>OY982930.1:5045000-10045000 GCA_963891755.1 Pyrrhia umbra
ATGAAAACACACCACGCTAAGCTATGGTCCCTCCACAAGACACACATGAAGAACTTCAGCGGGAAGTCTTTGAAATTCGTTGTGACGCCGAAGAACTGAACCAACCATTCAAAGACACACACTATCACAAAAGGGAAAAGTTTACAGTAGTCCAGTGCAGTGCGATGCTATTCTAGTCATCAGCTTAGGGACTTTGTGCGGGGCTGGGCCACGGAGGCCTCACTTTTTCCAGCACGTATTTCAGCTGGAAACTGGTATGGAAATGCTACAGATACTCATCAATCTGATCGTAGTCTTCGTCTGGGGGTGAAGGGCCTGATACTGAGAGGATCGGTAAACCAAAATGTTTGACAGTTTCAACACTGCCACAGACGCTGTCATCGGATTTGGCTTCTTCGTTGATCGTGTCCTCTCTGGGATGTTTGCCTTTGCAAAGCCGCTCAGATGAGTCGCTTAATGCTGTTAAAGGTATGTTGTCAGCCGATCTGTAATTAATGCATATCAAAATAGTAAAACAAGCTTGTTAACATTGACAAACGTGTGTAGTTTGATATTAGGATACCCTAATAATCATAGACTCTCAAAATTTATTACCGAGGTACTCAAAATAGGTTGTCGGAAAAGTCTACGTAACCGGGCTAATAGAACTTTAAACTTGGAAATGTTATTTTATTTAAGGATTAAAAAAACCTTTCAGAAAACCTTGTGTTAAATTAAAAATTCTAAAAATTTCCTTACCTGGCTTTGCGACAAAGTTTAGATTGAGAGCCGTGCCGCCTCAGAAACTCGCCAGCATCAAAGCCTGGGAAACCGCCAGCTGGCTCGGCTGACACGAAGATTGCCGAATTAACCCGAGGACGGCTGCAACGAGCCAATAGTCGCTCCTCACACTCCAAGCTCTGTGTATGCGTATGCGACCATCGCATATGCTGCAACAGAGAAAAATATAATAATATCAGAATATATAAAAATGCATTTCTACGGCACTCAGTGAAGTGTTCCATCTCCGTGATCTAAATTTCTATTGCTAAAAAGAAAAAGACAAGAAAAACAGTGAAAAAAATCGAAATTCCATCTAGAAAGAAAGAAATAGATGTGCTTCAAAAGCATTCCGACAATAAATTAAGAGTGAAGTTTTAAAAGTGTAGTAGTAAAGTACTGAGTGACAGTTTGAAAGTAATTCTGTTTTTAAAATAACCTCGGAAATTATTTTATTTAATTTAAAAACAAATATATGTATATTTATTTATTGAAGAATTTACAATATATACAAAATATAACATACATAATGTATGTATACAATGTATGTTATATTTTTGTGTTAAAACAATTTAGTTTATTCTGATGTTACTTATCGCGGCGTAATATAAATTAGAAAAAAAACTTTGAATTAAGTGGAAAACAGAAGTGAAACATTGAAAAAGGTTAAAACAATTCCCGTATTGAATTCAGATAACAAGTTTCGAACAAGACCCTCGTACCACTGTGGTATAACTTTAAAACGAAAGTTTCAAGTTCGCCCGCATAATACTTACCCAGATAAAATAGATTATTTTAGTATAGGTTACCGTTGTACAAAGTACGTAGTTACTATGTGCCGTTTGGGATCAGATCATTTGGTTTTCGAGGTCCAAATGTCGTCTCATTTTCAAGAAGATTTTAGTGTGACCAAACTGCTTACTAGTTCTTTGATCAAAGAATAAGTCTTATCATTCAATGGGGCCATTTTGTAAGTTCTCTTCTAGGACAAGTGTACTTAACAATTTAGAAACTTCCTTGTAACATAACTGGCGTTTTTATTAAATATATTCCATGTAAAAGAAACCTGTATTTAATTGTATAAGACGGTATCAAGTAATTTCATTAAAAACTTCCCTTCTATCTGGAAGCTGCATAAAAAAACTGGTAGAATTAGCAATAATAACAGGTTAGGAGTGTTTTAGTTTAAGTGGTAAATTAAAGTGTATCATTACAGAGCTAGCTATCTTGTAGAATAAAATTGTATGATTTTTACGTCTATCGTGTGTTCATAAAACCCCATTATGTTTAAAATAATAGCTGTCTCAAGTCGATAATACTAAGTAACACTAAAACAATGTATCAAATCCTACTAATATTTTTAATGGGAAAGTTTGTATGTACGGATATATGGATGTTTGTTACGCTTTCACGCAAAAACTACTGAATGGCTTTGGATGAAATTTGGTATACACATAGTTTATAACCTGGATTAACATTAGGCTTTATCCGGGTGCACGAAAAAGGATACGGGTAAAACCGCGAGAAACTACTAGTATGTCCATAACTCCATTTTACATTTCACATCAGTTTCGTTTTAACTTAAGATGTTTTACTGTCTAGACCTCATAAATGTCTGAACCACTTTTATCACTTCAAGACTGATGGTTTATAAGATCCAGCTAGTTCAGTAACCTTACACTGTTTAATCATATTTTAAACTAGCATCTGCCCGCGACTTCGTCCGCGTGGGATACTGGTGCTCCGCTCCTTTTAGTCTTAGCGTGATGATATATGGCTATATATTTCTCTCTCTCTCTCTCTATAGATTCCTCGATAAACGGGCTATCTAACACTGAAAGAATTTTTCAAATCGGACCAGTAGTTCCTGAGATTAGCGCGTTCATACAAACAAACAAACTCTTCAGCTTTATATATTAAAATAGAGTATGATAAAGAATAACAATATTTAAAAAAGGAATCACGTAAATTAGCGTAGGAAAAAAATATTGGTATGCGTAACCTCCTATATAGCTACTTTTTAGTTCCTACTATAAGTTTCTACTTTATAAATAAACCTTTGAGACTAAACAAAATTCCTTACAGACAAAGAAAAATAAATTATTTATTATTATTATTCTTTGCGTGATAAAAGCACGTCATCATGGGAATCATGCGATACTTGTGACATCAACAAATTCCCGGTTCGAAGTGAAAACACACTTCGCATTGAAATAACTCGAAACAAAAATTTAATTATCCTTAACTTAAAGACATAAGGTTGAACTTTGCATAAACACATTCTCAAGTCCCTGAGGCTTGTCATCGTAAGACACGCGATTTGCGAGTTTTGGAACGTAAAGTTTTGTTTGGATAAATGTGTTTACATAAAGAAATGGGTGGGTTTTAACGTAGGTAGGTAAAACATTTAATTTTGCTTCAGTGAGTGATCACCACCGCGAAGTTACAAAATATATCAAAATATGTACTGAAAAGGAAACATTGTAATTTGAACAACACTTTTCCCAATATCAAAAACGTATTAATTAAATCAACCTTTTTCTTTTATCATATTAAGTATCAAAAAAACATATTATGTGTTTATGTGTTTGAATAAATGTAGGAATAATCCTCATCAAAGACAGTTTACTTGTTTAGTTTTTTTTTAGATTCTGTAATAATAGTTTTTATATTTTTTGGGCGCCATAGTTATCCAACCACCACCAAAAGGAACCACCACCAAAAGGTATTACTCACATCCTAGTCCAATATCAACCCATCACAATTAATAGCCAAAGTAGTTTCTTTCCATGCTTTGAAATAGTCCCGTACAAACCGGGGTTTGTCCCGGGGTGCATTGCTAGTGTACGCAGGGATAAGCGCTGGTTTGTGTACATATTAAATTTCATTAAATTGGTCTCAAAGGGTTTCCGCGTTTGCCTCCCAAAGGTCCGGAACTCTATAGTCCGATAATAGTAGACACATACAAAGCAATAATGTTACGGAGCTAAATTTTTGAGGCGTCTAATCTCAACAGTCCACAATTAAATCTTTGCTTGGATGACCGGAAGGCATATTATTACCTATCCAGATTCCATTACGAAAAAGAGATAACGATAGCTATCCTTTATATCTCCGTCTCTCTTTCACTCAGAAAACTGCATCACTCTAAACATCGTAATAATACGTCCGTGTGCAAACAGCTGCGTTAAAAAAAGTTAAGTTTCCTTACACTAACACAATTATTAAAAATGCAAATTAACAATAAACTATTTTACAACACGAAATAATCTAACCGTAACATGTTAAACGTAAACTTCAACACTTTTACTATTTAAAAATCTATATTAAATTACACGTCTTAAAAACAGTAAAAGGTGTTTTAAATTTTTATTATTTGCCTGACGTCGCGTGCTACCGACAATGGAAATGTGGGCCATGGTTTCGTTTCATTTTATATTAATACTAGGCAACGTTCACCTGGGTTTATTTACATCGAAGAATGACTGACCTGGCTTTATCGCTTGGTATTTCTGTTCTATACAAACTTAACCTTTAACGTTTTTAAATAAACGCGTGAAGTTTTTATTCCGTATTATTTAAATATTTTTTCTTTTTTTTTTGTGTGATGTGATGTGTGAATATAAAAATGTAGGGGTACGTGTTAGTACCTATGTAAAAAAAATTTACTTTGTTTGACAAAGTGTGTTCACTTTAAGATTTTCCAGCTATATTATGGAAAAGGAGCTAGATTTTCTTATTCTGCAAGCATAGTGTAACCCTTTGAATATAAAGATAAAATTAAGGCAAACCTTTGTTAGTCTAGTATTGGTAAATGCATACATAACGATTGGCATGAAAATATAATTATCATAACATTTTCCTTATTTTCTTTGAAGAGTTCAGCAAAATTGTATTCATAGTAAGTACACCTAAATCTGATCAGTAATTTTAAGGTCCATTTTATAATGCGAGAATAAATTAGACGCAGAAAAAATCATGTTTAAATAAAATTTCTCGCCCGCGAAATGAAATTCAGGATCCCATACCTACTAATGTCACTACTAGACCAACAAGCTGTCAGTGAAAAAATACAAATTGCATTGCGTTTTTGGTCAAAGTTAAATATAGAAATTTAATCGAGTACAAATGATAAAAATATTGCATTGTCACACGCCATATTGACAACTCTACCCCGCCTATAGAATGACCTTGAATTACCTGTTTGAAAAATAATAATAGAAATATCAACTCTTATTTAAACCAAACTTGGAATTTTCAAACATCAAAACTAAAGGAAAGAGCTGTCCACTACTACTTAAAATAATTGTTTTTGCTGGGTAGAAGTGGCGCAACAAACTTCCCAGCAATAATACGTCTTAATAGTAGGTACCGCCTCACAAGCCGTAGTTAACATTAAAATTCCCTTCGTTTATTGTTTTCTTTAAATTACGGCTATAATTTACAAATTGTAATTACTCATAATTTTAATAACCCAATTACGGCTAACAAATCGTGCATTTATTTAAAGCAAAAGGGTTTAAGAATCACGGGCGTCGAATTGCAGTCGTTACAAAACACGTTTTGTTACGAATCATTAAAGTTATACTTCCGCCAATAAATAATTCAACAAATTGTACGAAGCCGAGAAATTTTAGGCAAATTATGTACTTTTATAAGAGTATTAAAATAAGTAATTATGTATTCTTTATTAACGCTGTTGAAATTTCTGGGTAAACGATTTTACAGAGCACGTATTTTGACTGCAAACTTTGAGAAGTAATTAAACTAATTAATGGAGATTTCTCGTTGAAGGAAAATTAAGTCGTGTTACAATTTTCTTTTTAACAATTGCTTTGAACGATGGTTTATTTATTTTAAAAGCAAAGAAAATAAATAAAGTAGCTTCCTTCGCAACACAAGCTGGTGAGTCAATTGAGAAAAAGAAGAATTGATAGCTACGTCCACGGAAGTGACTGTTTCTATTTATTTTATATCACAATATTTCACTTTATTATTGTTTCAAATGGATTATTGAGTAACTCTATTTGATAATGTCTTAAGTTCTATACTTACAAGAACATAAATGTTTGTAAGTATTTTATTGCATCATCGCATAATCTTATGAGATGGATTCATTAAGCTTCCCCCAGGTACATTGTATTTTATAATATTGACTGGCTTCTGCCCGTGACTTCGTCAGCGTGGAATAGTGGTGCTCCGCTCCTATTGGTCTTAGCGTGATGATATATAGCCTATAGCCTTCTTCAATAAATTGACTATTTAACACTGAAATAATTTTTCAAATCGGACCAGCGGTTCTTGAGATTAACGCGTTCAAACAAACAAACTCTTCAGCTTTATAATATTAGTATAGGTGATCGCTTAGTTCTATTTTTAAAAAAGCTTTCACAACTAAATACCATTCTTATTCCAACGAGTATAAGGTTTAACATTCCTAAAACAAAACAAACAATGCATACAAAATCAAATCCGAAACCGATCTTAATTATTTTGTTCATAAGTTCATAAGCAGAACACCGCGTGAACCGACTAACTCATTCCAAAATGGATACGGTACACTTATTAGTAAACTGTTTGGAGTTTACTGGAAATTCAATTACTAACTTTGGAGGGTACGGTAGTGAGGGTTTGTTGTGTAATGGAGCAGATGGGAAGGGCTGCAACTGACGTGCATATTCCAAGCTACGCAGGTTGGGATTACGTAATTTGACAGCTGAATATAAGTCCAAATTTGGATGTGCGGTCATTTGCAGATGTTGAAGTTCATGTTCATTTTGTGTTTGGGCTGAATGTTATTTTCGTTATGTAATTGAATGGGAAAATTATAATGTCACTGACGAAAATAAAACTACAGGTAAATGCCAAAAAATATGTATGGCCTGTTTCAATAACCAATCCTATCCTTAGATTTGCTTACTG
Source organism: Pyrrhia umbra (assembly GCA_963891755.1). NCBI lineage: Eukaryota > Metazoa > Arthropoda > Insecta > Lepidoptera > Noctuidae > Pyrrhia > Pyrrhia umbra. The sequence continues at coordinate 5,051,682 of OY982930.1, forward strand.
GAGATAGGATTTTGACATAAGGTCTACAACTACCTAATGTGAAAATACTATCCTTAGTAAGCATATCTAAGGTCTCTCCGTTAGTAAGTTGGTTGTATGTAATATAAATTTGACTCGTAAAACAAGAAGCAAATTTTAAACATGGCAAAATAATATAAATTTCATACACTCAAACCAAAAAATCACCATACCAAAAATAGAAAAAACCTTCCCATGCGCTTGCTAATGTACACCATCCTTTTAAACAAAGCAGACGCTGGCAAAAAGCCAGAAAAACTTGAAACTATGAAAACAAAAGAAGATTACAGCAAGTTAACAAAACATTTCTTTTTGCCCATCACTCATTGCCGTCAACACAAAACGTTTTGCAATTTCGCCTCCCATAATAGACTTAGTGGGCTTCAAACTAGATTTACGAACAAATTATTAAGGCCGCGAACATTGATCGGGGATCCTTGAAAATTGACCACGGGAAATGAGGCAGGCTTGTTACGTTCCTAATATTTCCTTTGTCCGGAAAATGGCGACAATTTAAACTGGACTGGATTTTAAACTGCTATATGCAATTTAGCACTGCAGCCGCATGATTATTATTGCACATAATGGATGCATTAGTTAGTGGTTTTGGTCTTGCTTATGTAAATTGTTTATATTTTTTAGCGTTCCGGCCTAAAAGGGAGCCTTCTCCTGTGTCTGTGAGTCTGTCCATCTATAATAATAGCTGATTAATTCAGGAACTTCTAAAACTATTGAATTGAAATTTGGAACAATAAAAAAATATAATTGTCTATAAGTATTGCAAGTAAAAGAAAAGAAGGAATGGGAAAAGTGGGAGTTTTTTTTTTAAAGTGTAGTTACTTATTGGTTATCTTCCTATCTTCAATTATCAAATTGCTTTATTAAATTATTTCTTATAGCATCAAAATTGATCATATTTTTTAAATTTTAATACAAAATAAACAATTTTGAGGTTTAGAAAAATAAGAAATGATCTTAAAGGACTTACTTTAAAATGCCAAGGTTTTCGCATTTTAATAAAGTTCTCGTTTTTATTCCGCTTCTATTTTGTTTGATCCGTGTTGCTTAACGTCGACTTTAAACACAAGGACTTGACATAAACCTGAGCGATAAGCCTCTTGCTAAGAGAGGTTAGACGTGACCCTAGGATAATGCCATTAAAGCTCTAGTGGCGGGGATTTTGACAAAAGCAAGTGTATAATTATAATATAAAAAATCACTTTACAAACGGGAAAACGTGCAAAAGTTTTTTTTACAAAATATGTTACAATATCTTTGGTGATGTCGATGCTAGCGTGCTGTTCGGGGTATCAGTGAACAAACGTGTATTATTACCCAAAACACAACAAGTGCGATTGTGAATCACCTACTTGTATAATAACATTATTTGTTCCTTTCTGAACCAACATTATTCTGAGCCAAAAGGTTATCAACATAAAGGGTCAAAGCACTCGACAGGTCGATCAAAGTGACTTCAACATGTTTTTAAACCTTAAAAGCTTAACACATATTATTATTATACATTACTATCTTCAAGCGACAAAACTCCAATGTGACCTCGTGTCAACCTTTGAAGTGACGTGTCACCTGAATTGTGCTGAAATGTATTTGGAGCCAAGTCCTCAAACCTTTGCTGAATAGTTCTCAGTAGCATATAGGGCCACCACGTTTGTTTCACTGGATGCCTCAGTAGGTCTCTGAATAATAATATCAGATGGGTAGGTAGCAGCATCTTCCTGCGAAATAACACCATACTGTGATTGGAAACCCGTTGTTGGTGAGTATGGAGCTACATTCGGAGGTGAACGCCGAAAAGACGTTTGAAATGAATGAAAAGATGTAAACCGGTGCAAGTGTCGACTCCGTGAGTAGCGTGCTTAGCAGAAATACGTGTGAACTCAACGCGACTTTGTAACACACTAGTAAGCGTGCTACGGCTTACTTGGTGGTCGCAACCGGCACATCGGCATTGGCAGTGGGGGCATGCCCGCGATTTAGCGCGGGCAGGGCTCCGCTAGCTACCCTGGTTTTGTTCGTCTGGCGCGGCATGCAGCAATGCGAATTGACAGCCGCAGTCGCGGGCGCTCCGCCGCGGGTATTGGAAGCAACGGTCCAGGAGACAGCATACGTCCTGCGCACGACACGATTTAAGCAACACGCACATGTAGCAACTATACTATGCCCGCTACCTACTATATAACAAACAGGGGACGTCATACATGTAGTAATGGAGTGATGTATTCGTTGCGATCTAATGATTTTTAAAGTATAAAATTACAAGACTTTTTATTTAATCAGATAAACAATTATTTGGTCATAAAATGTCTTGTATTTTTGAACTTTCATTTAGGTTTCTAAATGATGCTAAGCTATATAGCAATCTACGATGTAGGTACTAATTGTTCAGTAACTGATTATGTCAGATTTCTGTTTCCAATCTTGTTTTAGCAGGTTTTAACTGAGTCGAACCACTAGTTTTTCACAATAACACTAACACAAATAGCTTAATACAAGGAAAGAGTGTTTAACACGAAATAGATATCATCGGGCATTTACAAACGGTATGAAAATTTATTTGTATTAATAACTCAAAATAGATTCACACGCTCGCTCCGCAGCTATTGTTTCTTTCAATAATAACAGAATGACTAAGGAGTCAGATGCCTTCATTATATTATTATATTTTTGCATGAAAAAGTAATTAAAATGCTTCCGTTTTTTTTTTTATATTTGTAATATCTAAAATAGTAGTTAGTCCATTTCGGCAGTATTATAAAAGAATTTAATTATTCGTATAATATTAACCACCAAATTTAAAATGTATTAACAATCACATTTTTTCTAAACAAATAAGATTTTGTTCAATATGATAAAAGTTTCTAAAAAATAATAAAATTTAAAACTATTATGAAAATAATTATAAACATTGCATACCTAATTTGTGATATGTATAGCGACTGACGTTTTAAATCGTATGAGCTTGTTTCTGACACGTTCATTCATTCATAATCCTACTTAAGCCATTCAGTCAAGAGAAAATACGCAGAAATTTTTGTTTAAAATATTTGGTGAAATTTAAATGCGATAATTTAAATATGAATATGGATTGACACACTTACGTGTGTTTTTTATTATGAGAATTGAAATTAAATTCGTAAATTTCAAACACTTAACATATTACGCTCAACATAGTCGTAAAACCTTATTAAGCTACGAGTTTTTAATCCTCACTAATATTTTAAATCCAAAAATAACTCTGTTACGCTTTCACTCCAAAATGGCTGAACCGATTTAGGTGAAATTTGATAAAGAGACAGAGTGAAACATTTTTTAGAATTTTTACCTGTCTATCTATATCACAAGTTCACATTGTGTGTAGTACACGCATCACGTAAAAACTACGCAATAGATTTGAATCAAACATTTATGTATTTTGTTAATGTAAGTAGTTTATAACTTGGATACTTTTTATCTCGGTGTGTATATATATATTTAACCATAAAATGTCGAGAGACGAAGCTAGCTCTTATTATTTGACTTCAAACAAGTCGAACAACGTTTTTTTTTTAAATAAACTTGCATTCTAGTAGCATGTCCAATATTTTCCAATAATAAATTTCACAATAAATATCTGAAGCATTATCAAGATCGTTTTGACGCGACTCGTATCTTCCGCCAGATTGAACATGATATATCTTTGAACCGATAGATAGAGCACCCACTTCAATTCTATCAAAATTTTAAGGCTTCATAAAACTCAATTTATTAATAAATCTCGAAAAACGTAGTGAAATAATATATTTTGTTGTCACACTTTTCAAGTTAAGATTTTTTTTTTCAGATTCTATCAATCTAGAATTATCTTCTAGTTTAACTAGATTTATATAGAAGGATACATAACAGTGACTACACAATCGACTATTGATCTTATCAATCAATTAAATTATTTTCAAGTTTTTTTTCTTTTCCTAAATAACATAAACAAAGCTGTTTCCCGAATACCACGACAACAAAAAACCTATGACAGTCTCCAAGTTAAATCGGTCCAATGGTTTAATCCAACCAAGCGTTGGAAATACCGAAAAAATATTTTTTTTTCTCGAAAAAAATACCAACTAAGGTTTGTTTGGGTTTTATTCACCTTTGAAACTGAAACATTGCAGAAAAATAAATGTGGGAAAAAAACAGAAATATTTTGTTTTTGTTACAAATTATAGTTCGATCAATGCTCATTGCTCATGCCTTCTTTGTATGAGAGCCTGTACCCAGCAGTGAGACATTATGCATAGGCTGATGGTCCGAAAAGAAAAAAAATAATTTAATGAAAACTCAATTCCAAAAAAAAAGCCATTAATAAACCTAAATATACCTTTTTCCAACGCTAGCAGAATTACTTTCGCAACTAAAAATTAGTGAAGATAAAAAACAGATCTGATGTCAAAATCCGTACTTAATAAAATAACTGTATCTTCATTCACAATTCCACCACACACTGGCTTATCAGTAGGCTTTCAAATCGAGTTAGACTACCTTCAAAGGGTAATACACTAAAATCCTATTGTAGGCACCGCCTTTGTCAAATGTTACCGTAACCTCAAAGATTTTCTTTAGAAATTCTGCGGAGATCAGACCCGTCCTTCTGTGAAGGGTCTTTTAATATGAATTTATTCATGCCTGTACGATAAAAGTTTTTTGGAACGTACAAAATAGTAGATCAGGTGTAGGTTTCATATTTATGTAACAAATGATTTATATAAATAATATCGGTACTACCCGGTACTTTAAATTTTTGATGTGCAGTTTTATTAATTATTTAAGATTATTTATTTTTATTTATACCATAAATATTTATTTATATGAGCATATTTACATAACGAGTTTAAAGATCCATCTCATTAAAATTCATTTATGAATTATTATATTTAATTTAGGTACTCGTAAGTAGGTAGATATTAATAATGTATTATATTTTAACAAGCATTATAAAAGTTATAAAAACGCAAGTGTAATTAAATCCATGATTATTATTTATTTAGTTATAATTTATAACTCGCTTTTTATCCCTGTTAGACGTATCACGGTAAGACCCTAGAGTCTAGGGTCAAGACAATATGCTTAAAACATACAAAATTCATCGAAGTAGCATGCGTCGAAAAATATTGGACGGACAAGTCAGCAAACTAGGAATCGTCATAATTGCATTTTTACTACGTCTTGACATTTTTGTCGCCGTCGCACTTTAAGGGTTCCGTAGTAAACACGGAACCCTTATAGTTTCGCCTTTCGTCTGTCTGTATGTCGCGGCATAGCTCAGAGGTTCTTGGTACTAGAAAGCTGAAATTTGGTATAGATATAAAATATGTATATTGATCACGTCGACAAAGAAGTAAAATAAAATTATGAAAAAAAAATACACGTAAAGTGGGGATGAATATTTTTTTCTCGCATATTTTTTGGTAGCATTATAAGTAATTCAAAAATATTATAGGTGTGGATACCATTTTTCGGTTCAGTGAGCCATTTGCGTAATATCTAGCTTTTAAGTGCTAAGTTTTGTTAGATACGAGCTGCCCCCCCTCTAATCTCTAATTTTGAATGGCTGTCACGCTTTAGTAGGCTTTACCAGTTACAGAGTTAAAGTCGACCGATTACGGAACCCGACACGAATTTGGCCGGTTTTTTTATTTTTCTGTCTGATATTGGGAAAAAAAGATTAGTAAAACTAAGTAGGTACTTTCATTCACTTAAGGCATAAACAACCGCAATATATGTCTTCAGCACATAACAACATTAGGTATACATTATTCAAAACCAATCATTTATTTATATGAATAATTTGGATAGAAGTGTAATCCATTTCCCATTTCAATTTCGATAATCCTTCTAATACTATAAATGCAAAAGTCTGTGAGGATGTCTGTGTGTATAATGTTTGTTTGTGACTCTTTTACGTAAAAACTGCTTAATTGATTTGTATGAAATTTTATACTCACTTATTTACATATAGTATGTTTTGAATCCAGGTATATTTTTTTTACAAACGTTGCCCCACATTTGGAATTACTCCTACATTGAAGGTGCGTTTAAAAACAGACATTACATATTATGCAGAAATACCCAGACCCGGGTCAATTTTAGTTGTGCCGTGCCGGAATGAAACCCACAAACGCAGCGCAGCAGCTAATTGCTTAGCCACTACGCCAAACGTGCCACTCTAATATCCAATTCTAACATCACGCAGATGCAGTCGCGGGCAAAAGTTAGTACGTTTTAATCTCATTAGTTGAATTTAGCGAACTGTACGTAGTGTGTAATTCTGTGAAAGCATTTCGTTAGGGTTTAACGTGGCCATTAAAACAAAAGTATTTATATATTTATTGATAATTATTTTAATTGCGCTGTGTAAATATATTAATTACGACTAATTTCTCTTGAGGCTTAGGTAGAACTATAGTTGATCCAAGTTTCATCAGTGTAGTGAGTGATAAAAAATCTCTCAAAATTACTGTGCTCGACCTGGGCCCGTACCATTACATGTTTTTGCAAGTCACTATTTAGGTGTGAGAGCGAGACACAGCTATTAACGCCGTATAGCACTATCTCTTCTTCACAACTAATATATTCCGTGTTTTGGCACATCATGGTAAGGCCCTGGCAATCTGTCTATGAGATTGTCAAAGATTTACTAATGACAGTCAGAATAGCTTAACTTGCTTCCCGAGGTACGGTGGAATTCTTGGAATAAAGCGGCAAGTTTAACTTAACTTTGTTCGATCGAACTGTCAAGCTATGCCTTTGCGCTCTAGTTCTTCAAATTTTTAATTTTTAAAATGTTCTTCAAATACGATATTGCCGTCTAAGGCCAAAGTTCACCAACAAGATAACGGTACAATCAACTGATTGTTTACCATAAATTCAAAATTCTACCATACGATGGATAATCTATCATTTGGGTTTTTTATTCCTAAAACGGTCGATCACCTAGCCGGGGTTGAACAAGAAGTTGACAACGCGAAAATTCCCGCTTCGTGGTTAAAAAACACTTTTTCGTTAATCCGCCCGTTAAAAAAAAGTGTTTTTTAACCACGAAGCGAGAATTTTAAATTTTGTCATAAAAAGAAAAATAAATCTAAGTAGGTAATCGTTAGTTTTTTTTATCAGTAGATTTAACAGATCGAAGTATGAAAAATGGACTATAATCATAGATGTAATAAATGATAAGAGTTGTGATAATGAATGGTTGGCGTGTGTTGAAGTGCATTCAATGCATTGTCTAATTATTTATGAAAATTAAAACTGTTTGGCCCTGCAGTATTAATTGCTTCTGGTGCCGAAATGTCCTTAAATAAAAAAAAACAATTTACATTTTAATAATTTATATAGGACATCTAAACAAAATGAAAATAATAACCTTTGAAAAACATGATTTTATTTTCAAAATTATCTTGCATTTATTTAACTAATTACATAATTAATCTACCTATTTTTATTTGTAACAACCCGGACCGGCGAACTTCGTAGCACCCCATCATTTTTTTTCGTAATTTTTTCGATGTTTTAATAGTTATTCTGCTTGAAAAACCCTGAAAATCGGTCCAGCCGTTCTCGAGTTATAAGTGTTCGAACAAACCCATTTCTTTTAATATTAAGATGAATTGTACTCTGTTGAAAAAAACAGAAGTGTCCAATTCTTCTTGACAAATAGGAGTTTATCAAATAAAATAATTGAATGAATTTTGTTCTGACAAATCAAAACAATAAAATTCACAATAATAACTTCAAATCATAAAACCCTTATAAACGTCAAACAGCAATAAATCAATCAAGAATTTGATTCGAAGACTTTTTACAATTCTCTTTCTAATTTCACAGGCTCATTTTGTTAATGTCCAATTTTCTTGATCTTCCATGAAATCTTTGTACAAAATGAAGACAGGATCAAAATGATTCTTCAAATTCTTTGATAAATATTTCTGCCTCAATTTAAATGGCATAGTCTTAGGAAAATTGATTCATGAAAGGTGAAAGGGCGTAGCCTGTACTTCGTCATAATGAAAAATTGCCCGCTTCGTACTAATGTGTCACGGTAATAAAAAGGCTTAATCAAGCGTTAGACAAATTAAGTTAATTAGTGTGCTTAAAAAGTAATAGGCATAAGTAGAATTTATGTTGCAAAATTATTAATAAGATTTAAGACACCGGTCTTTTAGAATTAAGTTCCTAACTTTATCTACATTTTTTACGATATTTCATGATGCATGTTTAATTTAAATAAAAACAAAAAAAAGTTATTTTTAAATATAAAAATTACAATTTAAAAATTTCACTTTTAAAAGCGCTGTAAAAAATACACGTTTCATTAAATAAATATTGAAATTACAAAAAGTTCTACGCTAAAATAATAGAAAGAATAACTTAAACATTTGAACTGATAATTCTAGGATACCTCTTTAGAAATTAACTATCAGTAAGAATATTGATTGATTTTCAAGAAACCGTTCATCGTTCATTCATAAACACAGAATTGTACCCTTTACATCTGCGAATACTTGCCAACTATTTATAGCAGCTTTATGTACTCAAATGTAGTAAAACTGGCCGTTTCCCGAAAAACACACATCAACTAAAACTAAGACCCCTTTATCTGATACCATTTGAAAAGCTATAACTTTTACCCCATGCATTCATAGTACTGTTTCTATCCGACTATAATGTTTAACTGTCTGAAATAAAATGAGACACTCACGATTAACTATGTGGGTAATAACAGTCAAATCTGAATTGGCTTGTTTTCAAATGCTTGTGAGAAAAGTCGTTTCAATATGATTTTATTATGCTCGTAAGTATATCTAAATATATTTAAAACTCAAAGATGACTGACTGACTGACTGACATAGTGATCTATCAACGCACAGCCCAAACCACTGGAGGGATCGGGCTGAAATTTGGCATGCGGGTAGATGTTATAACGTAGGCATCCGCTAAGAAAGGATTTTGATAAATTCTACCCCCAAGGGGATAAAATAGGCGATGAAAGTTTGTATGAAACTTTGTCAATTTTAAACCGATCGGGCTGAGAATTCATATAGCCCACGCAGGCGAAGCCGCTGGCGGAAAGCTAGTTTTTCTAATAAAATTTGAGGGTTGATTTTCAGTCTAATCAGTCAGATGCGGCCGAATATTAAATTCCTAGATAATATTTTGAATATAAATGTTGGTTTGTTTGTTTATTACGATGTCACAGTAAAACTGATGAACCGATTTAGATTAAATTAAATATGGATATAGATGAGACTCTGGAGACGTTTATAGGCTACTTTTTATCCAGGTGTGTGTAGTAGTTCCCTTAGGTAGGGGTAAAACCGGAAAACAGTTTAACATAAAGCAACTACAATATGAGTTCTTTAAATTAATCAATGATTACCTGCTAATATCGCTATTTTAAGCGAACAATGAGTTGAGACTACACCTTGTATTCAAACAATAATTGTATTTGTATCTTCCCTCTTAGATACATAATCTGAGTATATTGGAAACTGTTTTGTGGCTTTAAAAGTATAGCTACATAATACGGCAAATTCTTCAAATTTACCTCAATCATCCCTCTAACCAAAATGTTCCATTGCTATGCGAGCAATACTTTCTAAGAAAGAATCTTTATTAAAGTACTGACTTTGTTTTTTATCTTCATTCTCTCCAATGACTAGTAAAACTGAAGAGCTAAATACGACCTTAAATCTAGTTCATGAGTAAGCAAACCTGTCTATGACACTGGCCGTTTGTTCATTTAGCTTCTCTAAATAGTCCAGTTATTTAGAATAGGCTAAATGAACAAGCGGCTTTCTTTATTGGCACCTTTTACATCAAAGATATTACATGCAAGGTATATTTAGGAATTTTGAACGATTTGAAGTGTGTCTAATATCTGTTTACCAAAATATTTAATCGAAAATGTAGATAACACTTCGTGCACTTGCGCACAATAATTGATTTACTTAGTGAAAACAAAATAAACCCTATCACATGTTTTTTCAAACACAAAATGGAAACACAATTCTTAATAAAACTAATAAAGGTATATCAAGCTTTATTTACGTGTAATTTATAAATGAAATTACAGAGCCTGCCTTCTAGAATCTCGTTTGAAATACAGGCCTGTTAATAGTCGTCTATTACGTTACGTTGCCTACCTATGTGAATAAATGGGTAAAATATGCATGTTTGAAAAACTGCGCTGCATACCATTTCTTGCAGTTAAGTGATTTATGGATTTTTCCTTGGTCACTTTCAGAACGATAACGTATTGTATTATTAGAACAGTTTTTTTATAAGGTTAAAGTTACTAAGCCAGCGCTAAATAGAATAAAATGGAGGAAGCTTATGCTATTTTTGAGTAAACATATGCTAGTGTTAACGATCTTGCGACACCTTAAATTAAAACTGTTTAAAATGGCAATTAAATATTCGGTATTATTGCATTTTCGTTTCTTGATATACAAACAAATCATTTAAAAATAAAAGACAAGTTGAACAGAAATGAAAAAAGAATAGCATTTTGTGCAAACAATCACTTAGTTCCCGAGGAACTGAATCATAACAAAGCAACACAACTAAATTGCATTCGAGTTGAAAGACCGCGAATAAAGGATGACGACTCAATCTCATTAAGACGTCAGACGATAAATTCAAAAATTGAACATAATTCACAACGGTAAAGCTTTAAATAAAGTGACGCTCTCGTTGAGCAGAAAATTACTTATCTCAGCTGCGAGGGCGGGACGAAATAATGATGATAAAGGAAAACTAGGACGTGTTGTGAAAGGAAACCTGAACAACGATATTGCTTAGAAAATTATTGCTGGAGATAGCTTTATAAATAATTCTGTTGATGATAAAGCATCGCAGTTTAAATTCAATGATAATAATTTACAAGGAATAGAAAAGAACATTATCCAATCGAACTGTCTGTTTAATTTGAGGTAAATAACAATGATATAATTAAAGAATTCAAAACAAAATATGATGAAAGCACAAAAACACTGTCTGCAATATTTTTGATGATTCCATAATTATAGTGTACTGTTATGAAAGACTTTGACATGAACATAAATAAACAATTCGTCCAGATTCCAAATAGCAGTACATCTGTTTGTCCTACTGTAACTGAAGAATCAAAGATCACAATCTTGACATATAAAACTGCGATCTCTGAAGCTAGGATTCTCGCTACTAAATAATGACGTCACAAGGTTGCAGCGTATCGTTAGATTGGACAAAGCTCGATGCAACTCGAGCTATATCGGGCATCAAAGTCAAATGTGATCAACGTTTGAATGTGTGCGTCTGTGTGACGTTCAGTTGGATCTCCTTTGAGTCCTGTTTCAGGAATATTCATATTATTTAAAGAATCTTTGATAATATTAGTCTTAGAATGTCGAGGGTTATTATTATTACTATATAGAACTACCTACATATTGATAACATATTCTAGTTTTATTTAAAGCGTAACTATAAAAATGTGTAGGCTGTTATTTTTCGTCTAATTCAATATATCTACATTATACCTATCATCTTAATGTTATTTCTCAGTAGTATATATATCATCTTCATCTTCAGATTTTTTTCTCTATACCTACTCAAAACTATAGCTATTTACTATAACAGATCATCGTCCATAGCATTTAAATCATCATTCTAATTTGTTTCTTTCATTAAAATAAAAATAAAAAGATTTAAAATAATAATGTTGGACGATGATCAAATAAACAAAATTGAGCTGGTAAAACGCCACCAATAAATCAAGAAATGAATACAAATCACCGTAAAATTACTTCCACCATAAACATTTCAGCGAATTTATCAAAAGTCTTTAAGTAAACACCTTGTGTGTTGCGTCCGCTCACCGCTGTGACGTCACGGTTTCTTTTTTATGTTTTTTATACTACGCCCCGAGTGGGATTTTATTTTTAGGTCAATTGCTTCTTACGTGTGATTAGCTTGGAAAATAATGGGTCTAGAATTCAAACTAACAGCTATTATGTCTAACTAGCTATTTCCCATGGTCTCACCCGCGTCCTGACTTCACACTCCCGATAAAAAGTAAACCATATCAATCTTAAGGATTCTATCTGTCTTCAAACCAAATTTCATCTAAATCGGTTCAGTCGTTTTACCGTGAAAGCGTAACAAATAAACTCACTTCCACATTTATAATATTAGCTAGGATTAGAATTTAGAAATTTGTGCAAATTTTCGTATTATTTTCAAATTCATACAATTTTAAATTATCATACCGCAATTACAGCAACGTATGTACAACTATACTAAATGAATGTATGGCTTCATTATTTCCAACAACAAGATTAAATATTTTATTCTAATTTGAGTAGGTGTTTTGTGTTGTAGGTAACGATAAAACAAGCCATCAATTTTAATCCTAGTGGTTTTTCCAACATTTGTATTTAAAAGCCGGTTACCGTTGAAAAAGGGTGAACAGGTTAAACCTATTTAACACGAGTTTGGATTAAGGGAATTATGATAAAAAGACAGGCTGTTTCATTATGTTCAATGAATAATAAATATTTTTGAAGGTGTTAAAACACATTTTATTTTTTGATACGTTTTATTAAAAGTGAAAACGAAAACCTTTGTCAATTTAGAACAAACTTTCCAGCAACACTGCTATCTATCCTAATCATAATTAAATGCGTTCAAACAAACAAACGAACTATTCAGTTCTAAAGTGCGTAGTTATGCATCCTATACTATGATGAAGCTATCTATAGGAATAATAAAGTGGTTTACCTACTAACATTAGACCTAACCTCGACGTACTAATTCGAGTGCTTAGTGCTATCGTAATTCATTATAAATATCGAATTCATGCAAAACATCAAATGCAATTGTTTTACGGCATTGAATAGAAATTCTAATTAATATTACGAATAACAAAAATAATAAATATGTCAAGATTCCTTAGTAAAACTATGTAGTATTATTTGATATGTGCTAAAACAAAGTTCCCAGAAAACTGCAGGAGATCTCATAATATCATCTGTGAAAGCCAGTAATATAGTCTTAGTAGAAAGAAAATCTTAAGCCAATCAGTTTCTTTGTACGCTATCGCTGGCTTAGAACCAAGGTTCACTTGCAAGGACGCTGGGTATTACCTATCATGTACATAACCCTCTGCGGTCTTATTAGAAAATGTTGAATTTTATACTCATATTGGACTGAGAAGAAAGTCTTAGGTAATAGTATACATGAAGTGTAATACGGTGGAGATTCAAATAGCGAATATTTTAAATAAAATGTATATTGGAGAGAAATGTTGATAAAAATGACAAGAATAATATATATTATTTTTTATTTATAATTTAATATTTAAAAATGAAAATATATGGGAAATAAATGAATGAAGAATCGAACAAGAATAACAATAGTTTAAAATAAAATAGCTAGATAAAGAAATAATTAAGACACACAATTTATACTGATGTAAGGCGATGTACAATTGATGAAGAATTTCATGATTTAAATTCTCATAAAATTAAAAGCAGCTCGTAACTTTTGTTACGAGCTGCTTTTAATTTTATGAGAATTGTTTTCAATTGAAGGGTAATATTTAAACACACAACAATACACATGACGATTGACAGTGGACTGTTGAAAAACTAGAAAATATATGCAACGCCTTTGTTACCGCGTCAAAGAACTTGCAATTTATGGAAACATACACAAAGGGCTCCGAATCTCCTTGATCTAAATACAAAGAAAACGTAGAATAAATTGATTCAAAAAGCTTCGGAAGAAATATCACCTATTTTTTTTCTATCCCGATTCGATATGACAACAAAGTGCAGGTACTTCATCGAGGAAAGCCAAACAGTTTGATCGATCAGCTCTACGGATTTCAAACTGTATCGAAAATGATTGAGTGTTGGCAGGATAATGCAATGATTTTAGAAGTATTTTTTTTTCAATATCCTTGTCTTTCATGAAGAGCTCGTGGCTAAGTAACAGCCGCACGGGTCGATCTATCAATGTGTAATCTATGTTATAGCGAAACTCCTCCGTGCCTCGGAAAGCGCGTCAAGCTGTTGGTCCCTGCTGTCATTTGCAGATTTAAGACAGTCGTCACAGGAGTTAGAAGCCAGAAAGTCTGTCAACCAGTCTTACCATAGGGTATCGTGTTACCCGGTAACTTGGTTGTGGAGGTCAGATAGGCAGTCGCTCCATGTAAAACATAGTACTGTACATAATGATGACCTTTGTCAGTCATAATAATGCATTGCTTGATGTTATGTTTTAAAAGTGTTGAGGGCCGGTACATATGAGATATTTCAACTTTGTCTTTGTTCCATGCATCTGCTACGTCCGTAGGTGGTAATGACCACTTACGATCAAATGGACTGTCGCTGTTTTGCCACGAAATAGCATTTGTTTTAATAAAGTTCAGCTCTTTGTAACAATTTGTGTAAATTGTTACGCAAGTTGTTGCTTTGCTGAAAGTTGTATAAATGTTTCTCCAACTACGACAGCGTCCCAATTAAGATTTTCTAGACTTATTAATTAGGTGCTTTGATGTTTTTGCTACGCTAATTGGAATTTCACAACGTCATAATTGACAATGGTACCTGTGTTGTTATTTGGTTTTGGAGTGAATTTTATTAGCCTCACAGGAATTGTTAATCATTCAATTTTAGGTTGTCAATATTTACATTCTGTCAGAAACTAGAAGGTCTTCAAATTTGGTATTATCTAGTAAATTATATTTTGATGATACCATTTTACAAAACAGGGTTATTTCATATTAAGACTAGAAGGAAGCTGCCGCAACCTATAGGAGAGAAGATAGGTTATTTGTATAATATTTTTATACCTAATCATTACTTCATAATTCACATTGAAAATTGCAAATTAAAAATACTTTATAGCTATCTTTAAAATCCCTTACACGTCACTGGTACGAGAAATGATGTCACCAAAATAGTACAACCTATGAACTCAAGCTAAAGGGTCAAGCGGGCACGTACACGCTAAATTAATCGGGGCACGATGAATCACGTGACGTAAGCAAATAAAACTAAACCAAGTTAATAGCTGTCTTGAGAGGAATCTCTCCCACTACATCCGATGAACAGAATGAGGTCAATAAAATTGTAGCAGGGTTTGGGGGACTAACTAGTTTGTGATGTTAAAATGGTGTTACAAAGAATAATCAGATTTCATTTTTTTTTTTCATTATTTCAGCAAAAGTTTGATTTCCTATTTCAAAAACTATTTTCATGAATCAAAATAAGTATGTTAACATTATATTTCTACAAATTGGGCAAATTCTTACTAACTTATTTTTTCGATTTTGTGGGGCACCCTACTTAAGCTTTGTATTGGATTCGTAGTATAATTTCGATATATTATTAAGCTTAATTTAATTTGTTCCTGTCACGCGAATTAAACATAATCCGAAAAGTTTGGGAAAATATGTGTATAATTATAATCCTTCGGTATATTTAAAAAAATATATTGCCTACTTTTGCTATGCCGAAAAAATTTTTTTTTAAGGCAACACTTTTTTTGCCCTGTTTAGGCCTCTGGTGAAGTTCGACTTCTATTGTAAGGATCATCCGATTCATGGATACGCATATTTCTTTATTTTTAATGTTTTAATTTTAATAAATGTTCATGGGAAATGTGGCTGGATTTTTCGTTGATTGGAATCTGTGATCTAAATTGCGTGTAGGCGTAAATCCAATAGCCGTTTAGATTGAAGTTTTCTCGAGAAATGTATTCGGACAATCAGATATTTTTGATTATTATTGGAAAATCTAATAAGAGGTACTATAAACGAATATTAATATAATTATAAAAAGTTTTGATTTCCACTTTTTATCCGAGAATATCGTTCTTTAATTCTCTTATTATCTAAAAAACTCTTTAAAATATCTAAGAATATTTCTTCGCTTAAGATACATGTAGTAACTAAAATATTACCTACAGAATTATGAAAATTTTCGCCTGTAGGTATATGAGAAAATTAGACTTCCTGTGGCTTCTTAAGACAAAAATAGAATTACCTAAGTGGCGGAGCGCTACGAAGAGATTTTGGAAATATATTGTTATACTAAGACTTTTTTAAGCTCACATTTTTTTTTATTTAATAATAAAATATTATACTTGTGTTACGTTCTTATACATCAGGGTCTTGTAAAAGGACTCAAGGGTGAAATATTATCTGTGGTTGGCAAAAGACATACTTAAGTGCCTTCTATTTGTTTTAGAATATGACGTTACAATGTTCTCTAATATTTTGTACATTTATAACAGTAAAAATGTTCATGATTTTCAATAAAAAAATATTATTTTACTAATAGTTTATTAACCGACGAAAAAAACGGAGGAGGTTTACAAGTCGACGCGTATATTTTTTAAGTATTAAATTCACTGTTGTTACTATTTATTAATTCTACTAATTATTATGAAAAACAAATTAATCATTAAAATCATAAACAGTAAAATATTAATATTTAATCATTAAATAAAAAATAGTGATATTTTTTTTTCTTAAATATTCATTTCATTAAAAATAATGATGGTTTCTTAAAGTGCTTGTTTTATGCAGTATTATGTGATTCATTTACTCTTTTAAAAATAAATAACAAAAATTACTTCCCAACACATCTAACTTCAACCATCTATCATCTATTACATCTCCAAAAATAAACAGAAACCCAAAACAATTGCTCAGTTGAGCAAATGGAGACGGACAATGGACGGCTATACTTGACAGATACCGGGTAGGCTATCTTGACCGGTGATCTCAGGGGAGAATCTATTTAGTATTTAGTAAGCCTATCGGACCGTGATGTAAGTGACGGGGGTATATTAAATTAATGTATTACCTTTTCTCGTGAGAGACTCACTTATTTTCGGTAGAGTATTGGGTATCATTGTTTGACTTTGACAGAGGTAAAGGCCTTATTTTAGATGATTTTGTTTATATTGATTAAATATGAAGTATTGTTTTTTAGACAATTTTAGAGATAATAATTAATTTTGGAAATAATAATTAGCTTTTAATTTTAATGTTGCCTTTAAAATACGTATCTATATAGATACACATTCATTCTTTTGGCATGTTCACCTATACTAGATTAGAATTTTGATAGTCCAGTACCTATTGTTAAAAAACCTGAAACAATTAAAGAAATGCTCATAATATTTTCTATTAAGTGTTCCGAGTTGTCTAAAAATACATTTAAAAAACATTTGGAGTTCAAATATAGGAGCGGAAACTCAATAACCCCTTGTATCGTTCACGCCCGTTCAATTCCAAGACATCTTTTTCCTAAGCCCGTTAAACTAAATTATACCATTTCCAGAATCTACAGTTTCAAGAACAAACTGAAAGTTTCTAAAAGGCGATTACATTGCACAATTCTGTGAAACTAATGTTTATTTGATATTTAAGTTCGAAGAGACATTGAATTATTCAATCAAGCGAGCTAAGCCCATTAAGCTATCGATCAGTTTAGATTGACATGGTAATTAGGACGTGTGACGCTAACAATGGCGCCGAATACTAATGATATCTCATTCATATCAATTACTGGGTGCTTATTTATTTTTTCATGAATATGTGATTTTGTATATTTTTGTTCTGTTAACACTTAAAATCAAGTGTAGGAAGTACTATTTTTTAAACATTAGTAAGAATATATTGGACCCTTTGATAAAATATTTTGAAAATAATAATTCAGCTTTTCGGTTTAATGTAGCTTTTAAAATAATGTTTGTATTTTTGGATGATGATGTGATTTATGAAAATATACCGTTGAAAAGTTGTTTTTTAGCAAATGCAATGGATTATAAGATTTAAAAAATATGTAATCAAACAAATAATCATACATATATAGACAGCTGACCCTTGTTTTTTTTTAATCATAACGTATTAGTTAGAATAAGATGGCTAATATAGCTATACGTGTATTTTAATTTTCATCCGTGGAACCTCTTAGGTATTGGTTTAATGTCCGTAGCCCTTTTTCTCTGACAAAGTAATTAAAAAAAAAGTTTATATTATTTGCTAGTTCCTGACAGAGGCTGTCCACATGGTCTTCAGAATTTGATACAGATACAAGGCTAAAAAGTAAACTTCTACACGAATCTGTTACGTAGTTTTTGCGTAAAAGCATTCGAAACATCCAACCACACATACTTTCACTCGTAAATAGTAAGATCAACTAATAAACTCAATCAGCAAACTATATTGTAAGATGTCTTAATAAACCACTTGTGTGAGACCAATGTAGCGTTGCTCTTTTATTTTACTTGGCCATTTCTTACTCCTAGTTCTGAAGTAAGATAAAACAAAAGCGTGCGGAATAAAACGAGGTTTCACGTCGAAGGTTTTATATATTAAAGTAGTTAGTCTTTCAATTTGTACCACCTTTAAGTAGGGAAAAGTAGCTAAACCTTCACTTGTATAGTTACATAATATCAATCCTGTATTTCTTAAAGGGATTAGTAGGGTACCTAGTCCACCTATAGTATGGATATAGAATTTGACAGTTATGATGGTTATTGCCATGAAAACGACAAAGATCTAGACTATAGGTGGAAATTTCTGGTTGAAAAATTATTGCAAGTTCGGAAATTCAATCCATGACCTCGTTAGTTATCAGTTTTTAGCAAAAGAGTGGAACTATCTACCTACTTCTGTGTTTTCGAACGCATTCAACTCTAATCTCTTCAAAGTTAGTGTGAACAGGCTTCTTCTAGGTAAGCTTGCTCCAGCATCAATTTTATCTCTATCACCTTCTACTAAGTCTGCCTCAAAGAGCTGTCAGCACCAGTGACGGGGCCCTCCTCCAAGGCAAATAGCCTGCTGGGGCTGCGGGATGTTCGAAAGAGTTACCGCGCCCCCAGAATAAAAAGGGCTGAAGAAGGAACTTGGATGGGTTTTAATCAGTAAGAGTCTGACACTCCCTCTCGGCCCACCCATGGCGGGAGGAGTTATATGATGATTTTCCATTCGAAAAAAGTAGAGCATATTTATGCTCTACTTTTAGAGCATATTTATATTTAGTAGAGCATATTTATGATATATTTATATCAAATAAAAAAAAACATAGTTTTTTATTCAATGTAGGGATTTTGAGCTGTGTAGCAGGTCAGATGGCGGCAGTGAATAGGCCTATGATTAATCGAATTAGTGTCAGCTACGTGAGCGAGGTTAGACGAAGATGAGGTTCTTCGTTATAATGTCGTGAGTTCTTAACAAACCTACTTTATTTATTACTTCCCCACACATATACTAAACATCTGAAAACAACTATGCTTTCTTTTATTATATCTTTGTGATAGTGTTTTTATTTTGCGCAATTTTGCAATCGATCTGAATAAATATCATCTTCATTTCATTTGAATTTGTACAGTATACGATGCACATAAAGCTCATAATGCTATGGACAAAATAGTAGATGACGCTTCTACTGCGTCAGTTTACCTTGTACGTAAATGACATTTGATCCACATTAATTAAATAATACCTTTCGACCCGAAGCCCTCGCAAACAAAGTAGCTACTTCAACAAATAATTATATCATGATCCCGAACTGCCGTAACAAGTGAAGTTCGAGAAAGTTCTAATTGATGGCATCATTACTAGCAAAGAGAACTTTGAGGTACATTTAACTTTTTACTTAATAATGGATAACGTAATGTGAGCCCGAAAATGTATTGTGCTTTAAAATATTTACGAGGCCGATGTAAATAATTTTGTGACTATTTTCTTAAAGTTAGGAAAAGTTTGTTTGAAAGCATGAATACTTAAAGACTATGCTGAAAATTTTCTGGCTTAAACTACTGCTACGTTGCTTGGTAAAAGTTTTCTTCATCATGCTCGGAGCTTACCGAATCATTTTCGTTACGTCATTTGGAATACTGTCTGGATTTTTTGAAATTATTTTTCATTATATTTTTTTCTAGCGTAATATGTTTTTTTGGAGATATAAACATACTAGATATTTCTCGCGATTACACCCGCATCTTGAGGCAACTCCTTCACGCCCCCTGATAAAAAGTACCCTATGTAGGAATTCATCCCAATCGATTAGTGTGTGAAGTGAAAGCATGACAAACAAACTCACACTTGAATTTATGATATATATAAGTAAGAATAAGGTTAACTAAAAGTCTTAACTTTAAACAAGAATTCTTGAATAAGCCTTAAATTATGTCGGCTAATCAAGACAGCTGTAACCTAATCGAGCGTCGCTATCAACACAGATTTTATGGTCTCCTAATAAAATAGAAACTGCGAATCACATCAGACTAGAGTAGGCAATGAAAAAAGACACATCTGCCAACCTTGTTTTATTTGAAACGAGAAGCTTGGTGCAATATAATGTCATATAATAAAACACGCTTTATAACCGAATTTATCGCATTTCTAAGGGCTTATGTAGATGGCGTGAGTACCGCAAGTTGTCACGATTTCATTGAGATTGAGCTAATTTTATCTTCCTCTTTTTTCTATATAATAATAAAAATATTTGCCCGATCCAGACAGATTTCGGTCACGGCAGTCAATCTTAATGAAGGCTAGCCAGATACGCATGAGATATTATAGTGCACAAGCACACGCGCAGACACAAATGCACTCTGTTTCCTTCCTCTCATAGCCGGATTGCCACCCAATCCGACACGACCGGAGAATGAGAGAAAGAGACTTTCTATTGGTGGATAATTTCACCAAATTAATGGTTAAGTGCCTGCATTTTTGTGAGGCTAATATTATTTAATTAGAGTTATTAGTTTACTTATTATATAATACTTTGGTTTATGAAATTGGTTTCTTAAGCCGTGTAAATCAAATAAAAGACTACAAAAATAAACAAAATAAAAACTTTATTTATAACATTTCATGATACTGTTTATAACATGACATGTTATAAGATAAAAAAATATTTAACATTTACTGAAAACGCACCAAAAAATCGCACGATATCGCCCCAAGCTGAACGAATCCTAAAGTGTTGAAGATGGAATACGAAGCGTGATTGTGACGACTTATCATGGTTTTGCTTACGACCACTAAAAGTACTAAGACCAGTTCCATCTCCTAAAAGGAATTGTTATAAGAATAATGTTTTATTCGCCATTTTACGTACGGGATGGAAACGACAGATTTTAGTGGCTATTATTGATTCAACGACTCTGTTCGAAGTATTTTATTTATTTTGGTTGAATGTTCTGTCGAATAGCTGTATTGTGTGGTGCATTTTATGTATATGTCTGTTTATTTTGTGTCTCTTTCGTTTATTTTTTTAAATAGACTAGTTTCAGCCCGTGTCGTCGTCTGCGTTGTACCTACATAAAACATAGCCCTTTTATTTTGTAACTTTTTGAGATTATTTTTTTTGCCCAAAAAAATTTCCACTCCATAAATTCTCACAAACAAACAAAACCTAGTTATTAAACGAATTCACATTAGTCTATTTACTTAATGACTAGTTATTTTATTGCATTGAAAACCAAAGCAACATTTTTTTTTTAATTGTAAAAAGCAAGACCTATTTTTCATAGAAATAAATAAACAAAACAAGCAATATTCTGTCGAAGTAGTGAAATATCGAGTAGGTAGGTAGTAAATATTTCATAAATTTTTAATTACCTACAAGTTTTACGAGTTTAGAAAAATATTTCACCTGAGCATAAACCAGATCATAAAATTACAGGTTAGTGGAGTCAATAATTTTAGTGGACTTAAAAATTTACATCAGCATGATTTTATGACGACACAAGTTATTGATTTCACGTCATAACTACACAAAAAACGTTCATATATACTTTTTCTAGTACAGTCTAAAAGGATATTGAAAACTGACTTCAAAACAGATTTACAGGAGGTAGCTTTAAAATTGGTTCGGCTTTTAATCCACTCGCCGTCACTCAATAAAACCAGTATGATTATATTGGATAAAAAATGTGAAAGCTGATTAGGTACAGTTTTGTTAAAAAAATTCATTCGTTTTTATTTTGTAAGTGAAACTTTTTATGAAAAAGGTACATTTATAATCTTTGTATATGAAATATCTATCATAGATAAATAAATGTTTTAATTGTTACCTACTCAAAAAATTGTTATTGGAAAATCTTAGGAGGAAAACAGAATAAAATAAACAAATATTTTCAAACATTACATCAATCAACGCTAACAAAACAGAACCTCCAAAAAAAAATAACAGATCTATCAAAACACAAACAAAAATTACCAACATTTTTTTCCGAATTCCTTTTCAAATTAATTCACACTCCAACAAAACTAGGAAACGTGATGCGAACCTTTATAACTTCATCGTTCAACAATAAAAGCAGGCAGAAACTCAAACACATCCGAGCGCGACGTAAAGGGCTTTCGTGGAAGCACGTTTGATCGCCCAGCTTTTGAACTATCGTCCGCACCCGATATTTCATTATAAAACGTGGTTTGTGGAGGGTATTTGCATTTACCACTACTGTTTTGGGTCTTTATAAACTTCATTATAAAGCATTTGTTGATGTGATACAGTTCCTGGGGTGCCTTAGGGTTAAGACCGATTCATCTGCCATGACGGTGGATGGCATGACGGGCATATGCCGTCAGTGTGTGAACTGTTTTTTCTTCATGTGATACTGAGTTAGTCACCGATTTTTTTTGGAGGATTAAACATTTATTTTGAACGGAAATAATAAAGTTCTAGACTAAAGACAATCAAGACTTGCCCTGAACCTTTTATCAAAATTAAAATATCATCTAATAAAATATTTCCTACCACTTAACCTACTTGATTAATTGCCTCCCAAAAGTTCGTAAAATAATTAATAATCAATCAAAGGCAAGCTTTATCAACAACATCTAAAGCCACGCAACGTTTAGAACAATAAGCCTTATAGCTCTAAATATAGCTCCGAGCTGCAGGATTTGCCGTGACCTTCAGGCAAGTAATGCTGCATTGCGGTTAGGCATCACGCTACTTCGTTTAACTGCAAGCCAAGTAATTCACTAACCTTGGCAGTCAATGATAGAGTTAAGATAGTAGGCGTATCTGATGCAAACGTATTCAAATATTTTTCCGCAGTATGGCAATCAACTAGAATTTCTTCTGTTATAGCGTGTCCTATGTTATGAATTTCAAGGCAGTATGAGACAGTTTATTCATATTCATTACTTTTGGTGGAGTAACCCTGACCTTACCCAACTAATGGCAAAAATTCACTATGCTCTTCACCCGTATTCACATGGCAATGGAATGCAAACTGATGATCAAGTGTAATTTTGTCTTAAAACTTCAGAATCTCTTTATTTCTTACACTGTAGTAAAATTAGCCAAGCTTTGGTCTAGAGAAAATCCGAACGTGGATCAAGTACTATTGTTTTGTTAAACAAACGTTTTTTTATTAAATTTCTGAAGTGTAATGATTTATTTCCTAATAATGACGTGAAGTTACAATTTTATGGTTTTAATTAAAATGTAGTATACGTTAAACTTTCTTAGTAAAATGAAATTAGATACCACGCCCAAAATCCGCCTACTAAATATTTTTGGTATAATGGTTTCCTAGAACGATAAGTAACCATAGTTTTGAGGCAGGTCAAGTAATAGACGTAAAATTTGCGTGGGCGTGACATTTATTTTACACCTACATAAATGCATCATTATGGCCCCATACATTTTTAAATTAAATTTGGTAAAAAAAAAAACTATTTGCTTCTCTGGCTTGGTTTTCATGATCCTGATTTATTGAAAGAATAATTTTCTAGTTTTCTATAAAGCATTTCTTTTTAACATATTGTTACAATACCTGCACCGTACTTAGCCTTGAGAGATGGAGAAATGTGATTACTTGAAGTGCCTTGACGTTGTACCGTATCAGATTATATATTTTTTATGAATTTATTTTATTTCATGTTGTATTGTGGTCTGTGGAAATCTTGTTCATACTTTAAATTTAAAATTAAAATTTATCGGAAAACTGTACGAATATGCATTATTATTTTATTCAATGTGATAATAATAATGATGAATATAGATTACTCAAATAAAATATATTATTCTTATAACTGAACATTATTTTTCTCAGAATCTTATTATTTACATCACTACGACTTTAAATAAGAACTTAGTCCTTTTAGTTAATATATCGAAAAATATCATTTTCTTTTCGTAATCACCGATTCGTAATCACCAAAAATTGATTAACTGGTAACCAAAAAAATTAATTGAATGAATTGTTATTTACAGAAGTATAGGTAAGTAGGTATAGTAAGTTCAGTAGGTACAATTTAGATGAAATGTACAAAAGTAGGGAATGATATAAGTCGTGATGAAAAGAATTTAGATAGAACTTAGCTCAAAGGTATTCGAAACAACTTATAAATCAACAAACTCTACAAGAGATTTTGCAAACAATATTTAGATTTAAATAGGTACGTAATTACTTAAGAATACAAAATACTAAAAGATTAAAATTTTAATATACAAACTGAGTGAAACAATATTGATTGCAAAACCAGTAAAATATCTACAAAAATACAAGAAATTGAAATTACATTTACCGAGCACGCTGATGGGGCGGAATGAGCCCCACAAGTACCTCCTGCCGCTGCAGCTGCTAATGCACTGCTTCCTGGCACCTGTCAAATGAAAATAAACTTTAATAGCTGACTTTCAAATTCGTTATTAGAGAAACAAGAACAAGTCATGAATGTCTTTATGATTTCTAAATGTAATAGAACAATTGCAAGAAGAATGTTCATTTAAAAGTATAAGAAATGCTAGTTCTTTCATAGCCCTTGATTCCCTTTCCAAATAGGAATGTTTCTCATTTGTCTGTCAAAATGTCTAGCAAGCAAATGCTGAAATTATATTTATATTTTCTATTCTTTGACATTGAATTTATATGAAATCTAATAAAAATATCATTTGATACTGGCAATATTTTTGACGATGAAGCTTTACTTAAATTAAAACCTGATTTTATAAATATGAAGACAAAAGAAGATAGTCTCGATACTGTAAGCTAAGCTGAGTATGAAAGCTAAAAATACCTACATATACAATAATAATTTTACTTCTAACTCTTTCAACAAGGGTACCAAACTAATAAATGATATATAAAATCTTTTACATAAAGAAAGAAATGCAAAAGAAATTTATATTGAAATAGATATCATCAAAGATAACAGTTGGGTTATAGTTGAACAGTTCATGACATAATCTAAATACAATATTATGAGTACTAAGGTATAGGAAGCTAAATGTACTGGGCATATTAATAAAGTAGCAATTTCATGGGCTATGAACAAACCATATCGAATTCCTATAGCGACGTTGGTACATGAGAAGTACATTGATCCACCTGTTGAAATTACATTTGCTTGTACCATTCTTAGAGACAAAATGTGTTTAATTCTAAAAAGAAACATGTGAGTAACAAAATCACAGGAATAACTGAATAAAAATTTGTTGCTTAATTTCAACTAGAGTTAATATGAAATTTTGACGAGCAAAAGTACAATTCATCTTGATAAAGTTTTGAATATTTTAATTATATAATAATTAACTTTAAAAACGCTACATAGCAAATTAAAAACAAACTTGATTTTTTTGTTTAATATAGCTAAGTTAATATTTATAGGCTTAACTTTATACAATTCGTTTAAGCTCGCAATACGATTTAATAATTTACTTCTCAAATTATCGTTAGCACAGTCTTAATTTATTTCATCACAAACGCGATCTTTAAACTTATTTACTTCAATATCTTCAAGTTTTTCAGTGTTTATATTGAACCTACCTTCAACTGTTCCTGTTTGTAATCTGGCTGGTACGGTAGCAACATTCTGATCTTCCCCCATCTGTTGAAGAACAGTGCTATCGCCCCGATCCACACGATTAGCACCAAAACTACTATGCCAATCTCCACGCCTCGTATCTGTTGTAAAAAAAGTTATTAATTTTACTTCTTAAGCACATTTTGTAATGGATTTTAAACCATCCAGGCAGATAAATGAAACAGCAAAAACAAAGAGAGAGAAAATCTACTAAAATATTAACATGAGAAAATTCTAAGGCCTCAAAACATTTGATTTGGAGGAAAAGACTTAAACTAAAATTTCAAATCAAAATGCAAACAGTGTTACTGAAAACTAATCTAAATAAATATCAGCAAATTAAAGTAAAATAAAAAATACAGCTCATCAGAATTAATTAACACATCCAACCCTAACCCGCAAAAAATCCAATTAAAATTCTAAGTGGCGAAATAGAAAATCTTAATTTAAAATATAAACAAGATTTGATTGCGTTCTGAGCAAAATCCGATAAATCTGACAAAGCGAGTCATCTGTCCAAATATTATATTATTATCTGAATTGCTAATTTGCGTCATGAATACTGTCAGATTTAGCGCCATTGTCGAAGTTAACTAAGTTAATCAGCGTTTACTGACCGTTTTCGACTTAGTTCAGAGAATCTGCGTTACATGAAAATAAAATATTAGGTAGAATGTGACTCGTAAATAAATGTCAACGTCATCATTCTGCTCTTATCCTGGTTTATTTAGATAAATAGCATTTAAGATATCCGATACAAGATAACAAGTCAATGAGGACTGTGTTTTTTTTTTAATTGTGATTTGGGAAGACTTGATATGTCCTAACTTTGTAGCATAGATTTGAAGTCTACCATTTGCACGTTCTTTGCCGAACTGAGAATGACTCATTGTTTGTGTATCTTTATATTATGAACTCTAATTTAAACATTTATACCTTTGCTAGGACTCAAGCTTTTTATAATGAGGAGTGAGTCCTAAGATTCGCGCTGTTTTATTCTATATTTCAAGTCTTTTTATACGTTATCAATCATAACTTTGACTATAACTTTGACCGCTAATAAAAGATCGTTGACTTGAAAATTACTTTCTAGGGCTCAGAACAAAAGACAGGTAAATAATGTCAAATAAGTCACGATTAAACAACACTCTCACTAATTACTCGGTGTACATTGTACTATTGACTGAGAGAGTTCGATTTTGAGTCACTTAGAACTTATTTATTTAAAGAGATTTAACAAATAAACTTACCTTCATAGACCTAACTAATAATATACATTAGTACGAGTACATAAAATTGCATTATTTTAATTTTTAAATTGAATGTTAAGCAAAGGTTACACCAATGGTATCTAAATAATTACACAGATAGCAAGGTAACATTATTTCGTCTTTAAATAAATATATGTATTCAAAAATCCCCCGCAACTTTCAGTAAATATTTACTAAGCTATTATAATTTTACATAAAAGATTTTGATGCTTTTGATCAGTTTTAATTGAGTTTCACCATCTCAGAATGCCAACAGACGTGTATTTTGAACAATTCATCATCACAATAATAATAAAACACAGGAAATATCATAAGAACTAATGTTTTTTTCCATAAAATTATGGTTCTATGACGTGCTCTGCCTTCATCAAGGACTACTGCTACCTTTTTGTCTGATATTGTATAGGAATTGTGTGCCTAGCATGAACTACTTTTGAAAAAGTATTCGTAAAGTAAGCGATTTTGTAATTGAACTTTTTATCGCATAATATTATTTTATTTAGAAGTTAAAACTATATTTTTATATTATTTGAATGCTACGAACATAAATGTTAAATCTAGATAAAAAAAATGGTTATATTATTTTTATTTTTAATAATATAATTCTTTAGAATTGTTGTATTTATGATTTAAAAACCGCTTATGTTAAAGTTACCATTCCATTAGTGCATTCGTGGAAAGAGTCTCTGATAATATTTCACAATATTAATTATTTATTTGCAACAAGCAATAATGTGCAAACTGATGCTTCAGATTCTAAACTATTCAAATACAAAGTTTATCGCTCAAATAAGACTCATATTTTCCAGGTCTTAAAGTTCAATACACTATAAACTAAACGTTCCAATCATTATAACACATCTATTTAAATTCTAAATTCAAAGTATATTACATTACCGTTGGAAACGTAGGCGAAGGATCGGGTGGGGAGACAGATGAGCGGGCAGTCGCTCCTGCCAACCCGCCGTCCTGTTGGGGCGAAGTCCGCGGGGGCTCTGCACAAACATGATACCAGCATTATGTTGATGTAACTATTGTTGTAGGGATTAAACTAAGGACTACGTTTGTATATACAGACTAGAGATAGCAATATAAACAGACCGAATTTCGCTTGAATGGATTCAGAAATGAAATGGACCAAGAGATGAATTTAGTTTCAGATTTTGCTTTGAATCGAAATTCATGCTTAAACAAATACAGGTCTTATCTATTTGGGTAATATCCTAAGATTAGAAAGGTCATTTATTGATTTTCAAAATTAAACAAACTAGATTATTTACTTAAAACAATACAATCATTACAATATTTTCTGGCGGTATTACATAAATGTATTTAAAATACGTACGCAAATGTCTTGTGGCTTGACATAATTACAGACATATATTTGATATTTTTTTGGATAAAATAAGGTTAATACGAACTGTCTTTCAATATACCGTTTATTTTGTAGCTGGCGTGATACTTTGCTCAAAAAGGCATCGGCAATAATATTTTCAAGCAAAATAGGCAATGACTACAGTCTTGCTCAGTCTTGTCAGATTTCCATATAAAGGATTACTTTAAACAAAATGCAGTAACTGCTACTACTTCTTTGAATTTATCATACAATCATTGCTTCATTGCACAACAAGACAGCTGAACAAATGCATACCTCATATTTTTTTACATTAAATTTAGAAAATATGCTCGTAAATGAGTGCGAAATTTAAATTATTTGTTTAATGAAAAAAAAACTACAGACTTCAAAGAAACCCTTTCATAACAGCGATTGAAATATGAAATAATATTTATTTTTAGTTTAATGGAACTCGCTCGTCGCAATTTGCAATTGCTTTTACGATGTTTTTTTTAAGTTAGTAGTTTTTAAGTAGAATAATATGGAATTTTTCTCTTTTCTTTTTTAATTTTAACGCTGGAAAATTTCATGTTTTCATTATGCATTAGAGATTTTGTTAGCCACAATTCCTTTCAAAAGCATATTTGTCTATGATAACCCGGCAAAGTAATTTTAACAAAAGGTTACCTATAACAAATAAGGTTGTGAAAACTCGTTGTGTAATATGTGATTGCGAAAACGAAAAATATAACAATGGAACCATACAGAAAATAAAATTATATTTATAGTCAGGGCAACCTTTTCAATACGTAACATTTGATTTTAGAAAT
The DNA here is from genome assembly GCA_963891755.1 of Pyrrhia umbra. Taxonomy (NCBI): domain Eukaryota; kingdom Metazoa; phylum Arthropoda; class Insecta; order Lepidoptera; family Noctuidae; genus Pyrrhia; species Pyrrhia umbra. The sequence continues at coordinate 5,081,016 of OY982930.1, forward strand.
GAAAGGGAAAATCTAAAAACTTACCTAATTGTTAAAATGAAAGGTGAACCTTCATTTATGAATATTATTATTTTTAATATATCTAAAAATATGCTTTAGTTACAATTATATCAAAAGTTTTTACATGAAATAGCCTACGATATGTGTAAGAATCGTGTATATAAGTTTATTTCAATCATACAAAATATAACTGGCAGTAATGCTCAGTTATCAATCGAATTTGGTATGAAATAAATTAAAAATCTTAAATATGATTCTGAAGGACAAACAATAATCATTTAAGATAAGTGAAAGTAAGTTAAAAATCTAGTAATAAATCTAATCTAGTGGAATAGAAAACAAAATTTATGGGAATGACATTCGTATACGACTAGCTATCTGTTATTCCCATATATTTTATTTCTATTCTACTAGCATTTCTGCCACTTGTCTAACCCCCCTGAGATCGTTTTTAGCACTCCAAAAAACAAAATGGCCTCCAGAAACCAACATTTTTTTTTCATAATGGCGACGATAGACGAAGTCTGCCCAAAATGGCTCACTTTTCAATAGAACGTATGGAAAGCGATATTCGTATTTCCGTTGGTACAGAGCTACTCCAGCAAGACCTAGTAAACTAAATGTCGAATCCAATTTTAGAAATCGGTCGGAGCACTCTCCTGTGTACTTTGTACTCAGCGGGAGTATTCTATTTACTCGTTGCTCGTAACGTCGACAAGAAATTAACTTTGACTAGTTCTGTTAACGCAATGGCTTAAGGAATACGTTTACTTTATATATAGATATTTAGAATATTCCGTAGATAGATGGCAAACATACAAATAGCCCAACTTATGTCTGCCCAACTATAGGCGAGCATGTGGTTACTCGCATCATAATCTAATCTCAAAGACATCACACAAGTCATGTATTGCCGCATGGAAACCTGGGGGGTTAGACAAGTGGCAAAACGCTAACGCTAACGCTAACGCTCAATGTATGGGAATGACATTCGTTTACGACTAGCTATATGTCATTCCCATACATTGAGCGTTAGCGTTTTGCCACTTGTCTAACCCCCCTGAAATGTCTCATGTATCTAAAATTACACCTTTAAGCTTGAATACTGCTTTTTTAGGGATGGGAAATCATCAAATGACTGTTGGCGGAGCGGGAGAAAAAAACTAAAACTATCCATGTTCCTTCCTTAGCCCTTTATGTTCCAGAGCCGCGGTAACTCTTTCGCACAACCCCGCAAACTGGTACACAGCTTGGCTGCAGAAATAGGTACGATGGTACAAGTGTTTTCAATAAAAGATCTAGTGCTACCAAAACTAAATAAAACGAATTAGCGTTACTAGCAAAAATATATTTCTATTAATGTGTTCATTATATGTAATTATCGTTATGTCCAATTCGAAGGACCATACCTAACTTCCGGACTTACACTTAGGAATGTCCAAGAAGATCTATTTATGAAAAACTAACGTTTAAGAATGTCTATCATGGCTATAACAAGAAGGAAGTATGTAACAAAATAAACGAAAGCCAACCCTGAAATAAGTTTATTCAGATTCATCGGTCCCACCGCAACTGAAGTGCTAAAATGTTCCCAAATTGGCGAGAAATGTAAAAAGTTGTGTAAACCGCAAAGTAATCCGCAAATCGGAGTTTAATCGCCAGATTAAAGTCGGTTGAAACATTTAAAACGTTTTCGACGTAAACTATCCCTGGAGCATTTTGGTTATTGAAATTCAATAAGTCTCGATTTAAAATCCGGTTGGCGTTGAGTTTGTTAATTTACTTTTAAATGTATCAGTCTTTTGTGAAATACAACAAGCTCACAGCGTAATCATAGCTTTGTGGTCTTCTTTTGACACAATATCAGATTGAAGTCTTTAAGGCGATCAGATCGATCCCAACACCTGCCAAAAAAACTAGTTTTAGTTTTGCCACAAAATTAAATCAAACTAAGATTTTATAATTAAATTCCTTTCTTAGCTACGTCTGCAGATAAAACTTAGAAATGAGAATAAGTTTGAAAATAATAATAATTGAAAGCAACTTACATATTAAGGATTATCTAAGACTTGATCTTGATAATCCTAAGGGCTATGTGTGGCAGAACCCAGGTCAGACGTTACATGATAGCCAAAACTGTACTACGTATTACGTCCTACGGGGCATACAACTACTTTTTGAATTATTTTGATTAAAGAATATCATTAATTATGCCAACCAAAAACTATCAGAATACCAGCGTTATAAATAGAGAGATGCGCACACACCGTTGCATCCGGAAGATCGTCTCTTGGGTAAATGAACCGGCTGGAGCCGTGCCAAAATGCATTGAGCAACTACAAAAGGTACATCATACTGAAGAAACAACTAATAACTAATTATATTTTTTCGATATTGAGTTAAATATATAATCAGAATCAAAATCTTTTCCTGACTCCAAATATATACTTACACCCGATTGCACCAAAAAAATATCGGTTACTTACACGTGAAGCGTAAGAACTGTCATTCAAGATCTGTCAAAACGGAGAATAAAATTTAATAATTTTGCTATTATTTTATGTTTTCCGTTTAAAATGTATGATAAATATTTACTTAATTATTATAATTATCTATGATTTGATATTATAAAAAATATTAAATGTATGCTAATTATTGATTTCATGTTTTGTGAAATTCGTAAATATAAAGTAAAAATAATAAAAAGTTTGGTGCAACCTGAAAATTTAATAACGAAAAAATATTTATAATAAATATTTATATATATAAATATATAATATATATATATAAATAAATATATATATAAATAAATATATATATAAATATTTATATATATATTGTTAAACCTACGGGAAACATCTAGAATTATTTAAATATTTAATAGATAAGTAGGAATTCGAACTTTGAATACAAATAAAAATAAATACCTTTCTCAGACCGTTCAATTAAAAGCCCAAGCCATTAAATCTTTCAGTGAGTGTTACTAAGAACAAAGTACATGTACTCAACATTAATGTCTTCTAAATTACTTTGTAATGAACGAAAGATTACCGAGAAGAGCGTTTATACCTTGTTTGTTATGACTATCAGTTACTAATGGATTCTCTTACAAAAAGAGTGTTATTTAAGTGTAGATACGGGATTCTCGGAGTCTGTGGAATCGCAGTTATATATAACGATATATTTATGTAAAGAAAAGCTGTCAGCATATATTATATGGGTAACCGTTCTCTTATCATTTCGAATACTTCTCCTACGTGCCTTGGAGAATATATAATTGATCCTGTGGACCCGTGTGGGCCGTGTGGGTTTTTTTTATTTTTTACTAACGTCGTATAGCTCCGTCTCTTTTTCACAACGAAAATAATCTTGTTTTAGAACGTCAACGTAAGGACCCAGGTTATGATTACATTAGATTATTAGTGCGTTCGTACTAGCCTACTGATCTCTCTCCGGCCGTGTCGAATGGGATAAGAAAAAAATATTTCTAGACTCGATCATCGGATCAATTCCAAATAATTAACTAGTAACTAGTAATTTACTAGTATATATTATAAATGCGAAAGTAACTGTCTGTTTATCGCACTTTCACGCCAAAACTGGTACACAGATAGTCTAGGGCCTTAGAAAGGACATAGGCTACTTATTACCCGGGTGCGCTAAGTAGTTCCCTCGGGATGAGGGTGAAATCGCGGAAAACAGTTAGTTAAAATTAGATTCAAATTGTTTTCTAAGCTGTATTAAAATAACGTGAAAAAGGTTCATTATAAAACAGAGAAAAAATTCAAATATTATTACCATATTCACAAACCTTAAAACCTTATATCATTTAGCATATCTAATCGCAGTCTATGACTAAGAAACACCTTTAGGTTACACTTATGAGTATAAAGTTAAGTTCAGACTACGCCAGAAAATGCGACACAAATGTCAGGTTTATTCTGATCCAGCTTGTCCCTTGCTGTCCTCCCCCAGCGACGCCCTAAGCCGAGGCCCGTACCCCACTAGGGGGTGCCCTTAGCGTGTAGTCGCTTAGTTTTATAAGTTAAGCCCTGGCTGGAGGCCCTAAATTTATTTAAGGCACTTCACAGGCAAGCCCGGTTAAGCAGTCGACAACCTTATAGGTCGACCTGCGAGATGCCATACACAAAAAAAAAACAAATGTCAGTCATTTTTTGTACTGCTCACATTTCGACACATCTTTAGGTTGTGTCACTTAGAGCGTGCTATATTATAACTTTTAAATATTAACTGTTCACTAGAAAAAAATATAAATGGAACTTGCAGATATGCGATACATACTATAATTCATAAATGCAATGCAATTATGTGAAGGAATCAGGAACATGTTGTGAGGAAAGTTCTGAGCATGAATGTGGATGGCTATAAAGATAGAGGAAGACCAAAGAAACGATTGTGTGAAAGATGATATGGCTAGAAAATATACGTCAGATAGAAAAGTATGGAAAAAGAAGACATGCTGCGCCGACCCCAAATAAATTAGAATAGGAGCAGGACGATGAAATGGAATGAAATTAGTATGAAATTCCTCCCTGAGATTGGTAAACCTGCCCACCAGATAAGAAGAAGATCTTCTGGATAAGATAACCAATAATAAGTATTGGTTATGAGGTGCTGAAAGTGGCAATAATTAAAGTGTCACTATTAATATCACAAATAGAGACACGCCTATTGACATAATAGATACTCGGAGTAAAATCGAGTGTACAGTATAGTGTCGTAGTATAAACTTAGCTTAACAATTCTTTATGAGACTTTGTATTAGGTTAATGAACTTCTAATACGGTTTCATTGTAGGGTCAAAAACCTTCAGCTATAATTACCTTGACATTTAATTAACATAATGAAGTTTTTCATTAGCTTAAATACCTAGGACTTGTAATTTTCTTTATGAAAATTATTCTCATTGGATTTACTTAGCTGTCTAAAGTTGCTAAGAAAAACCAATAAGAATTTATAATTAAATTCGAATTATGAATTTATAGAAATTAATCTGTACGCCTTTGAGTTATCTTTTTGAAGTCATAAAGACAATTTTAAATTGATTTCAAAAGATTGTAATGAGCAATATCAAGAATTAATTATTAATTACTTTCGTAATTTAGGATTATTGTTCAAAGCAGTAGTATTTTTCAAAAGTTTTCAAACTCTTTAAAAATCTAGTATACCCCATATTACCTACGCCATTCATGTTATAGTATTGAATAATGGGACAAGAATAATAAAGACTAAATCCTTACTCATATAATAAATGAAAAAGTAAATCTGTCTGTCAGTCATGGTAATACGGATGAACTGATTTTGGTACAGAGATAGATTAAAGCTTGGGCAATAACGTAGGATGGTTTTCTCTGGGTGGACGTAGATGGAGCCGCAGAAAACAAGTGGAAACTTAATATTTTCTTCGAAAATATTCAAACTGCTTGAGAATCAAACAGAGCTCATTACCGCGCCTCCGGAATACAAAGGGCTGAGGAAGGAATATGGATGGGTTTAAGTCTGTAAGAGTCTGAAACTAATGATAGGAGGAGTCATTTAATGATTTCCCATCCGACAAAAAAGGGCAAACTATGAAAGTCGTCAAACATTTTTAACTTGTAGCCATTTTCACATTCCATAATTACCTATTCTACTTCGCTACTAACATAATAATTTAAAACACAATTGCGAACATAACATGACTAAATTCCCTAATAACATAAAACTACCATCCCTTCAACTAATCCCTGGGGAGCGTACACACGCAGGGCACACACGCAACAAGTCGCTTTATTTACATCAACAACTTCGGCTGTGTCCGTACACCCGCTGTTTTTGTTGGTCGTTCTGTTTGCTGGCTTTGTTCGTTTGATCTGAGAGTAAATTATGTTTTTTGTCGACAAGGACAGTTGGAAGGAAAATAAGATTGTTTGAACATGTTTGGCGATCTGATTTTATTTTTGTTTTCATGTGCAATGCTGTAGTAGGCAGAGAATTTTTTTGATAGTTTTATCAAAAAAATTCCATCACCATAATCTATGTAAAGTAATAAAAGATGTGTATTACTATGATAAAGGTGGTACAAAGTTTACGACTATATCATAATAGAAGGCGAATAGAATTTTATCGAGTGAAAATTAATGTTAGACCAAAAACCCTGTGAATCTAATATCTGTGGAATGAATGGTATGAAAAAAGACCCTTACTTTTAATAATACAACGGTCTAGGGACTCCGGTCAAAAATGGAAGCCTTTTTTATTTTAATTATCCGGTTATACAGTTGGTCGCACAATGCTCATCTGCTTAAATCTTAATCTTCGCACGCAAATTCGCACATGCATACACTCGTCTAAAGAGCAAAACCGAGGCATTTGGCCATGCATATTTATGTTTGTAAAAAAAACAATTTGTGTTTGTATTTTTTCTTTTATATTTATATTATGAGCTAAAAATAAATGGTTTAAAATTACATACTATTTCGAAATCTTATTACCAAAAATTTAATAACACAAGAAAAAAAATATATCAAATGATTCGTTTAAACGCAACAGGTCAATTATTTACACCGACGACTCCGTCAATGTTAGTTGTACGTTTTTACGTTGAACTGTTGTCCGTTTAATCTAGGTTTGTGTACGTTGGCGTTAGGGACGTGCTCTCGTTTGCAGCTCGGGGATTAAGGGGCAATCTAGTATTTATTTGAAATCTTGGTGAGAGTGTTAGTGTATTAAGGTATAAAAATGTGTACTACTTATAATGACGCAAATAGAAAAGATTTTGTGTAAGTAAAGTAATAAAATAAATCAGCAAAGAATATTGAAAGGATATTAATGTAGGTTTATATTTTCACTTTTTTTTAGTTTCATAATATGTATTAGTCTTATGGATATAACTAATGTACTATATATAACTGTGTATACAAAAAAAAATACCTTTTTCATGTACCCTATAATATACCTTTTGTACACATATTTAAAAACGAATATATTATTTGTAACATAATTATCAACGGAGCAATGGAGAGACGTGATGTTTCTAATTTTGACTGTTTTGTTAGTTAAAGATTTAATTCCCAGATTAAGTAAAGTTTTAGCATGTAAAATTTTTCAAAGTGTAGTTTTGTGACCGGCAGATCAACCTCTTATATTTATATGGATGTAATACTAGCTGTTTCTCACGGTTTTAGCTGCATCTTCAAGGAACTACTTTGTGTACCCGGATAAAAACTATAGTTTGTTCTTCCTCAAGTCTCAGTCTATATTCATACCAAATTTCTCTACTCTAGCCGTTTTGACGTTAAACTATAACAAAGAGACAGGCAGACTTACTGTTGGCAAAATCTAAGTGTGCTATAGGCTGCAACCTTTTTGAAAATCAGACGTAATGTTATGTAAAACTAGTTTTATTTATGATAATTATTTAAGCCTCTATATAGATGTCAGCATTTAAATACCACACATCCAGTGATGCTATCAAAAGTTGCTGTTACAAAAAACATTTAGGTATTACATCGCCCATAGTTTGGGGTAATTTAACATAATGGGGGAGTCCGTGACTCATTATTTGTGTGTATTTGGGACAGTATCACGCGACTTTAGCACGCAACAGGTGCACTTACCTTAGGCTGATGGTCGTTGACATTAAGGATGAGTGGTCACTCTAGTGCAGTAGGTCGAAGAATTAGGGTAGTTTCAAGAAGATGATGGGTATTTCTTTCCGATGAGCAAAAAAGAATAGAGATTCAATTCATGATATATTATTTTTTTTGAGTTTGAAAATAGAAGTGACCACACGTTCTTGGGTAATTCAGTTTTGTCCCTAAAGTATCAACGCATCTGACAGAGGATCCTAAATGGTCGTTTGATTATCTGTTTTTTTTATTGTATGGCATCTCGCAGGTCAACCTAGAAGGTTGTCGACTGCTTAATCGGGCTTACCTGTTAAGCGCCTTAAATGAATTTAGGGCCTCCAGCCAGAGCTTAACTTACAAAACTAAGCGACTTCACGCTAAGGGAACCCCCCTAGTGGGGTACAGGCCTCAGCTTAGGGGGTCGCTGGGGGACGACAGCAAGAGACAGGCTGGATCAGAATATATGATTATTTTAATCGGGAATTTTTAAGCTATTAGCTCAGCTTGCAGGCTGGCTCGTTGAGCTAGGGTCGGGAGGGCGTTCGATTATCTGTGGTATCACATAGAGATACCCAAAGATTACCCTTTTATCATAAGGTAAGAGGGCTTTTATGCCATCAAATTACGTACTCACATACATATATACGTATGTTTTTTCCAGCTGAAACCATCAAAAACTCACACGCTAATAAAAAACAAAAATCATAGATACCTAACCAGAGTCCGACCTCATCCGACTAATGCTAATGTTTCGGTTGCATGTTCAGACAACCATATTAATAGTTGACACGCGAAACATCAGCCACAAGAGGGTGACTTGCTAAAGTTCATTCACACGTTACGAGCACATGTAGATAATTGTATTAAAAAGAAGGTGGAATGGAATAGAGGCGGTGATTCTTCATGTTGTGTAGGTGTTGGGTAATTTGGGTTTTTTTAGCCGTCTTTTGTTTTGTTGAAGGAAAATGTTGCTTACGCTAAATGTGTATATGATGGGTCAAGAAAGGGCTTATTATCCCTAATGGCTATGGTGACGAGTAGTCGTTCTTTTTTATATAAAGATTTTTCTGCAGTGAGGTAATTGATTCAAATGATTTTTAAGCTCCTAATTTTTTGATAAATGTTTTAATCTATAGCTTTTCATCTTTAATCATAATGAATTTGGAATTGATTTAATAATGGAATCAAATGTACTTGTGTTTTTTTTTTCTTTTCTTCATAATATAATTTTTCAATTCTTTATTTTTACTAGGGTCCTTAAGTTTTGACCATAAAAAAATATTTTTATTGTACAAAATCGAAACTTTTTTTTGTAAATATCTTAGCACTTACCCAGTGTGCGGAAGACAATAGGTCTACTCCTGTACTTATGACCGCCCCACAATGCGGCGACGGTCACCTGGTACTGCGTGTCAGCTTCCAGCCCGCTCAGTATGACCGCATCCGAGTTGCCAGCCACCTCCAGCACGACTCTGTAACTAATAGACGATGAGTCAATTTCGTTGTATTCTAGGGATAAGCTGTAAATGGTGAGGCCACATAGAAGGTTCTAGAAGAAAGCGTTAGGTGAAGAGCCAAGCTTGTTAATGCCGTATTTTTATTCACTAAGTTGTTGTTATTTTCATTTCAAAACTGAAAACATTTATTTCTATTAGACCATTTATTTGCACCTTTGAATTGTCAAATAATTACGAGTTCGTCAGTTAGTCGTTTAAAAAGAAAAATTGGAGCAATTTGGCCGTTCCGAAGCGTAGATTCATTAAAAGCTGTAGATATTTTACGCAAAATAAATAAAAAAAAACATCAATTATGATATTACATATCTGATTATTATTAGAAAATGGAAGTAAATATGTTGTATTTATTACAAAAAAATATTTTATTTACAACACATTAAAAACAAAACACAATCAATATCTACACGGGCTTTTAACTTTAGTCTTTTGTACGTTAACAAGACGCCTCGCATTATGTATTCCCGTTTGACTGATTGAGGCCAAAGAATCGGTCCAACGCTCCAGTGCTAACAGGTTTGACGGACTTTTCTATACTTTGAAATAAAACGGTGAATAAAGATTGACTTTTTGCTATTTCGAAGAACTTGTAGAGATATTTGGTATATGAAGAATATTGCCAAATATCTATTAATTTTTGTAGTAACGTTAAGAAACTTAAATTTTAATGCACAGCAAAATAATTTAAGATTGAAATGGATCCACATTCATGGGCCCACTCTTGGAGGGATAACGTTGAGCAGTGGACGGCGATAAGCTGATGTAGTGATGAAAATTAAAATACATTATGACGTGATCATAGAATATGTGGTATTCCATATTCCATACTAATGAAGAAAATATGTGGCTTCACCATTAGGAAAAAAGAAGTAGGAAATTTTCGAAACATTTACTAGGACAGATTCTACCATATTATCTTTAACTATTTATGATAAATAACATTAAATGTACGGTAAAAATCTCTACACTTGAATCGTTATTGGCACAACTTCCCCGACGACGTATACTGGAATAAAAATAGACACCTTACGTTTAAAATTGTATGTGTATCGAATAATATTATTTGTCAATTTCACTTTGTTTATCTTCGGTATAGACTTTTATATATTGAGCTTATAAAAGAAAAATAACGGCTTTTCTTAGAAACGTCGTGTCTTGAATTGAAGACATTGTTATTTGAAGGATAAATTGACAGATAATAATTATATAACCCCGCAATAATATAATCTACAATTCTGTTAGATTAAAATTACATAAAAAAGTTGACACGAATGTTTAATGAGTATGCACTGGTTAAAATTCGACTTTAAAAACATATTATTAAAGTTGATATTTTATCAATAAAATCTCCAAAACACTTTATCTCGAAAAAAGTCCGTAACAGAAACTGGTGTTATATCAGAAATTTTATTATTTTTTAATGTCATCGTCTACAAAATGTAAGAACGAACTTATCCTATTTTAGAATTACATATAACAAATCGTTTTCAACAAAAATACCTTCGTGATCACTATCCATTATCGTCTAATACACGTCTATAATCAATAGTATTGTGAGAAACTCCATCGAAACAAATTAGGGTTGCGCGAACAATAAAGCAGGCCGCGTTTTCGCCAGGAAATTTATCGGTAATACGACTTCCGCCCGCCACCCCTACCTATTCCGTTTACAATTTGTGGTAGTTCCCTTGGTTGTTTGTTCTCTATTGTGTTTATTTTTATTATGACAGAAGAATTTCTTGGGCTTTTATACTCGTAGAAAAAACAAGACTGTTTTTACGATAGAGGTTTTGAAATTACGTTTTTGTCGTTGTGTCTATAATAAATATTGTTTTTTTTATATGATAACATATTATATACTACATTACTTATATAGTATTTTTAGACCCACAGAACGTAATCAAACAGATCAACATTTTGAATTAAGAATAGGCATTACGTGAATATGAATGGTAGGTAGTTTGAATTTCTCGATATGAATAATGTATTATTAATTAAATTTTTCCATATAATTATATTTTTTGTATTGACAAAGAGCAATCAAATTTAATATTCAGGAATATTTCACTCAAAGTTAAAACAGTTTTCATTTACCATTTATTTACTACATACGCATACAATAATAAAACAGAGTACCGTAAGTATCATGGACATAAAAAATGTTATGTGTAGCAGCTCAGTATTTGCTGTACGTGTAAACACAGCACTGATTTTCAATTGACCCTTGACATTTAAGCAACATTTACATTCTACTTTTTTTTAATAAAGTTTATTATCTTCACATTTGATAAAATTTGTAAAATTAACTTTTGTTGTCGACTATACACTATACCTCCAACACACTAACGCTTGTTAACCCATGCATTTGAGAATGTTGTTCTGAAGCAAGTGTATTTTATTTATAAAGCAGGAAAGTAAAACCTTATTCCCGTGCTAGATATTTGTCTGCCTCGAACGTTCCCCGTCGGGATTTACAAGATTTCAACAAATTCTTTCTTAGCTGCATCTAAAATAAATTCACTACGCTCGTTCCATTGATTTTCATAGCAGAATACTGGTTTTTGTTTGTTTTTTTTTATTATAGCTGATGTTATGATTGTTATCATCTGCCTAGCCGTTTCCCTGCTAGTTTGGGATCAGCCTATTATGTTCTATACTATGCAAATAAATTTTAAAGTGGATTTATAGATTAGAATAGATTAATGCTTCTAAGTAAGATGCTAATTACATTAGAGTGAAGGGTATAATGGTAAACACAAGCGTTTCACGAATAATTTTATTATAAATTCGATGAGATTAAATTTAACATAATTATTCTACTTTAAGGTGCTTTTCCATAAAAAAAAACTTTACTATTTTATAATACGTTCCACACCACAGGTCGTCATTTATTTATTTTTTCAAAAAAAAAATTCATTGACAATGCACGGTCAAATGTAAAGGCCACATTTAATTCACAAATTCCAAAACCGAAATACAGCAAACTTTAGGCTTTGACACAACTTTTCACTGAACCTCTGACGTGTGTCAAAGAGGTGATAACCTAACTTAGCCAAATGAATTCATAATCGGCACTTAAAAGTTGGGGAGACAAGTAATCCTGATCTCATTTGACAGGGCAATGCATAAACTATGAGCTGAGCTTCTTAGAGACGTGAGTGTGACGTTTGACCTTTACGTTCGGTTAGGAAACGATGACGTCACTTGTCTTAACGGAACCGTGATAGACGTTAAAACCTTAAGTGACTGGGGATAATAAAGTCATATGAGAAAGTCTGCATGATGTGATTAAAGTTATTGTAATGAGGTACCTATACAAGAATTTCAGAAAATTATGTAATTTAATTTTAAAACTATGTCACTGCATTGTGGGTACATTTAGACGAGGTCTTTGAGCAAAATAGTATTTGGGACAGTAATATTACTTTTAGCATTGGGATTTAAAAAACAGATAATATATGAACTACATTTCGTATAATGTTTAATCTAAATAAGTTTTTGTATAAGGTAAAGATACTGCGTTTAAGTGAAACTTGTAAATTTGATATTTAATTTCTTTTTATTTTAACCAGTTTTATGGCATGTCCACAACACAAAAATATGAAGGCAAGAATATTCGGATTTAGGCAGCTTTGAGGCTACCTACACCTGCAGTAGAATTATCTAGCTAGATCATAAATTCAGTTTGTGTTCAAAATTTGGATAAAATATTAGTATTACATTCATAGTGCACCTTTGGGATAATGTTATGTTCATAATGCAGCTTTGTAGAAGTAGAATACTTGATGCTTCAGATTTTATTACAAGAACAGCAGAGATTTTGGATAACCCTGTAAATAAACAAGTATGTCATATGAATACTTGAACATGGTTTTATGTTGCTTAAAAGTGTAAAAAATAATAATTAAATAGCTTAGACAATTATTTACTAAACAAATTGTCGTAGCACTCTTTAGTCTCAATTACCTGACAGTAGTTGTAATAAAAGAAGAGAATTTATGTAATTTAAAATTATTTTCTACTAGTGACCCACCCCGGCTTCACACTGGTGAAATTAGATTATTTACTATAGTATGCATGTATTATACATACACATACACATAAACCTTCCAATTGAATTACTTTGTCTATAGATGAAAATCGCATTAAAATCCGTTGCGTAGTTTTATGATCTAAGCGTTCAGACGGCGGGAAAATACTGTTTTTTATACTATGAAGAGATTTAAGAAAGAAATCATATTAATTATTTTTTATGCCATAAATATTAAGAATAACTGTTTATTGAAGTTTAAGACTTTAATTACAAATATCTTGATTATATGTTATAAAGAAAACCTTGCAGTCCAACTTAAATCAAGAACACAGATTTTCTGTCCATTTCTAAATTAGTCAGCGGACATAACGACAGATTCTATAGTCCTAATAATAAATTAGATTCGTATTCAAGACTATAATATTGTGGAAAGTGAGCTCGAAATTGATCTAGTTTGAAATACTAGTGAGGGCTAACGAAACTTTTCGTGAATTGAATATTCAGGTCGACACTTTGGAGTCTGTGTTTGGAGCTATTCAAATATTCAAAGACTTACCCAACTAACATTATGAGCCGAAATTTTCATCTTCAGCTATGTGTGGAAAAAGGTGTTACTAAGATATGAAAAGTTTTTGTACGAGAAGAAAAAAAAGATAGTATTTTTGTAATGATGTTACCATATTATTAGGTGTCCACAAGAACTTATAATTTAAAGCCTTTTCGAAACATGTTACATATTATTCCATTCAATCTGAATTTCATACTCTTTACATGATGTTTATCAATACAATATTATATTTTATAGTCCATTGAAATGTTACATTTTTTAGGCCTAACCTTGCGTTTTTTAGAGGACGCAATTTTATTTTTTTGATGTGTAGGGGGGATCAGTGTAAAGCTAAAACCAAGTTTGTGGGGTCGCCACCCTTGTCCCCCGGCCGCCATCTTGAAAATAGGGGTTGAAATGGTTTTTACGATATATCTCTTAAACTATTAATTTAATAAAAAAAAATTGTTAGCATTTTTTGTTGCAAATTAAATTCTCTATAACTTTGGTCCAGAAACTTTTTGTCGTAGAACTATAAATAAAAAAGTTATAAGCGAAAATGTTCAGAACCTTCAGGCCTTACTACCTGTTATTTCGTAGCGTTTCTTTATATTTTCTGAGAACATTTACCAAAGAAATGTAAATATTTTTTGATACCATCAGAAAGTAAAGATTTCAACAAACAAAAAGACCGCCGACTTTTTTAAAAAAAGTGATATTTTGACGCGAGAATTTTCGATTGAAAATTAGGGTGTTTTTTCGATATTAAGTCAAAATAAGGTTAAAAAATAATTATTTTAAATAAAATAAATTACAGTGTGTTTGGGACATAAAAAGGCAAGTTTTCACCAAATTTCGTGGAAAAAAAAAATATTGTAAAAGATAAAAATTAAACTCCAAAAACTTGGTTTTTTGAATTTTTCACATAAATTTTGAGGTTATGTGAAAAAGTGTCAATACAAAAGTTGTAGGTCTTTTTATTACCTACAATTTTGCCATTTAACTTTTTTTCATAGGACTTTTAGTTTTGCCGGAAATTGAGATAAACCATTTTTTTACTTTAACCCCCCTCTCCCCTCACTTCCCGACCTCAGATCGCCCGTAATTTATTTTTCCTATAATTTTTATTATATTCTCCTCCTTTTCCAATGGGTTTTATCCTATTATTATTTTATTCACTTTTTACCGTTTTTAGAGGCTAAAAGCACTGGCCTATTACTTCGGAGCGCTGTAAAACCTTAGCTATTGACTTAATGAAAAATGTTTTACATAAAAGTTGTTCCTCGTAAAACGATCTACAAAAATGGTCTAATATCATTTTTTCGTAAAATGATAAAAAAAAAGTTATATCGAAAAATATATTTTTTTTTCTGGAATTCTGAACATTTTCGATTATAACTTTTTTATTTATAGTTCTATGACAAAAAGTTGCAGATCAAAGTTGCAGAGAATTTAATTTGCAACAAAAATGTCAAGATTTTTTTTAAATCGGCAAACAGTTTAGGAGATATATCGTGAAAACCTTTTCAACCCCTATTTTCAAGATGGCGGCCGGGGGACAAGGGTGGCGACCCCACAAACTTGGTTTTAGCTTTACACTGGCCCCCCCTACACATCAAAAAAATAAAATTGCGTCCTCTAAAAAACGCAACCCCAAATGTAACTTTTCAATGGACTATTAATCTATCTTCTATCTATACTTATAATAAATCTGTAGAGAGGTCAATTCTGTACATGAAATATATTTCCAAAATAACTATCAGGGGGTGATTAGGGATCGATACTGATGCCAAAAATGCAATCAGTAAAATTTTTGTCTGTCTGTCTGTCGGTCTGTCTGTCTGTCTGTCTGTCTGTCTGTCTGTCTGTCTGTATAAACTCTATAGAAACACAAAACTACTCGACGGATTTTAACGAAACTTGGTACAATTATTTGTCATACTCCTGAGCTGGTTATAGTATACTTTTTATCACGCTACAATCAATAGGAGCAGAGCAGTGAAGGGAAATGTTGTCATTTTGTTTAAACGCGCTAATCTCAGAAACCGCTGGTCCGATTTGAAAAAATCTTTCAGTGTTAGATAGTCCATTTATCGAGGAAGGCTATAGGCTATATATCATCACGCTAAAACCAATAGGAGCGGAGCACCACTATTCCACGCGGACGAAGTCGCTGGCAGAAGCTAGTTATTAATATTAGTGAAGTGAATATAAAAAAAATATTTATCGATATTTGTCTGATTGAAAAATAGGATAGGTACCTCATACCTGGTTTTTGATACGACACAACTACTGAAGCACATAACATTTTTTCGTAATGATGGGTTTGGAGCCGACTGGGGCCTTACCATGACATGCCAAAGCAGGAATAGTTTCTGTGGGAAAAAGAGACGATGCTATACGACATAAGTAGCTGTGTCTCGCTCTTACGCCTGAATAGTGATTGCAAAAATACGTGGTGGTACGGCCTCTGGTTTTCGATAGGTACTTGACACAACTACTGAAGCTTTTAATAACGATTGACGTAATAATGATACTAAGTACTTATAAATAATCCTGCTATATTTAGCAATCGTTGCCTTCAAAAAGCCAATACTGTCACATCACTAGCGTGCTGTTATTTCAAGTTCGCAAGCAATGTCGTGTACAATACCATTGTACATAATCACGATAGTAATCACAGTTCGCTTCATTCCACGTTAATTCCATTACGGTATGTTTAATCAATACTCGCGACCCGGTTCATTCCCTACGTATCGAGGAACGCATTCTCCTCTACGTGTATTGTGTCCATATCTGTTCCAATAAAGGTTGCATGTCACGATACTTATTGAAATTATTGTGGGGACGATATTAAGTGTCATTTGAGTGGAATTATGTCTGAAATTATTTATCAGCGTTTTCTTCATTATTTCCTTATAGTCTTTTTTTACTTTCTTCGTGTACCTATATTTTAAGTTCAAAATAACAAAAAAACGGTCGGGCCACGCGCAGTAGGGTTCCGTAGTAGGAGTTAGTTAGTTGACTATAACTCGATAACCGGTTAAGCCTACTTAGCCGTGATAGTTTTCGTTGTAAGTTCATTACATGTACTACGTCTGTGATTTTTTTCACATTTCTAGGTACAGCCATTCAAAAGTTAGAGGGGGGGTAACTCGTATCGAACAAAATTTGCACTGAAAAGCTAGATATTTCGCAAATGGCTCGCTTAACCAAAAAATGATCTTCACACACCCATAATATTTTTGAAAGACCTATCTAACGATACCCCACACGGAGGGGACGCGAGAAAAAAATATTCATCCCCACTTTACGTGTTTGGGAGCTACCCTAAAAAAAAATATTTTTCAAAATTTTATTTTACCACTTTCTCGGCGTGATTAATATACATATCCATATCAAATTTCAGCTTTCTAGTATCAAGAACCTCGGAGCTATGCCGCGGACAGACAGACAGACAGACAGACGGACATGGCGAAACTATAAGGGTTCCTTGTCGGACTACGGAACCCTAAAAATAACAATACTTATTTTGTGCTATTAGTTATTAATTCGAAGGTCATTTCTTTTCGCAGAATACGAAATATTAACAGTGAAACCCTATATTTTATCCAATAAGTGCCACAAAGGGAATTTAAAATTGCTGTCATACATGAATTCAATTTGTTTGCGTAAGTAAATATACAGGTTGCTCGCTTTGTTCGGCAAATATAAAATGCGTTCAAAGATAAAAATCAATTTTCTGTGCAATGAATAAAATGCTTCCTCGTTTCATTTTCATTTTACGTGAATACAAAACGTAGGTACTGGCTGACTTTTAATGTATTGCGGTAGCAACCCTTTTTAACAAACGAATAACCATTTTTTTTTTATAAAATCTAGATGAGGTTATAATATCTACCGTCTTACTTATAAAAAACCTGTAATCTAAAGTTTCACCATTTCTCACCTTATCCTTACTTAACGTCGTAATCCAGGATTAAGCTACTAACTTAAGTTCGGATTAACACTAAATATTTATGAGTGATTTTTTTGCTAATCCATTACTAAGTAGCTAAGTAAGTGCTAAGTGATCGGATATTAGAGAAACATCAAGTTTCAATAAGAAGTTGCTTGATTTCCTTAAAATAGGAATTTCGTATTTTCGTCTACCCAGAAACTGTCAAAAAATATTTTAAACTTTAAAGGTAATTTCATACTCGTTTTGAATATACGGATCACAGGTAAATAATCCGCGACAGATTAAACATTCACAATCTCAATACAAACTGAAGTAGTTACCTAAGCAAATATTATACTTTACCAAGCATACTAGAAACTGTTTCAAAGTGTTGTGCTGTGCACTGAAATGTTATAACTTGAGGCGCATAAAACATTAAATAAAATTGTTTTCTTTTATTTTATTTTTTTGAAACATGTTGGAGATGTTAAGATCACAGAAAATAATCTAAGTATATGACGTGGATGTGTCTATTTTGCCTATGACAAATGAGTGTCATCATCAGCCTATATATTGTGCCACTGCTAGGCACAGGCCTCTTCTCATTCAGAAAAGGCATGAGCAATTGAGCATTGATCACACGATTATGGCAGATTGGCGATTTCAGACTCTTTCTTAAGACCAGGTTTCCTCACGATGTTTTCCTTAACCGTTAGTCAGTGACGTCTAAGATATCCTTAGAAAGTACATAATTTATTATGACTTCCGAAAAGTCACATTGGTAGAATATTTTATTTTTTCCCTTTTATTTATATCTGTGTCATGTTATTCGATATATCTTTCTCATTTTGTTCTCAAAAGCCTGATCTGATATCTGATCAAATACAAAATAGGATCAGTATTTTTGTCATCTCAAACGGGTATAAATTTCTACCTCACCCGTACATAATCGAATAAGTTTGTCAACAGACGAGCTCTCACCAATAATATGGTTAGAGAAAGCAATAAATGGCTATATTTATTGACATTAACTGTAACTGGTCTTATATAACGTTTGCGGCATTTGGTCCCGACGAGTGGGCAGAGGTTAGATACGTAATTTCTGAAAATTAATTGCTTTTAGTTGCGTATTGGAATTCTGTGTTCTATTAATTGGTAATCTTACTGCTTGGCTAGGTAGCCTATAAACACGTAAACATACCTGCCAAGGTCCTCCTAACTAATATTATAAATTCGAAAATGAGTTTGTTTATTTGCTACTCTTTCATTGTAACTGCTGAGCCAATTCGAATGAATACCCGCATCCCGATGGATCTAATTCTCGCACCCGTATCAAATTCAAGCCATTTCTATAACAAAGTTCATCAAAATCGGTTTAGCCATTTTTCCGTGAAAACTTTACAGACGGGCAGAGTTACTTTCAAATTTATAATATTAGTAAGGAAATATTTATGTTGAAACAAGTCGCGCTTGTACATCATAACCGATTTCAACGTACTAAAAGAAAGCAAAGACAAGCGAATAGCTAAGCGAAAAACACTTATGCGCTTAACCCGAACGGTGTCAAGATGCGATCCAGCCGAGTCAGGAAACCGCTCCGGTTTACATTAATTATCATATTCCCTTTTTAGTGGCTGTGAACTTTCAACTTTTAGCTTTGCGCTATCGGCTAGCAACTACAGACTATTGAATATTTAACAGTTTGCGGTGTTCCCATTTAAATATTGAATATTAAAAGCCGAGACGCTGATTCTGTAAATATATAATACCACAGAAATATTGCAGTGTCATTCTCTTGTTTAGATATACATAGTTATATTTTTGAAAATCCCACTAATATTTTTGATGAGAGATGTTTGTTTGCCTTTCACGCAATAACCACTGAATAGATTTGCATGAAATTTGGTACACATATAGTTAATAAATTGAATTCTTACATAGGATACTTTTTGTTTGGGTGCGCGAAGTAGTTCTCGCAGGATACGGGTGAAACCGCGGGAAACAGCTAGTAATTTATAATATAGACTATTTTGTACATATTAGAAATTGTTTGGGGTCGGCTTCCAGTCTAACTGGATGCAAATGAGTACCAGTGTGTTACATAGAGCGACTACCTATCTGACCTCCGTAACCCAGTGATCGGGTAACACGATACCCGTTGGTAAAACTGGTCAGACTTTCTGGCTTTTGACAACCCGTAACGACTGTCAAAGATCTACAAATGACAGCCGAGACCAACAGCTTAACGTATTTTCCGAGGCATGGAGGAATCTCAGTGTTATACCATACGATGGTTAAGACCTACGACCCCACCATGCCAAGCGTAGCTTTAACTTTGACCGATCAACCTGAGTGGCATTTACTTAGCCACGAGCTGCTTTCGTAAGTTTGTTTTTCTTTGTGTCAGTATAAATTAACAATTTGTAACTAACCCAGTTTCATTGCTCGCAAGTGTACTCTCTACACATACATACATATAAAATACTAAATCAACAATACTTATACCAGGTGCGTCTAACCGTTCCCCTCTCACGCGCCTCAGGCTATATTCAACATACGTTGAATGTTCTGTCAGTATTTCACAAACATGATATTACAGAGAGTCTACAATGTATATCTTTGTAAATTTTGCTTTCATTGTTAAGTGCAGTAATTTATTTGATTAAGGAGTAGCTCTGTCGTTGGCATTCTCATTTGGTTACGTTGAAAATTTTGTATAATATTTTTTGGAAATTTCAACATGAATAAATTACAAAGGTCTCTTCTTTAGAATAAAGATGTTAGGTTATATGTAATAAGATTTTTTGCAAAGAAATCAGAGATTTATGTATGATTTTAGGATCAGAACCTATTCCTATTAACAGAACACAATACCAAACTCCAGGATTGAGGAATTTCTCATATAAAAGCTCAAAACCAAATGAAACTGCCCGACCTGGGAATTAAACCCAGGACAATCACAATACTAATAACGCAATCCCATTTGACCAAAAACAACTCAGGTAATGTAATAGTCTATCTAGCTATTCCTAAAGTTTTATTGCAATTACTACCTTACTTAATCTAACAATAAAAACATATTAAACCCAGCATAACACAGGTAGCAACAATCTTTAGGATAACAAAAATAACATTTACTAATGAGAAAATAAGGTTGAATTTTTAGTGAATGGCGTTTATTTTTTGTAAGAAAGGTCACCCACAATATTAAATGACATTGCTAGATTGAACCATTCACTAATGAACGAATTAAACGTTAGAAAAACTTGCGTTTTCTCCTTCTATTAGTTCATACGTCACTCAACAGATCAGACTTGTTCAGAAACCAAGTAATTAATAATGGTGAAAATAATTATATTAAGGGTGAAGCATTGGGCTACGGAAAGTTCAAAAGAGATACCGCGCCCTCGGAATACAAAAGGCTGACGAAGGAACATGGATGGGTTTTAGTCAGTAAGAGTCTGCCACTCCCTTCCGCCCCACCCACGGCAGGTCCATTAATTGATGATTTCCCATCCGAATAAAAAAGTGTGATGCATTGGCCAGTGATAGATAGCCCGAGATCCCACGTAAGTTTTTAATCGGTAATCAATATGATTTGAAAACGATAAAAAAGATTTTCTACTATTTTACTTTTGCTACTAATGAAAGTTTGCGAGGATACATGGATGGATATTTGCTACTATTTCATGAGCAAACTACTGAAGGGATTTGGGTGAAATTTGGTACACAAATGGATCCTCTAGGTATCTGTGTTTTGGTTTAACACAAAGAATAAACTTTTTTTTTTTCTAAAATGTATATGTAGGAGGTGAGTTAAAATGCACGGAACCGCTATAATTTTACGCTAGGTATTATATTGTATAAACAAAACATTTTTTTTATGTAGTTAATTTATGCATTAAATTAACGATTCCAATAAGTACGTATACTTTGTTAAAAAATACACAGAGATACGTTAAACTTAAAACACCTCGTCATTTTTGCGTTACTTAATTAATCCAAGCTGAATAAAAAAAACATGAAGCTTACCTCTACAAAGAAAATAAATCTATTAATAACGTTAATCTCTTCAAAAAATGTCTACTGTGTAATACATAATAATAGTAACACAGCTAAAAATAGCAAACAGAAAACTCCCATTTCAAAAAGAAATTACAAATTTTCGAAAGAAGGTACTTACGACAAGTCTCGTCGAAAAATCATTACGCGTCTGATTAAATTCTAAACAATGTCTCCAAATTTCCAATCAAATTAAGTACCTTTTCAATGAATTCTAAAATGTAAATTATCACGCTAGAGGAAACATTGATACCTACATTATGTTAATTGAAAATTGGTAATGTGTGTTTTAATTAAAATTTTACATTATATTGACCGTATGTTGGTGCATAGGAATTACCATGCTGGAAATGCTCTTGACTGACGGACATAATTAGTGTAGAGCTGTAAATATTACCTATGATGTTAACGAGATATTTAATGTTTACTATTATACAAAATTTGACATAAAGATACAATATAAATTAGGACCTCAACAATTTTTCAATCACACTTTTTTGTGATAAGATGTTTTACAGCGTGTCAATGCAGTTTCTACCTAAACCTTTTTGAAACCTTATATTCTAAATTGTGTACCTAGTTTTTTTTTTTATAAGAGTCATGTAGTTGGCGGTGTTTCACCTCCATGCTTGGGAAGGTACATTAAGCCATCGCTCCCGGCTACTACCTTGATAGCAGTCGTTAATACAATTCGACGTCATAGGCAGGTGGATTCGAGAAAACTCTGACACTGTTCTTAATATATAAAAAAAAAACCTTTACAACATAGTGGAAATTTCATGTCAGCAAATGTACATGGCTACGTTAAATATACTCCTTTAAATAATGCTTTAAAACTAGTAACTAAATTGTGGAACCCGACGCTTGCCGCTTCTGTAGCCTATATATTTTTTATTCCAGCTAAAAAACATAAATAGCTGATATTTTTATAAAATGTAAAGAGTGGACATGGCACAATATTTTAAACCTTGTTTCTGTTTCGATCAGTATTCATGTATTCCACAAATCTGTTTCCGTGGCACAACTGTGACCACCACTATTTTACAATTGAATTAAATTCCATGCATTGTTCTAAAAAATATGAAAAAAGTTGCGGATTCGAATTTTTTCAAAATTTTAAACTATTATTTTTGTAGTAAGTTTGCTAGTTAGTAAATAATACTTTTTGGAGTATGAACCTACCATGATAACATGTAGCATAGTTTCTTTATACGCAATAAATCTGTTTTTTTTTGTTTTGGAAGAAAACAATTTCATAAAAAGAACATTCAGAGCAATTAAGAACTTCCATTTTCCAAAATTTTCACAAAACTACATCACGTAAACAGTATGTAATTATTATATCATTATTGAAATGGCGAATGCAATAAACATATTTACACAATCATGACCTAAGCGTATATTATGATAACGACTAAGTACGTCAACAAAACACTCATACGAGCACGTCATGTATAAGCCATCTACTCATACATTCATAACATAACCACTTGAACAGCATCATAACGTTTGCATCTGCAAACCAAGCGGAGATGGCGTCTAAAATAAACTTAACATACACGACCATGAGTTATGACAACTCCAGTCTAGTAAATTTAGGACATAAATAATATAAGCTCCGCAATCCAGATTTATCTTCCGTCGCGAAGCGTATTTTTCAAATGGATGCCAATTTTTCAAATGTACACAATGTTTATTTTTATTTAGATTTGTTTTTGTATGAAAATGATGTTCAATTGTCAGTTTTAATGTGTTTGGTAATTTGATCGATGAAAATAAAAATGGGGAATGTTTGTTCATGTTATTTCTTGAACATTTATTTTAAAAGGTCGTATATAAGAGAGGAAAATGAAATGCTATTTTTCAATAGTCAGTAATTAGTCGGAATCATTCAAATTGAATTAATCAAACTTATTGATTAAAACTTTGATTGAAATTTCATTCAAACCAAAAACAAATTAATATTTTCTTCAACTTCAATGGAAACAATATTATTTTCTTAATCGATTTTAACGGAAATTATGATCTTTATTTTTATGTGAATCTGCTTCTATCTGTTAGATTTATTTATTAATAAAAAGGATAATACTATAAACACGCTATACACAGAGTGAATATTGTTTCGTTAATACACCTATTTCATTCTTGCGCTTTTCGAAAACACTGATTTATCTTCAAAAATATTCGCTTTCCTCACATAAGAATGTAAAAAGGAAAAATAACTGTAACATTATTATTAGTGACACGTGGTTTCCATTTACCGAATTTACTATTTCACCTTTGCTTTTGAATTCGTAAGTGGAGAAGGTAAAATGCTGTAGAAATCAATGTACAATATTTACAGCGCGTTGCACCAGACTTTTTATCATTTATACTTTTACGAATATCACAAGACATGATATCAATAATTAGCATACTTTTAGTAGTGTTTATGGTATCAATACATAGATATACTAATTAAGTGAACATATATCACAAATATTCCGACGAAAAATATAAAATTATAGCAAAATTATTCAATTTTATCCTTTATTATGACAGATCTTGGATGACAGATTTTCCCTTTCGCATATAAGTAGCCGTATATTTTTTAAATGCAACCGGCTGATAATCTTTAGAATAAAAACTAATATAATATTAATTGTTTTGGAAATATTTAATAACATACTCGTGTATTTGATACATATATAATTATATACATACTGGATTTTTCTATCACTTTTTATTTTTAGTTAATTCTGAAAGTGGGTTTTTAAGGTAGCCGATAATTCACGGTTTGTAGGAGTGACTTACTCTCTAGTGACCTCAAGATTGAGAGACTTATAGTATTGGAAAAAAACAGACTGCAGAATCAAGGACTCTAAGTTAGGTCAAACCTAGATGAAATTCCAAATCATGATATTTTTACATAGACAACTACTACAAACCCCCCACAATCCCCATGTGCTTATAGGTGTGTATCTGGTCAATCAAAAATGGAAACCCTTTTCCATCATCATTGGTCTATTTAATATTGGTCCACTGTTTAACATATCTCACCTAACGTGTGCCATATCAGCCGGACTACAGCTTTATTGATGCATTTTACTTCTGCCTGTAACCTTTCGCAAACTGTCACTTGAAGATCAACAAATCGGGAAGGACTTGGTGTTATTAAATTGTTGGATTTCATAGGAAGCGTTACAATGTGCTTAAAGTACTATAAATCACTGACATTCAAGGGCCTAAACCGATGTATCGATGTCGTTATTTTAATGAGCTTTTTAGTCTGTTTTCCACTCGATACAAGCGACAATCGCATTGAAGATATTATATACATATATAGATACTCGATAAAGAAAAAAATCCTATGTAGTAATCCAGGTAATAAACTATCTAATGTACCCAATTTAATCTTAAACCTGTCAGCCGTTTTTGCGTGATTGAATAACAAACATTAAAATATATAAATTATCACATTTCACATGCATAAAAAAGGATTTTTTGAATGATTGCTTTCTATATTACGCTAAATATTATTTTTCTACTATTATGTGACATTAGATACACCATTAAGGTCTTATTTTATAAGAAACTTTACGGTAACAGTTCCAAGAGGGAGTCTTGATACCGCTTGAAGTTCCATTAATTTTAAATATTGCAACGACGCAATTCTAGACGCAGCTTTATATAATAATACTGAACTGTATTTTGTTTCTATTTTTTTAAGTTTTATTTTTATTTAGGTAATAAGAGTTGGGTATTATGTTTAAAGTAAAAAAAACTTTGAAAAGGTGATAGCACAAATTATTTCAGTTTAATGTTATTTTATTCGGTGCAAATATAATTATTTTACTAGTTTGATATCTCAAAAGAGTCCCTATTTAAAAGAAAATAAATAGACTCTGACTGGATACTGAAAAAAATGCACATAGAAAATGTATCTACTAAATATCACATTTGTAATAAACACTAAGTGCTCTTTTAAGCGTAAGGTTAGTTAATAATTATAATAATTGCTTTGCGCTAAAGTGCTTCAATTATAAATAATGGGTCTTATATGAAGTAGACACAGTGATCGATTTCATTTGGTCACCCTAATGCCCTCTGTTATAGGTGTCATCCACCTTATGCCTGACAGAATACAATCTCAACTATGTTCTACTTACAGCCTCACGCAAATATCTACGCGAAATTAAAATACTTATTACGAAATACCCTAACTATGCCAAACTTTTAGTGGCCTCCCATCGCATCGTTCTAACTGACAAAAAGTATTCAAAATAAATCAAGTTTTCATTTACTGACATTTAATTTTATTTATATTAAAATAATAATTATATTGTAATTCATTTAGATTGGGGGGCACGGTTGTATCCTCGCCAACTTGAGCCAAAAGATACCTTTGTTTTAATTATTTATTCATAAAAAGCTAAAACTATGGAAGTGTTTTGTTGTATTTTCTGACCATAGTTCAAGCTTTACGTTTTCTAAGGGCCTGCAGCTAGGGGCTTGGCTTTACTTAACACCTGATAACTTTTTAAGAGTTGTAACACTATAAACTTGTTCAAGTGTCTTTCCACGGGGCGTAATTTTTGTTCTCACGTACAAACAACTATCACGGGCAGTCGCGCACTGCATGCAGGGCTATGCAACAGTGTGTATCAGACTATCACACATAATCGTTAGATTTGAAGCCATTTTGTCATTCGAAATTCCGATTTCGGCAGATCACGAGCGACTGACCACAAATTAGAAGACGTGTCTGCGCTATTACGTACGGATACTCTTCCCACATTGCGTCAGTGCGGGCTGGTTAGTTCGTTCGCAATATCACGCACCGTCGAATGCCATTTTTAGTCATGCCAACCAACTTCAGATTAATAACTATTTCATTGTAACAAACAACATAGCGCTATCGTTTTTTTTAATTCCTCTAAAAATTTTTGACGTCAAAAACTTCCTAAACTATCATTGAAATTTCTCTCGTTTCGCTGAATCCTCGGTAGTTTTTAATAAGCTTTTCTAGGAAGTGAGTACCTAAACAAAAAGATGATTTAGACTGCGGGAACAAGTTGTTCACTATATTTCGCTGAAATTTAGCTAAGAATTTTATCACGAAAGGAAAACCTAACCTTTGACATCATAGTACTTGAATGATTAGAGTGCAGCAATTTTAAGCGGATATTTGAAGTAATATTCAAGGGGCTAACAGCGTAGGCTATGGGATTGTTCGAAAGAGTGACCGCTGTTATAGAATAAAAAGGGCGAAAGAAGGAACGTCGATGGGTTTAAATAAGTAAGAGTCTGACATTTTCTAACACTCCACCTACAGCAGTATACTCATACCGCTATGGGTGGAGTGGTAGTTTGATAATTTTCCATCCCTAAAAAAGGCGCTTCTATTAGCCCCTTTACTAGTGAAAATTCTACTTTAATATATCGACCATAATATTTACTTGAGATTAATGATCAAGTTGATCTCGGCTGCCGTTTAAAAATCATTAATTAATCTGTATACCTATAAAGATTGTGAAAAGTACACCCCATTATTTAGATTATGACATTCAAAGCATATGTTTTTATTCTTATTTATCCTATATAACAAACTGGCTTTGCCCTGCTTGTATGCAAATAAAACAAGCCACAACCCGTAATAGAAATCAGAGATTATATCTCTCGTCGGTTACCAAAGAGAAAATTTACATACGAACTTGTGAACTTAGTTAACTGAAATTAAGTCTTTATAAAATGTATGTAGATTAAATTGTATTAAACTTATTATATGAATTAAGCGAGCGAACTACTTGACGTACCCGGATAAAATAGCCTAGGACCTTTTCCAGGGTCCCCTCTATGTCCATACCAATAATATCTAAATAAGTAGATAGATATTGATACGTTCTTTAATATTGTAGTACATTGTTTTGTTCTATCATCAATAGTTTTCACAGCGTAAGCAATGAAATGTATGCCATTTTTTTACACTATGGGTAACATTATTCAAGTTTTAGTAGGGATCCCTAATTATTTCTAGAAATAAATATAGCCTATGTTACTCCATAAAGATATAGCTTTCTAAAAGTGAAAGAATTTATTAAATCGGTCGAATAGTTTTTGTGTTAAATCGTAACAAACAAACAAATCTTTCCACTTTACAATATTAGTTTCGATTCTTTACTATATACTGTTAGAATTAGAAGTTTATCACATCATAGTATATGATCACATAAAGGTAGGTTCCCTCAGCTCTTTGTTTATATAGCAGAACAGAGTGATTACAAAATTAGTCTTGAGTAATATTAATTGCGCCGTGGATTTCTTGTGCCAGTCGTAAATATTTAACAATGAGCTATGCAAACCTGAGCCGCGTTCTAATTAAAATGTGTAGTTCATTAATTAATACAACTATATGTAACTATAACTGAATGTATGTTCTTACGTATTTGTCTTCTATATTAAATGCATCAAAAAATACTTTACAGAACAACAATGTCGAAAGTTGCATTTAAAATAGTTTTTTTTGTGTATATTTATTTCAAAAATATTTTTTTTCACATTCTAATATTTATTTCTAGTTTCTAGGCCCTTGTGACAAACATTAGTTTATGCCACTATTCTAGGTATTTCTATTATCAGAGAAATTCATCGGAATTGTTATACGTAACAAAAACAGTTATGTTAACATCGAATGTGATACTTTCGTTACTATTCTAAGAAAAATATTCAGAACAAATAATTTAACTGTAGTGTTACCTGTGTGTGTGTTTACCTTAGTGTTACCTGTCATGGTTATCAGCAGAAATCATTTACATTATATTATAATGACGTATACAATAAAGATTTTTTCAGTACTGAAAACTGAATTACTACATAATCTAAGTAAGAGTATGTACAATTATTTCTAAAGATAAGACAGAAAGACAAGAAAGAATAGAACAAAGACAATGTTTACTACCTAAGAAGCTTTGCAGACTAAAGATACAAAAATTTGAGTAGTATATAAAATATGCAAGTTTTCAAATATATTTCAAAGGCGTATAGCCTGTGTCAGAAGTCGGTCTGAACTAATATAATCCTGACATGCGTAAGATAAAAGTTTAGCCTGAAAAGTAGTTAGTAAACGAATGTCATTCCCATACATTTTGTTTTCTATTCTACTAGCGTTTTTGCCACTTGTCTAACCCCCCTGAAAGTACTGAAATGGAGATTTACAATAGTGCTCATAACTTTAAAAACTTTAGTCTGCAAAACTCTCAGTCACCAATTGCAAGCCCAGGTCTTACCTCGCGTCAGAAGGCTTGTACGTGACGTCATACTTTTCCACGAGGTCCGCCGTGGTGGACCAGGAAACCCTCACCGTGGTGGGGTTGAGGAAGGTCACAGTTATGTTCTCGGGCACTCCGGGGCCCATTGATCCTGGAACATGAGATAATGGTTATTCAAAAGCAAATATTCTTTCAAACACCTATAATTATGTAGGTTTACCTATTACTAGCATAATTTTAAGCACTCTGATAAAACCTTTTATTTTTCTTTTTTTTTCGATTGGGAATCATCAAATGACCTATGCCCGCCATGGGTGGAGAAGAAGGGAGTGTCAGACTCTTACCGACTAAAACCCATCAATGTTCCTTCCTCAGCCCCGGTAAGACTCCTAAACAACCTATTGCTCACCATTTGATTGTTGTACACACATACGACTCCTAAAAAAAGTTTTTTTGCCTATTTTAAATAATTAGGCTCTGTTTTCCCTGTAACCAGCAGCCGACTCATACTACATCTGCTAATCAGTGAAGAAATCGTCTGTTTCAAAGACTACCGATTGTTCGTCAGTCTAAGCCAACAGAAACTTCAGCTTGAAAACTTACTATAATCTTACAGAATATGGGTCTGCCTATATCACACTGAGTCGTCATTAAAAACGTTGCCAACTTAAAACTTCCGACATGAAATGGGTGTTTTATTGTTAAATGTTGACATAGTTAAAAATTCATGTCGAGAGGTCGAGAAAAAACTTCCGTCAACCGAAAAACAGCAGAGACAGTTCCTAATTCCCATTAAATAAATTAATTATTGATTCACTCGTCGATTCAAGTTCACAAGCCCGTAGGTCAGACAGGTCGAAGGTACTCCCAGAGGAAGGGACTTTAGAGTGCTTTTAATTAACTGATAGTTATGGAGGGGAGAGCACCCATCCGCTTGTTTTGATTGTTTATGAATATTAATTACGATTGTTACGTTAGCGGAGATGGATTGGATCCTGCAATAATGTCAGGAAGATGGTACTAGGTATGTAATATGAAATAGTTTGACTTCATAACATGCAGGTCTAATTAACTTTATTCGTATTAATTTATCAAAATTAATATGATGACTTTTTAGACTCTACTGACTTGAGAAATACTAACAACTAAGAACAGTTGACCAAGGATAAATTTTCCTTACATATTCATTACTATATTAGATATTAATACATACAAATTACATTTAGGTAGGTATACAATTTATTTTTATTTACTAGCTGTTTCTATATTGAAATATATAGGCAAACTATTTAAATCACAAAGCAATATAAGGCATAGTACTGACCGGCGTTCACGAGGCGCAATAGCAACGAGAGCGCGAGTGCGACGGCGGCGGGTTGCGCGGGCGGCGCGCGCCGCATGTCGCGCCCACCCCACCGCTCATGCCATACCGCTTCTAAAACAATACACACACTTTAACAATCAGAAGCTCAAACTCAACATTTTTCTTCCAAATAAACCTTTGCAAAATTCTATTAAGACCCAAGTTCACCGATGAGATAACAGTCCGATCAATTAAAACAGCTGTTTACCATATATACAAACTTCTAAGTTTCATTTGAGCTTTTTATTCTTAAAACAGTCGTTTATCAAACCGAATTTGAACAAGCAGTAGGTATCATGAAAATTCTCGCTTCGTGTTTAAGGCCCAAGTTCGCCGACAAGATAACGGTCCGATTAACTAAAAACAGCTGTTTAGCATAAATTAAAACTTCCATAGAACATTAATCAGGAACCATACCACAACATGTCAATGACTAAAAAAAATTAAAGCTCTCTTATTTTATTGCAAAGATTAGTTTTCAAACCCGATAAATTCTAGTAATTTTATCTATAATGGACTTTAAGATAAATTTAAGACCTACTTTGAATTGATAAATCTACGTTTTCAATAGACAATTTCTTAGCATTTGATAATCAATTCAAATAAGATAATTTCAAATTAATATTGACAAAACTGATATCAATGATTCTCAAAACTAATTAATTTTCCTTGCGCTTATTGCTCGGGATTATAATTATGTATTATTCCGCGTAATACATAATTACGGGTAATCAGCATAATTCCATAACTACCAACATTTCTAGTATTGCAACAATTATCTAATTAACGTTCAAATCATTTATCAAATCGTTACAATAAAACTGGTTTCAACTTGTTGCTGATTGACTGAGTGATAATACTCGGCTTAAAGCGACTTTGCGCTAATTAATTCGGTCGCGCTGTCTAGTCGCGCGTGTAAACCGCGCTTAAGATCTATAGTGCGATTGTTTAAGTCTGAATTAATTCGAACTGTCCCTGTTTCGCTCAGAAATACAATAATTGATATTCAAGTTTTGGATAACTAACATACCTACTTGTATATTCAATATCGATACGAAGGGGAACCTTTTTAATATCTTTGGAAACTGTACTCGTTTCTTATAATCATAGAAAGTTCATCAATTTACATTACATTTATAAGAATTTAAACTTCAGGATCAATGACGCAAATACAATCTTTTAAAGTCAAATTGAGATGATTGGTTTAGTAAAACCATTATATTTGTACTTTTGACGCTCTTACTGAAGAATAATTATGTTAAAAAACTGCATGGATTTAAAGAAAAACTTGTACCTATACGATGAATAGTAATAAAATAATGTAATAGCTACATAACTTTTGAGCTGACCAAACCATTGAAAAAGTGTAGTACCTACGTGATCAAAATAAAAATCGGTACGGCCTTGACCGGGCCGCAGTCACTTGACTATGATGAGTAAGCACATTCTATAGCGACACGTTATAAATTTTGCCTAACGAGGTTCTACAGAAGCAAGTATGATAGGCAACACGAGTACATGTTTCATTTTTTCACCAGACTTTTATGATTTATTTTTCTGAAATATAGACCTACAACGCAATTCATCATCAGCCTATTTATTGTCCCACTGCTGGGCACAGGCCTCTTCTTATATAGAGAAGGCATGAGCATTGATCACCACGCTTGCTCAAGGCGGATTGGCGATTTCAGACTTAAGTCCAGGTTTCCTCGCGATGTTTTTCCTTCACCGTTAGTCAGTGGTGTCTAAGATATACTTAGAAAGTACATATGACTTTAGAAAAGTCACATTGGTACTTGCCAGGTTTCGAACCCGCACACTCGTACACGAGAAGCAGGTGCCTTAACCACTAAGCCACCACGACATTTTTAGACATTAGACAACGCAATTTAATAAACAAAATATTGCACCAATAGTAAGCCAATTTCATGTCCCCATAGCTATTAATCCAGAAAACACCCGTTAGCTTGGTAGTAAAAAATAATTGAATCAAACTTAAGTTTTTCAAAGTCTATATTAGGAGGAAGCCAAGTAAGTACAAAATTGTTAGTAAAATTATGGTAATGCCATTAACAATTTCGCCCGTCGATCCGTTACCTGAATTAAGGTCAAATTTTAGAGCTCCATTTTTATGCTATAGACTCACACAACGCCATGAGATTCATCGGTACAATTATATACACATAGTATAATGAACTCTGTGTACTTATTGTTTAAGGTACAAAAACGCAAAAAAAAAAATTAGATTCTTCGGAATCTAAAATCTAAAGATAATGTAAATAGAGTTAATTTTGCAATGTGCACAATATTATATTCCAACGAATTCTGTAGCAGTGTCGATTGAGTATTATAAACCACCTTAAAAAGTGTTTAAAATCAAAATAATGTTATTAGAGCACTAAAAACTAAAAATAAAAATAAAGTTATCATTAAAATTTATATTTATATAATAGTATGTATACTTTCGTAGTCGGATCAAAGCTATCGGCTGTTTCTAGTTGAAAGGATTTTGCGGTTTTCTGGGCAAAACTTTGCGCTTGACTACAATAATTAATTGCTACTTTGATTGAGACCTTTAATGTCCAGCAAAGGATTTATCTAATATCAGGAAACCACTTTGGCCTCTAATGCCAAATTCTTCTTTTAATTAACAGGAAAGCCTAGCAAAAAGAAAATAATTAATATGGCTTGCTGATAGTCTCTTGGGTACACTTTCATTCAATAGCAATAAAATATATTTTTGGACGAATTTATATTGACATATTTACCTAATAATACCTTAATACATGCATACAAAATAATACCTTACTGTAAATTTTTATTTTGCTTCTACGATAAACGATATCCTAAATAAAATTTACATAAATATTTTTAGTAACGATTCATAATTATTTATTTAAATGCCAATATTAATCATAAAATAGACATAACAATGTATCCCTAAAATGTTTATCTTATTGCAACATTACTACAGAACATAAATGTATTTCAATCAAACAGTTCAATCGTATCCGATGACGTCACCAAGGAAATGTACACATCAATTTACATACATTCCTAGCACCACATCGATTAACTAGAGTGCGTGACAAATGACGTCATCGCACACAAACGTAATAGAAAGAGTTTACAAACTTGCAAACAGTATCATAATGTAATCTGATGGCAATTCCAAAAAGTTTAGTAAGAAGTTGTGAAGTACAAGCATTTGACTAAATACCTTGGGGCGTACCCCATTAAAATTCCATCACCTCAAACGGGTAACTGTGAAAATAGTTGCTGTGCCAGGATGGTCGTTAGGGCAAGATACAGGATGTAATATTATTTGAAACGTGATAAACTTTTGCTTGCATGATTTATTTAGTAACTGATTTTGAGAAGGACTCGTATTTATCGACTACGTTTTTAGCTAAAAGGATTTATTGCCTCTAAATATAACTTAAGTAGTACTCAAATAAAAGCACGCTAAGTTAAATAAGAGCTCGCTGGCTGGAGAAATATGAAAAATAAAATGTGAAAAATGTATTATTATTTTAAAGACGATGAACTTCATAAAGCCCGTATTGATTCTGAGAAGGACTCGTATTTATCGACTTCGTTTTTTAGAAGTGGTTTTTCTTGTAGATATTGCATAAAAAAAAACTGATTTTTATTGCCTCTAAATATTACTTGAGTAGTACTCAAATAAAAGCACGCCAAGTTTAATTAAAGCTCATTGGCGGATGAAATATGAAAAAATAAAGTGTAATAAAATATTGTACAGGGGATAATAATAACAACAAAATAAATGGGTGAGTAATAAATAGGTTAGAAAAAAAACTGCAAATACTTTTTCCTATTAGTGATATTGTCATTGACAAATTCAAAAAGCGTCCGTCGATTGTATATTTTTTACTAAATCCCAACACACAAAAACACTTTTTTTTTAAATAATAACAAAGGTACAACATTATAAAATCCACTATAATCTAGTGGAGCTTTAGCCAAGAGTCCCAGTGTCCTAGTTAAGTTTACGACTTGGGTTCTTGTTATTAATTTATGCGTTTCAACCAACAAAGCTGCTAGTCCCTAAATTAATGGCAGAATGAAACGCAACCTTTGCCCACGGGTTATTCATTCTGTCTACATTATAATTACACAGCTTTAAACAGTTTTTTTTAGACGTGAATTTCTCGAAGAAAGTGTTAAAATATATTACAATTTTTATAGAAATTTATTTTTATTAATCGTCAGTGTGTCTTTTAAACCCATTTCTTTTATTCTATCATATCCTTTAGTAGATATAGATAGTAATAGATATGGATCTGGATAAAATTCTTTTATAATAATAAATTTTAATAATTCTCCAAATGAAATAAGATTTTTTGGATTTAAAAAAAGCTCATTCACTCCCATATTCTATTGTACATGTCATGTTACAAAAAAAACTATTTGAAATATGTAAACAAAAACAAAAGCATTTTTACACGTCCCTAAATTAAAAATCAATTTAAATCCAAATTCTAAATGGGTGCTAATTGAACAGACTTACTTTTAATAGCATTATTCGCCTCTAAAAATCTACATTGCCTTCTAAATATCTACATTGGCTTCTAAATTAATTACGTTGGCCACTAAATTTCAACACCCTTTACAGAGCAAAGTGTTCTGTCAAACACAGTCTGCGTGACCCAACATGATTAGCAATGTTAGTCTGGGCGCGATTGTGAGAGGCAATTAGGGTGACGATTCAATAACTATGCACCGGGTAATTGAAACCGTCGCTGCCTCGGACTCGATGCAACAGAATGACGTATTGATACATTAGAAACATTTTTAAAACTATTAATAAATAAAAAAAACTCTATAATATTAAATTATAGTATAAAAAAAATCATTCTTATCGCCGTCAACCGGCAATGTACCCAACATAGGCGGCATTGCCCCGTTGAATGGCAATGCTTTGACCAAAATAAAAGCCAGCCTTTGGATCACAGGAAGTGTCAACAAGCTGCTTAGCTATTTCTTTAAAAAGAAGGTGGGCGCTCAGACCCCATGACCCGAGTGTTTCAACCCTAAACGACTCAGAAATATAATTTTTGATGAGGTTACTTGCGCCGCAGGTTGCGCAGGTTGCGCCCCATACTTGACACATTATACGGTATTGTATTGCTGGAATTGAGAATATATTACGCTTTCATAGTGAAGCACCTGATGAACTGATTATTCGTCGTATTCTTTTTTTTGGGAATTTCTTCATTCAGCAAAATAATATTCATATTCAAAAAATAATAACAAAATATAATAATAAAATAATAAAAATGTCACTCACTTTAAGTTATTTACTGATTATTTTCTTGCAAAAAGTATTTAAGAATTAAACATTTTAGTTTAATTAACAATCATAGCTAAACAAATTACTTAAAGAAATGAGTAAATAAATTAAATCGAAACGAAAGCTGACGTATTTTACGCAATTAAAGGAGAGTGTTTATTAATTAAAACGGCACTTTCAATGATAATATGACCATTATTCTTTACTTAATTGGCAATTAATAGAATAATACACAGCTAAATTCAATATTATATAGACGCGTAGCGGATCAATTGTAGGCTGCCTATGAGAGCGTAGCTACGGCGTAGCGGTGACGTCAGCTACGCCGTAGCAATAATATCGTCTCACTCAACAAGGCGTGTCATTATGAATTTTTACTCAGGAAATGTAACAGCTGTATTAAATTGACGATACTAGTGGAATATCTATCCATCATTGGACGTCTTTTTATTGATATGAGGAGATGATTAATCTGAACATTTATTTAGTTTTTTTTTTCAATTCCAATTTTCAATTGTGTGTTGATAGAAAATATTTAAGTAGATCGATCGACCGCTCGATTTTATTAAACCACGAGGCCTCCTATTGTATAAACTCTCATAATAAAAATATATTGAAACGACGAGTCAACTGGTAAAATTCGTTATAAAAAAATGCCTTATGCTCTATGCGGTTTTCTCTCTCTCCCTCTGTCTGTCTTATACATATACAAATGTGTGAGTGTATCTGTATATGTGTTTATATGCGTGCGAGTATTAAGTATAGAGTTTGGACCAGATGAGCATTTTGCTCGGCAGCTGTATTATCTCAGTGAGGAACTTCATTCCTTATTAGGGGTCCCCCAACCGCATATATATTTTTTTGCTACTCATTTTCTATTATTCGATATATTATTACCTGTCTTTCATTCAAGTCACACAATACCCATCATCAACTTTCAATTATATTATACGTGACATCGTGTCACTATCTAGAAAACAACTAATGACTGAACTTTGATTAGCAAACTTGTCGATAAGACACCAAATCGGTTGTGGGTGCTGGTGATTAATCGAGTTTCTCGATGAACCTAATGTGATTCACCGAAATTCGATACCGTAGATCGATTTTATTTATTAGGAACTATTTCCATTCATCACTAGTCAGAAATAGTGACGTCATTGTTTTGAAACAAACTTCGTATACGCCTACATTGTTCTTTGAAAGTATAAATGGGTAATTCGATGTTACCAGGAAATTGTTGACAAATACCAGTACAATCGTTTTCGATATTGATTATTTACTTAAAATACAAAGACTTATGAATTAAAATAAAACCATTTTGTACTAATTAAAGCGGTTAATGTACTCCCTATCGATCTCATGACCCATGTGACATTTGGTTGATACTGTCACAAAAAGCAGTAAGCCAAGCACGAAATACTTTCGAACTCCTTTTGTGGGTCAACGACAACAAAAAAACAAACTACTTCAAAAAATTCAAAAGACATTTATTCTGAAAAATCAGCACTTTTTGAACGTCTTTACTGGGATGAAGTGGCGCAACAAACTCCCCAGCAACTTTGTCATATTATAGTCCTATGCTGCCTGCATCTCAGATCTAAGACACCCACAAAAGAATAATGAGATCTAAATTCAAACTTCAAAGCTTGACAAAACTTGGCGACAACATGGAACTTCAACGGTGTTTGATATTCAATCCTCAAGGGAAATTAGTCAGATGGCACTTAATATTTTTGCGCCAACATCACTCTTAGCTTTGTTTACCCATTAGAGATACAAGCGTGATAGACGACCGCGATTACGTCGCAATATTCAGTTTACTGTTGTCACAGAGTAAGAAAATATAGAAGGTATATTTGTAGTCAATAATATCCACAAGCTTCTCCGGTAGAACTTCAACTGACTTGCTTTTGGCAAAAAAAGGAAATAATTCAGTCGAGAATGAAGATTCGGCTGATTAAAATAAATTCGAGTGTCATGTGGATTTTTGTAAATTATATATGACATTTTAAAGTTGTGTTTCCTATAATTACGTATGTTCAGCGTAGTGGCTGAGTAATTGGCTGCTGCGCTGCGTAACACGGGTACAATTTCCGCACGGGACAACTAAAATTGTTCCGGGTCTGGGAGTTTATGCATGTGTAATGTTGTTTGTAAAAGCAATCACGATATTTATATAAATAATGGGACAATGTTTTTACTTAAAAAAAATACGTCCTGAGTCGCTTCTCACTTTTAAATACCTATTAGTTTTATTTTGCGTCATATTTTATTTTATATTGTCACAGTATATTTCTATCAATTCACCTACTACTTGACATAGGCCTCTTAGTTCTCTTGATCCTGTATTTGTGCCAATGTCCACACCCTTGTCTCTTGTGCCAGTTTCATCAAAATCTAACTCATCGCCCATCAATCGATTTTACATACACATTCATATTTCTGCCTAAAACGTGTTAATATGACGTCACTACGTGCTAATTCGACCACTAGACACGTATTAAGCCAAGCCCTTGATACGAACATAAAACTCTTAACACACATTCATGTCTAAAGTGATACGAACATTGATTTTCTTCATTAATCTAGTTCACTAGCGCAGGGAAAGTTTAATTAAAAATAGAGTGGCAGTTACTGAAATTTATAAGGGTCGTTTGCCACATTTAGTGGTGGGTTTGAGTCAATCTCGTTGAAGTGGTGTTTTAGTTCTGCTAGATATTTTAGCTTTTTACAGAAAAAACACACTTTTTAAAAGCCTCATATGCTCAAAATAATAATGGCTGGTCTTTAGAATTTCTCTACGTATCTTATACTTTTATGATGACAAGTAAGTAACGTGTGATATTTTCATCAACAAATAAATATGAAATTTATTTTGTTGAAATAAAGTCTAAAATAAATAACTCAAGCAGACTCTGCCTTTGCCGGATATTCGAAAGAGTTACCGCGCCCCAGAACATGAAGGGCTGAGGAAGAAACATGGATGGGTTTTATTCAGTAAGACTCTCCCTTCTGCCCCACCCATGGCGGGAGGGGTCATTTGGTGATTTCCTATCCGAAAAAAAGCAGTCTCTGCCCAATATTCATTTTGCAAAGGACCGTGTTTGAGCTTAATTTTAATATAAACAAAGTTTATATTATTTGTTTGTTAGAAAACCGAAAGATTCTTGACATATTAATTATTATAGAAGACAGATTAAGATTGAATGTTTTACGGATCGTTTTTGGGAAGCAAAGTTTTATAACATACTATAAAACCGATTGGTTCATGCTATTTCGTAAAGACCAGTGGCTCATTAGATAGGATAAATAAAGATACTGTTCTTCTCAACGTCACGTATTGTTAGATTCATATCTCTAATGCCCGGGAGCTTAGGGGATTTCATTATTTAAAAAAAACAGTCTCCTGAATTCTCAATTCTTTGACCTGCAGCTTTAAGGCTTTGACAGTACTAAAAAACTGCCAGTATTTTTGAAACCTAACAAATACGTAAAAAGCCCCATTTTATTACAACTTTGACGCCGGAATCCGATAGTAAAGTGACACGTGTAACCTTACACGTGCGACTCCATTCATTTACACTGTGACTAGCTATAAAGGGCATAAACAGCTGTGATTCGTATTGCTGTAAATTGAG
This sequence comes from Pyrrhia umbra, assembly GCA_963891755.1. NCBI lineage: Eukaryota > Metazoa > Arthropoda > Insecta > Lepidoptera > Noctuidae > Pyrrhia > Pyrrhia umbra. The sequence goes on from OY982930.1 coordinate 5,120,308, forward strand.
CATTGAATTGTGGCGTAGGGCTGTATGTATAAATAAAAGAAAATGGTTTTGTTACACTGCAACTACTAACAAGGCTTTAGATATTTATTTTATGATAAAACCTTTTAGATTAACATGATTATAAAGGTTGTGTGGAAGAAATGGCTGATTACGATAGGACCGTCATTACCACTCTTGCTTTATGATCCATTTTTTGTGACCTTTTATTGATTTGATATTTGTATCTAATATCGTTTTTTGTCTGCGTTTTTAAAAGGTTTTTCTGCGTGAAACTTTTGCGAGCTTTTTTTGTTGCTTAGAAATATTAAATTAATGTAAATAGAAATTATGGAAATGAAATTAATATGGCTACGATAATAATGTGTTTTATATAATATGCGTACCTATTGGCCTTGTAGGTTTAGTAACTGTTAAGCATGAGATTTTAGGGTTCGAAAGCCGGATTAATCAAAGTGTTCTTAGGTTCATCCATGTGGAAATTCCCAGGATTTGTGCCCGATTGATGGTCATATGCTCGTTCCATATAGGCATGGAATTTACTACCATAACTTGAGTAAAATCTGTATATAGTTAGATTAACCTCTGCCTTGCCCTTCGGGTATATCAGACGCGATTTCATGATGAAACTAGCTCTTTTCTGCGGTTTACCCGCTTTATGATAAAACTCTCTCTCTCTTTCAGGAGTCAAACTAAGTCTATACTAAATTTCATTGAAATCGATTCAGTCATTTTACCATGAAAGCATAACAAACAAATAAACAAACTCACTTTCACAATAATAATATTAGTTATGGTGTGTACTTACATACGTAGAGAGGAAAAAAATAGCGACGTATGTAGACCACAGCTAGTAATAACATGTATATAAACAATTATAAATAATGTTAATTTTCTGATTAAATAATAAACATTCATATTCAGCCAGCCCTACGGGCAAAATATTCATCGTACAAAGTTATAGTCGGTAAAATTATTTATCCAATATGCATTCATTTAAATATTGAATATTTTACACATCCGTTTAGCATAAGGGATAATATCTGACGCTGGTAAAGTACCTACATTTATTTGTATAATATAAAGAGATGCTGGGATATTTTCCATGTTTATATCGTATAGTTCCGACTGAAAGATTTATCTTTGATACAATTTTTTTCTCTTTCAATTTTACTGTTGACTGAATATAGTCTACGTCAAAGTATAATAGTTAAAATCAGAACTTAAAATTCTAAACATACTGTGATAGTTTTTATTAAAAAACTAGGGAAGAATTATTATTTTATACTTTTTTAAATAGATGATTTCTTTGGAAGGTAATTCTTATTAGTTTGAAGTAGATCAAAATGTTCGCAAAGGTAGTTTAGTACTTTTCTAACCGATTTTTCGAATTAATTAAGTTAAACAAAGTCAATTTACTTAAGACGTATATCATGACAATTCAAAGCAAAAATTTGGTTATAAAGTTCGTATTTGCTTGAAAGATTTTTTTTCTTTTTCTTGTGTTTCTTCATCGCTACAATAAAACTTGAAGCACGTTTCTATGATTTCACGAAATTTAGAGTTTTCAGTCGTGTGTTAATTTTTAATTCATCTACCAGTTGGCGAAAATGAATATTATACTTTTACACTTGATGATATATATAATATATATCTTTGATGATGTCAGATGACAGTTTTTTGTTTTAATTTGTCAGGTAAATATCCTATGAATCATATCAGATTACCATTTGCCTAAATAAAATAATAACGTAGAATAAGATCATATCAGATATCACCATTGTATTTTGAGGTGGAAAATCATCATCGGCTGAACTGATTTAGATGGTTGGTACGGAGATAGAGATGACCCTAAAGACGGTTACAGGCTACTTTTTATCCAGTCGCCTAAAGTAGTTCCTTAGTTAAAAGCTAGTATCTCATAAAAGTCACGTCTCCTAATCTCTATTGGGTAAAAGTCGAAAGCACCTTAAGAAAATGATTTCCAACTTCTTTCGTAATGTTATTCCCCATAACTTTTCCATTACAGACGAGGTAAGCTCTTCGCGGTTACGTCGTACAGTGGATGTACCCTTTGTAACCACACAAAGCAATTCCGCGTCAGTTTTGTGATTACCACAACAATTCGTTATAACATTATGTTACGAACAAGGTACACTGTATCTAATTCTGTTTGTGTCTTTTATTATTTATTTATTTACAAAAACAGGTTTTTTTTTAATAAAGACAAATAAATAATCGCCTTGTCTATCTTAATGACTGACAAAGCTACCTTCATTGTATACTAGCTGTTTCCCGTGGTTTCATCCGCATCCTGACAGGACTATTACTATATACTATACTAAAATGTATCCTATGTGTATCCAGGTTATAAACTATGTGTGATTATACATCATACATACCTACATACAAATGTCCTCACAAACTTTCACATTCGCACTTTATTACGCAAAAACTACTATGTAAAATCCTATCTAACACACATAACTATTTAAAAAGTATGTTAAGTACCTACTATCCGGGTACGCGAATTAAATTTCTCAGGATGCAGGCAAATCCGTGGTATCAGTTATTATGTAATATTCTAAAGCAGTGCCATTGTATACCTAAGCTAAACTCAACATTGTGATTAATTGCCTCGATTTAATCCGTCCTTACAAGACGGCTAATACTTTCGCACACATAATCTTTCCGAAGAACGTGAGGAATTAATTTTAAGATTTTGCTATAAAGAGGAAGATATAAGGAGTTGACTGCACAGTGAAAGTACTAGGAATTCATGAAATATTAATATCATCTTAAGACGCTCGAAGTTTATAAGAGAATTAGTTCGTAAACTTCATATACGATAACTTTGGTCGAGGCATAAAAGTTAGTCCTTTATCGCTCGAAAGTCGAAAGATCTTGTTTTATTTTTGTAATTCTCTACCATGCACGGAACTACAAAGTCCCGGACCTTTGAGAGTCGAACGTGGAGCCGAAGTCAACACGCAAAAGCCCTTTGAGACAACTTAAATGAAATTTAATGGTGACACTAACCTAGGTGCCATAGGTTTGCATAGTTCCCCGTATCCTATTCCACTGGAATCCTGTCACAATAGCCCAAACAGTTTTCAAACAGGGGATTGTGCCTGGATGCATTTCTATACAGGCATAATCGTCGAAACAATATAAAATATACACGTAAAAAAATTGAACTATTTAAAATTTAACTATTGTACGTTCGGCTCATTGATTCGAAACTGACAATTTATTCAGTATTTTGAATTCCATACTAATAGGTACCTACCACAATTATACAAAAAAAATATTGTATAATTTTATTTCTGCAGTAAATAATTAAATGAACAAAAGTAATTAGCCTGAACTGAATTTTTAGTGGCTTAAAAATACTAAGAGCACCGCACACCAACTGAACTGCGGTTCAGCGCAGTGCGGTCGGTGTTATTTTAATTTATTTTGCTGCATTTCATATGAAATAGGTAGGTAAGACAAATCCAATGTATGTTCACGTATTGGGGTGACTGCGCTTGGTGTATAAGATTTCTAGTATTGTCTTATATACCTAATGTGCTAATACTTTGAAGCCATTTTCCTTCGGTCTTTCTGACTAAATAAAGAGACGGACTTCCATATAGATGCATCTGCGATTTAAATACCGCATACCTGGAACTCGAAGGAACACGTCTTTAAGTTAGTAAGAATCTGACCCTATCAAGCTCGACCCACAGCGGGGAGGACTTATTTGATGATTTTCCAGCCTTAAAAAGGTAATATGCATTTATATTCACACTTTCCAGATGGATTGTCTTCGCAACTACCACTTGGTAATCTAAACAAAAATGGTTTAGCCACATCTCCAACCTACCATATTCAATCTCTTTTTATATTATTCTATCCATTGTTATTATCTTTGAAAAATATAAAGTATTTTCGAACAATGTCGTGCACTCTTTTTTTTTCAATTTAAATTCAGTTTCGCTATCCATCGTCATTTTGAATCACAGTCTATGACTAGACACTACATTGTGAAGGCTCTCACACAATAGAGCGCTCTAGGCCAAAGCAGAAAGCGTTCCGAAACATGGTATTTAACCAGCCATTTTGAGGAGAACAAATCTTTCACTATACAATAGAACATTGAAACATAAAGCCCTGAATGGTAAATACCAAAAACTTTGTTCAAAAACTTGAATAAAACGATGTACAAAGTTGAGTAATTATTTTGTTCAAAATAGACTATTCGATTTACAAACTCGGATTCAATCTTTGCCAAAAATCTAAAATTTATAATTTAATAAAAACAGGTAATGGATTAGAAAGGTAAAATTGATTCTGTTTACATTTGGACAGCGCATGATTGATATGGGTATGTTTTACTTTTAGACTACTCAGAGTTTGTAGACGCAATACCTAAGGCTTGACTTTGATTGACAATAAAATCACAACATTTAAAGACTTCAAATTTTCCAATCTATCAATCAGGTACTCCCACACCAGGTCTCTGATGTTATACCTCTAGTTATTAAAAGTTTATTCAGGGTTTTATGGCTCAGTTATTGTTGATAGATACGATCGATCAAAATTCGTGGCTATGTAATAGCTGCACGGGTCAATTAAGCTGCGCTTGCCGCGTGGATGTCTTACCGAGATTCCTCTGAGTCCGGTCCCGGTTGTCAGTTTTAAATATTTGACAGGCATTATGAGAAACCAGGAAGGCTGACAACCAGTCTTACCAAGGGGTATCGTGTTACCCGGTCACTGGGTTGTGGAGGTCAAAGAGTTAGTCAACTCTTTGTAAAACACTGGTACTCAGCTGCTTCTGGTTAGACTGGAAGCCTACTCCAACATAGTTGGGAAAAGGCTAGGCAGATGATGATGATGTTCGATCAAAGTTAAGAAACACTAGGCCTAGCCAGTCCATAGATGGGGGATACATTCTTCACATGACTTATTGAACACAGCAGCAAAACATTCAGAAAAGAGAGAATGAATTTATTTTCTACAAAGGATTTATTTGAGAAATGTTGTATACCTATTAATGCTTACTCGGATTTTTAGGAACAAAAAAAATGTGCTGAAATGCGAAAACCGCCAACGAACATTTCAATCCATTCACATGGAGAGGGAAAATTTGTTCACATTCCGTGGAAAATTAAGATTTTTATATACGCGAGACACTGAAAACCAGTCGTTATTTCGGCATATATTTTAACAATAATAATTATTTACTAGCTATTTCTCGCGGTTTCACCCACATCCTGAAGGAACTCCTTGCATCTGGATAAAAAATATCTTTCCGAGTTTTTTTACGGGAACGAGTAACAAACATACATTCATACAGCAAACTTTCGAATTTACAATATTAGTCGGGTAGAATAAAAAACTCCCAAACAAAACACGATCAACGCACATCTCACCATGAAATTCAAATTTCAAATTCAATAATAATACAACAAAATTATAAAGCCGTCAATAATGAACATGTTCCACAGTTAAACAGCTGAAGTATTCCAAACCAACCTGTTACAAAGTCATTACTGTCCAACACGAAATTACTATTAAAATTTCAATTGCAGCAACAGTTGAACAACTTGCTTGTAACACTAAATAAGACATTGATTTTTCCATGAGGTTGTAAACATGTCTGGGGTTTCCTAATACTCTTGAAGCGCGCTTACATCATAATCTTTTGGTAATCCATCTAGTGATGTTACTTGTTGGAGCGGTGAAATCACGCATGATGGTTTTTTTTACGTGTTACTATTTACTCCCAAATTAACAAAAGTTACAGATTTTTCCTCTTTAATTTATTATGATAAGTAATCGTGGCTAAGTAACAGCTGCACGGTTCGACCGATCAAAGGTTGGCCTGTCGGCCCGTGGATGGGTGACCATCTATGTTATAGCGAGACTCCTCCATGCCTGGGAAAACACGTTAAGCTGTTGGTCCCGGCTGTCATTTATACATCGTTGACAGTCGTTACGGGTAGTCAGAAGCCAGAAAGTCTGACAACCAGTCTGTTACCCGGTAACTGGGTTGTGGAGGTCAGATAGGCAGTTGTTCCATGTAAAACACTGGTACTCAGCTGCATCCGGTTCAGACTGGAAGCCGACCCCAACATAATTGGGAAAAGACTAGACGATGAATTATGGTAAGTACAAATATGATGATATATTATATATTACAAAGTAATATCGTCCCACCAACATCTTTATATTTATTTCTCTTATAATATGATGACGACAGGCGAGGAAAGACTATTTTTAGAAGAAAAAAAACATTACTCGCTATCATGAAAACGGCGAATGTTTTACGGACAAGTTATACGATCGTGTCCGCAAACCTTTCCTGATTAGATCCCAGAAAAATCGCGCATTTACGGCTTAATCTCCGCTCACGTTTTGAGGATTTTTCTTTAAGCACGATGAATATAGCGAAAAATACAAATAAATGAAACTCCTTTTTTTCGCCTTTGTCTACTTAGGTACATTCAGATTTCATTATTACTTTATAGTTTTTCTGCAAGCAAGACAATTTACGCCGAGCGAGTGCCAAGTAATAAATACTATATTCTCATAAAATCTACCTCGACAATCGTTAACTCTCGTGTCTTCTAAGAAGCAATTTGTGTCACATAATATATATTTATTTGTACACAAAGCAGCGTTTATCCTCGTAATACAAAGAGCTTATTACAATCACTCAGAACTCCATCTAGCACTGTCATTCAAGTTCTATCAAATGTGAAAGACCTACGTCACAGAACGACCTTCAATTGAAATGAAAAACAATAGAGCAAGCAAAGTGAAATGAGCGAAATAAAACCTAGTTCAGAAAAAAACAGCGCCAAGCCAGACACGTAATCAGCATCACTGGCTTTGTTTAGGCATTTTTACATTTAGAACACGGCTGATGTAAGAATTTTGTAAAAGATGAATAAGTAATGAGATAATAGTATGTCAATCTTTGTTTCCTTGTGATTTCCGGGTTATCGTCCTCCACGGGGGTGTAACCTGATTCCGGGCGGCTTCGTAAAAAAATTACAAATGATGGGATAGAATCCCAAACGGGTCTTGGACACACACGATTCACAGCAATCAGGTTTACGATTAGGTGCTGCAATTATTTTCTTTACTATTGTTTTAAATACATTCACGTCTGTATAAACTTCACTGAGTGAGTAGACGTTGAATAATATTTTTCTATACTCAACCATTTACTCCACCGATCTAAACGCAGCATTATTCCAAAACAGTTTATTACGGTACTTTTATAGGTAAACGTTACATCACATTGTATATAAACACACGTCTAGACTCGTAAACTGTAGGTGTAATAAAATAAGTATAAAACAAAAAGCTCGCGGTTAATAAAGCTTCTGTGGCAGGTGAGAATTATGTTGTGACAGACAATAATGTGCTTTAACTTTGTTGAAATAAGCCACAATTATTATTTTACATTGCTGTATTTATTTTATTTTAAATGTAAATTAATTAATAATGTTAAAATCCTGGTAAACTTATTTAAGCTAATTTAACTAAAAAATTAAAATCAAATGAAAATTAAAAGAAGAATGCATGTAATCTGAATTGAAATACTTTTTCGTGATTATTTTATATAACATGAACTAACCGTTGACCTGACGATCACGAAAAGAATAAAAAAACCGGCCAAGTGCGAGTCGGACTCGCGCACCGAGGGTTCCGACCATTGGAAAGAAAAAAAAATACGCAATAAAGTCGCAGTTATCTTGTTTTTTTCCGACCGCATAATTAAGTTTGTTTGTAGAGGAAAATTGCTGATTACTTAAAAACTACCTGCTAGATCTCGTTTAAACCAATTTTCAATGGAAGTTTGCATGATAATCTACATCATATATTTTTTTTAGTTTTATCATTCTCTTATTTTAGAAGTTACAGGGGGGGGACACACATTTTACCCCTTTGGAAGTGCCTCTCGCGCAAACTATCCAGTTTAGAAAAAAATGATATTAGAAACCTCAATATCATTTTTGAAGACCTATCCATAGATACCCCACACGTATGGGTTTGATGAAAAAAATTTTTTTTCTAAACTGTTTTAAGTATGGGGACCCCCAAAATTTATTGCTTTTTTTCTATTTTTGTGTCAAAATCTTAAAGCGGTTCACAAAATACATCTACTTACCAAATTTCAACAGTATAGTTCTTATAGTTTTGGAAAAAAATGGCTGTGACATACGGACGGACAGACAGACAGACAGACAGACAGACAGACAGACAGACAGACATGACGAATCTATAAGGGTTCCGTTTTTGCCATTTGGCTACGGAACCCTAAAAACGAACAATCCATTTTCGAGTTTTAGCGGGTCGAGGTTGGTTAAATGGATTTTTAACCAATTTTAAACCAAGGTGGTTCTATATATATATTCGACCCATTTATATTTTTATGTTCGCAATTTTATATAAGTACAAAGAACATGCGGAATATGTGAAACAGTGAAAGAAAAAAAAATGTTTAAGACTATGTCCTCTAACTACAGCTCTGATCTCATATTTCGTATCTTTATATAAAAATAAACTATCTACTATCGTATTTTTATCTAGACAAAATACTTGAATGATCTTTACGACTTTATTCTACTTCATAAAAAATCACAAAAGAGATTTTATATCACCATTTCTTTCTCATAAAATTGATAGTGAAGATTTGTTCGGCAGCTGGTGCATTGTGGCTATAAATAAGTCGCTATAAAGAGTGTTACCCCCATGACCCTACCCTGTGGCAAATGGGAAGGGTCAAATTAATGGCCGCCGAGAAATATCGCCACTCCTATAAAAACTGCGAAAACAATGGTGTTTTGGGGGTTTGTGTTCATAAAATTCTAATACTCTGGTTGTAAACTGATCAGACAAATGAAGTATGGTATTATACACGTGTATTAATCTAAATGCTTTTTAACACTATAGTTTTTTCACAAAAACATATGTATTTTTTTATAATTTATTGATTTCATACAATTAATATATTATTATTAATATTATATACATTCTTAACATAAAAAAATATAATGTGAAAATATTTAAATATAGCATCACAAATTTCACCCATCATTTTCATTTATTAAATGCATTCCAGATCCAGTTTAATTGATAAATATATACAAACTATTACATTTTTCAAAAGAAGTGAGAATAAAGATAATTTATTTTGATTACGAAGTCAACATTAGCATTAACCATCAAGTTGAGTGATAAAAAATGTCATTAAGTCTTATGTATCACTACTGTAAATTAATGTTAAATAAATATTACTAATTATTTTCCTTTAAAAGCTCGATACGCATATCATATTATTACGAAATTGAGCGGTTTCCAGTGTAATCAAATTATTAACGTGAGCACTCGATCACACGGGTTTTATCGTCGAATAAAAAAATCAACCAAAACTTGGCACTATGCCAGTCTCAAATGGAAACTATAAGGAAAATCTCCCCCTATACTATTCATTATCATGATCATACAGCGATGAGAGCATAATCCTCTGTTTTTCCTCTTTTGTGTCAACCTTATGGACTGTAGTGTGAATAAAATATATTGATGTTAATTTGACCTGTTGCTTGCATCAGGCTAGCCAAGATTTCATAGTCTCCCGGATAAAATAAAACTGATAGTACAGATTTCCTTTGTGCTAACTTTATTTTATTTTTCCGACAACTGTCTGTTGAAAAAATGATGCGTAAATTGCGTGAATGAAAATGAAGTGTTAAATAAATGTATATTATTTTATTTTTTATTTTTACAATATTATGATATTTCAAAATGGATAAACAAAATAATAATTTGGTTTAAAAAAATACATTTGAACCTACATGACTTTGTCTATATTTTCCAAAGATTTGCGTAATATTCTATAGAAAACCTATTTATTACTCTCACACTCAAAGTGAGCCTGTTGCTACTCGTACCAATTTGGTAACTCAACCGGGCCTAAACTGGATCAACTGCAGTTGTTAGCAGAAAATCCATTAGCACTACCGAACCCCTATTCCATTTACAATATCAAATTACCCTCCAAGTCACGGGCACACCAGACTTTCAACAAAAGAAATAAGCCCCAGTACCCTAATACTTTGAACAAAACGAGGTCCCAAAGTAAATTGAAAACTAGAAATAACACTGAAGAAAAAAAGTTTAGGAAATGAAAGAGCGATTTTGGGAGCGTTTAATTTGTGTTTGTTGCCTGACGATCACGTAACAAAAGTACACTATTAGAGTTGGCGAGAAATCAGAGGCTGGTATAACCGCTTAGCCTATATTGTGGGTGGTGGTAGCGCGAACTACCCATGTTAGTGACTTCACTCAGACATGAGGTTACGACTAGAAAGAAGAAGAAAAAAATTGTGAACAAAAGAATTCACTTCTACCTTACAACTGGTCCTTAGCAGTTGAATGTCAATAGTTTACATGGAACAACTGCTTCTAATAATCATTCAGGTATGTAGGTACAGAGAAAGAATAGTCGATGATTGAACCTAATTTTTAAAGTAACCATCACAAAATCTGATCTATTTTTCCGGGCATTAAATTGGTATAGAATTTCACAGTCCAAATTAATATAGGCTCTTTTGTAAAATATTATCGGGACTTTGCTTGTAAAAACGAATATAATATCCGGTACCGAACATTGTAATCATTTTGAACAAAGGATATAATAAAATGTACCCAGAATAGCAGTAAACAAGTAAAACAGTATTTGCTTTGCAAAGTTCCTTGTTAACTACAAGGAACTTGTGTCGAGATCATTTATGACAAGAAAACCAATGGTACCTAGTCTTCAAACTTTAAAGGAGAAGTAAAAATAAACTCTTTGAGTACAGAGCTTCAGCTTCATGGAAAAACAAAGTGACTTTATAATGGTCTTATATTAATCACAACTTTTTTCCCCTGTACACCTATTCTCTCTTACATAACTCAATCTACACTACCTTGTTCAATCAAGGCAAGTACCTTAACGTTTTTTACAATAATTCGTTAAAGTATTTTTGAAAATAACTTTTGATCTTATAGGTACTCAAATTACTTAATTTAAAAAGCCGTAACAATCATTAAGACTTTTTAAAGTAAGTGCGCACCATAAGCCCAATAAAAGAGTAATTAATTTTCAATCTTTTGGAGCTTAAAACTTTTGAAATACTTTTTGTGATCAAACTTTTTAGGTAATTAGTTCTTTTTCTTAATTTAATAATTTTTAAGCTTAAAATAAATACTTTCAATAAAACAAAATAAATTGTTTCAATTAGATTAATAGACATATTTTTTTCAATTTTCAGGACGAAAAACTTGTGGATACAAATTTCAGATTAAAATTACACAAAAAATAGAAGCTACATCAGTAGTCAAAAATAAAATTTAACGTAGGTAACTGATATCATTGCTGAATATATTTTGAGGTTATAATAAAAAAATAACTAACAGTTTTGAATTACTTCCAGTTGTTAAAAGTGTGAAAAATATAAGCCCTTGCTTAATTTTTCATTGGATTATTTCTGTTCTCGCTGTAGAATTGGTGAATTTTTACATTTAATATTTAAGCGCGTTATGCACCGGACTGAAAATAAATATAGATACGCCGCATTTTTTGTAAACCTTCATTATACTTGTAATCCACAAAATAAATCTAAATTATTGTACTGCCGAAAAGGTGTATCTAAATAATTTAGGGTTGGCAAGCCTTGATACCTACTATTTTTAAACTCAGTTGTATACAAACAAGGGTGAATCGGTTGTAGTTTAGAATACTAATAAAGAACGCATATTATTATAATCGAGCATTTTTTTTATTATCTTCAACTGCAAATAAATTTATGTTATGTTCACAAAATACGTGTAGTTATATAATATAATATACGCGGTTCAGTCAAACTTAAATCCATATCCCGCTTTGACAACCCTAACCATCTTAAGCGTGACAAATGAAAAATGTAGATGTATTTAAATAAAAACGTACAATAACGCAGAATATTTCTTTTTAACAAATCATAAAAATTTGGGAAGATTTTTTAGCACGTGCTTGGAATTTTTACAGCCTTATTTCGTCGCCTATTATGAAGAACTATTAAGATCTGATCTGTTACTCTGAATTCTTACAAAGGGATTTCTTCTTTATGTATTTTTAACGGTTATATAATAATCATATCATTAACGTAGTCTGTTAGATAAGCGAAATGTATCATAATTATGATGTCGAATTGTTTGAGTTAAAATGTAATCGGCCTAAGTAATGTAAAATATTGCCATTCTGGCCCTTGAATAATTTAAGCTAATACCAACCAAGACTTTTCACTTTTTTTTCAATATCAATTATCTTATCGCCTATTTCGTTTAAAAAAATATCGTGCAAGTTATTTTATTTCATAAATTGGTGTCGGAAATTACGGAAACAATTTATTTTCAATGTTTTTTTATTAACTTGTTCTTTTAATAAACACCGTGGTATTCCAACATGGTTTTGTGTCGATTGATGTACTTTTAATGACGATTTATTTTATATATTATATTGCTTTGCACGAGTGTTTTTGCAGCATCTGAGTTTGTTATTTAAAAATGAGCGTATTTAGTAAACGCTCACTTGTAAATCCCAAACTATACCGTGATATATATACCGTTTTGAATAGGCCCAGAGTAACGCGAAGTCAATAAAAAAATTAATTCCATTTTCCTTTACCAAAAATCTTTTTTTTTATAAAAATATAAAAGGAATCCCAAATTACCAACACTCAAAAGTCAATAATTACCTAAAGCAAAAAAAAAGGAAAAAAAGTCACGTTTCACAAGATATTCAATTACCTAATACTTTTCATTGAAATCGGAGCTAGAGTTACGAGGAATAATTAAATCTTTTCAGAAACATTCCCTTCACAAAGAATCTTGAGTCACTTTTCGTTCCCATTTTTGCCATTGGCCAATTTATTATTCATGAAACCGCTTGAACGTTTAGTCAAGCGTGAGCCGAGCACTTCGAGAGCCGTACTTCACTTTATTATGACACTAGCAAAAGCCAGTGACTTCGCCCGCATGGCAACGAAGTTGACACTTTTTCAGCATAAAAGTTTCGAGTGCAAAAAAAGCGCGGAAGTTGCGTTTTATGTCGAGGGAAAGATGTTAATTTTTTCGTTTTTTTTTGGATTCTTTATGGTGTTCAAATTTTTCATGTAGTCGTCGAGTGTATTTTTTTTTACTTGATATAATTTAAATGTTTCTAATTATATTCATCCTTACTAATAATTATACATTCGAAAGTAAGTCTATTCATCTGCTTATTACACTTTTACGGGAAACAGATGAATCGATTGAGATGAGATTTGTTATGGACGTAGACTGAAGCCTAGGGAAGGACATAGGTAAGTTTTTATTCGATTGCAAGAATGCGTAACTGGCAAACATAAATATAGACAGACAGAGTCACGATGTGAGTTATGGTAACCAATCATTAAAAGAACTACGCTAAGCACGTGTTACTAAACCTCAATCAATTGACAGAGCTCATTCATATCTATTTACATCCGAACTAATATTATATTTATAAATATGAAAGTGAGTTTGTTTGTAATACTTTCACTGAAAAACAGCTGAACCGATTTGGATAAAATTTGATAGGCGGACCCTGGAGAAGGTTAGGTGCGTTAAGTAGTTCCCTCGCGACGCGGCATGAAAAGCAAAAAATAACTGGCTAAATGTGAATAAGAAAATGCGATGATTGCAAGTATTTTACGTCTACACAGTTCCACGTCCATATTTGAACAACATTCGCTTTGCACACAGCAATCAGCCAGTTAGCTATTAATTGTGCGGTAGCAATCTCGTTATAAATTGTCTTTCCGCGGAGAAGTTGTTGCATTATGCAGGGAATTAATTTTAGTGTTTATTTAAAGTTACTTTATAATGGGCATGTGTTTTAATAAAAAAAGCAGTACTTGATAACGCGAACGCACTAATATAAACGGATACGTACTAGTATAATTTTCAAAATTGACCGAGCAATCGGAGAACATTTATATACAGTCCAAAATAGAACATAGCTCCTTTTTTAAAGTCGATAGTTTATTTTTGCCATAGTCGGGTAAAAATAGCAAGTATTGACAATTTGTTGAGTTGTAGAGATGATTTTTTAAGAATGTTTGATAGGAACTCACTTTATTATATGAAAAAGTACCACATAAGATACTGAAACATACCTATGTAATTGCTTTATAAATCATGTATACCAACTCTGAAAGGAACAAATATCGGTCCCTTTATTTCCATCGAACGGGTGCGACCCAAAATCGGGTATTTCTTAACTGGAGGATAAAACAGGCTTTTCAATATCCCGTGTTTGAGCCCAAAGGGCAAATTGAGTTGTTAGCTAGGCCGACGCGACAATTGGAATACTTATTGCTCAATCAGGGCGTTCATCGACCTCTATTGAAATCAGCCGAAATTGCTCGGAGACTGGGAAGATTGTTTGGCGGTCGGGACCGATAAATCGGCCGCCTACTTGAGTAGGTGCCAAGTCTTGATGTTTGGGTATCATAAAATCGGAGTTCTTAACTATGTTCGGATATAAAATTCTGCAGGCTACAAGCTTGTTACATCCTACTTAATATAAAAAATGCGATAGTTTCTGAGGATAGGTTTACTGGATTTTTTTAATAACTACTGGATGGATTTAAATAAAATTTGTTAGACGTATAGTTTATAACTTGGAATAACATATAATATGCATGTATTCATTACTACCAAAAAAATCTTTCCTTAGTTACAAATTCACCTTCAAAAAGTTTAGTAGAATATGATTTATATTAATGTCGTACAACAATATAACAATTGAGTTATATTAATGTCGTAAGTAATTTTGAGACTTTCATTGCACACCATACGCACGATAAATGAAACTATGAGGCCAACACTGAAATCGCGAAAAAAAAATCTGTTGCCCCACACATTTTGTCGAGTCATGTGAACAAAAGTGTATGGAGGGTTATCTTTTTCGCGATTTCGGATTGGGCCTCACAGTGGAAGTTGATACTAAACAATTAACATTACTTGAGGATTCATTTATATCGTATGCACTTGGTACATTATTTTATTTAAAAAGTTATTTTTTTCGTAAAGATACTCTCCGAAAAAATCAACAATCTCTTTATAAAGCAAAACATTCCTTCCAATATCTGAATTCAATATAACGAAAAGCAAAACTGCATAAAAACATCTAGAAAACTGTCTCTTTCAAACAATCTCCTGTCTAGGGAAAATACTAGTTATAAAATTCAAAGATTCTCATGTAACTCGTTCTTATGCGTCGTTCTCAAGCATTCATGCATATAGAAGAGCTCTTGGAAAGGACCGACAAATGTTTTCACTAACAAAAGATATAAAAGGTGAAAAACATGAAGCTTTTAATATTATGTGAGAACGCGAGAGGTGTAAATTGCATAGCTTTGTCAAACAAACACGTTCCCAGCGTTGATTAGAGATATTTTTAGAATTGAGAGATTAATTCTGGAGGTTACCTTCACTGTTAGTCAGTGGTGTATGAGATACGCTTAGAAAGTAAAGTAAGCAGTTTGTTTGTTACACTTTTACGGTAGAATGGCTGAATCGATTTGAATGAAATTTGGTACAATAGCAGATAAGAGCCTGGAAACGGCTATAGGCTATATTTTATATGAATGCGTTAAGCAGTTTCTTCAGAAAGCAGGTGAAATCACACATGATACATGATGCCGATTGCAGGTGCCTTAACAACTAGCCACCACTAGGCAACTTCTTATTGGGTTGTTCAAACGAAAATTAACTGTACACAGTAGATATTTAGAATCTACTAGCTTCTGCCAGCGACTTCGTCCGCGTGGAATAGTGGTGCTCCGCTCCTATTGGTTTTAGCGTGATGATATATAGCCTATAGCCTTCCTTGCTAAATGGACTATCTAACACTGAAAGAATTATTTAAATCGGACCAGCGGTTCCTGAGATTAGCGCGTTTAAACAAAATGACAACATTTCCATTCACTGCTCTGCTCCTATTGATTGTAGCGTGATGAAAAGTATACTATAACCATCTCAGGAGTATGACAAATAATTGTACCAAGTTTCGTTAAAATCCGTCGAGTAGTTTCTGTTTCTATAGAGTTTATACAGACAGACAGACAGACAGACAGACAGACAGACAGACAGACCGACAGACAGACAGACAAAAAATTTACTGATTGCATTTTTGGCATCAGTATCGATCCCTAATCACCCCCTGATAGTTATTTTGAAAATATATTTCATGTACAGAATTGACCTCTCTACAGATTTATTATAAGTATAGAAGATATAGATATAGATATAGATAGAAGAAGAATATAGATAGATATAGATATAGAAGATAGATGTAGAATATGACGAGCTCAATTCATACCATGCTTGTGTGATGAAGACGAAAAGGCTTTCCGTATACCAAATAGGGATAATCAAACACGTGGAAATGGGGCTTAGAATTTATAACGAGGGCGAATTTCTTTCCTTGGCAATATAGTCATTATAGGATAAAAACTATATTGTAAGCTGTCGGTTCATTGGGTGCATCTGAATAGTAAGAAAATAAAATAAATTGTTTCTTAGAGAGGATTTGTGTACTTATATTTTAATAATAGATACATTGAATACAGCAGTCCTTTGTATTTTTATCACCAAAAAATAGACATACCTACATATGTTTATTATGAGCATTATAAAACTGTTTTATCTACGGTAATATAAAATCTCTTTAAAGTAAATATTTTCATCATCATTAATAGCCTATTTATTATCCTGGGAAAAAGGCTCTTCTTATATAAGAGAAGAAGAAAAGAAAAGTCAATATTTTATCAAAATTTAAGTTTAATAAAAACATAGACATTACAGTAAATAAATATCTGTATGTAGAACGTGTTTCTTAACATGTATTTTAATGAATTATTTTTTAAACGAATTCCTCGTCCTTTCACAAGGACTTATTAATTTTCCCTTCAGCGTCCTCATGTCACAGTCTCCCAGTTTCTTATTCAATTTGCCAAGTTTTAATTTAATTTCACAGAAGAATGCTTTTTGTACACTCGACTGCTGACGGGGACTGAATTACAAAAAATGCTGTACAAACGCACTAGCAGGAATATATGGTTCATTTATTCTAGCTAATATTATAAATGCGGAAGTGAGTTTGTTTATTACGCTTTTGCGGTAATAGTAGATTGTTACACAAGGGATGAAAGTGACCTATTTAGGCCCGAGATGGTTTGGCGCACGAGCGTAGCGAGGGCGCTAATAGTTCGAGGGCCTACATAGGTCTTTCTCCCGAGGTAAACACTCTGCTTTTCATTTCGAATATGAGGAAAGGAAATACAAACCTGATTACATAAACAAACAATAATTTATTTGTAAACGTAAATAATTAGCACTCGACGAAACAACTGAAGATCGATTGTCCGCCTCTTTTTTTTTCTGTGGCATTCTACCAGCCAGTATTTTTTTGTCAAAAATGTTGCTTAAATCTATTTAAATTAACGAATAATTTATTGAATTCCAAATAAGAATTACCTATTATTATTGATAATATTTTTTATTGCAATTTTACGCCGCGATATAACAGAGTGGCTGTATAGAGGGACATGGCTTTGCATAGTTCTTTTTTTGACTTTTTTTATGCCTTTTGATGGTAAATTATTTTTTTGTCAAAAATTTTGCTCAAATCTATTTAAATTAACTAATAATTTATTGAATTCTTAATTAGAAATACCTGGGTAAGTATAAAGACATGTTACAAAATTATTGATAATATTTTTTATGCAATTTTACGCTGCGATATAACAGAGTGGCTGTATAGAGGGACATGGCTTGCATAGTTTTTATTTTTTTTGACAGCAGGGAAAATCGCTTCCCCGGGACGAAAAGTACTACTTTCGTCCCTCTGATCAGGTAACTTCAAGCGTACTTTCCGTGTATGAGAAATGAAAAACAGCTTAACGCATTTTGATCAAAATAATAGAGTTATTCTGTTATCATGAATTAACATTAATTAGTAATGAAAGCAAACAAAACTACAGTACTACAATTACGTTACGTTAAATTTCACGTCTATATCCACAAACTTGAAAAATGACACTGCAGAAAATATTATTTAGGGACTTTCATAACAGAAAGTTATCTATGGAACTACAGATTCAATGAAACGGCTGAACAGACTTTAATAAAACATGTTTAGGAACCACCGTTAGAAAATTTACTTTAAAAAAAAACCGTACCCAAATCGGTTCACTCGTTGAAGAGCTAAGGTGCCACATACAAACACACACACACACACATATTCAAACTTATAAAACTCCTCTTTTTGCGTTGGGGGTTGAAAAAGACAGACGTAAGTACTTGTACAACGGTAGTCATCTTTAGGAATTAATATTTATTTCCATTATCAAAATCATGCACACTATGAAAAGATAAAACTAAACTAAAGTTAAAATAAAACCTTTAATTTACCCGCAATAATAACATGCAACTGTAATTAAAACACTTCAGTTCAACTATTCAAATCCACAGCTTTTTGAACGAGAATACAAGTATACAATGTATATTGCACTAAAACATGCTATCTGAACAAGAAAATTAATTTCATACAAGCCACCAACTGTGCAACTACCTAAAAAGCAAGTTGTTCAAATGTTTTCAGCAAATTATTTTCAACTAGGTGTTTCCCGCGGTTTTATCCGCGTCCTACTGCACGAACCCGAACAAAAAGTATCCTATGAGTTAATCCCAAGCACGGTCGCAGCCAAAAATTTTGGGGGGGTCATCAACAACCAAAACTGGCCAAAGTATTGGCCGAGGCCGAAGGTTTCAAGCGAGCTCCAAAATTGAATGATCTATTACGATTAACGACCTACCAATGCGTAATTATAATTAAAATTTTAATAAATTGTTTATTTTTGTGTTAAGTGTCGTGGTGGCCTAGTGGTTAAAGGACCTGCCTCTCCTGTACGAGTGTGCGGGTTCGAAACCTGGCAAGTACCAATGTGACTTTTCTAAAGTCATATGTACTTTCTAAGTATATCTTAGACACTACTGACTAACGGTGAAGGAAAACATCGTGAGGAAACCTGGACTTAAGTCTGAAATCGCCAATCCGTCTTGAGCAGACGTGGTGATCAATGCTCATGTCTTCTCTGTATGAGAAGAGGCCTGTGCCCAGCAGTGGGACGATATATAGGCTGATGATGATGATGTTTATTTTTTGGAGGTTTATCAATTAGTCGTGTACGATTTTGAGGTGGGTCATGTCCCTGTGATCCCCCTCGGACCGCCGCTGGTTAATCCAGGTTGTAAACTATATGTGTACCTAATTTGATCCAAATCCATTCAGTAGTTTTTGCGTGAAAGAGTAACAAACATCCACCCATCCTCACAAACTTTCGCATTTATAATTTTAGTACATACTAGCTTCTGCCAGCGACTTCGTCCGCGTGGAATAGTGGTGCTCCGCTACTATTGGTCTTAACGTGATGATATATAGCCTATAGCCTCCCTCGATAAATGGACTATCTAACACTGAAAGAATTATTTAAATCGGACCAGCAGTTCCTGAGATTAGCGCGTTTAAACAAAATGACAACATTTCCCTTCACTGCTCTGCTCCTATTGATTGTAGCGTGATGAAAAGTATACTATAACCATCTCAGGAGTATGACAAATAATTGTACCAAGTTTCGTTAAAATCCGTTGAGTAGTGTTTGTTTCTATATGTAGAGTTTATACAGACAGACAGACAGACAAAAACTTTACTGATTGCATTTTTGGCATCAGTATCGACCTAACCACCCCCTGATACTGTACCCTAATCACCCCCTGATAATTATTTTGGAAATATATTTTATGTACAGAATTTTATTGACCTCTCTACAGATTTATTATAAGTATAGATACAGACAAATGAATACTAATGTTCCTTGTGTAGTTTTAAATGAAAATATGTCACATTAATTTCAATTTTAAGTTACCTTTATAGTGCCATTTCATTTTTTTATGTTTATGTCTATCACAGTTGCTTATTTCAACAACAAAAGGATGTTCTTTTTTTTTCATATTTTTTATTGTGAAAGGGCTAAATCGGTAGGTACTAATAAGAAGCGAGAGAACAAGACTGGGCAGACGCTACAATTATTGTTAGACATATAATTTCATATAAAATAATTATGATAGTTTTGCATTTTCAGAAAATTAATATTTAATTTTAACAGAAATGTTTAATATATAAATGGTTACACATTCGTAAATACTTCTCTTATTTCCAGCAGATTTCAGAGCCCCAAAAGCAGACCAGACGCTGTGAACATTTCCATTTTAAACTTTATGCTTTGTTCCACTTATTCGGTTTTTCAATTAATCTCTCTACCAACAAGGCAAAGTTTATTGCTGCATCGTTACCGCAGAAGTTTGATTCAGCTCTTTGTATATTTACCAATTGCCTATCTGGTGGGCTATTCGTTACAGGCAAACCGAGTTTTGTTTGCAATCGCAATGAACTTTTTCGGCAAAAATTGGTTTGATTTTTCAAGGCTATGTTTTTCAAAATATGGGTATAATATTTTTTTTTAATTTCGCGCTGCTACCTGCGTTTTTACTCATTTCCAAAGGGATTTCTTTAGTTATTTGGATTATAATATCTTATGGCTTCTCCTGGTTTTCAATCTCCATGCAATTTCATCTAAATCAGTTCAATGGTTTACAGACAGATAGACAAGGTAATTTTTGCATTAATTATATTGCGTATGTCCGACTTCATTTGTTTCGTAAAATAATCATTTTTACGTCGATTAAACTCAAGAAATCTCTACGTTAAACTAACATAGCTAATATTTACTTAGTCATGTAGGGATAGTGATAAATTCGATAAAGAACAAATAATTATACCTCTTTAATATACTAGCATTAAAGTTCAACTTTGAACGGCAATTACCAAATACCGTTTTAATAAACAATGGAAAAACAACTAATTTACAATTCTACAGGAAACCATTTCAATTTTCGATGAGTCATCATTGTTAACGTTTCTTCGATAAAAAAAAAGTTTCGTTTTAATATTCAAATAAATTACAAATTATTCGTGTCTCACGCAAATATACAACCAAAAACTTCCTCGCCGATTAATCTATTTAAACTGAAAAGCATGAATGATTAACTATTTTTAGTGCTTTCGTAAGTGGGTTCAAAAAGTATAATGTTTTTATTATAATTATTACTTTGTACAAAATTATGATAACCATCTTTACGATTAATTATCGTATTGTAATTTTAGGGTCAATAGACTTAGAGATTATACACGGCATTAGGGTCAATTTACACCGCCGCGGAATGGAACAAAATTGAAGTGGCGATTTACGCCGACGGCACCGGAGAATGCGCGAGGATTCCGCGGAAGATAAACGTCAAATTTTTTGGCTCGTATTTAATTTGTATGTTATACAATTGACATAAAGTTCATTATGCTATATACAATTTCGTTGCAAAAAGTCGCTTCCGTTCGATTCCGCGGCGGTGTAAATTGAGTCTTAAAAAAACTTTACCTCTTTGTAATATTATTTTTAAGTCCCTCTATCCTTTCTAGAATTAAGCATAAATCTGAAAGTAAGTCTGTATGTTACGCTGTCTATCTATTATTAAATAGATAAGTGATTTTTTTTAGACAAGCTGTTTCTCGCGCTTTCGCCCGCGTCCTGAGGAAATTATTTCGCGCACCCAGATAAAACGCAAAATAATGTTGTAAATGCAAATGTTTGTTAGGATACATCCTAACAAACATTTGCATTTACAACATTAGTACGATTAAGGTTACAAAAATTCTAAATATATACCAAAATCTTTATAAAAAGTGTAAATACGAACTACCCATATGGTTGTTTCTGATAGAATATTCAAAAACCCTCACTACAAATAGCAGGCGTAGTGGCCTTAGTAATTTATGTACCCAGCTATCATTATACGCGTATATCCACAAACGATCAAGCAAACGTAATCTGTAATGCCTTGAGTTATAATTCAAAATCGATTGAATGTTCAATGGCTTTTAAAGGAATTTAAGTATTCGATTATGGGTATAAAAACGCTGTTTGTTTTAGAAGATATTACGACACGGGTAGTATGAGTCAATAATTTACAAGGTTATCAAAGGTAAGGTTATTGGACTGGGTGGGTTATTGGGCGAATCAGTAGTTTTTGAAAAAAAACGTGGATATATAAACAAAAGATTGTTTTTTTGGATGGTAAGCTTGGTTATGAACTTTAATAGGCCTCTAAATTTCTCGTCAGCGATCTAAATGTGTGTAAATTTGTTACGCTTTCACGCAAAAACTGCGAAATGAATTCGGATGAAATTTAGTACACAGTTAGATTATAAACTGGATTATCACATAGGCAAATAAATTTCTCCGAGACGCGGGTATAACAACGGGAATCAGCTAGTTCAATAATATTTAGAAGTATTTTCAGTGAGATTATGAATCAAATTATGTGGGAAACCACTTAAGCGTTCTAATCTCTTATTTTTTTAATTTAGGAACAAACCATTCTCTTCTATTTTCGGTACCGCTCCTATATTTTTTGAAAAGAAAAAAAGATTCTGTAACACGTAACCGTATATCAACGTCGTGTAAAGTCTTATACGTGAATGGGCCGAATAGGGACGTGAAAGTGAAAACCGAAAGGAATAAAGGCAATTTTTTCCTAGTGAAGCGCCGCAGGGTATTATGGCTGTTGATAAACACACAAAAGACGCCATATGAGGCTGTCATCGATGACAAGACTGGCCTTGGGCTTTTACCCTTAGCAGCATTAAAATATCCTGTTTACAAGCTATTTTTTTGTGGCTAAGTAACAGCCGCACGGGTCGACCGATCATAGGTTAAGCTGCGCCTGGCGCGGTTGGTCCGTAGTTGGGTGACCATCTATGTCATAGTAAGAATACTCCGTGCCTCGGAAAGCACGTTAAGCTGTTGGTCTCGATTGTCTTGTAGATCTTTATAGTCATTAGGCCTACAGGTAGTCAGAAGCCAGATCGTCTGACGACCAATCGATTGTCAGATTTCTGGCTAAGTCTATAAGACTAAGGACTAAGGCTAAGTTTGTAAGACTTTCTTGATCAAGGGGTACGTGTTACCCGGTAACTGGGTTGTGGAGGTTAGATAGGCAGTTGCTCCATGTAAAAGACGGCTAAGCAGCTGCATCCGGTGTAGACTGGAAGCCGACCCCAACATAGTCGGGAAAATGCTAGGCAGATAATAATGACTCTTATTTTAGATGTCTTTTCAGAGGGCCTAGCATTCTCGCTAATGTAAATAATGTATTGTTAATGTAAGCGGTACTCGAATAAAATATATTCTTTTCTCACATACTACCTATTGAAATTAAAGTCATTATTCATACCTTTGGATGCTGTCTTTTTTTTTAACAACTCTTTTGCTTTACGACAGTCATATTTTTTTATTAAAAAAAACGCTTTCACTAACGTTACGATTAAATTCGTTCGTGCTATGTCTACAGGACACATTTTAATGACATTATTCAACACTAAACTACACAGTACATATTTCCCTATATGTATTACGATGCTATTATAATGTTTGCAAAGCTGGACAAGCAGTCAAAATAAGCGTCTATTTCAAAGTTCAGTAATCTAGTACCACACGTAACCTGCTAAAGCTCCTCTTTATGGTTTGAACTGGACAATTTAATTTAGGTTTTGTGTAGGTACTAACTGCTGTGAATATAAATTAGATATGATCAAATAACTTTGAGTTTATTAATAGTATTTTTGCACGGTTTCAGTATTTATAATTTATTGGGTTTAATTTTAAAAAAAATATCAATGTTTTATACATAGATTGTTTTAAAAACATTTTTTTCCTAAAAAAAAAAAAATTATTAAGAATTTTGTCAATAAGCATTAGATTAAATTGTGGAATATTTCTTTACGTTTAACACTTCGATACAAAAATAGTTCAGTCCACTAATGAATGATCCATTAAAAAAATTACCATGAACCAAAATAAGAATACACACCCAGAAATAGATCCAATTACTCAAAGGCCGGCGACACATTTAATCATAAGTTAAACCCACAAAAATTGGGTCACTATCTGTATGTGACTATTTTCGAACAAATCAATATACGACTACGCGACCTATTGCACTAAATACTGGGTGACTTTTATAAGGTGGCCTAAAAATAATAAAACATTTTGAGCCACAGTTGGACCGGTCATGCATCAAAGATGCATAAGCACTGATCACGCGAACCGCTAAACGGACACACGGACAGAAAAAAAAACTATGAGCATTATTCCTAGAAACATAACAGTCGATAACACGATGTAATTATCAAGGTATTATGTATGAAAGTAGGATATTGATCACGCTTTCGTTTCTTTAGAAGTGGAATTTCTATGGAATGCTGCTTCGTAATAGATTTTTATTTGTAGTAATAAAGGTTAGATTTGTGATTTGATTTCATATTAAGTGGTGGTTCTCGTAAAAAGTCCATTATATTACAACGTAACATTTTATATTTTATTCTAAGATTTCTTATAGGTTAAGTGGAAAAGGTATTTTTTTTTTTCACATACTCTTATGATAAACGCTTGTCTTTAGATTAGGTCTTACCTTAGAATTGTAATTTCGCTCCAAGATGATAAACGTGGCAGTGTGTAGGAAAAATAATTTCGTGTACTTGTTACGTAACCGCTGGATAGGGAAGATAATATGTAGGTACCTGAAAATAAAAACAAATATATAAGTCAATGTTAAAAAAAAATACAAATGGCTTTAATAAATAGTATTTAATGTACCCTAGCATATATTGACTACATTATAAAGGATGTTGAATTCAAATTACGAAAAGTTTTATTTTTATTTTGTAGAATATATCAAATCTATAATTGTCGATCATATAAAATACAAATGAATACAATACGATATTAACTTTCGTAACAATATACCAAGTCAC
Organism: Pyrrhia umbra; assembly: GCA_963891755.1. Classification (NCBI taxonomy): domain Eukaryota; kingdom Metazoa; phylum Arthropoda; class Insecta; order Lepidoptera; family Noctuidae; genus Pyrrhia; species Pyrrhia umbra. The sequence continues at coordinate 5,145,344 of OY982930.1, forward strand.
CAAGATACAGGCATTGCCTAGTTTGGAGACCGTTCTTTAAACATTGTGTATTTTTATTCTAGTTACAATAATTAAGGTTAGAATTATTTAGATTTTATTGTGAAGATTGTAACAGTGGACTAATAAATTATTCTTATTCTAATGTATAGGCACAAAATATTTCAGTAGATTATTATATACATAGGATGTGTTACTAAAATAGAGTGTGTTTTTTGTAAACGTTTTTGTTTTACAAAACCTTGTTTACCAGCGAACTAAACACAGTAAACCGAGGTCTGTGTCACCATAATGTCATATGAAATAGGCCCAAGAGACCTCATAGGTAATGCTAACCGTTGATTACAATGGCCTTACGTGCCACCGGGCCTGATGGCGCTATGCAAATACACGACGCATGTCTGATGGCACGATAGCGGGAAGGTTATGGTGTTTAATTACATTGAAATGGTCCTAGTATTTGCCATAAATGTATGACATCGCTGTTATGACGCCTAAAGGGTGTTTTTTTATCATTCGTTTTAATTCTTGAAGGTCAAAGTGAATAGGGCGTATATTTTTTAATATTGGAGACCGTTTGTGTACCTACTTTATGATGATATGTTTTAAGTTTGTAAATATGTGTAGTCTAAATAATCCCAATTATTTTGGGGCCACCTATCCACAGGCCGACCGTGGCAAGCGCAGCTTAACTTTGATCTACCTATCGACCCATGCGGCTGTTACTTAGCCACTAGAAAGAAAGAAGAAAGAAATTTATTACACATAAGCCTGATACAAAAATTTGGTAAGAAAATTTAAATACAGAGATCTCTTCTTCTTCTTCTTCCTAGCGTTTGTCCCGTCTCGTGACGGGGTCCGCTTTCCGTACTCTCTTCTTCCACTTCGCTCTGTCCTGGACATCTTCTTCTTCGAGTTCGCAGCTTTCCATATCCTTCTTGACGACACTTATCCACCGCAGTTTTGGCCATGAGATCTCTATTAGACAATAATATGAGACAAGCTGTTTGAACCGCTGAAGCCCAAACTAGACAAAAGTCTATATCCAAGCTGTTCAGTGTTCTTCCATAGCATTTCTCAATAATTTTGATTGCCAAATGAAAATTTAGGTACTAGTAAACATTCGTTTTAGACTAGATACACATTTAGATTAATGCCAGAAATCACGTTAAGCTGTTGGTCCCGGCTGTCATTTGTAGATCTTTGACAGCCGTTACGGGTAGTCAAAAAGTCTTACAACCAGTCACCAAAGTAGTAGTATACCAAGGGGTATCATGTTAGCCATTAAACTGGGTTGTGGAGGTCAGATAGGCAGTCGCTCCATGTCAAACACTGGTACTCAGCTGCATCCGGTTGGACTGGAAGCCGATCCCAACGTACGAACAACGTACAACAACGTATCCCGTAGTTGGGAAAAGGCTAGGCAGATTATGATAATTTAGATTAATGCTAGTACAGTAAGTAATAAATTCAACCAGTAATACTTTTTTAATCTTAGCGAATGTAAGTTATTAATTTAAGTACGTATATCAAGTACACTGTTGCGTCTAAGTTACCTCTAAGCTCCCAGCTTACAATGTTAGACCTTACACATCAGGTAAGTAAACTTAAGTTCTGTATATATTTAACTTAGTTCTAACAAAGTACTTTATGCTAATAATGTAACTTGAGTTACATGCGTGTCAGTTTGTACAGTCCATCAGCTTTTTATAGTTAGTACAGTCAGCGACGCATGTTAGTTAAAATTACAAGATATTTATGCAAATTAAGCTGAGCATGACACTTAAACAGTTTTTTAGTGCTTTAACCGTGCTACTCCTAAAGTCCGACTATTTTTTAATCAGCTGCTTAGCATCGGAATAGCTTATATCTCATTCATAAATGCTGTTTAGCGTTAATCCGAACTTAAGTTAGTAGCTTAATCCTGGATAACGTCGTTAAGAAAGGATTAGGTGAGAAGTGGTTAAACTTTAGATTACAGGTTTTTTTTATAAATAATACGATAAGTGTTTACGCTAGAGCATGAGGATACTGGGGCCATACCATGACGTGCCAAAACAAGATTATTTTCGTTATGAAAAAGAGCTATACGACGTTAGCTGTAGCTATGTCACGCTCTCAAATTTGAATAGTGATTGCAAAACACACGTGGTGGTACAGCCCCGGAGCAGAGCTATATTGTAAGGGTTATTATTTCACGTCATCAGTTACGTTAAATAAAGATAAGTCGAGTCAGAATAAGAAATGTCTAACCAGTCATTTATGGACTGTTTAGATAATTCAACATTAGTTGATTCGGCCTTTAGTATCTTAATACTTTTACATTTAGTACTATGTTTTTAAATATAAAATGATAATAGATATGTTTTTCAATATGTCTTCCATTAAAGTTTTTTTTTTAATAATTATCAGATAAAAAATTTATAAATAGTTTTTTTACACGAAAGATTTTGTCCCTGACTGTCCGACGCAATGCTGTAAGACTTTAAAGGGTAGAATTAAAAATAGCCTCATAAGTAAACGTAGGACATTGTTGACAGAGTAACAGAACAGCAGCGCATTATTTTCTGGTATTTTTTAACAGATCCTTGATCTTCAATACTCTAATGGCGTTCGAAAACTTATTACCTAAAATTCAAATTCAATCTATTAAATACATTGCTCTTTTTATATAAAGCGATATTTCCATTAGTTTGTTTGGAACATTACATTACGCCTGTTTTAGTAAAAGGTGGGTATGGTAGCGATTGGCCTAGTGGTTAATGTACCTGTTTGTCGTGTACGAGTGTACGAGCTCGAAACCTGGCAAGTACCACGCACGCACTTTAGACGTGAGGAAACCTAGACTTAAAAATTCTGAAATCGCCAATCCGCCTTGAGCAAGCGTGATGATCAATGCTCATACCTTCTCTGTATGAAAAGAGGCCTGTGCCCAGCAATGGGACAATATATAGGCTGATGATAGTACCGATAGTAGGTGCACCCACCATTTGCCAGTTAAGTATGAAAAATGGGTTAAGCCAATTGCCATCAATCGAACAAAAATCCACCTCAGGGTCGCTATAGGCAGCTGACTGCAATGTTCGAAAGAGTTACCGCACTCGCGGAATATATAGGGCTGAGGAAGGAACATGGATGGGCTTTAGTCAGTAAGAGTCTGACTTTGATGATTTCCCATCCGAAAAAAGGGTCGCTAAAGACAAATCTCAGAGAGAAATTCCAGTTATAAAGACTAACACACATAAATCTATTCCAAAGTGTTTGCACATTTTCGATATTACTTAATACCTAATCTTCATATTTTATGCTGAGAACGCTTCTGAAGCTTACCAAGAAAATATGTTTGCTACAAAAATCGGGTCGCTGGAGAGAGTTTTGTTTAAATATTAATGTTAAGATCGTGTTTATTCGATAAGATTTGAATTAAATAAAGGTGTTTAAAGTGTTGGGTCGTTTTTTGCGTAATCTCTTTCGTGCCTCCCGTACAACTGAGCTACTGATATCTGTGATATTGAAATCCATTTACACTTCATCCGATCTGGCAATCTCCTTCTTGATCGTGGGGGCTGTAGGTTTACGCCTGTAAGTTAGGCCTACAAACCCTAGTGTCAGAGTTTTCTTAAATCCTACTGACATGGAATTGTAGCAACGGTAGCTATCAAGGGAGTAGCTGGAGACGACTTAACGTGCACTGACATCCAATGGGGTATAACACCGCTAACTACAAAGTGATTTAGACTCGACCCGGGGATCCAACCCGAGACAACCCTATTGACTGTAGTCGCGTTTACGACCACTAGACAAACGAGCAATATTTTTTAAAGATTCTATGAATTACTGTTTCTCCATTCTAATATTATTTTGTTTGACTAGTAAGCTGTAACAAGCTTTAGAACATGTACGTTCTAAAGCTCGTTACAGCTATAGTATAGCCGAAGTGTTGTAGCTGGATTTAGCATTTCGCTTAGAGCTCTGGATTTAGTATTTCGCCTCCGCAATAGCGTATTTGATCTTAAAAATGACTTCTGCGCAGCCAAATGTGTAACTTCAGAACGCCCACGACTAGTCGGTCGTACTATTATTCCAAGTTAGACCAGTAACTACCAGTAAGTAGTGTAATAATGACACTGGCATTTAAAGGTCATTCATTTTTAGTAATGAGGTAAGTTATTTTCGAAACTTTTTGGGTAATAACGTCCTTCCAAATTGGTTTGTTTATTATTTAGACATTTAAATCTACTTCAAGGAAACTTCGATTGCGACTGGGGACTTCTTCCAGCACCCGGCTAAAAACTTTTCTTTATCCTGACATATGGTTCAAGCTATATCCTTACTAAATTTGATGTAAATCGGTTAAGCCGTTTTACCGTGAAAGTGTAACAAAAAAAAATCCATTCGTATTTATATCATTACTAGCCGGTTACCAATTTTAGTTGAACTACTTAAAGCACCCACATAAAAAGTAACCCATAACCGGCTTTAACCGGATCCTATATACCTCTATACATAAGAACCTGACGAAATTTCATCTGAATCGATTCACCTGTTATACCGTAAAAGCGAAAAAACGACGAAGCGCTTGTGGTTGCGCTTCGCTTGACTCGTCTTGTCGTTAATTACTACCGTGCCCCAGAAACAAACAAACTTACTTTCGCATTTACAATAGGTATTAGTTTAGGATTAGGATTTATGAGTCATCATTGTCTTGTCAGTAAAAACAGATCGAATTATGTAACACTATTAATTTATGCGTACCTAATATCATGTTTATGTAATATTTTTCATCATCTGCCTAGCCTTTTCCCAACTATGTTGGGGTCGGCTTCCAGTCTTAACCGGATGCAGCTGAGTACCAGTGTTTTACATGGAGCGACTGCCTATCTGACCTCCACAACCCAGTCACCGGGTAACACGGTACCCCTTGGTAAGACTGGTTGTCAGACTTTCCGGCTTCTGACTACCCGTAACGACTGTCAAAGCTGTACAAATGACAACCGGGACCAACAGCTTAACGTGCTTTCCGAGGCACGGAGGAGTCTCGCTATGACAAAGATGGTCACCCATCCACGGACCGACCGCGCCAAGCGCAGCTTAACATTTGATCGGTCGACCCGTGCGGCTGTTGGTTAGCCACGAGCTCCTCGTTTATGTAATATTTTTATAGTCAATAAATAAGTCTGTATAAAACCCAGAAATAGAAAGAAATCCTGCAAAATTAATTTATTACCAGAAAACGTAGGCATAAAATACCACCTTTTCGTGTGTATATTATTAATCAAAAAGATGCGTAAAATGCTAGTCGACGTGTGGTTAATAAATCATAACACAGCTGTATCTAAATATAGTCCACGGCAATGTTTCATCGATTTTAAAATGTTTGAATAAGAAAGTTGTTTTGAATGACATAGCATTTGTGCTGCGATGTTATATTTAACTGTTTTTATATTCAACTATGAGTAACTGACCCGAGCAATGCTGCTCAGTTAAAAATCCATTTTAGTATCAAATATTCTATAAAAAAGAGCACTATTAGTTTTCGCCGAATATCAAAGCTTTTTCTAAAAACTAAAGTTTTTCCCAATATTGTTTAAAAAAAGCTAATTTTTGCGGCTGTTTTTAATTATGCGGTTCAATGCGAGATGTTCATTGGAGGAATAGTAATTAGGTACTGAGTAAGGAGTAAGTAAAAATGTACTTAAAAATATTCAAGAAATTAATGAACGATAGCTCAGCAAAACAAAACAACACAATATAATTATCCAGCTGAAAATGAAGACTAAAGGCTAAATGACTTAAAGAATCCCAAATGTTATTACTCAGAGACTTTTTCCAAGTCCACCTTTATTTAAAACTAAGACTAATTATGTTTACTTGCCCGTCCTAAGTTACTTTCGTTTTAAAGACTTAAGAACACCCGCTGTTGAGTACCGGCCTAATTAACTTTGTGTACAAGGCTTGGGCGAATTAAGCTTACGTGGCGGTTCGTGTACTCACAGCTTTAAATTTCTGTTTATGAGAAAGTTTGAAAAAGTTTTTAAATCTTTATAAGTATTCGATTAGGCGGGTAATGGAGCGGTTAATGTGAGCAATTAACTTTGAACATCGCTGAGGTTAATGACCCCTGTGTGTTGTTTTAAATAGGCGTGTTTAGTAAGCCATTAATTATTAAAATTTACTGTTAGCTTGGAAAATATCGCACATGTCAAATCTTAAGAACATAGTGGTGTATCGACCAATTATATTATTAATCTAACACCACTATTTACACAAAACCTGACGTTTAAAACATTTGCACTCAATCTTCTTGCATACGTGACCTAAAAGTTATGCATATCTCTTCCTCGTTGATATTAGTTGGAAACCAGCCAAGCCACAAGCAAAAAAATATGTGTCAAAGAAAGTAAACAGACGCCCTTTAAAACTCGTGTTATTTTAAGACATTTTTATTTGACATCAGCACTGCTCGTGGCATCGCCCGCATTTTATACATGTAAAAACTATAGCAGGTCTATATCGCTCATAGAGATGATTTTTTAATATTAATATATATTATATATTATTTATATTATAAAGAGGAAAGATTTGTTTGTTCGTTTGTAGGGATTTAACTCAAAAACTACTGGACCGATTTTAAAAAAAAATTTCACCGTTAGAAAGCTACTTCTTAACGAAGTGTCATAGGCTATATTTATTTCCAGAAATAATTAGGGATCCCTACTAAAACTTGAATAATGTAACCCAAGGTGTAAAAAAATGACCACACGGGCGAAGCCGCGGGCGGAAAGCTAGTTTTTTAATACAAAAAAGTGTATATTATGAAAGAAAATTTTAAATGGGTCCAGCAGATCCATAGGTTACTCCTGGAAGTAATCTTTCGTCATCATAATCATCATCAGCCTATTATTAGTGTTAGTCTACTTTTGGACATAGGCCTCCACCAACGTGTACCATATTGCCCGGTCTTTAGCTTGGCACATCCAAATTCACCTGCAGCCTTTCACAGATCATCACTCCACCTTACTGAAAGGAATACTAGCTGTTTTCTATGGTTTTACCCGCGTCCTGGGGAAATTACTCACATTCGGATAAAAAGTAGCCTAAAACCGCTGCTATGATCCCATCTACCTCCGGACTATGTTTTACGTGCATACAGCACGGACAACTGTATGTATATTAGTTTACTATGAAGTAAAAACCACTATTGTAGTAGACAGGTCTTAATTAAATTTAACCTTTGCCTTGGGTTTTCATAGAAATTCGCAATGGCGAGTCATCGGACACCGGGTTCTACGTGAGACTAAAAAATACTGTGAATCCGTTACAGTATAAAAACAATGTTTTTGCCATCTCATGTTGTTTGAAATTGTATGATAAGTAAACAATGGACATGCTGATATAATATTTACTGCACTTTGTAACAGATAAGAAATAAACCTTTTTACCAGCTATATCCATATTAAATTTCATTAAAATCGGTAGAATTGTTTAGCCGTAAACATTAACAAACTGACAAACATAATTAGTTTGCCATTCAAGATTTATTAAAGCAACAAAAACAAATGAAGTTCGCAGCATAAACAAAATTCCACCATTGTTCCAACATTCGTAATTTACCCAAAAACATATCGTTAGAAATTTCCCTCGGTTCAAGCGAAGTGGCTTACGTAAATACCATCAAGATAGCCATCGAAATTCAAACACGTTTTGTACGTATGAAGTCAAATGTACGAACGATTTGCGTCCATGTTTACACTGGCTGAAGGAATCACAACCGTGCGATTTAAAAATACGTAAAGGTCAAGTTGCCATTTTATGACTGTCATTTGTTGGTAATGGTGATAATAGTGCTGCACTGCATTTTATGTTCTTCGAATAAAATTCCGTGTTGACTTTTGTTCTTTGAACGAGGATGGAAATTAAATAAAACTAGAAATGCTTGCGAAAAATAGTAAGCTTAAAATAAAAAAAATAATTAAGCTTGCAGCTCAGCTCAGTTAGAGCCTTAGAGAGAGAGTTAGAGCAGATCGCTCTAGGTTCGCTTGCCGAGGTCTGTGGTTGGGTGACCATCCAATTCAAACCGTGGCTAGAATAGCATGTTAAGCCGTTGCTTGTGGTTGTCATGATGACGGGGTATTTGACAGAAAGGTAATATAGCTTAGACAAGTTAGAAAAGAACATAACATTTTTTTTGACAATTATATTAATTAAGAACTGAGCATGAAAATTAAATTCGTAACTCTGTCATTTTAAACTCTAAAATTCAGAGAAAAAAAATCAACATAACCCACAAACAAAAAGCTCTTAAGCTTTGTGAATTAAGTGCAGTGTTAAATATAGATTATTTTCTACAAAATACTGATGACACAATTCTTTGCAACTGAAAAAAAAACAAAAGTCGTAGATTGCGGCGCGGAAACTGAACGAGCTATCAAATGCAGTAAACAAACCATTAAACCGACTCTGTTAATACTCAATTCGTTGACGATTGTAAACATGTTTGTGATGTCAAAACTTTAGAACCCATTTTGAGGACATTGATGATGTTTTAAATACATTTGTGAGCTAATCCTGCGTCCACAATTTATTTGGAGAAAATCGTTTTTGCTACAATTTTAGTTTCTGAATAATAGTCGCGGATCAGGGGCTGTACCACCACGTGTTTTTGCAATCACTAAACAAGTTTGAGAGCGTGACACAGCTACTAACGTCGTATAGCTCCGTCTCTTTTTCAAAACCAAAAATCTTGTTTTGGCACGTCATGGCCCCACTAGTCTCTCTGGCTGCAACCTCGTAAAAATAATCCAGTTCACATTGAAATAGTATACTCTAACTAAAGTCATTGAAATAAAGTTGAGAATCGGTTGACGTCACGCATTAAACGTTTCGAATAATGTAGAGCCATGACATGTCAAAATCTGAACTGAAGTATTTTTATAAATGCTTTCAAAAGAACCGTACATGTATATCTTCTATTACGAAATCATTATAAGACGTAATGGCCTAAAGGCCTAAACCTGGCAAACACGAATGTGACTACTCTAGTACATGCATACTTTCTACTTGCAAGTTGGATACCAAAGACGAACGACGAAGTAAAGCATCTTTAGGAAAACTGGACTCATCATCATCATCATCAGCCTATATATTGTCCCACTGCTGGGCACAGGCCTCTTCTCATACAGAGAAGGTATGAGCATTGATCACCACGCTTGCTCAAGGCGGATTGGCGATTTCAGACTTTTTAAATCCAGGTTTCCTCACGATGTTTTCCTTCACCGTTAGTCAGTGATGTCTAAGATATACTTAGAAAGCACATATGACTTTTTTTAGAAAAGTCACATTGGTACTTGCCAGGTTTCGAACCCGCATACTCGTACACGAGAACCAGGTACCTTAACCTCTAGGCCACCACGACTATTAATTTGGACTAAAATTAAATTATATAAATCTGGACTAAAAAGTATAAAATCGCCAATCAGCCTTGAACAAGCATGGTGATCAATGCTCATGCCTTCTCTATATGAGAAGAGGCTTTTAACCGATATCCCACTGATAGCTAATGGGCCATTGACGGTGTAAAGAAATATGTTCTTATACTTTAATTACAAAAAGAATTAATCAACCGGTTATTATTCTTAAATTCATTCATAGAAATTCGCACTACTACGAAAACGTTACCGTGTTCGCTCGCAGCATGAATATTGATGCGTCGCGATGTTATGTATTACAGAAGTACATAATACTCTATGTACATAGGTACATATCAATTGGCGTGTACGTCCGACTGAGTGGCTATTGAGTTTGCAAGCTAACGTTATTAGTATTGATATGGTTATAGAAGATTCTGGATGAATGCGCAGTCTCTGGCAATATTCAATTGAGAAATAATGTCTTCTTTCATGTGTTGAGTAAAAGAAAGCTCATTGCAAGCTCAATATGCAGTAAAACAATGTAAATTGAGTTTGTGTGATTGTTGGGACTGATTGCTGATTGAGTTAGTGTATTTGTTAAGTTTTTACAGTAAAACAGTAGAATCGAGTTGAATACAATTTGGTTTGGAGATAAATGGAACTTTTGAGACGGTATAGGCTTGAGAGTTACTTTCGTTTTTTTTTTATATTAGTAAGGATAACTCTGTCGTTATAGGTAGTCAGAAGTCTAACAACCAGTCTTACCAAGGGGTACCGTGTTACCCGGTAACTGGGTTGTGGAGGTCAGATAGGCATCGCTCCATGTAAAACACTGGTACTCAGCTGCATCCGGTTTAGACTGGAAGCCGACCCCAAACATAGTTGGAAAAAGGCTAGGCAGATGATGAGTAAGGATAACTTATAGCCAACCGTTTAAAAAATTACATAGTAATTGGAACCAAGTCACTTTAACAGCGTGTAGTAAAGTTGAAGAACCATGTCACCGAATGCGACTTGTCTCTGCGATTTATTTTCTTAGTGTATTTAGTCTTGGCTTACCAGTGTTTAAATTATAAAAGGTTGACTTATTGAAATCCCACCAGTTTCTTATTTATCCTTCATTCAAAACTCAGTCAAGCTACAAGCGAATAAACTAAAATAAAGGAGTCCGCAACAGCCTTGTTTTTTGACTGCTAATTATTATTGCAGTCCTTTTGAACGACCAGCAAATTGTTCTATTATTCCGTTAAGCTTCCATTTGGATTTTTTTTTCATTCCTTTTCCCGTTTACAGATTGTTGCATTCACAGAGAAAAAAGGAAAGAGGTGACTTTGTAATTGTCTGTGGCACGTTTTGTTCTTTATCTGTGTCTGTTAAATCTTTAATGGTGACTGTATTGTCTTTGGATTCAATGGATTTGTGGCTGTACAGTCTGGTTTTACAGATATTTTTTTCTTATTTTATAAAAAAAAAAAAACATTTTAAACATTGTAAACTGCAAAAATTAAATGTGAAAATTACTTTGAAAGATTAATATCACAAAGTAGAATTATAATTATTATTATTTTTTCACTATCTAAAAGTATTGGATAAGAAACCATCACGCAACATGATCCTCACGTTACACGACTATTTGTAACAAGAACAATTGATTTTAAAAGAGTATCCACGGAGTTTCTTGCCGGTTCTTCTCCATAGGACCTACTTTTTGGAACCGTGCACCTAGTTTCTAGTTTTGACGTTTTATAAGTACCTGTAAATTGGTCTACATAAAATAAAAACCTTTTGACTTTGACTTTGATTTATGCCTTTGACTTTTATGTTTCTTTGTATATAAAATAAGACTACAACTTTCATAAAGAAGAAGACAAAACATGTTTTTCGCAAACCTTTGCAATAAATAAATATACCTAAATTAATAGATAAAAAAGTTTTCTTTATTTTTCCGACAAGAAGTTTCGTTTAATTTTACTTCATTGTACAACAAAAAATTAATAAAACCGAACACAAAAAATCAATGAATAATCAATAAGCTCAGAAAAAACAGCTCCGTCCACTCAGATATTACTCTCCATTGAACAATTAAAACTTTTTTTCAAATTCTCGTTGAACAAAATGTTAGCAAATTGCTCAGACACATTAGAACGTTACAGTGCATCTGGGTCGACCCACGGTAATAGCTTCCATATAGCTTTAATTGAAACCGGCCGTATTGCCCTCACCGTACCCCGAGGGTTAAACGGCCTACCTAACAAAAGTCGTTCAATACCTATATGTATACAATCGAAAGTATGCTGAAGCTATAAATACTCCTCTTGTTTTTTTTTGTATGGCATCTCGCAGGTCAACCTAGAAGGTTGTCAACTGCTTAACCGGGCTTGATACTCCTCTTGTAAATTATATCTAATATATGCGAAAGTGAGTGTGTCTGTTTGTTACGTGTTCACGATAAAACGCCTGAACTGATTTGGATTAAATTTCATACGGAGATCGATGGGACATAGGACACAGTCTCCTCTCATAGGCTACTTTCCATCTAGGTGCGTTAATTAGTCCTTCGGGGCGCAGATAAAACCATGTGAAACAGCTAGTATTTCACTAAAACATAAATTACAACTGTTGCTATCGAAGCTGAAGCTTCAAAAGATATCTATACCGAAAATAGACTACATAATAAAATTGGAGACAAAATTATTGGAAACACAATTACTTACGTAAAAGGAAAATCGATGAACATGATACCAAAAATACTCCTTTGATATTAAAAAGTCATATTTCGTCGCCCACTTGAGATGTATGACAATGTTTGTATTATATAGAAGCTTTTTTGCCCTAGACTAATTACGCGTATGTAGGTACTCGAAATAAAGCTCATATCGTATTATTCAGATAGGGCTTAAGTTTGCTGAATTTCTTCAAGCAAGTATGTATTTAATCGTGTAAAGATAATAAACATTAAGAAAGCATTATTTCACATGTCTAATATTAAAGTTTGAATCACGAAGGCTAAATTAAAAATGCTTCATCATCAACCGTCAATACTTAAAATGCAGCTGAGTATCATTTGAGTGTTTTACATGAAGCAACTGCCTATCTGACCTCCACAACCCAGTTACCGGGTAGCACGATACCCCTTGGTAAGCCTAGTTCTCAGACTTTCTGCCTTCTGACTACTCGTAAGAATTGTCAAAAATCTACAAATGACAGCCGGGACCAACGGCTTAACTTTCTGAGGCACGAAGAAATCTCGGTTTGACATAGATGTGCACCCATCCACGGACCAACCGCGCTAAGCGTAGCTTAAACTTGCAGCTTTAATTAGCCACGAATTTAGTAATTAGCAATTCGAACCCAAAGTAGCGCCTGTTAGATACCTAAAAACTACTCGCTTTTTGGATACCTAGGCAATTAGAACTTACTACAAAAAAAAAACAAGGAAAAAATGCAACAAAAATTTTACCTTCTCCAAAACATTGTGCAGTGTTTTGTTCAAACAATTGTTTTTTAGCTGAATATCCAAACTTGCAACAAAAGCATGTTCGCCGCACGTAGCAGTACTGCATATGGACGTGTCGCGGTAATGGCCGACATGTGGCTCTAATTGAAACCGGCGTGGTTCGGCCTCAGCGGGCCAGTTGAGGTTAATCGTACCACTGGCGAATGCAATTGTTTTTATGTATGTTTTTTTTTGTTGGAGCTCTTTGGGGGAAGCAGTGGACGGCGATAGGTTGATATGATGATGATGATGTAATTTTTACGGTATTATTTTTTTTTCTTCTTTTGTGACAACAATTCATGGCTAGCTTAGAATATAATTTGTTTCTTACAGGATTTTATTGAAGAAGTCAGTGACACATGATATGGCATTTTTTCTATATGGAATAAGTCGTAGTATATACAGTACGAATACCATGCAGCATAATTAATACAGGATTACATTTCTACTAAACAGTAGATATTAAATACATGATTCCATTAACAGGTATTTATGTTTGGTTCAGGGCTGAATTTAAACCCATGGACTATCTTAGTAGAAGAATATGGTTGGCCTTAATTGACACCTTATCACTATTTCTCAAAGTGTGAAAAATCTCAGATACATGAAATACCTCCAGTTCCAAATATGACCTTATACAGGTACCTCAAAGTCTTCTTTATATCTTGCATGAACCTCGCTTCTGCTTGTCTAGACAAAAATTAATATACTGCACATACTCAACTATAAGTTAATGTGATTTTAAATCAATTTCGTGAAAAATTTAAATCTCATACATAAATATGAAGGTGTAATCGAATATAAAGTATAAAGAGCTTTTCAATTTGAATAACGTGTACGATACATGCACTTGTTTAAAAATCTTTAAGCGATAAACTTCTTAGTAAAAATTGAAACTGAAAATTAAAACAAGAATGAATAAAATTAGTTAGGTACAACTGATTTAGCCTGGATGGCGAGTATTAAATAAACAGACAAATTTTCAGTTATAAATGCAAACTAACGCCATGAAAAAGGTAGATAGAGTTAAACTTTGTTTCGAATTGTTTTTCGGATGGGAAATCATCAAACAACTCCTGCCGCTGTAGATAAGGGGATGCAGTGTCATTCTTACTGACTAAAACCCATCCATATTCCTTCCTAAGCCCTTTGCGGTCTGGGGGCGCGGTAACTCTTTCGAACATCCCCCAGCAGCGGAATCTATTCGTTCATAGGTGACGTTGGTTTCCAATGGTTGGACTTCAATTAATAAAATGTTGCGCCACTTTTAATTTGCGTTTTTATTTTAATATTTATTTTTACCTTTTGAAACATAAAGAAAGAAAAGAAAGAAGCTTGGGCTGCAGCTGAAAACCAGCGTCCGGTGGCCGGCATTACTGGTCACCTGGACATTATGCTGAGCTGTGGCCTTGTTGGCACAAGAACGAGACATTTTTGTATTACCTTCTTCTGTTTTGTTTATTTGTTTGTTATTTCTATCAACTTGTGTTTTGTGCCAATAAAATATTTTTCTTTCTTCTTTCTTTCTTCTTTCTTTCAATGAACATTGGTGACAACGCTTGCTCAAGGTGGATTTGCAATTTCAGACTTATACAGACCCAGGTTTCCTTAAATTGAGATGTTAGCAAAATCACTTTGGAAAAATATCCAGGCAATAAATTTAAAGAAACTTTATAAGTAGAAGTTCTGAATCTTTCAATGCAAAAACATATTTCATACGCAATGTATGCAAATACTAAACAATGAACTTCAACATTTATGATAATAATACCGATGCTTAATGTGAATACAAATGTCGGTTTATCCGAAATGCTGAAATGTTTTGTTGAAAATGAATTTGTGAGCTGCACATAACTTTGTTTGCTCCATTAGTACTGAAAGCTTGAATTATACAAATATTTTAATCTCTTAATTTGGGATATAACTCACTTTTGACTGATGTTTTTTGGGTCACTTTTCACTCTATAGTATGGCTATGGTAAAGACAAATGATTTAAGCTTTTTTTAAGATGCATGTTTATAATGTAAGTTTGTTCCAACGTAGCACCTAAGCTACTGAGCCAATTTTGATGAATGAGGTATCAATGGATTCGTTATTATGGACCTGGGTGTGGATTCATTCAAGTCTAGGAGGTGTCCCGATTAATCACGGACAGTGTGTGGACAGTATTATTTCTTACCGAAATTTCATCATCATGTCTTTCATAGTATGTAGATCTTTGGGAGGTTTTACGGGTTCCGGAATCTGAGCTCGATGAAGAAGAATCCTCAGTCTGATAGGGGGCATCGTATTACTCCCTAACTTACTCCCACTGACTATATAGGTACAATATTATCATTGGAAAAAGTTAGGCAGATAAGAACAATTTTTTTATCCGTATAGTTTCAGCACTCATTAGTCTAATAATTATAATTCTTGGAATAGTAATCAATATTTACAAAGTTTGCAAAACGGGCTGTCTATAGGAATAGGTCAGTATTTACTTTGTCCTAACAAACTTCTACTATATAAACTTCTGATATTGCGACAACTTAAATATTTGATCAATCGCTAATATTGCCCGGACAATATTGAATCTTGAGATCTCCATCAACAGAATCTGCTAATAGTTTATTCGTATTGCCTTACTTTACGTTTACGAAAAATGGCGCCTAAAATTAGGATTTTGAGAATATCTCCTTTCCAACTTCGTTTATGATAAAAACTATTATTTTATTTTTTGCAAAATCAATGGTTTGGTTTAGATTGGACAACGATATTGCCATAAAAAAAACTAAATTAACACGAAATCCTTGCATCGAGACATTAACGTGTTTATTTTCAATTAAACAAATTTATAGCTGCCATAATTTCTTGTCAAGCGCCATGTTTGTTTAATGAAAACCACTCGATGTCGTGTGATTAGGGGCTAAAATCCGATTAACTTTCGTGGTGGGGCCGCTCAAGTAATCTGATTCGCTTCGGTGACATGCCAGGTTCAGAATATCGAATAGAGGTGACATGTTTGAGCGAGGGACCTGAATTGAGCTGTTGGAAAGTCTATTTATACAATGTGATAGCTTTTTGTTTTATCTCGTGTTTATTGTCATTGGTTATTATAAAAACCGGATTATTAAAAATGTTAGACCCTACCTTCAGGCCACTTTTTTCAATGAAGCAATCTTATTTCTTTATTTTTTTCTTTCGCAATGCGCATGGACAATCATTCTTTATAACTGTACCTAGTATTAGTAGTTCCTGATTCCTGTTCCAATAATCATCTGTGACAGACAGACAGACAAAGCGAAACCATAAGGATTCCTTTTACCATCTTTGGTCGGAAGGCTAAAAAGGGTATACTAATTTTACTTTTGTTTTTATTTAAAATAATTATTGTGTACGCACACAGACTGTGTAATGTGTTAAGACATCATATTTTATATTTAGAATACACATTTTCTTCCGAAGCTTTTAGATCTGTAATTTTAGTTTAAGATTCGTATAAATCTTTATTTTACTTTCTTTCTAGAAAATAAACTATCATTGCGGTAATAATGTTTTATTATTTTGGCTTACCATCAACATAAATAAAAGTGTGTATTTATATTATGTTCTACAAACATTTTATATGTATCACGGATATAAATAAAACTTTCATCAATAAAAAATACCGAAGTAAATGTAGGAAGAAAGGTACTGAAACAAAAATATATATTTATGATGATAATGTTTGTTTTAGAAGTAGGTTTATGATACAATTTGGAGTAACAACCTCTCAATCGCCAGTCTAATCACAGGCTCAGACAACTGAACATCGTAAAATTCAATAAACTAGACCGAGATTTATTCACAACTGCTTCGGAGTATTTTTATATTTGGATTTTTTACAATGACGTACAACAAACCAAGTGAAAAGGTGATTCTTTATAATATTAGTAGAATGCAATGTTATCCTTTAAATTGTATCAATTATTGATTTAATTCCTGTGAAATATTTTATCAAACCAAGACCATCAAAATATTCCCCCACTGGTACTAAATGCTCAGTTTTTTTGCACGGAACTGTAACCGAAGGTATAAACTAATTTATTTAAGCAATCTAATAGAAATCGATTTGCACTTCGACAAATATTTGTGACGTTTTAAATTGTTACACTTTTCGATCAAATTAGCGTCGACACGATTTTTTGAAGGATATAAATTGGATTACTTAAGTTCAATATCCGAACATCAGTCGTTGCCCTCAGGGATGGTTTGGGTTCGATATACTTGAACTAATATATGTACCTATTCAAATGATGGCGTATCACACATACAAGCTTCAGTGCGCAGGGCTACGCATCTATAAACACGCGTGTCAATATGTTTGTCAATATTGCACTACGCATACTATTCTACATACAAACTGCAGTACAAACGGCCAACGTAACAAAATGTCGCATCGCTTACCACAGTAGCATTAGCGTGATAGTGTCTGATCCGCCAATCTTTTAGAAGGCTGTAGGCGGAGCCTCTAATGAATTAAAATTTAAGCTTAATTAAGCTTAAATTTAAATATAAAAGACACCATACAAACTTAAAGGTATATTAATTTGATTCTAAAATTCTTAAGTAACTCACTCCTCTTAGCCTCTCTGGTTTGAGCGTTAAACTAATTTTGAGTAGAATGTTTTCAATAACTTATCATCTAATTTTTATTGCTTTTTGTTTTTAATAACTTATTTATTTGCTTACCCCATCGGTATTTAACACTAGGAATACGGAACTTACGTCAAAATTCTAAGTTTGGTATGAAAATATTCGGTTAGATAGTATTAATAATGGCCATTAGTGAAGAATATTCATCAATCGACCCGTGCGTACCGAACCACAAACTCCCGACTAATAAATATTCCATAATTTCCAGGGCCATTTCACACGCGTAATACACATTTACTGTCTAAAATCCCAACTCAATTGATTGTGTAATTCAAACCCAATGCGTAATGGATTTATTGGGTATAAAAATATCCGAGCTAACGGCACGGGTATCAGCCAATTGTAATTGGGCCGAGTCGGTCTAATCTCGGCTTCAACCGAGCAAAAATATATGTATATTCAAATGGCGATATTTTCAATTATTGTTCAGGGCGAGAGAGAGATAGGGCTATACAGGAGATATCGCCGTTCCCTTTTTCACGCTGGATTCTGGATAAGTATAAATTATCATAATACACCCGCAGGTAAGCCGCCTGTAATCAGGATTTAATTTCAGTAGGAAACTGATTGTGGTAAAGGTTTTTATTATGGTAAACAGAAATATTCATGTTAATGTTTCCTAGATGGGCAATGCGTATAAACAAGCATATTAAAAGGTATACAATATGCGTTTCAATATGTTTATTTACTATAGCGATATGTTAAATCTCTGGCTTATTTATGCCATATTTCGGATCAGAGTAAAAAATAAATAATTACAAAACATATTTCATCCTGCAGGGCCGATCCCTGAAATTTTTACAATTAAGATAGAAACCAACATTATTTAAGCCAGCATTTCCCAAAGTGGGGTTGCTAAGTAACAGCCGCTAGGGTCGATCGATCAAAAGTTAAGTTACGTTTGGCGCGGTCGGACCTTGGATGGGTGACCATTTATGTCATAACAAAACTCCTCCATGCCCAGAAAGTCTGACAACCAATCGTACCATGGAGTATTGTGTTACCCGGTAACTGAGTTGTGGAGGTCAGATACCCATCTGACTTTCAGAAGTCGCTCCATGTAAAACACTGTTACTCAGCTGCATCCGGTTTAGATTGGGAGCCGACTCCAAAATAGTTAGGAAAAGCCTAGGCAGATGATGAAGTCAGCAGGGAGAAAATGACTTCGCTTTAGCGATAGTAAATTTTGAATTTAAGTATGAGCATATAGAGTGTACATATATGAGTATGTATTATCCCTGAGTTAGGCTAGATTTTTTTTACAACAACTGTGATGCTATGGTTAGAAGGTCTATTCTAATATAAAAGCCATTTAATATTTTTTACGAGTACTAAAATATTAAACATTGAGACCTTTTTTCTAAACTATAATATTGTATAATTATAATGCTGTAAGTGTTAATCAACTCCTAATGAGAGTGGGGAAAAATCAATTCTACTTTTACTACTTAAAACAACATCGGGCGTCGACTTTGACCCTGGCCTTCAACTCATAAATAAATAATACAAACGAAATATTCCAATTTTCTACCGAAGAAAAACGACAAAATGATACGACGAACCTCTTAGCTGGATACCTTTTCATTTTTAATATTCTCTAGCATTACAATCACTTATCAAAGTTATAATTTAAGCATTTTTCTTTCACGTTATTGTAATTTTTCTTTTGTTTTAAATATAACGTTTTTAAACAGAAATATGACAAAGTTTGAAGTGGTTGCCGTTTCAGTCTTGATCTTCAAAAAATAAGCGCTTCAACTTTTTACAGAGTTCTTGATTAGGTACTTTTAAGGAATAAAACAAAATTAGGTATTATTATTATTTTGACAATACAATGTGTATAATATTTTATCGACGCAAATTCCAATGTTTAAAACCATAAACTAATTCGCGATTAATAATAAAATTTAATTATTTTTGTTCCAAAATCAAACGCTTCATATTTCACTGGTAACAAAATGAAAGCTTTTCTAAACAAAATAGAATCAAAACTCTAATGTCAAAGTTCAAAAAGGCGGTAGCGAACAGAAAGTAGTTAAATTTGTTCAAAGTGGGACAAATTGGGCTGAAACCCAATAAAGAATTTAAAGCAGAGAGTATTGATTGAATGAAACCAAATACAGTTTTATCGACAATATTCGTTTTTGTTTCGAGTTTGTTATTAGAGCAGGCTAGAGTTGGTTCGGGAAAAGAATCGATATCATTTGTAATGACCTACTTGACATGTTTGTTTTCAAAATTATTTCATGAAATATATGGCCATTATAATAATTAAAACTAGAAATAAAATGTGGAATCATGGAAATAAGACTGACTCATTGGTAGTGAAATTGTAATCGCAAACACTAGGTCAGTTTCCAGTCTAACTGGATGCAGGTAAGTACCAGTGACTTTTGCATGGGGCGACTGCCTATCTGACCGCCAGCAACCTTGTTCCCTTGTAACACGATACCTCTTGGTAAGACCAACGACCAACGGCTTCACGTGTTTTCCGAGACATGGAGGAGTCTCGCTATGTCTTTGTCATAATAGATGGTCACCCATCCACAGATGGACTGCGACTAGCGCAACTCGACCTGTGCGACTGTTGCAGCCACGATATTTTCGATAAACAAAACTATACCTTATAAATTTTATCTTAACGTATGAGTTCCCATAAATAGATTTAGACCAAATAAAAAGCTTCTACCCTTGATTTCCTAAGCAATGAGGATTCTTAACAATGAAATAACTTTTACTTTTCAGTGCTTTCACTAAAAATATAGCTATATCTGCTGAAAGTAATACGACGTATGTATATATCATGTTATTTCTAACAGCAAGCAGCGCGTATCAAATTAATGCCTTAATAATGAAATGTTGGTATAATATGTTTAGCCTGACATTACATTGGAGACCTTACGTTACGTCAATAAACGTATCTGACGTCATCACGGCCGTAAAAGTCGAGCAAATAAAAATAAATATATATTTAGAAACACAAAATTACTACTTTAAATTAGGAATTAAACGATCATTATAATCTACGTCAAAGGTAACTTTAATAGCTAAGCCGTAGAACATCTCGAGTTGTTAGGGTAGGATTACACGATTAGATTAACGAGCTATTACATAAAACGACAATTAATTTGGGTCATGAAATGCTAAAGAGGTGCTTTAAAGCCCTGGTGGATTAAAATCAAGCGGAACAAGTTAAATTAAATATTAATGAGGAAAATTTTATAAAAGGAACTCTTTAAATCCATACAATAAGAGTATCTAATAGGTAAGTTTTTAATTTTGTGGTCAATTATATCAAAGATTTTATACAGGTTTTTTTTATTTAATTAAAATAAAAGTCAGTAAGGACGTATGTTTATGAAAATAAATAGATAGTTCATTTCGAATATGAATGAATAGGTAAATGTAGAAAAAATAATAATTAACAAAATATTAATTCCCGTTTATTAAGTATCCCTGTTTCGATCTAGATCGATGAGATGACCTAGTTTTTCAGACCAGTTATAAAAAAACAGTAATATACTGTTTTTTTGCTCGTTAGGATACAATAAAACAGGCGATGACCAATTATGAACGATATTGAATATTTCTTAATTTGTTGAACAGTCAGCGACAAAAGTTAGTTTGCAATCCATTTTTATCCGTACTTGACTACAGCGAAAACTAAAAGAAAGGTTATTTATTTTACATGTACATAAAAAAACTTATCCAAACACCACTTACCTATCATTTTAATGTAATTAAAATAAAATGGTATTTATATTTTATTTCTTCACACCTTTCAACATATTTATTTTTAGATGTACCTACCCGGAGAAATTTCGAGTATGGCGCAACGTTATCAAATATAGAGAAACACCGTCAGAAAAAGTGCTGTTTATGAAACAAACATTGATTTCATTGATCCACGTGGAATTCGCGAACCTTTGAAATATACGCGAACAAAATATACGCATTTATTTAAAATCAAGGGATGTTTCGAGTAGACATATGGAGTACCCTTACCCTCCGAACTTCAATACCAAGAGGACGGATAGCCTGAAGGGAAATCTCAACAATAGCTTCTGAGAAAATATATGTATAAAGGCGCGCTGAAGCGTGTTAGAAAATCAGTGGCTAGTTCAATGACCTGACATAAAATGAACATATTATAAGTTGGTAAGATTCGTGGATATATGCGATTTTAAAATAATTGCTAAACTCACTTTTGACTCTGACTTTACTTAGTGACGTTGATAACACGATCTTTTTTACATTTATTTTATAAGCTCGTAGCTACGGATCGACATCTAAGTAGGTCCAGTTGAAAACCAGTGCCGGGCGCTAGCTGTCTGGCATAATGCTGTAGTAGGTCCACTACTTAGTACAACCACAGACCCACAATATTGTACAGTTTTTTATACATTACTTTGCTTTCCGCCAGCGGCTTCGCCCGCGTAAGATATACGAATTCAAATTAAAAATGTAATTTTCATACAAACTTTGCCCCCATTTTCACCCCCTCAGGGGTAGAATGTCGGAAAATTCTTTCTTATCGAATGCCTATGTCATACAAAGAACACACCCTCCAAGTTTCAGGTCTCTACGATCACCGGTTTAGGCTATGCGTTGATCCGTCAGTCATTCAGTACGAAGCATTTTATACACGAGTAGATGTAGAGAGAGATTGTATTTATGTCTTATGTCGTGTCAATAAAGTTTCTTTCTTCTTTATTCTAGATCAACTAGCGAGCGTTAAGCAATTGTTGTCATGGTGAATTCACCGATAGGTGAGTAAACTTAAATCATTTCTATTCGAGATCTTCAGTGACTCTAAAATGTAGTTAAATAGACATCCATGGCTATTAGTCCGTCTACCTAGATAGTTTGCTGGTGTCTCCCATACATACCCTACATAGTGTAATTTGTACAATCATATTTGTATGGATTCATTAATTTAATAACATAGCTATAACTAACTCTATTACTAGCCATAGTTGAACTATAGTTATTAACATTACTATTATTAAATACTTAGGGCTCGTGGCTAAGTAACAGCCGCACGGTTCGGAAGCCGACCCCAACATACTTGGGAAAAGGCTAGGTAGATGATGATTATTAAATCCTTACTAATATTATAAATGCGAAAGTAAGTTTGTTTGTTTGTTACGGTTTCAAGATAAAACGGCTGAACCGAATTGAATGAAATTTGGTGTGAATGTAGAGGGGACCCTGGCGACGATTATAGGTTAATTTTAATCCATACGGTACTTCTAGTAGTTCCTTCGGGACTCGGGTGTAACCGCGGAAAATAACTAGTAAAAATATAAAATTCAAAGTTTATAATTACTATGAACAAAATGAAAATGAATTCACTTGTTAAACCTAGAGGTATTACAGTCATATCAGTATTTACAGTATATAGTATAGGTATACAATACTAGTTACTCAACTACTAATTATTATTTGTAGTACCTATCAGTGCATTTACAGCAGATTATCGCGAATCGATGACTGATTTTATTTGTAGTAAATATTAGAGACAACATAGCGGTCCCAACGACAAACATAATTTTGTTAGGTTTTGTTGGTGATTAATCCCAGGTCGATTATGAAATCGATGTTATCAAATACTAACATCAATCTTTACTCCATGAAAAACGGCATTCAATTAACAGCATTCTATAAAAGCAATTTTCCTACAAAAACTTTCTCCTCACTCGCGTACCTATGTATGTTTAATTCACAGTGTCCAAATAGAGAACGTAATTATTTATTCAGAACAATACAACAACCGAGGTCTGAAATTTAACTACCAAACATTAAATATCCACATATGTAATAATAAAATAAAGTTTTTAAAAACAATTGAAACAAAACAAGCCGAACTTAAAACAATAATGTGAGATGAAATTGAATAAACAGATCGAGTTTTACAAAATAGTGATGACAATGTATTATTTTGGGTTTATTTAGGTGGGCGAGACGAAAATATTATTGTACCCTACATTGAAATAGTTGATAAACTTTAAACTCCATTAGCATTTGAATTAGTTTTAGTAACGAGGTATTTTAATACCTGCTAATTCCGTCTGAATTCAGGATAAATACCTTTTCTCAAACAGCAAAGGTAGAGCTTAGTATAATTATGTAAAACAAATTTATTTTCATTCTGTACCATAGCTATTTTTCGCAGTTACACCCACATCCTTAGAAAACTGCTTCGCAAAACCGGATGAAAAGTATCCTTTGTGTTAATACAGGTTATAAACTATGTGTATACCAAATTTTATTCAAATCTATTCAGTAGTTTTCGCGTGCGTGAGTAACAATCATACTGCCGTCAGAAAAAAAACCGTTATTAACATTTTTTCGATATTGAATTAAATGAAAAGATAGTCATGGCCTATTTTCTTATGACGGCAGCATAGGCTCACATAATTTCGCATTTATAATAGCTATTAGTTGGATGGACCATCGTTGACTGCATGCATAATTGTAATTACCGATAATTTAATTTAATTATCGTAAACTACGTATCCAACAAATATCATTATATTTTAGCCAACGTATACAAAAACTTGACGAATTATATACTAAAAACTTCCTCTTGAATCACTCTGTGTATTAAAAAAACTGCATCAAATTCCGTTGCGTAGTTTTAAAGATCTACGTAAACAGACAGCGGGAAGCGACTTTGTTTTATACTATGTAGTGATAAACCAACACCCTACCTAACATTGACAATGACTCGATATTATTAAATCTAATTAGCTTCATCTTCAGTTATTTGACTGTACTAACACTTCTACCTACCCATTCAGACAGCAGGCTTGACATTTATGCCCTGCCTACGTGGGGAGATGATTAACGACCTTGCTGGCAATGTGGTCATAGCTTCGAACACGGTTGGGGCGTCTTTTGTGTGTGTATAGTGCACAGTAGCTTCAGTGTGAATAGCGCTTCTCTTGTTTGTTGAACCGTAAATTACTGTCCGTTAAAGACATGCAGTAGTTACGCCAGGCAATTAAGGTTTTTGACTACATAGTACAATATGTAATTAAATTGTGTCTTATCATAAACACAACAAAAGAAAATGTATTAAAGTAATATGCGATTTAAAAGTTTTGGAAAGGAAATTATTCTTTCTATCACTCAATCTCCAGCGTGAAGTCGGGAAAATATGATGATGTCATATTTCATTCGTGCTAACTTTTCCTAGCAAATACTTTTTAAACACTTCTAACTTGACCGTATTTTTAGATATTTCAGTTGTATTTTCACTGTTGCTTATTTTTTTGTTAATTTGTTATGGATTTTTAATACCATGAATTGGTAACTATTGATTAAGCAGCGTCTAGAGGTGAGCTTATATATAAGAATATCAGTTGTTATTAGTAAATACTGTTGTTAAGTATTTTTTGTAACCTTTTTTACAAAAATACGACCGACCTTCAAACACTTAAAAGATAATAATTAATTTGGTTTCTGCTGAAATGATTGTGGACAAATACGTCGTTTAGTTATAACTCTACATCACACACATAAACAGTATGCAGGCTGCACACACATACAAGACAGAGAGAGCGAGCATGACGAGATACGTGAGTGTCTTGCCATTTGCTGTCACGGTATACCAGTGGGTTTACCCCAAGCATACAAAGCTGCAGGATTTAAAACCATGCCTGTGTTCGGGAGGGCCGTCAATCAGGCTAGTACTACGAAATTTCACGTGAGAAAAATCCAAAAATATTTTGTTCGGTAATCAATCCCATGACCATGCAAAGCGACTCATGATTGTGACCAACGAGCGGACCTATCCTCAAAATAGATCAATAAAAACTGATGTCACCACGATGCGTGTTATTAAAAAACCCACACGCAGTTCAATGTCTTCGTAATTTACTTTCACGCAAGTCACACTAAATAATATCGATTTTACTCGATGCCCCGTCCCCGAGCGTCCGATCGCGATAGTCCAATAGTATTGTATTTAGACGTATAAACAAGTCACCTCATACGATCAATAGTAATCAGTTAGGAGTCACACGATGTGGGTTCCAAATCGAGTTGGATATCGAGAACTCGATGCGAATAACGAGAATATAATAAGTCGTTGTATTTGTAAATTGTAGGTGGAAGATGCGTCTAGTATATTGCTTTTTTTATTAAATTGTTATAAAATATAATCATTTTTTTTATTTGAGGTTAAAAGCAATCGATTATTGTGAAAAATCCATCAATGATAATATCGTCCCCGTAGGTGGAAAATTAAATAAGTCCGATTTTGGCGATTTTGACTTTTCCCTATTTTCAAAACACCTAAAACATGCCGCATATTTGAGCCTAACAGGCATTTTCGTATCTTATTCCGTTCCAAAATTATAGCCATTTTTGTCGGATAGATGGAATAATAAATATCTTCAGACAAACACTATTTTTTTTAAGGAAAAATAAATAACTCAGTAAATAAATCAATAACTGTGGTCAATGATAAGTTGAATATCAAATAAATTAAATAACATGAATTGTTGAATTTTTCCTCAACTTAAAAATTCTTTCACAAAACTAACTAAGTTCTAGGAAAACTAAATAACTCTATTTATTTAATTTTGCTATTCAGAAATGTGATTATAACGTACCTAATTTATAAATACTTGATGTTATCTATTTCTTCTACAACTAGATAATGATTAATTATAAGATGCTAGGCAAATAAAATTAAATAAAATAAGTTGTTTATAATTGCCATAAAACGAAATGCACCTGAGGAAAGTTATCATTATTTTTTTAAAAGAATTTGGCCGAAATATTGTCAGTACCATCTAGGCAATGACTGATCGAGAACGACGGCGACGACGGGGTGACGACGGGTGCGGTTTGATGCATCGCATCATCATCATCATCAGTGGCCTTTAACATCTACGAAAGATGATTCAAACAGCAGCCGTGTCAGGTTATTTGGCTTTGGCACTTGGGCTGATGGCTAAGAAGGCCTATACGAGAGCGACAACGCCGGTCGCAACGTCCGCGGGCCTTCGATGGACCCTCCCACTGTCGAGAGTGACCTCTGGCGTGCGCGCTTACGTCTATCTGCTTGGACTTATAACCGGTCACTGCCACTCCCCGTGTTGTTTTCCACTTAGCAAAGCTGTAGTGGGTGAAGTGAACTCACCACGGATGCTGCATCGCCTGGAACACAATTAAGATAGTGCAGGCTCGGCGTCACCGACTGGCCCCACAGGAACGACAAGTCGTTACGTGCGGAGTCGGATTCGCTGCAGGTACTTTCGGCTCCACCAACACCGGGTTTATTTCGAGTTGACCGTCTCTGTGGGGGAAGGGTTTGGATATTGGAAGGGATGGGGGAATAAGGGATACTAAAGTCACGGAAAAGACAGGATTGTCACTCTAGCAGCTCGAGTGGCTTTAGTCAGTTAACGGAAAGATAACTGAAGAGTCCACCCTCTGTCGTGCGTTTTACTGTGTGATACGTGACCTTTAATTGCGTTGACGTCAGAGTGACCAATAATGGATTCGCGAGGTTTATTCAGCGACTCAAAAATCGTTCTTGCATGGCTAAACACTGAGCTAACAAAACCTCAAGCTTAAGTATCGAACAGAGTAAGTGTAATTCGTCAAAATACCGCTGGAAGCATATGGCAATATGTCAATACACATGACAATCCTGCTGATCTCATTAGCCGAGGCGTCAACCCGAAAGAGCTGAGTAGCTGCGACATTTGGTGGAACGGCCCAAAGTTTCTGCAAAACAGTGAGTACGAGTTCTTGCTTACAGCTCACCTGCTAATTCACTCTTTGCGGAGCCCTGCTTAGCTCCTTCCAGCAACTTGGTATGCCAAAACCCCAATCTGCTTGACTATGTGTTCAAGCGCTTGTATAATTACTCTAACATAAATAAAATAGTTAGGCTATTAGCATTCATATTGCGATTTTTAAACAACATTAACAAAAATAAATACAAACTATTTGCAAAGTTCTGAGTTAGATAATGCATTAATGTCAATAATTAAACATGAACAAAATACATATTTTAAATCTGAAATTAAAGCAATAAGCAATAACCACAGCTTGAAAGGGAATCTGGCTGAGTTGCATCCCTTTCTTGACAATCGGGGTCTATTGCGCGTTGGTGGCAAACTGCATTATGCTGATATAGCTTATTCACAAAAACATCCTGTCATACTGCCCAGAGGCTCTTCAATTACTAGCTTGCTTATAAGGTGTGAACATGAAAGGCTACTACACGCAAGGCCTAAGCTTTAACTCTCACATCTTAATCAAAGGTTTTGGATTGTCAATGGCTTATTAGAAGTTAAGAAAGTAACTCAAAAATGTATTGTATGTTTCAGACAAAAGGCCTTAGCAGCCAAGCAATTAATGGGCTCCTTGCCGGCTGCACGTGTAACAGCTACCAGCCGCCCATTTGAGAAGGTCGGCGTGGATTTCGCTGGGCCAATTGATGTGAAACTCTCTCGCGTAAGACGATCTTTAATTGGGAAAGGGTATCTGTGTATTCGTATGTTTCGCGACAAAAGCCGTTCACTTAGAACTCGCATCAGATTTGACCACGGAAACCTTCCTTGCGTGCTTGAGGAGATTTATCTCCAGACGAGGTTTGCCCACCGAAATTCACTGCGACAATGCAAGTATATTTAAATGTGCAAGGAGTCAATTAGTCGAGCTCTACAAGCTGCAACCTTCTCAGAGCCACCAAATGCAGGTTCAAATATTTACCGCCGAGCGTGGGATACAGTTTCACTTTATACCATGTTACTCACCTACATTTGGTGGGCTCTGGGAGGCGGCAGTTAAGAGCACAAAGTTTCACTTAAAAATAATATTACAAAAAACTGTTCTAACTTATGAACAGCTTATACTGTTTTAACTGAAATCGAAGCAGTGCTTACTTCTCCGCCACTCTTACCTTTATCTTTGAACTCCGATGATTATTGTTATTTGACACCTGGTCACTTTATTATAGGTAGTGCTTTGTCGACGTATCCTCAAGGAAATGAATGTAACATTCCACAAAATAGACTTAAGTTTTGGCAACTATGTAATTCTTTAAAAAAATCCTTTTGGAAAGTGTGGTATCAATGTTATTTAAATTTATTACAAAACAGACCTAAATGGAAATATGCTAATTGTAATGTAAAATTAAATAGTTTAGTAATTTTAAAGGAAGATAATCTTCCAATAATGTCATGGTTACACATGTACATGGGTTGTGAAATTATTTGATGGTCATGATAACAAGGTTAGGGCTGTAGAAGTAAGAACTCCTAATCATAAAACCCATGTACGGAGTATTCATAAAATATGTGTCTTACCCATAGATGATAATGAATAAATTTATGTGTTTTGATTTGATACAAACTTATATTTTTTAGTTCTAATACTTATTATTAGTTTTGCTCACTACTAAGTATGTCTTTTGTAATTAGGTGATTTTAGAGCCATAATGTTATTTTTTGAGTTCAAAAATTATTTTCTGTTTTGATTTGAAAGAATACTTTAAGTTAACTTGTTTTCACTTGTTATAATTGATGTAATTTTGTTTATTTTTTTAAGTTTGTAGCAAGATAAGTATCTAATTACAATACACTTTTTCTGATTTTTATTGTACTTTTCTATTTCTTCCTTACTATGACTTTATTAATATTATAATACAGCTTTTATTTTATATGAGACCAATAATAGTTAAAAAAATATCAAAGTAATAATAACGTACAAAGCTACTAAATTTTACATTTAAAAATATTTCGAGTTTGATAAATTCAATAACTGCATTTATTTAACCAAATTTTACTCTACCAAATGTATTTAGCTCGTAGGAAAACTAAATAAATAGCCGAAATAAGTAGCTAATTGTAGTTACGTTACAAATAACAGTTGTGGCAAAATTAAACAACTTGATTTTTTATGTGTTATTTAGTTATGGTTAAAGATAGAGTTCAGTTTGTTAAAACATAATGTAAAAGGTAATCAGGTCCACAATATATAAAATTACCGACAGTAAAATTGTCTCACATTTTTTAACAAATGTACATTAACTGAAAAAAAACCACTAAGTCGCGTTTATCTCAAAACGACAAAATCAGAGTTATTTAATTTTCCAACTACGGGGACGATATATTCTCGACTTTCCCTAGCACACATACATAAAGAGGCGAAAATGCAAAAATAAAATGCTAAACAAGAGCGCGATTTAAAATTACATAAATATGTAATTTTGGTATTTATTCTAGACTGCATGGTCTTCGAAGGATATTCAATGTGGATATCCAGGTTACAAACTTAACAAAGTTTTGCGTGATGTGTGTACAAACATACAGACAGGCAGCCGAAAATTCTAAAAACTATTTGTTTTTGCTTCTGTTGCTCTAATAAAAATTTAAGCTTATATAATTATTTTTATGGTAGGTTTGACCTTCACGACTTTTATGTCGGTTTTAATAAATACCCCGTTCCGTAGCCCACGGAAAAAAAGATATTTATGTCCCCACTATCTTATCAATTAAGTTACTATATAATAATATGTTTCTGACTTGCTATGTATATGTGTCTATTGCGTCTATGAACAGTGTTTGTAGTCTCCCTATATATCCTGGCCCTCGTGATCTTGCTTTAAAATAACAATACATTAATTCCTGCAATTCTTCTGTTGACCACTTTCTTCTTCTAACATAATTAATTACATTATTTTTGGTCGATGCCGATGAGCCGGCAGAGTCTGCGAGCAATGCTCTACTCTGCAAAACTTCATCAGCCTCTCCTCCCCGCCCCGATGGTCGGCTGTAACACTTAACCGACCTGCATTTGAGTATACTAAGAATTTTACAATTTTAAAAATCCGTTTTTTTTTTTCTTTGGAAGTTTATACATATTATATAAATTAAGTTCTAAGTACCAAGTCAATGATAAATGGTGGTCTTACTCGGAGAATCGGTACTTGTCCTTACTTAGTAATTTATTTCGTAGAACGACTAAATAACGTGTAATTTCGATTTTCTTTGTAAAATACGTATATTATGTTTAGACTGTCTAGTCTACGAGAGTCTGTCTACAGACGTACCTTAAGTCACTGACTACTGTCTAGTAGTCGTCAGAGACGTACCCTAAGTCACTGACTACTGTCTAGTAGTTAGTGACTTCTCTGACGACCAAAAACACTAAAGAAGGGTAAAGTACTTACTGCTACATTAAGATGATGGAACCTGGAGACAGTTATAGGCTTCGTTTTATACAGGTGCATGAAGTATTTTTTTTCAGGACGCTAATAAGCCCGCGGGAAACAGCAAGTTAGGAAATATTTATCGTTTCAGTACTTTCAGAGATTATTCCATATACAAACTTAACCTCTTTAAAATATGAATCTAGATTCTTAACTTGCTTTCTCTGTTCTTTTGCCCACGTTACTGCAGAATAGTCATTTTTTTGGGATAAATAATATTTTTCATATAGATAAAGTCGCCGCTTTGAGTAGTGCGAATACTTTAATTAATCTTATATGTTTTTTCGTTTGTTTTCACAAAGAATGAAATATTATATTATATTATATACCTATTATTATCGATTAGTTGCTATTTAGCGTAACAATTTTACTTAAAATCAATTTATAAAAAATAATAACTAAACTAAGTCTATCATTGTGCAATACTTGAAAATATATTCTAAGTCATAATAGTTTTCATTATGAAAAATACGCTTTAGAACAAGAACTTAGAACCACCTGCCTCATTTTAGTATGACTAAGCTTTGAAAATTATCATAATGTATGTACATTGTTGATATGTACAGGCAAGTACGCACAAGACTGGTTGTTATAGCTATTATCCACATAAACAGTACATATAAATTATTATTGCTAAGGTAGATTCAATCGACATCCGTAATTATTTATTCAGCGAATCGATTTCGTTAAATTGTTTTCTGTCCACTTTATTTTTTTCGGTAACGCACGATTATCGATTGGTAACAATTTTGGCCGTCGAAATATTTGGGCCGATACATGTATCTGAAAAAAAGGTTTGAAGAAATAGGGTCATTAAACATACACATAGATTTAGTGGGTGGAACTTTTGATTGCATTTACAAAAATATTAATGAGCATATTTTTTTTTATTATTGAGATTTTATTATTGAGGCAAAATATTATTAAATTTATTACAGGTTGGTTTTAAATTATTTACAATATACACATTCTTAACAAAAAAAAGAAAAAAAGTCTATACTATTAAAATATTGCGTCAAAAAATTCATCCTCATCGCCGTCAACTGGGAGTGTACCCAAGAGACTGGCGGCATTGCCACGTTGGATGGCAATGCTTGACTTTTGACCAAAATAAAAGCCAGCCAGTTATTGAACTATATTAACTGGCATTTAACAGTAAATATATATATACCATGTCATCGATTTAGTGTTGGAACTTTTTATTACATTCGCAGAATTCGGCAAAATATTATTACATTACTAGCTTCTGCCAGCGACTTCGTCCGCGTGGAATAGTGGTGCTCCGCTCCTATTGGTCTTAGCGTGATGATATATAGCCTATAGCCTTCCTCGATAAATGGACTATCTAATACTGAAAGAATTATTTAAATCGGACCAGCGGTTCCTGAGATTAGCGCGTTTAAACAAAATGACAACATTTTCCTTCACTGCTCTGCTCCTATTGATTGTAGCGTGATGAAAAGTATACTATAACCATCTCAGGAGTATGACAAATAATTGTACCAAGTTTCGTTAAAATCCGTCGAGTAGTTTTTGTTTCTATAGAGTTTATACAGACAGACAGACAGACAGACAGACAGACAGACAGACAGACAGACAGACAGACAGACAGACAGACAGACAGACAGACAGACAGACAGACAGACGGACAGACAGACAAAAATTTTACCGATTGCATTTTTGGCATCAGTATCGATCCCTAATCACCCCCTGATAGTTATTTTGGAAATATATTTCATGTACAGAATTGACCTCTCTACAGATTTATTATAAGTATAGAATAGATAATGGCATATATATTACATTATAATGGCATATATTAGCAACAATTTAGAATCCGGCTTTGTGGCCAGTTAATGACAACAGATTTGCTTCTTATTGAAATAACCGGAACCTATTGACAAGGGGTTTCAGATTAATAACCTCAGTCAACCACTTCGGAGAATGCATTTTATCATTAAATGGAAGTCTTTTATTCTTTCTGATTGAATGATTACAGTCGTGACTTTTACACGACGATAGAAATTGTGACATTAATGTCAGAATATTTTTTTTACCTACTGTTCACACTACGACAGTTTCTTTGTCATGCCGGTGTCGCGACACTATTCTTGTGTCACAATAAATGTCCCACGCCTGTTTACACATAGACACTCTCTGTATACACTGAGTGTACGGTTTATGGTGTCGTAGTGTAAACCTAGCATTAGGTATCTCAATAAATTAGACTGTTTTGAGCTTAGTGATTTTTTTCAAGAAGTTTCGACATCACCTATAGACACATATCACATATATATAGATCTAGTCATTATTTGAATAAAAACACATATTAAATTAATACCACTTAATGTTAATTTTTAATGCAACACAATCTAATACATACCTATCAAAAAGGTTATGTATATATTTTTTATTTCAACTGAAGATCTAATAATACCAAAAAGGTCGAAATAGGTTGATACTGACACGACCCTATTCCCTAAACTGGTCGTGTTTATATCTACCATGCGACATACCGGGCATTGGAGCCAAAATAACGTCCGCACGTCGGACAGCAATCGACAAAATTGCGTTACGGACATAAATTGTAGCACTCAAGACCACTCGGACACATTTACATGAAGTACCATCAAGTATTCAATTCACTTACACGGAAGTGTATTACACTCGATGCCAATTTATTTGCCTTGAAAAGTGAAGCCACGAAGTGTAATATTTATGTGGGCAAAAGTTTGAAATGTAAAATTCGGCAATAAAACGAATCGACACATGAAAGGCAGTAAATTATCTCTGCTGGACACGGAGCGTATTGTGCAAATAATGATATGCATTTGTGGTAGGGTTGCCAAACAAAATCATGTCGAGGATGTTGTTTCAGCTGAATAATTTTCTTTCGAAAATCGACTGATGTTCGGAATAATCCTAATTAATACTACAAATACGAGTGTGTATTTGTTTTTTAAGCTTTCACGAACTGCTAAACTGATTTAAAAGATATCTGGTTTGGAGATGGAGGTTATTGGCTACTTTTTAACCAGGTGCGTGAAGTTTTTTCTCAGGACGCAGATGAAACCGCGGAAAACAAATATCCCTTTCGCATTTATAGTATTAACTTAGATTTAACTTTTTATAAAACTTGCAATTGCTAAAAAAAACAAAAATGGAAAACTACTAGCTAGCTGCATTGCCACGTTGGATAGCTATTCTTATCCTTTGGCTGAAGTATATTATTTAGTATATTATATTAATGTTTATAAATCTGTTACAAAACAAATAAAAACATTTGAAAATATATTATAGTTAGCTGAGAAAATGAAACAGCCAACCCTACTTGAATCGTATGAATGTAGTTACATACAAGACCAAACCAACGCTCGTTTCACGAAGCAAAACGAGCGCATTGCGTTTTTTACTTTCCAACCAGATATTGTTACATAAAGAGAAATAACAGTAAATAAAACACGTAGATTCAATCCTATATTCGAGAGCTACGAATCTGGGTTAGTTACAAAAATATTCATATCTGTGAAAATTACAAAGGGTAGAAAAGTAAAAAAAAACTGAAAATCTTTAGACATTTTGTTATCAATAAAAATAGCGCTATGTCAGAGAGGTTCAAACCCCGTTATTTTTTGTAATAAACTAGTAGGTACCAAGACCCTCTGAGCTATGCCGCGGACAGACAGACAGATAGCCAGACATGGTGAAGCTATAAGGGTTCCTAGTCGACTAAGGAACCCTAATAAAAACGCAATGTAAAAAAAAATACCTAAATGCCTTTGAGTAATTTGTGTTTTTATAATACAAGATATATAAAGTTCCAATGACACTTATAAAGTAGAAACTTTTCGAAGCAACACAAGTTTCTGACCCAAATTTACTACCCTCCAGTGTATTGCCATAAGTAAAACTGTTCGCATTTGTAAGAATTCCCATTTACACGTGAAGAAATGAAAGTATCGTTTCTCCACACATAAATGGGGATTCGAGTTGGTAATGAAATAGGATCCCATGGGGGACAATGGTTCTCAATGACCCCGGACACTTCGGGGTCCGGACACTTCGGAGTCCGGACACGGGCAGACTTAAGTGGATGGACATTAGACTTGTTCCTGTCATATAAAATGTAATGGGAGTAGGTCAGACGACCTTTTACCACGACTAGGTGCTTTAAAAAAGGTTCTCTTGATGACCGATATTAGACGGGATAAGTACTAACGTTTTCGTCTAGTATTTCCGAAGGGTATTGAATTTGTTATAAAGGCTGTCAATTTCAGGAATCAAAGTGGATTAAGTTAGGGAACTAAATTGATTGATCTGCATGATTAACCGTTGATGGTGCTTATAGTCTAACTAATCCTAATTTAACATTATAAATGCAAAAGTGAGTTTATTTGTTACGCTTTTACGGCAAAATGGCTGAACCAATTTACATGTAAGTTGTTATGGAGATACGAGACTGTTATCGGTTACTTTTATATAGGTACGTTAAGCAGTTCCCTCTGCACGTGGGTAAAATATTGTATTTGTATTCTTACTTCTTCGTAAATAAACCTAAGTAACTTTATTAAGGAATCTAAATAAAACATGTAACAATCTTAATATAAAAGCATCCAAAGATACAAAAAAGATGATCTAGCCCTAAACCTACTTAGTAATTCCCAGCTTCGTAGTTTGGACACCATTCTATAGCTAGTACTCAATAAGTAGAGTTACCGAAAGCAATTAATTAAATTAAGCTTAGCAAATACCACTGATTTGATCATTACGCTTGCTTAATGAGATTAGCCATTTTAGTGATGTTGAGTTTTTATTTATTTTTCAAGACTTTACAGTTACTCATTGGCGTCCAAAAAAAATTCAAAAGTATATTTCAGATTTCAAAATCGTAACTGCTTTGAGAAACTGGCTCCCCAACCTCCACCACGAAGGTTTTATCATCCACATCTCCACAAAACATTAGGCACACCAGTTTAGGGCAGTTGCCATCCCAAAACTTCGCCGTTCCAAACCACAAAAGCCTTTCAGGTGAACTAACGATCTCGCAACAAAAGCGGCCACTAACACCGGCGAGATGTCAAGTATTTCTGGAAATAGGTTGAGATATAGCCGTAATAAAGCGGTCACATGTCTGACAGACCTGGTACTTTAGTGGCGAGTCTTAGGTAGAAGGATAGGTGTAGTCGTACGTCTATCGTGTTAATGGTGCCGTGGTAAGAAATTATTGTACCATTCTTCAGGGTTTTAATTATATTTAAAGCCAGCGTGAAAGCTTTGCGAACGAATTTTATGGTAAATATTACAAAAACTAAAAACAAATACTTTTGGGAGTGTCCGTTGCATGCGCTGCGTAAGCGTAACAAAAAATCATGTATAGCCTCTTTTAGGGAAAAGGACTCATAGGCGATGATGAAGTTATAAGGGCTATTCGAAGGTAGTTCTATATAATATTATGAATGCAAAAGTTGTTTGTTTATTTGTTAAGCTTTCACGGTGAAACGGCTTAACCGATTTGGATGAAATTTGGTACAGAATTAGATGGGGCTATGAGGAGTATATAGGTTACTTTTTATTTGGGTCCGCTAAGTAGTTCGTCCGGGACGCGGGTGAAAAAGCGGGTAAAAAGCTAGTTCCAAATATTCTTAAAATTATATTTGTATTACCATTTCTTCGTAAATAAACCTAGGTAACTTTCTTAAATCTTGAAATAAAAGCATCCAAAAATACGAAAAAGACGATCTAGCCCTAAAACCTAATTAGTAAATTTTTCCCAGCTTCGTCGTTCGTATACCATTCACTTTGACATTTCTCATCTCAGAATTCATTTCTCTTTTTTAATTAAAACTGAACAATTGTGATATACTAAGTCTACTCATATTAGCCTACCTTACATTTTATCAAATAATCTAAAGAAATCCTCATAAAAAATTCAAGATATTTTTCGTATAAAGAACACACACTTGAAATTGCCTTAAGACGTCGTCTATCTATAAAAATGATGGACAATAGACGGACTTGGTCGAACTTTTAGATCTACTCGTAATACAAAAAATATCTTCTAAGCAACTACCCTTATAGTCCCAGTGGGGAGGTACTGAGTTCTTTCTATATAACTAGGGGTAGGTACACATGTTAGCAGTAACACACAAACTGCCTATCGGCTGAGCTATCGGCTGGGGAGCGATAGAAAAAATTGTATTATCACACAATCATACTTGTGATTCTTTGGATGTACTTTTCAACTGTGTGTTCTGACTTTAGTGTTTCTGTATCGTGTGCTCTGAGTATTAAGAACTAGATAGTATTTTGTATTATAACATTAGCTGTCATCGAAACCAGGCAAAGTTCAGTAGTCGTTAGGAGCTTTTCTACTTTATTTATCTTTTTTTTTTATCTTTTCTTTGGACAATTTCACACAGCGCCATCTAGCCCCAAAGTAAGCAATGCAAGCATGCTTGTATTATGGGTGCTAGCTTAACGGATATATTACTTATATATTTTTATAAATACATACATATTATACATAGTAACACCCAGACCCGTTACAGAAATTAAAATTCATCATTTCAATTTCTGCCCGGCCGGGAATCGAACCCGGGACCTCTTGCGTGGCATGTTAACCATTAAACCACTCAGGTCGTCGTTTATTTTTTAAATTCAAATCATTTCTTTCAATTAGACCATACACAGGCATTTTTGAATTGTCAAAGCATGATGAGTCTGTCAGTTAGTCAAAAATAGTTGAAGTTATTTGCCCGTTCCAAAGCGTAGATTTCTAGGGAGAAGAACGGGCGAGTTACTCTTTTTCAACAAAATTTACTATTTATATTTATTTCAAATAATTATATTTTTTGTAAAAGTAAACTTGGGCAATACCTATATAATAAGCATTGAAAGTGCTATTTTTTCTTTGAACTGAGTGCATGTGTAAACTTGCTCTCACTACGCTAAAAACCTTGTAAAGTTACGCGCCAGTGACTGTACTCTAGACGTTTCTGATATGTTACACAACCTGAAATGAACGAATGAATGACTTAAGCGTACTTTTTGTTGTTAATCTGACAATTTCATTTGAAATACTAGCCGTTTCCCGAGGTTTCTCCCGCATTCTAAGGGAACTAATTCGCGCACCCGGATTAAAAGTATTCTATGTGTTAATCCAGATTATAAACCATGTCTACAAAATTTCATCAGAATCTATTCAGTAGTTTTCAGTGACAGAGTAACCAACATACGAACTTACTAACTTTCGTATATATAATATTATTAGATACTTTTTTTCCACCATCTATCTCCTTGTTAAATATGACATGTATTCCATACACAAAAGGAGAAAAAAAAGCTCAAATCTTCTCTTACTAAAACTATTTTATTACCTACTTGTAAAGGATTGTCTTGTTCCTATAAATATTAATCTCCAATAAATACAAGAGATATTGCAGGATTCTATTAAACAATTTTCTCTGAGCTTAAGTTAACAATAAATATCTCAGTCGGACAACTTAACACCGTTACCTTATTTACGTCTAACTTTGAAACAAGGATTTTACTACCTAGAAGATTCCGATACAGAGTAAAATATAATATTGGAAATGATTTAAAGGGGTAAGGAGGGGGGGGGAGTTTTGTAGTACCTAATAAAGAACGGTTTAATTTACAGTTTAATATTGTAAGTTCAGGTGAAAGCGTCCCTAAGTCTTTTTCTATTTCTAAAATTCGAAAGTGCTAATTGTAAGCCCAATTTTAATAAAAAAAGGTTTTATAATATTTCGATTTTTGCAAGGTTTTTCCTTCAGGAATTTTTCAGTACCGCAGTAGCAATGAATCATCGGAACATGATTTATTTTTATCTTCACACATTGACATCTTCACCTCGAATAATTTGATAAATAGTCGCTCCCAGTAGACATACAAGTATCACTTGTAACAAAAATATATTTTCGTTATGAAATGCGGATTGTAACATTTTTTTTATTATATTTTGTTAAAAACCTATCTCTTATTTTTGCCAGATGTCAGACATATTCGCTTGTCAGTCATAATCCAGTGATGTATAAAAGTGAACATCTGCTCAAACGAAATGTAAGTGTCAGCAACGCTACTTGTCTAAACTTTCCAAGACTATTTCCTAACAAAACTGTACAATGTTATTCATGGAAGCATGTAGAAAATTCCGCAAGGATCACGCGATAAGCCGCCGTATCTCGTTGAGACAATAAAATAACGCCTAAAAGAATATTTTCGGAATTCATAAAACCACCGCGTAGGGATAACTTTGGTCTGCGTGGGTACAAAGTGAATTATCTGCCTACACATAAAATTTCTAGTCATGTATAATAATTTTGATACCTGATATTATAAGGAGTAACCTTAGTCACACTTAAACTTTGAAAAAAAAATGGGAAATTGCGAGGGTAAAAACCGCGAAAAATGGTTGAAAATAAAATCCTCATTATCTTATTGGCCTTGCCTTTCAATGGAAAAATAACGTATCCTACAAAAAATTTAGACATAGGTAATTGACAGTGAATAAAAAGGTACATTATTTCGGCACATTCCGAATAAAAAATCTACAAAAAGATAGGCCCATATAAATTAGTATTGCGAACGGATTATGAAACGCGTGATGAAATATTTTACCAGTTTATATGGAGGTAGCAATGGGTTTATATGCGTGAAGGTAGAGGTATGTAAAAACGAGAATGTTTTCATATGCCGATACCTCGCGCGGCAGCGGCGACACGAATGTGATTGTAGCACTCATGAAATAACCGACTTGCACGCTTTGCCTTCAAAATTTACTCCAATGTGGATTTAGGGTGTTTTTAGATTAATAAGAGTAAAATATTTATACAAATACGTGATTTTAGAGCTTAAGCTTATAAGTTTTAGGTCCTGATTTCTTCACAACGTTACTCTATTCCATCAAAGCTCGCAGTCAGTTCCAGAAAGTTCTACTCGAACATGAAAATCTAAAATAACTCACAATAATCTTTGTGAATAATGCTATTCACAAAGATTATTGTGAGTTATTTTAGATATACAGAGCTTCATTACTCATTATATGCCCGGTATTATTTCCACATACTTGTACTTAGAAAGTAGGCTTTACTAACCCAATGTTCTCACAACATAACACCAACATATTATTATGATACAAGCCCATGATAAATTTATCGTAGCATGTACGATGAACGACATTATCTCAATCTTGGTTGAATTTCCCTTGAGCGTGAGATAGGCGACCATAAACGGAAAAAATAAGCACTTTGATGTAAACTTAATATTAAATCGCAGTAATGCAGCTTGTGTATGATATAGGGAACGAAATCGGGGCACAGAAGAAGTAAGCGAATTTGTAGGGCACATAATGCATTGCTATAAGTGAATGAGAATTACCTGAGCTAAAAGGATTTGGGTACTTCTGAGTTAGTAGACTAGGATGTACTAAGGAAGACACTGTAGAACAGAGGTGGCCAACTTGATAAGATAAGACCCAAGATCTCGTCTCTGACGAAACCCTGTGTGCTCCACTCACCCCTGGAGAGATTTTTTTTACCTGTAAATTAGATTAAACATATTTTTATTGTATTTTCAATTTTTACCTTTACCTATTAGAATTTTAAAACATATTTACAACATTTTAATAAACCTAAAGACTTAATATAATTATATACCAAAATAAAACTAAGATTTTTTTGGCTTGCCACGATCAACTTGACCAATAGCCACTCCTCCATTGTAGATGAACGAATAACTATGTGTGTGACAAAATTCAGTTCGTCCGCATCCAAACACACTTTACCATTTATTATAAAGGACAATATTGTTTTGAAAAAAGGCGAGACAGTACACTTAACGAAAAATACGTAATAAAATATGTATATATTGATCAATACAGTCAGACGTGAGAATAGTAGCCTTCAGCTGTCCACCTACTACATAATAATACCAAGATAATATAAAACAATTATGCTAGTGCGTAAGAGTCATTTGATATAATTAGATTAATATATTGCTCACATAAAACTAGTTTGGTATATATAAGTTATTTTTAATAAGCGGCAAGTAAATATTATGTGGGTCACGCGAGTATATCACGCAAGTATAATAAATATATAACTGAAAATATTTTTTTACTGTTTAAAAAACTTTTCCCACCACTTCTCTCGACGGGTGACTTGTCTTCACTTGTACAAAATTGAATACAAGGCCGGAGCGATCACACGTTTATGGGTGATTCTAATAATGTGCGACTATTGATGTAGACTATGTAGAGGTTTGTCCTTCAGCTTTAGATAAAATAGCTCGTCTGAAAAGGAGGAGCTCGTGGCTAAGTAACAGCCGCACGGTTCGACCGATCAAAGGTTAAGATGCGCTTGGCGCGGCCGGTCTGTGGATGGGTGATCATCTTAGTCTTTGTCATAGCGAGACTCCTCCGTGCCTCGGAAAGAAAAAAATGTAGATCTTTGACAGTCGTTACGGGTAGTCAGAAGCAAGAAAGTCTGACAACCAGTCTTACCAAGGGGTTTCGTGTTACCCGGTAAACTGGGTTGTGGAGGTCAGAAAGGCAGTCGCTCCATGTACAACACTGGTACTCAGCTGCATCTAGTTAGACTGGAAGCCGACCCTAACGTAGTTGGGAAAAGGCTAGGCAGATGATGAGCTCGTCTGAAAAGTGTTACTTACATACTTATTACCTACTAGCTGACCCAGTCAACTCCGCACCTCAAGTTTTTTCTTTTATACCGACCTTGTCCTGATAATCATGAACAGTTAGTCGTTCGGAAGTGATGCGCGTAGGTACATAATTATGTACATTTCAGCGATTCATTTGCATTTATATAGATAGAAAATAGAGATCTGCTGCTAAGTATTGTTGCTGTATTCCAGTTTATACGTTATAGATGTAATTATCACTACATAGTATAAAACAAGGTCGCTTTCTCTGTCCCTCTATCCCTATGTATGCTTAAATCTTTAAAACTACGCAACGGATTTTGATGCGGTTTTTTTTAATAGATAGAGTGATTAATGAGGAAGTTTTTAGTATATAATGTGTCAACTTTTCGTATCCATTAGCAAACATATCGTGGGTGAAGCCGCTGGCGGGAAGCTAGTAAGATCATAATTATGACATCTAAAATTATTGCAATGTAACTGTTTCCCGCAGTTTCACCCGCACCCTGATTGAACTTCTTCGCACACCCGGATAAAAAGTAGACCTATAGTAAACCATAACCTGAATTTGAATGAATCACCATAACCTATTAGAAAAATAGTAATCGAACGAACGAACTCGAACTCGAACTGCCTTACATTGACATCCAGACCACTACTTTCACTTCACTAAATACCTATTTAATTACTCTCAACCACAAAAATATATAAAGAACTTAAACAATATCTCGAAAAACCAATAAAAAGATTTAGAACCACAATAAACAATTTCATACAATTGACTTTAACGACTTCGCGATATAGCTAGCAGCTACCCTAAACATTTTTATTAATTCTAACATCGTTACGAAGTAATTGTATTCATCAAGGAAATGGTGCAAATGAAAAAAAATATGGGAGAGCTGGAAGGATCAGCGCAGAAAATATGGCCGAAACATTTTCGTCAGTTGTTCGTCAGTCGTGTGGGTAATTTGTGTATTTTTTTTTTCAGCAATTAGACGCTTAATAAATTGCCCTCTGAATAACCGGAATAGCTCCGAAATTACGTAAGGATTCGGATACATTAAAGGACGTATAGATACGCACACTTTTTGTTAAATTTGACGTACCTGACCATATTTTTTTTTCGGATAGGAAATCATCAAAAGACCCCTCCCGCCGTGGGTGGGTCGGAAGGGAGTGTCAGACTACAACCCATCCATGTTCCTTCCTCAGCTCTTTATCTTCTGGGGGCGCGGTAACTCTTTCGAACATCCCGCATTCTCGGCAGACACCTGACCATGATTGACCACTATTCTACGTATCCAATTTTCTTGATCTTCACTCCACCTTGCTAGGGTTTTAAGCAAAAATATCATACTTCATCAATATAAACTTTGTGTGACATTAAAGACCAACCGACCAACAACTGGGAGTAATAAAATGCGCGAACTATAGGTTCGTGCGCGCATTTCATTCCACGCTAATGTAAACACAGCCTAACAACCATCACCGGAATTATAACATACAAATGCAAAAATAAGTTGTTAACGGAAATTATTATTGTTACGCTTGTTGGTTGTTACAATTCAATTCAAATAGCTAATATTGAGTTGGAAAGCTTTTGTAATTAAGTTTGTACTTCATTGTTGCTTTATGGCGGAGAGTTTAAACATTATTTTTTCTTAGTTTTACGCTGGCTTATACAAGGATTTTCTTCTATACTATAGGGGAGCGTTTATTTACTTACAACCACTCAAAATCAAAACAAAACATCATCATCATTAGCCTATATATTGTCCCACTGCCGGGCACAGGCCTCTTCTTTTTATTGATGGTGATTTCTGACTTTTTAAGTCCAGGTTTCCTCACGATTTTTTCTTTCACCGTTAGCCACTGACATCTACGATATACTTAGAAAGTACTTCATAAAGGTCACATTGGTACTTGCCAGGTTTCGAGCCCGCACACTCGTAGAGGCAGGTGCTTTAACCTCTAGGCCACCACAACTCAAAAACAAAACACTCAAAACAACTACAGATGAAAAAATGAATTCCATGAAACCATTAATAGGTTAGACAGAACCAATCACCCTACACGCAGCGCAGCCAATCGAAGAAATTAAAAATCTTCGGTACCTATAACCTTTATGGTTCCGTTCATATAATACCTATTCGTTTAATTACAGGACCTAGTACTCAGAAGGAGCTTAACCCTGAAAATGGAGGCTAGAATTATTTTATTGTACTTTGTTTGCCCACAGCGAAACTTCCCTAACACATTGTCATACATCACCAGTGGCCCAATTACCCAACTTAATTTGGCTATTAGCCTTGAGAGAACTTAGACTTCTAATAGAAGTTAAATAGCCCCGAATACCTTCGAAATAATTTATTACAATAGGTATGTTAAACCGAGACTAGTTTAATATCTTTTTCGGAATGTATATTTTATTCAACACGATTTGTGATATGAATGCATTGTGCTTTGTAATTGTAATTTTATAATTAAAAGTAAGTTTTTTTTCTAAAAAGTCTTGATATTGAGGTATAGGTATGTCACAACAAAATAATTTGTTTATGTGCCCATAGCTAAAATATTTGCATGCTGTCGTAGTACTCATGGCTCAGGTTAGACTGCAGACAGTCCTGCTGCAGATAGTGGATAGTAATAGTTTGATCATGTAGATGGGTAAAAAAATCAATAAATAAGGGCCTCTTCATAGAATGCCAATCAAATTGTCGGTCCAAGATAAAGGGAAGAATAATTCAGTGTAAGAAGATTCAGATTTAAATTATTTTTATTTGGTGCAAGAATTGAATCTGTATCACACAGAACAGATGACGATCGCTTTCTCATTACGCCAACCGTACCATCAATATTACATTCTAAATTCAATTAACATGACCCGTTTAGTATGAAACCTCACTCGA
This sequence comes from Pyrrhia umbra, assembly GCA_963891755.1. Taxonomy (NCBI): domain Eukaryota; kingdom Metazoa; phylum Arthropoda; class Insecta; order Lepidoptera; family Noctuidae; genus Pyrrhia; species Pyrrhia umbra. The sequence goes on from OY982930.1 coordinate 5,189,754, forward strand.
ACAATACAACAATACGCAAGTTATTACAAGTCAAACGGCACCCGATAGAACAATCAAACTTGGAACATATTGCTATACATTCCGAATATCAACTGCGCGACTCGCTTCCACTACTGGCTTCCAGTAACTTTCAATGCCTTGTGGATATTTCATTAGTAGTTATAACGCTCCCTCAGTTCATTAGCTCTAGATTGGACTGGAAGTAAATTACTGTTTGACTTTTTAACATAAAATTTCGTATTTTAATTATTACAAAGTTAATGATAGATGTGAAATATAAGAAATTTGCCTCCTAATAAAATAAAAGGAAACTTTAAGGATAACATTATTGCAAGAAACTTGCAATATTTGCGATTGGAAACAAGGAAGTTGAAGTTTCAACAATTCTGTGAAACTAAATTTTGAAATAGCACTTTGGAATGTTGACTTTAAGATGGTTCCTTTAACGGTTAATGGTTTTAGAATTATTGATGTACACTGTATTTACATAACTTTATAAAGTAACAAAATCGCACGTAAATATAACAAAAAAATATATTTTTAATTGTTTTTGTTTTTAAATACTTGCCGCTATAGTATCTTTATTGAATATATGAATTTTAGATACACTTTGAAAGTAAATAAACGCATGTTTACTAGAATGTGGTAGCATAAATTTAATTATGTTTCAATACCTAATAATTTACTGAAATATCGTATATTAAGTGACGTAGAGGTAACATCACCTTTACTAATATGATTAATGCTAATGTGAGTTTGTTGGTTTATTGATTTCTTCATGTGTTACGCTTTTAAAAAGGTTAAATTTATTTAGATGTAATTTAGTATGTAGATATATAGAACTTGTTTGACATACCTAAATACCTAGGTCATTAGGGATTTGAGAGCACAAAATGCAGTCACGAAATAACGGAAATTGACTGATTTTTATCAACAAAAAGTTAGAATGCACAGTGGTATCGCTCATTGAGATCTAGTGGCATCGATTGCGCGGGGTCAGATGAATTATTAAGTGCTCTACAAAGTGCTATCAAAGTATTAGCTTAAAACTGGTGTGGTTTTTATTAGCTTTTGGATTTTATTTACTTTGTTCTACGTGGTCAAATATTTGAATATAATGTAAAAAATCTTTAGCTCTTCAAACCACTGCCCAAAAAACTGTGAATCGTAAGTTAAAATGCATGTGATATTCAAAATCCCGGATAAGACCCAGTTACTGGCGTGGATATCCCCTTTCCCAAATCATCTAGCCTGTATTTCTTGGTTTTTGTCTAATCCTATAATCATGATCATACTCTGCAAATTTATCTAATATTCCTAGCTTATATTTTGCGGTTAAAATTACTACTATTTTATCTGACACTGACCTCCCGCTCCGCCCAGAGCGAGATGAGACATTGAAGATTTCCAATCCTAAAAAAGTGCGTTTACATCATACACCGAATTCAAAATTATATATATAGTATGTTTATCTTCAGGCTTCAATCTATCTATATCTGACCGTAAGCAAAAACAGATAGGAAGTGATGAAATGCGGGCGTTTTGGGGGCTGTCTTTTGTAACTTTGTCGTTCAAAAATGCTGATTTTCTGCCTAATTTGAATAAAATAATTTTTAAATTTTGTTTTTTTGTTATTTTGAATTTTTGAACCGTAACCGTAATATACCGATATCTTGTAGTTGGTTGATTTTTGGCATTGGCATTTATAACATTAGCCGCATCTTATCATCTTTTATGGGATTCATCAAAGATGAAAAGATGACGCAGTCAAAAACTTTAACCAAATTGTCAATTAAATACTCTTGCATCTCATCTGACATCGAAACTTCAATGGATATCAAGCCTAATTAATGAAGACTGAGTGAAACTCAGAGTTGAGTTGCATGTAAATGACATCTTCATGTTCAGAAGCGAATTAAATTTGTATGTAACTGACACAGATTTGAATCTAATTTAATTGGATTTCGCATTCAAAGATTGAAAATTTAAAATAATTAGGACCGACTCATCATCCGCCTAGTCTTTTCCCAACTATGTTTGTGAGTCGACTTCCAGGCTAACCGACTGCAGCTGAGTACTAGGGTACGTGGAGCGTCTGCCTATATCTGACCTCTACAACCCAGTTACCAGATAACACGATACCCCTTGCTAAGTCTGGTTTTCAGACATTCTGGCTTCAGAGCTTCAGACTACCCGTTACAGTTTTCAAAGATGTACAAATGATAATCGCGACCAACGACTTAACGTGCTTAACTTGTATATATTTGTTTCATGGCGCAAGTGTAACGCGGGAGTGAGCTACTCTATCTATCTGTACACATATAATAGACCAGTGCCAATAACTTTTGAAAACAAAAAAAATAATAGTAGGATGAAACCCATTGGAAAAGGAGGAGAATACAATAAAAATTATAGGAAAAATAAATTACGGGCGATCTGAGGTCGGGAAGTGGGGGGGAGGGGGGGTTAAAGTTAAAAAAACGGTTTATCTCAATTTCCGGCAAAACTACAAGTCCTATGAAAAAAAGTTAAATGGCAAAGTTGTAGGTAATAAAAATATCTACAACTTTTGTATTAACACTTTTTTCACATAACCTCAAAATTTATGTGAAAAAATCAAAAAACCAAGTTTTTGGTTTTTTATTTTTATCTTTTACAATAATTAATTTTTTTTCACGAAATTTAGTGAAAACTTACCTTTTTATGTCCCAAACACACTGTAATTTATTTGATTTAAAATAATTATTTTTTCACCCTTATTTTGACTTAATATCGAAAAAACACCCTAATTTTCAATCGAAAATTCTCGTGTCAAAATATCACTTTTTTTTTAAAAGTCGATGGTCTTTTTGTTCGTTGAAATCTCTACTTTCAGATGGTCTAAAAAAATATTTACATTGCTATGGAAAATGTTCTCAGAAAATATAAAGAAACGCTACGAAATAACAGTTAGCAAGGCCTAGATCCTTCTAGCAACTCCCCACTTCTCTATGAAATACCTTTTGATGAGCTAAAAGGTATTTCATAGAGAGGTCCGAGGTTCCGTAGGTCACTCAGATACATAAGTTATCTTAAAATAGCAATAAATAGGCATCTACGCAAAAAAAATTAAGCCGGTCTAGGCCTTACTACCTGTTATTTCGTAGCGTTTCTTTATATTTTCTGAGAACATTTTCCATAGCAATGTAAATATTTTTTTATACCATCTGAAAGTAGAGATTTCAACGAACAAAAAGACCATCGACTTTAAAAAAAAAAAGTGATATTTTGACACGAGAATTTTCGATTGAAAATTAGGGTATTTTTTCGATATTAAGTCAAAATAAGGGTGAAAAAATAATTATTTTAAATCAAATAAATTACAGTGTGTTTGGGACATAAAAAGGTAAGTTTTCACCAAATTTCGTGAAAAAAAATTAATTATTGTAAAAGATAAAAATAAAAAACCAAAAACTTGGTTTTTTGAATTTTTCACATACATTTTGAGGTTATGTGAAAAAAGTGTTAATACAAAAGTTGTAGATCTTTTTATTACCTACAACTTTGCTATTAAACTTTTTTTCATAGGACTTGTAGTTTTGCCGGAAATTGAGATAAACCGTTTTTTTAACTTTAACCCCCCCTCCCCCCACTTCCCGACCTCAGATCACCCGTAATTTATTTTTCCTATCATTTTTATTGTATTCTCCTACTTTTCCAATGGGTTTCATCCTACTATTATTTAATTCACTTTTTACCGTTTTTAGAGGCTAAAAGCACTGGCCTATAAAATGCTTGGTCCTGACTGACTGGCGGATGAACGCACAGCCTGAACCGCGGATTGTAGAGACCTGAAACTTGGAGGGTGTGTTTTTTGTATGACGTAGGCATCCGATAAGACAGGGTTTACCGAAATTCTACCCCTAAAGGGGTGACAACATTTGTATGCAACTCTGTCATTTTTGTCAAATTGTGTTCGTATAGCTCACGCGGGCGAAGGCGGTGTCGGAAAGCTAGTCATATATAAATGAAATCTAATCCAACCCTTATGCAAAGTTAATTCTTTCCGAATTAGATTTAGAATATACGCCGAAAGATCTCGAGGAAAGCGGATCCCAGCTTAAGCGACACGAAACAGAATTAATTACTGGAAGGTAGAATATAAACTAATTACGTATGAGGCAGTAAACAATGGCTTTAGTATGTGAGATGGTAGATGTTACCTAATTGTACCTTCTTTTATTTTTTACTTCCATTACAGAAATTAACGTTGAATTTTCTAGTGCTTATAATAGGCTGGACTGATAAATTTTTCATGTCTTTCTTCATCTGACTGCCCCATTGGCCTAATGATCGCAAAGCTGACTGCTGTACACGGTATCTCGGGTTCAATTCGTCGGGCCGAAATCGCTTTGTAGATTTTGGAAAATTTCACAAAGCAGTCCAGAGTCAGGAAGTTAGTAGGTTTATACCCCCGTGCCTGGGAGGGCACGCTAAGCCGTCATCTCCGGCTGCTATCTTGATAGCAGTTGCTAATATAATTCCATATCAGAGGACGTCAGGCGGATTTGAGAAAAAATTGACACTAGGGCTTGTAACGTTAGTAAAACCTGCGGTAAAAACGGTCCACACGATTAGAAGAAGAAGAATGTATTTCTAAGTAGCTTACAGTAAATAAAATCGATCACCAAATACAGAATTAAAATCTTTTGAATATGAAGGAGTAAACATTTTGATTTCTTGCTAGATTGAGAACGCATTATACCTACACACAGTTGTTTTTTACTATAAAAAAATTATCTTATTTAATAAATTATATGCTATCTACTCTTATAATTATAAAAATATTCTACTTATTTACTTTAAACTCTGACAATATTTTCTAAATTAAAAGCATTCTAAGAGAATAAACGACTTTCATAATAAATTTGAAATTGTGGTGCCATCACGAATAAGCGCTAATAACGAAGGAAAGCGCTTTATTACCATCCTTAACTAAAGCTGTTAGCGCTCGATTCGCTGAAGCGTATAGCTCGCTCAAACAGTTTTCATCTCACTGATACACTCGCGAGCCACGAATTTGGGTCAGTCAAAATAAAATTTAAGCCTTTCGAAGCAGGAGTAGTAGATTAATACAATCAAAAAATGTTTGGAGTCGTTCATTGACTTACAACACAATATTGCAGTTTAAACTAAAAGATCTAAATGGCTTTTAATTCAGTAAGTAACGTATTCATAGTTTAACATAATATCCCCCGGGGCTGCGGGATGTTCCAAAGAGTTACCCCATACCCGGAACACGAAGGGCTAAGGAAGGAACATGGATGGGTTTAGTCAATAAAATTCTGCTCTACCCGCGTCGGGAGGAGTCATTTGATGATTTTAATTTTTATGTTTCCGCTATAGCTTATAACGATATACTTAATTCTTCTTCTTTACTTTCACGGGGGTTAGACAACTGGCAAAAACGCTAGTAGAATAGAAAACAAAATGTATGGGAATGACATTCGTTTACGACCAGCTATCTGTCATTCCCATACATTTTGTTTTCTATTCTACTAGCGTTTTTGTCGCTTGTCTAACCCCCCAGCACATATCACTTGTTTAAAAATATATAATTCCATGGTAGAAAACAAAAACCTATCAGCAAGATAATAAGCAATGGTTGTAATAAATCAACATCATAAGGAAGAAAATTTTTAGATTTTTGTGGTTGACCCAAATTAAATGCTCGCTAATGTATTTTGTCGCAAATCTGTCTTAATCAATATTGCTGCTAGCAATATAGGTCATGAAATGTGAATAAAAAATTTTGCACCTTAAAGCAATTTTCGTATTTCACAAACGGACCCCCTAAATCGAAAAATAGTCGTCACACATCTGTTTGATTTTTTAATGAAATCTTGCACGACGGGATACATGAGAAAAAAAATCATTCCCATTTTACCTGTATTGGAGCTACCCTAAAAAATAATATTTTTCATTATTTTATTTTACCATTTTGTCGGCGTGAATTTCAGCATTAGGTACATGGCGAAACTATAAGGGTTCCTTGTTGACTACGGAACCCTTAAAAGAGTATTGGTTTTGAACAGGAAATAAAGGTGAAATAATATCCCAAATGCTACCCATATCATCGACATGTCATCTGTCAGTAGGCTTATATAAGCTTTAACGGTTTTCGTGCACTTTAGAAAATTACCAGGATTTTTTTCTCTAAAATCTTAGCGTTGACGTTTTTAATTAAAGGTAATTGTTATTAATCAAAGTAATTATCGTCATTCAGACATGTAATAAAAGCTTAATAATACAAAACTAGTAATGAATACCCAAGACATTCAAACACACTGTATAGTAGAATTATTCCCACAATCAAACTGTTTGTACAGTTTTGTGGGACAATGTGATTAGTTCATATGTTTAAACTGTGTGGGCAAGAGTATACGTTAGTCATAGCATTCTGTCTTGCAGAAATTATTTTTATAAAATCAAAATTATGAACTTTGTCTGTTACGCTTTTACAGTAAAACTGCTGGACCAATTTAGATTAGATTTTGTGTGAAGAAAAGATAAAATATACTTTTATAAATATACTTTTAGCCGAGTACAGGAAACTGTTCCTTCAAGATGTGAGCAACATAAAAGCACGTAAAATCTGTTCGAACTCATGTTGTATATAAAGCGTTACTTAAAAATGAATAAGAAGCTGACGTCATCACAAAACCATAACTACGACGAATAAAATTCAATTAATTCGACTTCACACCGAACCTGTAATTTCCTACGAACTATTAGGTTTCACTAAAGTCCTATTTCCTACAACACTGTTTCTTTTATCGATAAACTTCTATATCGACTATGTCGTAGAAGAAATTCTTGCTACACGTTGAACGATCAATCATTTCTAGGGTTCATGATTCTCTAAATACAAGTTAATATTTGCTCGGTTCTTACCGGTTTTGCCCAAAGATAAACTTAAGAGCAATTTTTCTTTATCCTAGATAAAAATACATAAATTAATGAATCATATGTGTGTGACGCATACTACCCCTTTATGTATCAGTAGTTTTTTTTTGTGTTCTGGATGTGCCTCCAATCACGTAATTAAACGCATTTTCTTTCTTTCTTTCTTTATATCATACTAATATTATAAATGCGAAAGTTTATGAGGTTGGATGGATGGATATCTGTTACTCTTTGACGTAAAAACTACCGAACGGATTTGGATTAAGTTTGGTACGCATGTAGTATATACCTAATCTGGATTAACACAAGGAATACTTTTTATCCAGGTACGCGGAGTAGTTCTCCCAGTATGTGGGTGAAACCGCGGGGAACAATAGGGGACGCAGCGAAAACTTATCAGGAGCAAACCGAAAAAATAATAGTCCTTCCTGATCTAGCCATTCTTGCGCCCTCCAAAGTCTATGCCCTGTGCCTGGGCGCCGCCCCATTTACGTCACTGGAAACAGCTAGATATTTATTATTACTGGATAACAAAATATTATAAGCTGTTCCTCGTATGCATTCAGATAATTAAATCTTATGTCTGGTTTAAATTTATTTCCATACTATTTTTTTGCACACTCAGCGGTTTTCACACTCTTTGTATTAATGCGATCAAAATTGGCTAAATAGTTTAATGAAGGAACTTCAAAAAGATACATCGACAGAAGTGTTTTTTTATATCAATGAATTAATACATTTTTGCTCAAACAAACAATGATTCAATAAATAAACATAATGAAAAGCGATGTGCTAAAATACGTATCTAAAACGGATATTATTGCAAACGTACCAACAATATGTTTTCAAATTATAACGCGTTGAAATAAGCTTCGTATATGAAATTGGGGTTATTTATACCAAAATTATTACTGGTATTTCAACACGTTTATTAAAATGTTATTATATTGATATTATCGACTTTTTAGGGTTCCGTACCTCAAAAGGTAAAAAAGGAACCCTTATAAGATCACTCTCCTCTTGTCCGTCTGTCTGTCCGTGTGTCACCACCGGTTTTCTCAAGAACAGGTGGACCTAGCAAGTTGAAATTCATACCAGATACTGAAGTTTAGAGTCCCTATTAGGTGTATAAAAATCTAGGTCCTGAGTCAACATGATAAAAAGATATGGGGAAATTCAGATTTTCACGAAAACTTGTAAGTACGTAAATTTACCTTATTTTTTAGACTGAAAATCGCCTGTGACTTCAATGTAATTTATCATTCGTCAAATCAAATTAATAGTCGTCAAACTTAACAGCTCATACTATAAGCACCCACACATACACACACACACACGCACACACACACGCACAATAACAACCAAAAGGGTAACATTTTTGGTCGTATAGCGTCCAAAACCCTAAAAGACATTAAAAATTTAAAACAAAGTGGAGATTATACACATAAATATATGTAAGAACGAAATATGGGAACTATCAGCTGCTATATAGTTTGTGTGGTTCATTCGTCTCATTATTTCGTACGGTACCCGTCCTATCAATTACCAGTTAATGATTGGACGTTACTACAGTATGCTATAATGATTAATTTATTGATTATGACCTTGGAGAAACTAATTAATGGTGGTGAACGAATAACTTAGATACGTATTAGGTACTTGATCGATTTGGTCTAGTCTTATTTTTATGGCAAAGTTAATTTCGATGAACGAAATAAACTTTTCCATCAAAATAAGACTCATATAAATACAAAATAATCTACACATATAAAATGCTTTGTACTGGATGACTGACGGATCAACGCACTGCCTAAACTGCTAATCGAATCAACCAAGTTTTAGGTCTCTTAGTCAGTAAGAGTCTGACACTCCCTTCCGCCCCACCCAAAACAGTCATTTAATAATTTCCCATCCGAAAAAAAAAGGAATGAGACCTGAAACTTGGTTGGTTCTTTGTATAACGTAGGCACCTGATAAGAAAGGATTTTCCGAAATTCTACCCTTAAGGAGATGAAAAAGGGGGACAAAGTTTGTATAAAACTTTATGAATTAGTTTTAAACACGTTCACAGTCCAAAGACAAAGGTTTTGAAATTATTTGTGCTTCCAAATGATTTTTGTGATAAATTCCTTGTATGTTAGTTACTGGGGACTTTGTTGCGCTACTTTTTCATCGCAGCAAAAATACATAGGAAGAGGAGGGCGGGAGTTTTTTGTCTTTTATAAATTTCACATTGGTCAAAATACTGATCTTCAGCCTAGTTTTTTGATCATGTTTCATCATTGACAAAGTTTCTTGTCACATTCAAGTAAAATAATGAACATCAAGTGAAGAATATGAATGTGACTCTGTCTAGGCGGAGTCCATTGACGAATTCCATGACTCTAGAGTCATGGAATCATGAGATCTGTAAAGTACGACCCCTTTAGAGTCATTCAACTGCGAACGTGTTAATAGGTTTATTACTTTTTAATGAATATAGATGAAGTGTATGATGAGAGGTCCGTATCCTGAAGTTATAAAGTTCTAGAACGATGGTAGTTTAAAAAATGTATGATCCGGATTTAAAACTCTTTTCTTCTTCGATTACAGCTTCAACATTAATAATGGTTATTAATTAAATTATAACGGTTATTTTTTAATTAGTTATTATAAAAATAAAGATAACAGTGCTCGGAAACTAAGGAAATTGTAATACTTTTCCTGGAGTTAAAGCTATAAGTAATTAAAGAAATTAATTATGGATTATATAGCACAGACCAGTCCACATCGGACATATGAGGGAGCGTAGTCCATGAAAAAAAAAATGAGAGTTTAGTGAAAGTATTAGTAATTTATGTATCATTAACACCATTAAACGCTTTGATAATTATTATAATATAATATTCACATTATGTACCTTCTATAAGGCATGTATTGTTTAAAATATGTAGAGGAAAATATTTTTTTATAAGTCATGCTATTTTACGCATTGGCAAAAACTTTTAGCTTTAAAAATATTCAGTCATGCTAGGTATTTTACACATTGGAAAAAAAACTTTTAGCTATAAAAAGACACATGAATAAAAAAATACTGGCACCTAATAATTTGAACAAAGTACGCATAGCTTATCAGCTAATTCATTTAGACGTTTTTTTTTTTATTTCATACATTAGGTAGTACTTATGTGTCTAGAAACTCCTACAGTTGACACAAATAACGCGTAATTAGATATCTCGCATCAAGCAAAATATACAATATTTGTTAATTTAAAAAAAAACTCGTATTTATATTCCGGGATTCAGGCTCCATACATTTTTAGGCCTTATCTAAAAGGGCCAAGGAAAAAAAATGGTACCTACGTATCCACTGAGTAGGTCCACTTTGTTATAGAATTAATTATTTCTAATTTATGAAATTACTCTACCTGATAATAAAGAAATTAATTTTGATTCTATATTGGTATGTATTTTTTTATGAGATTGCTCGATTGGTATAAAAACTGAAGTTGAAATGCGTACTGCTCTATCTAATACAGATATATTATTATAAAATATTCAATTATATTGTCGTAAACAATAACCCACTTACCTCTCGAAATAATTTTCAGCACGACCGCCCAAACGTCCCTCCACGCGTTCACTTCAAAAAACTTATTCAACACAACCAAACAATCTCAACAAAATGTTCACATTTGCGGTTATCATTCATTCGTTACCACATCACTACGCGAATGTACTGAAAACAATGCGATTGGAAACAAGTTTCCGTTTTACGCCTTCGGTTTTGTTCGGGTATTAAAAATTTACGCTGCGTTCGGGACGCGAGGGAACACAGATAGACGTCTGGTTAGCTGGGAGTCGCCGGCTGTACTGAAAACTACTGAAATGCGAGAACGGAGCGTTATACGGGCGGTTACGAACAACCGACGCCGACGTACGCCTCGTAGTTGACTTTAAAGTGCAAACATTTCTTTTATTGAATGAAATTGTGATGGATATTGTTGTGTGGTAAGGGATTTCGTTCTTTGTATTGTTGGAACCTCTTTTGTTGGTAATAAATTGGTAGTGTATTGAAGTTTCAATTTCGACATGACTACTGTCTATAATAAGTATTATTATCTTGTTTCATCTTCTTGTATTGTTCACGACGTACCAGCGTATTTTTGTTTTATAATGATAACTTTAGGGCGAATGGACATATGACAATTATTTAAGAGGTATTTTCATTCATTAAAATTAAAATGTGCTTACAACCTATATTTTTGCATGAGGTACAGTCCAATATTTTTTATTGATATATGTACTAGCTTTCCGCCAGCGGCTTCGCCCGTGTGCTATACAAATTCAAATTAAAAATGACAGAGTTTCATACAAACTTTGCCCTCCTTTTTCATCCCCTTAGGGATAGAATTTTGGGAAATCCTATCTTATCGGATGCCTACATTAGACAAAGAACACACCCTCTAAGTTTCAGGTCTCTACGATTAGCGGTTTAGGCTGTGCGTTGGTCCGTCTGTCATTCAGGACAAAGTATTTTATATGTACTTATAGATAGATAATTTTGGGGCTACGAGAAATTATTATAAGGATTTGTTCTATTATGTATAGTAAGACATGTTCATAATATTAGCCTTAAGGCACTTCCCCACAAATTATACTCAAATTATAGTCGGTTCCAAGTAACACAAACAGTCGGGTGTGTTGATTCACCTACATCCGCTTATGTACCAAGCGACCTACGTTAGTTGCGAGAATTTTAGCAGTTCAACAAATTTAATTTATACTAGCTATTTCACGCAGCTTTGTATTAGTCGTTCAGTAGTTTTAAACTTTTGTTATTATATACCCATGCCGATTATGGCTACGGTCATAAATTTCCTTTTAGACCAATAAATTAACAAAGTTAATTTCGCAGTAGTTCCTAGTTAGGACTAGTAAGGATAATAATTTTGCAAATCCTACTTATTATATAAAAGCGAAAGTGAGTTTGCTTGTTTGTTATGCTTTCATGGTTAAAAAGACTGAACCGATTTAGATGACATTTGATATAGAGAGACTTTCAACCTTAAAAAAGTTCATAAGATATTTTTCATCCAGATGCGTCATGTAGTTTCATCAGCTCCCTAATTATGTAAGCCAATATCTGTCAATTTCCGTTGCAATATCCTTCATTTCGACAGTTTAATGATATACTCTGTTTTGGAATTAATAAGGTAAACGTCAAAACTTAATCAGCTCTGTATATTAAACTCCTTTTGATGGGTATGTCAATTGGATATCCGTTCTTTACGTAATTAGGGTGGAGGCAAACCCTGTGTGTAGGTAAACACAGGGTTTGCCCTGGTTGGTGTAGTTATCAAGTAGGTACTTGATAACTACACCAACTTTTCAAACATACGAAGCAGTGGTGTCCGTTTTAACGTCAAAACTTAAGTTATTTTATTTGCAATTAGCGTGTTACCGAAAACTACAGCTTACTGACCCAGCAATCTACGTTGAACCCTCGTTGTCTAATCAAAGTTGCGGTATCTAATCAGCATTGGGTCTATCCGGGCCGAGGCCAGCAAACGCCTCACCGAAAACGCGGTCAGCTCCCGCGGTCAATGAATAATTCTACAGCACCCATAATTGATTGTTTTATAGCCAAAATAGCCAATCATGTTTGAGTATACGAAGTTGAAATGTTTAAAATGATTTACAAAGATCTTATTAGAAAAATAATTTTATGGATTTCTGACAGCAGTAATATCGTATCATCTCCGCTGCGTACCCTTTTCCTAATTATGTCGGAGTCGGCTTCCAGTCTAACCGGATGCAGCTGACTACCAGTGTTTTACATGAAGTAACTGACTATCTGATCTCCACAGGCCAGTTACGGGTTACACGATACCCTTTGTAAGATTGGTTATAAGACTTTCTGGTTTCTGACTATGTGTAACGACTGTCTACGAAATTACAACCGGGATCAGCAGTTTAACGTTACGTAACATTCCTTAAAGTGCTTTCCGAGGTACGGAGAAGTCTGATCGATATGAGATAAATGGTCACCCATCCACGAAACAACCGCGCCAACCTTTGAACTTTGATTTTACTTAGCCACGTGCTCTTCCTATTCACAGTGTAGGTACTATCTATACGTACTTATTAAAGCTAAAAAATTTCTTTGGGGCGATGATCTCTGAATCTCGGAGTTGGATGTTATAAATATTTCTACTTGAAACCCCAATTTTTGAGAAAGATTATGTCTATTTAACATCATGCAATGAGCCTTAGAAGTCCAGCAATCAAAAAACGCTGGTCAATTCGACGACTGGGTCGGGATGCGTGTGAACCCGCGGGGCACACCTAGTACAGTAAATTTCGATAGATCTTTCTATCGCGCCTTTTAGTCATTCTTGGCAGTCTTCATAAAGTAGTCAAGCATTTTTATTTTATTTTATTACACCAGACACTTAAATTACGTTTCAATTTAGAACAAAGCCAACATCTCTTGTCACAATGTGAAGATTCTGCTTTTGACGGAATTCGACAACTATTGGTAGGGGTTTTAATTTACATTAGGTTTTTTTGTAAATACATTGTTTTATTAAAAAAATATTACCATTACATTTTATTAGCAAATAAATCCAGCTTTAATTTCGTTTTAAATGGCATCAATGAATTCTGTAATACATATTATTGAATTTATTGATAAAATTATTTAAATCAAAGAAGCTTTGCCAAATAGATTAAGGCATAAAATATTGGATTTAAATGGACTTAAAGATTGATGAACATTTTAAATTATAAAAGTACAAACGCGTACAAAAAAAGTACTAACCGAACATAAAATCGACAGAAAAATGATAGCGCGTTTTTTTTTCATCCCAAAACAATAAAACAATGCGTCTAATGACTGGCTTTTTTCACAGCGAAACCAGGAGCTTTATGCTAATTGCACAATACATGAATATTAATATACTTTACTCCCAAGAAAATAGAGACCAAAATCGTATGGAGGGCCAAAACGGATGACACTCGACTTTTGAATCGGATCATTGGTTTAACCCTTTTTACCAGAGCGTGAAGCTAATACATTACATGTAGGGATAATATAATGACATCATGCCTAAACACTTTAAAACAAAAAAACATTTTAAGCATTTATTTTTCGTATAGAAAATATTTATTCCAGTTTTAAATAAAAAAGTACGTAGTGGGCAGTGTTATACCCGGTACAATACCTGGGCATGTTAAGCCGCCTGCTACCTTGATAGCAGTCGTTGTTACAATTCCATGTCAGATGCCATGGCTGCGGGTTGTTCGAAAGAGTTACCGCGCCCCCAGCACATAAAGGGTTTAGTCATTAAGTGTCTGACGCTCCTTTCCACACCACCCATGGCGGGAGGGGTCATCTGATGATTTCTTATCCGATAAAAAAATATGTCAGATGCTGTCAAACTAATTTGAGAAAATTCTTATACCGGCGCTCGTTAAATTAGCAACCCATACGATAAGACCAAGAAGATGCACCAACATTGATCAAAGAAAGCATTGAATCTATTAGCAACTCTGCAGACTCAATAAATATCACTATTCTAGACAGATAACTGTGAAATGTGCACAAACCGCTCAAACTAATGAAGAGTAATAAGTTTTCCAACCAACAACTCCACTTGAGTTGCTTACTGTAGCAAATAAAATTATTACTTACTGCATTTTCTTCTCAAACAATATAGGGGTAAGTTTGTTGTTTTGATTAAGTGTTTATAAGAACTAAGAGTCAGTTGAGTCATCTTACTGTTAAGTGTTTAGTAATCGTCAAAAAATAGGCTAGACTAAAAATGAAGGAAAACATCGTAAGGAAAGAAGTCTGAAATCGCCAATTCGCCTTGAGCAAGTATGGTGATGATTCACTGCTCATGTCTTCTCTGTATAAGAAGAGACCATTATATTGGGATAGTAAATAGGCCGCTGATGTTACTGTTAATGTTGATGCACATGGCTTAGCACAAACGCAGGTACCTATTTTAATGTAACCAACTGACTTTTTGTATCACAGAAGATAATGATATACCTATGTATATAAAATGTCGAATGTTCGGCAATATTGGCAATACAAAATAGACTTTATTTTATCTCAGAAAAAGGTGAAAAAGCTATCTAAAAGAGCTACAACTAAACTTTGATACATCAATAAGTCGATATAATTACATCGCCTTGAAGTATTCGAATCAATAGTGTTAATTAAATCATTCTTAGAAGAAAACCATAGGCCATATACTTTAGATCAGTGGGCCAAGTTTTTAAAATAAAAAACATTATCTTGGGATATAATAAACGAAGTGAAAATGTTCACTGTAATTTTTTTTACAAACCATAGAATATTATAATAATAATTTGTTTTTTTATGTAATAATTTTTTTAATTTTTTTTATCATTCGAATTATGTTCCTACTCAACCTGCCAGGATGAGATGCACTTTTTTTAAGCAACATAGTTTTTGTACCTACATACTTTAAAATATAATAAACTTTATGGAAATATTTTGACTATTAGTTTCTAATACATTTGTAGAATAATTTGATATTATTATACGAGTTTAGTATAACCACACACAGTCAGTGCTTTAATCAAAACATCAAAGCTACTGTCAAAACAGAATGAACAAATTATAAGGGATGTAGTGATGTGACTTTGAGTGTGGAACCCCAACCAAAGTAAGTTGTAAGTTGTCCCTTCCACACGATTATTTAAATCACCTTCAGCTTAACATCTAGATGTGACCTTCTTTGTGGATTACGAGAACTGTATAAAATATACATCACTCCCTTAGATTTTTTTAGGAATATGTAAGTAAGTATTCTTTCATCTTTCTCTTCCGACCAGGGGCCATACCAACACGTGTTTTTGCAATCACTATTCAGGTGTGAGAGTGAGACAGCTATTAACGTCGTATAGCACCGTCTCTTTTTCACAACAAAACTATTCCCATTTTGGCACGTCATGGTAAGGCCGCTGAGCTCATCAATTAGCCATTACATGGAAAAATTTCTTCTTTAGTGTTCGCTATATCTAACTTTTAAAATAAATGACATTCCTTCTCTAAAAGTAGATGCAAATGTCGTATCTAGGTTGTAGGAATGCTATTATGAAGTCGCAGTAAGATTCTAGAGTTAGTTATTCTAGAACGACGATTGAGCTTAAAACTCTTTATTTGAATTGTTTATTTACCGATTTCTTGTATAAAATGCTAAATAAACTCTTAGCTATATGAGCATCGTTCTAAATTCATGGAGACGCAGCCCTTATCAAAACTATAAGCTCGCAAATAATAACCCCCTTAGAAGACGAAAATCTGGAGTAACTTTATAATAAATGTTTGTCTGACGATCTTCTTTTTTTAAATTTATCTGAGCAATAAAAAAATCTGATGTAACAGAACAGAGCACTAAATTATCACATCCAATCTGTCATTTGCAAACAAAACAAGTAAAATAATAATCAAGTTTTCGCGAATCAAAACTGCATCTCAATTAATCTTGTCAACTTTAACCGTCTTACTTATCATAAACCTGTAATCTCAAGCTTAACCATTTCTCACCTAATCCTTACTTATCATCTTAATCCAGGATTAAGCTACCAACTTAAATTCGGTTTAACGCTAAATAGCATTTACGAGTGAGACTTTTGCTAATCCGTTTCTAAGCAGCAGATTAAAAAATAATCGGACGTTGTAATTAAGGCGGTAAAGTGCCCGTCTACTATTTCGTGATATAGGCAAACGTTTAGTAGACTCCACGCGTGATCAAAGGGCTGGCCTATATTTCGGTCAAAGGCCAGCCTTTTGGGCACGATTCCCGTTGACAGCGATGCGAATGAATATTTTGATGCCTAATTATGTTAGTATAATTTATTATTTTTATGTTTTTATTATTGTAAATACAAGTAAATATGTAAATAATTAAATAGAAGATTTAAGATTTGTAAATAAATATATCTAGGCGGTAAATGTTACAATTCTCGTCATGTAGTAAAACTCTCGGCCGTCGTTTTACAACTTGTACACGTTTCAGCAGATCTCCCCAAAGTGTCGAAATGTCCCGGACATTTTATACCAAACTTATTTTATTGGAACAAGTTTCTTGCAACATGCAACCACACAAGTTTGTAATACCGATGTCATAAGTTTTTAGTTGTGGGCGTGAAGTTTTCTTTTCTTTCCTTAGTGGGTTTTAAGTGTAGGATTGTTAGTGTTACAATTCTTGTAGAATAAAGTTTGGGGCTTTTTGAAGAACAAGTAGAAAATTTTTAATGGAATGTAGACTTTGTTTTGTTAACAGTTGGTGGTCTATTGCTATAGGTACACACGCAGGATAGAACCTATTTACACTTTGTTTTACCACTTCTGTGGGCCTAGCACGAATCATTTTCGAAAAAGTATTCGTATCGAAAGCGATTTTCGAATCATAAATACAACCATACTAGAACAAAATCTATGTTTAAAATGTGTAAGTAACAATTTGCAGCATTCAAAGACATGATTAAAGTCATAAATTTAAATAAATAGTTCGTAAAATACGAGTACATGGCATTTAAAAATCACTGTCGATACGAATACTTTTTCGAAAGTGATTCGTGCTAGGCCCACTGCTCCGAATATGATAATGAAAATGCTCTAATAGAAATCATCGTCTCAGGACCGTAAATTCGAAAACGTGTTTTATCCAGCAATTTGCCGAGCTGGCTCGAGTCCCAAAAATTGAGACATATGTTATTGTTTTAATGTTAATGAGGCAAGAGTCGGAATTACAGATTTTCATAAGTAATTTCAATAGATACTTGAAAAGTATTTTATAACTAACGTATCTAGTCATTGAAATTAGTAGATACGTTTTAAGATTATAGTGGTGTCGATTCTGACTTACACACGACTAAACTAATTTTAAAATATCATGCTCTTTTTCTATTGCGAAATACAAGAAGAGGATAGCAAGTAATTCAGTGCTATCAAATTAAATGACAGATGACATTTTGTTCGTACAGGTTTGTTAATTTAGTCGAGATGTTACGTCGTGATGTTTAATTTGGATATGGAAAACTATTTTTTTCTAATTTGACAGGTGTTAAAAGTTTGCTATCCCTTTCTTATATTTGTTGATGGAAAGAGAGAATTATAGACTAAATTTAATTTAGATAGTGTCAAGAGAATCGCGGCCAATGTACGTTTTTGCTGACTAGTTGAGACTAAGAGGTCCTGGGTTGGGTTGCATTCCGAGGTCAGACAAAATGTTGGGTTCTTAAAGAATTACCACTAGCAGCCTGGTATGGATTTGTGCTAATTTGGTGGCAATAGATTCGCCTAATTACGAAGCTTAAAGATAACTGGCAACTTTTATTTCGATTTAAAAAAATCCATCTAAAATTTAAGCAAAACTTCGTCGATCGTCAACCCGCAAATCTTTTACCTGCAGAAAACTAAAATGTCCAACAGATTCAACAAACGCTCCCCTAAACGTAAGTACTCTCGTAAAGTTAGTTAGGTACCTACTCATTCGGCGAATATGCCAACATTTATGTTGATAGGTAGTATCCCCCCATGCCCCTAGTCTCCGAATGTCCCAAGCAGTACCTGTCTATACATAGATAACACACTATTTACCCTCAACTTTATTCACAGTTTTATTCCAAGACTATTAATTACGTTATCGTCTGTAAGTAGAGAATATACGGTTGAATTTGAGATCTAGGCTTCTCATTAATGAAGGCGTAAACAAACCCTTCGCAATTATTTTATAATGAGGAAAATGAACCACTGAATAATATATGCTAAGCCTACAACGACGTTGAGGTCTGGACAAGGGCGCGATGTACGCAAAAGGACTTTGTGTCAAATGAATAATTAGTATACCCCACTAGTAGTTCGTCCAGTGGTGAAAAACTAACCGTAATTCACCACATTTTTTTTAATTTTATTGTATTTATGAGTTCCTACCTTAGAGATACATGGATTTTGACTCCCAGTTTTAATTTATAGTTCTGAATATAACATAAATCACAATCTACACCGATAAGCAAATAAAGGCCAAGTTCACCGACAGATCGGTCCGTTAAACAAAAACGTTTTTTAACCAGGAAGCTGGAATTTTCGTGTTACCCGCTTCTAGTCCAACCCTGGTTTGGTAATCGATCGTTTCAGGAATAAAAATCTCAAATAATATATTACCATCGAAAGTTTGAAGTTTGAATTTATGGTAAACACCTGTTTTAAGTTAATCGGACCGTTATATTGTCGGTGAACTCGGGCCTAAATAGCTTTGTACACTTATACTTCTTCTCCATATACATTTTAACTATGCCAAATGTCATAAACCTCCGCAAGGGCTAGCCTTTAAGCTTCCAAAAAGGTATAAGGTTTTCTCTCCTCGTAATGTTTAGATTAACATAAGTACTAACTAGACGTACATTCTTATTTTTTTGCTATGCACAATAAAAAATCGAACTGGCCACTTTCCATTTATGGTTTCTACATATGCCTTTAAAAGTATAAATCTTGGTATATCTGGGGAGAGCAGAAGACTTATACCGTCCCCGTCCCCCTCCTGTGTCTAGGCGAATGTTTTTCGGGTAAACATTTCTCACAATGCACTTTACTGTGCACGTCAAGCTACCTACGTACTTGTTACCAACTGAGAGTAGGTATAACAATATTCGTGCAATATTTTAGCAGCATAAAATATTTGCAGTCTACTAAATATTGTTTCAGCAAGCTGTCAGTATGTTTGTGATAATAACCGATTTATAACCGACCAACGCCTTGTTTATGCAGCTAATGCAGACTTCGTAGGTGGCGATTGATTTGTGAAGGATTTATAATTCATACGTATTTTATAGCCTTTCACCGTTCATATTTGGTGCAGCTATGTTCTATAAATACTAGATTTTAGTGCGATTTGTGTATTTTTGGCTGTTTAGATCTGTTTTTGGCGTAGATGTGTAATGTTGGTGATGTCAGAAGCGTATCATATTTACCCGCGTGGGCTATATGAATTTAAATAAAAATGACAGTTTCATATAAACTTTGCCCCTTTTTTATACCGTCTTAGGGGTAGAATTTTGGAAAATCCTTTCTTATTGGATAGCCTATATCATACAAAAAACACTCCTTCCAAGTTTCAGGTCTCAATGATAAGCAGTTTAGGCTGTGCGTTGACCCGTCGTTAATTCAGGACAAATCATTTTATATGTATAGATATAAGGAGGTGTAATCATAAAACTACAAATCTACATTCGAATTCGCAGGGCCGAGAACTCCGATATGAATTACTGCGATGCAATTTCGTGCGATAGAGTAGGTAATAGGTATCTCCGATACACGATGAGAGCTCACATTTTTTAATCGAATTGGTATATTTCGACAAAACGATTGCCTAAATATTAATCATGTCATGAATATTGTGTTGTGTGTCAATTTCAAAAAAGGCCCACTTTTAGGAATATTTAAATACAAACATAATTA
Source organism: Pyrrhia umbra (assembly GCA_963891755.1). NCBI lineage: Eukaryota > Metazoa > Arthropoda > Insecta > Lepidoptera > Noctuidae > Pyrrhia > Pyrrhia umbra. The sequence goes on from OY982930.1 coordinate 5,210,179, forward strand.
TATATTTTTTAAATATTTTTAGTTTAATTGCTTATAAAATGACGGTCTTAATAAAACTAAAAATATCACAGATTAAAGAATTCAGATTTAATACAAATATTTCATTCAGTGATATTTTTTTGACTCCTGTATGGTCTTCACAGTCTCGACTGAAACAAAAGAGAAAACATAATGTACTTAATATACAAGAACCACTGAACAAGAGTTCGACATTGGTTTGTCTATCATTAAACGATATGACTGAACTTTCAGCCAACCTTACATCATACTTCATTTCCTAACTATAGCAGACGACATTACAATCTTGGATGATACTATTTGGAGAGAAGTTCATAGTACCTACGTATATTTTTATTTTAACGCTGTAATAATAAAAAGATTTTTGCAAGCATTTGAAGTCATGCAAACCTTTAAAAACCAACAAATATTTGACTGTCTCGTTGATCTAGTGGTTCTAATTCCCAGGTTAAGCCAAAATCGTATATAGGTTTTTAAGAAAATTACAAAGCAGCCCAGAATCTGGGAGTTGGCTGTGTTATACCATGTCTTGGAGAGCAGATAAGCCGTCGCCCCGGCTGCTGACACAATATCAATCGTCGTTACAATTCTATGTCAGACGCCGTCCGGGGGATTTGAGAAAACTCTGACACTAGAGCTTACTTGCTTAGTAAACCTGCAGCTCAAACAATAAGAACAATAATAATATTGAACAAGTCTACGTACCTCGGATCCGGCGTGAATAGCCAACACCATGTCGTATTCGTTAGCTCCAAGCTGGATGCTGGCACGTCCGTCGCTGCCAACGGTGACGCTTTTGCCTGTGCAGCTGTTGCCACTCTTCTCGCCAGAGATGACGTCACAGTATGTACCAGCGGGCAGGCAGGTCTGTGAGTTGAAAAAGGAACGTCAGTTATTCAAAAGAGGAAAACAATAATTCAATCACTTGCTACAAAAATCAAATACTCAAGTACCTGAAGAGTCTGGTTCAGATCCCAGTAGTCGTTGTTGAAAGCAACGAAGCCCTGGTTTCCTCTGCAGAAAGCGATCTGGTTGCTGCCATTGTCCCACCAGTTGCTAATAGCGGTATTACCAGCTTGGTTCCTGAAGGCAACCATGCTGTAGATTTGGCGCCAACGGTGCTCGCAGATCCAGCCATTACCACAAGAGTTGTCCTAATAAAGAAAGTGAGTATTATTAACATACGCGTATTTGTTACATAGCAGTTCAAAAAACTTTAAACTGCATAAAATCTTGGAAGGAAGAAAAGGTAAGATTTTTCATTTTGATAAATGTTTTACTTACTGAATTGATAGAAGGAGAGATGATGTTGCCACTGCTGTCCATTGGGGGACCAGCCTCAGTGTTGTGGAAGTCAAAACTGCTCATCAACTGCGGCTCACCGTATGGATGGGCCAACATGAACGCGATAGCACCCTTATATTGCTTAGACGTCTTGTAAGTAAGAATATTTCCACCAGCACCGTGACCTCTTTGGTTGTCGTGGTTATCAATGAAGGTGAGAGCATCGTCTGAAGCAAGAAGACCCCAGCTAGGTCCCCAGTTGACCAGCCACCTGAGTTGGTTGCCGCGGGTGAAGGCTCTGCTAAGTTCCATTCCGAATTTGAACTCTGTGACTGCAGCGAGGGGAGTGTATTCGTCACGGGTGATGGCTTCACCACCAAGGTCAATGACTTCCTGGTAGATGTAAGGACGAGCACCCGAGGCGAAACCGTGCGCGGTGTTGAGGTTGTGTAGACGGTCGAAGATAACGCGCATGTCGGATGGCCACATGTGTTTTGCAGCGTCAATTCTGTAGGCAAATAGTAGTTTTTGGATTTTTTTATTGCATCTTACAAGAACGATCAAACAAATCACATACACTACCTATGGGTTTTAAAATACAATAAGTCGTCATAAGGCCCGATCATTTGGTGATTTTTTTGCGGTCTCACGCCGGGTTTTTGTGCTTACAAACAAGATTAACTACTAATTCAAGTAAAACTACGATGAAATTCGTTCAAGACTTTTTTAAATCTCAATAATCTTAAAATAGCTCAAAATAAATGTGTTACCTGAATCCAGCGACGCCTAAGCTGATAAGATGGTTCATGTAGTTCACGATCATTTGACGCACGTATTCTGTGCCTTGGTTCAAGTCCTTGAGACCGGAGAGCTCGCAGTTACGTACCTTTGGTAGAAAGACAGAATTATATCATAATGGACCCCAGAAATTTAACCTACAAAATATGACTTTAAACGATGTTAGACAAATGAAAATGCTTCATTATTGAGCGGCCAAGTAAAGAATTGAAAAACTACAAAATAAACCACAGATATGAAAAACAACAGTCAGCAACTACCAGCTTTACGTGGTAACCGAAGAAGAGAGTAGTCTCAGTATGACATACTATAGGTGCGGTCATCCATCCACGGACCGAGCTTGCCAAACGCAGCTTAAGCTTTAATTGATTGACCCGTGCGTTTATTACAAGCTAGAGCTCGTAGCTAAGTAACAGCCGCACGGGTATTCTGGGTATTCTGTTAGTATAGTTACTAAAATTTAATTGATATAATTAAATAAGAGTAATCAGGTTCTTACTCTATCAGGGCAGCAGCCATAATCGTTGCCGGAGATGACACACTGCGGCCAGTTGAAATCATTCCTGCCGTAAGGTACACCAGGGTAGTGCCATTCGCCAAAGTTAGCGGTGCTGCCGCCAGTGCCTGTGTTCTCATTCCATGTGCCTGTCATGTGGTTGATGATGGCGTCTACATAGATCCTGTTGAAAAATCGTGTTTTAGTACAAAAGTTTTAGAAAAATTAAAGATGGGATGTAATTTGTTAGGCATCTGAGAATTGTAACGGTCTTTTTTTATAGGAGGATATCACCAATCAACTGACATCATAGGTACTTTTTATGAGCTGCCAAAACGTGACTCGCGTAGATTTTGTTCGGGAACAGCAAGCAGTGACGTCACTATTTCCAAAAGAAAAGATGAACTAAGGTGGTTCATCTTTTCATAATTAAAGAAAGGCCTTAAGGTTTTAAAGAAAAAAAGCTAAAAGTAAGGAATATTCCTGTTTTGTTACTCACCTAACACCGGCATTGTTGCATCTTCGTACCATATTAGCGAACTGCTCTTCGTTACCAGAGCGAGTGACCAGGCGGTAAGAAATAGGCTGGTAGCGTTCCCACCAGGGGCGGTTCGCAGACCAGATAGCCAGGTTCTCATTAGGAGGGGAGATCTGTAAAGAAAGAGTTATTCCATCGATTAATTCCGGAAAACTTGACTATAGATTCGAGCGAAAATTTTCAGGCGACACTTTAAAAATAAGGGGTTTTTAGTAAACCGTCGTTGTTTAAGAGTCTTGGGGGTTTAGTGTTTAAGGCAGGCGTACATCGTACGAATGTGCGGGTTCAAAATCTGGCAAGTACCACTGTGAGTTTTTTAAATCATATTTTCAGTACTTAGTGTATTTTAAACTCCATTGTAAATGGCTTAATAGCGATGTAACTTTTTGACATCTAAATTCGTTGATTGATATTCTTTTTAATAATATCTAAATACAATAATCCTGCTTGTGTTTTCTTAATAATATGTGTATAGTAAACACAGAAGTTGAACACATAATAAATAGGTATTTGTACTCGATGCCCAACTTTATCAGTCTAGGTTTGTTTGTTATCTAAAGCGCTGTTAAATTCGGTAGCAAAATCAAAATACCGTCTCTGATTTCAATATTGCACAATCATATTAACCTACGGTGACACATAAAAAGATTTTTGTTTGTAATAATGTTAAATCAATTACAGTACAATTGTGACCTTTTTATGTTGGGTATCACAAGATATTTCCTGAGATACTCATCAATAAAAGTACTAAACCGGATCTGAAAATTCTATCATATAGGAACAAAGATAGGTATTATGTTATTCGTTGGTATGACGTGGGCGACAACGCAAAAATATAATTTACATTAATATTAGAAAGATCCAAAGTTTGTCTATTGGAGATAATCTCTGAAAATACTGAATCGATTTCAAAGATATTTTCGCGGTGGCCTAGTGGTTACGGCACCAACATCTTGTATACCAATGTGGGGGTTGGAAACCTTGACAAGTAGGTACCAATGTTGTTTTTCTAAAGTCATGTATACTTTGTATCTATGACACCACTGGCTAACGGTGAAGGAAAACATTATGAGGAAACCTGGACTAAAAAGGTCTGAATTTGCTATTCCACCTTGAGCAAGGATGGTAATCAATGCTCATGCCTTCTCTATATGGGAAGAGGTCTTAACCTAACAGTGACAAAACATAAAATAAGCCGATGATTCATGTGCCTAGAACGTGGGCGCGGTGGCGTGTAAATTTTTTGTTTACCTGGATACCACCAAATCCTCTGGGGCCAAGGAATCTCTCGCACTCAGCCGCGATGTCATCCCACTTCCATTCAAACAAGTGTACCATTGTCGTTCGGCCTGATGCATAGTGCGGGTTCTTGTATGCCAGTGCCAGAGACACGGCTGCAAGCAAAAGGATGAGCCGGAACATCCTGGAACACAGAAGAATAAGGTCATAATTATGTTTGATGAAAAAATTGATGGTGACAAAATAGTTCGTAAAATAAAGGAAATAAAATTCAACCATTATTGACAGATTCCCAGTATACATAAATTGTTCGGACGAAATTTGGAATATTGGTATCATCGCAGCTGATAAGTACCTGAGTACCTACTATAATTGATCAATGCGACGTTCATGCAACATAAAATCAATAAGGTTCTTCTTACCTGATAACTATAAATATTTAATTAAATATTATTAATTTACATTTATTATGTTTATTTTATTTTCAAACTAATTTTGACATACACGTCTATTTTGTAAATTTATCCACTGTGTAACTACATACTGCGTAGGTAATAACAAAAGAGAAAAAATATTAGTCGAATTTTAGAAAACTTTTTTTTTTCTAAAATCACATTCATTCACTAGCACAAACTTTTTAATTTATTAATTCGATACTTTATGATCATAACTAGACGTGCTGATTCATTAGAATAAATCACATAATGTATAGCATAAAATGTAATTAAACTCAATGCAAATTATGCTATAATTACCTACATTTGCTGATGAATCGTTCAACCACAAACAACATCCTGATAACGAAGAATGACCTACTCGCTAGTTAATACAAAGTTCAATGTATAAATATAATTTCTATTAAATTACAACAATTACTGTATATTTGTTACATGATAATGTAAGGTAGCAAAGAATTAAAAGTGATGATCAAAGTGATTGAACTAAGTCTCACTTCAGGTCAAGCAAACCTGAAGTGAAGATCATTTGAAAGCCTTGAAGCTAAATCAAATACGATGCTCGAAAAAAAAATTAATAAGCTATTTGATGGACCCCCTCTTTTTTAGGGATGGGAAATCATCTAATTACTCTTCCCAGTGTAGGCTGAGCGGGACTGAGAGTCGGACCTTACTGACCCAAAACCCATCCATGTTTCTTCTTCTGCGTTACAGGGTCACGGTCACTCTTTTGAACAATCCCGCAGCCCCGGCAACACTGACCCTAGAGGGCCCCTGTCAACTTGTTAAGACCCACTCTAGGGGGTCGGGGGTCTTTGGCCTCTTAGCACGTGAAGGCCGATATTCTAGAATAATACTGAAGCCTTCTTCCATTAGTTAATTCATGAAGTATTAAATCAAGATGCATGCTTAAGTAGGTACATATTGTTCTCGAACACCACTTTGTAAGTCAAATACTTGAAATTTCACTCACCTTATGTTTTTTTACCCCTTGGTGCGCTACCACTGGTGATCAGTATGTCTACGTTAGCCCTCCTACTGAGACCAGACTTATATACTACTTGATAAAAACCTCAGTCTATGTTGTGATAATAAAGTATTATCTCCATAATTATAGTATAATTCCTGATAAAAGGTCCAAAATCAATATTAATCTTAAGATTTTGTCATTTGATAAATTTGGTACCTACTTATATTTATGTATATATATATATATATTATTTTATTATATAATTTTGTAGTAGAAAGTTCTAAGTCTGATTATAATTTGCAATTTCGTTATTGGATTGCATGATAAAGTATTAAATGATAGGTACGTATTCTATATATAGGTATCTACATACAATTTGTATGAATTTTACCTATTAGATTTTATATGCCAACGAAATAAACAAAGTATATCTTACGAAATAACTTCATGGCTACATCGGGATCCTCAAGAAAGCAATAGTTCCAAATATGCCCCTTTGAAAATAGTAAATGGCGACTGGGTACAATACAAAAAAGTTAGAAACCCTTAGTTATAAAACTAAACAAAATATATTAGGCAAAAGTCAATGAAGAGCAAACAAAGTCTTTAAAACATTTTATTTATTGTTTTGAAGCCTCAAAATACAACACTTTTGTATCAGATTTTACCATATAAACACATTATTGATTCCAGGCAATCACAGCTTCTTATCGCGCCATCTTAAGAGCCGACTGAAAAAACATTAAATAGATAAATCAATATAAAAGACGTCAATAGTCACATATTTCAAATGCTAGATTGAAAGAAAGATACTTTTATTTTTTTTATTCATATTAATGACCAACAATATTGTTATGGTAACCAGTATATAGAAGAAGAGAAGCTACAAACGAAAATCCGACCTGAAAATTCTAACTGAAAAGCATGAATAAAATAAATAAATAAAAATAAAACAAGTAAATATTCCTGTCGTGGACGCATGCCACAGTATTTGCTTAAGCTACCCCAAAAGAGTTTTTACATTTCAGTTCGAAATTGTCTGTAGTCGAGAGTTGAAACGCGACAAAACAAATGAAAAATTAGTTTCAAAAGTAAACTTAGAAACTCATTTTTTTGTTTAATTTTTTTTTAGCTCTAATCAGGATGTAACATTCGTCATAATAAATTATGTTGCCTGTGTCTTTCGTCTATCATAACGAATCGATAGATACCTCATTTGCTAAATCGGTCCAGTAGTTTAGATGCTACGGTTGAACAAACATGATACAAGCATAAATACACAGGCTATTAAAATCATAACCCTTCTGGCGTTGCCGTAATCGGATTATAAAGGGCAGGGAAATAGATCGATTGCGATGTAGGGCAATTTTTAAAGACGATCTTTGAACCGGATCTAAGATTGCTTGCTGATTAGTGAAATTACACCGCAGCAGCTAAACATGATACATCAAGAATAAACTAGTAATTGTTTACTTTTTATCGGATTTCGAATGGACGATAAGGAATAGCTTTATTTGTTTTTAATTTTGTTATTTTTTGTACCTCTGTTCCAACGTGTATCGCAAGATGCAATTCTTCTCCAGCCCCAGATAGCGTTATTTGTGCTTTCCCTGTATTTGCTACGGTGACACTTTTCCCAGTGCAGACATTTCCTTCATTTTGTCCTGATATTATATCACAATAGGTCCCAGCAGGGAGTCCAGTCTGTAATATTAGTTTGGTTTGAACATATTTTTGTGTCATGTATTTTTCTTGAGCCTTAGAACATCAATGATAATCTTTATATATTCTTTTCTATTCGGACGCCATTTTTAGTGAATCTTTTTGGTTTTATTTGCAGCCCTCTTTAAAAAAAAAATCTGTATCACTAACCTGTAACTCCACATTCATCTCACTGCCTTCGGTATTGAATGCAATGAACCCTTTGCTACCCAAACTGAATGCAACTTGGTTGTTCCCATTGTCCCACCAGTTGTTAACTTCAGTATTATGTACTTCATTTCTGAATGCCACCATTTTGTATATCGGGCCCCAGCGATGTTCACATACCCATCCACCATCGCACATTTGGTTCTACGGCATGTCTCAGTTTTAAATTCGAGCTGTTATTTTCTATAGATACGTATAGTCATTTGAGAAATGATTAAGATTTTACCTCGTTTATGACAGGAGACAGAATATTTCCATCACTATCAGCGGGTGGGCCTTGTTCGAAATCGGTAAAATAATAGCTGCTTGTTATCCGAGGTTGTCCGTATGGATGTGCTAGAAGAAATGCTACGGCAGCCTATAACAAAACAAATCCTACGTCACGTTTGTTTTTTAAATTATACATACCTACGCATTGATTTTACATTTTAGTAGCGATAGATATCTGTTATTATCAAGATTTTTGACAACATAGGTAGTTTTAACTACGTAAATGCGTAAATCGTTTGATCAGTATTTATCAATAACAATTAAGTATCATGAAATAATTTACCTTGTACACTGTAGCATTTCTATGTGTCAATATAAAACCACTACGCTGCGTATCGTGGTTGTCAACAAAAACCAAAGCGTTCTCACTGGGCATCATATCCAGTGCTGTAGTTCCCCAAGAACTTAAAGTTCTCAATGGCTTTTGGCCAGTAAAAATAAGCGCTAATTCATCTCCTGCCTAAAAAAAAGCAAACAATGAAATTGTGATATCGCTGGATACTGCTAAACACTGCTGCAGAATAAATAAATAACATAAATAAATGCTCCATTTGGTTACATAATATTGGATAGCTGCGCTTGAAGACAATGAAAGATAAAAGGTTTATTATCTTAATCGAAGAATGAAGGATAATAATATTGTAGCTATGCAGAATAATAAAATGATATGAATAATGGGGGGGGGGGCTATATTCTATTGGTGAATTTTCGCGATCTAAATCATGACATTTCCATACAAGGTACTACTTTGGAACTAAGAAAGACACGCGAGAGGATAGGTCGCACGTATCTTGCACCAGTTGTGGCACGGTCTTTGAAAACGCTACCGGCACTTTTAACAAGTCGGAAAAAAGAAACTGTAATGGACTTATTTCTTTTTTATTTCGAGTATTTGAACTTGGTTCTGACAATCTTCTAATTTAACAATCAAAATACGATTGTTACAATAGATTTGTAGCGAAAACATTCAAAAACACGAATCTTTTTTTCCTATTGTGGACAAAAAACGGAATATTTTACCGCCATCGACAAAACGAATTTTGAATTTAGAGAATTCCGAGAATTCAGGAAATAGTTGGATGCTCGCCAATGTGGCGCATCGAAATATAGGTCTTCATATGACTGACAGCAGATATACATAGACATACATACGGGAATGTTTTTACGCTTAATTCATAACTTATTGTAAGCTTTGGTCTCTAGTAACCGTACTTGTAAGGACTCGCGAGGCATAAAAAGTTATTTACATAAATAATATTTTATTGGTTGATAATAATTATAGTCCTAACTGGTTGCATTAACATTCACCCCATCATACTTTGTATGATGACGTAGGCTTTGCGCGAAATTGCACGAAGTAACCTAAAACTGAGTTAGTGTGGAGATAGTTTTTAGAAAAAATGTCCTTAGTGACACCAAACATTTTATGTATGTATAATAAATAATTATTAATATGTACGCAAAGATGGCAAGTTTGCAATATGTGATGATGCCTTGTACCGTCTACCGAGCAAAATTTTCGGAGTTCCATTATCTAGAAATAAACATTTTTGCATAGTCATAATGATAGTTTCTGTAACAATCTACTTTTAAGGCATTAAGACATTCTAAGGATAGACGTTAAGCTAAAATATTCTAAAATTATCTTGAGATAAAAATATTTTTAAAAGCGTTTAATGGGTTAGACTGAGTCAGCAAAAATCTAAACGATGATTCGGAAGGCGCTTTATTGCGCGCATTAGGGCTTCATTTTCTTATTAATTTTAAAGATCAAATAATAGTTAGCGATAACAAAAAAAAATGATAAATAAACTAAAAATGCATTATAGTTAGGTGTTGTCCTTTCACATGAGGCGGTCAGAGCAAGCAGATGTAAAAAAATAAAATAATTCAAAATCTAGGTAATTCTTGTGAAAGATAAATAAAATAGCCTCTTACAGTAAATTCCGTGATATCTCCCATATTTTTGTATTCGACATAGGTAATTACTCCGCCCTTCGCAACTTCTTGGTAAATGTAAGGTCTCGAATTCTTTCGGAATCCATGTTTGGTGTTGAGGTTGTTTAGATACTTGTAAATTTCTTTAAGATCTTCTGGCCACATGTGCTTTGCTGCATCCACTCTATATAATAAGCATTAAAATTATCATTTTTTATCTTGTGATAGATATCCTTACTCTGTGCTAATATTATAAATCCGAAAGTGTGTTTGATTGTGTGTAAAACGATCTCCTTTCATTTCATGTAGGTAGAGGAAACCCTGGAGATTGTCATAGGCTACTTTTCATCCGGGTACCTATAGTAGTTCCCTCGAGACCCGAGTGAAACCACGGGAAACAGCTAGTATTTCTATATTTCCAACTTTTTAACACTCTTCAAAAAAATATTTACTTACCTGATACCAGCAACACCAAGATCTATAAGCCTATTTAGGTACTCAATTATCTTCTGGCGGACATAAGGCATTGTTTGGTTCAAGTCCTGTAGACCAACCAGCCGACAGACTCGCATCTGAATCATATAAAATTGGTGCAAATATTTTAGGTGTTTATGAGAAAAACAAGGCGGTCTTCTTCTAAGGCCCAAGTTCACCGACAAGATAACGGTCCGATCAATTGAAAACAGCTGTTTAGCATAAATTCAAATTTCTGTCATACGACGGATAACCTATCAATTGAGCTTTTTATTCCTAGAACGGTCGATTACCAAGCCAGGGTTGAACAAGAAGTTGACAACACAAAAATTCCCGCTTCGTGGTTAAAAAACGTTTTCGTTTAACGGGCCGATTATTATATAACCATCAGTCGGTGAACTTGACCCTAAGTCAATGATACTAACCTCAGTGGCATTATTTAAATCATTTACATCGCACACTGGGTGATGGAAATGCTCATCTGTATATGGAACTCCTGGATATGAGGAATCCGCAGTTTCAGGAGTACCGCCACCTGTCATATGGTTAAATACGACGTCAACGTAGACTCTGAAAAAAATTATACGTATTTTTTTATCAGTGCTATTAGCAATATTCAGCTTAAGGCTACGTTTCCACCAGAGATGTACGCGGATGCGTAGCGAGGAATGTGTTTGTTAAGAACCAATAGAATCGCTTCACTGAGCGAGGCTAGGCAAATGAAGGGATTCCATCGGTTCTTAACCAACACATTCCTCGCTACGCATCCTAGCACATCTCTGGTGGAAACGCAGCCTTAGAGCTGCATAATAGTCTAGTGACTAGACTTCACTCTAGTTTATATTTTGATGCAGGCTGATAAACAATGATGCTAAGTTTTTCAACCAAATGTAAGAAATGACACAGAACTTTGAGAAGTCCGGAGAAAAACATTGTGAAGTCAATCTCTAGATCTAGATTCTTACTTTCATACGAATGAGGCAAAAGTAAGTACCTACCTAAATAATAGTAAATATTATCTTATTTAAATTTAATACACTAGCTAGTACATAGGACATCAGTTGTGTTTAACAAATTATTCTTTTATCGAGATTGGTAAGTTTATTAGTATTTTTTCAAATTGCAACTTTATTTTATACCCCAAAAGAAATGTATATGTTAACCTACCTTCCTTTAACCTAAAACTGTAGCAGCAATATTCTATCGCGTCAAATTTTTTTTCAGCAGTCAAATTTTTTTTTAACTACCCTACGTGGTGACATAATTTTAATGTGCATTCGTTCCTTTCAAATATTTTATTTCGGATTGAATTATATTCGGATAGAAAGTGTAAACAAAGATCTGTTCGGTTTTGTTACGTTTATGGACAGTTTATATTTTCAAAAAAACAAGACCCATCGTAGATTCTTTAAAAAGTGCATAGCTTCAATATTTTAGATTTCCTGTTGCAAACCAAGATAAAAAGTGGGTGCCTCGTGTGTTTTGCGAAAGCTGTAGAATATTTTACTCGAGCGGTCATCAGGAAAAATGTAAATTTTCCATTTGGTTCACTAATGCTGTCGAGAGAACCTAGCAATCATGAAAATGATTGTAACGTGCTACGAAGAGATTGGGGTATAATGCAAAAAATAAGGTGAGTATTATATATTCCATCTGTTGCTAAGCCCATTTTACATTCGAAAGATCCACACACATCCACTTTGTCCCGGTAATTTGAGTGCAAAAAACGTTGTGAAGGTGCTTGACAAAAACAGTGTTACTTTTCGGTATTTAAATTCAAAAAATCTTTCCAAACATTACAGAGGTAAAACTGAAGGATATATTATATATTTGTTGGCCCGTAAATTTTATATAAGATTCTCAGTTTGATAGCAGATGAAAAATCTTTATTTAAATATAGATGTGGCAGATTTTGTAGGAAATAAAAAAGTGAATATTGTGGCTGATTTATTGAAAAATCTGAGTTTTTTTTTTTCTGAAAACTTCGTAGTCTCCGTCTTCGTATTCGTAGCATTGGGATCGTTTTGACGAAGATATGAAGGTTTTTGAAGAATGACATCAGGGATTTTGGGATGAAAACATGTTAGAATTATTATTGGTAGGTACTTACATTATAAGAGAAATCAAATAACTATAAAAATAAGGCAAAAATTCGACATGTTTTTAGTTTTTTTTAGTATTGACAGAAAAATAATTTCATTTTATAAATATATCTTGAATCAGACGTGACTGTTTTTGATTATTATTTTTCTGGATAACTCTTACCTAAAAAAACAATAAATATTTTTGGCTAGGAAAGCTAGGAAGGCTAGGCTATAAACCGTGTAAACTAGTGTTATTCACGCAGCAATAAACGAAACGCATAGATGTTATTATCACAGATTTGTTTGATAAATAAAACTTTTTATTAATTATAAATTGATCAGGTAAACCTAGATAATGCTTATCTTTTTGTTTTATGAGACGGTAACTATGCAGGCGCATGTTACGGTCATTAAATTATGTTGCAACGGGTTGATTATGATCTAAATCAACATTATAATGTGAAGTAACGCTTAGGTAAGCAACTGCGATTAATGCAAACAGATAGAAATCATTATGAGTAATTATCGTAAACAATAATATTATAATGGATTAATTCAGGAACAATTTTAAACGTCAATATGGGAAACCTTTTTAGACAAGGAACAGATGCAAGCATTATAGTTTTTCTATCTTTGACGTCAACTGACGACGTGGGGCCTTTTTTTTTTTTTTTTTTTTTTTTCGGGGGGAAATCCTCATGGACGAACCCGGCCTGGGGAGGCCGGGAACAGTGCCGGACTCTTACCGGCTAAAACCACCCCGGTGTCGCTTCTCGCACGTGGGCGCGGGGCCACGGGAATCCTGATTCGTCCGCAGCCCCGCACTGGTGCCGGCCCGTCCTGCCGGGCCTCGTCTCCTGCACGGGGTAGTGAGGTGTCCTACCCCGTACATCGCCTCGGGGGCGCGCGTGGACACAGACGCGCGCCGCCGGCTCGGGTCCTATCATGGGGGGCGGGGACTTCCCCAAGTCCGTCGCCCCTGGACCCGTTTATGGGGGGCGGAAGAGGGCGTTGTCTGCCCTCCTCCGGCGCCCGGTGCGCCTGCTGCGGGCGGGGTTGAGAGTTGAGATCTCCCTTTCCCGCTCCGCAGCTTCCTTCTGCGACATCACGTCCTCGCAGAAGGACACCACCGCGTCCCACGACTCTGCGCTGCCGACCATACTCCGAACAACGGCCGGCAGCGACAGATCGCCTCCTACTACCGAGGTGAGGGCACGGCGCTGCTCCTCCCAGGACACACACTCCCGGAGCGTGTGTTGCGCCGTGTCCTCCCCGCAATGGACGCAGTGGTGGCACCGAGCGTCCGACTCCCTGCCTATGCGACACAGGTACTTGCCGAAGCACCCATGCCCCGACAACACCTGCGTCGCCCGAAACGACAGGGAGCCGTGACGACGTGGGGCCTACTTTAACTCAACGAAAACGAAGATACGATTAAAGTTTCGTACATTTCAAACAATTGTTTTTGCAGGTTCAAACAATTGTTATATATGGATAGTATAAGTATTTCCCTCCATGTACAGCTTCAGATTGTACTTTATCGTATTACAAAAAAAAAAAAAAAGTTATCGTCTATTCTCGATCTTTCCGAAGTTTCGTTTCGGTGAGTTAGAGTACGCCCCTTGTATCTGTAACTCTTTCGAACATCTCGCAACCATGGCAGACTATGGCCCTAGGGGTGGCCCCGTTAATTACACAAACGCGCCGTCGACACGGGGTCATTAACATACCTGACACCGACTTTGTTGCACCTAGTAGTCATGTTCAAGAAGTCCGCTTCGTCTCCCGAACGGGTGTTCAGTTTGTACGACATGACTTGGTAGCGCTCGTACCAGGGTCTTGTACCGTTTAGATTCAATACCAAGTTTTCTGATGCTGGCGAAGTCTGTTAATTCAGAAATTTGTGAGTTAAAAAATCGAAAAAAAATTCACAAAATCGTGTTTAGATCGATGCCCTTATTACCTGTATGGCTCCATAACGATTTGGTCCAAGAAACCTCTCGCATTCTTCTGCAATGTCTAACCACTTCCATTCGAACATCTGTACGATGACAGAGCGGCCCGGCCACTGGTTAGTCTTGATGTAGGCCTCGCACGAGAACACCGCTCCAAACAATGAGCAGAACGAGAGCCACACTAGAAGCGTCATTGTCTGAAAACAATGTATTTATTGAAAAAAAAAACTGAAACGAAGCTCTTGGTGCTCATAATCTAAATAATTATAGAATCCGACATGTTATAAAAAGTTAAAAAACTGCCATATTAAAAAGCTTAATTTCTTCCTTATGAAGCCAAAAGTACATACAAATAATTAGGTAGGTACATATTGTAGGTATTATTCATCATCATATCGAGGGGTAACGGGCTATTTAGTTTAAGCGACATTTTGGGTGATATTAAGTTATATATATATTCGGAACCAAATAGCCCGTTACCCCTCGATATGATTAAATACTCGTCCATATTGGATATGTCCAATTATGGACGAATATGGCCTCCCATATCGTATTTTATATTTAGGTATTTTAATTATATATTAATTGTAAATACTTACAGTACGTGTAAACACAACTGCACAACAGGACAACTTGAACTCAACAATGCGTTTTCACATTAATACACTTAACAAAATATCACCACTTAACTGTTATAAAGAAAATACAAAACTTATTACGTCACACAAAGTACTGGACACAAAAAAGTTATAAGTGTACCAGAGACACAAATATTTTCAGCTACTTGTGTTTTTAGTGTAAGACGCGCAGAAAAAAACTTAACTTTTCAATACATCCATTTTCAATATTTCGGTATAAATTTTCAGTTTTCAGTTTACTTTAATTTACTACACATATACATTATTTTTCTTGGGTTCTGAACCCCAAAAACACGTAGTTTTTGGTCCTAATTTGGAGCTGGCTACGCACCTGTAGGGGGCGTTCCCGTCATACAAATTAAATGAAGTTAGCCGCAAACGATACGATAACAAAAATACAATCGACCTTTTGACAAATTGTGACGTTTGAGCTATCGGACTTCAGTTGGCTCGCGTTCTTAGAATTTTAATTTACGCTCACTCATCACGGCGACAGTCTATTGTTTTTTTGATTGCTTCGAACTTATCTCTTTTGTTTACTGTACTACAATGTACTTGTCTTTATGTAATATAGGTAATAGAAACATACAACCTATTGCGGTCGTGATACATTAGGTATTCATATGTATCGTATAAGAGTAGGTACTAGTTATTTACTGTGGCTAGAGGGAACTACTTCGCCAGCCGGATCGAAAAGCTATCCTTCGTTCTTTTCCAGTTTTCAATCTATCTCCATACCAAATGTCTTCCAATTCGCATCGAACTAAGATAGGGTGTATAAATTCTAATAATATAATAAATAATATTTCCGCTGGTATAAGTGCTAGCGGATGTGATTACAGTGATTATGAATAAGAAGGAAATTTTTTATCTATGTATTTACTTTAAACAAAGTTTAATTTACATTATAAATAATTGTTTTTCAATTAATACTAAATGTTAAAGTCGTGCTGCTTCTCGTGCACGAGTGTGCGCGATCGAAAACTGGCAAGTACCAATATGACTTTTCTGAAGTAATAATTATGTACTTTCTAAGTATTTAGCCGTCACTGACTAACGGTGAAGGAAACCTGGACTTAAAAAGTCTGAAATCGCCAATGCGCCTTGAGCAAGCGTGGTGATCAATGCTCATGCCTTCTATGTATAAGAAGAGGCCTGTGCCCAGCAGTGGGACAATATATAGGCTGTTGATGATGATTAAACATTTGCTATTCAAACTGTTAAAATGATGTTACCAAACTACTCTAATACCCACTTGTGTAGAAACAATAGTTACCTATCCATGTTAAGATGTCAGCAATTAAAGTTTATCAGTGCTTGAAGAACCAACAAATGCTTCTGTATTTCCCTATATCAAGTGTATATCCACTTCACTATATATCACGGTCTTATCCAATGTAGCATCGACCTTTATCTATGTTTACAATTATGTAATTCGACACATTCTATCAAAATTATGCAAATATATACAAAAAATATAGCCTATGACACTTCGTAAAGATGTAGCTTTCTAACGGTGAAAGAATTTTTTAAATCGGTACAGTAGTTTTTGAGTTAAATCTCTACAAACAAACAAACAAACAGGTAGGTAGTTAGAGTAAATAGGTACCTACTACTGCGATTCATGATCTTGAAAATCGATTATTCTGTCAGCTTAAGGCCAAAAATTACAAAAGTTTTAGGCATCTATAAAACAAAAGCATGATAAGAATCCTTCTCCGTGGTACCAAAGAACTAGAAGACCGTATATGATTGTTTTTCTTATTGTGTGGGAAGCAGGTTAACTAAGCTAACGAGCTCTAGTGTCAACGTTTTTTGAAATCCTCTTTTTCAAGGCTTCTGACATGGAATTGGTAGCAACGACTACTATCAAGATAGTAGCCGGGGACGACAGCTTAACGCATACCAGACACTAGGATGTAACATCGCCAACTATCTCTCTCACTCTGGAATCGAACCGGTGACCCTGTTCCCAGCAGTCGCATTTGCAACCATTAAACCAACGAGCCAGATCTATGTGGGATTTAAACAAAACTATCCAGCCCGGAGTCAGGTGGTTTAACACCCCCGTGCCGAAATTCCTACAAAATAGAAAACTCTGAATCAGTCTAAATCAGCTATAACATGTTGAGTGGAGACTCTAGATAAATTTTCCTATTTTATTGATGTAAGTTCTGTGTGTTATTAAATTGTATTTGTAAAATCATTAATGTCCAATAATAATTTAAATCAATGAAATATCGTTAAAGGATTGCAAGATAAGGGAATCAATAATTCAGATAGATATACATTTAGGTATATACAAAATTTTGTTTCTTTAATTGGCGCACCTTAACCATTTCTTAGGTATATACAATGATAACGTAGATTATTACAAATCTGCTTTATTTTTAAAGTGAACAAGCATTTCAATCAGGTACTAAAATAAGCTATCAAATAAATGTTTATTCTTCACAAAATAATATTGTAAGTATAAATTATATAACAAAAAATATTTAAAACTATAATAATTTCTTAATTAACTTGATAGAATCATTGACCCCGAGTAGTCCAAGCTTCTTATCGCGCCAACTGAAGAAGCGACTGAAAAAATAATAAATATATAAAAGAGATGGTCACTATCGTATAACAATTAATAAATGATAATAAGTACCTATATACAGATATATAAGGACTTTGTTGAACGACTTTAGGAATAGGTCCGACAGTAAAAAAACCATCGTAAGACCACCAGGACTTAGGTCTTATTTCGGATGGGAAATCATCTGACTCTTACTGACTGACAGTGCCCTCCCCACAGGGCCATGGCCTGCCGGGGCGTCGGGAGTTCGAAGGAGCTACCCGGCCCCCGCCCCCGGTATGCAAAGGGCTAAGGAAGGAACATGGATGAGTGCCCCGCCGTAGGTGGGGTGGGATAAAAGACTAAAACCCATCCATGTTCCTTGCTTAGTCCTTTGCGTTCTGGAGGCGCGGTAACTCTTTCGAACACCCTGCAGCAGAGGACTCAAGTCTAAAATCACAACGCCAGAGCAATGCCTTCTCTGAATGAGATTTTTTTGCGTACGTGAAGCGAAATGTGAGTTTTAAAACAGATTTTTTATAAGGAGAAGAAGTACAGAAAAATAATTAAAAAATGGTCTTATTTCAACTAGTGGGCGAAGACAATTTCATTATTATCCTAATATCTAAACGTGAATTAAATTGTGTGCTAAGCAAGTAAAATATATATAGTCATACAATTTACTGTCATACAATTCATCAATGACACGATAACAATGAAGTTTGTTCTAGATTTCTGTTTATACCTCTGTCCCAACGTGTATGGCAAGATGCAGTTCTTCTCCAGCCCCAGATAGCGTTATTTGTGCTTTCCCTGTATTTGCTACGATGACAATTTTCCCAGTGCAGATGTTTCCTTCATTTTGTCCTGATATTATGTCGCAATAGCTCCCAGCAGGGAGTCCAGTCTGTAATGTTAATATTACTATTTAAGGGCTGCGGGTCGTTCGAAAGATATACCGCGCCCCCGGAACACATAAGGCTGAGGAAGGAACATGGATGGGTTTTAGTCAGTAAGAGTCTGACACTCCCACACGCCTCACCCACGGCGGGAGGGGTCATTAAAATTTGATGATTTCCAATCCGAAAAAAAAGTATTACTACATATTGTTTGAATCTTTAGGAAAGCTATACTAATGTACACCTTCTGACTGTCCTTTTTCATAAGGCTGTATTTGCAAAACATTAACGTCTTGTCAGTTGTTTTTTGTGTCAAACGCGAGTTCAAGTCGCATTTTTTAGGCCTAAACTCAGCCTACCTTTATAAACTACTAGCTTTTCCCGCTATGACACCCGCGTCCCGAAGGAAAGAAGAAGCCTATATAAACGTCTCCAGAGTCCCATCTATCTCCGTATCAAATTTCAATCGGTTCAGCCTTTTTACCGAAGAAGCGTGACAAACAAACTCACTTTCGAATTTGTAATATTAGTTAGGATTTGAAACACTAACCTGTAACTCCACATTCATCTCACTGCCTTCGGTATTGAACGCAATGAATCCTTTGCTACCCAAACTGAATGCAACTTGGTTGTTCCCATTGTCCCACCAGTTGTTAACTTCAGTATTATGTACTTCATTTCTAAACGCCACCATTTTGTATACTGGGCCCCAGCGATGTTCACATACCCATCCACCATCGCACATTTCGTTCTAGTAAATTATAAAAAAAACATGCTAGTTTCAGTTTAAAACGTTGAACAATCGACCTCGCGGAAGCCGGCGACAGTCTAGAAAAATTGTCGCGGCGACCTTCTCAATATAGTCAATATGAGGTCGCCGACATGACCGGGTCGCCGAGTTTGGTGTGCAGAGTATATTAACATACATTTTACACTTTATATTAAAGAATAAGAAACGGATAATAACTATTAACAAAATGGGTTACCTCATTTATGACAGGAGACAGAATATTCCCATCACTATCAGCTGGTGGGCCATCATCAAAACTATTGAAATAAAAACTGCTTGTCATCCGAGGTTGTCCATACGGATGCGCTAGAAGAAATGCTAAAGCTGCCTGTAATAATAACATATTTTTAACTTCAATTACTCATATTTATATATTTTGTACGTGTTTTTGTCACTGAACTCTTCTTAAATCACTGGACTGATTTTGGCGATTTTTTTGTGTTTTTTAGAGCCGGTCCATGGATTGTTTGAATTCATAATTGGACCTGGTAACACTATTTATTTATAGAAACATGACAAAAAAAATCTAGAATACTTTTCCAAAGTTGTCATCGTATCTTCACTGATGCTTGTTTCAAATAATTAAATAATAATAACAAACAAAGGGCGATTAGAATGTCTAATGTAATAACGTACCTTGTACACCGTAGCATTTCTATGTGTCAATATAAAACCACTACGCTGCGTGTCGTGGTTGTCAACAAAAACCAAAGCATTTTCACTGGGCATCATATCCAGTGCTGTAGTTCCCCAAGAACTTAAAGTTTTCAAAGGCTTTCGACCAGTGAAAATTTGCGCTAATTCTGACCCAGCCTGAAAACCAAAATTCATTATTTTCTTTCATAAATCTACTTCGTAGACATCTGAACTCTTCAAGTAGGTATATACATAAATAATAATTATACCTACTTGAAGAGTTGTTTTTTGTTTGTTTAAACACACTTAGCTCTGGAATTACCAGTCAGAATTAAATAATAATTAAATTTAAAAAATAAATAAATTACGTATGTTAAAGCTCAATTTTTGAGGACGCTTATCTATTAACATTATGCTAAGACATTTCGGAGCAGCGCAAAAATAAATTAAGTCCGAACGAAAGGTAAGCGAAAACTATCAGTTTTGGGCTAAGAACGGCGGAAACTGCGGCACAGCTAGGTAACAAAGGTAACATAAATACAAAGTGAGAATTTATTGAGTATTTGATTGGTGAGGTTACCAACCTTTACTTGTTGGAAAGCCACCAAAAGAAAAAGAAGAAGTGAGTTTACCAAGTCAATCCTATATAGCCAATACCTGTTCCATTTCGATGCTGGAATAACCAAGAAACTTGACTAGTGACACCATAGATTTTGGGTCATTAAAGAAAACATTATTAAGATGGGTTATGACAAAATTGTTCTTATAAAGCATAATGAGCCTGTAACTCGATAGCTAATTAAAATTAATTTGTCCATTACTCAGTAATAAACATTTGTTCAAAGTCACCACAATCCTTTCTTTAACGATAGTCTACTTTCAGGAGAAAACTTACTTCAATAAATTGGCAAGCATAATATTCTGAAATTATTTTGTGAGGGAAAATTTGCAAGTAAATTGTGCTATTTATTTTGTTACAAACAGCCTCATAATGGCTATTGACGAAAAAGAAATAAGGGATGAAATTCCCCGAATTTATTCCAGTATAAAATTCGAAATTCCTTACAGTAAATTCCGTGATATCTCCCATATCGTTGTAATCGGCATAGGTAACTACTCCGCCCTTTGAAACTTCTTGGTAAATGTAAGGTCTGGAGTTCTTTCGGAATCCGTGCTTCGTGTTCAAGTTGTTGAGGTACTTGTAAATTTGTTTCAGGTCTTCTGGCCACATGTGCTTTGCTGCATCTACTCTGCATGAGAAAAAAATGACAACCAAGATTAAGCTATGGTTGCCGCGGTCAGTCTGTAGGTGAGAGACCAAACATTTTATATACCTACTAACCAGTCTCTACCAAGTCTAATAACCAGTCTTACCAAAGCGTATCGTATTCCCCAGTTACTGGGCTGTGAAAGTCAGATAGGTAGTCGCTACATGAAAAACACTAGAGATTCAGCTGCATACAGTTAGACTAGAAGCCTTGACCTCCATATAGTAGTTTGGAGAAAGGCTAAGCAGATTTTCCTTACCTTAGATTTTCATAGCAAATCTGTTCATCTTACCTGATCCCAGCTGCACCAAGGTCAATAAGCCTGTTCAGGTATTCAATAATCTTCTGACGCACATACGGCATTGTTTGATTTAAGTCCTGTAGTCCGCCCAACTGACAAACTCGAATCTGAATCATGCGAAATATCCGAAATTTTGAGTAATTTATTTATTACTAGCTTCTGCCAGCGACTTCGTCCGCGTGGAATAGTGGTGCTCCGCTCCTATTGGTCTTAGCGTGATGATTTATAGCCTATAGCTAGCCTATATATTTAGCCTATATATTAAGGTTGCACACGCGACGGAAGCTTAAAAAATGGAGTAACTTCTCCCGTTTTCCCAACATTTCCCTTCACTGCTCTGCTCCTATTGATTGTAGCGTGATGAAAAGTATACTATAACCATCTCAGGAGTATGACAAATAATTGTACCAAGTTTCGTTAAAATCCGTCGAGTAGTTTTTGTTTCTATAGAGTTTATACAGACAGACAGACAGACAGACAAAAATTTTACTGATTGCATTTTTGGCATCAGTATCGATCCCTAATCACCCCCTGATAGTTATTTTGGTAATATATTTCATGTACAGAATTGACCTCTCTACAGATTTATTATAAGTATAGATAGATAAGTCTGATAATGCAGAACCTAGTAACGGTATAAAATACTTCTGAATGAAAATTAAGAAGACAAAATGGGAATAAGTTTCGGATGTGTAGGGTTCCAAGAAGTAGGTCTTATAGAAAGGAAAACTTCATAGATAGGTACTATTTTTAAAAGATTGTGTTTACAATGACTCGGTGAGATGGATTTCGTATTATTCCGTAGCAGTACAGAAAGTCCCAATCAATAACAACAATATAAATCTTATCAAAATTGCAATAACATCCTGAAAAATCAATGTCAACATGTCAATATCGGCATTTCGTGGTATTCAGACTCCTAACCTGAACAAGCGTAGGGGTTTTAGACGAAGTCATTATAAAGTTTCTAGAACTTTGGACATCACTGACTAAACTTGATGGAAAACATGCAAGGGATTTACAATATAAGTACGTTAAAATCACCAATCCACACCTTGAACAAGCATGGTGATCAATGCCACGAGCATTGAGCACGAGCAACCTACGCCGTATGAGATGAGGTCTTTGCCTAGTATTAGAATGATGAAAGTCATTATAACTAACCTCAGTGGCATTGTCGTAATCATTGACTTCACACACAGGGTGGTGGAAATGTTCTTCTGTGTAGGGAACTGTTGGATAGGAATACTGATCAATAACCGCTGTACTACCGCCAGTTCCATTGAAAGTCTGATTCGTGTTCTGTGGTATTGTCATATGATTGAATACGACGTCTACGTAGATTCTGCGGAATAAGTTGTTTTTCTTTTAATCCGGCAGTCAATATGTTCGGTGATAATCATATTGATAAAATTAGGATTCCATGCTTCAAGTAATTGATTGCAGATACCAAGCGTATATAGATAAAGTATCCAACGGAAACGACTTGCACGTAAAAATATAATAATTCTGATGACCAGTCTAGTACCAAGGGGTCTCGTGTTATCAGGTAACTGAGTTGTGAAGGTCATATAGGCAGTCGCTCCATGCCAAAGACCCAGCTGCATCCGGTTAGACTAGAAGCCGAACCCAACATACTTAGTTGGAAAAGGCCTGAGAAATGATATGTATTTGGGGAGAATTAATATATTTTTTTCAAACGTATTGCTAGTCCGAGACTAAGCTTCTTTAGGTGTGACTGGAATGTGGTTTATTCAGAAAATTCTAGTGCATTTTCTGCGGCAACTATTTTTGTGACGTCTTTATTTTAATCGCAATCAACATTATAATGTGCAAATGTGACTTTCGACTTACCACCACGCATATTTAGACTGATAACGATAAGAGATACCAACTAATATGGATACATCAGTTATCATTGTAATATCATTTAATTTATTAGGATTATCAGTAAAAACCGGTTACATATAGATGTAAAAAAATAAAATAAAACAAAATTGCATCTCTTCTATACCCAACAGTGAGATAGTGAATTGGCCGATAATTATGGCTAGATAGGCCAATGGTCTAAACTCAATTAGCATTGTCTAAAAAACGAAAACATACCTAACACCAACTTTGTTGCACCTAGTAGTCATGTTCAAGAAATCCGCTTCGTCTCCCGAACGGGTGCTCAGTTTATACGACATGACTTGGTAACGCTCGTACCAGGGTCTTGTACCGTTTAGATCTAATATCAAGTTCTCTGAGGCTGGCGATGTCTGGTAATTAAGAAACGGTTTATAAGTAACTGTGTGTAGGGCCTATTATTATTGTTTGATTTTAAAGAAGCCAAAAAGGTAGGCATGTTAAGGTTACCTGATTACCATTTCAACTCGATTTTTTTAGCTTTTTCTTAAAGAAATATTGTCCATCATTCACTACGAATTAGTCCTGTAGTGTATTAGTCGAGGGTGCTTTTAAAAATATATATTACCTACTTATGCACGAACATTGACACAGGCCCTGTGTCAATTTTTGTCCCGTGCGGGAGTCGAAACCGTGAAGTGCAAAAGTCAATCCCCAACCCATTGAGCTTGACTGACTGAATCATACAAGGATTTGGAAATATTTGGGGAAGTTTATTTGCAAAAGTATCTCTTATATAATCAAAATTTAGTATTAGTATACTAGTAGTACTATTATAAGTTAATAAGTACCTGAACAGCCCCAAAGCGTTTGGGTCCAAGAAACCTCTCGCATTCTTCTGCAATGTCTAACCACTTCCATTCGAACATCTGAACGATGACAGAGCGGCCTGGCCACTGGTTAGTCTTGATGTAGGCCTCGCACGAGAACACCGCTCCAAACAATGAGCAGAACGAGAGCCACACTAGAAGCGTCATTGTCTGAAAATTAAATTGCTTACATATTTTTTGATCGGATAGTTATAATTTAATTTTTATTTAAAAATATATTTCTTTGAAGCCGGTTTCAATGAAGGTGTAGTTTCTCAATTCGTATTTTTTATTGTTAAATTTTCTTACAGAGTCCAACAATCTAGCAGTCATAACATAGGTGGTACCTATCATTTGCAATTTTTGGCGATATTTCTTATTCTCAAAAAAAAAGTAGTACCTAAGTGGATTCGAAT
Organism: Pyrrhia umbra; assembly: GCA_963891755.1. NCBI lineage: Eukaryota > Metazoa > Arthropoda > Insecta > Lepidoptera > Noctuidae > Pyrrhia > Pyrrhia umbra. The sequence goes on from OY982930.1 coordinate 5,234,852, forward strand.
CAAAAGTGGGTGTTTTAGGACCTGCCATAATATGTAGGTATGTAATTATACCTACATATTATGGTTACAATTGAATTGCCAAAAAAACAAGCCTATGTACTCTGCCATCATAAGAAAAAAACTACTACCATAGCCACCATTTTTTTCGATATTGAGTTAAGTACATTATTCGGAATCAGGAAAAAAATCTGATTACTTATGTTTGTAACTCATATATAGAAAAAAATAATTGTTAATGCCTTTCTTTTTACGACAGCAGTATTCATGACCACTACTTACTTTACCACTACTTGGGATAGGTACTTACATAATGTGTGTAAACAACTGTTCAACGTGAGAACGTAGACAAAATAATGCAGTTTGAAATCAAAACACTTACCTAGCATAATAGCAGACGCTTTAACTATTATGAAAAGTGCCACACTTACCACGTCATACAAGTACTATGCTGTCCAATGAGAACTGACTACATAACTCAAGCGAATAGATAATAATCAGTCACGAGCAGAAAATATTACGTCACGTTACATAACTTTGAAAATTTAAAACCTCCTTTTTGAAGTCGGCTAAAGAACTATCGTTCGCTCACTGGCCGAAAATTTTATATTTTTTTAATTAGCTTTCTGCACTTCTCCAAAAGTTTATTAAGCCAATATTTATCCTTCCATGCGCGCAGTTCCTTAAATCTGCGATCCAAAGTTTTAACCTCACTTAGGTATCTACCTATTTATTTTAATATAAAGCAAATTATTGTCACTCTTTATTTCTTCACTTTCTTAACTGGTATCTACCAAATACCAGGTACTCATTAATACCTGCATATAAATCGACAAAACACAAATTCATTCAACGACATTTATAAAAAAAAACTTCCTACGTACTACTACTACCCACGATTTAAATGACATTAAAATATTAAGCACTGTTGATGTCGTCTGTACCAAATAACCTAGCAAAAATCTTTAAAAATATCGTATGAGACCTACCACTTGGTATGTATTTTCCTTTAGTCGCATTGAACTTAGCTTTTAATACAAACCATAAACGTACCTACATATTTTAACTAGATTTATCCCGAAGAAAAAGTTCTTAATGGACAAACAATATTATTTTCTACTTTTGAATTACGGAATTCCAGAAACGCTATTAATCTTTTCCACTTATATCAGTACTTGATTCATAAGACTTAAATGCAGAACAATCTACGTGGGTACTTATTTCTTGACTTGCATCCACTTCCCTCATGACGTATTTATTATACTCTTGAAGGTCGGTGCAGAATTATGAGTTGATTGAGTATCACTTGTCATAATAACAATCAGTCCACTTCATATTGTTCCTTTAGTTGTTATATATCTACGTTTCCTTTACATTTTACTAGCTGTTTCCCGCGGGTTCACAGAGCCCTGACGAAACTTTTTGGTACAACTAGCTGTGTGTGTAGTAACCAAGTCTACTTGATAGGAAAAAAAACCGGCCAAGTGCGTGTCGGGCCACGCGCAGTAGGGTTCCGTAGTAGGAGTTAGTTAGTCGACTATAGCTCTGTAACCGGTTAAGCCTACTTAGCCGTGATAGTTTTCCTTGTAATTTCATTACATTTACTACGTCTGTGATTTTTTTCACATTTCTAGGTACAGCCATTCAAAAGTTAGAGGGGGGGGGTAACTCGTATCGAACAAAAAATTTCACTTACAATCTAGATATTTCGCAAATGGCTCGCTTAACTGAAAAATGGTCTTCACACACCCATAATATTTTTGAAAGACCTATCTAACGATACCCCACACGAAGGGGTACGCGAGAAAAAAATATTCATCCCTACTTTACATGTTTGGGAGCTATCCTAAAAAAAAATATTTTTCAAAATTTTATTTTACCACTTTCTCGGCGTGATTAATATACATATTCATACCAAATTTCAGCTTTCTAATAACAAAAACCACGGAGCTATGCCGCGGACAGACACAGACAGACAGACAGACAGACGGACAGAGCGAAACTATAAGGGTTCCTTGTCGGACTACGGAACCCTAAAAATAGGTATTGAATTTAGGGAATATTGTATTAAAAGTGAGGTGAGGACAAGAGAAACATTGTTATTTTTAGCAAATTTTATTAAGAAAAAATAAATACATTTTATAAAATCTATTACAATCTTAGCTGCTATGACTGAAATTATGGACTTGTGACCATTGCACTGACTCCCTTTAGGACAGTAGTAACCAAGTTTAGAGTTGCCATGCGTCAAAACTACGTATACGATAATTAATCGACACGAAAACGCGTAACAAATTGTCCCCTTATACTTACAAGTCCAACGTCTTTTAAATAATCATATTAAAATATATATTATGACATTTCGCATACCGCACGCCTAATAATAGAGTGACTGAAATATATAAATCACTATAATATGGTTAAGGCGCCAAATATTATTTAAATATATTGTTTTTTTTTTCTTCCAAACTATAGACACCAGTGAAAGAGGCGGGTCAGTTCAGGAGCAAAATTCTTTTTTTTTGTCTTTATTTTTAGGAACTTAATCAAAAAAAACCCCAGTCCCATCAGTCTCTATGAAGAGTTAAAAGATCTCGTTAAATTAGATTAACTTATTTCGACCCTAAAGCTTAGTCGATGAGTCTATCATTGAGCGTGCGTTAGTCTAAGTAATCTTAGATACATGTTACACTTACCGAGCTAAACGTATGCAAAAATATGTAAATATCATCAATATCATCATATAATATATTTCATGTAAACATTTCCAAAATATCAAGGAAATATTATGCTAAGACCACATTATGCACCCAGCGCTATAATTGTGTTTAAATAACACCAGAATTTAACGAAGTAAATAAAATTATAAACAAAGTACAAGTTGGACACGCACACGAAGGGTTCTGTACATCGTACAAGTTATAAGAGCAGGCACAGAACCCATTGTGTGCGAGTCTGTTTTTAATGTAATGTAATTTAATGTTAATAGCGGCACAGACTATGTGAAAATATCTACTCTTCTCTATATATTTCGAATCATGAGATACAGCCCGCTGGCAGACCGACGGACGGACAGACAGCAGAGAATTAGTAATAGGGAATTATAATGACACCCTTCGTGGGTGTCAACGGAACAGCAGTACGGAACCCAAAAAAACACACTTAAGTATTTTTTACTTCAAAGAGATTTGAAGATAGGTACTAAAAATTACTTTGCCTAATTCTAGCGTCATCTATAAATATACTTATTTTCTATAGTAAAGTTAATAATTGTAGTCAAAACTAGCCAAATTAACTGTGAATCTAGTCGGAAAACCATCTCGCAACCTCGCGCTTTCCATATTCCAAACTTACGATGAGTGTCGAGATGACGTCACCAAATCCAGATTCACAATTAATCCGACCTAGTAAACAGCGACGAAAAATATATTTACGTATATTCTTACATGGCGAATAGCAGTTCTATTTTTTGAGCATGCAAGCTGAAAATAAAAAATATATTTTCTTTCTCTTTTCACGTAATTGAATTCCTCTTCAATAAGGCAACAGTTTCCTTTGCTTCTTGTCAGTGTGAATTATTCATATTTTATAAAATCTCTGCAATGTTTTTACTGTAGCTAAAAGTTTTATTACATACAGGGTGCACCAAACTTTTTATCATTTATACTTTTAAGAATATCACAAAACATATATCATAAATATTTAGATGAAAAAAATAGCAAAATTATTCAATTTTATCCTCCATTTTGACAGATCTTGGATGACAGTTCTTCCGTTTCTCGTATATTTTTTTGATGCAACAGGCTGTTAGTCTTATTCATAATAACGCCATTAGCTTTATAAACCTATAGCTAACGGACTGTTTTATCCCTTTCTGTCAAGTTAAAACAAACTTTGAAAGAAAGAGTAGAAACGGTCAGATCAAAAAATATATATGAATATGACGTTTTTTATATTACTTAGATCTAAAAGCCACCATCTACTATATTTTTACACAAATATAGGTATAGCTTCAAATACGACATCTACAATGCCTAATTAACCTCCGTCCAACCATTTATCATACCTTGGACACAGCTACGTCTATGTAGTTTCTTAATGATGCAACAAAAGACAATATGCAATACTTCATGGAAGTATTCAGCGTCCATGGAATCTTGCATTTTTTCTAAATGGTTGAACAGAGTATAATTAGCTTATCAAGTTAACATTGACAATACATATGCTATATTTCTATATAAGCTTACGAAGTTAGATGAAACTGAAATGACTATATTTTTTTTAAGTAAAGTAAACCAAAAATAAATTAAGCAAACAATAAAATAAAGTAGCAAGGTCTACTTCTAAGTATATAAATTATTCAACTGCAAATCAATAATTAAAATCCGATGATAAAATATTTGAAAATAAGGTTTGAAAATCCCAAATTTTAATTATCCAGCTCTTGCAATCGAAAAAGATTTTAAAGTACAGAACTATGTTTTTTTTTCCATAAATAGAACGAGTGATAAAAATATTATAAACCTTTACAACATACGCTTAAAGAACATAGTCTCTTCTTTGAACCTCCAAAATCACGTTTAGCTGTCAACAGTTCCGATGACGTCACAGTGTTGAGTTCAACACGCGCTAAATTAACAAAAAAAACCTCAAAACTCATTTAAATGCATATTTGTTTAGAGGAGTTGGGTTTTATTATTTTAGTCAGTCTTTATATATTAAGAATGTTTAAAGCCAAACAAATAGATCACTTTTACAGTCGAGTCAGTTAATTTGTTTATAATTAAATTTTTGGTTAAATTTATTAAACAATGAGAAACTCAGGTATCTATCACATTAAAATATTCCAGTTGCAAATTTCTGAAATATTAATAAATATAAAAATAAATGTTAGTTATAAAAATCGACGCCGGAAAAAATATGAATTTCATTTTCTTTTTGTGAATAAATTTCATCATTTTTTATATGAGTATTGGTTTGTTCTGTAGTTTTTTAACCAATGCTTTAATTATTTTTTTATAAAAAAATTAAAAAGAGAATAAAAAAATAACATATATTTTAAGTCAAATACATTGACTACCTACTTATGCCTGGTTTTGAAGTACTTATACAAACCACCGACAAAAGAACCTCAGAAACCGGGCATTAAACGGTTATTTTTTTTTCAATATTCGAATAATTAAGTCATTTTTTTTATTATATATTAATTGCTTCAGCAGCCAACAGCCGGAATGTGGTTGATGACGATATAATATAAGTCATGTCTAAATTCTTCGCGTATTTAATTTAAATTAGGCGGAACAATGGGAGATGGAACATCATGAGGGGAAATAGGATGAGTCTGTTCATCTGTCATAGCTTACAAGATCTTCTCTAAGAAAATCCTTAAAGTCAAACTGACTTTGCGAAATTGACCATATTTTATACACATATGACACTATTTATTCTTCTGTTCTATATTGAATTCAACAGTATCACTGTCCGTCATGTAGACACAATAAATTAAACAATTCATTGTATAGTATATCGGTGTGCTAACCTAACTGGTTAAAATATCGATAACTCTATAACTTCAGCACTCTATTTACTTTGATATAATTCAATTTATCCATGTAATTTAAATTTTAAATATTTTATTCTAAACTCGGCGCCAAAAACAGTGGGTTCGGCGCTGTGTTCAAGTTAGCTGATTGGAAGGATCGCTTTATGCTTACATGAGGATACTGCTCACGCCATTCTAATACCTGTAATAAATACAAACAATATGTTATGTTAGAGTCGCGGTGGCCTAGTGCTCCTAGTGGTTAAGACCTGCCTCTCGTGTTTGAAACCTGTATGTACCTGCCTATTCTAAAGTTATATGTACTTTCTAAGTGTATTTTAGACACCATTGACTAACGTTGAAGGAAAAATCGTGAGGAAGCCTGGACTAAATAGCGTGAAAATCGCCGATAATCTAGTCTTGTCTATATGAGAAAAGGCGTTCACCCAATGGTGGGAAATGGGATAGCAAATAGGTTGATGTGTATTATTTTAGCTCGTGGTTAAGTCACAAGGTAGCTAGCTTAATCTGCACATGCCACGATTAGTTTTAAATATAAAATCAGTCGGATGTCGTAACGCGCTTGGTCAAATCATAAGCAGATCTCGCTAACATGGCCGGATAGCTCCGACACTACATACCTGCGATTCTTGAATTTGATCGCAGAAACTGACGTCCAGAAGTCTCAGGTCCCTGCATTCCGCCAAGATCCTGTAAAACAAGTTAGTTGGAGATTTAAATAGTTAACTGGGAATTATTCTTATATTACACAATCAAATCATTAAGCTATCGTAGGGTACCCCTTGGTTTTGCGATGTTGATTCTTGCACGGGGCAAAATGTTAATTAAATGGCCCAGAGCAAGGTTTTTCTGGCTGTAGAAATCAGTGCATTGAACCAAACGATTAAGTATATAATTTTTTATAATCTATTATGAGACTCTTGGCCGTATTTGAAAAGATTAATGTCATTCGTATTCACAAAAATGCCTTTCGGCGTTTTTTGTCACTCTATATCAAGTTTAAAGAGTCTACAGGGTCCCAACCTTCATACTAAAATTAATCTAAATTAGTTCAGCAGTTTCACCACGAATACGTTACAAATAAACAAACCCACATTCGCATTAATAACAGAACATTTTCTATTAAAAACAAAATACTCACGAATCACAAATATCCGGAGTGACGGCCCTGACTCCCAACAAATCCAACTGCGCCAGTTTAGGAGCTCTAGGCAGGAGAGCTCTTAGATCCCGGTCGCAAACACCACGAAGAGCTCCCAGGAAGAGCTTGCGAAGCTCTCCGCCCGACAACCACGCGAGCCATTCACCCGAACCGCCCGCTTGCAGGCTGTCGAATAAATACATGCTTGTTTTTCTCATTAATGATTAAGCCACTGTGAGTTAATACGGGTGACATGACAATTGAATAGCTGACACTACAATCAAATGATATACTTTTTATGAGCTGTCAAAACGTGTTTTTCCGTAGATTTTATATGGAAAGTGCAATGTGTTGTCATCTATATAATTTTTACAGTTAAGTTCAAATTGATTGGGATTTCAGTGTTAAAATAAAGTGTTTTTTAGAGACGTCTTGTAATTATTTATTAGCCTCAACTACCCAATTAAGCTGTGTTATTGCTCTCTAAAAACTATGGGTGTATTATTATTCTAGAAAAATCTCGCTCGTTTAGAAATTAGGCTTTCAATTGAATGATTGCATCCCTGTACCAGGGTGAAATATGTCACGTTCTGTATGTATTATTTAACAACTTATGTACCATATTTCAAGCAAATGATATCTTATCTAGGATTTAGACTACTTGTAACAAAATATTTTTTGATACAGGTATCTATCGATGGCCCTAAATTCAGAAATAATGAACATTGCGCGCCCCTTGCTAACTTTTAATCTATATAACAATACAGAAATAAACTTACCACCAGCCGACATCCAACTCTTGAAGATTCTTACAATTTCCAAGCGCTCTTATTCCGTTTGGAGTTAACGAGTAAGACTTCCAGAAGTCCACCGACACCAAGTTCGGACAGTTAGCGCCGAGAGCTATCGCCACCTCGTCCATTGATGATATCATTTTGCACGATCCTGGAGATATTTTTTTTAATTCAAAATTACGAGACTTATTGTCGGTGAAGTTCTAACAGTGCGTAAGTCATTATATGTTTTTGTTCGCATTTCTCCAATCCATCAAAAATGACTTACGCACTGTTACAACTTCACCGACGTTATGTAATGATTATTAACCAGTTTGTTTAACTATAATTTCAGGTCGGATTACATCGATGCTCGCGCCGCGTACAGAGGGGACAGAGAGATGACAAGACTGCGTAAACAAGCGTCATGCCCTTTGACGTCACGGGTCGGTTACAAGTCATTTTTACCGACTAACGTGTCAATATTGCTTAAAAAATGCTTACCAACATTAAGATGGCGAAGTCCAGGGTTAGACCTGATGATGGCGACTGCAGCAGAAGTGGTGATATCAGTTCTATATAGATCCAAACGCTTGAGCCTCTGTAGTGCCGTGAGACATATCCAGTCTGAACACCCGACAACGGATCGAAGACACAACTCTGAAAATTTATGCATACATTTTCACATCTAGGAGTATGAACTAAGAACATCCGTCTCACTTATAAAGTCCGATTAATTTTTAATCTGCTGCTTAGCAAAAGATTACCAGAAACCTCACTTATAAATGCTGTTTACCGTTAATCCGCACTTAAGTTAATAGCTTAAGTAAGGATTAGGTGAGAAGTGGATAAACTTCAGATTACAGGTTTTTATAAGTAAGACGGTAACAGTGTAGGTTGTCAAAATTGTGAATTTTATAAATGACTCGTACAATATTTCCTTTTGTTTTGCATATATAAACAAATTAGATAACTTATTTTCGGTATAACTTCATCAAATTAAATGGCTGCAACATATTTAGCTATAATTATACGTAACAGTTACGAACATTCAAAATAATTAATGCATAGGAAGACATAGTACAAATTTATAGTATAGTCTGTACCAATACCAAAAAAAAACAATGTCGTAACCTATTTTGTCCTAATTCTGCCACAGAAATTAAGAAAATTGCGTAAGGATGGCGCATTTATGTCAATTTCATTGTCTTAAACATCATCATTCATTCTTTATTGAAAATTTAAAACAAAATAGGTTATGAGTATGTTTATATTTTTCGTCAAATCAATTTATAAACTATAACTATGTTCTTTATAATGCCAACTATTTTCAGATTTAAACCATATAGTAACAAAATACCTTGTAAACAAGTAGAGGTGTCAACGATGGCTCTTAGCACCAGGTTGTCAACGAATTTGCAGCAATTCATGCGCAGATGTGTTAATTCGGCACCGCTGTCTTTGAGGAAACTGCGGAACAAAACCTTGGGCTTAATATGATTATAACATGATACCAATAGAACAAAATAAATTATATCTTCTATATCTATATATATATAAAAATGAATCCCTATTTCCCTTGGTCACGACATCACGCGTGGACCGCTGGACCGATTTGGATGACATTTAGTACAGAGATAGAAGGGACCCTGGAGAAGGATTTAGGCTACTTTTTATCCGGCTGCGTGTAGTAGTTCCGTCGGGACGCGGGTAAAACCGTGGGCAACAGCTAGTAAACTATATATTTTTTAATCTATAAAATTGATATCGGCTCATAGAACCAATTATTTACACCCATTTAAAAAAAAAGTTACTTTTTAAAATAGTTGTCGGTCAAATTCTGTCACAATGGACGATAAAACTGAATAATTTGCTATTTTTTTTTCCTTTCCGGTTTATTTACGTAACAACTTAGCGAAATTCACTGATGCTGCAAGGGCTTTCATTTTTTAATTAGGATGTCACGCAAAAAAAAAATGCAATTCAATTAAACAACGCGAAACCGTGAGTGGCAGCTAATATGTAAACAACTGCGTTATCTATACAAGAAAACATTAAAAACTAAAGGAAGTTATCGTGACAACATTGTCTCTTCTAGCTAAACGTAAACAAAAAGTAAAAACAAATTAACAAACAGCCTTAATCTTGCAACAATTCCACTCATTGTTCAAGTTCAGGTATTGCGTTCATTATAGCAATTACAACAGCAATGGCAATGGGTACTCACTTCACTACGTAATTGGGTTGGATCATGCGATGACTCCCGCACCATGATAGATCGAGTTTTTGAAGGAACTTGCAACGCATTGAGAGGGTTACCAGCACCTGGAATTAAGAATATCACAATTTTAGCTAATATATTAGTGGTGAACAATGTATAGTCGAGTAATATACATAATAGTTCATTTTCAAACATTACACACTTAGTGTGTGTACCGATACCCGATAACATTAATAGAAAGTAATAAACAATTTCAACTAAATAATATTCCAATTATGAATTTATCTGGTAGATAACTTCTATCCAACAATAGTAAAAGGGTCTCGGCGGTTTAACTTTAGTACCATAGATAGAACAGTAACAAGTGAAAGTCCGCATTTTATAATAACGTTTTATTTGGCTCATGGTGCAAACCTACTATAATCCTAGAACTTTATTTAGATCGCGTTTTAGAATAAGGCTGTTAATGTCTTAATTACAAGAAGCTTTATAATATAAGATTTTATGGATGATAAAACTGCCTGCTACTCTTAGGGCCGAGTTTTCAAAATCAGATAACTTTTAAATAAAGAATAAATATTTGTCAAACTGTCATATTTATCCATCAGACAGATAAAAGTTATCTGACTATTGAAAAATCGGGACTTCCGGTCTTGCCGGTTGTTGCTGAGTACCAAAGTTTTATATTGAGCGACTGCCTAGCTGACCTCCACAAGCCAGATACCAGGTAACACGATACCCCTTGGTAATTTTGACTACCCGTAACAACTGTCAATATTCTACAAATGACAGGCGGGAACAACAGCTTATCGTCCCGGTATGACATAAATGGTCACCCATCCACCGACCGAAATCGTACCCTTAATCGATGGACCCTAACAGCTGTTACTATTGTCACGAGGATTTCCTACTAAGTGGAAATTGAAAAAGTCCCCCTAACTACGAATGGAACTTTTTAAGTGTGCGATATTTCTTCCTTCAAAAAAACTTAGAGGACTTTTCATTCAAAGCAAACAGTAATTATAATACGAAAATTAATTTTGGTACAATGTGGTTATTAATTCTTAATTACAGTCCTACAAGAAACCGAAATACTAAACCAGTTCTAAGATATAAATGAGACTTTTGAACTCTAAACGTGATTATTACACGTGACTTCAAACAATACGCGCCGTCTACCGCATTGTTAGGGCCGGCTTACACTATCACAATTATGAGAGGAGGAAAACAAATGTCCTAATAAAATTCTTTAAATACTTGTCATATATTTAAAAATAATATATTAACAAAATATTTAAATAGATCATTTTACTCCAGTACCTATATCAAATGTCTCTTTGATTATGTGGGATCAAAAATCTAGCAAATTGAACCATTCTATTTTACGCTTACTTAATACTTCTTATTTTAAATCCTTGTTATAAGTTTACTATTTAATTTTAGTTAACATGTATCTACTTATCATAAAACAATTAAAAAACTATAGACAAATTAGTATGTTTCACATTCAGGATTGAATTTAACAAATCCGTAATATCGTATAATTATGCTTAGGCTAATTGGATTTTTGCATTAGGAAAATCTTTGTAGCAATTCCATTTCCATTCCAACACGTCGCATAAAAAACTGATATGATAATTACCTGTGATTGCACACAATGCCAGTATGGCCTGAGGTCTATACTTCTGTAAAGTATCGCGTCTGAAGCGAGCCTGTTGAAATGCCTATTGACTTGAGCACATCGGCACAACGACTGGATGTCCAAGTACTTCATCACACAAAGTATAGTTTCGTCCTGAAAAATAAATAAGATAAGTTAATAAGTTTTTGTATACGCTAATCTTCGGTGGGTCCATGGTAAAATTTATATCGAATAATCGTATAATCATTCGAAGGCGATAATCGATTGATCGGATAATTATTCGAATGCGATAATCGAGCCACATGACCGATTCGCAAAAGCCTATAGGCTAACAATTATTATATTTGATTAAACTTCTCATTAACTCTATATCTGTTAAGTTGTATATTGGGAATGAACATTGACGTTGGTCACAAAACATTGTCACGCCATTAACACGAGTGACGTAATTGGAACTGTATGTCCATTTTACCGCATTATTTTAAATGCATTTAAATGCATACTTCTGGTATACTTTACATGAAATCCTTTAAAATGAAGATAAAATAAAAATATTGCATATTCCCCATTAGGTACGTAACAATGTTTTTGTTACTCCAGTGTTTACCCCCTTGCAAAGGAAATCGATAACGAATACCTAGTCATAGAGTTTATCGTTGTTCCGAACTGTTGTAAAACTGTTTTTATTTTTACTTTTTCTTTTAATTTATATAAGTTTTATTGGATATTGAGATTGTTTCGTTCTTTGTTATTATAAAAGCCTCACGCGAGCACTGGCTGCAAATTTTTAATATTTTGCCTAAAATATTTTATTACGTATTGAATAGATAGGAGCAATTTTTTGCCTCATGGTCTACTTGCGAATCCTTCTCTTTTTCATTAAAATAGAACCTATTCCATATGACTCAGTTTCAAAAAAAAATGCTGGCACAAAATGTGTCGCAGGTCCATCATAATTATTTGAAAATAGAACAGCAGACACCAATATTTGCGCAGTAAACATTGCTTCCTAATACATATTGGTCTATTTATAGTTCCTATTGTTTTAGATGACTCGCATGTCTAGGTTAGATTATTTATGTATTACTTACTACGTACTATGATGCGTTATTGAATAACAAAATATATCTACACTGTTTCGTTTAGTTTCATCCGCGTCCCCGGGGAACCACTTAACGCACCCGAAAAAATCTAGCCTATATAGTCTCCTGGGTACCATCTACCTCCTATCTAAATTTCATTTAAATATTTTAAGTAGTTTTACCGTGAAAGTGTAACAAACAAACAAATAAACTCACTTTCGCATTCATAATATGAACGTAAGGATAGTTAGGATCACCTAAAAAATATTGTATCAAACACAATTCCTACCAAGCTGAGCTCAGCCCGCTTATGGAAAGTTCCTAATCACTAATGGAAAACCCGAATCTAACGTGTGAACATTTTAGGCCAATTAAGTATCACATGCTATTGCAAGAAACTTGTTACTATATTTAGGCGATCCTTAACCTTAATGCTTCACCTATCTGGCTTCACCACCTACATTATGGAATGTTTATCCAATATTCGGCACGTGCAGAGAAGAATTTACAATTTAAAGATGAAAAGATTTTGCTCCGAATTAAACCTTGAGCCGGACTTATCTAAAACTCACTCAAATGTTTTTATTTCAAATAGGTCTTTGCAGGCACTTATGAAACGTCAAGCTAGTAGCATGGTTCCAAGGAGTGGGTCTTATGGAGAAGAACCGACAAGAAACCCCATAGAGACTGGGAAATGTTTACAATGTTTTTTTTTACAGTACAGGTTATCTCTGAGAAAATTATACAATTCAATCTTTCATCTCAATAATTTTTCTTTGCGACAGTAATCTACGCGATCTTTTGTTTTTCACACGAGGGCAAATAAATAAAACGAATAAATCCGAAAGCAAAAGATTTGCCACCACCGATGCTGTAGCTATGCCCTGTCTGTGATACAATGTAATACTGTCTACGTCTGAGTCTGTTTGTTGACTGCGAATAAACCAAGTAGGTATATCAAACGGATTATCTTTTATTTCAAAAAAACATACGGGAAGAGAAGTCATTTTATTAATGCAAATTGAAATGGTATCATTCTGTTTCACACAGATGAAATAATACAGGAAATCTTATTCTAAATGGTTGTTTCTCACGCTAGCGATAACTATTTAATAACATTAATATCAATTCACTATTATGGTATTGAGTTGCCTTGGTGGCATTTAATCGAATGCAAAATATAGGCGAATATCCTCGAACGATAGATAAAGATAGAAATCTCTTTCCGCTGAAACGCTTGTGGGCCAATACATCACTCTAGAAGTCGGTGTCTCTAAGTTACTGTTGTCAGTATTTTGCCACCAACTTTTAGAGCGATGTATAATGTGTTAATCATCAATCTTCATAATTGGCGGAGTAATCGCGTAACAAACATACAGTCGAGTTGAGAGCCTCCTCCTTTTTACGGTTCTCCGTAGTCCGACAAGGAACCCTTATAGTTTCGTCATGTCCGTCTGTCTGTTTGTCTGTCTGTCTGTCCGCGGCATAGCTTCGAAGTTATTGATACTAGACAGCTGAAATTTGGTATGGATATTTATTGATCACGCCGAGTAAGTGGTAAAATAAAATTTTGTTTTTTTTTTTACGACAAACACGTAAAGTAGGGATGAATATTTTTTCCCTCGCGTACCCCTTCGTGTGGGGTATCGTTAGATCGGCCTTTAAAAATAGACTGTGTTAAGACTATTTTTCGGTTAAGCGAGCCATTTGCGAAATATCTAGATCTTAAGTGCAAATTTTTGTTCGATACGAGCATCCCCCCCCTAACTTTTGAATGGCTGTACCTAGAAATGTGAAAAAATTCACAAACGTAGCACATGTAATGAACTTATAAGGAAAACTCACGGCTAAGTAGGCTTAACCGGTTACAGAGTTATAGTCGACTAATTCCTACTACGGAACCCTACTGCGCGTGGCCCGACACGCACTCGGCCGGTTTTTTAAGTTGGTTAAAAATTTAGTAAATACAGAATGCGAAGACAAAAACGACTGAAGAGGGATCTAGAATGAAATGTATATGAAACGAGCTGTTTCCCGCGATTTCACCCGCATCCCGAGGGAACTACTTCACGCACACGGGTAAAAGTATCCTAATGTTAATCCAGGTTATAAACTATGTGTGTACCAAATTTCATCCAAATCCGTTCTGTAGTTATTGCGTGAAAGAGTAACAAACATACATCCATTCATTCTTACAAACTTTTGCGTGTATAACATTAGTAGGATTTGACATGAAAAAAAAAATGAAACATAGTTAAGTTTTTATCTGGGTGCACGAAGAATGCTGTGGGTGAAACTGGCAACAGCTCACCTATAAAGATCTGCCATTCCTGCAATAAGGCATTTAAAACTTACAGGTAATCTCTGGAAGTCGCCGAGGGGTGGTCCTGTATCGATTTGTTGCAGACTTCTAGGCTCAACGATCTGAGGTACCATGGTCTCATGAAGGTTCGACGCGATGATCCTGTTAAGCAGCTGACCTGAAAACCATTGATGTATTAGCAAATTGTATAGTTTGATTTGATATCAATAAAAAATAATTCTAAGACACAATTTGTCTAAAAACGCACTTTATTTTTTCCCTGAAATACTGGATTTATTTTCAATTTACTGTAAAAGTAGATTTTTTTGGCTTTAGAATCAATAATAGTAAGCCAATTGAATTGGAAAATTAGTGACGTCACAGTTCGATATTGCCATGCAAAATTTATGGTAGAAACCCGTTTGACAGCTAATAAAAATAATGTCAATTGATTGGCGATGTTAACTCCATTTTTTTTTTATTATAAATAATAAATAATAATAAATAAAATAAATCGTATGCTTATTGATACTATTTTCGATTGGCTGCTTCGCTGCGTATCACAGGTTTAATTTTAGATAACAATTTAATTGGAATTAATTACTTTTTTAACTTTATTTCCTCTTAAGTTTAGGTTCATAAAAAATGCATTTAAAAGTAACGTGCAGAAATACATTTACACGTTATTTTATAATAACTAAATGCTTATTATTATAAATTACCAGAAATAATTACAACTAGGTACTCAAACCAGTCTGTAAAAAAATAAATAACGCACACTTTCCGTCAAGCATTTAATTACCGGTTACGACAAAAATGAATGATTTTATAAATCTTAAACATATTTTTATCATGTTCCAATCTATGAACTGCAATGCTATACCTACGCAGATTCACAAAAGGATAAACATAAGTGCCTTGACGTCACTATACTGTGTCATGTAACTTAAATAAAATAAATCCAATTAAAAACCAGCGGTAGGTACAACGCAATGAACATAACAATTATTATTTAGCCATTTCAAAGTACAATTTTGAAACCAATGCACTTCAACATAAAGATAAGAAACGATCAAACAGGTACACGGGGATCGCAATCTCCATGCCATCCTCTCAATCAATTAGAACGGTATAGTGCAATTTGACATTTATATCCCCTGCAATAAAGATCAGAATCAATAAATGTCGGCTTGACCATGACCATGGACAAGCGTTTCAGTATTACGTCTGTGCATTAACTCTCGAGAAATAGCTATTGAAATATCTACCCAAGTATACCTTTAAATATTGTGACTATTTTTAGATTAATGACAATATCAATATATAATTTTATATATCGCCAAAGAAAGATTGCTATCACATTTTCACTATCATAATCTATGACTCATGGAATATGACAGTGTTTACTTAATGCGTTTTACTCATATGATATCGTTTACACACGTGAGGCCTTCAGGGTTCCGTGACACATACCTACTGTTTATCTTCTTCTACACTTATAATAAATCTGTAGAGAGGTCAATTCTGTACATGAAATATGTATATTTCTAAAATAACTATCAGGGGGTGATTAGGGATCGATACTGATGCCAAAAATGCAATCAGTAAAATTTTTGACTGTCTGTCTGTATAAACTCTATAGAAACAAAAACTACTCGACGGATTTTAACGAAACTTGGTACAATTATTTTTCATACTCCTGACCTGGTTAAAGTATACTTTTCATCACGCTACAATCAATACGAGCAGAGCAGTGAAGGGAAATGTTGTCATTTTGTTTAAACGCGCTAATCTCAGGAACCGCTGGTCCGATTTGAAAAAATCTTTCAGTGTTAGATAGTTTGTCCATTTATCGAGGAAGGCTATAGGCTATATATCATCACGACCAATAGAAGTGGAGCACCACTTTTCCACGCGGACGAAGTCGCTGGCAGAAGCTAGTTTTACATAACCATTGAAATAAGCCCCGAACTACGTGAAATACATCATGTTTTTGTACCAAAAACTGTCCAAGGGCATACTTTCGTAGTTTGTTATGCATCGGAAAATGTCCTAGCACATCATAATGCTTGTAAGTATTGTATAACTGGTATGAATGATTATTTCTATGATATGATAGTAATATTTTATTTTACGGCGTCAACAACACAAAAATGGTAGTTTTTTTTTATGTATGAAAGCATTTTGCACCCATCAATAGACTCACTGCGACAAGATCAGCTTAACCTTGAAGATCGATCAGTCTAGCAATTATTTAGCCACGAGCGTATCAAACCAAGATAATTGTCTAAAAGAAACCTTATCTACTTAAATCTTAGTACTTAGCTACACCCTGTTAATCCAAGCTGGAGCTGCGCGGTTGCAAATCATTTTTTTTTTAATCCGTCTTGACATGACAGTAATTAATTACTAGAGAATATTGCATAGGAATAAGTAGGTCCATCATAAATTATACATGATAGCCTGTTTACGCTCGGATTTTGGCACGTCATTATAGGATCGGCATTTAAGTAACACCTAAGGTTTATGTAGGGATATAAGTGGCATTATATTAAGATCATTACATTACGACGGCTTTCATTGATGTCACTGAAGTTGAATAGAAAAGAGGTTTTAACTCCATCTTTGTGGTCAAAAACATAATTGCACTGGAAGCTCATCAGGCAATTGTTAGAACCTAGGCTGCTAATGTTTAATCGAATGCATGTATAGGGCAGAATGTAACAAATGAATGATAACAATATATCAGAAGTTCGTGTTTTTGATATTAAAAAGGTGTAAATGTCATGCAAAATTAACGCAACTTGACTTTAAGAAGACATCGAAATACAAAGATTTCTGTGTAATAAAGTTTACCATACTTTTTCGACTTATGAAGTACCTAAAGATGACAAAAAGACTCACCTTTTTCGACCACTGGCTGTGTTTTCTTAAAAAACAGTGATGAGTATGAGAAGTTGTTCCTCATATTCTTCACGAGGTTCGGGGGCTGTTTGCCTCTAAGTAAGACTGCATCCAACTCCGTGTAGTAAGGGAGAAGCCTATGGTTGAACTCCAGTCTTAGGATTCTGTTCAAAGAAAATGGATTTTTAGGAAACGCTACCTATTCCAAAATGAACACAAACATAATCGAAAAGAAATAGTACCTTCCAACTTATTTCAACCTTCCGTTACATCGATGAAGTCACGTGTAAGCAAAAGTTGCATAACCAATGAAAAATGTATTTAATAAAATGTTACAAAAACGTGACTTATTTTCAAAGTATCGGAAAGCGGAAAGTCTGAACTCAAGGAAAACAATTATAAAGTCTGTCAAACAAAATGTCCTAGGCTTTGTCTCTCAAACTTTATACTTTTGTACCTACATAACAAAATCAGGAGTCACGTGTACCAAATATAACTTAAAACAACATACATTTTGTTATTGTGTAGGCTTCGGTCGTTGTATTTATTTAAATAAATAAATTATTATTAGGTAGTTGATGACGCTATAAATGTGAAAATTTTCTATAGGGACATTTCGAGAATTTTCTGAAACTATTGTAACGCGGATTTTTTACCTCTGTGCTAAGAAGTGGGGTCTCACTTTTTCTGTTAAGAGCTTAAATTAGTGACGCTTAGTATTTTGTAATAGGCTTAATTGTATAATTTTTGTTAGATTCTTATGCGTGCGAATGCTAATTGTTTTTCTTTCGTACCGACATGAACTACCTTCATAAAATAGCTGATGCCAGGGTAAAAATATCCGCCAATAAGCTGTTAGCGGTATTTATGAATGGCCAATTCAATGCAATCGCACATCCTTTAAAAACAAAAAAAAACGAAACAAATTAACTCACCGTGTTGGTACATTAAGCTGCCGTATTGGTGGGCTGAATATCCTAGGAGTGTCTCCAACGTACTCTGGCTCCCCTTCCCACAGCAACATCCAGGCTGTGGGGCCCAGGGCCCAAATGCGGACCAGAGCTCCAGGGTTGTAAGTCTCGAAGACCGACACTTCCAGTGGGTAGACTGCTTTTTCGAAGGACACTTCTGCCGAAAGTCATATTGTTTGCAACGGGTTCTAAGATTGAATACCAAGCTTAAAAAAGGCCAAGTGTGAGTCGTTCTAGCGCACCGAAGGTTCCGATCTTTGGTAGGAATATTATACACATAATATTAACTAGACTAAAACCCATCCATGTTCCTTCCTCTGCCCTTTCTATTCAGAGGGCGCGGTAACTCTTTGAATATCCTGCAGTCCCGGCAGGCTATGACCCTGGGGAAGGCCCCGTCACTGGTGCTGACAGCTCTTTGAGGCGAGAGTGGAACACGAACGCGCCGTAGACGCGGTCCTGGACCTTACCGGACGGCGAGCCATCCATAGCTCACCGTCCGCAGCCCCGCGATAACTAGACATACTATGTTATATCCTTCTTTCAACTACAGTGGGTCTAGCACAGACACACAAATGTAAATTTATAATAATTATACTCATTTCTCACATACTTTTTATTAAAATTAAAAAAAAATGGATCCTTTGAATTGTTCTTTTTAAATTTTGAACAACTCTTTTGCTTAGGAACAGTGTATTCTTGTTTCAAAAATGACGTACGTAGTTCATTCGTGGTAGGCCCACTGATCATAGGTATACCATAAAACTATGACAAAAATGCAAGTTGCATGCTACTAATAACCTTCAGGCAAGTTGCCTTGTAGGTATGTCATTAAAACGGTCCTTTAATTGGCAGATGCATAGCTTTAATTAGTAGTGAATTGCATAAGTTGCCATTAGTGTAATTTTATTTGCATATTGGAATAAATTTATAGAAAACTAACTAGTACAGTCTTTAATCTACCTTAAATATTAATACTTATTATGATTACAAAAATAATGTCTGTCTAGTGTCTATTACAGTGTCATGGTTAAACAGTTGCACCAGTTTTGAAGAAAATTGGCAAACAGTTTAAATGCAGAGAAGGGTTACTACTTATTATTAGTAATTTTTTTATTCCAAATGCAAAGCTAATGTAGGTACTTAATTTAAGAATAATTCATCATCATCATCATCGTGGGCTTATTTACCATCCCACTATTGGACAAAGGCCTCTTCTCACACAAAGAAGACATGACAATTGATCACCACTCTTGCTCCAGGCGGATTGGCGATTTCACTGTTTTTAAAAGTCAAAAGTCAATCTCATTTTATTTTACTTACCTACAAAATCTTGACTAGTGATTGCACTTGCATTTTGTGGCATGTAATCTTGTTGAGCTGATGGTGCTTCTTCCCACCAAGTTCCATAGGTTCTCTAAAAAGAAGCATTGATGTTTTAAATCTGTTTTTTAGACGAGTAAAATAAAAAAAAAGAAATGAGTGAAGGTTTAAAAAGCAATTTTAATAATATTTTAATGTAAAAGAAAAACTAAAAGAAGCTTTATTAAGACACATTTAAAAATAAAACTGCCAGCACAACTTTAAATTAAAAGTTTATATTATTTTGACATGTAGTTAGGTAATAAAACAAAATATGAATACATTATGGTGGCCAGTGACATTTATAATTTCAAGGCTTAAAAAGTTATTGAGCCTTGGCTGCTGTTTATTTACTTTTAAAATCACACAAACTTGTCCTCCCTTCACATGTGTATGATATTGGTTAGTTTCAAGTGGTTTATTAATAGGATGCCCTTGATTTTTATTTGCATAAGGAAATGCGCTGTAAAGTCTTTGTAGCAAAAAAAAACGAACACTTTTTTATTTTATAACTATAAAAAAAAATGCAATTTGAATTAAGAATGCTCATTTGTTCCTTTTTATTTTTTTATTTTTCAACTTATGGAATCATACAAAGCAACACATTATTATCCAAATTGATTATTGTTTTGCTTTATTTTCACTCTAGTAACAAATTTTTTAGCAAAAAAAGCCAATATTTTTTGTACTTAATAATTAAGATTACCCACTGACCGTAAAATAATTACTTACAGGTGCAAATACTCTTCAGTGGGGGGACTTCAGTGGCACTGACTAGACATACCTACAAATTGAGCTTATGACTATGAAAAGTTAAGCTAAGCTACCTATGTAATTAAATAAGAATATCAAAATTTGTTACACATAATGATATCCCTAAGGATTAAATTATTATCCTAAGGTGTTTAAACTTTCACATTATTAAAAAAAGTTTACTCTCAGAAAGACAGGATAATAATTTGAAATGTAAAGTTACCTCCTTCAGGTCCATCTATTTTACTTAGTTATAAATTTCTAATGGCCTAACTCTTGATCGATTATAACTGCGAAAAATATTGGTATTCATCACTCAAATTACGCGGCAAAAAAGCTATAAATAAAATCAACACAATAATATTCAGAGTTAAAAGAAAAATAACACAAAATGTAGCTACTTTTACCATTACGAAGGCCTGTGGGTAATCGCCGTAATCAGGAAAATTAGAAGGTGGTCCTCGTAGATTAAATGCAGTATAAGAGACACTTATTTCACTGCCGTACTGCGAACTAAAATCTTCAACATTATGAACAAACTGTTCTAATATCTGCGGTTCTTTTTCGTCATCCACATCACTGTCGTTTTTAAACCAAAACAAGGATGATATTACATCGGAACTCTGCATCTTTAATTTATTTAAAAACTCGCCCGAAAACTGCTTATTAAAAATTCACGGGAACTTAGTTATCGATGATGCGCGCTTCACGAATGTCGCATATAACAAAATTGTATGGTAAGTAAAAATAAAATGAAATGTTTTTTTTTTATTGACAGCTTCGCTCACTGACAAACAAACACTGGGGATACAAACATAATAAACCAATTCCGCAATTTTTGAGTGCGACTGTTTAACGTTAGCGATAGCGCTGTACTAATTGTCTGTGATAGCGCTAGCATTCAAAATGTACTCTGAAAACAGCAGAAAGACAAGCAAAAATGAAAATCAGTGCCATATTTTTGATAAGATGACAAAGGAAGAACTGTCAAATTTTATTAAAGCAGTTATTTTGTCGGAAGTCATGCAAAATGCTAGAAATAATTAAAAGCAGTGCTTGATTTGAAAAATGTACCAAATTTTAACAAGATTTTTGTGGAAAGAACCTGAAAAGTAACGTGTGTGACACTTAAGGACATAATCCTATAAATTTTATTGTTTATTTATAACTTTTGCTTAAATGCGCGGAAGACACACTTTAAACAAATTAATAAAGTAAGTGCCTACATTAAAATTGTCTGGGCCACATAAACTACTTCTGTTTAAAATTTGGAATGGATATTGTAAACACTTTTACAGCTTGGCAAAAAAGTCTAGAAACGGAACTATTTTTTTTTATTGCTGGCAGCCCCTGGCAATTAATGTCGTTCTGTGTCGTTCGATGTAAACAAAGTTCGCGAGTTACTTATTTTTTTATTTCGACCATCAAAACGTTAATAAAACCACGTTATAATAAATAAAACCATTCGGAGTACTAGCAAGGAAACAATTTATAATGTTTATTGGCGATATCTGGTCGATCATGAGGCTTAAACTCTTCTTTCCGATCTCGACGATATTTACCAAAGTACCGCCATTATGACAGGTATGTAAGAGTTTGTTTTGTTGTATTTAGTTGTATCAAGTGTAAATTTATGATCTCTATTTTGTTTTGAATTGCTTGAATACGAAATAAGTGAAATTTTGAACAATAAACATCGAGCATATAGGTTATGTTTACGTTTTGTCTTTGACACTTTGGTATAGCGCGAATAGATTAATATTGATACTTGAGTGGCTTGAGCCTTGATACTCTGCAATATGTAAATTCGCATAACATTATCTATGAGTGTGATCACAAGATAATATAATACTTGTTATAACTAGCATTTAAAAATCACAAAAAAAATAGGTACCGTAAACCTTTTTACGTTTAATATTGATAGAGGTTTAATCAATTTTTTTATTTTTATAGGAAGCACCGAACGTGCATTTCAATCTATAAGTTATAGATTGAAATGCACGTTCGGTGCTTCCTTCCAAAGAATTCATGCCAGCATGTTAACAAAATAGAAAAGGAGTATTATGAATTTATGAGAGGGCTCGTACTTGGACATAAAACGTTTAGGAATCTCCAACATGATAGCGCAGTGCCTTTGAATCTGAGTGTGACTCAGATGAGTTTATGGCTAGCTCTAGCCAAGACATGGATGTGGCGGGCGTGGAATATTTAGAGGAAGATTTATTGAAATCAAATATAATAACGCTATATTCATACGCCTTTTTCTTATACCCAAAAAAAATTGTAAACACTGCTTACATTATTACTGCTTATAAGTAATTTGTATTCAGTTACATGACGTGAATACTTGTTATTACATTTTATAATACTTACTGATTTTAATTAATTATAGAAATACAGCTTAGTATCAAGACGATAGGATGGTACGCTATACGGTCGCAGCGGGTTGCCACACGAACGGTAAAGTGGCGCCCCTATTAATTTCTACTCTTTTTTGCCAAGCTGTAACTCAAGTTAATATTCATTTATATACATTGAAACTCAAAAACACTTTTTATTTAAAAATATTGCAGAATAAAATTCACCATAGATCAAAATATTTTTTTCGATTTAATGTCATTCTGCATTTTGCTGTCAAGTAAGTGTCATGTCATACACTGATTGGACTGATGCTTGTCAATAAAAATGGCAGCGGGACCAATTGCCGAAAGGAATCAAGGTATTTATTGATGAAATTGTCTGTTGAAACCACCCAAATAACTTAAAATCCTTGATTATATTACTTTTGCTGTTTAACACAGTGTAAAACACTTTGTATAAAAGCAAATTTCTTAGTTTAAGATTTTGAGGTTATGTTTCGTATCTTGGAGTTCGTTTACTAACTATTCTTAATTACTATGTGGCAGTTATTCCTATAAACTAACAAATCACTAGTTTTTCATCATTGTAGAATCTTACACATAATTTTTATTTATTTTTACCAAATTAACACAGTGAAATTGTATTATTTGCAGATGCTACTATATACGTTGGCGGTCTGGATGATAGAGTTACGGAGAGCTTGTTATGGGAGTTGTTTGTACAGGCTGGACCCGTCGGTATGCACATGGACACTATTACAACTTAAACAGCAGCAAATGTTCTTAAAAATGTACTATGGTGCTGTAATATATTGTAAAACGTTTTAGGTTCACCACTTCAGGAAATGAGCTACCTGCAAGATTAATTAATAATTAGAATATAATTTTAAGACATTATGGGTCGGTGGGTCATCTTAGGGGCGGATTTTGGGGATGTCCTAGATAAATTTAACCAGTACTTATCTTGAACATGGCTATTTTATTGCTAATCTCCCAGAAAACATAACTAGGTCAGGAATCTTTAAATAATATGTAAACCTTGCCTGTGATACAAAGAATCATCTATTGTTTTGCAGTACTCATGTAGTACAGTAGTAAAGAAGGCATGAGCATTGATTACCACACTTGCTCAATGCGGATTGGCGATTTCACACTTTTTTAAAGTCCAGGTTTCCTTACAATGTTTTCCTTGAGTCAGTGACGCCTAATATATACTTATAAAGTACATATGACTTTAGAAAAGTCACATTGGTACTTGCCAGGTTTCAAACCACTAGGACTAGGTTTGAACTTAATGTTTGCAAACATTATTATAGTAAAGTAAACCTTAGTGATAAAGTAATAAGTACATTTTTCTATTATTACAGTGAATGTCCACATGCCAAAAGACAGAGTCACACAAACTCATCAAGGTTATGGATTTGTTGAGTTCATGGGGGAGGAGGATGCTGATTATGCCATAAAGGTATGTTTACATAATAACTATTCTATAACTAGCTATATCACATGGTTTCACCTGCATCTTGATGAAACTACTTCATGCATCCAAATGGTCTTTAACCTCCAGGGTCCCATCTATCTTCATACCAAATTTCATCTTATCGGTCCTGATGTTTTACCGTAAAAGTATAAAAAGGTTACATTTATAAATTTCTCTTATTCTAAGTAAAAATAAAAATCTATTTTTATTGAAACCTTAGAGAGATTATGTTGACAACTATACTAGTATGAACTGTGATACATGTTGACAGTGTACAAATATCTCATCTCAGATAATAATAAATTTATATCATTATTGATTTACAAATGGCAACCGGTTCTTGAGTGGAGACCACAACCAAGCAATTTTTTTTTAAATTCCATTGCCACAAATTACATTCTTAGGAAAATACAGTTAATAAATAAAACTGAGTTAGGCTAATATAGTGTAGGTCACCATCCAGCAAGGTGGTGTGATAATCTGCAATCTGCAGGCAGATGTTGGATGTACCAATCTAAAGGCCTATAAGTTAGGGGAGGTCTATGTTCAACAGAGGACAAATATTAAATAGGCTGATAAAGATGATGTTGATTATTGAATTGTGGCAAAATCTTTTTTATTCTTTTTTTTTTTTCAGGTAATGAATATGATAAAACTATATGGTAAACCAGTTCGGGTGAACAAGGCTTCTGCTCACCAAAAGAACTTGGATGTGGGAGCCAATGTGTTCATTGGGAATTTGGACCCAGAAGTGGATGAGAAGCTTTTGTATGACACATTCTCAGCTTTTGGTGTTATATTACAGACACCTAAGGTAATTCATTTAAGCATGTTTACCATTCTGTCAGATTTTAGTTGTTACACAGATAATACAACAAAAAAATACCACTATGGTACAGTATTTATCCTATCTTTGGATATTTTTCGCCCATGAATAATTGAAACTTAAAGAATGAAATGTTTTTTTCTTCACAAAGAAATGTGCTCTCCATTTTAAACATAGATACTTCAGTCTTTACTCAATAATCAATAATGGTTAATACTTGAATTCCACATAACTAGATAGAAATCCTTTTGTCTTAATTGTTAGAAATGCTAAGTATGTCTCATACTTTGCAATGGACAATACAATATATTTTTAGTTTAAAGCATGCCATCTACATTAAAATTATCTCATTTCAGGTTATGAGAGACCCGGAGACAGGCAACTCGAAGGCGTTTGCATTTATAAACTTCGCATCATTCGAGGCATCTGATGCAGCAATAGAAGCTATGAACAACCAGTACCTATGTAACAGACCCATATCTGTGTCTTATGCATTCAAGAAAGATGTCAAGGGAGAGAGACACGGATCTGCCGCTGAAAGGTATGCTTTTATATGCATCAATCTAATTATTTTTTAATCAAGTATGAATACTTGATTTATACAGGCCAATTCATGTAGGTAGGCTATGATGATGAGAATTTTATGGTAGGTTCTGTTTATGACTACCTATTTGCTAAAGTACAATATGATTCTATTCCATTTTCCACTTGAATATTTTAGTAAATTTATACCAATAATGAGTAATATAGTTTCTTGCCTGTTCTTCTCCATAGGAATCTACGCTTTGGAACGGGCAAATAGCTTCAATTTTTCTTTTTTTTCTAACGGAATGACTTAATTATTTGTCAATTCAAAAGTGCCTGTAAATGGTCTAATTGAAATAAATGTTTTGAATTTTGTATAGTTTCTACTGTTCTCTCTAGGTTGATCATGACAATGGCTCATTTATTTCACAGGTTACTTGCTGCCCAAAACCCGCTATCTCACGCGGATCGTCCGCATCAACTGTTCGCGGATGCACCACCTACTATGATGGGCCCCGTGCTTATGGCACCGCCACCACCTCCAGCACCATCGCCAATGCCTCCACAAGGCCCTCCGATGAATGCGCGACCACCGCCCCCGCTACCAATGTCGGCGCCACCGCCCCCACCATCATCTATGCCACCCCCTGGACCCCCGCCACCACCAGGCCCCCCTCCACCTCCGCCACCATTCCACCACTTCCCACCACCCCCGTTTGGACCCCCAGGATTCGGGCCTCCGCCCCCACCCGGTTCAAGGCCCCCACCCCCATGGAGACCCCCGCCCCCATCTTTCAGACCCCAGTTCCCGCCACGTGGTCCACCCCCATTTGGACATCCGCCATTCCCGCCACACCCGCCTGAACCAAATTATAATTATTAAGTGTAATTAAATAGTGTAATTTTCAATGACTGTTTTGTATTTCTTTCCTTTTTGGAATGGAGAATAAAGTGTATTTTACAATTCATGTAAAATAATTGTTGCTGATTACCTCTCTTCCTGTACTCTTCACCTACTTTATGAAAATGTTCGCGCCAAACGGGAGCTTTGAAGCTATTGACGACGTACCGCGTGGCAACAATTAGGTAGGTAAGTACTGTAAGGAGTAATTAGTCAGAGGTGGAGGATTCGTTATTATACATCAAAGAGGAGCTTTGAATACTTCAATTTTATTTCATGATCTGGAATTGACTGACATTATATCAAAATCTGCTAATCCTTTTCTTCATCCTAATTTCAAAATGATTGTATGACAAACAATAAGGTACGTTCGAAAGAGATACCATCCCCCCGGAATACAAAGGGCTCAAAAAGGAAAGGAGGGAACATGGATGGGATGGGAACACGGCGGGAGGGGTCATTTGATGATTTCCCATCCGAAAAAAAAAAAAAAATATCTTACGGCTTCCTAGGCCTGGGCATTGTTTCTTTACGTAAAAATCGTTAAAGTGCTATCCCCGTAGAGCAAAAAATCGAGTTGAAAAATAAACTCACCACCGCATTTATAAGTTAGGATATGTAGGTAGATAATATACCTAAGAGATAGAGTAGGTAGATATATAGAGATAAACCTAAGCAGGTATTATAGTTGGTAGGTAACTACTGTAGAGAATGCGTATTCAGAGGTGGAGATATCGTCTATATCAGCGGTCGGCAACCCGCGGCCCGCGGGCCGCATGCGGCCCGCGGACCTCTTACTTGCGGCCCGTGAATGTTTGGTAAAAAAGTTTTTACCAAAAAACAATACAACCGACTTCCAAAAATACTAATAAGAGTAAAATTATTTTCATTTAAATGTTAGTGGCCCAATACATCGCTCTAGAAGTCTGTGTCTCTAAGGTACTGTTGTTAGTATTTTGCCACCGACTCATGAATTAATGAAATACGCTGGATGTATGGCTTCAAGGTAAAAAAAAAACCGGCCAAGTGCGTGTCGGGCACGGTAGGGTTCCGTAGTACGTTTTAGTTGGTCGACTATAACTCTTAAACCGGTTAAACCTCAGAAGCCGTGATAGTTTTCCGTTTAACTTCATTAAATGTGCTACGTCTGTGATTTTTTTCACGTTTTTAGGGACAGCCATTCAAAAGATAGAGAGGGTGGTCGGTCGTATCGAAAAAAAACGCACTTTAAAGCTAGATATATTATTTCGCAAACGGATCCTTAAATCGAAAAATAGTCTCAACAAACAATCAAAACAAAAAAAATTACATCCTCCAAAAAAATCGCGCTCGCTACGCTCGCGCCTTAAACTTTTCTTTTTTCTTCTCCCTTTCACTTTTTGCTACACTTTACGAGTTCTTTACTTCAAACATCATCATGCAACAAACAAAAACAACTCAAAAATAAAAATTATCATAATTTTATTGTGACTTTCGTCTTTTGTCTTTTAAGAGTTTGTTTTTACTACAATTTATAAGTCTTTACTCCAAATGTTATCATGCAACAGACAAAAACAACTCAAAAGTAAAAAAAAAGCAACTGTTTTGCAAATTAAAACAGACTTCAAAATACCCTAAAAATTTAAAAATAACTAATACATTGTTCTAAAAGTCGGTGTCTCCAATCGTTATTGTTTTGTGTTTTTTCGCCACCAACTTCAAAAACGATGCATTAGTTAGGTTCTTTTTTTTTCATTTTTGTTAATGGGGCGGCACAGCTAACTGGCCCGGGGCGCTAAATCTTTAAATACGCCTCTGGTAACCGATTACAGAGTTATAGTCGTCTAACTAAGACCTACTACGGAACCCTACTGCGCGTGACCCGACTCGTACTTGGCCGGTTTTTCTATGGGAAATTATACGTAGGTATCAGGTAGACTCTAGGGTGCGGCCCGCCTTTAGTTTATTTTGCTACCATGTGGCCCTTGCTTGCCAAAAGGTTGCCGACCGCTGGTCTATATAAATCAAAGAGAACTTTTAATAGGTACCTACCTACTTTAACTTTATTCGTGGATCGACTTCTATTGTACCTACCTATTCTATAAAATTTATTAATCTACCTTTTCTTATTCTAATTTCAAAATTATTGTGACGAATTATTTGTTGACTTCTCATCCGAAAAAAAATTTTCGTCATCCATCTTAGGTACTGTTAATAAGTTGAGTTGAGTCGAGCACCAAGGTACGCAGGTACCCATTAAAAATATTTTATTCCTAAATTCAACATCACTTGAACAAACAAAGCGGACTGCAAAATCGAATGCACTCACTACAATAGCTTGAAATAATTGCTTCACTACTGGACCCTCTAGACAATACAAAATGCTTGGAAAATCCATTTTTAAATCCGACAAGTTTCTGCAAGCGTCCAGTTTGTTGCTGGCATCCAATAAGAATATGTCATACCCATATGACTGCATATACCTATACCTAGGTATATATATGGCTCACGTATGCAACTCTACGATATTTCGCTATTACCGGACCTATCCTGCCGTCTCTTCGATATTTCCGACGACAAATGAAGTTTTCAGCAGAATAAATAATGTGCCCATTCAGTGGATCGTGGACTTGTGTCTCAGTACCTACATACGTACCTATACGGCTCACTGGGTTTTCAATTAAGTAGTGTGTTTGTAAGCAGCTGTGCAAGTTTTAGATTAATAATTATTATGTTATACCTACTTATTAGCTATTTCAGTTTTATCTACTTCGGATAATAAAAAGTAGGTAGGTACCTATCCTTACTGTTAATCTATAGAAACTATGTGTCCAAATCTATTTAGTTGTTTTTGTGTAAAAAAACAAATATACCTACATCCTCACAAAGTTAAGCCTTTATAATATACCTAAGCTTTCCGCCAGCGGCTTCGCCCGCGATATTTTAGCTAATGGATACAAAATCTTGACAAATTATATATTGTTAAACATAAACCTTCCTATCGAATCACTCTGTCTATTAAAAAAAACGCATCAAAATCCGTTTCGTAGTTTTAAAGATCTAAGCATAGGTACATAGGGACAGACAGCGGGAAGCGACTTTGTTTTATACTATGTAGTGAAGTAGGATTTAGTTCGTGTGAGTTTTGCGTGTACATATTCCATGTGGATTTCATATTCGATATGGATATTTCATAAAGCTTAAAGAAATGTCTATACTTAATAAGAAACATAATTAGATTAGGATTAGGATTAGACCTACTTATATTTCCAATCATTGACATAGGTACCTAAATGTATGAATGTTTCCAATATAATTAGAGTATATTTATCAGTCGTTAAAGGATGGCGAGATTACTCGAACAAAATCCGTTTCATTAAAATGACGGAGTTCATTTATTTAGCCCAAACAAGCAATATGTATAATCTACATGCTATACAAAGCGTGGGATGTCCTTTCATCAACAAAAATGACCTATGCCGTCAAATTGCGAGTTAAATCTGACGTTGTGCAGTGTTCCGCGTACAACGATAATGGTTGTCCAGAGTTGGCACGGAGTAGATAGTGAAACAGAGTGCTGATAGAAGCAAAATGAATTTTGGCAGAATAGATCAATCCTTTATATTAGGTTATCAGTAATTTACGCTGGCATTTATTTTATAGAAATATCTTTAGATATTTAACCGACTGCCCAGAGAGGATAATGTTTTTTATAATATTTTTTGCATCCTTTGAAAAGATAATCCACAGAAAACCCTTACCATAACAAAAAAATAAATCTCGTTTTTTAATACTTTTATCCAAATTGGATCAGCAGTTTTACCGTCAAAGCGCACCTAACAGACAGACAGACAGAGTTACTTTCGGATTTTTAATATTGGTAAAAGATTATTGACATTTATAAATTGAATTCCCTTAATTAACGAAAGTAGATAATAGTATATACTTACTCCATTTTGTTCATACTCCGTACACGCTAAGGATTAAAAACATCGTTAAGTCCGAAAATGAAACACAAATATTTGCATCATTCGTTACGTGTGTGTTTCAGGAGGATTATAGTTGGTATTAATAAGCTTTACCCTGTTGTTTTAGGTTGGTTGGAAATTATTAAATTTTAGCAAAATTATTATTAAGTATATCTATCATATTGATCATTTATCTACTTAAACATACATTATTTCCGTTGAAGTTTTATTATTATATGGATTTAGTTCTGTTAAAGTTCTCATAGTTGATCAAATTAAAAACTTTTCGTAAATTGGAAATAGTTGTTAAAAGAGTTCTAAATTTCTCTAAATGCGCGGCAATTTCGTCGCGCAACGCACGTTCTCGCGATCATCATACTTATAAACCAGAGATGAGAGAGTCATAAATTGGAGTTCGCTACAAGCGGTAATCATCGTGCGATACCGTATTACTCGGTCGTTAGCCGGTTAAGACGAAACGTAGGACCTGGACATGTCCATTTCCTCAGAATATTTTCATTCACCGTTTCTCAAGCGGTGACGATAAAACCAATTAATAATGAAAAAAGAAAAGTGCGTTAAAAAGGCGTATGAAAACGATATATACCTACCCACGTTTTGTACCTATATATAGAGACCATTATCACGAAACCCTCTAATCTTTTTTGGTGACCTAAATCTAGTTTGTCCCAGATTTTGACTACCACCTAAAATCTAAATATCAGCTCGTTTTTCCTTGTTAGCTTGACGATTCCATGAGCTCGATATGTAACTTATCATATTTAGTAACGTTACGTAGGTTGTGGTGGTAGGTGATGGGGTACCTATGTACCAATATTTCACAATATTCCAGTTTCATCCATATTGAGATGAAGAGATAAACAAAAGTGCCGTGTTAATAGGTAAAATATCCTGACTGACTGCCGCTGACCAATGATGGATAATTCCAAGACATTGTACCCGACGTGGCAATTAAACCCAGGGCGTCATGATGAGAACTGATAATTGCGTACCTAAGGCTGTCACGTCACTGAGAACGAGATTATGTCGGGCCGAAGTTAAAATCACTTGGCGCGGTAACACTTTCGAACATCCCGCACTCCCGGCAGGCTATGACCCTGGGGGAGAGCCCCATCACTGGTGCAGACAGCCCTTTGAGGCGCGAGGATGAACGGCCTTAGACCGATAAAGCAATAAACAGTCATCATCATCATCCTAAACATTTTTACGGTCGTCGTAGTATGTTTTTCCCTTCTTTTTGTCAGGCATCATCTTATAATTGGAGCCCTTTCTAGCCATGTCCTTTAGTAAATAAATCCATCAAGAGTTTTTAGTCCTAAACGAACCAGTAGGTATCCAATACTCTTCAATATTTTCTGTACATCCATTAACTAGATAAGTTTACCTTATTCAATACTATGATGTATCAAAAATATTCGTAGGCTGTGCGTTTTATACCAAAACCGTTTTCCTTTGTAAAACTCACAATGATGATATCAGATCTCATCCTCAAATGGAGAGGATTACTTCCAATATTTTTGGTTCGCATAAAATATTACTTTCAATGTGAACGATATTATACTCGTATGTACGATTTTAAGTACGTATGGTACTTAAATACGCGCTCGTGTAGTTATGTACAATATTATGCTATTACATTGAAAATTGGTTTGGTTTGCTAAGTAGGTAATAAAATAACGTTAAATATTAGGGTTGTGTAGAAAATGGGAATAATCTTTTTTTACACACACTACACTATTTGTACGTCTGTCTATGTAATTGGTAGTACCTGTTTATTAAGCGTAAAGTAAGAAGTCCAGTTGTGTTTTTTTAAAATGACTAAGGAAATTGTCATCACTTTTTCATTCACTAAACGGGGAAAATCACAGCTATTTTGAATTGAATTGCATTGAAATTGTCTGACGTAATAAGAGTAGTAAGTTAGACTGTCTATAAGTTCAAGTAAAATATTTGGTTCTACGGAACCCTACGCTCGAGTGCGATATGTCCGTGTATATTTTTTTGTTTTTCAAGGAGTTTAGCAATTTATTACTCAATAAAAAGTATGTGTGTTATTGAAAGAGAATAAGTATATTTAGGTTGGGGTTTCACTTTTCCAACCGGTTAAGCCACGTTACGAGATTCTAATGTTTTTTTTTTTTTGGAAAAAATATCTTATGTAATATATTCAATGCATTAGTTCGGAATTAGACATAGCTTGGCAATAACTGTAATCACAATAGACCTAAGTTCTAGGAATTAATAGAATATAATGAATTACTTCATTATTTTCTCTGCCTTCAGTCTACGGGTGGGGGAACGTATTTTACACATTGAGTCCATGCGGCTAAAATCACTGTCTGCAATATTGACAATGCGTCGGTGAAGTTCTAACAGTACGTAATTCATTTTTGGTGGATTGGGGAAATGGGAACAAAACTTAAAATGACTTACGCGCTGTTAAAAATTCACCAATGAATGACAGTTATAAAGTGAAGGGAGGATCCCACTGCTGGGGTTGTGGGATTGTTCGAAAGACCGCGGATCTGGAACGCAAAGGTCATTGAAAGAATTGAAGGAAAATGGATGGGTCGTTGCCAGCAATAGCCTGAAAGTCCCTCTCACTCCGCCCACAGCAGGACATTTAATGATTTCCCTTAAAAAACAAATTCTCGGTAAATTTTCATTTTATTCCTCAAGTATGCGTAAAGTAAAAAGGTCACCGTATCATCCCTTTCAATGGCATTTCAACCTATTGTTGTGTTAGTTTGGGATTAATTAATTATTTTATAAAACAATTCCATTATTTAAAGCGAGATTGGAGACAATAGAAAAACAATTAGAAAGGTTCTTGAGAAATGCAAATTCATTTTGTATAATCTCCAATGGTAATGGATTGCGGAGAGAAAAATGAAATATTTTTTATGAACAATATTTACTCTACAAAAATAATAATAGTTAATATCTATATTATGTTTAGACTTTGAGATTGAATGAATAATAAGAGTGTACCAGTGTCTGCACACAGACTGGAACATTATAATATGTACTTCGCTGATGGCAGCCTCCTTTGAGATTGACCGTCGTCACAGAACTTCGGTTTGAAGTACATTATTTACATGTTAATTAGCATTACATATTAATGTATTGAAAACATCGTGAGGAAATCATTATGTTCTAAAACTATATGACGTTCTGTTGTGGTCTGAAGTCAATGCCCTTTGATAGAAGGTTAATTCTGTAAGTACTGGCATCACATAATAATTTCAGCCACTTCATTATATAACGCCCTCAATTCGAAGAAAATTATAAAGACCTTTGATATACAACATAATTTGTGAATCAGCACTACAATTTTCAGCCACGTGAAATGTTCTAAATTTAAATTCAAATTAAAATACTTATTCGTTGCTCTCGAGTTTGCTTTGATCACACTCAAGTTTGGCTGAATAATTCACATCTCAACGACGGTAAATAAAAATTAAGCTTAAAAAAAGTTGAGTGTCTGTGGTACGCAAATAGAATGTCATATTCATTTTTTTCTAAGTGTCCAGTGCTTTTTTTAAAGGATGTCTCGGTGTCTTCATCTTAAGCTCGAAATATAAATTTACTGTTATGGATTTTTGATTTGAAATTTCTCATTGGTCGTCCAAAGTATGGATTAATTTAACACTTTAATTTCGTATGCGTATCTCTGTAACATCGTACCTGCCTAAACCTTCCTGGCAAACATCGTCATCTGCCTAGCCTTTCCCAACGATGTTACACGTCTTACAGTGTAACCAGTTGCAGCTGGTTACCAGTATTTTACATGGAGCGACTGTATGAGAGTGAGAGACTGTGTATGAGCACATCCACAACTCAGTTACCGGGTGGTAACACCATACTGAACTACACCCGTGACTGAAGATTAGTTGTCAGACTTTCTTCCTCCTGACTGCACGTAACTACTATCAAAAATCTACAAATCACAGCATGGACCAACGGCTTAACAAGCTGCTTTCCAGCACGGAAGAGTCTCATTATTATATAGATGGTCACCTATCCATGGAAGGAGCGCGGCAAATGCAGCTTAATGTTTATTGATTAAATGTGCGGCTGTAACTTAGCCACTAATCGTAGCGTAAAATATAGTAGCGTATGTTTTTTTTTTCTGAAATCACATTTTGTATACAAGTCTAGGAACTCACAAGCGCAACCATAAAACCTAGTACACACACCACGATACTATAAATTTAAAGCTATCACTAACGTCCAATGAAGACAGCAAATGAGTATCATAACTCTATCGTTGGGAACTTTACGATCGTTGCAATGCAACTGTTATCGAAAATATCGGGGGGTGCACACTGCAGCTATATCAAATTTAGACGTTAAAAACTTTTTCATTGGCCTCAAAGATGAGGAATGGTCTCAACAGTTTTAGTTTGGCAGTATATTTGAGAAGTATTTTTAAGTAGTATAATAATGTGTTGAATTTTTATTAGTATCGTGGTTAGTTTTATTGAATATTTGCCAGTTTTTCCTTTTTTTTATTTTATAGTTTGACCAGTATTATAATTACGTAAAGCCTGTCTTTGACTGTACATTACACCTGAACGTCAGTCAGTACGTCTGACTTTTTAATATCCACTTAAGAGACTCTGAGGAGTACCAATTAAAGCATGGTAATCCATCCACAAACTGACCTCGGCTAGTGCAGCTTTTTGCAAATTGGTCGATATTACTCAGTTACGAATCCTTTTTGATATGGCTAACTAGCACATAAAATAAGTTTTTTTAATAGTGTATATATCTTTAACTAGTGGGGGGTGTGGGGCAATATGGATGATGTAATTAGCGCGACGCGAGCCTCCAGGCAATGTTGTGGTGTTTAATTAGTTACGACAATTGTTGAGAGAATAAATTAGAAATAAACTTACGTTAGGGAACAAGTAATTTTAAACCATTTGTGTTTATTCCATAACACTTTTTAGTTGGGACATGTGTATTCTAATATTTCGACTTATGTTGAAATATTAACAATTTATTGTATGTTCTACACTATGTAATTATTTTATCATGGCCCTATTGTAGATAATTCGTCTTCAGTTTTCTATAGCGGTAATTACACGAAAATAATAATTATAAATCTTAAAATAAGCACGAAAATTGTTACAAATTAATAATTATATTTTGGATATTAATACCACCCACGCGCATTAACACTAACCAAATTCCGTAGGCATTCGCCTACGCAGCTACGAAATTAGCTCTCTACGCCGCTGCTACGGCGTAGCCAACCATTGGATAATATATTTTTTGACATTATTTTTTTTTACTATTTTATACATTATTTCCGGAAAATGAAGCGTCAGCCCGTACAAAAATCTCGATGGTGAAGTAAGTAGGTTATAATATTGTACCCTTATTTATGGAACAAAAATCATTACACGTATTGTTACAAGCCAATCACGAAGCTGAATCACTAGTCGGACTAATACAAGATGTTAGGGTCTAATTACGATCATTATTAGCGTTGTATTGACAACAATAGGGACCTTCGTTTATTAGGCCTGACTGATTCGTGATTGGAAACCTTAGACATTGTGTAGTTGGGTTTAATTACAGAGACTTTGTCTGACCTTTTGATTAAGTTTAAGAAATTATTTTCTTTTTATTAAATACCGGCTATGTCACGCGGTTTCATTCGCGTTGTGAGGGAACGATTTCAAGCACCTGGATAAAAAGTAGCAAATAACCTTCTCCATGGTCCCGTCAATGTCTATTATAAATTTCATGAAAAACAGTTCGGCCGTTTTATGGGAATTCGTCACAAAAATATAGTTATGAGAGACTATAATGCTAACGATAAGGATTGGAATAATTTAAAAAATTAAAAAAAATCTATTTACCTAATAAATTAGTTTGTTTTTAAATTTATTAGACAGAATTAAATGGCTTGAGAATGCACTAACTAAACTGTTGCAGATAATAAATAGGAATTTAAAATTAATAATCTTGCTATCTAATGATTAGTTTTAACACTCTCCATATACCACAGGTACTAGTACTAGCACATAGCATTTAGTAAAACAAGTTTTATAAAATTTTACTGTATGTAAAATTTTGTCTCTCAATGTTTTGAATTCATTTAAAGCGTGCGATAAAATTGACATTCAAACGCTTTCATTTCTATAGAAAGTCAACCAGCTTGTCAAAAAGCTAGGCTGATACCCAGACATGATAAAATGAGAAAACAAAACACAAACGCGTCTATTAACAGCAAAATACGGTGTGGATTAAACCATCTTTTTACCTTAGCGACTTTCTGTTTGTTTGCAAACTATTACCCCGTCGCTCCATTAGCTCCTGTTAATTGCGCTATTTTTCCTACAAAACGCGTGGATACTTTTCCGTTTAGATATTATATGGTAAAGAGCTTCTGGGAAGGACTAATGTGTTGTTGGTTTCTGTTTACGGATTTCTATGCTAATTACTAATGTAAACGTAAAAGTTTGTGAGATAAAGTTTTTAATTTGGAAATATAGTAAGGTACATGTAAATGGTTTTATATTATTAATTAGTTTTGCTATATTTTGCCAGTCAGCGTCCAAAAATATGCAAATTTAAAAAAAGGCAAAAAGAGACAAAAAACATTAGAAACAATTAAAGTTAGATTTTAAAATTAAATTATGAAGTTAAAACGCTTTTTTTTAAATTCTGAAATATTGTACTTAGCGTTTGGCTTTCTAAGTTTATAATGAAATTAAAATTGACATGCATAATTTTCGATTTTAATATGTGTATAGAATAGAATAAAATATTCTTGATTATGTACACCAAAAGAAAAACACATATGACATTGTTAAATTAGTTACAAAGGGTGACACAATGGTTTTATCGCTAAAAGCGATCTTTTACGGACAACCTTTAAATAGATTTATGATAAAAAGGACAAATGTATTGTATTAGATACCTATATGTATTTTATATATATATTAGAGATGTAATTAATTTGAACGTAGCTGTTATACCAGAAAAAAAACAAACCGATCACCCACGTAATACAATATTAACTTGTTCTCATTAATTCAATTTTAATGACAAAATGCTGAATTGAGCTATAACATTTTTATCGTCACACATGACGATTCTATTTGCTTCCACGGTTCCGTATCCCATTTATTTTTACGGCCAAAGTCATAAGATCGGCGCATCTGTATCACTTCAATACATCGCGGAAGATCAAAGGGGCTATATACAGTGTCATAATTGAGTTAGTAATAATAAAACTACAACGTAAAATAAGAATTATATTTATTTTATTACTGCGAAAGCAAACATTAATTGAGGAGATTACGTTTCTGTGGCAATGAGGAAATAGATAGATGGAAATGGCTAAATGAAAAATAAATCTTTCTATCTTGAAATCAACTATCTTCTATTTATTTTAGAAGTAGATAAAGTTATGTAAATACCATGAGGAAGAAATAGGTGAGATATTAAATGTTAAGCATTAACCCTTTCTGATCTTACATTCGGATAAAAATAAGGTTTTTTACTTCTGTATTGACCCCTATTTACGATTAATTTTAAAATTTGGTAAACTTGTTACATTATTCAAATTTTAGTAGGGATCCCTAATTATTTCTGGAAATAAATAAAGCCTATGACACTTTGTAAAGATTTAGCTTTCTAACGGTGAAAGAATTTTTAAAATCGGTCCAGTAGTTTTTGAGTTAAAACCCTATAAACACAAATCTTTCCACTTTATAATATTAGTATAGACGAACAAAAACCCATAACACTATTCTACACTTTGTAATAGCATTACGTCGCAAACGTACGTGTTACTGTCAAATATTTTATAAGTCCGAAGTACTTACGTTTCATTTCGTCTTCATGGTGCCATGGAGGAGAGTGGAGGTGCATATATCTAACTAAATGTTCGGTCATTCACGGGTCAATCTCCCTTAGGGCATCGCACTGAAAATAACAGTCTTGTTCTGTTGTTAGGGCTGGGCTACATTGAGTTTGTTTTGATTTGGCTTTATGTAAATGGCCTTAAAAAGTTTTATTATGAGTAGTGTTTTGTTTATTTTCATAGATGATTTGATTAATTACTCTACTCGTAAATAATGGAACCTATTTTCATGGTGTGTACATTTTGAACACCTAATTATATGTGTGTATAAAAAAAGCTATAAATACAATTTGTAAGTTTATTAATTTTCCAGAAAAGCCAGAAAACTACTTATTTATTTTATTAAAAAAAAAACAAATCCTAATGGTAAAATTTCCACATACGCAAGACAATGATTATGATATAAAAAAAGATTTATTTTTTATTACAATGATTTAAATCAACATCTTATTAGTTCACAATGCTTAAAGCTTATAAACATACCTTATCTTTAAGTATTGGTATACACATCAGATTAACAATGTCAGGTGGGCAGGTGCTGTGTCTGAACCGTACAGGCTGGATTGTGGAGTAAGACAGGGTGGATTAACCTCACCCACGCTATTTAACCTGTACATGAATGAGCTGATTGTCATGCTCAGCAGTCAGCATGTCGGCTGCCATATTGATGACGTTTGTGTAAACAATCTAAGTTATGCAGACGACATGGTTCTGCTGAGCGCGTCGGTGTGTGGAATTCGTAAATTACTACGGTTATGTGAGGAATACGCCGTCAGACATGGTCTTTTATATAATGTTGTCAAAAGTAAATATATGGTCTTCCAGGTTGGCAGCAAACCCCCAGAACATGTTCCTTCAATTGACCTGAACGGTGTGCCCTTAGAACATGTTACGGAGTTTAAGTACTTGGGACACTGGGTTACAACTGACATGAGGGACCATGTTGATATTGAACGGGAACGAAGGGCGCTGTCGATAAGAGCAAATATGATAGCTCGTAGGTTTGCACGTTGTTCCCATCAAGTAAAGATAACGCTATTCAAAGCATTTTGTACCTCTCTCTACACGTGCAGCCTATGGGCTTCATATACTAAGGCTTCCTACAGCGCCCTTCGTGTCCAGTACAATAACGCATTCAGGGCGGTGTTGGGGCTGCCCCGCTTCTGCAGCGCTTCGGGCATGTTTGCGGAGGCGCGCACCGACTGTTTCCACGCCACCATGCGCAAGCGGTGCGCGTCCCTAGTGCGCAGGGTGCGGGCCAGCTCCAACACTGTTCTGGCTATGATCGCTGGGCGCTTTGACTGCCCTTACATCAGGCATTGCTGCAGCAGACATGCTCCGAGCTCTGTCTCATTATAATATTATATTTCTATGTATCTTGTATGTATATTGTATGTGTATTTTTTATTTTTTTTTTTTATTTTTTTTATATATTTTGTTATTTTCTGTTTTTATGTCTGATTTTATATGGGTGTTCGCCTGAAATAAACGCATTTTATTTTTTTATTTATTTTTTTAGAGTAACTTGTCTTCAATAAATACAATAAAAACATGTAATAAAAATAACGATTTTAACAAATAAAGTTATATTTTTTCTAGATTCCAGCATTTATTCTAGTAAATGTTGCAGCATTATTATAAAATCTGCCTTTCTTTTTTATGAACTAATTGTCTATATCCCTGCGTGTTTAGAAATATATGCTTTCTCTTTCTTTCTCAAATTATTTTATTCTAAACTAGCTTTCCGCCAGCGGCTTCACCCGCGATATTTTTAGCCAATGGAAACAAAAACTTGACAAATTATAATACTAAAACCTTCCTCTCGAATCACTCTATCTATTAAAAAAACCGCATCAAAATCCGTTGCGTAGTTTTAAAGATCTAAGCATACATAGGGACAGACAGCGGGAAGCGACTGTGTTTTATACTATGTAGTGATTATAAAAAAATATTATTAAATAGCAACCAAAAAATTAAAATCAACACCTCTCATTGCACTCCCACCCTTACCTATCTTCCATCGGATAGTAGCACGTCGCCGTAGTTCACGTCGCGTGATATTGGGCGAGGCGGAATTATGTGCATTCCGACGTGAAGGGCGGCTGCAATAGAAACCTCTTTTTCGGATTTTTCCACTGAAATCCTATTGTGAAAAGGGCAGGAGAGATGTCCGTTTTGGGGCGTTATGAAAGGGATTAGTTTTTTTTAATTTGGGTGTTGAAAGACGTGAAAAATAAAAAATGTACAGGTCCAGAAAATTATTATTGGTTTTGTTACTTGTACTATATATTGAATTGTGCTTGTAAATACAATGAGCTCAGCCAGGAAATTAAACCTAAAATATCTCACTAAAAAGACTGCTAAACCTACGGGGTAGTCAGTAAAAAACTCACGAATATAAAACCCAATTTTCTGAAGTCCATTAAAAACAATACAAAACCTTCAACCCATTTTAACATTTCAACTCACAAACAAATAATTCGAAATGCAATAAGATATACACAAGGAATCCATTCCAACTGTCTGGCACAACAAAGCAAACCAACTATTGTTCCCCGAGGCGCTTTTACTATTATTCAATTTAGTATAAACTCGAAAGCAAGAAACGTAATACGAAACCACTCATAACAGTCCGAATGCATACTTGTAACACCCGGTCTTAGTTTGTAGGGCCGGTGAAACTATGTTCGAATAGGAAGAAGTATTATAGCCAATGAGCATGCTTCATTTGTGTTTTGTGGTGTAGCGTGTTACAAGTCAGTTTATAGCTTTAGACATCTGATTCTGTCGAAGAAGGGAAAGGTTGTTGGCAGGTAATATCATCATGTACTTATGTATATGTTGTGTTAATGTAATGTGCTTAATACTTGTGAAAAGCTCAGTTATGAATTTTGTAAACAAGCAGTGTGCTTGTAAATACAATTAAAAAGATCTTCATTTTTGTAGATTAATTGTAACGATTTTAACGTCTTGTGAAATAGACTGTTCCGACTATTAGGTATTTTGTAAATGCTACTACAAAAACTACGACGGAATATTGCGGATAGACTGATAATATCTGCCATAGGTATAAATATTGACAAATTTGGAGACATGGTGACAGCTCGGACTTGGCTGATGGACTACGATATACTCATACTCCTTTTCACATAGAGTTGGTTTCACTCCTAACATTATGTACATTTTCTAACTCAATAGTATAATATCCAATTCCTAAAAACATTTCTACCCTTCCAGCATCAATCTTGCGCCATCAAACGTCAAAATACTCTCCATTCATCATTCCTTACTACGAGTAACCGGACTAACACGGTCAACGCACCCATTTGGAAAACATTCATACTTCGGAACATTTTCCTTGATAACAGTGGACAAATCGGTTTTACCTCTACAACTTCGAGAACTGATTTTTATTGAATCGTTTCAAGATAAGAATGGGTGTTGGGAGTTTCCCGCGGCGCCAGAAACATCGTCTGCAGTCGAACTTTGCTCGTCAACATTTTTCAAAAGGAACGCGTTCTTTATAAAGTGCCTTCTTAGTGTATTGCTGCATCCTAGTCCTCATTTAAGTTTAAGTAATATAAGTTGTGCTGTATTGCAAAAGTTTTGCGAGATTGATAAACATCAGGGAGCTAACATATATTCGTTTGTGGAAAGTTTTGTGCGCGCGTGCGATTTAATTATGTGATGCGAACTTAGATTTCTGTGTGGAGCAAATTTTATTGAAATAGGTCATGAAGCGGGAATGTTGATTGAAATGCAATGTATATAGTGGAGCTTAATGCTACAAAGCATTCATTCTGTTTACTGGAATATAATAGGGAGTAATGTTGTTGGAGAGCGGAATAGTTAATTGCTGAGGTTTTTACTTAGTAGGTAATGCGAATT
Organism: Pyrrhia umbra; assembly: GCA_963891755.1. NCBI lineage: Eukaryota > Metazoa > Arthropoda > Insecta > Lepidoptera > Noctuidae > Pyrrhia > Pyrrhia umbra. Next base: position 5,277,396 of record OY982930.1, read on the forward strand.
ACCATTAGTGAATTATTAACCCCTATAACTTGAGCAGATACTTCGGTATCTAAAAGATGACATGGGGGAATTCAATAATTCAGTTCGAATGGGAAAATTTTGTTTGCGTCTAACATAAATAGTTGTTGGAAGTCGTAGATATATTCATGCCAGAAACTATTCGCAGTTATCTTTTCAATTGAGATAGTAAAGATTTACCCTTTCGGGTTTAACCGGAGTTGGGTAAAACAAACTTTTCCTTGATCGTTAACCCCCGGCTAGACGAACCAATTAACTGTAACCCTACTTCTGCTTCCTACAAAATAAGAACATTTGAACATCTATATTCTATGTCAATACTACGAAAGCGTGCACTTACTCCCACCAATTTAAATGTAAAGGATTTGCAAATGTAACCCGAGTTTATTTAAATTGAGTCACTAATTCCGTATGTAGATGATAGTACCATTTTCTATCTCCAAAGCCTTTTACCATTTTATTTTAAGCCAGTGTAGTAAATAAAATGTTCGCTTTGACTAGATTTCCTTCGTCGTGTTGTGCATGAAGTATGAAAATGTTTTGATTAAACTTAGTCGGGTTTATACTTTCTATGTAAGTCGGGCACTGGGTGAAGTAAGTATCTTTGCGAAGATTATGTCAGCTGTTTTAAGAACGTCTTGGTACGCTTTAAGTGGGTGTAAATAAATTAAGATGTGGAACGTTTAGTTGCAATGAAGCGAGTTCATGTTTGTTGATGAGTTTGCATATAGTAGAACTCTAATGGAGAGTGAACGTTGCATTAAGAACTGTTACGTCAGTTTTGTTCATTGCATTTCATGAAATTCAACTCAAAGGACGTATATAATAGTATAGTATAGTACCCGAAATTATGTTATAACGTTTTTTGTTTATGGTTAATGTAGTAATTTTGATAATATCAGATACTTTATTCAAGATATATTATTGTAACGCATGGACGCACAGTCGACTTTTAGGCTGCCTTTACCATTGCAGGTGTGCATGGACGGTGACCACTAGCCATCAGATGGCCATATTTTTCTTGCCATTTCATTTTATAAAAACTGAACGTAGGTGAAAACAAGAGGATATATATTTTTTTTTAAATGGCCTCCACCTACTCAATACCCAACTTCTGAAATCCAGAATCAACAGTGGTGACCACCAAAAAACCGCTGAGGTAAAAACTCGTCACAGACAATAATTGGCATAGAATCCAAAACAAAATAAATCAAAACCGGATAGCAGTGCAGTAAGAAGTTAATTCACACTTTCCTCCATATCACACAGGACACAGATTAAAGCTGTATAGGTATGTTCCCCATGGCCATAGCCTGCCGGGACTGCGGGATGTTCGAAAGAGTTACCGCGCCCCCGAGATACAAAGGGCCGAGGAAGGAACATGGATTTTAGTCAGTAAGAGTCTGACACTCCCTCCCACCCCATCCACGGCAAGAGGAGTAATTTCATGAAAAAATAAAGATTCGTAATAGGTAAAGAAAGAAAAAATTACAAATATTTATTTGTCACTAAACATACGTTGATAGAAATCATAAAGAAAACAAACAAGTAAAACAAGATAAAAGATTGAAGAGTACAATAATCTCTCATTTTTGTACCAAAGCCGCAGCTCAGCATAATGTCCAGAATATGACCAGTAATTCTGGCCACTCGTTGCTGGTTTTCAGCTGCTTTCAAGTATGATAAAATGACGTCTGTAAATACAGAAGTATGCATGGATGGACCAGAAAAGACATCCCACATAACAAAACAACAGACAAACCATACAAAACTACCGATAAATCCTTAAACCTCCCTTAATTCGTCTGCCATACATTCCTGAATCGATCCATACATTCATACATCCATACCATACATATTTTCCGCGCACTAAAACCAAGTTTTTTACTATCCATTGACTAGACGTCCATAGTGAAGGCGACGCATAATGACTCGTGCTGTCATTAGCCTGCCTCGCGCAGATTGAAAATTTAACGAGCGCCATCCCTGATACAGGGTTGAACGTTGCATTTTATAATACCAGTTCTTTATGTAATGTTTGTTTTTTAAATCTGTACATAATGGTGCCTTGGTGTTGCGGTTTTATTAATGATGGGGAAATTGTAGTGGTTTTTGTGCAGAGATAAAGTTTTGTTACTTCGTTAGTACCTTACTAGTTTAAAATATTATTTAATTGAGAGCTTAAGTTTATAATCAGAAAGTTGTTGAATTCCTTTTTGTTTTTGTTCCTTACCAATAAACCTTACGACTTTCAATCTTGATATTCGCTTACAATAAAAGTAAGATACCACCATAATCAGGCTGTAGAAGTAAGCTTTTTACGTAATACACTATAATTTAAATAACATAAAGCTGCATTTATTTAGGCTGTTAGCGACATCAACCTATTTAAAAAAATAGACTGATGATGCCGAGAAATTAAAAATAAATAAATACCTCTTGATATTTTATAGCCTCCCTTCAAAATCTCCTAGTACACTCGTTGCATCAAACATATTGGCAGTACTGACACGCCAAGGAGCTTCTTAGTAAAAGGATATTTCGAATGAAACGGTGCATAATTTTTACATCGAAGTGTACTCTGTGAAGTGGTCGGTCACAGTCGTACAGAATTCCATTAGAGAGTTTTGGACGGAGGCCAGACTGGTCGTGTTAATCGAAAGATTTTTGATTTTTACAGATGTGATGTTAGGCAGAATATGTGGAAATATTATACGGGCATTGTTTGTGAAAGTTGAAAAAAAAATTGTCCAATGTGGAAGACAAAACGCGGGTAATGTTTTAAAATCGGAGTTGCATTAGAATGAATAGCGAATATTCATAATCCTTGAAAATTTCAGCTAAAAGTGACAATGAAGTTTTTGAAATTCTTATTATTTTTATAAGCGTTTGTTCTCACGAGTGATCAATTTGTTTTTAGAAATGGAGGGACCTTGCTCAACATCGCTTTAACAAGGTTATAACAATTTCAGATTTAAAACAAAACAAAAAGCATTTATCTACTTTGTACATTAAAGAGTAAAAATGTTTGCTATACACATTTATTTATCACATTCACCTTTTTTCGCTTAGCTATTCGAATCCCGGCACCAATACCTCACGTGTACATAAATCCCGCATATAATATTCATCCGTACATTACGTCGAAAGATAACTTCCTCGTGCAAATATAAATCCAGTTCACTTACCTGCGTGGGAAATCCATTGACCTATAAAAACGTACGCAGATCAATAAGTAGTTGCGTCGACATTATTATTTATACCTATTTGACCCTCTGATTATGTTTTCATTTCATATTCATTGGCCGGCCCTTACTGGTTGCGGAGACCACGAATTAAAATGTACTGTCCACTTCATTCGACGCGAGTGGACCGCAAATAATTAGAAAACTCGGCCTGCCCTTTGAGTATTAAAAAATAGCTATGACGTCATTGACGCAATTTGCACTCAGTTTGCTTCGAATGTGTTTTAAAACTTTGTTGGAGGAAACTTTACGCATGGAGTTTTTTGAAAAGTAAAAAGTAAAAAAAATGCATGAAATATTTTCTGTTTATTGTTACTTTCTATATAGATATGGTGTCAGAGACAGTTTCGTATTTATTTGAATGGAAAAACTCTGTGGGAAAAAATTCAGATGCGAATTATATTTGGGTGCGCTAAATGTTTAAAATTCTTGCTTTATTTAAATGTCAAATAAAGAGATTCATGAGAACTTCTACAATTAATCATATTTGAGACATTTAAGTGTGAATTATGCGTTATGCGTTCGATTTATAGCAATGCCGTTCACATTGCTTATGGAATCGAAATTTGGTAATATTTTAGTTCGGATCATAATTCTTTTCTGTTTTCGAAAGTTTCACACTTATGATAGATTGAACTTTCATCGTATTAAACATATTTTTACGTTTCAGTGTCAAACGCTTCTACATTATTTCTATTCTCTGTTATTATTAAAATCAAAATTAGAAGCAAAGTAATGTTAAGATAAGTGGTTCACGTTTACTCAAGGCTGATTAGCGATTTCTTTTTTTAGTTTCACCGTTACCTCACTTTGGTACTTGTCACGTTTCGAACCCTCTCGCACATGAGATGCAAGTGCCTTAACCACTAGCCTATAACGACTCATTTCGGGATTTGTGATGTATGAGATATATGTATAAATTGCTTAACATAATCTCCCTGTTTACATCTCGTCCCGTGTCCCATGTTTGTAGATACGAATGAGGAAAGAAAACACGATCAAACGATAAAAAAACTTTGCTCTTAACTTCAAATGCGAAAATAATAAAAATATATCACAACAGCCTTTGATACATGGCATCATTCGACTAATTGATATGAAAACCGTCTCCATACTTACATCGAAAGGATGAATAAACAGGTACTCGTTCAAATGGAATCGTTTCACCGTTAAATATTCATTTATTCGCTACAATCTTTCATAGAATGCAACAGCAATGCATTATGTTCGAACTCAATGCGCTCTCGATTCAAACTCGCGTGTGAATTATACATGAGATGATATTCTCAATCTGTCGCGTGTCGTTACCAGTGTACCTGAGCTACTTCACCTCTGTATTGTGTTGATTATGTCGGAGTTAGAGAGGTAGGGGTGTACGCAAAGAGGGGTCAAGTAATGGTGGTTATGGCCGCTTATGTTTTCGTTCTCGGCGAAAGTTTGACAAATAGCCCGTAGTGCAGCGTGAGTTTGTACGATAAGCTGATAGTACCGCTCGGTGTGTGAGCGTTTTCCCAACTATCAGTTTCGAGTTTGTCTGTCGCCAGTGATTTATGTTATCGCTTTCTTTTTGTCGCAAATATTTTTGTTTGTGTAAGTAGTTTATATGTGAAACTGCGTGAAATATACGGAGTGGGATTGTATCTGAAAGTTAAGTTGGTATGGGTTGGCAGAACGCTTTGTGGAATATATTTAGATACTGGGATATTTTTGAACATGCTTAAACATAAAACTGAGAAAATCCCTTAATTAGTAGGCGGTTCCTGATTACTCGTTTTTGAAAACATTATCTATACTTATAATAAATCTGTAGAGAGGTCAATTCTGTACATGAAATATATTTCCAAAATAACTATCAGGGGGTGATTAGGGATCGATACTGATGCCAAAAATGCAATCAGTAAAATTTTTGTCTGTCTGTCTGTCTGTCCGTCTGTCTGTCTGTCTGTCTGTATAAACTCTATAGAAACAAAAGCTACTCGACGGATTTTAACGAAACTTGGTACAATTATTTGTCATACTCCTGAGATGGTTATAGTATACTTTTCATCACGCTACAATCAATAGGAGCAGAGCAGTGAAGGGAAATGTTGTCATTTTGTTTAAACGCGCTAATCTCAGGAACCGCTGGTCCGATTTAAATAATTCTTTCAGTGTTAGATAGACCATTTATCGAGGAAGGCTATATATCATCACGCTAAGACCAATAGGAGCGGAGCACCACTATTCCACGCGGACGAAGTCGCTGGCAGAAGCTAGTTATAAATATGATAGTTGTTTATATTAAAGCCCACAAAAAAATAAGTTAAAAGTTAATGATACCAACCAACAATCAACACAAAAATAAAGTTCTAAAGCACCTGAAAATGTTTACCCCAACTAGTTAGCTAGTATAAAAGCTGAAATCCGGCCAACTCTGGTAGGCGTCCGGTAATGGGCAAACTTAGGGGCACTGCGCTTTGTAGTCCGACATACAACTTAATTATCGCACGGGAACGGGATAATTACGTCACAGGGTGATCAAAAAAGGACAGTTTGACCTGTTTGGGTGTTTAGAAAATTGTTTTTTAGGTAAAATATTGCATTAATTGGTTTAGAGACGAACTTCATATTGATAGTTTTGTGTATTCCATTATGACCACCGCCACCGAGATAGCTTCAGCGACTACCGGCGACTATTTGAAAGTATCTTTTTTTTGGTTTGAAAATCTTCAAATGGCTCCTGCTGATCCCTCTGTGGGCGGGAGGGATAAAATGACGTTATGGATATTCAATTTCTGGACTATGTTCGAGAGCTATGGATAGCGTTAAAGGTGCTACAACATTCCCAAAGAATATTAAACGGTAACAAAGAAAGAAATATGAGATCTCGCACGACCACACTCGGAAGCTTAGGCGCGTATTATGAACTTGATAGCCATAAAGAGTTAAAATAATTATGTTGTGGCTATAAACTTTATAAAATGGGTTCAAAAAATATATAAGTATCGGTGTAGGAATGTTAATATTGGTGTTGTATAGGAATGTCCTCCTTGCGTTCCTAAACCTTGTGCCTAAAAACCTAAACGATTGTGATGCAACTTGAGTAGGATCTTCTGTGTACACCCACGAAGTTTCCTAGCCCAAAAAAAACCGGCCAAGTGCGTGTCGGGCCACGCGCAGTAGGGTTCCGTAGTAGGAGTTAGTTAGTCGACTATAGCTCTGTAACCGGTTAAGCCTACTTAGCCGTGATAGTTTTCCTTGTAATTTCATTACATGTACTACGTCTGTGATTTTTTTCACAATTCTAGGTACAGCCATTCAAAAGTTAGAGGGGGGGTAACTCGTATCGAACAAAAAAAATCACTTAAAATCTAGATATTTCGCAAATGGCTCGCTTAACTGAAAAATGGTCTTCACACACCCATAATATTTTTTAAAGACCTATCTAACGATACCCCACACGAAGGGGTACGCGAGAAAAAAAATATTCATCCCTACTTTACATGTTTGGGAGCTACCCTAAAAAAAAATATTTTTCAAAATTTTATTTTACCACTTTCTCGGCGTGATCAATATACATATTCATATCAAATTTCAGCTTTCTAATAACAAAAACCACGGAGCTATGCCGCGGACAGACAGACAGACAGACAGACAGACGGACAGAGCGAAACTATAAGGGTTCCTTGTCGGACTACGGAACCCTAAAAGTGGAATATACATCACATGGTGCGGCTATTATAATATACATATATATACAAAAGGCATTTGTATTTAAGTAGCAAACGATAATCCGGCATGATCAGTTCACGCCGTCCTGAAAAAGGACATTTTCCACTATGTATTTAGCACTTCGCAGTTAGTCTGAAATAAAAGGTTTTTGTTGGGAGCACGGTAGTTGTTCGCCCAACGTTACAGAAATATTCTTGGTACCTATTATTTTTAGATTTTTCCAGCAACAACAAATAGTAGGTTCGGTTTATAAGTTTTTTGAACTACATAATATAATATGATGTGTGATGGTTTCGTGGTAACATAATATGATTTGGTGTCCCAACTTTGTGATCGAAAGATCATCCCTTCGAATCGATACTTTGAGTTTTAAAGCATCGAAAAATCATCCGTTCACTATTGTTGCATAAATAAAAATGAAACAAATTGGCTAAATTTGAACACGCCACATACGAGTCGTTGATCCAGGCCACTACTGCAATAATTTCTCCTGACCGCTTTCGGTCACGGCGGCCAATCTCAACGAAAAGTAGCCAGGTACGCAACAGATATAGTGCACAAGCGCTTGCTCCAATACAAGTGCACTCTCTATTCCCTCACTCTGATAGTTCGATGGGTCGACAATCCGACACGACCAACTGCTATACCGACTCCTTGTCAAAGTCCTTACCACATTGCAACACTGACATTCGAAAAAGGAACACTATAAAGTTTATTACCGTGCTGAAACTTCGTTCACTTTTACAAAGACTTTGAACCACACTGATACACATCCAGACACTCCATTTCAAGCTCTGTTTGATTTCAATCTGTGCTAGTGATGTGACCCAATTAGTGGTTCGCGTCGCAAGTGATACTCGACGTGTGAACACTTCACTGTCTAGGTATATGTACCTACTTCATGTTGAAATGCAAGCGAACTGGCAGGTGATAGGTGACGCGGGGTTCTATAGAATTTGAAACAATGATGTTAATTTAAATTTGGAATGGCTTTAAATTGACTGGAATAGTACGTAGGTACCTACATATAGGTTCATCTCTTCATAGCTCTGAGGAGATAACATGTGTAGTTTTATGTTTGTTATCCTTCCTCCTTATAATAATTATTAATCCAAAAGTAACTTTGTCTGTCTATTACACTTTTACTAACTTTTTTTTTTAAAAAGGCGGGACCGATTTTTATAAAATTTGGCGTTAATATAGCTTTAATCCTGTGGTAGGACAGGGTATACTTTAATGTGAGTTCATGAAGTCTGTAGATGCGGGATGAAACCACTGGAAATAGCTAGCAATATAAAAATACTGGCTGCACCGTCATGGTTAGCTATCTCCAAGGCATTGGTTACGCCGACAAAAGTTCACACAAATCAAAGTTTCATCACAATAGGATGAATACTTGAATAGTATATGAACGCATAGCTGACAATCGTACAAACATTAATTTTATTTGTAAACATAGACAAAATATTGTATTCTGAATGTAATTCACAACATCGTCTGCATTTATTCTCGTTTTTTTTACTATATAAATAAATAGGTATCATGTTTAACGATGCAAAATATGGCCAGTACAAAAAGGCCCGTCAACTTTGTGGAAGCAGAGCCGCGGGGGGAGGCTTGTTAGCGGCGAACGTGAATGTAACTCGATGTTTACATATTTGAGGCGTGGTGACAGGATGGCCGTCTGTAATGTATTTACTCGTAGCTGCATGTGTTGCAGTAATGCATATCAATAGCGGAATATTGTATACTAGCTTAACGCTAGCGGCTTCGGCCGCGTGGGCTATACGAATTCAAATTAAAAATAACAGAGATTCATTCAAACTTAGCTCCCCATTTCAACCCCTTAGGGGTAGAATTTCGGGATTCTTTCTTATCGAATGCCTACGTCATATAAAGAACACACCAGCCTTTTAGGCTGTGCGTTGATCAGTCAGTCGTTCAAGACAAAGCATTTTTTAAGTTTAGACTAGGTGTTTCTCGCTTATGTCCTGTGGGAATTACTTCACGTAGCCGTATAAAAAGTAGCCTATATCTGCCCCTGGGATCTTATCTATATCCATACTAAACTATATCTAAATCGGTTCAGCCGTTTTGTCGTGAAAGTGCATGAAACAAATAAACAAATGTTGAAGATATGAATAAACTTGTATGATAGTGGGCAAATAATAAAAATCAAATAAATAAACGAATTTACATTTGGTTTTATTACTAACTTCACAAAAGGAGGAGGTTTTCAATTTGTTAGAAACTTTTATTTATGTTAGGTACAATAAGTTAGGATTATGACAGTTAAGTAAGTTAAAAGTCGCTACGGGTAGTCAAAAATTACTCTGTGTATCGTGGGTGCGTTTACAAATGTACAATATACATATACAAATATCCAGACCAGGGACTACCTTAGTTGTCTCGTGTGGGAATCGAACCCGCGACCCACAGCTCAGCAGTTAATTGCTCAGCCACTACGTGCCGACAAAACTTCTATTGCAGATTTTTGTAGAAGATCGTTTCATGTCACGCACCAAATGGACAGTCAATTTATTGTCATTTAATTACATTTAAAAAAACACATTTCGAAAATTACATAGGTATTAGTACTTAGTAGAATTCCTCAGAAAAATAATCGTGACATTTAACTGTTGTGTATTTTGTTTTTCATTTTCTTCTAGCACCTAAGAAAGCATCCATACTAACGTATTTATACATTATTCATAACTACATTATTCTTAGGTAAACCTAAATGTCTGGAACCTTCACCAGTTGATTTGCGGTCTAGCATAAACTACCTACGTTACCGTAAACCAACATACTCAATTAGGTACTGTCGGGATGAAAATGGAATGGAAATAATGAGGTAAATATTACTATTTTTCAATATTATTGATTTGTTTGTTTATCACGGTTTCACAGTAAAACGGTTGAACTGGTTTAGATGGAATTGGTGTGGGACATGGAACCCTGGAGATAGATATAGGATAGGACGAGGGTGAATCTGCGGAAAACACGTAGTACATACTAAAAAATGGTTTACTTAAACAGACAAAAAACTTAAAATCAGATTCACAAAAAGTTTAGTTAATCTCATTGATTGTTACTTTACCATGAATTAAGGCGAAAGAATGCTTTTCCTATAACTAAGGCCCAAATACACCGACATGATAACAGCCCGATCAACTCAAAACAGCTGTGTACCATAAATTCAAACTTGTCTTACGATGGATATCTTATCATTTGGGTTTTTTTATTCCTAAAACGGTCGATGACCAATCCGGGGTTGGACAAGAAGTGGATAATACGAAAATTCCCGCTTCGTGGTTAAAAAACGCTTTTATTTAACGGGCCGATTAGATAACCATCTGTCGGTGATCTTGGTCCTTAAGGTTTAGTCGACGGCGCGTTTGTGTTCCGCGCGCGCCTCAAAGAGATGTCAGCAAAATTGACGGAGCATGGGGTCAGTGCCCACTGGGATTGTTCGATAGAGTTACCATGGCCTCGGAACGCAAAGGGAAGGAACAAACATGGATGGATTTTAGTCAGTAAGAGTCTGACACCTTCCGCTCCGCCAGCAGCGACAGTAGTCATAAAAAAAGTTCAGTCGTTTGAGTATTTGGACATTAAGCTGTAAAAACTTTGGTAATTATTGCAAAATCAAATCTCGCAGTAGGTGATTAAGTCAGCCCAATAATATCCTTGAAGAATTACAAATGAAAGAGAATAACGTGACATTGGTTAGTCTTAACGTATACAGAGTCATAAGCATAAATAAATTGACAGACCAATAATTGTATAATAATGAATTCTGTCACAACAATTTTTGAAATTCTTGAGCTTATAAACTAACGCTATCAACATAAAATATGCATGTAAATGTTTTCATACTTCACGCGCAATATTGAAGCAAATCTTTGCGAATTTATTCCAAGAAGCTTTATATTGTGTAAAAACTTTTTCAAAGTAATCTCCTAAAAAGTCTTTCTAGAAAATTCTATCTCTTAGATTTGTTCCATATCGTTTTTCTAGACCATTAATTTTTGTGTCTACGTTACTTCGTGACGTTGACATTGTTGTGTCTTACCTGTCTACTTTTATATTTATGTTTATTTAATATGTCTAGACGTTTTCTAGGCGGCCATTTTTATAATAGGTTATTCGTAGAAAGGTGTTCTAATGGAAATCTTTTAAATTTATTGAGGTGAGTAGCTTTTGTGTTTTTTTTTCAGATGAAGGATAGAATCTTAATGATTATTATTTTTATTAAAGCTTTTTGACTAGGTAAGGTTGACAATATAATGTACCATTTAGTACATCATGTCATAATCTTGCATGTAATCGAGATGTCTCTATTAAATATGCTTATAATAAAAGTTTTTCTACACTTAAAATGTTTTATTAATGATGCATTATCAAATCAAAACACACAATATTCAAAACAGCTAAAATTAAATCGGTAATCCGAATAAACAAAAATCGATTATAAATAAACAAATGAGAGAATAATCCCAAGCCTTACAGCTTAACTGGCGCCAACAGAACTGCGTGACTCCACACTCGCCCAAGGAATTAGTCCCCGATTTAATATTAATTCTATGCACAGTCAAACGAAATTGTTGACAACGTAATATATTACTAAACTAGACTAGTTGCTGAGCCGCGACTTCATCTACATTATATTCACACCTACTTTGAACTTTTCCCTCACTTGCAAGCCTAACTTGCTACTAGTATTATAAATGCAAAAGTCTGTGAGGATGTATGTTGTATGCGTGTATGTGTAATGTTTGTTACTATTTCATGCAAAAACTACTCAATGGATTTAGATAAAATTGGACACATAATTTATTACCTGGATTATCATATCGGATTCTTTTTATCTAGGTGTACAACGTATTTTCTTGAGGATGCGGGTGAAACCGCGGGACTCAACTATAAATGCGAAAGCACAGTTCAAATATTGCTACGTCATCATACCTTCTCTGTATAAGGAGAGGAGTTCGCCCAGTAGTGGAGAATTAAATTGGCCGATGAGGAGGATGAGATGACGATGTTTCCTGTAACAACAACAATGGTCTATAGTCAACAATAGTCTCAGTGCAAAAGTCTCTTCGCACGATTTTACATTTTAGACGCGATTTTAGACCTTTCAATTTTTAATTTCGGGTTTTGACGCGATGTCTCACCAATGTCACCAATAGTCAGTGACAGTAAAAACATTATAATATTTTTATATCTATAATTCTTCTGTATGTGTGTTTGTCACCAAACTCCTACTAAATGTCTTGGTTGATTTGGACGATAGTTTGGGTGCATATTTGAGTGGGTCCCTGGACTCGGTAAATGTCGTCGTTTGCATAAAAACGCCGAAGCTGTCAAAGTCACCAAAACTGTGCCAGTACAACGTCGTCGGGTTATATTATATTTTTGCAATTTGTCAGTGTTTTTAATAACGGAGTTTTTTATAATAACATTTAGACTATATCTGTCTGTTAGTCACGAAACTGTTATATATGCAGCAACCAAGATAAGTAATTAAACTATTAGAAAAGCTGACGACTTCAGCTAGTTAATTTTTAATTAAAAGCGTCGGGGCGCGAAAGCAAAGCGCAGTGAAATTTAATATGAAATATTGTGTGATTATAAATGCCTCAGCTTCTAGTTTTAGCGTTTATTATATTATGTAGTTACTTAGCTACACCTGATCTAGGATAAAGGATACACTTTGTCTAATGCTCAATTAATTATGAGATATTTTCCATAACATCCTTAAATTTAAACGCCTTTCAGAGATGGTTTTTGCTATGAAATAAAAAAATATCTTTCCCTTTTAAGAGCAATTATAATAATAGGAGACGTGAAATATTCGTTTTATTTTATTTCTTTCAGGCAGTAGCAATGAATATAGCTGCAAGAAAATTGTAGAGGTGGAAAATATACCAAAATTCTCCTGATGATCTGCTTTAGGTAGTTGTTATAAAAATATACCTACACAGTGTTATAAACATTTTTTTGAAACTGACCCTGTTCATTACTGCCAATGTATATTATTACATCTCCGAACCGAACCGAAGAACTCTTAACCAATAAAACTCCTTACAAACTCATAAACATCGTTCGTAGATTCGTTCATCGTATTACCTATAAAATTGTTGGTTATTAAAAGTTTCGCCCCTTAATTGCGTATCCAAAGCCAAATCCTTATTACTGTTATGGTTAGAAGGTCCTGCTAACTCCTGCGTAAAGGTTCGTACACAAAAGCTATTGTACTTTTGGAAGACTTTTTTATTCGTTTCCTTAGCGATGAGAACTTGTTTTTTTCTTTTTTTGAGATTGCTGAATGTTTTGCTCGTTATTTTTATTGGAGTTTAAATGCGTGAATCTTTATAATATACCTACGTAAATATTCTAACTATTATTATAAATGCGAAAGTGAGTTCATTTGGTACGCTTTCACGGTAAAACGGCTGAACAGATTTGGAAGAAATTTGGTACGGAGATAGAGAGGATCCAGGAGACGGTTATATGCTACTTTTCATCTACGTGCGTTTAGTAATTTCCGCGAGTGAGATCGCGGGGAACTTAACTTTAATTTGACTTTAATTGGCATAAAAACACTTTCACTAATAGCTGCAGCGAAGATCATTGACCACTTTTGAGTAGAAACGAGTATTTTTAGAATCAAAGAATTAAACTTAATTCAATTAATTAACCTACCAAAAACACGGAGGAGGTTCTCAAGTCAATACGTATATATTTTTATATAGGTATGACCACGTAAAACTTTTTATTATTAGTCTAAATAAATTAAAGCACAGCACTGCTCACAAAATATTCTATTCTAATTTCGCTTTTGTGTTTGTTATACAAATATTAACAGTTCATACGAATGAATATTGAAATTTGTTATCATGAATATTTTAATTATCATGAATATTGAAATTTGTTATCATTATCTACTAAAGTATTCGCCGAAATTATTATTAATATTATATCCATTCATGAGCTGGTAAAGCTGACGAAATCTATGATCAAAAATAATCAAAATATATGTTGGTACATTATTAACTTTTGAATTGAATTTGAATCAAATAGTCATAATTGGCAAACATTAAAAAAACAGTTCGTTGGTAAGCGCACCACTAGATAAAAGGCTGTATCGATTTGTAATTTTTTTATAAAAAATATTCGTGAATGTCTTTGGTTTCTAAAAACTATATTTTGGGACAAATCGGGAAAAACTGAAATCGCTTTTTTTTATCACAAAATAAATAAACACAAAACAATCGTACTAAACTAAGTCCCTACTCTAAACTTGCCTTTAAGGTCACTAAGTCCCATTTGTGTCGGTCCCTATTATCCTTCCAGAACATATTGCCGTTATTGGGACGACCTTTAATGGGGAATCACCTCCATACTGGTAGGTCGATAGACATAAGTTATTACTATTAATTTAGCGAGGGTGAGGTTGAACTGAGTATTTTTTTATTGCTGGGTTTGATATATTTGTGACGGTGACATTAGGAAAAGATTTGACCTATAATTTTGGTATCCGTGGGTAGAGGTAGTGGTGATAGTAATAAATCAATCAAAGGTCACGTCTTAAATAAAATACTCTCTTTGATAGTAGCTGTTTTCCGTGATTGGAATTGTTTCATATAGGTAGGTTAAAGGTAGGTTAAAGCCATCTTCGTACTCATCAAAATTGCTTCAGTCTTTTTACTCCTACCAATTTATCGGTCCACATACGAGTAACAGTAAGGCAGTGTTGCCGTACCGTGGTTTATTTTAAAAATATTAACTAAAAATGCATAAGCTGCTTTGTGAATGAAAATCACATAACCCAGCCAATAATAAAACCTTAACCTAACTATCTAAATAACCAATAATTAAACCTGCAATAATTAAACATACACATGATATAAATTTTCTAAATTTTATTGCCATCATAAATCTTAGGTTAAAAATGCATTGATCAAATATTATTGACGATGTCAAGTATTATAGAACGTTCGCTATACCTATGTAAAGTAAATATATACCTATACAAAAGTTAATTAAATTAATGCCTTTGTTTGATCTCTGCCCGGGGCTGGGATTTAACGAGAAAATAATTTGGCCAAAAATTAGATTCGATTTAGTCAGGTTGAAATCTGAAGCGCGGGGATTGTAAATGTTTTGAATAGATAAGAAAACAATTGGACTGTTTTGTATTAGATGAGAGGTATTAAGTATCATTCTTGGAAAATTCGTGATATTTCTAAACTTTACTGACATCGACTTAACCGTTAGTAAATATGATATAAATACTTGTGTTTCCTGCGGTTTCACTACACTTCAGCAGGATAAAAACTATTCTATAACCCACCCTAGGTTTCAGTCTTTCTCTATACCAAATTTCATTTAAATCAATTCAGCCGTTTTACTGAAAAGCGTAACAAGCCAACAAAGTCTCTTACCGCCATTAATTAGGATTTAAAGCACTCTTTGTCATTTCGCTTTTGACTGGTACAAGACTTTCTAGAATGGAATAAGTAGTACCCGGGATTATCCGCTCTATACAAATCTAACTTTAAAAACATTATATATATGGTTCTAAAACACAAGTTTATTTTATATCCAAACAAATAAGTTTTAAGCTTAAAAATATTAAATAATTCCTACAAAATTGTTACCCTGTTATGTGAATAAAACGACAAACATTAGGAAGCAAGTTTATGTTCTCTTATTTTCCCATTTTGTGAATGGTCGACCTTGCCCTTAACTCGGCGATATAGCGCTCCATATTTCTTCGTTTATAAAAAGTTTACTTATGTATAAACAATGAGGTTTTATTTATTTTAAAATGTAGGTAATTTCATGTTAATAATAATTATCATGTGTGTATAACCTAATTATGTAGCAGAATTACTGTTTTATTTTCTGGCTGAGTTTTTCAGACTATCTCTTTTTATATTTCTGGGTCCTGACCTGAACCATATGAAAAATCTCAGAAACAGTTCCTATTCTAAATTTGTGTCCAGTTGACGGCAATAGCTTTGCCCCATATTACATAGAACTTAAATATAATATGAGAAATTTCGTTGTCTCATCTGTAACTTCACTGACGTTTTCAAATAAAATTAAAGAAGAAGATTTTCATCTTTGAAAGTTCAAGCAGAATATAAACAGAGATGTTTATGTTATTACATGTGGAATGTGTTTTTTTATTGTTTTTGTTCTTTTCTATTTTTATTTGAAAACAATTAAGTACTTGCAATGCTTAAGTGGTAGCGAGAGTGGCTATTTAATATGCGATAAATGCCCTTGTGAACAGATTTACGTAACCTTCTTAAATGTACTTTCTGCGGCGGTTTCATTCGCGTCCCGAGGGAATTTCTAAGCGCACGAAGATTAAAAGTATTCTACATCCGTACGGTCCCATCTATCTCCATACAAAATATCATCCAAATCAGTTCCACCGTTTTACCGTAAAAACGTAACAAACAAACTCCCTTTCGCATTCATAATGTTAGTTAAGATGTCCAACAAAATACCAGGGCCCTTACCATGACGTGCCAAAACACAACATACGACGTTAGTAGCTGTGTCACGCTCTCAAACTTGAATAGTGATTGCAAAAACACGTGGTGGTACAGCCCCAGGTCGTTCAAAGTCTTGAACTTACGATATAACTCTCCGGCAATGGCCAAGATAAGTTCGTTATCAATTAATTAAGAGTGGTATCTGATCGTTGGTCGGCTACATAATTTTTTACCCCGGCCAGACATTAGCGACAATCCCACTTAAGCTTAATGAACAACTTCATTAATTTTATTCCCCTGTTGCCATGTCACAACCTTTCGTTCTTCAATGTTAATTTCAAAAGTTCCACTTTGTCGCGTCATTGAAAAAATACCTTCTTTATATGAAGTTACTAGAATGTGTTAAAAAAACAATATGAATATTATAGGTACAGCCTTTAACTTCACAGAGTAATATTTTTACGTGGAACACTTTCAAATATAAATTGAGGTTATTGAATTTCCATATTTTAGTTGAAAAAAAATCGTATTTAAATGAAATGAAAAAAAAAGTATTGTAATAAAATTGCATTAAAAATATTTAAAACACTAGAGTGTGCATAAAACTGTTGAGCAATTAAAATAATATATTTTTCATTTTCACTCGTATTTCGATATACATTGAATTATGTATAAGCAATGGAATGAAAATACGATATAATGAAAACAGACTTGATAAGATGAACTTGACATTCTTATTAAAAACAAGCTACTTGCCACGGATTCAGCCCTGTTTCAAGGAAACTACTTAACACACTCGAATAAAATGTCACCTATGAACGTTTCCAGGGTCCTATTTACATCCATACTAAATTTCATCTAAATTCATTCAGCCGTTTTACCGTGATAGCACAACAAAATCAACAAATAAGTGTACTTTCGCATTTAAGGTATGCAGTTAGGATAAAAATAAAATAGTATGTAATTTTCTGATTAACCTGTAATGCGAAACTACAAAGGGAAGCCCCCCAATACAAACGTCTGTTCGCGATTAGTGGAAGACTCCTGAACAAGATTAAATTTCTTTATTTTTCACTGGCCCATTCTTTTATTGTAGTCGACTCTAATTTATTCGACTTGCTATTATATTTGACGGCTATTTTATTATGTACTTTTTTAGAGGTACTTAGCTTCTTTTGTTTTAAAGAATGAATAATTAAAAGTTATTTCGGGACTTTATTTATTAGGAGCGTTTGTCTTTTTTGTTTGTCTGTCATAATTTATGGAAATATATAAATAGATTCAAAATTACGGAGGTAAGAAATTATATGAGCTGGGAAAATAATAATTATATTACCTTTTATTCTATTATTAGATAGTCTTCAAAGATGATTTTTTATATTCGATAATGTATTGCTGACATGATGGAAATTCCTTTTATTATATTTTAAAAAATATGCTTTCTTAAGGGGAAGAACACAAACAGATCATTTCATACATTCATTCTGTATTATTTTTAAGAGGTATTATTTTCTTTCACCGGCTGTTGTTTTAAAAAATATTCATAACACAAAAACACAACACAATTTCATTTTAAACTTTATGCACTTCATACGATCTATGTATTTTTCACAGCGAAAAATTCGAATAAGCAATGAAACGTAAACAGGAGCTATGCAAATGCATTTTTCCTCTGAAAGCGATGGAAATGTACACTCTATTTTCTATGTAAGCACAAGGCTTAAGAGAGGGAGTCACCGAAAAGCCGCAGGTTTAAACTGGGTGCGGTTCAAAAGCGGAGATTATAATAAAATTTAAATATAGTAAGCTGTTTAAACGGACGTGGACCGAATGATTTATAATTACGGCGCGGATTTCGTATTGTACTGCGCTACGTGTACAAGGGTGGTAAGTGAAAACTCCTTATTTCTGGTTTATAATTTAATTACGGAAAAATACACTTCTCATCAAAAAAATCGAAACACTTTCGTTTTTATTGTTTTTGTCCTAATTTTTTACAAAAGAGAATTAATTCCATGAAAAAAAAAACATTATTGTGTAGCTGGCAGTTTGGTCATTACAGTAAGAAGAAAAAAATCAAAATTCGAAATTAGAATTTCATTTGTTTATCCTATAAATGAAATTAATCACTGTTTTGAGACAAATGTGTATTTAGGGTTGGAGTACGTTTCTCGTTTAAAAACTAAAAATTAGCGCTTGTCTTTAAACTTTTTGTTTCTTATTTCATTTACTGTGACTTTGGGACGTCTGAAAAAACTTTTTTTTCTAAAACATATGGATACTTCGCCCGCAGAAGCCGCCCAAGTGGTGGCATTGCTGGATTCTGGACTTAGTCAGCGTGTTGTGGCTGCAAGATTGCATCTAAGCTTATCATCTGTTCATAGAGTCTACAAACGCTATCGGGAGACTGGTTCGTTCACGCGCCGTTCAGGATCTGGCAGGAATCGGGTCACTTCTGAGCGAGATGATCGATTTATTGTAACAACTTCTTTACGAAATCGACGCCTTAACGCTTTTCAACTGCAGCAGCAGCTTCGCGTTGTACGAAGAGTAGCTGTAAGTGACTCTACAATAAGAAGAAGGTTGAAGGAACGCGGATTGGCACCGCATAAGCCAGCGAATGGGCCGAAATTAACTGCAGACCATCGAAGAGCGCGCCTTAACTTTGCACGCGAGCACCTAACTTGGTCATACCTTCAGTGGAGCAAAGTACTGTTTTCTGATGAGTGTAAAATTATGCTGTATGGTAACGACGGAAGGAACAAGGTCTACAGAAGAGATGGAGAACGCTTTGCACAATGCTGCATTGAAGAAAAGGTCAGCTATGGTGGCGGTTCGTGGACGGTTTGGGGAGGAATCAGCGCCGACGGTAAGACAGAACTTGCCTTTGTGTCTGGGCCACGGCTGCCTGCACTAAACTCTCATCGGTACATCGAACAGTGTCTTGAACCTCATGTGATGCCCTATGCACATTTTATTGGCAACGACTTCATATTCATGCACGACAATGCTAGAGCTCACACCGC
This sequence comes from Pyrrhia umbra, assembly GCA_963891755.1. Lineage (NCBI taxonomy): Eukaryota > Metazoa > Arthropoda > Insecta > Lepidoptera > Noctuidae > Pyrrhia > Pyrrhia umbra. The sequence goes on from OY982930.1 coordinate 5,296,911, forward strand.
GGGCGTCGTACGAGATTATCTTACCGAAGTCGGTATCTCCATTATGGTATGGCCAGCAAGAAGCCCGGACATGAATCCCATTGAACATCTATGGGATGAATTAAAGAGACGAATTCGAGCAAGAGATCCAGCCCCAGAAACACTTAGCCAGCTGCAAAATGCAATCCAAGAGGAATGGGATAATATACCACAACATGTGATCGTGACTCTCATCCGATCGATGAAGAACCGTATGGAAGCAGTAATAAGAGCTCGCGGAGGGAATACAAGTTATTAAATAAACGTTTCTTAATTTTTTTTTTCATTTACGCGTGTTGTTTTACCCATTTCCTTCATATTCCATACAGGGTAAAAATTACTCATTATACAAAATACGAAATCTATGAAGACTTAATTTGAATTTAGAACAATAACATTAGGATTTAAAAACCTCATACTACTCACTATTAAATGACATTTTACATTTATTCCTAAATATACACATTTTTCTGATAATCCTTATCAAATCATAAACTGCGAGGTGTTTCGATTTTTTTGATGAGAAGTGTATATTGCAAAAATGCGAATGCTGCGGAATCTAAATATATATAAAACTCAAACGTGACTGACTGACTGACATAGTGATCTCTCAACACACAGCCCAAACCACTGGAGGGGTCGGGCTGAAATTTGACATGCAGGTAGATGTTATGACGTAGGCATCCGCTAAGAAAGGATTTTGATAAATACTTACCCCAAGGGGGTGAAAAGGGGAGTGGGGCAAATTTTGGGGGGCGGGCGAAGCCGCTGGTGGGAAGCTAGTAAGGTCATAAAGTCGAGTTTTTATTTTATAAAAAATAAATGAAGAGACGGTTAAGACCTAATGTTAATTGATTCCAATTGCCTGGCCCATACTAGATGTAACCCACAATTTTATTCTGCAAAGTCCTACGTTATGTTGAAATGCGTTCACTATCTTAAGGCTGATAAATAATAATTATTCTTAAGTCTTAATATAGGTACCCAGTAATTATGTTAAAGTTACATTATGGAACTTTCAACATTAGGGTTGATACATTTTGAACATCGTAGAATTCTATAATAAAACTAAAATCTAGTACCTAATCTAAACAATTCCCTAACGTAAAATATACTTGGATTTAGAACGTAAAATTTTCAAAAACAACACATAACCGTTTTTACCTTGCAGCCGGCAGCATGTGTGTGGACCATGGTTTATCTGCGAAGCTTGCCTGGGTTCTGTGCAGTGCGTAATTATTTTTACGGTGCATATGCCCAGGGGATAAGCGGAATCTCTGTGAGCTATTTGGGCGCGTAGGGTTTTAATAATGTCGCGTTAATAGCCGTGAGTGCCCGTGAGAGATTCCGGATAATGTGATGGGAATTATCGTTGTTAAAAGGAGTATTTAAATTGGGATGGAATTTTGTTAAATATGTTTTATTATGTACGTGCCTATGTTTTATTATACTGCCGTCAACGGACGCAACAATTTTTTGTAGTTAAGTACATATTTAGAATCAGGAACTCAAAAAAAGTCAAAAGTATTTTTTTTATTTCAAATAGGCCTTTGCAGGCTCTTATGAAAAGTCACACTAGTTGCACGGTTCCAGTAAGTAGGTTGTATGGAAAAGAACCGGCAAGAAACTCCATGGATACTCTTTTCAAATATTATTATGTAAGTATTAACTAAAGAATATATATTTAACTCAATATTTGAAAAAAAAACCGACCTTTTTCTAATGGAGGAAATATACAAGTGAAGCATCCCATATGTGACGTTATCTGACATGATGATGCAACTGGCACTCAGGATTATTTGGGGAAGGTAGCCATTGCTGCAATACGGTGTAGTGCCTTACTATGTGACTTTGTATTTAATAGAAATTTAAAAGTGTGTAATGAAAAGTTACACACTGTTTAAAAAAAAGAAAATGTGTTTAGAAAATATCAAAAAATTAACTCAGTAAAGAAATATTTCCAAAATTCAATGATGACAATACCAACAACATATTTACTATCATAATGTTTCTATTCTGAGGGCCCAACACAATTTTCCATGGACCGGGGAGAAATCAGGCTTAGGGCCGACAGCTTTACGTGCTCTCCGAGGCACGGAGGTGTCTCGCTATATTCAGAAAACGGTCACTCATCCATGGACTGACAGCGGCTACCACAGCTGAACCTTGCAAATCTATCGATCCACGGTTATAACTTATCTACGAGCACTCAAACTTTACCTCTTTATTATACATGCTATATCAATCTAACTAATATTAGAAATGTGATTAGGGATTAGGGAGTTTGTTTGTTGGTAACGCTGACATTGTAAAACGGCTGTACGGATTTAGATGAAATTGTATATGGAGGTAGGTAGAATCTTGGGGAAGGTTATGGGATTATTTTTATCTTGAGTTAAAGTTTAAGTTGTAGGCTTAGAACGCGGAAACGGCCAGTGATGATATTAATGTAATTTATTTTATATCGACTATTTGGGATTCCCATTGATGGGCTATCTATTTGTTTTGCAAGGAAAAATTAAAATGAATAATTTACAAACTAATTTCAAATTGAATTTCGTAGAACCAGTCTCCAATTATCGGTTCACGATAAGACTATTTCAATTTCAATAAAATTTTCCATTACCTACATTTGAATATCGGATATAAACAAAAGTGGTGATGACATTTATTATTTACTTTATGGATGGGAATGTGGGTCATTTGCGGGTGTTTCCATAACTTATGTTCAATTATACTTTACGTCTGTATGAAATTGGATTAATATTTCGTATTTAATTCAAAATATTCCAGCATCATTCGAATATACTTCACAGCACATGTGAGGGTGCCTAATTAATTGTTTTATGATACTCATCTCTAAGTCTAGAAAAAATATTTGAACTATTTGAAGGAGATTTTATTACCTTGTGCTATAACAAACTTTTTTTTATATATGCTTTTTAAACAAAATTGGCTTATGTTTTTTTAATTTATTATATATTTCCACAGACAATATTTCTTCAATATCATTGAAAGATACTGAGAGCAAAACAGATATTGAGATTTAATATTTATGTATTAGTCCTTACTTACTATAAACTTTTACTTTATTAATTACATTTTATTTGAATCTCAGTTGCAGTAAGTCTTCAGCTGTCTAAGGCCCAAGTTCACCGACAAGACGACGGTTCAATCAACGGAAAATATCTGTTTACCATAAATTCAAACTTCTACCATACAATGGATAGCCGCCTATCATTTAGGGTTTTTATTCCTAAAACGGTCGATTACCATGCCAGGGTTGAACAAGAAGTTGACAACACGAAAATTCCTGCTTCGTTGTTAAAAAACGTTTTTGTTTAACGGGCCTATTGATATAACCATCAATCGGCAAACTTGGCCTAAGCAATGGTTAATTAGGCAATAACTATAATCAAAATCACTTTAAAATACACAGATATCAAAAAAAAAATTCACTCAAACTATATTTTTTTATGTACAAGTGCTGCAATAAAACAAATGAGCAACGCTAAACGGGGCATTCTTTTTTAAAGTGAGCCACTAAATGCCTAGCTACCATCGGTCTGACTTCTAGGAACGTTAAAACCATAAAGTTTTATCAGGTAACAATCTCACAAATTGCAGGAGTCAGCTAGGAAAATAGTTAGCTGCTCGTAAGCAATGGCTAGCTACTTCTCACCACTAATCTAATGTTTCAATCTTATTCACCGCTGTTGCTGGCTTGCAGGAGTACTAAGAACTTCGTGTCTCACTTGTCAGTCGCTGTGGAGGCGTTTAAACGAGTAGTATTTATTATTATTTATTGACTACTTGTAATGTATGTTAGATGAATTCGTTTTAGCGTTTTTTGGGTATTTATAATAGTAAGTTTTTTTTTCGGATGGGAAATCCTCAAATGACCCCGCCGTGGGTGGGGCGGGTGTAAGTGTTAGACTCTTACTGACTAAAACCCATCCATGTTCTTTCCTCAGCCCTTTCCATTCAGGGGGTGCGGTATCTCTTTCGAACATCCCGCAGCCCCTGCAGGATTTATGTAATTCTTCGGTGCTGGCTGTCCTGGTGTAGTTACAAAGTTAGATTATAAAAGAAAACATTCATTTTATGTTTTACTAGGAGTTTCTCGCGGTTTCATCCACAACCTTGAGAGAATGACTCCATGTTGACTTGATAGACTAATCTGTGTTCTTCCCCAATTTCTAATCTATTTTCGTACCAAATTTCATTCAGACAGAAAAAGAGTTAATATCGGAATTATAATAGGTAGATATTAGTAAGGAATTCTTACCTGATTGTTTTTCTGTCACACGAACATCACGGGTAATTTCTCTTCTAGAACATGACGGTTTCCTTCATTTGCGCGATGCCTGAACTCTGTAATAAAATGATCAGGTTCTTCATTTCACGTCAATGGTTTTTTCAATGGTGTTTGATGAAAAGGTCGTTATATAGTATTACATTTTTGAGAGCATCCAAAAACTCTTGCAAACATGGCGGACATAATAAAAATTACTTTTAAATTCTATTCTAAAATCTTAAGTTGATTAAAAAAATAAGCTTCATACTTCAATCATTCGTAAAAAAAGAACCCATAAACAATTAGATACGTGCCTACTGGTCATAAAAATAGTAAATAATAGGGTAGGGCCACACTGTGGGGCGTCACATCGCAACTATTACAAAGCTTAGGTTGGAAAATTGAAAAGTTAACGAGCCTATTTCACGATGCTCGCGTTTCCACCGACCACCTTTGTTTTAACGCCCGTCGGAACTCGGCCTTATTAAGGGGAAATTGCTTGGAGTAACATGAAAGGTGTGTGTCGATGACCTAATTTTTGTTTTAAATCTTGTGGAAATAATGAGTTTGCTAATGACGTCTGTTGGTAATAATAATGTTTCATTTTGAGGACATATTTTGATCCAGCAAAACATGTTCACGCAAATAGATAAAGTTAAAGGCATTTCAATGGCTTAGTGGCTCAAAATGCAAAAGTCACTATTTCTAGACCAGGGGTCTCCAAACTACGGCCCGCGGGCCAAATCCGGCCCGCCACTGCCAGCAATCCGGCCGGTTAAGACTAGTGTCATCAATCTGGCCCACGACAGCCAATGTTTTACTGTTGTTACTATTGCTGTAATAAGTTGAATGGAAGATAATGAAAGAATGATATGTAGCTGAAATAGATAGTACCTAGAACAGTACATAGTATTACTACTCGACACTAGATGTCGTTTTGTGTCACAATACACAATCAATAGTAATTGAAATGCAATAAAAAAGCCTATGTTTGCTTAGGTGGGCAGAAAAATTAAAATTGTTATGGCCCTTGCAACATACCGAAAAATATATTATGGCCCCAAGGCTTCAAAGTTTGGAGACCCCTGTTCTAGACCAATAAAAATACAATAAAAAACGCCACAATTGCAAAGACAAAACTTTTACACTACGTGACAAAATATTAAACCACGGTCTATTAAAATAAATCACATTCCCGACCCGGTTGAATAAATAAAACAGGCACACAATATTCCTGCCATAATTCCTTTTTCAAATCTTCCCACAGAGTAAAAAATAAACAGAGTGGAAACACTAAAAACAAGTGAGCGTTGACTAGCAGTAGCTCAACGGTACTTAACCCTTAACGAGGCTACGTGACATTCCCGGAATTAAAACAAACAACTTCGCACAAGTCGAAATTCCCACTTATTCAACAGGACATTAATTATATACTTTCGTCTTTTGTGGTGCTCTAAATTTCTTTCTATTTTTGTTACCATTTTGCTATGAAGACAATGAGGAAAATATGAATATTTATTTTCTTAAAAGTATTTTTAGTTGTTATATTTTTAAGCTGATTTTTTTTTGAGTAATTCTTTTTACCTTTGACATTTCTTTTTGTGGTATAGAATCGCGTCTACGGACACGTAGTCGTATAAATTATATTAAGTGATGCACTAAATACTTTATTAATAATTAATTAAACTTATAGCAATGACACATTATCTATTAACTAATAACATTTATTAACTCTGAAACTAAGTTCCTACCACCTCCTAAGTTCGGATTTTATTAAGGCGTAAGTCTATAAGAAAATGTTTATATAGTCACATTACACCTGAAAAGGCCTCCAAAGCTAATGTCTGGGTCCATTATGTCTGCCAAACGACCTCGTCTGATCACAGCTCGGTTAAACGGATATTAAAATTTCCACGATTTGAATTATACTTTCCACTCATTTGATATCTTGAGGGGAAAATTGAAATGTTTTGAGAACGAATTGTTCGGGACGTTGAGTGAGTAACAATTTTAAGATCACTTCAGATAAATGATATTACAGATTATTGAGGCATCTTACACAGATATTCGTACGATTATTTATTAGGCGTTTCGAAAACAACAATTTAGACAATGTTTACGTGAACGACGTTAAATCGTTGCTATTGTTTGTACTAATATATTTTAAGAAAAATGAAAACAAAATTATACCCTATTATATAACCATAAATCATAACTCATATAAATAAAACGGCATTAAATGAGGAATGATGATGTCCAGAGCATGAAATTGACATCAATGCGCCTTACGCTATTTTGTTAATTTCTGTGGCAGAATTAGAACAAAATAGCTTACGACTTTGTTTACATTTTTCTTAAAATTCAATTAGAACAGACTATAACAATACTTGTTACCTAAAGTAAGAATATCACATAATATAATATTCCCCGATAGGCTAAAGGTGCCAGTAACTGACTATTATCCATCAATGGTGGAAAAAGGCAGATGGAGATAGGGAGCGAGGAAGAGAGGAGGTGAGAAAGAGAGAGGCGAAGGGAGAGTGAGATGGTGAGAAAAAGAGAGGAAAGGAGAAAGGAAGAAATGAAATGAAATGAAATTATTTATTTTGTAACTAGGATATTTAAATCACTTTTACACGTCAATAGTTTTGTTATTGAGAACGCTGGCGCCGGCATTTCCTAGCTGACTACCTCTGAGAAGAAATGCCGAAACAAGCTCAGGGGTCGTGGTCTCTTTTAAATTCGTTTCAAAACAGTACCTAATGGTTATTTACAACACAAAGCCAGTTGAAATGAAAATAAGGGTTGAATATTTTTTCTGTACATTTTGTGAGACTTCTTCGCAGAACTGTTGGTTGAGTAACTCTCGGCTCCATTTAGTTTTATACTCAACGTAGTTTGTAGGTCTTCATTTATATAAATTATTTCGTGGTACTGAAATAAACAAGGAGTGGGTGTGTCTATTGTATTTGAAAATACGGACGTAATATAAGAACAAATAAAAATATCAACCCAATATGGGATATTTTATTATTATTGGAAATATGGATAACTTATTCATTTACCTATGTATCATCGGGATAATATTTATCGCGTGACTTATAAAAGCATAACTCAATGTTATCTCACTTTCTCTCATTTTTTCTCCACCGTTAGTGGCGTCCAAGACGAAATTAGAATATACATAGGTATTGATTCCTAATATTGTCATATTTGTATTTGCTAGCTTGAAATCAGCATAGTGGTAAGCCATGTTAAGAAAGCGCGTTTATCATTTAAATATAGAACAAAATTACCGAAATCTTTTTAGATCACGCTACCGAGTAGTAAATACAGAGTATAAATAAGTAAATAACCATTCATTTTGTTCATTAATAAAAATACATCATCACTTAAAACGAATACCTAAAATGTTTCACTGCTGTCCGTCATATTCAAAATATCTAGGTGCTATGAATAGAATTCTGGCTGAATTTCATCAAGCAATTTTTGGTGCCAGCCTAATTGGATATAGGGATAAATAAATCAATTAAATTGTTCCGCTGGCTGAGCCCTCTAATGGCGTTGGATGTTGGTGCGTAAAAACCAATCCAGGATGACCTACCCCACCCCTTTTACCATATTAAATATTGGATGTGAGCAGCTAAATTATTTTGGGAGACAGAGGTCCAGCCAAATTGGCGGCTGTTGTTGACAATAATTTCATAATTTTAATATCGAAAGTAGGGTTTTCGTGCAATGTAGGCGAATATTATTGATAAGGTTAATTGAAAAATAATAATTTTAGTTTGATAATAAACCTTATTTTACATTGTGAAACTTTACATAAGAGAGTAGGTATATCTTAGACGTCACTGACTAACGTTGAAAAACATCGTGAGAAAACCTGGACTTAAAAGTCAGAAATCATGCAAGTATGATGATTATGCTCATGCCTTCTCTGTATGAGAAGAGGCCTGTGCTCAGCTGTGGGATATTATATAGGCCGATGATCATGATGATAATAAAGAAGAATAAATTACACTCTTTGCTCTAGAGACGTAAAAAATTATCATTCTTCGATGTGCGTAATGTGTTTATATTATGGAGGAATATATAAGCTACAAAGTAGTAGTAGTAGGTATGTTTACTACATTTTACGTACCACAAGAACGCAGTCTGTCGACAGTATTAATTCATATCATCTGCCTAGCCTTTTCCCAACTACGTTGGGGTCGGCTTCCAGTCTAACCGGATGCAGCTGAGTACCAGTGTTTTACATGGAGCGACTGCCTATCTGACCTCCACAACCCAGTTTACCGGGTAACACGATACCCCTTGGTAAGACTGGTTGTCAGACTTTCTGGCTTCTGACTACCCGTAACGACTGTCAAAGATGTACAAATGACAACCGGGACCAACAGCTTAACGTGCTTTCCGAGGCACGGAGAAGTCTCGCTATGACATAGATGGTCACCCATCCACGGACCGACCGCGCCAAGCGCAGCTTAACCTAAGATCGGTCGATCCGTGCGGCTGTTACTTAGCCACGAGCTCCTCGTCGTCTGTCGACAGTATTAATTAATGGTTGCAATTAAATAACTTATAGGAAGATAGGAGTGAATTCATACCTTCCTATAAGTAAGGGATGACAATTCGAAGTGAAACTATGAGGGTTAGCGTATGTAAGATTAACGGTGTCTACTAAAATTCGCGGTTTCACCCGCATCATGAGGGAAATACTCCGCACGCTCAGATTAAAAGTATCGTATATGTGAATCCAGATTATATTATATACTAGCTTCTGCCAGCGACTTCGTCCGCGTGGAATAGTGGTGCTCCGCTCCTTTTAGTCTTAGCGTGATGATATATAGCCTATAGCCTTCCTCGATAAATGGACTATCTAACATTGAAATAATTATTTAAATCGGACCAGCGGTTCCTGAGATTAGCGCGTTTAAACAAAATGACAACATTTCCCTTCACTGCTCTGCTCCTATTGATTGTAGCGTGATGAAAAGTATACTATAACCATCTCAGGAGTATGACAAATAATTGTACCAAGTTTCGTTAAAATCCGTCGAGTAGTTTTTGTTTCTATAGAGTTTATACAGACAGACAGACAGACAGACAGACGGACAGATAGACAGACAGACAAAAATTTTATTGATTGCATTTTTGGCATCAGTATCGATCCCTAATCACCCCCTGATAGTTATTTTGGAAATATATTTAATGTACAGAATTGACCTCTCTACAGATTTATTATAAGTATAGATATAGAAGATATAGATATCTGCAGAAACAAACATACATCCTCACGAACTTTCGCATTTATAATATTAATTGGATAAAAAGTGTTTAGCTTTATATTATACTTCAATTGCTATGTGTAGGTTCAATAGGCGTGTCGCAGGTCTGCAAACAGGCGACCTTGTTTCAGAAAATTTCACGATGGTTATTCTTTAAATTTTATTATTTTTCGACACATAAAATCCATGGCTGTTTGCATTCATAACACAATCTGTACGTAAAGTAAAAAATAAGTACTTTATGTTATAAAGAAGCTTTTGTTTGTATTTCCCCTACGCAGCACTAGACTACTCAACTGATATTATAAAAAGGTTTGTGTTTCAAGTTAAAATAGGACATTCCGTAATTCTCATAATTTGGTACAAATCGCTTGCACAGCTCAATCCTAACCCGATAATGATAATAAGCGGTATTGTTAGCGGTGAGGCTTAAAACCCTGAACATGTCATGAAGTAGAGCTGGCTGGAGAGTCGTTTATCAGAGGCCGGTCGAGTAGCGGCGCGTAATTAAACGTTACATATTGGTATGAAGAACGTCCAATTTACCACTTCCAACAGGAAGATTTATTGTGTTATTTTATAAAAAAATAACACGACGCGCTACTAAATTTTGCTAAATAAAAATGCATTTAATTACATCGTTATTTCAACAGTTTAATATGATTTATTTTGTAGGCGCGAGTTTTGTTCCCATATGGAACAATTAATATCTATGTGGAACAATTAATATTTGCTTTTGCCGGCGACTTCGTCTGCATGGACTTAAAATTAGGTCCTTAGAACTAGATACCTGGATAAAAAGTATACCTACTATGTGTTATGTTATACACTAAGTTAAGTTAGTAAGTACGTTAAGTGTGTAATCATTTTTATCCAAATCCATTCAGCGGTTTTTGCGTAAAAGAGTAACAAATTTACATAGGTACAAACCTCCATCGTCACCAACTCTCGCATTTATAATATTAGTAGAATTGAGTACTGAGTCATCCGTTTTGTAATGTATGTACACATCACATCCAGACAGTTTTCATTATATTTCACAATACCCAAGAATCGTAAGCCGCAAACTGCTGCTCATTTTGTAGATCCGTATGTCACGACTAACAAACAAACAGGCTGCTCCAGACAAGTGAAATGAAATGGATAGGAACGAAGTCGCGTGAGATGTCGCTTCGAGTGCGCCTGTCGCGCCGCGATTACTCTCCATACTACCCGTCCGTGTGTCACGAGTTCATAGTCACAGTGATTAGGTATCGAGTTGAGTTTTTGATTACGTTTATTGTTTTAATTTCATTCAACTTTAAAGGTACTAAATTAGAAAATGTGGTTGTATTATTTTTTCTTTTGTGACTCAGTTTTTAAACACTATTTCTGCCATCATGAGAAAAAAGGCCGTTACTAAATTTTTTTATATTGAGTTAAGTAGATATTTGGAATTAGGAAAAGATTCTAATTTCAAAGAATGTATATTTAACTGAATATCGAAAAAATGTAACGGCCGATTTAACTTGCAAATTAAGCTATGAAAAGAAGTGCCATGGAAGATGGGAAGGTCTTTGGAGTGGGATGCAACTTGTGTCGACACCCTTGCTCCATCCCATCTTCCCAGTACGGTGGGCTGTGCTGATGCAGCTGCTGCAGCTGCAGAAAACCTTAAAAGGCGCAAATATATAAACCTTAGTGGTAATTATATATTTGAGCCGTTTGGGGTAGAAACATTAGGGCCATGGAGTCCAAGTGCCTGTCTACTATTTCGTGATATAGGCAAACGTTTAGTAGACTCCACGCGTGATCAAGGGCTGGCCTATATTTCGGTCAAAGAATCAGCATTGCCATCCAACGTGGCAATGCAGCCAGCCTTTTGGGCACGATTTCCGTTGACAGCGATGCGGATGAATATTTTGATGCCTAATTATATTAGTATAATTTATTATTTTCATGTTTTTTTTTTATATTTATGAAGAGAAGTCTGAAAAGTTAATTGGAATATTCTGTTGGTAATATTAATTATTACTGCAGCCGCTTGGATTTCAAAACAAATTATAACATTGTCTACGTTTTGCAATAATGCAGTCAGCATTTTGGACACGTTACTAGAGACAAATTCTATCTTAACAAATTCTTTAAACAAAATAGTTTTATTCAAAACTGCTTGTTGGTTTAGTAGTTGAAAGCGCGACTTTTGAATACAAAGTTCTAGGATTGATCCTTGGGCCATACAAAGTGTTATCGGGTTTCGCATGTGTTTGCTGTGGGAATTCGTAGTCATAGGTGAAGGGTTTGTTATTATAGATCAAAGAGGAGCTTTAAAGACTTTAGTTTTATTTCATGATCGGGAATCGACTGACTTTGTATTATATGAAATCTGTTAATTACCTTTTTTCCATATTCCGATTTCAAATGATTGTGTGGCTAGTTCCCACACTTAGGTTTAATGTTTTCGGTTTTCATAAAACCTCTATAGTACCTACTATAAAAATAAAAATATATCTTCTTGACGACCTGAGTGTGAGAATGCCACGCAAGAGGTCCCGGGTTCGATTCCCGGCCGGGCAGAAATTGAAATGATGAATTTTAATTTCCGTAACGGGTCTGGGTGTTACTATGTATAATATGTATGTATTTATAAAAATATATAAATAGTATATCCGTTAAGCTAGCACCCATAACACAAGCATGCTTGCATTGCTTACTTTTTACTAGATGGCGCTGTGTGAAATTGTCCAAAAAGATATTATTATTATTATAATTCTTGACACTATAATACATAAGTATATAATTATATCGTCTTATCGTCAGCTTGTGATCTCACTGTTCCGGGCCTCTTTTTACACTGGGAACTCTTTTTACTTTTTACGTGGTGATCAAAGCTCGACTGATGAGCTTTGATCACCACGCTTGGTCAAGGCGAATTGGTGATTTCAGACTTTTCAAGTCCAGGTTTTCTCACGATGTTTTCCCCGTTAGTCCGTAGGTATACTCAGAAAATACATTATGACTTTTAAATAGTCACATTGGTAGGTACTCCCTTCAACCCGCACCCCATGAGATGCAGGTTAATCACTAGGTCACCTAGACTTAGGCACACATAAGCGTACTTACTTCACGTTGATAAAACATTTATGCCTAATTACACATTCCCAATAACAGGATTACTGTATACTAAATGTTTTGATTAACCGAACTCCCGCCGTCAAAGATCGTCATGAAAATTTAATAAGCTTTATAAACAATAACATCTGCCTACGCACGTTATGTAGGTTAATTATATTTAGTGGCAAAGAGGCTTTATTAAATACTTGTCATAGTGTTAATTATAGCCACTAAGTAGGTTGGTTATTTAAAGAAATATCTACTTTTTTATAATGTTAGAAAAAGGTTGTGTATGTTCCTTGTCGTGGTGGCCTAGTGGTTATGGCGCCTGCACCTCGTAAACGAGTGTGCGGATTCGAAACCCGGCAAGTATCAATGTGACTTCTCTAAAGTCATTATATATTTTGTAAATGTATTTTAGAGTATACTGACTAACGAAAAATAGGCCAATGATGATATTTCTAGACCCAATATTTAGTCTAGAATAGTATTTCTTCAGAGGGTTTATTTGTTTTTTTTTTATTAATTTAAAGCCTCAAACCCAAATGACGTATCAAATAAAATAAAAATATCTTTGATGCAAGAATACCTTTGTGATAACAGTCGAGACAAGTCGACAACATAGAAATCTCTGTACCTACTATACATATATAAAAATGAATTACTGTTCGTTAGTCTCGCTAAAACTCGAGAACGGCTGGGTCAATGTAGCTGATTTTGGTTTTGAAATGTTTGTCGTAGTCCAGGGAAGGTTTGAACAGTGAGAAAAAGTTAATACGGGTCATCTAGTCTAAATCTAAATATATAAAAAACTCAAAGGTGACTGACTGACTGACATAGTGATCTATCAACGCACAGCGCAAACCACGGGAGGGATCGGGCTGAAATTTGGCATGCAGGTAGATGTTATGACGTAGGCATCCGCTAAGAAAGGATTTTGATAAATTCTACGCCCAAGGGGATAAAATAGGGGATGAAAGTTTGTATGAAACTTTGTCAATTTTAAACCGATCGGGCTGAGAATTCATATAGCCCACGCGGGCGAAGCAGCTGGCGGAAAGCTAGTTATGTATAAAATCACATTCACTATCAAATACGGTCATGGCTTATAGCTATAGTTGTAAGTGTTCATTCCGGAGCAGCGGCATATAATACCTACTCTATTTTAGTTCGGCCTTAATTGATATTATGTAGGGATCTAAGTGTCTAGACGTCTGCAGAATACCCAAAAGATGTTTTCCACGAAACTTAGTAGCTACTAATTAACTTCATACCAGAACATTAGACATAACTCGTACTAAAGGATTAGTCAATGTTAAAAAAATACCAATAATGTCTGCGGTACAATTAAGGCGTTTAACAGACTTCAAAAAAGGTGGGTTGAATATATATAATACAATACAATGTTGTCATATTGTTAGAATTACATAATTTTTATGTCACGTAATAATCGCTTATAGACTATACATCGCTCTAGAAAGTCAGTGTCAATAAAATACACAACAGTAATTTACTGTAAGACACCGACTTCTAAAGCGGTATATTGGTTTTCAAGGGTTCCAGCAAAAAACTGTTCTTTAGCTTTTTAGTGTTTTGGAAGACGGTTGTATTTTTGACAAAGACTTCAATTTATTGACAAAGACTTTTTGATCTTTAGCAATGCGTGACCAATTTCGTTAATTTTCCCCTAAATTGAGTCGAGATCAAAGACACAAATTGCTTACTTTCAGCAGTTACATGATTAATATACCAGTCCAATTTGTTTAGATACAATCGAAAATATTAAATCGTAGCAAAAACTATTAAATTTATCTCAGGAATAATAATACTAAGAGAAAAATGTAAACCCTCCTTCGGCAGTCGGGTAAAAAAAAACACTAATGAAATCAGATTAGTACGTGCGCTCTTAAAGCAATAAAGCGTACAATACAATATATTCCACACAGATGTGCTAATATAAAGTCATTGTTACGAAAACGACGAATAAAAAATTACGTTTCAATTAATTATTCTTTCAGAAAAGTCCACATTGACGCACCATCATTGTTACTAATTCGTCCATTGTTGTAATGTCTTTTCAAGTTGCTCATCTTTGTTTCCAATGATTCCTCTTTTTATCAAATTCGCTGCAGGGCCCTGTTGTTTTGACGTTTTATTTCTGGCATTTTTTAATTAAATTAATTTGTGAGTTCAATTTGCTAAGTTAAAAATACTGGAATAATTGTTTTGTCATATTTGTATTGTTGTACTACTGATTGTTGCGAAGTGATCCTTTAAGTACTTCAACTTTTTTTATGTTACACATACTAGTATCTATTGAATCTCTTTAAGAAGAAAACTTCTACTACTCGTATTGTACAAGTACATATTATGAGGTTCAAGACTTTAAATATAGGAAGCGGACAATTGCTGCACAATAAGTTACATTGGTTCTGGATGTGTTAAAGCAATTTTAACATAAAACGAAACTTTTACATCCAGTTGCACCAAAAAATAATCAGGTTACTTATACGTAAAACCGAATAACTGTCATTCAAGGTTTGTCAAAATTAAGGATAAAATTTAATAATTTTGCTATTAATTTATGTTTTTCGTCTTAATATTTATGATATATATTTTCTCAATTATCGTTCTTATGCATTGATAGCATACAATAATTATATTAAAAGTATGCGTATGATTGATATCATCTTTTATGATATTCGTAAAAGTATAAATGATATAAAGTTTATTGCAAACGGCTATTAGCCTTACTGGTAACGGCCATTTTTATGTGAAAAATAATATGATTGTTGCCAGCAACATGCATTAATAACATCATATGTTTTGATTACACTTCCACTTGACAAGCATGAAAATTTATTACCGCAATCCTCTTCCGTGACTCATTGCATATGCCTAGGCCTAGGCTTGCTGTGTAAAACCTAAGGATTTATTGATGGTATAAAAAGTAAAAATATTAAAATTGTATCACAATAAAATATTATATGCGACTTCAATATTAACGCACTTAACGCACCTGAATAGAAAGGTTTCGGAAAGGTCTTGAAAGGTTTCAGTATGTCTCCATATCAAATTACAATTAATACAGTTTAGTCTTTATGCGCATTTTCAAAATTAGTTAGGTGTATACAGAATTTGAAGGGTTGTGTACGTGAGTGTAGTTCGTGGAAAGAACTAGGATACCCCAGCTTGTACTCAGAATACCAATGACTCTGCTAGACGAGTAGTTTTCAAATTTTCCGGCTTCATTTTTTTAATATTATGGTCACGGCCTTTAAGAAAAGGTGTAAAAAAGGCAACCGCCTAAGGAGGTTTACCCTTCATTCTTCTTCACCATTATGCTCAGAAGCCTATTGTTTCACCCAGAAAATATCCACTAATTTCAGCCAGTGGTTCCACAGCGCACTGCAGTGTATAGATAAGAATGTGATGCATTAGGGGCGCGGCGCGGTACAAAGTAAACAGTTGCCCGCTATCACTGCTCCGCCCACCACTGCCCGACTGCAGGCGCGATGGGGATCGTGATTAATGGTATTATAACGATAATAATATTTTAATATCCCGGAAAGTTTTTTGTCAATCTACTTGTGCAGTAAAACTACCTATTACTATATATTGTGTCATTTTCGTAAAAAAAAAAACTGTGAAATTGACACTCAAATCAAAAGTCAGTAAAAGAGAATTTCTAACCACATAGAGACAGGCACAACAATTAATTCAAACAAAACTCTTCACTGAAAACAATATCGTTTTATTCTCGTATCTCAGAATAAACCGTCCATATTTCGTCTACAATCCGTCTAGACTACGTTCCGTTTTGCCAATGATCGCGACGGAATGCGCGCTTTGTTTGTACATTGATTCATTCCATTTTGTTACGTTCTTTGAACATGTTTCACGGTTTAATAAGTGGTTCATTGTTTTTGAGGGCTTGAATATTTTGATTAGGTTCGTTGTAATTTTTTGTAGAATCATTTGTTTTGTTTAGGATTGTGTATCTATTTTATGTTGAGTTGTACATCTTTTTGGCATTGCTATAGGAATTGTGTGGTGAAGTACTTACCTAATTATGTGTGATGCAAGCTTCAGATAGGCATCATAATTTAAACAAATTCATATCAAAATATTTCCAGTTCTTCATCTTTGCTTTAGAAGATCTTTAACCATATAAGTGTAAAATAATATGTTTTTTTTTCTAACGATTGTAAGTTACACTGAATCCCAGTTGTTATCAAAATCCCTGCCCTTATCCCAATTTGCAGCTAACACACTCAATGCCTTTTTCATCGACGCATCTCTATCAGCCTTTTAAAATTTTCCTTGGATTGTTAATTGGTGACTAACTACTTCACCAAATTCAGTATATTTTTTAAACCTTTTTACTTCCTCGTTTAAAACCTAACAGCGCACTTCCATAGCACTTAAACGTGCTTGCGTGTTCCTATGTTCGTGTAATACGACACTTTAGCCTCAGGCTAACTAGTTTAAGTGAAAGAAGGACCGCTGCACCATCACAAAGTAATCTTTGGCATCGATCATTCACAAAGCGAAAGGTGCTGGTGACAGTTTATTGCTGCTCTTTATGTCACTCCTGTATTGCAAGGACCTATGGAAGGGTGACGCCACTTCAATTTGAAAAAAGAAGTTTAATTATTTTAAATATTTAGGTTTGGAATGCGCGTTGACATTCAGAAAGTAATTGTAGGAAACGTGTTGTGTTAGCTATCTCATTTATTTTTGTGCAATTATTTATTGTATTTACAAAAATATAATATAAATAAGTTTAAAATAATTTACAGTTTCTTTTTATAATACGAAATATAACATAGTTGTATGTAATAAAAGCTAATAAAGCTAAACAACTTAATCTGCCAATTTACTTACTCAAGAAAATGTTGCTAAAAACCGAAGAAATATAAAAAAAACCAATACAATCTTATTGTATATTGGTATCAGTGGTTGCAAAAATAACAAAATAAAACAAATGAAAGAAGAATATACAAAAACCGCTCCTTTAACACAACGGCTTTTTATGACTTCAATTCAATTATAATTTGTGCTAACAAACCCAGACTTAGGAATTATTATTGACACCATTGTCTAGCTACAAAGGTTCAATAAACTCAAAGAAATCCAATCCAGCATTTCATCTACAAACTCCAATTTAATCAACAAACAAAAGACTGCTTTTTACTTTCCAACTTTCAATTTAATCAAATAGTCACATCGCAGACATTGGCCGCGATTCTCTTGACACCATCTAAATTAAATTTAGTCTATAATTCTCTCTTTCCATCAACAAATATAAGAAAGGGATAGCAAACTTTTAACACCTGTCAAATTAGAAAAAAATAGTTTTCCATACAAATTTAAACATCACGACGTAACATCTCGACTAAATTAACAGACCTGTACGAACAAAATGTCATATGTCATTTAATTTGACAGCACTGAATTACTTGCTATCCTCTTCTTGTATTTCGCAATAGAAAAAGAGCATGATATTTTAAAATTAGTTTAGTCGTGTGTACGTCAGAATCGACACCATTGTCTTTTACATCGAAACACTCTCGAATATAATTGACAGATATAAATCACTCCCTTTATTTTTCTGTCTAATTTGTTCGACTTGATACATTACTCCTACATTAGACTGAGAGAGAAAAATAAACAAGTTGACATGTTCGTTCACCCGACATTCTCAGACGCCTTAATCTGTCCCACAAGTTAGTAACGA
This sequence comes from Pyrrhia umbra, assembly GCA_963891755.1. Taxonomy (NCBI): domain Eukaryota; kingdom Metazoa; phylum Arthropoda; class Insecta; order Lepidoptera; family Noctuidae; genus Pyrrhia; species Pyrrhia umbra. Next base: position 5,315,350 of record OY982930.1, read on the forward strand.
CGGTAGAAAATTCACCCCTAGCTCGACGAGCCAGCCCGCGAGCTGAGCTAATAGCTTTAAAATTCCCGATTATAATAATCAAAATATATTCTGATCCAGCCTGTCCCTTGCTGTCCTCCCCCAGCGACGCCCTAAGCCGAGGCCCGTACCCCACTAGGGGGTGCCCTTAGCGTGTAGTCGCTTAGTTTTGTAAGTTAAGCCCTGGCTGGAGGCCCTAAATTTATTTAAGGCACTTCACAGGCAAGCCCGGTTAAGCAGTCGACAACCTTCTAGGTTGACCTGCGAGATGCCATACAAAAAAAAAAAAAAAAAAAAGGTAGAAAATTCACACGATACCTGCTTGTTGTGAATTAAGAGGTGCAAACTGAGGACCGAAATACTCTGGGCATAATTATTTGCACAAAACGTCGCCTAATTGCATGCTCTGTTGGCGACACTTCCGAGAGCACATGACGGGCCCATAAGGGTTGGGACATGGTGTATGTAGCGGATAATGGAAATCAAATTTTGAATCCATTATGTGTTTGTAATAAAGAGGACAGGTTGGTGGTGATTATATTTTTTTCCGATGCGGTTGATTGAGTGACTGAGCCAATGATATAAATAAGTAAATTTTAAATAACATGTAATTAGTATGTGTTTACGGTTGCGAAATTCTCATTATTATTTATTGAACACAAAAATTGGTGAAAAATTATTTATATTTGCAACTAGCTTCTGCCAGCGACTTCGTCCGCGTGGAAGAGTGGTGCCCCGCTCCTATTGGTCTTAACGTGATGATATATAGCTTATAGCCTTCCTCGATAAATGGACTATCTAACACTGAAATAATTATTTAAATCGGACCAGCGGTTCCTGAGATTAGCGCGTTTAAACAAAATGACAACATTTCCCTTCACTGCTCTGCTCCTATTGATTGTAGCGTGATGAAAAGTATACTATAACCATCTCAGGAGTATGACAAATAATTGTGCCAAGTTTCGTTAAAATCCGTCGAGTAGTTTTTGTTTCTATAGAGTTTATACAGACAGACAGACAGACAGACAGACGGACAGACAGACAGACAAAAAATTTACTGATTGCATTTTTGGCATCAGTATCGATCCCTAATCACCCCCTGATAGTTATTTTGGAAATATATTTCATGTACAGAATTGACCTCTCTACAGATTTATTATAAGTATAGAAGATATAGAAGAAGATAGATATAGATGAGTAGGTACATTACACAATAACGGGTTTGTTATAATATGGCTACATTTTGATGGTTCCAAATCAAAATGATAAAATGAAATTCATGGTTTAACTGTCTTTCTGTCCATCTATTCGTCTATATCAGCTGATTATTTCAGGAACTAATAATGCTATTGACTTATTTAAAACAGTAATAGAGAATTGTTTTTGAATGAGGAGTGTTTTCAAATAATTCTTTCTAGTACTGAGGCATTATTATCCTAAAATCTATAGATTTTTTAAAATTGGATTTTTAGTTGCTGTCAATACCCCTATCATGCAAACTTACAATAACAAACTTTCCGCATTTTAAATAATACTTTAAATCGAGAATTTTGTTTGTCGCTAACCGCTACTGCACCCGCTAATCGTATCCCCTAAAACAGCAGCCTTACTTTTACGTTCAAGTTTATGAGACGTTATGAAACACCGCTCCGCCGGGACAATGTAGCGAAACAATTTCGCGCGATAGTTTTGACACTTTCATACTTTGTTAACAAGTATTATGTTACCTGTGTCCTGAATTATGTGATAAGTTTCAAGTTTTATACGATGTAATTGCTGTTATATTACTCGGGGCCAAGTTCACCTACTGATGGTTTCGTAATCGGCCCGTTAAACGATAAGATTTTTTAACTAGGAAGCGGGAATTTTCGTGTAACCCACTTCTTGTTCAATCCTGGTTTGGTAATCGACCGTTTCAGGAATTAAAATCTCAAATAATACGTTACACATCGAAAGTTAGAAGTTTGAATTTATGGTAAACAGCTGTTTTAAGTTAATCGAACCGTTATCATGTTGGTGAACTTGGGCCTTAGAGTACCTACTTGAGTTAAGTAAAGTCAATTATTTTTGTCAGAAATTGATCATATTTTTTAGATAGAGACACGACATAGCCTGATTTTCAAATGTGATAGAGATAGAATAGACAGATAGGTATAGCCACTTTTCTCATTGCGCGTAAAATGAATATCCACAGAAGTGGATACATGATATGGACCACTAATGAAAAATATTAATCACATCTAGAAATTTCTTCTGAATCGGTTCAGTGGTTTAATCATGAAAGGGTGGTTACCCCTAACACACAGACAGACTGTTATATATTAGTTTAGCCAAGTTACTGATTGCTAATATTATGTAATATTGGCCTCGCAACTAGTTCATAACTAAGTACCATTAAATCTCCAGCTTATTTTTGCTCTGTGACAAATGGAATAGAATTTGGTTATGTTGCTTAACTATGTATAAAAAGTCAACAGTAAAGCAGTATAAAAATTGCGTATGCCAATATTGTCATCATGATAATTATTTATAAATGATAATTATTTGCAATTAGGTTATAAAAGAATACTTTTACACGTTAAACATATTTTTGTTTATAGCTAGATTGAGGCCGGTGTTTCCTATCTGACTACCTTGAGAAGAAACACCGAAACAAACTCAAGGGTCACAGTCTCTTTTGCATACTCTTAACATTTTTTATATTAAGAAAGAGTTATAATTAACGAGTAATCTAAAATAATTGGACAAAAAGCTTAAGGAGTCACCAATCGCATTTTTTTTTTCTTTTCAATCATACTTTTTACTGCGAAAATATTTTTTTTCTTAGCTTCTATACAAAAATAGCAGCAACATCAATATTGTCGATATTAATATTATTGAAAGATTTATAGCTATGAGACTTGACGCTGTGTCATTGGGCCGAAGAGCAATGAACGTAAAAGCATCGGAGACACCAATTTCTTTAAAAGATTGAAAGACGTACCTACACTCGGGAGCAGTCAACGTGGGTAACTTACAAAAATCCATAAAACCACAGTTTAAATACTTGAACTGTTAAATACCACAGTAGATAGGGGTAAACAAAATATTAATAAATATTACAAAAAATCCTAAACTTGTTATTGAAAATTCTATACGTTGGTTAATCGAAAAATATTTTAAATAGTTTTATATCAGTAGGTATATAGTTGTAGGTTTTATTTCAGAATATATTACTAACAGGTTGATTACCAAAAAGTAATTTTGAGATGTTATTAATAGAGACCATAAAAAAAGGTTTTATTGTTTAACGTACACACTGAAGAATCTTAAAGATTTTTTCTCATAATCGGAAAGTTTATTTACAAAAACAAAAAAAACAACATTTTTCTTCAGCTCAACGTAAAACCAGGCTAGAACAAATAAAATATAAATAAAAACAGAATCCCTTTCATGCAGGTACACAAGAAAAAACTCCTTAGTAAAAGGCCTTAAGCAAATACAAAGACAGTAAAAAGTTAACAAGTAAAATACGAAGTAAACAAAAAAAAATATACTTCACAAGAGAACGCTAGAAGAATATTTTCGTCGCATTTTCTTATAAAGCGTTTAATTTTTATAAAAAGAATAAAAGAGATAAAAGTTACCCAGTTTCTGATCGTGGATTGAATCTTGATAAGTTGAGCCTGATTGTCGCAATAGGCCTTTGTTTGATATTTTAGAACAAATTGTTTTGTCGCCTAATTTGATTAAGCTATGCTGATGCGCTTCTGCCATTCTTTTGTTTTAATAAAGTTTTTTTTTTATCATTTATTTTTACTGACTATAAATGCAAAAGTAAATCTGTCTGTCTGTTACGCTTTAGTTTTCTCAGCAGGCGGGTGAAATCGCGGGAAACCGCTAGCTTATTTATCCCCGATTTTATATTTACTTAAAATATTTCTTGACTAATAGTTAATACGAGATCAGAATTTCGCGAAGTATTTTGATAGATAAATGGGATTTATCTCGTACTGTAATGTAAGTGAAAGAGAAGAATTACGGATTTGACTTATCAGAAATTTAAAACTTAACTTTATTAGCAGACGCTAAAAAGATTGACTAATGAACTTTAAATTTCACATGACACACATTACGAGAGAATACACAACATTTTAATATTTCTAAATGTTAACAACAAAAAAGAAACAAGATAGCTTCAGCAATTCTAAATAAACAGGGCTTTAACAAATAAATTATTGTCCGGAAAACCTGAATAAGAAAGAAATGGTTTCTAAGATCAGACATCATTACACTAAATGAGACATTAACTCCATCTTCCGCGTCATTACAAACGAATGTGTGGGACAGATGACCAGTATGTCTTGATACGTGGATCTTGGATTGGGCGGATTGGGCTGAATGTTTTTGTTTACGAAATTCTCGTAAGATTGGGACTGATATTATGTATTTAAACATCTTTTTAAAATCTTTCTTTCATGTATCTATCTGAAGACATTCTATTCTTAAATTGATTCATTAAGAAATTGATTATTCGCGATATGCATCAAAACAGGTCATTCCTATCTAATTTGTATTGAGTTACAACTTCTTTATCTCTTAAATCTTTTCCTGCTCATCATCTCCTTAGTCTTTTCCCAAATATCTTAGAGTCAGTTTCGGGACCAGATGCAGATAAATACCACTCTCTAAGAATGGTTGTCAGACTTTCTGGAGGATCTACAAATGACAACCGAGATAGACGCTTAATTAAGGTGTTTCCCAAGGCACGGTAAAATCTATGTGTACCATAGAAAATCACCTATTTATGTACCAAACGCGACTAGGGCAGCTTAAATATTGATCGATCGACTCGTGTTACTGTAACTCAGCCAGGAGTTTCTCCTTATTTTCTTACTTAGGCTATACTCGTATATGTTTAATTCTATACAGGGCAAGTTATATCGGTCACCGTGTAATTAGATTGAGTGTTTGTTTGCCTGCTTTCTGACCACAGACGCACAACTTTTGTCCCGTTCCGCGTCCCGATTGCAACTTGTTTCTTTCCGTAAACAACGTTACGTCGCCCTGTGTTCCGTTTGGTACTGTCTAACTTTTTTGTTTTGCTTATTCTTTTGTGAATTTTTGTGGGCTGAAAAGTTAGAAACATATTGCATATGCATTATATTGCACTGAATTAATACTAGTAATTATTATGCTCCAGAACTTTTGTAAGGCAATTAAAAAAATGATTTCCATTTTGGTTAAAACTACTCAATAAAGAAAGGCATCACACAAAATGCAGCTCAATTAAGTCCATTACAAGGCATTTATTAAAAAAAAACTGTCATCCAATTCGAATGAAAATACTATCCAGCATAAAAATCGATACACGCCCTCAAAAAACAATAGTATTTCTAGTAAAATAAGGAAACAAAACAATACAAAAGCACGCAACTAACTCCGATACAAGTAGTCCCAATATGAGCCGCCCATCGCGTGGGTCCCACGATCGTATATAACGGCTAGGACGTCGTAACTCTTTGTGATGGATTAGTGCTTTTCCGGCTTTTCAACGGACCCCCAAATGGACGGACCCTTGAGGGAGCAGCATCTGTTTACCCATTACTATGAACGAATTTTGGTTAGTGTAAAATGTTGTTTAATACACATAATGTTGGGGAATCATGTTTGTGGTTGGATCTCTATTTTGTGGATATTAGATTTAGTTTTTTTTAATGAACTTTTAGTTTATTTTGTTTAATATAACGAGGATTTATAGACTATTTCTGATTGAATCATCTCACGTTAAATTGTATCTATTTACTCAGTCTCTATCTCTCTCTGTTTTTAGATTCAACAAGAAAGTAGTACCTACACAAAACAACGCAACAATTCCATTACATAAACTGACTAACTTCTACTGACGTATATTCATCCAAAACTCAAAATACGAAATGATAGGAGCGCACACCCCTAAAGTCTTCCAATAAAACTTCCTTCAACGTCTATAAATTAAAGATATTGTTAAAAATTTAATCAGACTCTCGAAAGTTAAAGTTTTAAACGGCGTAAATGAAATTACGTTCAGCCCTTATCTTCACGAAGTTTCTTTTGGATGGAATTTAATATAACCTTGGTAAAGTTGTTATCTCTGGCTAGATGGGGTTAGGTGTGAATTAATTTTATGTGCACAAGTACATGCATATTATGCTGCTATCTTGTATTATGATTTTACTTACAGGAACTTCAGCTGGAGTTTGAATTTGCTGGCGTGAAAGATGGGAATTTTGTTTGTGTGCCTGAGAACATTGAGGACTTCAGAGGAAATTTTAGCTGATATCATTCATTCCGTAGACCTCTTATAGTAGCTACAAGAAAACACAATTCATAGATTAAAGAAAAACATATATTCTCTAATAAGAATCCCATCCTTGAAAGGGTTTTCATGTAACAATTGCTGAAAAGAAACTACTAAAATTCCTAATGTGAAATCAATTATTATTATAATTAACTTTACCAAAAATAATCTATAAATTTATTAGTTCCATACTAAATTAAATTTCTATAAAATATTTGAGGCACTATTTGAGCTTGCGTGATCCATCTTCGGCTGCATTGTCAAGTGCAATACCAACTAAAGTGTTGCCAAAAGTATTCAAATTAATAACATAATAAAAAATGCGATCATTAATTTAGTAAAGTTACTATCTTTGTTTTGTTTTATTAAAAAAAAAATTTACTCAGTAGCTTTAGACTTACTGGCCAGTCCTTGATATTTCAGTGCCTGCAAATGGTGATTCAAAAAAAAGAGTAATCAAAATCGGACTACTCTGTAAAAAGTAATGCGTGGTCATAAAAAAAACCCGTCGAATTGTAAACCTCCTCCGTTTTTTTTCGTCGATTAATAATCAATTTGAAACTAACATTTCTACTGAAAATATATGTAAAAGATACCTGCAAAATAAGTACATATCAACACATCATAAACTCCAAGCACGATCATCTACCTATCAATATAAAGTATAATAGACAAAACCAGTATAAGTAAAACTGCTTTCACATGTGACTTCCATACAAAATTGACTCAACATATACTGGTTTATTTACCATCGATATGGGGTTAACTGTACAAGTATTTAAATTCCCATACAAGTGGAGCCAACTAGACGGTCATAACGTTCACGTAATGTATTTGAGTGTTCCGGCCAGTTAGTATGTCCGGAGTTCCGAGTTACATGATTAGGGTCCAGTAGTTTCTACTCACTATAGAACAGTGGGAATGTTTCACTCGTTACGTTTGTTTCAGTTTATTTGTAAAGTACTGAATGTGGCGTGGAATTTTCTAGTCTAATTGCGAATGCATTGTTGGCTATGCGATGGTCACTTGTTTCTATTTGTGTTTCCTTACTGACATTATAAATCTGAAAATAACTCTGTCTGTTTATTACGCTTTCATGGGAGAACGGGTGAACCGATTTTTATGAAATTTTGCATGGAGATAGACTGATATACGGGAAAGGATATAGGATAGATTTTTTTTGGGTACCTGAAGTAATTTTCTCTTTTTAATTCTAGTTCTGCTTACAGGTCTAGTCTATTTTTCTTTATGGATTTTCTTTTGTGAGTTTTGTCCTTATTCAATATGTGGCTATTAACACGTCACGTCATGTCTTGAAGATACTTTCATCGGGCAATACAGAATCAGCCTGTATTTTATACCTTACCAAAATGCACAGCAAAAGTGTTTTGGATTCGATATGATTATGTTAACGTATTCATGGAATATTATTCATCATAAATCGCTGTGACAAGTTGCATTACGGATAGAAGAGGAGCATGGTCATTCCAAAGCACATTCCAGATTGCTCACTCACCCACTATCCGTCTTTTGTTTTTAGTTCTTATATAACTTGTCTTTTCTGAGCTCGTGGCTAAGTAACAGCCGCACGGTTCGAACGATCAAATGTTAAGCTGCGCTTGGCGCGGCCGGCCCGTGGATGGGTGACCATCTTTGTCATAGCGAGACTCCTCCGTGCCTCGGAAAGCACGTTAAGCTGTTGGTCCCGGCTGTCATTTGTAGATCTTTGGCAGTCGTTACAGGTAGTCAGAAGCCAGAAAGTCTGACAACCAGTCTTACCATGGGGTATCGTGTTACCCGGTAAAAACTGGGTTGTGGAGGTCAGATAGGCAGTCGCTCCATGTAAAACACTGGTACTCAGCTGCATCCGGTTAGACTGGAAGCCGACCCCAACGTAGTTGGGAAAAGGCTAGGCAGATGATGATATAACTTGTCTTTTCTATCTATCCAAAAGTTGAGTCTGAGACATCGCCCGCTATTGTACCCATCATCAACAGCCTATCTCACTGCTGGGCACAGGCTTCTTCTCATACTAAGAAGCTAAAGATCACCAAGCTTGCTTAAGGCGGATTGGCGATTTCAGACTTTTTGTCAGTACATATGACTTTGAAAAAGAAAGTGATATTTACCAGGTTTCGAATGGAATCGATGCAGGTGCCTTAACCACTAGGCCACTACGACTTTCAATTTTACCCCTACTTTAATATCCATATTTTAATATCTTTTGGTGTCTACTAAAGCATATTCTATTCTATAAAATCTCTAATCTGGGGCCACACCATATGTTTTTGCTATGCACTATCCACTGTTCATAATTTAAAGTGAGATAGAACCAAAAGCTGCTTATAGCTACATCCATTCGCAAAGGAATTATTACTGCTTTCATCAGTCATAATAAGGACCCTGGTTGTTATTACCATTGAGCAGTACAATTACTAGGGCAGACCAAGTTTCACTGATAGTTGTTCGAAACGATGTGTCGGGTAATGTTCTGTTTCCGCCTGTCACACCGAGCAGTCGACACGCGATGTTTCACCGTAAACATTTCGTTCAATCTTGCGGAATTAATAAATACTTTTATGGGATATAAATTCCTAAAGTCATTGAATTATTTGTCTACCTATATACCTACCTTTGTTGTCGCTTTGTTGTGAACTTGTAGTTTTTTTTATTTATTTAATAAAGTCAAAATACAGAGGTGATATTTAATTCTAAACTCGCCAAACTGTGACACACTTACCTACTATAATTTCTCGGATACCTATCGGTATATTTAGTTAATTCGATGACTATAGCTAATGAGACTAAAAATATCCAGATATTCTCATTTTTACTTCGGACTCATAAACTTATTTAAACTTTTAGTTCAACAGCCTTTTATAATTTCAACGTGGGAGAATAATTTATTTTCAGAAAATATCGACTAATCATTTTATTCAAAGCAAATAACCCTTTTAAGTGTTATGGAATTAAAAATAAACTACACGTACCCAAACCAAACATTATTTGGTGAAACTTATTATAAAGTCTTAATGAGTCCACACAAAGTGGAAAACAGCAATCATGGACGGAAATGAACCGTCCTAATGATGTTGTTTTTGAATCATTGCACAAATTAAGGGACGGCGAATTATTTTGGTGTGGTATACAAAATATGAAAAAAAACATCAATGCCATTAACAAAACGTATAAAATTTATAGAAAAAGAAATACGCGTTATAAAAGCGAAAGTTTGTGAAGATGTATGGATGTTTGTTACTCTTTCACGTAAAAACTGCTGATTGGATTTGGATGAAATTTGGCACACAAATAGTTTATAACTTCAATTAATATATAGGATACTTTTTATCTTGGTGCACGGAGTAGTTCTCTCAGGATGCGGGGGAAACAGCTAGTAATATTATAAATGCGAAAATCAATTTGTTGGTACCCTTTCACGGTAAAATGGCTGATCAGATTTGATACGGAGATTGAGTAAGCCTAGGAGACGTTTATGGGCTATTTTTTATCGAGATGCGTTAAGTAGTTCCCTCAAAACACGAGGGAAATAGCTAAAGCTAGCTAAAGCTAAGCTAAAAATAAATGACAGATTATTTTTCAATACCTACGCGACAAAAGACTGTTGTACCAGAATATACCAAGATCATCCAATAATTACAAATACCATTCAGCCTTCCGAAAACCAATCTATGAAATAGCACAAAGGAGGTATTGGAGCCCTAAGCAACAATAGAGCTCTGCCCAGAGATTTAATATATTCACCCCTTAGTCTCGACAATACCTTAACGGCAACAATAACAAACATGTGTGAACCCGAAGTGTCAAAGAGTAAGCATGCAAAGTAACAGAATTGAGAAGTGATTAATATCGAAACCCGGACCGAAATCTAAGATGCTTGATTAAATTCCACAGAGTTACAACCATACTGAGGCCCGAGTTCACCGACGTCATAACGGTTCGATTAACCTAAAACAGCTGTTCACCATAAATTCAAACTTCTAACTTTCGATCATAACATCATGTCTACGCCCCGGCTATTACTGAAAACTAGCGCTGTGGGTCTGTTAAGTGCATGAGTCACAGCATTATGCTGAGTGATGGCCGTTTTGCGCTGATGCGACGCATATATTCCTCATATTACTTTTTTTGTTTAATTTTCCTTTTGTTTCCTTTTATATTTTATGCAGCACATTCTTGGCGCAAATAAACGCATTTTCTTTCTTTCGATGGGCAACGTATTATTTGAGATTTTTATTCCTGAAATGGTTGGTTACAAAATCAGGCCTGAACAAGAACTGGGTAACATGAAAATTCCAGCTTCCTGGTTAAAAAACCTTTTCATTTAACGGGCCGATTACGAAAACATCAGTCGGTGAACTCGGCCCTGAATGTCGTAAAGTTTACGTCGATTAGAGTCAATAATTTCATTGTAAGTTTGGTACGTAAAGGGACGATTTAATGTGTATGTGAGGTGACATAGTTTTGGGCGAATTATATTGATCTTGGAGCTTTATTGGATTAATCAAGTCGCATGGAACAGGTATAGAACAGTGTGAATTGTCTGTCAAAGTATTAAGATGATTTATTGGCCGGAGTTACACTGGACAAGATAGATGGATCTAATAACACGCTTCTTAATAAGTAGCAGACTGCTTACAATGATAAATTTTGATCAATGGATTATTCAGTTTGGAACTTTAATCGTTTAGTGACTTAAAGAATATTACTAGTTCAACATGTTGAACATTACTTTTGAAACTGCTTTGCATTTTTTTTTTTCAACATTTTTATTTAATTTGACATAAAACCATATAAATTTTTAGGGTTCCGTACCTCAAAAGGAAAAAACGGAACCCTTATAGGATCACTTTGTTGTCCGTCTGTCCGTCCGTCCGTCTGTCAAGACCCTTTTTCTCAGGAACGCGTGGAGGTATGAAGCTGAAATTTATATCAATTACTCAGGTCTACTGTCCCTTGAAGCTGTGAAAAAATCAAACTTCTAAGCCAACGCAATCAAAAGATACAGCCGTTTATGCCGCAAATTTTCGACACTTGCAAGGGAATCAAAACCTACAGGGTGCTTCCCGTGAACTCAGAATCTTGAAATTTGGTACGAAGCAACGTCTTATAGCATAGATAAAGGAAAAATTACGAAAACCATAAATTTTTAGTTACATCACATAATATTTTTTTTTTTAATTATTTTAACCTTACTACCCATTTCCTCATAAACGCGTAGAGGTATTAAATTGAAATTCATACCAAATACTCAGGTCTATAATACCTTTAAGCTGTAACAAAATCAAACTTCTATGTCAACGCAATCAAAAGAAACAGCAATTTAAGCTGCATATTTTGAAACTCGCAAGTACTCGCAAGGGAATCAAAACCTAAAGGGTACTTCCAGTCGACCTAGAATCTTGAAATTTGGCATGAAGCAACGTTTTATAGCACACATAAAGGAAAAATTCCGAAAACCTTAAATTTTTAGTTACATTACAAAATATATATTTTTTAATAAATATAAACTTATTACTTTTTTCCTCATGAACGCGTAGAGCTATCAAGTTGAAATTCATATCAAATACTTAGATCTAATTGCCTTTAACCCGTGAAAAAAAAAATAATTCTAAGTCAACGCAAAAACGCAAAACGCAAAAGTACAATGACTCGATTGTCGTAATGAAAGAACTTTGTAAACCTTGCAGGTTTGTACGGAACCCTCGGTGCGCGAGTCCGACTCGCACTTGGCCGGTTTTTTAGATGCAAATCCAGTGTCCTATCTATTCTAAAATGTATTTTTATAACGTATTCTAAAACCAAATATGAACACCAATCGATAATGCGCGGAATAGTAAAATCTAACATCCATTTTGTAAAATGACAAATCATTTTTAGTCCAAACTGGATTTGTAAAAAAACAAGGATTTTAACATCAAAATTAAACAATCACGGAGCGGACATTTCACGACTCCCAAAAGAATGGCGGACAATGTTGTTATTATGGACGAAACATTTTTCGTGTTTCCTGAATTTTAGCCTAAAATTCTAAATGTACAAACGAGAAGGTCATATGGTGCGAGGCTGGGGCAATTAATAACAGTGGGCTTCATAGCGACGTACTCATGGAACATCAGTAAATCGCTGTTCCTAGTATTGATATTAATAGATATTTTTACATTAGTATCTAGTGATATTGTAGTATAAATATTCGATCCTGTCAGCTTTTCCGAAATTAATATTTATAACCTTGTCCGGTAAAACAAACTAAGTAGAGAATATTATATCTTATTTAACGCTAAAGATAATATCCGTGGCTAATTACAATTTCATTGTTACATTTTCTATACCAAAAGTTTCCCAAGAATAATTAATTAGTTACACTCGAATTTCTAGGGTTCCCTTGGTTCAGCAAAAGATTTATAAATTTAATGAAAACGAATCAAATCACCATTTAATCACTGTTTCTTGGAAAAATAATTTTCTTTAGAACTGTTTCGCAATCACAGTTCACGAGTATTTCTTGCTTTACTCTCCCTAGCACCAGTAGCCGAAACCATTCAACCCAACAATATGGCGCAACGAAATATTAATTTGTCGATACAAAATCATTTTTCATAAAACGAAATGTATTTTTAAAACGTATATTTTTTAATTGGTGGACTGACAAATTCATTTGAAAATAGTTTTGATGATTTGATTTTAAAAAGATAAAAAGTTTCATTTTTGGCTGCATTAAAATGCGTTTTAAAAGTGCTTCTGTTTTTAAGTGAAAATATTCATTTGTTAACTTGAAGCCCGCTTTGTGTTTCTATGAAGAGTTCATACCGCATTCACTTATTGGGAAATAAATATTTAAGTACAATAAAATATCCATCTGTGGACTATTTTTTTTAAATATATAAATAAAGGAAGGTAAGGAAAGGAGACCTATGTAACATGGCTAAAATTAATGATAGATTAGCAATAAATTGTGAGATAAAGAAATATGGTCCTGTTTTTTACGTAGCTTAGAGGTGAAAACAAAAAAAAAACATTGTGTCAGTATCATAAAGCATTCTTTTAAGTTTTACAAATAGGACCTGCAAAAGGTATCAACAATTGTTATTATTATTCGCACAAAAATCGAGATAATTATTCGATTTTGAGTCGATTGATAACACAACTGTAAGATCATGTTAAATATCACAAAAGAGGTACTATTTTAGATTTTTTTATCAGTAAGAAGAAAATTGCCACTTTACACCAATTGAACGGAGTTCTGATACCAAGAAATAGATATTAAAATGAAAAAAAAACAATAATTTCGATAAAATGTTTACCGAAATAACAGGAAGAACAAGAAAATGTTTTTTTCATTCTCTTTATCAGAGTCAATTCAATGATTTTTCCGCTGACTTTCCCTAACCAAATTACAACCTTATAGATAAGAATTCAGACAATAGACAGAGTTTCTTTGTTCCAAAAATACAGAACGCAAGTAACGATACATGTAACAAATTGTTAGGGTCCAAAGTCCCTTGGCATCTACCACGAAAAGCACAAAACTATCTATCTACTCACGCTGTAGAATTCCATTGCTGGCTAACATTGGTCGAGTCTCTGAAATTGGACGTTGTTATTGTAGTAAAAGCGCAATGGATATTGTTAAACCTGAAATTGTATGGTATTCAGTCGGTATTGTTCGCTTAAAGTCCAGCTTACAACACAGACAATTTATTTCAAAAGAGGGACCCGTTTTTGCCGTTAACCTAATGTGTAAATAAATGTGTGCAATAATTAAACACAAAACAGTGACGTGAAACTAATTGCCCTGAAACCCGGCTCTTGTGTTTTTCATGTTCTATAGTAATGAAACTCATTTGATTTGATTTTTAATCGTTTTGAGGGGCTGTGATGAACAGGCATCGAGTTAACTCGAATTTTAATCGTTTTGAACGTAACGGTTGTTAGAATGAATGGTTTTAGGAATTTATTTAAGATTTTATTTTACTCTGCTTTTATTTTATTTTTAGAGATAGCCCGCCGTATTGTGGGATTTTATAAACAATTCTCTCCGCGATATCTATATTTTTTCGCAATATTTTCAGCCAGTGTTTTGGCAGCGAAAAATAAAGGTACTTTTTATATTTGGAATTGAAAGTTGACTTTTTGTTTGAAACCTATATGTTTAAATTTCGAACGCATTTTTTAAGTTGCTGGGAAAGTACCAATATTCTAAATGTGAATATCAGCTCCATCACTGATGGGCTATTATTAATCTCGGCAAGGAGGGATATTTCACAATGACATGGTACATGTAAAATAAATGACAGTCGCCTCTTGAAAGATGCTTCAGTACATTTGCCTAATTACAAGGGGGAGTTCGGAAATATGAGTGTAATCTTTTCTTATCCCCTCGCATATCTGTCCCCGCCCTTAAATGAGTTAGTTGGTATTATTTTGTCAAAATGATTTAGGGTGATGATCATAGACTGTACTTACCTATTTAATAAATTAAGATTAATAATTCTATTCTACTCTATGACATTCAAATTTAGTCAGTTATGTTTTAAGACTATTACCATTAATTACACTGTACTTATAATAGTGGTCGAGTCTATTACCATGAAAAAGTAACCGGCGCGGTTACTCTTTCGAACATAAAGGGCTGAAGAAGGAACATGGATGGGTTTTAGTCAGTAAGAGTGCGACGCTCCCTACCACCCCACCCACCGCGTGAGGGGTCATTTGATGATTACGATACGAAATAAAACGGTACATTTTATGCTAAACCAACACAGTACCCAAACTAAACTAAATGATTGTTTTTATTTCCATACCCGAACATCCCCAATGTAGTGCGTTGTCAAATATTTACGCTGAATGCTCGCGTTTGACAAGGGGCAAACAATTTTACGCTATCGTGCCAAACAGACGTTCTATCACAATGTAATGGCAATAAATATTGTAAATATATGCTGTCATTCTGGAAAGATCATTTATAAATATTTTTTGTATAAGAAAAAATTTGGTATTTTGCCGGTATTTTTTGGAGTTACATTAGATGCTCTTTTATTTTAATTTTTTAATAATTCGAAGACTAAATTTTGGTGGCCTGTTGACCGATGGAAATTCTAAAATAATATTTCATATCGCCATGTCTGCTTAAGGTGGATTGGTGATTTCTTTCGACTTTTCAAACCAGATTTTCTTACGATGTTTTTTTTTATTATACTGTTAGCCAGTGGTGTCTAAGATACTCGTACACTTTTAAAGTACCTACATATAACTTTAGAAATGTCATATTGGTACTTGCCGGGTTTCAAATCCACACACTTGCAAATTAGATGCCCTAACCAGAAGGCCATCACGACGAAGAACACCTAAATTTCAAATGCAGTCTCAAATACTCCTTCGATTTTCTAACACTAACGCACTAAAGCAACCAGACCTTTTTTTACAAACAAAAAAAAAATGAAAAGAGATGTATTCACATTAACCCCTTCACCTCTACGTTTAGGTATTGTAACTCCTCGAGTTCTCGAGAAAAAACATTCAAGTTCTCAACGTTACTGAATACAGCACAACATTCGCGCTTTAAGGACTGCTTGACATCTTCCGTTCCTAATAGAGGATCGTTACTACAAGGTAAGAGCTCAAGGGTGCTCCACGCACCATTCTATAGAAATATTGCGTGCCCTAGTTCTACGTTCATTCACACAATTGTAAAAACGGCCGGGTAAAGTAGTTTACTGGATTCAAGCGTCGTGCTAACGATGTCAGATCTTGAAAATCTTTTTTTATCCGATCGGGGTGAGAAACTTTGTTGTGTTGTAGTTGAGTGTTTTGTACAGTTAATGGCTTTTTGAATAATCACTATAACATAGTGTCAAGGCTGTTTTATCTGATGGGTTAGGCAGATGTGTAGCTGGAGGCTAAGGGATCGTTATTTTAGGTACATGTACGTAAAAGAGGTGTTTTTTGACTTCGTCTTTACTTCCTGATTGGTACTGCTAAGGGATTTGTGACGACTGACATAATAACAGATAGGTATTTATCGTTTTTTGCATTCTTATTTCAAAATTATTGCCTGGACAGCTAGCCAATAAGGTTGAATGTGCTTCATAAAACCTCTACAGTACCGATAGCAGAATACGCCGTTATTTTCATGTACCACTTACTTAACCTTTATGATCAGACTGAGCTTAATCCAGACTCCAAGCAACTATTGAGAAATCCCGCTTGAAACTTGAAAGTATGGTCACCGCAACCTATGAACATCTGTAATAACAAAGGAATCGTAACTACGTTGGCATCGTAGAGACAAAGCTGAATTGTCTCATGTGGTGTGTTATTCCAACGGCGTATAATAATTAAGAAAATTTCTAAAACTATCTCTATACAGCTATAAGGGGAAAGTTGTTTCTTTATATATCGTCTTTATGTATCTGTAACAGTTAAGATCTAGATCTTTTTAATAAATATTTTAAAACTATATCTTGTTTTCAAACCCAATTTAGTTTCTCTAGTGTTAGTTTTAACTAATGCTCGGAGTGACAACTAGTTTTATCTGAAAATCAAAAATATTAGTGGTAAATTCTAGTTTTCACTAGTTAATTCTAGTTTCAACAAAGGCATTTAGTGAAAACTAGTTCTAACTAGGGAAAACGCGTTATGTCTAAAAACGGGTCTTAACTGTCTTAACTTATCTATTCAATATAATGTAGGTACTTTTTATTCTGTATATACTGATTACAAAAAGCAACCTTACTGCAGTGCTATAACTTCCACGCGTATGACGTCACAAAGCATAACATAAATCAAAATACAGTACAGGGTAAGTGCGCCAATTGTACGAAGTATAAATTAACCAGCTTAAGCAACGTTATCGCAGTGAGAACTTCAATATGTGCAGAACTGCGGCTCTCAATCGGTGCTCCCACCTGGAGTTACGTGTTGAAATTGCAAAGCTTCTCATTAAGTAGGTTAAGCCGATGCAGTCCAGTTACTGGTAGCCGACTGCCCCCAACTTATTGTTAACTTCCACTTACCTAGTTCAGAGTAAAACTAAAAGCTTTTCAGTTTTAAGTCTTATTTATTTTAATGAAAATATTGCATACTTTTTAATTATCTTTACCTGACTACGAGTTTAATCGGGTTTTTGTTTTCATGGCATACTTTATACATTTATACTTAACGCTTAAGACTTAAAAGAGGAAATCGTACCAAAATAAATTCCAATGCTTAAGTGATTTTATTGGACGCATGTTACGCATTACAAATTACGGAGGAGCTCGTGGCTAAGTAACAGCCGCACGGTTCGACCGATCAAAGGTTAAACTGCGCTTGGCGCGGTTGGTCCGTGGATGGGTGACCATCTTTGTCATAGCGAGACTCCTCCGTGTCTCGAAAAGCACGTTAAGCTGTTGGTCCCGGTTGTCATTTGTACATCTTTGACAGTCGTTACGGGTAGTCAGAAGCCAGGAAGTCTGAAAACCAGTCTTACCAAGGGGTACCGTGTTACCCGGTAACTGGGTTGTGGAGGTCAGATAGGCAGTTGCTCCATGTAAAACACTGGTACTCAGCTGCATCCGGTTAAGACTGGAAGCCAACCCCAACATAGTTGGGAAAAGGCTAGGCAGATGATGATGTTACGCCTTACAAAGTTCTAGATTTAGACCTTAAATAATTACCTTTTAAGTGATTGACACCAATAACAATTAATTCTAAGAAAATACCACTTTTCTATATAAGCACCTTCTTTTAGCCATGAAAAGACGAATGATTTTCAGCTTCTACCATATCAGCTTCTTCGAGAACATAAATTCAATAAACGGCCACCAACTCCGACAAAATCTTATCACAAAGATGAAATACGAGAATGAGACAGTCAGGAATTAGGTTAATTGCATTCGGGGATTGCATTATGTCACATTACATATCGGGAGGCGTCCAGCCAGCACTCCGTCTCACATGCATATTTAAATAGCTTTAGACCCGTTTGCCTCATTGCTCACTACATAAAATTATCGCGAAATATATGGCTTAGCACAGGTTCTAAAG
The DNA here is from genome assembly GCA_963891755.1 of Pyrrhia umbra. NCBI lineage: Eukaryota > Metazoa > Arthropoda > Insecta > Lepidoptera > Noctuidae > Pyrrhia > Pyrrhia umbra. The sequence goes on from OY982930.1 coordinate 5,333,732, forward strand.
TTATATTTTTAGTGAGATTTTTGAACAATAATATCCTGCTACGATTAAAAATGAGAAAATTTTATGATAATGTATTTATATATTTTTGTTTGTTACTCTTTCACGCAAAAACCGCTGAATGGATTTAAATTTAATTAAGTGTATCCATAGTTTATAATCTGGATTATTTTATGGGATACTTTTTATCCATGTGCGCGAAGTAGTCTCCTCGGGATGCGGTTAAACCTGGGAAAACAGCTAGTCATATTTTCGATATTCCAGCAGATCCTTATCCTTACTAGTCTTTACTAATATTATAAATGCAAAAGTAACTCTGTCTGTCTGTCTGTCTGTTACGCTTTCACGCCAAAACTACTGGACGGATATAAATGAAATTTGGTACAGAGATAGAATAGACCCTGAGGAACAACATAGGCTACTTTTTACCCGTGTGCGCTAAGTAGTTCCCTCGGGATGCGGGTGAAACCGCGGGAAACAGCTAGTTTACCATAAACTTTCAATGACAAAAATATCAATTTATGAAAAAAATATAGCCAAATCGATTGAGACATTCTCGAGTGATTATGCATGCTTTTTTATTTTAAACTCACTAAATATATAGTAAATAGTATTATTATTTTAATTTTAAAATACAATATATCATTCTATCTCCGTCACATCGCATCTTTAGTTTGAAACTGAAAGAGACATATTATGTTTAGACATAGTCTTATTTCGTGAGCAGCAGTGCAATCTAGCCTTATTGCATAATTCAGTGTCGCAAATCCGCGTCACATTCACCGTGCAGATATTTTATTTCACGGAAATTAACTTTAATGAACTTGGCTGTGTTTCAATTTGCATTTTCGCAACAGCCTTTTTGTGCAGTTTTTCAATTTTAAACTTTATTTAATTGGGTTAGAGTTGGAAACTATTCGAGTTAGCTTGGTTGTTTTTGAAGGCGATTTTGTAGTGCCGATGGAGTTCATAAAGCTTTTATTTAATAAGGTATATTAAAGTTTACTGGTTAACTTAAGTTTTGAACTAAGATTTTGAACGTTCAATTTATTGAAAGAGTAACCGTAGAATTTCTTGATTACTTTTTTCTAATCTAAACTTTGCTTTAGAACGACAAATCAGGTTCAACTTTTTGACTTATCGATCTACTGAGTAAATCTTGATGATACAAATATTGCAGTACTAAATTTAAAATACCTGTGTTTGCTCCTAATGGCAAAAATTAAATAAAATTTTTAAGTTACCAAAACATTGTATTTCATCAATCTTGGTAACGAGAGAACTAAGTAAACTTAATATGAACAAAATTGTATCCCTTTTAAAATTCTTTAAATACTTTAGGATTTCCTAGAACGACCCTACTTGCTCTAAGAATAAAACTGTTGATAAAACGTTGCACAGTACTAAAATAACACTAAAAGTAGTTACTGCACCGTTTTCAACGACTTTGTCAATGTTATGGGCGAAACCTTCTTTATCACGCGCCTGATTCTGTTTTACTTTCAATGTTAGTAGCTTTCAAAGTTCTCTATATTTTATCACACGCTTACTTTATTCTTAGACATATATTATTATCTTCTTTATATCTATAAACCATTTCAGAATAGATTTTGTGTGTGTTTTTTTTTTGAAACTTTGGCTCACACTAGAAATTACTCCTGTATCGTGGTGTGTTAACAAGAATCCAGACCCGGAACAATTTTAATTAACCTGTGCGGGAATCGAACCCGCGACGCGCAGTTCAGCAACTAATTGCTCAGCCACTACGCCTAACGTTCCGTAGATTACCTACATGTCGTTGGGTAAAATTTTTATCATTAATTTCTTTTTAATTTTCTCTCAATATATTTTATTACAATTTAATAAATGCTATATTTAAATTTAAAAGGGGAGTAAGGGGAGAACGGAAATAACACCATACCGTCCCAACTGTCAACCTCACCTGCACGCGTTGGTTCTCATAAGATTTCCAATGGCGACGGCTTCCGGGCTATCGCGGTGCTCCCTGCTAGATAACAGACGAGGCTCTGGCGACCGAGCAGTGGCGGTATAACCACAAACCTGGCTGTACAACCAGTTGGACGAGGCTACAGCGGCCTTGGGGCTTAAATGGCTCCTAAAATGCCTGGTGCAGAAGGCAACGGGAAACCACTGCACTAATTTCCCAAGAAATCCGATGAAAGTTGAACATGTTACGAGTGCGAAGGTATGCGACCCGGTCACCACCCGGCGCCACGTCGAGTCCAGGTCGCGTGGTGTGAAATATGCTACTGGCCGCACTGCCGTGGGTCACCAGGCGCGGTGCGGACAGAATGCTTCTGGTGACGCAAGGACATATAGTCATCGCCCACAACTTCGTAGGAAGATCAAGCTAGCAATTTGGAATGTTCGGGGCATGATACAGCCGGGCAAACAGGAGATCATAGAAAGAGAACAGCAGCACTATGAGCTTGAGATATTAGGGATTACCGAAACTCACATGAGAGGATCAGGGTTCTATACAACACCTAATGGTTACACTATATATTTCTCAGGACCAGAAAACAAAAGTAATAATGGTGTAGCTTTATCGGTGTCCCCATATATCAACAAAGCAGTGCAAGGATATAACCCAGTGAGTGATCGTATACTAACAGTGAAAGTCAACTCAAAACCATGTCGAGTCAACCTGGTAGTGGTGTATGCACCTACCTCGACCTCAACTGATGCTGAGATTGAGGAATTTTATAACCAAGTCTCTGACACATTGAACAATTTGCCCAGAAGAGAAATCACAATTCTGATGGGAGACCTCAATGCTAAGGTTGGGGATACATTGAAAGATGACCATCTAAGAGAAGTAGTCGGTAAATTTGGGCTTGGGGATAGAAATAACCGGGGAGAGATGTGGCTACAATTCTGCGCGGAGAACTCTCTCACAATAATGAATACCTGCTTTAAAAACCACCAAAGGAGACTGTATACGTGGGTGATGCCAGGTGATCGAGCACGAAACCAGATAGACTATATAGCGATCACAAAGAGATGGAGATCATGCATTAGTAGTACTAAAACTTACCCTGGAGCGGATTGTGGGAGTGATCATAAGCTTTTGGTAGCGGAGATGAGCCTAAAACTTAAAAGGTGTAGTCGAACAGTTCTGACGTCACAAAGAAGGCCCAATAAAGAGCAAATTCAAATTTTCAGTGAATGCTTTAAGACCAAAGTGAACAAAACCACTGTGTGTGACCCCCGAGATGATGTTAACACCAACTGGAATAAAATGAAAGAGCTTATTCTCTCATCACGAAAAGAAAGCCAGAACATTTTAAGGGTAGACGCCCCGAGGAATGTATGGATAACGGAGGAAACGTGGAAGGCTATCAAACACCGAAAGGAACTCCTCAAAGGTAATACTGACCCTCCCCATACAGAATACAAAGAGCTTTCTGCAAAGATCCAGCGTTTGTGTCGCAGGGACTATAACAATCACTTAAACTCAATCTGTCAAAACATAGAAGATCATGCCCAGAGATTTCAAACGAGGGACCTATTCTTGAAGATCAAAAATATCACTCGGGAATCTAAGCCAAGGACATGGGCAATAGAAGATGAGGAGGGCAGGCTGATGACAGAGATAAATGAGGTTACAAGTAGATGGCGATCATATTGTGAAACCTTGTACGCGAACTCTTCCATACGAACGGCGGCTATCCCAGCTATAGATGAGAACTACTTGGAGCCAGATATCCTGGAATCTGAAGTTAGGGAGGCAATACGCAAACTCCAGAACAACAAATCAGCCGGTAGAGACAAGATTTTCGCTGAGGAACTTAAACATCTAGGAGACAAGGGAGTGAAATTATTGCTTTTACTGTGCAATCAAGTATGGAAAACGGGAAAATGGCCAACAGATTGGAAAGAGTCTCTGCTAATTCCATTGCACAAGAAAGGCTCGAAAAAGAAGTGTGGTAATTATCGTACGGTAGCACTTATATCTCATGCAAGCAAGATCATGCTATATATTATTAACGGTCGCCTACAAACGTTTCTTCAATGGCAAATACCTAAAGAGCAAGCAGGCTTCGTGAAAGGTCGTGGTACTAGGGAACAGATTGCGAATGTGAGGCAAATAATTGAAAAAAGCCGAGAGTTCAATACCCCTGTCCTTATGTGCTTCATTGATTACTCGAAGGCTTTCGATTGCGTAAGATGGGATTGTTTGTGGACTATACTACATGAGATGGGAGTGCCCCAACACCTAGTAGGGCTGATTGCAAACCTATATGAAGGGGGCGTGTCTATGGTGAGAGTAAATGACACCATCTCGGGACTTTTTAAGCCGGGAAAAGGAGTGAGACAGGGATGTATTCTATCACCAATCCTCTTCAACATTTATGGCGAATACATTATCCGAAAAGCCTTAGAAGGATGGGAGGGAGGCATTTCTGTTGGTGGCTTGAAGATTAGTAACCTGAGATACGCGGATGATACTACTCTTTTTGCGTCAACTGAAGCAGAGCTCGCTGACCTATTCCGCAAAGTGGAGTATGAGAGTGAACTGGTTGGACTCGCTATCAACAAGTCGAAAACCAAAGTAATGGTGATCGATAGAACTGGTCAACTTTCAAAAACTGGAGAACTCTCAGATCTCGAATTTGTCAGTGATTTTGTTTACCTTGGAGCTTTACTATCTAATCAAGGAGGAAGTGAACAGGAAATCAGAAGAAGGACACAGATAGCCAAAAATGCCATGAGCAAATTAACTCGTATCTGGCAAAACCGAAAAATCTCTAATGCCACCAAGATGAGGTTAGTCCGGACACTGGTTTTCTCGATATTTCTATACGCCTCAGAGACATGGACTATTAGAGCAACAGACCGGGGAAAAATTGATGCTTTTGAGATGTGGTGTTGGAGGAGGATGCTCCGCATACCATGGACCGCAAAAAGGACAAATAAGTCTATACTCGATCAGCTCCACATAAAAACTAGGCTCTCAACGATATGCTTCCAGCGTATTCTTGGGTATTTTGGTCACATTGCCCGCCGTCAGCCAGATGACCTCGACAAATTAATTGTTGTTGGCAAGATCGAAGGAAAGAGACCCCGCGGACGATCACCTAGCCGCTGGTGTGATCAGGTAACCGCACTTACTGGGCTTACAGTTACAACTGCCCTAAGGAAAGCCGAACACCGAGAGAAATGGAGACAGATTGTGAGATCTATGAAGGACTTTCATCAGGGACACGACCTTCAGTAATGAAGAACACGACTACTGATGATATTTAAATAAAAAAATAACACTATACGTAATACGCGAGATTAAGACAGAACTAATATCTAGTGAAATGTTTCTCACTCTATGGTCCCTGGAACTAGATAATAGTATCCTTGTTTTACTCGACAGCGGTAAGCCTTAAATGAATGAACTGATAGAGTTGTAAATTCCTATCAGCATATACCAAGTTCAATATCTGTGTTAAAGTAGTTATAATGACTTTTATTGTAAGGTTTACCTTATACCAATAATATATGTACATACTTCATCATCTGCATCTGCCTAGCCTTTCCCAACTATGTTGGGGTCGGCTTCCAGTCTAAACCAGTGTTTCATATGAAGCTACTGCCTATCTGACCTCCACAACGCAGTTACCGGAAAACACGATGCCCCATGGTAAGACTGGTTATCAGACTTTCTGGCTTCTGACTACCCGTAATCATTTGTATATCTTTGACATACCAACAGCTTAACGTGCTTTCCGAGGCACGGAGGAGTATTGCTATGACATAGATGGACCATCCACGTATCCACGGACCAAGTGCAGCTCAACCTTTGATTGATTTGAGCTGAACCGTGCGGCTGTAGCACAGCCCCGAGCTCCACATTTACGTACTAAAAATACCTTCATACTATATTCAATGACAACAACTAAAATATTTATTTTAACGACCACAAGCACAGTCAAATAAACATAAAACGCTAGAACTCAACTATTAGACAGCCCCGTTCGCTTTCCAATGAATAATAATTGATAATAACTATTGCGCTCGATTGTACATTCATGAACAGTGGTGCAGTATAAATTATTTCCTGTCAATGTGACAACCTATTGTTGGTCATACAATAGTCTCGGAATAATTAATGGATATTAATTTTCCCAATTTTTGTGGGTAACAAAGGATTAATGAAATTAATTTGTTGTAAAATGTTAAGTTTCTTTTTAAAGTACAAAAACAAAAGGATTAAATAATCCTTTAATGAATACTATTTTAACTAATAAGCTTATGATATATTTTTGTAAAAAAATGTTTCTTTAACAATTTGAAAAAGGGGTTGGTTTTATCGTTAATCTGTTCCTTTTTCCGATGTTGTTATACAAACATCGATTTCAGTTAAACATACCTTAGTACATACAGGGAGGTTAGACAAGTGGCAAAACGCTAGTAAAATAGAAATCAAAATGTATGGGAATGACATTCGTTTACGACTAGCTATCTGTCATTCCCATACATTTTGTTTTCTATTCTACTAGCGTTTTTGCCACTTGTTAGACAACTATGTAAACATAAGTTTAGACATCGAAAGAAGCCGTGGCTGCGGGACGTTCAAAAGAGATACCGCGCTCCCGGAATACAAAGGGCTGAGGAAGGAACATGGATGGGTTTTAGTCAGTAAGCGTCTAACACTCCCTTCCGCTTCACTCACGGCGAGAGGGGGTCATTTGATGATTTCCCACCGGAAAAAAGGCAACGAAAGAAATTGTGACTCAAACATCAGACATTTCCTATTATGTTCACACTTGAACACTTATCTGTGATGCCACTGTCATGACACCTTTCTCGTACTACAACAAATGTCACGCACCTGTTTACAGACACTCACTGTATACATTTGAGTACGGTGTGTGGTGTCGAAGTGCAAAAAACAACTTGCTTAACTTTAGCATACCTGTATTATAGGGGTTAAATTGTGGGGATTTGAAAATGGTTACTTCACAAATGAAAAGATGACTTTCATTTTTTAATTGGTTTTTAAATATAGACTTTGAATCTCTACCAATAAATAATTTGTTACATAGAAAAGTTGTATAAAACCAAGTTATAATTTATTATCATTCCAATATTGTTTGATGAAACTACTTTACTCTAGTCAAGCATCCAATATCAAAAGCTTCTGTCATCCCCACCCGCTTCAAAAATTGGCTTTTAAAAACCAATTTAAAATACCAACAAGCCTCTTTAGAATATAATAAAAATTTACCGGCAGTACAACTCAATGGGCGAACAAGCGAAAAACATATTATACATACAAAGCCCACAGCAATGTGCCAGTAACAGAAAAAACTGGCCAAGTGCGAGTCGGGCTCGCTTACGAAGGGTACCGTACCGTTATCTATAAAAACGGCAAAAAAAAACATTGTCCGGTTAAGCAGGTCGAATGCTGTTAGAAGCAGCCTGCAAGAGTGGTCATGTATGAAGAAAAAAGTTTTTTGCAATAAATAAAATAAATATAAATATGTAAAAATAAATAAATATTTATTTTATTCGGTATTTTAGTATTTGTTGTTATAGCGGCAACAGAAATACATCATCTGTGAATATTTCAATTGTCTAACTATCATGGTTCATTAGCTACAGCCTGGTGACAGACGGGCAGACAGACAGACAGCAGAGTCTTAGTACTAGGGTCCCCGTTTTACCCTTTGGGCATGGAACCCTAAAAACACACAATATGAAAAGTTATTTCATAGTGAGGTCAAAACCAATTCGAATATTCGATAGACGTGACACAAAACCAATTGGAAGCCGAAAGCGATCTCGGCTTGCAAACCGTCTCTATTGTCAATAGTACGGTGTCATGCCACGCGACGGAAGATTTTTGTGTTTGAGGATGGAACTGATACAGTTGGTTGCACCAAAAGAGTATGCGAATGCTTAGATATAGGTGAAACGGATGAACTGTCATCCAAGATCTGTCAAAATGGAGGTTGAAATTGAATATTTTGCTATTATTTTTTAATTTTCGTCTAAATAGTTATGATAATGTTTACTTAATTACTAGATGTTTCCGAGGGAACAACTTCGTACATGCGGGCAAAAAGTAGCCTATGTCCTTTATCAGGCTCTAGACTATCTGTGTAATCTTTTGCATCAGTTCAGTAGTTTTGGCGTAAAAGCGCGACAGATATACAGACAGAGTTACTTTCGCATTTATAATATTAGTAACGATTATAGGTACCTATGTATTGATATCATAAAAAAATTAAAAGTATGCTAATTAGTTTGGTGCAACCGGCTATTAATGTGTGTGTAGTTTCTGATACATTATGTACACTTGGAAGCAATAATACAGGGGCATTTACGGAAAATCTTTATAACTTAGTGAAGTAAAGCACTGCTATAAAATAATTAATTTTCTTGACAATTTATAGCAAACTTTAGTCAACTCATGTTTAACAAAAGTAGTGCAATACAATTTTTGTAGCTGACCCGGAATCATTATTCTGTTATTATGTGTGCTTATAAAAACTTTATTCACTTTAAAATTGAGCTCACGCCACCGTTTGTGTTAAAAATTCTAATTTTTCAGGGATGAAAACGTTTTACTTTTCGCTTGTTTAAAGTAACCTCTTTTGGTAAAAGCATTCATCATTTTAGCCATGAAGAGTAAAGAATAGATAGACTTATAGCGATGAAAATAAATTATTAATGGTCTTTTTCGCAATATCAGATTAAATCATGATAGGAATATCAATTGTTTGAAATTATCTGACAGATAAGCTTAACCCATACTTTTTAACCACCGACGCAAAAAGTGGGGTGTTATAAGTTTGACGTGAATGTCTGTCTGTTTGTGTATCTGTCTGTGGCATCGTAGGTCTCAACCGGATAGACAGATTTTGATGCGGTTTTTTTTTCATATGAAAGCCAATTTCCTTGCGTTGGTTCTTAGCCATGTTTGGTTAATGTCGGTCCTGCAGTGTAAGAGTATCAGCTCTTTTCCAAAATGATGTAAGGCATTTTTACTTAGGCGGTTTTTTATTTTTTTAGTTTATTAGCAGAAAATTATAATACTTATAACATTATTAGTCTACTTAAAGTTTGAAATAGTTTTGTCCTTAATTTTGATTACTATTGACAGTTAAAACCACAGCCAAAAAAAACAAATCATACAAAATTCTCATACACACTGCCGTCAATAACGACCGCTAAACCACATCGGCAGCGCTGTCATGCTGGACTATTTAGCTAGTTATTAAGCCCGACTGACCTGGCCTGTCGCCAAACATTCAAATTGAACTGGAAATTGCCGTGTTAGAACATGTATTTAGATGCTATCCGCGTGAATACAGCCCATGAATAACTAGAGAGTAATGTCTAAGAGAAAATGGTAAAGTCCTAAATCTTCTTAGTGTAGAATTTGGCACAGGAGTCGCTCAATTTAGTCTTGGCAAAGCATTCGATTAGTCTACACTTTTGTAAATCCTTAAGCGCTTTAAACGCTGTAACGTATTGTACCATGTTGTAGATAGTAGTATTTGTTTAAGTAGCTATTTAAAGTATACATATTTCTTGAAAATTTCTTTGAAAATGTGAGGGGTTTTACATGAAAGAAAAATTAAAACGATTATTTCATAATCATACAAAGTAACAAAACTGAATTGATGGTGTCTATGGTGAGATGATTGATACTTTTTAATCCTTAAAATGTTGGTTGAAATGCGACTTTGCTGCTACGATAAGTAATGTTGGATGAAAATGTATTTATATTTATTTGTAACTAAGTTTCATGAAAATCTTGAAAACGTAACAAACATACAAATAATCTTTTTTTATTTTATATTATTGTCACATGTTTACAAAATAAAAGTGATGCTTTACAGTACAACAATAATTCACTTTATTTCAATACTAGCTTCTGCCCGCGACTTCGTCCGCGTGGAATAGTGGTGCTCCGCTCCTATTGGTTTTAGCGCAATGGAATATAGCTTATAGCCTTCTTCAATAAATGGTCTATCTAACACTGAAAGAATTTTCGAATCGGACCAGTAGTTCCTGAGATTAATAACGTACGTAAAAAAGTAACTTTTCTGGTTGATTTCTTACACCGTGTGTCCGAAAAACCCAAAAATCTTACGGAACCCTATTTATTTCCAAAATAAAATTTAGCCTATGTTACTCGTGGATAATGTAGCTTTCGAATGGTGAAAGAATTTTTAAAATCGGTCCAGTAGTTTTTGAGCCTATTCATTACAAACAAACAAAGTTTTCCTCTTTATAATATTAGTGTAGATTTGGAAATGTATTAAACGAGCAGCGAAATGGTTCCAAGAATTATTATTTCATATACAATGGCCGTTGTTCGTATCCGTAACCAAGTTGAAGGAAGCCTCAATTTTAATACCGTAACAAGCCGGCTTCCTTTAACGGGAGGAACACAATGCCATACCAAAATATGATTAAAGCTCCTACAATACCTGCTATGGTAAATATGGTACAATTCCTGACAGCCATATCTTATAATTAAAGTTATAATTTAATAGTCAGTAGTCTTAGTAGATTTATAGTAAAATAAATATTACAATGCTAACTCGAATTAGGACGACGGCCTCATTTAGAAAGAAGACTGGTGAAGATTGTGTCATAACTAAATAGTACACTTGGAAGCAATTTTATTGGCTCAGATCAGATTTTATATTATTGAACTTATGATATACTTATGTTTATTTATCCGGTTACTAGCTCTCCTTCTTATTTAAACATTAAATAAAAAAGGTTTTAGGTTTAGGTTTTAATTTTTTGTCGATTTTGTAACGAGTATAACTAACTCATTAAAGAAGACTAGTAAACTTAATTAAGAGCATCCGTTCTTCTAATTAAATACATTTTTTATTCTCATCATCGAAATAAATAACTACAGATACATAAAGTCGGTAGCAACAGATTCCATAAAGATAATCTAGAATATATTTTTTCTAGCTCCATTCCATTTTTATATTTCCCCTCGGCGTTAACGCATGAATTACTATGAAAGGCCAGAAGCTGTGAAAGAAATACGCACGGGGTGCGTTCGAATGAACTAGTGACCGAGCTTAGTTTAAAAGGACTGCCCCATTTTATTACACAATGATTTATGTTGACTTGGGATCTTAGGTCGCGTTAATGAAAAGTGCGTAGTTCTTACACTGCATTGCAATGAATCTGGGTCAGTTAGTATAAAAATTATGTCGGCAAATCAAATAAGGGTATTAAAACATATTTAATAGGAATTCAAGAAGTTCATCAAAATGTAAACGGACTTTCACGGCACGGTTGTCGTAGTTGCAAAGGACCTGATTGCTGTTTTTTTTTGTATGGCATCTCGCAGGTTCTTTCTTTCTTTCTATCACTGTATGCATGATTCATCAAAATTATTTGGTTTTCTACTGTATTCTACATATATAATGTCATAAATAAATTTCATCTGAATTCGATATTGCCGTTTTATCATAAACAGGAAACTAAAAAATAATTGAGTTATTATAAAGCAATAAAGTGCGTAAACAGTAGAAATTAAATGGAATGACATACAAAATTATGTTTTTTTTAACTATACGGTTTATACGGGTTTGCTTATAATACGTGCTTTTACTAATGAAATGCAATATTGTAACATCATGCTTGCTTTCTAAGAAGGAAAGAGCATAGAATATTTACTTAATCTTTCTTCAACTACTACAATTTTATAACTTACGAAAAAATACGGAGGAGGTTCTCAAGTCGACGCGTAGGTATATATTTTTCTTATGTAGCAAATGAGTACGGATAACTTTTTATAGAGCAGTTATTTATGTAGGCCGGTCCCGTGTTATACACATCTTACCCAGACGAAATCTAGAGCCTCGACTGATACTGAGGAATCCCCGAAAGAAAAATCCATAATACTTGGCTGATCCAGAAATAAAATTTTGCACCCCGTGCTCAGTAATTGAGACCTCTAGTCCAAGTCAGTTTCGCTTACTGCATCTTACTTAATTATGTAAATGCGAAAGTTTTTGAGGATGTATGTATGGTTGTTACTATTTTTCGCCAAAACTATAAAATGGATTCAAATAAAATTTAGTACATACATAGTTTATAATCTGGATTAATACATATAGGCCAGTGCTTTTAGCCTCTAAAAACGGTAAAAAGTGAATTAAATAATAGTAGGATGAAACCCATTGGAAAAGGAGGAGAATACAATAAAAATGATAGGAAAAATAAATTACGGGCGATCTGAGGTCGGGAAGTGGGGGGGAGGGGGGGTTAAAGTTAAAAAAACGGTTTATCTCAATTTCCGGCAAAACTACAAGTCCTATGAAAAAAAGTTAAATGGAAAAGTTGTAGGTAATAAAAAGATCTACAACTTTTGGATTGACACTTTTTTCACATAACCTCAAAATTTATGTGAAAAATTCAAAAAACCAAGTTTTTGGTTTTTTATTTTTAGCTTTTACAATAATTAATTTTTTTTCACGAAATTTGGTGAAAACTTACCTTTTTATGTCTCAAACACACTGTAATTTATTTGATTTAAAATAATTATTTTTTCACCCTTATTTTGACTTAATATCGAAAAAACACCCTAATTTTCAATCGAAAATTCTCGTGTCAAAATATCACTTTTTTTTTAAAAGTCGATGGTCTTTTTGTTCGTTGAAATCTCTACTTTCAGATGGTATAAAAAAAAATTACATTTCTATGGTAAATGTTCTCAGAAAATATAAAGAAACGCTACGAAATAACAGGTAGTAAGGCCTAGACCGGCTTAATTTTTTTGCGTAGATGCCTATTTATTGCTATTTTAAGATAACTTATGTATCTGAGTGACCTACGGAACCTCGGACCTCTCTATGAAATACCTTTTAGCTCATCAAAAGGTATTTCATTGAGAAGTGGGGAGTTGCTAGAAGGATCTAGGCCTTGCTAACTGTTATTTCGTAGCGTTTCTTTATATTTTCTGAGAACATTTACCACAGCAATGTAAATATTTTTTTATACCATCTGAAAGTAGAGATTTCAAAGAACAAAAAGACTATCGACTTTTAAAAAAAAAGTGATATTTTGACACGAGAATTTTCGATTGAAAATTAGGGTGTTTTTTCGTTATTAAGTCAAAATAAGGGTGAAAAAATAATTATTTTAAATCAAATAAATTACAGTGTGTTTGAGACATAAAAAGGTAAGTTTTCACCAAATTTCGTGAAAAAAAATTAATTATTGTAAAAGCTAAAAATAAAAAACCAAAAACTTGGTTTTTTGAATTTTTCACATAAATTTTGAGGTTATGTGAAAAAAGTGTCAATCCAAAAGTTGTAGATCTTTTTATTACCTACAACTTTTCCATTTAACTTTTTTTCATAGGACTTGTAGTTTTGCCGGAAATTGAGATAAACCGTTTTTTTAACTTTAACCCCCCGTCCCCCCCACTTCCCGACCTCAGATCGCCCGTAATTTATTTTTCCTATCATTTTTATTATATTCTCCTCCTTTTCCAATGGGTTTCATCCTACTATTATTTTTTTTGTTTTCAAAAGCTATTGGCACTGGTCTAATACCTAGAATATATTTTATTCTGGTATTTAGAAGTTGCGGGCAGAAGCTATAGTATATATATGTCATTTTTGCCATAGCATAATTTTTTAAATATTTTAAGGGCTAATTTAAAGGAGATTTTTTCAAATGTCTAGTTATCCTTACAATCATTTCCATACAAACATCCTCACAAACTTTCATATTACACACAAAATGTACGAAATAATACTTTTAATATTAGTGGCACGCATAATCACGCATTTCATTTAACTTAACTGTATTTTAATGAGTGCCAATCATAGATCATAGGTAGGTACAGTTGATATTAAAAACGTTTCAATCTCTAAATTAAGATTAGTAACAATGATATTACTGATTTTGTTGTACGCTCTGGGAATTATTTTGGTAATGTGAATATGTTTTGGTACGCTAAGAGCATTTATGTGTAGTAGATCAGAGTTCTTCGGCACTACAAAATTATGTAAAACATTTCACAGTAATTTATGAATCTTGTCAGCCTAATACACAGGTTTATTATACAAGCGTTAGATCGGCAATGTGAGAGAAAAAATGGAGGAACCTATGTGTTAGAGTGAGATAGATAGGCGAGACCATTTGCGTACACGCTAGCGGCTTGTATCGGCCCAACGCCAGTACAATCAAAATTCCGCTATTTTATTTAATTTAAAAGTGTAAATTTGGTGTTAATAGACGCAAACAATTATGGTTACGTGTGTATCTAAACTCTAAATTCTGTACCTATATTTGCAAAGAAAAAATATCTTTGCTCCGAGACATCTCTGAATGGGTATATACGCGTGTAATCCACGACATTAAAATTGTGTCGATTACGAGAAATAATAGGTCCTGATAAACTGCGGTGATCATTTCCACTTCTTTAAGGCTCTTGTAGTCATAATTTTCAAAAGCTAAGGTTGCTTATTGTTGTTAATAATAATTAATGAGCTTGCACTTAATTTTAATGATTCACCCATTTACAGGCTATGGACATAGCTCCCGAGAGGCATGAGCTGGAATATATCAACCCTAAATATCTGAAGAGTATGTCGGTGACGTTTCGGAAGCTCAGCCGAAATAGTCCACATTATGTCAATATGGAACTGAATACGAACGTAGGAGTCGGGAATAATCTAACCGTAAGAATTTTTGTAATTACTTCTGGCATGTATATTGTGATTTGGAGAATAAGATCAGCTGAGATACAAATGTGCTGTTCGTTTTTTTTTCAGTTAAAAATGGCATTATACGAATTCTTGGGCGGCCATTACATCCCAACGCCTATCATGGTGGCTTACAAGCTGTGTGACTTTCTGTATAAAGAGCCATTTTTCGGAAAAATGTATGCTAAACAGTTCACTGGAAATTGGTCCTGTCCTTTTCCTCCGGTAAGTTTTTTTCTCATTTTAAAATAGGCCAAATAAATACGATTTTTGAATAAACTGATTCCCCGCCAATCACACTTATTCAGTGAAATTTAACTACCTAACTGATCTAAGTAGAAACCAATATTTTCCCATAGCGTGCTAAATTTGGCGTAGCATACTTTGGGTTGTAGATATCCTACCTATTCTTAACTAATATTACAAATGCGAGAATGAGTTTGTATATTTGAGCTTTTACAGTAAAACAGCTAAACCGATTTGTATGAATTTTGGTTTGGAGATAGAAGAGACTCTGTAGACGGTTTAGGATATTTTTTATCCGAGTGTGATAATTAATTCTCTCAAGTCACAGGTGAAACGATACAAAAAAACTAGTTAACGTAATATAACTCCATTTTCAGGGTGATTATCACTTCATGAATCTCACAATTCATTTGGAGAACTTTCCCTACAATATACCGTTTACGTATTCTTCCTTGACCGTGAGGACTCGAGCTGATATCCAAGGAATCTTCACGACTACCAATGAAGAAGTCTTCAGATGGAAAACCTTTGTGAAAATAACGCAGAAGCTACAAATGAAAGAAACGAAGAAGATGAGCCAAAATGTCCATAAAAGAAGTCAATAAAATACCAATTCACTTAAAATAAATATAATATTTTTATTAATAAATATAGTCTTCTTCTTTAAATGTTCTGTTGCCTATTGAATTGATTTTCTTTGGTATTTTAAATAACATTCTATATCGAAACGTTTCATCCTTGCTTTAAGTTAAATAGAAACGGAGTTTTTTTATTTGTTAGGTTTTTTTGAACGACAATGTAAATAATATTGTCGTTCAAAAGTAATTTAATGTACTATTTGCAAAATTATTACTTAGAATTAACTTTATACATTTATTTACAACACAACTTAAATTATAACTGCTAGAAAAAAAGCTATTTTTTTGGTTATTTTTTAGCAAAAAGGTTCTGGTTGGTATAAATAGATAGTGGTACTTTCAGACGCCATACTTTCTGTTTTGTTTGTTTATATGACGCCCATCATACAATATGTTTATTCATATTCTTTGAAGCATGGAAGGACTTCGGTGTTTAAAATAATATGGGCACGCATCCGTGGCGGCAAGGGTACTTAACCTCGCCGCTTGATCAGACCTGATGTCATTTATTCGCGAGTCCTTCAAGTAAATTAATACTAAGTGCATTATTTTTTCAATACATGTATATTTTTAAACTATACAAATTTAGATTAGCAATAAAAAAATATTAAGAAGTAGAAACTAATTCATAATCTTTTTGACAATCAAAAGTTTAGGTACATTATTAATCCTACGGGATAAACAATAGAAAATCTGTTATCTCTTTTAGTCTAAATTTATCCTATTCTATTATCTTTGGTAAGTGTTGAATTCAGTGAATCCCATAGAATTTGTTTTGATTCAAAAATATTTTTGTGTTTTATAAAATCGAGAGCATTTCTGACTTACAAAAGGGCAAAACATTATTTAGTCACCATAAAAAGACAAAGTTTAGTAAATCATAATATTTTTTGTTCGCAGATTTATATTTCGAGTGCCTTTTAATAAGTCTTTTGCCACGGTAAAGTTCTTTTGCGTCGATTACTTAGTAAATAAAAATATCACATCGTATCGTCCGTCATTAAAATTGATTAGTCGCATGTTATTTTATACCAATTAAAGCGTGACTGTAAATAATTCGAATCTCTCTAGAATGATGAAGTTATTATTTTTTATATTCTGCACTTTTCAATTTATTTGGGTAAGTTCTGACGTCATATTTCTGCCTTATGTAATCATGACTTGATTGACATGAAAATGTTATTCTTTCCGTGTATCATATCACATCAACGTTTTTTAGGGTTCTGTAGTCGACAAGGAACCTTTATATTTCGCCATGTCTGTCTGTTTGCCTGTCCGCGGCATAGCTCACAGGTTCTTTCTTCTAGAAAGCTGAAATTTTGTATGGATATGCATATTGATCACACCAATATTAAGTGGTATGATAATTATTAAGAAAAAAAAATTAGGGTACCTCTCATACACGTGATGTGGCTGGTTTTTTATACACTTATATTATAATATGCTGGCATTTCAATATTTAGCGACCCAAACAAAGATTGTAATACAAGTTTTCACTCAATTGCATAGTTAGTGAGTTTTCGACAATGGTAGAAAACTTTTAAAAATCAAAATTCACATACAAAATTCTAACAAATCCGTCTATTCCACTAATATTTGGTCTTGCCCCTAAACTTGAATAGGTACATATATGTTTTTATTTATTATTTCAGCCTCTACAAATATTTCCAGAGAGAGTGATAACAGAAAATCGTCACAGTAAGTGTATGCCTAACATCAACTTCACGTTCAGAAAACGCAGTCGTCATAGTCCTTACTATATAGATTTGGATTTCAACGCAACCACTGGATACGGGAACAATTTGACGGTATTTATTCCTATTTTTTGTCATATAAGTATCGTTGTACCCCAATGATAAACAAGCCTGAAAACTAGCAACTTTCAGTGTGCCTTTTTCAAAGTTATACTCTATGATGATGACGTATTTTTCGGTGATAAATTTGTTCCCACTGACTAAAATTAAAGGAAAACATCTTAAAAATTACTGGACTTGTAGAAAGATGATCTTATGAAATCGCCAATCCGCTTTGTGATGGCGAAATGCTTAATCAATGCTCGTGATTTTTCTGTAGAAGACCTAATCCCAGGCGCCTCGCTTCGTTGACGTTGATGTTATTCCAAACCGTATATTTTAGTTCAATCTAAGGTTTTAACGATGACTTATCAAATAATTGTTCTGTTTTTTAGCTCCAATGGAACTTAAAAGAATATATAAGCGGCCGTTTCGTACCAATACCGATTCAATTTGAATATAACCTGTGTGATTTCTTGTACAAAGACCAATTTTTTGGTCGGATGTACGCGAAGCAACTGCGTGGGAATTGGTCATGTCCTTTCCCTCCCGTGAGTATAAGTATTATATAACTATAAGCTGTTTCTGTTTTACCCGTATCTTGAGCACAGGTAACTACTTGATGTTAGGGTTCAAGCTATGTTCATACCAAATTTTAGCTAAATCGGTTGAGCCGTTTTGCCGTGAAAGCGTGACAACCAGAAAGACATAATTCCTTTCGACTTTGTGACTGGCCTTGCAAACGTAACTAGGGAAATGTTGCCGTTTGTGTAACTCTTCGAAAATATTACATTAGGTTATGCTTTCTTCTCATATTTATTTAGTTATACATAATTATTTAATTATTACATAATTATGCATTGTTATTCTTTCACTGAAATTAACATAATGATTTTATTCCAGGGCCGAAGTATCTTCAAAAACTTAGTAACACATTTGGAGAATATTCCATTAATACCGTTTACATATTCATCTCTGATAGTAAGGACCCGAGTTGATCTGAATATTTTCATAGGACCAGTAGGCGGTCCTATTGAGGAGATAGCTTACGTGAAAGTTTACATGACAGTGAGGCAGCAATTGAAGAAGGACAAACTGTAATATTATGTTCAGCGAGTTGTGTTAACTAGACAAAAATAATGGCTTGATAAAAATCTAGCATTTATAAATGTTCAGTAGTTTTTTTATATAAAAAAAAAATATTAATGATTTTTTACTTCAAATAAAACAGTTTTTTAACAAAATTGATTTTGACTTTTGCTTTTACCTTTCCTGTACAAGTAGGTACCTATTACAATAATTAATTCAGTATAATAATTAATGATATTTACCAAGTTGAAGTCAACTTGTTCTGTCTCAACTTATCAAGGTTTTATTCCTTTGGTATGCTTCACCCAAAAAATATTGTACTAGTTCTTTTCCGCGGATTCACCCGCATCTCGGGGGAACTACTTAACGCACTGGCATAAAAATTATTCCGATCCAGCCTGTCCCTTGCTGTCCTCCCCCAGCGACGCCCTAAGCCGAGGCCCGTACCCCACTAGGGGGTGCCCTTAGCGTGTAGTCGCTTAGTTTTGTAAGTTAAGCCCTGGCTGGAGGCCCTAAATTTATTTAAGGCACTTCACAGGCAAGCCCGGTTAAGCAGTCGACAACCTTCTAGGTTGACCTGCGAGATGCCATACACAAAAAAAAAAAAAAAAAAACTGGCATAAAAAGTAGTCTTTTTCTATCTGTAGGTACAAAATTCCACCCAAACAAATAAAATCACTTTTGCATATATACAATTTTCTTGTTCATTGTTCCAATAATAACTTTTATATTGTGGCTGCTGCAGCGCGGCGTTCAACGTGTTAGTTGGGATTCATCTAAGGTTTGCGACTATTTGAAAATTAGTTCACGCTTCCTTGTTCGCCAATCTCCAGTCTATAATTTTGCTTTAGAAATAGGTAGGTACGTGGTTTTGCAACATAGAATAACTTTCAATATTTTGTTTTAAATATCTTAATTGATCGTGCGTGATATGATCGAGAAAATTACTGAATGTGATATTAAATGCAAAAAAATACACTGCTCTTTATTATCGATAAATAAATATATATAATGATACTGAATTGCAATGTTCATTACAATTATTACTGCATAAAATATCGACCGTCATTAGAATTCATTTTATTATACTTTGATTCAAAACATAAATTACCAGCAGCTTGGTTAACAGACAGATAGAATTTATCCTGGTGACCTGGCTAAGTCTAACATAATGAAGTTATACATATTAATATTTTGTTTAATTCAATTTATTTCGGTGAGTTTTTTAAGTAAATTATTACCAACACATATTATTTAAAGGATTTTTCGTTAGTTTATTTAACTAGAAATTTATTAGTTACCATTGTTCTAACATGGCAATGTAATGTAGAAGTACAACCCACCCATATGAAGGGCTCAATAAGACCATTTCAAAAATATGTATTGGAGGTCATACATTATAAAAATAAATGCAAAAAAACAACGAACATTTTTATGTTATTTCATTTTAGTGTTATATTCGATTTCGATTTTTAAATTTATTATTGTTTTAGACTACGGAAATTTACCCTGAAAAACTAGAGACGATTATTCGTAGTACCAAGTACATTCAACACATTACTTTCAAGTTCAGAAGACACAGTCGCAACAGTCCATATTACATTGACTTTGATTACAACGCTGTATGTGGTTACGGGAACAATTTGACGGTATGGTATTTTTTTTTTCTCATTTGTCTTTACACGGAACTGTTAAAATGAAAGGTATTATTTACATGGAAAAAGATTGATATTCTTATTAATATCATAAATGCGAAAGTTTGTCTGTGGGCTTATTATGCTTTTTAGGTTAAACCGCTGGACCTCTTAAGATGGGTATAAAGATAATTATGAAGCCTGGGTAAGGACTTGGGATTTTAGAAGTTCCCTCAGGGTTCGTGTCAAGCCGCGGGAATGGCTAATAACTACTTAATTACAAGATTTTTTAAACACAATTCTGAAAAGTAGTACTCTTATATTATATTGATAACAGAGACATTCCATATTTCCTTAAACACGCTAACGGTCTTTGCCGTATTATCAATAATATACCTGATTATTTTAAACCTTTTTTTCAGCTTAAATGGAAGCTATTCGAATATATTAGTGGTCGCTACGTACCTGTACCGGTGCAATTTGAGTATAAGCTGTGCGATTTTTTGTACAAAGATCCATTTTTTGGTCAGATGTACGCGAAGCAACTGCGTGGGAATTGGACATGTCCTTTTCCTCCCGTGAGTTATTGCTTACTATTTTATTGTTATTATTATTTTTAATTTATTTCATTTCATGAGGTAGGTTATCCAAGATTGCATGTTGGTCGCAAGAGTTTTGCTACTCCGAAACGTAAAGCACAAATAAATGAACAAGTTTTTTTTTCGGATGGGAAATCATCAAATGACTCCTCCCGCCGTGTGAGAGGCGGCAGGGAGAGTCAGAACCTTTCTGACGCAAACCCATCTATTTCGAACATCCAGTAGCTCAAGGAAGGTTTTAATTAATAAAAGCTAGCCCATTCCGCTCAAGCGGGAGAAATAATTAAATGATTTCCCATTTAAAAAGTAAAATTTATTTTTAGTTTTATTTTACTTTTTCTATTCTTTCAGGGTAGAAGTCCCTTCAAAAACTTAGTGATGCACATAGAAAACCTGCCATTAGTACCTTTCACGTATTCGTCGTTAATAGTGAGAACTCGTGCTGATCTCATTATATTTATGGAAGAAGAGATTGCTTTAGTAAAAATATACTTACAAGTGAGGCAGACGTTGAAGAAATCTATTACGAGTGGGTGACAAACGTACCATCGACCTCGATTTCGGTTGATCACTTTTCAACCTTAACATGTGAGCAATACGGTTTAAAAGTAGTTAGCCCGAGAGTCTTCATACATATAGCAATATCACATACAAACTATATTTTTTGGGTAAATTGGATAAATCATTATTTAAGGTAATAAAGGAATTTGGTATTTAAAATTATATTATTTTTAAATACCACTCATATAATCATATCGACAATCAAATTTGGATCCAAACGCTATGTTCGAAGTAGAGTAGATCAATCATACCTATACTAGGTAGGCAATAACTTATTTTTTGAAATCGTGCAAGTTAAAATATCCATATAAATTCTTGCTCGGTAAATTAATATAAATGTATACAAAGGAAGTTTAAACACATAACTTATTTCCTTAATAAAACTTAAAAACTAAGTTATAATCATACCAAAAGAGAAAAGTTATATTCCCTGAAAATAAAACAAGATGCAAGCAAGTTACTTATGTTCACAAGCAGTTCATTAGTTTGAATTGTCAGTCAGATTCTGGCAAGTTCCACGGGGCAGTTGCCAACATCGTAACGAACATTCTAGAATAGAAACAAAGAGGTTCGCATTATAGCGATAACGTTGTAAATGCCAACATTCCTTTGTTTAGATGCACTGCTGTTACAACCAAGTGAAATATTTTCTAATTTATAAAGCTGAAAGAAGTCTGTATTTGTGCACAGTGGATATAATACTTCAAGGCTTTCGTGCAATAGGCTTCCTATTATCTACATGCCAGACATTAAGCCATGATTCGTCAATTGCGACAGGTTTTTTATAAAAAAAGAGTCTAATCTTAGATTGCAAGAGCTCATGGGTAATTAAAGGCCGCACGGTTGATGTGATCAAAGATTTGCCGCTTGTCGTGGTCGGTCCGTGGATGGGTGACCATCTATGACATACCGAGACTCCTCCGTTACTCGGAAATTATTTTAAGCTTTTGATCCCGGCTATCATTTTTAGAACTTTGACAGTCGTTATCGGTAGCCAGAAGCTCGAAAAGTCTGATAACCAGTCTTACCAAAGAATATTGTATTACCCGGAAACTGGGTTGTGGAGATCAGATCGGCAGTCGCTCCGCAGATGATGATGAGTCTCTCTGAATCTTAGATGCTGATTTAAGCTAATTGCAAACATAAAGATGAAATCTGGAGGATCTGCTATCAAAATAACACTGCAAAAAATCCACTCTTACTTTAGCTCTGTATGAGCTGTTTAAAAGCTTTTAGTCAATCAATTCATTGCCTATATATGAACCTATAGTATCCAATTATGCCCTGCATGGATCTACATTCCTGGCATACAAAAGGTTAATCATTAGTACTGCAGAAAAGTAGGTACTTAAATAGTGAAAGTATTCCACCAACAAAGTTATGAAATTAAAATCTAAACTAGAGCGTGTGTATAAGGAAAATCTTGAGAGCTTTGTAAAAGCGGCAAAGGGAACTTTCAACAGCGTATTTATGAAACCCTTTCTGAAATGCATTTTAGCTAAACGAGTGTAGTATGTAATAAGAATACTTCATTATGGAACAAAAAACCTTCCTTGCAAAATATGCATTTAAATAGCGAAATCCCCATCCAAATCAGATCAGGGGGGTTAGACAAGTGGCAAAAACGCTAGTAGAATAGAAAACAAAATGTATGGGAATGACAGAATGCTAGTCGTAAACGAATGTCATTCCCATACATTTTGTTTTCTATTCTACTAGCGTTTTTGCCACTTGTCTAAACCCCCAGTATTTTTTGAGAAAATCGCTGATATACATACATACGGGTCGAATACAGAACATCCTTTTTTTGATGTAGGTAAAAAATACCTCAACACATTGAATGAAAATGATAACCATCTGTCCGAAAAGCCAGTAATGAAAAGATATAACTATATATATAATTTTATGAAGCCATTTCAAGCACTATCAGCCGTTCCAGTTCACCGGCCCGAGACGATTTCAGTTTATCGTGCCTCCATGCTGCGGTTACTTTGTCACATATTTTATATAGCCCTTAAAAATCTTTGTGGCGTCCGTCAGGAGTGGGAGATGCCAGGTCGCGGTCCCTAAAAATGGGCATTAAATATTTTATTCTTGCTGTATTGTGCGAACTTTTTATTTGAAATCGTTTGTTTGGTTTTTTATAATTAGGCACTTAATTTTTTTTTGTTACAATGCTAAGACATTTTTAATTCATAATTTCTATCATCTACCTAGCCTTTTCCCAACTACGTTGGGGTCGGCTTCCAGTCTAACCAGATGCAGCTGAGTACCAGTGTTTTACATGGAGCGACTGCCTATCAGACCTCCACAACCCAGTTTACCGGGTAACACGTTACCCCTTGGTAAGACTGGTTGTCAGATTTTCTGGCTTATGACTACCCGTAACGAATGTCAAAGATCTAAAAATGGCAGCCGGGACCAACTGCGTAACGTGCTTTCCGAGGCACGGAGGAGTCTTGCTATGACATAGATGGTCATCAATCCTCGGACCGACCGCGCCAAGTGCTGCTTAACCTTTGATCTCTCGCTCCTCTTTAATTCATAATTTCTAATAATTTAAAATTTTCTTAGCCGAGTTAAAGGCCAAAAATTTTTATATACTATACACTAAATAATGCAATGGTTAATATATCCTATGTCCGGTCTCAGGGCAAGATTCCAAAGAAAAATAACAACTTTATCCCATTTGAATACGATGAAAAGCCAAACGGTATGCATTATTCATTCGAGGAGAGTCGCGGGGCGCTCGCATATGATAAAATTTATTATAAGTGCACGCAATATTATGACGTGGTCTTGTTGAGATGAATGAAGTACTCGTAGGTTTTTCCTGTAAACTATTTTATATAACCCGCAGTTTTACGGAAATGAATGCTGTATGTACACTTCATTTCAAAAACGCTAGAATATTTTCTATTTATTTAAAAAACATGCCAAAGCCCGTATTTTGGACACGCACAAAGTGTTAAGATTTTTATTAATGAAGAAGAAACTCAATTTACTCACTGAAATGGATCGCGACAAGGTCTATGCTTAAGTATTTTTCTTTCATAGTGACATACATTACATAAACATCAATAAGAAAATATATTTGGGACGTGTAGCTAAAAAATAGCTACAAAAGTAAATCATAAATCTGACTTGAAATAACACTCATAGACGCCATTATCTCACAGTAAATGAATTATAAAAAGCTTTTATAGCCATTACTGTATCATTAGCTAGACGGCTCATCATAACAGAGAGCCAGCAAAAATAAATTAGCGAAGCCACAACAATTTGTCTCGTCTACCTATCATTTGTCTGGCTATTTGCTTAAGCCCCATCTGCTTTAGACAGAGGGGGGAGCAAAAACATCAAGCGAACTTATCCAGTTCACTCCCCACAAGTCTTCTCAATCCACACTTACACTGCTATCTACTACCCAACTGTGCATTACGCACACATGCATATTAATGTGCGAATAAAACGCCTGCCCCGCGCAAATGACGTCAGCGTGTGCGGTTAGCCAATCACATCATGCAGATTTATGTGTGAGTGCCACCACAGTTGTGAAGTATGCAGTGAATCAAGTCAGTATTATCTGTGAACAGCCACTTGGTTGTCGGCGGATGATTGATTGCTGCGGTGTCGCTGACTCCGAGACACTTGGTTATTCTTAGCTACGGATCACGGACAGATGGGGTAAGATGGCGTTAAAAACCCATAATTTACTTGCGGTTATGACAAATATATTTTTTCGTATTTTTTAATTCTGCATTAATTTATTTTACCTACACATATTTAGTTTCATAATAATGTATCGTTTGCGAAAAAAGAATAGGTTAGTAGAAAACATTTTTGTATATTGGAAAGAGTTAGAGTTTTTAGTTTATATTTAGGAGGTTACCTCCAACACTACTGAACCGATTTCAAACATAATTACACTAATAGAAAGCTACATTTATTTTGGTGGTACAGGCCATGTTTATGTTTTTAACGCGGGCTACGACGAGTACAGGAGCTAGTAAAAAATCACCCTCTCTAATAATATCCATAACCAACGGACTTGTCTCCGTGTACCTATATATGGGTTACCTATAACTAATGTCCATTATTTTCGCAGGTATTTTACTCAAGAACTACTTAAAGTAAAAGCATTCCTTTTAGCGCTTATAAACGTATATCTAGGTATAACAATAGTAACGTTCTTTTGCAAGAAAAATGCCTGCCATTACCTCTAAGTTAGTTTTTTATATGAAGAAAAAAGTTCATATTTCTTAGTCCAGAAAACATAGTGAAAAGTATGAAACATTACCAAATCATGTACTATAAACAATAAACATTTGATTTACATCGATAAAAAAACTTTTTTTAGTGCGGAACTAGTCTTTGTATAAAAAAAACACAGGACAACTTGCCCAACAAAAGCACAATGTACATCAAAATTAATTGAATTAATTAATAATTGAATATTCATATTCATTACACAAATTAATTAAATCGAAGCTATTGAACTCACCGACGCGATAGCGTCAAACACACGCTGCCAATTTACTTTACGATGAAGTGTGGTTGTAACTATATTTTAATTGTTCGATATATTCGGTAAAGGTAAGTATATTATATATCTCGTGTACTAGTTAGTGTGCGAATTCGAATCCTGACAAGCACCTATGTGACATTTCTAAAGTCATTTGTACTTTTTAGTGTTTCTTAGATTTACGGTACCAACTTACGCTAAAGGAAACCTGGAATCTGAAACCTGCTCTGGACCGAGTCCGAAGTCGCCAATCTGCCTTGAGAATCGATGGACGATGATGATTATGAACCGCTCATTGGATTTTATAATTATTGGTAGTTATTGAAGCAGCTACAGATTTCAATAGAACTTTTTGAAAATAATTTATTCAAATTACTTAGTGCTTTTGCAACGATTATATTTATGTAAAGCGATTTTATGTAAATGAAAAGAAAATTGTAGTTTAGATACATGAATTTATTTATTGCACTATATTTCCCATGGAATAAAGACAAATCGGTCATCATTTTAAATCATGCAACAATACTTGGGACGCAAAATTGTTGTACTAATAAAAGTATTTAAACAATCGTCTTGTTTTAAAACTAAGTTCTTTCCGAGTTAAGTAGAAGTTTTATGATGGCGGTATCATTTTATTTAGTTAAGAACCTGAGTTGGGAAATGTTTTATCTACATTTGAGAGTTGTTTGCCCGGGGGCCTGCGGCTCATGAAAGCGTGTTCAAAAGGGACGAAATTAAAAAAAGACTGTGGGCGTACTGCAATTTCAGTTTACGAAATAAATTCGAGAGAAAAATAATAAATAACACGCGTTCGTGATTTTAATTTTAAACCTGGCACATGAAGGGTAGTTATTATGTTTTTCATTGGTTTTGTCGCTGATACGATACGATAGTTTTTTTTTTAATTGCAGTTACAGTATTAATGTTATGTTACATTTATGTATATTTTTCGTAGCTGTACTTAAAACACATAACACAGCTACGAAAGATGTGAAGATTGGTCCGTTTGCAATGATAGTTTTCATATCGAGAAACAGTCATTACGATAATATCACGAATCCACAAAGAGCATGTTGATAAAAAAAACTTCTTGAATTTAAGTTTAACCCTGTTTAATTAATTTTAAAATGCTTTACGTGTTTTTGTATGCAACAGAATTGAAAAAAGATTTTATTAAGTCATGAATTAAATTTATCCAAATCTAAAAATTCAGTAGTTTTTGGGTGATGCGTGTACTGTACATACCTAAGACAGATACCTACAGCTATTGATTTGCCTTCTGTTTTTGGCCTGTTACAATTTTTATATATATTTATATAGATACAAAATATTAAAACTTCTACAGACCTTGTTTTGTTGTCCTCATACTCTCTTGGCAAAATGTCAACAGTTTCGAAATCACGGGCCGTTGTAATATAAAACTCTGCAAGATATTTCACTAATCTCTCGCAGTAGTTGCGAAGTGCCATATGGGCCCACTGTTTTAATGAAAACGCGGCCTAATATACACCAGTTGTACTCTACGATGGGAATTGAAAAATAAAATTGGCAGTACACCAATTTTTCGCTTCAATAAATGCAGTTCACTGCAATTGTGTGCAGTACACGGCAGTACTTTTGTTTCCCTGAAACTTGCTCTGAGGAAGTATGCCAATTGAATAATAGTTGTTTATTTTCCTTTCTAAGAGGACTATACAGTTTTTGTCGATTTTGTTCGATTGAGTGCGGCCAATTGAGATTCTCCTTTGGTTCAATTTATTGTGTCGACGCGGTGTTCAATCTGAATGATTCGGTTATGTTGTTGCTGTCAGGAGATTCAACAATATTTACAGTGTTCATACAAATTGAAGGACATAAATATTGATATAAAAAATTACAATTAAAAACTTTAACAATTTCTTCACATTAATTAATAAACTTTGTTTGGCAAAATGTAAGATAAGTTTCAATGTTTTAATACTACTACTATATTAGTATTTGATTTTAAAAGGATTTTGCGTTTTTATACATGTTTTGTTTTTTTATTTCATTTTTATTTTACCCCACAGATACTCAGCAAATTAATTTTAAAAAGATTATACTATATTATATTATACTATATGTTATGTAAATTTAGCTTCCAAGTCTCCTTCTAGTTGACAAACTCAAACCAATCATATCTTCAAAGTTCTCATGAAGACTGACTCGACATTGATATCCTTAGAGTTAAGACAGTTAGTCGACATAGTTAGCTTACATACAGCAAACACTAAGGTGACCTACATTAGTAATATATTCTGAAACTTTGTCTGTTTGGGTTTCGATACCTAGATGAGCACGACGTAGACATTATCTTAGTTTGAAAAGAGTTGGGCCTATTTTTACTGTCAAAATCAATTATTTTCGTATTGAGAGAACGTGATTTGTAAGCACAAAGATAAGTTGGTTTTGTAATCCAAATTATATTTTTCAGAAATGTTATTTTGTGATTTCATAGTTTATATATATTTAAGATATTAAATTATCATTAATAATATTTAAAGTAAAGTTTTTAAGTTTAGGTAGTAGGTAATACTCATAGATAGGTACGTAAAATGTGGACTACACAACTCCTTTTTACTTTGATCAAAAATAATTACTGACAATTTAAAAACCAATATTTCATAAAAGCTTTATATTAAAATAATAGCTCCTGATAACTGGTTATTATTTATTGGACAGGGGCCATAGGAAGTAGCGCACAATTATGGGGAATTACCCATAATTGATCAATGAATTCTCTATAATAGACCTGGGTAAAGTGAAAAGTTACCGGACACGTATTATAATAATAATGACTAGCTTCTGCCAGCGACTTCGTCCGCGTGGAATAGTGGTGCTCCGCTCCTATTGGTCTTAGCCTGATGATATATAGCTTATAGCCTTCGTCGATAAATGGACTATCTAACACTGAAAGAATTATTTAAATCGGACCAGCGGTTCCCGAGATTAGCGCGTTTAAACAAAATGACAACATTTCCCTTCACTGCTCTGCTCCTATTGATTGTAGCGTGATGAAAAGTATACTATAACCATCTCAGGAGTATGATAAATAATTGTACCAAGTTTCGTTAAAATCCGTCGAGTAGTTTTTGTTTCTATAGAGTTTATACAGACAGACAGACAGACAGACAAAAAAATTACTGATTGCATTTTTGGCATCAGTATCGATCCCTAATCACCCCCTGATAGTTATTTTGGAAATATATTTCATGTACAGAATTGACCTCTCTACAGATTTATTATAAGTATAGATAGATATAAGTATAGATTATAGGAATCGATCTCTGTTTTCAATTAATAAAATGTCTATCTAAATCGATTAATGATTATGGTTGTCACTGTCGGGTTTAACCTTTATTTTAGGAATGGGAAATCATCATTACTCGAGGAGGAGCTCGTCGCTAAGTAACAGCCGCACGGTTCGACCGATCAAAAGTTAAGCTGCGCTTGGCGCAGTCGGTCCGTGGATGGGTAACCATCTATGTCATAGCGAGACTCCTCCGTGCCTCGGAAAGCACGTTAAGCTGTTGGTCCCGGCTGTCATTTGTAGATCTTTGACAGTCGTTACATGTAGTCAGAAAGCCAGTAAGTCTGACAACCAGTCTTACCAAGGGGTACCGTGTTACCCGGTAACTGGGTTGTGGAGGTCCGATAGGCAATCGCCCCATGTAAAACACTGGTACTCAACTGCATCCGGTTTAGACTGGAAGCCGACCCCAACATAGTTGGGAAAAGGCTAGGCAGATGATGGGAAATCATCATAACTCGTCCCGCTGTGGGTGGAGCGGGACGGATTGTCAGACTCTTACTGAATAAACCCATCCATGATCCTTCCTTCACCCTTTATGTTCAGGGGCCGCGGTATCTCTTTCGAACTATCCAGAAGCCCCGTTGTGTTTTGTTTTGATGTATACTATCATAACTTTATGCTAATTATTATTTGTAAAATGATGTACTCAACACCACCATCCCAAATAGATTTATGTACATATTTTTTTCATATTCTACCAAAGCCTGCATCGAGCATTTGTTAGCACAAACTGTTAGCAGTACATTGATATGAATGCGAGCAAACCGATCTTGTCGGCAAAGCTTCAATCAGTATGCGTCCAACTCTTTCAAAATGGTACACTAAACCGTCAAACGAATTCGCGTCCAATTTGTTTACAATGTCTGTTTACATAACGATTGAAACAATTTATAGATTTTTATTTGTTTGAATAAAATCTTTTTTTTTTTTTCAAATATAGATATGGCAACTAGCCGACGAAACAAGAACTCCATTTTTTTATTTTTTTTCCACATGACCTGTTCAGGGTGCTTCTAACAGCATTCACAAGAACTCATATTTAACGCAAGCTATAAATACATAGTTTTGACTCCTCCCGCCTTAGGCGGGGTTGGAGGAAGTGCCAGGCTCTTACTGACTAAAACCCATCTATGTTCCATCCTTAGCCCTTTGCGTTCTCTGTAACTCTTTCGAATATCCCGAAGCAAACATATATAACCTGTATACTTTTTCCCGGGTGCGCAGTCTTCCCCGTAGGATGCGGGTGAAACTAATAAAAGAAATAAACGAAATATTGTAAAAAAGCATTAATTATTTACTTGTTACATTTTAAGAAACCTTTTTTTGAAGTGAGGCAGTGACAACTGGTATTAACCGTCGCAAAACCAATGTCGATACGTAATAGGTTTGTACAGGATAAGTTTTAGATATCCCATTACGTGCCTGACACGGAAGGGGCGTGAGACCCCAGGAGTCGGAGGGTCATTACGACCAATATTCTTTGTATTTAATTTGCAGTCGCTTTGGTTCCGCTGGCAGGAATAGTTATTGGTTTCAGTGAGGTAGCCTTAGAAATTATTTGTTTTGTTAATTCTGAAATGTATTTACAAGTATGTGACTAACGATAGTGGTAACTTTTTATTTATATTAAATTGATTAGTTAAAGAATTTAGAAAACTTAAGAAATTTTAAGGTTTTTCTGCATTATATGTACATATAAAATACAAGTATTTAAAAATTTGCATAGAAATGAAAAAAAATCTAGATTATAAATAAATCGAAGAAATTTTACAATAAGTAGAATAGAATAGAATATTCTTTATTATTTACACCAAAAGAAAAACATATGACATTGGAAAGTTAGTTACATAGGGTGACACAATGGGCGGTCTTATCGCTAAAATCTTTTGATTTAAAATCTTTGATTGAACTAATTACATTTAAGAGGATACGTAGTGCTTAAATACTATATTTTTGAAAAAGTATGAAGGTATTTAAGTAAGTATATACCTATCAAAATATCTTTGCATGCATAAACAAGCATTTATTCTAGATCTTTTTTATAAGAGTTTCTTCTATGAACAAAAATAGGAATTTCTTTATTAATACACAAATGCAAAGAAGTAGAACCCGAATAAGAAGTTTTTTTTTTTCGTACGCAATTTTTAGCCTGGCAACTCTGATGTCATAAGTAAGTGACAGACGGACAGACAGACGCGCTTCCTGCTTCACAGAAGAGTGCTTTTACTTTCCCAATTCACTGAATAATTTACTTGCTCGAGTTTTTTTTCGTCTCCTGCCTAAATTCATATTCGCATTAGGGCGAGTGTGCATTGCTCGAGCAAACATCATTTAAATATTTGATCATCGGTCAAAAAGGGTAACGTTTATGACCTATAGGGGGGAATATGTTGGCTAAGGTAAACCGCTTAAGCTTTTTTTGAAAAACTGAATAGTATGCGCTGAAAAGTACCTATGTAAGTGCTTTCAGTTATAGAG
This sequence comes from Pyrrhia umbra, assembly GCA_963891755.1. NCBI lineage: Eukaryota > Metazoa > Arthropoda > Insecta > Lepidoptera > Noctuidae > Pyrrhia > Pyrrhia umbra. Next base: position 5,365,343 of record OY982930.1, read on the forward strand.
CATAATGGGAATTCATTGCATGTAACATAGTAAATTCCAGTTTAGAGCTATAAAAAAATATATCATAACCGGGTAACACGATACCCCTTGGTAGGACTGGTTGTCTGGCTTCTGACTACCCGTAACGACGATCTACAAATGACAACCGGGACCAACAGCTTAACGTGCTTTCCGAGGCACGGAGGAGTCTCGCTATGACAAAGGTGGTCACCCATCCTCGGACCGTCCGCGTCAAGCGCTGCTTAACCTTTGATCGGTCGAACAGTTTGGCTGTAACTTAGCCACGAGCTCCTCAGCAATAAAAAATAAAATAATAATGAAAATTTAAGAAAAATCAAAGTATAAAATACATATTAAGCTATCCTATGTCCTTCTTTAGGTATCAATTTGTCTGTAAACAATTTTTTTAGCGTGTAAACCCTCATTTTCATTTATACTAGTAAAGCTGAGAAAGTAACTCTGTCTATTTGTCTGTTACGTTTTCACGGTGAAGTAACTACTATGTAATAAAAAAACATTGTTAGTTAAGATATACCACTATGATATACCACCATTATAACACACACCTTACCCAAAATAGAAGCTTCATTCAACTCTATGTCAACAACTTCGAAACATTTCGAAGACCAAAGTAAAACTTTTCAGAAAAAAAATGCATTTAAAGCATTAAGCAAAGTGGTCGAATGAGGCAAGTTGGTTTTTAATAATATTAATATTAATTTTCTAATTTCACTTTTACTTTAAGCGGTAGAATAATTTGTAATCCATTTAAAATAGCTTTGGGAATAATTTAGACTTAAACTTACAGTAAATTTTGCGGAAAACTTGTGTCACATGTAAAATGCTTACTTTACTTGTAGATTTTATACGTGTCATGGAGAAGTTGTCTGATCGCTAACCCACATATCGCTTAATATATACGTAGGTCCTAGAGGTAACCTCTCTTGTAGAACGGTGGAAACCGATCGTAAGTGATGACTATTTATACAGTCTACAGTCATCACTAGACCTGCAAGACTGATTAAAGGCGAGGTATTGTATTGAGATAGACTGATACAAGATACCTGTTTTATTGCACCTCTTAATATGTACTTTGTCTTAAGAACGAAGTAATAATCATTAAGATACACCTAAGTTTTCCAATAAACAAACTGAACTTGTTCCCCATTTCAAAGTTAAATCATTGTGATTTGAGTTGTCATTACAGTTTTAAGAAATATTTTAGAGAAATTTTAGCAAGATTTTCAATCAACAAATTTGGAAAAACCTTCATCAGCTAAGAAGCCGATCTTAAAGTTTTACCGTGTCTTATTATTGTTGTTACCGTAAAAGAGTTGAATGCGCAGTGTTCTCTTTTTAAACAGTCGGCATTTTCTGTTTACTTTACGTCCCTTAGCAAACAATGAAATGTTTCGAAAACTTTTAATGGTGATCAAACAATCGTTTCGTTTCGTTTTCGCTCGTCGAGGTGCGGGCGTGCGCATCGGACGGGTTGCAATTTTTTTTTTTTTTTTTCTATAAAACACTCCATTTGCTTAATGCTGTCATTTCTCGCGTTTTTGAGTAGCTTTAATGGATTCTTTGTTGACGGCAATAGTATTAAAAATGTATTTACAGAACGTCTTGTTTTGTTATTTTAGTCTTACAAGGGAGTTAGTCTGTAATTTTAAGATTCAAGTAAAATTAAAGAAAGCGTATTTTGCTCAGAGATAGTTTTTATTATTTACTGACCGACATCACAAAGCTTTTTACGAGTCTCACAAAAACACGTTATTACCGTAGCAACATGAAATTACATTAAAAATGAAGAGTGTTATAAACAAATTTTGCCTTATAAAATGATTTTGCCGTCATATCCAATAATAAATTCATAAAACAAATTCAAAAGACACGTTGAAATATTAATATCACTCAGTTTTATAGGTTAATATAAATGTTACGGTCGTTTTATGGCGTGTCCTCTCTTGGTGACGTCTCACCCTTATTAATTTTTCTTGATCGAATATTAATATTATATTAGATTGTACCCTGGTTTATGGCTCTTCGTAAGTTAAAAATGGTAGTAAAATGTTAGTTATGTCTTATTCATCGTGGCTTAAGCTCGTTTGTGAATTTTATCGTTATCCTAAAGCACAGCTGATTAAAAGTTGAGTAGCTTATATGTAGAAGCTAGTGCTTGAAGCACAAGTTATAATTATCATTTGCAATGTTTGAGAGAACTAATAACTTGTAGGTACTTATTAGATAACAAGTCATAAATATTTAATGTACACATAAATAATGTGATTCAGTTTGATTTCCACTATAATCGTAAAGAAAATCTTACTTATGCTCTAACATACTCGTATATTATTTAACATTTTTATTTTATTCAAGTCAAATTGCCTGATAGTATTGTCATTGAAAATATTATTAAAAAAAAAGAATATCGGAAAAATATTTTTCACATAGCGAAAATCATAAACACCCCACCTCAGCGCGGATTAATGTTGACAATAAGCATTGAACAATCGCATTCAACCGAAAATATGGACAAAAAGATTACCGAAGAAAATCCGAATGTAAAGCAAATTACTTTTCTGAATGTATAAAAGAAATTGTAAAGGTACCTACGTTCCTTCGGGGTAGACAATAAACTGCACGCGCGATGTCAGAACGGCAAGGGCCCTTGGCTTGGAGAAGTAAATTTTATTAAAACGCCACAAAAAATATATTCTGACCCTGATAGTCCGTGGCAATATATAGGTTGATGTAAAATAAAATTGCTGAGATAAAAGACTTTGATAAAAGTCTATCCAAAGTCTTCGATCGGAAATCAGTTTATTGCTTTTAGTCCCATGAAAGCTGTTGAATTATACGGATTGGTAACTCCGATAGTAGCTTTGGACAGTAAAATTCTTAGAATATGGGACTTCTCAGCACTAACAATAGTTTTAATGGGAACTTAACATTGTCACGGAAAAAAAATGCAATTTCATTACATCCTTTTTTCTCGACAGATTAGAAAATGTCAAAGTTGCGAACTCATTTTTATTTGATGATATGTTAAAGATCAGCTTCCAATCTAATTAGATGGAATAAACAGCTAACTACAAGCTATGGTTGGAACACATGGAATGCTGCTGGGAGCAGATTAATAGACATTATAGATTTATTAAAAAGGTTCCACAAAAACTTTACAAGTACATAATCCTTAAAATAATTTACTAGTACTTACGCACCTGTGTTTACAAGCGAAATTTATTTTTATAACGTCACGTTTAAGGTTTAAATTTATGATGCTTTTATATAGTTTATATTGTAGTTTCAAAGCCTAACGATGTTATAACTTTGTAGGCGAGTCTATTCGGGCAGATTTACAGGCAGTTCGGATTTCTAAAGCTTTATTTAGAAACAGTATTTTTACAACCTTTTAGCTAAACAATATTAAATGCTTTGAAATTGAAAATGTCGCAATTTCATTTTATAAAAGAGTTGAGTGAAATAACCTTCGTGAGTAGGTTTTACATAAATGTATGACGTAGTTTGGGCACGCTTTTATGAATATACACGATGTTATTTAATTCACTGTTTCCTGAAATGTATGTACTCACTCAGTCCATAACATAGAACCTTTCTTGAGCATTTGTCCTACAAATTAAAAATACTAATAATTATATTTACCAAACCCGGACTAACCGTCCTTAAATATCGTGTTTATATGTTTATAATTCTTTAACACCTTACTTCTGATTATCATTCAATTTCAATTAACCAACATTTTATTTTAAAATAGAAACATAATTTAATATTTTTTTTTATAATTTAATTAACCGAAAAAAATCGACCTCTAAAATAGCTAATTTAAAACAAAACGGTATGCCACGCGACTGCAAAAAATAAATTAAAGAACATTATTGACAGCTAGACAGACAACTGGCTCTTTAAACTTTTTGCCCTGTATTTTGCCGCCCTGAATAATTCATTTAAAAGAGGGTGCGTGAACAAATTCACCGGAACTTTCTAATGTTACGAGTGGAATAAAAGTTCTCGTCTGCCTTTTAATTTCAATGTCATTACAAGCTCAGTCCTTAAATCTTTGTTCTTTTAATATAAAGATGCTACGTAGTTGTGCTTTTGTTTTGTTTTAAATAGGGAGTGCGTTTCTTTATTGGGAGTTGTTAATAAATTGGGGTGCTTTTTTTACATTTTATTTATATTTTCTTATTTCGTATTTCGTATTAATGTGTCAGTAAATATAAAGCTTATTCCATACCTCGTCAATCAAGTTAAGTATATATTCGATAAGTAATAAGCTTCGGTAGAATTTTGAGGGTTTTGATTACAATTAAACGTTTTTAGTTGTAGGTACTTTTTCTTTAAACAGATTTTTATAAAATTTGATTTGATTTAATAAACGATTAATGTTACTTCCGTTATCATATTAATAACTCATATAAACACTTTATATTATATTTTACATCCTGATTTCTAAATGTAACTATGTTTTAACGTAAATTGAACTTTAGTAAGAGCACTATTTCAACTTTCATCTATTTGAGCAGTCAATTGAAGCTTATTGTACTACAACTTTGGTAGAAACAGAACAACAAAATCAAATTTAATAACAGCGAGTGACCAATAAAGGACCAAGGGACGAAGCCCGAAGGTGTTTGACTAGGTATGCCCGCTGCGTCACTGCACTTCCACTTTTAATAAGTATACAACCCTCCTTTAATATAGAGAACCCCTAGGGGATCCGGGGTTCGAACCCCTCGTACAAGGGGGGTCGTAAATTTCTTCACAGCACTTGTGACTGTGATTTTTCCCGTCCGAGTATTTAATAATTGCATTTCTATTGTTTATTTGGGCGTTTTACGATACTTAATTACGTTGTAATTTGGGGGTGAAAAAATGGATGGTTGGGATTTAATTAATTATTTGAGGGGTTTATTGTTAATACTTATAGTGATAAGTGGGCGTTTATAGGGTGCTCTCCTTATTTAAGACGTCTTAATTTCCTTTTAAAAAGCTAGAATATATAAATTACTCTATTTTTTCTGTATAAAATTCATAACAATACCGATAGACTTATTAAGATACACAGATTTACATAAATGTAACATCGTGTAGATACGCGTATTAGAAAAATATTAACTAAGTAAACAACAAGAAATCTTATCAACAAATTGCTTTTTCCATTAATAATGGAGTTTTGATGATAGTCGCTTCTTTCACAGTATAATATTCAGTTAGATTGGAAGCTGATCAAAGTCAATTTAAAAAGGCTTAGCAATTTTAGGCTTAGCAATTTTTTAATTTTGATTTGGGATGATTCACCGCATATTTCATTATGAAAATCATCATCAGCCTATATATTGTCCCACTGCTGGGCACAGGCCTCTTCTCATACTGAGAAGGCATGAGCATTGATCACCACGCTTGCTCAAGGCGGATTGGCGATTTCAGACTTAAGTCCAGGTTTCCTCACGATGTTTTCCTTCACCGTTAGTCAGTGGTGTCTAAGATATACTTAGAAAGTACATATGACTTTAGAAAAGTCACATTGGTACTTGCCAGGTTTCGAACCCGCACACTCGTACACGAGAGGCAGGTGCCTTAACCACTAGGCCACCACGACACTTATCTTATGAAAATGAATCGATGAAATTAAACAAAATAAATCGAACTGAAAAAAAAATGGCAGAACAAAGTTCAGCCAGCCAGTTTTAAATAAATTTCTTGATTAATTAGTCTATCTTACTAAAACCTATTTTAATCTGAATCAGAGTTAAACAATTCAGTCCGTTTCTAAATCAAAATAATTTCGAATCTAGCTTGGGTGAAATATTAAATTCCTCTCGCAGTATCCGTCACAATCGAGAGACCCTTTGTGGCTGGATATTATTGGATTTGGTAACCGCGCCTTATTTTATTATTTGCTCACTTTAAGCGCAAACACACAAAGGAAAATGAAATCGATATTTTTATTTGGAAACGATTGTGGAGATGAGACGTTTCCTGAATAACTATGACGGCTGATGTTTTTTATTGTTTGTCGTAAGGATTTGTGCGTAGTTTTAGGTGGTAGTAAAACGAATTGCTCGTCAGCAAATATTTTTAAGGTTCCGTAGAGTGGAAAATTTATTGACTCTCGTCTCGTCAGAAGCGGATTGTGAACTAGACTCTTTACTATGCTGAATTTTCATGAATGGTTCTCAGTCTGTCGAATACGTATAGCATTCTGCCTGAAGCGTATGTTTGCATGGAAAAATGAACACGTTTATCATTGAAATCATTTTAGAATTTTAGTCAAGAATTACAAAAGGTGTTCGTATCGCCACAGATTTTATTAACTACTAGCTTCTGCCAGCGACTTCGTCCGCGTGGAATAGTGGTGCTCCGCTCCTATTGGTCTTAGCGTGATGATATATAGCCTATAGCCTTCTTCGATAAACGGACTATCTAACACTGAAAGAATTATTTAAATCGGACCAGCGGTTCCTGAGATTAGCGCTTTTAAATAAAATGACAACATTTCCCTTCACTGCTCTGCTCCTATTGATTGTAGCGTGATGAAAAGTATACTATAACCAGCTCAGCGGGGTAATTACGTAACTCGGCATTCATAATATCATTCCTTTGAACGGATGGGTAGGACCTTGTGGTAGGCTTCATGGATTGGAATTACGTAAAATAAAGTCTCAATATTGCTTTGATTCTCATGCCATTGGACAAGGCATATGCGTTTTGTAACTCCAAGTTAGGTTGCTGATTGAATAATTTTCTTTGAAATTTATGGAAAAGAATTTATCTCCTTTTTGTAACAATTATTAGCCTTCTAATGCCTTTATGATATGATGTTTAATAAATGGCAAAATCATTAAAATGATTTTTTTAAGCAAATTCTACCAAAAACTACCAAAATCCTACCACGTAACGAAACGCATATTCATACATGAAGTTTCAATGTCTTGTCTTATCTGTGGCATTCTATCTGCGGCAGTGTTGCCAGTAGGTTACATTTCTCACATTTTTCGTAACTTTTGGCCCCTTCGTGTAACATGTAAGTAATTTTTATATTTAAGACAATTTTCGTAACTTTTGAGAACGGTGAGATTTGTAATACCAGATTTTTATTGCTAAGTGAGCCATTTGCGAAATATGTAACTTGTAAGTGCAAATTTTTGTTCCATATGAGATTCCCCCTCTCTAACTTTTAAATTGCTGTCTCTAGAAATGTGAAAAAAATCACAGACGTATCACATAATTATCAAGGAAAACTATCACGACTAAGAAAGCTTATCTGGTTACATAGTTATAGTACTTATAGTCGATTAACTAAGACCTACTACGGAACTCTACTGCGCGTGGCTCGACACGCACTTGGCCGGTTTTTTTTAAGTCGGTCAAGATTTTTCGGCATTTTGCTAAATCACTTCGCTTCTGCCCGAATAACACGTAAATAAAAAAAAACAATAATTAAATTTTTGCATGGAAACGAAACTTATACTCACTAGACGTAACTTATATTCAAGGGCCCTGGCAACACTGATCTGTGGAAAAAAGTAGGGATGTGGGATCAATGGAAAAGAATCGATTAAATCAAAATCGATTTTTCTTTATACAAAATTAATTGATTTGTCAAAAATCGATTTAAATAAAGATAAATAATCGACTCCTGCGAAAAAGTCGTCCGTCGTATAGATACGAACTATTTCTTAAAAAACCGATTTAAACACGTAATTTATATAATCGATTTACTAAAAATATATTAATACTAGCTTCTGCCCGCGACTTCGTCCGCGTGGAATAGTGGTGCTCCGCTCCTATTAGTCTTAGCGTGATGATATATAGCCTATAGCCTTCCTCGATAAATAGGCTTTCTAACACTGAAAGAATTTTTCAAATCAGACCAGTAGTTCCTGAGATTAGCGCGTTCAAACAAACAAACAAACAAACTCTTCAGCTTTATATATTAGTATAGATGACAGTAAAAACGATAGCAAAAAATCGATTATAAGAAAATTAAAATCGATTTAAATAAAAATCGATTATTTTTTAACATCCCTAAAAAAAAGCAATAAACATCCCAATGTTTTAGATTTTACGTAGATTTATTCTTGTTATAATTACAAAATAATATAAAAATCTCCGCGTCTAAGAGTCAAAATCTATTTCCTATATTCCGTTACGTCTCTGAGATTGAAAAAGAGTTAGAAAAAGTAAAGAACTTGAAATATGTACTGTGTTCGAAATGCTTGGAATATCGTGAACTCAACTTTTAAATAAATGTTGTCTTGTCCTCTACAAGAACTATTTACACCTTACAGCATCTACTACAAACTACCACTGTAATGGCAAGGATTATTACTTTCTTCGAACTCGTATCATGGCGTAGTGGCAGCTATGCGAACGTCGAGTGTGTTTAGTGAGAAACAGCAGTACCAGAGGAATGACGAAGTATTGTGTAGCAAGCCAGTAACCCCAAAGTGACGACCACAACTAGTTTGGAAAAAGCGTAACGACAGTGAAGATTTTAATAATATATCACTGAATCACATAAAAAACAATAAAGAACTAACTGTTGCTGCAGAGAGCAAATGGTTCTCCTGAATATAGTTTAGTTTGTATCCACTTGTTGTTGTTGATTGAGCATAATAATATTAAAATCGTATGGTGTAATATTCATTTTAACCATTTGGAAGTAGTGTGTGTTGTGTTGATGTTTATGCAAATAATATATACATATTCCCAGTATCAATTGGTTTAATTTAAAACCTTTGCTAAGATCAATAAATATTGTAAGTATACTTACAGATTATTGTAAGTAAGGTTAGTCCATGAAACCATATAACAATTTGCCTTAAGAAATCTATACTATCTTTGAGTGCTATTACAGGCTATGTTTGATGTGCATATAATGTATGCAACATTATGCTCACAAGCTAGTCCTTCCATGTATTATAAATATGAAAGTAATTGTCTGTCTTTAATGCTATCACGCGAAAACAGCTGAACTGAAATAGATGAAATTTGGCATAGCGATAGCTTGAACCCTAAATTATGTACTGGGTGAATGATATCTACATAGATATGATGACATATATGGCAATTAAGACTATTTAAATTACTTTAGAGGGAGAATGGTTATATATTAATTATTTTTTTGTATGGCATCTCGCAGGTCAACCTAGAAGGTGGTCAACTGCTTAACTGGGCTTGCCTGTGAAGTGCCTTAAATAAATTTAGGGCCTCCAGCCAGGGCTTAACTTACAAAACTAAGCAACTACACGCTAAGGGCACCCCCTAGTAGGGTATGGGCCTCGACTTAGGGTGTTTTAAAAATGGTAATATAGTGATACCTAACATATTACATAGGTTTGTTTGGTAAGGACAAATTGGTATAATGAACCAGCAGAATAATTCAACCAACACTGTTATAGGATTCAATATTATAATAAGTATTTATTTAATTCAAAAACAAAATGCATAGGTAGTTTCAAGTACCAGTAACCAGCAAGAATCCATATAGATACACTTTGGATTGCTTGAGTTTCATTCTTACAATATTGAAAGCAATGGTCAATATTTTATTTATTCCAAATAACTTGGTAATTACATCATGATCTTTTTCATCCTTGGACTGCTTCTGCTGAAAGAAAGAAGAGTAGTGATTCATTTTAAGTTAAATATAGTGGCTACCATCAGCTTTCCATCCCAGAATAGAATACTTCTTTATTTGCACAGAAAGTAGGTACAAAAAATTTAGATGTTTTATAATTTTAAAGGATCCTTACAACCTACCTTTAACAAGGCATGCAAACAATATATACTAGTTATTAGTCTAAAGCAGTACAAAGAATGTCAAGATAAACAGTACAATATTATGGTTGATAATTAATTAATTAAATTTATATTTTTAAATGTTTTTTTTTATATGATATATTGAAAAATGCTATTTTATGTATTAGTAAATTAATAAGAAAAAAAATGAAATAGAATTAATTGATATAATAAAAAGGATATAAAGAGTTATAATAATTAATAAGACAGACAATTATTATTTCTTTTTGACTAGTGTGATGGTCCTGTTTTTTATTCCATCGGGTATTTTGTTATAGATGATTGGGCACATACATAAAACAATTAATCACATAATGTCAAATTTTTGGTTTATGAAACAATGGATTCCATAGAACTATGGAAATTTAAATATGATTGCATACTTTACTTATTTAATTTTATTTTACATAAAAAAATGCAAAGGTGCCTTATTGTAAGTACTTTACTTTTCCTATTGTTTCTTCTTATGATAATTTGCATGCTTACATATTATGAGGTATCATTTGTTTAATATAAATAGTGAACACTCTAGGCATATCTTTTACACATGTAATTTTTACATTAAATAAAATAAGACCAAGCTATTTCAAAAACAAAATTATTGAGTAATGATATTTATCTTATATTTTATTCAATAACTCAGTTTATTCAATAGAACTAATTTATGTGAGAAGATGCTGGTGTATTACCTTTAGGTCTGCACGCACAGTATAGCTACGCTGTGTGAGGGAAGAGGAAAGATTTCTTCACAAAGTTTCACAAAGAGCTTCGTGTCATAGTAAGCAAACTATTGGGTCGGTGGGTCATCTTAGGGGCGGTTTATTGCGTAGCAATTCAAGGAGGTTGCTGATTTATGTCACTGAATAGCCGCCGGTGAATTCTCAGACCATCATTGAGTCGATGTTCTTTCCCAAGAAGCACTAAGTGAACTTGTGATATATTTAATGCCCCTGAAATAACATCAAATTATATTAGGCTCACTTACGTAGTGTAGTATAACAGAAAAAAACAAGAAAAATAGGTGAAAATTAGTTTTACTTACGCTGTTTACGTATTGCTGAATCGAAATAAAAAAATCCACAATATTGGTTGAGGGGGAAGATATCCTCAATAAAACATTCACAATATATCCAAAACAATTTCACCATCATTAATTGCACTATTAATGTACAGAAACCTCGTTAAATCAAAAATATCTGAAACGAAAAGTAAAAGCAATCCTAATTTTGCGCCTTCTTTCGTTTGACATTACTAGTACCCGTCAAATGTCACGACGAGCTGTCATTTTGCTTACGTAATTCCAATATTTGTCATTTTTAAGGCGAAAACGTTCGGTCGGTGAGTTCAATGAATACCCACCTGCCATGTGCCGTTTGGATGCCGTTTTGGCTTTAGGTAATTCGAATGGTGGTTAAAAATAGCATTTCGCACTTAAATGGATATGACAAGCGCTATCGTAATTACCCCGCAGGAGTATGACAAATAATTGTACCAAGTTTTGTTAAAATCCGTCGAGTAGTTTTTGTTTCTATAGAGTTTATACAGACACACAGACAGACAGACAGACAGACAAAAATTTTACTCATTGCATTTTTGGCATCAGTATCGATCCCTAATCACCCCCTGATAGTTATTTTGGAAATATATTTCATGTACAGAATTGACCTCTCTACAGATTTATTATAAGTATAGATATAGAAGATGTATACCAGTATTTTTAAACCATCATTTAAAAAAATAAAGCTGTACTTAAATTATAAATTTAAAAAGTTACTTATATGGAAACTTCATTGTATGGGAATGGCCAGGTGAAGATTTTTTTATCTATTTTTCTTATAAAATATTTATGACGATTGACCACTTACAAATTTATTATTGTAATTTCGTCGATAAAATATTCAAAGAAAAAAGAATATAGGTTACTTTTTAAATAGTTACATGTATGTTTCTTAGTTTCCAGTTTCTGTGGTATTGATTTGAGTTATATGAAATGCTTACGGATTCTTTGAAATAAAATTATGTATGGACGTATAGAGATATTATTCTTGTTCATATTCGAAGCTTAGCTGTCTGCAGTGAAGTGGAGCGTTCATATAAATTGCTTCTGACAGAACAAATAGCTATACAATATATTTCTGCGATACAGAATACTTTTGTTGTGCCATTATCTAAATCTGAACCAAGACATTTACAATGAATATGAAAGTGAGTTTGTTTGGTACGATAAAACGGCTGAACTGGGGCCGTACTATGACGTGCCAAAGCAGGAATAGTTTTGTTGTGAAAAAGAGACGGCGCTATATGGCGTTAGTAGCTGCGTCTCGCTCTGACACCTGAATAGTGATTGCAAAAACACGTGGTGGTACGGTCCCTGAATCACTTATTTATAAAAATAATCCGGCAAAGTGCGTGTCGGGCCATGTACAATAGGGTTCCGTAAATAGCTTTTAGTTGGTCGCCTATAACTCTGTAACCGGTAAAGCCTACTTAGTCGTTATAGTTTTTGTTTAAAGTTAATTCTGCTACCTCTGAGATTTTTTCACATATCTAGGAGCAGTAATTCCGAAGTTAAGATAGAGGGAGGCTCGAATCTAACAAAAAAATGCACTTTAAAGCTTAATATTTTGCAAACGGCACTCTGAATTGGAAAATGGTCTTCACACACCTCCTATATTTTTTTGAAAAGCCTATCTTACTAAATCAAAAACGATGGAATGTATTAGAAACAAATATTCATCCCCACTACACGTATGGGAGGAAATCAAAATTTTATTTTAACACTATGTCAGCATAACCATACTCAATTTTAATATTATGAACTTCTGAGTCATGCTGCGGACAGACAGACAGACATGGCGAAACTATAAGGGTTCTTATGCGCCATGTCCGTCTGTCTGTTGACTTCAGAACCCTTAAAAGAGCATTAAAATACTCTCACAAAATCTAAAGTTAAACATTTGCTCTGAAAAGTTTACACTCCCCCCCCCTTCTCTTCCCCTATCGACAACGCCTTCAATTCAAAGTTTTAATGAGTAAATAACGAGTCGTGATTCCTGCGGATTGCTCAGTTCACCGCACTAACATCCGTGGCGTATTTTGAATTTTCTTATAATAAAGTTTTAAAGTAATTATGGATGCCATCAATCTTTAGGGATCATGTTTTGATCTTTTAAATCTGTTTCAGTTTTGGAAGGTAAACATTACTACGAAAATATTTTTGAGATTGGATTTTTGGAAACGTAGTTATGGTTCTGGGCAGTTTTATAACTTTATTATCTATTGCTCGCGAGTTAGTTTGTTTGCTTTAGTTTAGATAACTGGAAGAATCGATAAAGGTTACTACATTTTTAAGGAAGATTCCATAGAAAACAATAATACCAATAAAAATCTGACTCAACACAAAATAAATAAAAGTTTTCTTCCAGTAGCTGTGCACTGGTCAAGATCTAAATAATACGTAACAAACTACCAGAGATTACATGAAGTATTTGAGCAAAGACCTCCCGTAGATAAGTTGGAACAAGCTCTGCATGCGGATTTTGAAACTAGCCAAGTTTCCGCCAAGCTGCGAAATATAGTCTTTTCTTTTCTGTTTATTGTTCAGATTTCACACGAAACTTTTAAGATTTTTACTTAAAAACATAAACTTATAAGTAGTTATATCTATTTTTTCTGCAACTGTACATCTGATTGCACATAGCCGTTGAAATATGAACTATTGTCTGTTGTTATGTAAAGCTACAGTATTATTTAATAGATTTGATGCAGATATACAAAAAAAACCGACTTCAAAAAAAAACTAAAAAGTATTAAAAAAGTATAAAATAACTTAATAAAGATTTAACACAAACCTAATACCTTTAATATTAATAAAACACCATTATTTGTATGTGCTACCTATTGACAGGTTTAAAGTCGGTGCCAAGCCAAATGTAATAGTGTTACTCATTCAGGTATTAAAAAGTTTTCATCTGTTTCACATTAATTCACATTGTTCTTTAAGTTTATTTACGTAGGTTAATCTTTAGGAATTTCATTTTGTTTAGGACTTGGCACCGACTTCAAACCTGTCAATAGGTAACACATACAAATAATGGTGTTTTATTAATATTAAAGGTATTAGGTTTGTGTTAAATCTTTATTAAGTTATTTTATACTTTTTTAATACTTTTTAGTTTTTTTTTTGAAGTCGGTTTTTTTAAACGTAGTTTTTTTAAATTTATTTTTTACTTTTTAGTGTCTGTAATAAGTTGCTCTGTAAACTACAGTATTTTTTACAGGATTTTTATAGATTACATAAGGAAGGCTATAACATTTCGTTGTTTTTATTGTCATAATTATATGTTAAATAGTTTTTTTTTAAGTAGCTATGGGTAGGCCTACGAAAGGTGCAGCTTTAAACAATATAGATCAAGAAACGGGAACGGAAAATATAAATCGACTCCGAAACAATTACGTCATCGATGTAAACAAAAATGTAAAAAATGTTCACAAAATGAAAACTACTGGGCCAAACCATGTGAAATTTTTATGGGACCAAATGGCATCTATTCCGCATCAAACTAAAAAATAATCACGTAAATCGGATCATAAATCTCAGCGTAATCGGTGTACATACATAGAAAAAAAAAAAAAAAAAAAAAAAAACCGATCGAATTGAGAACCTCCTCCTTTTTTTGAAGTCGGTTAAAAAGATACGTTTTACCATACAATACAATAAAACTGAATGTATCTTTCGCAATTGAAATAATAAAAATACTGTTCATCATCATCATCAGCCCATATATTGTCTCACTGCTGGGTACAGGCCTCTTCTCATACAGAGAAGGCGTGAGCATTGATCACCACGCTTGCTCAAGGCGAATTGGTGATTTCAGACTTTTTAAGTCCAAGTTTCCTCACGATGTTTTCCTTCACCGTTAGTCAATGACGTTTAAAATATACTTAGAAAGTACATATGACGTCAGAAAAGTCACATTGGTACTTGCCAGGTTTCGTACCAGCGTACTCGTACACGAGAGGCAGGTGCCTTAACCACTAGGCCACCACGACTTAAAAAATAACGTTATTAAAAAAAAATTGCGACCAGTCATTCGATAAGTAGGTACAGTTATGAAGAAAACAGACATCCGATACATACAAAAGGAGTAGATAGTTTTGTTCTAATTACATTTGAGGCCGTTCATCCAGTTTCTAACAATATTTGGGCGTGGATGAGGAGGCAAGTTCGGGGTTAATTAATTACTGTTACGAAGACGACGTCTCCAAGATGGATGGAGGCGACAGCTCAAAACAAAATGTCTGTTCGACCGATGTGCACTGAACATTAATCACATTGATGATATTTTTTCGACACTGTACCGAGAGTGGGGAAAATCTGTGGGTGACACTATCGTTTGTTGTCGAGTGTACTAGGGTAGGGGACATTGTTAGTGTATCATAGCACTTAGTGTGCCGGATTTGGTTTGGCACGTTCGCAAATTTTGTTGACAGCGAACTCGTTAATATAAATATTATGGACGTTATTAGTTTGTATATTTAAACCATAAAAATACATCAAATAACGAATAACTTCGAGAGATAAAGTTTTTCATTTCACATTATAACATTCAATGTAGTACACTTTCCTGTAAACGCAGCAAGCAAATCAATAATCCAGTATAAATCAATTAACATACTATAAATACGGCCCAGCAGAATTCTCAATGCGTATCAAA
This sequence comes from Pyrrhia umbra, assembly GCA_963891755.1. Taxonomy (NCBI): domain Eukaryota; kingdom Metazoa; phylum Arthropoda; class Insecta; order Lepidoptera; family Noctuidae; genus Pyrrhia; species Pyrrhia umbra. The sequence goes on from OY982930.1 coordinate 5,380,885, forward strand.
TGATCCGTGCAGAGCTAAATATTTACAAGAGCACGCTTGCTCGACTCTGCTATGAATACTGCATTGAGCGTGATAGGGCCAATACACACCCAATTGGAATCAATAGGGTTGCAAGCGACACTTTGGCCGCATGCATTATTTAGGCACGTCTGTCTGGTCGAGAGTAGTCTACCTATCTTTTATATGTTTGGTTCTGTTGTTATTTCATTCTGTAATATACATGGAATAAAATGATAGGATTGTTTTAAAATTGTACACTATAAATGAATGTTTTTTGTATACTTATTTAGTGTAGGTATAGCTATAGTTTCATTTGGGATATCATAGATAATTTCCTCTACCTAATAAATACTGTATGAAAAAAATCTTTTAAACCAGACATTAAATATTTAAATCTATATATATATAAAAATAAATCTCTATTTCCCTTGGTCACGGCATCACGCGTGAACGGCTAGACCAATTAGGAAAAAAATTGGTACGAAGATAGAGGGGACCCTGGAGAAGGTTTTGGGTTATCTAGGTGCGTGAAGTAGTTATCTCAGGATGCGGGTAAAACCGCGGGAAATAGCTAGTACAGAATAAAATAAGGACTCTAAATCTGAAATTCCAACAACACTAGCTAGAAAAAGTTTGTAATAATTCCATTAAATTTGTCCCAGTTTCTCTTTAATAACCTCGCAGTTGGTACTCCAAAACAGAACAACTAATTAATACTTTTTGCAACCACAAAGAATCAACTAACAATGTTTCCCACTCCTATTAACGTTCAACACCGCAGCAAGCGAAACAGAAAAAAAAACAAAAATGGAAAAGTAGGTTAAACTTTTTTTTTACACTTTTTCAGTCAGGTTAGATATCCGCACGGTTCCACCTCTAATTCCGCTAGTGTTGGGCCATCGATCAGTTAGAGGGACGGCCACCTTTCCGCGAAATACGGACCGGACCACGCCGTGTTTACGGGTTTTTGCTCCCTTACTCTTTCAAGTTGAATAAACACGACACTATTCGCTTGCTGATAGCTGTTTTACATAGGATTAAGGGTACATTATTTAGGAGTAAATTAAACTGTTTATTGGTGTTGGAAAGTTGTTTGGATTTTATTAATATACTGTTTTTCGTGGGCTCGCAATTCGAGGGAAATATTTCATGTACCCAGATAAAGGTATCCTTCCCTAGGTTTAGGTAAAACTATCTCCCTTCCCATCTAAATCCGATTACTTTTTAACATGAAGCGTAACGGACAGATAGATTTCGTTTTACCCTCTTGTTCATTATAACACTTCTTAAAATATTAGCGCGATCTAAAAAGCTTTGACTCTTTCTGTCAAACTTCATTTTATGTTGACAGATAAGGACAAAACAGTTTAATAGCTATAATAGAGTTATTAATCGACTGGCTTTATTTTTAATCAGACGGTTAATATACAGTAAGGATGATTTTAAAGGTAGATAGTTGATGTGAACTATTTCGATGCTGAAACATTTTGACTAGTGTATTCTAGAACAGAGCAAAAATCGAAATGTAAATAGTTTTCAGTCGATAGCCGACAAGCGGATACCACAGATTGCACTTACAAACTTACAATTTTCGAGTATCCTACAGGAATATACAGGAATAACTGTTTTATTTATACCTACTATCACGACGATCACTATATTATCTAAAATTTTCGATACCTATTCATATCAAGTTCTTTTCGTGACTCTAATGACGAGGATAATAAAATATTTAGGTTATAATTTCGGATAGTGTTGATTTCCATATTATGAAATAAAATATAATAACATCAGGAATGTTTTTCTATGGGTTCGACACATTGTGTATCTATAATGTATTCTCATTTTTTATCAAAAAGATTCTTATTTTTAACTAAATATGGCTACGAGAATCTCGTGTCAAACCCATATGGGTCGATCGATCGAAGTATGAAGTGTGAGCTGTAAATTGTGTAAATGTTTAACAGTCGACACAAGCCAGAAAGGCTGATAATCGCTCTTACCAAAGGATATTGTTTTATGTTTTTAACTGGATGGTGAAGGTCTAATAGGTAGACAGTCACTGCAAGTAAACACTGGCACTCAGATACATCTATTTAGACTGGAAGCCGACCGGAATAGAGAATTTAGGTAAAAAAATAACGGTGTTGTTGGGAAAAGGCTAGACAGATATTGTTTTTTTTTTTCGCTAAATAACAATTATTGTCATGACTGTATTTTATATTAAATTCGTAATTCTTTATTCTTTAGCATCCAATAGAGTGTGTTTTGCTTCCTCCAACTACACGCAGTTCACAAAAAACTTCTATAACAAAACATTTAAATGTTTATATGGTCATAAAAAATCTATTTCTGGCGACCATTGCTCTACAATATTGAACAATATAGTTTTATTTCGGCAAGGAGACATTCTGACCCGAGTCTCATGCATATTTTAAATGAAATAGCCAAACGGACGGCGGTCTTTTTCTGTTCGAAATCCATTCGTTTTAGTGATGTCCGTTTTTATTCGATTTAGAAAGTCTTGTGCTTGTATTCGAATTATTTTTTCGATGTTATTTAATTACTAAAGTTTTTAATCTACTGGCTCTAATTAAATAATTATGTTTAATTTGTAAGAGTTAGGAGGAGATTAATAGCATTGCTTGAAAATGTGTTTTTTATACTTTTCAACCTTAATTTTTGTAATAAATATCTAAGATTACTTTCAGTTAATCTTCTAAAAGTAGCAGTCTAATAAATAAAAAAAAGAAATAGGTAACAAGTTTGGTATTATTTTTATGTCACTCAAAATATTTATAAGTTTGCATAAAAAATAAACGTTGTTATTTTTTTGTAATGTAGATAACACAGATAGTGAAAGCTCTTTATCTGCCTACGTATTTGTACTTAAAGTTTGTCATTCTCATGAATAAATGGATACTTGGAATTTTCATTGTCAATATTTCCTCGGCACATTCTGCCCTAAATATTAGGGCAGTATTCATAAAATATTAGGAACACAGGATTTAGAGCTTTTATTAATTGTGTCTTAAAATAACAGATGCAGAATTTTATTCTTTTTTTTAATAACCTATAGAGTAAGTGGAGCATTTTGTATTGTTATTTCGTAATAATATTAATCTCCAGAATTTTATTTACATAAGTAGGTCTTTAAAAAATGCGTTATTTTATTAAGGAAAAACTAAATTAACAAAAACAAGCAAGCGTGGTAATCTGTAATGGGGTTTAATCATTCAAATATAATCATAAAAAATCAGGATCAGTAAAAGTAAATAAATCATTGAACAAAAGACAGTCACAGTTTTATGCACAATATTATCAGAACAAATTCAAATATCGAAAAGTATATTGCGTCGCATCACTAATTTTCGTTATTGTATCGCGCATCCACTGAATAATATAAGAAGATATTCAATAATAGTATTTTGTATCATGTTGTTCTGTGATGTTTCGATAAATCTGTATCGTATTATTATTATGAAGAATAATAGATACATTATTAAAAGGCCGGTCCAAGGTCCTAAATCAAGATATAGGTTTCATTTCTCATGTGACCGGCCTTTTCATAATATCTAAATCTCTTACAATAATAAATCTATTATTATTGTAAGAGTTGTAATATCTTATTGAGTTCGGATTACTTGCCATTCCATATATATTACTGGCTGTTTCCCGCAGTTCCGGCCTCGTTCTAAGGCAATTATTTTAAACGCACTCGAATAAAAATTTGCCTATAACCGTGTCCAAGGTCTATCTTCATACCCGTCTAAATCGGTTTAACCTGTTTACCGTGAAAACGTAACAAATAAATTGCCTCTGTAGTTTTGTTTTAACTTCTGTCATTGACAGTCGTATTCTGATTATTTAGATAATTTGCAAATATATAAATCACACGAACAAAAATATCAAAGGCGCAAAATCTCACTACAGAAACACATCAAAGTTCTGACTAAAATACAAAAAACAATATTTAAACTAAACCTTCACACATAATATTAAAGTATCAATATTCAAAAAGTAGGTACAACATTATAATAAAGTCTTAAAAGCAGCCTTTAGGTCTCGTTTTAAATTCCAGTCTAGACTTCTCGTAGATTTCAATATGGCACCCTCAAAGTCGATGGGATGGCTACATTGAAGCTACCTGACAAACCATAACAATGTGATATGCTCTTTTGACGCTCACACTCAAGTTGTTAGACTGGGAATTTATTACATCGCGAATTTTAAAGGAAATTTCAGGTTTCTACGATCGCGAAGCAGTTGAGGAAATGCGAGTTTTTATGTTTATGGTATTTTCTTGTAGCTAATATATAAACATTAGTCAGATGCTATAAATGCGAAAGTGTTTGAGGACGTGTGTGTTACTTTTTCACACAAAATCTACTGAATGGATTTAAATGCAACTCAGAACTCTCATAGTTAATAACCTATAGGGTACAGTTTATCCATGTATCCTCAAGATGTGGACTAGCTTTTCTCCTATATTTCCATTTAGAAGAAATTTATAATTATGTCCGATATGAAAGCTATATAGCTATATATATAGCATTTGGGAATACTGCAGGCTTTATTTAGTCAAAGATTTTATTTAAAATTTCGTCTATTGGTTCACATTATAAACATTAATGGGCAAATCAAAATTACTAAAAAATACTATTTAGTAAGACCTTTACTAGGACTTAAATACTTAAAATATATTACATATACTAAAACATGATCATCATATCTTCAAAATGAATTTCAACCTTTGAAAAACATTTTATTGCTTCAAGATATAACTGACAAATATATTCTACCAAAAGATACTTGTTAGTTCTCAAGTATCAACGAGGGATGTGCAGACGTTTTCACAACTTTAAAGACAAAGTTGAAATGTGTTAGGAACCTGTAATTCCTAGCACCATTCTTTAACATGGTTGTAATAGTAGTTTCACTAATCTTTTGAATAGATAAAAGTGGAACAAAAGTAGACAAAAGCAATAATTCAATGGTAACCAGATTAACAAATGAAGGTTTTTTTAATCATAAATTATAGGGATTCTTCATTTATTTTTGTAAAAAAAAACTACGTACCGACTTTGTTGCTTTTCCCTACAAAGTGGGATGATTTTCACTCTCACAAGGTTCAAGGTTCCTTTTGAACAAGGTCAAGGGTTTGAATTTTTCATTTTGTGTTGAATCTAGAGGTTTCATCCACACCTTTTTCAGCGCTTGTTGAGATAATCAACTTTCTGAAGAACACACCGCTCACTCCTCATGATTATTTTAGAAAACGTATTCGAAAAAATATGTTGATCCGTATTCCGTCTTAGAAGCTATCAGCTCGCCTTTCAGTAAAGCGGTAAATCCCCCTTTGTCCTTTAGTGAAATCAGCATAGAAATAATAATGCTAATAAGCCGATCGACTTTTCAAAATTAGCTTTCAATGTTATCTAAATATGGAAGTATACAAAATAGTTGGGGGGTTATTATTGAAAACGCATTTATTACACGAATGCTGAGGTTTCATCGAGATGCCATTGTTAGCTTTCAATAGGTCTCGTTAAGGCTCTGAAATGGCCCTCAACTGAGTAACCCGGCCTATCCCTTTTGTTAGTAAACGATCCCTTGATCGATCTCACAACAATGGACCAATTTCAATGTTAGTTTGGTGGGCTTATTTCCGAACTATTTTTGCGTGTTTGGTGCAAGGTATAGTCTCATGGTCATAAAAGGTATCGTTCAGTGTTTTTTTATAACAACAGCTAATTATAAATATGTTTTACAAGTTGCAATTCATCTTTAACTAATATTTAAGGACATTACCTACTAAGCTAAGCAAGCAACTTTTCATACTTACTGTTGTGGCTAGAAAAATACATTCAAGCTACTCGTTACATTGTGAACGCACAGCGTCGAATTCGCAGATCAAATTTCCTTCATTCATTTTGCGTTCGAACAGTGATCTGTGGTAAGTACTTGGAAAATCCCTATCTTATCATGTATATATATTATAGTGTAGTTCTTGAATACGTGTGTTAAAGTTAAACCTGAATTTATGATTAAACTCCGAATGAGGATAATGTTAAATTTAAAATGATTTAATCTATATAATAAATCACTTTAAATTACTTTTAAAATTTTGCAAATGAACCAAATGCAGTTTACTGGTAAAAAACAGGACCTTTGTCTGTCCTAAACATATTAAAAGGCAGTCTAATTAGAATGCTTAACGATGACAGTTGATTCTTTTTGCATTTTAATTAGTTAATGTACATATTTAAATCGCTACCGCTTATGATTTTTACCATCCACACAATCCCTAGACAGTATAAGAAGATCTATCTTCCTATTTGTTGAGCTTAATGTATTACGCGCTTTAATCATCTGTCTGTCAGGTAAACTTCCGAATACTTGAAGAACAGGTGACGTCATAAAGATGGAAGTACAGTCGTTGGCATGTAACTAGGCCTTATTTTGGCGTAGTTCCTAGGGGATATATTATGGTAGCCATTGGTTAAGGCTTTATTGTACTTATTTAAATGATAATTATTTGATCAAAATATTATGTTCACGGTGCTATGCTGAATAGTGCCATCTTTTGGGTAGTTCTATGTAATAATATAACTCAGCAGAATTAAGCACAAAAAATAAAAATCATTTACACTCCAATGCGATGAATTACGGTCAGTTACAAAATATCACATCACCAAAATTATGTGCAGGTATTTTTATGAATAACATTTTTTTATATTATAATTATATGTTTTACTTTTTCCGGCTTATTTTTTTTGAACCGAACCTTATTAATTGCTTTTCGTTGTATATATACATGATCTACACGAAGAACAGGGTATTTTACTGGAAATCAATCACAAATCATGACTAAAACAAAAAAGATAAAAGCGGAATCGTGTAAAAAACATCCCACCAGTCTATTCTATCAACGATAAACTTCAATCGTTTTAAATACATCGATACCTATAAATTACAAACATAATAAAAAGCACTTAGCGCAAAACACTTAAAACCCACTATAAAACAGCATCATATTATCACAATTACTGTTCACAGTTATTAAGTTTAAATTGGATAACAATTATCCGAATGAAACGCCAATCAAGCCACAGATGGGCTGTAATTAAGCGGTGGGCTAGTTAGCATGACAAACGAGTCGGCTCCCGCGCTATGTTATTATACTGCATAGTGAAGAGACTGTGGTCTAATCGAGTTTCAATATTCGAGTCCGAGTTTGAGTGTTACAGTATCGATTTTATAATTGATATCGATTCCATTTTCATGAGTCAGTGTTTGTTTATGTCAGTATCGGAATATGTTATTGGGTTATTCTACACTTGTATTTAAGATTATACTGAACTAGCTTTCCGCCAGCGGCTTCGCCCGCATGGACATATTTTTTCACATCTTGGGTTACATTATTCAAGTTTTAGTAGGGATCCCTAATTATTTCTGGAAATAAATATAGCCTATGACACTTCGTAAAGATGCAGCTTTCTAACGGTGAAATATTTTTACTACTACTTATTATTTATATTTCTACTTATATTTATTCTACTAGTAATTAGTCACGATTCGCAGTTTTAAAGGAAATAAGTACTTTGACTTGCACAATCAGGTTGAAAGTCCAGACACTTGAAACAAGTATCCAATTGAGTGTTAGAGTATAGATTTGATAACGCGTTCTATTATGTGAAATAATAGTTCATTATTTTTAATCATTAATTTCTAAAATTTATCATACATTTATGTTCCATACACTACATAATAGCTAGCTCAAATTAGTGAAACCCAAAAATAAATACTCTTTTCAAGTTTCATGTCGCATCACTATTCCTCGTATGTATACTTACGTCAGCTACCCGCGACCGGTTTTCCGGGATATACGGTCTTAAACACCATTATTTATTAATAGTTAACGCCTCGTTGGAAACTTAGTAGCGAGGCTGACATTTTTAAGGCACCACAGATTATATTGAATCATAGTCCAGTGACTTGAACAATAAATTGCTTTGTTGAATGATGTGGGAATGGAGATTTGTTGGCTATTTATATCGCAATGCCGCTTATATTAATTTATGAACTAGTTGTTGAACTTGAGTTCACTTACGTCTCGAGGAAACTACTTATCGCAACTAAATAAAAAGTAGCATAGAACCCTTTCTAAATCAGTTCACTTGACGTAACAAACAGATTTATTTTCGCATTTGTAGTATTAGTTAGGAATAGAATAAGATAGGATTAGGAAGTTAGAATTAGTTAGGATATTTTAGTTTGTATATTTGTACGTCAAATAAATGAATTACAGTCGGCCTTCAGTCAAACCCGATGCAGCTGAATAACAGTATTTTACACGGAGCTACAGCGACTTTGTTTTTTGTTCGTAAAAAACGGCTTAAGGTACCTTCACCGTTCGTGCCTTCGATGCACGAAGGAGTCTCGGTATGATAAACAGTCACCTATCCACGGGCCGACCGCGGCCAGCATAGCTTAAACTTGGTCTATCGACCCGTGTGTCTGTTACTTAGCCAAGAGCTCTTTCAGTAAAGCGTATCTCTATAATACTGAAGTAGAAAGGTCTGGCTTGATTCCTTCTCGGAATCTACTTATTATAACTTTACTTTCTTTTTAAAGCTAAGAAATCTGTCTGTTATAGTCGTAATGGATTATTTTATTATCATGTATTAAATGAATTGGGAATAAGTGTCATATTTTTTTATTTATTTTTTGTTATTGAAAGCAAAGTTTCTTAACCCGGTTTTTGATAGGAGTAGACTCTTAAAAATCATCGCCTAAGGATAATCTCCTAGATATCCTCCTATTATGCGACTCCCATATTCAAAATTCTCCAATCACTTTGGACAGTATCTTTATATAAATTGTAGGTACCTATTTTAAATTTTAGAGAAGAACAAAAAATTCAAAAAAATCTATTTTGTACACACACGCATTCTTAGTACTGACCGATTCAAGGCCTTGTAATCAGTATCCATTGATGTCTTAATCAGTAGAAATAAATCGGCAATAACGATTCTTTCCCGGCCTCTGTTCCCACCGTGCCTAAAAATCTCTCTTGGGTCGGCTAATTTGCAAACGTTACAGGAATTAGAGGTACCTACGTTTCAACAGAATTAATAGAAATTTAATAAGAAGATGGACAGTTAATAAGTAGAGGTGTTAGTAAATTTAAAGTATAAAAATAATTATTGTGAGCTGATGTTAAAAGCGCCCAAGTACTTTTTGTAAGAAATAAGATTTGAATGCTAGAATTGATAAAATATTTTATTAGTAGAAAATCATGAACTCATTACATACCTACCTTAACAATACACACGTGCCACATATTTCAATAACATTATCAGTACAAACACGTACACAAAATAAGACAATTACGTCACAGCCGAAAGATACATTCTAATTGTGGCTCAAATAATAGCACCAACCGAACACGTTCGCGATTAACAACATTAAAGTATGTATCTCGCAATTAGAACACCTACGACGTGAGCCGGCGCTTTTAATTTTATGTAGATTAAGTCAATCCACTTCGGGTGTATTCGCGGGGTACCAAGTGGAATAAGATTTCTTAAGAAATCGTTTCGTATTTGGGATTAGGTAATCGATTAATGCTTTGAAGAGACAATAACACATTACGGAGAATATTAGAAGTATTCTAATAGACTTCAATGAAATTCAGAATCTTACAATTTTAAGAGAAACAAAGTGTATCTCTTCTTTCTGTATAGTACATTTTTAATTAAAGAACGACAGACACACAAAACGGATCATGAAATACATAGGCAAAGATTTAAATAATCTGAGGCTCATTTTCCAACAAAAATCATTCAATTAATGGCTACCTTTCAAAGATCGTAGACTGATAAATTACCTTACACACAACTACGTATAAAATATTAATTATTAGCGAAAACAATGGCTCACGTTTGTGGAAATAATCGATTCCCTTTGTTGTCTAATAGCGTCGGTTACAGTGCACCCAAGAAAACGGTAATTAAAAGGCTTTTCATATAGTGAGCGTCGACAGTAGTATTATTTCAAATCGGATTCCTCCACCTAAATGAACTTCCTTGAAAATATATTTTGTGGAATCAAATGTTTCTTTGATTACATTCTTGAGCGAATTTTAAGATCTAGTGTTGGGAATTGGAAACTGTTTTGATGAAAAATAAATGTTTTAAGGAGTGCGGAAAATATTGTTTATTCTAGACAACTTGATTGCATAAAAAAATTACATGTTATCAAATAAAATGTTATAACAAATCAGATCAATCGTTAAAAGTTTTTGTGTTCAACCAGAAAATACTAACTTGTAAATAATGTAGTTCGACAAAAAGGACAAAACTGATAGTGGAATGATGGTGGTGGGAGTTGGGGCTAATAGTAATAGTAAGTAGTAGGCTAATAGTAGTAAAACACCCACAAATAAGCCAAATGCGACGTATAAATATAGTGAAATTATATTTTTTTTTAGATAAATCTATGATGAGTTGAAAAATTCAAATGTTACATTTTAATAACTAAAGATACTGGATAATTTTAATAAACCTTTAGTTATAGGGTGGTGAAACATCTGATTAAACTATTTAAACATAATATTTCACATAAATTTATCATTGTTCTTTTATTTTAATAAAAAGTACGAAAAGTAAAAAAAAAACGAAAAAAAAATATACGCGAGACCAACATAAGCAGTTGACACATTATAATTATTTAATAATGTCAAAAGTTTGATAGCTCTAAAGATTCCTATCAACGAAAAGGGCAACTTTCAAAAAACTCATTACAAAAATTAATGAAAACTTTCCGCTTAATTGGTATCGCGATACGGAATAAGGAAGCGATAACAATATTCCAACAGTTTACTTCGATATCTTAAGGTATTAATCTACACTTTTAAGGCTAAAAGTGAATTCGGATTGGCCAGGGTAAAGGCGAAAACTTGAAACTGTATCGTAAGTTCGTAACCATTGATTATGCAAATCGCTAGCATTAGCAAGAAATTCAATTTCGGAAAATTATGACTTAATGCTATACAGTGGTTTGGTTATTGACCTATAATAATATGGTATATATTTTTATTGTTATTATGTGAAACACGAAAGGGTTAAAAGCTTCTACTTTAGTTTATGTTGTTTGATTGATAAGAGAAAGGAGATTTACTGGGTCCTAACGATTGCACTTTACAAAATCGCCTTTGTATTGAATAAACTTAATAATGTATTGCTCTTTTCATTTTGAAGAATTTCGATTCTGAATAACTACCTTTCATAAAGTGGTCTTTTAATTTAGGTTAAAGCAAGTTAATGTTTATGAGTAACTTTTCAAGGATAACTATGTTTAACTTTCGTTATAAAAGGCATAACATTATGATTACAGCTTTAATGGCTCAAGTCAAACACAAGGTCTTAATAATGTTTACAGAACTATAAAAATTCACGTTTAAAAGATTTAATGTGCTGTTTTCTATTTACAGAAAGGAAAGCTTAGATTTTTTAACAAAAATAACTGAAGCATATAATTTAACAACATATAATTATTCGTAATGCCAGCTTTTTCAGTACCTACTGAAATTCTAAATCACTGGTATTACACGTAACGTTTCACCTTGAAAGCAAGCAATTTACGAAAGAACAGCATTATGGAGGCGCTCGAAAATTATACATTCAACTTATCTGTTCCACAAAGTTTAGGTCTTCGCCATTTCTAAGACTCAAGAGCTTAACCGCACATTTCATTCAAATCCGTTCGCCCTGAAGAGTCCGAACGTGTAATAGAGACATTCTATTCAGAAAATTTGCTCATAAACTACGTTTTGTCGGTTGAAAGCCACTCAGGAATTCCCTTTGTTTACATTGCTTTCGAACAACTAGCAAACTCTGTACTTTGGTGGGAAATTGATAAGAATAAGGCGGGACTGTGGAAATCTTAACTGCAGATCGTATTCATGAGCTTGTTGTGTTATAATATTGCAGTCTAAAGAATTTGCATTTTGGCTGCTTCTGCTGGCGTCCGTTTAGATCAGCTTCAAGTATTTTCGCAGACGAATTTTTAGCTTTTTTGTTGATATTAAGTATCGTCTCCGTTTTGCCGTTAAGGAATGATATATTGGAAAAATATTTTTTATTTTCTTCCTTTTTCATGGTCATGGCTGGCGAGGGATTTATTTTTTGGGTTTACGCCATACAGTTCTCTCGTTTCTGAATTATTTATAAACTCAACTAATATAAGTGCTTTGATATTTCATAGATGTATGGTACATTAACTTAACCTAAATGTTTTGCTATACATTATTAAGTAAAAATAAACATGTATTCCGCTCCAGTTTTTCTAAGTTCAAATATGCTAAAAGTTGCGTCGATAAACTTGATAACGAAGCTTAAGATAGCATGTTTATTATTCATTTTGATACTGATTGGCACCGTCTTCATTATAATGCAATTACAAGATAAGGGTGCGAGGAGAGAAAACATGGATCGTGTTAACAGTTTAACATACTCGCGAGATAGGATTATTACATTTATATTCGTTCTTAATCATTTCTATTTCAGTTTCTATTTTATATGAACAATATACCTAAATCAATATTATGATATTTACTTATTAATGTACAGGGTTTTAAATAAGGGGACTTAGGTAATGCATTGAAGAAAGGGAGTTTGAGGCAGACTGAGAAGGACGATGTACAGAACTGGACCAGTGGTCAGACTTCTTGTTGTAATACTGGCAGTTTATGATGCCTTAAGTATTTTGAATTTATCTACATGGAACAACACTCTGTACTGTGAAGTATGTTGTCAATATAAATTGAAAAATTAAAGATGTCACAAACTTAATACCTTACAATTTATTTAGTTATTTTAACTATTCTACAACACGTTATCAGCACGAAATCTGTATAGCGTAGTGCTTAGCTTGTTTTTTAAAAGGAAATATAAAAGTTTCAGGTTCAACATTTTGGATTATTTTCTCTCGGTGAGCGATTGTCATTTATTCAAATAATGTATTCAGGCTCTGGAGATAATATGAGATCCACTGTGTTTAAGCCACTAAGCAGCAGAGAAGGATATGTGACGTGGAAATTCAAAATGAGGATGTATCTTCTACACGAGGATTTGTGGGAAGCCATCACAGGCTATAAAGAAGGAGATACGACAGCTTCAAACATAAAAGAGAAGCGTGATGTTAAAGCCCTCTCTAAAATATGTCTGGCTTTAGATGATGCTGCCATAACTCATGTTAGGAAGGCCAGAAATGCCAAGGAAGCATGGGATTTACTAGCAGCAGCCTACGAAGATAAAGGTCTTGGACGTCGTCTAGCTTTGGAAAGAAGAATATATAGATATTCTTTATCCGATTTCGATTCTATCGAAAAGTACATTAGTGCAGTACTGAGCACTGCTCAGGATCTAGCTGATATTGGCAAAGAGCTGGAAGACTCCACTATAGCTGCTATTTTATTAGGAGGACTGACCTCATATTATGATCCGTTGGTTATGGCTCTCGAAAATAGCAATGTTTTGATCACCACGGATATGATAAAAACTAAACTTCTGAACGAGTTTACGAAAAGTGTTACCACAAATGAACCAGAAACTGCTCTACGTACTAAGTACAAACAGAAACCAAAACCAAAAACTGTTGTATGCTATGGTTGCAATGAACCAGGTCACAAGCGTCCGGATTGTCCACACAGAAAGAAAACCCAGAAGGTATCCGCTAGTGAATCGACACATTTAGGAGCTCTGAACGCTGATAGTATACATAATTCTATTTCAGGGGACAAGTGGATTGTTGATTCAGGAGCATCAACTCATATGAGTTCAAGGTTGGATTGGATGGACAATATAAAACCTTTTACCACTGGTGAGGTAACTATCGCAAATGGTGATAAGCTACAGAGTGAGTGTATTGGTGATGTTTCTATTTTGACTGATCTACAAACTGTTAAAGTTATTAAAGATGTAGTTTTTGTACCGAATTTAAAAACTAGTTTACTCTCTGTTAAAAAGGCTGTTCAAAAAGAATTAACTGTAGTTTTTAACAAAAATGGTTGTAAATTTTATAATAATATTGATTTTTCTTGTACAGGTGTTCCGGTACTTTGTGCATCTGATTGTGATGGATTGTACTATCTAAACTGTACTAGCATGCCTAAGAATCAATCAGCGTTTGATGTGCACTTTGACGTCTCTCAGTATAAGCTATGGCATAGGCGTTTAGGACACTTGTGTCGAATAGGTATGAGTAAATTGGTAGATGGTCTTGCTACAGGTATTACTCTTGGAGATGTCGATAAGGAACCTTGTGTTGCGTGTATAGAAGGTAAACAAGCTAGGAAACCTTTTAGACCACTTTTGTACAAGAAAGCTACGTCAATTTTAGAATTAATACATTGTGACTTGAGCGGTCCAATGTCTACAACCTCTTTTCAAGGCAATGATTACGTTTTATACCTTATTGATGATTTTTCGAGATTTGTTTTTATTTATTTTGTTAAAACAAAGGCTGAAGTAAAACGTAAGATTTGTGATTTTATAGCTTTGGTTGAAAGACAGACTAGGAAGCAGGTAAAAACTTTACGTACTGATAATGGTACAGAATTTGTGAATAAGACTCTCTCTGATTATTTGTCTTCTAGAGGTATTGTTCATCAAACTATTGTACCATATTGTCAACAGCAAAATGGAGTAGCAGAAAGAACAGGTCGCTCTGTCATGGAAAAGGCTCGTGCCTTACTTTCTCAATCTTCACTGCCGAAGGCGTACTGGCAAGATGCTGTTGAATGTTCAGTTTATCTGAAAAATAGGTCTCCTCATCGTGCCTTGGATGGAATAACATCATTTGAGATGTGGTACGATAAGAAACCTGACCTCAGTCATTTGAAAGTTTTTGGGTGTCGAGCACTTGTACATGTGCCTACACAGTTACGTACCAAGCTAGAAGTCAAAGCAACTCAACATATTTTTGTTGGATATACAGAAGATCCACACAGTTATCTTCTTCGCGAATGTCAAAATCCTAGAAGATTGATCAAGGCGAGAGATATTACATTTTTTGAGGATTGTTTTACTGACTTGAAAATAAAAAAGGAAGATGATAATTTAGTTCCTTTGGTCTTAACTTCCGATGATGCTCAACCAAGTGATTATACTAATTCTCACAGAGAAGTGGGAACTTCTGATCAGGTACCCTCTGTACCTATTGTTTCTTCTACTTCAGATGAAGAGTATGTCGAAGCCTTTGAAGCACCCGATGTATCTACAATGGATCGTGAAGCTGAAGGTGAAAGTGATATTAGAAGATATCCACAACGTGTGAGAAGTAAGCCTAACTACCTAAATTTTGATTCTTGGGTAGCAGCATCACTTGAAGCCATTTTGGATGATCCTAAGACTTATGCAGAAGCAATAAATTCCGACGACAGCAGTAAATGGATTTCGGCTATGGAAGAAGAGTTTCAGTGTTTAAAATCAAAAGAGACTTGGGTTCTTGTAAATCGACCAAATAAAAGAATTGTTCCTTGTAAGTGGGTGTATAAGATGAAGAGAGATGCCAATGGCAATGTCATAAGGTACAAGGCCAGGTTAGTGGCAAAGGGATACACTCAAGTGGCTGGAATCGATTATAAAGAAACTTTTTCACCAAAAAGTTTGGTAATGAAACCGTCATACTGGCATGTTTTGTCGATGACATTATTTTATTTTATAAAGATGTCAGTCACTTCGACTCTGTCAAGTCAGACATGGAAAGATATTTTGAACTAAAAAATTTGGGATTACTAAAATACTATTTAGGAATGAATATTTCAGTAGAAAATGGAGAAGTTTGCTTATCGCAACGCAGTTACATCAATAATTTACTTAAAAGGTACAATTTACATGATTGTAAACCTGCAGATATTCCGTTGGTAAAGAAACTTGAAGATTCTACTGAATTGTGTGATCAAAATGAATATCAAACGTTGATAGGTTGTTTGTTGTTCGTGGCTATAAATACAAGACCTGATATATCGTTTGCAGTATCATATTTAAGCCAGTGGAACTCAAAACCTACAAAGGTTCACTGGTTGGCAGCTAAAAGAATTCTAAGATACCTAAAAGGTACAATCCATTTTGCTATTAGGTATAAGAAAACTGGAAGTTATTTGCTAGGTTCTGTAGATGCCGATTGGGCAAATGATATTAAAGATCGGCGTTCCTACACAGGTTTTTTGTTCTTGTTTGGCGGTGGCCCGATTTCATGGGAATCCAAAAAGCAACCCACTGTGGCCCTTTCTTCAACGGAGGCGGAGTACATGGCCCTGTGTTCGGCAAGCAAAGAGGCTGTATTTCTGAGACGTTTTCTGTTTGAGGTGAGTGGTTTGTTAGACGTTGTAGTTTTACTTTTACTTTTTTTTCAGAGTGCACAAAATATTGCATTGAACCCTATCCATCACGGTCGGACAAAACACATTGATACCAAATATCATTATATCAGAGAAAAAATATCTGATAACACTATTAAACTTAATTTTATGTCGACTACACATTTACCTGCAGATGTTTTTACTAAACCTCTGCAGAAAGTTAAATTTAAGAGATGTTTAAGTAGTTTAGGTTTTTTGAATTAAGTTTTTCTATTTGTGTTATTATTTATTGTTTTTCCTTATTTGTTGTTACAATGTAGATTAAGGGGGCGTGTTGTAATACTGGCAGTTTATGATGCCTTAAGTATTTTGAATTTATCTACATGGAACAACAGTCTGTACTGTGAAGTATGTTGTCAATATAAATTGAAAAATTAAAGATGTCACAAACTTAATACCTTACAATTTATTTAGTTATTTTAACTATTCTACAACACTTCTGCTACAGCAAGCTGTCTCTTTCGCAAAATACGCCGAAAAACCGTGAAAGATTTTACTAAATGACAGCTCAACTTCATTACTTTATATAGCACATTATGATGATAATGTAATGCATTATCGGCTCCTATATATAGCAGTAGGTAATAATAGTAGGAATGGCCGCTCCAGAGTATTTCAATGTTTCATGTGACCTCATGTCGATACCGATGCCTATCGCTATATCTTATCTATCCCATTATATAAATTTTGAAGAGCTTGTGGCTATGTTATAGGTGGGTCGATCAAACCAAGGGTAAGCTGCGCTTAGAGCCATCTGTCCGTAGATGGGTGGCCATCTAATTCTTCCCGGTTAGACTGGAAACCTACCTCGTCATAGTTGGAGAAAAGCTAGGTATAAGTTGAAAATCAAAAACGAAATAAATACAACGAAAAATTACTCTTCATAAAACTACAAAGCTTATAAGCAAAAAGACCAGTACATATACAACACAAAGCCTCATAATGCATTACCTTATTACCTCGAAAGCTAAAAATCTCCCCTTACAATACCGTAACAAAAAACGTGCGCTTCAATTTAAGAGCATCGGATAAGGCGAAGGCAATCTCATTTCCCATCGTAGTAAGTCGGAAATAAATCACTGTATTCAATAGGTTTTAATATAAGTTGGTAAATGAACATGAAAAGTAATGCTCTCTTGTAGCATTCAGGCTTGATTAGATGCGGTAGCTTGCATGGGAATAGTTGCGTTTTGCATATGAAATTGGAGCTATTCGTCGGCGAATAATATTTAATATCACTGTTTATTTTAAGAAAAACTACAGTTGTAATAAAATTTGTAAGTAAAAACATAGAAAGCAAAATAATGTTTAGTGACATATAGATAATAATGAATCTACCATGCACGGGACTACAGAGTCCCGAACCTTTGGAACGGACGTTCGCCTTGGCAACACGCAGAAGCCCTGTGAGACAATTTTAATGAGTTGATGTAATGGTGACACATGTCCCACGATTATCCCTCCATTATACGCTACAGAAATGCATCATATGCACAATACACTATTTATTTATTTACATAGTAAGTACTTAAATGATCATGTTAGATAGTAAAAATCTCAGTACTGAAAACCACTGGCCACTTACATTTTGCTTCACGCTTTAAATGGATTTACCGTGTTTTAAATATGCAAAGCCTATTAAGGTTTATTAATAAGGTTCTGTTTTTTAATTTACAAAAATGAATGTAAAATATGATTAAATTAATGTGGGATTGGATGTGTATCTGAACGCAACAATTTATGAAAGATAATGTGTCAGTAAGAGTATCCGAATGGATTGAATGAGTAATGAGTGAAAGGGGTATGAGGAGGGAGGAATGAAAGGGATTAGAATTAGAAGAAAAAATTACGACGGACGTGCACAAAGATTTTATTATAAGATTTATTTTTTTAATATAAAATTCAAGATAAAACCCACCCAAAGCGAGTTTATTTTATCCCCGGATCCCACAAATTGGGGGCTCGTCCGGGATCGGGATAAAATACAAAGTTACAAGAATAGTTCGCTGCACGTGGCAAGACGACGCGCCCACGCCGCTTCAAGAAAGAGTGATTTGAAATTACTGATCGTGGAAGATGCCCAACGACAGTAAGAATCGAAGAAAAAGCCGGCAAGATGATTTCTACGAGGTTGAAGAAGAAGTCGAGGTGGCGAAGCGAGGTCTTGCTCCCGACATCTTGCAAATGACTGCGGAGTTGGTGCCGAAGTTCACGGGACGCGACAAGACGTATCCTGTATCACATTGGGTGAGCGACATAGAAGACAACGCAACTATCTTCGGTTGGTCATCGCTGCAGCAGCTCTTGGTGGCGCGACGGTCTCTGCAAGGTACGGCTGCGCTATGGCTGAAGGCGGAGCGACCGTTCAAGACGTGGGAAGACCTGAAAGCTGCCGTCGCTAAGGAGTTCCCTGATACAATCGATATCAAAACAATCCATGAGATGATGAGTGCTCGCTGTAAGAAACCGTCCGAATCATGCATAGACTACATGCTCACCATGAAAGAAATGGGTAAGCGTGGCAAAATGCCAGACTATGTAGCCATCAAATACATTATAGATGGTATACAGGATAATGAAATTAACAAGATCATGTTGTATGGTATCACCACGTACAACGAATTAAAAGAGAAGCTCAAAATATATGAATTAGTGAAAGAAAAGATGAGTCGGCAAATGAAAAGTAAACAAAACAGTGTAATTAAGCAGTGTAACAGAAGCAGTAATCCAGGTACATTATCAACGTCGCGAGTTCTATGTTTCAACTGTGGTGATAGAAGTCATTTAAGAGATGAGTGCCCTAACAAGAATCAAGGGAAAAAGTGTTTTCGGTGTAATGAGTTCGGTCATATTGCACCCGATTGCCCAACAAAGATGGCCGAGTCCAAGACGGCAACCTTGACGGAAGCCCATCGAACGGCTACGTCATCATACCGGAAAGATGAACCGAAACCAGGTACGAGCGGAAGCGGAAAAATCGATCAAAACTTCGGTCGAAGGCGGAAACAGTCATTGTTTGCGCTCACGGCAGAGGGCGCCACAGCCGAGAATGAAACGAACGAAGATGACCGGATCTCATCGACCGAAGAAACTGAACATCAAATTGACGTACGACAGTTCTGTCACTGTCATAGGAGCGACTTTGATGTCTTGGACATAAACAATGAAATGTGCGGCAAAATGTGTGCGAAACCGGTAAAATTAGTAAAAATACAGTGCGGAAATGGTACTCGCGCACTTATAGATTCTGGTAGTGAAGTAAATTTAGTTTCTTATGATTATTTTGTTGAGTTAGGTTCGCCAACTTGTGATATTACGAAAGATATTGTGCTTACCGGCTTAGGCCGAGCTAAGGTAAATTCTGTTGGACAATTTGTATCCAGTATAGAAATCGATGGTTACCAATACAATGATGTAAAGTTCTATGTTATTCCTAACAATAGTATTCCTTTCAAAATAATATTGGGGCATGATTTCCTAAAGAATGTTGTTTTGGTTATGAAAGATGGATCAGTGTGGATAAAACCGAATGACTGGGTGAGTAAGATTGATTGTTTTATGTGTGTTTCTGATAACATAGGTTGTGTCAAAGATGAAGCTGTCAAAGATGAGGTGGTGCGCTTGGTGGAGAGTTACCAGCCACACCAAACAAAAGAAGCGCCTATAAAGTTGAAGATCACACTCAAAGATGAAATCCCAGTTACTCAGCGTCCACGGCGGCTGGCATTCAAAGAACAACAGGAAGTAGATAAACAAATACAGGAATGGCTGGAACAAGGCATCATTAGGGTAAGCTTTTCAGAGTATAGTAGCCCACTAGTATTAGTTAAAAAAAAAGATGGATCCTTAAGAGTGTGTGTCGACTATCGCCTTATAAATAAAAAGATTGTCAAGGATGAGTATCCTTTACCAATCATTGATGAGCACATAGATAAGCTAGCGGTTGCAAGAGTTTTCAGTGTGCTTGATTTGAAAAATGGATTTTTCCATTTGAAAGTACATGAAAGTTCCATTAAGTATACATCCTTTGTTACTATGACGGGACAATATGAGTTTTTAAGAGCACCATTTGGTTTAAGTACCTGTCCTAAAGTTTTTACTAGATTTATTTCAATAATTTTCAGAGAATTAATAACCAAAGGTATAGTCCTGGTGTTTATCGATGACATATTAATTCCAGCTTTAAATGAAGAACAGGCTCTGGAAAGATTGCAGCAGGTGCTAGAAACAGCTTCTGCATATGGACTTCAGATTAATTGGGCAAAGACGCAGCTCTTGGTGAGACGAGTTGAGTACTTGGGTTATGTGATTGAAGAAGGTGCAGTAACACCGTCACCTGGTAAGACAGATGCAGTTATAAAATTCCCTGAGCCTAAGAATGAGAAGCAACTGCATAGCTTCCTAGGTCTATGCTCGTATTTTAGAAAATTCATAGAAAACTATGCATTGATAGCCCAACCTTTAACTGATCTGCTAAGGAAAGATACTAAGTTTGTATTCAACAATGAACATAGATTAGTTTTTAATAAATTGAAAGAAAAACTTGCAAGTAAACCTGTACTGAAGATTTATGAGCCAAATGCAGAAACTGAATTACATACTGATGCTTCTAGGGTGGCATATGCAGCAATATTAATGCAGAAAGACAGCAATGATGAACTTCACCCTGTACACTACATGAGTAGAAGAACAACTGATGTTGAAAGCCGGTATAGCAGTTATGAATTGGAAGCCTTAGCCATAATAGAGGGCATCAAGAAATTTAGACACTACCTGTATGGGAAGCATTTTAAGATAGTTACCGACTGCAAGGCATTTCAATTAACTTTAATGAAGAAAGACTTGGGAGCATCTACAAAGGTGGCTAGATGGATATTATTCCTTCAAGATTATGACTTTATTATAGAACACCGTAAGGGTACAAAGATGAGGCATGCAGATGCTTTGAGCCGAAATCCATATGTGGGTGTAATCTTTAAGGACTTACACAGTGACTTGAAGCGTGCTCAGGAAAGTGATGATGGTCTAACAGCTATTATGAAGATTTTGTCTGAAGAAACACCATATAAAGACTTTTATTTGCATGAAGGCATACTGTGTAAAGGCTCAGAACGATGTTTGGTTATACCACAGAAAATGGAATTGGAAATTATTAAGAGAGCACATGGAAATGGTCATTTCTCAAAAAATAAAACAATAGAATTAATAAGCAAAGATTATTATATTCCTAAATTGGGTAAAAAAGTTGAAGACTTTATTGCTACTTGCATACCATGTTTACTAGCTTCAAGAAAGGAAGGCAAGCAAGAGGGATTCTTGCATCCTATTGAAAAAGGAGAATCTCCACTTCACACGCTACATATTGATCATATTGGACCTCTAAGTGAAACACGTAAGCAGTACAATTACATTCTTACCATAGTTGATGGCTTTACTAAGTTTGTGTGGCTTTTTCCAACAAAGACTACTTCTAGTCAAGAAGTATTGAATAAACTTGCGGTACATCAGCAGACATTTGGAAATCCAAGGAGGATAATTTCAGACAGGGGAACTGCATTCACAAGTAATGATTTTACTCAGTATTGCCAGGAAGAAGGAATAGAACATATTAAAATAACTACAGGACTCCCCAGGGGAAATGGACAAGTTGAGAGGATTCATAGAACATTGATTTCAGTACTGACTAAATTATCTATTGAGAAACCCACTCAATGGTATAAGCTGGTGAGTCGTGTACAACAAGCACTTAACAGTACCCATCAGAGGAGTATAGATACAACTCCATTTGAGCTGTTGATTGGCATCAAAATGAAGAGAAAAGAAGATATTCAACTTTTAGAGTTATTAAAACAAGAAGAAAGAAATACCCTTATAGAAAATAGAGAAGAACTTAGAGTAAATGCAAAAAAACAAATATTAGATGTTCAAGAAGAAAATAAAAGGAATTTCAATAAGAATAGGAAGAAAAGCAGGATTTACAAGGAAGGAGATCTAGTTTGTATTAAAAGAACCCAGTTTGGTACTGGTCTTAAACTCAAAGCAAAGTTTTTAGGACCCTATAAGGTCACCAAGGTTAAAAGAAACAATCGGTATGATGTGGAGAAAGCAGATTCACAAGCAGAAGGACCAAATAAGACCAACACTTCATCTGACTACATGAAACCCTGGCCAGATTATAAAAGCGACTCAGAGTGAAGTATGATAGGTAAGTGAATATTATTGGTTGATGGATGAGAGATGATGCATGAGTTGTTGCCTACTACCTATATTTAATATTGTGAAATGTTATTGCCCAAGTGATATTTTATTTGTACTTTTAAACTATGTTGTGTAACCATTAATGTTAACTTACTATACCTTAATATTAAGAAAATATGTACTAATTTAAGATGTTTAATTGTTTAATTACTACTTTTGTTTAGTGAACCTCTTGTTAAGTTGTAACTATGTGTAAGAATGAAGAATATGACTGAGTGGTGTTGTCTGAGGACAGACAGTGGATCAGGACGGCCGAGTGTGGGATTGGATGTGTATCTGAACGCAACAATTTATGAAAGATAATGTGTCAGTAAGAGTATCCGAATGGATTGAATGAGTAATGAGTGAAAGGGGTATGAGGAGGGAGGAATGAAAGGGATTAGAATTAGAAGAAAAAATTACGACGGACGTGCACAAAGATTTTATTATAAGATTTATTTTTTTAATATAAAATTCAAGATAAAACCCACCCAAAGCGAGTTTATTTTATCCCCGGATCCCACATTAATAAATGTGCAAACGAATATAAATGGAAAATAAAAACAATTACCATAAAGTTTGAAAATACACGAATTTATTTCGCAATGTTGAAAATGTTAGGTTTTCAAAAATTACTACATTGTTACATACCGAAAAGGACACAAAATAATTACGCTATCTAATGTCCAAGGGTTCGCCAAACTATCTCAAATTACATTCATCTTTCTATACAATAACAACAATAACGAAATATTTCAGATACTTCATAAAAGGGTCCTAGAGTACGCTCCAAATATTTTGAAGAATAATAACATCGGAACACCAAACACATGTCTATCTCAGGATAATAACGTAGCATTTACAAAAGCATATATTCAAACTATAGCCGTCTCTCTCTCAAACACACAGCTAGATATGGGGAACATTATCCAGATAGCCGTATGTCCCATATCGGCGCGGACAAAATGTGACCGTATTAGCAAACTGAATTGTTCCGAGGCAAGTTGGGAACCCGTCAGGAGGAAATTCAATAGAACCCTAATTTTCCAGCCCCTACTGATGCACAATAGCCAACAATGTGGAGTACGTATTACGTAGAAACGTAAATTGTCACGCGACAGTAATAAATACATGCGTCTACTACAGACACTTATCGGAACAATGCAATTATCATTCATGAAATAGGTACGGCTAGAGTAATTAAGTAAATAAATAAATAAAAAAGCATGATGCTCAAAAACCTTCATGTAGGTATCTCATTAACAATTTAATCTTGTAATGGGACTTGTAAGATTTGCAAGGACGAACAACACCTCGTGATATCAGCGGTGTTATGTTTGAAATATCGCTCGAGCCAATTCTTAAATTGTAGTTATTTTTAAGAGTTTAGTTACACTTTAAGCCTACTTAGGCCCAAGTTCACCAACAAGATAACAGTCCGGTCAACTAAAAACAGCCGTTTACTATAAATTCTTTCTTACGATGCATAACTTTGGGTTTTTCATTACTAAAATGGTCGATAACTAATACGGAGTTTAATGACCAAGAAGTGTGATAACATGAAAATTCCCGCATCGTGGGTAAAACACGTTTTTATTTAGCAGGCCGATTCGTTAAACTTCTGTCGGTGAACTCGGCACTTAGTCCTTAACCGCACAGAAAGTTTATTAAAATCCTTCTAAAACTTTTTACGTGACGATCAAATTAACAAACAGACAACTATAATTTTATCATGGAAGAGATAGGTACGAGTACATAATTAGTAATAATAGCGAAATTAATATCATAATTAGAGATAATTAGAGATAATGATGTGGTTCCGGCGTTCGTTAGAGACTAATAAATTTAATTAATTGAAATTGTAAGCGATATTTTAGTTTTATTTTATTAAGTGGTTGATAAATGAATACTTGTGATGATTTAAATTTAGTATTAAATTATAATGGTCGCAATAAAAGCGTTTTGTTAACAGTCTAAATACAAATAAATGGAAAATATAATAAAAACTATATTAATCCTAATATTAGTTTGTTACGCTTTCACTATAAAATGGCTGAAACGTTTTGGATGAGATTCGGAGATAGATCCAGGAGGCAGTTATATGTAAATGAGATGTGTAGTTCCCCCGGAACGCGGATAAAACCGCGGGAAACAGTTAGTACCAAATAATCTTTATATTCTGTACATGAAATATATTTCCAAAATAACTATCAGGGGGTGATTAGGGATCGATACTGATACCAAAAATGCAATCAGTGAAATTTTTGTTTGTCTGTCTGTCTGTATAATCGTTATAGAAACAAAAACTACTCGACGGATTTTAACGAAACTTGGTACAATTATTTTTCATACTCCTGAGCTGGTTATAGTATACTTTTCATCACGCTACAATCAATAGGAGCATAGCAGTGAAGGGAAATGTTGGGAAAACGGGAGAAGTTACTCCATTTTGTTTAAACGCGCTAATCTCCGCTGGTCCGATTTGAAAAATTCTTTCATTGTTAGATAGTCCATTTATCGAGGAAGACTATAGGCTATATATCACCACGCTAAGACCAATAGAAGCGGAGCACCACTATTCCACGCGGACGAAGTCGCTGGCAGAAGCTAGTAAGTAATATTATGTTTGTTACTCTTTCACTCAAAACCACTGCATCTTAATGACTGATGGATTTGAATGCAATTCGGTACCTACGCGCATAGTTTATAACCTGAACTACACTAACACATAGGATACCTACTTTATTGACAATGCGCGAAGTACTTCTTTCAGCCTGTAGGTAAAGCTGCGAGATGTTCGAAAGAGATACCGTGCCCCAGGAATAAAAGGGTCTGAGGAAGGAACATGGATGAGTTTTAGTCAGTAAAAGTCTGACACTCTCTCCCGCCCCACCCATGGCGGGAGGAGTCGTTTGATGATTTCCTATCCTAAAAAAAAGTGTTGGTGAAACAGCTAGTTAACTATAAATCAAGAAACACAAAACTGATATAACATACGTAACTCGCTGCAACGTGCAACTACATCTGCAATATAAAGTTCTTCATCAGACTAAAGTGTCATACCCATAATTTCCAGCCAGCATCAACAAGAACCGCACAATATCAACACCAAATAACTCCTAAAGTACACTTTGAGAAGCACAATTTAGCCCGAAAACGTCGCAATAACTACGTGTATGGATGCCGAGACGTGTCTTGCAAAATTTCGAGCGTCACATGTTTGTGACTCGCTTTTTACGAAGTTTCCTCTCAACACTGCGCTGTGCAAAAAATCTGGTTAAGTGCGAGTCGGACTTGTCTACCGAGTGTTCCGTATTCGCCCTCTTTTTCCATCTCTTTTCCATATACACTTTTTTAAAGATTATTTTTTTGTACTTAGTCATGTAGAAATTTATTGATTGACATACCTATTTTTCAGGAGAACAGTAAATTTAATTACACCGTGTATAGAGAAGAGAAACTAATTGGCTGACTAGCTGACTGATCGATGAACGCACAGATAAAACCATCGGTTGTAGAATTAATAAATACAATTTTGCACAAATTTTCTTTAAATGACGTAAGTGTGCAGTAAAAAATTTTTTTTTTAAGTCCTCCCCTAAGGGGTTATAATAGGGGATGAAAGTTTATATGAAACCAGACGCGGGTGTAACCGCGGGAAAGAGCTGGTTTTATACATGGTAGCAAGGATCGATGCTCCACCTTTATAATATTTTAACTTTGCTGATAAAAAATCATACTCCTATACCTACTCTCCGCAAGAAAAATCTGTTTTTCTATAAATTTGCAAACTTATGTTTGTATTGATTTATTGTTAAGGTGGACAAATATTTCAAGTGCTGATCTATTAAGTTTCAAAATATGTTCTGTGACAGACGACAGGCAGCGGGTGTTGAGTAATAAATAGATACCCCTTGGATAAGGAACCCTAGAAACGTGAAAATATTTTTTTCTTTTAGCACTTCAGTGTCACGTTCGTACGTCATATTACTTCCATGCCGATATTAGCTTGAAATATCGCAGTTATATATCAGTTCATGAACTACGGCAATGTCTTGATCTAATTCTTTTGAAATTGCCCGTTATTTGTGAGTTAGTGGCAATTTGAAATTGGAAATCTGGATAGATGGCGTTTCATTTTTATCTCTTTGACAATAATATTCTATTATTTTTGTAATATTTTTTTTTAATTGGTTTGATATAATGCATATGACATCATGCCTACTTTCCCATAAGAGCTAGGCATAGCTTTATTTACAGCAAAACCTTGCTATAAATCGGGTACAAAGACTTCGGGCTGCTACTAATAAATTTTACATGAAACAACCCAAAAATTGAGCAACTTGCTTACGACCATAAACCAATGTAGTTATAATAATAGCACAGTAATAATTTCTTCTTGAATCCGAATCTATCTGTCTGTACATATAAAATGCTTTGTCCTGAACGACTGACTGACTGACGGATCATCGCACAGCCTAAACCGCTGATCGTAGAGACATGAAACTTGGAGCGTATGTTCTTTGTATGATGTAGCCATCAAATAGCCCCTAAAGGTGTGAAAAAGGGGGCAAAGTGTGTAAAAAACTGTCATATGTAATTTGAATTCGTATAGAACACGCGGGCGAAGTCGCTTGCGGAAAGCTAGTCCGATTTCTATCTAGGTACATTTACCAAACACGAATACTGCTAACTGCTAACAAACCTCGATTGTTACTATTCATCCTGGCTTAAACTGCATAGCCAGCCGTACAAGGCTTATCTACGATCGCAACTATACTCTGACGATTTCAAATACGTAGTCTGAACTTAGCATATTCTAGTTTAAATTTATTATAATAATCAGCAAGTCGTACTGTGAAATCTTTGATAAAATTATTTCTTGTTGTCTTGTGTGGATTGCCGCACACGCAATTTTATAACTCTAATAAATTATAACTCATTATTTATTTTAAGAGTTTAATGTTAAGCTGTTTATTTTCCCGAATAAATTTTAAAATTTAATTAAATCTTCTTCTTAATATTGTCTCAATTTTGCAACGAAATAATTTATTTTCTAGTTTTTCTTCATTAAAATGTTTGCCATGAATTATTTTGAATGTTTGCTCTCTATTTAGTAATATAAAACCTGGCGATCTATTGAATGTCTGACGGCACGTCGGCGTTTTGGTTTTTGCCGGTGTGCTGCGTGTCGCAGGTTCGATTCCCGCACGGGCCAACTAAAATGGTTCCGGGTCTGGGTGTTTGTGTATGTCTGCACCCACAATACACACAAGTAATTCCTATTGAATTGAAAAATGCAACTAGGAAGGAAACGTGGAAACTAGTAGATAGACTCTTAGTGAGATGGAATAGTTACTAAGAAGCTGGAAGTCAGAATATTATTTTTGATTCAAAAAACACTCGCTTACTGTCACTGTACCCTATAGATTCCTTTTTTTGAAGCTCGACAGCAGAGGCACTTAATTATGTAGCATATAACACTATTATTTGTAAATATCAGTGTAGCCACACAAAAAAATTCAAAACAAACACACGTTTACATGCAAAGGAAAAATAAAAAAAATCTCCGTTGTATTCGGTTGTAAATTTACGAATTATTCCAACATGTCGGATACGGCCGATGTGTCAACACTACGTGATGGCGATTTCAATCACTCCGCCTCTTCTATTTTTATGTTTCGCTGGTCTCGACAAAATTCATTTTAATCCTCGCAGTGCACTCTGCCCAATTGGCGGGCCTTATCAAAATCGGGCCGTGTCCACATATTAATCAACGGTTTTTGTGAAGATTTTTCCCCGTATTGAGCACAGCGGGATTCTGCGGGTTGTTTGGGGTGAAATATTGATGTCAATGTATTTATTTTGTGTTATTTTTTCGAGGTGTCTGTTACGGTATTTGGGTTTGAAAATATTAATTTTACGTTTGTTTCAAAGGTTTGCAACGCCAGTGAATGCATATGTACTAAAGCAAAAAGCTTTTTCACTGAGCAAAAAATATTGGCTTCAATACATTATATTTCATGGCTACACTACAGCTTATTATTATGTATAACTTATAAGCAAGAGTACACCTTAGACTGCCTGCTATTTTCTTTTTCCTTTTGTCCTCAGTCCATCCAAAGCTTGCCTATAAGAGATCGCTTTTAGCGATAAGACCGCCCATGGTGTCACCTATCTTAATTATATAGCCTAGCCCTTTCCCAACTATGTTGGGGTTCGGCTTCCAGTCTAAACCGAATACAGCTGAGTACCAATGTTTTACATGGAGCGACTGCCTATCTGACCTCCACAACCCAGTTACCCAGTTAACACGATACCCCTAGGTAAGACTGGTTGTCAGACTTTCTGGCTTCTGACTACACGTAACGATTGTCAAAGATCTACAAATGACAACCGGGACCAACAGCTTAACGTGCTTTCCGAGTCACGGAGGAGTCTCGCTATGACATAAATGGTCACACATCCACGGACCGACCGCGCTAAGCGCAGCTTAACCTTTGATCGGTCGACCCGTGCGGCTGTTACTTAGCCACGAGCTCCTCCTCATAAAAGTGGTGTACATTATAAAGAATATTCTATTCTATTCTTCATCATAACGCAGTATTACTATTAAATAAAATACTTCAAGATATCTTTTGCAAGATACTCACATCATAAAATTCTTCAAAGGGGATGCTGTAAACAGAGCATTTTATAGATACGTCTGATGACTGGTCAGTATCGATTGACAGCGCAGTCCGTGATTGATGAACTTACTCACACACAAATGACGAAACATGACCCCTGCACATTTCGATATTTTTCGTAAAAGCTACTCGTATTTTTTTGGATACTTTTGATATATAATCATCTATCATATAGTCGTTAGGGATCTTGGGTAAAAATCCAACAGAGATGTTTCTAAAAGCTATTAATTGTAAGTTTATTAAACTGCTAAGCTCCGAGTTCACCGACACGATAACAGTCCGATCAACTTAAAATAGCTGTTTACCATAAAATCAAACTTCTGTCATACGATGGATACCCTACCATTTGGGTTTTTTATTCCTTAAACAGTCTTTTACCTATCCGGGGTTGGACATGAAGTGGTTAACACGAAAATTCCCGCTCCGTGGTTAAAAAACGTTTTTATTTAATGGGCCGATTAGGTATCCGTGAACTTGGCCCTAAATTGATGTAATGGTCGGTAGCGTGACTGCTATAATATGCGAAGTCTTGGGTTCGATTCCTAGGTCGGATAGTGTCATTAGGATTGTCTCAGTAAAATCAGAGATTTTTATTGTATACTAGCTTCTTCTTGTTTATTAACTATGTGTTTACCAAATGTTATCTAAATCTATTCAGTTATACATTATAGGTACTTTCTCACGAAGTTTTGCATTTATAATGTTAGAAGGATGTTTTACATGAACACCTCTGCCTTTCGGAGAATACAAACGCGATGTTGTATTTTATTATAATCACGATAAAAAAAATCAAAATGTAAAATAAAACATTTTATTTTTATTCCAAAAAGAATTTCAAATAAAACCAATCGGACCTGACTCTCACCACTTAAATTGGTTTCAGAGATAACTAATTGACAGACGAACTGACATCACGCCGATAGCCCGTTAGAATATTGTGTAATTGGACTACGATACGTTGGCAGTCATACATACTAGTAATTCTTACCAGAATTTGTAAAAATAAATCTTGTTATATCAATCTTTTTTAATGCTTACCTATTAAATCGATTAAAATAGAAAATAGTTCGTAATATTGTTTCTTACAGAGAAGAAATAAGTAAAACGACGGCTAATTAGTTTTAAGTACCTTATTGGTGTTGTATTTAGTATTATGTTTTATAATTGTCATCGCAGTTAAGAGCGTTTACGCATAGCGCACGATGTCAAGTATAGGTATTTTAACGCAAGTTTTACTCACAGAGAAGCGAATGTGACTGTGTGCGTAGCGCTGGCGCGTTCTCTCGCGCTATAGGCAAACAAACCCATTTTGATCCATCGAGTGAATTATTTTAGAAAAAAATTCTAACGGATGCGAGTAAGTACATAAAATAAGTAGTCAGTAATAATATTGCAAGTGTAAACAACATGGTGCAATAAATAAATAAACATGAATTTATAGATCGAAATTTAGACATAACTAAATTCTGCAATAATTTATTGAACCTTCCTAATAGTAATGATTTATAGATATATGTTTTTTACCGATTGCGACAGGAGGGTTATGTTTTTAGAGCGTACGTATGTATGTGTGTATATATATGTATATTAAGTGTCAATAATTTGTCTTGATCGTGACAGTGACACTATAGGGTAGGTATTTAAAATTATAATCGCAGTCGAGTTTTTTTTTTTTTTTTATTAATTTACTTGTTTTAATTTTATTAAAATAAAACACTTTATACGGATCTACTTATGTTTATTATGTTCTTTTAAAAGTTTCAAATTTTTAGCCTTCTTTTTACAATTTTTGAATTAGTTTTTCTTACAATAAGTAACCATAGGTTTTGATTCCCAAGCTTGATAGAGTGATAGACAGACAGATGGACCAAGGAAGTGTTCCTATAACATATTTAAAACAGTGTGATCGCCTATATAAACGTGAAAAGTAAAACAAACTGTTTTAAAAAAGCGTTCAAAGTACCTCTTCTTTATTTTAGTGTTCACACTCAACTCTTGCCATAATTTATTCATCACTTGATTTTTTTTTACATTGCCTGAAGTTAAACCATATACCAGTAAGCGCACAAGCCTTGTTATCTGAAAGGAAGCAGTAATTAAATAAAAGAAAATATTGTAAATAAAACACGCTTAGGAAAAGAGAATTCATAAATAATAGTTTGATTACAAGCTTGCCATTTGATTGGGCTGAAAGATCTTCTCAAAAACAATATTTTGTCTGTCCTGTAAATATCGAGATATAAGCCGAAAGTTGATGAAGTAAATACTGTTTTTTCAGGACTGATTTTTGGGCTATATCTTGATATCTGGCAGGATTCATTATAATTATTTTATTTTTAGCCCAAGCCCCATAGCCATTGTCCATTTTTTTGCATTTAGTAGTGGGATTCTTTTATTAGTATGTTATTTACATTTATTACAACTCGATTTTAAATACAGTTATATATGTAAGTATTTATGTATATGTATGGTAGGTAAAAAATAAAAGTAGGTTTCTCTCACGAAGGCTCGTTATGAGACATTCATGACATGGAAATAAAGTTTCAATTGTCCTGATTGACAGGCCTTACCGAAATAAAACCTTGCTCAGGTGATCTAATAGTGTATTCATGCATCACGACCATATCAAAGATATTTGCCTTACCAAGAAAACTGTTTGTCGAATACGTGATTAGGTTAAACTAATTATACTAACATCTATAATATATAGTATAATTAGTATTAATTCGAATAAATAATCATTTATTTCAAGTAAAAAACCCATATTACATTACCCCCAATATGCGAAAATATGTGTTATAACCGGGTGCCGAAGCCGATCGTTGAATTAGTATAACATAGATATACCAACCTTTTAGCACTTGCTTTTTCCATATTTTCGTCATTTTTGCGTTGTCGTTTTTTCGCTAAAAATAACTTGGTTTTGTTTCCCATTACGTCTGAAATATAATTTGTTGTCACTAAAAAAGTGTATCATCGAAAATAATAATAAAATATTTTACTTACCAAAGTAGCAAGACTTTTCTATCACACTATAAACGTCCGCTATCCTTGTACGCACGGCAAAGGTCAACGCAGGTCAGATGGGAGCATCGAGCGACACGTCCTCACTCTGGAAAGCCTCGTGGCGGTCTGATTTGAATTGATTTGCGCGCAGTGTTTTATAATAGATTTCAAATATTCATAGAAAAATAATTACACTAAATTATTTAAAATTTCAAAGCAGATGTTTTAAAGAAGACTTTATTCTATAATAAAAAGCCATTATGATAATAAATTAAAGAAGATATATCGGTGAAAAAACCATCTGAATTTCTGGATATTTGTCATTATTTGACTTTTAATTTCTTGTTGTTTGATCGCTAAATCGGAAACTATTTTCAACTAACTATTTACTTGACGATTTAAGTAATTGATTATTATTTTTTTTAAACTACGTTTCCCTGTATTTTCATGAGTTTTAGGCATCGAAACATACGCTGTATGGGTAAATTAAGAAAACCTCTGATCAGTTATCTTGATAGAATTCATAAATACTCTATAAATCGAAATATTTTCTTAACTAACTATTTAAACAGTGAAATTTCCTAAAGTTATTAGTAACTAACATATTTGTAGTACAACTGGTTGATGGTATTAAACACGTTTGAAATTACTGTTTTTGTGCATGGACAGCGTAAACGCTCTTAATACGATTAGATGCTAGTTATTCAGCGGGCCTAGCACGAGCGCACTAATGCAATCATAACGTTAAAGAAGTTATTTTCGAATCATATTAAAGCAACATTTATATTTAAAATGAACAATGATTTTTGGCATTCAAAAATATGGTTAAAGTTATTAATTTAAATAAATAGTACGTAAGAAGCGAGTAATTCTATTAAAAATCTCTTTCGATACGAATATTTTTCGAAAGTGATTCGTGCTAGGCTCACAGTTCTCTTCTTATTATCCATGATGATATACAGCCTATAGCCTTCCTCGATAAATGGACTATCTAACACTGAAAGAATTTTTCAAATCGTACCAGCGGTTCCTGAGATTAGCGCGTTTAAACAAAATGACAACATTTCCCTTCATTGCTCTGCTCCTATTGATTGTAGCGTGATGAAAAGTATACTATAACCATCTCAGGAGTATGATAAATAATTGTACCAAGTTTCGTTAAAATCCATCGAGTAGTTTTTGTTTCTATGAAGTTTATACAGATAGACAGACAGACAAAAATTTTACTGATTGCATTTTTGGCATCAGTTTCGATCCCTAATCACCCCCTGATAGTTATTTTGGAAATATATTTCATGTACAGAATTGACCTCTCTACAGATTTATTATAAGTATAGATAGATATTGCCTTGAAAAGGGCAATGTCATTTATTTTTTATAGAGTTCAAACTCTAAGGCACAATGTGTTATTGTAAATTAGCCTTCCTTGATAAATGGACTATCTAACACTGAAAGAATTATTTAAATCGGACCAGCGGTTTCTGAGATTAGCGCGTTTAAACAAAATGACAACATTTCCCTTCACTGCTCTGCTCCTATTGATTGTAGCGTGATGAAAAGTATACTATAACCATCTCAGGAGTATGACAAATAATTGTACCAAGTTTCGTTAAAATCCGTCGAGTAGTTTTTGTTTCTATAGAGTTTATACAGACAGACAGACAGACAGACAGACAGACGGACAGACAGACAGACAGACAAAAATTTTACTGATTGCATTTTTGGCATCAGTATCGATCCCTAATTACCCCCTGATAGTTATTTTGGAAATATATTTCATGTACAGAATTGACCTCTCTACAGATTTATTATAAGTATAGATTACGATGCGACTAGCATTTGACCATAAACCTTCAAATGGTTATTTAAAATTAATAAAATGAATTTTAGCATTTCATTTATTTCAGCAGTGGGAAATTAATTTGATGAAACCAAGTAAATATCTAAAATTTCTAGATTCAATATTAACATATTTACTGACTGTCTTTATTTACAATAGCAAGCCAATTTCTTTCAGATAATAATAATTACAGAAAAGTTTAAACATAAATTTGATATCCTGTAATTGATGTTTTTGAAGGCTCGACTTCAAACAATAATGATCAAAAGCCAACGTAATACAATTTCTTCAACCGATGCCTTGTTTATGTATAATAGGTAAATATTTAGTAACCAAGAGAAATGATTGATAGACTTCTAAAAATACGAAATGAAACCTGCAAAATGTGTTCGCAAACTGCAATATAATTAAAGTTTTGTTAAGCATTTAATTACATTTAGAAAGCTATAAATGTATAGGCGAAGAGATAGTGGAATTAAAAGGCAATTTTAAATCAATTTCAAGTCGTAATGGACTAAAATGACTAAAGTTTTTAATACGTATGCTAGTACGCAGACAGATTTTTTGTGCTTTGTCATAGCTATTGAAAAGAGCCTTTTACGTTCATAATTCAGTGAAATTGCTTTTCAAATTCACATCGATTAAAACAAATTCTATTTAATACTACCATTAAGCTTCAAGCTTGAGAGCAACAAATAAAAAGTACCACGCAACAAATACGAAAGCAAACAATTCACCGTAACGAGTAGCAGTACATTAACGACACCCCCTACAATGCATTACTCTCACTCTCAATTACCTTTTACTGCAAACTTTTATGTATTCAAGATCTCATGTTAACCAACAAAATGAAATCACATGAGCCAACACAATTGGATTAAGCGCACCTATTCTATCCGGACGATAAATTTTTCTATTCTGTACTGCTTAGCTGCAGTATCGCAATGTTTTACACTGGAATGCCCGACCACTTTGTGGGGTTAACTCCTACTCTCGTATTGTTTTGAGATCGTTTCTTAGTCTTATTTTTTTTAACCCTACATCCGCTGAAAAGGCTTTCGCTTACAATTTAAGTCTGACGTTCGTGCGAAGCAATAAAAGTTTTAGTTGCTGGTAGATTAATATTTACTAGACGTGAGGAATATTATTCGTGGGTAGTTGGGATTGTTGACTCATATAGCGCTCTATTTTAGACCAAAACCGTTTGCGTTTTGAAAATTTCTATGGCCCAAAATACTGATAACTTTGATAAAGGCAAACAAAAGATATTATTGGTTTCATCGATGGTGTTGTGATTAAATCGTTGATTTAATAGTCGTAAGAACTACTGAGTATTCTAAGGTCAGGCAAGCTGGTATTTTATGATGAGTTTATAACTCTATCATTTGAGACTCTACAAAGTAACGGTGAAGGAATACATCGTGATGACACATGGACTTAAAATGTTTAAAACCTCCAATGCGCCTTGGACAAGCATAGTGATCAATGCTCGTATCTTCTTTGTGCCCACTAGTGGAACAAAAAATAGGACGAAGATGATGACCGCAGCCTGGATCATTGATGACCTCATTATTGGTATTATGAGATTACCTTATACAGTACTGGTTAAATCCTTAAAAACCTTTATCCAACTTATTGCAGCTCGATATTTATTTTTGTTAAAAATCTAAAAACATTTCAGTTCCAGTACCGTTTTCTCTTTTCTGCTCACAATAGCTTGTGCGTCATAAAACTACTGTAACTTTCCGGAAAAAAGAACAATAGAAAATCGATTCCATGTAACATCCCGCTGCCTTTCATACAGCATCGGCGTGAATATTGGATATTTCATCAATGCAACAACAGGCACAAACAAATCAAATATCTCTCTGAAATTCAAACAGCAAAATGATCTGAGCTAATGAATTAAAAACACTACATCAGAATTAAACGATATAATACCTATATACCAAAGTCAATGTGGAAACCAGTTGATAGAATAAAGACTATTATAACTTGATCTCTAAAATTTGAAAAGTTTATCGAATTCGGTTGTGTCCGAGGGGTCTTGATATATTGGTTGGTGATGGCGTGTTGTGAATAAACCATGAGTTGTTTTCAATTTAGCGTAAAAGCGTTCCGTCATAAAAGCTGGTCCGGTTTCATAATTAACATTTTATGTTTGTGTGACAAATACATGTGGACAAGTGCATTGACGTTATCTGTTGTGGTTATAACCAATCTGCGGATTCGTTTGGAAAAGAAAATACGTAAACACAGATACTTTTAGAAATAAACACTTGGTGCGATTGGGAAAAGTTCTCTCTTGTTGGTAAATTGTAATCAGGGTTCCGACAATTACTTTGAGTGTTCTTAGGGGTTAACTCAATGGCAATATCTTCCAGGTCGTTTAGAACAAGAATCTGTCGCTAGACCTGGTGAAATATATGAAACTAGGTACTGCGGTTACGTGTGATGGTTTTTCAAACGCTTTCTCTGAAGGGTTTGGGCAGTTATTTTAAGTTTGTATCCAAGGGCGAGCTTTTTTCTATTGACTAGGCATAAATCCAAGACTAGGCTGCCAAGGGCTGTACTATGCAGCAACCTTTCTTTAATTCTCGCTGTGAGCAGAGCGGGGGGAGTGTCAGATTCTTACTGACTAAAACCCATCCGTATTTTTTATTTCCCCTTACATTCCAGGGTCGTGGTAACTCTTTCGAACAATCCCGCAACCCTAGACTTTGAGGAACCTGGAACCCCATGCTAGGCAGTATCTTACGATCACTGGACCGACTTTGTGTATTTACAAAGTTATAATTATACTACTATTATTTTACTGATTAAAGTACTTTTAAATAAGGACCCCAAAAATAGTCATTTGAGACGCAATTGCATTTTCTTTTGCTACAATAAATAAGGTAATATATTTTATTGTTTCTTTTTCATCCACGAAGGCTTTATATGCAATAGATTCAAATAGTAACCGTATAAATAGGTGCACCCCAAAGAGTTCTCCTTACACAAGCATAAGACGTATTTCTGTTCCCCGCACCATTAAGGTGTAAAAGGCGACCAACGGAGCGCTCCACAAAATTTTAAAGCTCGATTTATATGTCGCACGAAACGTATGGCGACGATTATACGTAGCAGTAGCGAGCACGGACAAATGTTAAGTTATCACTTACCACCATACTGCGACTAAATCTTCATTGGAGGAGATTTTCTTTAATGTCTTGATTTTCTGCGGAAAAAGAGGTTTTATTAAAATTGTTTTGTTTTTTTTTTGTATTGTGGGAGTGGGTCTTTAGGTATGGAGTGTTTAAAGTGGGCTAGTTATTTGTTCTTATTTGAAATCAGTAACGATAGTTCATAACTATTAAATAACCCGATACCTAAAAAGTTGTGTAATTGTGATAATAATGCAATTTCTAATGACGTACATAATTTAAGTCTTCGAAACTAAAAACAATATTATCCATTCCCAAAATACGTGTTTCCCAAATTCATTTTAATACCACACATATATAACGGTTTTTATAATTACTATTTTGGAATTAGTAAAAATAATAATCTAATATTCATAGGGGGGTTAGACAAGTGGCAAAACGCTAACGCTATAGAATAGAAAACAAAATGTATGGGAATGACATTCGTTTACGACTAGCTATATGTCATTCCCATACATTTTGTTTTCTATTCTATAACGTTAGCGTTTTGCCACTTGT
This sequence comes from Pyrrhia umbra, assembly GCA_963891755.1. Lineage (NCBI taxonomy): Eukaryota > Metazoa > Arthropoda > Insecta > Lepidoptera > Noctuidae > Pyrrhia > Pyrrhia umbra. Next base: position 5,418,790 of record OY982930.1, read on the forward strand.
CTAGCCCCCCAGATTGCATATTGTGCTTTTTTACAAAATAAGCAAAATAAAATATCATTTCCTCTTCCTAAAATAATCAACATGCTTATTTATATTACTCAATTGTATGCTACGAGTATTTTAATTTTAAAAAATCAATTCCAAAATTTCTTACAGTATTAAAATTGGGAACTACTACACCACAAAAACTAAAAAGTTTGTCTAAAGAAATTTCCCACAAAAACAATAGCAATAAGATTTGGTCAAAATACTACCCGTAATGATCACAAATTTTTAATACTTCCTTTCTTGGAAACTGTCCATAGTTGGCTAAGGCACTAATAGAAAATTTTAAAGTTCCACTGTTAAATCGAAGCCGACAGTCGGTTGACGGCAGTGGTCGCACATCCGCTGTCTTCCAAAACTTTAGGGTCGAAAACTTGGTTCTAACAGGAAACGTTACTTTGAAATTTGTGGATTTGGGTTTCAGTAATTTTAGCCAGCATTTACGTATAGAGAAGAACTGCTTTTGTTTTTTTTCAGACTTTTAGACAATTCGTTTGACAATTTGAAAATGGAAGCGATTACAGTGTTGGTTTCGTAACTATTGTTCACTATCACATCGTTTAAATTGGTATGAGGTATTCATACAGCCCTGCGGTTTCTAATTATGAGATTTTTAAATATGCCATTTTGAAAGGCTTTAGTACCAAAGCCTTTATAATAAAAATTGTTAGTTAATTTGTTTAAAAAAAATAGATCATAATAATAATAAATTCTTTATTTCATCTAAGTTGCATGTACAATATTGTTGTGAAGAATTTATGTGACATAAGTCCATACAGTCAATTTGGTGACTTAGTGGATTCCTACACTAGGAAAACCTGTGTCGTAGGTCATCCACGATTAAAATATTACAGGTTAAAGACGTGTACATTAGCTTTATGTCTTAGTACTATAGTAGTTAGCAACTTTTAAATACAGAACTAAGGTATACATGTAATGGTTTATCCTTTCCGTCGCGAGGTGATTCAAAACATTGAAATCTGTTAATTCTTAAAAATAGAACAGCCGAAATGAATCCAAAAATAAACGTAACAATTATACCAAAAATCTGCGAATTCAGATACTGGCCGCCTATCTCAAATGTGTCAACCCGTACCAGAAATACTTTTTCAATTTGACCAAATAAAATATTCCACAGTACATTAGAGTGCACAAAACACGTTGGGCAACTTCGAAATAGAATGAACGATTTTAGGATCGAACTCAATCGGGATGGAACTTGGGGCTTAGCAAGTTTGTGCCGATCTGCCGCTTCCGTCTCTAAATGGCGGCCACGATTCGGTCAGAGGTGAGAGTTACCCGCAATTTATAGCCGGTATATGTCGAGGAGTCGAAAGTAGCGAGGCAACTACATTACCCTCGGATATGTTGGAAATCGCCACTCGATTTGAGAAGTCCAGGATTTTGCGAGCGCTGTATTATTTGGGCGGGTATAAACTCTTTATGCGTGATCAAATTCGAAATAAAAAAAAAGTAACAAAAAAACGGGTTTTAGGTGCTTAATTGCACTATGTTTAATAATACGAGTAGATGCGATAGAATAGAATAATGCTTTATTGTATACCAAAAAGAAATTAAGTAAGATATTTACAATTGAAGGGCATGGCCGTATCGTTAAGAGTGATATCTACCAGACAACCTTTGGATGGGCAAGAAAGACAGAATATCTAATTAGGGCGTATTCCATGGTGTACTCCTTCATACATGTATTTTATTTTATACATAAATTTATTTACCTAACACAATATAGCATCACGCTTCTTTCCTCCATATGGTTTAAATAAAGTGTATCTTATAAGTAACGGCATGAATCGAGAGCTTATTCCCATAAAAAGTTGGGCACATGACTTCGTGTGGCAATTGAGAAGTTGCATTATTTTGTTGTTAGTACATCCTCAGTACATTTTACTCAAACTATGCCAGGTACTGTTACATAGTTCCTAAACCTTTACCGTCTTACTTATAAAAAAAACTGTAATCTAAAGTTTAACCACGGGTTTCGTAATCCCTATTTTAAATCAAAATCGCGGTTTATCTTTTTGTTCACTCATAAACATAATTTAACAGTTCGTTATTTATGGTACGTAAAACTTCTGTCGCCACAGACTATTATCCAAATAATCGACTAAAGAATGAATGAAGACGTAAAAAATTAGATTTTTCATCTGTTGTTGACAAATAAAAAGTTCTAGTACACAACTGGATGAGGCATCTTCGAGTACGCTCGTTTGAAACTTAACTGAATTGAAAACCTTATCCATCCCTTTCTAATACGTAATATCAAGGTCCACTTGGCTCAATCAATCTTTAAAATAAATGTGAAATAAAATATAATTAAGAAATTTCGCGACTCTGAATATTAGAAACAAAAAAAAAGCAATTCTAAAGAAGAGTACCGCCCCTTGCGGGACACCAAAGACTTTGTAAATCAAATACGATACAAACTTGCATTTAAATAAATACTAAATAAAAATATTAATATTAACTTTGTGTCGTGGATCTATTCCAGTTGATATATAGTTCCATGGACAGAAAAATAACATTGCTTTGAAAAAAGTTATTTTTTAATTGAAAACAGTCATACGTAGTATCGTATACTTTTACATTTAAATCAATCAGCTGATTCAAATGAAATACGCCATCTTGTCTCAAATCGGAGGTTGTACCACCTCGCGGCGGGGTTTAATTTTGACAGTTATTTATACCTGTGTTAACTTCGGAACAACGCTATATAGCATTTATGAGTGAGATTTTTGCTAATTCGTTGAGTAACAGCAGTGTAATAATTATTCCGACTTTATAAGTAAGGCGGTTAGAAAAGATACAATATACCATTGGTAAAAGTTTACCATTTATAAAGGTTTACCACAATAAATTTAAACAAAGTTAAACAAAATTATTAGACCCTTTTCAACTGAGATTAAAAGTGTTATTCAAACAGAAGTATGAAATTACATATAAATTTAATTAAATTTTCCCGTACAAATACAAACTTATAAAGGACACGGACAAAAAGGAAATTACAAAAAAAAAATATATATAATCGAAACTTATTTTTCAGTGAAACATACTGAAAAGAGAAAAATAAGTTTTATTTAAACGCTAGTGGACCGAAACATCGCTCTAGAAGTCAGTGTCTCTAAGTTACTGTTGTTAGTATTTTTTTTTATTTGTCTATTCCTGTTAGAAGGTGTGTATACAAAACTAAAAGTAATGTTATGAAGCGGTAATAAAATAAAAACCGTCTACTAAATGGTGACTGCTTTTCGAGACAGCGCCAGAGTAAACAAAGTTGCTTGAAGTTTGAAGTTTTCTTAAAAAGTAATGGAAGGGACTTATTTCATTTGCATTATTTTACTTCTAGAATATTAATCGACTCCGTTGTGAATACGTTGTGAAACCTAATGTCATTTGAAGACGAAAAATGTAAGTATATAATAATTACGTTAAAATGTAAGTAAGCACATTATTTAAAATTGTTTTCTCACTAATCCACTTAAAGGGTATTGAAATAATAAATATACTTTTTCTCTCTCGCTGTATTATTTCGACAGTTCCAGTTCAAATAATTTAATTTCTATTATTCTACGAACATCAATCAATTCGATTTGTGATATGTGTGATAAAGCTATCATCATCATTCTCGTGCACTTTGGGTCGGCGCAGTATGTTTTCATCTTCTATACTTCTCTCTATCTGATGCAATAATACCTAATAATATTATTATTATCATTTTCGATAGATTATTTTTTTTATACTTAAAAACAAAGAAATTACTCATAATTCTCAAAATCTTAATCATCGGCCTACGTACTAAGCTCTCTTGCAAAGAAGGCATGAGCATCGATCACATTTTATATGATTTTTCATTGGTCTCTTCCCGTATATTTGCTTCACTGACCTCCCTGCCGATACAGTCACAAACTATTCAAGTAAAGAACACATAAACAGAGACGTATTTCACGTCCCGGACGTCCGTCTCACTCTACGAATGGGCTGCATTCAATGTAGAAGCATTTTTAACGTTGCCAGTTGTAAAAAGTAAAATATAAAAACAAAGTTCGAGTGAGATCCGAAGTTGCGTAGTTTTATTGGAGGTTCTGGTTTTAGTTTGAATGTAAAATACTGGCTGTTATTAAAATAAAATTAATGTATTCGTATTTTGAAATATATATTTTTGTACTTCTACAGGACTATTGTTCCAGGGGTCATATTATTTGTCACGTTAAAGTGATCCAGTTTTCACTTCGAAAAAGAGACTATTCGCCTTCTATTTCTCAATGTATGAAATACTTAGTTCTGGAATTTGAAAAAAAAAACCCTTCTAAACAAGCCTAATATTACTAACGAAGAAAAAACATTACATTTTTTAAAGCATCTACGACCGACGATCTATAAAGGCTCTCACGGCAAAGGAACTCGTTATGAAAACCTGAAAGTCTTCATCGACTGTCGATAACTCGATAGTCAATGAGCATTTATCGATTCTTATTAGATATTCATAGCAACGTCGTGATCGGAATATCCGACTCTCATAAATAAACGAAGTCGTTCGTAGAAGAAGCGTTGCAATCAAGCCGGGGTTATGACATGCTGGAATAATTAATATTTTATTATCCTTTTATGTATGAACTTTGAAAAAATTACAGTGCGTCGGAAAAAGACGTCGTATTAAATTCAAAAACCATTTATTAAAAACTAGGCTTTGACTAAGTGAACAAAAGAATGCCTCCAAAACGCTTGCCCTTCACCACTTCTTATGTGCTTTTGCTAGGAAGAAGTGGCGCAACAAACTCCCCAGCAATTTAGATATACCTTCATGCGATGATTATCAGTTTAAACTGGCATATCAACCTAGTGAGGAAAAAGCGTATGATTATCTACTAACTTAAGTTGCGTACATAGCGGTCAGTCTATAAGTAGATAATTTACATATACTTACTTTTTGTAGAGCCCAAAAGTCTTAAACCTATACCCATTCTTTGTATGACGTCTCTGTAGTAGAGATCAGAATACTCGAATAGTCGCTTAATGTTTAATGTCCATATTCAGCTGTAATCGGTAAAAACAGATTAATTTGCGTTAGTAAATTATTTATTATTTTCATTACGTGGGCAGTCCTTACGAGTTGAAAATCCATAAGAGGTAGGGATTATTTATTTGGTTACACAGAATTATGGATGGGTAAGTTTTTAATACGATTATAAAGATTACAATGTTTACAAATATTACATGTATATCATAATGTATCTAACTCATCATCATCAGCCTATATATCGTCCCACTGCTGGGCACAGGCCTCTTCTCATACAGAGAAGGCATGAGCATTGTACACCACGCTTGCTCAAGGCAGATTGGCGATTTCAGACTTTTAATGTCCAGGTTTTCACTCGATGTTTTCTATCACCGTAAGTCAGAGACGCCTAAGATTTACTTAGAAAGTACATATGACTTTAGAAAAGTCACATTCGTACTCACCAGCTTTCGATCCCGCACACTCGTACACGAGAGGCAGGTGCCACAACGACAGTATCAAACTCATTTTGATATATCCACCGGTCACTATATTTTCATATTTTTTTTTAAATAGGTATATATTTTCCAACACATTCGCCAACCATCGTCCTCATTACATAATAAGATTTACTTAACGTCCACCCAACTATATTCACGCCATGTTTTAAGCAATAAGGGTGCGCCTCCGGCTAACGTAAATATGACCTTACGATCCCCTCCAGTTTTTTATGCACGGACTGCGATTTGGGATAGGTACTTGGAATCACACGTTCAATTTAACCACGATATGTCAGTGTCTGACTGTCTGTTTCCTATTGGGTGTTTCTGTTATATTTGAATACTAGCTTCTGCCCGCGACTTCGTCCGCGTGGAATACTGGTGCTCTGCTCCTATTGGTTTTAGCGTGATGATATATAGTCTATAGCCTTCCTAAATAAATGGGCTATCTAACACTGCAAGATTTTTTTTAATCGCACTTGTAGTTCCTGAGATTAGCGCGTTCAAATAAACAAACAAACTCTTCAGCTTAATTATATTAGTATAGATGTACATATGTTTGGTATGCCATAACAATATGCTTATAATCTTCAATGGGATTTGCAGAGAAGTATCGATCTTTAGACAATACATTAATTTACTTTTGTTTAAGACTAGCTGTATCCCACGGTTTCACCCGCATCCTAATGGACCATTTTGTGTAACCCTAACCAAATTTTATCACACACAAACTTTCGCATAAAATTTATGTTATTAGTAAGATTTTGGAAACTACATGCTATTGAGCTTGCAAAAAAAAACACCTTGTATTCAAAGTCCCATTGCGCATTGCTAGGCAAATAGCTCTTCTGATACAGAAAAGGCATATTTGAATATTTGTGCTGTAAAATAGTTCATAATACGTAAGAGAAGTGTTTTTTTATCAACAATCTTAATGAAATTCCTTTATTCTATTTGAGCTGAGACATCCTCCATTGTTTTATGAAGTCGAATAATCTAGGGCTATATTTTCTTTATCTACGGAATTTATTTAAAGGTATTTTTATATCATAAGGTTCTAAATTCTATATCAGATATCATGTCAAAGGCCGTCAGGCGGATTTGAGAAAACTCTAATCAGCAGACTATAAGACAAGAAAAATAAGAAATTCTACATTATAATTCTTATAATAAAAATACATGTATCCTCGAAAAATAGTCATACAAAAGTATTTTCTCTCCTGTTAAATATTGGTAGAATTTACGCAGCCATAATTACTCGCATGATGGTATAGACAGACGTTACACGTCCTGAATACATGAGCTAACTTGACACAATAATAAGTACCCTCTATTGTCGTCATGGAGTGGTTAACAAACGGAGTGATCATTTCACAACGCGATCGACAACTGCACAAACACTGTTTGCCGCCTGCTGGAAAAATAAACAACGGTAAATTTCAATGCTTCATGTCAAGCTGCAGGTATTTATGTATCGATAATTGACCTATGGTTTTTAGAATAAGACGATGAACACCGATAATAACCTGCGTTCCCTCCAAAATCACAAATTAAGATTATTATTACGTTTAGCGATTCCGGCAATTTTTCAGTTATATTTACATTAATCATATTGCACTAGCATACCACAGATATATCTATATTTGAAATTAAGAGATAACCACGTGATAATTTTAAAATAGTGATGGAACCAGTCATATTTAAGTAAAGGACTGTGTCCTTTACTCATTTTAATATACCCAAGTTCTCCATTTGTTCATATCTCCGTGGTTGTCACTTGTCACCGACCTACTCAAGTATTCTGGTCCTGTCAGACGAAGTTTTCCTTCAACTCGTTTTAATATGATACTAAAGTTGGATATAATCCGCACTTTAAGAGTTTATTCCACGATATTGCCGATAAAAAGTGGGAAAATGGAGGCGTAAAATTTTTTGTTGGTGCTCAGACAATTTTGGTTATTGTTATTCAAGTTTAAGAGGGTTGCGTATTCATTGTTATAATGAACGAAGTATTATATTTATAACGTATATTTTAAAGCGATGTGGGATTTTTATTTCATTTTATCTTATACTTATAGCAAGCCTTAATTGCTTACCCAATGTATGGTTAGGTAAGGCTCTATTCTCACTTTCGCTTTCTTTTATGTGACTTGTCTGTTTGTACATACTCGTACTATTGAATATTCGACCAATGCCTTTTTTAGGGACAGAAAATTATCAAAAGACTCCTCCCGCTGCGGGTGAAGTGGGAGAGAGTGTCTGACTCTTACTGACTAAACCCTATGTTCTTTCCTACGCATCATGCGTTTCGAGGCTGCGGTAACTCTTTCAAACAATCCCGTCCTCAACCAACGCCTTGACTTCTACTTACGGAAAAGATTATTATTATCATTGGCCTGTTTATTATTCCAATTCTGGGCAATGACCTCTTCTCATTCAGAGAACGTATGGGCATTGATCACATGATTGGTAATTTTAGAATTTTTAAACCTAGGTTTTAATAACAAGTTCATTATCTTCTCCCCAATTAAGCAGAATGTATCTTCTGTTATAAAACCCTGAACATGATAGCAAAAACAAAAATATGAAACCTCTAACTCGTCTTTACATGCAAGCCCCATACAATATTCACTAAAACTATATTTGTTGCTTGTTTGCGTTTTTCAAACGCTTCAAAAACTGTCCGTACCTAGTTTTTTCCAGCTAAAATCGGACTCCGCACGTTTTTCTATTCGTACATTGTTCACGGTGCCCTGAACAATCAAAAGTTGCTTTTCATTTAACTTATCGGGTTCCAAACAATGCGGGTATCGGAAAACGCGGGAACTGCGAAATTGGTTTATACCTTTGTCTTGTTGCTTTAAATCTCTGAAAGAATAGGATTTTATTTAGGAACATGAATATGTATGTGTGCGTGGGTTATTTATGTGTCGAAGATAAAATCAATTACAAGAATTGAACAATGATTTAGATTTACAATGGCTAAAAAACTTATAGAGCACCTAGTAAGTAGGTATTTCAACCTCTGTCTAATAAAAGTAAATCCACAATTTACAGAATTATCTACAATATTAAATCTACGTAAATCCCCAAAGAAATAAACAAAATAATAAAAACTAATTTAACTTTTAATCTAAACTTAAACAATGGAAAATTAAGTCTTTTTAAATCTGCTGGAAAGCCTTTGTGTCACGCGTCGGGAAATCTAAAAAGACAGCTACAGCAAGACAAAATAAAAATGGAAATTCTTTCAGTTTATTTAATTATTTTGTCAAATATGTTTTTAATGTATTTTTTTTTAAATTATTTTTTATCACAATAAGTTAATTCTCGCGGTGTCACCCGCGTTGCTAGTATTTTTTAACTTCAGAAACAAAATATTTTAACAAAATTAAATCGTGCATAACAGCAGAATATAAATCAAAAATTATTTTAGTTCATAAAACTGTTGTAATTAATTTCGAGGAAGTAATTCTGGCCATCCGGCCGAGAACTCCGCAATTTCCTGGCGATATTGTACGCAGATCTTTAGATGGCAATGTCGTTATAAACTTAGATACTGTCGGAAATTAGTCTTAAGTAATAATCGTAATATTAAATAGAAATAATAGGGGTTTTATCAAAGAGTTTCATAGAAATTTGTTCTTTGATGAAAACGAATTACCGCCCAAAGAGAGACAATTTTGAAAAGACACTGTAAAATTGAAAATAAATTGTAGGTATACCTACACTACATAAAAAAAAACCAACACGAAGTACGAGTAAACATAGAAAGTTGACAATCAAAACAAAAACGATTATTTACTTGATCATTTAACTCGAAATTGAAATAGGAAATGAAATATTTAGTGCCATATTTCAGTTCAGAAGGCTTGTCCACCACAAAACCTAAACCATTCATACATAATTCGGGCATCAAAACAACCCTAAACTGCCGATATGGTCCATCCGCCGCACACTCGACTGTCAAAGGGCCCAGCAGGTGAATTGAATCAGGGTCTCTTTGGCCCAAAGGGTACCGACCACTTACAACTTTACCCAGAATAATGGATACGAAACCGCACGTCATGAACTTCCACTTGATATTGCAGTATGGCCGACAATTCCATTTACAAATTTGAATTGAGAATAACTTTAGCTGATAGCTGATTGGAGATTGTTGGTCGGAGCTTTTTCTCTGTTTACTTTTATTTTGTAGTTAGACTGAGATTTAAAAATGAGTTATTACAAGTGAACTTTACTACGCTGTAGATAACTTCACATGTAGGAAATAACAAACGCCACAGACCGCATGCGGTATTACTATTGCCGTTAAAAATGCATCGCATTTATACTTTAACATAAATGTATTAAGAGCGAGTTTGAGAAAAGTAGAAACTTTAATATATCTTTTTTGCAATATTTTTTCTCACAGTAAATCTTTGCGTTAATCCTTTGGGTATACCTACTAATAAAAACACACTATACATGGTTTTGAAATTTTAACATACGTATGTCACAATTTTTACGCGACTGTGGATGTATTTAAATGTTTTACTATCTTTTAAACATAGTCCCTTGTTATAAGGTAGTAAACACACAGTCGCCAATATAACGCCCTCTGCACACGTGAGCTTACGTTAGAATTACGTCTATCATCCCATTACAAACCACTTCGATAGGCCCATTGTAAGTGAAGCAATGGATGTAATTCTCCAGACGTTAGCCCGCATGGACCGTGTACAGTGTACACGGAGCGTTATAATTCTATTTGTTGGACATGAATATAGAATGATGGACTAAGAAATATACTAACGTGGTGTTGACGGGTTAAAAGTTTGATTTAAATCGCTGTATTTTGATTCATACCGTCGAATGTTCTACAAAAATCTGGTACTTAAAAGCAAATACGAATTAATTTTTTGAATGTTTTTAACAATGTCTATTTTTTATGTATTGCTTATAAGTACATAGTTCCATAATTCTTCAATACTTTGTTACCTACTCCGTTTAGTGAACTGGTTGTTTTCATTGCCAAAGCAAAAACAACATTATATGCGTGGAAATAAAATCGATATTAAATAAACTAGATAAAATCTATCTGTACACTTTGATACTCTTGCGGATTTTGGTATTATTCAATTTTTTTTTAAACCAAGCAAATATCAATGTTAATCCCGGAGAACACGATACCTAAACAACAAAATTAAAAAATCGGCAAACGACGATATAAACTAAGCTCCTCCTTTTATAAATCGGCTAATGACGTAGGTACAGTATACACGACCAACCAAAAATCCCCTCTTATTCAAAATCCAGACTAACCGATGCAGTGAAACAGCCCCAACTTTTGTTGTATATTTACCCTCATACACCGGCCACAGAACACGAACTAATGATGCGCGCTCAATGGAGTGTAAACTGAAACAATAATTAAACTTTCAATTCCACCAAACACACCAATACAAACATACGGTTGGCAACTCATACGGAACTATCTGATATCGCTTAACGTTCTCATATGCTCGGGTTGGGATTAAATACAAATCAGCAATACGATGCCGGGCGGATTCCTCTTGGATCTGCATTTGAAATTGGAATAATAAATTGGAATTCGGTTTTAGGTCAACTGTAGACTGTTTATTCACATATCGAAGGAAAAAAAGGAAAGAAAATAATGTACAAAGTTAATGCTTATTTCAGAAATTTTAGAAATCTCTTCCAGCATACCTGCGATTGGAGAATAGCAATGAAAGAGATGTAGACAGGTGCGTTAAGGAGAAAAGAAATACATAACCACATGAGAGACAAGACAGTGTGTTTCCACCTTTTGTAATTTGTCATTTTTAATAGCTGAGAATTTGATAAAAGATAGGAGGTTCTACAGTGATAAAGTGGGGTCTTATAGTTACTAGCTGTTTCCCGCGATTTCACCCGCGAAATTAGAGAACTTCTTCATGCATCCGGATAAAAAGAAGTCTATAACCGTCTTCAGGGTACCATGAAATCTTTACAAATAAATACAATCATTCATATTTAAAATTTGCTTTTTTTTTCTTTAACGATTTTAGTTGATCGAGCTGAAAAAAACTAAGTGGAATTATGAAAATTACATTTTTTTATGTTATATTTTTACTTAACAACTAAAAGTACCAAGTAAGTATTTTGTATATAAGTTAGGTTGGGCGTAAAAGTAATAAATCATGGCGAGTCATGTACTATTCGTCGAATATTTCTCGTATTCCATAAATTTTGGTATTCGGCTATATGAAAAAAATATAGAAAATTACTTATTTACTTATATTTACAATAATAAAAACATAAAAATAATAAATTATACTAATATAATTAGGCATCAAAATATTCATCCGCATCGCTGTCAACGGGAATCGTGCCCAAAAGGCTGGCTGCATTGCCACGTTGGATGGCAATGCTGATTCTTTGACCGAAATATAGGCCAGCCCTTTGATCACGCGTGGAGTCTACTAAACGTTTGCCTATATCACGAAATAGTAGACGGGCACTTGGACCCCATGGCCCTAATGTTTCTACCCCAAACGGCTCAAATATATAATTACCACTAAGGTTTATATATTTGCGCCGTTTAAGGTTTTCTGCAGCTGCGGCAGCTGCACCAGCACAGCCCACCGTACTGGGAAGATGGGATGGAGCAAGGGTGTCGACACAAGTTGCATCCCACACCAAAGACCTTCCCATCTTCCATGGCATTACAGACATCCCATCCGGTCTCTTGCCGTCGTCGCGTGCCAAACCATTGGGTTCTAGAACGGCTGGCTGAAAATTACTTGTATTAGATTCAATTTATACGAATAAATATTGCCAAACATTATTTACTTTGTTGATCGTTATAGGCAGCGTGACTGCTGAGCGCTAGGTCTTGGATTCGAATTCCAGGTCGGAAAAGTAAATTTCTCAATAATAGAGTTTGATTTTTGCCGTTTTGGGTTAATACCAATAGATTTGCTTCCTTTTGCATGGGATATGAATACAACTGGCAAAATAGGTTTATGGTACAAACACACATCAGCTAAACCCGTATGTGCGACGTAATGTAATGACTTTTTTGTGGTTTTGAAAAAAAAATATGTATAATTATGGTATTTGTTTTAAAAAATCCAAAAGAATCAGGTTACCAGAAACACTACTCAGTACTTTTTAACCAGTTGAAAAACCTGTAAGCTGTTACAAAAACTTCAAAGTGTGCTGTTCTTACGTATGAACTATCCTATATATACCACAACTACAGCCTAGGTACCACGGTACGACGCCGACGTTTAAACGATGTAACCAGTCGGAATCACGTTAATAATATATCGTAAACTTGTGTCACGGTCTCTGAGTGTGTCATGGTCTGAGAGACATGGTAAGTGGTGCCACCTTGCCTGTAATTCCCCTCAATGACAGACAATTGCGTGTATTGCAAAGGAAATGCAAATGTCGATTAATCTATGAGAATGAGGATTGATTTTGTTACCGCTTTGTTTAACAATGAGAGACTTACCAATGTTGATATTTTAAATGGAATGTGAGTTTATTTGTTACGGTTTAACGGTAAAACGGCTGAATCGATTTCAATAAAATTTGCTTTGGAGACAGATGGGACCCTGGAAATAGTTATAGGCTACATTGTGTCAGGGTGCGTAAAATAATTTTCTAAGCACGCGGGTAGTAATAGATAAATCGCAGGTTGTACTCATGTATAACGACAGAAAACTTTGGCATAAATATATGAGTAAAAGAAAATAATCTGTTCTTTCTGCTAGTATAGAATCCAATTGGTGTATCACGTAAATGAACAAACAACAATAAAAACGAACAAATACTTTAATATTGCATAGTCTACTTTGTAATCGAGTTTTAATTACAGCTTGGCAAAAAAGTCTAGAAACGGAACTAATTTTTTTTATTGCTGGCAGCCTGTGGCAATTAATGTCGTTCTGTGACGTTCGATGTAAACAAAGTTCGCGAGTTACTTATTTTTTTATTTCGACCATCAAAACGTTAATAAAACCACATTATAATAAATAAAACCATTGGGAGTACTAGCAAGGAAACAATTTATAATGTTTATAGGCGATATCTGGTCGAACATGAGGCTTAAATTCTTCTTTCCGATCTCGACGATATTTACCAAAGTACCGCCATTATGACAGGTATGTAAGAGTTTGTTTTGTTGTATTTAGTTGTATCAAGTGTTAATTTATGATCTCTATTTGGTTTTGAATTGCTTGAATACGAAATAAGTGAAATTTTGAACAATAAACATCGAGCATATAGGTTATGTTTACGTTTTGTCTTTGACACTTTGGTATAGCGCGCCTAGATTAATTGATACTTGTTTGGCTTGAGCCTTGATACTCTGCAATATGTAAATTCGATTTCTAAATAACTTTATCTATGAGCGTGATCACAAGATAATATAATACTTTTCGTAGCTAGCATTAGAATATTACAAAAAAATAGATATCGTAGACTTTTTACATTTAATATTGATAGAGGTTTAATCAAATGTTTAATCTTTATAGGAAGCACCAAACGTGCATTTCAATCTATATCCGACTAGGATCAGAAGAATTCATGCCAGCACGTTATCAAAATAGAAAAAGTATTATGAATTTATGAGAGGGCTAGTACGTGGACATGAAATGTTGAGGAATCAATCTCCAACATGATAGCGCAGTGCCTTTGAATCTGAGCGTGACTCAGATGAGTTTATGGCTAGCTCTAGCCAAGACATGGATTTGGAGGGCGTGGAATATTTAGAGTAAGATTTATTGGAATCAATTATAATAATGCTATACTCATAAGTCTTTTTATTATACCCATTTTTTTTTTATTAAAACACAGGAGTGCTTACATTATTAGTCCTTATAAGTAATTTGTATTCAGTTACATGATGTGAATACATTGTTATTACATTTTATAATAGTTACTGATTTTAATAAATTAAAAATAAATCAAAGTAGAAAAAAATACAGCTTAGTATCAAGACGATAGGCTGGTACGCTATACGGTCGCAGCGGGTTGCCACACGAACGGTAAAGTGGCGCCCCTATTAATTTCTACTCTTTTGTGCCAAGCTGTAGATAAAGATATATTTAAAGCAATTTATTCAGTGTGAAAGCTTAAAATAACGCAAAAGACCGTTCAAAACCTTACCTACCTTTTTAAGGCACTCATCAATCATCTCTGAGCTTCATCAAACCTTAACACCCCGTCGTCCACTAAGTACATTCGGGGGTTAAACCCCCCATTCACATGCTGAGCTCGTCCCAACATCATGAGCGTACTACACTATTCTATAATATTAATATTTCCCTGCAAGTGCGTCATGCATCTCAGGATGAAGCACTCTCAGTAATGGAAACTACCATTATAAATTTTCAACACTAAGAGCTTGTCAGAATAAGGTGACATTGATATTTTTCCTTAGAATCAGCTTTGAGTAGCAAGGTAGGTGGTCTAATAGTGACGTCATAAGGTGACTCTGTATCTTGCTCTCTTCTGTAAAATGTGAGGTTATTGTACTCTCAATTAATATTTTTTTATAAAATTAGAACGAGATACAAAAAATAACATACAAACTAGATAGAGCGAGGAAGTGTGATATATTTTCAGTGAACAAATTTCATTATTTGTAAAACATAGTACAGTGTACACACAAAAAAGTATCATACATCAATAACAATTCATATTGATTATACAGCTTAAACAACTCTTCAAAGAATTAAAAAAACATTCTTACATCCAACAAAACCAGTACAAGTTAAAAAACTGATAGTAACCGATATGTAACAACTTTTCAATGCGATAAAATAAATCAAAGATTATTGAACACATCGACAGTCTTGCTCTTTACACTCGATATAGCATCAACCATACCGAACTTTGGCCATTACATGTCGGCTAACTTAACGAAATATGTTTTTCTCACAGGAAAACATGTATTATTCACTTTCAAGGTATTATGGAGAAAGTACAGTTGGTATTTTAACTCTTCACGTAGGGATAAAGTTTTTAAGAACATTAAAAATTCATACTTATTTTATGACATAGTAGGAAAATCAATATAAATAATAATAAGTGACTGTTTTTAAAGACAATACTATGATAAGTACGGGATTCACCACACACCAACTGACTCGGACATTATTTGTGAATTTTAAAAACCCTCAACGCAAAGTCGGCCTAACCTGAAAATCGAACCCGAATACTTCAACAAAACAAGACCTGCGGACACAGCCAGTGCTAGTGTACAGGCCTGACACCTGACCTGAATAACGTTAAAACAAGGGAACAAAGGGTGGTTCCATCATCCGTGCTAAATAGTAATCGGCGTAGGCATTAAAGATATCCATACCAAATTTCAGCTTTCTAGTACAAAGAGCCTCTGAGCTATGCCGCGGACAGATAGACGAACATGGCAAAACTATAAACATGCCTGGTTGACTACAAAACCCTTAAAATTTTGAGAAGAATAAATTTAATGATCTTTTAACATCCAAAAACGATCCTAATACACATTTTCTTAATAAAAATTAAGCCCACCTGCCACGAGTCTCATAATTTGTTCGCTTCATTAAACATTGTTTAGCAAACACCGCATTGTTTTGAATCTTTCACATTGTTTATATTCGTATTAATCCACCTCGACTTATTTTGTATTAAAGGGTCCACTTTTAATCCTTTAGCGGCTTTTCCCATTAACATTAGGTAGATCTGTGATATCGGGGAAAGGTTTTTCAGCATATTGCAGCGATAATTAATATTTTATGAGGCTTTCAGGGGACGTAGGTATTTATTATGGAATTGTGTGAATTGTATGTTGATACCTTATATTACTGGTGTTGTGGAGTTATTCATTGAAATGTAAAGGAATATTTTTCAAGATCTTAAATGTGAGTGCACCCAGTCGTTTAGTTGTCAAAGGTGCTTGCTGTTTTTCTTTTATAATAAATGCTTCTTTAAAATGAGGTTATTTACCTCCCTTGAATAATAAATTCGAATGCATTCGGAAAAGTGGAGAGAACAAAGACATAATATGCTGATATCGTTCTACTTACAGCATAATAATATCGTAAAATTCTATACGGATAGCAGTAGTTTATTGAAGCAATGTTTCCATGTAAATAAATTATATTACATTTTCTAAAAACCTATTTTTATACATAAACTGATAAGGTGAAAATGCTTATGCTATTGATTTTATCTTTGTACGAAACTTTTCTTGTCTACGAGCATTATTTTCCTCTATGATTTAAGCATAAGATATAATATAAGCCGGGTTGATGGTTGACATCAGGGCCGACTACCCCATGTAGCTTCGGGCTTTTAGGCCCCTCGCCCACGACGACTTTTTGTAGCGATGCTGTCGCGCGTTTGGTAAACGCGCGTCAGTAGCGCTACTAACGCGTGTTAGTCGCGTTTGCAACGCGCTACTGCATCGCGACTGTATCGATGCAAACGCGCGACCGTGTTGGACGACATTGGGTGAAGAACGGATCATTGCCTACGCTTCGGCTGCTTACGTAAAAGCAGCACCAAAGACAACGTGACTAATGTTACCTCAACGTAGTCCATCTTGCAACCGTAGCGATTGTCGGTATTTTTGTGCTGTAAGGGAGCATTCAAGTATTACGTAACGCAATTTGGGGGAGGGGAGGGTCTTGTAAAACGTTACAAGGGCGGGAGAAAGGAATTTTAAACAACCGCGTTACGTAATTTTTTTTTTATTTTAATAATAAAACTAGGGAATTACAATCTTCCAAATCGGCAACCCTTTTCGTTTATGTTTTACGTGGAATCCCTCGAAGAAGAAGGGCAAATTAGCTGCTCTGCATTGTGCGCCATAGTGAGGCATTGTCTGAGGATGCCGATTGGCTCAAAGACGAAGTTGATGCAAGTGTTTTAACAATACCGGAACCTTCTTCGTCTGCTCTCCAAATACCTGTAATGAAAGAGTCTGAGTGGCTGGCAAACCCGTGGACAGAGGAGCAGTAATTACAATTGAATTGTGTTTTACGTACCTACACTTATTTGATTTATGACTAAATAAAACATATAACTTAAAAATCTCCTCTCCTCTTATTACTATTGCAAACGCAATTAATACAATAACAAAGGTATAATTTGTTCAACATAATTGTGACTTCAATGGTCACTTAAATGTTACGTAACGTTTAGGGAGGGGGGTACAGAAAAAGGTTACCGTGCGTTACATAGGTGGGAGGGGGGGTCTAAAATCTTCAAAAATTGCGTAACGTAATACTTGAATGCTCCCTTACTGAATCGCGTTTGCATCGCGACAGAAGCGCGACAGTATTGCGTTAGCATCGCGACTGAAGCTGAGCCCGTGGGCGAGGGCACACAGCTAGCGACCGCTTCGCGACTGTATCGATGCGGACGCGCGACAGCATCACTACAGCATCGCTACAAAAAGTCGCCGTGGGCGAGGGCCCTAAGATACATAAATTTTAATATTATTCTCTTAAAAAATACACGAAAATATAGAACGGATAATACTACACGTACACGTGACACTCAAAGTAATTAATTACTCATTTCATCCCCCACAAAAGATGGAGGGGGAAGAAACTAATAAATGATTTCCTTTCTACGATTTCCATCCAATAAGTACCAACGTACCTACTCACAACAAAAAGCAGAGATTAGGAAAAATCTTTTTCCATTAGCAATTAATCCTTATAAGTCCATGTTATTATAAGATGATACTTTCCGACTCGACGTTTTTATTACGCTTTTAATATTTTTTTTATCTTTGGAAGTCCGTTCCATTTTTCTAATTTTATAAATGCGATAGTTTGAAAGCTTTTTATTTAAGCCGTTTGTGTAAGTTCTGTTTTGACTTTGCAACATGATATATAGAGATATATATATATCTTTATATTTTAGAGATAGGTTAATGATATTATAGTTATTATGTCTACTTGGCAGTGTAATGGAGTTCAGTGCAAAATATTTCTTTCAAGCCTAAATCTAACAAAATTTGTTCAAAATATTGTTACGAAGAATTCGACAAATTGCACGGTTTACTTACTTATTCTGATCTTAATTATATATGTTTCACAATTTACAGTTTTAGTCAAGTGGCTAACATTTATAAAAACAACTTTTATTCATTCTTTAGTCACAGCTAAGTTGCGAGTTCACTGATAAGAAATTCTTATTAGAAAAACGTCACACGAAACATTTTTATACGACGTAAAAAATGTATGAATAAAAAAGTACTCTATAAGTTACAAAGTAATTTTCTAGCAAATTTAATACTTTTGAATGACTTTACACTATTTTAATTTTGATTAATTGTAATAACTGAAACATTCGTTGGAAAAATACAATATTATTTTTTATTGTAGCGGCAGAAAAACTTGGAAGTGGTGTTTTGATTATTCGGGCATACGTTACTAGACCTTACTCAAGTAAGAAGACAAGAACGATTTATGAACATCTAGATTATCCCCATCCTCATTACGCTACTTCGCCAGTTCACTCCATATCTGAATGCCTTTATCGACGTAAGCACTTATTTCCCAGCTCGAGGGGGGGACGGACTGCTGGCTCGAATGATAATAGCCTGATTAAGAAAGGTCACGTCTTTCAGCCTTGTTTTGTTTTCACTGAGAAAAAAACAAACAAATGTTTTTTGCGAAAAAGTTTTTATTCGTAAATAACGGAGCCTGAGAGGGCGGTTTTAACTAGTCTCTTTGTATACATAGTTGAGATTTAGCATTGAGAAAAAGGTGTAATAAGTAGCCTGTGGAATGATGGACCGACGATTTAAGGGAGGTGGTGGGGAGCGGATGGATGCAGGTTGCTCAAGACCTGGATGGTTGGCACTCCTTGCGGGACGTTCAGCATTGGATGGCGATAGGCTGTTGAGAAGTAGCCTACAGATGATGTATGTGAAGTGATAAATTTAAACCCGAAAAAAATAGAATGTTTAAAGTACCACAAAACGTATGCAAAGAACAAATACTTTACACGACTGAGGGCTTTACTTAGATATTTCGAGATATCAATAGATTTATTAAAAAACCAATGTTCATTGCCGAATTAAAAAATGTGACAAATACAGAGACGATTTTATTTTCTTGCAATAACTTAAAATGTTTACCCATAAATATACATGTGAAGTTATTAGACATGTTTTTCAATTATATTCGAAATTAGTCCGAGGTATTTATACTAGCAGCAGCCGCCTTCTCTTTACTCTTCGACGCGATTTTTTAGATTCTATAAGAAAAATAAAAAGCGGCACCTGGCAACACTGCTGTCACTTGTCATTCGTTTTCTCCGCGCTCGCATGACGCATCGTAAAAAGTTTTAACTTCCAAAAAAGTTTATTAAAAGCTTAATTTCTAGTAGTGTAAAGTGATTAATATTATCCAAAGATGCTAAAACGCAACAGGGAAGATAAGGAATACGAGGAGGATAAGGAAAGGAGGGATATTGGCAAAAAAGATAGAAAATTACAAAGCTACAATGGCGGAACTTAATCGTAAGTTTTATTCTTTGAAAAACTTATTAATACAGTGAATTATGGTACTATGGTTACATTTTACCTACTTCTCGTTGAGAAGTTTATACTCACATTGTTTTTAGAGGTTTCAACCCTTGTTTTACTGATGTTTTTACATCATGAAAGGAGAGCATGTCCTTGCATGTCAGGACGACAAATAATGGCATTATGTGTTACATTTTGCCTCCTTCTCGTTGAGAAGGTTATGCTCTGGATTGCCATTGATATACAAGGCATTATGTGCTAGTTTTCTATGAAGAACTTAATATCACAGTAAATAACTGTACTATGTGTTACATATTACCTACTTCTCGTTGAGAAGTTCATACATGTTTTTAGAGGATGCAACCCTTATTTGATCTAAGATGACCCACCTACCGATGTTATTACATTGTGAAGGTAGAGCATGTCCTTGCATGTCAGGACGACAAATAATGGCATTATGTGTTACATTTTGCCTCCTTCTCGTTGAGAAGGTTATGCTCTGGATTGCCATTGATAGACAAGGCTCCCAATAACTATTCTACAGTTCAATTGAAAATTAGAGGACAATGGTAATTGTTACATTTTACTTACCTCTCGTTGAGAGGATGGCACTCAGTCTGTAATGTGTCTTGGTGCTAAATACAAAATATACAAGAAGAAACTGAGGCGTTCCATTAATTTTAATGATAACAATACGCACAATACTATACATAGGTGCCTGTCTCACAGATAGATGAAAACTAGTGACAAGTGGGAACACTAGTTCTGAGTTTTGGGATAGAAGCCACTCATTTCAGTTTCATAGCACTTTAATAAATAAATAACCTCTACAAGTATAGATTATATACATTACACATATTCCTGTACCTAATTACTCTGAACGGTTGGGGTATCAGATAGGTACCTAATATGAGTTGTGGTCAGTTATGTTAAAAATTCCATAATTTTTGGCCTAGCACAAGGACCCGAGCAACAGAGTGAAGAAGAGACTGAGTCTCTCATAAAACAGTTAGAGGTGACAGCTCAAGTACATGCCGGGGAACCAGAAAGTGTGCCAGTCGCTGTTGCACATACAGAGATATGGAACTATCCAGCGACATTGTTTTGGTATTAGGTGAGGTGTTTGGCACCCAAAAGGACTATATGATGAACCTAGCATATTTAATATTATCAAAAATATTTTGTTTTGACAAAAGGATCAGTGAGAGATCATACACAAGGCTGCAGTCATAACAGCTAATGTAAAATTACTGGATGCACCAAAACTCACAACAAACTGAACATCTGTATTTAAAACTAAAAGAGACAGTGAAAACTACCACAGTCATGAAGATAGGGGGCAATGTACTCAAACCAAAGAACATTGCAGCAAATACAAATATGTCAATGCCAAAAAACTACCAGTAGTTCAGATGTCCCTACCCACCTCCAGCAATCAGAGGAACCAACACACATCGAGGGAGAAGTAACAACAAACGCACAACAGGAGATACCCGCCCACCAGCCACAGAAGTACCATAAGCAACAACAGTCATCCTCTAGCAATCTCCGAGCCAAGTACCCTTAGAGGTAAAGTTTGCTGCTCGTCTCAAATATTTTTATTCCCACTGGGTATCTTTTGCCAAAGACTCCGTCATATTACATGGGGTAAGAGGATACTCTATCCCTTTTTTCAATCAATCTGTGCAAGATCAGATTCCGTATAATAATTATTTCAATAGAACGGAGAAATAGATTCTCATACAACAAGTAAATAAACTGTTAGTTCTAGGTGCTATCAGTCTATGCCAACCTACATCTGATAAATTTTTATCTATGTACAATATTTCTATACCTAAAAGGATGGATCACACAGATTAATCTTATTTAATTTAAATGTTAAAAAATTAAATTAAATCATTATGACTAACTAGATACTAGAGGATATTAGGCCTTTATGTAAATTAGTCGTACAGGGAGACTTCATGTGCTGGTCTGTTATAGACCTCAAAAATGCAGACTTCTGGTACCAATTACACAATTCAAATTTAATAACAAATTATTCGAATTTAACTGCTTACCTTTTGGTCTGTCCACTGCCACATTTGTATTTACCAAATTGTTAAAGCCATTAGTAGAGTATCTGAGAAATCAGCCAGGGATAAGAATGGTAGTCCACCTCAATGACATAATTTGTCTTGGCGCAGTATATGAAGAATGTCTTCATAATATGTACAAAAGTAGTAAGAAAATTATTGTAAAATGAAGGCTTTGTTATTAACAAAGAGAATAGTTGAAATGTCCCCTCACAATGCTGTGAATACTCAGGATTTGTAATCAATTCTGAAGTTATAACCTTAAGCCCTATTTAAAAAATTAAAAAAAAAATTATAAAAAATAAAAAAAATAAAAAATCATTAATAAATACTTAAAATTAAAGTTACACTCAATTAGAGATTTTGCTATGTGACTTAGAAATTTAGTATCAAATTGCACGGCTATATCATAGGGTTTTGTTTACACAAGGTTACTTGAGAAAGAGAAAAAGAAATTTAGCCCTTGAAGTTTCAAATGGCAACTAGGATCATAGATTAGAGATTAATAGTGAAATAAAAATAGAACTACAGTGGGGAAAAAGAACATTTCCAATAGAAGTAGCAATATTAAACAATATAACTTCACTCTAATTTTTTTTTCAAATGGTTCACTAAATGGTTGGAGAGTTCATTGTGATGGGAAGAGCACTGGGCTACCTCCAGTTGGTCGAAATGGGAAAAACAACAACATATAAACTATTTGGAGTTGTTAGCTGCAAACTTTGCATTACAAAGTTTTGCAGTAGAAAACTGTAAGATATTACTTAGGATTTACAAAATACTATGGCCATAGCATATATAAACCGTATGGGAGGAGTGCAATATCCCAAGCTAAATAAGATTGCAATACAAATTTGGCAATGGAGCAAAAAGAAGAATATTTGGATTTTTGTTTCTTGCATAAAATCTAAAGAAAATAAGGAAGCTGACTTTGAGTCCCATAATTTCAATATAAATACATACTGGGAACTGTCACATAAGTTATTTAATTGTATATTGTTCATCAATTTGGCCAACCAGATATAGATCTTTATTGCATTACGTCTAAATCATAAGTGTCCAAAGTATGTATCTTGACATAGCGACCCATATGCCTGGAACATTGATGCCATTATAATTAAATAGAATCATTTATCTTTCTATGCACCCCCCTTTAGTATGCTGCTTAAAGCTCTACATAAAATTGAATAGACCAGGCTACAGGCATTATAGTCTGTCCAAGATGGCCATTGTAACCAATGCTCGGCTTTGAAATCTCTATTAGTTTCAGATATTATGACTACAGGACCATCAGACGTTATTTTAACGTCTCCTTTCAGAATCCCGCGTACACCTTACTCTGGGGGTGTGCATATTATCAGTCAAACCTTCAAGAGGAGAATGATAGCAGAAAAAGTAATGAACACTATGATAGCCCCAATATCAGAAAACTGGATAAACAATACAACAGTTGCCTGCGACAATGGTGTTCCTATGCAAAGGAATTCAACATAGATATGTATAATGCTTCAATTCCTATAATAATTTCTTATCTCGCTAAGATCTTCGATAAGGGGTCTTTTGATCAATTATCAAACTGTCACAGATCGGCACTCTCTCTCATAATAGGTAGCCATGTAGGTCCAGACGATAGAATTAAGCGTTTGTTTAAGGGTTTCTTCGAATTACGTCCAACTAAAGCCAGATACAATAATGTGTAGGATGTGTTGCAGGGATATTAGAATATGTAAAATCCTTGTTTCCTCTCGATAGCTTAAGTTCAGAAAATCTCACAAAGAAGCTAGCTATGCTGATTGCGCTAGCTACAGGACGTGTCCAAACCTTGTTTTGCATATATACCATTAATATAAAAATATTATAATGAGGGTGTAATCATAATGATGATTACAGATATCCTAATAAATTCATGTCCAAGTAGAAGGTGCCTCAGATTCATATTACCTTTTTTAAACGATAAATCCAAATATTATCATAGTATATTAAAAAAAAAAAAAATTATTACATGATTATTTGTTACTTTTCGTATACCTCACAAACATGCAACTACTCAAATTATTAGTAGATGGCTTAGACAAACAATGCACGAAATTGTTAATGGTACATCCGTATTCTCTGCACATTCTACTGGACATGCATCTTCCTTTAGAGCACACAGACAGGGCTTAACTATGGACTCCATACTGCAGGCAGTGGGTGGTATTCGAGATCATCCACTTTTGCAAATCATTATAAAAGAATGAATGATACTCAAGATATCTTTGCTAGGGCAGTTTTAGCTAATTAGCCTGTAGCTAATTAATACTACAACTTCTATGTTCATATTATATATCTTCATATATATAGTGATGTATCTATCTGATTTAAGTAGCTATGTTGATTATCTATAAATGCTGTGATTATAAAGATTGCAGTGATAGTCTCTTATTAAAAGAAGATTAAGTTTTTAATTTTTTAGTTACTTCATTCATAAGGGAGTGTGGAATGTTTATTCTCAAACATTATACTTAAAGTTAAAATACTCAAATGTTATGGTACAAGTATATGATAATTAGCAATTATTGAGTACCTAAGTCTGGTTTAAAATTGTTCCTATATAGATACCTATATTTACTCCATTAAGAACACTAATGATTAGCATGTAGAAAGTTTGTTTAAATAATAAACAACTTGTTTCTTTTATATAAAAGTTTATGAATTCATGTTCTCTAAACATCTGCTAGTATAAATACCTCGGACTAATTTCGAATATAATAAATGGATTAAACGAACTTACCAAGTGAAGTTCAATCCTTATTATATGAAGAAATTAGTCCGAGGTATTAGTTTCCCACCCTCCCAAGATTAACATTGGATTAATCTTCCCATATGTGGGTACCTTGTACCACTGCTCTAAACTGAATGACAAGTGACAGCAGTGTTGCCAGGTGCCGCTTTTTATTTTTCTTATAGAATCTAAAAAATCGCGTCGAAGAGTAAAGAGAAGGCGGCTGCTGCTAGTATAAATACCTCGGACTAATTTCTTCATATAATAAGGATTGAACTTCACTTGGTAAGTTCGTTTAATCCATTTATTCTAAAGCAAAGGCATAGTCATCTAGTGTGATGAATGAAGGTTTTGTTCCAGTGCAAGTGCAACCTTGCTAAAGGGCAAGTACCTCAATGTAACAAAACAAATTATACTCACATCTGAGAAGACATATGTCAAGATATTATATGACTGCCAAAGGCACTCGGGTCTCAAATGGCCAACTTGTTAAATAATGTAAAAAATATATTCTTGTACTGAATATTAAATTTCCATAAAATTCTGACGAAATGTGAAAAGAGCAAAGTTCAACTTTAAAAATAATCAAAAGAAACATTAAATGATTAAGCATTTTTTTCTATCAAATATTAATCATACCGATCTATTCTTATAAGTACTTTTATTCCTAGAAAATTTTTAATATTTGTAAAATTCAATTTACGTGATTCATTAACTGCGTTTTGATTTATGTGCGTCTGAAGCTCAATAACAGAACAATTACTAAAATATTTAAAAATAATATAGGGATACTTTAAAGTTAGCCTTAAATTAGCGACAGATCAGCAACGAAAGTGTATGATGAAAGTCACGCCGAACAAGGAAAGAAAGTCACACGCGACGCAACGTCCAATAGATAACCATCAATTTTAATAGCAAGTGTCGGAAACTACAAAAACTATCTATCGTTCATACTCTCTGGAGATAAGGAATAATACAAGTATAGTACAAGGTCTTTGTTTACTATAAAATGTTGTCGATATATCTTAAAATGACGAAATTATTTCAGCATATTGTGTCACTTGCAATCTCATCCTTAGAACTAAAATCCTATCCAAATCGAATTGGTAAAAAAATATTCAAAATTTACTTTACAATTTTGTCAGCGTGATCAATATGGATATACATACCTACCTCAGCTTTCTAGTACTAATAACATCTGAGTATGCCGCGGAAAGACAGACAGACAGACGGACATATTGCAACTGTGGTTTTTTTGTTGACTACGGAACCCTAAAAAGGGACAGTGCTATTCAGCTATTCTTCCTGCTAGCTACATCTCTTCTCTAAATCCATCCAGATTTAAATCTGGATACACATCTCATTGCAATCTGACCCATGTAGCCAGGACTAAAAATAAACAAATAATTCTGATTCTATACCAATTCCAATTCATTTGAAAATAGATGCGTAATTTAATCTAGCTGGCCAGCATTAAACATTAAATTCAATTTCATAAATGAATACAAAAACAAATTCATCGGAAGTGTCTATCCCAAAACAAATAATAATTTATTAACAGTTGATGTACCCATCTCTCTATTGAACGCATAAAGTTACGTAGGTGACGTCACCCGTCAAATTTGGTGTGTTTTGGCGTAAGTAACTCGTATTTGGTTCAACATCAAATGCCAATCTTAACCCTCCTTACTTGAAATTGTGTTATAGATAGGCACTTACCTCGAAAAATTGTAGGTATAATGTGTATATAGTATCGACGGAGTTTTTTGCCGGTCGTTCTCCATAGGACCTACTTTTTGGAACCGTGCACCTATAGTTTCTAGCTTTGACGTTTTAATAAAAACTGTAATCGGTCTATATAATAAAAAAAAATGACTTTGACTTTGTAGCACTTACGACCTTACTAAAATAAATTGACATTAATTATTCAGGATTTATAGTAAGTCATGGAAACGATAGTTTCGTTTATATAGATAGTAGGTACCTACTTATGTATCTAGAAATTGTTAATTCGATTCTAAATATAATCGTGAAGCCTGAATCTACGAACAAGTTTTAACCAAAGCTTTTCATTAATTTTGTTACATAATACATATTCAACAAACTTTATTACATTTTCAATCTCATATTGATAGCGAACATTAAAATAGGAACATAAAACAAATCTGGAAATATTAAAATCAGAGTTTGCTCTCTCGTTAGAACTAAAGAGCTTTTGAGTATTTTTAACCGACTTCAAAAAAAGGAGGAGGTTATCAATTCGATTGTATTTTTTTTTTTTTTTTATGTTTGTTACCTCATTACTTGCGACTGGGTGAACCGATTTTCATGATTCTTTTTTTATTTGAAAGCTGGTGCTTCCCGTGTGGTCCCATTTAAATTTTATCACTACCGGTTCAGCCGTTTTATAAATATATAAAAAATAACGATTTATCTCTACTTGCTGATATGCCAAATACTTAGATGATTTGGTTATTTACGCTTATTACAACCTAAAAAAGTGGTGTGTTTATTTTGTTAAGATAGCAAGACCGAGACACTGAAAAGCGAAAAAATAAAAAACTTTTACAAAAAAATAAAACCGACTTCCAAAAAAAAACTGAAAAGTAAAAAATAATTTTTATTTAAACGCTTTACGACCAAAACATCGCTTTCGAAGTCGGTGGCGAAATACTAACAATAGTAACTTACAAGACACCGACTTCGAAAGCGATGTTTTGGTCGTAAAGCGTTTAAATAAAAATTATTTTTTACTTTTCAGTTTTTTTTTGGAAGTCGGTTTTATTTTTTTGTAAAAGTTTTTTATTCTGTAAAGTATGTTATGGGTCTAAATATCTAAACAAATAAGGGCCGAATATACTCGATCCGTTCTGTTTATGACGTCACAATATACAGTCACAATTAGGGTTGGTCCTAGGGCTCATATTTAGTATGTCCGTTCTAACTATCATAACGATCAAAATATATAAAAAATACATAAAATTAACATCATGCCTACAGAGTTGTAGTATTTCAATACGACATAAACGACCATATTACCAGGCTGTGTTTAGATAGCTTCTAAGAAAATCCACATGGAAAAACTATGTTCTGCCTGATTTGGAATTGAGGACCTCTTAGGCCCAAATTCACCGAAAAGATAACGGTCCGATCACTGAAAACAGCTGTTTAGCATAAATTCAAACTTCTAAAATACGATGGATATCTATCCTTTGGGTTTTTTTATTCCTAAAACGGTCGATTACCAAGCCGGGGTTGAACAAGCAGTTGACAACACGAAAATCCCGCTTCGTGCTTAAGAAACGTATTCGTTTAACGGGCCGATTATAAAACCATCTGTCGCTGAACTTGGCTTTTACTCTGCTGTCCGATCACCAGACCAACGAATCATGTAAATATTTACATTTACAAAAACTATGCGCAGCTAAAAATATCAAGCATCTTATCGAAATATTCATCTTTCACTCTAATGACTGTTGGTTATAAGACTATCTGTAACATTAACTTAGCCTAATTTTAGACTGAGTCATACCACCGCATCGTAAAAACCATAAACTCCAATTAAAAACCAATTTTTCAGCAACAAAAAAAAAAGTTTAAACCTATTAATACACCATCGCAATACCCTTGGGAACTTAAATACTTCAAAAAACCTACGTATAAATTTATCGCGGAATTTAATTACTAAAAATCTTTTAGCTAATACAGTGGCGCACCCTAGCGGTATTTAATTATGACGTAGCATATTTGCGTCACGTTATGGAGTTTCATTAGCAAGGTAAACAGTTTTAATCGGAGCAGTGTGGCCGCGCCCTTATAATAGCGTAGACTATAGAACAACTTGGGTATTTGTTATGACGACTGAACTTTTTTTGGTCTTTCTCTTGAAGAATAAACAAGAGTGAGTTGAGTCTTTTGTACCTACCTTCTAGAAAATAATGGTCCTTAGATACGGAAAATAAATTTAAATGTAGATGCGGTAAACCTATTATGTATTACTCAATAAACAAATAAACGCATTTCGATAGTAGGTAAATTATTGTAATGACGAGATAAAAACTTAACCACAATCAGTGCTACTTGAATCCGACATTGCATCTTTAAATTTTCTTCCTGTAACTTGAGTTCAATTTGCAAAAACATAAACATTTCTGTAATAATTAATTTTATGAAAATCACTTACAAGTGTAAAATCAACCTTAACACAGGTATATTCCAATTAAATTGAAATTTAAGAGCAATCATATTTATTACTTATTTATTACCAAAACATCCTACGCGCGAATAATAATGAAGACGCCCGGCTTGTCGGGGGCGGGTCGTACAAGTACCTATAGGAAATGATATCAAATAAATCTGCAGTACAATCATAGTTTGCGTATGCTAGGACCTAATGAAAGGTCCCAAGATGTCTTAATATACGAGTATTTATTGGTATCGTTACATTGTCTGAGATTGTGTGTGGGCAATAATGGGCATGAATTGTTTTAATGATGTTTTGGCACGATTAATGGTAAATGTATGCTATGTATTTACAATAGAATATCATTTATCAAAATTTTATATTAATATTATTTACAGTTTAACTTATAATTAAATTAATCTATTAGTATAAAACTACAAAACAAAAATATGGCATCAAGAAATCCAGCCTACTCGTAGTAATAATATTTTGCTCATATAATCTTTTGCTCAAAGTAAATATTAAACTGAAATAAATTACACAGATTTTTTATTATAAAGATTTCATTTCTCTAATCTTAATAAATGTATTGTGATATATGTGACTATATGTAATTATTATATTATATAACATTACCAAAAATAAACATTTCTCCATACTATCTCCCAGTTAATCAATGCTTGCTTATCGAATGCGGTTGCAGCACAATTAACATTTTACATGACCACGTTGATTTACAAACAAACTGAAATACGGATTACAGGCCGGATTAAATATTATTAATTTTCATTTATTTTGCATCAAGCTTGCTTACTTATTAAATTCACATTTAAATATTTTCTCGTTGAATACAAAATCGCATTTAAAATAAGAATGAATTTATATTTAAACATACAAAAAACACATCAACAATTTCGGCCCATTAATTATCCCACTGCTGGGCGAAGGATTCTTCTCACATAGAGATACCAAGCTTGTTCAACGCTGATTGGCGATTCAGACTCATCATCTGCCTAGCCCTTTCCTAACCACGCTGAGGCCCGGCCCAGCTTCCAGTCTAACCGGATGCAGCTACAACTGGAACAGCTAAGACTGGTTGTCAGAATTTCTGGCTTCTGATTACATATCTATAACGACTGTCAAAGATCTACAAATGTCTTTGTTAGAAATCATACCATATCTACTCTATTATTTCATACAAAGATGTTTTTGATAATAATATTTATTCTCCTGTGCTATGTAACACAAGAGGTGCAGGAATTTCTTTAATATTTGTTTCGTTGGATAATCGACTCTTAGTGCAGAAGCCCGCTACTGTATTAACCGTGCCATCAATCTTATAACACATTCGATTTTATAATCGATACCTAACTCCCGATCGAATCGACTCGAGTATCGATATTGTCATGTTACACAGCACGGTGACGTGTCCAATCATTAGCTATGAGTTATGACGTCACTGTCTGCATCTGCTCTGACGGCTTATTGTTCAAGGTAAGGGATGACTTATTGGATGCGGGATGATGGTAGTTGGGGCTTGTAATGGCCCCTTGTTATCGTGGTGAGAGAAATTCGTGCATGCATGTAGTATGTATACCTACTGGTTGTATTGAGAGAGTTGCTGGTGTTATTATTATTATTAAAAATGTTTGGTCCTTATATCCTTATCGAATCCTTGTTTGCCCTAGGACCACTTTTTTTCAAGAATTTTTCCAGAGATATTTCAAGTTTTGAAACTATTTTGTAATTTTTTTCTTTTTTATTTATCCAGAAAGTTATTTTTAATCATGTTTTTTAATTATACATTTCATTAATTATGCACCTACTTAGTAAATTCACGGGATAATTTTAAATTTAAGAAATACACTGCAAAAACATTCTCTTGTTACGTTATCTTTCGACTCGTAAGTGCCCTTAATTTGAACATCCTTCGCAATAAGCCGTCTCACCAATAAGGGATCGATCCGCCGATCAATCCGGCGTTTCTTATCATCAGTAATTACAGACAACCGTTACAAGAACGTCGGCCGGTCGGTAACACCAGCCTGTATCACAACAAAACTCCATTAGTGGGTCCCGCCAAACGAATTAATTAATTCACACGATTCACCCCCATTTACTATAACGACCCAAGATGCCCCCATTTTGGGATCAGCTATGGTCAATGATTCCTAATGTGATTTGGTTAAACTTTGTTTAGAGGGTTTTGGTTCGCTCTGTTTTGGGATTTAATTGTCTGTCCAAGTTTGACAGTTTTTAAAGTTACGAAATACATAATTAAATTTTGTTATTTAAAATTAATTTTATCTTGACAGATGTTCGTTAACCGCAGTCAAAAGAATATGATGTAGGCCTATGTCCAACAGATGGCTAATATTAAGTTGGCTGTTGATAAGTGTTAAGTATTAAAATTGTCTATGTTTGTAAAAGTTAATATCCTGAGTCTATGGTGGTTTCCGCTTCCCTTTTTAAACTACCACGGCAAGACGCACATCGTCTCTCACTAATAAAATTGTATCTCTTTTATTTAATAAGTAAAGTGATTAAATATTATAAACAACATATGTTTGGTGCTTTTTATTCAATATTTCAATATTTACAACAATAAGTACTAATGATGGTAAGTACCTATGACATACGAAATGAAAAACATAATTTATTTTCAGATTTTAAATAAAAAACCGAAGGCATACGGTTTGTAGACTTACAGAAATTAATTTATTAGTATGCTAATAAAGACGAAATTATTTAATTAAAATTCCAAATTAATTACTTTTCGCATGCTTCGTGTTATTCATGGATGAACTTTATTTTTACGTTATGACTCTTTTATTGTTCAATTTCGTAACCAACTTCGTGGGTTTTCACAAGAATTTTGGGGTTTTGTAGTTGAAAATAATAAAAGACGAAAATTTATGAACATACGAGTGAATTAATACGATGAATACTGAGGTCTGCCCGTCTCTAGCCTTTTAAAGAACTATATTAAAATATTTGTAGAAATGATATGATATATTTGAAACCACATAAAAAATATTGCTCGGACACAAGGTTGGACACAAGCGACTTTCGACTGCAATAATACTTTTCATGCCTAGATTTATTCTCAAACAATTCAACTGCTTTTAGTTGGTTGTATTTTGTATCAGCGTATTTAAACGTAGCCACAACTTAGTAGCATATTAAAAGCTCACATATGATGAATAGGCTTACTGTTCTCTACCAAGTCTATTTCTATCCTCCAGACTCCGAAACACCATGATATTCATAATGGAAAAACCCTTTGGAAACAAACCCAAGGTTTACTTACGCTAGACCAACTAGAGAACAATACACGACATAAATACAAAAATAAAAAAGAAAACAACAATGTAGAAGTCGCGAATGTAACCTTAGGTCTTTATAAATCCTGCCGGGGCTGCGGGATGTTCGAACCAGTAACCGCGAACCAGTAACATGGATGGGTTTTAGTCAGTAGTGTCAGTCACTCCCTCCCGCCCCACGATGGGAGTCATTTCCCATAAGAAAAAAAAGGTCTTTATATTTTTTTCATCTATCTCTATCCTTACTAATATTAGAAATGCGAAAGTAACTCTGTCTGTCTGTCTGTTACGCTTTCACGCCAAAACTACTGGACCGATATAAATGAAATTTGGTACAGAGATAGAATAGACCCTGAGGAACAACATAGGCTACTTTTTACCCGGGTGCGCTAAGTAGTTCCCTCGGGATGCGGGTGAAACCGCGGGAAACAGCTAGTATATGATAAAACAAACAAATACACAATCCCATAAATCCAATAAGCTAAGTCAGCTCTAAACGTCAATTAGGACTTTCTCAAACATTTCTAAGCGATAGCTTCATAACACTTTGGCCAGGTAGCTTTCTATTGTGTTCTAAACGTTCCGCAGCTATTGTCCGGAACAATGAGGATACGGACACGGCGGCACTAAATATCGGACATCAAATGGCATGCAAACAATACCGCTGCAAATTAGCCTGACGGTACTCGCGCCTGTGAAAAGTTTGTGAGTTACTTGCATTTCGATTAGCTTAGCAAGGTCTTTTGGATTAGTGCCAATACTATCAATAGCTATTATCTTTTCAACCGACTTCTAAAAAGGAGGAGATTCTCATTTCGACAGTTTTTTTTGTATGTATTTATGTTATCTCATATCTTGGCCGATTGTAGATCGATTTTAATGATTCTTTCTTTATTTGATCAGTTAAATTACCTACCTAAATAGTCTCATTTTTTTAGAAGTTAGTAGTTCTTTTATTACATTAGAAGAACTATGTAAGAAAATCGGTTTTTATCTTGATGAGATCGAGTTTTTTTCATAATATTTCACGTATACTGTTTTATGTTTAATACATAAGTATTAGTCTATTTATTATTATATTTTCTACATTATTCTTCACTTAGGTTTTTAGCGAATCTAAAAAAACTTTTCCAAATAACCACACGAAAATATCAAGCTGTCTCAATACAGTCAGTGAGTCTATTATTTTGCTATAAAGTGTAGTTTTACGACTTTTTTACGACATAATATCATGCAAATCAAAGTACCGCACTAAAGATCGATGAAGATCTTAACTCGTAAAACTGCACGCAAACACCAAAAATAAAATGAAATTACAAGTATTTTGGTGTATGACTTTGCAAACTATTACTTGAGTACCTGTAGAGTAGGTTTCGCAGATAGTAATGGTACAATTTATATACGTTGTTTGCGTTGGTAAGAATCAAGACATACATAATATAGGTACATTTTTTTTTTATTCATTTAAAAAACTCCCATCGCGTTCTGTACTGGGTACACCTACATTATAGGTATGTTAAGTAGATTAAATGACATAAATAATTATATTCCTACACACACGCACACATTACTTCTTTCTTAAAGAACATTGGCAAAACCCCATGTACTTTGGGTGTCGCATTTATACTTCGCGTGCATAAGTAAAAATACCCGAAAGAGATGGATCTAAGGCTTAATAACATAAAGTGTAATCATAGCATATTTTTTTGTAATGGGGTTTTGACAGAAAATCGTTTTAAAGATTTACCATTTAAGTTAGGTTATGTGTGTTGTTAAATGTGTTGGTATACTGATTATTGAGCCTATGAATTCATTTTAGAATGCCATGTACTTATCTATATATTTAAAGTATATAATAGTAGTATAAAAACGCTTTTCCTTTAAGGCGAAACGAATGGGATGTAGGTAGGTACGTGTAACCTAAAACAGGTTGTTACCTACACAACAAGGTTATGCCTTTGGATAGTGCTGGAAAATCAGGCGAACCGTACTTATGCTATTGCCATCTCTGTATATTATGCAAGCCTGAATGCCGTGCTTTAGGAGAAGCTTAAGTCCAACAATTGAGCGAAGTAGCAGGATGTTGTGTTGGATGTTGATAGTTAGTTATAACTAACAATAAGGTGGGTAGGTAATCAGGGTGTTATTGAATTAAATAAAACAATATTTTTTTTACAATCATTTAATACATACTTATTATTTTACAATTATTTATGTATCTAGCCTGAGTAGGACGTAAGGACTCATTCCCCCTAACCTGCTTAAATTGACAGCTTTATAACACTCATAAAATGTTCACTTTCTGAAGACAGACAATGCTTATAAATTAAAAAAAATATCGAAATTCAAAACATTTATTTCAATTAGACCATTTACAGGCAGTTTTGAATTGTCAAATAAATAAATATTATTTTCTGCAGACAGCAACTGTATGTCACAATTCACACAGTAATCTTCAGTTTCCTCATGTTGAGGGCTTTGGTGTGGGGATATAGCCATTTCCTCTGAAGTACCACTATTAAATTGAGCGATTTGGGTGTTAGTGCTGCAACGCAATATTCTTTGATCTTGTAGCCAACATCGCCCACATGCTTCATCAGTAGCAGTAAGCTAAAACAATAATTAATGCTATAATAATAAAATCAATTAACAAGGATAATAACAACAACCAAAGAGAATTCTCTCTCTGGGGTCCTGACCTCCGGTAGCTTGGACTATGTTCCTGATGATAATGGGGTACTATTTTTATAGTTTTAAATTCTTTTTTGTATATATTAAATATTTAAAAAAATAAATATTATGTAAAATAAATGAATGAAAAAAAAACAATAATTCACAACAACACAAATAATATGAAAATATTTTTATAAGGACAAGAAAATATATTTACTTGACGATACTGTATCCACTGTGAAATGATTACAGCAAGTTGACATTCTTCATCAGTACAGTTTTCTCTCAGTACTAAACAACTTCTGCTTCTCAAAATGGACATCCACATGCAACGCAAACATTTTGATGTCCAAATTGTCTTTCAGGTGTAACTTGGTTAGTTGCATGACTTGCTAATTCCCAACAAGCCTGGCATATGAAGTCAGCATCAGTTATCTGCGAGTAACATAAGAATAAAAAACTATTAGACTTTGTAATACTTGTTTTTGTGAATAACCTCGTGAATCAGACACATAGGGTACTTTTAATTACAGTAGTGCCCAGTTATAATGACAGCAAATATCAAAAAGAAAACATATGCATCATAAGTAGAAGTCATACAAAGCATCTTTTTTTAAAATAAACAATTACACCTTAGACATTATTTTAGAAATGATCTGAATATTTCTACTCACCTCCCTTGGATAAGTCCATGTTCTTATAACATTAAGAAGGACTTCGTTTTCTTTTGAAATGTGGGACGCGGTCTCGTTAACCGCAGTTCGCAGTTAACACAACGAACATTAGAACGAGACATTTTTATAATAACAAATAGAGTCCTGTGTTCACTATCACAAGTACTCAATAAGCAGGAACTTGAAAGCTCAACTGAATGCGGAATTAACAATGAAAGGAAACACAAATGAGTTAGGAAGTAAATAAATAACAGACGCCACACAGTAAATAAAACGACTGTGACAGATCACAGATGACAGATGACAGTTGTCAGAAACGCGCATTGTTAAATGTTGCCAAATAAAAACTGTTAAAACTAACGATTGTGTTATGTTTTCTTTAAATACTTAAGAATTTAGTTAAGATTTGAATATTGGAATAGCATTAATATCTATTAATATAAAACGAAAAAATGTGTTTACAATGTTATAACTAAATGATTGTTAGTTTGTATCCATCTAGCCAACATTGATATTCTACTAATTAGTAATATTCTACTGAAATTGCCAATGACTACTTCAACACCGCTGTTTTCCGTTTAGTTATACCTACCGTTCGTCCGTTTAGTTTTACCTTTACTTCTTATTTAACAAAATATTTATTTATCATTTTTTTCTCTTTTCCCACAAATTAAAAAAAAACTTTTACTAGGAAAATAATCTACTGTACTCGATCTATAAAATGCATATAATTTAGTTCAGGCACGCTTCTCAAATAGAGCGACACCAAAACTGCCATTCTTCTTTAATTTCTGCAGATGTCCACGAAAATACTATATTTTAATAACTAAATTATTTTTGTCTCAAAGTGGCAAGAAACATGTATAATCAACTAACAAAAGAAGTATAATTCAATATTTCGTATAAAGAATGAATTGAGATTTTTAGTTATTAAAATCGCGTACATTTTTGGATGTAAGTACGGGTCACCATTGGTGCACATTATAATGTCGTCTCTCAACAGACTAACAATAAAACATACGTATTTAAAGCAATCTCGAGTCGATCTCAGCCTTAATGGGACTCCCATGCGATATCGAATTTCCCTATTGTCGACTTCGGAAGGGGAGACTTGAAGTCTGACCTTTTTTGTAGCTCATTTATAACCAATTTGCAATAGCTATTTATAAAAATTCGACGGAATAATACAGGATGAAAGTAGTATTTATTTATGTGAAAGCCTTTATTTATTTGGAGGCTTGTACATGTTTTGTAATGTTGTCCTTACTAATGGACTTTTAAAGCCACAAGTGCGGAGTAACAAAACCTTAATGAATACCGTTCCCAAGATACCTACACACTAAAGCTAAATGATGTGATAAAATATTAAGTACCGCCATATCATGACATCAAATATCCGTATGATAATCAAACAAGTCAATTGGAGTCCGAAACAGCCGTCAGAAACTTGTCTTATCTTCGGCGATGAGCTCTTGAATGCTGATTACCTCGGCGACTCCCTCAAATGAACTGAAACGAGTCGGTGTCGAGTGAATCGGGGGCATTCGGGGGCTATCGGAGTTCGTCCCATCTCCGGAGTGTCATTAGTTAATGTTGCGGGCAGTTCCTACAGAGATTTAATCTGGCCGCAGTCTGAGATCAGTCGATTCGCCCCCGCTTCCTCGCCGACCGATCTTATCGCGCCGTCATTACCGTTCCACCGGCGATAACACGCCCTCCACGTTGTATATCGCCACCGAGATTACAACAACTCTATTACTTCCAACTTTTATTGCGGCCGATGTAAGTCGCCGAAATTCTAAATTCAGTAGCCGCTCATTAATTGTGGCCATTAAACCCGTTCCATTACATGGTCAAGCGAGAGCATATCAGTGTATCGCGACCGCAGCCCGAGCGTATGAAACGAAACAATTAACACATTCCGTCCACAAATCTGGCAGAGACCGAGCGTTCATTTAAAACGAGGGAGCATGTTTTAAATTACGATTGTGTTGCATTAGGCAGGAGAGGAAAATATTTGGAAACAAGAAGGCGTGCTGCCTTGGGGTTGGATCCCCCGGAATAGAAATAGTTTCCGGGCCTGTCGTGGAATTACGACCGGGGCTCGGGTCAACGGAATGAATTTTGATTTTGCTTTTTCTATCGAACCGAAGCCGGATTATTGTGCTTCGTGTCCGCACCCTTCGTAAGTTTACTTATGCAAACCTGCCTGCCCACCTGGCCCAGTGCTTGTATAAATTTGAATATTTATAAGTACCCCGTCGACCTCTAGAATTTTTATGACATTGCGAATTTGATACTACATAAAAAATATTCTTGTAATTTTTTCCTCATTCTTCAATTATTTTTTCTTTGGAGTATTATCTTGAGCTTTTTACCAAATTTGTTTTTATAAGTAACGTTGAATGAAATATACATACATAGCAATTTCACGTAACGTTTTTCAACGTCTAAATTATAAAAGTCGCGAGCTAAAATGTCGACTTATATTTACTGGCGCCGCGGGCTTTGAAATGTAATGACAATATAACGCTAACATAATTGATATATTTTTACGCGTTTTATTTACATACGTGAAGATACAAAAACATGATAATACTTTGATCAAAATACATAATTTAGCACCAGTATTCACGAAGCTTTAAGCAGTGAAGCAAAGTGGAACAAAGCAGACCTCCTCTAGCTAGTGTGAATGGATCCCATATACCTACTTGAGGGTAAGCCATACTCACAGAGACAGACTCCCGACTACTTCGGAATTAACTAATTAATCGTCCCCGATTTGAGAATCAAACCCAAAACTCCAAGCTCCATTTCATTTCACATTTCTACGAACGTTGTTCAAGAGATTAACAAACAAGCACTGAAAGAATGGTTGAAAGTACGCAATGCAAACTCCCCACACATGGTGAATAATTAAACACGCAAAATCAGCATAATCAGATTACAAACAATGGAAATAAAAGAAATCCATCCAGCTCTTTATGACGCGGAAGTGTACAATAAAAACACAAACAACGTTGTCCGCGTTCGGTAAAGAGTTGGCTCGTAAACAGCCCATAAACGTCTAGTATTTCATTTTGGAAGGGGACCCTCTCTATCTCTAACAACAGTAAATTTGCCTGTAAAAATATCACAATGCTCCAAGGTTTATTGTTTTCCCTCCTAATTGTCGAATTTTATGTTTGCGTGAGCAGTGTTTGTTAAGCTGTAAACGTAACCTGAATTTTCAGAGAATTGAGGTGTACTTTTACGACGAGGCTTGCTGTCACTTTTGGGGTTTCGGCCGGACATGGACGATAGTAATGTAATTTCTCGAGGCATGTCGGAAATCCTGTAAACGAACAGACGCAGAATGTACGTTGACAGTCCGTCGGGGACAATTTGTTATTCTGTACGAATGCTAGAGGTATCCACTGATACAAGTCGTACTTAAGTAACATTAAATTACAATACGAAAAGAGTTAGGTAGGTACTTATTTTGCTTGATCCACCATTTAAAAAAATATTAGTACATTGATGTTAGAAAAGAAAAAAAAAACATTTTTTTTGACAAATGCGCTTTTGGACAAATAAACAATTAATATTAAAAAAAAACACAAATTGAACCTCAGCGAGTCCAGAAAAGATATCAAATACTTGTATCTAATAATCTTTTCGATTTTCTAGTTCCAATAAGATTAAGAAAAAAATCACGACTTTTATTTTTATAGTGTATCATGATCAAAACACTCATATTTCCATTCACAAATCAAACATACAAATCAGAGGCAGGTTCATCGCCATGCGGGATCACACACCACAGGGTGGGTGATCGTAAATTGTCTAACAATAAAACAATATTATGATGTCGACATAAAAATGTTTACGGCTAAACCCATAAGGGAGATGAGACGAATTTGTTTAACAACAAACAATCGCATGTATTTTTGGAACGGTCGATTTGGTTTGCAAATCTGTACAGCTTATTCATTTGTTGGTCATGTTTCTATGTATGTTTTGCTTCTGTGTTTCAACTTAATCCCCCTTATGACCAAATGCGATTTATCTTTTGATCAACGAACAATTTTGAAAACGATTTTGCTTTTTTTGCCCGTTTTTTTATAATCTTTTTATGTAAATATATGTAGTTCCACGAAATGTAAGCAAACTTATTATCGTTCTTTGCTTCAATTTCGGTTTAATTTATAACTTTTATTATATAATCAAACTATTTTCATAATTCAGACTATTGTATTTATTTACTTATATGTTCAATTAGTAAATTCTCACTCCTAAATCTTGTAAAACATTACTGTTTTGACTAAAGTCCTTGCAAGCAATGAAAGCAGTAGTAACTCTCCTGTTGACTTTAACGACTTGTGCGGTATCATAAGCACACATACGAGTACTAAGTTTAATACTAAGATAAACATTAGGTAAGTACGGTTCTCTAGCCGCAAAATTACCCTCGGTATGTTATGCAATGATTGGAACTAATCCGAGACAATTTATATCGGTATTCACAACCAATACTATTAGTAAGGACGAAGCAACGCTAGGAACATTGTTTACACTGTGTCAAATACTGGAGTTCACTTTTTTTCGGATGGAAAATTATCAGATGACCCCTCCCGAAGTAGATGGGGCGGGAGGGAGTACTAGATTTTTAGTGACTAAAACCCAACCATGTTCCTTCCTCAGCCCTTTATATTCCGGGGGCGCGGTAACTCTTTCGAACATCCCACAGCTCCGGACAGGAGATCACTTAGCAAAGCAAAATGGACCAATCGACCCTGTTACATTTAGTCTGTATAGCTAAAAGTAGCTTATTAATTAAAATGCTGGCCCATTCGCTATGAGAATTGTCTTACTTAGCAGAGCGTTGCTTACTTAAAGTATTGTATGTGAATACGGGAGTATACTACATAAACCATTTAGATAGTAAATATACTACGTATATCTGACTACATCACGAGCCTACACTGTGTTATTTTGGGATTTCAAAATCCATTTACCGGGCAACACAAATTGGTTAGACTCAACTCAAACACGACCGGCGATGTACACAATATTACTGGTATCTGTTTGCAGATTGAATGGTCTGTGGTAATAATTTGTGTTATGATTAGTTTCAGAATTTACATTCTTAGGTATAGATCCGGGGCTGTGGGACGTTCGAAAGAGATACCGCGCCCCCGGAATACAAAGGGCTGAGGAAGGAACATGGATGGGTTTTAAGTCAGTAAGAGTCTGACACTCCCACCCACTCCACCCACGGCGGGAGGGGTCTTTTGATGATTTCCCATCCGAAAAAAAAGGTATAGGTAGATCCTATTATACGTAAACCATTTGAAATTGGCAAGTAGAGGATGCTCTCCAGCAAGATAAAAGTGATGATCTGCGAAAGGCTTTAGGCAGAACTTCGATGATCCAAGCTAAGGATCAGGCGTTATGGCATAGGTTAACGGGGGCTTACTAATAGAGTAGACTAATATTAAAGAGGTTAATGGTGATAAAATGATGAAACAGTTTTAAATAAATGTAGTCTTAACAACCATATCTAAGCCTAGCTTTTTCTCGCGGTTTCACCTGCATCTCGAAGGAACTACGTCGTGCACCCGGAAAAAAAGTATTGTATGTGTTAATCCAGGTTATAAACATCTGTGTATCAAACTTCCTCCAAATCTATTCAGTAGTTTTTTGCGTGAAAGAGTAACAAACATACATCCATACATTCTTTTGCTTTTATAATATTAGTAGGATAGGATATAATACGCATCCTTATGTGTAGTATAAGCAATATCAAGCCCGGTTAAGCAGTCGACAACCTTCTAGGTTGACCTGCGAGATGCCATACACAAAAACAAAGTATAAGCAATATGTTTGCATAGTTTTATTGTAGGTAAAGGATAGATCATCTGCAGAATTTTTAAAATAATGAGTATTAATTACATAATAATGTACATGGTGAGATTAAATGATTTTTTAACTTGTACCACGGTACTTATGAGATACGAATTACTTTTTACTATGCATAGTGTAGATACCTTGATGCTACAACATGTTTTTTTAATAGCATTGATAAGAGATAAGATTCTCATATATCTTAATAGTTAGCTTAAGCTAGTGTTTTGCAGCCTTTGCTACGAGCCTGAAGATAAATAAGGTCTATTTCATTGTTTTGGTCAAACAGCAAACATGTTTATTTTTTAGAGATAAATAAATATCTGCGTTCTCGGTTATTATATAATCTTGATAAACAAACAAAACCAAACCTTGCCTTACATAAAATAAATACGAAAGTAATCGAATAACCATCAAAATAAACCATTTTAATCCAATAAACAATTTTAATTGAAGTAATCGAACACCAAACCAATTAACTAATAGGTAAGGAAACGAGATGCCTTCAACTCTTAACAATATACCCTCAAGCCAGTTAAACATTACACAAGTTGGAACAATGTCTTCAGAATAAACTCTAATTTGTAATTTAAACCTAACTTTGTTTCTGTTCCATCAAGAGCGAGACTAATAAATCCTAGTGTCTAGGTCGGTTTTGTGAAACAAAGTGTACAAGTTGTTTAGCAAATGTTGAGGATGCTGTGGGAATGTCAGCCAGTGTACGATTTCGTTTTGTGACCATAATTTACCAATTAGTTTTATGAATATACGTTTAAATATGGTATAAGACCTAACCTTAATTTGTATTTAAAAAAACAAGCAATTATTAAGAATAATTCTTGACTTGTTAGTTTACGCGCCCGGCATCGCGTGTGAATTTTGATAAATAAATTGTATTTTAACGGCGACTAGAATCACGTAAATGGTCACAACTCAGCGGACTTTTATCTATAGTAGGTAACCTAAATAATAGTACCAAAATTACATCGATTTTAAAATTAATCGAATAATAATGATTTTTTTTTTAAATAATATAATCATACGCATACAGTCACACACTTAAAAACAACACCTTTTAAATTCAAATTACTCACTACCGACATCTACAGTCTACACATTATATCAAGATAATGTTGGCATGAAGATATTATGCACTCGCCGCGCCTTTTGATAAAAAAAAGTAATACTTAACCCTCCAACCTCGGCTGCTGATTTATCTGCGGCAGGAAAGTAAACATCCTGTTAACGCATGCCTCCCTATGGCAAGCGATTACAGGGTTACTTCTACACAGGTACGGATTTGGAAGTCAGTTTATAGGACTCATTTGAATTCGAGTATTCTTACATTTTACTGCAAAATGTCAATTGAAAAATCCTTTTGTGTTCCAAAAGATACCAAAAGTCCTGAAAAGCTTACAACATCAAATTCATAATCCCTAGCGATGGTTTCATACTGATCTTTTTAGAAGAGATTTAAATACTAAGATTTTAATCATAGTTCACTCAGGTAAATGATACAATAATTTATTAACATTAATCGACATCAT
Organism: Pyrrhia umbra; assembly: GCA_963891755.1. Classification (NCBI taxonomy): domain Eukaryota; kingdom Metazoa; phylum Arthropoda; class Insecta; order Lepidoptera; family Noctuidae; genus Pyrrhia; species Pyrrhia umbra. The sequence continues at coordinate 5,461,998 of OY982930.1, forward strand.
TTTTAAACAAAAATGCAACCATTTTACACGAAATAATATAGTTTCATAATACTTAAGTATTTTTATATCGAAAGATCATACTCACAAATGTCATCATGTCAACATAATCCACTTAGTTTGCACCCCGTCTCAAAAATGTCACATTAAAATGATAAATTCCTGAGATACGTAAGCAAATTCTTTAAAAACAAATCTAATCTGAAGGGGTCCCCTCGCAACTTGGCCCCCAAATTCGTGCTTTACTCCATAGTTTTTTTATGTTTCCGCAAGCAGTAATATATCGTTCAAGTGTAGGGATTTTCTCATATTTTTATTACAAACAATAATACAGTAGAAAGTTAGGGGTCAGGGGGCGCATGTCCCATTGAGATTCTTTGAAAGGTTTGAGGGTAATAATTTTGAGAGACCATGTATAAAGCGTTCGTTTCATGTGTAAAGAAGTGCTTTTATATTGAACTTTCATTCCAGAAGGAATTTATAATACCCTAAGTGGTATAGAAAATAAGAAAGGCTGTATGATTACTATACAATACTTTTTAGGGTGACGTACCCAATGGGAAAAAAGGGACCCTATTACTAAGACTTCGCTGTCTGCCCGTCCGTCTGTCAGTCCGTCTGTCAGTCACCAGGCTGTATCTGAATCTGTTTTTTTTACAAATTATGTATTTCTGCTGCCGCTATAACAACAAATGCAAAAAAAATAGTTAAGGGGGGCTCCCATACAACAAACGCGTTTTTTTGCCGTTTTTGTAGATACTGGTACGGAACCCTTAGTGAGCGAGTCCGATTCGCACTTGGCCGATTTTTATCCCGTTGTCTGCATCCTGTTCTGAAGTTCGTACAGAAAAAGATGCAGGCAGAAGTAGCACTTTATTGTAAAAAAGCCTTAATTATATAATAAAGTAATCTAACACCATGTTGAATTATTTAATAGATGAAATTTTATAATAAATCTTTAGCGTAACTTCGGTACACCCGCTTGCATAGATATTAGCTTAAAGCAATGTTTATTACATATAGAAGCGGTAGTGAGTTTATATAAGGTTTAACATTTTGCATATTATAATATTACAAAATTAACAATCTTCTTGAGATTCATTTATTAATTAGTCTAGATACTAATATTATAAAGAGAAAAGATTTGTTTGTTTGGATTTACCTCAAAAACTACTGGACCGATTTTAAAAATTCGCCTTTAGAAAGCTACATCTTTATGAAGTGTCATAGGCTATATTTATTTCCAGAAATAATTAGGGATTCCTACTTAAACTTAAATAATGTAACCCAAGGTGTAAAAAATTGTCCACGCGGGCGAAGCCGCGGAAGGAAAACTAGTCTACTAATATAACGGTAAGTATGTTAGTTTGTTTGCTTCTTTGAATCCTGATAGTCGGTCTTGACCGACTATCTTTAAACCGACCGATATCTTGATATCGGTCGGTTGAACTGTGTGGATCTTGAACTAAGGATAGTTTATTCAGTATAACAGCTATAATTTGATTACAACATTATCTAAATTTAAAGACAAAGTTTCAAATCGAAAATCTAAATTTATCTTGAAAATATTTCGAAACAACTGTAGCTACTTATTTACCCACTACTTACATGTTTGTGACATTATTTGTAACAAATATTTATGAAGTAGAAATAACTTTTTTATTCCATCAGCTTCTTAGTCTCTGGCCGGAAGTCTGAACGTGACCGGAAATGAATTTCCCGGACGTACTTGATACTTTCAGTAAACGACAATGAAGACATTCAATATTCTTTGAGACACTATTGAGGCTGTGTGAAAATTACTTTTTAATACCTATACTTGGAAATATACATAATTATTATTTGTTTGAAGGAATCTCCTAGAGTCATCATCATCTGCCTAGCCTTTTCCCAACTATGTTGGGGTCAGCTCCAATCTAACCGAATGCAGCTGAGAACCAGTGTTTTACATGGAGCGACTGGCTATCTGACCTCTACAACCCAGTTTACCGGATAACACGATACTCTGACTCTTCTGAGTTCTGACTACCCGTAACAACTGTCAAAGATCTATAAATGACAGATGGAACCAACAGCTTAACGTGCTTTCCGAGGCACAGACAAGTTTCGTTATGTCGTAGTCACCCATCCACGGACCGACCGCGCCAAGCGTAGCTTAACCTTTTGATCGATCGTCCCGTGTGGCTATTACTTAGCCACACGCTACGACTATGAGGAATCTCCAAGAGTGACGATATATAAACCACTAGCTGTTTCCCGCGGTTTCACCCGCATCCTTAGGGGACTATATCACGCACCTGAATAAAAATGTCCTCCAGGTTACTATCTAGGTATCTCCATACCAAATTATTGTATTTATATCGGTTGTGCGAATTACCGCAAAAGCATAACAGACAGACAAACAAAGTACCAACCTACTTTCACGTCGTGTATATTATTGTTAAGGATTTTCCGGCGCAACCAATGTACTCTAATACAAACCAGCTGTTTGGCTAATCATTTTAGAACAGCACATTTTCATCATTGCAGATAAGATGAAAAACAAATTGTTTTACTTTTGCAGCTGCATTACAACTATACCTACAGATCACTAAGGTATTTTTTCGTAAAGATAAACATTTTATACACAATTATTATTTAAACCTAACATGCCTATCTACTTGATCCAATTTACCTACCTATTTTTAGATTTTCGCTTTAGATTTGATGGTAACTTTTACTTGAATGTGTTAAAGCAAAACCTTCGTTTAGTATACTAAATATAAAAGTGAATAATATAGTGTAAGTACCTCTATTATATTTAAGAATAAAGAACTAAAAATATATATCGATTTCATGTGAAATACTAAATCTATGATCGATTTTACGTTTCAGAATTTTATCAATTTATAATTTAATTTATTTTATTAATTTTTACAATGAGTAGGTACCTACTGTCAATAATTATTAAACCAAGATTAAAAAAAAGAACAACTACTTCTTATATGTCAGATAAGTGAAAATGGTATGAGAAAAAACTGGTACCTACAGCGACTGAGGAAGGCAATATGATGTATTTATCACAGCTTTATCTAGACGAAACCATCATCTCCAGTTGAAGTATAACCGACGGTCATAAATTCACTTTTATCTTTGACGTATACGAACAAATAACTATATAGTATAGTTTAGTTCTATTTACTTCTCTGTTTGTCAACCAATTTTCTTTTATTTATAGCTATGGGAGAGTTTATAAAACAAACAAATGGAAAACAAATTTTTCAAATTTATTCCGTTGCTAATTTATTTTTTATTTTTTTCCCTTTAATTTCTCGGAATTCGACCACTGCGCAAAAACTACTTGAAAAAAAAAGTTGAAACAAGTGACAAAATAATATGGACCTGGCTGTCTAGTATTTTTTTTTATTTAATTTCTACACAATAGTTTTTATACATACAGCTATTTATACAGTGTAAACATAAACCAGTTTAGGTTCTTCTGTACACCATTGAACCGACGACATTCATTAAAAACAAAAAAAAATACAGTTGAGTAACATAACTAAGGGGTAAGTTAGGGGTAAGATTACTAAGGGGTAAGACATCTAAATTATGAAAATAAGTGTAATAAATTAAAGTACTGTTTAATATCTATTTTTACATAAATTAACAAAAAGACGTTTTATAACTTAGGCAGGTAGGTACAAAATTCTAGTGCATTTTTTTACATCAAGATTAAATACCCAAACAAAATTTCAAAATCTGATTTCTTGTACGTAATAAGAGCATTCCAGTCTCTACGGACGTTCACTGTGAAAAACTAAAATCCCAGTTTTAACCTCATTTAAGTAGAAGCTGATTCCACTTGAGAATTAAATTTTAATACGATTTGAGACTCTAATAAACATTTAAATAACATTGTTTGTACGTTCAACCAGGGGATCAAACACTTTACATATCTTTTTTATTTAATATTATATTTTACTTGAGCGTGGTTCGTTCATAAGAGCTTTCTCATCATCTGCCTAGCCTTTTCCCAACTATGTTGGGGTCGGCTTCCAGTCTAAACCGGATGCAGCTGCGTACCAGTGTTTTACATGACCCGACTGCCTATCTGACCTCCACAACCCATTTACCGGGTAACACGGTACCCCTTGGTAGGACTGGTTGTCAGATTGTCTGGCTTCTAACTACCCGTAACGATTCTCAAAGACAGAATTAAATCGCAGAATTTCAGAATTTAAATATTTAGGCTTTATTTAAAAAATAAAGCCTAAATATTTTATGATGATGATGATTTAAAAATAAATATTTTCAGAATTAAATCAAATCAATCTATAAATTAAGTCCAGGATCAGTCTCTGATATTTAGTAGCAACGCTTCCTATCGATAGATCGAAGATCCAATACCTATTTAAGGCTGGGTAGTAGGCCAGTTTTAACAAATTGAGGGGGTGAAGCAGGGGAAGTAGCTCCGCCCACTGCGGGGCGCCCCTCTCGCAGTCGTCGTATCGCGGGGCCTCTACTGTAGTCACTGCTAGGAATAAGTAACTCAAGATTTTCAATTTTAAAACATGTAAGAATCATGTACATATAATAAATAACCATAAACATCGTGCTCATACATAGTAATATTATTTATAGAGGTAAGTATTAGGTAGTACCTAATTTTTAAACCTAACCAATTCAAAGGATTGTTATATAAAACAAATCGATTAATTTCGATAATACTGTTACTACCACATTTACATGTAAAAAGTTATTATTTATAAATTATTTCTGACAGGAAATGATCAAGACTAGCTTGTTTTTACTTCTCGACCCCATTCAGGCTTAAATATTAGCCTTTATTAATTAATATCTAGATAAACTAGCTGACACCAACGGCGCCACCCACGTCTTCTTATTTAAGAGATTTCTATTTTTTTTTTGAAAATTAACGAAGCTTAAGTAATTCCTTACGCTAACAGCTATCTTCCAGTGAAAGTCCCATCGAAATCAGTTAAGCCGATTCACTTCACTTTGCATTGAAGATCTGTAAGTAACATACAACTCGACAAATCAACTTTTTCCAAAAAACTGGCCAGTGTATGACAAACATTTTGATAAGTTTTTAGTCAGAAACAATGCTTTCGTGTATATACACCATCTAAAATTCAAAAAAGTGATATCTGTCTTTGCTTACTATACCAATTACTGAAATTAAACACGTTTTCGTTTTCCTTTTTTATCAAACTTAATTCTTTCCTATCCTAAAGACCTATCGAAGTCAACACTGCCTTAAAGGTTTTCGTTGTTTTCGCTTTAAAGTTCAAGTTTTGAGTCTCTGTAAAAATATTACATTGGTTTCGAAACAAAAAAGCTGTAATGGAAATGATTTTTCATTCCTGCCATAATGTGTCTATAGATATATGTCAGAATAAGACTATGAATTGTGTTTGCTGACGACAATTCGTGAACTGTACCAAGTTTTTAGAATATTATGTATTCATTTTCGATGGTTCATAGTCGCTCCATGTCAAACCGTAAAATTGTGAACAAACATGTACTTATCACCCGTAAATCTGTAAACCATCCCTGATTAGTCGGTTTGCAGCAGGTCATTCTGTATCCAATAGCAAACAAACGATGGGAACAATTAACACTGGAGTCAATTAAAGGAAAATAATAATTATTTGAGATCAAATTTCATAATGTATGTTTACATTTTTTATTAACAATACTAATATACCTACGTTACATGGTAAGAAAATAAAATTCAAAATAAATAATTAGAAAACAAAACAACATTTGTTTAAAAATGTCTTAACATCAGGTATCCACAATTAGCGCGCAAGGTGTGTTTTGTTACCTTGTACTTAGTTAGCTTAATACCAATGTTTTATATGGAGCGACTTCCTATATGACTTCCACAACCCAGTTACCGGGTAACACATGTATTATTCTTAGAACGACTGATTGTCAGGCTTTCTGGCTTCTGACTACCTATAGCGACTGTAACAAATGTATAAAGAAAGCACAGTTCTGCTATAATTCTATGGATTTCCGTTTTATATCTCCGAAGTTCATGATCAATTTTATAGAACCACCTGACAAAATCAAAAAAGCCTAGTATAATTTAAACGACTATTTTAGCGATAACAACAGATGGAAGCTGTTAAGTGGATAATATAAAAGTGAACACATTTGTATTGTAAATTCGGTGTTTTACAATGTTAATAAATATGACATAATATATAAAGTTAAACTGTAATAGACAGCTGTGTTGCTGGGAAGTTTGTTCATTACTGCTTCTTCTTTGCGGTCATAACACTAGGAAGCAGTGAAGGGTGGGCGTTTTGGGGTGCTGTCATAATGTATTTTGACGTGAAAAAGTGCTAATTGAATTAGCCTAATTTCAATAAACGTTTTTTTTAAGTTTGAGTTTTGAGAAAGGCTTTTTCGAAATTCATCCGCTAGAGGGGAAAATAAGGGATGAAAATTTTGTATGGAGCTCAGTAATTTTTTATTTAAAAGAAATATGGTAATTAGCCTCTAAGTATAAAGTAAAAACAATATTTAATTATTTTTTAGTTTCACTCCTTAGCGTAAAAAGTGTGGTGTATGCAAGCAAACATGCCGCCAGAATTGGAAAAAACTATACAGCCAAAATTATGTTGTCCACGCGAGCGAAGCCGCGGGCGGAAGGCTAGTAATATATATTTGTACCAAGCTACCAGGTTGTCGTGTATGACAGCGAAACACAATGAAATACAAAAATAAATTATGAAAATAAATGTATTTTATAAATGAAAGCACACATATACCTGAAGTATGCGGCCATTGTATTTATTTTCCTATTTTTAAGTCTTGGTTACGGCCTCGTTTTACTTTAAAACAGGGGTTTCAAAGCACAATATCGACAACAGCTATCATCATCATGTTTACCATTCACCTGCTATTTACACCCCTTCACAACAGTTAGTTACATTATAGACATTAAAATAGATTCACTTTTACATATGAAATTTTAATTACGTAGGTTTAATTTTTATAAATCAATTTTATATTTATTTTCTGAATGCGAAAGACCAACTGTCATCGGATGACAGAGTGACATAGACCACCCGCCTCTACGGCGGAGCGCCGTCTGGTCGATGAAACAGATTTATGCAAATAGTTCATTCAGAAAAGAGATGCAATACGAAGAATTTTTGAAATGAAATCGACGGCAATTTTTACACGGTTTTTTTCAATTTGCTCGATAAATACACCATATATTTATATAATATTGCAGTTGTACCTTGTTCACGGAATTCCCTTTCTTTTGGTTATAAAAAATGTGATGGTAATCATTGAAAATTTTGAGAACTACGCGACGAAAAATTTTAACGAGAGGTAACTTTAGGATTTTTTTTTTCAATGTTCTAGACCATTTCTTTAAGATTTTTTTGGGGTTGTACCTGCATCATATACTTAACTATACGTGTTATTTTTTTCTGGCTTGTAACTTGTACCAACGTCTCAATCTAGGCGACGAAAAATTGCCTATTTTATAGCTTTTTTCGCAAAGGAGCGCCTTAAATATTTTATTTTAAATATAAAGCAGGGATTGGAGGAGGAGAGCTGTAGATCTTGATTAGTGGCGAGCCTTAGGAGACCCTATAACCAGCATTGGACTGACACGGGCTGATAATGATGATTATTGGTGTCTGTAGATTTAAACTAGATCCTAATATGTTTTTTTGTTTAGGGATGGGAAATGGTAAAATGACTCCTTCTGCTGTGGGTGGCGTAAGAGGAAGTGTGAGACTTTTATTCACTAAAATCCATCAATGTATCTTCGCCCTTTATGTTTGGTACTTCTCTATGTGCCTTTACCCTTTATGCGCGGTAATTGTTTCGAACAATCCCGCAGCCATCCTGATCTCCCTTAAGACTAAAACCAAATCGTGTATATGAAATCTCCTAATTTTATATATAAATCAAGAAACTGATTGGCTCACTGACTGAATAATCGATCAACGCACAGCTGAAACCGCTGGATCTAGAAGTATTATATTATGTATAAAATTTTGTGCGTTTTCTTAGTGTGCACTAAAAAAAAGATTATTCTCATCCCCATCCATTATTGAAATAGAGGATGAAAGTTTGTATGAAACTCTGTCAGTTTTAATTTAAATTCGCATAGTCTAGGCGGAAAGCTAGTCATAACATGAAATCCGATACTTCTATAAAATAAATAACGATTATTCGAATCGAACGTTGCCACAGTAACCGCGTTTAACGATACGAGTAACGATAACACCTGCGGTTTCGACGATAACCCGTCGATTCATTTGTATGCCGCGCCGGTATCAAAGTTAGTGCTGTACTAACACTTAACTGAGCCACATAATTAGCATGGTTCGGGTGTGGTATGTTTGCGAAATGTGAACTTCATAAGTAACTAAAACGAAATTTGGCAAGTATCACTGTGACTTTTCTAAAGTAAGTGTATCTTAGACACCACTGACTAACAGTGAAGGAAAAGAATGTGAGGACACCTCGGGCCTTACCATAACGTGTCGACGCAGGAATAGTTTTGTTGTGAAAAAGAGACAGTGCTATACGACGTTCGTAGCTGTGTCTCGCTCTCAGACCTGAATAGTGATTTGAAAAATCACTTGTCGGCATGGCCCCTGGACTATCGAATCAAGAATCTAGATGCAATAATTTATGTAACACACATTCAAGTAGATAAATTAATAGAAACGAAAAAAATAAATAATTAAAAGCTACTCTCGTAATGTATAACGCAACCATTCGAATAATATCATAGTAAAAAACGGACATTATCATACAAAAATCTCACGAATGCATTTAATGCAATATTGACAGGTGACAGCGCAGCACCGACAGGTTATCACGCCGCAGTATCAATAGTATCAAAACCGACCATCCATTTCAATTGACAGAAACCGGTAGCATGCTCCCTTTGTTAATTAAATTTATTGATATGTTATGTATGTATGAATAAAATATTTGTCGAGAGTAAATAAAAATTCGTTTGGATCATAAAAATATTTGTTTACTGTTTCTGAATTTTTTTTCGAACAAACAAATGTGTGATGTTGGTGAAAAGAAAGATGTATGTGTAAATGCATACCTACATAAATTCATTTATAACCGACTTCAAAAAAGAAGGAAGGTTCTCAATTCGACTGTATCTTTTTTTGTTTGTTACCTCAGAACTTTCGAGTAGGTGAACCGATTTTAATGATTCTTTTTTTATTTGAAAGCTTTTCGTGTGATCCCGTAAACGCTTGTTGACTAAAACATCGCTCTAGAAGTCGGTGGCAAAATACTAACAGTAACTTACGACACACCGACTTCTAGAGCGATGTTTTGGTCGACAAGCGTTTAAATAAAATTATTTTTTCTTTTTTCAGTGTTTTTGGAAGTCAGTTTTATTTTTAACTGCACTAGCTTATATTTTCGTAAAGAGGCACATGGCTAACGAGGCTGGAGCTTGCAACTCACTCCACTATGCAATGACTTTCATCCACGCCTTCAATCAATTCCCTCCATCAAATAATAAACAGTTCAATTCCTGATACTACCGCTTATACAATCGTAGAAATACCTACCTACATACTATACCTACCTTTAATAGACAATTTGTAAGTGAGCTCACTTCTTCAAGGAGTATAAGTTAGTTACCGGGAACATTCTCGCGTTCTCACTTTCACCGACAATCAACGAGTAACGGGCGGTAACCGAGTTTCGCTAACGAACTCGACTTAACTAGATAGTAACGATGGAACCAACTTCTTAATTAGACTAACCGACGATTGTAAACGAAATTTTTGTCAGTTACGTACTTATGCAGTTTTTTGTTAGTATTTTTTTTTTCATTTGATTAATGAGTGCATTAAACCGTTTTCGTGGCGGTTCGTGTTTTTTGGTCGCACTGTCGCTGTAATTCTTTCTAAATGTGCTGGAAAGTTAATTAAATGAAAGGGGATTTCGTGAATTTAATCTTTTTGTGGCTTTATAAAATAGTTTTTAAACAAATATACTGAATAAATAGACGAAAATGAAATCTACTAATAATATGTATTAACTGAGACGTGATGGTCTGAACGTTTGAAAGTTTATGTACATTTAATGTTTATTGAAAATACTACAGCTCTGTGATCAAAGGAAATAATATGGTGAGGATAAGGGGCCAGACTAACAAAATCCATAATATGCAACATTCAAACGTAGTGACCAATCTTACCTCGTGACCGTTTTCTGTATGACATGAAGATAGGTTTGTCTAATGTATATCCAACTAATAATAAAAATGAGAAAGTTTGTTTGTATTTTTAAAACTCAATCACGGGAGGAACAAAAGCAGCTATTAGAATTTATTTGAATTTATAACTTGTTTTTTTTTGGACAAAGGTTTTTTTATCTCATTGTCAGGGACTCAATTAGAAGACGAAGTCGAACGCAGTTGAAGTCGCGAACAGAAGTTAGTAGTGTTATAACAGTAGGCTGATATTCATCTGCCTAGCCTTTTCCCAACAATGTTAAAGTCGGCTTCCAGTCTAAACCGGATGCAGCTGAGTACCAGTGTTTTACATGGAGCAACTGCCTATCTGACCTCCACAACCCAGTTACCGGATAACACGGTATCCTTTGATAAGACTGGTTGTCAGACTTTCTGGCTTCTGAATAACCGTAACGACTCTCAAAGATCTAACCTGTAGCCTTAACGTGCTTTCCCAGGCACGGAGGAGTCTCACCCATCCCCGGACCGAGCGCGCAAGGCGCAGCTTAACCTTTCATCGATCGAACCGTGCGGCAGTTACTTAGCCACGAGCTCCTTCGACAGTAGTAACAGTAGGCTGATATTATAGTATGTATTCCCGGAACTACAGTTGTGTCTCCAGTACAGCTATTATGATGTCTGTGCCTAATCCGAATTATTCCTGGTCAAAGCAGTTTTTGTACAAAATATAGTTTAGAAAGTACCTATGTATTTCTGTTTAAAATTATCGATTGACACATATGGTAGAGCTTTTTGCACCATTTTTTTTTTATAAAAAGAGAACCATTTTGAAGAAGTAACTCACATTAGTAACCGTACCAAAATAAATTCATATTCTAACATGTGTGTAAGTAATATATCAAAACAAAAATGAGTTTTACGCAAAACATCTTCAACCACAATAACAAGAATATCATATCATCTTACCAACTCCACAAATAACAATAACAGCTCAATAAAGAAAAAATATAAACATGGAAAATTCCGTTTTGTTACTTCTTTTTATAAAGGGGCCAATTACCGGGTTTTATCGTGAAACGGGCCCTGTCTCGCAGTCGGCCTATCGTACTGATTTGATGAATAATTTTCCAATCGAACAGTCCCCAATAGAAGGAGCGGTGAAATAAAACCGAACTAAGGTTTCACGTCTGTATCAAGACGTGACAATATTTAGAAAAAGTTTGTAACATTTTGAACCGACTTCAAAAAAGGTTCTGTATGTATACGTATGTCCGCGATTTTCTCAAAAGCTACTAATCCGATTTGATAGGGGTTTTCGTTATTGAAATGCATTTTTTTTTCAAGGAAGGTTTTATCATTTTCCTTTTGTTTGTAAAGACAAAGTTGCGACGTAAAACGCGACGATAATAACTTCGAGTTATTTTTGGATGTTATTTCAGATTGCTGTTTGTGTGTTGTACGAATTAAAGTTTTTGAGTAAGCAAATGTTTGCCAGAAGAAAGCTGCGTAATTTTAGGATATATTTGTGTCTGTAGATAAAAGTTACTACAAACTAAGGCAAGAAAACAAAATAAATGTGTACCATGAAGTTTTCCCAAGAGTCGCCTTTTGTTTTGCCTTTTTACAAAACCTCATTTGAGAAAAAATATTAAATAGAAAAAATAAAAGGCTGTGTAATTTTTATTTTGAATATTCATCGTAGTTGATTTCAATGTGTGTATTTACTTTTATTGGTTTAAATTTCATTCACATAAAGCTTCAAACAATCACGGCTTTCATCGCGGTAAGTGAATTATTTATTTAACTTTTTTAATACCATTTTGTTTATCGATAAATATGCAACCATCATTCACCATAATATGAAAAGAAATAAAATTGTTCTCACAAAAATTAAAAAGAAAAATAAACACGTTTTTAATAAGTTTATACAATTATTTACTTAATGTTGGTTAAGTAAATAATTGTATAAAAGTATTAAAAACGTGTTTATTTTTCTTTTTAATTTCGGGGCTTTGCATTAAAATGTTTATAGCAGCAGCCCTAAAATGTGCTTACTCATTCATCTCTAAAGCGCTGAGCTTTTATGCATGGTATTAGTGATAAAAAAACAACTGACCTCGCGGTCGACCCCCACCTATTCACAGGCAATTTTTTTCAGCGACAAAAGCATTAAGGCATCTCGTGGAAAATTAATGGCATTCCCCATTAAGGTTAAGTGCCTATTTTAGCCTATGTGACTTGACAGAAAGTTGGGAACTTCGCAGTATGCGTACATTTCGGTGGACGGCCCGTCAGATAGGGTCTTGTCACGCAATTGTTTCGATTAGGCTTGGATCGCGTCGTTATGATGTTGTATAGGCATGAAATAAAAATATTATGTTTCATGCCAGTTTTATATAAAGTTGTTCAGGAATATTACGTGATAAAAGTAAGTTAGTAGTATTCTTGAAGAACTTTAATACGGAGATTTTTTTTATAGATTTTGCTTTGGTTAACATAAAGGAAATCGATTTTGTTTTGTAAAATATTCGTAGAGTCTAAAAAACATATGGATTTTTGTTTTTGGTCAATGAAAGTTTTTTGGTCAAATGGTCTAGTTTTCGAAGTGTTACTGCTGAGCGTACGAGGCACTGTATTGGTTTCTGTACTGTACTGTAGGAGTGTTATTGGTTTCTAAATGAACGAGTTCTGAGTAGCAGCCTAGGGTTTGAACCTGTGCCTAGTGGATGACAAAAGGCTCGCCCTCGTGGAATGGAACTTAAAAATATCTGACGAAATGTGAGCTATATTAAAGGTGCATTATAAGTGTAGGAATATTTTTACGCTAGCTGTTTCCCATTGTTTCATCCACGTCCTAAGGGAACTACTTCACGTATTCGGATAAAAAGCGTATAACCGTCTCCGGGGTCACAACTATTTTCAAATTCCATGTAAATCGGTTCAGCCATTTTACCGTGAAAGCGTAACAAACAAACAAACTCACATTCGGATTTCGCTATTTAGATTAGCTACCCATTTATAGGTACCATGATTTCAAAATTAGTATGTATTTACGTATACCTATTCTATATATAATTTTGTATCAAATTAAATCTAAATACGCAAAGTTCATTGACGTTTGAAATCGATGAGCGAGCGAATTATCGCTATCTCTGTACGGTACGTTATCAGCACTCCCTGCCACCATTACACGTGTAAGATTGACTAAGTTATGAGAGCGAACACTTAAATATGATATCGTATATATAATATTTAGATGAAAGGAAAGCCATGAAAATGTTGCGAATATATGAATAAAGGATGACAGATTTATTTTATCATCTGAAACATTAATTTAGTGTAGGGGACGGTTTTTTATGTGAACATCGACAATTTCAAACGAAATTAAAGAAAAAATCAAATGTTGAAAATACACATCTTCGATTTATACCAATATTATATAAATATTTATTTATAACATTATGTTCATAAGTAAAAGTCACTGGATAAGAAAGAACATTTCCAATTTAAAGGACCATGGGCAAAAATGTATGAGCTCCGTCCCCACCTACCAACACAAATGAAAATGGTGCCAATTGTTCCTAAAGTATCCACTATTTGATATAAAAACGTTTTTTTAACATAAATCAATGGGGTTATAAAAATAATTTATTATTAACAAGCCGGCCCGGCGAACTTCGTACCGCCCCATATTTTTATTTTTTGTTATTTTTCCGATGTTTTAATATTTATTCTGCCATTTGGATTGGAGACAAATACAACTAATCAAAAACCATGAAAATCGGTCTAGCCGTTCTGGAGTTATCCTCACAATGCTTATAGTAAACAAATAAAAATATTCAGTGTATTATTATTGCTCGTTAGAGGAGCTCAAGGCTAAGTAACAGCCGCGCAGGTCGACCGATCAAATGCACTTGCATATGCATGCAAACGCGTCTTCATGCTGCTGCGATTCTCCAGTGGATTGGAGTGTCACAGTGTGGATGACGCTTGGATACACGCGTCGTCCAGGTGAGTTTATGTATAATGGCCTCTGCTTGTTGACTGAACTGTGGGGGCCGTGCCGAGTTGCTTGATGTGACTGAAGGGTGTGACCAGGCTTGCGCGTTAGCTACAGGCTAGGTGGTCATGAACCCGAAGAAACCATGAGTGGTTGCTGGCTGGGTGACACGCTGGTTGCTGCTCGATGATGGTGGGAGGTTGAGGGAGAGTTGAAAACGATGTTGAAGGTCTTGACATCAGGAGATTTGGCTGATGTTTATCACGTCGAGGTCACGAATATGGAGTATCACATCACATTATACACCGCCGTCCACACACAGTACACAGTATCAAATTCAGTTATCACCAAGTCCTTTATCGCGTACGAAATATTTGCATAGAAAAGTTAGGATACTAGGAAAACCCAATGCATTTGGGCAACGTCCCCTTAGTAAAAAATCATCAGCTTGATAAGATGTATCAATTGAGCTACATTTCATTTTTGTTGATGGGTGGGGACGATTCCGCCCATGGTCCTTTATAATATTCTAAACTTTTTTTTCTAGATTCCCAGTTATTGGCTTAAATACACAAAAGAATAATAGGTATTCAAATATAGAACAGATCATTTAAAGGTCATCATTTCAAGTAGATATCAAAAGGGTACTAACAATGTATTCAAGATCGTAGTAAAACCTCAAACTTTTCAGGAACAAAACAAAAAAAATATTTTACCCATCCGCATCACATTTCTTGTTAGTTTTTCTTCTCTCATATATAATATTATGTTTTTTTCTTGTATATTTATATACCATTTTAGGCAAGACAATATAGGCCTCGCCAGACGTCAAACTATCTGCTGCTACTGAATATTTTAGCGACTAAGCTCCGTGTTACCCTGCAAATACTTATTTGGGTAAACTGAAAGGAATAATGCGAAGTTTCTTTTTTATTTTGTTTTACTTGGGCCTTTAAAAATATATACCTGTATACCTTATTGTTTATTCTATCTGTTTATCCTTATCGTATAGGGCGTACCTACTCTTTACAAATACATATTTATTTATCACTAGCCGTTTCCCGCGGTTTCACCCGCGTCTCGAGTGAACTGCTTCACGCACTTGGATAAAAAGTCTAGCCTAAAACTATCTCCAGGGTCCCCTCTGTCTCTGTACCAAATTTCATCCAAATTGGACCAGCCGTTCACGCGTGATGCCGTGACCAAGGGAAATAGGGACTCATTTTTATATATATAGATAATCACAAGACCCGAGAAAGTACGAGCGACAATCCACCTTAAACTAGCGTGGTGACCCCCAGCCTTATTTGCCGTAGGTATTCGAAGTTTTCTCAGGATTTTTTAAGTCAATGGTGCCTTAGATACATCAAAACTAGATGGCTTTGAAAAAGTCATATTATTTAGTACTTTTTGCTCGATTACGGAGAAGAAAAGAGGTTTGTATGATTCTTGCCAGATTTGAACTAACATTCTCGTACGTGAGAACTAGACTCGTTAAGCTGTAGGTCACTTCTAGGTATAAAGAAACATTACGATCAATTTATGTTTTTCAGCTTTTCATTTAGTAAAGAGTTCAAATAAAAGAAAGTTGAATGTTACAAAAAGTTAATTCATTAGCACTGTCGTCGCCAGCTTTTAATTCACCAACTTAATTAATTTCCAACGTGAAAATAATGCACTGACTTCAGTTTCATTCATAACATTTTGTACTCGGATTTTATATTTTATTTTTATTTATAATAAGGTCCCATAAACATGTTCTTCTCATTTAAGTTTTAATAGCATAGCCGTGAACAAGTAATGGCTAATTAACTGGAAAGCTGCGTTTGCCACGGTCGATTCAAGGATAGGATTTTTATACTACGATGGATATTTTTTTTGTAAAAACATGAGTAGGTACAATATACAAAGGCCAAACTTACAGCCCGGCTAAAGGTAGGCAGTTAATCATCACCATCTGCCTAGCCTTTTACTGCTCACCTGACCTCCACAACCTACTTACCGGGTAGCACGATACCCCTTGGTAAGATTGGTTATGACTAGCTGGCTTCTGACTATCCGTGACGACTGTCAAAGATCTACAATTGACAACCAAGAAGTATTCACTGACGGGTGAGTCTCGGTATGACGTAGATGGTCACTGATCGTGCTAAGCTCAAACCATGCGGCTTTTTGCAACTTAGCCAGAAGTTCCTCATTAAGCGATTAATTTACCTACCCCAAAAATCAAAAGCCCAAAAATCCAACAAATGTCAAACGTAAAAATACCGGTTAGTATTATTATGCTTGCAGGATTGTTGGAGTCCAATGGCAGTCGTTGCACGTAAATCATATTTATTCAACTGCAATTAGTTGCATTCGAAACCGACCCTAACATACCAAACAACTCTTTAATTTCGCTCTAAATGTATTTTAACGGTTTGTAAAACAGTCGCGAAAATTGGGGAAAATCCATCCAAATTTTATAACAACGTAAATACATTTCCAAATATCTAAAAGGCACATTTTTGACAAACTTAATACGTCGGTAAAACATGAAATTCGTCAAAAAGGCGCCGCGTTAACTTGGAACACAAAACACGCCAGTCAGACCATGCGCGTCGCAAATTGGCTTCACAGTACAAGTGTTAACCGCACGGCGCTAACGAACCGCAACTTTTAATTACCAAACTTAAATCCGGCCAGAGACACTCAGGAAACCGCAGAATATCGCCGTTAAAAATAACCCTCAAGTTTTCCGCTTTTTATTAAGATAATAAAACTCGGTATTGCCGCTCTCACCGTTCGAAACTTAGTCGGAGTCTTGCGGCCAACATAATTTCAATTAGTTTTTAGGGTTCCGTAGTCCGACAAGGAACCCTTATAGTTTCGCTCTGTCCGTCTGTCTGTCTGTCTGTCTGTCTGTCTGTCTGTCTGTCCGCGGCATAGCTCCGTGGTTTTTGTTATTAGAAAGCTGAAATTTGGTATGAATATGTATATTGATCACGCCGAGAAAGTGGTAAAATAAAATTTTGAAAAATATTTTTTTTAGGGTAGCTCCCAAACATGTAAAGTAGGGATGAATATTTTTTTTCTCGCGTACCCCTTCGTGTGGGGTATCGTTAGATAGGTCTTTCAAAAATATTATGGGTGTGTGAAGATCATTTTTCGGTTAAGCGAGCCATTTGCGAAATATCTAGATTTTAAGTGAAATTTTTTGTTCGATACGAGTTACCCCCCCCTCTAACTTTTGAATGGCTGTACCTAGAAATGTGAAAAAAATCACAGACGTAGCACATGTAATGAACTTACAAGGAAAACTATCACGGCTAAGTAGGCTTAACCGGTTACAGAGTTATAGTCGACTAACTGAGACCTACTACGGAACCCTACTGCGCGTGGCCCGACACGCACTTGGCCGGTTTTTTTTTTCTTTCACAATCTGTGGTTGAAACGCCTGGGAAAGTTTATGGAGCTCATCTAGGCCTCAGATGGGGTACCCAGTTGTGGTATTAACAACTTAGTATTTAAAGGTATACTATTGTTATAATGTTTCACTATTGAGGAGAGAGTAGTTGGTAGTTAGGTTATAGTAGTAAGAGATATGTAGGAAATCTGATGAATAAAGCTATCTCAAACAAAGAAAAGACTGCTAAATATACATATATGTAGACCAATGATCTCTCGGATTTGCTCTAAATAAGTAAAATTTGAAAGATAACATAATTATATCTTATCTAGGATCTCGAAAACATTTCACCTAAATCTCATGTAGATACCTTTTTTAGAAGTTGCACAACATTAGAATTAATGTTTTTCTAAAAAAATGGCCTGTCTTTATCTAAAAATAATTCCAGTTAACAGTTTAAATAAAATATTATCTATTTAATAATAATAAAAACTCGCGTGTATTCAAAGTTCTAAAAACTATATAAGCGAACCGCCCATAAAAAACAAAACAAACACGTAAAACTAAAATAAACACGAGTATTTGTATCACAAAATTGTCTAAAAGAGCAACATCATAATTTCAAACAATATCGCTGTTCGCGCCACAATTCAGACAAGTTTGGAAGCAACCAAAGCTGTTAGCGGTATACTTCTTTATACCTCAAAGTTTGAGAAGCACGCATTAGAACGAAATACTTTCACCGTATTGGGGTAAGCTGCTGCTTTTCATAATGGATTTTTCGAAGTTTCTTCGCTCAATTTTTAAACGCAGTTTAACACGGCAAGTTTTGTTGAGAATTCATTTTTTTATGATATGAAACTTCATCGATATACGTAGAATTTTCCTCAGATAAGTACGAACTAATATAGATACCCATTTCCATTAACAACCCGTCCCTTTTTATAGGTGAATGAATACAATAAATACGTAAGCTTAACACATGATTGTAAATAGTTCATGTAAAATGTAAATAGCTCAAAATCGTAGGTAGGTAGGCTTTTAAAATTTCAATGCTGAACTCCCTAGATAAGCATTAGACAAAAAATACTAACATAGTTTTAGAGCAGAATTTGTAAGGAATAGTCTTTTGATGGTCCTATTTCTCACGGTCTTACTCGCATTCTGAGGAAACTACTCAACTCACGCACCCGAATAAAAACTTTCCTGGTCTTCAACTTTTAATAGCGAATTTCAGAAAACTCAATCCAGCTGTTTTACCGTGAAAGCGTAACAGATAGACAGACAGAAAATCGAATTAATAACATTAAATAAGGATATAACTAAAAGCACACAAATTGAGACATACCAGACCAGACCATACAATTTTCCAAAACCCGGACCTATTCACACCGTAATACATCTTGTTTTATAAACATTTCTGCAGCTATCCATATGTGCTCGAAAAGTAATATTTCCGTTTGAACCAGCGTCCATAAAATGTTTGTCTCTGTCGGAAAGGGTACGGTGTGACAGATGACTAATGTTGTTTGTTCAAACTGAAATGGTCTAGGGTTCACGGTTTTCACTTTATTGTTTACTTTCAATAGGCGACTTTGATTAATAGCAACTATCTGTGTGGAAGGTTTGTTATCTTGGAACTAAGCAGTTGTCTGTACGAACAGAGTAATATTTCTAACGTTATCTTTCAGCGGATTAGTTGTAGAAAAGTGTAGGCAGAATTTTCAAATTCTGATGGTAATGAAAGAATCTTAATATTAAGGAAGCAACACTATCAAGACAAGATATGTCGTGGTGGTCTAGTAGGCACCTGCCTCTCGTGTACGAGAGTGCGGGTTCGAAACCTGGCAAGTACCAATGTGACTTTTCTAAAGTCATACGTACTTTCTAAGTATATCTTAGGCATCACTGACTAACGGTGAAGGAAAACATCGTGAGGAAACCTGGACTTTAAGAGTCTGAAATCGCCAATCCGCCTTGAGCAAGCGTGGTGATCAATGCTCATGCCTTCTCTGTATGAGAAGAGGCCTGTGCCCAGCAGTGGGACGATATAGGTTGATGATGATGATAATGACGATCAAGAAAATTTCATCAATATGTATTTAAATTAAGAAAATAATGTCTGTACCTACTACAATTTACGTTATCGCAAGTTAAGACGTTTGTGTATACGAGTATGCTTCAGGTATTTTAGCCTTTTACGACGATAATAATATGTTCTATGTGTGAAATGTTTAACTAATATGCTATAAAAATTGAAACTGTTAAACTGCATACACAACAAATTCCGAGAAATGCTTGTTCAGAAAGTACTTATCCATTAAATAGTATTTTAACACTTTCTCTGTCATTATATTTCTATTGTTAGCCTGCTTCTCGGGCATTGAAAATATTAACAGAAAACAGTTCGTCAAATATACAAGATGTTTTCATTTGTATTTTAAAATTGCTCTGTCAAGCTTTCAAATATTTATTTATTGGTAACATTGTTTCAGAGACTACAGAATCTCAAGCGCTCACAGTTCCCTTAATCACCCCAAATGTTCCCGGTCGTGGCAAATATAAATATTGTTATTGTTCCCGTAAAGAGGTGCGCGTTTCCCGAGGGCGTTCATCAATCATAATTTATTACCCTATTGTTACCGTGGCCCTGAATAATCGCTCATATCCGAAACACCTTTCTAGGGACGCGATCACACTTGGGACTTGGGAATGCGGCCTTAATAAATGGATGCCTCGTGTTTTGTAACTCATTAAAGATTAATTTGGGACGTTATATCAATTAAAACACTGTTTGTCTACGTGCTTGTATATTGTATTTAAACTTCTATAAGAATTTTAAAAGAAATACTTTCTGACATTAAAGTCCAATTTCATTTAGTGGTCAGATAAGTTAACGTAAAAAAATTACGATAACTCCTCAGTTCTGCTAACAATAAAAGATGGGAGTTTTCATATTGACTAATTGATTACACATAGACTTGCAAGTACTGACAACTTTCTAAAGTGTTTCCGCTATTTCTGCTAATTCATTGCTAGTCCATTGAAAAGTTACATTTGGGGTTGCGTTTTTTAGAGGACGCAATTTTATTTTTTTGATGTGTAGGGGGGGTCAGTGTAAAGCTAAAACCAAGTTTGTGGGGTCGCCACCCTTGTCCCCCGGCCGCCATCTTGAAAATAGGGGTTGAAAAGGTTTTCACGATATATCTCCTAAACTGTTTATCCGATTTAAAAAAAATCTTGACATTTTTGTTGCAAATTAAATTCTCTACAACTTTGGTCCAGAAACTTTTTGTCGTAGAACTATAAATAAAAAAGTTATAAGCGAAAATGTTCAGAACCTTCAGGCCTTACTACCTGTTATTTCGTAGCGTTTCTTTATATTTTCTGAGAACATTTACCATAGAAATGTAATTTTTTTTATACCATCAGAAAGTAGAGATTTCAACAAACAAAAAGACCACCGACTTTTTTTTAAAAAGTGATATTTTGATGCGAGAATTTTCGATTGAAAATTAAGGTGTTTTTTCGATATTAAGTCAGAATAACGTTAAAAAATAATTATTTTAAATAAAATAAATTACAGTGTGTTTGGGACATAAAAAGGCAAGTTTTCACCAAATTTCGTGGAAAAAAAATAATTATTGTAAAAGATAAAAATTAAACTCCAAAAATTTGGTTTTTTGAATTTTTCACATAAATTTTGAGGTTATGTGAAAAACTGTCAATACAAAAGTTGTAGGTCTTTTTATTACCTACAATTTTGCCATTTAACTTTTTTTCATAGGACTTGTAGTTTTGCCGGAAATTGAGATAAACCAGTTTTTTAACTTTAACCCCCGTCTCCCCCCACTTCCCGACCTCAGATCGCCCGTAATTTATTTTTTCTATCATTTTTATTACATTCTCCTCCTTTTCCAATGGGTTTCATCCTACTATTATTTTATTCACTTTTTACCGTTTTTAGAGGCAAAAAGCACTGGCCTATTACTTCGGAGCGCTGTAAAACTTTAGCTATTGACCTAATGAAAAATGTTTTACATAAAAGTTGTTCCTCGTAAAACGATCTACAAAAATGATCTAATATCATTTTTTCGTAAAATGATAAAAAAAAGTTATATCGAAAAATATATATTTTTTTCTGGAATTCTGAACATTTTCGCTTATAACTTTTTTATTTATAGTTCTATGACAAAAAGTTTCTGGACCAAAGTTGTAGAGAATTTAATTTGCAACAAAAATGTCAAGATTTTTTTTTAATCGGATAAACAGTTTAGGAGATATATCGTGAAAACCTTTTCAACCCCTATTTTCAAGATAGCGGCCGGGGGACAAGGGTGGCGACCCCACAAACTTGGTTTTAGCTTTACACTGACCCCCCCTACACATCAAAAAAATAAAATTGCGTCCTCTAACAAACGCAAGGTTAGGCCTAAAAAATGTAACATTTCAATGGACTATGCAGGCTGGTAGCCTCTATGCCAGGGAGGGCAGGAACATTAAGCCGCCGTCTCCGGCTGTTATCTTGATAGCAAATATTGTTACAATTCATTTCAAAAGCCATCAGGTGGACTTGAAAAAAATTTCTCACACTAGGCCTTGGCAGGTTGGTAAAACCTGCAGTCGACACGTTAAGAAAACGAAGAAGATTTGCAGGAAATGTGAACATAGGTTTTAGGATATCTGTAGAAAAGTTTAAACATTTTCTCCGATACAAATGTAACCTTCTAGTACAAAATAAAATATAATAATACAACAAAAAGACATTACCAAAATGTCCACAGGAAAACTAACTTTCATTAGCCTTTTTAAGCCATGAACGACACACTTAAGTAAGAGCTCTTAACTTGATTAACTTAGTTATTGAAGAGCGTCTGTTCTCGGATAATTCTCTCGAAAGATACTTCATTGGATTTTAGTTCTTCAAGAGAATCTGAAGCTAGAATAAGATATTTTTCGATAGTAAGGTTTATCCGTCTGACATTTATTTTATTAACATTTTATTTAAGTTTGCAATAACATTATTGAGGTTAAAGAATTATTGACACAGAGATTACATAGTTAAAATTATATTTGGATTAAATGGAAAAATATTAGTGTGACTATATCAATTGAGATTATGTAACTTAAAATATCATTACCTGTAACATTATGTTTGGTAAATTCAAATTCTTAATACTTAACACTGCTTAGAACCAATTTTATTATACATTTCCTTCATCTACTTTAGTCATATAATAATGTTCATTAATTAGCTACCTTTGATTAGTTATTACTAACGTAGATAGCCTATGTCACTAAGGACTAGCGTGGCTCAAAATGTATGAAAGATTTTTTATGCGAATAAATAATTTTACCTATACTATAAACAGATACATTATCTGCATTGAGATTCATAAATCCTTGTAAGATGCTAAAATTCGTCCAGCCATTATAATAACCCAACATAAAGACATGAAAATAAAAATTAAACTATTCCATAAAATAAAGAATCTCTTTTTAAAAATAATATATCATGGTACTTCATCGTGCATCTTTCATTTATTTATAAACAATTTTATTCCTAATCAAAAACAAATATCCTTCACCTACTTAAATTAAATTAAATATAAAAATAATTAAAAATACCATAGGTTTTTTCAGTACAACGCAAGTTTATCTTAGATTTGATTTCCCGCGAAAACAAGGTAAAAACAACTCCATATAAAGCATGAATATAGTCATAACGTTTGCGAACCGAGCCCTACGACCCATATTACCTTCATCACTTCACCCAGATTTACATCCCTAGTATTACATGATATCATCTGAATACTCCCAGTGTGAACGTAGGGCGAACCTCCTTCGTCCCTCCAGTATTGCAACCTAAGGAAATTGCCTTTTTTTCTTTATTCTTGGGTAACTTGATATTGTGTGAATTATGAAAATTGCCCGGCTAAATTGTTGATTTATTACGTGCCATCTATAGGATTGGGTGCCAACGAATTGTTTTTGGGGGGGTTACGATCGTGTTCAGGGGTGATATGTTAAGGTCGGTTTAAGTAACGAGTTTTATATACATATAAATGATAGTAATAGTACAAGCGATAGCTTTTAAAAGTCTTGTATTTTTCATTTATTTTTTTTAAATGTTGCCCCACACTCTGTCGTTCCTGTATCGTGGGTGCGCTTACAAGCATACATTACAAATATACAAACACCCAGACCCGCAGAAATTTTAGCTGTCGCGTGCAGGAACCGTACCCGCAAAATGCAGCACAGCAGCAAATTCCTCAGCCACAACGCCAAACGTGTCGAGTATTATAATGTATTTGTCTTCTATTTAGTTCTTTCTAATATTCCCTCTAGCTCTCCAACTCGCAATTTCGCTCACATCATGAAGACTACTTCGCATACCCAGATAAAAACTATCATATAGGTTCTTTACATTGGGTTTCAATTCATCTCCATACCTCCCAAATTGTATCAATACCGGTTACGTCGTTTTATTCTGATAGCGAAGCAGAGACTGACTGATTAATTTTCCCATTTATTAAGTAAGGATGGTGAAAATCATGGTTGCGTAGTAAGGAAGTTACTGCTAAAAAGCTGCTAAAGCCCAATAAAGATGCATGCGATGATAGTCTTAGAAATATGAGGAAAATTTTTTTGATACTAAAGCGTATTGAAGTCTGCATGTATTTATTTGAAAATTCTTTGAGCAGATAAATAAAATAAAATAGAAAAGTACCCGATTGCGTCGTCACTAACCAATTTTATATAAATAGTTTTATCTCCAGATTCTTCTAAAAATAAAAATACAAACTCCCAAGTGGTGTTAAACATTATATTGAGTGATAGGTACATTATACATAATATAGGTACATCAGAGGGTGCAACATATCGGAGGCTGACAACGAACTGTCGAACTGTGATTGATGTCCAATGTGATTCAGAAAAATAATGATTTAAAGTTTGTTTTTTTTACTCAACATTCTTTTTTCTTTTTGCAGTAAAAATACAAAAATCTTCATGGTACGTGCGTGTTCAGTTACTCTAGCTACAGTCATTCAAACCGAAATTACCGACTCTAAGAAAAGCTTGATATCGATACGTATAAAACGCTTTGTTCTGAATGACTGACGGATCAACGCACAGCCTAAACCGCTGGTAGTAGAGATCTGAAACTTGGAGGGTGTATTCTTTGTAGGACGTAGGCATCCGATAAGAAAGGATTTTCGGTAATTCTACCCCTAAAGGGGTGAAATAGGGTATGAAAGTTTATATGAAAATCTGTCATTTTAATTCGAATTTGTATAGGCCAATTTGAAAGCTATACCTACCTATAACCGTCTTTATATTCATCCTACTATCACCTAGCTACACTATATCAATAACTTAATTTCACGCAAACGCTCTGTAAAACAAAATAAACAAACATACCTACATACAGCTTGTTACCGAGCCATCGCATTACGTTTAGTTACGACCTCCTTACGATGCGGTGCCTTCGTTAGTTCAACTAGGGGCGAAACGAGCAGGATTTCATATATACTTCTACTAGAACGTACGATCCGTATTTATTAAAGTTTATTACTAAGAATTTCCCAGATAAATAGGTATAAAATAAGGTACCAAATAAACTAGACCTCAAACATGATGGTACGCTTTGGAACGGGCGAATAGCCTCAACTACTTCATTATGACTAACTGACAGACTCATTATTCTTTGACAATTCAAAAGTGCCTGTAAATGGTCTAATTGAAATAAATTATTTAAATTTTGAATTTAAAATTAAAAAAATCAATTGATCTTTAAACTACGCTTGGCGCGATTTATATGTAGATGAGTCTAATCTAGTCTCGAAGGCACGTTAAACCATTATTTCTGACTGGTATTTGTAAATCTTTGACAGTCATTACGGGTGGACAGAAGCCCGGAAGTCTGTCCAACCAGTCTTCCAAGGTAATTATACTAATTATGTTATCCATTAACTGGGTTGTAGAGGTCCGATAAGAAGCGAAGAAAATGGTGCGAATCGTAAATACGGGTCGTCATCAACAAACTGACTCACTTTCACGATATTAGTTAGAATTTATTTATTTATACTACTTCAATCCAGTAAAAAACACATATAATAAAAAATAGCTATAAGTATTTAATCCATAGGTTACTTTGCTATTAAGTACTAAACTTTAAAGAATTATTCTTCCACTTTAAGAACAACATAAAGAAATTAGGGTAATCTGTTTACAGCACCTTCCTTTTAAAACCGTCCTTGAACTTTTGACCTTATTTAAGTCAACCGATTAGTAATCAAGAACTTTTAAATTAGTTTCTCAAGTCAAGTGTTCAAAGGCCGCTTGGGAGCGTTAACCTCATCTAGTTATTTAGGGTAACGTTTCAGTTTCAGATGTTAATTCGGCTGAGGTGGGGAATTTTAAGGTAGGCTTTGTCCCAAATAATTTGGGGTCGACTTCCAGTCGAAGTTTTACGACTTCAAGTCTAAGTACACGTAGCTGAGTATCAAAGTTTTACGTGGAGCTAGTACCATCTGCCTTTGACCCTAGTACTGAATGATAGCCTGTATACTATGGTCAGACATACAAGGTTCTAGCTACCTATAATAACTTTTACCTGGGAACCTATTTATGTATGCACGTTTTTATATACTCAAGTATTATAAAGTACAATCAAACCCATACCTTCCACGTTCATTACGTAGCGACATTCTAAAATTGTAAAATGATGCCTTCACTTGATTTAAAAATAGATACACCCTTTAAAATTTTCAGTCAAAGTAGAAGTTCTACCCACGCAGATCTTTATGTGAGAATGTCAACATAATGGTATCTTACGTGGGTGATAAGAAGCCAATTTGTGCCTCATTGTAGTATTTAAGGTATTTATTTCAATTCTATAACGACATACCATTGTAGCTACTCTATGTACGAGTATTTAGCACTTTTTTAACGTGAGCCGAACCAAAAATGGAAGCCATAAATATGTTCTGAAGATCCTAATTAAAAGTCGTGACGGCACGTTTGACGTGTCGCGGGTTCGATTCCCGCACGGGACAACTAAAAATTGTTCCGGGTCTGGGTGTTTGTGCATGTGTAATATATGTTTGTAAACGCACCCACGACACGGTAGTAATTCCTAGTGTGGGGTCCAACGTTCTATATTGAAAAAAATAATAATAATTAAAATACTCTTCGGTGCTGTATTTTTTACTTTGACGCCGATAACGCCGATGACGCCGATACGTAATCTAAACTCAATCATCATCATCCCGTGTCAGTCAGCTTCTCCTATGTAACGCCACTAGCATTCAGCTTTTCTTCTAAAACTCAATAGTAATATTTCATTTCGTGAAATGCTTGTGCCGAGTTATCATTTGATATAGTTTACCTACAAGTAGGTACCTACTTGAAGTCAAATTACAACACTCTCTGTGCACCAAAAAGGCTACCAAAAATATCGCTATTCATTAAAACATTTACATAATGCAAATTCCCGAACAATGAACTAAAATTTCGTGTTAATTCCTTTTAAATCCATTCACTACCATTTTCAATTTTATCCCTTGCCAACGCTTTGTTCGTAAGTAGTCCGAATTAAACCGTTTTCTACGTATGATACATACCTATATGTATTTCCTATGAACGATATTGTTATACAATACATTCCACTAAAGTTTCCGTTTGGTATATGGCCGGTTCCATGTAATGATCGCACAGAGCGCGTAGATATACGAGAGGCTAAGCGTTAGGACATATTGAGGCGCGGGAGCGGAAACAATACGCAGGTCGTGGAAATAAGACCCATTTAGATCACATAAACTATTACCTACATATAGTTAAATATGGTTGTTTTTGTATTAGTTTAAAGCTGACTATAGTTTCGGCACTGTTACTTTGATACAACCCACCCAGTACAAGACAGTACTAAACTCTAGCTAAATATTTTCCAATCGAAATAGCTGTCAAAACTGTCAGTACCTTTGCATTTCATAGAATTTATACTGATACATCAAATAGTTATAATGAGACAATAAAGGTGACAGTATATATTTTTTTTGTATAATATAAGCTAGCATGGCCAAAAAAACACTTAAAATCAGATGATTAACGATTTTGTATAATACTAAAGTCGCCGTGCCCGCCGCGCTCGTCACCGTGCTCTCACCAGTAAGTTGTACGTGAACAAGCACTAAGATTGTGCTACAATTAAGCGATTTCACGAAATTCTGGATTGTTGTATTTAGATCCAGTAAGCGGAAATTGGACTGGCGTGTGGATATCCGAGCATCGGAATGTTTTGAATTAAGCATTTTATGATTTTAATCTAAGTTTTTTTTTCTGTAAGGGGCTGGCTTTTCCATACGAAGATAAAAGATGACTTGGTTTTTAATTTACCTCAATCTATATTTAGTATTTAGAAAAGAGGTAAAGTTTGTATGTAAAAGATAATTTCTAGAACTACTGGATTAATTGTTTCATTAAAAGAAAGCTATATAATATGTATATATTTTATTATATATACAAATATTAAAGACAGAAACTAGTAAAAGTAGTACTAATTTAAAAGAGTACTTTTTAATTTTTTTCTTTATCGTTAAATGTCAGCCTCATCCCATCAATTAGGTACTGAGTAAAGTCTTCCTCTATGCCTAATTACCCTAGTCTCAATCACTTTCCTACCTAAACCTGCCTTGATGTAGTATTAAAAAAAACAATCTACTAACGATTTTCACAGTTTCTCGCAAATTAGAACGTCAAACTCTATTCAAACTCATTTGCAAATTACAGACGCGACTTTGACGTGACGTATGTACTGTTTAGTCACTGACGTAGCTGCAAGCTTGCAGTATTTGCTCCACGCTAGCTTGTAATCTACAAATCCAATACAATTATTGTAGTTGTGTACGTCTACTATACTCAGTTGGCTTTATTTTGTAGCAGCATCGCGTCAGTTTTCCATACGAAATTCTATGCGAAATATGGAAGTTACCTAGGTTTAAATAATTTTAGATGAAAAACAAAATGTTTAATCTTTAGCATTGTGTAGTTAAAGCATCTCTGAAATCGCCAGTTCGCTTTAGGACTAGCGTAGTGATCAATGCTCAATTGCTCATGCCTTCTCTGTATGAGAAGAACCCTTTATCCAAGAGATGGGATATTAAATAGGCCGATGATGATGATGATAGGTGCATTATACATATACCCAATATAAAAATATTAAAAACAGCCTGAATTAACTTGTAAGTTTTGCTACTATTAAATATCATCAATCCATTGGCTATTCTCGTTTACCGAACCTGGGAAATTCTTTTTTTAAATAAAAGAAATGCTGCCAGCATTTTTTTAAATTCCTTAGGTACTGTATTCCCCTTCATGCCTTTACCAAAGTTTGGATATAAAATAATGCCTTTCGAACTAACACTTACTTGCCAGTCTTTTATTAAAAACTATAATCAGCAAACTAAATCCTAGTTAGGAAGAATAGAATGCCTCGCAACAGAAGTTCCACATATTCCAAATGACAAACAAAGTTGTTACTTGGCGCTCATTACAGACCTATTCACAAAGCCGGTATTCAAACTACAATTTCAAATGTTTTTAGTTGGAAATTAATTTTACTTAGAATGTGAAAAGCTTGAGAGACTACGAACTTTGATGGCATGTTTATTAGTTTGCTGTGTGAAGTCGGTGTGAAGCTCCTAGACTTTAATATGTTCCTGGTTTATTTCTAGACTAGATGCTTGCCGCGGTATCACCTACTTCCTAAGGGAACTACTTCACGCATCGTCATCTGGGGTTGGCTTCGCTAAGTACCACTGTTTTACATGGAGCGACTGCTTATCTGGCGTTCACAACGAGTCACACCATACCCCTTAGTAGGATAGGTCAAAGATCTACAAAAATGAACAGCCTGGATCATCAGTCAACGTGCGCCGAGGCTTGAAGGAGTCGGATCTACTTCTCCCCGAACCGAACTCTCGCCGAGCTCCAGAACTCCCTCAGGGAATTGAGTGTCGTTGTCGTCGGATACCGTTCCCTGCCCGTGCTAGTGCTCGGGGACTTCAACTTCAAAAGGGGACGATGAGCTATGGGTGGTTCGACGTCCCGCAAGGACCAGACCCGCGTCGACGGCGCGTTCGTGATCCACGCGCGCCTCAAAGAGCTATAGCGACTAGGCCATAGCCTGCCGGGACTGCGGGACGTTCGAAAGAGATACCGCGCCCCCGGAATACAAAGGGCTGAGGAAGGAACATGGATGGGTTTTAGTCAGTAAGAGTCTGACACTACGGCGGGAGGGATCATTTGATGATTGCCCATCCGAAAAAAAAAAAACAAAAAAGGCTTGAAGGAGTCTCCGCATAGATGGTCCCAAGCGTAGCTTTACTTTTGATAGATCGATCCGTACGGCTGTTACTTAGCCATGAGGTCCTATCCGAAGCACGATAGCTATTAGTATACCGTATGGGTGTAGGTATGGTATACTTTTCAGTATTGTTTAAGTGTCGTGTAATAGGCATCACGCCTATTCCCATCAACCAACCAATAAACATCACAGTTCAAAACTTCATAAACTAATAATAACAACATAAATGCCTTAATTTATTCTAAATACACCGCCTACAAACCTTTACATTTAAATCATCTATACAAACACTGGGTGTACGACGCCTACGACTAAATAAAGGCTTAATCATACATTTGCGATCATCGCTGTGAGTACAGAAGAACTAAAAGTTTATCTCGATGTTGAAACGTAGCCCAATAAAAAAAAATACAGCAACTCATTTTTCCCTTGGGAAAAAAGACGTACCGCTTGTATTCAGCCTTGATACTCTTACTTTTGTTTTACTCTTACTTTTGTTTTACAAAAGTAAGAGTATCAACTACACGACCTACAGTAAGCCTAGCCTTTTGAAGGCTAAACATTAGAACCGACCTTGATGTACAAACACATAAAACAAAAGAGAAATCTAGTTTCATAAAAATACGTAGCAGATTAAAGCCCGATATTTCCACTACCTTCATTAACGTATATCTGTATACAGCTTAAATAATCAACTCAATTATTTTCCTCGAAACCCTGTTACGCGGCACTGAATACGGTCGTACTCGGGGGAGTCCCGGAAACTTTAGACATAATTATTAACAAGACACTTAAAATTAGGGTAAAACTTCAGGAGAACCCATGTCACATTACTTGTAGGAGTTAAATTGTGACGTTTAGAAAGGCTGGGTTTGAACTATTGAGTATTCCGTTTTGTATGTTCGGTACCTACTTGTTTGTTGTGTACTAGAAGTTAGGCCTTTAGAAATAGGTTGGGGCCTGTCAATGTTTGAATAAGTTAAAGATTAAACTAATTCCCGAGGCAGCTATTTTCGACATCGCTTCGATTGGCTATAAAATCAAATACCTACAATCTTCAATATATTTTGAAATGAAAGTTTTTTCCAATTTACATAAAAACACTTTTTAATCAAAATATGTTGCTATTTTTTATCGTAAACATAATTTGATTTCATGTCAGTTCGTAAAACATTTTATTTTTATGCCTACATAAAGCAGCTTCTGATTTTGCACAGGTAATAAAATATTTTATCAGACCGCAATCCAAAAATTAAACCTCTCATCCATTAATCAAAAAACATAATATTTTTTAATATTTGTGTAGGTCTAATCTGCAAAATTAATGGAGCGAGAGACATCTTTAACGAATGAAATGTACAATCTGGAATAAAGTTATTTTAGAAGAGCATAGACTTTTTTTGAGTGTAGATGTGGCCAAAGATAACCATATAAACTTGATACTAGGATTAGGTGAACTGTTTTTGTGACGTTGAATCACAAACAACAACTATGAGACGACACGTTTGGCGTAGTGGCTGAGCAATCGAATGCTGCGCTGCGTGCCGCGGGCACGATTCCCGCACGGGACAACTAAAATTGTTCCGGGTGTGGTGTACATGCTTATGTACAAACATCCAGACCCGGAACAATTTTAGTGGTTTCATTAAACAATGAAAGTTTGTAAACGCACCCACGATACAGGAGATTTCCAGTGTGGGGACACGTTAAGCTTAAAAAAATAAGGACTATTTTAGACTAACTTTGCAATTTCTTCGTCAAATTACGTCGCGAAATTTTGCGCTTAACTTGTCTTATTACCATTTTTATGAAGCGCAGGTGTGACAAAACAATTTAAGTGTCGCTGGGATATATACTAACTACTTTCAAAGCCGATATCCTCGTCTAACGTTCACCTAGCGTCTGTTAGCTCGCATCACCGCGCACCAAGTCATGTGTAGCTGAAGTTACGTCAGACAACTTCGCTGTGTAAACACTACTGGAATTCGTGTTATCACTTCAAATGTTAGGTGTGAAATTTCACGCAGCGTCGGTTCAGTTTTGAGGGAGTAGTTTGAAGTTTTGAAGTTAATCGTGGTACTCATTATTATGTTAGAACACTTGAATGTTGTTGAGATGTGACTTCGGCTTTTCAAGACTAACTGCGAGTTAGAAGATCTTAAATATTGGCATTTGTACATAAGCTTTTGAATAAAAAGCTTGAATAAATGAAGTGTTTAAATTACGTGTTTAAACTAAAAAGGCTTGTAGATAAAAGGCGAAATTAAATTAAGTTTGAATAAAGAATTGGATTTCAATAAGACTATAAAACGAAGCTAAAAATATAGCAGATAAAAATAACTATTTTATTGAAATAAAACGACTACTAAAATAACATCGACCCTAGTCCAACATGCATCTTATTTAAATAACTCTAAGTAGAAATATA
This sequence comes from Pyrrhia umbra, assembly GCA_963891755.1. NCBI lineage: Eukaryota > Metazoa > Arthropoda > Insecta > Lepidoptera > Noctuidae > Pyrrhia > Pyrrhia umbra. The sequence goes on from OY982930.1 coordinate 5,494,397, forward strand.
AAAAACAAATTGGTTGACAGCCTTTTACAAATGCTACTATAATATGTCCATTATATTAAAAATATATTTTTGGGACTTCAAATAAGTAATGATTTCTAGGTCTACTCAGAATTTCTATTTACAAACCTACGTAATCATAATAAATGAAGAAAATGGGTACCTATATAAATATGGAAACCTCAGCCTCAACCCTAGATGTCTAAATATACAGTAAATTCTTGGAACATGTTTGTTAGGTTTTTATATTGCTCTCCCGGTTCGTTGCTTAGATACTCATCGCTTGAACTCCTTTCAAAGCCTTGTATCTTCCTCGATAAGAAGTTGTATCTAAAATACGTAAAGATTTTTGTACCTACTACGCGAAGTTGCTACGAGGTTAAAGGCGGCCGCTACGCAAACAGAAATGTTATCGGAGCTTAATTTTCGTAGTAGATACGATATTATCAATGTACATTTGGAAGTGACTTGTTTAAACCTTTTTTCTATTCATATAGTTGTAAAAATTGTATCATATTTTATTTACAATTGTTGCTTTATTAAATTAAATTTGAAAAAATAATTCATAAAATAAATTGTAATCCGATAAACACTAGTGTTGTAGATAGAACGCGATAAATATAATAAAACGTTACGTACTTTACAAAGTTGGTCTCTCGAATTCTCTCGATATCTCAGCTCTCGACTCAATCACGGAGACGGCGAGAGTCTCTTAAGGAGATTGTTCACTGTTCAGACTCCCATCGCTTCTTGTTAGCTCCAATCCGACGCTTATTTTTATTATTAAGCTCAAACTAAATTGCAAGGATTTTTATCCTCGAATTTTCTTTTTCACCTTTTTTATTTACGTTTCGATGCAGCGTTTTGCCGTATTTTAGTTTCAATAAGTATGCTTTTTATTCCTACGACATGAATTAATAAAAAAATAAGAATATATTATGCCGTATATCTTAAAGTCAACCGTCATTAGTCTAGTCTAGTCAATAGCTATTTTCTAAATTAAACTAACGTTACGTTCTATGTATGCAGATATAGATTAAAAACCTCGATTAACACAAATGATTATTTTTATCCAGGTGCGCAAAGTCTACCTCTGGATGCGGGAGAAATCGCAGGGAACAGCTAGTTAAAAAAACTGGCAGTTAAATCAGTTTCTAAAGAACATTTAGGGGCTGTATTCCAATTTAAATACAACCTTATCTATACATATCAAATGCTTTGTCCTGAATGACTAACGAATCAACGCGCAGCCTAAACCGCTGATCGTAGAGACCTGAAACTTGGAGGGCGTGTTTTTTGTATGACGTAGGCATCCGATAAGAAAGAATTTTCCGAATTTTCCTGTGCTCCTTTTTACACAAAGTTTGTAAGAAACTTTATCACTTTTAATTTGAATTCATATAGCCCATGCGGAAAACAAGTATGTCATATATCCCTAAAACATCACAAGTTGTACTACAAGCATAAAAAACTACATACATAAAAATATGGTCTGTAGGTACATAAAGTTTTTCACGATGTCATTTTTTGCCAATATCATTTTATGGGCGAACGATGAGCCGTAAAGAAAAGTGATATATTGTCAAGCTTATTTCCCTTGCGGTATAAGGGATTAATTGGGTTCCACAGAAAGAATGGCGCACATTAATTTAATGTCAATAGTAGCTTATCCACTCTGAGGAGCTCGTGGCTAAGTAACAGCCGCACGGTTCGACCGATCAAAGGTTAAGCTGCGCTTGGCACGGTCGGTCCGTGGATGGGTGACTATCTATGTCATAGCGAGACTCCTCCGTGCCTCGGAAAGCACGTTAAGCTGTTGGTCCCGGTTGTCATTTGTACATCTTTGACAGTCGTTACGGGTAGTCAGAAGCCAGAAAGTCTGACAACCAGTCTTACCAAGGGGTACCGTGTTACCCGGTAACTGGGTTGTGGAGGTCAGTTAGGCAGTCGCTCCATGTAAAACACTGGTACTCAGCTGCATCCGGTTTAGACTGGAAGCCGACCCCAACATAGTTGGAAAAAGGCTAGGCAGATGATGAGTAGCTTATCCACTCTATACGTTTCGGATTTTATAATTATTGTTTTGGTTTCCTCGAGACGTTTAACCATGCATTGTGGAGAAAGCTTACTTAACACTTTTCCTGACTTTTTTGTGGTGACAAAAAATATTTTATTTTGTTGTACTGACTGACTATCCCCAAAAAACTACTTCACGCACCCGGATAAAAATTAGCCTATAATTCTTCATGGTATATCCAACTAATACCAAATTTTATCAAAATCGGTTTCTTAGAACCAGAAATTACACCCTACAACTTCACAAACTCACAAACTTTACATCTTTATTTTATTAGTATGATAAAAACCAGACAAGGAGTCTAATACAGACTCGCACGCGCAGGGATCTGCACCATCGTGAAATCTTGTTTTTTTATTAATTTGTTGTTAATAGTCTGTAAAATTTTCAACTCTACCTATCACACTTCGTAGGATGCAGTTCGCTGATAGACAAACGGACAGACAGTGGAGAGTTAGAAATGGGATCCCCATCTTCGGGTACGGAACCCTAAAAAGCACTCCCAAATAAAATACCTACCTATATCATTTTTTTTTCTACATGACCTCTTGCAAGGTGCTTCTAACAGCATTCGTCCTGCTTAACCGGATAATAACACCTACCTATATCATTTTTTTTAATCGCTTTATTAGCACTTCACTACCACAAATAGTACGCACATAATCCACCAGGTGGCGCCACAAACTACACGTTCAAAACAGCAACGTACCTCCACATATTTTAATTAACAAGGAGTTTGGCATCAAAGCTTTCCGTATTAGATTAATATCGCCGGGTTATTATAAACTGGAGCTTGCAACAGATATCTTATTAACTGATACGAGAGCAAAGGATCCATTACACGCAAGTGTGAAGGAAGTTTTAATAGCAATATCTAATTACAAAGGAAAAGAGAACTGTAAAATAATATTAAATTTTAGATAGAATAAGCGTCTAATTTAAAGCCTGTTTGGTTAAAGGAATTATTAACTATGAGAGATTAAGATAAAAACATAACTGAAAACAAACAATAATCGATAATTATAAATTTACCCAAACACACTTTTACAAAAACACTGGCACTCAGCTGCATCTGGTTAAGACTGGAAGCCGACCCCAAGATAGTTGGGAAAAGGCTAGGCAGATGATGATGACACTTTTACAAAGGGTTTTAGATTATTCTGCTTAATTTCGATGAACATATAATCATAGCGGTTATGTATAATTAGTAAAATTCAATAACTTAAATATTCGACAGAATTTATCCAATACTTTATTGAAACCACGCTCGAAAAAGCCACGAATACCTAATTTATTAACGCTTGCCTAACCCAAATAAAATTAACTAGCCATATTTTTACACATCATCAGTCAAAAACCGACAGATTAAGAGATAATAATGGTATAAATCAATGTCATATATATAATTACTCGTAACCAAATGTGAATTTAATTCATTTTTAATAACACACCTTTTGTATCATTACCGTACTGATTGAGATGGTGTGTTATATATTATTATAAATAATAATCATAGTTTTATTTTTACACATAATTACTCGGGATGTATGTGGTACATAGGATTATCGAATAATTATGGGAATTATAGTTGAATGAATACTGACGACAGTGTGAAGTTTAAAAACTTTATACCCACTGTTTTAAATATATGAAGATTCAGATTTGGAAAAGTATGAAAAAAATATAATAGTATAAGTAAAATCAGTATAATTTTGAAACTTCTCTCATGTAAAGATAAATATCATGAGGAAACCATTGGTGTGTAGGTAGGCACTAAAAAAAGTCTAAGGCATTATGACGGCAAACACTCTGGTTACCGTCAAAGTGCTGGGCCAATAAATTGGAATAGGGTTGACGCCATAGACTGTAGAGGGTATGTATCAGCAGCACATAATGCCGTAGACACAGCGGATACAAAGCAGTGTACTAAAAAGGCTGATCAAATATTTTTTATACTCAAAGGACCATATTTTTTTTTTTTCAATTATTATTTTCCGAAAAAACTGCTACCGCGAGCTCGAAGGCGCGGCGAAAGACTGTGAAAGATTACAGCGAATGACCTCCCATAATCATTAGAAGATTGATGATGATGATGAACATTCGTTTACATCTGAAAAGTCCATACATGTATTTACGTACCGCACAGGCATAGGGTACATTATATGCTTCGTCAATTACATGTGCTTCGGTACGCAGATACTTAGCCCCGTCAATCAACGTCACTCATAGTGTGGGATGCTTGACACACGATATATCGATTTCACTGTTCTTAGTCACGTACTCGAATATTATGTCCACAGTAGTAAGCGGTGGCGACTGGAAATTAGAGAATATTGTAAAGGTATGTTCGGCTGGTTCATTATGGTGATTCGTTAAACAGTAATCGTTATTAAATGTAGGTTAGGAAACATTTTTTTTAATCTACAATATTTTGGACACGATATGGATTACAACCATAGAGGTGTTGACACAAATATGACGTTATGTTAGGTGCCTACTTAACAAACCTTTATGAACAGAAAAGTATTATTTGTTTTACACTACCGCAATCATTTATGTAGGGACTTTTGGGTACCAAAGCAGGCAAGTTTTCACAATTATTTTTATCTAGCTTCTGCCCGCGACTTCGTCCGCGTGGTGGTTTTAGCGTGATGATATATAGCCTATAGCCTTCCTCGATAAATGTACTATCCAACACTGAAAGAATTTTTCAAATCGAACCAGCGGTTCCTGAGATTAGCGCGTTCAAACAAACAAACTCTTCAGCTTTATAATATTAGTATATAGTATATTAGATTAAAATAATTGTGAACCGGACCGACTCTAGCGCATCAACAACATAGATACCAAGTAGCATACAGATAATAAAATAGCAAATAGATGTCTGTACTTATAAATAACCAAGAACTTGCAAGTTTATAAATAAAATAAGGTAAACGACACAAAAATGAATTCACAAGATACTGATAAAATAATTGCACATAATGACGACAAGGATCGGCAAAAGATAACAGAAAAGATAAGCAAAGCAATAAACCTATTCCAGGATATTAAGATAAGCCGTACCATGCTGAAAGTGAACTTAGATTCAATCTAAGACAAGTAAAAGACACCCATTTCAGAAGACGATAAGACAGCTACTCCTAAATTCAATCTAAAAGATATCAACTCAGACACCAATGAATCCCACGAAATATCACACTACCAAACCAATACACGTCACATCTTCACGCTTGTCAACTGTCTCAGAATAGTCGGAGCGGCAAACACGCGGTACAAGGAAGACTTATGACAACCCTCGTCAAATACTGGAGCCTTAGGGCTGCAACACGAAAAACGTTTCACTTAAACCAGCATTTTATTGGTTTCAATTTCACCGTTGCGTTGTCGCGGATAATACGGCAACGGTACGGCAACGTTTTTGGCTCGAAAACGCGTTTGCCGGTCGGCTATTAGTGCTGTACGCTGCGGGATTTTCGTATGATGAGTCATGAGTTTATAATACGAGGATTGGACGAGATTGTTTCGTAGTTTGTTTTTGTTGGATTGTTGTAAATGTTTTGTGAAATTGCGCTGGTCTGGCGGGATTGGGCAGTCAGATAACGTAATTATTGTAGTTACCTTTTTAGGGTTCCGTAGTCCGACAAGGAACCCTTATAGTTTCGCTCTGTCCGTCTGTCTGTCTGTCTGTCTGTCTGTCCGCGGCATAGCTCCGTGGTTTTTGTTATTAGAAAGCTGAAATTTGGTATGAATATGTATATTGATTACGCCGAGAAAGTGGTAAAATAAAATTTTGAAAAATATTTTTTTTTAGGGTAGCTCCCAAACATGTAAAGTAGGGATGAATATATTTTTTCTCGCGTACCCCTTCGTGTGGGGTATCGTTAGATAGGTCTTTCAAAAATATTATGGGTGTGTGACCACTTTTCCAGTTAAGCGAGCCATTTGCAAAATATCTAGATTTTAAGTGAATTTTTTTGTTCGATACGAGTTACCCCCCCCTCTAACTTTTGAATGGCTGTACCTAGAAATGTGAAAAAAATCACAGACGTAGTACATGTAATGAAATTACAAGGAAAACTATCACGGCTACTTAGCCTACTTAGGCTTAACCGGTTACAGAGCTACAGTCGACTAACTAACTCCTACTACGGAACCCTACTGCGCGTGGACCGACACGCACTTGGCCGGTTTTTTTTTGTTGTTGCCACGTTCATTTTGTTATTCCAGCCTAATATTATACTAATATTATAATTATAAAAACAAAAGTAACTCACTCTGTTTGCACTTTCATGTTAAAACGGCTGAAACGATTTTGCTGAAATTTGGTATAGAGGTATATTGAAACTTGGGAAAATACATGGGATAGCTTTTATCCAGATGCGTGAAGTAGTTCAGGAAATGAGTAAAACATTGAAAATAGCTAGTCCAACAACATAAAAATCAACGCAAAAAATCTTCCGCATATTTTCATCATGAACATAATCATACACCCTTTAACAAGATTCTTTCGTGGGCTTTTTCTTTTGCATTGCTCTGTAACGTGCACAATGTAAATACTTTAGAAATAATATAAAACAGGAAAATCCTTACTATCGTTGCTTGAACTACGACTGCGGAGAAAAAAATAAAAACAAGTGAATAGCTGAGATAGTAGTGAACTTAGTTTACGATTGTATCACGAGCATACAAGTACTAACTAGGTTTAAGTTTGACTTTTCATTGTGTTACGTAATGCATTACTGGTATTATTATAGAATCTTTGGCATTAAGTTAAACTAACAGTGTCCCACTTGCACCCCAAAAATATCTTATGTCCTTTCACAATTTTCAATCTATCTTCGTACCGTATAAATCGCTTCAATTATTTTACTGTGACAGCGTGACAGATAAACAGATCATATTTAACAAAATGATAAAAAGGTTTGGTTCCAGTTTTCTTTTTTGCAGAGATGTATATTATAGTACACCCACATTCCGCCTTTTTTTCGGAAGGGAAATCATCAAATGACTCCTACCGCCGTGGGTGGAGCGAGTGGGAGTGTTAGACTCGTATTTACTAAAACCCATGCATGTTCCTTCCCCAGGCCTTTCTTCTTCTGGGGCGCGGTAACTCTTCCGAACATCTCGCAGCCACAGCAGGACCCACATTCCGACCGTTATGTCAAAGTCTTATGTCGTTGAGGGTTTTCCTTCAGCCATCAACGCACAGGCAACATATAGGCAATCCAGTATCCAGGCTGCTTTTTTAGGGGTGGTATAAATCATCAAAGGACTCCTCCCGCTGTGCGTAGAGCTAGAGTAAGTGTCAGACTCTTACTGTGTAAACCCATTTATGTTCCTTCCTTGGCTCTTTCTGTTCCAGGGCTGCGGTTACTCTTTCTAACAAAACAGTCACGGGTCTCCTAAGTAATTCTAAAAACTCAAAATTTCAAAACCAAAATAACAAAACTTTTATATTCAATGAGCAACACTAATTTTCGAAATGAATAACATTACGTAAGTATTAACTGAACTTATAAAGTTCGTACCTATGAGAGCGACAAATTAACATCACATTTTCAGGAGTCATCAATCTATTAAGAACTCTTTTTCCTACAGCATAAGGTTTAGAATCCTGTGTCAATTTATATATGAATAACACTAGACCAGTACATTAGTGGAACATAGTTGTGACAGTGTGTTTACATAGTGACAGGAGTTAATTTAGTTGAACGCGTTCGCTCTTTGAAATGTTATTAATTTTATCACAATCCCATTGTCACGTACATTCGTTATAATTTAATTATGTTCAATGAAATAAATTATAATTAGGTGAATGTGTATTGAAAACAAGCACGTATTTGTAAAAGGTATTAATTTTAACACCGGATGGGATGGAAGAGGGTGTTTTTAATTATTATTTTAATTGGTTAATAATGAGTGAGATACCCACACTTGTATTGTTTTGCAAGCTTTTATTTCATACCTACTTATGTTCTGTTTATGTTGAAAAGTAAGTGAAGATCTTTGAATTTGAGCCACATTTTTACTACGACAAATAAAATGCAGCTATAAACAAAACACTCCACAAATAACTACTTAACAAAGAATTTACGTCTTGATCTTAAATCATGTTTCTTATAAACACTTTTAAAGGGCTTCTAAGTGAGACTTGTACAGCAAGGCAGCTAATTAAAATGTCTACAGTATCAGTGTTGTCGCTAAGATAATAATCCAGGCCAATCCACGCTGTAGCTAACTTGAGCTATCACGGGCTCAGGCTAACAAGAATCCACCCTGTGTGAGACAGATCTTTTACATAGTATAAAAGTTAACAGTAGATCAATGCTTACTTTCGAATTTGTATCTGTATGTAACTTCCTTATTGATTAGCATTAGTTAAACTCTTACCAGTTGCAAAGATGATTGCTTAGAGTCGATGCGACTGTGCAGTATTTTTGAAAAAAAAAGTAGTAACGATGTTATCTCTGGAAATCACAATCACAGAAATCACATTTCCAGAGATGAGATCCCATATCTGGAAATGTGCTGAGCACATTTCCAGAGATGGAAATTCGGTATTATTTTGTTCAATATGATCACCAGGATCATATTGAACAAAATAATACCGAAATTCTTGCGTGAAAGTGAATTACAAATTGACCTACTGTTTTTCCTCAGTCTGTGTACTCGAAGTTAGTGAAACTATACCTACGCGAGAAGGCTGCCAGAACATGTCACCAAGTTAGCCGTCCTTGTACAACTTTCGACTTGCCTCGTCGCGTCGTTAACTTATGAAATCCATTTCAATTGTCAAGTTTTAATTATTATTGATCAGAATATGATGTAACGTTGTTCAGTTTGTAAAAACAACTGCCAAGCGTTTGTTTGTGAATAATTAGGTAGAAGTGTTTTGTTTTTAAGTAAGTTGTTAGATATTTTTGATTGTTATGTTTGATATTACTAACTGTTTCCCACAGTTTTACTTGTATTTTGACAGAACCACTACATACCTGCACAAAAGCTATCCTATGTCCTTTCAAAGGGCTCAACCTGTCTCCATATAAAATTGAATCTAAATATGTTTATTAGCTTACCGTGAAAACGTATGATACAGACAGACACAGTTGCTTGAACATTAGTAATTAAGAAAGGATTAAGGGTTTTTAAAGCAATGTCTAATTTCGTGCAGCGTCACCCGTTTGTTGCTTCTTAACAATGTAGGTACCTAATATTACACAAAGGTCCTATACAAATCATAATAAAAATATTTTAGGTAACATATCAAGTAAGCTTCAGATGAAGTATAATAAAGTACCTACCTAGATAAAAATACATTTAACAATTTGTACCTTTTAATATTTTTAATTTAATTTTAGTAGTTAAGTCAGTAGACTACAATAGTATTTTATATTATTTGTACAAAAGCAACAACAATTTGTATTATTCTAGCTCAGAAATTTGAAGAAATTCTCCATAATTATATTACAAGCTCGACTTCATTCCGACGTAAAATTTTCGAGACGCTAATTTAATTCAAAAATGTCCGCCCCGAGGTCAGTTTCACAAATAAACAGAAACATCTAGAACATTGAACGAAACAATTCCAAGGCACATTTTACCAACGTCTTAATGTCTACTCTATGTTGCTTTGGGCCTTGGTGAGTTGGTGCCAATAACCAATGTTGGCACCAACACAAAAACCAAGAAGTTTGTCAAGTTGGATGAGTTTTCTGAGATGAAAAACTTTTGGTTTAAAATAAGAATATAAGCATAATGACATCTTTCTACAAATATTCTGCTCTAGTAATAGCATAACACATACGTCGTATATTTCTATGGCTTTTTATTATTATTTTTTTATTCTATATCTTAATATAAACAACAAAGCTTATGAGAAGCAGAAAATTAAATTGTGTTTTTTTTTAGAAAAACAATTTTGTTGTGCTCCTTGCATCGGAGTTTTATGAGCAAACTCTTGGACCACAGATTTAACTGCAGTTCGTGAATAATATTTTATTTGAGACTCTCAGTTGTTCATAATAAACTTTAGAAAAACAAACAACAAATATAATATTGCGGCCAGGATCTGAATAAATCTATACTAATATAATAAAGCTGAAGAGTTTGTTTGTTTGTTTGAACGCGCTAATCTCAGGAACTATTGGTACAATTTGAAAAAATCTTTCAGTGTTAGATAGCCCAATTATTGAGGAAGGCTATAGGCTATATATCATCAGGCTAAAACCAACAGGAGCGGAGCATCACCATTCTACGCGGATGAAGTCGCGGGCAGAAGCTAGTATCATAATATTGGTTACATACTGTAATTGCATCTTAGCAGTCAATAGATTAGCTACTGCTCCAACCAAACTTGTGTATTTTTTTTATGTAATACGCACATTCAATCAAAATTTCCAAATATTGTTAAAAACTTGTTACTACAAACATTTCCACAATTATAGCCCAACGTTGGGCCAACAATGCTACTCTTACTGAACAACCTTCCTTATACCTCGAATGGAAATGAGGGTTACAAGACAATGGTGTAGTTTGGGCAAATGAACGCGAGAGGAAAATTTAGTTGGTTCCACGCACAGCTCCTGGGATAAACTTGTTCAAAGTTTACATGAAAAGCCGAGCGTTGTACGAATGGCTCCATGGAACATTCACGTTGAAACGTTAGTGTGTTGAACTGGGATTAAAATGTGTTTATCTGTTTTTGAGATGCATAGTTAGGGCGGAAAAGTTGGTGAATGCATTATGGAAATGTGTTTCGGGGTGAAAAATTTTCGCTTACTTTTTGTTTGGGCTGGGCTGGGATGTTTTTGTTGCGAGTATTTTTAGGGAGGTTGTTAATCCACACTGACATTTAACCGTTATAACCAAGTGGATACAACAGACAAACAATCGCACAACAAATCAAACCTACTACTCATCTTAATGAACAACTTTTACAATGAGGTCATCACTGAATCGCAATAAAAAACAATTTCTACCCTACACTTTTGTTCACATAGCTCGAAACATATGTTGGCCTCATAGTAAAAGTAAATAATAATTATGAGGACCTATTAGTTAGTTGAGGTCTCATTTAGCTGTCTACTGTTTCCCGGTTTCACCTGGAACCTGAGGGAACTACTTCACGTACCCGGATAAAAAGTATCCTATGTCTTTTCCCAGGGGTCAAGCTATCTCCAGACCAAATTTCATCCAAATCAGTCCTTTTCCCGTGAAACCGTAACTGGCAAATAGACATAGTTATTTTCAGATGTATAATATTAGTAACGATATGTCGTATCCACTTGATAAATATTATTATAATATACTTATTTTCTAGACTAGAATCTATAAAATACAATGAAATGAATACTGATAAAAGTTATCTACACTAATATTATAAAGAGGAAAAATTTGTTTGTTTGTTTGTAATGAATAGGCTCAAAAACTACTGGACCGATTTTAAAAATTCTTTCACCATTCAAAAGTTACATTATCCACGAGTAACATAGGCTAAATTTTATTTTGGAAAAAAATAGGGTTCCGTAAGATATTTGGGTTTTTCGGACACAAGGTGTAAGAAATCAACCAGAAAAGTTACTTTTTTTGCGTACGCTACTAATCTCAGGAACTACTGGTCCGATTTGAAAATTCTTTCAGTGTTAGATAGCACATTTATTGAAGAAGGCTATAGGCTATATTTCATCACGCTAAACTCAATAGGAGCGGAGCACCACTATTCCACGCGGACGAAGTCGCGGGCAGAAGCTAGTTAAGTATAAAATTGATTTTCTTAAATCCACCATCCAAATTGTCAGACTTAAAAGCGTTCGGATTAGGTACTCACTTTATCAGAGTATCAACAGCGTCCATTGAAATGCAAGTATTCTAAATAAATCCCAAGACAGTTCAGAAAGAGCTCAGAGAAAATACTTGTAAATAGGTTTATTTAGAAGAAAATACGGAACGTTTACAGCTGCTAATGTTCTTCTGTTGTGGATGCAGATAAATTGCGCGAAACGTAAATAAAAGCTTCAAAGGACTATTAGTTCAACGAAATAAACAACTAATTGTAATAAATGATGGTCACTGTTATTTTTTGGTGTAAAACTGATAGTAAGTAGTCATCCATTTTCACGGAAAACGATTGTGTTTTTGAATTGTTTAGGGAAAAAAAGTTTTTTTATTTATTTAAAATATTGCTGAAGAAGCTTTTATAAAACTAAGCTTCTTAATCCAGTTAACTAGCATTTTAGTACTAAGGATCACAGACTAGGAATTCCTAAAGAAATTCTGTACTAAATATTCTAGTAGTCCAGATAATTTTACTGCTTAAAGAGCCTGCTTTTTGAGGAAGAAGTCATTGCAACTGTAAGTTGAACTGACTCGACAGTCATCGCGTAGCTCTGCAGCTCCTTATTTTAGGGAGCTGAACAACCTATTATACGTTGCTATTAATTTTACGTGGTCTGTGGAAAAATATTGGAAAGAGTCATAGTTACTCAATTGGCTGACTGTATCAGCCAATTGAGTAACGATGACAAGTAAAACAGAGTTAATATAATTAGCTTGCTACCAAGGTCGGCAGCGGGCTGACTTCCCAATTAGCCTTTCTGCTAAGTGACGAAAATTAAACGTCTGACACGCTCAACTAATTTTGATAGCATGCTAGATCAATCGAAAAAATACTTTATCTTTGTTCTTTAAAGTGTTTTTGCCATTGCAATTACCGCCTGAAGTTACTGCATTCGAAATAACATAAGTTAAGTCAGACATGATCAATAAGTAAGTGACAGATTTAGTGTAAAAACATGCATTCTCAAAAAACATAAAACCTATGAAATTGAGATTGTAAATACAAATATATATTATTCCCTAATAATGAATTTAAAGAAAATCGTTCTCCTGAAGCAATGAGCATTGAAACATTTCAATGTATTTTTTATTTTATAAAGAACATTTTTATAATGTTGTATACGTTCCACGATGAGGGAATATGTAGCGTGGGACGGGGTGTTTAAAAAAGTACATATAGGTACACTAAGAAGATATACTTTAAGCATAAATACCAAACCAATATAGTACCCACTTCGGACCAATATGAAGAAAATGCTATCCACGTCCAGAGTTAGTATCTTTTAGGTTACAACAACTCAAAGTGGACGGTAGTCATCAAGGGCCACTGGTAGTAACAGATTCTGTCCACGCATATCTCTGTGGAAGATTTCTGTCTTTGCTAGGAATCTACGCATATTTATTAGGAGCAGGTGATGTTACCCTTTAAAAGCTTCTTACTCTTTTTGAAGTTTAACGTTGAATTATCTATTTTAATAAGTCTTTGCTTTTTGCAGTGACATCATTTTTCTGCTGCCTTACAAATGTCTAAGTAGGTAATTATAATTTCTAAATACCATCACGGTTACACCTACTGTCACATAGAAGATAGATATTAGAGTTTATATAGATAGTAGAGTTTTTTTCTTTTATATTTGAGTCCTGTATAAAACAGGGGCTGAGAAATTCGACTTAGCCAAACCGTGCTACTCTGACTAACTAGAGCTTCAAATCTTAACCGATTTCGGCGAAACAACACCAATTTCAAGACTGACTTTCATAAACTGTTGAACTGTGAACTGTGAACACAGAGATGTCAGCAGCCGCACCTCTCCACAAGGCCATAGCCTGCCGGGGCTGCGGTATGTTCGAATGAGTTACCACGCCCGCCCCCGGAACGCAAAGGGCTGAGGAAGGAACATGGATGGGTTTTAGTCAGTAAGCCCTCCCGCCCCACTCACGGCGTGAGGAGTCATTTGATGATTTCCCATCCGAAAAAAAAAACCACTTAACACGTAATCGATACCTACGATAAAATCGAAAGCGATTATCCGACAATTAGTCGTCAATACCGATACGTAATCCGACACACGTAGGACGGTATTATTGCGCTCCACTACACATGATCCGACTGACGGCTTACAGGAACTTTTTAAATGGAACTATGTAGTTGTTAACTGTATTGAAGGTTACTTTCGAATGGAATTAGGAACGACGGAGTGGTGTCATTTAAATGTGGAGTTTAGGTGAAAGGTTGATTCTAGCTGACTTTTATTCGGATTCGTGCAACTTTTCGAATACCTAGTTTTTGTTTGTTGTGAGTCTTTTAGGAACTAGCAGAAATAAAACTTACCACACGAAGCAGATCAATATGATCCTGTTTGCTGAATAATAAAAAAATATTATTGTGTAATAACCAGCAGACCGATACATATTTTTCTTAAGCAAAATAACTTGTATTATCATATTACCCATATTATTTCTACGTAAAAAAATTGACACAACTCACTTGCTCAACCGTCAGTATTCTAATACACATAAAATACATCATAGCCATGTTTGTACGCAATTTTCAGTAATTTTGGTCAGAAAGCAATTTACCTACATCTACGAATAGTTTGGTTTACCTCATCAAAGTGATTCCATAATAATTTCATGTTCAATGCTTTTACCGACGCGTCATCATATACAATGACAGCATTCAGTCGTCTATGGTAAGGCCGATCGAAACTATATTCTATTATATAATTATCGGAAAAGATCATGAAATACTAGGTATGTTATATTGTGAGATCTAATGCATAACTTGCATGATATTATAAGTACTAAATACAGTATTCAGATGTACTAAGCAAACTGTAAACTCCATAACAACATTCGCTTCCCTAAAATAATCCGGCAGCTTACCGCCACTTTTCCTTTATAATTTTCATACGCAAATCTGGCGGTGCCCTAAAACCGGCTCAGACGTAAGCCGTCATGTCCATAGAGTAATAAGCACATGGAGAGTGAGGAATAATATATATGTTTTCTATCACACATCTCTATCACCGAAGTAAAGTCAATTCACATATTTTTTTCAGATAAAAAAAAAAACCTAAAATGTCAGTAAACTTAAAACTTATCTAAAATTAAAAACTATTGGCCTGGAACCCGTGTGCATACTATTCCAGTAACGCACAATAGGACAATCAACCCTTTCTGTAATGGTATTTAATACAGACAAGTGTTCCACAAAATCGTTAAATAGTGTTTTATTTAACGATTTGTATTATATATAGATAAGTATTAGGATACAGCATAAAAATACAGCGCGCTAATTAGTTCAATAACGTTTTATGTTGCCCGCTTATGCCTCAGAAATAGAGCTTCGAAGGATAACGCGCGTAAGTGAGCACTCCGTTTACTTGTTACTCTGTAGCAGTACCTGAGGCGGTATTCGAAAATGGCATTAGCTTGACTTGACATTCGAGTCGCACGTCACGTGATGTCCCTCGCATTTAGGGAAGTTTCTACTTTTCCTTTGTTGCAGTTTTTTGGGTGGATGAAAAGTTTCGACATTTAAAAAGGAGAGTTGATGTTATTTATAAATAAGGTACCTGCCTGTTTTAAAAAGTACTGGTTGATGATAAATTTGTTGTTTCTAATACAGTTTTAACGGAAATAATTTTTTTAAACCTAATTAAAGATTTCTAAACTAAACTATTTAAGCCAACATGAAACATTAACTATTTTGGAAGTCAACTTTGTGATGTTTAAACATTAAAACGAATTCTACAAACAACCGCCAACTAATAATTTACAGGACCTACAATGATAATTTTGAAATCATAGATATTACTTATGAAAGAAGGAAAAATATCTATGTTATTTATTCGAATTTTTAAAACAAAATAAAAAACATTCTAAAAATAATATGTTCACTGACATTTACGCTTTTAATAATACTACGCATACAACCAATATAACATTGAAACCGCTAAAATAATAATTGAAATAAAAACATGGTCCAAAGAAAATATATCAATCACTAGGGACCACCCGCTCCATGTAAACCGTTATACATTTATTTACCGGTATTTTATTTTTTAAGTAATCCGTCTATGTCACGCATGTAACTTTATTTAAAAATTATTTATTATGTTATATCAAAATAATATTATGTTACTAATAGATGAAATATTTTCTTGTTATTTCGCTCAATAAAATATAGAAAGAATATTATTTGTAGTTGCAGACTAAAATGGTCGCAATGATAATAATTATTAACGCCTCAATGGCAAGGACTTAGAGTCGTGGACGTTCGATGAAAGGAAGAAACATTTATTTATTATTGAAACAATTGAAAACTCAAGCTGTAATTTTTCTTGTAGAATACTAAACAAATGAATATCATCAACTGTCATAAATAACAATTTTGTGTCTCTAGAAAACTCATTATATTAATAACTGCCACGTGCGTGTCATCGGTGTGTCGTGTCAAGTGATGTGAAAATGATAATGAGGCTTCCTCAAAGTCATAAATGTACTTTCTGAGTGTATCTTGGACGCCGACTTGGACTTGGACTGAAGGAAAACATCGTGAGAAAACCTGAACAGAAAGTCTGAAATCGCCAATCCGCCTTCAGTAAGCGTGGTGATTAATGATCATGCCTTCTCTGTATGGGAAGAGGCCTTTGCCCAGCAGTGGGACTAGGCCGATGATTAATCAAACGATCAAAAAATTATGTGACCAAGCGTAAACTAATTTCCCTTACGTCATTCCGGTTCCTAGTCACTGCATTATAATCGTATGGAGAGTGAAGTGTTTTTCGCAGCTTCCGGCACGAGCGCCCACGCCGGAAATTGACGTCAGCGCCCACCCCCGGAACAACATCCGGTACATAATCGCGAGCGACACTGGACGCATTCATTTTTATAATGACTTTGTGAAATGGACGGGCTCGTGTTTATTCAGAACAAAATATATTGATGATTTATGTTCGTTATTACGTAGATAGCTTAGCATGAAGTGTGGTTCATAAGTATAGATTAGACAAGCCTAGATGGTCTTATATGTGATCGAAGAAGCCTTGAATACTCTTCAAAATGTTATATAAAATGAAGGAACTGATAAATGAACAACACAATGTTCAAAGAAGAAAATATAATAGTATCAGTTTTTGTAAGGTTTAGCGTATGATAGGAGTATTCCAGAACAGTGATATCATATAAGGTGTTGTATTACAGAAGCTGACCCAGCACTACTAAAATTAGTTTTAAACTTTCAAATAGTTTTAAATCTCTGCTCAATTGGCCTATCCTAGAGTATCATACTGTAATAACCCTTACGCCATCACGTTATAGTTCCACAATATGCTAACGCCTTTCTTAGAACGCTTTAACTAAAGCTCAAAAGAATTTCGATAACAATCATTAATAAATATAAAACTGAGCAAAAAATACCTCTGAAAAAAACTCCGCTACACCGTCCAAACGACACTTCCAAGAAAAAAGTAAAAGCAAACACTTCAATCAAGTTCCATTAGATTAACTGCTAATTACAACGGCTGATGACATTCGATAGCAATCGTTGGGCGGTATCACGATCGCAGTTAATGACTAATTTCACAAGCCTATTTGCATGATCACGTAATACGCTGGGAAAATATGATTTTACCGTCAATATTGTGATGGATTTTATGGATAAACCTTTGTTTAGTACGGTCAATAATCTCAGTTGTAGCTTAGATGTTTTTGTTGTATTGGTAGTACTGGTTGTGTTGCCCCCCAGACTACAGACATTCTATTGGCCGATAGTTTGGGCTGTTTCTTAAGCACTGTGAAGATGTATGCAAGTGCGCAAATTGTAACGATTCACATCTTCATACTGATTAAGAAACCAACCAAACTATCGGGCGATCGAAATTTTGTGGTCTGCGGCGACTCTTAATAGCATCTAGCGGCTATGTATTATAGCCTTTATGACGACATATTTGAATCCCCACAATTTCAATCTTTTGTCGCACAGTTTCGCATATCGTTTACAAAAACTACAAAGCTGTAAATAGCCCAGAATATTATGTTCCTTGCGAGAGTGGAATCTTCAGTAGGCAACATTATTTTTTAGTACAGTATATGTGCATTATGTTTTTATACAAAAATCAGCATGGCCGAAAAAGACAATTCTTTTACAGAATTCCATAATTATCTAAATCTATCAAGCCGTTTCGCAGAAGAATAACAACAATCGTACATACAACTTCTAACTATAAAATCTCATAAAAATACTTAAAAAAAATAATAGCAATAAGCCTGCATCGAAAACCGTTACTGTTATTTTTATACACATTAAACGGTTTATAAATATCGGATATTTAAAAAGTTATCCGAGCAGTAATCCGAGCGCCATTGGCCATCGATGAAATTATCGTTGATTACGTTTGTTGATCCAGGTCGCAATGAAGTTACAAGCTCGCACATGTTCGATTTAATCTCTTTAGCCTGTTTTCAGTACGCAGATATAGACTAGAAAAGTTTTACTTGCATTCTATCCGTTGCATACTACTTAAATATAAAGTTCCAAAAAAAAAGTTGGAATATAACTGCGATTGCTATGCTATTTATCAAAACTCCATGTAGGGTCAAAAAGTCTTTTAATGATATTTAAACAGTTTAAGGAGTTTTTTTGGTTGAAAATATCTGCTTTAGAACATGAAGTAATAGCTGGTTCACACGGTTTCACCCGTGTCTAGGGGACTACTTCACACACCCGGATAAAAGAACCCTATGACCGTTTGAACTGTCTCTAAGATCCTTTTTTTTCGGAAGGGAAATCATCAAATGACCCCTCCCGCCGTTGTGTCAGACTCTTATTGACTAAACCTCATCCATGTTCCTTCCTCAGCTCTTTGAATTCCGGGGGTGCGGTAACTTGAACATCCCGCAGCTTTAGGATCCCATCTATGTCCATATCAAATTTCAGCGAAAATAGTTCAGTCGTTTTACCGTGAAGCGTAACACACACACACATTTGCATTTAAATATTAGTTAGGATAAAAGCTAGGACTCGTTAGGCCTTAGCACTAAAGCTGTATGCATGGTGAATCTGTTAATATAACTACATTTTACGCATTTTACGCGTACTTAGATTTCAGTCACTTTACTTTGCATATAATTGTTATAACAAATTTTAACTAAATAAAATCCAATTCCTTAAAAGAAATATGTGCTCATCATGTACTAGTTTTACTAACTCGTAACAAAACAAAAACCTTACGTCTCTTCTTCAAAGGATATTTCGAGTCCAACCAACGCAATAAAAAAATACCCAGAATGTTGAATGCCGTAAAATTGGCGACAGCTCTATACGGCTTCAAAAAACAATTTTCACCGTACCTCCTTTTTATTCAGCGGAGCTCCATCCAATCAAAATCTAACTGTGTATCGGTACGGACAGGCTTCGAAGTAAAAATGAGCAAGATGGATAGCATGTCACCGTAGATACCGACCGCCGCCCTACTCCCCGGGAATTATTGCTGATATTAAGGAATATGCGCGCTTGAAAGCTGGCAACATTTGCTTACCTGTTGATGTACTTATGTTTTGATAAACTGGCTGTTTGAAAATGGAATGTTATTTGAATGTAGAACGTTGGCAAATGCAATATTGATGATGTAAGTTGGATGTTTTTACGCACCTAGCTTGTGGAGTTTATAGGTGACTCCATGTTTAGAAAATAAAACAATCTTACTTTAATAGCCTTATTTTATTTCTTTGTTCCCTTTTTAGGGTTCCGTAGCCAAATGGCAAAAACGGAACCCTTATAGATTCGTCATGTCTGTCTGTCTGTCTGTCTGTCCGTCCGTATGTCACAGCCATTTTTTTCCGAAACTACAAGAACTATACTGTTGAAATTTGGTAAGTAGATGTATTTTGTGAACCGCTTTAAGATTTTGACACAAAAATAGAAAAAAAGCAATAAATTTTGGGGGTCCCCATACTTAGAACTGAAACTCAAAAATTTTTTTTTTTATCAAACCCATACGTGTGGGGTATCTATGGATAGGTCTTCAAAAATGATATTGAGGTTTCTCATATCATTTTTTTCTAAACTGGATAGTTTGCGCGACAGGCACTTCCAAAGGGGTAAAATGTGTGTCCCCCCCCCCTGTAACTTCTAAAATAAGAGAATGATAAAACTAAAAAAAATATATGATGTAGATTATCATGCAAACTTCCATTGAAAATTAGTTTGAACGAGATCTAGCAGGTAGTTTTTAAGTAATCAGCAATTTTCCTCTACAAAGAAACTAATTATGCGGTCGGAAAAAAACAAGATAATTGAGACTTTATTGCGTATTTTTTCTTTCCAATGGTCAGAACCCTCGGTGCGCGAGTCCGACTCGCACTTGGCCGGTTTTTAAGAATGTTGCTCTTAGGATGATTGTCGCATTATTGAAATTAAAATACATGAAATAATTACTTGATAGTATTTCGACCAGTAGCCGAACACTAGTACAGTATTTATATTTATGATCATCTACCTACCCTTTTCCATAGCATTTGGAGACCGTGAGTGACTAGTGACTGACTTGCACTACCTAGTGGCTAGGTAACACAATACCCTGACAGACTGATAAGACTGATTGTCAAACTATCTGTCTGCTTAATCTCAGTAGCTACTGGCATTGAGCTGTTTTTCTTTGAATACTCGCAATTGCCTATAGAAGCCAATGTCTTACAAATGAAATGACACGGTCAAAAACATTATTCCGAAAATTTATATCACGCGCTCTATTAATTTTATCAATCAAAATTGTTAGAATTAATGGCAACTGCAATTGATACATGAAAATTACAATGTCTGATAGTTTTGATTGTTTCAATTATGATTTACATTAATTGTTATTTAACTACCACGGACTAATTGAAACAGAGGTCTTAATAATAGATTGAGATCTGTGGCCGACGTTTACTTAAAGAGAATAGACCCATATATTCTCTCAGTGATGAAAACTAATAACCATAATATAAAAAACGGAACCCGTAGTATGGATGGTCCCAGTGCAATTTAAAAGAGTTACCGCGGCCCTGGATCGCAAAGAGAAATTGAAGGACCAGGGCCATCCCTGTTCCTTCAATTTTCAAATTCAAACTGAAACCCATGTTTCAGTCAGTAAGAAACTTACACTAACTCTTACTCCGCCCAAAGTGGGAGTGAGCCATTGATGAATTCCCATCCTTACAAAAAAAAGAACTGCACACACCTCTGTCCTTACCCTTTATTGGAACAGGGATGATGTCATGTAATGTATCTTTTGCCTAACCGTAAAGCAACTTCTCTTAAAGTTTCATGTAAAGTTAGTTCGATCTACAATGTTGCTTTTACTAGCATAGTATAATGTTTTGTCTGCAATACCCTACCCACAGAGTACCACTTAGGGCCCAACTGTAGCTTTTCCGAAGAAGTCAATTATTTAGTGACTTTCCCCACTTAGTACATGCATATTATACGGTGAATTTAAACTGGTTCTATTAACATTTCCCGCCGCAGACCAGGTGGAAACTTGAGGAGTGACTGACTTGAAATTATCACCGACTGGATTTAGATGTAAGTATGTTTATTCATAATTGATTTCTCTATGCTCGTGAATTCCAATAACGTAGTACTTGCAAAGTGTACGAGTACATCTGTGTGTAAATGTGAACTTCACGATAAATCCAATTTGCTTTAGGAACAAAATATTTCTGATTTGTTAGACTGGCCTAACAGTTCTAATTGCTTAAGACCTAAGAATAGGAATCTCAAAGTTTTGATATACCAACGAGAGCAAACGTGAGCTCAGTAATAAAAAAATACATCGACTGAGTTTGTTCATCACTACATAGTATAAAACAAAGTCGCTTTCTCTGTCCCTATATCACTATGTATGCTTAAATCTTTAAAACTTTGCAACGGATTTTGATGCGATTCTTTTTAATAGATAGAGTGATTAATGAGGAAGGTTTTAATATATAATTTGTCAAGTTTTTGTATCCATTAGCTAAAATATCGCGGGCGAAGCCGCTGGCGGGAAGCTAGTTTGTAATGATAAGGAAATATTTTTTTTTTACTAATCTCAATTCGGATCTACTATTAGATAATAGATTTTTCCTAATATACGGTCACTAAGCCATTGAATCTCAGTCAACATGCTCAGAGGAATGTTTCGCTGACGTTTCTTCCATGGTACCAAATATGATTCACCTATAATCCAAGGGCCTTCCCCTCAAATAAGCACAAACAAACCGACCCAAAGCCCCGTATATCAAGCACCAGAAGCTCTCGGATGCAATGTTTCGAAAGCGAATTTCTCGTGTATTCCGTCGATCACGTTTTATGTAGCGAAGCGAAACGAATCGATGCGAATGAGGGATGTTAGCGAAATACAGAGATAAGTCACGTTCGCTAAGGCCCCTACTAGTTGATGGATTAATCGTTTACTGCTTTAACTCAATCGTGGTAATCATAGTTTAGACGAAAGTTTGAACTTGGATTATGATCTCTCATTTGTTATTCGAATTTATTATTTGTATTATGTTATTTCGATATTTCTTAATTAAAATAGGTTCTTGTAACGATTGCTTTGTTTCATTTCGTTGCTTTGTTTCCAGGTGCTATAGCAGTAGACGTAACGTTTTTACTTTCTAATTTTCATTTTAGGCACCAGCTATTTTCTGTAGCAGGTCACTCACGTACTGCCAGCCTAGAACTTCTTAATCAATCTGGATATAATGCCCCTAAATATTGGCTAGCAACACCTTTTAACCATGGAAAAAAGCAAGCAGAGAGACGGAGCAACTTTTGTATTTATAATTTTAAGTAGGTAAGATTTTATAATAATTCCTATTTATTTACGCAACAACTGTCACAACCAGTAAACTAAAAGTAAACTTTTCCAAACTCATGGTAAGGCTACTAATCTCAAACGACAGCTGCTTACTTCCATCGCTAATGTAGTGAACGGGAACAAATCTGTGATGCTGAGCTATCTGCTTGCAATGCGCTCTCAAGTGATTTAAATGATACACTTATCAATTTGCAGGTTCAATGAGAAGTGAGCTTGAAATTAGATGATTTCGCATGCACGAAGTGTAAGAGAACCGAGGACCTATTGCTTCTTGCTTGAAAGTATTCTCGAGTATCGCAAATATGTAAAATACCTTTCATGTACCTAAAGTACGTATCTCAATATGAACAATACTTTTGTTTATAATTTAGTTTTTTTGTTTGTTTATATGACGTGTGGATATATCTAAATCAATCCCTAACTATTAGGTATTATAAATGCGAAAGTGAATTTGTTACACTTCCCCGATAAAACGGCTGAACCGATTTAGACGAAATTTGCTATGGAGATAGATAAGACTTTGAAGATGGCTATAGATTACTTTTTAAAGGGTGTGTTAAGTAGTTCCCTCGGGACGTGGGTAAACTCGTGAGAAACAGCTAGTAGTATATAAATATTTCACATAAAGCAGAGAAAATTATAAAAACGGTAAGTTCCGAGTTATCAGAAAAAAAAACCTCTAGTTATTTACTCGAATAGCTTGTAAACCAATCGACCTACAACATGCAACGCCCGCAATTAGGTAATAAAGCACATAATTCTCTGTAACCTTTAAATAGAACCTCGAACTTTTTCCAGTAAACATGCCTAGGCTACACGGTACAAATATCAATAACCTTCACTTGTACACGACCATAAAAGCGAAGTGCCAACCTAATATCACCTACTACTAGTAGGTACCCTTCAATATTTTTATTCCTTAATCCCCCCCAAATATGCACAGGCCATATTTCAAGGTGGAGGGGCCACGTGCACCTGTAGATAAGAGCCCATCAATCACACTTGGCTATAAACAGAGCAACACCATTACCCCCCTTGGATGGAACCTTTGGGAAGCTATATTTCATGGCATGTTTATTATAGGAGTATGTAGCAGATTCCTTTTATGTTTATAGAGAAAATTGAGTGTGAAATTGGTCGTTGATGATACGAGGCTTTTAATTTTAGGTGCATGTTTGAAATGTTAGTGAAATAAATTTAAAAGGTAGTTATCATATTTATGTGAGAATTCTGGTATTTTGTTTTTTCAGAAAAAATACAATAACCATATTCCGTGTATTGAACAACGGTAACAAAGGGTATTCTGTTTCTTATTAATTGTGTACCTGCCAGTACAAAAAAATTATAGTATTGTGCTACTTGAAAAAACTTCCTTTATCCGATTATTTTAATTTCGTATCACCTATCGTTTGCTTATCCTTAAATTAATGCTCCCTAATCATGGTCGTTAATTTAATTCAGTTAATCTATTACAATCAAAATAGTGTACGAGATGGAATACAATAAGCCACGTAACTCAACGTAGAGAATGCTGCGTTTCTTATTTTCATTTCTTAACACTTAAATTTGCAAAATTTCACTCCAATATCAGAGAGCATAAAGTTCCACCATATCATCTACTACGCGTATAGCGAGACCTCTCGGTGTAGTGTTCGGAAACTGTCTCTCGCATGCCGGGGCTCCACAGAAATTCTAGTGGCAATATCCTAGCGACGTAATATACGAGCAACATATAAATCTAGGGGATATTTGTATCTGTTACATGTGTACACCTGTATGTTAATCGCAGCCATATATTGCTTGGTGTTTGAAACTGAGATTTGAAGTATTGTAGCCTGCGTGTTGTTCGAAATGTTATACATTTTTAAACGACAGTTCAGAACTTGCGTAGCTCATAGCTAAGTGACAGCTGTGCAGGTCGATAGATTAGCAAGGTTAAGCTGCGCTTGCCGCTATCAGTTCATGAATAGGTAACAGACCCCGCCATGACATCCATTTTGTCCACAATAATCTGTTTCTTCAGACTTGATGCTGTAATACTTTGACAACGAGTCAACACAATATGGAGAGCCGTGACACGAGAAAACATTTGATATTTTCATCACTCCTCTGGTATTACTATTTCAATCTATAATAATATTTGGTTCATCATATTACTTTCCCCGAAATCAAGGCGGAGACAATGCTATTGAAAGCGAAAAGGCGAG
Source organism: Pyrrhia umbra (assembly GCA_963891755.1). Lineage (NCBI taxonomy): Eukaryota > Metazoa > Arthropoda > Insecta > Lepidoptera > Noctuidae > Pyrrhia > Pyrrhia umbra. The sequence goes on from OY982930.1 coordinate 5,519,365, forward strand.
AAATGTGCGTGGGCGAATTATGTATATAAGACCGTCTGTTGTCGGGCGATACATTGATAGCTTAAACTAAAAATAGGTTCGAAAATAAGTTCCATATTAAATTGAAGGTGTAATGTATACCCATCACATAACAGCAGCGATTTTTTATCGAATCAAATTATCTTTTACAGAAATATTTTTTAGTAGGTACTATAAATTAATATTATTTATTTTTCATTTTATTGTAGCCTTTATCCGGCTAGGAAGATACACATAATTGAAAATCAAAATCTCACTTTTCACTTTAGAATATACTTGCAACCAAAAAAAAACATGAACTTCTCAAACGCGATAACTGGTGAGTTAATTACAACCACTGAATAAAATTTATATTATTTTATAATGGGTCATAGTGAAGTGTTACATTTGATTCGAGTAATAGGTATAGGCATAAGAGGGTAGGTCTTTTCTAAATTCCACAAGGTTCGTGCCTTCAGTAAATCATTTCATTCATGCAGTCTACTATCTAATATAATAATTGTGTTTATACTGCCAAAGAGCACGCTCCCATAGAATATGATGAGCAGGCTGGTCGTATTCTACCCGATGACGCTATAACCCTCTTCCAAGAGAGCAGTAGGTCCACTAGCACTCTACACAAACACAGACCGCGTTCGTATCGACCTCGCCGCCGAGGTCCATCGCGACGACCTTGTCCATGCCCTCCCGACCCTAGCTTGACGAGCCAGCTGCCCGCGAGCTGAGCTAATAGCTTTAAAATTCCCGATTATAATAATCAAAATCTATTCTGGTCCAGCCGTCCCTTGCTGTCCTCCCCCAGCGACGCCCTAAGCCGAGGCCCGTACCCCACTAGGGGGTGCCCTTAGCGTGTAGTCGCTTAGTTTTGTAAGTTAAGCCCTGGCTGGAGGCCCTAAATTTATTTAAGGCACTTCACAGGCAAGCCCGGTTAAGCAGTCGACAACCTTCTAGGTTGACCTGCGAGATGCCATACACAAAAAAAAAAAAAAAAAAAAAAAGCTGGTCGTATTCACAGATGTAGAACACTGACGTTAGTCTGTGGTTTGAATAATCTAGCGATCTTATCATAGTCACAATTCACGTTTCTAAGTTCGCGTTCTAAGTCCTAAAGTCCTGGCACCTAAAGTCCTACCCCAATTATAGTACAACATTATTAGTTGTCATACCCACCTATTTAACGGAATCTAGAAAAAAAATACGTTTGATATTATTTATTTTTTGTTTCTTTTCAATAGTTTCTCGAGTTTAAAATCAACAGTGTAGGTAGAACCTAAAAAAATAATTGTATAAGATTTTTTTTCGCGATACCCGCACCAGAAAAAAAATAAAGCACTTACCGAAGCCTGAAGATTATCGATGTTTTCCAGTAAAAATGGAAGCAAACACGTTTAGACACTAACAATACTTGCACTCTGCACAATAGCACATAACAATATATAACTCACGAGCCGAGAAATGATCACGGGATACGATAATCGTAATTACGAACAGCAGCGAAATAAATCATCACTGCACCGTGCGCACGCGCCGAGGGAACTGTCAAATAACTATCAAAATGGGTGTTACCTCAACTGAATAATTTTAATATCCTAACTAATGTTATAAATGTCCATATGAGTTTTTTTATAAATATTTTACGAGAAAATGCCTGAACCGATTTAAATGTTTTTTTTTACCCTGGACACTGTAATAGTTCTACTTTTTATCCGGGTGCGTTAAATGGTTTCCTCAAACGCAGTTGAAATCACGCGAAATAGCCAGTTATTTTAAATTTTCGCTTTACGATTTAAATGTTAGGTATATCTTTGTCTTCGATAACATTATAAATTTTGGAATCACGTAAATAAATTTTTATTAAGTTCTATGACATACCATTACATGAAGTCTGATGTAACCGGAGACTAGTCAATACTTTCAAAGGAACATTTTTTAACAATACTTCTTCGCAAATCCAAGTCGATATCGTAATGTGAAAAATAATTCGCAGCAATTCGAAACGGAATCGAGAGGAGCGGATAGCGACGATGGATCTATCCGCATTTGCTCGGAATTCCGCAAGATTAACGTCTACTGGGAGGAAGCACAACGTCCCCCCCTATTGGGCTTCCCCCTGAGAAGGAATGGGGATTCCGCCAGCCCTTATTGTGGCCTGTTATTATTACAAATGCCAATTGAGACGACAGATCAAACAATAGACCCTAACTAATTGCGATGCAGAAATAATCCATACAAATAGTAAAGTTGAAGGTAATTGGCTAAGTTTGTTTAGGGGTTGTTTTTGATATTTATTAGCGTGCTTTAAGTTCAGCTAAATTTATCGAAGTTAAGAGGTTCTTTGAATTGATATTGCGGTATTTTGTCCTATATACGCTGAAAATATGGAGCCTAAATCTTATTGGTGTACAAAAACTAAAACATACCTACGTCGTTTTATGTTGAACTAGCTTCTGCCAGCGACTTCGTCCGCGTGGAATAGTGATGCTCCGCTCCTATTGGTCTTAGCGTGATGATATATAGACTATTAGCCTTCCTCGATAAATGGACTATCTAACACTGAAAGAATTATTGTAATCGGACCAGCGGTTTCTGAGATTAGCGCGTTTAAACAAAATGACAACATTTCCCTTCACTGCTCTGCTCCTATTGATTGTAGCGTGATGAAAAGTATACTATAACCATCTCAGGAGTATGACAAATAATTGTACCAAGTTTCGTTAAAATCCGTCGAGTAGTTTTTAGGGTTCCGTAGCCAAATGGCAAAAACGGAACCCTTATAGATTCGTCATGTCTGTCTGTCTGTCTGTCTGTCTGTCTGTCTGTCTATCCGTCCGTATGTCACAGCCATTTTTTTCAGAAACTATAAGAACAATTATGTTGAAATTTGGCACGTAGATGTATTCTGTGAACCGCTTTTAGATTTTGACACAAAAATAGAAAAAAAGCAATAAATTTTGGGGGTCCCCATACTTAGAACTGAAACTCAAAAATTTTTTTTTCGTCAAACCCATACGTGTGGGGTATCTATGGATAGGTCTTCAAAAATTATATTGAGGTTTCTAATATCATTTTTTTCTAAACTGAATAGTTTGCGCGAGAGGCACTTCCAAAGTGGTAAAAATTGTGTCCCCCCCCCCCCTGTAACTTCTAAAATAAGAGAATGATAAAACTAAAAAAAATATATGATGTAGATTACCATGCAAACTTCCATTGAAAATTGGTTTGAACGAGATCTAGCAGGTAGTTTTTAAGTAATCAGCAATTTTCCTCTAAAAACAAACTTAATTATGCGGTCGAAAAAAAACAAGATAATTGCGACTTTATTGCGTATTTTTTCTTTGCAATGGTCGGAACCCTCGGTGCGCGAGTCCGACTCGCACTTGGCCGGCTTTGTTTCTATAGAGTTTATACAGACAGACAGACAGACAGACAGACAGACAGACAGACAGACAAAAATTTTACTGATTGCATTTTTGGCATCAGTATCGATCCCTAATCACCCCCTGATAGTTATTTTGGAAATATATTTCATGTACAGAATTGACCTCTCTACAGATTTATTATAAGTTTAATTAATTAATATAAGATATTCGGGGGAAAAATTCTACAACTTTTATTCAAGTGAGTATTATTTATCTCTTCACTCACTGCGCAATTCTACATGCTATATATTTTTTACCTCACATTTTGATATTACCACAAAGGGATGTACAAAAAATACAATGTTATATAAAGCTTGTTTATTAACGTCATGTTTTGCAAAATAGACAAATATACACTTTTAAATTGTCATTTCACTTAAAAATTCCGCATCAACATTTAACAATTAATATAATACATAGTTACACACGCATACACGCTAACTTTAACGCAGAAAATACATTTATCATACGCTACAAGACGCCGCGTCTTTACGCTCTAACTTATGAACTGGATTTTTTTAAATAAAGCTCGTTGCCAACGTTTATCGTATAAAATGTACAATTAAGAAGTCAGTTCACATGCAGCTATCTCGTAATGTATAATAAACGTGTTTTAGCCTTTAAGATAAATACACTTTATACAAACTCAAAGCTATAGGTACAATTTTTACATAATTTTATTCAATTACTGTTAATAAAGATTCAATATCTCATAATCGAAAATAACAGATGGTGTACAAACAAATTAAATATACTTAAAGTTACAACACTAATTATTGTCGTGGGTCCTTAAATTTTGATTCAATTTTTATTCCACACGAAAAATATTAAATCAGCGTAAGCAAAACTAAATGAAAGTCAAAAATGGCTACAAGGGTTTCATTTCTTAGAATCGCCATTAGACCAAACGTCGCGTGTCACCTTTTAGTTACTGGGACTTTTCGTGGATAATTATAATTATGGTACGAGATTAAATGTATATTTAAATTGATAATTACTTATGTACTTTTCGGAAATGTTCCTGGATTTAGATTTTTTAATATTATTCATTAATGTATGTATATGATTAGGAACAGCACATTTTATTTTATTCTAAGAAAAAATGTTATAATTTAAGAGTCCATTTAAAAGCACAACGTCAGGATGTTTTTAAAATTATACATGACATAATGACGCGCAACATTTGGTCGTAAGCGAATACGATTTATATCTCTTTCTGCAAAATTCTTCATCAAGCCTTACATTACATTTTCTTATCTACACGTAATGGTATTTTAATAACATTATTACGTATTCCCGTTTCAATTATTCATACGACCAGTCTTATCCAGAATATTATTTTAATTTAGTAGCGATAACGTTTTCAAGTTAGTTACGAATCAATAAACAATTTATGGTTTGAAAAGTTTGTTCGATAAATTTGTTCCGGCAGAATATAAAGTAGATATCTGTGAGTTGCTGCCGAATTATACTCTCGGACTATTTCTAGATATTTCTATTCAAAATTATCGACCTTGCCTTTTTAGAAATAACATCAACTGGTTTACCTAAAATTACATCATCGTTTTTGCAATCAAAAAATAATAAAATTAAAAGTATTCGATTTCCAATAATATCTCAATCAATATTAAGCGCCGATTTATGTTAATCTGACATTTGGGTTTCAAGTCTATAGAAAAATATACACAATAATGTTAGCAGGATAATGACGAAATGTTTTTATCCTTTTGAAGGTTTTTTACCTACTTGTATATTATTCCGGACAATCCACAGAGTAGGATTTTAAAACTGGGCCCAACATTCCACCAAACCCACGTTTGACGCATATTAAGTCAATAACATGCAATTCTCCTGTCCCTATTCATATTAAATCATTAATTCAATTAAATCGTAATAATTTCGAGAACGCTAGAGGTATTCTTAGTTGTAAACAATTTTGTAATAATATTGCCGTCTTATTATATATAGAAAATTTAAGTATCAAGAGTGCATAAAGTTTAATAATAAAGTAGAATATATTTATTTTATTGCAGATTCGATAAAAAATACTGTAAAATGTAAAACAGTTGATGTAATTTCTCAAAAAAATCATTTCTCAAAGTCTGTCTAACTAAATATTTTCACATGTCATGAAAACTTTCAACATTGGTATTTCATTGTTATTGCAATACACTTAATATAGTTATAATATGAAAGTTACCATAAGAATCTTGATTCGCTCTCTTAGTACAAATACTTACATCAATTCTTGCCAGCCAATCATTCAATCCCAAGAATTTCATACGAAACTTTTACACTGCCAAAATTGTCCACCTTATTTATAAATACGAAAATAAATTAAATAACCTATTTGCTTATAACATCCATTAATTATACATTATGACTAGCTCTCGTAAAGGAAATAAAATGCACCACTTTTTTTAATTCACTATTTTCTATCATATGGCACTACACAATTTTGTCTATCAAGAATGTAGGTTCCGATGCTGAGGTCACATCAGCTAATGCTTAGATAAAATCATTAACTTGGTCATGTACTTTATAAAAATATTAATTTTCTTAGACTAAGTATTAACAACCATACATTTAACAAGCGTTAGGCTGGGGTTAGGCAGATCTTAGCCACGGCTGCCTCAAATAAACTCAAATAATCAATATAACAATTGCATAAAATACGCAGTTAAACCTAAATTGTAGAATAAGCCTTGTGTATCGTTGTATCAACTAGAGCACCCAGCCTAAGAAACGGTAACTTAAACTCTTAATAAAACTGTAAACGTGTTAAATTGTAAAGTTAAGCTAATTATAAATCAAACAATTCAAGCAACGTAAGAAGATAGAACTCTTGCAAAATAATATTATAAACAAGTTTAAGGCGCTATCACAGGAATGAAATCATGAATGAAGTTCATACACCTTTCACAGTTACTCCGCAATGCTTTGAAGATTTTAATGTGAGTGGTTTGAAAGGAAATCCTAATCTCGTTTGAGGAAGAGCGCATTTCAATCACAACATTTTTGAAGAAATTTCAAAACAGGTAGAAGATACAATCAATTAGTCAAGTGTGGTACTGTACAAAAATTTAGTTGTGACAAATTTGCTGCCAAAATAAATTCAAACATTACATAAATATTTACACCTAATTTATATTCAAATAGACTCAATCACCCGCAATTTATTCAAACTCATCTTTAAGAACTTAAATACTTATAATATAATGATCAGTTGTTTTACATTTGCCGGATTCAAATTCTTTAGGAGCACCACTCGCCACTTAATCTTCAAAGCCAATAATACTGTTACCATTATCAGTCTCGAGTGTATTACCTTGAATGCTGACGAGATGTTCAGGAACCGCGTCTTGTTCAACGTCATTCACTTGACCACATACATTGTCGTTCACTGCACTACACATAGTCTCTTCTGCCAGCTCCTATGATGCTATTTCTTTCACTTACAACTGACACTTCTGAGCCGTCCTTTTTCCTTTTGCAGGATGAGAAGAGGTGTGAGGCCTGTTGGTATAATAATGTTTGGTTTTAAAGACAATCTTTACTCCGTCATGGTTGTTTTTTTTCCTTCAAATTATCGGTACACATTTTCTTTTTAATTTTTAATAATTGATACCACCAATCGATTGGCGTATTTTTATGTGCTGTCAAAATGTTTGATTCCCTTAATTTACTTTTGAGAGAAATAGTGAAATTATTTGTTATTGGTTATCAACTGCCCAATTGATTCATCTGTATACCTGAGGATTTTCCTTTATTTAATATGTACGGTAGAAAGTAATGAAGCGAGTTTATATAGTGTTTTAAAATCAAACTATCTATTTTAAGTAATAACCAACCTTAACGAGAGAACGGACGGGTTGCTGCAGTACAAATATAGCGAATATGACGACTCCTTGCAGCGCGTTGATGAGGTCGAAGACGGACCACACGGACATGACGTCAGAGCCAGCGCCCGCCGCCCACGACACCACCTCCAGCACCCACGACAACCCCATGATGAATGACAGGAGGCAGCACATGCGGAATCTGATGGGGAATATCCATTGTTTAAACTAGAGTTCTTATACCTGCGGTTTCAAAGGCAAAATCATTTCTTTTTTATTTGCTTGGTAGTAATAGATTAAAAGGAGAATAATGTATTATAGTCTACTAGCTGTTTCCCGCGGTTTCACCCGCATCCCGAGGGAACTACTTAGCGCACCCGAGTAAAAAGTAGCCTATGTTGTTCCTCAGGGTCTATTCTATCTCTGTACCAAATTTCATTTATATCGGTCCAGTAGCTTTGGCGTGAAAGCGTAACAGACAGACAGACAGACAGAGTTACTTTCGCATTTATAATATTAGTAAGGATACCAATTGATTTTACGAAAAATGTAAACAAAGTCATAACCTATTTTGTTCTAATTTTCCCACATAGATAAATAAAATGGCATTAAATGATTATGTTTAGAGCATGAAATTGACATTTTTAATTTCTGTGGCAGAACTAGAACGAAATAGGACTTTGTTTACATTTTTCGTAAAATTAATTGGCACAGACTTATAGTTCATCGTGGAAGGGTCCACGTCCAACCTACTTATCATTGTTCTTCCTTTCTTCTAATTTTTGATAAGTAGGTTTAATATGTTATGTTTATTTATTTATTACCCGGGTTCCTACAGGAAAAGTTCATATTTGCTAGTGTGCAATTAGTTCGAACTACCTGAGTTGCCTATTTAAAAAGACAAAGTCTTATATTTTAAGTACCTAATTACCCGTTTAAAGACCTGATGAATTAACAATAATTATTGAAAATGACAAAATCTATTTTTTCTCAATGAGAATAAGTTTCCACAATTTCAATTAGTGATTGACTTCTTCATCAAATTGGCTAACTAACTGTATTTGATATTAGCTAAATTTTTGCGGGCATTAAGATTATTGTATGCAAAGAAGTAAATACTCGGAAGCTAATAGTCTACGGTCACAATTAGAGCAATCTGATTTGCGGACAGAGCAAATGCCCAACCCGTTACAGGCTTATTGACTTTACGCAGAATTAGGTACTCCGTTTGACTTCAGGGCACTATGATAATTGCAATTAATTATAGTACCATTGATCGTGTGGTTTCATCACCCAATGCCATTTCTGCTTCATCGAGTTAATTGTGACCAATGTAGTATCCGTAGCCCGTAGCTTTTCGTAGGAGTTCAGAAGTTAAGGTTACTGCTTATTAAGCACGAGTTTGCTCATTTTAAAAATTGAAATGTGCCTTTCATAGTCAAATGTGTCTACTTGTCTAGATGCCGTTGACCAACGCTATAAATAAACATCATAAGGAAACCTAAACTCGTCAATCCGCCTTGAGTAAGCGTACGTCTTTTCTGTTTGAGAAGAGCCTGTTTCCCATCAATTTATAGGCCCATAATGATAATCAAAAACCACATAAAAAGGCATATTTAATGTGTGCAATGATTCAATTTTAATTTGGTTTACTTACAATTTTTTGTACTTCTTGAGCCTCTGGTTAAAGTTGGAAGGTGCTTCCCGCGGCGGCGATGACGTGGTCTCGTGCACCGGCAGGGGCTGCCCCAACACTGTGCCGAGCCGCACCCAATCGTCTGACGTACTGAAGTCTGAGTGCGTCAGATCCAATGCTGTCAAAAAATAATGAAAAAATGACAAATTAGATAAAGGCCTTGGTAAGTTTACTATTCTAAAAATTATCGTATAAAATATAATTTATCGTCTGCCTAGCCTTTTCTCAACTATGTTAGGGTAGACTTTCAGTCTAAACCGCTGCAGCTGAGTACCAGTGTGTTGAGTACCAGTGTTATACAGAGCGACTCTCTATCACAGTCATATAATTAAACAAAAAATCCTTGGACGTTTCCAAAGATGATAAGTCAACAAGACAGTTGTCGTATAACAAAACCTAGCCAAAGATTTCATGCCAAAACAGTACATTAATTCCCAAGTCACGATCTTCAGCAATGAGGAATATCCCCGAGAATAAGCACAATGACCGCTGAGAATTACTTCACCCCGACAAGTATGATTAAATTATATTGTACTATTTCCTTCAATACTTTTGTTCTTTGAAATTATCTTTAAAGCGCACATAAAGTATTCCTACTAACTGAAATTACGTTCGCAAGGAATAACAAATGTATTTCAATACGGTTCTCGTTGGACCTAAACGTTGTTGAAATATCTCCGGTATACAAATATTATGATACTTTCAAGGTTTACGAAATAAAATAAAGATAGGACGAGTTGTATTTTGTATTGTCTACTTTCTACAGATTATCTCAAAGAAAAAAGTAAATAATGCTTGTTTTATGATCGGAAACAAGCAATATGGTACAGGATTTTAATGTTCTTTAAGACTTGAAAAACTAATATTATTAGTTTTGGAACGAAGTAGGTAATTAACACAGTTCTCAAGGTCGCTGAAACAACTAGGACATTAATTACAGTAGGTATTCGTTTTTCAGTCGTAATAATAATTAAGTCTTCCATAACAAAGCTTGATTACCATTACAAATTTATAAAACCCAATTGTTTAAAGAAAACCCCAAGAGCATCATCAAAAAACCAATTAGTTTAAAAAAACCTAGGTTTTCCAAGAATATGTTTACTGCTTAAAATTCCTTAAGTTTCGTACGACTTGCAGTATGACAAGCAATTACTATTCTAAGCACGAAGGATATAAATTTAAAATGATATATCTACCTACATTAAATAATGGAGGGAAATCCAAATAACTTACGTGTGACATCCTTAAGTTTATCATAGTGCGTAGCTATAGCTCGAGATGTGAAGAAAAATATACAAAGATTGCTGAAGAGGATCAGAGCGACGGGCCCGTAGAAGTACGGCAACGCTGCTTGGTCCGCTGCGGAACAAAGGAATAGGTTCGTAAAAATAAACCTTTAGTTTTACTTACAGTTTTACAAAGGTAACAGTTTGTGACATTCCGGCTTGCTACGTAATGGCACATATTTCGTTTTGTCTATTGATACTCTTACGTACCAGATGTAGGTAGGTAGGTACCTGTATACCATTTATATTTTTGGATGGTAGGAGTAGGCTACTAATAATCGTCACATAAGAAAAAGCTTTATACTCCGTTACACATGCATTTGTTACTCTCTTTCTGCATCAATCTAAAATGTATGAGTGTGTACCTACGTTTGAGTATCAAGACTCAGAGCAGTAACTTCAGTCCTACTTCAGGAATTAGTTTGATACACACACACTACATATCATTTAGACACAAGCTGTCGTGAAATGTGGCATGTCTTAGTGAACCTTGCTTACATCTTGCGACAACATGCAGCTATATAGCATTCAAGATATCTTTAGAGAGACGTCGAAACTTACGAGTAATTGAACAAATTTTATGTGGAATGCATTTTATATAGGTTTTAGTCTTTAGTTGCATTTAAACTCTCAATTTATTTTCATAATAATAATATTATTTTCTCCTAAAACGTATGAGATAATTTAGTTTATAATATTTTACAATAATAAATATCAACGTTGAAACTATAATTCTAATCTCATTGTACTTTTATACTGTAAATCAAACAAACTTTCTGCAGTTGTCAGTAATCCGATTTCAGTAATGAACCAACTTCTTATAAGTAGACGAAATATCAAATATCGCAAAAAATAACATTATTTATGAAAATAAAGAATAAATCTTCTAATTTATGAGCTGGAAAAAGTTTATATCTGCGTCTTTTTCACCACTAATCAACATCGTCTGCTATGTTTGTCTTTTTAACCGACTTCAAAAAAGGTATTCCATTCGAAACGTACCTGTTCTAAACCCATTTTTAAGGTAAATATTATAAAAGCATTACTTCAAATTAAATTCATCTCATCACATTTGGCTCTAAATCTATGCTAAGACAAGTCCATGTTACAGAAAGACATTCTTGAATATCTTTCTGTAACATGGACCTAAGGTTTACTTCATAGAAATGCATTGGGGCCCGCATTGCATACAAATAGCAACTCACCGATCAACAGAGACTTCTAGGCATAACATCTTTAAAAAACTACGTACAATCTACTTATCATCTACGCCTACTTAAACATATAAATCCATTTAAAAAATCAACTTACTCTTAAACCAGCATCCCTTAACTCCGAAGTTAGGCTTCAAATACGTGCTGGGTACAGCGGGAGACAGGTCCATAGTGATAGTGACTACCAGCAGGAGTATTGGGAACAGGACCGCGTACACGCAGTACCACGCGAATCTCCGTCTCATGCTGCGTCTCGTTACTGATGCGTTTATGTATCTCCTGTGTTCGGACAGAAATAAAATTGTTTTAGAAAAATATTTAGTAATATTATTCTCTAGCTGTTTCCCTCGATTCCATCCGCGTCCCGAGAGAAATAATAATAATAATACTTTTATCCACCCGGATAAAAGTATTTAACCGTCTCCTGGGTTCCTATCTATCTCTGTACCAAATTTCATCCACATCGGTAGAACGTTTTACCGTGAAAGCGAAACACATAAACAAACTCACTTTCGCATTTATAGAAGAGTTCGTTAGAGGAGTATAGTATAAAATACCCCTACATTTCACGAGTACATACTGTTATGTTAGTACTGGTCCTATTGACATTATCTAGACACAAAACTAGACTCCTAGCTGCTATTGAGATTTTCACATAGGAAAACTCAAAAACACTTTCCACAACACGGAATTTGAATTCAGGACTACATGGTTAGCAGCAAAGCTTGCGACAACAAAATCAGAATTTCTTAGGGGTGTTCTTTTTCAAAAAACAAACAAGCTAATAAAAAAGTCCGTCAAATTAGAGTCCCTTTCACAAAATCAATTTGGAAACACCACTAGCAGTCTCGTAGACACAAAAGTTCTTTTGTTTGCGGACCCAATAAGGAAAAAAGATTTTATATTTTATTACATCCAATAATATAGCAAGTCGCTTTGGTTTGAATTTTCATTAGTCAACCGTACAGCTAAGTGCTCATATTAACGTCTTTTCTCAAGCGCAACTGAAGCGTACATTACAAAATTATATTCGACACAATTTTACGAAATATCAATATCGTACTCTTCACACGTAAACACTTAACATAATAAGCGCTAAAAGCAACGATCAAAAAGCCCGTGACGTACCGAAGAGTAATAAATGTAATAACGATACGTTTAATAATGTTATATTTAAGTACTTACCGTACGTTCAGGAATATATCGAAACACATCACGTTTAGCCAGAAGAAGCAGGATACGAACGAGAACTGGATCAAGTACGCTGGAACAATAGGTAGGGTAAGTACGATTTCGTTTACGATATGGAATATACAGTTTACAATTATTATACCTAGTTAAAAAAAGCCCACTTACGCCAAGACAGCTTAATAAATAAAATGACCGATGAATATTTATAAATACTTAAAAACTAACTGTTTCCCGGATAATATACGTAGTATTCTATAGTATTAATCCAGTTTATAAACTATGATGTGTAATACCAATTCCTTAGAAGCAAAACAATTATGTGAAATGATTAAAATAATTTTAACCTTCATTGTATTTAGTAAGCAATAGTGTAAATAAGATTTAGTCTATTAAAAATATCTCTTAGCTTATTTTGCTACAAATTAATTTATCCATATAGCATTATACATAACACATTTCTTCATTAACTTATGTTTGATGACCCATTTAATTGTTTGGTTTCACCAGTCAGCCTTATTATATGACATAATCTAGACACAATCCAAATAATATCACTTCATGTAACCTTCAATATTGTGATTTTCATTTCGGTCATTTATTTTATTTTTATTATATTTATACATTTATTTAAACCTCATGTACATTAATATTAGGCAGGCATTAAGTCCTTATGTATAGACGGACTTAATGCCATAAGGCATTCATGAGATTGAGTCTAAAGTCTAGATAAACTACAGAACATGACTCAAGCTCTACTTAAAATGAGATTCAACCAGCAAATTGTTCTAACTGCTAGAAACATGATATGCTTGTGTGTCATCTTTTAGCCCCATGGCCAACTCATACTGGCATGAAAGCACTTTTTAGGAATGGGCTATCACTCCCGCTCTAAGCGGAGTGTTACTCTTACTGCCCATACCCATCCATATTAGTTACTTTGCCCTTTGCGTAAGGGGCCGTGGTAGATCTTTCAAACAAACTCACAACTCATTAGAGTACCTTTATTTAAGTATTAAAAACTTTCTTTTTATTGTAGTTGGAAAAGCAGTTTTAAAAAGGATATTCGAAATACGTTTGGACAGTCATAACTTACCCATGATAGTACACGCGACTGCAGGAAAAGCGTGTCCAGCAAGCTGTGTGGCAGCTAAACAAGTGAACGCGAGAGCCAAACACACGGTGTGGCATGCAAGCGCCTTCCCATGAGTGTCCCGTAACTCCGTAATGAATAGGTACACACACGCCGTCGCCAGCAGGAACGGGACCGATATTAGCAGCCCTGGAAACAAAATATGCTTTAATGTACGAAATAAAGATTCGTGTTTTTGTAATGAATGAATAAGACTATGACACCAGAATTATACAATGATACCGAGTGTCTAGGTGTGAATACGAGTGAAACATTTATTGCGACTGGGTATTGAGTATCACTACGGCGGCAACGCAAAAACATTTGTGCCGCAATTTATGTCGAAATTTGGCTTGAGGACACATTTGATTATTAAAATTATATTTGTATTGATTTTTGAATTATATGATTATTAAATTTAGCTCGTTTAAACTGAATGACGAGTTATAATTAATTAAAATTAAATTTATATTCCTTGTAACTCTTAACCTCGCCTCAAGCCTTTAAATAAATTAATAAAAGCTTTTACAGCATCAACTCTCGAATATCATATTATATAAAAGGCTGAAGAAAGTTCTCTCAAAATCTTTTGGAGACTAGAACAACGATCAAATAGTTAAGTAACTCGGTAACTAGAGTTTTCGTAACAAAGTTAACAATTTGTTCTTGTTGCCAACAACAAAAACTGGAATTAATTAATGATCAACCCACTTAGTATTTACTTTGGACGAAAAACATACAGCTGGTTGTTTTCCCACGAGAGTCGATATATTAAATTGGTTATTTTGTGTTTACATCATAAATAAGCCGGATATTATTTTTATTTGTTATATCTACAGGCAACTTTATTGGAATTAAACCATTTCAAATTATTAAATTATGGCTGTACTACTTATAAATTGCTGATAATTTACTCTATTTTTTACGATTTTTTTTCAATATGATCACGATTTTGATAGAACGTTTTATTAAGTAAGCTGACTGACATTTAGTAACATAACACTTCTTTCTCATCAATCAGTTCGTAACGATATAAAAAGTTATCGAAGATCCCTCGTAGAGAATATAGTCTTAGAATCAATCAAAAGTTATAAAATAAAACTGCTATTTTATTTTAGTGTTTGTTGTTTTTATGCTGAGAAATAAAAATGGCGCTACAATCTTCCCTGCAACACATTCATCTAGCCTTTTTCCCAACTATGTTGGGGTCGGCTTCCAGTCGAACCGTAAACAGCTAAGTACCATTGTATAACATGGAGCGACTGCCTATCTGACCTCCACAACCCGTCAGTTTACGGGTAACACGATATTCCTTGAGAAGACTGGTCGTCAAACTTTCTGGCTTCTGACTACCCGTTACGACTGCCAAATTTACAACCGAGACCAACAGCTTAACGTGCTTTTCAAGGCACGACGTGAGTCTCGGTACGATCGTAGATGGTCCCCCATCCACAGGCCGACCGCGGCAAGCGCAGCTTCACCTTTGATCGATTCGTGCGACTATTACTTAACCACGAGCTCCAGCCAGCAACATGTTACACCTCTATTAAGGAGTATTATCAAATTGTAAATACGAACCTGTAGCATAAGCAATTAATGTGGACGACGTTTTAGTATCCTCCATAGGAGAAGTGAAGCATACGACGGGTAAGGTAATGCCTGCCGGCACCGACTCGTTCCAAAACGTCTCCATGCAATAGTCTTTCGTGCCCAAAAGTGGAGGTCTTGAGTATGGAACGAAGAGGGACCCGTTCAGTAGGAGATAGAACTCGTCCTGGCTGTGGACGTCTGGCTGTAGTTTGTATCTGAGGACAATGAAAGACATATGGTAAAATTTATAGCCTTAACTTGATACTCCCGGAGGTAACGCTAGGCTTCCCCCAGATAACCAAATCCAATAACCTGGATGCGTCTGGAAAAGCCCGCTAAACTACGACAAAAGCAATGGTTGAACCAATTGAGATGAAATTTCGTATAGGGATAGATTGAAACCTGGGGTAGGAAATAGAAAAAAATTCATACGAGTGAAGTTGCTCCCTCACGATACCAGAGGAAATGTGGGAAACAGCTTGTAAACAATGATCATTTTACTTTCAGTCAGTTTTTAAACACTTTTTAATCACATGCAGGGCATGCTTATTGGCATAAATCATTGCTATAAAACCAAATAAAATTTTGTAACTAGTTCAGCTTGTTGAGAACATAATCAGTTCTAAGATAGTGATCTTCAGATTAAACTTTTTTTGTATCAATCAACTGCTCTTACAAAACATTGACATATTATCCGTGATTTTGTAAGTGGGAATTCCAGAAGTAAAATATTATCAAACATTTCCTTATATACACGACTTAGATAATACAATTTTATCGATGGATGTGATTTGATGTCATTATCGGAAAGAATGTCTTAATTTAGGTAACATACTTAGATAATTATTCAAATACGAAAGGAAATTTGATAATAATTCGATAAAACATGATGTGTTTCAATTTAATCGCTATTCAGATTCAGATGATAAAAGTACATAATTTCTTTAGTCCTAGGCATTAATTGGCTGGTTAATAAAAAGTATTTCTAAATCTTAGAATGTCGATCCTCATTGTAAGAGGATCTGTCTACATTTCACAAGATCCCTAATTATGTGTGCAATTGTTCAATATCCTCAAGTTTCTGCCGTCCAAATTATTCAGAAAATAAAGAAAACCGAACAATGTTTCCAAGATAAGCGTAAAAATAAAATTAAATACTTACTTTTCATATCGACAGGGATTTCCAACGATGGTCTCGTATACATTGCTGTCGTAACTGAAGATGTGTGTCTCATTGGCTTGGTGGAAGACCGGCTGGAATGTCAGACTCGATCGGGAACAAATGGTCTTGACGTTGCCATCGTCAATCGTAACGGTGAGGTTCTGCCCGCTTGGACAGCATTTCGGGACCACTGGCAACTCTTTTGCTTCTTGCTCCTGTAGACAAGATAAATATAACCATTAGTAAAGGAGTTTACTATTTATTTTACTGTTTGAATTAAATATAACTAAGTTAGTTTGTTAAAGCAATGAACAAACTCTCAAAAAGTTTCAGTCAAGACCTGAATAAAAATAATTATACAGATAAAGTAAACTTATATTCTATTCAGAATTAATGAGCATAGTTTATGTACTCGTAATTGAGGTGGGATTCATTATTCAGTTGAAGTCGTTACATCGGTTCGTCAAACTTTCATAAAAACCGTTTAATATACTTTTGAGAACACGCAATTTAACCCAAAATTATGTTAAAGAAAGACCCTACTCAAATAAGAGTCCAATTTATTAGTAATTCTTCGTAAACCCACTTCTAGTTTAGTCACATAATGTTTTTCTTAGACGTGACGTTATATTTTAAATTGGGTCGCGCCACAAACATAAGGTAAGGACAACATAATTATGGATGTCATTTAGACGATGATAAATTGCAATTCTGTACGACTGAGCGCCATCAAAATTCAACATGAGTATTTGAACTTTGACGCACATAAAAGAAATTCGGCTGAGGTAGATGACGTAAGAGGTTCATTTAGATACGTCCTTCGGGTACGTCCAGACAGTTAATGTTAGAAACTATTGAAGCGTAAGGTTGTGTTTAAGTTAGACGGTCTATTAGAAGAATGCGATGAAGGGAGATGGGAAATAAACAAAATTAATTTGCGCTATCATTTGCTGGCAAATATATCCTATCAATCAAATTTTACCTAATGGTTAACATACTGCCCTATTAGGCGCTATCTTTGAGATACGCCCTTAAAGTACTTTGACATAATAAAAACACTTAGAAGTTTTTTTATATCTAAATTACCTTAAATACAATTTACGAAAAGTTGTTTTTCCCAAAACTCACTCCGATTGAGTTAGCGCTTTTCGGCTTAACAGCCAGTATTTAAAAAGAATAAAAAGGCGTAAAGTTAAGGGAGGATTATATTACTGGCCTATATCTATTCGATTTAAGTGTTATATCTAAAGATATAGATTTTTAGCAAGCATAATGTTTCACAGTTTACTCAGTAACGTAAATAAAGAAATCTCGAACGAAAAATTTGTTGATAAATATATTCCTTAGTACATTGTACAGATGACCAGTGAATGCCAACTCTACTAAAAATTACTAATAAAAATAGTAACAAGCTAATTTCATAATTAAATTACACATACATTGGAATTGTGTATGCCAATTTGTTTATTTAAAATAGGATTGATGAACTGAGTCATTTAAATACCATACTTTTGCACAAACATTCATATGGATAGTCTGCATTTTATTTCTATGCGTTAGTGATATGAGTCACCTAACAGTAGGTCAACTCTCTCGATTTAAAGCTAGGTTAAACGTTAAGGCCATTGTAATAAAGGTTAATAAAACATTGAATATGGCTGATATTTATCAACATACTATTTAGGGTACCACATAAAAGTTTAAAAGGGCAAAGGTACTGTTACCTATATTTTACTACTACAAAATGTTGACCGATACAATACTTTTTAGCATTTAATGTTGAAGTCATTTTAATCTACCATTCATCAGTTAAGGTAGTATGTTTGAATAATGTTCTTAATTTAATATTAATAAGTCTCACTGATGACTTACCAACTAATTTATATCAAAATATAGGAAAAGATCAACGGCATTTACGATACTACTTTATTTTGTCACAAACAAATTATGAATTCAATAATATTTCATTACAAAATATAAAATCTTTACTGATATACCTATTACATTTATACTAGATATTCCTACTAACATATTTCTTTCAGGTTCGACCGACTACTTTCAAACTCGAGCGGAGTTCTTTAGTCATAAGACTCATCACGCAGTGGAGTCACGAGTCGAACAGAGTTTACACCATCTAACACTTTATACTCTTGAATGTGTCGCACGAAACTTATTATATCAAATTGAGATGGAATATCTAAAGTTAAAAATAGAAAGAAATCGCTTCGGCAAACAGGTTTAAAGGTAGGTGTCAACTAATCTTGCCCGTCATTCGCAAAACCCCAATTTTGATAAAGGCCCGCATCGTATCCAGCAGACGGCTTTGTTGTTCAATGGCGTATTGCAATTTATCATTATTAAGCCTGAATTTCGTATTACGACCACTAGCTAATAGAAGCCACAATGGGACTAGCTATAAATCTTATCTTCCCTGTTATAACCAGAAAATAATCCGGAACATTCGGCTAACAACAAAGCAAAAAGCCGGTACTAAAAAAGGGTAAAAACATATACATAAGGTCATCTACGTGCTACCAGGTACCGGCTGTACATTTCGATCAGCTAAAAGTGAGTAAGAGCTCCGTATCGAAGGCGCCACGTCTGTCACGCGTCTTGTTAGGAACGTGCCCGCAACGGTAATGAGACAACTGATGACATTCACCATTCTGGGCTCTGTGTATTGCACGATGCGAAAAGTCATAGATTTCGATAAAAAGGTGTTTGAAAAATGTATCGTCTGTCAAAAATATGAATCTTACATCGGAAAATGTTGGATGATAAGTTGATAGTTTGAAGATTGTGTTATCATTATTGTAGTTTTTATTACAAAATAATTATGAATGTGCATTCATAATTAAAGTTGAATTTGAATCGAATACAAAAATTTTGAAAGTATTACCTAAAAAACCTTTTACTCGAGGGCTTTCAAATAAAGAACTATATTTTCTTATCATTTATAAAAGATGTGTTTAAGTGGATGATCACGGCGGTGTGTTTGTGAATCGTATATGCTTAGGAAAAGTTGTTTTTTCTTCATATTATACTTAGGCGTAAGTATCAGATTAGGTTGTTTGCACTAACAGTTTGCGTAGATTGGACCTCACGCGTCTCGAAGGGCCGGTGGAGTACCGTAAGTATTTGTGTACCAATACATTATGTGGGCATTAGCTACCGTGGTTGGATATACGAAGTAATCGGGTGCCTATTTAGTAAATGAGAAAGGTCCAGCTCAGTTCACGTTATAATAGAAAAAGAAAAGCGGCATTTTACCCGAAGAAAGCTAGCATAACCAATCAAAAGTTGTACTATTCTAAATATAGGTCTCACTTGTAAAGCAAAGTAGCAATGAATATTGCTATAAACCGTTAAAGATAATATGGTATACATAATTAGGTAACATAAAGTTAAACATATAAGCGTCTCTCGGACCAACATTTCGTTTGACAGTTAAATGCATTGTCAAACAAACGTCGAGTTGATTGGCACTCTAATAAATATTGTTTATGCACACACATAAATGAGGAAATTAATTTAATTTGACGAATGAAACAAACGGACAAACTTTTAATTTGAATACTCTTGTTACATCGTAAAAGGTATTTGAAGAATAGTTATCTTATTTACTTAGCCTAATCTATCTATCTATCTATATCTATACTTATAATAAATCTGTAGAGAGGTCAATTCTGTACATGAAATATATTTCCAAAATAACTATCAGGGGTCGATTAGGGATCGATACTGATGCCAAAAATGCAATCAGTAAAATTTTTGTCTGTCTGTCTGTCTGTCCGTCTGTCTGTCTGTCTGTCTGTCTGTCTGTATAAACTCTATAGAAACAAAAACTACTCGACGGATTTTAACGAAACTTGGTACAATTATTTGTCATACTCCTGAGATGGTTATAGTATACTTTTCATCACGCTACAATCAATAGGAGCAGAGCAGTGAAGGGAAATGTTGTCATTTTGTTTAAACGCGCTAATCTCAGGAACCGCTGGTCCGATTTGGAAAATTCTTTCAGTGTTAGATAGTCCATTTATCGAGGAAGGCTATAGGCTATATATATCATCACGCTAAGACCAATAGGAGCGGAGCACCACTATTCCACGCGGACGAAGTCGCTGGCAGAAGCTAGTACATAATAAGATCTTTATTAACTCTGTTACGCTTTTAGTACCTACCAAATAAAAGTACAATCTTACCCAAGCAAAAATTACGAAACAAAATGAAAGTTTATTTAAAAACAAAAGCCTAGAGACCCGTTTAAGTCGGAAACTCGCAGAATTTCTAAATGTTAAAACAATTTGTTTTTTAAGGCTTCTTTATGGAAATATTCGGGGACTGGGAGCCGTGACGACACTGTCAACTTCCGCGAAATATTCGAAAAGGAAACCTTAAAAATACTCATAAGAGTGTTTTTTCCTGGAAATGTTTCGGGTTGGTAATCACCAAAAGGATTTTAGATGTAAGGGTTACACAGTGGCAAAAAAGACGTTGCGTTACATTTGAAATTATAACCAAGTTAATGTATATTCAGTATACCTTATAACAAAAAGGAGTCTTGGAGCGACGAATACTTTATTCATAGACCCACCAGGTTACAGGTAGTATGTAGGTACACATACACAAGACCTTAAAACAGACAGCTAATAAACAGACAAACGGCACATCAGTTTGTCTATGTCGCAAGTTGACCTCGATCCAAACATACATTGGAAACATGTTACATATTGGCTACAGGTCTCTCGGGAAGATTGAGAATTGGAAAAGAGTCAACTCAATGTCGTTAAAATTATTTAATAGATATGTGTCTAACAGGGGTACCATAAAGCCATTAATACTAATTGATAAAAAGTAGACCATGTGCATAAGAATGGACTTGAAACTGAAAAAGTGTCCAAACTGTGAAATGCGCAATTGTCCCAGTTATGTAGACATATTATTGTGTATCAATATAGGATAGTGACATTATAATTCAATTTTAAAAATAGTGAATAACTCTGGACATACAATAAAATTCTAACAAGCCATCTGTATATTATAGATATTGAAGAAAAAGTAATAAGAGGGAGTTTATTAGAGCAGCAGATGCCATAACATTTCTTTTTAGCTTTTTCGTGTCTGTATGTTTGTACACGCATAACGCAAAAGCTACTAAATAGATTAGGATAAAATGTTGTAGATGCATAGTTTATAACCTGGATTAACACATAGGAAACTTTTGTCTCGGTATATAAGACCACACAGAAAAAGTTGCGGGCGGAAGCTAATTGGTAAATAAAACTGGAAGTAATTTTTGTATCAACAAGTTCAACAACATTGTCATCGTTATGAACTACCCAGTACGCTAATAAAAAAAGTTGATTCATAGAATGTACAAAAATACTAACTTCAAATAATCATCAACAATTTTTATATTGAGAATGGTACAAGTGTACTATTGAAATATTGTTATTAGGTCTTAGGCAGTCTGCCAAACATTCAGACAAATGTCTCAAAAACAAATTCATTTATAACCTAGGTATTAAAACTGTTGTTAGCATAATTTTATCAGTGAACTAAACTAGTAGGGCCTGTTTTTTTATAATAATTTCCTATTTATTTTGTCACTAATAATAAATAGGAAATAGACACTTCCTTTTCATAGGCAATCCCATTTTTTTTATTTTATATATTTTTTTGTAATTGATATCCAAAATTATAATAGAATATGTGTAAAAAATTATAAACGAAATAATAATATGCCATAGAAGGCATAGGTTCCCATATACTTATATGAGAATTGATGAGCAATAGAAATTGGTAGAAACCTAATTTGCCATAATATCTACAATTTAAAACAGTCGTTTTAGACAACTTCGCAGCTTTTTAATTTTGGACGTGGATACTTGCACGTGGACGCTTACATTGACGACGTAGTATTATTTGATCTGTGATTGACGTAAAAAGATAAAACATTATTATATACTGAGTGTACATTTTTTTAAACGACAAACTTTTATTATGACGTCACAAGTCGTTCCTAAAATTACGATCCCCTTGAGTAAATACTTAAATAACTGTTCTAGTATTTTTTCGCCGGGTTGACGCATATTTCTTGGCACTTATCGCTAAACTTTTTATCGTCGACGTAACAGTAGGTAACTCGTCACTGCGCTGATATCGGAATTCCGTGGTGTTCCGCGAACTGTTTTCAATGAAAACAAAAATGTTCCGGCCAAAGTGCAATTTTCTGCTGAATTGAGACTTATCAATTTTTTGATTTCTTTACAGATAAATAATACTCTTTATTCATCATGTAGGTATATATATGGCTTTAACGTTTTCACCTGGACATTTTAACAAGACACCCAAGAAACATAATTCTATATGCAACGGATATTTTCTTGACAAGCATCCACATTAAATTCATAAAGGAAAAGCTATCAGATACCAGGAGAACATAACAGGCGGGCAGGTAATAGGAGTAAAAATATTTCAACCACGCGAGGCACGTATTCGTTCCGCATAATAACTAGGACAACGTGGGAAAGTAAATACGTCTGGAAAACCTCCTACACATTATATTTGCCTGGTTATTATGATACATATCGATAATAAGTCTATATCAATACGCGTTTTTTTAACCAGTGCAAATATTTATAAATCTGTTGACAAAAACCTTATTCGTTCAGAGAATGGAAAATAATGTTTACCTTGTAAAGGAATGGTCTTATTATTGTTAAGATGCACAAAACGAATCACCGCACTGCTAACTCATTGTTCGGTCAGCACACAGTTCTCGATCAGTCTCATGATAAGCCTTACTAAATATGTAAATATATATACTTGTTTTTTTTAGAATGTAAGTGTTTTGGACATGTGCTTTAAGCTTATATTTAAATTGAAATAAATTGCAAACATATTACTATCTATATGATACTCACAACATCTTTGATAATATATTATACAACGTTTTTGTTGTTTACAACAGTCATGCCTGTGAAACCTATCACATCGTAAGTTTAACACACCGTGAAACTTTTGATAAAAATCTCGGAGAGCAAAACCCGCTTTCATATTCATGCAATCATATTCAACCATCACCTGAACTTAACATTATATTTTTGTAATCATTTATTACTATAACTGAAAAAGACTGAGTTCTTTAAATTCTGTTTAAATAAACCGTCGGTTAAAAAAACAATTCATACATATAAAACATTCCTTTTTAGGGTTCCGTAGCCAAATGGCAAAAACGGAACCCTTATAGATTCGTCATGTCTGTCTGTCTGTCTGTCTGTCTGTCCGTCCGTATGTCACAGCCATTTTTTTCCGAAACTATAAGAACTATACTGTTGAAATTTGGTAAGTAGATGTATTTTGTGAACCGCTTTAAGATTTTGACACAAAAATAGAAAAAAAGCAATAAATTTTGGGGGTCCCCATACTTAAAACAGTTTAGAAAAAAAATTTTTTTCATCAAACCCATACGTGTGGGGTATCTATGGATAGGTCTTCAAAAATGATATTGAGGTTTCTAATATCATTTTTTTCTAAACTGGATAGTTTGCGCGAGAGGCACTTCCAAAGGGGTAAAATGTGTGTCCCCCCCCCTGTAACTTCTAAAATAAGAGAATGATAAAACTAAAAAAAATATATGATGTAGATTATCATGCAAACTTCCATTGAAAATTGGTTTAAACGAGATCTAGCAGGTAGTTTTTAAGTAATCAGCAATTTTCCTCTACAAACAAACTTAATTATGCGGTCGGAAAAAAACAAGATAACTGCGACTTTATTGCGTATTTTTTTTTCTTTCCAATGGTCGGAACCCTCGGTGCGCGAGTCCGACTCGCACTTGGCCGGTTTTTAATTAGGAATATTAGTATTGAATTTATACTAGTATCAACATACTACCATCCATCCACTATACCATCTCCTATAAAAGATGGAAAATATAATGTCTTTATTACTATACTACCCCGACTGTAACGAAAATGACTCAGTATTTTGAGGTTTAAGTTAAAATGCATGGTTCCTTTAGAAAGTATGCTATCTATGCCAGTCTGCACTTAGGCTTTACGTTGCTTTAAGAGCTATTTGCACCTCATGGTGCCGTTGCCAGGATTCCTCTTAACCCAGTAAAGAAAAAGCAGAGATCCATTTGCTAACACCTAATGAAAAATATTTCTGTGTTTTTTTTGCTATGTAGCCATGCCTGGCCTGATCAACGTTGATATTAAACGTTTAAGAGTAATAGATTAAATTGGTGTGGTATTGACACCTAATGAAAAGGTCGATGACTCAAATCTAGGCAACTACGTTCTAATAAAATAGACATTGGCTTTATTTTTGAGAAAAGAATGCAAATAAGTATTTCTTTTTAACTTCATTTATCTTTAGCCGTTCTGAGAACTAACCGAAGAACTCAAGCTGGATATATACGCAAGTGTACTAGAGCGATACAGGCTACCCATTCAGGCAAGCAAAAAATATTGTAATTTCCAAGTTTCCACGACGATTTTTTCAAATGTGTTCTAAAAGAAATTCTTATCGTAGAGAAGAAGAGTTTCACACAGGAATAATTCAGAGGGCCATTTCCCGTCGCCAACAACTTGCGGCAGGTAATAGAAAGTAAATATTTTCGCTAGTGGCCGTCGGCTACAGTGAGAGTGATACACGGCTAAGGCTGCGGCTTGGCACGGCTTACTGTGAGCAGATTGCTTCTACAAATACTGATGGTCTGCCGCGTTTGGCTAGACTGGATTGTGATCCTAACACTTCGTGAATGTAGGTATACAGTGATAAATCTTCTTTGTAGATTAGGAAACGAGCTTGTATCATTTTAGTGCACTATGTTGATTCAATGTCACAGTCTTGCTAAGTAAAAAATTATGGACTATGTTCTTGTATTGCTTATAACTAAATGAGTAAAAAACATAAAAACAGTAGGTACTTAAAGCGATAAAATTGTTAACTAGTAGCTACCATAGTAATTATTTTACTATAAATTAAATGTGAACCCATTCCTGGTAACCATATGTAGAGTCAATATTAATTTGGGCGAATGTTGTGATTACAGGGTACGGTAGGTATGTTGTTTTTGAACTTCAATTATCATTCCGATAGATTCGTTGGTAATTAAAATTAGATTATGAGAAATAGCCTTTCGAGTGCTAGTCAAATAATGAATGAACAAATTGCTATCTTTTGGAGGAAGGAAAAAAGGGTTAATATTTTATGAAGTGATGAATATGAAATAAATCGAGATTCAAGAAGTTTATCAGAGATTATTGGAGTATTTCAAGTATGATTTAGCACTTACACTTAATGTTTTTTTAGAATTTAGAATTATGAAGAAGTAGTCATCTGTTTGAGAATAGTCGAAGACGATTAACCAATATGGCCTTTCATGCTCGTGAATAGGAACACTGAAAACATTTGAACACTAATCAAACCAATATGATATTCATTAACATTCATCGTCACGTTTATAAATTGACCTAACTCTGCTTCTCGTTGAAAAAACAGCTATACAACAAATCAAAACACCATCAAGTGTTTTTAATCCGGACGTATTCCCTTCCCCTTTTATATTATCAGCCAACATTATCGCTTCAACAAAGAATGTATCAGCACATCTCTGCACAAGACGACCTTACGGTACTTAACAATATTTATTTCGGCACTAGGGGCAGTATATTTTTTGCGAAGAATGCTCATATTAACTGAATCCTATCTTGCAAGAATGAATGTGGTGCGTGGAGTCTCGAAGCAATCTCTTTAAGTGGCCTCCGCCACTATACAGGCATGGAACAGTATGCGAAATAGAAATAACATTTTTGGTCCTTCGAGACGTGACCATAATCATAAACACTGAAAAAGTATTTATGTATGACAAATGAATTTATCACAAACATTATTCGTAGACACAGAAGATAGTATTTTTATAAGAATGTAGGACATCATCACTAGGTTAATATTATTACTATCAACGTTCTTCTCATCAAACGTCATACCAAGTTATGCTACAGAATTCTAATTAAAATGCGACAACAATATTCTATAGCTATTACAAAATAAGACAAGTATTAAGTTTCCGTATTTATTCCCTCACTGATAGTTCATCAACAACAGCGGGACGTCCGTTAAGTGAAATCAATTTGTCAGTCAATTTTTATCCCTTTGGGAACATTCCGTGTCCTTGTACCCAAAACTTCTGGTATTTTTCTTCCTTTGTGCTTGCGTAGAGACTTTGCCTTATCGGGGTTTATTAGTTATTTATTCCCACACAGCCCAAGGTCTATGGTGTCCTTCATGTAACTTGCATTATATTGTTACAATTTGTTAGCAAACCTGCAAGTATTCGTGACCTAACTTTCGAAAAAGTATTCCAAGGTCGGCTGCAATTAAGTTTTTCAAGAACAATTTGCTTTAAGTCATGCGAAATGCAATTTTCTTTGTCTGAGCGCTGCAAAAGAAATTAGGTGAGAGCAAGTTATTTAAACAATTACCAAGCTACCTGTATTTTTTTCTCTTTTACTTTTCAAGCACATTTTACCGCTTTTGCTGCTGTATTCGTATAAATTAATTTCCTTTATTCTTTAACTTTTGCATCCTAAATTAATTGAGTGCATAATTCGTTCTTTTACAGGTCTCTATCATTATATATTTTATGCAGCGTATTGTGCAAAAATACTATTGAAATTTAATGAAATATTTACCCAATACTGTCTTTAGAATTCTAAATAAATGATGTTTTTTTTTCTATTATTACAAGTTTTGTGCTGCTAAGTATAAGCATTTACTATGGAAAATAGTGGTATGAATGAATATGAATGACTAACATTTCCCCTTAATTCTATAGCAGTTAAAAGAAAAACGTTCGAAGGGGCGTGTAACGGAAATGAGTCACTATACTCAAAGATAATGGTCTAGTATTAATTCTGTAAACTACGGTACGTCTGCAAACTTTTGCCAATTACATATTTGTTACATGTGTTTTTACTTTTTGCCACAAAGGCACTACAAAACTGATAAATACATGTTACAGCGAATTAAGACAATCAGCATTTCCAGCAAGTTTCATACAAGGAAGGTTTGGCTCAAAAATCTTGAGAAAATGAGACAGACCCTTTGATACCTGTAATTCAAAGGCCCTTATTTTAATGATAACAGCTGAAAGTGACGGATTTCATCGTCTGTCACACAGTCTAAATTTCCTAAAGTTGCATATTCTCAAAGTAATTGACTCAACAGACGCATACATACTGTTTACTATTTACTCTCAGCTAGTACCACCCACATATACTCATTCCAACAGTGGACCTACACTCGCCACACACGACTGTTTGATTTGTGTTTTACGCTACAACTTGCACCGCTTCCCGCGTAAATTAAATATCCATAAATGTACGGAATTAATAAACGCATCCATTATATATTTTTCGAATAGCCATTTTTATTTAAGCAACTTTTTATACTATGTTCGTTTTTTTGTTTATAGCCTGTTAACCTAACATTAGGGATAGTTCATGTGACATGTGTTCACATGTGAATATTTTTATATTTTTTTTTCATAGAAGATTTTTTTTATCACGTATTGTCTTTTTCTCTGAAGGATTTCCGATTACGTATCTACGATATCGATATATCAAGATATCAAACAACAGATCTTTATCTAAACAAAACATAATTTCAGTACATTTTCCTTTAAAGAGCGGAACGATCCTAAAGAATTTCACGATTCTTTAGCCTATCAAATAGGAACATTTAAACGTTTCCATTGGGCTGTTAATGGAAAACCTTCGTGAGTACCAGATAGGGGAAACGAGTGACCGTCGTTAATGCCAAACACTTATTTAGCCGACACACTAGGAAGCGATCAACAATTGCATCCTACTCATCCACTTATCAGTGACGGTAAGAAATAAAACAAGGTAAGCCCTTTACACACTAGCTTTATTTTCTAATATGTTTAAATTTAATTCCAACTGTACGTCTGTTGCATTTAAATTATAATTAAAACAGCAATAGAGATCATTCTGGAGTTACCTAAAAGATCTCTGTATAAATATGAAATATTGTTGAGGATCTTAGCATTATGAACTTTAGGTATAACTTTATATTTTTAATTATCTCAGTATGACAGCATTTATTAAAATCCTTTTAAAACAAATTACTAAAGATGAAGCTATAAAAAATATTTTAATAACAAAAAGTGCTTCTAGGTAATCGTGTTAGATAATCGCTGCGGTATAACCGGCCTATGTTTGAAGCCCTTATTAAGTCCGCGGACGAAACGTGGGTGGAACGGCTTGTACTGAAAAATGATACCAAACCAACTTTCTTGTTATTTTGTCAAACAAACTGGAAACATTTTGTCTCGCGCCGGTTGTGTTTATGATGCTAGGAAGTTGTTCTATTTCCTTGTTACTTTTCTTTGTACTCGTAAATGAAATCCTACGCATTGAAGGACCAATTTTTTGTTAAACTGGATTTAACGTTCTCCATTTTTTCCTTTTTCCTAACTTGACACTGGCTATCCATAAAACCTAGAAACTAACAGGATCGTTAATGAAAGATCTGGTCCTAACATTTTCTAATGAGAAAATCTGTCAAGATAGCTTTGCCGTGAAGAGGGCTCATTGCGGCACCCGTTAAACACAGCCGAGTCTTAAGATAAGTAATCCTTTATGTTCTTATAAAATCCTTATATTTAAAAGAAAATAAGATGAATTAAAATTTAGATGCCCTGGTTTTTAGGTCAGCAAAGATGTCTCAGGCGTTGAGAAACGACGTGATCGAGACGCAAACAAAATAGCTGGATAATGAACCTAGACGCTTTCGTGATTAACGGAGTTAAATTAATTTAGGTACTTCATCTTGATGCAGCTCTCAAAATATGCGCACATTATACTAGTTTTTTTGCTATCATTTTTGTAAGTTAGTAGAGATTTCTTCTTATTCTATTTACCTAGGTAACGCAAAGCCCAGGCCATTTAAATTTGCTAGTTGATATTTAAAATTTGTACCTGTTGCAAATTACTCCGAACGTATACGTATATATAACGTACACTAATAAAAGTAAATGCCCAATTTGAAATAAATCGTGTTTATTTTCAACGAGGAATTCCGTACCCGTTTTTTGATTTCTAATCGTCTCAAATGGTCTCATAAACCGTGTATTTAATAGCGTGTGCTGCTTATCTGTGGACATGACGAGTACAACGGCGACGCGGCGACGGTAGCAACCCACTGACAGCCGAAGATAAGATACACCCACGCGACAATCGCCGTTACACACCGTTTATAAATCAACTCCCCAACACTACGAAATAAATTAATGTATCTACAATTTATTTTAATTCGAAAAATTTGTCCGTAAAATTATTCTGGATTCCATATATAACTTAATTTGAATCGATAAAATGTTATCGGCTTTAATTATTTATCGGTTTATAAATTAGCCATGTAAGGTTTTTGTAATTAACGTAAATTAGTTTTTGGTTGAAAACTTTGTTTCGAAGGCGTGTGATAGGTGAATAAATTAATGCACTTTATATTATGTTTGAATAATTTGAATCGTTTGGAGGTATTAAGTCTATTTTTCATACAAGATGTAGACATTAATAGTAGGTTAAAATAAAGTTTGGGTTTTTGTCTGAATCTCTACACCGCTTAGAATATTTTCGATCTACTTTGAAAGATACTCCTCTTTCCTTCGGCATATGAAGTAAAGTAACAAATTCCTGTGCCAAGTAGTCCTTTAGAAATAAGCTCTGACAGCGAGGCAGAACGACAGACGACATTGCTCCGTTTTTACATTTTTGC
This sequence comes from Pyrrhia umbra, assembly GCA_963891755.1. Classification (NCBI taxonomy): domain Eukaryota; kingdom Metazoa; phylum Arthropoda; class Insecta; order Lepidoptera; family Noctuidae; genus Pyrrhia; species Pyrrhia umbra. Next base: position 5,549,727 of record OY982930.1, read on the forward strand.
GATGGAACTCTAAAATTGAGACGGCGGAATCTTGAAAATGTTTCTACTTCCCTTATTATATTAAACTATCTTACATTTTATATTTTCTTCTGAATCGCATAATACCTTAGGTGTAACACGCTTTCGTAACTAAGGACCAAAATTCTCGAGGTTTTTAATACTTGTGAAATATTGAAACGACCAACAATACTGCCTCGATATAACCATACTTTTCTTAGACATCGCGAAGGCTTGCATTTTAAACAGACTTAAAAATCCGGCCAAGTGCGTGTCGGGCCACGCGCAGTAGGGTTCCGTAGTAGGTCTCAGTTAGTCGACTATAACTCTGTAACCGGTTAAGCCTACTTAGCCGTGATAGTTTTCCTTATAAGTTCATTACATGTACTACGTCTGTGATTTTTTTCACATTTCTAGGTACAGCCATTCAAAAGTTAGAGGGGGGGGTAACTCGCATCGAACAAAAAAATTCACTAAAAATCTAGATATTTCGCAAATGACTCGCTTAACCGAAAAATGATCTTCACACACCCATAATATTTTTGAAAGACCTATCTAACGATACCCCACACAAAGGGGTACGCGAGAAAAAAAATATTCATCCCTACTTTACATGTTTGGGAGCTACCCTAAAAAAAAATATTTTTCAAAATTTTATTTTACCACTTTTTCGGCGTGGTCAATATACATATTCATACCAAATTTCAGCTTTCTAATGTCAAAAACCACGGAGCTATGCCGCGGACAGACAGACAGACAGACAGACGGACAGAGCGAAACTATAAGGGTTCCTTGTCGGACTACGGAACCCTAAAAACTGCAGGTCTTTTATTCAGTCATGTTTGTGGAAAAATACAAAAGCTCCTCCATTTGCCTCGTCATGTAAGGAACTTTACAACATACAAATACACCAAAACAGTTTAATAGGCAATATATCACTGTACTTGCTAACGGTTGACCTTTACCCAATAAAATACCCATAGGATTTTCAAGAAGATATCATTAGATAATAATTGACAGTTCACAGGTACAGGCCTATTGTCTATGCGAGTTGAAGTGACCCTATTTTTTAATTGACAGGTACAACTTAAGTTAATATTAACTGCAATAGGCCCTCGTTTTAATAGTTCCTTTTACGCAAAGTGACACTGGGTTTTCGATACTTTGAGACTCTCGCAAAGCATTTTATTATAAGTCGACCAATCCAACATGATACCCATAAATTATAGAATTTAACCTACAAATAACTTTGAAAGGAATATTAACAAAAAAAGTACAAACAACAACCAAACAACGTAGTGTTAAAGAACAGGAATAAATATTTTCTTAATAGTTGTTCAGGCCAAAGCACTCGTATACTGTGTAAGCTTTACTAGCATTTCGGTTAAAACATATGTAGTTCCAGTTCTAGTTAAGAAACATTTAAGTGAGCGTGCACTTATTAACACCACTATTTGAGCTTGATTGAATGAAAACTGTAATGAATAGGTACTATATTTTAATGAATTCCAAATCACGAATAAAATATTTTTTCCTTTTGGAAATATACACGAAATCATTAGATAACTCACGCAGAATATTTTATATTTATCGCAACTCAAAATATACCCTGAATTGATTACCGATCTGCTCCAGGGTATATCAACAAGGTGCTTATAAAAAGATGTTTACATAGACAGACGAGGGCCAGCCCTAACGAATCTTATTTATAAGCTCTTCACGTCACAACCGGCCCACTACATAAATACGAAGGGCGTAAGATGTGACAACAGCACAATCGTTTTTTTTTTCTAAATTATATGACGTTTTGACATTTGACATCTATTTCTGTGATGACACGTGACAAGCTACATTATTAAATTGAAATAAAAATAAAACAATTTTAATAAAAATAAGTTAGGGTTCACTAACCTGTCCAAGTTGTAACTAAATATAACAAAGTCAAACAACTTGAAATAATATTTCCATATGGTTTTATAGAATCTTAAATATATTTAATCTCATATCGTGGTGTGCCGGCATTAAGTGCTCTTGTAAGTTCTTATTCCAAGATTAAAAAGCCTAGTCATTTACTCGCATTACAGAAAATAGTACCAATAAAAGTTATTATCTTAACTAAACATGTAGAAAATTATCGGTATTATCGAAAATACGAGACGTTTGTTAAATATATCTGTCTAACAAATTCTAAGCGACGGATAAGCGTAGATACTACGCATAGATTTCGAGGTAATCTCTTATACAAACATGTATTAGTGCCGATAAGCACTTACGACGATTACTTCGGTTACGAATATTTTTATCTAAATATAGAAATTTTTTGCTATGGCTGCGGTACCTACGCATATTCGAGAAATGATAATACGCAAATATTGAAATGGTAAATATAAGACCTTTAAGAAATATGTCATATTCACAACCTTATGTGGGAAGCATAAGAATCAAAACAACAGCAGTTAAAGTTATCCTCATAATTTAATTGTAATCTATAAGAACTGTATTCAAAAAACTTTATCTTCCAAATAATTCGAAAAAATATTACCTACCTACAACATCGTGTTGTGAAACGCGCAAAACCTATAGCTATTTTATATGAGCATAAAATCCTTACGCATAAAAAGGATAAAATGTTTAAAGATATTTCAATTACAATACATCCTAACTCATTGCTACGTGATTTCCAATCGATTAAACTTTAACCTAGCTCAAGGCGTTTAGAGAATTCAATAACGTTTTGATCGCTGCACGGATTGCCCACACACCCCTGCGGCTGAGAAACGAGGATTCTCGATCTGTTTAAAGCCTAAATGGGATACGCCCACTCGAACACGAAACTGTATTAGATAAACGCTTGTGTTCCATGAGCGGTGCGTTAAAGCAAACCTTTTTTAACTGAGTCTGAACTTCCATAGTTGAATAATCGTCCCAATTTTAGTCTGCACTATGCGTAGAGACATCTGTTTAAAAATATTCTATGGCCATTCGAGTCGTCCTCTCTTGTCGAATATCTGACAGCGGGCGATCTAAACGAAATAAACTTCGGCTTTGGCACTGACGAATCGCCTGAGGTTGAAAATGTAGATTAAACTTAATTGGTTTACGTCGGGTTGAAATTGAGAAAATATTTATCATGGAAATGAGAAAACAAGGATCCAACCTTAAGACAAACTAAATCAGCCCGTAATAAATTACATCGTCGTATAAAAATATGAAATTTGTAAAACGAGGTTGCCCTTTTGTGGGCTAATCTGAAAGTCAAGTGTTGCCTTGTAAAAAATAACGTTGCTGCTAAATGGAAGCGTTTTCGCATGATAACGTCAAGAATTATGATTCTATGTTGACCTATTTACCTATTAAAACTTCCCCGGGTAAATTAGCTCTCGAGTTTTTTTTCAGACGAGCACTAAATCCTGTAGTGAGATAAAAGTTATAGAAAGTGCAAAAAAAATCAATTTACTATTCTCAAAATGAAAAGTAAACTTTTATTGCTAGTAGAAGTTTTAAATTTAGCCATTGCATTATAAAATTCTCAATGCTTAAACTAAAGTAGATACTTTTTGTTGCCAATTTAGTAAAACAATATTTTTCAATATAACGTTGACCACCATTGATAAAGTTTTAGTACGTGACTGCAAGAGGCGAGGCGACACTCCAACTTGCAGATGACGTGAAAGATAATAGAAGGTAAATATTTGCTAAGGTTGGCAACTCAACGCACGCGCTGAGGTTAGGGCTGCTATCGTTGAAAATTGTGATACATGAAAATTATACAACATTCAAAAATCTTTTATTGGTAGCACTGTAAAGTAATCCTAAGTATTATTATGAATACGAATATTAGTTTGTTAATTTGTTTGTGACGCTTTCACGGTCAAACGGCAGAATTGATTAAGATGAAATTTTGCTCTGGAGGTAGAAGAGTTACAGCCTTTATTAAGATGAATTTGCCCTCGAGGTAAATGAGTATAGCCTTTTTATCAGAGTGCGTGAAGTAGTTCCCATAGAGACGCCTAGTTTTTAGGATTTTATCTTATTATACATAGATTATAATAACATATCACACAATTTCATATCAGTGCAAAATGTTTTTCCCATTTATCAAGAGAAAAAAACAAAAATGCGGAAGAAGCAAAACCAATACTGTATAAATATTGGATTATGTAGGCACTTTAATATTATCTGATATGTGATATCTATTGATAATATTTATTTTTGTAACTATCTTGATATTTGTACATTCTTCATCCATTCAGGGACATTTCATATAATGATGTGTAAAGATTGATCGCGATGACAAATAACAGTTGAAGTTGTTCTAATAATCGTTAATGATTTAAACATATTTTAAGAGTCCGAACTAAAATGATAGAAAGGAAGTCTTATAGTAGAACTTCGTCTAACTGTCACAAACTTGAAATTTGGAATAGTTATAAAGAATGACCCAACTTTTTCCAATTGTCGAAAAAAATGAAAATAATATTGCTTTCATGGAAAAGTGAGATTTAAAATTTCAAAGTGCACTTACTACATCATAAGAAAGGTATCTGCATATTCTAATATATTTAAATGAAAACTGCACATTATAATAAATATATGTAAGACCAATTAAAATGTACTTCGGAACCCTACACTGCGCGTGGCCCAATACGCACTTGGCTGGTTTTTTACTTATTTCACAGCATAAAGTCTCGTGACAGCCCTAATGTTAGGGGTGACACTTGGAAACTTGTTCGTTTCATTTCATTTCCCATCTGATGTTTGCACAGTCAACACGTAACCCGTATGTGGCGTTCTTTTCAATCCATCCCTTTGGTGCAATGCTCTACCGTTTTGATTGAGAATGTCTAAATGCGGTCTGCCTGTTAGCGGTCGATACAAAAAAGTTTGAATTTTAATGAGACTAATTAAGTAAAGAAGTTCGAAATATGGATCTTTATTCAAAAGATTCTTCAAGCAAGCATAAACAAAACAGTAAAATTAATATTATTGAATAAAAAAATCCACATAGTTAAATATTTAATTCACATAATATTCATACGCATCATAATACGCAGAATAAAAAAGAGAAGTTCCAAAAACGATTTCATTAAAACATCGCACTACTTAAAAAGTAAAAGTGACGCTCAAATTATCGTATTTCAAACAAATTATCGCCTTGCAAAAAGGGCCCTTCAACTTCCAATAATACCTAAATAACATAATTAATTACTTAGACCGAGGGGCGGGAAAAATTTCACGAAAGATTGGAGATTATAACGGTTAATCCAATAAATAAGAACAAACTGTGGAACTCCGGCGGGAAACTCATCAATCATTAAGAGATTTTTTTATTGGCCGCGTTTGAAATTCCCCTTGACAAAGCTTGCGATGCAATTATCGTTTTATAATTTGAATTATTTTTGAAAGATTCTTAAAATAAAGGTTATGAGAGGAATTAAAAGTGTCTGAGGTAGTTTTGGGTATTTAAATGTAATGGTTACTATTGTGCGTGGTTTAATTGAAATTGGAGAACTAAGAACTTCATTTTTATCTGCCTATTATTTTCCAACTATGTTGGTGTCTCAGCTCCCAGTTTAATCAGAAGCTGCTAGGCAGCTAAAGAGTAAAAAAGATACATACATATAGTTGTGAGGCTATTCGCATTTCTAATTTTAGTAGGATAATATAACTCAAAATGACACTAATAAAATCAATGTACTAAAAAGCTTTAACATTCCAAATAAAACCTCATGTATCAATCCTTGCCGTGGGCACTGGCCACTAACGAATTATTACCTTTAAAAGCCATTAATTACTTGTAATACATAGTTCATTCTCTTTGTAGATATTGTGGCCTTAGCAAGCTGGACCAGCCGAGATTAAACCCCTAATCTTCGCTAATCTGGCGCTAAACGGACCGTCTGCTCTGACCTACGCAACTCCTTATCATGGTACAGGTGGATGTTACCATTCATCTGATATAATCCTTTAGCTGCCTACCCACGCTAGGAGATGGACGTCTGGGTTCCTACCTTGATTTGGGTTGCAGATAGAAACCTACATGTATTTGTCAGGAATGGATGACATTATGGTTTAACTGAAGTTATCGAATTAGACAAAATATTTTTTTTAAATATTATATCAAAATGTGTATACCTACATAAACGATATGAAAACAATAAATATAATGAAGATTGGATTTAAATGCACTTAAAAAGCTACTAAATAACTTAAAATAAACCAAAAAGTTCATGTACTCTTAACGTTTGTCCTTGTCCTGTATTAAATTCCCATTATCTTATAAGGAAAAGTTCGATATGCCCACCATGCTGCCCTATACCTCTCCACTAATAAGGTTAACCCTCAGACTGCTATCGCGAAGTACTTCAGACATAATATAACAGCCCCGAGTAGATAAAATCGAAGATAATGCAATTGTCTGGATATCCGCGATATTGGAGCAGAATGGGTAAGTGACAACACTTTGAGACTACAAACATAGAGTTACTTTGATCTAGTTAAGTAATACGATTACAAGATGTAGATAATAATGTTACTTTGATAACAATATAACAGCATGCCTTATTATTTCAAAGACTTTATTAATAGAGTAAACTAGATTATCTACACGTAATTGAAAACTGGAAACACTAAAAGAATGTCTTAAATTTTTATTTAGATTAAATTTCTATTAGATACTATATTACATCATATATTTTTTTATCTCTCCACAAATGATAGCTACCCTATTCCATTTGAAGTGTCCTCGTTTCAAAAGGCGTACCTATCGTCCTATCTAAAGGATTACGCCTATTTGTAGAATGAGCAGGAGTATTAACTTGTGCTGGTGTACAAGTTTCGAGATATTATCGACAGATACTAGGTATCACAATATCATATTATCGATACAAAACTGATATACAGAGACTTGATAGACTAATTTCTCCAGTATATGTAGGTATGCATTATAATAAAATATTGCTTTATGAAAAAGGAATTAATATGTTTCGTCATTTGATAGATTACAATGACATCAACACAAAAAATGACAATAAATACATATTTGATGTAGAAAGTCAAACCACCAAAACTTACGTAAATTAACACATTATGTACCACAAGTACTAATACGGTAAAACAAACATTATTTTAGGGACTTTTTTTTGGACATACATGTCCAAAAAAAGCGACGTGTGTGGCTCCAATAACAACACAATAATGACAACCTTTTGACACAAAACTGTTCGACATCAATACAAAATTTATCGAACACACTGTGAACCCCACATTAAAATCACATAACACTTCAAAATTTTATTCCAATTCACTTACAGTCAATTCATATTTAAATAGGACATCATTTATTCATTTTTAGGGCCTTTATGAACGTCAAATAAGCCAGTGGCATTGTGCTTTGGTACATATTTTATTGTTGTTTAGTAGCATTGGTGCATTGTCCAAATGTATGATACGCCTCCGACAGGACCAGCCTTGTTCGTGAATGGAACTACTGTGACAATGTTTGGTTGGTTGTTGTTACTTTGTAAGTAGTCCTACCAGTTTTAGTATGATGTTTTCTTAGTAACTGTGAACATAATTGATATTGAATAAGGCCGCGTAGATGAACGCCTTAAAGTTATTTATTATGTCTACAGCTTGTAGGAGTAACAAAGTAATTGTTTAGTGTTTGTTGTTTCTTTTATAACTTTTGGTTACCAATTTAATTTATTTATCTTCCAAAACTTAGTCTAAAATGCCACGAGAAAATAATTTATTCGTTGTTTAACTGATAGTAAATTCTGGTTTATACACAACACAAAAACGACAACAATGGTCGGACCACTCACTATTTCTGTGACAATCACAAAGCAGGAAGCTTTTACATTTTTAACCACTGACCATGCTGAAATTTGAACGAAAATCAAGCGCACAAGAGCTCACTCGTACAGCCTTGGGCTAGCGGAAACACGATATTGGAATATTGCAAATTTGCTCCCAAGCGTGTAATAATCTGGTTTTCAACGCATGTCCACAATTTATGGAATGTATCGTTTGACATTTACCGTGTGCATTACTGCAGACATCAATTTAACCGAAATTAACTATAGTAACACAAAACAAACACATAGAGCAATTAATACTACGACCGAAATTGAAAATTAATTGTCAATTCCTAGAACTAATACGATGAGGTCAACGCAAATGTGCAGGTAGCACAATAAAACGAATTAATTCATACAAGTTGACGGCAAATGTTAGCATTATGGCGCCCAACAGCTGGTGATTAAATAATTCGGTAAGAAGAAGTCAGCACGGCAGCCAGTTTGGCAAACAGCAAACAGATAATACCATGTTTGCTGAGGCGAACAAACACAAGGCGTTCAAACTAACAGCTCGAACATTAAGCAATTTGTTCTGGAACTTGTGAGGTGACGACACTTTGAATACGGATTTTGTAACAAAATTTATTGTGTTACCGCCTTATGGAGCGTTCACAAGTTTTTGAAAATATATTGAGCAAGCTCTATTTTAGCAGGAGCAATGATTTAGGTAATAATATTATGTATTCGTGCTACGTGTTTTTTATTAGTTTGGGAACAAAACTTTATTTAATTAATTTATGACATTGATTCTTCTAGATTATTAGTCCTACTATTACTATGAATGAAAATGTTTGTGATAATGTAGGTATATATCTATATTTATAACTCTTTCACGAAAAAACTACTGAACGGATTTGGTGAAAATTTGGTACTTATATGTATAACCTGTACACACAGTACTTATTATCCGGGTTCTTTATCATGTGGTTGAAACCACGGGAAGTTCGAGTTCCACGAGTTCAAAATATGAGTTTCGAGACTCTCGAAAAAAATACAACGCACACCAAATAACTAAAAAACCCACAAATAGGCTTAATGCCCAAAAATGGCAAGAATAGTTCACTACTGTTATAAATAAAATCATCGACCAAAAACCGAACACCTCGTAAAACTTGAAAGGATCTACAAGAAATAGAAGTTAGAGTTTAGAGCAGGGTACAGCGATGTTTTGGCGTTAGTTGTAAGAACAAACAAGTCGTTCCATTAGCGCTAATTGTGTTAGCTCGCGTGCCTTGTGCACGGACATGGAGTGTAGAAGAGACTGAGATATGGTAAGGGAACATGCTACGCTTCAATATACTCTAATTGAGCATAAACTTAAAACTTCAAATGAAAATTAAACGTAGTAGTTACCTAATTCGTCCAATGCACCATGTATCCATGAATTGTAATAAAACTTTTTAATAATTTCTAAATGAAAAAAAAAACATGTGTGACTACTGTTTTTATTCCAATGTTTTATTTTCCCAAAAAATCTTGACGCGTACATTTTCATTTTCTATTTATTTAATTTATATTTTAAATCTATCTTCTTCTATCTATCTATACTTATAATAAATCTGTAGAGAGGTCAATTCTGTACATGAAATATATTTCCAAAATAACTATCAGGGGGTGATTAGGGATCGATACTGATGCCAAAAATGCAATCAGTAAAATTTTTGTCTGTCTGTCTGTATAAACGTTATAGAAACAAAACTACTCGACGGATTTTAACGAACCTTGGTACAATTATTTTTCATACTCCTGAGCTGGTTATAGTATACTTTTCATCACGCTACAATCAATAGGAGCAGAGTAGTGAAGGGAAATGTTGGGAAAACGGGAGAAGTTACTCCATTTTGTTTAAACGCGCTAATCTCAGGAACCGCTAGTCCGATTTAAAAAAATCTTTCAGTGTTAGATAGTCCATTTATCGAGGAAGGCTATATATTCGCTATATATTATCACGCTAAGACTAATAGGAGCGGAGCACCACTATTCCACGCGGACGAAGTCGCTGGCAGAAGCTAGTACTCAATATAATAATATATTTATACATTGTTTGATATAAAATAATTCATGATATTTCATGTAACATACAAAACCAAGCAGGCATCATATCGCCCTAGTTTCTACGATCACGGACGGGTACACTTCCCTTCCTCCATACATCATTTCGTACTGCCAGGGAAATATCTTCAGTGGCTAATATTCCTTTCTATTTCTGGTAAAAACTGTTACCTACCCTTTCAATTTAAAAAAACCTTTACCAAGCTTCGTTAGGGTTAAATAAATCCTACTTATCACGTCTTTTATAAATGCGAAAGTGTGTGGGGATGCGTTATGTTTGTTTTGTTTAGATAAAAATGTGCATACATAATTTATAACCTGGATTTACACATAGAATACTTCTATCTAGGAATTTCGACCGAGTTCAAAGTCTACGCAGGCGAAGTCGCGAGCAGAAGCGATTATAAAAATAAGACATAAAAACATTTCTACATAGTCCTCAAGCTCAAATTCCGATAAGTGTTTTTAAGATGCCTAAATTAATAAAGACATTTTGTCATTGGCTTTTGCTAAAAGATTTCAAACACTCTTCAAAGAAAATCTTGAAAATATCAACATGATGAAAAGAAACATTTATCAAATTCTTTAAAGCAATTTCTTTTTCTTATCACAACGGGGGCTTTTTGTGGCACTGAAGATAACTCCGAAGCTTTCTGAAAATTAGGTACATTTCAGACTGATTCAAAGAATAAGTTCCTTTATTCTTATCATTTATCTGCGCATTCCTTATTCTTATTGTTTTGAAAAAAGATATATCATCAATGTAATTAGCTTAGAAATAAATCAAAACAAGCAACAACCTTTGAATGTACAATGTATTATAAGTTTTGACTGACGTATCGTAACTCCTGGATATTTTTTGAAACATTTGACAAAAAGCAGTAACTTTTTATACGGTTAAGTACTATTACTCAACAATACATTTAAAGGAATGGAAACATCTGAAGCAGTAGCAGCAGTTGTACAAAGTCTACATTTCCATCATTCAACCAAATCAACGATTGAAAGCATGGTGACACTGAGGAACTCCTTTAGAACTCAAGGACATACTCCTTAAAAATGTCACAAATGTGTACCAACGTTTATACCAATTTTCATTACGATATAGCAGTTACCAATAAAACTCCGAAAGGCGTCTTTTGGTAATCTTATCAAGTGATTGCCAAACAATAAAAGATATTTATCTTCCTCAGTATTGTTTCAACGACTGTACATTATCTTTTTACGTAACTGCCTCGAAGGTTGGCTCAACAATTTTGTCATTACGTGTTTATGATATAGCGGTAAAACGAATGGCATTATTAAAATTTTGCTCAAATACAGATAAATTATTTTTATTGGTTTATTTTATGATAACAATACGCATTTGATCATGAAGTCGTTTTATTTGAAATCTGTTTTTATTGACATCATAATGGACGAGTCGTTAATCGCCTTTTATATTATAAAAAACTCTATAAAACAAAGCCTTTACAGATGAAGTTAAATACGCGAATTATTACGTAAAGGCAATTTGTTTGTATTACCAATTCAACGCTTTTAATAAATTAGCCATTTTTCATTCTTACGACGTGAAATATCATTTCGTATTCCGTTCTTATTCAATTTTTCTTTTTTTATAAATGATTAATCACACAAATGAATCAAACTAGCTGCCAATAAATATGATAACGATATTAGTCATTAAGGATTTTTTGCACGTCATGAATTAACGATAGCAGTAGGTACATGAAAACTCGAGTTGAAATAAGAAATATACTCTGAGACATGATAATCCAAACATTACATTAGTCATATCACATGTTACCTTGAGCGTGACAGACGTTCTTATCACACCCTTTTTGTTATTCATAATATGGCCATAAACAAAATAAAAATTCCCTTAGGGAAAATTCAAACGCAGAACATGATATACTTGACAGCTATCATCAACTGTCATGCGTGTCACGTTGGGACTGAACAACCGCTAATTGGGACCTACCTATTGCATTTCATTTTGTTTGTACTCGGTAATTTGCTGTCAACCCGTACTTTTTAACCGACTTCCAAAAAAGGAGGTTCTATGTTCTTGTCGTAAAGGGAAGGCCATAATGATAGATATTTGATTTACGAATCTAGTTGACTGAACAAAGATTTTAGAATAAAAATATAATTTAGTTTTTATCGTATTTGGGACCAGTTGAATCAGGTGTTTATTTATTTTACAGTTTATATAATATTTTTAGGGACTTTTGATCAAAGTTCACGAGAGTCTTAAGTTTATAAGTTATACGCAAAAGAAAATCTTGTCGACTATGTGGTATATGTATAACTAACTCTAAATAATACGGAACATTATTAACCAATTACCACACATTAACTGGCTCATAATTGGTCTCTGTAGAGTTTTACTGTTCGTGGAATACACAAATTACTAAAAGCGTAGCTTACTACTTTTATATTTAGTTACGGAACACTTTCCAACTGGCCTCCGTATCCAGTTGCCCTATATTTATGACCTCATCAACTAATGATTAAACCTTTCTGTTTTGAAATTTCCTCGTGATTTTCCTAATGGACCTCACGCCCTACATATTTTTATAGCGCTATAATGATTTGATAAAAGATGAGTACAATTACAGTGAATGATGAAAAAAGCTTCGGGTCATTATTAGTAACAACTGATTGGATGGAGTTCACTTGACGTTAATGACTTTCTTCATATCAAAATATAATCATACAATCATTAAATAAACACACATACAAGATTTGTGTTATTTGTGTATTGTGACATTGACTCATAGTTATCAAAATGCAACTAGGATTTCCGAGCAAAATACAAGTAGTCAAATATCTTGAAACTAATTGGTTATGTCAAAATATTGTAGGTAATTATGTTTTTGCGTCTATTGTGCTGACATAAAATAAGTAACCACATAATAATATGCTGTAGTAAAAAGATTTGAAGAAACTACCTGTTAGTATCAAGCTGACTGCCGGGAGATTATTAGATAATATAATCTGTCATCACTCATTGAAGCACTTTTTTGCCCTTAAGATGTTTATCCTTATGGAACATAATTAATTATTTTTTATAATTTATTTATTTATAACTAGCTTCTGCCCGCGACTTCGTCCGCGTTGAATAGTGGTAGAAAACCCAAATATCTTACGGAACCCTATTTTTTTCCAAAATAAAATTTTGCCTGTTTCTCATGGATAATGTAGCTTTCAAATGGTGAAAGAATTTTTAAAATCGGTCCAGTAGTTTTTGAGCCTATTCATTACAAACAAAGTTTTCCTCTTTATAATATTAGTGTAGATGAGTTATTTTATTCCTAGGTTTATAAGATACCTCGTGACTAATAACTATTGACCCTATATAAATAGGCAATCCGTTTCACCTTGTATAACACCACTCACCTAATCATTTCACTGAAATCAAAAAATATTTCGAAACACCTAGCCTACAGCCCACTTAGACCATCAAATTTGACCCTGCCAATGAATCAAGTCTCGCAGAAATGTACCTCTGAGTCAGTTGTGCTATTACTCTTAATTAACAGGTTATAACAGTAATCCTTCTCCAAGAATCTTTGCAGTGACATTGATGAATCTACCTCATCTCCTGCACGTCGGGATATAAATTTATTTTCTCAGAACGTGGATTATAAACCTATTAAATGCAGTAAACAATACTTGTAGCCACGTATATTTTTGTGGACAATTGATGACTACGTAATTTAATTTCGTGATATTCTCGGAAAGTGTACAAACACTTTGTACACTTATGTATGGATTTGAATTTTTGTAGCAGTGATGTCATTATGCGATTCGTTATGAATACTAATTAGGAATTAGACCTAAGTGTCTTTGAGTGAGTTCATGCGAGCCGGATTTTATGCTAAAAAGAGTATGTGCTGCAAAAAGTACTTATACAATTGTCACAGGTCACAGTCACGCTTATGTTATGACTTGTGTCATTTTTCATATGTTCAAGAAAACCACATAGTCCACATAGTGATTCTAAATATCTGTCAGTACCAAAATATATTTCTTAAATCAATGTCTTCCAGTTCCGTTCAAAGCAACCGTGGGACTTAAAGTCACGTCCTAAATAAAAAACGACAATCCACAAAGTGACAGGTAGCCACTTAAATCTGGTAAAATTTATTAATTTGTCTATTTTCCCTAATTACATGCTACTAATAGGTAATTAAATTTAAAACACGTAAGATTTATAGCACACTCAGATCGAAGCTTAACTCGAAAACAAACATAATTAAGACTAATAGAGTGGAATACAAGATGGCCGGTCGATAAGGCACCTGTTTTACTGCCGAACCTGAAACCACGGGCCATTAACTAATTTGATAGAACTGCACCTGTTCGTGTCAATAACCAGGGAGGCACTATAAAATACTTAAACTTGAAAAAAAACATGACAACGTAAATATCGTTGCCATACGTCATTCGCTTGACTTAGCTGAGTTTTTGTACATTTAATAAATACCTAATAACGGAAAAAATTTAATATAAACGGAACCAATCGCGATCTATTATCCGTAGAAGACTTATAAAAAATAACTATAGCCCGTATATAGGAATAGGAAGTAAGTACCTAATTCAATTGTATAATTTGGTGCATTTTGTCACACATTATAAATATCCCTGTGAATATTTTTAATTAAACTTTTGACCACGATACACGATACACATTATTGCAAAACATATTACTACAAAATTGAAACACGTAATCTAAATAATTCTCAAAATAAAACGTGCGTGTTCTATCAGTTCGTACAAAACGCACCTATTTAGAGGGAACGTACTATCAAAGGTGCGTCGCTCGACGGACGAGCCAATTTATCAAACACAGTTCTACGAACAACTATTCGAACCACATTAGTCCACAAAAACCAACCATCTTAGCACGACCTACGTCTCGCGACCATTACGGTAACACGTAAACAAATGACTGTGCATTTTTAAAACGTCAGAGGTCATGCTAAATTGGTGGTTAGATAATAGGTGGGTATGTTCGGAAAGTAATGACGTAATAGCCCAGTTTAAGTTACACGTTGAGTTTTTTTATAAAGAATCTTAATGATCGAATTTGAACTGCCTCACATAGATTTTTTCTGGAATGATGTGCCAACCAAGTGTTAAGTTCTGACTTCACCAATAAAAGCTTGTTTTTTTATACGTGGATCGAGTGTCTAACAGATTGTCGAATCCAAAATATTTATAACTGGCCGATTTTATATATTAGAGATTATAGATATAAATCCTTTATAGCAATCTTTATAGATTTCGTATCGTATTGTCAAATTCGGTTCAGCGCGAGAATATAAGTTTATTTTTTTAATTGTCAATACCTCTAACTAACCAACAATTATCCCACGCCATAAACTCTACTCGTAAATACAGTTCGTGCTCGAGAAGATCCCTTGCATAAATTAATATTTATTACTGATCAATAAACATATAAATACTTTGACACTACTGACATTAATTTACATAGATAAATCATTGCTAACAGACTCACACTGAACATTAAAATTGCAATAAAATTCAGTTTCCATGTAAGTTTACCTAGTAATAGTAAGCGCAATAGCAAAAAATATCAGTAAACAGACAACCAATATTTACTTAAGTACTTGGTAAACCAATAGCAGTATCAATCAATTTCAATATTAACGATGAGCAATTATTTTAATTGCCTTGCATGGTAGCGGTGATACAAAACATAGTCAAGAGACAAGTGCTTGACTTGTCTCTTGACTATATAAAATATTGAAAAAAAAATCTAAATTTCGAGTTTGTCTTATGATTATGAATGCGTTTACAAACATTTATGCCATGCATAAACTTAGACATGAAACTTTCTGTTCGAGTATTTTTTCGTTAGAGAATGAACTCGCATAAGCCTCTGCATCAACCACCCTTTTTCTTGATCGGGAATAATCAAAAGACGGAGCAAGAGGGAGTGTCAGACTCTTACTGAATAAAATCCAACTTTGTTCCTTCTCTTTTCGTTGCAGGGCCGCGGTATCTCTTTCAAACATCTCGCAGCCCGCACCAATCATACCGTTGATATCGACATCTCGTGCCTACATACTTCAATCCAATGCTGATTGTACCTTATACCTATGTAGATGTTTGGAATGCGTCACGGAGGCCTGATTAAGCCCTTAAACCTTACGTGATTGACGTAATTTGAGCAAGCATTTGACGTCAAATTACCATTATCTAAGAGAACCAAGTATTTCTGTGCGTAATTGTATAAAGGTTTTCCTTTAAAGAATTGTGGTGGAGTTTTCAATACTCTTTGTTTGAACAATAATCTTAATTATATTTATTTGTTTTAAATGTACACTCATTACTAAATATATTATTAATGTCTGAAATAGGTTGAATGAGTAAACTGAGGTTAAGTTAGTTGGAGTCTTAATAATTTGTTTAGAGGATTAAGTATGTAACATTTTTCATAACTTCTTTTCTTCAAATTTCTCCAAGATTTTAATTTGAAATAGATGAATATGGGCTGCAGGATTGCTCGAAAGAGTTACCGCGTCCTGGGAAGCAAAGGGCAAAGAAAAGAACATGGGTGGGATTGCGTTAATACGTCAAAAAATAGTATATTACATATATACTATGCTATACAAACTTAAACTTAACTTTAATACTGCTTGTTGCTACTCAGTCGTAAACATGTAAATAACTTACCATGCAAAACTAGCGTAGCCAAATGTAGATTTAGAATAACATACCTGAAACAATGCAATTAAATATATTAATAAAAAAACATATTCAATACCTAATACACTAATTTTTATACAGAAGAAAAGTTAAACCTTAGAAAAAATATCGCTAACTTGGGAAGCAACAATTTGCAAACCACGCAATTTTATTGGAAAAAAAATCACCGTCCTACCTCTGACATAAATTATTTTTTCTTTTCATTAATTTAATTGAATAACACTTTTACCTTCTAAAGTAACGGGCTCAGTCTGAGTCAAAATAAACCGTAATATCTATCACAAACTGGGTATTTCTAATGACTCCTGTCTCAGATAAACATACGCTTAGTAAACTCCGCGGTCACGTAGATACGCAGCTTTCAATACTCTTTTAAAGCTGCTCAATACCGTTTACAATCAATTCAAATTGTTTATTTACCTTTAAATAAAGCGACTCCCACAAACTTTTGTACAAACAACACAAAAAGCACACAAATCTATTTTTATACTCAAATATAGAACATGAATGAAAAAAAAAACAATCATGCCATTCAGCCAGTATAGATGAATAATTTAAAAACTGACAGCAACATACCAACAAGAAATTCCGATTTCAAAAAACTAGTTTTTTTTATTCAGCCATTCTCCTATTTTTTTTTATCATCAGCCTAAACCATCACCACCATTTAAATTTCTTGTTGGAAAATTGTTACTTCATTTTGTATGCTTCATAAGGTAAATACGTCATAATGAATATTATGACTGTGACGTTGTATTGCGGTTTTAATAGTATTTAATAACTTATTTATTACAAACACAATTAAGATCAGTTTAATATTGGCATGGCAATTAAACCGCACGCTTTAAATTAATATTGACTCATAAAGTCACTTATTTCGCGCTATAATATATTTCATTGGTAATTGTAGAGCAATAACATAAATTAAAGGATATTCTAATACATTAACAAAACAACCGAAACCATAAAAACATCAGTCATGTTAATTTCCCAAGTACCTATTTCACAATCATAAAGTAAAATAGCTAAACGCTCTTTGTAAACAAGAATCGAATGAGCCAAGCACATAATACCATTAATTCAGTCTAATTAGTGGAAACCATACATTAATAGCAAACGGATGATTAAACCGCTTCAACTAATCCTGCTTTTACACTCTAGCTTATGACAAAACCACAAAATATCTCTTTATTGCTTTAATTTCATTTAGTTTTTTTTAATGGCAACTTTTATACATTACTGCCAGTAGGTATAATATTGTTTTTTGATTGTTGCTGTATTTTTTTAAAAGCTTTACGGTCGTAAAATATTATAGTCTGTGGTTTACGATCTCTGGTCTATGGTTTCCTACAAATAATGCAATGGTGACCTTCAATTGAATAAATTTATTATGCAAGCTCGGCGGTATTGACAATATCTACTGTACTTTAAATAGTCCGAAAGGTCGTGTGCATAGGTGTTATGTTTAATGTTCTTAAAGGTCAATGTTTGCATATTGTTAGATTGGCTATAGTAAAAACCTTAAATATTTTAATTATATCGGAAATCAGAGACGAGGAAATACCAAGTAGTTATTATGACTGGTATTTTTAAAACATCCTATCCAGAGGACTGAATAAATTATGCAGATATACAAAAATATCGAGCAAAACTATTGTTGTTATTATACACTAGCTGTTTCATCCGCATCCACCCGGATTACTTATGTGTTAATTCAGGTTATCATCTAGTCATCTAACCAAACATCCAAATCTATTCTGCAGTTTTTCCGTGAAAGTGTAACAAACATACATTCATACATACTCATTTATCCTCCAAAAACATTCGCATTTGTAATATAAGTAGGACTATGCCGTTCACCCACACGGTAGGTAAACATAAAAATATGGTCCGTATAGGTACCGTCACATTGATGATGCGTCAGCGTATTCTAATTTCAAATATTGTCAAAATATCGAAGATAGAGTTTTATTCACACGTGATAGTTTTCATAATGGCCTATTGTATTATAAAAGTCTATGGTGGCATCGTAAATAAACTACCTATGTAAGTCTACACTAATATTATAAAGAGGAAAACTTTGTTTGTTTGTAATGAATAGGCTCAAAAACTACTGGACCGATTTTAAAAATTCTTTCACTATTCGAAAGCTACATTATCCACGAGTAACATAGGCTAAATTTATTTCCAGAAAAATTAGGTATCCTTACTAAAACTTCAATAATGTAACCCAAGGTGTAAAAAAAAAAGTCCACGCGGGCGAAGCCGCGGGCGGAAAGCTAGTAGATAATAAAACTGATGCCAGAAGTCGGCGAAGTAAAGTAACGAAAGACTAGTGTTTGTACTTTGCAATGCTCAAAGGCTGATACAGTGCAATAATATAATTATGCCTCTGTTTGTTACTCTAAAATGCACCTCTCTAATTTTTAATTTCCTAAACTGTAAAGTCGATAAAAGTATTATGCCTACCTTATTTGTTTTAAACCCAGCCCGGCAATAAAAAAAAATATTTTGAACAAACAGGCGCTAAATCATAATAAAACGTCACATTAATAGTAAAGAACTCCCGCTGTGCGACCGCTAGTAAGTCATGGCTAAGATACAGTTACTCTATGCTACTGGATACTAGGGCTGTATAAAAAGAAGGAAATACCGACCTATTTCATACAAAGTTTGGTTAAAAACCTACACGATATTGCGCTATTGATAAAAAGAGTTTCAATATGTCTATGACGTGAATGCCTGGAGCAACTGCATATTTTATATTGTAAAAAACTTGTCATTCCAAGGTCGTGCCTGTACCCACAAGAATTTGAATAAAAAAAACAAGCTGTACGTTCAAACGGTTAAAGTGACTGACCTTAATATAGTGGCGTTCCAAATTTAATTTCGTTATTTAGTCTGTTTAGAATTGCAAAAATGCGAAGTTTCGTGTTTAAAAATTAAGGTTTTTCCGTCGTTGTCATCAGTTTCAACGCGATTTGGTAAATTACGTACCGTGTTACAAAACAAAATGAATCACATATCGTGTCCGTCTTTAGATACGTAAGTATGACATACCAGCTTTCAAATAAAAAAAGAATCATCAAAATCGGTTCATCCAGCCGAACGTTCTGAGGTAACAAACATAAAAAACCAGTCGAATTGAGAACCTCATCCTTTTTTTGAAATTGGTTAAAAATAAATCAAAACTGCACTGATCATGCAGGTATCACGTCGGTGCACAAGCATTTTTAATGTAACGTAAGTATTTTATTTTAAAAGTTAAAAATATGCCTACTTGACTTAACGTAGGTATTTAAAGATTTCTTACAATAAATGTTTTACCTTCTATACGTAAGTTCAATCATCTCTAAGTACACAAAATTTCATCTAAATCGGTTCACAGGTATCACCGTGATGGCGTACAAACATTGGAATTTCGTATTTATGAAAAGTAGGGATAAATTTTATCTCAGAATTTCAAGAATGGTTAAGGAAATAACACATCTGTTTACCTTTAAGCTTGCATTTATAATCACATACTTAAACAAGTTTTTCTAGATCATATGCATACGTGAGGCGGCAAACCCCCCGGCTAGGTCGTTATCTGGCGACTGAGGCGTCATAATTCTAATCCTCAGCGTGATTAATTATTGGATCTTAAAGACACTTGTGAACATTAAATCTATCACATAGCCGCAGGTATCAAGCTGTGTCCGTCTACTTAGAATAATTTTAAGGCAAGATAATTAAATCATACTTTATTTATTATGTAACATCGAGTCGGGGAACTGGGAAGTTGCCAAGTTTGGTCAGCGCATGACGATGGCGAGTGGGACTACAAGTGTTCGTCATCTTCTAACTGTGCTACTGGTTTTACAGACCAACATTTTATTTACAACTTCAGCTTTATTCACATTGCTATAGGCTATACATTGCTATATATCGTAAAGATACGGCTGGTCCCTTGGGTACACTCTCAGTTGATAGCGATGATGAGGAAATTTTTGACATGGCGTTAAAAATTACTTGTTAGTTATTAGTTTTTCTACTTGTAAGTTAGCTGTAAATATTATCAATTTTAATGTATAAAAAGTCCCAAAGACATCGCAAAATGCACACAAATGAATCAATAACATATAGTTTTATCAAAATCCTTTTATAAAATATGTAACGTTTGGATACTGTGAGCAAATTGAATCTCCTTAGCACTATTTACGAAGTCATTTATTCGGACCTTACGACAAGTAATCCTAGTTTGTGTCGGTATCGGGATTTTCGTATTTCCATAAGCAGTATTTTTTCCGTTCGCACCGGATTCTGATATATCTACCTCGCTTTTCGGTGAAATTCTGAAGGCTTTTGCAGTGATACAAAATGTAGTTGTATTTTTTTCCATCCATATCGTGAAATGAAAGAAAAACATAATATGAATCAGTTCTGTTACTTTTTCATGTAGAAGGCTAATGTTATACTAATAGATCGTCGGCCACGGGTCGGCAGCCTATAGCAATAGAGCAGCTACTATTCAAACAAGAGTCTTTTTCGTTTACCCTAAATTCATTTATTTTACAATATCGCTACATCCCGCGTATTATTTCATGAGATTTAATATTAATAGGTGGTTACGAAAACAGTTCTTCCTCCCTCCACCTCTCTGTCCCACTCTATCCTCTCGACAAAGTTTTGTCTTTAGACAAATGAAGGCTAGATAATTCAAAACCTACAAATATGACCTATATATGCATAACCTATAAAACAATCTTCTTCATTTATCCTACAGTCATTCACAAGACAAATGTAACTTCATAACCCTTTTTATTTTGTTCGATTGCATTTACTTTATATACTTCATCGTTACATACGATACCCTTGAGAAATTGTGAGAAATGTTACCACAGTATGGGACTCTCTGATATCTGCAGCGAGATGTTTAATAAATCAAATGCAACGAGAGTTATCGGGCGTCCGCATCGATACATAGTATGAATTTATTGCACCAACTTGCTTTACTGGTGGAGTAAAAGAAAACTGGTAAATTAAGAGTTATTCCGACGCCACTTGAGTGCTTATATCTGGGAATAAATTGCTCAAAGACATCTTTATGGATAAGAAAAAATGTAAATATGAATGTCTGACGTGTAATCAAACATAACGAAGTTATGCCCTTGAAGAAACGGTAAGCAAAACATAAGCCCAAATATAATATTATATTAACATAATCATATAATGTACAAAAAGAAAATCAAAATAAAAGTATGAGCAAATGGCAACTAATATTACACCTCAAAAGAGAATATGTTTTTGCGAGCTTCTTTCGACGAACATTTGTATTGGTCGATCGTTGCAATGAATAGTGTCAAAACACAATTACTATATAGAAATGATCTGGTTTGAAGTCACCTTGGTTGTGTAGCGGTTGTTCGCACAAAATGTGGAGCGGCAGCAACGCACTCCTTCAGATGACGAGGGTCGTCATAGCTTTCATTCCGTGCCGCCGCGGTACGACCGAGGTAGGGCTGCCACGAGTTTTTTATTGCTATGAATGAAATGCTACAGGGAAACTATCCGTGCGTATAAATATGACAGGTGACAAAATTTAATTGCATGTGTGCCGAACGAAATGGGTGATAAAAATGCAGATACTGGTTATTTTTTTCCAAGATATTGTTTGTTTTTTTTGCAATTTTTTTAATAATTTGTTTATACTGGATACTAAAAATAATAAACCGTCTAGTGTCTTCATGACCAACAAAGTATTTACTTTGCTTATAACTAATGGAATGGAAGTATTTCCCATTAAATTAACACTAAGTCGAAATAAAAGTGTCAAAATTCGATTTCCTCGTCAACCAACCTTAAGAAATCGTGTCACACAAACACCAAACTCAAACGGAACATTACACACTTGAATGGTTTCAACCCTACAGCGCCGGGTGGTCTTTGGTTACATAATCGTCACCGCTGCGGGCCATTGGGACTCTTAACTTCAACTTGACATGGCCTATTTCTGGAATTTGACATCTTTGCCACTTCCAACTGTGCCTCTTTGAAAAGAGCCTTTGGTAGACTGTACAAGGCGTTTGGCTTGTATAACTTTACTTAGATTTTAGTACAGGGGCCCTTATTGTTACCCAGATACTAGTGCGAGGGTGTAGACCTTCCCTTTTTTGCACTAGAAATTTAGATTAATTTACCGTGGCATAATTATATACGCCCTTTCAGGCATGCTTATTTACATAACGAAATTAAAAGCTATTCACTCTTATGTACTAAACTTTAAATATTCACCTGAAATAATGAGGCGATATTATTGTCTGTTTTTACAGAATAAACATATTTGTTAGCTAGTAAGTAACTCAAAATTTCAATGTTTTAAAAATAAATTACTTTGAAACTTCGCCGCAGTGTTTGTTTTGTTTTGCAAGTTGTATGTTTAAGTAGTTATCTTAAATAATTTAAAAGTGTTTTTTTTTATTTAAAAATAACAAACTTTCATATTGAAGTCCTTAACATTGAGTTAATTATTTTGTGTTCTAAATCAGATATGCAACAACTTCAAACTCGAGTTCAAATATTAAACTTAGAAATAACAGATAAACTTTAACCACTTAACTTATCTAATAACAAATTCAAAACTAAGTTATTATTAAGTCATAGATATAAAGTTTGTATATTTAGTAATGACTTTTAAGACTATGGATAAAATGTATGCTATTTATTTATTATCTTCAAATTACATAGCTCGAACGACACATTTATTTAATAATTATTTTATAGCCTTTGTCATTCTGTCCTTAAAAGCGCCAACTTAATCGGAGTAAGTTGTAAGAAAATCTACTACCTGTGAAAAAACTTTGAAATATTTTTTATGTTTGAAGTAAGTGCTATTTGGCTTATATCATTAGATGCAAAACTGATATACCTATTTAATTGTATAAAAAAAATGAATACGGCGTATCTTAGAGATGACGCCTTAGGCTTAGCAGCTTTACAGTTCGTAAAAGTCGTAATATCCTGTCCTGTCTTTACCTGTTATGCATACCTACTCGAATAATGATTACAACTCAACATACCTTAATAGATACAGTCAACCAAAATAAATACACGCAAACGATACGTTAATACCATCTTAATTTGGGACAAATCTGAGTGTGAGGCCCCCGTCCCATGAGCCCTGTCTAAATGCCTTTATTCCGATCTGAATGTCACCGCATTATAATTTATGGGGACAAAGGCTTAGTGCTTGTTTAAGCGATGAGTTATTGTCGTATGGAATGCATTATGTTGGCAATATTGGTAGTTGGTGGTTTGTCCAATGTTGGTATTGAATTTAGATGGCTCAGTGAATTTCATTAGAGTTATGTAATTGTGCTTTCGATATACGCATTTTGGGTGAATGGATCACGTTAATTAACGTTTATTAGATAATTGTCTTTACAGTGTAGTTCTGTAGTATTTTAATTGTCTGCCAATTAGATAGAATTAATAATAAATTAATTATTTTTATTTATTTAACAATTCATTCGTGAGTAATTGAGTATTATTCATCCGTCAAAATTGCGCCACATTATAATTCAAAAACGAAAATAAATAAATTGAAATATCTGCGTATTTTTTTTTCGTAACACCATTGACCTGTTTTGATCCTTCACAAAAACACGGGTCACGGAATTTGAAAGGGTGTTTACTGACACTTCCTCATACCTTTGCCACATCAAACGATGAAATAAGAAAATACGAGTTTATTATTTTATGAAAAAAAAAACTTTTGCCGACCTACCTTTATGTTATGAAACACAATAAAGGTAGGTCACTCGTCATTTTGGTTCTAAAACATCCATTGACCATAATAATACCCTGTTCAAGTGGCTCTGGTGACTATTTTTTTTTTAAACGTAAGGATTTGTAATCCTTCAGTTATCTTCTATTCTTCTATCTTCTATCTATACTTATAATAAATCTGTAGAGAGGTCAATTCTGTACATGAAATATATTTCCAAAATAACTATCAGGGGGTGATTAGGGATCGATACTGATGCCAAAAATGCAATCAGTAAAATTTTTGTCTGTCTGTCTGTCTGTCTGTCTGTCTGTCGGTCTGTCTGTCTGTCTGTCTGTATAAACTCTATAGAAACAAAAACTACTCGACGGATTTTAACGAAACTTTGTACAATTATTTGTCATACTCCTGAGATGGTTATAGTATACTTTTCATCACGCTACAATCAATAGGAGCAGAGCAGTGAAGGGAAATGTTGTCATTTTGTTTAAACGCGCTAATCTCACGAACCGCTGGTCCGATTTGAAAAATTCTTTCAGTGTTAGATAGTCCATTTATCGAGGAAGGCTATAGGCTATATATCACCACGCTAAGACCAATAGGAGCGGAACACCACTATTCCACGCGGACGAAGTCGCTGGCAGAAGCTAGTCTAGCATAATTATGTAGGTATGAAACGTGTCAGTCACTCACAATAATTTACTATGAATGAACAATGGAATGACGTCTTCCAAGGTAACGAAACCCAATACTTCTGTGCTGGTCATGATTTTACTTTGTGCTATCTGAAACTGTGTTATTGTTACAGTCGCAAAGTTAAACGTATATGGCAATTCTTGGAATACTTACTTCCTGGTGTTTAATAACATACATTTATGGCAAAACTGAGTACGAAAAAAAATATTCTAAATTCAAAAGTTTATGACGAATATTTTCATATTATATTTTACGGGAATAGTCATTCAGGCGAAAATATATTAAAAAGTTAGTGAATAAAACCAATTAAAGTAGCAATAAAACATAATCACACTTCTATTTAAACGTAAGATGGCTGCGATAATAACATTAGTACTTATTTATTGCAACTTCAATGTGTAATAAAACGGATTCGATTACAAATGTCGGTAGCGTGTCGAGAATGTCAACCGATTGCTGCGAACTTTTTATCGTGTAACGAGCTATTGAAGTACTGCGAGTACCTACTACGCATTTGCGATGAATAAATGAGGTGCTTTCAATAGCTTTAGTTATTCAGATAATCCAGAGGTTCATTTATTTTCATTCATCGAAAATAAAAAAATAGTTTAATACATAATCTATACAAAAGTATTTTTTTTACTTTTAGTTAAAATAAAAAAAAAATCAGTTCTGTAACTCTTTCGATGAATTTCATCTAAGGCTGATTTCTCACGGTGCGTAATGTGACGTTCCGTGTGTATGCGTAGATACCTATTGCTCTTAATTAATTTGGTTACCAACGTAGTTAGAAAACTACTTGTAATATAAATCTAAACCTATTTGGATTGCAACGACAAATAAATTTATGATAACAAAATTTAAATATAGCCATAAATACATATATACATTCACAAGCAAAATAATCCCAAACAAAATCACATTTCATACACATATCAAACACATTCATAAAGCCGGTTACACAACATTTCATTAATCCAGATAAGGCGTTTTACACACGCACGTAACTCGTCCAATTTCCAATAATTTCTATATGATATTGCCCAGATATTATTATCTAGTATTATCATCTAGGAGAAGTGATACCGGCCCAACGCCTACACACTTGCGACACCACGTTTATCAATATAAATCCAGTGCGACTGTCGTGTTTGTAATTAAAACGCCGGAACCAAGATTGATATCGCAAGACTTAAGTAAACGTTAATTTTAGACTATCAGGAAAAAATACGACGTCATCGTAATCATAAGACAAGATTGTAAATATTTGTAAACGTAATAACACTCGTAAACCTTTATCAAAGCGGAATTTCAAGAATAATAACAACAAACTTGACATTGGCAAGAAGGCTCCTTACAGAGTTCAAGAGTTTTCTAAGGGTGGTTTTAATGAAAATTCAAACCAACAAGGGTTGAAAGTTTGTACAGGAATATTTTCGCTATTGTACAAGGCTGGGCTCAGATAGCAAGTTAGTTCCATTTTGTCATGGTCCCGATTCGTCACTAAAAATATTCTTCATACATCAAATCCCGATTTGTCAATATCGAAAACTAAATTTAATATTTGTATTCCGATTTGTCACTGGCATAAAATTCCTTGTGGCAAAGTAGGTACCGTCAGTAAGAAGTAGTTAATATTTAAATTAAAGTAAATATTTAAGTGAGTCATTGTTTTCATGAATTACACTATCAGTTCCAGCGGTGACTTGTGACGTTTTGCGACAGTTTTGAATTGTTTACTTCTAAGGACGACGCAATGCTTTTTCGCTGTAGAGAATGTCACAAGATGTAAGATTTATTTGATATGATATGTGCGTCATGTACCTATATCTGTAATTTCTATACCTATCAATTCTAAATTCTTTCAATCGAAAATCTAAACTATGTCTGATAATTTTCATAACCTTTGTTCCGGGTTACTTTAGTTTTTTTTTCGACATAAAAGCGCGTATTTTGGTGCTGCAACGGTTAAACACTATTATATAAAATCGCATCCTACAAGCATTGGCCGACAAGCATGATGCGGCGGTGCTTAGGCACTGGATAGCGTTGCTTGTGCGGCAAACATAATTACCTTGTAAGTATTACTAACCCTTAGTAGATAAGTTATAGTTAATAAGATACTAACCATTGGACCGTTGTAGTCATTAAATAAAAACTATTATTATAAAAGATTCGGTAGTTAACGAAAATTCATAATTTAATGATTTTCTTTCCATCTAGTGAACTAAGAGATCAAGAGTCAATTACAAAGAATTCAACGATTTAATGCGTGGGTGTAAATTAAGCTCGTACGTCGTATCAGAAAGGACATCCATACCCGAGGAGTCCATTCATTAGACGCAAGACACAATTAACATCAGCTGTCATAGGTAATTTATACTCAGAGGTAAATTAAAGGAAGTGTTCAATTTCGAATGAAAAAGAAATATTACACATTAAAATGTAATCGCCACCTATTAAAATTAATGTAACACTAAATAATTTTTCGTTTAAAGTTCGGGAATTTCTAATATGCGTTTATTATTGAACCTATTTCTTGATAGGGTAAAATATGCCGAATTGAGGACCTCAAAAAATAAACCTTGTACCTATATTTTTATGTTAAATTTTAATTTTTAATGTTAAATTAAATTTTAATAATACTTGAATTTTGTTGCAACTGGCTGTTTGTGTATCAGCAAAAATGAACATTACATTCAATCCTTTTATTTGTATTAATTAGCTATTAAGTGTGAAGGGACTCACTATTCGACTACATATTCCCAGTAAAACACCCAACTAACTAACTTCAAAACATCTGCAAAGAATACCAGAGATGGATCATAAATCGCAGTCATCGTTCGGTAGCTGACTGCTCCGTAAACCGTCTATCCCAAGCCAGCCAGTCCCACTGTCTAAGTACACTATAAAACGTTAACAAAACCGCACTCAACCGTGTTACGAGTGAAAACGAAGAATCCACTACTCGACTCTTATTTGTTTTCACCCTTAATTACACCACACAATTAATGGTACGTCATTTGCAATGGCCAAGTGGAAACTCAGCTTTTATTATAAAAAAGTTAATTTCCTTAATTTGGCCTCTTCCCTTTCGTCGGCCTTATTCTTTAGATTCATATAATGAGAAAAGTCCTGCTTATTCACATTTAGGCATTCTCTTTAACTTATATTTTCTTAGACGGAATTCCGAGTTAAAAAATCTTTGTTATTTGGACGGCCAAGTTTTTGTGGCCCTTCGTTAGCTCATTGGAATACATTAAATAAATGAGAACTTTTTATGTCTAACTAGAATTTGAGTGTTTTAATTGGGCTATTTAAATACAGATTACTGTGATTAGAGTCGAACCTAAGTGCCTTAGTTGCGTTTGAAGATATTACTTTCGGATTACATTACCATCAAGCTCTGACGGTGTCTTTTCAATGCGTTTAATACCGAACTTATACCTCAGCATTAATTATTTATAGTCCATTCTACGATTGTTTGCCTATAAGATAAAAGAATATCATGACTACAAAAGAATTCTTTGTTATCGCTTCATAAACGCCTAAACCGCAATATGATTGATATTGATGCATTTTGCTCGCACCTATAACTAAAGCGTAATATACTATTAATATGTTAATCATATTGTTGCTCACCCCCTCGTACTTAACAGGGGCATAATTAATAATCATGAAATATTCATAAAACATAAGCTTGTATGGCGCGACGTGTAGCTGTTCTCGTGATCGTCACGACAAGTTCCACGACCGGTTTGTTCTACAACCCTTTGTGGCATGCCCTCTGGCTGTAATTTACAAGACAGCCATAGAATTTCTGTTCTGAAAAAGATGAACCGTTTATTTATAATGGTATTAAAAAAAAGGAATTTTTCATTTTCTATTGTGTATCGTGTTTTGTATTGCTGAAAATCTAACTTCATTCTTGCGAAATGTTCTAATTTTCGCTGTCGAATAGAATTTTGGTAAATTCATTTGTAGCGCTATGGAATAATTGTCAACTAACTTCTCATAAATTCTAGACGGAATTAAAGCTACTTTTAATCAACCATGATTGTTTCCAACAAATGCATCAGCTCCTTCATTCTATTAGGCATACAAAACATTTCAAACATAAAACTTCACCGTAAAGATTGTCATTTGCACAAATTTACAGCAACCTAGTAAATTATGAACCTACATTTCTCACATGTTAAAGCAAAGAAATGTTTCATGTCTCAAAAAATTCGTTACCATAAATTATCATCAGGGTATTTTTGTTCCAAACAGAGTAATCAACACACAGCCAATCTTCCTAAGCCAAGCCTCATAAAAACTGACGTATCATAAATATCACATCAGGCTTGTTTCGTAATATGTGACCCCAAGCACAACAATCATTTGTGAGCCAAATTACGTCTGCGTCTAACCGCCTAATGTTGTTAAGATTATACTCTGATAGTACTATGCCTACTTTTCTTTTTACGTATAAAGAAAGTACGTTTTTTTTTTCAAGAATTGGTGTTAGTATCTAAGATTTAGTACATAGATGTTTTCAAGCTCAATGACTTACAGATTTGGTATTAACCATTGATGCCGTTTCGATGATGTCGTAGTTGCAAACACAGCTGCTGAGCATTGGAATCGATCAGTCAAGGTGTAGTTGCAACTAACTGGCTTTCCATTGAGAATTTATTTAGTAAGGATCGCTTCCTGAGCCTGCGGCAAACAGGGGCTTAAAAATATACACGACGAAAAGTGGATGTAGGTACTATAATAGCACGAGTAGAAAACAGACTTTATTTAACTTTTTTCACTCAAAATATAATAGAATTTACCAATATACAACAGGATAAATGCTTGCTAAATAAGTAAATATTTTTTCTTTCTCACTGATTTCTTCAAAAAACTCTTATGTACGTACGATTAATAAGTAATTGTATTGTATGAAACATTGAGTAAATAATAATGAAATAAATCCAAGTTTATATTTATAAACGTTAATCCCAAGTAACATGGCACTATAATCACGAGTGCCCAATTAGCTGCTAATTACAAACAACTAAAGAAAAATCCTACTCATTAATATTTATGTGTCACTAAACTTTTATATACTTAAAGGTCTTTTCTGTTAAAGCTGTAGTTTTATTACATTAATTTATTAGAGTAGGTACCTAAATAGTTTATTAATTGCAATTTAATAGACTATTTACTGTAATAATTTACTTTTTATAGTAATTTACTTTAATATTTTTTTTATAATAATTTACTCTAATATAACTTACCATAATGTATATTAGAGACTTTAGATTAATTTATAAGTATTTATATTATTGCTTCGGTATGACTATTTTTAAATCATCTATGAACATAATGCGATTATATATATGAAGAAGTTGTATCCGTCAAGCTAAAGAACGGAAAGGGGAGGCCTATGTCCAGGGGTATCTTAGGTAGGCTGATGATGATCATAAACATAATGTGTCGAAGAACCGACGACCGTTAGGGTAAACGGGTTCTTGAATGGAGACCACGGATAGGCAAACATAGTGTAGGACGCCCTCCAGCAAGTTCAGAACAAGGCGGAGTTTGGATACATCAAGCTGAGAATCGGTCGATATGACGCACGTAATATTAGTCCTCTGTCGGACGTAAGCCCAGCAGTGGACTTGATTAATATAACAAAATTTGTTTCCAAAATGTCAATACTAGCTAGAGATCTCACCAAGACTATCTATCTAAAATCATCCTAGAGTTACTAGTCTACGACGATAGTTACGTCGAGTCGGCAGCATTCGAAAATACTATGAGCTCCCTAATCTCTTTTTACTCTGTAATTGGGTTGAGATTAGATAGCGCTCCCGTTAAAATACATGTATATATATAGGCACATCTAGTCACATCAAAAACTGACCTCAACAGTTTAGTTTTATATCTATAATAATAATAATATATTGTATAATATATGTATATCAAATCAAAATGATCGAATGCAATCTAATTACGTCCCGCTACAAATACCGTTGCGTAATTATATAACTATATTCTATTCAACCACGATATATCTGGACCTTTAATATCTTTTTCCACAAACAAGACGGCTTAAGTATGAAATTAGTAGACAGAGCCAATTACGAACAAATTACTTACGACACATGACAAGATGGCCGCTACCATCGTCAATAAATTATTCGCCTACTTCTATTTCTGTTAGCATTTGGCGAACTTTTAAAGGTATATAACTAAGTAAGATGTGGTAAAATGTACAGCTACGGTTGACTAAACATAATAATAATAAATAATCTTATGCTATGTCTTTCCCCAGGGTACAAGCTATCTCCATACTAAATTTCATTCAAATCTGTTCAGCCGTTATATCGCGAAAGCGTCGCAGACAGATAGAGTTACTGCTACATTTATAATTATTCTAGTAAGGATTTAATACGTAAATACCTAACTATATATATAAAATCCTTTGTCCTCAATGACTGACGGATCGACGCACAGCCTAAACCGCTGATCGTAGAGACCTGAAACTTGGAAGTTGTGTTCTATGTGTGACACAGGCATACGATAAGGAAGGATTTTCCGAAATTATACTCTTGAGAGGGTGAAAAAGGGGGGCAAAGTTTGTATGAAACTCTGTAAATTTTTATTTGAATTCGTATAGTCAACGCGGGCGAAGTCGGTGGCGGAAAGCTAGTATGTACATATATACTATAAGCCGTGGCTGCGGGATGTTCGAAAGTTATCTCGACCCCGGAATTAAAACTATTAAAAGGGCCGAGGAAGCAAGTAGGTACCTATAGGTATATATCGATTCTATAATTTTGTAGAACTCATATTGTGTTCTGTTAACTAATATACATACAAGATCCCGTTGATATTTAATACAACAAGATTTCCTTGTTGACTATGGAGTGTTTCTAACAACTTGTAAAACACACACTCGATGTTTCTTCCTACTTAATATACCTACATAAGTACCGTTGTCAAGAGGTAATGGAGGAAAAGGTTATAAATAAAGTAAATTATGAGGTGTTTTAACTTGCTTCCGTTAATATCTTTTGTTTTTCTCCTAAAATAGAAGTTTTCTTTTGTACCTATTCTTAAAACAGGAAGAAAAACCTTTAACTTCAATGGCATACATTCTAAAACAAAATAATCTGCATAAAAAAATGAGATGGTTTTTAAGGATGTATGAATGTTGGTTACTTTTTCATGCAAAACTACTAAATTAATCTAGATAAAATTCAAAATGGATCTAGGATACTGTATACGCGGGTGTGCGAAGTACTTTCCTCAGGATGAGAAACCGCGGGAAACAGCTAGTTAAAAATACCATAAAAAAAACAATTTCAAAATTGGAACAATCAATATAAATAGGCAGCCGATTGGCCGCTCAATACAGTGCTGCCAACGTTATCACGGCACAATGTTGCCAACCCTCGCTATCTGGCGGGGTCCATTGAGTTCAGAAACTAATCGAGTCTGCCTGTCCAATGATCCAGCCATGTCCAACACACAATAAGGCCAGGCTATCCCCCGGGATTGCGGATGTCTACTGAAACAATACAGGAATTCTAGCAGGTTTCGTGTGGCCCGACTTTGACGGTTCGATGTTCTAAGTTTCCTACGATAGGCATAGAAGATAAAGTAGTTGCACAGAATAAAAAGAAAAAGGATTTTTAAATAAATAGTTTCTTTTTATGGCGTGACAATTATAATATTTGAATTATTAAAACACAAAAAAAAATATTGTCCTCATTTAGTAATTGACAATTCGATTTTTCCGTGATTTTTAAGTTAAATGAATAAATTTCCCTATATACTACGATGGAAATCTTCAATGACTCATTTGCCCACTGATAATTTAGCGTGACGGTACAGAAAAAAATACATCAAAGTATGGGGAAACTTGTTACATTTGGCATTCCCCTGCAACATAGGTAATGAGTTACAACAATTACGTCAATGCTCGATAAAATCCGGCGCCACTTTGCATTGATGTCATCAGCTAGGTAACTGCCATTTTTCCGAACAACATTGATGTTCACGTTCCTATTGACAGAATGATGTCATTATTTTCATAAATACTACAATGTTGCACCCCATCAATATGCACACGTGAAAAGCATTACATCATTGTAACAAAAATGTTTCAAGCATGAGACGAACTCATAATATTAATATTCTGATTAAAATCTGCGAAGGTATCGAATACCTTTTAAGAGCGATGCGTTCTGCATTCTTCACTGCATACATAATATGTGGTTTCTGGCTTACATTGTATCAGCAAAGATCTCTACATACTTACACATAAATCGGTGGTATATATTGGTTTTATTCCGCCAAAATATTTAAGTCCATAAAACAAGAAGACAGCTTAAAAAATAACACGACTTGCCCTCTTGTGTCATAGGTAATAGAACCGCTATTACAATTGCTGTCAAATTTAAAATTATATACCTACACATATTGGTTGATCTGACTATGAATTAGATAGATATATGAAAACCAATTTTATTCTATTTGGGCATACTTAGTAGGTACCTACCTACTGAAAGTAATTTTATTTCTACGTCTGGCGTTGATGGAAGAAGTCAATCTCCTATAATCGTTAGATTAATGATCGTGTTTACCCAATACTCACACGCAGAAGCTAAGCCTATATCATATTCACAGGCTGCCTCACAGATGTCATATCGTCAGTTCCCCCTACGGTAACATAATTATGTCGATCACATGCATTACTACTATGCTATAAAGGAATAATGGTATCGAACGATCAATCAGTTTTAGTTATTTGGCAAACTAATGTTGGTAAACCCTATAACATAATAATTATGTAAAAACCCGGTAAGAAATAACGCCTTGTAATTAATTTTGCGGAAAACTATTACGTATGCAGATTTGCGCATAAACCGTTCGTTTTATTATTTAAATTACTTTTACGTAAAAGATTTTCTTCTTTACGTTCAATCACAAAATTACTGGCAAGCAAGAACATTAAACGTAAGTTAATATTTTTCATTTTTATTAATTTTAATTGTGTCATATTTCTTTTTATTCTGTTTTTTTTAACTCTTATGGCGAAAAAAGTCTTTAAGAAACTTTATGCCAGTAACAAAATTAAAAGTCAACAAATGTCACTTAAATAAAAAACCGGCCAAGTGCGTGTCGGGCCACGCGCAGTAGGGTTCCGTAGTAGGAGTTAGTTAGTCGACTATAGCTCTGTAACCGGTTAAGCCTACTTAGCCGTGATAGTTTTCCTTGTAATTTCATTACATGTACTACGTCTGTGATTTTTTTCACATTTCTAGGTACAGCCATTCAAAAGTTAGAGGGGGGGGTAACTCGTATCGAACAAAAAAATTCACTTAAAATCTAGATATTTCGCAAATGGCTCGCTTAACTGAAAAATGGTCTTCACACACCCATAATATTTTTGAAAGACCTATCTAACGATACCCCACACGAAGGGGTACGCGAGAAAAAAAATATTCATCCCTACTTTACATGTTTGAGAGCTACCCTAAAAAAAAATATTTTTCAAAATTTTATTTTACCACTTTCTCGGCGTGATCAATATACATATTCATACCAAATTTCAGCTTTCTAATAACAAAATCCACGGTGCTATGCCGCGGACAGACAGACAGACAGACAGACAGACAGACAGACGGACAGAGCGAAACTATAAGGGTTCCTTGTCGGACTACGGAACCCTAAAAACGTAAGCTAGTGGACAGGTATCCCTCTAAATAGTAGTCTCTGACACTCAGTTTGGCGCGTTTTTCTAAGGAATAAAAAGGAATTTTCAATAGTGACCGAACTCAGTACGAATAGATGGCAGGATCGCGGGAACCAATAAAGAAACTGGAAGAATTCTATTCAACGCATTCCGAGCTCTCGAATGTTCTTGTCTCCTTGTTACACGATGCATATTCAACCACTCTGGTTACGTGTTGGAATTGTAGAATTTGTTTTCTTACGTTAGTGTTTGTAATGGTGAGATGGAAAGTAAAATGTTTGGAGAAGAAGATAAATCTTATTTTCTGGAAATTGTTTGAATGGTCAAAGTCAGACTAGACAGTTTAGGCACGATACAAGACAGTTGAGGTTTTCGTTCTACAAAAGTGAAGTCATGAAATTGTTTTATTGTAATTCCAGATTACCAAAAGTATATAAAAAAAAATTAAAATAGTTTTAAAACTTTTTCTACATACTTATTTCAAGACAAGGGAATTCTTTAAGTAAAACTTTTGTACCCATGTGAAAATAATTACTTCTCCAACCTTGATAAAATTAAACAAAAAAGATTACCGTTCTCATAACCTCAGCCGAATTTGAGTTCCGCAATTTCCTATTGTATTCTAATAACGATGTGATGTTGCTGTGACGTCACTTTGGGGGAATTATCAAGTGACGTAAGCTAAGCATGCAACACTTGTCAATGTCATCAGTATTATAATCATCGCATCGTTATAAAATATAGTGCGATTTGGAAATACTAAATGTCACGTACCACGGTATTGACTCTCACGTTCCGGCTATGACAAACGTCCTCAGCTTAGGTATATAATAGTAGATTGTTACACAAGGGATGAAAGTGACCTATTTAGGCCCGAGATGGTTTGGCGCACGAGCGTAGCGAGGGCGCTAATAGTTCGAGGGCCTACATAGGTCTTTCTCCCGAGGTAAACACTCTGCTTTTCATTTCGAATATGAGGAAAGGAAATACAAACCTGATTACATAAACAAACAATATTTTATTTGTAAACGTAAATAATTAGCACTCGACGAAACACCTGAAGATCGATTGTCCGCCTCTTTTTTTTCTGTGGCATTCTACCAGCCAGTATTTATTTGTCAAAATTTTTGCTCAAATCTATTTAAATTAACGAATAATTTATTGAATTCTAAATTAGAATTACCTGAATGTTACAAAATTATTGATAATATTTTTTTATTGCAATTTTACGCCGCGATATAACAAAGTGGCTGTATAGAGGGACATGGCTTGCATAGTTTTTTTTTGTCAGTTTTAATTTTTTTTGATAGTAAATTATTTTTTTGTAAAAGAAATTGCTCAAATCTATTTAAATTAATTAATAATTTATTGAATTCTAAATTAGAAATACCTGGGTAAGTATAAAGACATGTTACAAAATTATTGATAATATTTTTTATTGCAATTTTACGCCGCGATATAACAGAGTGGCTGTATACAGGGACATGGCTTGCATTGTTTTTATTTTTTTTGACAGCAGGGAAAATCGCTTCCCCGGGACGAAAAGTACTACTTTCGTCCCTCCGATCAGATAACTTCAAGCGTACTTTCCGTGTATGAGAAATGAAAACATATATTTTTGATTTATACGTTATAGCAATATTCATGAGACCATTGTTTTTCGTTTTATACCATGCAAAATGGTCAGTAACATCCGGAACGGTAATATCAAAATGAAAATTTGTTTCTTTTTTTTTCTTCCCAAAACACAGTTTTATGCTGTTGCGTTTGCCGTCAACTTACTAAATTATTATAAAAAAAATGGTTTCTAATCGAGCAAACAAAAGAAAAACTCTACAAACTCAAAAAGGGTAATGCGAAACTTTTTCTCCGGAATCACTTAACAACAACTTTATTGACAATGTGATATTGAGGCAAGACGTGGAAGCCTGCCTATACGGGCTATTACCGAATAAAATTTCATAGAAAGCTTTGCAAACAAGCCTGATGGAGCGACCCATTAGACTTCATGCATAAATTGTTAGTATAGTGACAACAAACGGCGTCACCTCTGTTTTATGTCGCATTGTTTTTAGATCCCGATTTTTGTTTTGTATTTTTTTGTTTCGTGCTTTTTATGCCAAAAATATTTTGTTATTGTAAATCTTGTTAAAGTGGAGTAGAATATAATTTTTTAGAAGGTAATGCGCAATTTTTGTTGCTGTAATCTAGGTTTTTACCTGTTTCTGTTTCGATATTGATAGATTCAACATTATATTTATAGACATAAAAAGCACATGATTTTAGTAAAGACTTGTACGGTAACAATTAATTATATGAACTGTGGGCCTAGCATAAATGACTTTCGAAAAAGTATTATAGGAATACTCGAAAGCGAATTTTGAATTTTTACACATGAATTTTGCTTTTATATTTGTGTATTTATGATTCGAAAATCGCTTATATTATATTATTAGTGCGTTCGTGCTAGGCCCACTATCCAAACTATCTAAACCAAGTATATAAACTATCTTCAAAGGTTCATGAATTAATTCTTCATCAATTCCCATGCTACGGAGAAGAACAAAATCACTTTTTTAAACGACGCGACGGCGACAGAAAGTTTTCTTTTAACGAAATACTTTCTTATGTTTTGAAACCTTACCTTTTATCAAATCAGTACCTATAACAACAGTTTAACACCACATAGCGGCCGAATAGATCGTAAAACTCAATAAAGGTCAGACATAAATCCTGCGACCCGATTACGTAACTCGATCGAAATCACCGGCGGCTTTTGAACGGTATCGGTGGAGATCAAGTCGAAACTTTCGCCGAAACAAAAAGATTGCCATCTACATAATTAGGTTTTTTAAAACTCGAACTTGTATATTAGCTATAGTGTTGTTATCGCTTAGCCTTATTAATACTTTTATGTATGTACCTAGATAGGTTTTTGACCTATTCTTAATAGAAAAAAAATATTTACGATTTACCAAAGTTTCGACTTAATGTCCACTAATCGATTAACTTATAAGACAGAAGAAAACAGTCCGATTAACTGAAAACATCTGTTTACCATAAATTCACTCTTCGAACTTTCGAAAAATAACATATTATTTGAACCTTTTATTCCTAAAACGGTCGATTGCCAAACCAGGTTTGAACAAGAAATGGATAATACATAAATTCCTGCTTTATGGTTAAAAAACCTTTTCGTTTAAAATGAGTCGGTGAAATTGGCCCTAAATGTACGAAAATAGATCGATTTAAACCGGCGCCGATGTTTAAATATCTTGTTACTACTGTGACTTTAACTTTATTAGTTTAATAATCTTATAGCCATCATATACTTTTAAGTACGAACTAAAGTTAGTAATTGGCGTTTGGTTAAATACGTCGTTGTTCGATCCAGCTTACATAGTTGAGTGTCTAACGAGACTAGTCGCAGAATACTTTACAAAACTAGACACTTTCAATCATGTTTTAATTGAAACGGGGCAGTGAGATGTTGAAAAAGTCTATAAATATAGCCTACAAGGATTGACAACTAGCTCAACTGTCGATTACTGACTTCACAACGATACTTCTCCTGATTTGACTTACAATTTACTAGAAACAGTACCTTCGACAGTCTTACTTCATTCCTAAGATGGGAATTTTCTATATTTCTCGATGCTAGGATAAGAATCGTAAATACTGGGCTTAATGTGATTGCTACATAATTCCTAACTGTAAGAAGATAGGGGTTTTCCTTTCAATAAATTAAACTTCTTTTTATTATATTTACGGAGTTATTTTCAATTAGTATTCTTATTTATTAATGATACGGTATTTTTACGAAAACAACGGAAAAAAAAACATGGAATGACAATGCAAATATAGAACGCTTTAAAAATCAATAAATAGGAGGTGTGTAAAACAATTAAATAAAGTCAAAATAATACTGTATTATTTCAAAAGCGATTAAAATAACAATCGAATAAAAAACTACAATTCTCACAGTGACTCGTTACTTCATTTAATAGAGAGGAGCATATCGATTTAAAATCGAATAATAATAAATCACTATCGGAAAGAAGTTGCGTCACCTTGTTCCTATTATTTGAAACAATAGTGAATACAAACGACAGTATTTTAATCTACATCGCGTCCATTAAAGCTTACGAGCTCATGTAAGGGACAGTGATGAATGAATTTCATATGAATTGCTTCGTGTTTTATGAATTATCTTTCAATATAATTATATAAGCTCTCCCAAAATACCTACTAATACTGTTTTTAAACTATTCAGCTACAGCGTGTTTGAGCTCAATAGTTTAAAAAAAATATTCTAGGGTCAGTTACAATAAATTATGTTTTATTTTAATGAGATAAGTAATCATTATGCGTTAGAAATAGAAAATTGTAAAAAAAACTTGAATAAAGAAAGTGAAGAAATCTAGGTTATTCATGATGGCATTCAACATAAAAACTAAATTTAAAGAAGCACACATGGACATAAAATAATCATGTACCCTGACATTCATATTTAAATAATGTATAAGGCAAAAAGTAAAGGTGCTAATAGATTATGATATTTACAGATCAATAACAAAGCAAACTGTACAATAATTCAAGGTGAGGATTCACAAAAAAAACTGGTAATCGATCCTCATAATATCACACTCAAACCAGAAAACCAAACATTAAGTTTTTTCCGAACGCTTCCACCACAAAAGCTGTCAATGACCAGCGTCATTCTACACATAAATCGTGAGTAAACAACGGTAAGGACAGGTAAGAACACAAGTTTTGACAAATTGTTCGCTCAGCGCATTGTTTGGTAACAAAACAGTGAGCACGACTGTATATTGTTCTCTGTGGACGGAGAATTGATCACTGTGATTTAAGATGCGCCGGAGTCGTACTGGAGGTCCGGTAATTAAGACCGTTTATGATAGAGCTGTTATGGATGGGACCCACCTATGAATACGGTTGTCGTTATTATTTGTATTGTTTACAATACTTATTTACATGGTTATAAAACATGTTTTTTGTCCCTGACCGGTTTACGACTAAGAAGTTTATTAATACTGAAGACTATTGGCTTAAAGTTAAAAATCAATTTACATACATAAAATATTCTACAGTATTTATATGGTTTTAAACTTTTACAAACAAAAAAAAACAAAACAACCTAACACAAAGGCGTGTTTTAAAACAAGTAATTATATAGTACGATTAATCTCTCCACTAACTCAATATAATTATTGAAAATGTATCTAGACTCATACATAGTTCCCCTACAACTTCTTAGAACACATTATTCATTTCTAAAATTATTTACTAAGAATATAGAGCAGTGCAATCTCGCATGGCCGGTACGATACGACCACTATCATTTAAGATCGTTAGCTAAGACTGTGAGGTGGTCCAACATCTGCACACAGACTATAATCCCAAAGATATTGTTTACGTAAACACTAGAATCAGAATAAAGGTTCAGTCCTACTTATATTATAAATGCGAAAAATTTAGAGGATGTATCTTACTATACTAATATAATAAAGCTGAAGAGTTTGTTTGTTTGAACGCGCTAATCTCAGGTACTACTGGTACGATTTGAAAAATTCTTTCAGTTGTAGATAGCCCATTTATTGAGGAAGGCTATAGGCTATATAAATATTATCACGCTAAAACCAATAGGAACGGAGCACCACTATTCCACGCGGACGAAGTCACGGGCAGAAGCTAGTGTATGTATATTTTCTTTTACGCAAAAACTCACGAATGGATTTGCATGAAATTTTGTACACACTTAGTTTATTACCAGGATTTACAAAGAAGATACATTTTATCCGGGTCTGCGAAATAGCTCCCGTAGGTTGTTAGAAACAGTCGATACCAAAATATAATAATAGTAGAAAATATTGTAACAGAAAGGTACTATAAAAGTATGTACAATTATTTTCGTGAATGTAGGTACTTTACTAAATATGTATTCTATGAAAATGTTTAATGGTCTAGACTTGGTATTAGTGCGTGCGTTACGTAAGCTCATTAGTGACAATTATGTCACTGCTTTGAACATTTCAATTGAGGCTTATAACAAAAAAAATCTCGTAGATGTATAAGAGCAATAACGTTAAGTGCGACTAAGGTTCTGAAAATCAATGACGATTTAAAAATGTTTTTAATCTAGAAGGATTTATTTTTAATTAGCGTCTGCCCGGGACTTTGTCTGCGTGTACATAAAAAAAGGACGAGAGACCTGGGTTAAAAGTATTGTACCCTATGTGTTAATCCAGGTTATAAAAATACCAAATCCATTAGTTTTTGCATGCAAGAGTAACAAACAAAATTACATCCACACAAACTTACGCATTTATTATATTACTTAATAGGATGCAAACTTCAACTATTTATATAATTCTTGTGTATGAAACCTGTACATAATTTATGTTTATCCATACAAAGGCAGTCATTAAAAAACATATTTCATACAAGACTTTTCATTAGCATTATCAATTATTAAAATAGAGTCAACATCCACTAACTAAATATTATGAATTTGCATAAGAAGAAATTTATAAGTTCGACAGGTTCCAATCGAATACAACCCTTAAAGTTATTGAGGCTAAGTTCTATTTGTTGGTGACAATAAATTCCTGGATCGTTAAGATGGGATATCAGTCGCCCACGCGACGTCCGAACTCACAAGAACTTAATTAGTTGCTTCTCAACGAGAACCTCGATGTTATTTATTGTCTGACAGACAATTCTGATTGTGCACTATAATGTAAACCTCCGTGGTTGATAACTATTTCAAAAGAAATAAAGAATCGGAGCTCAAATGAAGGGAAATAATTACAAAACACCCATACATCACTTTGTCTCCCAACATATTATATTACCGTAGAAAGTAAATTTATTTTTATATCGGATGAAAATTTACGGGATTAGAATATAGATAAATCTTGTAATGAGTAAACTGATACCGTTTAATTAGGTTGTAAGTTTGTAAAGTAAGGTGGGATGACGACGCTAATTTATTGAGTCGGTGTAGGGGACAATTTATCGTTAAGTTAAATTATAACTCGAGTTTAAATTACACGCATGGGTTCCAAATTCCTAGTTATATTTATGTTTGTATTTAAACATTAGTTTTGTAAGTACTGACTAAAATTAACACTTGTACGTGTACTACATACAAGTGTTATTTTTAATAATTTGTGATCGTTTAACATTTACACTGTGTTATTTACTATTTTCCCGAAAGGTAGGTAATGCACTACTGTACTCATTCCATGACATAGAACCTGTCTTGAGCATTTAAAATGAAAATAATTATAAAAACTATAATTGGCAAACCCGGACAACTCCTTTAAATGTCGTGTTTATACGGTACCACGACAAGCTTATGATAAAATTAATAATACCTTTTTCAAGATCTTTTTTTTAATTATTTTCGATACTTAGTAGTTAATAGAAATCCATTAACTGAGTACATACTTTTCAGGAAAACAATGAATTAAATTACAATATCCTATAGTTTCATGGGAATAAATCGGGCAGCGCCGCGGTCTGAAGCAAAAGCTTTGAAGAAAAAAGTATTATTTTTAATTTATTAAAGTAATTAAAAAAAAAGTAAAGTTATTAAAAAAATATTATTATGTTGTACATAAACTGGAATAACAAGACAACAATAAAGTATAAAGATGTACCTAGACACTACTAGACAGGCATTTATGAGTCGCGTGTTGCGGAAACAGGCGCCGATTGAAATGTCGAGACTTCTGACATTTCGACGATACTAGCGTGTACTTGATAGCTTAAAAGAAAGTACCTTTCATATGTTCATGGCACGTCTTTATCTGCTGGAATATTACTTCAGTGTGGATATGTAATCTTTTTACGAACAAGCTTACCTATTTTATTTCATTTTTTCATTTGTTTTTTTGTTTTTTTTTTTTAAGATTTTTTCTGCTATATTGTCAATACATTTACAAATATAGGAGGGTGTTATCTCACATACATATGTATACATATATATATACACATTCAGACTTCTACAAAAAATGTGGATTACCTATACTACTCGTAATATTTATTTTGTAAAGGAACCAAAGTCGTAACAAGCAATTAAATTTCTACTACGAGTAT
Organism: Pyrrhia umbra; assembly: GCA_963891755.1. NCBI lineage: Eukaryota > Metazoa > Arthropoda > Insecta > Lepidoptera > Noctuidae > Pyrrhia > Pyrrhia umbra. The sequence goes on from OY982930.1 coordinate 5,592,700, forward strand.
AGTTTTAGCCTCGATTATACAAAAAAAAACCCAAATTACATTTTAACACCAGATATAAAAAATATAAATATTTAAGTTTAGCAATAATCCATGATAATTAGGTACTTACCTACTTGCTAAAAACATAAAACTCGCCAATTCTAAGTAGCGACGCAAAAATTAAAAAACAATAAAGACTTTGTACGACACTAACGTATTTGCATTCAGACACTTTATTACATCGTAAAAATGCAAATGTATAAAGGAATAAATAAAAATAATAAGAAGATGCGATGTAAAACAGCAGGTGAACTATAAAAAACTATATTTTTTCCCTCCTATATTTTTGTAATTAAGATTATTCCTCTAGGTTATAGTGGGAGATGTACCGATAATAATCAAAATAATATCCGAACTGGCTCCTGTAAGATCATTCCCACATCCTGGCAGATCGATATCTCTATAACTAATGTGTGTTATTTACCACTTATTAACCTACACTAATTTCGAGCTGAAGTCAGGGTTGCCAGTGCAAATAAACTAACCGATTTCATTTTAAAATAATGTGTTTTAATTTAGACATTTTAGATACGTGTCTGTAGTTTTAATGAACTTAATAAAATTTAATGTTTTACTAAAATCTGTCCTTGGCGCTTGTGTTCATAAATTATTCGTTTAGGTAATCAAATTATTTACAAACATTGTTATCGCTTAATCGTCTTTGATTGGACGCACAATTTTACCCTAGACATTTCTCCTTCTATGAATCTATGCCAAGAAGACCTTTATCTTGATGTAGGAAGACCTCTTTAGAGTGTTTACATTTCAAAGTGCTGTTCAGGTTGTACATAGAACGTACCTAATCGACTTCCTCAAATGACTAGCGGATTATAATCCTGCATAAGTGGCATTCGAATAAGGAAACCCGGTGACAAGAGCGGGTACATGCTTATAACTTGCCAGTGTTTATGAATTAATAAACACTAGGTAATACGTTGAGGTTTCTAAATTGTATGTAACATCGGCTTCAAGGTATATTCTCTAATAATATAAATGCGAAAGTGAGCTTGTTTGTCACGCTTTCGCGGTAAACCAACTGATCCAATTTAGGTGTAATTTGCTATGGTGATATTTTGAACCCTGAGGTTATAGGATACAATTTATCCGGGTGCGTCAATTATTTCCCTGAGAACGCGGGTAAAACCACCGAAAACAGCTAGTATGTATTATTAGTGGTTCGCAAGAACGACTGTTGAGCGTGAGGATCTGACTTCAATTCCTATGTCGAGCAAAATTTTAATAGAAACCACCATCGTTGTATATTATGTCTGTCTATGTATTCAATAATATGTTCATTAATAAATTGATAAGCTCTATCTTAGGTGGCGTCACATTTTTCGCAAACAAGGAAAATCGTTAGATAATACAATAGCTTCATTTACTGCATAAAAATAATAATTTATGAAGTATTAGTATTAAAATTCTTAGAAATCGTAATTATTAATTATCTGTATGGAACTTATAGAATTGAATAAACGGCATATCTGTGTACACAACATTGCATAATTAAAAACTAGGAATTCTTTTATATGTTTTAACTGCCTCTCTTATTACGGGAATGGAATAGAATCTTGTTAAATGCATGATTCACTAGAAAATTTTATATTTCATACGAAAGGATACATTGCAGATTTAAGTGGAATTTTAATAAAGTGGTTGCAAATGTTAATTAAATTATATATTAACTTTACCGTGCATTCTATTTATAAATAACACAACGTCAAGGCTAGATTTATTAAGGTAGATACTAAACATATACCTATCTACATGGATGCGGATGTAACTCCGCCAGTCTGTATGTTTGTTACGCGTAAATGGTTAAACTGCTGACCAGAGAAGATAAGATTAATATCCAGAAGGACTTAGATTATTTGTTCCAGATGCGTCAGTATTCTCAGGATGCACATGATAGCATGAAAACCTAGTTTCTTTACATTAAAAAAAAAAAAGAAATAATTTTGCGCGGTTCAAAAAAAAAGGAGCTAAAAACCCTAAAAGTAACTCTATCACAAACTATTTTTTGATCATCAAATATTAAATGTTGACAACCCTAAGTTAAACACTCAATATTATCGGCACGACGCATCATTCCTATAACAGGTTCCCGACGTAAATTCCAAGGTTTTTTAATAACTTAATCATTCAACTTACTTATAACTTTACTGTAATAGCCTTCATTTATTGTTAACTTACACATTACCTATTATAATACCGAATTGACGTTATTAACAAAATTACCGAACCACTATTATCAAAAAAAAAACTTTATAAACGGTTCCTTCTCAAAATAAAAAAAAGTCTATATTCAAATCTGTTTTGTCATCATTTATATTTAAATTTATTTAAAAGAATTCGAAATTTAAAACAGCTTTCAATTCTCCGCGTCATCAAATTAAACTATGCCATTCGAAAAGAACTTATGAGGATCTAAAACGCATAAAATACGGTATTCAATTTAAATCCATATTACAGATATGCGTAGGAGTAGGCCATTGTTTGAACCATGTTAACATGACCGCGGACTCCCACATAGTCTGCTGATAGAGACATTCAAGTGGACACAAATATTTTATACACTTCAGAGCAAAACGATGGGTTAGTTACAAAACTTATTGTGTACTACTAGTAATTTGAAATCATAATACTTAACTTAGTGAAGCAAGCAACTTTTAGAAGTCCGTATTTTTAATATAAATAATCTTCTTCTTATCTAGTATCATGGTTTTCTCAAATCCGCCTGACGACCTCTGACATGAAATAATATAAATAATGATCACCATCTGCTTTTGAATACTTTGCATTTCATAAAGAAAATAAGATCTTATTCATAGATTGGGTGATGCCGATACTGAAGATTGACAAATTGCAACTATCATACATTTCTATCTGTACAAGCTAAGTCTAGGCAAGTAACATATAGTTGGCGACTTTGTCCTTTATATAGTCGCATTTATTTTTATATTTAATAGGTCACTTGAGTTTATCAACTGTTAGTCAACTGTAAGGCTCATAATATTTTATACGACTGATAAAAAAAAACAAACTTTCTACCTACATACAATTAAACCCACTCTACTCTACGCTACTCTTTGTGTCTGCCTTTTTTAAGCCTTATCGATTCGTCCGCTAAACTTATTTTGATACTTTTTTTTATTTAATCATATTTTGAACCTAAGAAAAGACCTGTGAATCTTTTAACCATAGTACTCAAAGCTATCTTTCTAGAAGAAGTTTTCTAGAAGTGTGAAAAATACTAGTCATTTCAAATTTTATTAAATTGCTATATAACACACTACACTCACATAATATATTCGCTATGCAGCCAGTCTTGAATCTTTCCGAGACATATTACCTACTTTACATCGTACGTGATACACCCAATCACTTAGTTTACTTCATACATACATCTAAGGAACTTGCCTTAATGCACGACATAGCGCGAGTGTATTAGCTGTCTTCGACGATAATCCCCGAACGTGCAACCGACAGTTTCATCGAAAACTTGAATCGGAGCTATGTAATTATGTATATACCTATATAGCTATGTCTTTTGCTTTTATCTGGGTTCTTGAGTACTTTGAAGGTACGTATCCCCCTGTCGATAAGCAGGAAGATGTTATGATATGCAATATTGAAGATGAAAAGGTAAAAAAATATTACATTATCGTAACAGAATGAGGATGTTAGAATTCAGAGTTTTTGAAGGGAAAATAAAAGATACATATTTAAAGACTTTGTTTGTTCAGGAAATTGTATTCAAGCCTACCTACATAATTTGTACATAAATTATCGAATTGTTTTTTACGGTATTGATGATAAATATCTTATATTTTTTGCATTAACCTATAATTAAGTCTAAATTTAGCTAATTACCTCCTATGCATTTAACTTATCTTGATGTAATAGTGTAAGACTTGTTGGTTGTCCTAATAAATTAATTTATTAATTTATTAAATAAAGTATTTTATAAGAAATTGTGACCAACCTGAGCTTCCCAATAAAATCTGATCTAATAGGTATTATATATAAATGCGAATGTTAGTCTATTTGTACTTTTGTCGCTTTCAGGGTTAAACATCTGAAGCGATTTAGATGCAATTTGTTATTAAGACATGAGATTGGACACTGAAGATTATAGGCTTTTCGTTTAGTAGTTCCCCCAGGACACCCGTAAAACCTAACGTGAAATTAGCTCTAGCATAAAATAAAAATATGGAAGAAAATTCCATGCTTTGACGACCCCAAATAAATTAGGATGAGGAGAATTGTTGATGGCAGCTGGCTTTAATCTTCATACGCCAATATTTTAGAAGCGCCTCGCCTCAGACACTAATTTTACGTAGAGCGACTCTCTTGGTACAGTCAACGCCGTGTAGGTTTAATGCTTGGTATTAGGCACGTCTAGAACATCACACAATATGTATCAGCGTAACTTAGCCTAGACTAGATTTAGGTTAGAATATCTGTCGAAGGTATCTAGGATAATCCCTAGACTATGTGAGCCAATATATTGTTCTGTTTTATATTTAGAACATCACACGCAAAAACTTCTCAAAGACTCCAATACAACCATACTACATAGCCTTTTTTTTTCGCGCAAACACCGAAGTGGCAATGATTTTTACGAAGACACATAGGAACATACATAGGGATAGGCAAAATATATTATAGGTAGTTTGTACCAATTGATTTTACGAAAAATTTAAACAAAATCATAACTTATTTTGTTCTAATTTTCCCACATAGATAAATAAAACGGCATTAAATGATGAATGATGATGTTTAGAACATGAAATTGATCCATCCTTACTACATTTTGTTGATTATAGAAGCCATTTTATGACTATAAAAGATCACACTAAAACCACTTCTTACGACCAATCCACCCCAACAACAAAATATCGAAAATGAAACGATAATATTCTCCTTTGTTACGAAAGTTCGTTTGGTTGCGGAACACATTGGATAAAGATAAATTAAATCATAAATGTCATCGCACTGATTTACGATACGAGCAATAAGCATCACTAATTCTGATAAAGCGTTGCCATGTCTCTTCTCATGTTATTAACCTATAAAGCTTCGTTTGTATATGTATAGTATGTTTCTTTATCATTATGTTTTTTCGTCCTATGATAAATTCTACGAACATCCAGATAGTAGGTAAGTACTATTCGTGGCGAACTCAAAGCTTAGTGATGTTCGCAAGTTCATTAAAATCGACTTCTGAATTGATTTTGAATTAGGCATTTTACTTTGCATTAAAGTTTATTATCGCATTTCATTTGGCATTATTATAATTAAAAATATTTCTATATTATTTATCTTTATTGAAGAGACTTTATAGAATAATAGGTCATCAAGGATTGTAGATTGCTGATAATAGATAGTAAAAAAATATTGTCTAAGTTTCTCTTATTGAATTCATTCATAAAAATGTGTGATATAAAAACCATTTTACGCGCTTTTCCTGTTAATTAAATTACCATTATCCCACAGTTTTACTTCTAAACTACTAATCCTCGTTAAGCCGTTGAGTGCAAAATGTGGTCAGATCTCGGAACCTTTCAATCAGTGCCCGTTTATCTAGTAATCTATCGATCAACGTCCGAATAGCCGGCAACCTCTAATTGATAATAATAAAAAGTAGGAAGAGACTATCTACGACGGAGCTATCTGGTTGAAAACAGTTTTTCTGAAACAAAGATTTTCCAGCACCCACTGAATATGTTTCCCAAAAACGTCAAACAAATTAATGTTGAGCAATTGTTAATAAATTAGACAAGATAGTTCTGGTACCACAATGAAGCATTTAGTAGTACTATACTATCCTGGGGATTATAAAAGACTGCTATATCAAATTACAATTCCACTTAAACTAATACTGGTGAGGATTAAATACAGTTATGTACAACGCTACGTAGCGTGAGGGTTTAGAGGAATTTCGCAAAATGACTGTGTAGCTAATTGCATTTTTCCGCCACTACAAATTCATTCTATGCGTGTAAGCTGAAGGCTTATGAGCGCTTTATCATTATAACATAACAGTGCCATAGTGCTTAAACTAAGTTTTTACGACTAGGCTGCCTAACGTTATGACTACAGTTACAAAGAATGACAAATAGCTTATAAACAAAGTGTGTCCGTGTCATAACGATAAAAAAACTACATTATTCAGAAACTCCTTTATAATATTTTACCTAAGTCACAATAAAGGTTTTTACGTAAAAAACAAACAAAAACTTTCCTGTTCCAATTTTCCTTCAGTTTGTGAAACATTTACCACTCACGATATTGCTCTTAGTCAAAAAACATGTTTGTTCTCAGGTGCAGTGTGCCAGTACTATAGCATGTGGAAGTAAAGCCATCGATTTTCGCTAAAATATTTGCTTCATCGCTCTTAACAGTCGGGGGAGAGAAACAGATAATTATTTTGGTTGACGACTAACAATATCTCAAAGGCAGATGCTTGATTCACTAAGGAATTACATCTTCCCTTTTTATAATGCCGTCACAAAGGGGAACGTCATTATTATTACTTTTTGTTACGGTTTTCTTACGGCTGTCACGTTTTATAAAGATTTTTATAGGAATAATAAATTTAAGGAGGATAATTAACTTTTAAACGTCGCTTATGGGTCATTTTGTTGAGGACAGACAGCGGTAAGAACAAATTCTAAATGAACACGCGGAAATTACTTGGGATTTAAATCGTCTAATGAAGAAACTTTTTTAACGTTTATTTAATGGATTCTACTTAAATTTACTCGCATACTTTCGTTAGTCGAATTGTGTAACATAATAAAGTCCTTTAGTACTCGCTTACACGAAGAAATTACACTTTGCAAGTATTAAATTCGTATTCTAGTTTAATGAAGACGGAGCGCGGAGGGTGAGTTTACAACAAGGCACAATAATATGTAGGGCCTGAATGTGTCCGTGAGGTGCAATGCGGTATACTTAATTACACATTTGATCCCCACTTTATAAATTAATTAACATTTGAATGATGGACTGGCATATCTCTATATTATCTATACTAACATAATAAAGCTGAAGAGTTCGTTTGTTTGTTTGAACGCGCTAATCTCAGGAACTACTGGTACGATTTGAAAAATTCTTTCAGTGTTAGATAGCCCATTTATTGAGGAAGGCTATATATCATCACGCTAAAATCAATAGGAGCGGAGCACCACTATTCCACGCGGACGAAGTCGCGGGCAGAAGCTAGTTACAAATAAAATTTTATTGCGTAGTTTTAGTAAGAGTTATATCTACATATTTTATCAATTTTGTTTTAAAGGCACTTCAGAGTTCTAAGACTTTTGACGTTAAAGTAATAGTTTGTTTTGCCGTGCCTAACACGTTTTAATAATTCAGATTTTCCTAACCTACGTAGATTGTCGGTATGCCGTCGTTACTAGTTATTAATTGTATAATAAGTCTGTTATGTAATCTGGTTCGCGCTTCAGATAACTAATTAAGATTACATTTATGCCATGCTGATTCAGGTTTAGTAGGTAATAATAATTGAGTTTGTAATATCTATAATTGTTGGGGTAATCCCAACAATTATAGAAATTGATGTAAGTACTTAAACAGTTAAAATGATACATATTGTAGTTATTCATGCCGATTCCTACAACTTACAAAGATGAAATCGTGTCTTTTGGAAAATTTGAAAAATGAGTAGGTACCTATTCCGATAGATGGAATAAAACGAAAATCATGTGAGATTTCGGTTAATTATAGGAGAAAATACGAAAAAAAGTATGATCCGGTTCACCATTCCATTAATGCATTAAACGAAAATTTTGATTCCGCTCATACCATGAGTGAGTGTTGATGGAAAATTCACATCACCGGAATAGATTGACGGCAGACGAGTCAATCAGACTCTATTAGCACCTTCGATAGTGGACAGTATCGACGGGGAAATTATTGATTTGTGCCTAATTTCCGGTTGATTGGCGCCGGTCGCGCTGCGGGCAGCGGGCGTATACGCGGTCGGCCCTGTAACTTAGCACAGGTGAACGATCAACTCACACGAATCGTGATAACGCCCCATCCGATTGAAAACGTTATCGATACACCTACGCAATCGATTACTATTGCGATTGAAACGTATTCACTGTAAACTGAAATTGGATTTGCTTAGTCAAATTTATGAATAAGTATTTTGTTTATGTTTGTGTGGTAAACATACATTTGGGTGTATGACGGACGGGTAACGTGAGTAACACGGTTATGAAAATTAAATCAAGCATACTGCCCATCATAATGTATTTAAGCGAAGAGTGAAATGAGTAGTGTATGTTAAAATAGGAAGCGAGTGAGTGCAAAAGTAATAGTGCGGGGTAGCAACCCTCTGTGGCTCGCATGACCCTCACTGAGTTTCGCGAAAGGTTAACAATCTAAAGGTCGAACACTAAAAACCAGTCATGTATACCTAATTTAGTTCTCTGGGGAAACATTATGGGCCTCTATTTAACAAATTCTAGGTACTAAGCGTACACTCGTAAATGTCAGAAATTGCCATGTTAGTATATTCACAGTTTACCAACTCCGGCCTTTATCTACATGTTGAACTATTCGAAAGTTGCGTATGGAAAGACCAAGAAATGATAGTTGCGTCTACAGTATAGATACAGGTCAATCCAGGTAATTACACACCTAATTTGTACGTAATTATTGGAGTTCTAAATGGACATCCAATTACGGTCGTCTTATTTGTATTCTAGTCCCGTTAGTTAATTATCTAAACACAAGTAGGTAGGTAACAGAATACGATATTTTAATAATAACAAGCGGCTGCTAATAGTAACATTTCCAATGTAAAGTTAAAGTCAATGCAATAAAGTAGACATCGGAACGTAAACATCGCCGAAAAAAAACCAGATAATCCGCAAAATATATCTTACTGATAAGGTACCGTGTGAGCCAATCTCCCCTTGAAAATTATTTTTCGCTCGCGTCCGCGCAACGTGATACGATCTACATACAAGCGGCGAGAAAATATTTTAAAAACAATGAAGGGCATTCACTTTTATCAACGCATCGTCGCCCGAGGGGTTATACTGAAAAGGAGCGGTGAATAGAAATCCCTACGGCAATGCCGGCAGCCTATCAGTACTGTGAATGGCTATTAACCACCTCGGGGCGACGATAACGATGAAAGGAGACTTTTAATGTATACGGTGTTTGCTCTCACTCATTACCTCGTCCTCGGGCTGACGCAGCAGCATGGGGGGCCCCACGTCCCGCGGCCCATTCACTGCAGAACTGGCACTGTCACTCACTGCACTGGCTTTCACCACCGTCCCGCTATTGTCAGCCTCGATAACTTCCCACGGCACATCATCGTTGTACACGGCCACGTTCACCACCTCGTCCCCGGCGTGGAACCGCCACGGCAGGTCGGAGCCGGTCTGCCGGGGCCGGCGCCGCTTGTGCCGCACTTTGTGTCGCGTGAACCTGCCAAATCCTCCACCGCGACCTTCCTCCAGCATAGCGTCGTACAACAAGTCCAAGTTCACTTTCAACTTATGGCGCCTGGTAGTGCCTGGAGCTGTCGTGGTGGCCGGAGCCGGCGTGGTAATAGGATCCCTGCTGAGTCCCTCAGCGTCCCACAGTTGTATTCTGAGGATATTGTCGTGAGACGGTATGTGGGCGCGCGCGTACGCGAGCGCGAGCACCGCGAGTACGAGAGCGAGCGCGCGCGCGGACCCGTCCATGTCTGTCGGCGGCCGCGAGCCTACTGAAGCGAGCGCTCGCCGCTGCGATTTTCCCGCGCTTTCCCGATAAGGCTACGAGCTAAAGTACTACGAGCTGCACGCATTCGACATCAACGCCGCGCCTCCCTCGCCGCGCTACATATCGCGTAGTCTTTATCGCGATGTGATTAATTTGATAAGGGCAAACATTACACCTATCGTGTCGCGCCCTGACAGCGATTACGACACGCAATTACCAAACGAAACGAGTAAATAAAACAAATTGTTCAACTAAATAAATTCTATTCCCATAATTTAACACAACTGTTGTGACAACTACAAATTAATCATTTTGTACTACAATCTTAATAGCATTTGAAATGCAGCGAATCACGATACATTTATACGGAAAGTTAGGTAACTATCTGATAACATAACAATCACTTGATAAGAATTTCTTAATGATTCTATTATTATTACGGAACAATACAAGTACAATTGCAACTAACAGATATTAGTACTAAGATATAATGTAAGATACATTTTACGTTAAGACAAACCAACACAATTTTTCCCAGTTGTACCATAACAATGATAGCGAACGCGTATGACAATAGTTCGCAATGAATTAAAAGTGCAACCTTATCCTTGAATATTATATTGTTATGGACTTTCCCAGTGAGCTAAACATTAAAGATCTTAATCAAGTATAGCACAGTTGAATTGCTACGCATTCTCGTAGCAGCGTAGCTAACATAACACAATGCGTTACGAATGTTGAAACAGTAAATAATTAATATATTCACTCAACCGAGATATACACATTCATTCACAATTTGTTACGCATAGCCATTTTGGTTAAGTCGTATTAGAATATAAATGAATCACTACTTTAATCGGAAAAATCACTGCCTAACTTCAAAAACGCAATAAAAAGTTTCAACCGAGAAAAAATCGATGATTCATTTTTAATCATCGATTTTTTTTATTAAGTTATAGGTACATTATACATATACTGTCGTGAGACGGTATGTGGGCGCGCGCGTACGCGTTGTTTACATTATCCATTACTTAAATTATTATATTTACGAAAAAACAGATTTGATTTTTATCCCTTTGTCACGCAATTAGGTTTTAATTTAACTTTTAATAAGCACTAATAATGACAGCGTAAAAGCGAAAGTACACATGTCATGTGCTTTATAATGGTAAAATTAACTTATAGTTTAATTTTCGAAAACAGCGTCACTGAAATAAGCCTTTTGGCCAAGTAAAGCTACATTAGAGAGAAGAAGACCACAAAGCAGTAGCGGGCAGCGAAACGCTCGAACGTTATACATATTGAATGAAGTTGAGAGCCTTCGCATTTCCCGCCACAATTACTGATTCCACCGCCACAAAGAACTATACTTACAACAGTATTGTCTATAAATAGGTTTAGACAAAGAGTTGATACCATTTTCTCTGTTTGAGAACCGATTATCAATACTCAATAACTTTATTGCATCCCATAATGTATACAATGGCTGGTGGGTAATATTAAAAAGAAACAAGTTAATTTATTTAGAAGAGAGGATGAAGAGCGCTTTTTAGAACATAATATACTGAAATAAAGGAATCTCTTTCTTTTATGGTTCCGTATCCTAAGCGTGCCCACAGGACCCTATTACTAACGGCCATTTTCAATATCCTATCTATCTGTAGATTTGCTTACTAGAGATAGATTTTTGACATTAGTCGTATGGACTTAATGTCAAAATTCTATCTCTAGTAAGGAAATCCTCGGATAGATAGGATATTGAAAATGGCCATAAGACAGCTGTCCAGCCATCCGTCCGTCTGTCTGTAAGTCAGCGGATCGTACCTCATGAAACGTAGTATATAGTTGAAATTTTCACGCTGTGTGTATTTCTATAGCCGCTATAAAAAAACACTAAGCATCGTAATGCAACCACAAATACGTAATATATCTCGTTTTATGATACAGAACCCTTCGTGTGCGAGTCCGTCTTACACTTGACCGGTTTTTTTTTAATTGATTGTCGTTAATCGTCATCAATACACTATTATAAAAAGAATCATTGTCGAATTACGACCTGTTACGAACACAAGTATAAATTTCCGATTAAAGCAGTTACATTATTTTATTATTTTCTACGTACCTACGTTATGTATTTTGACTTAAAATCTAACCTCGTAAGAACCTCTTTCGAAATTAAACGTAAGTATATGTAAATGAATGGATATGTTAACTACAGCATGCGAAACGCAGGCATTCTCCGACTATCGTGTCAAAGTTTCGCGGTTGTCCTATTTTCAACCTAAAACCCTTGAGAATGAGGTTGAAAATACAACCTGAATGAGCGCAATAATTAAGTGAAAAAACATAATAAAAATAATGAGATCTGGAAACCAGGTCATAGGTTCGATTTATATTTCATACATCTCCTGAAGTTTCGTATCCCGTGTTTAATATCTCCATGTAAAATGGCAAGCAAAAAGTAACAGCCTAAACTTAATAATATTAGTGAACTGATAACTAATAATCTCCGTATTTTAAGAACTAGAAACTGTAATTAAAAATTTAAGACAGCACTTTTCTATCGTAGAAAGGGATGGTGTAACATGACATATCTCCATCTCTCTCGCACTATGACAAAGATGATTCTAACACATTATGGCCCCGGGTCATATTCTTAAAAGTAAATACGAGAAGTAATATTATAAAAAATATTTACCTAAAAGTGTTCAAAATTGCATTATTTGTAGTTTAGTAAGAATTTTGTTTTATATTTTTAAAACTTATTTTTAAACTTCAAACAATTCATGTTTAACGCAATTGCACACATAGCAAATTTATTACATTTCTAATTAAAACCGTACACAAATATCGCATGCTTAATAAAAGACTGACCCAATATAATCCACATTTTTAGGTAATGTTAAAAAACGTCACTGTTTTGTAGTAGCATCTTTGTCGAAACGTATGCAAATAAAAGAGATACATATATATGTTAAAACATTTTGGACCTACATAATTGGTGAGTCTGATATTGCGCATGCGATGCGTAAAAAGAATCTATGACTGAACTGTATTTTAAATATATTATATTTTTAACAATATTTTCCAGTACTTTATTTATCGTGCAGATAGGTTTATTGATTACATTTCAGGGCCGTAGTACACTCAAATATTATTAAAATTTTATGAAAAATATTATTGGCTACATAAGTACTATAGGTACATTTTTAAGGTTCATTATATAACATAGGCCATATTTTATAATTTATATACAGCAGCGTTAAATATTATTCAAAGCTTTAAAAACAGTTGACCATAATTCAGTATTATTTTTAATAAGATATACAATTCTACAGAAAATATTCTTAATTCATACAAACATGGTTATCTCAATACAAAATGTTCACAGTTCAATAGGTAGGCAGGTACAAAAAAAAATGGTGATAAAATCGGTGGTGTTTTAAAATAAGTTCATTCATTACAACTAACATATAACAAAATATTTTTAACTATAATAGTTTTTGATTGCTGTGCCCGATTACATTAATAAGAAAAAAAAACGAATGTAGTTTCATTATAATTCATATTATCGAAACCGTTTCTCAAAAGGCTAGTACCTAAGATACCTTAAGTTTTTTAGGCGAAAGCGTTAAAAAAAGTATAAAAATATAGGGACGGGCTAATTATAAAATAAAAAAAATATAATGGCAATATTTTTTGAATCACAACACTTAGCTAACTAGTTTATTGTCATTGTAGACTGAGCTTCATTTGAGCCCTTACATTTGATTATGGAACTTCGCTTAGTTCATTTCACTAGTTTGAAGAAGCTGATTATTTAACATCTAAAGCGTTAGACATTTTATTGGGCATTTGACTGTATTTTTTTTAATCTAAATACAATTAACAAAAACATAAGGAACAATAAAACTTGGAATTAAATATTTTGAAAGACCGGCCAAGTTAGAGGCGTTTAAAAAGTAGTTGCTAGATAAAGATATCCCGATTGAAATATGACATCATCAGTTCCAAGAACAAAATGTTTCGTGCAAATTCATTTTTTGAAATTTCATTTTCATTTTATATAGTCTTTATAATATACAACTTAAGTACATGTCGGCTAACAGTCAAATACCCAAATTCCTATGTTGTTTAAATCAAATACTTCAAAATCATATGTATAAAAATCACAAATTGTTTGTTGTCTTATAAAGCTTTAAAGCAGGAATGTTACTCGGTGAAAACGAAAGTCGCGTCATGGATCAATACGTATTAATATTATTTTTAAATGACGATAATACTGCCAAAACTTGTGACATACTCAAATACCTTATTTTACCTACGTCGTTCCCTCACTGAAGATTAATATTTATTATGTATAATTACAGTATTATTATGTTATACAACGATTAACCATTGAACACTATACACTGCTATAAAATTACAAATTGTACTAATATAATCACTCAACAAAAAAGCTCTTATTTACATACATTAGATATCAATTCCTGATACATGTTATTTAGGTTAATATATTAATATTGGTCGCATAAAGCCGATTAACACACTACATACGTCCCAAAGATATGTCCCAACCAAACTTACATTAATATTGGGCCATTGACCCATTTCAATCGCTACTTCTATCCAGTAATGTATGAATCGACCTTTTTGGTTGAAAAGCTGTGTAGTTAGCTACATTAAAATGCAATAATTCTATTATTTAAACGGAAATCATGACATTGCTATCGCATGTGATAAGATATGATTAGATTTAGAGAGCAGACACCAATGCTCTAACAATTAGAACTACTGCACACCGGCGACTAGACAGCCATTGCGATACATTTAACAGACCTAACAGAATAATATTATTATGCCCTACATTTTAATAATCACACTTAACCCAATACAAATCGGTACAAATAATTGGTCAGTTTGATTTCTATCGCAAGTTTTTAAATTTGTTTTCTAACCAGGAATATCGTTTAAAGAACCACACTACAAATTTGCATGTAGGCCTATAATATCATAACAATACTATTTTGTGACGATCTACGTACAGACGCGTCAAAAACGGTTTCTCAAAAAACTCATTAATTACTAAAAAAAAAACGTAGCTAACGACTGTACATTAAACTTAGAAATAACACCGAAAACACCGAATCAGACACCGTTATTGTTCTTCCTCACGTTTGCCGGTGAGCCAGGCAGGTACGACTTTAGTCAGTCAATACTGAGGTCGTTGGAGAAGTGCCGCGAGAGCTTCGCGACATCAAGGCCGGTGAAGTCGGTGAAGATGTCGGTGGTAGCGGTAGAGGGTTTGGAACTCCTCGGTGAGGAACTACTGGAGGCTTGCTCGCACGGATCGATCACTACTAAACTATCCTCTTTGCTGCTTACTTCGAACGGTTCAGATATACCTGTGTAAGGAAAATGTAGCTTGAACGTTTGGAAAAAGGTTGAATTTCAAATGAATAATTTTGTGAGGTGTTTAAGACAAAATATCTGTTTACGTTTAAGAGAAAGGTACGTTAACTAAAAGTTAGCTCAATAGGGAAAGTTAATTAGAAGGCTATATCAAAAATTAAATGAAATAAAATACAAATTCTGCTATGCCCTAACGGGGTCTATGATTTCACATAGCTTTTGTAACATTGTGGAAAGCAAAAAACATACGAGTATGAATAAATTTATTTGTTCATATGGGAAGAGATATGTTTTCAAAGGAAATCTCAAACCAATATTAGCGACCATATCAAGTACATAAACAATTTGGTCTTATAGGAAGAATTCAAAAATCCAAATAACAAACAAGTCAAAAAGACTAACTCACCCAAAACGCTCCTGACGTCATTATTCGGCTGACTGAAGTAGATGAACCTATAGAAGCCGGGGGTTCTCACTCCGCTGCCGACTGGGAAACTGAGGGTGATGGTCCTCGGCTGCCCGCTGTAGTTCGGACCCTGGGGTATGCTGACCTTCGCCAAGTATTCGTACGCTATATAGTCGTCTAGGTTGTGGAAATTGGCCTGGAAGAAATGAGAAAAGGATGATATAGCTCCTAGATGCTATAAGAGTCGAAGGAGAGAGAGGAGGGAGGGAGGGATATTGTAAATAAAATGACATATTTATATTTTAAAGTAAAATTGTGATAGATAGATTTGTTGCTGGGAAATTTATTCATCACTGCTTCTTCTTTCTAGGCATAACACTAGGAAGCAGTGTAGGGTGGGCGTTTTTGGGTTGCTGTCATAATGTATTTTGACTTGAAAAGGTACTAATTTAATTAGTCTTATTTCAATAAACGTTACTGAGTTTGAGGGAGGGAGGGAGGGATAGAGAGAGAGAAAGGGATAGATGTGCTCTCTTTTGACATATGGCGTAATGGCGATTAATTGTATTATGCCGCACATCGATTTTAATACTCACATCGTATATCCCGATCCAGTCGTTATCATTGACTTCGATGTCCGGCGAGAGCGTGCACTGTGTCCTAAAGTCAGCGTCACCGATGTACCAGATCCGGGTGATGGGCGCGAACTCCACTGTTTTTTCCGTGTAATTGGAAAACGTCTACACGAGAAAATATTAACGTTAGGACCACGAGAGATATTGTCGTCACCGGAGCTATAGAGACTTTGAAGTGCAATTCTAAAGTGATCATCATTGATCTATTTACTATCCCACTGTAGGGTAAAGCTCGTGCCTCATAGAGAGAAGGCATTGGAGAAAGCATGAGCATTGACTACCACCCTTGCTCAAGACGGATTGGCGATTTAGGATTAATTAGTCGAGGTGTTCTCACGATGTTTCTCTTCACTGCTAGTCAGTAGTGTCTAAGGTACACTTGAAAACTGCATATGACTTTAGAAAAGTCACATTGATACTTGCCAGGTCTCGAACCAGCACACTCATACGCGAGATGAAGGTGTCTTTACCACTAGGTCATCTGACTCCGTGAATGGCAAGAAAGCAGAGTAATATCTTCGCTATTTCTTTTTCTCAGCGGAATTATGATTGTTTCTACACTTCATGGTATGAGAAAAGTAAATTAATGTTATGGAGAAACCCAAGAAAATCATGCAAAAGCCATAAAATTGTTTGAGGTTTGTTAGTAAAAATGTATGGTGAATAAGACAGGTAGAAACAGCACACGTACCGTCACCAACAAAATCACCTTGCATGAATATTGGATAAGAATTTATCAACTGATAGATCACATATATCACCACTCATATCTTGCAATATGCGAGTCAAAGAACTATGGGATTGCAAAAATGCAAATTAACAGTTTAAGTTTTTTATCCAGTATTCACGGTTAGTGGAAGAAGTTTATGAAAGGAAGATTACCTTCACAACACCAGCTTCTAATTCATTAAAAAGAGCGATTTTCATAGCAACATTCCCATCAGTAGGTAAGTCAGTTTTGTTGGTAGGTGAATCGGTTTCGTTAGTAGGTGAATCGGTTTCGTTAGTAGGTGAATCGGTTTCATTAGTAGGTGAATCAGGTTCAGTAGTAGGTAAATCATCTACCTTGGAGTTGTCCATAGAGGACTGTGCAGCCGAGCTCACCGTTGCTTCGCTGACGTCAGGAGGTATTATCATAGAACGCATTCTTATAGAAGAAAGCACAGCTGGTGGTTCGGCAACTATTGAGTGTGTGAAGCCAGCCCGTATCTAACATGCAAGCGTGCAAAAGGAGGTTAATTCTAGCTATTATAGCTACTATAATTAATGCAAAACTGGTACAAATAATCATAACAATAAAACATTTTTTTTAGATTTTGGTAATGGTCTTTTGAATCCGGACCATATAAAATAAACGACGGCTTCTTATTACATATAAAAAAAAAACAGTTTTTATTTTTCTACATTCACAATTTAAAACATTTGTAAGTAATCCGAATACATAGTTCTTCAATATGTTTAACAAACATAAAAAATCTGAAGATCAGATGTTTTAAAGGGGAAAAAACACCTGTTAGAGGAATAAAAACAAAATAAACAATGGAAAATTAACACTAGCCAGTCAAATAAATGACCGTGCCATGTCCAACAATAAGACTCTCTTCACAGCTAACTACCGTGTTTGTTAACGTAATTTGCCGACATCAATAGAGTGATAATCAAATGAGAATACGTCGAATTTCCGCCCTGTATGGTGTTCTAAACCTAAGAGATAAATATTTGTCTTTGAAAGGTTCGACGGATAAAACACGTCTGGTGCACAATGTTGTCGTTATCAGTGTGAATCTAATTTTATAGTTAAACAATTTTCTTAATAGAATATTCGATCAGCAATGTTTCTCCTGATTCGGGTGGAAAGCATATTAATCTAACCCAAATCAACTGATTTAATTTAATTTAATAAAAATACATACTAAAATAATTAAATAAAAATAAATTAAATTAAATCTGCCTGGAAATTTTGTCTTGATTTTATAGATTTCGATGTGTTTAATTCAATTGATTGTCCAATCAAATAAAATTAATTGAATGAGTCTACAATAAAATTAGGTAAAGGTTGAGTCAATATACATAGTTAGTTACATTTGTTTGTCAAATACAAATATGTAGTAAATTATTATATTAACAAACAAGTCGGAATTTAGGCCAGTCCAATAAAATTGGCCGGTACATTCATCATTTATATGTAGTGTTAGATAAACGAGGTTGACATATAAGTCGTTGACCAATTAAATTGTGTTCTTAGCTCGCCTAATTCTACTTATAGCCATCGTTTCTGGGTACACACCGGAACATAGAAGTTTTTTTTAATAAAACATGTAAACGTACGAAAGTATCGACTACAGCAATTTCTTCTTACTACATCGCATGTTTAGTTCCCACACTGGACAATGTTATGTAAAACGTTCGGTGACTAATAAGCTATCCACTACTTTTCCTTTACCTTTGTTTTAAATGTTTCATACATTTCTATGAACCCGTGACAGGCCCCTAGAGTTTATAAGACAAAGAAATTGTTTATATTATACTCTATACCAGGGGTCTCTATACCAACTATTTACACTACCTACTCCAAAATACAAATGAGTAAACAAATCTACTAAGCCATGCGATATTACTGACATACTGACCTTTATATTGAACAGCGCGACCACCGGCTTGTGGTCACTGACTGTGTAGTGAGGTATGTGGTTATACGACACCACCTCAGCCCTTAGCGTGACGTTTTCGTAGTTGTTCGCGTTCACTTTGTATAGGATCCTGTCGGTCCATGATGGTTTTCTCCTGGTGAACAAGAATGTTAATTGTTAATTTTGTATCATCATGGAGAACTGCACCTAATTACGTATAAAACGGATACATAATTGACATACATTTCAAAAGCAATTTAATGTGCATTTCTGTATATATTTGTAAGTTTATCTTATTGAAAGCGATAACAACGCAATGGATATCATTAAACTGTCAAAATGAAAGCCATTGCAATTGAAATCAATGGATATAGTCACCTATGTAATTAGGGACTGCTAAAAGACATACCGCACGCTTAACAATAGACATTACACACATTTCGTGGATAGTCAAATAAAAATGTCACTGTCTTGCAGTCCCATCCTGGACTACATGTGTGAGTGAAAGAGATAGATTTATTAGATTCTCTGTCTAAGAACATAACGAAAACAAAATGAAAAATAAAACAACTAGTATCTTTCAACGTGGTCACAATATAGAATACTAAACAGTTTCTATTTTTCTGCGTTTACGATTAAAGAAAACCACTCATCAGAGACCTCACATCGTCGACAGTAAATCTTGGTTTTATAAAACTTGCTTAACAATATTCAAGAACATTAATTGTACGTATAGTCGTAGTTAATTAACCTCACAGTACTATTTAAAGGCTTCTAACACATGTACAAGTATTACGCAGAACAAGCATGGGGAAATTTACACAATAGAATTGACCTAGGGTTGGGCATGATATTTTTTTAATTTATTAAATCAGGTTTTAAAAACGAAATTGTGGGGATTTTATTACTTCATAGACCAGTTAGCAGGTATTTAAGTCGCCGAAATTATATAACAAGTTCCAAACAGTAGGTAATAATAAAATAAATTTCATCACATTTACATTAATTATAATATATTTTCCTTCTATACATTATTATTTATCGATGTTTGATAACATCCTTAAATTATAAATGTATTATTAACATCAAAGTGTTATAAATAGTAGGTACTATAGTACAAATGCGAAAATAACTCCGTTTCTCTGTTACACTTGAACGGCTAGACAAAACATAGTACTATATTTGGGTTCTGTAAAAATGTGTATGTGAGGTAAATCATCTCGCCGTCCGGTAAGGTCCGGGCCCGCGTCGACGGCGCGTTCGTGTTCCACGGTCGCCTTAAAAGAATATCGGCACAGATGACGGGGCCCTCCCCACAGGGCCATGGCCTGCAGGGGCTGCGGAATGTTCGAAAGAGTTACCGAACCCCCGAACATGGTTGGGTTTTACATAGTAAGAGTTTGAAACCCCCTCCCACTCCACCCCCGGCGGGAGTGGTCATTTGATGATTTACCAGATGAAAAAAATCTTCGAGGAGTTTCTTTGAAGGATAAGACGAATCCTGAACTGAAGACTGCGTATCGGAAGGCGAAGAGTGGGACGCTCCTTGGTCTTTAAAAGTCGGTGAGCTTGACGTCACTCGGGAAAGGCGCATGTCAACTTGTCCTGCAGTGGACCGTGATAGGCTGAGCTGATTAATTTATATTTTTAGATCGATACAGAAGGAGTCTTACCGAGTCAACCCGCAGAAAATAGCTAATAGTAATGCAGTTATGAATTACAAACGAAGATACCTAGTTTATTTTTATACGAAATGCATTTTATAGCCGGTTGCAAACTTATTATCATTAAATACTTTTGCCAATGTCACACATATATTGATATAAATAATAAATAGACTTTTAATATGCTACATGCTATCAAGACCTAGATATAGTAATTAAGTAAACATGAACGTATATATCTTTAGACAAATAATATTTATAAAATAATAGCCAAATTATTAAGTTTTATCATCCATTTCGACAGATTTTGAAAGACATTTCTTCCGTTTCACGTTTATGTGACCGCATATTTTTTGTTGCAACCGAATGTTAAGCTTATCAAGTAACATCAAATCATTACAAATATCTACAGCTTACACACAGACATGCATCTAAATGACGCATGTGTAAGCACTTGCGTCATTTAGATTAAATATGCCACGTGTCACAAATGAGTGCAGTGCACCTACTTCGACACCGTTTGAATTAGTCCACGCTCCGCCGTTTTGGCATCCGACGTGAACTGATAGCTATATAAAACCATAAGTGTGCCGTATTGAACCGCAAAAGCTACTAAAACTGTTTGGGGTTAAAAAAAATATCTAAAACGGTCTCGTGACGTCACAGAAAGTAGTCATAAAGTGACACGCTTTCTTTTCATGCAAATTACTATCTATTTAGATTAATACCTTAGATCTATAGTGGGCTTAAAACATTATTTATCATATTTTTATATTATCAACTCATTCTGCGAGCATTAAACAATTATTTTAAAGAATGAAGTAAGCAATCCCACGTATAATCAGATAAAGAGTTATTCAACTCTAGTGAACATGCAATAATTTACATTTAATTACCAACTAGCTCTTTGCCGCGGTTTTTACGGTTACTCGTATCCTCTGGAAAAAATATAATTCATCCTTCCCCAACTTTCCTAATATCTTAGCCATTTAGCCTTGAGAGCATAACAGATAGAAATATCTTCGCATTTATAATATTACTAGCTGTTTCCCGCGGTTTGCGTGCATGCTGAGAGAGTCTTCAATTATGCACGCGCCATACAGGCGGGTGGGGAAACGCCTAGTTTAACATTAATTAGTCATTATTTTTCCAAACATACCTTAGATCATATTCGTCACCGCCGATCGAAAACTTGTAAGTCGGGGGAAACCGTATGTCATGTTCCGTGAACTCCGAGAACGCTTCGCCGGAATCCATGACGGCGATCAGCTGGTCATGGCTGAGTAGCGTCGCGTACTTGTCCTTCTCAATCTTCTGTAGTGTGGCCACGATTTCTTCGGCTGTTGGACTACTGCCCGCTGGATGGTCCGTGCGGAAGTTGAGATCGCCCAACCAGATCACGTAACTGGAATAAAGAAAGATTGAATCACAGGTCAAAATGTTTTATTTTCTTAATTGTCAAATGCACCGATTGGCCGATGGGACAAAAAACCTTCATTCAAATGAGTACCTGCATAAAAAACCTAAGCTATTAAAAACCGAGAAAAAGAAAAATCCCGGACCAATTATTACAGGCTGTTTCCTACCAAGGTTGCAGGATCTTTCGAATGTGTTTTTTTGCGGCCCTGGAACGCACAGGACGAGTTTGAGCCAGTAAGAGTCTGACACTTACTTCCGCTCCGCCCACAGCGAGGGTCACTTGATAATTTCTCATCCATAAAAAGGGCTGACAGTTTAAGGTTGTAAGGTTTGATAAGCATAGGTATGAATCCATGACATCACTGATAACAAAATTGACACTATAAGGAAAAGATTGTTGGTAGGTACTCAAAATAGTCAATAGCTTCTTTACTTATCGGATTTTCCCGTTACATTTTGTTGTGTAAATATTACAGTCATATAATTTAAGGTACATTTAAAGCAACATGATAATATCATACATAGAACAGATAAAGGATTATTGATTCTGATTACATATACGTTACCGGCTATCTGTATAATCCGGTATTCTATATAATACATTCTATAGAATGCCCAAAACATTAAAGAAAAGTATGGAATATAATTCCATCCATACTTATTCTGGAACAATACTGGGTGCTGGCAATGTCCCTCAAAAAATTGCGATGCAGACTTTTTACGGATCCAAAATGGGAAACGCAATTTTATGAGATAAATCAATATGAGAAATCAAAACTTCGAAATCGATTATTTCAAAGTTTCAGTGGTTTTCATTACAAATATATTATTAACAAATAAATTATTTACAAAATAATATTATTTACTGAATTTGAATATAGTATATTATTTACAAATCCAAGAAGACGAAGACTTTTTTAATAACAATCGATATTGGTATCAATTTCAAATGTTTCAAGAGTGCTGAATACGAATATGAGGTCTAATTACAGATTCCAGATGGCGGATTCGCCTTTATTCGCATCGCCGACCGATTTCGGTCAAGGCAGCAAATCTCAATGATTAGCCAGCCTCCTAATTACGTAAAAAACGGGTATCTACTTTTCCCAGAAGAGTTTAATATAAATTGATGCACATATTTGAACGTTCATGTTATCGATTCTTACAACGAGGCAATGTATGTATATCATTGAACTGTCAAAATGAAAGGTATTGCAATTGAAATTGAAAAATATTAGCTTACGTGATTACCCCCCAGGTATGTAGGAGATATTATAGTGCACAAGCTCTTGCGCTAGAGAGTCCTAGAGTCTAGGGTCGGCAATCCGACACGACCCGGGAGAGATCAGGCGCAGTACCGACAGCTTTACATGCTCCAAGGCACGGAGGGGTCAGGCTTTGTTAAGAATGGTTACCCATCCATGGACTGACCGCGGTTAGCGTAGCTTAACCTTACTAATCGATCCGCACGGCTGTTACTTAGCTACGAGCCCTTCAATCATAAGATATTACATACATATAACATACTTACTCATGATACAAAATGTTGGTGGTCTCTCTGACGTGGTACGAGTGTTGTTTTATGATAGTATTGTAATCGTTGATGCGGTCAGCCAGCAGATGCTCGTGGGCGGTCAGGTGGGAATTCACGAGGCACACCGAACACCCGTATATGTTGAACCTTATACTGACTGCGCCTTTATTGCCCTGAAATGGAAAATATTGTTTACTAGCTATTTATATAGTTTTATCCAGTTTCATTCGTGAACCGAGGGAACTACTGCGACGCACCTGGATAAAAAGTAGCATATAACCGTCTCCTGAGTCTCCTACACCTCCGTAACTATATAAAAATAATTAAAAACCTCCTACGCAAAAATGCCTTACATCATTTTGGAATAGAGCTGATACTCTTACACTACTGGACTGATATTAACCAAACATAGCTAAGAACCCCCGCAAGGAAACTGGCTTTCAAATAAAAAAACCGCATCGAAATCGGCCCATCCGTTTGAGAGCTACGATGCCACAGACAGACATAGACGATCAAACTTATAACAACCTTCTTTTTACGTCGGGGGTTAAAAACTCAAATTCGAAACCCCAAAAAATATCCTAATATTATAAATGTGAAAGTGAGTTTCTTTGTTTGCTACGATTTCACGGTAAAACGGCTAAGCCTGAGCTAGTTGATCATAACTGATTGCGCATAGTGTGAAACTGTAGGTAAAACGACACTGCGCTGAACAGTTAACTCTATAAATAGCCAAGCAGGTATAATCAATAAACTGACTTTGTACCGTAGACATCGACGACTTTTGTTTACGTTTACGTATTAGGTAGGAAAGTAAGTAAAGGTACCTATGGTTAGATTTGGGATTGTACACAAAGCTTATTCATGTGTTAACGTAATTAGTATCTATGACATGCCATATCTTAGCCCATATGTAGATAATTATTCTTCTGACATTATTTACCATGGATATGCTACATATTTTGCTGTTAATTTTTATATTAAACTAGCTGTTTCCCGCGGTTTCACCCGCATCCCGAGGGAACTACTTAGCGCACCCGGGTAAAAAGTAGCCTATGTTGTTCCTCAGGGTCTATTCTATCTCTGTACCAAATTTTATTTATATCGGTCCAGTAGTTTTGGCGTGAAAGCGTAACAGACAGACAGACAGAGTTACTTTCGCATTTATAATATTAGTAAGGATCAGATACGAAAATAGAACTTTCTATAACTAATAGGTGTATAAAATTCTCGTATTACGTTTGTAACAAAACTCCCCCGAAACGGCTTGACTGATTCTTATGGAATTGTGTGTGTATATTCAGTAGGTCTGATACAGAGAATAGGACGTAAACTATTTTCCAGACCCTAAGTGAAAAGGATGGTCCACCCCAAAAAAAATGGTATTGCAACGCATGCCGAGCGCTGTTAGTAATAACATATACCTACATAATAATATAGGACTTTTTATTAGAGTAGGGAGCTAAGTACATAATTCCGCTATGATAGAATTGCAACCACAGGAAACGGTTTGGAATTAAAAGAATTTAGTCTAGATACCTACCTACGTAAAAACCTTTCTGTATAAAATAAACTAGACATAGGTAAGTAGTGTCATAATAAACTCAACTTACTTTACCTTTTGCTGTTTAATGCTCTAGTTTTTCCTTATGATGACATTAATCTAAACGACACAATGCCGTGGTCACATCCATATCATACTTTACATTTAAGAGGGAAAAAATACGTTTTGTAGTCCCTTTTACGAGTGATTTGAGATAGCAAACATAATTATGTATTGATTATTAAAGATTGTGTTATTTATTCCGTTTCTCGTCGAATCTACACATTATGGTTTGTTTGGTCGAAGAAAATATTGATATTCTTTACAGGTCTTACAAGCCTACTCTAACTCCGAAACGAAACTTCGGAAAGACCGAGAATAGACGATAACTTTTTTGTGATGCGGTAAGGTGCGATATATTTATACTATCCATATATTATAACAATTGTTTGTACTTTAACGCCCTAAAAACCATAACCGTACGTACGAATCTTCAACCGAATCTCCGTTTTCGTTGAGTTAGAGTAGGCGCTCATTTTATCATGATTATTCTAACGTTAAAACACAATCAAGTATATTAATAAGTTTGCTTCAGATCCACTACCAGTGGAGCTAAAAATGATTTCATTTGATCTTAGTTTGCACATGGAATGCAATAATTACATAACACACACAGATGATGTGTTACAAATAGCTGTAATACAGAATACAATGCTAGTTCAGTTATATTGCTCACTGTAAGAACTCTTAATTTGTTCCATTCTACATTTTATTCAATTATAATGCTCATTGTTCAGCTATTTTTGTTCAATTATATTGCTCATTGTAAGAACTCTTAATTTGTTCCATTCTACATGTTGTTTTAATTGTAATAGAAATTACTTGACCATTGCAGAAAGGAAAGGTTATCAATCTCACTGTCGTAAATTGAGAGAGGTTGTTACCTCACATTTATCTCGTAAATTCTATTATAATTCAAGTCAAAATATAGGTCACATGGGGCTGTAAATGTATTTGGCTGTTGTCTTCTTTGAAGGGACATGGAAGCATAGTAGTAGAACATGTAATTTTAAAATACATGCTGGTACTAAATTCTATATTGTCATCATATTTTGCTGTTGATATTACAAGTAAACAATGCAATTTCATCAGACAATGTAGGTATACACTCACATTTACATAAACATATTAATCTTTAAGTGTACTAATTGAAGCATTCAACTCACATCATCATTTTAATTTGCTGTGTATTCACAATGAAACATATTATTCTAATACTGACTTAATTGAAACTTTTCACTCGCACTTAACTCATTGTGAGTGTACACACTGGAGCATTTTTGTTCAAGCGATAAATCGAAAATGCTTTTTCGGCCCACTAAACACTCAAAAGTTAATTTAATTGCAACTCACTCATAATTTTGAACAGGTTACAGAATACTACTCACCCACATGCCACCCAGTCCAGTCTTAGTGTACTGTGCTTCAATATCCCTCAGATGTACGACATGCTTCAAGTGAGTGTACACTATCAGCAGTATACCCTGAAGTCTAGTAGTCTTGGCAATAATGTATCCTTGTCTGCAAAGTATTTTGTTGAACGCTGCTGTCCAGTTATCCGTGAACAGTGAGTCCATTACCAAGTTCTGTGGCTGAGACTTTACTTCTTGTAGTCTGTAAAAAAAATAATTAAATTAGAGTTAGGAAGATTTTAATAATATTTACAACTATTTTTAAATGAATAAATATATAATATTTCATATAATTATTATTTTAGGGACACATTCCACTTTAACAAATATGCAGGCAAATTATTTATATAAAACACAGATTTAAAATAACATATTCGGTAAACAATATGAACAGGTTATAAGAGCTATCAAATATTATTTATTTACAATTCAATCTGAAAGTTTGTATCCTATTGACGTCACAGTGTTTTTACTAAAAGATAGTACCTATCTTCAAAAAGTATATATGTGAAGTCTTTTAAAAATAAGACTAATTTGTAAACTTGTAACAGAATATCTATACAATAAAATACCCTTTAAAATTTTATGTTATTATATATTTAAGTATACATAGCTATAAAAAGTGTATATCTGTGTAGTTTACAGTGTTTACTTTATTTTTATTTGCATTCAACTACCAATAAAGACTTATCAAAATTCAAAGAGCCATATACATCTTACTTAAATAGGCATGTCAATAAAGTATTTGACCTTCAGTTCTTATTTCTGAGCCCATAAGTTACATATTCCAATGTTAAGGACATTCAATGCAAACATTTTTTCTTAATTTATTTATACACTCTGATGTAATAATAAAATATCCATTTGTTAAACAAACAACTCAATTTTCCTGATGTGAGTGACCACCAGATAAAATATTAATAGTATAGGAAAAAGATTACAATAAAGTGCTTGTTTTTATATTTAATTTGACCCTCCAATCACTCTCTTAATTAATAGTGTTAAATAAATAAGAACCTGGCATGTAAGTTGAAAAAATATCCCAATTTTTTTTTTTTGTTTACCAAAGACATCTACAATTTTTTTTAAACCATGTCATATGATTTAAAAAAAAACGTAAAAGAAATCCCTAAGACACACAGAGACAGTACTAAACATTAATCCATTGAACTCATAATGTATCACATTGACCTAGAAATTAAGTAGGATACTGCAAATATTATGCAAGTGAGCATGAACCACTGAGCTACTTACCCAATCACATAAAAGTCTGGCAAAGGCTTGTTTTTATTAAACTGAGATGGAAAGTCTAATAAGGCATTTAAGTCTTGTCCTGGGTTTTTGGTTGCCACATTCCAGGTGACAAAATAAAACCTGAAAGTTTAATATTTTTTAATTACTTTAACCATGAAAAGTCAAGTATAATAGACGTTTAAACGTAACCTTGACTCCTTCTGACGCAGGTACCAAGTAGTAAAACACTGTAGGTAATTTTACCTACATACTGTACTCACCTTAAAGTATCCATGTTCTTAGTTCTTAGTTACACTATATCCTACAGAAATCTTGATATTTATATATACTAACACCGAAAGATAAAAATGTACTTCAGGTATAGATAAGATACGAATCCAATATGTTATAATTGCGTGAAAATACTATCACACCATGGCGATATGATCAATGAGCATAATTTTTTAGCACATCGTTACAAGGTTTCCTTAGTCAGAGCCATAAATGCAGTACGATAATAAATAATTGATTAACAATTAATATTAATTTCACTATCACAAAACTACTCGCTCTCCCACCAAGAGCGCAATTCTAAGACTGTCATAATGACAGTCAGTCCAGCATTGCTGTCAAATATTTGTAATGACAAATGTCAATGTCAATTTTCCTAGCCAGTGACTGAAATTATTCTGCACTCCTTTCTTCTTCTTTTTTGATTGTGGCAATCAGCATCTTCTAATGAGAGCCAATGTAGCCAGTGTCGAGTCTTTCGGGAGTTAAATTTTTGTGGGAAGGAAGACTCCCAGTTTTGCATTCCTTTTTATTCTACGGGATCAAGAGTCAAAGAATTTGCAAGAAGATTGTAGATATACCTGGAGATCAACGTAGCAAGAAGTATTTGTCACCAAATGAACTTAATGCAGATCATCAGTATTGATTTATTGAAATTATTAATTACTCAACCTTAACTTATATGTGTGGTAATATTATACTGTTAATATAAGTGGTTATTAATAAATAAATAAATAAATAAATAAATAAATAAATAAATAAATAAATAAATAAATAAATAAATAAATAAATAAATAAATAAATAAATAAATAAATAAATAAATAAATAAATAAATAAATAAATAAATAAATTATAAAATATAATTTAAAACATTGTTTAGTCATTATATAATTTATTTATTTATTTGATTCACACGGCTTAAGAAACCAATTACATAAACTAAAGTATTATATAATAAGTAAACTAATAACTATAATTAAATAATATTAGCCTCATAAAAATGCAGGCACTTAACCATTCATTTGGTGAAATTATCCACTAATAGATTGCAGTCTGGGTTGGCTTACACGAGTTTTCATCACGCGCGGTACTGGATACGCAGCACGGGCTGCAGTCCAAAATGTAGGCACGTCTAGCAGTCGATGTTTTCTGCAACGGAGATAATTATTCGGTGCGTATAGTTGAATCAGCTCATTATAGATGTCAGCAACATCCGTTATACCTTTGCATATTTTGAGCATAACGCCTATCTGTTCACATGCCCTTCTGGTCTCCAACATATGATATCCCAGACATCCTAAGAGGAACTTGGTAGGATAGAGGATAGAGGAAGAGATAGTAACCGAGAGTCTTTTTGTAAAGAAACCGTAAAACTAACCATAATACTTTTTTGATACTCTTTGTATCAGCTTACAATGTAATTTATGAAAGTTTCTATTTAGTAATCTGGTAAATAAAACGACGTAAAATATATAACATAAAATCGTTAACGACTAGATTGATTGTATGCACTCTCATCTACAAATTGTATAAAACTATTTGATTGTCATAATAACATGACTAGCACACAACTCGACTAAACATTTTAGTTGCTGTAAAGTCCACCGACCAATTCAAAATTGAAGAAAAAAACAATATTGTTTATGTTCGACGCCTTGGCGGGAAAATATCACTAAATGTCAAACTATGTGTCAAACAACTAACAAAATAAATTGTGAGATGTTGTGAGCTGGTTAATAATAGTTAGTGAATAGTTTCGTCTGTTTAATTCCTTTAGCTGAAGAAATCCATTGCAACTTTAAATATCCGCATTTATAAACAGGCTTCACCATGAGCACTCAAGAACTTCAGGTAATAGACATGTTGCTCTTTTTATGTTATAGCTGAACTCCATTTGTAGCAGTACCGGTGCAAAGATTACTAATTATTTCAATTTTCGTTTTAATAGCTTAATTTCTTTGTGTTGCAGGAAACTACAAGAGTTACTAGAAAATCGCTTAAAACGCTTCAACACACTGCTTCTGATAGAGAAAATTTGGTGGGTAGACCATCAAAAAGTTTAAAGCACCAACTTAGCCAAGAGTCCCCTGTGTAAGTAACTAACTACCTAATTAATTTGTGTTATTATTAAATGACCCACTGACCAAATATTGTTTTTAATAAAAAGACAGTGCTGATTTTCATCCACTACTTTGATTTTAGGGATGTTGAGATTAAACGAAAGAACTTATCCACCAAAGAGACTCAAGCTAATCTCGATACGAAAATCACTGTTGACGATCTGACCAATCCCGAAGGACCATCAGAAAAGTATTGGGAACTACTTGCTGAGAAGCGTCAGTAAGTACTTTTACTTTTTATTATCTGCATTATCTACATTATTTCATAATAAGTATGCTTTGAGGAAGCTCTAGCATTCTCATCCATAATCATGATGAATTATTGTAGTTGCTAAAGTTATTAAATTTTAGTTCACCTTATTCATAATGCTTAGGCATCGCAAGACTCAAATTAAACACTATTATCATGGACCGGCTGGTAGCGACAGATTTATATACTAAAACTTAAATTATTCATATTAGTTGTTGTATCTCACACTGATAGACCATGAAATGGAACTTATTTAACTCACAAACCCTGTAAAGCTTGATCGGTATCAGATCAGTAAAAACAGTCATACTTGTGATATTATTATAGTTTAAATATTCATCTTTCAGAGTTGCTTTGCAAGATGCCCTGGATGAAAATGAAAAGCTCCGGAAAATAATTGAAGACCTCAAGGAAGAAAATGCTCTGTTCAAACAGATGTTGGATGAGGCTAACAGTTTTGTTGAAGTGATCAAGGCAAGTTTTTTTTTATCATATTAATATACTTGTGTCTTAGAATTCCTTTTCTAATAATAATTTAACTATTTAACTGTATTCCACAGTTTGAAACAGTCTTATGTCATTCCCTGAGGTCCAATCTATCTCCATACTATGCTTTCACAGTAAAATAGCTGCACTGATTTAGATGCTACTTGGTATGGACAAAGATAAGACCCTGGAGCCAGTTAGAGGCTACTTTTTATCTGGCTAGATATATAGTTCCCACATGAGGCTGGCATAGTCACCCTGAGTGTACTAAAGCCTCAGAAAAATTGATTAAAAAAAGAATATGTAGTCCCCACAACCTGTTTTATAATTACATACTTGGGTAAGAATACTTATTTGAATAGGAAAATTCCTACTAATTATTATACTTCTTGATATAAGCATTAAATATTTTTACAGGAGGAACTAGCAAACAGCAGCAACAATGACACTGGAATTGATGTGAACGATGTCAGCACTGCAGATGAAACTACTGATGATGTGGAGTCTAAGACTGCTAGTGAAGATTAAGTCAGTTTCCATAACTTGGTCGTAATATACAACTTAATATATGCATAATCTTTTTTTAGTATAATGTGGGTTAATATCTCATACCAAATGTTTTTCTTTTACCTCAATAAACAAAATATTAAAAATAAGATATTGATGTGTGCATGTGACTAATATTGTGTAAAATGAACTTGTATTGTAACATGATGTTGATATGAATGGAACTTGAAACATTAAGTAACAGGCTGTTTTCATATTTTACACAGTAAATGTTGCATTGTAGGTTAAGTAATTTGCAAGTTTTTGTGTCACTATGAGAGCTAGCTTACTTTTATTATTTATGATAATATTTACCTTTCTCCTATTAAACTAAATTTGCAATTAATTTTTTTGAGTCTTAGCATTATTAAAACAGAATTTTCTATAATTTCTTTGATGTTTTCTCTAATATATTTTCAATGTGAAGGATCGATCTTATCCATAAGATTAGCATTGCCTTATTTGGATTTTGTATTGTAATATTCTTTTTATTTGTGCTATGGTTTATAATCTAAGAGCTTATAAAAAGAGTTAGAAAAGTAATAAAACTATTATTAAAAAATAATAATATTTATTTGATTCAATTATAATATCAGGTGCACTTTATAGAAATTTATAATGCAACTAGCACTTTACCCGCGACTTCGTCGGCGAGCGATTCGGATTTTCCCACACGGTCCAGAAGTATCGAAATATAATACCTATTTTAATTAAACATTACCTCCAGAAAAAAATACCAGTTTCCATATACATTCAAACGAAAGACACTACATAAAGATGTAGCCTTCTAACAGTGAAAAAATATTAAAAGCGTTCTAGTAGTTTTAGAGTTAAAACCTTACAAACAAACAAACAAATCTTTCCTCTTTATAATATTAGTATAGATAACAGGTTACAGATTAATATCATGTTTATGGAAACACCTTAGTAAATAATTAATTATTTTAGAATTTCATTACCATAAAAAACCGGCCAAGTGCGTGTCGGGTCAAGCACAGTAGGGTTCCGTAATACGTTTTAGGCGGTAGACTATAACTCAGTGACCTGTTAAGTAAGCCTATTTAGTCTTGATAGTTTTCCTTTGAAGTTCGTTATTATGCTACCATCTGTACCTGTACAGCACAGGAATCCAAAAGTTAGAGGGCTCGTATAGAATAAAAATTTTGATCTAGACCTAGTATTGAGCCCTGTGGGTCACCTAGCTGAACTGAAAGTCCTAAAGATTTTGCACCATTAACGCAGGATACAAATCCTATGATGTAGGTGAGTGAGAGACTAGTGTTAAGTGCTCCGTTTTGGACACCGTAATAGTGCAGTTTGCGTAAAAGGGTATCATGATGGACGCAATCAAAGGCTTTGGAGAGATCACAAAATACTTCAATCGCATATTACGTTCAACCAAACAAACTCTTCAACTTTATAATATTAGTCTACATGAGATAGTTAAATAATATTGCTTCTCTCTTATCAAGCTCAGTTCGTTTATTACAACGGAACTTTCTTATCAATTTTCTATAAATCTAATGTTTTCTCTAATATACAATTTAATGTGAATCGTTGGTGAAGGATTAGTCATATCCATAATATGATATGATTAGCATTTCCTTATTAAAATTTTGAAGCTTATAAAGAGTTAATAAGTATAAGTAGTAAAACTATGAATTAAAAAATATATAATTTAATTGATTTAATTTGACATCAGGTACTTTTATACAGTTATAATGCAATAAGGCACATAATGAAAATAACTATTGATAGTATTATACAGATATTTACATTAAAGATATATAAACACTCACTCAGATGATGTATGTGGCATAAGTGCAGATAGAGATAAACTGTTATTTTTAATATATTTACAAAACTACTAAACCAAGGATGAATATTTATTTATGTGACAACCTCTGAAGTGTCTTAAACAAAAAAATAATCTTCACAATCAATTTACAAAATTCTTTTTGAAGTCTGTTAAAATGCTTAAAATCATGAGTACTCTTTCTTCAAGAAAGTTTTAAATTGCTCATCAAAACTGGTTTCATATGTCCACGGCATCAAATCTGGATACATCGCCATTTGTTTTAATAAACCAGCATTAGCATTTTGAGGCAACACACTTCTAACTTTCTTGTTGAGGCAGCCTGTTACATGAATATAGTGACTTACAATAAGATTGTATACAAAGTTAACATATTTATGATCTAAGTTGTCAGATGTGTTAGGAACAGCTGAGTTGTGCGAGTTAATTTCTTTCAGGTACCCCGGTGTAATTATAGGTATGATGATATCTGCCTGCAAACAACAAAAAAACTTTCATTAACCTTTATTCTTTGCTTTATCATGTATACAAAAGCAGTCAAAAGGTTAATAAATCTTACAAAATGAATCACATACAATAAGTATTTTTAACACTTCTAGTCTGTAACACTTACTTTTTCAAAGTATTCCCTTATAAACTTCTCAGGATTTTGATACAATTCTTCTTTTTTATCATTCAAAGTTATGACTTTCACACCTGGCACATCAATCCAATTCTGAACATACTCTTTTATATTTAATGCAGTTGGCAGACCATCATAGGTATAAGTTAAGAGAAGAATAGGATTATCATTTACTAGAGGTTCATTTGTAGGGGTAGGTGGTGTTAATGATTTTTGTTTTGGTTTTTTTGGATCTTTTTCTATAACAATATTTTTATTTAAAGCTGGTGGTAAGTCATTAGGCAGAGTCTTGAGGTTAACAATCTTTTGACCAGAGCTTTTACTTTGATAACCACTATCATCCTTGTTGAAGTATTGAGATATTTCACAGAGTGGATCTTCGATAGATTTCAATATGTCGTAGCGCTTCATTTTTATGAAGGCATCAAGTATTTTGTCAATGGTTGCATTCTCATCTTGTCTGAATACCTTCAATACAATATCTACAGGGTCTTCCTGCACATAGTTTGTTATGTACTGCAAAAACCAAACAAAAAATGTTAGAAATAGTCATAAATTCTTAGCCACATACTAAAGTGTATTAAACAACTTATTAAAATAAATAATAACCATCTGGGGTTATTCTTACTGATATAACAGTTTTCTGCCTGTATCACTAGTACAAGAGTTAACAGGATACAATATTCTCTAGATTATTTTTTGCAAAATTTCGTATATTTGTAACCGTTAACTGACCTGATTGGAAAACATTAAAACAATTTCAAAATATTGTATGATAAATGTGAAAGTGTATGTATATAATGTAGAAATAGCAGTAGTAATAAAGGTGGAGTATAGTGTAATAATTTTGAACAGAAATCTGGCAAAAGCAGGTAAACATGTTTAATAATTTTTGGTATAACCCACAGAGGAAATTATTGTTATTATGTTGAACTCACATTTAAGTCATCCACTGATATATCTAAACAGTGCCCGAGATCCCGCCAGCCATACGGAGTTCCACCCACTTTTTTTATTAAAGTTTTCCATAACTGATAACAGGCAGAACCAACTTTGGATTTTGGGTTTCTATAATACAACAAATTTGAATGTAAAAATTGAGCTTTCTCACTCAATGAATGCAATTCCTTTATCTCTTTCGCCCTTTCCTGCTTTACCATTTCTTCAAGAGCTAATGTATCAACACTTATCGTGTCCGCATCTCCGGACTGGTTATTAACGTCCCTGTAATAATCATAATCAATGTTATAAAAAATAATAGGTAGGTAAGCCGAGCAGAATCTAGGAATAAGGTAGGTACGAAACTAAAATATCACTATTACAAGAAAGAATATTTCATGTTTATTTAAATTATTTACAATATATAAATTAAATAAAAAAAAAAAAAACAAAACTTACATCATGATTCACGATATATTTTTTGCTAAAACAATTCAATGCACGTTGAACAAATAAAATCAAGCAAGACTGTTTTCAAAGGGAAAGTCGTAAAAGACAACAATTTGCGAAAAGAGGAAATAAAATACTACGTAGTAAAGATGAACTGGAACAAGAAAAGAATTTATATTGTTTTGTGACACTGACTGACATCTGACATACATGACACTGCCTGCAGTGTTGCCAGCACCCGTCAGTCGTAAGTTACGTTTCGTTTTCTGAACATTATTGTTTTTTATTTACGTGCATATTTTTCAAGGTATTTAGTATAGATGTTAGGATATAGCCAATGTAACTTTTCAATTACTAACAGCAAAAGAACCGCGATTGCTGTTATCGTATGCCTATTTATTGCTTTTACCACTTTTTACCTCTAAGCTTAAAAGGAGAAAGCAGAGGTATTATAAAAACTTCATTTTGTTCTCTAAAGTCTCTACTTTAGAGAGAACAAAATGAAGTTTCAGATAAATCTAGCCTAGGCACCACTTAGCAGTTAGTATGTGGAATGCTAATGAAGTCGTGGCCAAAAGAAGGTAGTCCTTTGTAGGTATTTTATTCCTTCCTCCTATAGGTATTATACGTTTGCGGTACTGTTGCTGAAATTGCAAAATTAAGTTGGATATGTCATTTGTCACTTGTCAGTGCGGTGCGGGAATGTTTTGGCGGGATATTTAAGTATTCACGAAAGTCGTACTTTTCGTGTTTTTAGTTGTTTTAAAATGAATACAAACCTGTGAGTAACTATAAGCATATAATAATTAGTAATGGCTTGATGATAATATTCATTATTAAGGATTTTTTATTATACGTAGGTACAGGTACCAGTTTCTACCTCCCACAACTTTATACAAAAGCAATTCAAAACTTTTTTTATACCAATTCGTCTACACTACATGCATTAAATGGTTAATTACATATACTTACGGTTATTTACAGCACAAGTTTTACAGATGTTCTGGTGGATGAAATATTATGCAACTCCCAACCTTTGTCCCTGCCGTCGTCTATTGAAAATAGTCAGATGAACATTAACAATCCTAATTTTGAGGACGAAAGAGTCGTCGAACGTCCG
The DNA here is from genome assembly GCA_963891755.1 of Pyrrhia umbra. Taxonomy (NCBI): domain Eukaryota; kingdom Metazoa; phylum Arthropoda; class Insecta; order Lepidoptera; family Noctuidae; genus Pyrrhia; species Pyrrhia umbra. Next base: position 5,629,081 of record OY982930.1, read on the forward strand.
CATAAAGGTACTGGTCAACGTGGACAGTTCCGGAGTACAGAAGAAATAAGTAAGTACCTATTTTAACAATTTTGATAATTGTTATGAATCATTAGTTAGACATTTAATCTGAGTATAAAATTCTGAATGACTGACGGACCAACGCACAGCCTAAACCGCTGATCGAAGACACCTGAAGAATGAATGAATGAAGAATATGCCGAAATTCTATCCCTAAGGGGAGTGAAAAAGGGCAAAATTTGTATGAAACTCTGTCGTTTTAAATTTGAATTCGTATAGCCCACGCGGGTGAAAACGCTGGCGATGGCGGAAAGCTAGTTTTAAATATAAGGTTACATTTTTATTTATGTATGTACTTATGAGAGTATCTTTTATTTACGATGGATTATATATAATATAGGTGGATTATTTAGGGTTTAATAAGTATATGCATGTAATTATTAATAGTAATATGTAGGTATCTGACGCAATTATTCCTTTCAGATCCGAAGTACAGAGACGTGTTTTCATATCCATATTTCAACTTGGTACAATCGAGTGTTATTGAAGATGCGTTGTATTCAGGTTATTATTGATTTATCTATTTACATAATATAATAACAAACACTTCAAACGAAAGTGTAGGTAATTAAGTGCCATTACTAGAACACAGTAGGTAGCTAAGTTAAGAACCAACCTGCCTACTAACCGTCTTACTTATAAAAACCTAACCTAATCCTCACTTAACGTCGTAATCCAGGATTAAGCTACTAACTGAAGTACGGATTAACGAGTAAGATTTTTTTTTCTTGGAATGACCGCAGCTGATGCTGCTTTACCTAGCTGATTTATCGACCGCACTGTCACCTAAGCCTATAGTTACGAACTCACAAAATCCTTAGGTATATTGTCATTGCAGACAAATCCATAGTCGTTTGTGCGCCAACGGGGTCGGGGAAGACTGTAATATTTGAAATGGCTATAGTGCAGCTACTGATGGAGTTAGAGAGCAAGCAGTATACAGATGATTTCAAAATAATTTACAGTAAGTAAAGTAGTCTTTATTCTCACCAGGACGTGGTCTTGTAGAAGAATTTTGTTAGGGTTAAGGCTGCACTTACACTACACATTGTTAAATAATTTTATTGATAGCCTGTTTAGTTGCAAGATTAGCATTTGGCATTTGTCCAGACTTGCTTCTATTTATCAATAATTTATCAACTACATATTTGCAATACTTAGTTAATTTGTTAAATTACTTGTGCGGTATGTACTAGAGGAAAGTGGATGTCTATTTAAACGTCTGCCTAGACTTTTCCCACACTTATTGGGGTTGGCTTGCAGTCTAACCGTAGCTATGCATTTGAGTAGGTACCAACGTTTTACATGGAACGATTGTCTATCTGACCTCCACAATCCAGTTACCGGGTTACACGAAACCACTTGGTAAAACTGGTTGTCAGACTTTATGGCTTCTGACTTACACTTAACAACTGTCAAAAATGTCTTTTAAATCGAATAAATACTTAGTTACTCACACTGTACTCTTTACAAGTTATCAAATATGTCGGTAGGTACCTAGGTCCTACAGAAAATATGTGATAAGAATAAGCTGTTTTATATTTTTGTGATAAGACAAAGTGCGTATACTAGGTACCTATATCGCCAACTTCATTGACCATAATGTCATTCATATCTTTTAAAAGCAATAACATTAGACGTGTCGGGGAGTCCTGTTACGCAGATTATAGAAGGTACCTACCTAAAATAGTTGGATCACTGTGTATCACAAAAACCCAAAGTAAATTATACTCACGTATTAAAAGCTACAAAATATTGTAACTTTGTGTTTTGAGAAAGTAACCATGGAGTTTTTAGGCAAATTCTTATTCATACGACTTACGAGTTAGGACCTACTTCTTTGAAAACGTTCAACTTGTTTGACCTGTTTTAAGAGCATGTGAAGATCTATTTAGCTGAAAAGACACACAGATAGAAAAACCGGCCAAGTGCGAGTCGGACTCGCGCATCGAGGGTTCCGACCATTGGAAAGAAAAAATACGCAATAAAGTCGCAATTATCTTGTTTTTTTTCCGACCGCATAATTAAGTTTGTTTGTAGAGGAAAATTGCTGATTACTTAAAAACTACCTACTAGATGTCGTTCAAACCAATTTTCAATGGAAGTTTGCATGATAATCTACATCATATATTTTTTTTAGTTTTATCATTCTCTTATTTTAGAAGTTACAGGGGGGGGGGACACACATTTTACCCCTTTGGAAGTGCCTCTCGCGCAAACTATCCAGTTTAGAAAAAAATGATATTAGAAACCTCAATATCATTTTTGAAGACCTATCCATAAATACCCCACACGTATGGGTTTGATGAAAAAAAAAATTTGAGTTTCAGTTCTAAGTATGGGGACCCCCAAAATTTATTGCTTTTTTTCTATTTTTGTGTCAAAATCTTAAAGCGGTTTACAAAATACATCTACTTACCAAATTTCAACAGTATAGTTCTTATAGTTTCGAAAAAAAATGGCTGTGACATACTGACGGACAGACAGACAGACAGACAGACATGACGAATCTATAAGGGTTCCGTTTTTGCCATTTGGCTACGGAACTGCAGGTGCACATATTTAAGCTCTCTGAGGCTCAAATAAAATGTAATGAGCAAAATATCTAGTAGCCATGCTATGCTCGTGCACTGTAGTCAGGCGTATGAGTAAAAAACCTAATCTGCGAAATACACCACATGGGACTTATGATAATATTCCATGGGTTTCAGTAGTCATTTACATAGATGGGTAATAAAACGTAGATAAGAATCTATTGTTGCGATTGGAGGGGGCTATGTATACAATGTTTATGAAAACTACAGGTTCAATCCTGGAACGGTTGACAAAGCTTTATGGAACCTTGCATTTCTTAGTAATTTTAATATTTTGTATGTGTCTACCATGCACGGGACTACAGAGTTGCCCGGGCCTTTGAGTAGTGACCGTAGGGCCGAAACCAACACGCAAAAGCCATTTGAGACAACTTTATTGAAATTTTGATAAACTTTTTTTATGGTGACACATAATCGGCGATTATTCCTCTATCCGTACAATATAGAAATACACCCAAGGACAATCCACGGTTTTTGCAGGATTGAAAAACATGCAACACTATTGTGAAACATGGAATAATACTACTTGGGGTATTGTGATGGGATGATAGTGGACTAGGATATAGAGAACCTATAGTTATTACGTGACCTGCCAATGCAGGTCAATTAAAATCTGGGACAATTTCCAGAGCAGGGCAAGGGCCTCCTATTTCCTTCACCACACAATTCTGTTTACGGCTAATGTAGAGCAGTCGTTTCGATAAGTGAAACTTGTCTCGTCATCTTCACCGTAGTCTACTGTTATTTCGCATCTTGTTCGGTGGAACTCAGTCAGTTCTTTGAGCCGTACGCTCATCTCACACATGACAAATATTCACTTCTGGCCCACTTAGGTTTAGCAGCTTTTGAAATATCTATTCAAATTTGTAGTGGCACCAGTAAAAGCGTTATGTACAGAAAGATTGACGGAATGGTACTCAAAGTTCACGAAACTTGGTTTATTGTGCATCGAAGTGACAGGAGACACTGATGTTGACTTCACGCAGTTAAAGCCATACAAGTAAGTTGTAGTTTTGTGATACTTAAAAATATATAGTTAGGTAATATGTACCTTCAAAATTGCTTAATAACTAGATAAAAGACTTTCGTTGGAAGATCCAACAAAAGTCTTTTATTTTAAAAGCGTTTCAGCAAGTTAAGAATGTAAAATTCTTCTCCAGAGTAATAATAACGACCCCAGAAAAATGGGACATGTTGACACGCCGGTGGCGCGACCACCGAGGTCTTGTGGAGGTCATAAAATTGTTCCTTATCGATGAGGTGCACATACTCAACGATGAGACTAGGGGACCAGTCCTGGAGGCTGTGGTTAGCAGGATGAAGACTATTGAAGTAAGTGGTAAATTTTACAATAAATGACTAACTTTATATACATTGCTGTCAGGGCACCAGTAGGTAGGTACCATGCAATACGGCCTAATACCAGCAAACTTTTGCATTACTATTATTGTCCGTCTGTGTACAATTTCGAATTTATCTTTCACTTAACTATTTTTTTTTTAAGACATTTAGTGATTTTATTTAAAAGAAAGTATTTACATTATTTACATTACGAAAAATAAAAAAAAAAGTAAATATATTCTAATATAAATCTAACTAAAATATTGCGTCAAAAAATTCTTCCTCATCGCCGTCAACTGGAAGTGTACCCAAGAGGCTGGCGGCATTGCCACGTTGGATGGCAATGCTTAGCCTTTGGCCAAAGTAAAAGCCAGCCTTTGGGTCACGGGAAGTGTCAACAAGCCGCTTCGCCAATTCTTTAAAAAGAAGGTGGGCACTCGGACCCCACGACCCTAGAGTTTCAACCCTCTTAACTATTATGGACTATTTTTTTATAACAACATGGTAGTACCAGTTGTTTTTCGATAATCTTCTTGCCGAGTGTACCTAGTTATGGCATATTGAGGTAAATTGAAATTCGATGTAATCCATCATAAAATTTCTCAACGCTTCAGAATTCAGCTCAATCAGTTCACCGTATAGAACAACTGCAGAAAGAAATGCAAGGTCAAACAGTTTCCAACAAATCGGCCCCAAGGATTAGGTTCGTGGCTGTGTCGGCTACAGTCAGCAATCCCGAAGACGTAGCGAACTGGCTTGGAAGTACTGATAAACCTGCTGTTTTTTATAAGTAAGTGGACTGTACTGTTTGTTGGATGCGAGCAGCGAACGATTGGTCTAATTGTGATGCTTGATGTTTGTTATAATTTGATGACCATAATATTGTGTCTATTTACAAAATTTAATACAATAAACTTCACTGTAAGGCACTTAGGCAGCAAGGAGTTAAAAAATCAGATTCGTATTTTTTTATACCAATCCTCTGTTGCATAGGTCAAATAAGAAGAATTTATTCATCTTTTATTTATACTTTTATGATGGCATTAAGATTTCACTTTTATGATAATATATGGTATCATTCTTCGTTATAACTTAAAAAATTAGCTATTATGTAATACTTAGGAAATAGGATTATTATGTTGTACATACATATTAGTACCTGTATATATAGTACGGTAAGGACGGGCTAAACACGGGTAACGTCATCACATCGGCATCGGAACCTAAACCATTTATAACTAACTAGCTGCTTCCCGCGGTGTCTCCCGCGTCCCGAGGGAACTACTTTCGCATCTCATCATCATCATCATCTGCCTAGCCTTTTCCCAACTATGTTGGGGTCGGCTTCCAGTCTAAACCGGATGCAGCTGAGTACCAGTGTTTTACATGGAGCGACTGCCTATCTGACCTCCACAACCCAGTTACCGGGTAACACGGTACCCCTTGGTAAGACTGGTAAAACTCACTTTCGCATCTATTACCTAATAATAGTTATGATTGCGGTGGTAAGAATGGATTTTTTGTACAGTTCCCAAAAACTTGAATGTCTTTTACTATAGATTTGGCGATGAATGTCGTCCTGTCAAACTGAAACGCATAGTGGAAGGGTATCCGTGTTCTGAAGGCACCAGCATATTCAAGTTCGACATTATACTCAACTACAAACTCTGGCCGGTCATACAAAAATATCATTCAGGGAAACCTACACTGGTAAGGATTTGATAATACTTATAGGAGAAGATGATCGTAATCACCATGTTATCGGCATGCTATAGGTTGATACCTATGTTCTTTGATGCATCTTTCGAGCACTTAATTTGCCTTCACTTTAGCGCCAATAATTAATTTCTATCTTGGTTTTCAAGGTGCTTTTAGTTTAGATCCTAAATCTACTTAGTTTGAAAATCAACCAATATATTCGTAGGCACTGTTTGAGGTCAGTTTAACATTATATTATTCAAAAAGCTTGTAATTAATTCATCTCTCATTAATTCTTCTTTCTCGCGTAACTCTTTTCAAAACGCTAGAATTATCAACTACAATTATCATAGTACATAGCTAGATGTAAATACTTACGATTTATTGCGTTAATAATTTTATTGTGACACCAACGATGGCCACACATCCAGACATAATGAAGTACTTACCTAATTATTCTACAAAATATGATGTAATGCCTTCACAAAGTTAATTTCACTCTGTAGAACATTTCGCCATAATTAGTTCGTTCCTCCAGATATTCTGCAACACTCGTAAGAGCGTTATATTGACGGCGGAGACTTTGTCTCGGGAGCTAACAATTAGCTTCAACGCGGAACAAAAGGCCAAGTTGACTGCGTTAGCATCAACTATTAAGAATAAGAAATTGCAGGTAAAGATTTTTGAGATTCTTAGACTCAGATCTATTTATTCGTTGCTCTTTTGAATCAAGCTTATAACTAATATTATACAGATACCTATGGACAGTGTTGCAAGAAAACTTGTAAAGCTTTATATAGTAAAACTTAAAGTTGATTTCAATATTTCCTTCATTTAATTTTAATAAAAATCGCAAAAATTGGTCTTACTATAAATGGCCAATGCATAGCCACGCAAAGCCTTCGATCAAATAAAGGAAACGATGCAGCTACCCAAGAGTTTTCTTACACTCTTTTTCATAAAAAAGCAAATCATGACCAAGACCAAACCTCTAAGACACTGGCCACAATCTATGTAGCAGATCGAGAACGACATTTAGCAGTTACGCTAGTACTTACTTGGGAAATTGGCCCTTGATAAACCAGCCTTTATACCAGATTATGTGCCCTCCATCTTCTAGGCTTTAGTAATGAGCGGTGTAGGGTGTCATCACGCCGGGTTGTTGTATGAGGAGAGACAGAACATTGAGCTCGCCTTTAGGAACAGAGATTTACCAATACTGATCACCACCACAACATTGGGTAAGTCTTTTGTATCTTCAGTCAACTTTTCTCTCGCTAGAAGCAGGAGATTCATCATCAGCCTATATAATGTCCCACTGCTGGGCACAGGACTCTTCTCATATAGAGAAGGCATGAGCATTGATCACCACGCTTGCTCAAGGCGGATTGGGGATTTCAGACTTTTTAACTCCAGGTTTCCTCACGAAGTTTTCCTTCACCGTTAGTCAGTGACGTCTAAGATATACTTAGAAAGTACATATGACTTCAGAAAAGTGACATTGGTACTTGCCAGGTTTCGCACCCGCAGACTCGTACACGAGAGGCAGGTGCATTTGCCACTAGGCCACCACGACTTACACGATTACAGAAGCAAGAGATTAGTCTGAACAAAATGAAGCCCGTCTTCTTTGAAGGATTATGCAGAGGTTAACTTCTGGTGCACCCATATTTCACCACTTTTTTTTTTCAATAATTGCTCATCGCCAATAATTGCCTATTGACCTTATTATTTTACCCGCAACGTGGGGGTGACGTGTGATTTCACGCACCCGAATGAAAATCCAACCAAATTTTATCCAAATCGGTTCAAAACAGTTAAGTCAGCCAGAGTTACTTTTGCATTTTTAGTGTTAGTAAGAAAAGTACATAGTACATAGTTAAAATATTAGCCAGTCAGGAAGAACGCCGCAGGACTGACTGAACGGAGTTCGTCAGGCACACATTTGATTCTCGTTAAAGCTGTGTTTTAAGAAGATATTGTATATTTCGAGGTTTAATTGTTGGTTGACCTTCCATGAACTGGCGAACTGATTATCGGTACTGACATCTTCTGCAAATGATGCTTGCCCAATTAATTTGAATACCTACATACTTAGTAAATTATCATGAGCCTCATATTTTTGCTTTATATTCCAGCAATGGGTGTCAATTTGCCTGCACACCTTGTGATTGTCAAAAATACACAGCAATACGTCAATGGTGCATATCAGGTAGGCAACTGTCCTTAAATTGTTTCTTTATACAGTTTTTACTTTAATATTTATCCCATCATGACAATAGTAAAGATCAATCGACATCCTAATATCCTTGTAACTGGTATAAATGGTCAAAACAGCTACGGTGGTGCGTACCACTGTGGCCTAAGCATTGATGGTACTTATAGTAGTTTTTCATATTCATATTCTTTATTGCGTTCCATAATGTACAGATAAGGTGTTGGTATATAAAAAGAGTAACAATTATGGACCCTAAAGGGCAAAGCAAATAGTTGGAAGGAGGAAGTCGTGGTAGATATAAAATATTTTTTCATACAAATAGGATTTTGCCTTATGATTGATGTTGTTCCTACTTATAACCTATTCCATATTTCCCTACTTTACATGACGAAGGTATACCTTATGTATCCTCCTACAGGAGTACAGCATCAGCACAGTACTGCAGATGGTCGGGCGCGCTGGCCGACCGCAGTTCGACACTGAGGCCACCGCGGTCATCATGACGCGCCTCGTCGATAAGGTTCGTCTATTTTGTACTTATTTACTCTATCATTATCATCCTATATATTGTCCAACTGCTGGGCACAGGCCTCTTCTCATACAGAGAAGGCATGAGCATTGATCACCACGCTTGCTCAAGGCTGATTGGTGATTTCAGACTTTTTAAGTCCAGGTTTCCTCACGACCTTAGGTTAAAACATAGCTTTACATAGATCAACAGTTTGGTCGAAGATAATACCTAGCGTAGCAAATGCGAGCCTTAGCTCCTTTTAACAGGACTATAATTATCCATTGGGAATAAAATATAGAAAGATTTAGACGGCTTTGTTTACAGCTGTGAGAACTGAGTACCAAGAAGGCAATGCTTTGACTACTCTTTAATATGTTCAATATATTTATTTAAACCATTGCCGCATCGTTGTTTATTAATACGAGACGCAGGAATTAATTACATAAATTCTTACATTATATTTACGGTACGATCAAGTTGTGGTGGACACTGAAACGTCCGCGGTCATCATGACACGCCTCGTCGACAAGGCCACACTATTATAATAATATCATGTAATATTATACAATACTTCAGAGCTAAACCACTACCGCATCCTTATTAAAAAATTGATACTGGAATTCAGATTGTTCAGATTTATTTACTGACACAATCTTTACGTAATCTTTGGCAGATAGAATTAAGCCTCTTCAAAATACACACTCTAAGCCTAATTAATGAAATTTTGAGTAATTTGTCAGATTAGTGTCTGGAGTGATCTTAGTAATTCGATTAACATAAGTAATGGTTGTACCGAATGGCTCCTATTATTCAAAATATCAGCATGTCTTTCATGCTATTTAAGTTGTTATGGAGCGTGATTGTTGATATTAGTCTACTTTTAAACATAAGCATGCGTTTGGGGAGACAACGAACAAATTAAGCCTTCGAATTATGACCCATAGGCGTATAGACAACAATGCAGTTTTACAAGAGGGACAAAATCAAATCAAGATGATATATGAGTCATTAGAACTGACTCATATATCAGGCTGATATTTGGGGTATGTATCTTTCTAGGTAAAATAGGTGTAGTGCACACGTAGTTTATGTATAATAGTCTCGATCTACTCCCGCCCGGCTACACGTATCCGACTTCTTTCTTGTTTATTAGTATGTGCTTGAATACTATGCATTTTGTACTCCAATTTATATGAGATTGGCTTAGTAGGCAGGATCTAGGAGCGTATCATCAATAAAACAGCATTAAATATTTCAATACAAAAATATTTATCAAAATCTACATGGAAATAAGACTAATCGATACACATACAAAATTATAATCTAAGTTACAATTTTATTACGTTAAATGTAGAACATGGCCTATATTATAATCGTTCTAATTGATCACAGTATCGGTAACTCGATATTTGCGGTACACCAATTATCGCAGAGATCGCTGACTGTACATAACCTTATTGGCGAATGAGTTTTGACTATATCTAGATTAATTCTAGAATACACTTAGTATAAAAAAGATACAATCAATTTATATGAAGAGTTATATAATTGAAAAAAGTTACTGGCATTTTCCTTCAGTAACCAATATTTTTCTTAAGGTGTTTCAATAATTCTTCTTCCATAAATATTACATAATTTAACCTTAATTTGTAAACTATAAAAGATCCCTGATGTTTTACAATATTCACAATAAAATCTAATGAAAACCAAAGTAACTTTCTTCTTTAATTCGAATTCTGAATTTTATTTATTTTATTTGCAAAATTATAGAGACGCTAAAGAAAAGAAAATTAAGTACATTTTGGTCTTTTAACAAATTGCCTACTAATGAATTATTTCACTCACAGCTGTGTTATTTTTTAAAATAGCATAAAATTCAGAAATCGAAGTGTGTTAGTATTTGCACTATTTATCAATTCATCGTGAAACCAGTCTTGTGCGGATCATTGTCTACTTTCCTTTGCCGAAGGGGTTAGCGTTGTTTTCGAAGGTGATTTTGGGAACAAAGCCGCTTTCTCCTTCTACACTATACTCGACAGTCATGAGGCGACCGTCGGGAAGGAGTACACGGTATCCTCCAATGACCTTGCCTTGGGCATCTCCTGCTTCGTTAGCTCCGAAGTAGAGAGCTTTCTCTTGGTCCTCCACGTCGTATTTGTACTCGTACTGTGAAAAAATAGGAGTATTAATTAATCTCGTTAGATAAATACGTAGGGGTACGTACGGGGGGTTGGTAGAGTTGAATTAGTAGACGAGTAGAATGGGACTGAAAACTTAGATAAAAATGAAGGAAAAGGTAAATGAGAGAATGGGAGAAGATACATATTGCGCCGACGTCAAATAATTGGGAATAGGGGCATACACTCGGGTAGATCAATGCTGGGAATTTATTGAGGAAAATATTGAGTGTATGATTATAAGGAACTTGTCCGTGGTGGTAGTTTTACAACAGGCTCCAAGTAGTGGCTTTCTCCTAAAGCGAACGAACACAAAACAACCAAATTTCTTAAGTGTATCTTCAAATTGTTCTTCAGTTTATTAACATAATTGGTAAAATCTTTTCTAGATAACAATATTCAAGCAAAGGCATTATGATTAGACGCAGATGATAAAATGCATTTTTTATTCGAAATCGTGGTAGACAGACATAATACGGGAAATAGCATACGATGAATAATCTGATAGAGCGAAATTGTAAATTGTAAAACATCTGCAGATATTAAGCTCAGTACCTATCTACAACATACTTAATATGATTAAGTAATAAATTTAAAAAAAATGTATTGAAGAAAATCACCGATCAGTCTTTCTATATCGTAGGTATTAAAAAAACTTATGCGTTTAAGGGTCAACTAGGCTAAATTGTGGTGAGCAGGTAATTAAGTAATCTCCAAAGTACTCATGAATAAAGATGTGTGATCACTGATTCGCCTCGAAATGTATGAGTTTTAAGCGACTTATGTTAGCGGAAAAGTTAAAGATATCTGTACCCTATGTGCATGTTGTAAATAAGTGTTTCAAGATCACGATCACGCTTCTCGAAATCAAGGTTTCACGGCAGAAGCTTTTTATAATTAAATAGTTATTATCTTAACGAATAATTGTGCAATGTTCTACGGCGCTAATAATAATAAATATGCCTAACAGCTAATACTTTTTATCAGCACTAATTAGTTTAATAACGCTGTCCTTCTTCATATTGATGTTACTGTGCCAAACTAATATTTATGCATAGAATATAACATAAAAGTAATTATTCATATTTTCTTTAAACATTTCGTAATCATACTTATTTATATGGTATCTTCACAATGTAACGGCCTAGCACCTTCCTTTTAAACGTTACAAAATAACTATTTAATACTTATTTATGCTTAATAATTTCACCATATCCATCTATGACCGAGCATGACAGCGCATAAGTAGTTTTGCAAAACCTCGTTCTTATGCAAGGATAAAGTGCTTGAAATTTAGAATAATTGTCTTTTTAATATATATACGATTATGAGAACTGAAATGGTTTAGTATGCGTTTGCATTATTCTTTGGTACAAATACATACACGTGATTCAACTAGGTTTTTATTGTTAGTGTTTGTAATTAATCGAGATAAGCCGTATAACGCTCACAAAGACGGTTAAACGCAATTGCGTCCAATTAGCAGAGTTTGCGTTGCAAATGTTCACATCGTTAACATAATCGTTGGCAAGATGAGTCCGATAATGCACGGACGTGCTAGCAACCATACTTCAGTGCGGGCGAACAATACTATATCGATGGGATAAGGGCAGAGTATATGAATATGGTTGGGTGAACATGTTATAGCTTAATAGCGGTAGTTACGACCGAGGACGCGTTAACATCAGCTTAACTGTTTTGATGTGTTTATACTACGCTACTTGTACTACCTTCAATTTGACTCGCCTATAATGACTGAAATCAGTTTTTAAATACAATATGTCTCATGCATGACTTAATGTTCACTGAACAATTAGAGATAAAAAAAAACAGGAAACAAAAAAAACAACTAAAATTGAGCGATTAAAAACCGTTTCACGCATATATCAAACAGAAAAAAAACTGACATAATCATTGTTTCGATCTTTATGTTATCATTACATCCTTGAGAATAATTGCCACGCTAATTTAGGCTCTGTAAAAAATAACGATGTTTTGGAAAATTTAAACTAGACATTACCTTTGTCATCAGAGCGTACCTAAAATACTTTCTTCTGATTTAAATACTTACGTTAAAGTTGAGAACAGTATTCAATACATTACACGGAACTACTGTTACCACGTAGTATTTTATGTAAGTTCCTATGTAGAAGAATTGCGACAAAATTTATATCTACTGATTTAATGAGTCGATGTTACCTAAAGATCGCAAGAGTTCAGACTGATGGCGCAAATGGATTTCCATACGGCTTTCGGCATATTTTATTTTACCGGCTTATATATTGTGTGGTTTATGCCGACATGACAGAGGAAAAACAATACGGATTTCATTAAAGTCTTCACTTGGATGAAACACGGTTTCCAAAGTAGGTCATAAGCTTAACTCGTAACTGACTAGAACTATTTTATTTGCCGGGGAAAACTTATGTTCTTCACCGGTTGTTGTATACGTACTTGGACAGATTTCAGGAAAATTGGACTAGCTGTTTAATATATTCAAAATCGAAAACATAATATGTAGGTAATATTTGTATTATTATGACTTTATCTCTCTACTAGTGGCCCGCCCCGGCTTCGCACGGGTAGGTAGTCTTTGTTTTTTAACCGATTTCAAAAAAGGTGGTTCTGTATTTGACCGGTATGCATGTGTTTGTATGTCCCCGATTTTCTATAAAAACTACTGATCTGAATTGGATGAGAGTTGTCATTCTTCAAATGCATAGTTTTCATGAAAGGTTTTAGTACAATTATATTATTGGGATCTGTTGAATTTCTTCGTAAATAACCAATGGAACTCTTCAATTACTAATAGCAAAGGAACCACGATTGCTGCGATCGTATGCCTGTGATTGTTTTCACAGTTCTATAACATAACAACACACCTCTATGCTTTAAAGGAGAAAACAGACATATAGAGTTCACCCTTATTAAAGGTGATGAACATTTGTCTAGACATTAGGATATTGTAATTTATCTAAATTACAAACTGAGCCACTAAAAAGAGAACTGAAAAACTTTTTTTCAAAAAACAACTGGCTTGGAACACAATACAAATTTAAAAATAACTAATAGACATCATTCTAGAAGTCGGTGTCTCCAATTAGGTATTGTGTATTTGCATTCTATTTTTGCAAAAAAAAATGTTTTCTTTTAGGAATGAAAAATCATGTCCCGAGTCTTCCCGCTGATTAGGCCCGTCCTAATCCTTACCGGACGGTTAGCCACTTATTGCTCAAAGTCTGCAGGCCGGACCTACAGTGGCCTGGAGTCGATTCCTGGCTCCAAATGTTGATAACGTGGCTGGGGCGTGAGATTTGTCTCTCCCTCACGCAACCCACTATCTCCTTTTCCAGCATGACTGGTATGATACACAATGCTATTATATGATACATAATGCTATTAGAAGGTGACTGCTTCCTATTCCCACTCTCTTTGGACCATGGTTTGAACCAGGGCCGAAAGTGAGAGATTGCCGCCGCCCAAGTGGGGCAGACCTCCACCGTATGTTCCACCGTGACCTCCAGGTGATCCTCACAGTGTCGACACCCCGACATTTCCACTCGCTTGATTCGATCCAGGAACCTCCCAAAATAACCGTGTCCAGTGAGAACCTGCGTCAGGCGTAGGCATTGGATCTGCGGTAGGTCAAGATGCCGTGGTGCCTCCTTAGCCACTCCGCGAAGAGAGGATTTAACGCCACAACAATCCCCACGCAGGTTCATCCGTGGCCTTATGATTTGTTTATTAGCAAAGGGAATTCTAGATTCTTAATTTCTGAAGTGTGGAATAGAATGAATTCAATGAAAAGCGCAATTTTTTTTTAGTTTATAATTATCCCGCTCTTATGTATGAAAAGAGGCCCTTTTCATACATGGAACGCATGGGCATTGATCACCATGGAATAACATCTACACATTATGACTTGAAAGCGCTTACTTTTAACAAATTCGTAACTTAATTCTTGAAGCCGTTAAGGTGAAAGGTATTATAATGTGATATCAACCAAAAAAATAAAAAATAAATAAGTAATACCAATCTCAAAAAAATAACAAAAATATGTGGGATTTGAACTCGATGTAACCGATTCGCATGATCATGAATACAGCCCCTCCACTACAGCGCTCCTTGACATTTTAGGTAAAATTAACATTCTAATACAATGTGTTTTCAATTTGAATTACTGCTTATCTTCTTTACAAACGGGCGTGATGATTTTCATGTCAAAGATAATAGCGAAAATGCATATAGGTAATTATAAAAACTTGATAGGTCATCCCATTACAAACTTATTTCAATACCTCACTGCTCATTCCCCATAATATTTAGTGTGATGATTTGTAGCCTAAAACTTGAACCGATTCATAACAAACATCTTTGGTGAATTTCAAGTAAAACTGTTCAGACCTTTTTGGCGTAAAGCTAAAACAGATTTTTTTTCTTACAAACTTAAAATCATAATTTTTCACCCTAGGGCTAAAATCTTGAAAAACTGTGAAACACGTGTTTAATTATTTTCATTTTAGAGTGTCCCTACAAAATTTGAGTTTAATCGAATAAGAAATAAAACTTACTCCATACAAACTTTCAACCCCATTTTAATATACTTAGGGTCGGAATTTCCAAAAATCCTTTCTTATTACTTGTCTAGGACATAAAAGGTACCTCCTGTCCAAATTTCATTACTCTAGGTCCAGCCATTTCGGCTCCGCGTTGATGAGTCAGTCATTCAGTGTATGAGGTTGTCATTTTATATAATAGTATAGATAGAACACTCCAAATAAGAGGGCGTGAGGAATAACATACTAATATGCTGGGAATAACGATCTGCGGTGAAAATATAGGTACATGTATATGCATATACAGGTTTCGGCGCTCTTCGATGGTCTTTGGTTTTAAAAAAATCTCTAGATCTGCGTAATTATCGAGAGGTTTTTCAGAAACACCATACCTATTTAAAAAAAAATCTTGCAACAATGGTGTCACGCCTCTCAAACTGCATTTTTTTTTTGCGTTGGAAATATTATTCTGGCACCGGTCGCTCTAGACCGTTCGTCTCGCTCTGCTCTAGGGCTAAGCAGGGCAGAGTAATAATATTATTTGGATAATATTCTCTGCGACGATATAGCATAGCTCCTATAAAATTAAAATTAAACCAAATTAGTGTTTGAAATGGCTAACTGAAACTTTAAAAGAAAATAGTTTTCCGAATTATCAGCCAAAAAATACCGCTTCCGTTTGACGGAAGAATTAGGCCAGTGTATATTTATTTTATAACGGGCCCGATAAATAGGTACTTGGGCGATAAATTATCAGATATATGGTTATAGGATATTTAATGCCCCCTTCAAAACAACATGGAAGTTAAAGAAGAAATATTCAATTTCAATTATTACAAAGTTGTCACTGCAGTACCTGCATCTAATTAAGCACACCCGAATACCAACATTGACGCATCCTTCATGTTATTTACAGTTTATTGTTAGCTCGAATATGTCGTAATTTAACATCTACCTGACTTAAACTTGCCATAGTCGTAATGCCGTAGGTCAAAGGTATTCACGTTTTGTTTAAATTATTGCCAACGTACGAGCATCCTTGCAGCGTCTCGCTTATATGTTAAGGTAGACAACTTTTAGTTGTATAAAAACAACTATTATAGTACAAAATAATGTGGCTTTAATGACATATTTTAATTAACCGTAAGATGACGGATTGGTGCGTGAATTTTAAATGTTTTCACGCGTCATGCAATTTGTGGAGAGCTAATTGCATTCATTGCATGTTTCGAGGTTTTACCCTTGATAGGTAATAAGTATTGGTGTTTTTAGAAAATTAGATACGTAAAATAGTAATGTACAACTATTAACTTAACTAACTAGGGACTACCGTATAAAGTTAAATTATGCTTGAAAGTACATACAAAATAAAAAAAAACTTCACTATGAACTATAACTTCACTATAAGTTCTAGTTCTAGGGAACATATTATCAATACAATATCTAATAAGTAGGTAAATACATTAAAGGTTATTTATTGCATTAATAATAATATATCTTGTAGCTAACTAGGACATCAATCCTATAAATAGCATTAAAATGTGAAGATGTTCTCTCATTGTCAATTCAAAGCGCACGAGTCCTAACGCAGGTAATGTATTCGTTCAATAACAATTAAACTTGCATTCCTATAATATGTGGAGTGAACCAATTAAAGAACGTAACATCTGCGTGCATATGCTCTAAATAGATACAAGAATTTGACTAAGTAATTCCTTATATGTAGCGATTCGAGAAGAATTCAAATTATGAGCATTGTTATGTTACAGGTGTCATCTGCAAAGCGCCATTGAAATGCTTAGGTTAATGTTGTGCTGCTACGGCAAACATTCCTGCTTTTAATGCTACTGATGTTTAAATTAATTGATTCTGTATTTTCTATATAACATAAAAGAAATAAAACTCAGTGATGTTCGCCTATTTTATGTGATAAATAAATAAGAAAAAACAACGCCTCTAAAGCTTAAAACTGGAATTGATTCTAGACATCACACAAATAGCTTATTATTGTATACTAGCTTCTGCCAGCGACTTCGTCCGCGTGGAATAGTGGTGCTCCGCTCCTATTGTTCTTAGCGTGATGATATATAGCGTATAGCCTTTCTCGATAAATGGACTATCTAACACTGAAAGAAATTTTCAAATCGGACCAGCGGTTCCTAAGATTAACGCGTTTAAACAAAATGATAACATTTCCCTTCACAGCCCTGCTCCTATTGATTGTAGCGTGATAAAAAGTATACTATAACCAGCTCAGGAGTATGAAAAATAATTGTACCAAGTTCCGTTAAAATCCGTCGAGTAGTTTTTGTTTCTATAACGTTTATACAGACAGACAGACAGACAAAAATTTTACTGATTGCATTTTTGGCATCAGTATCGATCCCTAATCACCCCCTGATAGTTATTTTGAAAATATATTTCATGTACAGAATTGACCTCTCTACAGATTTATTATAAGTATAGATGTTGAGTCTATAGAAGCTGTTTGTACCTAGGTACTTGTTTCTTCAATTGATAATAATAATATAGGTACCTTTAACTACAGTAAATATAGGTACCTACATGGAATGAACTTTTGTTAACATTTTAAATATAGGTAATCGTGCTAAGTGCTAAGTTTTTATGATGTTTGTTCAATAGACCCAACGCATATGGATTTTAATAGTGATGAAACGTACATAGTACAAGCCTTAAGGACGACTTGAATGTTTTAAAAATAGTGATATTTTAAACCTTTAACAGAAAAACTACTACAAGCCATAAATTTAGTGGAAGTTTATGGTTTTAAAAAAGATAACCTTGGATTACCTTTAAATTGTTAATTAATTTGGCTACGATATTTCCAAACCTTGGCAAAACCTAAATTGTGAAACAAATGAAGGAACTACAGAACTTACTGGCATAGGGGGGTACTCTTGTTCCTGCGGCGCAGGCGCAGCTGTCGCTTGCCTTACGCTCACACACACCACCACGAGCGCACATACTAACCACTTTGTTGACGACATCTGCGGAAAAACAATTGTTATTTATTACTAGGAAGTGGCGAAGCTCAATAAGTTACGGGAGTGATCGGGAAGCGAATTATAGGCCATTTGACATGGGCTCAGCTCAGGCCTATCGCCCGAGGGATTCAACCATTATTCCCAAGTACATTATGGTTACCTCCAGATCTCAAAGAGGTATGACCTTATATTAGGTCAAAAGAGGTTTACCTATGACCTGCAACTGCTTTACGAAAGACATTTGGTACGATAAAGATGATTAGAAATTATATTCAAATGTATGTACATTTATAAAATGTTACAGTGGCCTAGTGGTAAAGTTACCTGCATCTCGTAATAAGTAAGAGTGAGCACGGAACCTGAAAGTACCAATGTGACTTTTTTAAAGTCATGTACTTTCTAAGATATATCTCTGTATATGTTAGATGTCACTGACTAATTGTGAAGGAAAACATTTGAGGAAACCTCTACCATGACGAAGGTCTACCACGACGTATTAAAGCAGTAATAATTCCGTTGCGAAAACGAAGCTGTCTCCATAAGAAAAAGTATATAATTGAAATTCAAGCACTAAAGAACATCATCTGCCTAGCCTTTTCCCAGCTACGTTGGGGTCGGCTTCCAGTCTAACCGGATGCAGCTGAGTACCAGTGTTTTACATGGAGCGACTGCCTATCTGACCTCCACAACCCAGTTTACCGGGTAACACGATACCCCTTGGTAAGACTGGTTGTCAGACTTTCTGGCTTCTGACTACCCGTAACGACTGTCAAAGATCTACAAATGACAGCCGGGACCAACAGCTTAACGTGCTTTCCGAGGCACGGAGGAGTCTCGCTATGACAAAGATGGTCACCCATCCACGGACCTGCCGCGCCTAGCGCAGCTTAACCTTTGATCGGTCGAACCGTGCGGCTGTTACTTAGCCACGAGCTCCTCCTCCTAACCACTAAAGAACATAAGAATTAAAATCTACCACAGAATAATGAAATCAGATTGTTTTTATTAAACAATTTAGATAAACTTATTTTAGCATAAATCTTACTCATATTTGGGTGTGACCAAACAATAAATAATTTATTTGTACTACTTAAAAGGATCTTGATCTCCTAATGGATGTGTTTCTATAATCAACTATAATTCTTGTTTATTTTTTTATTGTAACATTAATATACTTAGAAGTTGTATAAGTTTAAGATGATGCTAGACTTACCTACTTGTTAAGTAGAGCCATTCTTTTTTATTAGAATGAATAAAACAAGACTTCACTTAATGCTAATTTGTACATAAATCTGCTGTATGAAACACTAGTATCATTATTTGCGTATCGCTAAAAGTAACCCTGCACGCGGTCTGAGGGAGGTCTAAAAAACTGGCGATGTAAAATCAGCGGAAAAAAAAATAAAAAATACCAGAATTTGTTGCTTTTTTGTTGCTAATTAGTTGCTAAAAAAATAATTTTGTTGCTCCGTCCGATCGCAAAAAATCGGCAATAACGCTAACTTTCGATTAAGATAGCGTGGAAATCACTGGATGTAGACTTATCGATCAAGCGAATAGGGGTCAATTTGTTGCTAATTTGTTGCTGAAAGATGTTAGGAAAAAAATTAAAAATAATAAAAAAAAAATAAAAAAAAATATTGATTTTTTTTCTTACCATAGCAATATGGGTATCAAATGAAAGCTAGTAAAAAGACCAGTTCAAATATATATATCATATTATGTTTATACTGCTGTTTTATTTAACACAAAAAAAGTTACTACTTTAGTTTTAGTACTTTACTTTATAGATTGTTGTGATTACAGTGATAATTATCTAAATCCGAAGGAAATAAGAAAACTAATAGCGAGTAACAAAAAAAGTTCCAAATTAAACGTTCCTATAAATAAACCCAAAAAAGGGACAATCCCCTACTACTTTGCTCGTATTGAGAGTACAATGCCCCGCGAACATAGCTCCTCTCCGCAACACAATACAAAGGGTCAAATAGGCACTATACCTTATTACTTTCCAGTCCTAAGCAAGCGTGACTGTCTTTTTCGTATCTCAAACTAACAAAACACACCAGTTAAGAATACTCCATCAAAATATAGCCAGTTTATTATCCAAACAAGAACTACTAGAAATTACTATTCAGGAACTAAAAGAAGCAAATAATGATCCAGAGGTTATATGTCTGTCTGAAACCTTTATCAAAAAAGGGTATGTAAATTATGTCAAAATATGCAACTATCAATTGGCTACTAATTTCTGTAGAGAGAAACAAAGAGGTGGCACATGTATATTAGTGAAAATTGGTGTACCTTACAAAGAGCTATCATTCGTGAAAAACTATGCAACTCAAAACACGTTTGAAGCTTGCGGCGTAGAAATTATAAATAATAAAATAATAGTTATATGTGTTTATAGAACGCCACAATCGGATCCAAATCTGTTTCTGTCAAAGTTACACAATCTTTTACACGATTTATCAAATAAATATAAATCTAAAATGAATATAGTCGTGGCCGGTGATTTTAACATAAATACACTTAAAAAGGGCAAC
The DNA here is from genome assembly GCA_963891755.1 of Pyrrhia umbra. Lineage (NCBI taxonomy): Eukaryota > Metazoa > Arthropoda > Insecta > Lepidoptera > Noctuidae > Pyrrhia > Pyrrhia umbra. The sequence continues at coordinate 5,649,787 of OY982930.1, forward strand.
ATTACAAATGGTTTACGAGACTTATCCTACAATCATAATTTAAAAATCCACATCGACGTACCTACTCGCAAATCGACTTGTATTGACCATATCTTGAGCAACATTTCCAACGCAACTGCCACAGTACTACCCCTGTATCTGTCTGATCATGACACAGCACAAATGCTAAGCTTTCCAATCAAACAGAAACCACAAATATCAGCAATATACTATATTCATAAAAGAGATTATGACGTAGCCAACATCCGAAAATTTAAGGAATGCTTGGAAAATCTTTCATGGTCCGATGTCTACCTAGAAACTGACATAAACAGTGCATTTAAATGTTTTCATGACCTATTGTGTCTACTTTATTATCTCTGTTTTCCCAAAATAAGAATTAAAGTCAATAGTAATAAGGTAAATAAACAAAAGTGGATAAGTAAAGGTTTGAGAAAAAGTTGTAAAACTAAACGAAAGCTACGATATGGATTTTACAAAAATAAAAATTTAAGTAATAAAATTAAATATAAAAATTACTCCAGTCTGCTAAATAAATGCATATATAATTCCAAAAAGAATGCAAATATAAAATATATTCATACTCATGATAATAAGTGTAAAGCCACATGGAATATTATTAAAACTGAAATAAATAGTAACAATTATAAAGACAACATAGAATATATCAAATTCAATAACACAATAACTACAGACCCAGTAAAAATAGCTAATATATTTAATAATAATTATGTTTATTTAACGCATGAACCAGGGCAAAAATGCTCTAATAAAAATTCCTACAAAAGTACGTGTGTCAACTCAATGTTTCTTAGACCAATGGAAGTTAACGAAGTAAGACAGGAATTAATGTCTCTGTCTAACACCACATCGGAGGGCTATGATCAGATTAGTACAAAAATCATAAAAGCCTGCTGCAATGAACTGACTGGTATTCTGACGTATTTAATAAACATGTCATTTTCACAAGGAATTTTTCCTGACAAACTAAAAGTCTCTTTAATAAAGCCTTTATTCAAGAAAGGAGAAAAACATGACATCAATAATTACCGACCTATAACTCTTATCCCCATATTGTCCAAAATTTATGAGAAATGTATGCTTAAAAGGTTAACTGACTTCTGCAATAAGTTTCAAATTATTAGTGACCAGCAGTTTGGATTCCAAAAGAATAAATCGACATCTTTAGCTATCTTCTCCCTAATGCAATCTATACTTTCAAATATTAATAATAATTATATAACTACAGGTCTCTTTTTTGATCTATCGAAAGCATTCGATCTGGTATCACATGACATATTGCTGCAGAAGTTGGAAGCTATTGGTATTAGGGGACCGGTACTTCAGTGGATATCATCCTATTTAAGCGATAGGAAACAATGTGTCATCATCAATAAAAAAAACGCAAATAATGAAGTTATATCGTATTCATCGGAATACAAATATAATAGATGTGGTGTTCCACAGGGAAGTGTATTGGGCCCAATATTATTCTTAATTTACATAAATGACATTATAAAAATAACTAACCATAAATGCATTCTATTTGCTGATGATATTTCCATCATAGTCACATCTAATAAAAAACAAAATACTATATTACAACATGAACTTGACATTAATAACACAATTGACAAATTATTGCAGTGGCTTGACATTAATCGTCTGAAGATAAACTTAGACAAATCCGTTTACATCCAATTTAATCAATCAAATAATCCCAAAAACAACATTAAACTCGATATTAGTAAAATCAATGAAGTTACACGTACCAAATTTTTAGGCGTAATAATAGATAAAGACATTAACTGGAAAGAACACATAGATAACGTAAGCACTAAAATTAATAAATTTGTTTATGCATTAAAACAAGTAAAAAAAGTAACTAACATAAAAACTGCTGTAATGTCATATCACGCGTACGTAGAATCATTGTTACGTTATGGGCTAATAATATGGGGTAACAGCACTGACTTCCAAAGAGCATTCATTGCTCAAAAAAAGTGTATGAGAGCAATTTGTGGACTTAAACCCGACGACTCATGTCGACCAATATTTAAGAAACTTGGCTTGTTACCGCTACCGTCGCTGTACATTTATGAAATATGTGTATTCGTTATGAAAAATAAACAACTATTTAAGTCTGCAAATGATGTTGTAACTCGGAACAGACGAGATCCTTATAAGCTAGTGTTAAATGATTTGCCTAGACTAACTAAATACAATAAAAACTGTTTAGCAATGTGTGTGCGCATTTATAATAAAATACCAATGCATCTTAAAGCCTTAAACACAAAATTGTTTAAAATTAAATTCCATAAGTGGTTAGTTGAATGTAGTTTTTATAGTTTAAAAGATTTTTTTGATAAAAAAAGTTGATGTTTCTTTTTATTAACAAGGACATTGATTGATAATTTTGCATGCTATGTTTTATCTTAGCTAAACATGTTGTGCTATAATTTGTATCCAACACCATTTTATACCATGTTTTACGCAAATAAAGTTATTGTTATTATTATTATTATTATTATAGTTCAGAACAAAAACATAAATTAAAAAAAATATAATAATAATATAATAAGAGTACTTTTACGCAGTCTGGTTTTTTGATTTTTTTAATTTATGTTTTTTTTTAATTATGTCAAAATGGATAATATCCACGCCAGCTTAATTCTTGAGATTTCCGTGAAAAAGTTGAAAGAAAATTTGTTGCTGCTTCTGCTAGATCTTGTCTGAGTACAGAGAGTCAGCAACAAAATAGAAACGGAAAGGCAAGAGACGTTGAAGATTGTTTTAAGAAACACCCGGCCACGCCAACTTAACTCTTGACTTTACCGTGGAAAAACTATAGTGAAAATTTGTTGCTGCTCATACTGCAGCTTGCTTCAGCATAGAGAGTCAGCAACAAAATGAAAAAATGGGATATCAAGAGAAGTTGGAGATTGGTTTACAAAAAAAACGACCACGCCAGCTTAACTCTTGACTTTTCCGTGGAAAAACTATAGTGAAAATTTGTTGCTGCTCATAGCTTGTATCAACATAAAAAGTCAGCAACAAAATGGAAAAACGGATGTCAAGAGATGTTGGAGATCGGTTTACAAAAAAACTGGCCACGCTAGCTTAACTCTTGACTTTTCCGTGGGAAAACTATTGCTACAATTTGTTGCTGCTCATACTGCAGCTAGTTTGAGTACAGTGAGTCAGCAACAAAATAGAAAAACGGAAGTCAAGAGATGTTGGAGGTCGGTTTACAAAAAAACCGACCACGCCAGCTTAACTCTTGACTTTTCCGTGGAAAAACTATAGTAAAAATTTGTTGCTGCTCATACTGCAGCTTGTATCAACATAAAAAGTCAGCAACAAAATGGAAAAACGGAAGTCAAGAGATGTTGGAGGTCGGTTTACAAAAAAACCGACCACGCCAGCTTAACTCTTGACTTTTCCGTGGAAAAACTATAGTGAAAATTTGTTGCTGCTCATACTGCAGCTTGTATCAACATAAAAAGTCAGCAACAAAATGGAAAAACGGAAGTTAAAAGATGTTGGAGATCAGTTTACAAAAAAACTGGCCACGCTAGCTTAACTCTTGACTTTTCCGTGGGAAAACTATTGCTACAATTTGTTGCTGCTCATACTGCAGCTAGTTTGAGTACAGTGAGTCAGCAACAAAATAGAAAAACGGAAGTCAAGAGATGTTGGAGGTCGGTTTACAAAAAAACCGACCACGCCAGCTTAACTCTTGACTTTTCCGTGGAAAAACTATAGTAAAAATTTGTTGCTGCTCATACTGCAGCTTGTATCAACATAAAAAGTCAGCAACAAAATGGAAAAACGGAAGTCAAGAGATGTTGGAGGTCGGTTTACAAAAAACCGACCACGCCAGCTTAACTCTTGACTTTTCCGTGGAAAAACTATAGTGAAAATTTGTTGCTGCTCATACTGCAGCTTGTATCAACATAAAAAGTCAGCAACAAAATGGAAAAACGGAAGTCAAAAGATGTTGGAGATCGGTTTACAAAAAAACTGGCCACGCTAGCTTAACTCTTGACTTTTCCGTGGGAAAACTATTGCTACAATTTGTTGCTGCTCATACTGCAGCTAGTTTGAGTACAGTGAGTCAGCAACAAAATAGAAAAACGGAAGTCAAGAGATGTTGGAGATCGGTTTACAAAAAACCGACCACGCCAGCTTAACTCTTGACTTTTCCGTGGAAAAACTATAGTGAAAATTTGTTGCTGCTCATACTGCAGCTTGTATCAACATAAAAAGTCAGCAACAAAATGGAAAAACGGAAGTCAAAAGATGTTGGAGGTCGGTTTACAAAAAACCGACCACGCCAGCTTAACTCTTGACTTTTCCGTGGAAAAACTATAGTGAAAATTTGTTGCTGCTCATACTGCAGCTTGTATCAACATAAAAAGTCAGCAACAAAATGGAAAAACGGAAGTCAAGAGATGTTGGAGGTCGGTTTACAAAAAACCGACCACGCCAGCTTAACTCTTGACTTTTCCGTGGAAAAACTATAGTGAAAATTTGTTGCTGCTCATACTGCAGCTTGTATCAACATAAAAAGTCAGCAACAAAATGGAAAAACGGAAGTCAAAAGATGTTGGAGATCGGTTTACAAAAAAACTGGCCACGCTAGCTTAACTCTTGACTTTTCCGTGGGAAAACTATTGCTACAATTTGTTGCTGCTCATACTGCAGCTAGTTTGAGTACAGTGAGTCAGCAACAAAATAGAAAAACGGAAGTCAAGAGATGTTGGAGATCGGTTTACAAAAAACCGACCACGCCAGCTTAACTCTTGACTTTTCCGTGGAAAAACTATAGTGAAAATTTGTTGCTGCTCATACTGCAGCTTGTATCAACATAAAAAGTCAGCAACAAAATGGAAAAACGGAAGTCAAAAGATGTTGGAGATCGGTTTACAAAAAAACTGGCCACGCTAGCTTAACTCTTGACTTTTCCGTGGGAAAACTATTGCTACAATTTGTTGCTGCTCATACTGCAGCTAGTTTGAGTACAGTGAGTCAGCAACAAAATAGAAAAACGGAAGTCAAGAGATGTTGGAGATCGGTTTACAAAAGCTGGCGTGGCCAGTTTTTTTTAACCAATCTCCAACTTCTCTTGATTTCCCTTTTTTTATTTTGTTGCTGACTTTCTATGCTGAAGCAAGCAGTAGTATGAGCAGCAACAAATTTGCACTATAGTTTTTCCACGGAAAAGTCAAGAGTTAAGCTGGCGTGGTCGGTTTTTTGGAAACCGATCTCCAACATCTCTTGACTTCCGTTTTTCTATTTTGTTGCTGACTCTCTATGCTGAAACAAGCAGCAGTATAAGCAGCAACAAATTGTAGCAATAGTTTTCCCACGGAAAAGTCAAGAGTTAAGCTAGCGTGGCCGGTTTTTTTGTAAACCAATCTCCAATTTCTCTTGATATCCCATTTTTAGGGTTCCGTAGTCCGACAAGGAACCCTTATAGATTCGTCATGTCTGTCTGTCTGTCTGTCTGTCTGTCTGTCCGTCCGTATGTCACAGCCATTTTTTTCCGAAACTATAAGAACTATACTGTTGAAATTTGGTAAGTAGATGTATTCTGTGAACCGCTTTAAGATTTTGACACAAAAATAGAAAAAAAGCAATAAATTTTGGGGGTCCCCATACTTAGAACTGAAACTCAAAATTTTTTTTTCATCAAACCCATACGTGTGGGGTATCTATGGATAGGTCTTCAAAAATGATATTGAGGTTTCTAATATCATTTTTTTCTAAACTGAATAGTTTGCGCGAGAGGCACTTCCAAAGTGGTAAAATGTGTGTCCCCCCCCCTGTAACTTCTAAAATAAGAGAATGATAAAACTAAAAAAAATATATGATGTAGATTACCATGCAAACTTCCATTGAAAATTGGTTTGAACGAGATCTAGTAAGTAGTTTTTTAGTAATCAGCAATTTTCCTCTACAAACAAACTTAATTATGCGGTCGGAAAAAAACAAGATAATTGCGACTTTATTGCGTATTTTTTCTTTCCAATGGTCGGAACCCTCGGTGCGCGAGTCCGACTCGCACTTGGCCGGTTTTTTCATTTTGTTGCTGACTCTCTATGCTGAAGCAAGCTGCAGTATGAGCAGCAACAAATTTTCACTATAGTTTTTCCACTGTAAAGTCAAGAGTTAAGTTGGCGTGGCCGGGTTTTTCTTAAAACAATCTTCAACGTCTCTTGCCTTTCCGTTTCTATTTTGTTGCTGACTCTCTGTACTCAGACAAGATCTAGCAGAAGCAGCAACAAATTTTCTTTCAACTTTTTCACGGAAATCTCAAGAATTAAGCTGGCGTGGATATTATCCATTTTGACATAATTAAAAAAAAACATAAATTAAAAAAATCAAAAAACCCGACTGCGTAAAAATACTCTTATTATATTATTATTATATTTTTTTTAATTTATGTTTTTGTTCTGAACTTTTTTTGTGTTAAATAAAACAGCAGTATAAACATAATATGATATATATATTTGAACTGGTCTTTTTACTAGCTTTCATTTGATACCCATATTGCTATGGTAAGAAAAAAAATCAATATTTTTTTTTATTATTTTTTTATTATTTTTAATTTTTTTCCAAACATCTTTCAGCAACAAATTAGCAACAAATTGACCCCTATTCGCTTGATCGATAAGTCTACATCCAGTGATTTCCACGCTATCTTAATCGAAAGTTAGCGTTATTGCCGATTTTTTGCGATCGGACGGAGCAACAAAATTATTTTTTTAGCAACTAATTAGCAACAAAAAAGCAACAAATTCTGGTATTTTTTATTTTTTTTTCCGCTGATTTTACATCGCCAGTTTTTTAGACCTGTCTGAGGGAACCACTTCGCGCATCTGGATAAAATATACATATGTATAGTAGCCTATAACCGTCTCCAGAGTCCCATCTATCTCTATACTAAATTTTATCTACCTCGGGTAAGCCGCTTTACTGTGAAAGCGTAACAAACTCACTTTTGCAGTTGTAATATTAGTTAGGAAGTTAGGATAGGCTTTGCAGAATTTTATGGTACCAGCATAATTCAATTTCCCAATTTATTTCATAATACATAGGCGAGGGCACGATTGCCAACAAAAAGGATTAGTGCAGTTGAGACACATCACTTATTCCTAATTATAGATATGTATATGTATAAGAAAAATATGTGTATGCAATCTATTAAATCCGGCCTCACCTAGCTATAAACAAAAATATGTTTGACGTGTAAAAGTGTTATTTTATAACCTACTTGCAAAATAAATATCATTTAGCATTTATTTATCGCTATCCCAAGAAATTGTATTTTTATAATGATCCGAAGTTTTTAAGTTTTAAAGCTTTATATATCAATGTTAAAAGCACTTAATTGACACGAAATCTTAACTTTTATTGCATGACAACAAAAGCTTTTCCCCACAGACATTGCTACATATCTACGAAAATATAATTATGCTTCAATAAAATATTTCTTGTTAACTTGTAGCAAACGAAGATATTTAAAATCAAAACTTAAACTAAACAATTAAGTAGTCTTGCGTAGTTTGAAACCGCAACACAAATTAAATTATTTACTCAGCGTACGATAATTGCCGTTATATACCACAGTCGTGTAATGTGTTATTTAAATATTATAATGATTAATTTTAATTCTTCTTACCATGTTCAGTTTCATGAGCATTTATCATTTCCGTGGATTCTTCAATTAAGACAATAAGTAATTAATAAGATAATGTGGGTAAATTGTGAAAGAATGTCAACGATCAATCTTTAGCGTTTTCATATATCTATCGTTGTGTCCGACAAAATCTGACATTAGATAAGCACTTATTTAACAGATACATTTTTCATGTATCGAGAAATGTACGCGACGCACCTATACATAAAAGACATGCATTGTTTTAGAGTTGCGAACCAAAATAGTAAAATGTAACTTATGGTGCGACTTGTCCGTCAAGAACTACTAAAATTTGGGACGGTTATAATGAAAGATTGTAAATTATATTGAGCGGAGCACCACTATTCAACGCGGACGAAGTCGCGGGCAGAAGCTAGTAAAGAAATAAGAGGCTACATAGGCCAATGTTCATCAGAGGACCACTATATTATACTAAAATATACTAGGCATAATAATACTCACATACAAACTAAATAAAAAAAATAGAAAATTATTGTCATAATTTATTCAATTTCATCAAGATCATGAAAGCGCCAGTTGAATCTTTTCATAAATATACATGACTGTTCCTGTTCAACCGTAGGCTGTAAAATTTTTCGATTTTCCTAAATTATAACTACGTCGGCTTCCCCCGAAGGAGAAGGAGTTGTATCCTATAATTTGCAGGAGTAAATAAGGAGCATTTTATATAAATATAAAAAAATATGTTGCGTCATGTAGAAGGCCTTATCCGGCTTCTCATGATTTTCCTATAATTGAAATAGGACACGTTATACAGGAATAAAAACTTGTAAAGTATCGATACTATAGTTGTAGATTAAACACCTCGTTATCGACACAGCTATAGAGTGACAATCACTGCAATTATCTTCAGTTTTATGTTTTTGTAACACGCACGCTTTGTGGTGTTTCCCACACGAGAAACTTAGGTACGTGCGAGTTTTTATTTCGGGTTATTTCCTTTCGTTAGCCGTGGTGCTCTCGTGTACGAGTGTGCGGGTTCGAAACCTGGCAAGTACCATGATCATGCTTTCTCTGTATGAGAAGAGGCATGTGCTCAGCAATGGGTCAATATATAGGCTAATGATGATATTTGCTTTGGTATTTTATAACATTTGTAGATAAACTATCAATGGAATAAACAAAAAAGCTCTAAACTTCGTATTAAATTGTGTATACAACAATCAATGAGTACCACACTGCCAAACACATGGCTGGTTTAAACGATAATAAATTATGGATTGTATGGTCACCCGTCTGGCCAAGCCTCATTATTCATAAAGTCAGCGTATAAGGTTGATGCTGCGTGCAGATAAAGATTTTAAATGTTCAAAAATTAGATGCTGCGAATATAAACTATGGTATTCTATGTGGTTTTGGACCATCAAGGAAAATTTTCACGAAACCGTTGGTTTTTTAAGTCGTGATACAAAAGGAATATTTTTATGTTCTCTAGATTTATTACGAAAACGACTTTGAGTATGAAAGCAAAAAAGATTTTTTGATTTATAAAAAAACCACTACCTTATGAAGATGTTTCAGTTATTTATTTATTTTGCATTGCAAACGATACAGAAGCTTTTGTATTACTTTTTTATATCACTAAGTTATCTCGTTCTTTCTATTTTTATTTTATCTTACACATAAGTAAGGTAGCAAATATTTTACAAAGTGTTACATACTTCACATCAAATCTAAGATAAATATTATAGAGCAATTTCACTTCATTTTAATAAATCCATAATTAGGCATTGGCAAAAAGGCTAATTACCATAAACAATACCTGATAGGGAACATTGGCGGCAATCTGCATAAAACATTGACGCAGGTATGCCTATAATTGAGATTTGTCTGGCCTCGCGTGATCGATTCCTGTGGGGAATTGCTTTGTCTTGTCGCGTCGCAATCTCTTGCGGACGTGTGATTGCGCACTTATTCGGTGGTTTTTGTTCGTGAAAAGCCAAGGAAAATACTCAGTGACTTTGAACATTTCGTTGGCAGAGATAATGAATTGTGTGAATGATTGAACCACTTGGTCGCCATGGGAATGATCATTTTATGACAATGTTACGAAAATTATAAAAATCTTGAAACTACATGACTAACGATGTAGAGATAGATATTTAGTACTCTATTACTGTTTCTGACAAAGACACAGAGTTTTATCAAACATACAATACTATGAAAGTTGCATTTCGGCTGCACTCTACTTAGATGAGAAGATAAAGTCCTGACTGATTTCTTAACCACTTTGTGTGACATGAGATAATTCAGTCGGGTCGTTGTTCATGTGTAGGTTAATTATTACTTCTCTACCGATTAAAATAAAAACTATAATTGGACTTAACAAGTGCACTTAATAATTACCCTATATTGCCGGCTCAATAACAATTACAATACAGTGCCGCTGATTATATCTTTCGTTACTTATCTGGTTATCTTTCACATGACAATTGAAGTCTTTATATTTCACGACCTTTATAGTCGTGAAATCTCATACACATAAAAATTCCATTCAAGTTTTGTTCCGAAAATTATGAACATTCTTTCTCATAGTTGGACTCGTTAACTGTATTTGGTAGTCCTTGCTCTCGATTAACAATATTAGTGAAAAAATCCCATGAAACGGAATTTTGTTATCACGTGTGTAATCTGTCGATGGCAACAAACAAAATGACATTCTCAGTGTTTCTAGGTTTACGATGGTAAGTTAACGAACTGCGCGTGCGACTCGATGGTTTACATGTACACGTAATTTTGGTTTACTATCTAACGAAGCATTCATACAGTGTAATTTGCCGTCGTGTAATTTCGGAAAGACTGCACACGTATAATAATGTCTCGATGTGACATCACTTAGCCACTTTTTCAGCTTAGTTCGAAAGACAAAAATGTAAAGCAGTGCCTAGATAAGTGTGTGTTTGCACAATTTAAACTTGACCCATAAGCTTATGAACATTCGAATTTGGTACAAAGGTATATCACACGACCCATTAGTTTGTTTTGGCATTTCTTCTCAGAGGACATCTAGGAAATGCCTAACAAAATTATTGACAAATAATGAATAAACATTAGTGTAAAAAATATTTAAATACCCTAGTTAAAAATAAATAATTTTATATTATTCAATTTAGTGATTTTATGCAAATTAAAAATAATCTTAACTAAATAGTTTGAAAAATTGTCCCAAGATTTTTTATATCTTGATAGGTACTTCTTACTTTCAAACAAGTATGTAGTGAAAATTAACATCTGTTAGTAGGTAATTGTGTATCCATCAGCTGTCTACGATATTTTTTACGTTGAACGCACTTTATGCTCTAGTTGAACCGTGGGAAATGCTACTGTATCAGGGCCCTCCAGCCTCTGTGCTAGGAAGAAATGGCAAAGGTGACGACATTGCATTTTGCAGTTGCTTGCTTACTTACCAAAGGTAATGGTATGCAATAAATCAATATTGTAATACGTATACAAATTCACACGTTTTTCATAACGAAACAATCGATTTTCATGTCAGTGCGCAACTGATAACGTTCTAAGATAATCGATAGTAATTTGCGGTTGACAATAGATCGAATGATGAAGCCGATTCAAGGTTCCTGTATCCTGAATCTTAAAAAGCCTAGTTTAGAATACTATCATATCCTTTTATGAGGCGAACTTAACTGACTGTGGATAATATAATATTGAAAGACTATCTATTGAAAATAATTTTAATTAAGTACAACTTCAATGAAATAAGATTGTAAAGGAAAGAATAAATAAACATTTTGTTACAAATATTTATGAAATTTAAATAAATAACTGGTCCGTGTTCAAATTTTTGCATAATTTAAGACATTAGGTGTTTAATTTTGCATGTTATAATCTTGTCCCCGATAATTAATTAACCCTATCAAATGCCTTAATTTTAATTCTCGCAATGATACGAAGAAGACTCAACTGTAGACGTATTAAGAACTAGCTAGCCACCCCTTTTAACCAAGACTTACGTATTTTCGTAATTTTCAATACAATCTTGGGGTTATCGGGAGGTTAATGCATTTTCCTATTTCATACATTCTTATAGATAAAATACATGAGAATTACATGTGTAACATGGATTCCATTGATATAAGCCACTATTGAAAGATTTATTCCCTATCCCTCTTTACGAAAGCTCCTGTAACTCCAGTCGTAATTAAGGTGAAGAGTAGATTCTTCAATAGGGGCGTTTGATGAAAACTTACCTTAGAAGGAATGTTCACAAAATAGCACGACACTGTACACAACTTGTAACAATCGGTACCGGTGACAATGATCGTTGTTTAGCGTGCAAAGCTGACTGGTGGCGCGCCCCGGCCTCGTCCGCGTCTTATATACGCACCCCACGGCTCCCCGACGCAGCGAAGATGCCGCAATGTCGCCCTATCGTGATGGATGTCCCTCCAAACGTACGGATCTTGGCTCTGATAGTACATCGATAACCGTGACTAAATATCACTGTTTCCAGCAACGTATGTATCGATTCACACACGATGACATGGCTATTCGATTCTCGTACATTGCTGGTTTGATAGGCCGCAAGAACAGCTACTCTTAAACTCATGCATCAATGAGCTTAATTTTGTCGCGTGATCAAACTTTACTTAAAGTTAAGTTTTCGTAACACGTGTGTTTCGGACTTTTGTTGGCATTGTACCGGTAATTATTTCATAATGTAATGAATTTTGTGCCTGCCTTCTCAGTTATAAACCAATTAAAATACCAAATTAAATGACCGTGAACCTTTATTTAAATTTCTTTTGCGTTGGTCTTAATCCTCCTCTAATTATTTTAATTGCCAGGCTAGTTTCTGGATGTATCTATGGCCGATAACAATGCTGTTAATATAACTTATACCACTATAATAAAATAATTAGAATTGGAGGCATTGTGATGATGTTATATAGGTAATTAATTTATGATTTTATTTCTACTTGCTTATATGTGTAAATAGCCTCTGCCCGCGACTAAAATCAAAATGCTGGGATTAAAAGTATCCTATAATCAGTTCCAGGTTATAAACGATGTGTGTACCAAATTTCATTTAAATCTGTACAGCCGTTTTTGATATTAGCCCATACAAACACGACTCATCTACAGATTTATTATATGTATATTTTAATATTTATAATATGATAATATAATAACCCAAGTTGTTACAACAAAACATAAAAAAAATAAATGATAAATCATACATTTAATGCTTATGTAGCAAACAACGCAATTAGTTTTTCAATTAATTAGAATTTTGTGCAACTGTCAACATGAACCAGAAGTAACTTCTGCTTACACAGATTTTATCTCAATTTTAACAAGGAAACTGTTGTAACATCTTAGTTCATATCTGTGTATCACAAGGAGTTCCGCGATACCGTCCATAATATAAGCAATATACAAGTCTAAATAAAATAGTGGTAGGTATAATACAATACAGCTGAGCGTGGTTTACAATACGTGTGCATTATGCCTAAAGTACAATATAGTTCGTTACACTAAGTAGGGCAGAGCTTCTTCCTTGTAGCTATCCTTGCTGCATCAGGCGGTGAAAGCGACTATCTGTCAAACGCTCATGATGAGGAAGTGGTTCATATGTGTAAACCTTTATATCCTTTCGCACGCTCCTAAAATATTGTAGACTTACGCAAGATTTTAACAATACTTGTACCTATGTCAGATTATTTGTGAAATATAGACAAATATATCCATTTATGCAAAAATTGTTACGTTGCAGTAACTTCTGTGAAATATTACCTCATTATTTTAAATAAGCATTTAAATTTTATAAGTAGTAATATACTCATCTTACGAAATATGTAGACAACGTTATTTTATTGTGATAGCAATCAATAATCAATAGTAATTTTATTGTTCGCAGACAAGCACTTCAGTCTTGATATTCTCTTAATAGCGCTATAATAAAGACACAGAACTTAATTTATTCATATAACTTGAGACAATCGCGATGCGACTGGTGCATAAGGACATGGCCGAAGTTTATAAAAGCATAAACCTTTCAAATGTTAAATATCTATTAAATTTACACTGACTGATAATTTGCTACATAGCATGTCTAAGTACACGTATGCACCTTGAAATTTGTAGATAGATGATGAGATTATTATTTTTATGAATATAAATAATAAAATAAAGATTGTGAAACAACCTAAATTTTTCACATCGTGCGAAAGTATTTCTTTATCACAATAGACGTTTAGTTCACCTACTTACATGACCACACACGAAGTGCAAGGTCGATACTGGTTATAATATTTTAACATACTGGATACTGAATATTTAGCTTATGAAAATCTAAAATAGAATGTTTAGCCTATGCTAAAAAGAACCCTGCAAAATGCATAGAAGATGCATTTGAAGTATGAATTGGGTCAGGCTACATATCTACGAAATATATAATATCGTGTTGTATGCCCAGGCTGTAAAATCAGTCTTCTTCTCCTCTGCGTGGGCTGCAAGTTTTACCAGAATATGGAATGGCAAAATAAATGCCATGAATAATTGTTAAAAAAACTATTTAATTATTGTGTACAATTTCTCAATTCCGCTGGTTTTTTTATCCGGGAACATTAGATAATATTTGACTTTTTGGCTTCTGATTATCCCATATGTATAAATGTGCTGCAAATAAGAAGAGTAATGTCAAAGTGTCATCGTTTGCGCTTCGCGAGGGTTTCATTACAACATGCTCGTGCGAAGCTTGCGCCGCCGCCGTGATCGACGAAATAACCAAACGTCACACAGGACCCCTGAGACTGCAAAATGTTATGTCACTAGTTATCTTCGACGGAAGACTAACGAGCATCGTGATGCGCTAACACGAAAACAACAATATTTAAGAAAAAATATTACTATGTTTTTATTGGAATAATTACTACAATATTCCATTACATATGAAAGTTGGATTGAAGATGCATTTTGCTAGCTTCCACCACTCCATCTATTGCAACTGGATGTATTACTGAAGACTTTTGTAGAGAAAGTCTTTGTTCAGGAGAAGGCTTTGTACAAATACATTTTTTTGGATCGACTGTAATTTTTTTCTCATTAAATTCTTGTATTCGACTTAATATAAGAGCGTTTTCTTCCTCTAACAATTCCTTTTCGCGATACAAAGCTCTTTTTGTCAATTCTGCTTTGGAGATTCGGTGCCATAGTCTTGTCAATCCACTTGTTGCTGTAATAGCATTTAAAACAAGTGAATCATCCGATGCTTGTCTACGAACATTTAGTTTCGATTGCGTTGGGGAATGAGGCAAACATGAGCCAAATGGCAGAACCTTTTCTCGTTGTGTCTCAAATTTTCGACAAAGTCCTGCCATACGTAGAATTTTATCGACTTTTTTGTATGCTTGCTCCAACCATTCAACAGCGTCATCAGATACTTTCACCAATATTGCTAGCTGTTTGACATCTGTATCAACTCCATTGTACATTAGGTGTTTCAACCTGTAGCACGCATCTCGATGCCTGTTACGACGTTCTCTGAATACTGCCTGTTTCGTACCAGATTCGTACGCTGCCAATTCGGAACGTAATCTTCTAAGTAGGCCGTCACTATTTGCAATTTTCTTCCCTTGAGAGGCGATTATATCAGCCATCAGATTCTCTTTTCTCCTCAATTTTCGCACAGCTTTTTGATTTTCAGCGGTACCGAGGACGTATGCTCTAAGCACAGCTTTATACTCATCCCATACTGCATTATAATTGTTCTCAAGGAATGATCTCAAGTTTTCTCGCTCGTCAACGTATTTATTGCGTTCTTCGTCTGCTTTTACCATATTTTCACCTCTTGTAGTCCACGCCAAAGTATCAGCTGTGTTATATGCATGGAACAGAAGTAGTTGTAAATGTGTTTCGGCTGCAGTGTGATCAGACATTATATTGCTAGTCTCATCATCAGCTCGTTTTAATAATTCACTAGTTCGGCAATCATTCTGTTTTGACAAGTCCTCTAAATCAGATAAAAATTTGTTGATCATCCTATCAATAGTATCGCAGAAACTGGCAACCGTCCGCTGAAACTGGTCGTCGGCAACGTCCATGAGTTTCATCGTAAATTCAATAACATGATCTTTTTTATCGTAAGCTCTTTCGAAGACATGCCACATTACTTCAATATCCTGTCTAAAAATAGGTTCTTTTATTTTGAGCATCATCGCGCGCCAACTTTTATCAAGTTCCCCACGTCTAAGAGCTTGTGCAGCAATCTCACGGTTGAGCTCTTCACGCTTTAATTGTTTCCGTGCTTCAATCTCTTGCCTTATCTTTTCTAATTTTTTCGCCTCCTTTTTGGCTTTTTTCTCTTCTTTGCTCAACCCCATTTTTAATAAACTTTATGTATCCTGTAAATTATCAAAATCTTTAGAAAATATCACAAATGTCAACACACTGATTTTTGCTTTTTGATTGATATTTTTTATTAATTAGTGAAGTGTCAGTAATCATTTGTGGCTAGTCATACTTTTTGTAAAAAGTTTTGATTAAAGTAAATTTTACAATCGAACTGCATAGTAGGTGTATTTAATATTTTTTATATCAAAATACAATTAATAGTGTTTTTGTTCTAGCCCCGGTATCAGGCACTGGTGGGTGGATGCGAGCCTTTGCAAAGTTTTCTTCATAAACGTTTGCCAGAAAATTTGAACAGCGAAGCAGCTTTGGGTACAGTAGGAGATGTAGCACAGTGCGTGCAGTGGCTACGATCTACTTTCTTATACGTACGCGCAGCTCGGGACCCCAAGAAGTAAGTATTTTCATTTTCAGTATATAAGCGTAATCAAGCCTGAAGGCTGTAGTCAGATTTGTAAGAAATTAGACAGAATTTCGCTGTTACCACAATACTTTATGTTACAGCAAGTAACAGTTGCTGTGCTAGTACGCTACAACTTTCTTTACATATTAAGTTCAAAGGATTACATGCATAGGATTTCAACAGCTGATAATAAAATTAATGTGGAAATAGAACAATAAAGTTGCACACCTTTTTCATTTTTTAGGAGTTTTGCTAATATTGCTACAATTAGAATATAATGATGTATACATGTTCACACAGGTATCTTGGTTTGCCGCAAAATTCACCGCAGCATCTTATCTCCAAGAAAATTGAGGGTAAGTCCTGCCAGTTCCTAACTGAACTAACCAAAGTCTATTTTGTACTTCATACCTTGAAAAACATACGTATTTAAATATATGTAGCTCGCAATTAATTAGCTAGTGACTAAAGTAAACTTTAGTTTTACATCTGCCGTTGATAAATTATTTTAGCGCTACAGGATAATCGCGCTATTTATCTCTATTGTAGTGCCTTTTGGTTGTTATCTCAACAGTATAGTAATAAAATTCCGTTCATTAAAATTAATTACTCGACCCATTAACTCCTCACATTTATTGATGTTATTTTTGATTAAAATATATTCTACATAAAAATGTTAATCATGAATTAATCATTTTTACTACATAGTTAAAGTTACCCTTGGAAAATTACGCGCAACAGAAAATAAACCGATGTTGATCTAGAGTCTTAAACTACAATTCTACGCACCAACAATGAATTTTACAACAATTGGATTTTAACTCAAAAGTTCAACGCCTCTTTTTAAATCTAGCTATTCTCAGTTCAAATCATGTGAATACTTAAAGTAGCTGCTGCGGGTGATTATGTTTTTCTTTAAGGAATAAAAAATGTTGAAACAGTCGATTAAGTTTTATAATCGTCCGTTAGTTTTGAGTATTTACGAAGTCAGTTAAACAAGTTTCAAATCATTAGTTTTGTCGGAAGACCCCATCAAAGAAAAACAGATATAATTGTTACGATAACAATATTTTATTGCACAAAAACTTAAATTCAAATTATAAAAATATTTGAAGGTCCGTCCATTTAAGTCATTTATTAAAAAAAACTTTAATTGTACGCATTTAAAATGTCGTCAATGAAGTAATTTCACAGCAAACAATTAAATCGTGGCATTTTATAGATGAACTAATGAAATATTCAACATTACCTTATCTATATGTATTATCTACGATTTTAATAAATTCATAACTGCTTATACAATAAGTGGCAAGAATCCAGTGGCATCATCATCACTGTGTAATTGCAACATATTATTTAAAAAAAAAGATATTAATCTGCTTAGGTATAATTACATCAACAACTTAGGATACATACAACAAAGTTACTTATTAGGTCAATTGACGCATCTAATAAATTAACATTATTTATCAAGGAAGTTTTTTTCATTAGACTTGAGAGCCTAGAAAGAAACTAAAAAGTGGATGTGGTCTGCAATAGAATGGTTGATAGCCATGGATAATGTAAGCGTATCCAAATATTTGGTTTTCACATCACCATAACTAAATAGCCTCATCGCCATAGCCATATCGAGGGAAATATCGCCAGAGTAATTAATAACTGTAAGCCTAATAACTGTGGAGAATTCACGGAGGAAAGAAAGGGAGATTGTGTCATTTGAACCGAACCTTCCTCACTGTCACGTCACAGGAAAGCGGGCATAGAAACACCTACTCTTATCTTTCTTGTGCTCTGACTGTGCCTCGCTGAGGCAAAACAGCTATCGCAATAATAACATATTCGATAACTACGAGCATAACGAATTTACAGTGGTTTCCACATCATTGTATCAAATCAATTAACGATTGGTTAGCTCGTGCACTTGGCTCGCAGTTGAATACCAAATCATTCACTAACTTACGTCTCGAAGTAAAAACGCAACTGATATGCGTTTATATCAATGAAGTTGGTACGTTCATGACCTTGAGTCCTCTTTCTTGTAATCTATCATCGAGTTTGTTAGCGTTGCGTGTCACTCAAGTTCGCTATCCCCGGTCCTGAGCGGCCTCGCTTAAGTTCCGGATCTTGATTGATGGATGAGTGTTGTAGACACGCGCTGATCCTTAGCATTTGTCGATGCACGCGATCCTCTTATCCTTGGTGCAAGTGAAGGGCTACTGCGTGTTAGCTTTAATAAAAATACAGTAAAAATAAATTACCGTTGCAAAGTGCATACAGGTGTTTCCAAAAATGATGACAGCAGATATATTCATCCAAGTTGATTGTTTGGAAGACAAATGAAGATGACTATACCTACGCAAAAGAAGTGGTCCGATTAATTCCATTGTTTGTTCAAATAATTGTCGTCATAAGCAATACCCATATTGTTAGTGCCTTCGCGCCGAATGCTGCTAACTTATCTACAGCACAATTATTACATGCCCTTTTAATCGTAAAGCTATTTCTGATGTCGTCGAAGACACTTAATGTCTGTGTGTTTGTGCTAAATCGTAGTAAACGCTTGTAAATATCACGTCATTGGAATGGCAATTATGTTTATTCATCTTCACTTTAGTTATAATAATTGCTATTTTGACCCTTGATTGGATCTTCTCCACATCTACGTTGTCATTCTTCAATGATGCCCTTATCTGGAAAAGTTGAAAGAGCATGATGCATCTTCTCACCATATTCATATCGTACCTACCTACCTAACTGTTCACCTATAGAGTTGTTTGTTCTCTTGTAATCGACATTAATTAATTACTGTAGGTATACTGTGAATAATATACCTTCTTAGCAAAGGAACTTTTTTTTTCGAAACACATCAACTTACTTCTATATCAGTAACATAAATCAGTATTTCTATTTCATTTTAAGATATTTATCATTTAATCTAATTATAAAATTAGGTAGGCATCATTTTTACGTTTTAGTTCCACGAAATCGATACACGGCGCGTTCTTTACCTATGCCTTTTGAATACAATGTTATCGTCACATAAGATCGATCCTGTGCAAATATCATTCGTTTGGTTTACAGAGTTATGTGTTAAAGCGATGAACGGCCTAGCTTCTTCAGGTCTCATAACAATGGATGAAGCTAGTTGTATTGCATCAACTGAAGCAGGACGACTAATGTCCATATTTTATTTGGATTTGGAAACTATGAAGCTGATTATGAAGGTAAGGGGTCTATCTTAGTTAAGGTAACTCATAGCTGAAATATCCAGTTGCTTATAATTTCCAGCATAAACTTGATTTTTGATTTAAAGGGTTCGGTAACTAACAGATGAAGAATAAAATAAAACTTTTTCAGCTACTCACTTAATTAAGCTAAGTAACTTCTCATTAAAAAAAGACTACACTACTGAGAAATTTCCCCCTCCTGTATCGTGACTCGTTTACAATGTTAGTTGCCCCGTGCGGAAATCCAACCCGCGCGATACGCAGCGCAGCAGCCAGAATAGAGCCGTCAAAAAGTATTTTTATCCACAAGCTGAGGCAAGGGCTTGATTAATCTAAAACTTGACGTCTCTATTGGAACTGAAGTAGATGTTCTAATCCAATAACGGCTAGAAGCAGTATTTTAGGGGCTTGATATCTCGTGCATGTTGTAAAGGTCACTCAAGGGAACTGGGATGTAACGATGTTCGGAGGCGACCGGGCGGCGGCGGCGACTGGCTAACAACCCGTCATTACTTAGAGCTGCTATATTATATTATTTACTAGCTGTTTACCGCGATTTCACTCGCACCTTGAAGGAAATACTTCTCGCACCTAGATAAAATCTACCCAGAAGTTAAGCAATGTCCATACCAAATTCATCATGAAAGCCTTTTACACTAATTATGAGTTTGTATTCGCAATTATAATTAGTAGTTATGTATGACTATGCGTTTTCCAGGATTTTACCCACATTCTGTGGAAGCTACTTCGTGATCCCGGATAAAAACTGTCGTCGACGATTTAACTCAGACATTGGAATATAAATCTCTGTCTATCTGTTTGTAACATTTTCACGGTCTAACCGCTGAACCCTTTAGGTGAAAATTGGTATGGAGGTAACCTGAGGAAGGACGAAGGATACGATTTTTACCGGGGTGCATGAAGTATTTAGTGCTTTCAAGTAGGATACGAATGAAACCGCTGTGAGCTACCTACTTGTGAGAAATAGCTCTCTGATAACACAAGTGTTGACAAAAATCTGTCTGCTGTCTACTGTAAATCTTTGCTAGTATCGATATCGATCACAGTCCTATCTACTTAGTTAGGGTAAAACATAAACATACACAATCATTATACACCTGCATACTGTAAAGTTCAGTGCTACAAGGTGTCATCATGTGTAAGTTTAATTATTGACCTTTTTGCAAAGGTCGAAATGAGCTCTTGGGCTTAATTGAAGAATAATGAAGTACTGTAATCTGTTGAGATGTACAACTTTTTGCTTAATTGCTAAGTAACCTAGGTTTAGCTTACATGGAAAAAAAAACAGCATTGGAAAAGTCAAGTTCTTGCATGGTTAATGTCAAATGCACCATTCGCAATTGCCATTAAGTATCTTACAAAGACTACTTCAATATTGTACTCCTGCAATACGGTATCTTGCTTAAAATCCGAGGCGGTGTTAATAGTCTCACGGGGAAGGTTGCCCAAAGTTGTTTTCTTATTGATACGTATTCCGGAGAGAAAGCGCCTTTCAGTCGCGTTTAGTGGACAAACGTGTGCCCTCGTACTAAGCCTGCTAGTAGATACTTGGGAAACCGTCCCGAGACTATTTAACACCTTCACTTAGGTACCTAAACGACTTTACACTGAAAACAACTCAACTGTGAATTCCTTGAAAGTCATGAGATCAAGCTTGTAGCCAGCTCCAAATTATCCTACACCATGTGGAAATGATTGAGCACCATATCGTTTTTCGCTTTCAATCATCAGATAGAAGGCACGGAATCTCTAGAACGTCTTCTAGTCCTTATATGCGAAAGCCACGAGTTAGCGGATATGCACCTTCGAGTAGACGAACGTAGATGTTTGAACACCCTTAATAGGAACAACGCCGCCGCTACCATCCGGTTCCCAATGAAGGGGAAGATCAGTACGCGGCAGATGAAGCTCAATTGGTAAGCGAAAAGAAATTTTTTTTTTGCTTGTTGATTCTCGTCGTTTCGACCGTGGCCCGAGGGAACTAATTCACGCTTTCGGATAAAAAATAGCCTATAGCCGTCTCCAATGGTCCCATCTACATGCACTCTAGGTGCACTGGATTGCAATGGATTATAAAATAGTATTCTTGTTGAGATTATCGAAAATAGTAGATAATAGTAGAAAATAGATTTTCATTCTCCAGATCACCCATAAAAAATCATCATTCATAGTTATTTATTAATATGTAAATGCCGTTTGTTAATTAGGTGTGTAATTTAGTTGGCAAGGACATATTTTATATCTTTCATTGTTAAATTATTTATTACTTATTTTATGCATACACAAAGACTGGCTAAGTAAACAAAAATAATTTATAATGTCTAATATTGTTTGCAGCATTATTCAAGCTGTTCTAGGGTGTCTCCCGATTCCTGATCCATCTCTCAATCAAGAAGCTATGAAAATAATGAGAATTGCTGATAGAGTTTGCAAATGTAAGTAGAATCTACATTATTACTTTAAACCACATCGTAAATAGGAACCTACCTACATTGCTGAGTATTGGCCGCATACAATCAGTTTTAAGACCGTTTATCGTGACGAGATAGGTATCATAAAGCGTAGTATTAATGGTGTCCCAAAATAGGTAAGTAGGGATAAACCATCAACTAAAATACAATTTGAAGATAACAAAATGCTTATCTGTCCTTGACATAATCATAAATACCTTTAGGTATTGATTATAGAATCTGACATCTGAATCATAGGCTATAAATTCAAACCAACGATTATTTTTAACGTAAACAAGCACGTTAAAGTTTTCCTACACATAGGTATTACCTAGGAATGTAATACCGTCTTTCAGGTGTAGTAACATACGTCACCCGGCCAGATCTGATATCCCAGCAACCGCAGTTCTACTGCGCGGTGCTGAACTCGATACTACTAGCCAAGTGCGTAGCAGCCCATCTCTGGGAAAACTCGCCGTACGTGAGCAAGCAGCTAAAGGGCATAGGGCCTACTTTCAGTACATTGCTCGCATCGGCTGGTAAAGTCAATTTTATGTTGTTGGAAGAGAGTCATCCGAGAGATTTGGAAAGGGTAAGTCAACGCATTTTATACCTTAGTCTTCACTAACGAATCTTCACCAAATAATTTAGATTCTCAATAATGTTAACGATTTCGTCGAAAATAATATTAATATTTATGCATTACAAAATCAACTGTCACTTATAATTGATAGGTTTTACATTTTATGGATTATGTTGATGTTAACCTATTGATGTTAGTCCGGAATTTAATAATTTAGTTTCCATTCCGCTAGATAATGAACAAAGGAGCACCGGCCGGCAATGTTCTCCGCAAACAAGTCAGTCTGCTGCCAAAATACCAGCTGACAATGATACCAGTTGACGAGAAGACGGTGACCATACAACTTGTCCTGTTAAACCAATCCTACTTGTCTGAGAACATAGAGAACTTAACGGCTGGCGACAGTCATAAAAGTTATATCATTGTGGGCGATTCCAATAATCATCTTCTACTATTGGCAGCTTTCAAGTTAGCATTTTTTGCAAGTTTTACTTATATTAAAAATATAATAATCTTACTTTACGCGTTCACTTTTTTAATTTTTGCTCTAAATTTCTAAAGTATAGGCCTTTCTATGTTACAGGGACAAGGATTTAATAAGTATCTTTGGTGGAACTATAATGCATGAAGTAAGGCGTAAACATAATTTTGAACACAAAATAATTGCTCATTGTATAAGTTCTACTTTTGGTTAGTTTGACTGTGACATATTTATATTAGTGACTAGCGTAATACACAGCACATAGGTGTGTTTTATTCAACTTTTTCATATTTCTATTCCAGTGGGTATCGACGTACAATCAGAATATTTGTTCAATGACTTGGAACCTTTTTTAGGCGTTTCATGTACAAATGCTCAAAGAAACGATGTACAAACTAAAAAAAAACTTGAGAAGCAAACTTGTATCACGGACACATTTAAAGAACGAAAAAGAAAGAATACAGATGCTATAGCACAGTCAAAAGAAAAAAAGAAACGAGATACTGCTTTAATTGAGAATTTTAAATACCTCAAAAAAACATTTGAAGCTGCTTCTAAAAATGTAAGCACACTTAATGTGCATCAACAAAGTAACGAACATAAAGATGTTGATGGATGTGTTTCACCAAGTAGTACAACGAGCAATGTGTTGTCTACTATAGACACAATTCCAATAAAGGATAACCAAATAAATTTAGTACCAAAAGATAAAATATGTGTTGAAGATAGCGATGAGTTTATAGATGACGAAAAAATTGATAGTATACTGAATGAAATTGAAAATGAAATGTGTAAAAGTAAAGTAAGTTTAGACAATACAAGGCCATCTATAAATAACAACAATTTATATTTTCGTGAAAAAAATAACAACGTTCAAGAAAATCCTTTTTCCACAAAACATAAAATAGATGCTTTTACAAATAAATTAAATCAAAACTCAACTTGTAAGGTCAGTAGTTACAAAACGGCCTGTACAATACGAAAACGTAAGCCTACAACAACAAAATCGAATTACAATTTTATAGATCTATTAGAGAGAAATTTAAGTTTAAGCGATGACGAGGATAAAACTGAAGTTCCGCAAAAAGTTGATGGATTTTCGGACACCATAAAAAGTCAAATACGCAAATACTTGTTGAAAACACAAACAAAACCTAATATACCAGACAGAGATATAGAAACATTATTGGTTAACCCTGAAAACGAGGCAGCAAATGATGTTAAAAATGCTCTCCCAGACAAACCAGTCAGTCTGAATTGCGAAACATTGGTTGATTCTAATCATACCCACCCAGATCCTCAATATGAAATAATAGAAATATTGGGCGATAAAGACTTTCTCAAACATAATAATGACATCCAACTTACAACGGACAGTAAAAGAATTATCTGCAATTCAGATTCTCAGCAATGCAATATGAAGGATGTGAGTACTGTAGACAAGAACAATAAAATAGACTTAATTCATGGTGAAACAAAAATAAATAGGGATACAGCTTTGCAAAACATATACAACATAATACTGGACGACGAAAATTCTGCAAACAATAGTTATAATTGCTATGAAGAGAAAGTGAACACAGAAGAAGATAGTAGTTCTGAAAATGAAGAAAACAACAAATACGTAAAAAAGTCAGAACCAGATTTAACAAACAGTTTAGTGAGTGAAGTTTCTAATACTAATAACGTAAATATGAGTGAAAATAACCACATTGAATGTATTAATTCCGTTCAAAACAATAAAAATCCTAACTATGTTTTACTTAACAACAAAGAATTTCGTCATCTTTACCAGTCGACTAGGCCAGATACTTCAGCAATAAATCTTTGTACTCAAATTGATTTAGAAAACAGAGACCAACTAGTTAAAAATAACAGAGTGTCGCATAATGATGCCTTAACGACAGAAGATCTCCATCGTAATATACGTTATAATGAGCCACACTATGATGAATGTATTCATAATCCATCTGTATCTTGCATGCATCATAATTCAAATTTTATGAATAGTACACAAAACATTTCTAATACCTCAATGGACATTGAAATTAATAAACATAAGACAGAATATGTTAAGAGGTACACTTACTCAACTAGTAAACTTGACGTTTGTACTAAACAAACTCCTGAGTACTGTGTGCAAGTTATTAGAAAAGTTAAAATGGACCTTGACGTAACAGCAATAGTGTCTTGTAATAATAATTACTTTCAGAATTATAAATCAGATTCTGAACGAACACAGAACAATAATGAAGAAATAAATATTATGAGAGGTCAAAATTATGGAAATACTTTTCAGAATGCTATTCGAGACACAAATAAAATTATAACTACTAAAGCAAACAACTTCAATAATGAAATAGTAAATTATTCGGAAATAAATGTTCCTTTACCTCTGGGACATTCTGTATCCCAATCAGACAATTCTACGGGTAACAATTTTGATAATCTGCCCTGTCAAACTGTTGTTGCTAAAACAGATGCTGTTGACGAAGGTAACGAAAGCAAGAACCAGCATAATACAGTAAAAAACCAAACAGTTAATAATTTTGATGGAGTGCACATCTCTGAACTTATCGAAGGATTAAGAAGAAAAGATAATCTTAACGATAAAAATGAAAAGACACCTGGAAATAGTCAAGATAAAGAAGAAAATAAATTAAAAACTATACTACAAAAATACAAAAGAATATTAGAGTAAGTTTCTTTCATTACTGAAATAAATAAATTTCAAACAATTCTTATTGGGTAAACTGCGTCTACTGCTCCTATATCTATGTACCATTCAGTCATGAAGGATTAACAATTCACGATTTCTGCAGTTGTTTCGTATTTAAATATTATATCATTGCTTTACCGAGAATTACAAATTCTTTGGAAAAGCTGAATAATATTATATAGTACCTAACTAATTCATCTACAATGATAATGTGTAACAGTCAACTATCAATAAACAATTTATACCTTAACGTTAATTAATGTTTCAGAAAAAATTCAGTCAAACCTGTAACACCAAGCTGTTCGAGTACCAATAACACTGTGAATCGTAACCGTTCACCATCAAAAAAATCTGTGAAACCGTTTAAAATTAGTGATATTCATAAATTACACACCCCTATACCAAATACCATTGTGGACCAGAAATCTGATAGACAGGAAGATATTATACAAATAAAAAAATACAGTAATGATGAAACAATGGACAACCATGACAATTTCAAATCCAGCCAGTACATGCAATATTGTGCTGAGGTAGTGCCAATCGAAAACAATCCTGAAAATGAATCCATTAATGATTTGTATGTTGAGCCAATCAATTTACCGGACAATGTTGACTTAGAGCCCTCTAAAGACTTCAAACTGGATCAATCTATGTTTGATCCAAAAACTCTTTTACAATACGTAGCTGATGATGACGACGAAATAGTTCCGCCACCGCCAGAATTCTGTGACGGTATAACTTTCTCTCCTGGATATAACAGTGGTGAAGCTTCGATGGCTGAAGACGCAGATTTAACATTTCAAATTGATAGTAATATGGATATGGAATACAAAGAGAGTATATTTGACGATGCCTTTGCTACAGACCTAACCCCTTCGAGGGAAATAGAAACATGGAACTTATCTCAAGATGATAGTTGGGATCGTCGTGATACAGTGAAGTTTCCTCCTGCTAAATCGTTCACGGTGATGCACAAAAACACTAATAACGATTATTGTAATAATTTGCAAAATAGTATGTTGCCCAGCAGAGTAAGGTTGGGAAAATTCAAATTCAGCCAAAAAAATAAATTAAAAATTAGGAAATAAATGCTTGTAGGTAGGTAAAGTTAGTTTATCATAATTATAATGACTTTTATAACATGTACTTCTGCTTTATTTAACATATGAATAAAATTGTTAATGCCTACACGGCCTAACTTCTGTTTGATTAACTTTTACGTTCAGTAGCCGAAAAGCCGTCGTGCCTGGCTGTTACTTCGATAACAGTAGTTACAATTTCATGTAACCATCATCATCTACCTAGCCTTTTCCCAACAATGTTGGAGTCGGCTTCTATTGTAACCGGATGCAGCTGAGTACCAGAGTACGTAGAACGATTGCTTGCTTCACCTCCACAACTCGGTTACCTGATAACACGATAGCCATTGGTAAGACTAGTTGCCAGAATTTCTGGCTTTTGACTACCCGTACGATTGTCAAAGATCTGCAAATGGCAGCCAAGACAGCACGGAGGAGTCTCGGTATGATACGAAAAATCATAAATCTACCTTCAATACTTTCGGTTTTACGAGGTGGCTCCTCAGTTCAAATGTTTAGATTGAGGTACCTACATTATTTTTACATTGATATATATTTTACTACAACTTCCAGGATTTGGCCTACAAAATTTTCTCAACACCTGCTAAATCTGGAAAGTTTCGTGGAAAAATCTGAATTGGCTAGTTCTGCAAAATCATAACGTATTTTGTTCTAATTTTCCCACAGGGATAAATAAAATGGCATTAAATGATGAATAATGATGTTTAGAGCATGAAATTGACATAGATGCGCCATACCTACGCCATTTTGTTAATTTCTGTGGCAGTAGTAGAACAAAATAGGTTACGACTTTGTTTGCATTTTTCGTAAAATCAATTGGTACAAACTCTAAAAAAAAAACAGAGGATGTACGTATATTACTTTTTTCCTACAAAACCTACTGTAGAAATGGATTCGAATTAAATTTGGTACTACTAGTGGAGTGCCTGGAGCATTCAAAACCGTAAAACCTCGGATTAGAGTTATAGTGAATGAATTAATATGATTGATGTGGGATATTGTTTTTTAAACTATAAATTGCAATGTTTACCCATTTTTTTTTTGTGCTTATCATTGTTTCATTGTTTAAACAAATTATTATGAAAAAATAATGTTTAACCATATATTTTCACTTTAAACAGTATTTTTTATTTATTTATATGTTAAATCTTACCTGAGTAGACATATAGGAACATTTTTCAAAGATACCTGTGTATAAAAATAGCAGTAAAGATCTCGAACAGTGGAGGGGAGAGCGGAGCGACAGCTGCTATGTACAATGAAATTTCTCGGCTAGTTTAGTTGCAAGTAACACGTATTCTGTGAATATTGTGTTTCTATAACAGTAAAAATTTGGTTTTTTACCCGACTGCGACAGAAGGAGGGTTATGTTTTTCGAGTGTATGTATGTCCATTTCTTTGGCACGCCCTATAGCCCAAACGTCTGGACGGTTTTTGACATATGAGGTGTCGTTCGATTTGTCTAAATTGTAGTAGTGACATAGGCTATATAGATTTTCAAACTGGCGCCCGCAAATGGCGGAATGGGAGGGGGAGTTGATTTTTTTTTCCGTAGCAATATGGGTATCAAATGAAAGCTAGTAAAAAGAATAAAAATAACAATAAGAACAAAAATATATACATTTTATTACAACTTGAGACATGTTTTCATACATTCTTTAACGCTTAATACGATTCGTCATCCCGTTTAATACGCCTAACGCCAACACATATTACCTCTGCGGCAGCGGCCAGCGGCGGAAATAGAAGACCCTGATAGCAAGCGACCCTTGACTGTGCATGATGCAATTCTAAACATTGCAGCTGCTTGGGAAGCAATTAAGCCTGAAACCATTCAAAATTGTTTCAAGAAAGCAGGTTTCAGAAATAACCAGGTTGACGTCGTGTTGGAAGAAGAAGAACCCGTAATACTGCAGGGTTTTCCTGGATATTCTTCCATTGTATGAAATTCAATCAATTGAAGATATTATTGAGAATGTGAATAACACACAAGAAGAGGCTGAAAGTGATAATGATCAAGAAGATGAGTCAACTCCGATTTTGTCACACGCCCAGGCATTATCAGCAGTTAATGATTTAAGACGCTATGTAACTTCTTTGAATCAAAGTGAAGACGCACTACAAAAGTTAAATTACGTTAAAAAACTTGTAATTTCTAATGCCTCAAAAACTTTTTGTCAAACTAAAATAAGTGATTATTTTAAATAACGTGATAGATACACGGCACTTTATATAACGTACATAATTTTGAAATGTACAATTCAATACCTAATATTAATACATACGTATGTAGTAGGTCCGTTTTTTATTTCCCTATATCCCGCATAATACGCTTTCCCGCTTTAAGACGCGTTTTTGGTTGAGTCCCTGTGAAATCGTCTTAAACGGGTTTTACTGTATTTAAATAAACAGATTTTGTACTAATATTTTTTTTTCTTTTCATTAGTCGTAATTAATTACCTTATTTTTTTAAATGTACACAATAGAGTACGTTTCATTTATAATTAAACTGGCCGAGAAATTTCATTGTACATAGCAGCTGTCGCTCCGCTCTCCCCTCCACTGTTCGAGATCTTTACTGCTATTTTTATACACAGGTATCTTTGAAAAATATTCCTATATGTCTACTCAGGTAAGATTTAACATATAAATAAATAAAAAATACTGTTTAAAGTGAAAATATATGGTTAAACATTATTTTTTCATAATAATTTGTTTAAACAATGAAACAATGATAAGCACAAAAAAAAAATGGGTAAACATTGCAATTTATAGTTTAAAAAACAATATCCCACATCGATCATATTAATTCATTCACTATAACTCTAATCCGAGGTGAAAACCCCCAGGCGCTCCACTATACATATAGTTTATAACCTGGATTAACATAGGATACTTTTTACTTAGGTGCGTGAATCGTGAAAATAGGGGGGAAACAGCTAGTTTGAAATAACAAAAGGAATTATAAGCAACATCAAATTTATTTTTAAATTAGCGCAGAGAATTCATAGCAAAAATTAAAGTTAGTCTATTACACATTCAAAAAAACCGTTTCACATAAATAGGTGAGAAGTGTGATAATGTCTACAAAAATGACAATAATCTACAATTTATTACTATTTTATTATCTTGAGATTAATCACAAGAACATGTAAAACCAAGACTCACTAAACATAAAAATAATAATTTAAATTCAATGCCACGAGCAACGGCCGGACATCACAATTTTATTTAGTTGGTCTTGGTTGAACGGAACTCCAATCCTTTACTCGAGTAGTCTTTTCTAACTTGAACAGTGCGATGTTTTACAAGGGCAGGTTGAACTCACACCATTCAATTTAAAAGAAACTTGGTGCGTGCAGGATCCTCGTCATTGCCCGGTTATTAAGACAAAGCATCGACGACGACACTGTACAGTTAGAAATTGTTACAACCTCTATACTTTGCATTAAAATAATGCCCATTTTCACAGGCAAGGGATCCTAACTTCGCAACCACTAATTCCAGTGAATAATTCACTCTAGCACGTAGTTCTCAGCTTCCCTGCAAAGTTATCCATCTTGTATTCAAAAGAAAACCGAGAGTCACTGGTTCAAATTCAAATAAAAACACTCTGCAATCCTGCCTCACATGATTCATCCACAAATTCCAACCCTTGCGTTATGAATAAAGTTAAATTCCAAGTTCAAGTTGACCGCAATGTTGGAGCTTGTTACAAAGCAAAGGTCGGGCAGTTCGTCAACAAGACATTACTAGCTGAGAATATTTTTTCCGTTTAATGCTCAGCATGTTAGATAGCTTCTTAACACACGACACTTAACTAAATTTATGTAAATAAGTATATCTGGTTTAAGTAAATGAAAAAATATGACTGGCTATGCCATGATTATAATATACATTAAAAGCTAAGACTTCAACTTTTGTCTGATAAGTATACATTTTTATTAATATGAATGCAAAATCATGCCTAAATAATGCTGAATATTAAACTGGAAATATCCACACGTTTATTTTTTTCTTATTTTCTATATATTTTATATATTTTTTTGTATTTTTATATATTTTTTTAAGTAATTTCCACGCTGGGAAAATTACACTAATTCTATGCAAAGTATAGCTTGTATTTGTTATGTAACCACTCCATACTTTGTTTCATTTAAATTTACGGGCTATGCCATTTACCCTCGCACGTTGGCAGTAATAGTACAAGTGAGAAATCACTTGCCGATGTTAGATAAGGTAATAGAAAGAAACTTAAAATTATTTGATTCAATGCACAAGTACAATATACAAGTGCTTATTGAAAATAATTGAGAAAAGAATCACAAGTAAGATACTGCAAACATGCCAGTTATAAAGCATAGCCCGAAGTGCTGTTGGCACACAGGCATAATGCCATATTCAAATGGGAAGTGGTGATAAAGATAAGTTTAGGCTCAAAACCTAGCGACATCAATCACCTACTCTTGCGCCAAATGTTCACCACTAAAAAGTTATGTTAAAATAACTCCTTAAAAAT
This sequence comes from Pyrrhia umbra, assembly GCA_963891755.1. Taxonomy (NCBI): domain Eukaryota; kingdom Metazoa; phylum Arthropoda; class Insecta; order Lepidoptera; family Noctuidae; genus Pyrrhia; species Pyrrhia umbra. The sequence goes on from OY982930.1 coordinate 5,681,389, forward strand.
TATATATGTGTACTGTGGAGCACACGGCGAGTGGTGCTGATGTCGCAAGATGGTGAGACATTCACTTTTTAGTCATAATCTTGAGGTATTCAAGAGCATTTTGAGCTGCTGATGACTGTGCATCCTTGCTGGTAAGTCCTGATCCATAGCAAACCGCCACAGGCAAGGTAGACAGCTGGACAAGGCATTGGCAACGACCAGTCATTGACTTCTCTTCAATATCCACATAGGTAACTTCAAATGACTGCTCAGATGCAATCTCTTGCAAGAATTGCACAAAATTAAAGTCCTTATTGTTTAGGGGCGTCACCTGTAGCAGAAAAAAATATTTATTAGTATCTACTAATCACAGATTCTCCTATAGCCAAGATTCTAACTACAACACACTCAAAACGATTTAATTTCGTGCAATGCCCATTCCAAAAACTTTATACCCATTTCACTCCTTTTGATTCAATTTAAACCTGTAATAATATACTCATGCATAATAATCCAAAAAATATAGCGTACCTGCAACTTGGCCAGGTTAGGGCCCACAGACTGTTTGAGATGTTTGTGAAACTGCGACACCTTGTGGCTGTGACTTGTAGTCAGAGTAGAGATTTTACTATCTTTCAAGTCGGCATAGCGGGCCGCAACTCCGCCCTAGAACATAACACGAAACATTAAATGAGATGAAAATGCCGCAGAAGCCGACCGAAAGATAGTAAAACACCTGGCCAAGTGCAAACCTCTCAGGGAATGATACAAGAGCCACTCAGTTGGCTGATGCTAAACTAGTGATCTGTTAATAAATATTTCAGGTAATTAACAATAAGAAGTGTATACAATCATTTGGGGTTTGTCAATTAGTAAGGATATGAAATCATGACACTCCATAGCCAGGTTAAATAATTAATAATTATCTCTGTAGTGTTATCTTAATTATTATGTTTAATCACAAAAGGTAGATACTTAAATACAAATAGTACAATTGCATTACTAAGTGCTGTTGATATTTTAAATCTGGTATTCAATTATTTAAAAAGTTTTATTAAAAGAATCAATGCAGTATACCTCTTCCTCAGGTTGGAATGATTCCGGAGGGTTGTCTTGCAGAGCTTGCCACATCTTATATGCAGCTTGACGCTTAGCAAGTTTCTTGGACTTGCCAGTTCCCACTTCACGGCGCTTTAGCAGAGTGCACACAATGGTAAATTGACGCTCATGAGGAAGACCTTTAAAATACAAGATGTTATAATTATTTTAGGTTTTAGGCTCTAACTGAAAAATAAAATTTAAAACAGTGAATGAATAAAATTAATAATAGATAAAAGTAACTAACGTCTGTTCACATTATCATCATTTTCAGCATGGTATGAAGGCGGTGGCCAGAATCGAGACATGCAAAGCTCTTGCAGCCAACCAACGGGATTGCCCATCAATTTATCTTCAAATGAAGATACCACAGTTCCACTGTAAACAAAAGTCATTGTTAGAAAACAATAGATAATGAATTTTCACTGTGTTTATCTATTTAATATATACTTACGTCTCAGGCACATTGCCATTAGTAGACTGATCAGCTGGAGCAGCCCCAGTCAATTTATCAAGCAAAGCTTTAGCGGCTGAATGCTTAGCTTCCTTCTTGGAGCGTCCAGTACCCATAGCTGTAATTACATCTGTTATTACATTGTCGTGAATGTAAATACAGTATTGTCCACACTTGCAAGTACTCACCAACTAGATCAGCGACTGTCACTCGGTAGCGGAAAGTTGGCTCATGTATCATGCCCTCTATCTGCACCAGCTCATATTTAGGCACAGTCCCTCGACGTGCCAGCAGTTCTTGCAGTACTGATACAGGAGTTTTTAATGGAAGAGACTCCATTTCCTGAAAGTATTAGTATTTGTATTAGTTATGACATTGTAGTTTTCTTATTGCAGCATTAACAAAATTCTTGCTGCACTAAATCAATTGAAATAAAACATGCAATGAAATTAAATTGCACAGTATAATCATTTCCTGCAGGTAGTAGTAGTAAAAATGCTTACAAAAATTAATGAATACAAAAAGGAGCTTACTCTCTTAGCTGCTTCATCAAGTGGCAAGCGTTCCAAGTTGTTAGGAGGTTTGGGCCTGTTCTGATAACGACGGCGTGGGCCGTGCGGAGCATGCTCCCCGTCCGGCCCGGCGCCGTGCACAGCCATGCCATGCACCACGCCCGGTATGCCACCAGGCACCACTCCCGGGTGCGGGTGCACTACGTTACCGTCCATCTAGGTAAAAAAAAAAACTCTATTGCAAAATATACACAGTAATGCATTGATTGCAGCCCAATTACCGTCAAATTACGAAAATTCCTAATCAGATTGCAGCAAAACGGGGTGTAAATAAGATTCACTGAAACATAAGACTTCAATAGTTCTAATAAATAACGTACCTGAGTTCTAAGAACATACATCCTAAATTTTCTTAATTTGCACCAGATCGTATAGATATCAATCACCACTCCCACAAAACTAATTTATTAGGTGTTTCAATGCAATCGTACAGTCTCCACTTCCTTGAAATTAAATGAATGAAAACAAGGAACGTCTTGCATTCACTAATTCTAAATGCACTGGGCACTGGGTGGGTCGATCAAAATTTCACGAGCAAGCGAACTCTAGGCGTGAATCTAGCTCTGTGACATGGCGGCCGCCAGCCATTACAGTAACTCAAAATGGCTACACCGCATGCCGGCATCCGGCGCCTTTCCATAACAAACTTGGTTAGTCGGTTCAGCTGATTCAATATTTGACATTAGAAACTAGATTTATTTTGATTTAATGAACAATCTCAGCTGATTTTACGAAAAAAAATAATGACCACGGCTTTTATGTGTAAGAACTTACCATTTTTAAAATTTTCTCTTTTGAAGAAACTTATTAAACCAACACTGTAAAGATACAAATTATCGATTACTTATTGGTATTTAGCGTTTATTTTTAATTTATTGAATGAATAATTACTAACCACGGAAAGAAAGCTGCCCGTAGCTGCTTCAACAAGATTATTGAAATTTGTTAGATTTACCGGTTGTCAGAGCGAAAATTTAATACTCCCGAGCGAAAATTGAATAACATTGTGAATATGAAATAAAATTAATGAAGGAAGTGTGAAACGAATAATAAAGTACAACCTAAAAGAGAAATCTCTAAGGAAATTGAACTAATAAAATTTTAACAAAATTATAAGTTAGATAGCTAAATCGTTTATCCATTGTGAGCACGATAGATATTTTTCGCCCTTGAATTTAATTACGAATGGATGTGCTAATAAATTTAATAAAGAGGCAGTAGAATAATGGAAAGCATTGTCCCAAACGATGTTTTTACCACTAAGCATTGTTTCAATTTCCGTATTATTTGTGTATTGGCCTAGTACCGGTCGCAAAGGTTACGAAATATTAAAAGATACAGCATTCAATTCAGGAGTCTCCCAAATTTCGTGGAAAATTCTTAAGTCTGGTAACTCTGACACAAGATGCAGACTTGAATAAAATATTTTAGTATCATGCAACACCTTCATTTAAAAACTGTTACTATACTAGCGCCATTGATAAGTGCATACCTACCGTCAGTTCTTGTGCTTAAGCTAATAAGCAAAGAGTGTAATAATTATACAGGCATAAGGGATTTTAAAAAACGTGATTGATCGGTCAGCGAGTATAAATAATTATGCTTTCTATGGTATTCATGGATGAGTAGTACAGTTTGCAGAAGGAGACACTCCATGTCTGGGAGAGCACTTTATACAGTCGGTCCAGGGGCCGAACCACCTGTGGGATGTTCGAGTTACCGGGCCCTCGGAATAAAACTGGCCAAGTGCGTGTCGGGCCACGCGCAGTAGGGTTCTAGGGTTTTATTTATTTTAATTTATTTTTGTTTTATTTTATTCAATAGGTACAGATACAGATAACAGATTAACATAGTACAAAGGATATTCATTACAGAACATAGTGTATAAACCTGAGATCCAATTACAACTGTACACAACTTACACAATAAACATGCTTCGTTATTACATTAAGGTTACCTAATTTAAAGAAAGAAAATTAAATTTAGTTAGTTACAAGTTACATGATAAATTAGTAGATTAGTAGTAGTAGATTTAGTAGACTATAACTCTGTAACTGGTTAAGCCTACTTAGCTGTGATAGTTTTTCTAGTACAGCTTGGCACAAAAGAGTAGAAATTAATAGGGGCGCCACTTTGCCGTTCGTGTGGCAACCCGCTGCGACCGTATAGCGTACCATGCTATCGTCTTGATACTAAGCTGTATTTCTATAATTAAATCCATGACCGTTATTTGAAGCTTACTATTTGAGATAGGCCCTATCTGTTTTCCGGTGCTTTATGTCCTTTTCTTTCTCTCCTGTACATCTGTCTCGCTCGCACACTCCCCACTAGGCAGGTCCGAGCTCAGTCGGAGGCTCGGAGGCATTCACGAATCATTGGCGTCTTGTTTTCCGGCGAGTACGGTTGTCTTCACCTACATTAAACCGTAAATAGAAGTATCACCAGCGCGTGAGTTAATAAAATTTTTAAACGGTTTTACCGTTCGTATTTAAATTCGATTTGATATAACCTTTGTAATTCAAATTGATTACGGGTATGTAACGTATTTTAGCGTTATTTTTCTTGTTTCTTTTTGTTTCTAGAAACATTTACCTATTGTACTTTCTCCTGGTTTCAGTATAAAGTGTCATAATTATTACTGTGTCCTAGTGGTGAATTTTTGTTGTTTACAGATTTTACATATACTTTTTAAGAGGGTAGGTCACCTTTTAAAAAGTTTTTACTTTTAGGATGGATGATTTAGATAGCATGTAGGTACTATATGTGAACCGTGAGTGTTGAGGAGCCGCGACATGATTTATCGCGGGATCCCCAGTTCTCGGAAACGTGCAAAGACAAATCGGCGGATGCACAAGTTAATCCGAGAGGTGAGTGAATTATGTATTATTTATTTGTGTGTGTCTGCTGACACTATAGTTTCGGCCTATATAAATCATGATATAATCTTAAATAAAAGAGTAACGAGTATCTTAGAACACGCAGTCGTATCATTTACACTGGTGACCCCGACGTGATCCTCACCCAACTACGGACCCGGCCCTAGGCCTGCCGGCTGGTGTGAGGACATAGTCATAGCCATCCCGACGTGATCCTCACCCAGCTACGGACCCGGCCCTAGGCCTGCCGGCTGGTGTGAGGACATAGTCATAGCCATCCCGACATGATCCTCACCCAGCTACGGACCCGGCCCTAGGCCTGCCGGCTGGTGTGAGAACATAGTCATAGCCATCTCTACGTGATCCTCAACCAGCTACGGACCCGGCCCTTGGCCTGCCGGCTGCAAAACTGAAAGAACCTGCGGTTCCTAAGGCATTAATAGTATTTATTAGATAATTTATTGAAAGCCCTTCAGGATATACAATTTTTTAACAAAAGTGAATGAAGTGAGGTCAGGTAATCTGAAGTACAAAAATCATATTGCCATACACCTGGTTTTATTGACCTAGGAATAATGAGGAGATTCGTGCGTATGATCAGTTACTAGCTTACGCCGCTCTCACCTTTTGTGCGCTGAATGAAACTACTATCCTGGGCTCATACAGAACAGAATTTAAATTTTAATAGCTTGCAGGATAAGTTCGCGGAGGTTTTCTTTCGAAAGGTGATTTCCACAAAATGTCTTCAGATTTGTTGCAGCTTATCTGTGGGAACAGGGAGCCGAGATGGAATAACTAATCATGTTCGTGATCCTTTAATTAAGGAAACGCTACGCATGATTCCACCATTGACCACCATTTATTCGAAAGTGAAGCGTTTACCGCTGCCCTTGAAAAAAGTGAGTCGAGTTAAGAAAGCATTTGTGCCCTTAACCAAACCTACAAGTGGCTCTGCTTCGCAAGCAGGACCAAATAAGGCTGCACGCCTCCCCCCGCAGGGGACGGCTCTCTATCATGGACCCTCGCAGGGTACCAGCCATGGATGCTGCGCCTCTATGCCTCATCCACATTATCAATACCGCCTGTCCTCGCAGGACTGCTATCATGAACGTCCTCAGCGACAGAACAATCAGAGTGACCGTCGCACGGCACCTGCAAGTAATAACAGTACAAGTAACCTACAAGTGGCTCTGCTTCGCAAGCAGGACCAAATAGGGCTGCACGCCTCCCCCCGCAGGGGACGGCTCTCTATCATTGCCCCTCGCAGGGTATCAGCCATGGATGCTGCGCCTCTATGCTTCATCCACATTATCAATACCGCCTGTCCTCGCAGGACTGCTATCATGAACGTCCTCAGCGACAGAACAATCAGAGTGACCGTCGCACGGCGACTGCAAGTAATAACAGTACAAGTAACCTACAAGTGGCTCTGCTTCGCAAGCAGAACCAAATAAGGCTGCATGCCTCCCCCCGCAGGGGACGGCTCACTATCATGGACCCTCGCAGGGTACCAGCCATGGATGCTGCGCCTCTATGCCTCATTCACATTATCAATACCACCCGTCCTCGCAGGACTGCGGTCATGATCGTCCTCAGCGACAGAACAATCAGAGTGACCGTCGCACGGCGCCTGCAAGTAATAACAGTTCATTTCGCCCGCGGGGCGCGGCTAAAACTACAAGCCGCAGAGTCAGGGTAGAGGAAACCGCAAACACCGCAGAGTCTCCTCTGACTACAACTCTGGAAACAAAAATCGTAAGTACTGACTCGATATAATTCAGGGCGTTTCAACTGGCACTATTTTACAAGGGATGGGAGGAAATGGGAGCTCCAAACTTTCTGTTTCGCAAAATAACAGGGTATCGCATACCCTATCATCTAAAACCACCCTAGTCCATTGAAAAGTTACGATTTGGGATTGCGTTTTTTATAGGACGCAATTTATTTTTATTTTTTTTCATGTGTAGGGGGGGTCAGTGTAAAGCTAAAACCAAGTTTGTGGGGTCGCCGCCCTCGTCCCACTGCCGCCATCTTGAAAATAGGGATTGAAATAGTTTTTCCGATATATCTCTTAAACTATTTATATGTTTAAAAAAAAAAAAAAAAAATATTGACCATTTTTGTAGATCGTTTTTCGAGGAACAACTTTTATATAAATCATTTTTTTCATTAAGTCAATAGCTAAGGTTTTACAGCGCTCCGAAGTGAGTATTATTGTTTCAGTACTCTTAACTATGCATATATTATACGTGTAGTACACACGTATAACAATGTGTCATCAGTTAATGCAAAATTAATATTTCAAAAATAAATAAAAAATAATAATAACAATGGCTTTTCTTGCCTGCAAGAATTACATAGCCTAGTGGACCTTCTAAACTTGTGTAGTACCACAGGGCAGACTACATCAAGGATATCAACTTACCAGACGAAGTCCTAGAAGATCTTCGGTGGTGGCTTCACAACTGCCACCAGACATCTGCAATCCATCTTCCACCACCACACTCACTTTGTGACCACAGACGCTTCCGATCTAGCTTGGGGAGCTCAGGTATGCGGACTGCTCAAGAATAGCATCAATACTGCAATCTCAAAGAGATGTTGGCAATATTAATGGTGCTCGAAACCCACGGTCCTCTACTGTGCAAGTCCACTGCTCTGTTCCAGTGTGACAATCGAACAGTTGTGGCGGGCCACTTGCGGAACGAGGGCGGCACGAGACTCGTGCCGCCCACCTCTGATGGAGGTAACGCAGAGTGTTCTGCTTACTAGCTTTTCATCAAATAAATCTGTCAGTCAATTTATACCCGGGGTTGTGGGGGTCAAATAGGCAGTCGCTCCATGGAAAACACTGGTGCTCAGCTGCATCCGGTTTTGACTGGAAGCCGACCCCAACATAGTTGGGTTTGAGTTAGCTAAACAGGTGATGAGGCAATTATATACCCGGCATTTACAACGGACATGCGGATCACCTGTCCAGACACAAATGAGTTCCAGAATGGCATCTTCTACCCGCTTGCAGGGATTATATTACATATTATTTCACAAGTTTGGTACTCCGGAGTAGATCTATTTGGGTCCAGTCTGGCAAACGTGGCAGCCAACTACGTGTCTCTGGATTTTACAGACACCCAAGCGATATTCCACAATGCTTTTCCCGGAGGGGGAACTACCGCCTTGCGTGGGTGTTCCCACCACCATACCTGATACCCAAGGTGCTGGCTCATCTCAACTCTGCGACCGGGCTGTACCTGTTAATCGTTCCCCGGGTGGGGTCGGGTGTTCTGGCGGGCCGATCTCAAAGCCCGAGCAGTAGCAGCCCCGTGGTCGATCACTAATCTCGGGAAGAATCTAATAGATAGCAGGACCGGTCTGCCACCCCCTAAAGTTCAAGAGATGGCACTCGAAGTCTGACGGATCGGAAAGTTTAACGGGTTGGAATGAAGATCAAATACAATTACTTAAATCCTCGTGGTGTACTTCAACTCTTAAAACCTACAAGGTCACGTGGGATCGATGAGTATCTTGGTCTAAAAAGTATAATTTGAACCCTTTCACCCTACAGGGTCCATCGTTGCTAGATATCTAGCAGACCTATACCTAATCGTCAAATTTTCTTATATTGATTACACATATGTATATTGATTCATAAATCGGTGGTGGCTACTCTGTGCAATGCCGAAGATGCTGGACGGATAAGTTCGCATACATTAGTGAAACACTTCTTTAAGCCAATTGCTTTAAAGAAGCCGGTCACCCATAAGCCTCCAGTCTGGAATATAGATGCACTGAACTCCTTCTTCTAACTCGGTCCCTCACTGCTGGGGATCGCGACCATATTTGTTTCCAGCGGGAGCGGTCGTACGCCGCGTGTAAGGCTCTGTGCATGCTGCCACCCACCGCCTTCTTGATTGGAACTTGATTGGACTGAACTCCTACTTAAGTTCAAACACTATAGATGAAAATAATCCTTTTCCTGCTTCTCGACTCACACTGTGATTGCGGGATGGGTTTAAACTGTACTAACAGAGGCTAGTATACCCGTTACACCGCGTAGTCTAGGTTCAACTGTATCTTCAAAAAAAAAAAAAAAAAATGGTCTGATAACCTTCCTTTGGATGAGATTTTGTCCAGAGGAAATTGGAAGTCTAAAGAGACTTTTACACGCTTCTACAGACGAGAAATTAGCAGTATCTGCTAGCAACGGCATTACTAGAATGTTTAAGCCAGCTGATTGAAGTTTTTATTTTCATTGATTTTTGATCTTTTGAATAGAAGACTGTTGTTATTACAGATTTGTTCATGATTGGTTTTGTTGCATTTATTATTGTACAAGGTAAATCTTATGTTATAAAGTATCATAAACATGATCCTATGTAAAGCATTATTTATTTCTTGCACACTCCGACGCTCTTTTTATATAATAATACATTATTAGTGGCAATCGCTTAATCTATAGGTTTATATTATTTTTATGAAGTCAATCAAACTTACTTCACATTGGCGTCCCCACCACCAGGCGATAACAAACACGTCTCAAATAGTAAGCTTCAAATAACGGTCATGGATTTAATAGCAGCGTTTTACCTGAAATAAAACGCTTATTAAATACTTACCTTATTTGAATGATATATAATACCTTATTTTGCTATTAATTAAAATCAGTAAGTATTATAAAATGTAATAACAAATATTCACGTCATGTAACTGAATACAAATTACTTATAAGCACTAATAATGTAAGCACTCCTGTGTTTTCAAATTTTTTTGGGTATAAAAAAAGGCGTATGAATATAGCGTTATTATATTTGATTTCAAAAAATCTTCCTCTAAATATTCCACGCCCGCCACATCCATGTCTTGGCTAGAGCTAGCCATAAACTCATCTGAGTCACACTCAGATTCAAAGGCACTGCGCTATCATGTTGGAGATTGATTCCTAAACGTTTTATGTCCGAGTACGAGCCCTTTCATAAATTCATAATACTCCTTTTCTATTTTGTTAACATGCTGGCATGAATTCTTTTGAACTCCTACTCGGTTATAGATTGAAATGCACGTTCGGTGCTTTCTATAAAGATAAAAAATTTGATTAAACCTCTATCAATATTAAACGTAAAAAGTTTACGGTACCTATCTATTTTTTTTGTGATTTTTAAATGCTAGTTATAACAAGTATTATATTATCTTGTGATCACACTCATAGATAAAGTTATGTAGAATTCGAATTTGCATATTGCAGAGTATCAAGGCTCAAGCCACTCAAGTATCAATATTATCTAGTCGCGCTATACCAAAGTGTCAAAGACAAAACGTAAACATAACCTATATGCTCGATGTTTATTGTTAAAAATTTCACTTATTTCGTATTCAAGCAATTCAAAACAAAATAGAGATCATAAATTAACACTTGATACAACTAAATACAACAAAACAAACTCTTACATACCTGTCATAATCGCGGTACTTTGGTAAATATCGTCGAGATCGGAAAGATGAGTTTAAGCCTCATGTTCGACCAGATATCGCCTATAAACATTATAAATTGTTTCCTTGCTAGTACTCCGAATGGTTTTATTTATTATAACGTGGTTTTATAACGTTTTGATGGTCGAAATAAAAAAATAAGTAACTCGCGAACTTTGTTTACATCGAACGACATAGAACGACATTAATTGCCAGCAATAAAAAAAATTAGTTCCGTTTCTAGACTTTTTTGCCAAGCTGTAAGTTCATTACATGTGCCACGTCCGTGAATTTTTTCACATTTCTAGAGACAGCCATTCAAAAGTTAGAGGGATGCTCGTATCGAACAAAAATTTGCACTTTAAAGCTAAATATTTCGCAAACGGATCCCACAATCGAAAAAAGGTCTTCACACACCTGCTATATTTTTGAAAGACCTATCCAATGATATCCACACGATGGGATACATTAGAAAAAAATAATCGTCCCCACTTTACGTATATGGGAGCTAGGTACCCTAAAAAAATATATTTTTCATAATTTTATTACCTACTTACCACTTTTTCGATGTAACTAATATACATATCCATAACAAATTTCAGCTTTCTAGTACCAAGAACCTCTGAGCTATGCCGCAGACAGACAGCCAGACTGACGGACATGACGAAACTATAAGGGTTCCTTGTCGGACTACGGAACCCTAAAAACTAGACTAAATATACCTATACTTACCGCAATGGCGAGATATGAAGATTCTAAAATGATCCAATTCACTGTTAAAGACCCTTTATTTTACTTATCAGCACGCTACTCGGAACAGTAAATTATTACAATGATTGATCTAGCAATTATCTACATATTTCATTTGAATCACTTAGGTATAAGATACAACAGTTATAGCGGAAATACAAACAAATTCAATATGTGCTTAAACTTTTAATAAGTAGTAAAAAATCATAACGTATATGTTTTTTGTCCAAGGTTCAACTACATTACATTGTATAAAATAAAATTATTCATTTTCTATCAAACTGCACTAGAATAGTTAAATACATAGCTGACGATGAAATTATCTGTAAAAACACAAAATGAACTTTAATGTAGTGAAAATATTGTAAGTACAATCTCAACAAACATAAATGCCAAAGTGAGTTTGATTGTTACCTACACGTTCGTGGTAAAATGGTAGAATCCATTCAGATGAAAATTGGCAGATATAGCTTGAACCCTCGGGAAGGTAAATATAGATCAGTCTTCAAATTATAGAAAAATACCTACATACATAAGGCAGAATTGCAAAAGGGGGTAAAACCAATTTCTTTATCGCGATTACTCCCATACGAGATAAGTACCTACGACCTTCATGTCTTAAATATTAAACATTGCATCGGATAAATGTGCAATCTTGCCTTCTTGATGCAAGTGGAAATCCTACTTAGGCGAAGTTATAAAATTCCGTAAAATGCTAAGTCGACATCTCAAATGAATAAAAAGCATTACTCATTACCTTGGATAGTAAAGTAGCATCTAATGTAAACAAGCCGTATGCTGATATTTCATCATCTTGATGTAAAATTAACGATGAAAAATGTTGGATCTGGAAAAACACCCAAGCAAAATATCATTATCGTGGAATTATGGTTCGTCATCATATGCTTAGCCTTTTCCCAACTATGTTGGGGTCGGCTTCCAGTCTAAATCGCATGCAGCTGAGTACCAATGTTTTACACAGAGCGACTGCCTATCTGACTTCCACAAACCAGTTACCGGGTAACACAATACCCCTTGGTAAGACTGGTTGTCAGACTTTCTGGCTCCTAACTACCCGTAACGACTGCCAAAGATCTACAAATTATAACCAAGACCAACAGCTATACGTGCTTTCTGAGGCACGGAGGAGTCTCGCTATGACAAAGATGGTCACCCATCCACAGACCGACCTCGCCAAGCGCAGCTTAACCTTTGATCGGTCGAACCGTCCTCCCTGGTGGAATTATAGTTCGTATTTATAGATATGTTTTTCTTATCGCCGAGATTGTAACTGTAGTCTAAAAAATAATTATTTAACCTCCAACAGCAGTCGTATATCGTGTTTTTCCGTAGGAATATTATGTAAGGCTTGACCTATTTTCAGCACCTGAAATAATTTTTTTTGAATGTATAATATTATTCTAGTATGAAATAGTAATTACTCTGCAAAAATATTTAAATACTGACTATGTTGGGTAAAAGTATAGTTACCTCTTGCTTTAATAAGTTTCCTGTTCTGGCGATAACATTAACTTTAATGAGCTGATAAATTATCCAAATGGAACAGTTCATAACTGGGTGTAAGGTAAAGTCTCTCTCTACTACGAGGCCGTGGTATATGATATGAGACTCGCTTACTATAGTGTGGAAACATTGCAACGTCATGATCAACAAGGGCGCTTGAAATGCTATGTTTATATCCTGCTTTATTTCGAAAGCCTTTCGGTACAAAGATTCCACGTTTTGCAGTGTTGTCACTTTAGACTCAGTCTTTAAAAAATAATCCATAACAATTATTTTATCCTTTGCTAAATTAGATATGTGTACACGTATATTCTTCAGTAATACCACTAGCATTAATATAAGGACGTAATAAAATGCTACAATGGTGAACTGCAACATCTGCGGCAATGTAAACGAGATGAACACTAAAATCATCTTCCAGAATGAGTCATCTCGGGTAAAGTTCACAAGTATCTGTAGTAAAAATACTATAATAAGAAAAGATATTGTAATATTCATTTGAAAACGAAACTGCTTCAGTGCTGTCTCCACATTTGGCGGTTCTGTGTTATTTGCTATCTTATTAATAATTTTCACGAACATACAACGGTTTCTAAATGCACAGATGTATGCAGATATGCAAAAAATAATGAAAGTAACAAGTTCTACAATATAGTTCATTTGTGTTAGTAGTTCCCTGGTCAAGACTGTATCGCCGATGCAGTCGTACACGTATTCCACGTGCAACACTAAGAACGACAACAGAAGTAATAAGTATGAGACAGCACACAGAGAATTTATGTATATCGAATTCTTTATGATCGTTAAGCCGCGCTTGTTATTGTTGAATCTAATACTGTATGGAAATAGGCCGAATAATGATAACGCGACGTAGAGAGGTTTAAATATCTGGCAAATATTGAGTTTCTCATTAGGATTTCTATAAAAATATTTCTTTACGTTAGAAAACATTGCTTAAATGTTGTATCTAAAACAAAACTGCGCTGTTCACCTTCTCGTATACAAATGAATCAGCACATTGCGAACGAGTTATTGTAAAACACAATTATTACAAAGTGAGGCGATAGTATCGTTGCACATTATTTATTCAGAGAAGTTCATGTATGTATGCACAACGTAGTATTAAATGTCTATCAACGATACAAAGCTTTTCACTGATTGTGTAATCTGTTATGTTATGCTAACTACAGTGTCACAGTTAGGTACAAGCTGCTGTAGCCAACAATTATTACAAAACATACACTGGGTATATTATTATTTTGAATATAGTGCACGATACTTCAGATACAAAGTTTTGACTATACTTTTGTTGAGTAGTCTCATATTCTTTGCATGTATCTTTGTTTCTGAGAAATTAATACCGATTTATTGAAAGCAGAAAAGACTTGAAATACTTAATAATAATAAATAACTCAATCTTATTAAAGCTTTCCATAATCGAGCATAGCCAGTAGAAAATTAAATCATTCTTTTTTACGCCCATCAAAGAGAATAAAACCATTTCTGTCAACATCACAACAAATAGACAGGAGATAAAAAAGAAAAGTAATACTTCAAAAACTTATAAAATTTGACATGTAAATTTTAACAAAATTATAAAATTTTAATTAAAAGTATCAAAAAAATAATGCCAATTTGGAGATCCGTTTTGGAGGGGTGCCGTGGTGGGAGGCGGCAGTTGTTGGGCAGAGGATGCAACGCTTTGTACTGCGATAAATTCAATGGACGAAATGTCAGACAGAGATACAGTACTTGTCCCGCCGGGATGAAGGTCACCATCTGCGGGGCTGCGGGATGTACCGGTACGTATCTTACGACTTCACTCATGGACACCTAGTACGATAAAAATATCTTGATAGATGAAGTCGATTACCAACTACTTTCCACTTACTATAAAATATGGTTTATGAATGTCATGGTAAAAGTCTATTGCCAAAATCTTAAAACTAAACTTAAGCTGCGAGAACTGGTTAAACATGTCTCCTATTCGTAAATTATTACATTTGTTATAGAAAGTAGATAAAAATACAAAACTTTAAAATAATCATCTTTGAAAATATCTTAATATTTCAGGTCAGCCTTTAGCCTTATTACTAAAGCAATGTCCGTTGCTGGACGAGATAGCCTTGTACGACATGTGTGCTACTTGCGGCTATGGCATGGAACTGAGTCACGTTGACACCAAGTGCAAAGTTTCCTCCTTTTCCGGAAAACATATGCTGTGCGATGCACTTCAAGTAAGATTTCATAAAATATATTTTTTTTACTACAGGTGGTAAAATCGCCACCATAATTTCTCCGTAGCCATATTTGGTGTTTCGTAGGCATGTAGCTACGTGCGTAGCGGGAGCAAGCGGCGGGCGTAGCAGCATATACCTGCGTAGTGCGTTTAAAGTTACCTCGTAGAGCACACGTAGCTGAATAATTTGGTCAAACTTTTTATTTACTTTGTATTCTTTATTTCAAACTCAACCAATAGAACCAATACCTAACAATAAATGCACTTATCATCTTTATTGCCGGAAATTAGCTTTACCATACAATAAATCATGAAATATTTTCAGCGACGGTTGCTGGCAATAACAAAGTTATTAGTAAATGTGTTCGTAATTCCAGGGTGCGAAGGTAGTGGTTCTCGTGGCTCGTAACATGGTGGACACGTTCGAACACAGCGCGCCGATCATTACTGAAATAGCACTGCAGATTTGTAACACATGCCCTGCGGTTAGTATAAAATAATCTACCATGTTTGACATGTGTGTGCAATATAAAATTAGTCTGTCTATAATAATATATTAAGCACGTAATGGTTGTATGTTATAAACTAGTCATATTACACAACATAACTTTTCAAGTCTTTATCAGGCATTTACGATAGTGGCTACCGAGCCGGTGGAGAGTATGGTTCCGCTAGTGAGTGAGATCCAACGTCTCCGCGGGGTGTACAACCCTCGCGCGCTCCTCGGGTGCGTGGAGTTGAACTGCGTGCGAGCCAACACGGTGCTGGCCGACTTTCTGAAGGTGCCACCAGAAGCCGTGCGAGTGCCCGTCATTGGCGGTGCAACACCGTGCACCATGGTGCCTGTGCTGTCTACCGCTGTGCATCCCTGCGTTATGACTCAAGAACAGGTACGTCTTCAGGTTTCATATTAGAAATTTCTAAATACAATTTCAGGAACTTATGCCTTCCAAACTACAGCTGCTTCGGTCGACCCTGCTATAATTGGGAAAAGGCTAGGCAAATGATGATGAAGCCCGGTTAAGAAGTCTACAACCTTCTAGGTTAACATGCGAGATAGCATACAAAAAAAAAGCAAATGATGCCTTCCTTCAAACAACAGAACATAAGATTTATTTATATAAACTGCATAAAAAGTGTTGAGCTTTTTTGACAGTAAGTTAAAAATTACACAGTGCGAATGTTCTATGAACAGTCTATTTTAGTTTACACATGAAATTTAATAGATTTTTTCTTCTATTCATTCGTGTATTCACCTTCTAATTATATATTGATGCGTAAAGTGAAAAGTTAGAATATTTTTTAAGAAACTTGGCATAGATAAAGTTATTTACAGTAGCAGTGCAGAAAACTAATATAAAAATAAGATCTAATTTCGACCAGTGGCCGAACTCCAGTTTTCATAAATAAATCAGCAAAATCATTGTGTAATTTCAGATCGAATGCGTAACATCATGTATAATGAGCGGGAACGAGGCAGTTTGTGCCGCAAAGGGCTGTGCGACGGCGACCGCGTGCCTGGCCGGCGCGTACGCAATAGCCCGCAACACTATCAACGTGGTGAAGGCTCTTCAGGGGAAGAAGATCACGCAGTGCGCGTACGTCGACAGTCTTGGCACTTGTGCGCCTGACTGCCAGTTCTTTGCTAGCGAAGTAAGTTCATTTTATTCGTTTTCTTTTAGCAGGACTTAGCTAAAGAAATATATTTCTTCCATGAAAACGACTTTTTGGGCATGTTTTTTGAGTACGTTGTGGTTTTTTGAGACAGATTTTTTTCAAAGTTAATTATTTCGTTTCATTTAAGGTTCGTAAAGCTAACTTGATTTTTGTCAATACCTTATTAATATTATGTAATGTGTAATTAGAAATGAATATTGACAACTAATGTCTTAGTATGAAGTAGGTATGATATTATACACACACGAAGTTTTATGCTTCCAATTTAAATTGGTCAACAATTGGTCAATCAATTTATTTTATTTATCAGTCAATCAATTATCAGTCAATTTATTTATTTATTATCACAATCACAACTATCATTACAGGAATATATCCCAACTCGGTAGTATGGTATTTACAACTAGGTATCTATTAACTTTATTTTCAATTTTCCAGGTGGTTCTTGGCCCTTCAGGAGTGGAAAAGAATTTGGGTATACCAGAGCTGTCTAAGTTTGAGAACTGTCTTCTAGGCCATTGTCTGCCTTACATAAGGAATGAGATAGCTCGCGCTGTGTGGCTGGTAAGTAACTTCTCTTAAAAACATAGGTCGTAGCTAAATTATAGCCGAGCGGATTTGTCGGCCTGATTGCTCCCCGGTCGTGTCCATGTCGGATTGCCGACCTATCAGACTAGTACAGCCTTGAGAAATAACTAGAATGAGTAAATAGAGAGTGCACCTGTTTCTGCGCAAGCGATTGTGCACTAACCTGGGTAGTTTTCGGTAAGATTGGCCGCCGTGACCGAAATCTGGAAAGAATATACACTCCGTGAAGTGTACTAACTACTTAAAACATATTAAAAACCTAAAACTTTTGTCCGCTTGAAGTCTGAAACAAAAGCTGTGTGTTCCGCCTTTACGGTGATCCGCTTACCCGATATAGATGATACGAGTATCTGGTAAAGAGATTGAGCAAACGCTGCCAAAGGATATAGGATAACTCAGGATGCACATGAAACCTCGAGAAATAACTGGTACTTGATGCGTTTTATTTTCTACTAGCTTCTGCCAGCGACTTCGTCCGCGTGGAATAGTGGTGCTCCGCTCCTATTGGTCTTAGCGTGATGATATATAACCTATAGCCTTCCTCGATGACTGGACTAACACTGAAAGATTTTTTCAAATCGGACCAGCGGTTCCTGAGATTAGCGCGTTTAAACAAACAAACAAACTCTTATTGTGAGTCAACCATAAAAGATAGACATATGCTGTTATGGGATATTTTTTATATAATTTTAAGGAAAACATTTTCTTCATACATGATTTCTGTGTAGCTTTAACCATTAAGGTTGCACACGCGACGGAAGCTTAAAAAATGGAGTAACTTCTCCCGTTTTCCCAACATTTCCCTTTACTGCTCTGCTCCTATTGATTATAGCGTGATGAAAAGTATACTATAACCATCTCAGGAGTAAGACAAATAATTGTACCAAGTTTCGTTAAAATCTGTCGAGTAGTTTTTGTTTCTATAGAGTTTATACAGACAGACAGACAGACAAAAATTTTACTGATTGCATTTTTGGCATCAGTATCGATCCCTAATCACCCCCTGATAGTTATTTTGGAAATATATTTCATGTACAGAATTGACCTCTCTACAGATTTATTATAAGTATAGATAGATAAAACCAAACGTGTTTTATATTGCAGGTGTACACGATGTGTCAGCAGTGCTGTTGTGCGTCGTGTTGCACGCACCCCAGCACGTGTTACACGCAACCTGTGGTGCCGTGCGTGCCGCCCACCAACTGGACCTGCGACTGTCCAGACGCCTGCAGGGACGAATATCTTGCTTCGGTCAGTATTAAAACGTGTTTTACCAAAAAAGTTTTAAGAGGGTTCCGTAGTCAACAAGGAATCCTGACAGGGTCGCCATAACCAGCTATCTGTTTGTGTTTGTGCTTGTCATGGCTTAGGTCAAAGACTTGGTACTAGAACTACGACGAGGTGATATCCTCATGGACAACCTCTACCATTCTCCTCGGATAACTGACTTTTACCATCTTAAACCACCCCGTGTTCACGCATAGGAGTCGCTTACGTATTCGTTGGTATTATTATTATATATATTTATATATTGCATCCCCATCCTTAATGACTAAACATAACATAGCTTTATAAATATATGTATATGTATAAAGTATTTGAGAAATCTTCAACACACGCTGGCCCTACTTTTAACCGAGGAGTGTTCGCTACAGATCTGTCGGGAGATGTCGTGCAAGTGCGGCGGCACGGACCTGTGCTGGCGGCCCCGCGAGGCCGACTACGACGCCGCGCGCGCTGCTAACATCACGCACCAGATGCCCGTGCGGACGCCCGCCTGCAGCGAGTGCAGGGTGCCCAGGAGCGTCCGCATGGCACAGGAGATCAGGCAGAAGGCTCGAGACCCTTGCTTCACCAACTTGTAGGGTGTTTGAACCTAGTCTATGTTTCACAATACTACATTTCAGAGCTCCAAGCAATTTTTCTAGCTCAGGAGATCAAAATAATCAGCAAACTGTATAAAAAATCAGACAGGTATTTAGCCACGATATTATAATGAATCTGGTCTTTTTAACATATACCCCGTACAAAATTTTCATCAGCTGTCTTATAGGAATAATGAGAATGCGTCATTAAATGATCAGACGACAGAAAAGAGCTCATCTGACTCAATGACTGCTAAAGAGAACGTTCAAATGGAACCCAGGCAGACAACGTAAAAAGGCTTGCTTCTTGTGCAATAGCATATTTTAGAACCTTCCCTCATACAATCAGGCCACGGGACATTTATTGAGGAACGTATATTTGCACATTTTGTAAGCGATGGCGTTTAAATGTCTGTCTGTTAAGATCCACGAAACTGCACTACATCCAAGCCAAAATCGATGTTATGCCTAATATTGGCACGAGTTAGTGAATTTCAAGTCAAATACAACAAGCACGAAATTTTGCCTATTCGGTGTGGTGATCAAATAGCTGTGGCCTACTTGGCACTGCCACTCAACAGATTAGACACTTTTCCAGCTAAAATATAACAAACGTTCGTTCAACAAAATCAAAGTAAAGTCACAGAATTCTCATAATTCAGAATTGGTCAAATTATAGTGAAGTTTTACGAAGGGCAAATATTATGGTTAGTTGGAGTTATTTGTTGAAATACATAATATCGTTTTTATGGAACCCGTTGTCAGTGAGCCTTTAAAATTTTCGTCTTGTATTAGTAGTCCTTTGGTGATGAAAATAAAGTTCTTAATAGGTATTCATAAAATCAGTGTGCCGTTTTATGTTGAGGTCTATACAAGTTATATTTTATAATTATGATTTATAAATAAAAATATACAATATAGAATACCTGCTTTTACTTGAAAAATAAACAAACAATAACAAAAATAAATAATACAAAATAAATAAGCAACACTACATGTGCAATACATGCTTTATTTTCCCGCGCAAATTGTCTATCTTCCCTTTCAGATTTCCAAAGAAATTGGCGCAATTATCATCTTCAATCTGAAAATTATAAAAAGTGTTTTATAAATGTCCAGATAGAGTCGAATATGCAAAATCATCGCTGTAAATATATGTCGATAGAATATTTTAAAATTTACTTTTATTTCGAGTTTATTCTCTTTTCTTGGCAAATCAAGATTGTCTGGCGTGCTTCTCATTTCATAATCGATTGGCGATTTTGAATTGCTGTCTAAGCATCGCTGAAAGTAAAACAAATTCCATTTTTACAGGATCACAAAAAATTGTAATTATTGTAAGTGCTCGTTTGCCCGAAAACTGACTCTTATAATGTTTCTAGCGTGAAAAATGTTTTACTTTAATTGTTTTAAACAGGATTCGTGAATGCAATCTTAAAATTGCAAACTACACACGACTCATTTTTTGCTATAGTAGAGATCAATAAATAACATTAATACCTTGGACACAGTTAAGGAAATCCCAGATTTAATCGGATTAATATTTTCATTGATATTTTTCAAAGACTTCTGTAAAGAAAATATTAATATTAGACAATATCTGAAGGGCATTTATTGTTGAAAACATCTTTTTGACGTGGTGCAAAATCTTATATATAAATATGAATTGATGTTCGTTAATCTCGCTAAAACTCGAGAACGGCTAGGCCGATTTAGCTGATTTTGGTTTTGAAATGTTTGTCGTAGTAACAAATTTTTATATCAAACTTAACTGACCCTGGGTAAGCTGATTGTAATTCCGGAAGGTTCTCCAAACGGCATAGTTTTTCTATAGCAAGGTCCGACCGAAGCTTTCCTCTCCAACATCCAAGCTGTGCTTCGAACATTCAAATCCTACAACATTTTAATACTTCATCACCATCATAATCACCGGTGTATATCTACTGCTGGACATAGGTCTCTCAAATGGCACACCACCGAGCTCAATCTCTAACTCTCATCCTCCATTTTCGTCATCCCTGCCTTACAAATATCATCGCCATATTTACAGCTACAGCTAGAGGGCGCTCGTGGTCACTCGCCATGTAGCTTGCCCACCTTTACATAACCAAAACTAGAATAGAAAAACACTATAACATACATAACCATCGATGTGGAAAAAAAACTAAAGTGTCAATCACATAACTACGGTAAAGTATGTAGCGGTTTTCCTATTGACTTAGGTCTGTCTAAAGACTTATGTCTTTAGTCAGCTCGCAGCACGACTTAAAATTAGGTTCAATTAGATGGATCCAAAGCTATGATAAAACAAGGATTATGTACGTTCTAACGTTATAACGGTTTTCTACGTTATAACGGTGGCGCGGTTATGCTGTGTCCATTATCGGCAAGACACAAGACCATCTATTGCCCATAGCGGATGTCTTATCATTCCAAATTCCCTATCAAATGAATAGATATATCATATCATAATCTTCATTCTATCTAACCAATTTAAGAATTAATTTCCATCTTAAAACTAATGACGCTTAAAAGAAGTTAAACCTGTAGCTGCACTTTGTCCAGATATGTCTCATGATTCCACGAGATTTCTTTTTTCTTTAAATCTTGTGTACTAGTGATCTGAAACACACAAACAATCCACAGTACTAGAAACAAGTGACAATCTTCATCATCATAATTTATCAGCCTAATAAATTAATGGTACACAGGCCTTCCCTCAATTGTGCCATATCGGCCGATATTTAGCTGGAAGCATCCTTTCACATTCTTCTGCCTGCAGCCTTTCACATTCTTCTTATTTTTATAGCTTTGTCTTTAGCATGATAACGTACCTGAGATGCTTTCAATATGGTAGAAGTTCTTAAGGTCTTAAGGGGCTTAAGGGTCTTAAGGGAGTTCTTAAGGGTCGGAAATTTAGCATCAGGTGTGCTGTTTGACTGTTTGTTATTTAGATTGTCTTAAATATCTTCGTATATACTTTTAGCACAGACATTTGGGGACCAGTCGCAACCAGTGTCTTATTGCGGGAGAGAAGTTTATACAATAGTTTCTTTGGTATTCGATATGCTTGTCGGAAATTCTGGTGTGCGTGTGTTCGTAATTCCCCTCTTTTAAACGGCAAAACAGTTTTACTTTGTGGCGGGGTCATCCCGATGACTCTTAGCTATGGTTTCGCTGTTGCACACATATTCCCTAGTTTACGATTAGAACCATGGGGAACAGTTTGTAAATATAAACTTACAGTTTCGTTAACAGCTCCAGATCCCATTTTTCTTTGTAATGGAACAGTGCTGTCATTATCTCCAACCACGGAAGCATAATTCCGATTTTCTGTTTCACCATCCTAAAATCTATACTAATATAATAAAGCTGAAGAGTTTGTTTGTTTGAACGCGCTAATCTCAGGAACTACTGATACGATTTGAAAAATTCTTTCAGTGTTAGATAGCCCATTTATTGAGGAAGGCTATAGGCTATATATCATTACGCTAAAACCAATAGGAGCACCACTATTCCACGCGGACGAAGTCGCGGGCAGAAGCTAGTAACTCATATAGGTTTGGTATGATTGGCAAGAGTAAATACTACACCTCCGCGTTCACAAAGCGCGAGTAAGCTATACTAAGAATAAGCATAAAATTCTGGGACTTTTCATGAGTTTTTTTATTTACCTATTGTTATTCATTGCAATTAGCTTCGGCCACCCGGCATGGTAGGCTTAACAGACTTAATATGGTTGTACTATAAAGGTTCCTATATACATAACGCCGGCGGCACAGACCACCGGCTTTTTGCCGAGCGCCGAGCGAGTGGCCAATCTTCTTTGTGTGGCAAAGCCGGCGGGTTTTAAGCGCCGGACGCACCGCGCGGCTAGTCTGCGGCTCGATACGACCTGCCTAGTGTCGGGACGTCATAGGTATGAAAATATATCTGTCAGATATTTAACCTGTACATATCCAGAAATGGTGAAACTAACCATAATTTCACTTACAATTTTGTTAATTATCTCATTCGCCAATTTTATTTGCAATGGCAAACTCTCTTCGGTGTCTTGGTTTTCAGGTACATATTTCTGAATATAGTTTTCATTATCCTAAAACATCTCACATTTTCAGCAACTATGTATAATAGAACTCAAATAAGTAACTGAACGACTCAGTCCACGGGACACTAATCTAAGTGGATGTTTAGTAAAACATGAATTGGTCTTGGTAATTGAAACTTTAATTTGCATTATTCGCACAGAGGAGTTTTATAAATACTAGGCATGTTTATTATTCTTAAGTAATTCTTAGTAATAAATGTGGGAAATTAAACCTTTTGGGTTAAATCAACAAGAGGAATATTATCATAATAACAGCAACAGCATATCGAACAACAAGAAATAAAAAATATTTTTGTAAATGTCACACCTTATACTGGAAGAGCTCCGGACATACTGAATGTGTAGGCCAAACCAATAGGTGCTCAGGCCCTTATTAGTAAAGAATATCATCTTTATTAGTAATTTTATATACACAGCTAAGTACACACGCAATGTTTACTGATGTAGTAAGTTTTCCTTCTGTCCAGCTGGCCATTTCCGACTGCAGTCACCTACGGACACCTCAGTAGTACTTCCGGGGTGGACACTTATGATCTAGCCGCCGAATTGTTCTCACATCACCATACTGGGTTGACTAAACATTTATAGCTTAACCGCTAAACGACTAACTAAGATTGAGGCGCGACGGTCGAAAATGGCCAGCTAATGTAACAATGAGGTTCGCGAACACGCTGGTCGTGTGTGGAGTACGAGTGTAGAGGCAGGATTAAATGCCGTCGAAGCCGGTGCGCGGAGAGGATATGTTGTCCTCGGAGGCGGCCTCGTAGGGCACTCCGCAACAGAACAGCTGGCGCACGGCGCGGGAGACGCGCGACGCGCGCGAGTCGCTGCGCGGCAGCCCGCCCGCCTCCTCCTCGTCGGACTACAACCACAACAACACGTTACCTAGTGCCGCATACGTCACGCGTCACACGTCACACGCCGCAGCACTGCCCCACAACACCGGCTTATTCGCAACTCTGCCTAACGCATACAAAACTTACTGACGAATCATGTCATCCGATAGTACATCAGATCATTTATTAGAATAGTAATTCTGAGTACAACACTTAAAGCTTTTTATGCGTTAGCAAGTGTAGAATTTACCGTTGTTTAGGCTTCGGATAGAGTTTATTCATTCATGTTATGTAGTTAAATTTTGAGTGAGGTTGAAGCACAGCAGCTATGTGGCGTGCGGGCTGCCGCGCACCGACAGTACGATAGCTACAAACTTGACTATATAATAGATATCCTGTTGCACGTTTGTTCGATATCAAGTAACATTATATTTATATTATGCTTAATTGTTATATCAACAAAATGCAATTATAAATAGAATGACCATATAGCATAAAGGGAATAGTAATATTCGTACCCATTCAGAAGCTTTTTGGGTCGGATCAGCTGTCCGCAACTCCGCGATCTCTTCCGTTATGCTGTCTTCATCTTCCTTCATTCCCGCCGCCTTTTTCTCTATTTGAGAGATAAGGGACGCGTCAGGAGCCACTGGCGCTGGTATTGGCTGTGACGGCGGTGTGATTATATCAGCTCTCTGTAATATGTTCACAACATTGTTCATAAAAACCCGTTGAAACATGATTCACTAGGTTGACAATATCGCGTGAAATCATTTAATTGCCATCGTTAACGATGCATTCAAATTATCATATACAGAAACGAACCGTTATCACACGACAGTAGCGTGATAGAAAGGTATTTGTGACAAAACACAGCAAACTGATTCATTGACCCCACCTTCACTTCCACTTCTAAAGGTGTCATTGACATTGCCTCGGGTGATGAGGCTCGCCTCTTAGTGGTCAAGGATAATTTCTTGGCGACGATATGCTTGTGTTTTTCGGAAGACATCGCTAAAATTGAAGTAAATTTTCGTTATCATTTGATAGTCGGTTCACATTCACGTCTTTATTAAATTTGCCTCACCGCTATCGTATTCCTTTCGATCTTTGATGTCAGCATTCTCAGCTGAATCTTTCAACTCTTCAGCTACAGCTGTGAAGATAATTACGTGTAATTAGAAAAATATTATTACCTTGTTATAATAAGTAAATATGTTTCTATTATCCGATTCAGAATTTAAAGACAAGCTCTTTACAAAATCTACTGCACTGAGATTTCAGATAAATTGTGTCCTTGCTTAGATATTACTGCAGTCAGATAATACTAGAAGAAGTCATACATGGGACGGCGGGTGCGCGCGAGCGCTTGTGATGCAATTCTGGTGGGCCCTCGTCCTGCAAGTCAGTGGGGCGGTACGGCTTGTGTCTACTCGCCGTCGATTGTTCCACCATCACCACAGGCGACCCGCCGCCGGCCGCAGATGCGCCGCTTTTCTTTTCTTGATCCGTCATCCTTTACGATAACGACAGTTCAAGCATCCATACGTTATATGTACCCTAAAACCTTACTAATTTGTCACCAGAAAATTGGCTAACAATTTTTGAAAAGCACAAATGGGTAAAACGTCACGCTTAGTAAATTTTGACAGCTAACTTTCTTGTTTTTATGTGTTTTCCATTTTCGAAATGGGTCTATAAGAAAAGTATTGCAGTGCCTTTTTAAGGTTATTGACCTTCCGTTTCTTGTAATAATTTATTGGTAAATCACGTTCATTTGAGAACTTTTAAGCGTTTTATTATACGTACGCTTTGATAGATTTTAGAAAAAAACATACATTGATGATGTTACAAATTTTCGCGTTAATTATGTGAGTCTAGTCAAGGATTGTACACACATAGAAAGCTTGTTGTTGACCATCATACCACAGCGTACCTATTTGAGTTATCCAAAATCTTACTAATATTATAAAAGCGATTTTTTGTAACATTGGATGGATGTGTGGGTGTATGGATGTATGTTTGTTACCCTTTAATACTAGCTTTGCGCCAGCGGTTTTGCCCGTGTGGGCTATACGAATTCTAAATAAAAATAACGGATTTCCCTTCAAACTTTCGACCGATATTTCACCCCTTTAGGGAATTAATATAGAAAAATCCTTTCTTAGTGCACACTAATGTCATTTAAAGAACATTTGTGAAAAATTTCATACTTCTCAATCAGTTTTTTCTTTTATATACTTACTAGCTTTCCGCCAGCGGCTTCGTCTGCGTGGGCTATACGAATTCAAATAAATGAATTTTATACAATCTTTACCTCCCCTTTTTTCCTCCTTAGGGGTAGAATTTTGGAAAATCCTTTCTTATCGGATGGCTACGTCATACAAAGAACACACCCTCCAAGTTTCAGGTTTACGATCAGCGGTTTAGGCTATGCTCAACGCATCCTCCATCAGTCATTCACGAAAAAGCATTTTATATGTAAGTATAGACCTTGAGTCGAGTTGAGTAGCATAAGCTATATATAGCATCTATCTAAGATCTACAATGTATAACGTTTCTTGGTATTTGCTACCGATTGGTGTGATAGACATTTGTAGATCTTTGCCAGTCGTTACGAGTAGTCCGAAGCCAGAAAGCCAGAAGAAAGGGTAACCCGGTAACAGAGTTGTGGAGGTCAGATAGGCAGTCGCTTCATATAAAACACCGGTACTTAGCTGGATCCGGTTAGGCTGGAAGCCTAACCTAACATCGTTGGGAAAATGCTAGGCAAATGATGATAATGATGTGATAGATATTTAAACACGACAGGTGCTCCCAAGAACAAACGTATTGACGAAAATATCACATACATAGAAAGCGGAATGAAAATAATAAATAGACCTCAGCTATCAAGCTAAAGTAAACAAAATCCATTTGTCCATCTTTTTTTAAATAAAATCTGCATACAAACTTCAAAGTTACTCAACCATAAATACTGTTCAAGATGAAAGAAGAAAAACATTTCTAGTCAAAGCATCTGTCAGAATAATGTAAAATTTTCTTTTTACTGTAAAATTAAATTAGTGTTTTAGCCACATATCATTATAGTTCAGGCGGGTTGATTTTAGAACTATGCATGGGAAGAGGAAAATAAAATGTGATGGAAAATAAACAGTCTCCATCAAAGAAGAAGTTATTGTCCATCCAAGAAGAGAAATTGATACGTGAGGTTGATTACGATTTTCTCGCAGGAGGCTCAACCCGCTTGCCTAAGAAACAACTTCTTCTGGGTAACACTCAACTTATAACAAAGATATATTTACTTTCGTGCCACTTCTAATAAACGTTACCTACGTCGATTCCCAGACTTAGAGATTCTTCAGAAGAGACCAACGCACCGTCCGGCTTCACAAAGAGTACTCGTTTCCATAAAACCAAGGGCGCCCGCTATCAAAGCATTATTTATTGCAGAAAAGAGCCGTTTTCAAGCTAAAAAGGTACATAGCCAAAGGCCCCTTCCAATTAAAACTTCTTCAGTTGTTTAAATTATATTATTCATTGCTGGCATAATTTTCAGGGTTCAGATAAGTCGGGTTCACGTCTTGGTATAGGAGACCATTCATCTTTTACCACCCGTAAGTACGTTGTGAACGTTTTCGTATTCAAAAAGTGGTTTTATTTATTAATACATTGCTGGCGCTATTCCAGATTTCAGTGAAGATGATGACTCAAACATTTTAAATTCAATCGCTTGTGGTACGGAGCAGCCTGATACGAAAAGTGAAATAGAAACAGAGAAAGTCTCTTCGGTTACTATTCAGGTAGAAAGCTCAGCAGTAATTTCGAAATGTTCACACACTAACAGCACGCCCCAGAGGGTAAATGTGTATAATGCAAAACAAAGATCTGCGGAAAAATGCTATGTATATACACAACCACAGTTAAATATGAACCTTCCTAAACTCGACGCAAAAACAGATAAAAAGACGTTAAATCCCAATAAAGTCGATATTGCCACATTAATTATCACGAACACATCTTCTGAGGATTCTGCACCACCTTCAATTACTACAATTAACAATTTGAATAAAAGAATAGATCATTTGGAGCGTAAAATTTTGAGACAAGAAATGGTTTTCCGTTCTATAGATCCTAATATACCTCTGTCTTCATCAGATGAAGAGCCCAAAGGTAACATAATGAGGACTACATCTGGGACTGGGAGGCCTGGGTGTAGCTACATTCAGCAATATAGCCATGTTCCTGAAACCTCGGCGTTCCAGCGCTACGCGCAGCAAGCAGCGCCGCTTTCTCCAAGCAAAGCTACTACCTTAGAAAAAGAACATAATTCTGAGCAATATGGTCGTGATTTCACCGCATACGACGGCATCACCGCGCGTGGTCGGCGACAATGTGCGTCTGTGCCATGCAAACGAGATGATATCCCTAAAATGGCAGCCGAAAGAGTCCATAAGATTCGACACAAACTCAATCCAGTGCGTGATTATCGGCTGATGGATACAGTCCATTATTTAGCGCAAGGTGAATTCGCTCCGCGCGATGACGGTATTAAGTTAACACCTTCACGGGAAGCTGTACTTAGCGATATTATTTGGGAAGACGTTTGCCGCACGCACTGGCCCAATGCGAGGCTCGGGCGGCGAGTGGCTCATTCTGAGAGATGTAGTACAAGATGTGAGCTGCAGCGACTGATCGACAGCCTGCTTAGAGAGCGCGTCGCACATGTCGAGCGCAGGAGGCGACGTCACTATAGAATAGTTAAATTAAACCATCGACATGAAAGCTGCAGACCTGTGGGTAAGACTGGGGATATCATCGTGGCCAGTCATAAAAATAGGCAGGGCGAGGAGGTTGCTATTAGCGATCACAACGCTGCGAGCGCGATGATGGCCGAAAGACGTTGGGATGAGTCCGGACTGCGAAGAACTCCAAGAAGTCATGATCGGTTGGGGACAGAGATACGACAAACTCGTCATTCTTTGGAGCGCAGACATGGATACGAAGATTGTTCCCCAGGGCCAAGTTATGCAGTAAACCCAAGGTCTCCAGCGAGCAGGGAACCAACTTGTTGCTACCAGGCGTCCAGTCCAATGAAGCCGGACAGGCGCTGTGGAATGACGAAGAAACGTCGCAATGGAAGTCGGGAATTAACAAGCGGCAGCAGTTCTACGTGTAAGCCAAGAAATCCACGGCTGGTCGTCAAAAAAGTAGCATCCCATCGCAAGTACACTAGAGATGAGCCCAATCTCGAGCATTACATTTTACTGCCAACATTGGTTGTACGAACGCCATCTAACATGAAACGCCAGAAGAAATTCAACGAATTGTACCATCGTATTCTAAACGTTCAGCTCAATAACGGTAGGTATTTTACGAATTTGCTTACGTTGGTTAATCATTTTAGAACAATATTTAAAAACCAAGTGCGAGTCAGACTCTGTAAAGGAAGATACTACTACGCGGTAACGTCCAATTGTATCGTGTTTTTCATTATTAGTTCCTGAAATAATCAGCTGTGACGGAAGGACAGACGAAATAGCATCAAAAAGATTATTTTTTACTAGGAGGAGCTATCCACTGAATCCATTTTTTTTTCAACGATATTCGATTTAATTTTATTTTGATTGTTATCATTAATTGATGCATTATTTCAGTTCAAAACAATACCGCACCAGATCCTGCACACCCGAGCACATCCCAGGGCCCCAATAAGAAGGACGTTGGACTGAACATAAATATCACCCTGTCCAATAGTTAGGAGGTTATAGGAACAAGTAAACAAAGAGAAAACATCAACACCTGAATCACTGGAAATATTACAAAATAGTTAAATTTTCATATAAAGTCTTTATATGTAATTTAAATATTTTTTAAATATAGAATATATCAAGATTTTAGTTTTTTTTATTTGGATGTGCTCTCACATGCTTTCCGTGCCATATTTTTTACTCCCGTCGTAATATTTGACTGCAACTGGCGTGAGTGCAGTGACTTGAAACGTATTCGTGTGGAACATTATTTACCACGCAGCATTAATGCTTCCATATAGTTCGACATGAATCTATTTATAAATGTGGTAAAAACAGGAACTACAGGACAATGTTTATTATACCAATTAATGGAAATTTTCTTTTTTTAAAGTAAAACATTACACGGTAAATAGCAATTTATTAATTTATCTTTTAGGTCACAATGAAATTGGAAACAAAATGTGTTATTGAAACATTTAACACTCATTTGGTATGTTAGTAGTGGCTCATGAGACGAAATCCCCCAGATTTTAAGTAGTAACCGCGGCCGGTGGTTATCAACACCAGAGGCATCGCAGACCATCATTGCACTTTCCTAACTATACCGGGGACAAAATCCAATCTTATCGAATACAGTTATATTTTCACTCATAGTTGGGTATGAATTTTGCCTTGGCCGGTACCGGTATAACCAAAAATGACATTCACGCTCGTGGAACTATGCAAAATTTATATATATGTAGGTACCGGATTGTCGCAAACGAAACTGTGCTGTTATCGATACGATACTATTTCCTCCACCTGCTACGCCATGAGCATTCCCATGCATGTTTACTCTATTCATAAATTGAATGTTATTGCTCAGTAATGTATGTACCTTAAAGCAAGGCCAAGCTTGGGAATCGATGCATTAGCACAAGTATTGTTTATTTAAAAAAAATGTTTTTAATATTTTATGATAACGATAAAGCACCGATGACTTACCTACGACCTTGTGATCGATATGGGCCATTAAAAATATAAACTAAAATTAGAAGGTATAATAACCACATAACACGATTTTCTTAAAGGGTTTGGCAGAGGTAATCCAAATTTTGACAGTTATGTTTAAGACTTATTTAGCGAGCCTATTGCCATCAGCCGGTCAAAATCCAGACTCTGGGAACTTAACATGATGACATTTGCGAGCACTAGACTAAAACGAAGTAGTATTTATCAGATGATATATTTATTAGATGTTTCGTTGTGTCAAGGGACGCAATCCTTAAATTTATACATCCTACTTAGGTATAATAACTTTTCCTAACTAACCAATTTATCAACGCAGAGCCTAAACAGCTGGGGCTAAAAAAATACTACTTTAACTCAGATGAAACCGCGGGAGGCAGCTAGCAACTATCTAATATTTCTAAAGTCTACTATTTCTATAGATAAATTTCCCTGTGAACGAGGCAGCGAGAACGAAGCAATTTCTTAAAAAACACGTCACACGAAAGAGTATAATTAGACGAAGAAAGGGTGGCGTGGCGGGATCATTAATACCGATGTCAGCTGCTTTTGTGTCCTCGCATTATATATTTATTTTTTTCGCTGAATCAGATACAGTGGCTATCTAAAGTTTCTACTATTTGGAAAATATTTTAATATTAGACTTTAGAACATTCATAGTATTAACAGGAAGGCACCAAATGACAGATCTGATGAAATAACACGAAATCTTATGACTTCAGGAAACTGTATTTTTATTTATTTGGTGTTTCTTTCACGTATGACCCTTTAAAGACTTGGCAATATCATAAACAATCATTTAGCTTTACATATATATGTACATCAGCCTCTTTTGTTAAAAAAAATCAGAATCAGTTAACAAATAGCAAGAAGAGTTATTAGAACTGGCTAAGCAACTGAATACAAAAATTGCTCCACTATAATATTCCTCAACCGCAAATGTTATCGAATATTCTAGTGATATTTACTAAGAACTTTGATATAATGATCGATAGCAACTTGCGTGGTAGGGTATACGTATTGTTGCACCGCTAGATAGCGCGTCTGATGTGAAGCTACCAGCCCGTCCAGTTGATTATACACCTGCTATCACTACTGTACTATATCGATGTCTCCGTGATATACCTACCTAATCATAAATATTAATCTTAACACGTGGGTGAAAGTGGAACGATGACGTCATCACCTTGGACACGGTGTATAGAAAGTTTTTTAAAAAGTGGTGTGGGTACTTAAAAATCTGGAAGATATGAAATTTTAAAAGGAAAATAAGAATTCGTTATCTGTGGCAGTATTGTGTCTGTGTGCATTTCAAATGGTGTCGAGAATAGTTCTAGCAAGGCATCATTATCTTAAATGAAAAGTAGGTCTCGAAATAGTAAGTCCTTTATTTTCTGTAGTAATAAACAGTGTTTCGAAAGTAATTTTCGATGTTAGGGCTAGCAAAACAATGTTAGTCGGACACTGGTAAATATTTTATGTGAAACGTTTTCGATCGCACGCTGCCACGTCGCATCGATTGAATGTTTCACCGATTATATCTACTTATACATAAATAGGTTTACTATATGAAATATTGATAAAGAAAAGGACAAGGTTCATTCTAGAAGCTTTTTTAGACCGCCAAGATTCCCAATATAGTCTTTATTTGTTGTAAAAAACAAATTCAACACACGTTATTATAAAATACGTCAGAAAGAAAAATTTTAATCAATATTTTCCACCTGTAGCAATTAAAAACAATTTCAATGGAGTAAGTAATTACATAGTAGTGATTAGGTATGGATTCCTTGACTCAGTGGCTAGAAACCTGATAGTTTTGTATGAGGATGTGACGTGTCTACCTCGCTCCGTACAATGGAGGGCGTGAAGAAATGGCTGACAGAACGAAATGCAAAGAAGAATGGAATGTACGTGCACTACAGCCCGCCTAAATGTAAGTTTTTATGTAGTTTTTTGTATCAGTTTTATTTTATTCATATTTAGCTAAATTAATAATAATTTTATTAATTTCTCACTCGCGTCCTGAGACTACTTCTTAAACCCGAGTATAAACTACCTTATCCCTTCCCCAGGGTTTTAGATACGTCCATATCGAATTTCATCTCAATCGGTTCAGCCCTTTTCTCGGTGAAAGCGAAACAGACAGACAGGCTTCCTTACGGATTTACGAGTGTAGTAGGTATTTTAATATTATTATATTTCATTTTATGCTGAATAAATTGTCAAAGTATCGTATTGGCCTGTGGTATCACGGGGCTATGGAACAATAGAAGCAAATAAAATAATCAATTGTGACTTCTTCGGATACAATTTGAATGGAAACAGTCACACACAGTAACATTCGTCATAACCGCATAGTCCCTAAAATTTATAATATCTTACCCCAGTCTGATCCCAGACTCATCAATTCAGAAGCATGGGTCATCTGTTTTAAATGCCATTACTTTAAACAAAACCCTTCACGATTCTATTTAAAAAACAAGTTTCATTCGAAAATCGATACTGTAAAAAAAAATAAGGCAACCCATCGAAAACACTCTGTAAACAGCTCGACTGAAGCCTGTCTGGAAAATGTACGGGAGCTCGCGTGCTGGCCAGGAAACTATCCGCCTACAGGCGCTCCATCAAACGAATGTAAACGTACAAAATTGCCATATAAAACTAAAAGCTTTTTTCCTAGACAATTTATCTGTCTAACGTTGCATATTCTAAAGGCAAGCAAAAAATGTTGCGCAATGTTAAATACGCATTATGCAATGCATTTGAAAAACGAATACCCTTTTTTAGCGTGGCAGTCTATAAAAAAGAAAACCTTTTTTTTTATATACCTAGCTTTTTAGGTAAAAAAAAAAACTTTTTTGAATGTGTTCTATTTGTCAGTCTTCTGAAACGAGCGGGAATTTAAATGTTTTTTTATATTATTATTTAAATAGGTACCTACTCGCGTGTGTGAAGTTAGCATTTGAAAGTTTTATGGGATTGGCTAAATTAATAAAATAATTCTGGGAAACCATGTCAAGTCTAGTAGGTCAACGAGCAAAACTGTAAGTATTTGAGACTGATAAGGTAATTATAAATAATAATAATAATAATAAAGCCTCTTTATTCCATATCTCTCAAATTTACATTTCAAATTATGTTAGTATTATTAGTTATTTTTTTTTTAAACTTATTATTTGTTGTTAGTAAAGTTAGTCGCTTGTGTTTCCAGAGGTATGGATCTCGTTTGAGTAAAAGCCTCCTCCAGTTTCTTCCATAATTCTCTATTTCTTGCTTTACACATCCAGTCTTCTCCTGCGATATCTTTTAGGTCATCAGTCCACCGTTTAATTGGTCTTCCAGCTTTTCTTTTGCCTAATATTGGTCCTTTCCATCTTGTACTTAATATGGTCCATCTATTATCTGTGTATCGCGAGATATGTCCTGCCCATTGCCATTTTAGATTCAATGCTTTTGTAAGTGCATCTGTTATTTTAGTTTTTTGTCGTATTATTTCGTTTTTTATTTTATGTGTTTTGTTTATTTTTAAGATGCTTCTTTCCATTGCTCTCTGTGTTGTATTTATTCTCTGTTTTAACTTGTTTGTGTAAGTCCATGTTTGACACCCGTATAGTAAGCTAGGTAGGAGACAAGTTTCCATTACAGTTCTCTTTAGCTTCATGCTGTATTTTCCTTTTAAAATTTCTTTATGTGACCAAAACTTTCTCCATGTGATATTTATTCTTCTTTCCGCCTCCTCTTCGTTGTTAGTTTTTCTGAACGATATTTGCTTCCCTAGATATATATAATTATTTACGTATTCTATTATATTCTCCTTAATGTGGATAGGTATTTTAGTACTGTTAGTCATTATTTTGGTCTTACTTCTATTCATCTGTAAGCCTACTTTTTCGCTTTCTTGATTTAGTGTATGTAACATTCCTTGTAATTGTTTGGCTGTTTGAGCAAATAAGATAATATCGTCTGCAAATCTAAGATGATTCAATCTACGTCCATCGATATTAATACCATTTGTTTCCCATTGTACATTCTTAAAAACATTTTCCAACACAGTTATAAAAAGCTTTGGGGACAAAGGGTCGCCTTGCCTAACTCCTCTTTCTATTTTGATCAGTTCGCCTCTGCTTTCTAGTTTAACCCTACTCGTACTATTTGAATATATGTTATTTATGATGTTTATGTATTTATCTTCAACATTTGCTGTTTTCAGCGAGTTCCAGATTGAGCTATGGCTGATGCAGTCAAAGGCTTTGCAGTAATCTATAAATGCAATATACAAGGGTGTGTTGTATTCGTTATGCTTTTCTATAAGTTGTTCCACAGTTTGTATATGGTCGATTGTGCTGAAACCCGAGCGGAAGCCTGCCTGTTCTACTGGCTGCGAGAGGTCGATTTTTTCATTGATTCTTTTAAGCAAAATAGATGTAAAGAGTTTGTATATACTTACCAGAAGGCTGATGGGTCTGTAATTCCCGATTTCTAAGGGGTTCCCCTTTTTATAAATCAATATTATGTCAGAAGAACACCATTGTTTTGGTACTGTTTCGGTGTCAAGTATCATATTAAAGATTAGTACTAAGTGTTTGAGTAAAATAGGAGCTCCTAATTTGAGGGATTCGTTTGATAGCCCATCTGGTCCTGGACTCTTCTCATTTTTTAGTGTCCTTATGTGTGAGTATACTTCTTCTTCTTCTATTAGTTTAACTGGTTTAACTGTGTGGCACCCATTACTTTTGTTATTATGTTCATCTTGTGAGTTTCCATTCTCATTCTTGCTGTATAGGTCTGAGTAAAATTTTGTTGCATGGTCTAAAACATCCTTTCTTGTCTTTGTTACGCTTGAGCAGTTTTCCAGATTTTGTATCCATTTCTTTTGTAGTGTCATTTCTTTGTAAGCCCTTTTAGCACTTTTATATGTATTTAAATTTCTGATTATTATTTCTTCCCTGTGTTTTTTATAGTCAAGTTTGATTAATTTATTTGTTATTTTAAATAATTTTGTGAGTTCCATTTTCTGTTCTTTAGTTTTATTTTTTGTGCGTATTAGCTCTGAGCGTGTCTTAATTAGTTGTTTTGTATGTTCGCTAAATATTGCATGTTTTTTCTTTTGAGTTTCATCACTATTTTGTAGACTGCGTAGTATGTTTTCTTCCAGTATATCGTAATATGTTTGAACACTCCCAGGCGAGCAACTTAGTGTGTCTTCAAGATTTTTTTTCAGGCTAGTTATATATTTTTTAATTTCGGTATTTGATTTGGGACTTTTCAGTATAGTTTTAAAGTTTTTTCTGCTTTTCTTTTGTTGACATATGCAGATTGTTGCGCGTATCAGTCTGTGATCTGAGGGGAAGTTGATTTGGTTTAGAACTTCAAAGTTGTTCACCATATGAGGTTTGGATGTCATTATAAAGTCGATTTCGTTTTTTGTTTTTTGGTTAGGGGATATCCAGGTCCATCGCCTTTTTGCTTTTTTCTTGAAGAATGTATTCATAATGGACAGCTCGTGTTCGAGGGCATAATCTATTAGCTGTTGACCCCTTTTATTGCGTTCCCCATAACCATAGTTTCCCAAACACAGACTTTCTTCTTTTTTAGGATGCCCAATTTTTGCATTGAAATCCCCCAATACTATTAATATTTCATCGGCTAAGTGATGTGCTTTCTCCAGATCGTTGTAAAATGTCTGAATTTTGTCTTCATGCGATGTCTCTGTTGGTGCATATCCTTGAATTATGGAAATATTTTGTTCTTCTATTTTTAGTTGTAATAGGGCAACCCTTTCGGAGATCCCCGTAAAGTTATATATTTTGTGTTTATGTTTTTTCTTTATCAGGAATCCTACGCCATGTAGGCCTTTTGTTTCCCCGAAGTAACATAGAATGTACTCCTGATATTCTTCGATATTACATCCAACTCTCTTCACCTCAGATAATCCCAATACATCAAGGTCGATTTTATCTAGTGCGTAAGAGAGCTGCAAGTATCTCTCAGTCGACGAAAGGGATCTCACATTGAATGTTCCAATTTTCATGGTGATGATTTCGCTTTTAATCTTTATATTACAATTATTGAGATTTTTCTTGAGTATTTTCAGTGGAGGGTAGTGGTCTAATTCCCCACGAGGACCAGTCGGCTTGGGGAATGCTTTATTGTTTATATCTTTTTGTTTTATTTTGTTTGTTGGTTTGTTCCGGTGGCTGATGTTTGGATGTCATTGTCTCTGTTCATTAGGTTTAGTTAGGGTAGAAAGGGAGCTGCTTCTGTTTCTCATCAAGTCGAACGCATTCGCTCTATTAGTTTTTGATGGTACATGTTGTTTCCGTGGTTGTTGCGTGTTATCAGGTGATGTCGATGGGTCCCGTTTGCGTTTTTCGTTACCTGGTGTTTTTTCTTTAATAACAAGTTTGTCGTAATCTATTACTGCAAAGTTTCCCTTTTTCCTTTCTTCTTTCATTCTTTCCATTAGTTCTTTTCTTTTTTCTTGAACTTCTTTAGGATAGTCTTCAGAGATGTATACATTTTCCAGTTGTTTCTTATTTTTCAGTATTTCTGTTTTTTTCCAAGCGTTCACTAATGAGATTAGTATTGGTCTGATTTTAACATTGTTAATGTCTTTTTTACCAATTCGGCGGATCTCATTGATATCTCTGGTATCGAGGGAAATTTTTAAATCGGTACTTATTTTTTTTGTAATTATTTTTATGAGGTCTAAAGTGTTTTCTTCAGATTCTTCCAATCCAAATAAAATTATTATAAATAATACGGTTAATAATTTATTTCAACAAGTGCTGGTTACGACGTGGGTGCGACTCGACCTTAGCGTGATGTCGTGAGTCCGACGTTTTTGCAGTAAATGTCATAAGCATTGCAATCACACATTATACCGTGTGACCACCCAGACTACATTATATATTATTTGTTGGATGCGTATCTTTATGGTATATTACTTTTCCTATAGAGTATTTTTTAATCCTGTTTATAAGCCTACCATCTAATTGTACAACAGATAAAATAGCAATTATAAACACCGCCAATACCCTGTATTATAAATATCCGGCCTATAATTACAGGAAAATGATGACGACAATGTTGCATTCCATTAATTTATAAATATTTATCATTAATAAATTCATAAGTGAACATACTTAGATAATTTTATCTGTCGTTTGTTAATATTAATTATTGTCTTATTTATATTATCCACAAAATAAATATCCACATAATAATAAATAACGAGAATAAAATCTATTCTAAATTATGAACAAAAAATATTTAAAGCTTATTAATATTTGCAGCTTTTGTTTCTAGCCAACATTTGGCACACAATACCTACACATTATGATTCGAGCCTACATTACATTGTACATAGTAGGCAGTTTAATTGCTTCACGTGTAAGCGTCAATGTATTACGAATTATTGGTATAAATAAGGCAAGCTATGCGGGGTACGTGTATTGATAGGGTTCGATCACCCGCGGCTGTTCACCTATAACGATCCACTAAATGGTGTCAACGCACACGTCACTCCTCCATGTTATTAAAGGTAGCTTAGATACGCAATATTTAAAGGGTTAATGAGGAAATTAGGGGTATAAATGTATGTTTGTTTTTTTTGTAAAAATAATATATTATTATGGGGACAATTTGTAATTTAAAAGTAAAACTTTGTTTTTTTATTAAT
Organism: Pyrrhia umbra; assembly: GCA_963891755.1. Lineage (NCBI taxonomy): Eukaryota > Metazoa > Arthropoda > Insecta > Lepidoptera > Noctuidae > Pyrrhia > Pyrrhia umbra. Next base: position 5,719,866 of record OY982930.1, read on the forward strand.
TTCAAATGAACTTTAGAAGTAAATTATTATGGAAACTAATTGTAATTATTTTATCAATATTTAAACAGACAGATGACAGATCTTGAATGACAGTACTTCCGTTTCACGTATAAGTAACCTAATATTTTTTTGATGCAAGCGGCTGAATATATTTTTAAGTACTTTGCCAGTTGTTTCTTAAAAAAATATATAGTTTATATCATAATAAGTTAATATTATAAATACAATAGCGAGATTGCTTGTCACGCTTTCTCGTTAAAACGGCTGAACCGATTTAAATGAAATTTGGTATGGAGATAGGTGGGATACGGGTTGGTTGAGTTATGCCTTAATAGAAAACCTCATACGCATAAAGATTAGAATTTGGTCTAGTCTAGTATAATTAGTATTTGCTTCTTGCTGGTCTTCGGTAGATCTGTTTGCCAATACAACCACATACCACAATATAATTAAATTATTATTTTACACCCTAAAGCACTTTCCAATCGCGGTGTAATTAAAAACACTTAATCTTAATTAACCCAGTTTCACGCAAACACTGAATAATGCTAGCATGAACTTGTCGCATATCATTATTTTGCTGAACACTTTGACGTGTGTAGAACAGAAAATGTAAGTGATTGTAATGTAGAAACACGAATAAGGACGAAAACACATTTGGAATTATGAAAAAATAAAAATAATTTCTACTTAAATCAAAAAAAATTTTCTTTGATCGATTAAATATATATCTGAGTCGCCGAGATCTCTTGTTTTTGCATGTAGGGTGTGTTTTCGCCCTAACAGTGTAAGGTCAGCAGATGTCGCGATAAGTAGCGTACAACCGACTGTTAGCGCATAAATCTCGTAATCTAACACCAGAAATAACCGTTTCAAACAGGATGTTTCTTATGTAGTCACGTAATGTAAGTAAATATAGGTATTTTTTTTCCAGATAATTTTATTCTTGAACATTCATTATTCAAGAAAAATGAGGCAAATAAAAATAATAAAGTCGTTTACATCATAGCACCAATCTTAGATATGTTTACTGTGCATATTGTCATACGACAGAGATGAGCAATATTTTTTGGGGTTTTTCATGCCTGCCTTACAACATTAACACCATGATTACATTAAAAGATTTGAAGTTGAATCACAGTCAGTCAGCGTTACCTCTCATCATCTGCCTAGCCTTTTCCCAACTATGTTGGGGTCGGCTTCCAGTCTTAATCGGATGCAGCTGAGTACCAGTATATATAATTTATATTATCATAATATGATGATGATTACATAATATGTAAAAACATAGTTATAATATGGACATTTTCAATGTTTAAAATAAATTATAGCATAGTAAATTTACGATTGTCTATAATAGAAGATACATTGCGTTACAGACTTAACTTATTTATAAACTCACTTTACATATTCATTGGCAATCCAATCAAAAAAAATAGTGATTTAATCTTAGGCTGATAAGAATAAAGAACACTCTGTATAAAGTTAATCAGTAAATCACTGGTGGTCGCAATATCGCAGAAGACGATCGCTGACTGCGTCGGCAATACTTTCAGTTTCTGTGAGCGTTTGCTGCCACCAACTTGGTAATTAAATTGTGCGTTGTTTACTTCAAATATTTATTTAATATAATAATAATAGCCTATCCACGTTTTGAAGTAGAATTAATCTGATGTTGAGATAAGATCATTTATGTGCTTCAATAAATTGTTTTAGGATTGTATGTATAAGTACTTAAAAATGTGTTAGTCAATTGTTATCAATTAAATATGGTCATAAAGAATTACAAAACGAATCTTGAGATTTGTTTATTACTTTTTGACAAACATTTTAGAAATACGAGTAACTAGCAAGTCTGATCACCTCATTAAAACAAACGCACCTCTTCCGAAACTTCTCCGCAAGTATTAAATTATAAGTAAATTTTTACTGGAGCCCCACAAGTTAAGTTTTCACTTATCTTGTAAACATAGTTCGAGTTGAAAAGAGTTTAAATATATTCTGACTATATTTCTGTTTTTGTTATTTAAGAATCATTATAGCATAAGGGCTGTCATTTTTTGTGTACTATCAACGAGAAGATTCAAAACAGACGAGCTGTTCGTCGTAGATAATATGTGTATATATGTGTATCGTAGATAAATACTAGCCAGTTAGCGAGAGTTAGCAAGTACATATTAATTTGACTATCGTCATTCGTGGAAAATATTTTAATACAAACAATAATCCTAGCTTTGCTTGCTATCTTACATCTGAGTCCTTACAAAAAGTACTTATGTCAACTTAATTGTGTTTTTCTTCGTTAATCTTTTTACGCTTATCCAAAAAGAATCAGTGCAATTAACACCTGCCAATCATTTGCCATGCAATGTTTATCGTAAAAATATTTACCGTTTATAATACTTTTCTCATTAGTGGTGGGCGTGGTATCAGCAGCTCAGCTTCGCCAGTGGGCGCGCGGCGGTGCCGAGAGCAGGCTGGAGCGAGCAGTGCTGGCCGGCCAGGGTCGCCGGCTGCTGGCCGAAGCCGAGGCTCTGTCGCTGTCCACTCACCTCCCAACCCTAGTCGCCAAGTGTGACGCGCTACATGCCGCCGTGGAGAAAGGCTCTCTGCTCGAGCTCCAGGTATTGCTGGTAATACACCTCAAACGACAGACTCGTTTTATGTTGCTACGAAACACGAAATTAAGGTCTTTGACTAGATAGACCTCAATTTTGCTACACATTCTATACGTTTGCAGGCTAATCCTAGGAAGTACGCTAAAAAGCCTCTGAAGTATTTCAAAAAAAAATAATTCGCAAAAAAGTCTAGTTACTAATTTGGTTGCGGTCCACGTATCTATTAGTTAGTCTATTTCTAAAAATAATATGAAAAATAATATTTTTACACTATTTTTCCATGTTAAAGTGCTTTGAAATTACCTTACTATACCATTTATAAAATGATAACCAAATACTATAATTACATAATAACATAGTATATGTACCTTTTCTATATAACAACAACTACTTCCGTAGTGTTCCGTTTATTTGTTCCAATTTCGGACATGGACAGGCTCAAATAAAAGTGCTACGCAAACACCGTAGCGCGTAGCCTCATGTAACATCACTGTAAATATGTACTCAAGGTGATGGAATACATAGTGTAATGTTATTCCAATGACTATTTCTTTGTAGAACAAAAAACTTTTATTAACTGTAAAAAGATTTTTTTTATATTTGACTTACGTAACAAAGCTATGATTTGAGTTTGGAGCTACTAGAAGCATCAGCCAACATCGAAATAAAATATAAATTCATGGAGGGAGATATAACACTAGCAGTCCCTACAAATAATATATTAATTTTCACTTACACAAATACATAAATTATTCACAGAATATGAAAACTCCAACAACAGAATTTAACTTACACAGCTTCCAATATCTCGTAGCAATTTGCTACGTCGTAGCGCTACGAACCGTAGCATAATAAGTAAGATTGTTTACGAGACTTCAGCGATTCTTGTTGAATGTTTAACAAACAGGAGTTGCTGGAGAGCGACTACAACCGTCGTAAATACGTGATGTGTCGGGACGAAGCCGGCGTCGGCTTGCTGCATAAAGCCGTCTACTACGACTACATGGACATCGCGGAGTATCTCGTTAGGAATTACCCGCAGCTGGTGCATCAGAAAGATTCTGTAAGTTATCGTTTAATTAATTATTTTATATATTGATATACATATTATATGTACTTAACTATAGGTTAACTATATCTATGAAAACCTCAATTTATGATGGCATTGCATAATCCTTACTAATATTATAAATGCGAAAGTAACTCTGAACTGATTTAAAAGACATTTGGTACACAGATAGTCTAGAGCCCGAATAAGGACATAGACTACTTTTTACCTGGGTCCGCGAAGAAAATTCCTCAGGATCCGGGTGAAACTGCGGGAAATATTCTGGAATATACCAATTAAATACATAGATTGTCTGATTACCGTTAGATGAAAGTTTCCTTGGCATGTGATACATGGCCCTACGTTTGATGATGTTTGATTTATGTTGACTAGTGAAGGTTACCTAGTGGATACAACGTGTAATGTTCCCACGTTACGTCTTTTGTGGAACACGTCAATCTTGTACACTTATGTTAAATTTTTTTAAGTATTTTCTTGGAATTGATCGATGATAAGTACTTACTACGTAAAGTTAAAGTACTTCTTGTAATATTATTCCTTCATAATGTAAAAATGTAAACTGTAAGAAAAGGAATGACGAAAGAGGACATCGTTCTGTGTATACCACATTGATAGTATAACATTGATGTGAATGTTCGGTGAGTTAGGAGGGTCGCACACCATTGCACTACACGTCATTGAGCCGCGACTCTGCTTCGCTGGCCGCGCTGCTGGAGGGCGCGGGGGCGGCGCGGGGGGCGCGCGACGCGGCCGGCCGCACGCCTGCACATTACCGCGGACACGCGCGAGAACTGCTCGCGCTACCCGACGCCATGGCGCGCGACAACAAAAACGCACCAGGTTAGTGGACACATACCTTAAAAAAATATTTCGGAGTTTTATAGCTTTTTAAGTTTCCAAAACTTGATTTTGCGTTTATGTTAAGAAATGGTAATTAAACAAATATTGTATGAATAGAAATATGAGATAATTTCAGTATTTTATCTAGAATAGGTATGAAAAAAATAATAAGGTATTTAAGGATAAGATACAGGAATTTATATTATAGACTGTATTTACGAAAATAAAACTTTAAAAATGTTGCAAAAACTTTGTACACCAACTTAAAAGTTTCAACAGCGTACTTATGAAATAACGATTACTACTATGCAGAATCTAAACGACCAAATATTGACAACAACTCATATTCAGAAATGAACAAGTAATTTATGATAATTGATTATTTTAGGTAATTATTAATTAAAGAATAGAATACGTTAGAATACGTTTATTTACTTGAAATGAGTTACAATAGGTGTTACAATATACATAGGTAATTTGATATAGTACAGACATTTCGCCAAATTGGCATGCAAATTGTTTTTGTTGTGACACAATAAACACTAGGTACTAAAAATTATAAAAAAGTACTGAAAAAATAAAATAATACCAAGTACATTGATGTATTATCAAGTACCTAATTAAAATTACTAGACTAATAAAATTAGTCTCCAAAATATTGTTTTTCATTTAAAAAATCTTTAATTTAGTAATAGTATTTTTCAGATAGCCAATTATATATTTATTATAAAAAATAATTATATACATTATAAAAAAAATACACTTTTTAACGGCACTTGGTAACAATTTAGGTGTAATATTATTAATTACAGTAATACACATTTAAAAACAATTATTCATGCAAAGATTTGTTTTACGTCTTGGTTTTACTAATTTATTAGGCAATCTTGTAATAATTGTAGTAATTGTTTAAATGATTGAATCCTCAGCAAAGGCATAGAATACTCGTAGCATGGAGCATGCATTACCCCTACTGCGCGATAATCTATTCTACTGCCTAAATGGTATCTATAGTATAAAAAAACTATTATCCTATCAATCCTTAATCCGTCTGAAAAATTTAAACAATGAACTTATTTTTAACTAGCTTCTGCCAGCGACTTCGTCCGCGTGGAATAGTGGTGCTCCGCTCCTATTGGTCTTAGCATGATGATATATAGCCTATAACCTTCCTCGATAAATGGACTATCTAACACTGAAAGAATTATTTAAATCGGACCAGCGGTTCCTGAGATTAGCGCGTTTAAACAAAATGACAACATTTCCCTTCACTGCTCTGCTCTTATTGATTGTAGCGTGATGAAAAGTATACTATAACCATCTCAGGAGTATGACAAATAATTGTACCAAGTTTCGTTAAAATCCGTCGAGTAGTTTTTGTTTCTATAGAGTTTATACAGACAGACAGACAGACAAAAATTTTACTGATTGCATTTTTGGCATCAGTATCGATCCCTAATCACCCCCTGATAGTTATTTTGGAAATATATTTCATGTACAGAATTGACCTCTCTACAGATTTATTATAAGTATAGATAACCACGCGATAGACGGCAGATCGCTTTAAACACTTTTACCGTCTTACTTATAAAGTCCGATTAATTCTTAATCTGCTGCTTAGCATTGGATTAGCAAAAATCTCACTCATAAATGCTGTTTAGCGTTAATCAGAACTTAAGTTAGTAGCTTAATCCTTACGTTAAATAAGGATTAGGTAAGAAATAGTTAAACTTCAGGTTTTTTATTAGTAAGACGGTTACACACCGAATTCGATACCAAAGTACGACTGATCAGCGAATTCATTGCAATTCTAATTTCAAAGTAACAAAACCGAGCTACAAAACATCTATGGCGTTTCCACAAAGCAGTCTAAACTCCTTTAAAGTTTCTAAGTCATTGTAAAAGAAGTTCCACATTGTATTTCACTGTTTGTACACGAAACCAGCGCAACTATCGACTAGCATCGAGCTTGAAGTCACGAGCAAAAGTAGGTAATCACCCAATTTGTTGCATATAAATATGATTTAAATTTTATTGTATGAGCAATATGCATGTTTGAAAGTACTGCAGTAATGCGCCGCAATAGTTGTGTGTTTATTTAAAATTAGGTAAAAAAATGGTTTATATTATTTTTTGCATTCATTTAGGCCTTAGTGGCTTAAAAGTATTTTTTTTTTCATTTTAATACTTTAATTTAATTAGAATATAATTAATTCTTTACTATAACTTTTATTTAATTAGCTCTCTGCATTTTTTCTCCATAAAAACATCTAAACTCACAACTCCGTGCGCGTAGTCTAAAAGGGATCCTAAGTTTTCACTTCACGTATTAATATAACTAGTAACACAAACTTTTATCGTATCTTCTATCAAAAATAACAGCTTCTTTAGGATCCTTGCTTAAAATCGACTACCCGAATTGAATGAGTTTTACAAATCTAACAAATCATTTGTACAATAACTCATTATCCTCTATTAATGCTTAATTACTCGTTCGAAAAGTAATATCATTTATCATAATAGCTTAAAGATAAAAATGCAGTTGACCTAATATTAAGAAAAACTTAGGAACACGTGCCAACAGTAACTTCAAAGAAACATAATGAGTCGAGTCTTATACAACAGTTGACAATTACTAATTGCCCGACTAACAAGAGGGCTGCGCTTTTGTCCTGTTTTCAGATGGTTACGATGACAGGTCCTTATAATGCCGACCACAAATGCAAAAATTGAGTATCTGACGCTTTACTGAAATTTAAAGTAATGGCCGTGGCATTTAGTAATTATTTATTAAATACCTAGATTGAAAAAATTAAAATCAAATATCATTCAATCAAATTAAGCCTATATTCAAAACTTTTTGACTATCAAATATTTTTTGAAAAAAATACACAATTTAATGTCTATAAGATAAATTAATATTTTAATCTATTATGTTCTTTTTTGTAGCTTGATAATTCACCAACCTAATTAAGGGCCTACGTATAAAGTATTATTAAATAACCATAAACAAAAAAAATATCAAAATAACAAGCATAATTACAACTTCTAGGTAATTATAATACCTACTTTCGCTTCCAACCCCAGCTAGATAGTATCATATTGATTACATATTCCTATGAAAGCACACATGCTAGCTATTTGTGACACCACCGAACCTGCAATTACTCACATACAACAGCCTGAAATAACACACGGGCCATAAAAAAATGAAACTAACCTTTTTGAAATTCAAACATGTGCTCGCTAATGTAAGAATTTCGGCAGCATGCGAAGTGGTATGCATGCATGTTCGTCGGTTTTGTTTTAGGGTGAAGCCGCCCAAATAGTTAGAAGTTAGGTTTAAAGCTTCAGAATCAACTTTAGTAGCATACAAACTATGGATTGAGTTATGATATAAGATTCTGGGTTTATTATAGTAAATGAATATAGCTAAGCTTGATCTTGTCAAGTTCAATCATAAACAATAAAGCTTACTTTACTTTGTAACACTTTATTTGAAAGAATTAATGTATGAGGTTATTTTAACTTCTAATAAAGGATCACTACTGTAGGACTTTACTAGTCGACGTTTTACGAATTAAAATGAAAAGGACTTCATTCCGATTGGTGCAGCATCTTCCAGCATTCCTGTTTATAGCTCGTTACTTCAAACAGAAGCTTTTCCTAATAAAATCTCTTTATATTATTTACTAGCTTCTGCCAGCGACTTCGTCCGCGTGGAATAGTGGTGCTCCGCTCCTATTGGGCTTAGCATGATGATATATAGCCTATAACCTTCCTCGATAAATGGACTATCTAACACTGAAAGAATTATTTAAATCGGACCAGCGATTTCTGAGATTAGCGCGTTTAAACAAAATGACAACATTTCCCTTCACTGCTCTGCTCCTATTGATTGGAGCGTGATGAAAAGTATACTATAACCATCTCAGGAGTGTGACAAATAAATGTACCAAGTTTCGTTAAAATCCGTCGAGTAGTTTTTGTTTCTATAGAGTTTATACAGACAGACAGACAGACAAAAATTTTACTGATTGCATTTTTGGCATCAGTATCGATCCCTAATCACCCCCTGATAGTTATTTTGGAAATATATTTCATGTACAGAATTGACCTCTCTACAGATTTATTATAAGTATACATATCACAAGGCTTGAGCTATGATAGAATCGAACGAATCGAATTAGAACAGCATTTTCTTAAGTTTTAATGAGGGCTAGCTCTTTTATGAACAAGCTTTCAAATACACACTAATAAAATCTTAAAATTAGGGTTTTTTTTTAATATTCAAAAATTTTAAACATGCACCAGTGCTATCGGACCCTATCACATGCTAACATGCATTTAAATTGCAGACTAATAAGTATATCGTCTTACTTTGCATATAAAATAGCTAAAAGTTATTAGTTTCTAGCTATTCGTGTTGCGGTACCTACATAGATAAGTGTTCTAACGTTGAAGTGTCGGACGTTGCAGACATGTTTATGTTAGTCAAATTTAAGAGCCAACAATTTATTGCCTTGAAAACTGCATTAATTTATTTTTTTGATACATAAGAAATATTTATGATTGCATCATAGCAACGTTGGTTGAAATCGCTTTACATTATTATGTAACATATAAATACATACTCAGAGCTTTAATAATACATATTTTAATAATAAATAGAAGCTCCTAAGTAATCTTGAAGTACTAAATAAATGTCGTATTTTCTATGCAATCTCTTCAATTCAAACTTTGCACGTCAGTTTATAAAAAGAACAAGAAATCAAGCTAGGTAAATAAACATAAGCTTTAGAAGGCTGGCAAAAGCAAGCCTTCTAAAGCTTTAAAAAGTAAAAACTTTGGTTAAAGGCTAAGTATTGCCATCCAACGTGGCAATACTGCCAGCCTCTTGGGTACACTTCTAGTTGATGGTGATGAGGAAGAATTTTTTGACGCCATATTTAATTTTTAACCGACTTCAAAAAAAGGAGGAGGTTATCAATTCGACTGTATTTTTTTTTTATGTTTGTTACCTCATAACTTGCGACTGGGTGAACCAATTTTCATGATTCTTTTTTTATTTGAAAGCTGGTGCTTCCCGTGTGGTCCCATATACATTTTATCACTACCGGTTCAGCCGTTTTATAAATATATCAAAAATAACGATTTATCTCTACTTGCTGATATGCCAAATACTTAGATGATTTGGTTATTTACGCTTATTACAACCTAAAAAAGTGGTGTGTTTGTTTTGTTATTAAGATAGCAAGACCGAGACACTGAAAAGCGAAAAAATAAAAAAGCTTTTTACAAAAAAAATAAAACCGACTTCCAAAAAAAAACTGAAAAGTAAAAAATATTTTTTATTTAAACGCTTTACGACCAAAACATCGCTTTCGAAGTCGGTGGCGACATACTAACAATAGTAACTTACAAGACACCGACTTCGAAAGCGATGTTTTGGTCGTAAAGCGTTTAAATAAAAATTATTTTTTACTTTTCAGTTTTTTTTTGGAAGTCGGTTTTAATTTTTTTGTAAAAAGCTTTTAAATTAGTATATTTATACTTTTCCTAATGTAAAACTTTATATATAGCTTTAGGAGTAATCAACATTTTTATTTAATGTTCCATGAAGTGAATAATATCATATAATCAATGATTACTGGTTTTTATTATATCCTGAGAATAAAGACATTGTCATTATTAAAACTATTTTATTCCATTGTTCGTGACAAAACATAAAACGAAGGTCTTAACATTCGTAAGTAGGTCTCTCGTCGCATTCATAATGTATCAATCTGAGAGTCCTAGATCTGTATATCGAGTGCTTAAATCTGTCCGAATGAATTATTTATTTGTATACTGAATTCTATTTAAATATTCAGTTCTTTGTTCGTAAAAAAATCATAGCCTGCCGGGGCTGCGAGATGTTCGAAAGAGTTACCGCGCCCCCGCAATAAAAAGGGCTGAAGAAGGAACATGGATGGGTTTTAGTCAGCAAGAGTCAGACACTCCCTCTCTCCCCAACCATGGTGGGAGGAGTCATTTAATTATTTCCCATCCAAAAAAAAGTGCTTATAATAAACACAGCATTTTATTGCAAAGGCCTAGAAATTATCTTGAAAAAATCTTTAAACTACAGTCGTTATCATAACCACCGGTTTGCATAATTTAGAATGCACCAGTACCCATTCGCACAGGGCATTGTTAAATTGAGTAGGTACCTGTAACATATGATTAAATCGATTTTATAATGCACACATTTCTATTTCTACTTACTTTCATTTCAAGATAGCTTACCCATAATTTTATTGATCAAAACTTATCAACCTTCCATTGAAAATAATTCAATTTGTGTTTTTTGTGTACGATCTTTGCAAAAGTAATCCTGGGATAAAACAGCAATTTACTATGTAATACATTGTACTAGATTGAATTGAAAAATAAAATAATTATCAAGCTTATTCGATGAATGTGCATATTAATTCGGTGTTACTGTCATACTAATACAATTCTCTAGCTGGTTTATACCTGTGAATTTATATTAACTTTCCATTACAGCTCGTTTATAGTAATAATCACAATGGACACATCAATATAGGTTGCATGGAATTTCTGTCACGACATTGTCTGTCATCGGCTCGTCCATTCCGATATTACAGGCATACATTAATTTCATTAGCGTGTGAAAGGCTCGGCTTTCAGGCTTGGTGTTGCGTGGTCATGAATATTTATTTTTATGGAAGCCTTTCTAACCCGAAGTCACGACACACCCCTTTTGTTATTATATTTTATTTATAACTCCCAAAAACGATTGGTCATTCCTGCTCGTAACTTATCCGCGAAGGCCATCGATGATAAGTTTCGATTTTATGAATAAGTGCAGTTACGTAAAACTTATTTTTGCTTGTCATGTATTAAAAGCCTTAATTACACGTTTACAAATTGTGAAATGAGTAATGGGATAGTAGATTAAGTTACAATTCGTGCAGCTCGTTAGTAAATACTTTTTTTCGATATTAATAGTTCATAGTTATTCAAATAACGTTTTGACTAACTGTTTATATTGATAAAAACGTTTCCAACGAGCTGCAAGTATAAAATCATAAAAAACACGGGTTACATTAAACATAATTAATACTTACTTTTATAAAAGCTTGCATGTTTTGTATAAAATTTCCTAACCGAATCGACACATTTTGGTAGAAGAAATTAATTAAAAAATTGGTACCAATCATTAACACACAACACTTCCGAAAATTACTTGTAAGGCTTTACAGCCCATTTGTAGCAATATAACAGCAATTTGAATATAGTCAACAACAGCAAGCCCGACAACCCAACACTTGAAACTTAAAGAATTTGGTAATTAAGTGTATCACGCGTAGGATCTAGTTTGTTTTTGGACTGTTTTGTTGATTCCCATTATGTTAATCTCGGTTAGCGTGTAGCGACACGCAAACTTGTTGCTTCGCCAATTTTGTGGCTTCATATTATTTTTACATAATAAAATTCGACGCTTTTTATTGCTGTTGGATATGAGATTTTTATGTCATCAATTACTTAGTTAGACGGTTAAGTGATAGAACCTCAAAACTAAAAAAATAAATATGAAACAAAGTTTAACGTTCATTATTTTTTTATATTGGCGTGTCCCGAGGATACTACTTGAAGCACCCGGTAAATAAGTGGCATATACTCATCTCCAAGGTGGCATTTATCGTCGGGCCAAATTCGTCCAAATCGGTATAATTGTTTTACTGTGAAAACATAATAAACAAAAAACACACTCGTTATTATAATAGTTAGGACTAAAGAAAACAAAAAATATTATAAAATTACTTGCGTAATACATTGGTGACCTTAAGGATATTGAAGTATTTTTTTATGCAATTGGTATTTTCGACTAAAAAGGAGCACGTACAGAAGATATTATCTACAGTTGTAAAGAACTATGCGCATCGAGTTTTCAACTGCCCAAAAATTGGTTGTGTAGGTGACGTTTTACATAGATCTTATATAATGGACTAGCTTCTGCCAGCGACTTCGTCCGCGTGGAATAGTGGTGCTCCGCTCCTAGTGGTCTTAGCGTGATGATATATATAGCCTATAGCCTTCGTCGATAAATGGACTATCTAACACTGAAAGAATTATTTAAATCGGACCAGCGGTTCCTGAGATTAGCGCGTTTAAACAAAATGACATCATTTCCCTTCACTGCTCTGCTCCTATTGATTGTAGCGTGATGAAAAGTATACTATAACCATCTCAGGAGTATGACAAATAATTGTACCAAGTTTCGTTAAAATCCGTCGAGTAGTTTTTGTTTCTATAGAGTTTATACAGACAGACAGACAGACAAAAATTTTACTGATTGCATTTTTGGCATCAATATCGATCCCTAATCACCCCCTGATAGTTATTTTGGAAATATATTTCATGTACAGAATTGACCTCTCTACAGATTTAATATAAGTATAGATTGATGTTCGTTAGTCTCGGTAAAACTCGAGAACGCGTCGGCCGATTTAGCTGATTTTGGTTCTGAAATGTTTGTCGTAGTCAAGGGAAGGTTTAAACGGTAAGAAAATGTTAGAATATATGTAGGTGATACGAAGTTCGCCGGGTCATCTAGTACAGTTAAGGGAGTCATATCAGGCTTTTTTATCACTAAGGATTTTATAGTACCTATAACCTTAAGCTAAAAATATATCTATCTATAGCGATTGTAACCTTTGTGCCCTTCCCAGACTTAATTACAGACATAACCTATTTAAAAATATCGTGTGCCCGTTTCTCATATATGAAGTAATCAAGTATTTAGGTAACGTAATAAAGTCAACCTTCATTGTTATATGGTTACTCATTCCATAAAAGTTTAGTACGTCTAAGTTATTAAAAAATAAACCTAAAAACGTTGTAAACCATACAAAAGAATAAGTACTTTGTACTCGATGATTGTCCTACATTGAAAGGAATGTAGGAACCGAAGGGCACACCAGGTGTATGTCATCGATCGATGGCCAAGTCATTAAACATTAAAACCTATCTGTCTGACTTTCAGTATGCCTGAATAATATAACAAATGTCCTTGACACTTTAGGCCGACATAAATGTAAGTAGCCATCAGTATTTACTTAGAATTCCGGCTTTAGAAGTGTCGTTTTAATATATTACCTATTCATTGTATAGATTAACCTAACATATTTTATCAAATCATTATGTGGGTAGGTACTTATCCAACCACAAACAAATAATAAAACACCTTGAAGCAGATATAAAGCAAACATTATAATTGGTTAATCGATTTTCAATCCAGTAATTAATGAGATTTCTTATTCTTAACTAAGTTTACTACAATAAATACAAAAGAAGCCTTTAATTCTGTCGCAAATTGTTATATTTCTTCTATCTGTAGAAGACTCTCGTTTTATCATAAATGATTGGTAAAGTACGTAAACGTCAATAAATTAGGCCGTATTGCTAAGTAACTCACACATACACAATAATATTAATGTCCACAGAACGTTAGTCAGTCGATACATATTTTCCATAACCTAGTTATTGATTTTATCGAAATAGATTTACTTAACTACTTAACTTCATTTCACTCTGGCAAAGAATAGTTTTGTTTGGGACATCAATATATAATGTTACCTGGAAATGTCGAACTATTTTATTTTAATTAGTTAGCCTATTTTCTCGTAATTAGGTAGCCTATAAAAACATCTATAAAATTAAATATTATAACTATTCTAATCAGCTCTTTTTCAGAAGCTATTTTTTGTATAGTTTAAGTTTAAGTTAGAAATCTTCAACTTTGTTGAGAAGCTTTTTTTTCTATAACTTCAAGAAATAACTTAACCAGTTTATCCTACTAATAGAGGATGCATATGTATGTATGTTTGCTCTTTCGCGCAAAACCTTTTGAATGGATTTAGATAATGCCGCGGGAAACAGCTAGTACCTATACAATTAAGCTAATTCCTACTACAATCATACAATGTGCTATACATATGTAGGTACTACCTACTCAATTATTTGCTGGGACTCAATCAACCTTCGATTGATTCAGGTCTGATTGGCACGCACCTCGTTAATCGATCTGTAAAACTTTTTATTTCTCCAAATAGCCGATAGTTGTGAGTTGAGCACTGTAATTTTGTGATAAGAATCAGCTGTAAAACACTTTGGAATACTTTGGATCAGCTTGAAGGTTTCATAGAATAAAAAATTGCTTGAGTTTTAAAATCTAGGAAGTTCACGAGTACCTACACCTATAGGTACTTTGATCTCGTGCCCACTCCTAAAGATAGGATGGCCACGAAATTATTTCGAAATTATTTAATAAAATGTTACTCGTATACCTAAAACATTCGGAAAGCCATTTTTTTTTTCGATGTAAGCTTTTATCTACTTCCGTATTTTCTCCCAAAAACATTAAACTGATATATGGTATATTATTTTATTTAATAGATTTAATTATAATATAAATTTAATAGATAATTTACAATATTTTCACCTACAAGATATTGTAAGCAAAGTAGTCGCCTCTATCGCTGTCTGGCTGGATCGCCACGTTGGAAGACATACATATTTACCGCTTTGATATAAATTACCTATGTCTGACTAATTTGATCATTTTCATGAATAAAAATATCGATATTAAGAATATAATTCCTTATCAGCCACACAAAAAATTTGTAACACTGACCCATTACTTGCGTAAACCGAAATCCAATAAAGCATTAACACCAGTGTTAATATATTCTGCCAGTCCAAAAAAACGCTTTAGCATTTTCCACCCATTTTTCTTGTAAATGGTGTTCACCTTGAACTTTTCCATCGATTGCAATTCCAAGTACAAGTAGTGGCATTATATTGGACGTTCCTTTCTGAACTAATGTGTCGGTAAAGCGATACGACGCGTTATCTTGCATGTTACTTCGAGGGAACGACGTGTGGAGGCACAATTGTTGGCACAGTACATGCTTGAATAATGTAGCAGGTATACATTACTGCCAGTGACGTAATAATTCAACTTTGAAATGGTTTTTCTGAAATGGGTATTTGGTTTTTTATACTTAACTTACTCGCTGTTTCCCACAGTTTCACCCGCGTTCCGAAGGAACTTCCGGACCTAGATAAAATACATTTCAAAGGTTCTATTTATCTTCGTACCAAATTTCATCAAGATCAGTTCAGCCGTTTTACCGTGAAAGCGTAACTAATAAAGTTGTAGTTCGGATTAGTTAGGATTTCTGCTTCATTCGTCTCAAGAGAACTTCGTAAGCGGTATGGGTGATAATAGGGTCCTCAGAGCATAGTGTTGTTGGGTTTCCACGTAAAAGCAGTAGCACGGTTTCTGGTTTTGAGACCTGACTCCTGTCATACGGGAGTTAAGTCAGTTACCTATAAGGGTATTCTGTTACACTGCTGTTTTCAGCTTCGAGAAATAATTAAAAAAGAAAAAGGAATATTCTTTACAAAAACAAACAAAACTGTATGGAACCATTTGTCTATAATCAACTTGTACTTTCAAACTCTCAACATCATTAATCATTTCGATTACGTAGTAATTTATTACAATCGGTTGTTCTCGTATTGCAGCTAATTTAAGGTATATTTTACAATGGATTGATAGTTAAAATACTTTTAGCTTATTAACCTAGTAAAATAAAAAAGGAAAAAAATACGTTCTTAAAAAACTATAATTCGCTAAACTTATTACCAAATAAAGAAAGTCATAATTTCGTCAAAAACGTCTAAATTCACTGGCAGTCAAACTTATTTACAGAAAAATTTAATTAGTAATTAGGTAGTGGTATACCATTAATTGCCCCTATACCCTACACTCTGAGAACATATCACTGGTTAACAGAACTCTTGCGACGAGAAGAGCTTGGTAGTTTTTATAAAGAACATCCACCCCTCAGGTCTGGTGATCAAGCGTCACAACATTCGGATATGGTGCCATGACTGCGACATGGCACGTCTTCAGCGAGTCGTGTGGGAGGGGCACGGTTCTCGGCTGCTCAGCGAAGTTTCCAACCAACCGGTAGTCAAGCGGTTCTTGGAGGCTGTGCCTTACATCATGGTAAGTTGTTGAAAACCTTGCTTACTTACCAAAATTATTGTAGTCACACCAAATAAATATGAAACAAGAATATACTGGAATGTTAGTAGATCTCAAATGTTTTTTTTTATTATTTATAAATAACTCTCTAAAGTTTAGATTTATTCTTACCGTAACGGGTGTTAAACTTAGTATTTTCAGAAAATAAGTATATAGGATACTTATTTTCTGAAAATACTAAGTTTCCTAAGTAACTGAAGTTATTGGTTAAGTATTTCAATTGTGACTGTTCATAAAAAAACGACAAGTTTATCAAAAAATATTATACAAAACTAACAGAATTATGTTTCCTTTTTTCAGAATACTATAAGGGATATACACACCGCTGTAGTGCAGAATGATCTGGAAGGTCTGATGAAACACGCTGGAGACCCCGTGCCGCCGCTAGCTCTGTCCAGCAGGGATGCTAACAACATGACAGTTATGCATAAGGTACAACACATAATCAATTTTTAATTCTTTTAGCGTAGGTATAGACCTTGTGGTATTTGCCTTCTTTACCACATGGCGACGTTTAAAATATACTGATTAGTACGAATATAACCGCACATTTAACTTTCGTATTTACATGAAACTATGGAATTGAGTTTACCGAGATTTTTAACTGAGTGGGTATCTAGTTTTTGTTTTCCTAAATCGAAAAATATTCAGGCTGCAGGTTTAGGACACGGCGGCATCCTCAAGTACATTGCTGAAAGGTATCCTCAAGGTATTAATGATGTAGACAATGATGGTCGCACTCCGCTACACTATGCCGCAGCCATGAGGGATGATCAGCACACATACAATACACTAGTCAGTCTCGGAGCTGACGAAAGTGTAGTTGATAATGTAAGTATTAATCATGCTCAAATCTGTGATCTATAGAATATCACGTTTTTTAGAAAATATCTCAATTTTATAAGTTTAGTTTATTATGTTATTGGTATAATTACATACACGGTAGTTTTTTCAAGTAATATAAATACTGTCAGTTCCTTATAAACAAATAAAGAAATAACAGCATTTTATGGTTTTTAGAAAAATAAAACTCCAGCTTATTACATAAATAGGCCCCAAGAAATAGATAAAAATATGTTTAAAACACTACCCGATGCACCCAGAACTCCATCAAGTGCTTATCCTAATTCTTGGGATTGGAAGCTATTGGACACTGAGGTGATAGCTGAATTAAACAAAAAATCTAGAAGGAGGAACCATAAGGCGTCGAATGAAAATATTTCATCAAAAGATACAAATACTATCACTGCATCAGAAAGCACAGATAATCGTATTGGTGGTATGAAGGGCAGTAGTACGCATGAGCTCATTAATAATTTGCCTGAACTAGATGATGCAAAACCAACCAAAGATGATATTGATAATCACATTGCAAATGTAGAAAGTAACCAGGTGAGCATTGCATGTCACTTCTTCACGGAATGCTTTTATGTTGCGTTGCTTTTTTATAAACATCTGCATGAAAATTTATTTTATGCATTTTAGGATTCAGAAGATGTGGAAGAAAATGATGAGGAAGAACAACAGGAAGAAACTGACGCAAAGGCAGAAGAAGCAGCTAATGAACATGAAGAAAAGGCCAATGAAGAAGATGCTGAGGATAAAGAAACAGAAGATAAAGTTGAAGAGATAACCGAAAATGATAATAATCCAGAGCACAGTCCCGAAGAGACGACTGACACTGGTGAAGAAGCGGTTGAAAAAAACGAGGAACCTATTGAACATGACGAAGCAAGTACATCAGATACTCATCAAGAAGCAGATAATGATGAAACTAGTCCTGAAAGAGAAGATGACAAAAAAACTGATACTAAAGAAGAAAAGGATGATGATGAACATCACCATTCTCATGATCATGAGCGAGATGCTGAAGATCCGAAACAAACCAACGACGCCACTGACGCTAGTGAACAAAATGATGAACCTTCTGAAGAGCCACATGATGAAAGCAAAGTTGAAAATGAAGAAATTGAATCACATGACGCTAATCATGAGGAAGAGAATCATGAAGAAGAATCTGGGGAAAATCATTCCCACCATACTAAAGAGAATGAAGATGCAAATGAAAATGACACCAATCATGAAAATGAAAGCAATGAAGGTGCAGAAGATTTTGGTGCCGCTTCAAACGAAGGTAATGCTAATGGTGAAAATAGCGAAGATGATGATGACGTTCAAGTGCAAGGAGAAACACAGTCTGAATATAGTGATTCGAATCTTAAGAGCACAGCAGAACTATCTGACTTGGGAAGTGCCAAGAGAGGTAAAGCCGAAATCTCTTCTGGCACTATACACGAAACAATCAAAATATAATCCTCGTAATTTTAATCAATTATAAGAGGGTCCCTGACAAGTTCAATATTTTTGATTATTTTGCTAATTAAGGAAACGTGACCAACGGCCGAAGTACACAGGAAAGTCTCATAGAAGGTGTTGTGAATGGTGAAGCCGAACAGGATTCACAGGATGCAAGTATGATACAAAGAGAAGGATCAGTGCACGGGGAAGTTCTCGTAGTTGTAAGTATATCTGTAACTTGTACCATCAAGTAAGACAATCGACCGATTTAAGGTAATAAGTAAATTAATTAGTTGATTGTGGTGTTCATTAGACTAGAAGCATCATTGTAGCACTGTGTACTCTCACAGACACCTCGTAACACCACTGTCATGAATTGATTTGCCAGCTTCTTAGTTATCTGTACTTTCTATCAAGTAAATACAATTAGTCAGCGGTTGTAGTTCAAACACCACGACATCATTATATTATTTTCTTATCGATTAATCTCGCACTTGAAATTTCGCAGGATAATGAAATAGACCCTGAAGTAACAGATTTAATCAACAGTGCAAACATGGAAATGTTAGCTACTTTAGTTTTAAATGGCGAAGGATCAAGGCTTATAGGAAGAAATTCAAGAAATTCAGAACTACAATCTTTCCTTGATAATGTACCAACTTACATGGTAATTCTCAATGACTTCAAATATATTACTGAGGTAAAGTTATAACATCAGCTTAATGAATATTATGTTTTAGCAAAAAATAAACAAAGTACATGTAGCTGCAAGAGAAGGGAATATCAAAGATCTTCAAGCGGCACTAGACAGGCGGAAATTTGCAATAGCTCGGGATTCAATATCTCCCAATGGAGCAACCCCATTACATGTAGCGACGATATTTGGTAAAACCAATATCATCAAGTATTTGGGTGGAAGGTTAGTTAGTCGATTAATACATAGAACTACTTGACAAGAGTGGACACACAACTTAGTAAAAAATATCCAATAGAGAAAATTATCTATAAAATATCCAAATGTTATTTTTATAGGTTCCCTGAAACATTGTCAGCTGTAGACTTTGAAGGAAGAACAGCATTACATTACGCAGCTGTTCTCCCTGATAATGGGCATTACTATAACTTACTTCAACAACTTGGTGCTAATTCAAAGGATTTAGATGATGTAAGTAGCATTTACTAACACGTTACATTAACAGTATTAATCAGTTATAATTAGAACCAACAATATTTTTTTTTATAGAATGGGAAATCAGCTGAAGAGTATCAAAAAAATCCATCTTTACTACCTTTTGATCAACTACTATCAGATTATGGTATCAATGACGATGCAGCACAAAGTATGTTCTCCGATAAAGGTATGTAATATCTGCCATGAGAGTCGCCCCTCAAGTAATAAATAACGCACTTTAAATATGAACAGTTTCACCAATAAATCATAATTTATTAATCATAACGAAATGTTGTACGCATTTTTAACTTAAGTATGTCTAGTGCCTGAGGATCAAGTATCATCTCGTCGGGTTTTGGATGCACCTGAAGCCCTGGATACCTTGGAAAGATGTTATCAGCTCTTGGAGTCTGCCAGACCAGTTCGAACGCCTTTATCAGCCTCTTCAAATAGAGCTACACCACCAGTCGTACTTGCGCGATTCTTGAAAAAGTCAATATTTGATATAATTAAATACAGAGTTACAAAATTAGACCACGACCTCTTCGACGTCATCTGGCCTGCTGTTAAAAAACTTCCGGACAACAGAAATATTCTTCAAACCGTCGAGGAGGACTTTCCTGGAGGAATTACAGCCCCTGATTACTACGTTTATGACGTATATAATGAGTTTTTAGTGCCACTTGTAAAAGACCTTCATAATATAAATGCGAATTCCGATTTACCAACACATCCCAGATCTGATTTTATAGCTACTTCTTCTGCAAAACTATCATCTGAACCTCTCATAGAATTGAATATTGATCCAAATGATGAATTTGTACTTTCTGGAGTAATTGAATGTTCACGTAATTTGGAAGGTTTTGAACTACCTTTGAATTTAAAAGTTGGAAAGTTAGAAACAATAGAAAGAATAGTTACGACACTATTGATGAAGGAAGATTTTTCAAAATTTAGTGAACATTCTAATCCTGAATCGGACCAAAAGGGTGGAACATATTACACAATGAACGAAGTTCTGGAAAAGCCCTCTGAAATATGTGCGGCTTTAGCGTCAAGTGGTCTTCTAATTGCTCTTTGCGATAGAGATGAAATTGATGACTGTGCAAGATTGCATGGAAAGCATTGGCCTTACGGTCGTGGTGTATTCGTCACTGATGATAGAAATGTCGCCGTATGGATAAATGTGCATGACCACATACGCGTACTTGTATCTTCAGCACAAGACTCTCCTGGAGAAATTGGCCTTGCTTTTAGTAAAATATCTTACATCATGACTTATCTTCATGAAAATCTCGATTTTACATGGGATGCAAAGCTGGGATATCTATCTGCGAGACCAACATTCTTGGGTACTGGCATTCGTTTTAGCCTCATTGTTAATTTCCCTGGTTTATCAAAGGACCCCGATAACATGAAACATCTCTGTGCCATGAGAGGACTGCAGTACCGGGAAACTTTAAGCACTGATATTGCCCGAATCAGCAACTATCAGTGTTTAAGTATAACAGAAACAAATTGTTTCAACGATTTTGCGACAGCTGCCTCAAACTTACTTCACCTAGAGAAAGATTTATCAATGCAAAATTCAGCACATATTGCCACGATGTTATCTAACATTTTTCGCAAAAAAAGAAGTAGTATAACTGGTCATGAAAGCCCACAGAAGAGGGAAAAAATTTAGATATTAAAATCATAGATTGAATTAATCCTTTATTCACCTTCTCACAAACGTTCACATTTCACAAATAAGTTTATCGAATGTTGGAAAGATTGTAGGTACTGAAAACGTGCCTATGTATGGTTGCAGCTGAGCAACATCTAGATATCTATTTGCATCCATAAAGTTTTAGGTCAGTACAATATTATTTTGTTGGTACCCTTGTGAGTTGGCGTGTTCGTGTGAGTCTTACACCAAGTGAAGTCATTGCAAACGTTCACGCTTGCACATCAAATAGTAAACAAAAAGCTTTGATTTAATTGCACGCTCACCATCAACCATTCTTGTCTTTCCAACATTAGATACAGAGTGACGTCGAATTGTGTTGTACTGTCTTTAGATTGATGTTTGTGCTTTTTAGTGAGTACGCCTTGTATACGAATTAAATATGTTAGTAATGTCCGTTATTCATAAATACCTACTATTAATAACACAATCCATCCATATTCTTTTGAAACATAAATACGTTACCCAACGTTAATGTTTAGCAGTGGATCGATAACAATAGGCCATATCAATTATGACTGGCGAATGCTAATAGAGCCTTTCTGTCCAGTTCCCACTACCACCACCGACTATAATCATCTACCACCCACTACCTCCACCAGGTGTTCATGTTCGCGTAAAAACCCGCGTGTTTGATGGATTCTCACACCCCTTCCCCTTCCACGCAAACATATCGAAGGCCGACACTGAATAATTGATCGGTTTCAGGCACAAGCCACGCCGACAATGGTCACATGGGCATTCCCATCTTTCGGACAGAAGAGGGCAGATATCTTGCTCAGTGTAAGCTCCTGTTAAAGTTTTAAATTAAATTGATTATATGACAAAATGGAATTTGTGAAAGACAATAAGGACATTCATATGGACGATGTGTTCACAGCTCTCGGCGATCCTTTGATAAAAGGTCTAACCGAGGTGGCTAATATAAAGCCTAAAGATCCAGTTGCATTCCTGGCCAGTTTTCTTCATAACTTTCCTGAACAAGAGAAATCAAATTTAGGTACGCAGGTGAGCATGTCATCCACACATCCATATTATTATTTGATTTTTTCTGAAACATATGTATTTTGGGACATTTATGCTATTAAATCTATTATATACTACTATAAAAACTCTTAGCTATAACTATAAATATTTTTACAGTATAGACTACTATACTATGTAATTTATGATATACCATATGCATTTTCCACTCTCAACTTACTGACGATTTATTTTATGATTTATTCACACATTCATCGGTTTCCCAAAAAACTTTCAACACCCCTTAAATCTTATAGTTATAGGATGAATTGACTTGACTTTTATCTAGATTAAAAATTAATGGACATTTATCATTTTATATATAATCAGGAAACCCAAACGATAGTGGCTCGCGAAGCAGCCGAAGTACAGAACCAACAACCGCCGCAGCTCGTAACAGAACCAGTACAATCAAACGCGCTCCACGCCGTGAGGAACCGCACGGCCACCAAGCATCAGCGGCCCATTGACATCGTCACCGTGGACCCACAGCCCCTCACGAGCCCTGATGCACCAGAGTCCGCCTTCACTAGTGCCACTAGAGTGAGTGTTTTTCTTTACCATACACGGGATTATTGAGTCCCGGATTTTTAAGACGCAAACGTGGGGCCGAAGCTAACTCGCAGTGGCGACACATGAATTACTTTCTTAACACTAACAAATATCGTCTTATACCTATTGCTTCGACCTCGTAAATTTTCTTGTTTGAAGTAAAATGAAAAAAGCCTTATAGTATAGGTTGATAAAAATTTACAAACAAAACAAAGATATTCTGATGAGAATATTGCGCTTTATGCTCTTTCTACAAAATCTATCTACACCACATACCCTGACAAAAAGTATTTCAGTCCCGAAGAATCAGGTCACGATTACTCTGCGACATCAAAATCGTTTCAATTCAATCCTAAAAAAATAATAAACGGATCGACAGATATACTTTTTAATTTTGGCTTTGGCAGTACCTAGATCATAAAAATACTCATTTTATTTTTCTAAAGGACGAACACGGACAGTCGATGCTGCACTTCGCAGCTGCCCGCACGCACGCACGTAACGCGCTGTTCCAGCTCCTGCAAGAGTCTGACATCAGCCTGGGCTACAGAGACGAGCTGTACAGGACGGCTCGGGACGTCTCCATACAGGCCAATGTACCGGAGAACACCGTCGAGATTGACAAGTGGATGTTACATCTGGCTGCCAGAGGTATTTTATGACTAGTTATTGAACTTAAAACAAAATAGTCTATAAATATAAATATTCTACTATTAGTGAAATTAGAAGTGGCGCACCACTTATCAAAATTGTACTTAATGACATACTGAGCTTTCCAGATTTTTATTTGATTAAATTTATTTCTTCATGTTGATTACGTATCCACATTTATTTACATCAATCTATTCAATCTATCTATAAACACTGATTTCCAATGAAAATAGATTGAATATTCTCTTTTTTGGGCAGGAAATACGGATAAGATAATGGAACTACTCATGGAGGGCTATGATCACATATTGGATGTGGTCGATGAAGAAGGAGTGCCCATTACAGAAGTGATCGCTCAGCGAGGAGACACCGATATGAGCAATTTGCTTGCTTCTATACCTGCGTTTGAGGTAATTTATAGTTTCATTCATAGATTTATTTTTTCACTACCGTTTTTTTCATTATATAAATATATTTATTCAGGTTTTTTTCCTTGATTATAGTGTTTTATCGCTTTGCGATAACATCGACCTATATTTTAGTGTAAACTCCAGCAAAAATCGTTTTTACAGACCAACTTTGAGGATCTGCGTATGTGATATTTTAAGCACAATCTCACATCATGAGAATAGCCAGCCCCACTTCTACCTTGCTAATGTTATTATTAAGCAGCATGGGCAATAATTCAATTTGTAGGCGACCGAGGCTCAGTAACAGTCGCACGGGTCGCAAAATCAAGGTTTATATATAATCGATATTGAATAAAATATTTGTATGGGTTAAGCTATGCTTGCAGCGGTCGGCCCATGGATGGGTGACCACCTATATCTCGCAGACTCCTCCATGCCTACCAGGCCCCGGGCCACGGCTCGTTCCCACCACGGTTCAGCTAAAATTATTTTTACCGATAGATGTCAAATAGGCAGTCACTGGTATTCAACTACATCCGGTAGACCGGAAGCCGACACCTAGATAGTTGGGAAGATCCTATAGTCACATGTTGATGTGCAATATATGATATATTATACATCTATTAAATTATTGCACACCATGCTATAGTTTGTGCCAATAAAAAAATAGGTAGGTACTTAGTTCTTTTTCAATTTTCGAAACGCGTCGGCAGACCGACATTACCAACCCATTACACTCCAATTTTGCCAAATGCCACTTCCATAAAAGCTTTCACTTAAAAGAAGGGTTTGGTCTTGGTACTGTAGGAGTCCCGCGAGGCCCTGCACGGAGCCGTCCGGCGCGGCGACCTGGGCGCCGTGCAGGGCGCGCTGGCGGGCGAGGGCGCGCGCACGCTGGCGCGCTGCCAGAACTCGTTCGGCCGCACGGCCCTGCACGTCGCCGTGCTGGCCCAGCACGAGGACGTGGTCGCCTACCTCGCGCAGAACTACCCTGAACTACTACGCCTTGGGGACAACGTGAGTAGTACCTTATAGTAATCATGTTTGAAATATCTTGTGGAAGGTAGAATTTTGACAAGTGCAGTTGTCTTAAGGATTAGAATGCCTAGTAAAGAGTTAATATAAACTTCTTCTTATAAGTCTGTCCCAAAAGGTACTTATACAAAGACATAATAAGTCTTTTAATTTCAAGCCCTGTGCTTTCTTCTTCTCTTTGTGCTTTTCCGGTTTTTAATCTATCTCTAAGTTCAAACCATGCCAAACTAACGGAATTTTATTATTTCTTATTTTTGTAAAATGTACTCACTAGCTGGAGCGCACACCGCTGCACTACGCGATGGGTGTGGAGAAGATAGAGTCTCTGAGCCGAGTGCTGATCAGAGCTGGAGCGAAACGTGTACTTAAAGATCTCAAGGGCCGACAGCCCACCTACTACTTCATGAACAAGTCCGAGATACTGCGCCTCAAGGAAGAGGAGGACGTTTACTGATACTTCAGAACAAACATTAAGCGCCTGTTTCAGCACCTCCGAGTTAACTTGTCAGATAATTTCATACGAATCCTATTCATTTTTGAATTTATTTGGTGAGTATGTAGTAACTACTGGGACATAGTGAAACAGGCTCTCATTCTTAGTACAAAATTAGAGTTAGGCATCAAAGATGGCTGTGGCTTGTACGAAAAACTTTGTGATCGGGCTTGGATAGTACAGTTTAGAAACTAGGAACCATTCGTTGCTTCTTATTACGCACATTTTGCAAATCGCAAATTTTAATTTTCATGTCATCGTAGTTAATCTTAGAAGTTTAGGAAAATTATCGCGTGCCGAATAGTAGATATTTGTGAATTTTCTATGGTATGTATTTACGTATAATATACTTGACGGGACCCTAATGTATACCTTGGAAATTATAATTAAAATAAAACTATATGTCCAAATAAACAATCTTGTTTTATTTAAACGAGCGTTCAGCTTGTCTGTTATATTTATTACCACAATCATCCTGATAAAGTAAATAACGCGACTACAACAAAATGTTAATCTAAAAATTGAAAATTTATTCTAAAATGAAGTACATCGATTATTAAATAATAAGAACAAACCATTACAATAGTTTTATATATTACACAAAATTGCGATTTTGACGTGCGCACAAACAATAACGATCATTAATCAGTTAATTTTAAAAGTACCTATAATAATTAATTACAACGATATCTTCTTAGATGTTCATGTCGGGAACTGCCAAGGTATGGGATTTATATACATTTGTGAGACGGAACCACGCATACCTGAAAAAAGGTGATAGGTTCTTCAAATCATCATAATTTACGGTAGACATAGTTTTACAAAACTAAACCTAGACAACAGTTAGTCCCAAATTAATTTTCCACGTCCGTATTAAACACAGTAGCATACTTTTAACTGACATCTCCACCTGACTGACCCCAATAATAATTAATCTTTTTAATATTCCGTAACTTAAAAATAAATTTGAACCAAACCAAAGCATGATGTCATTCTATAAATAATAAATGAAAAATTGAATCAATAGCTAACATTGCATAGTTTGATCGTCGGTGAACGCTGCCTTGAACCTTTATATATGTCTCGACAAGGAAATATTTAGACCACGGTTTTTTCTCAGACACTGGTTAAATAAATATAACTTACTAAGTTCTCCCTGATTAAGCGGCACGGGCAGAGGCTTGTTCTTGCTGGTGCGCAGCCAGTCTCTGTACGCACGATCACCGTTGGCTCGCCGGCGCTCTTCTTCGATGGCCGCACGCGCAGCCCTGCGCTCTTCGCGTGTTTTCATCGCTGCAATAAATTTATTTCTATATATAGGTAGGTTTCGCTCCATGTAAAACACTGGTACTCAGCTGCATCCGGTTAAGACTGGAAGCCGACCCCAACATAGTTGGGAAAAGGCTAGGCAGATGATGATATAGGTATACAGCATATCAACACACTTGCCTACCTAGATTCTGTAAAATTTTTACTTATATGCTTTGTACGACTGAATCTTTATTACAAATTGGCACAGAGACTGAATGCGACCCGAAAAGGATTTGGATAGTAATGAATATTTTTAACTGATAAGTAATTTCAGAAACATGCTAAGAAAACCGCAGAAAACGACTAGTAGAAACGCGCGGCTAAGTGTAATGCCTATTTTCAGAGCTTGCTCTGCAACTCAAAAGTTTATAACATCACCTTTCATTTCCTCTTCCTTCCTCCGTATCCAATCCGCTAATTTCTCTTCTTTATCTCTTTCACGCTTGTTTCGTTCTCTTTCAAGCTGTTCGTTATGTCGGTACTGTCGCATGATGTCTTCGGCTCTTTGTCGCTCCGTTTGCGTTCGTTTTCGCTCGAGCCACCGCCGGTATGACTCCTCCCGTTGTTCCTGTGACGTTGAAGGTACAACTTGACGCTTCATCTTCTCCAGGCGAGCTTTGTCGCGTTTCTAAGAATTTCCAAGAAATACGTTGAGACAGACTGGATATTAGAACTCCTAATTAAATATTCGCTAACAAAAAATAAATACGAATAAACCTTTTCACGTCCACTATCATCATGACTTAATTACTTTACTTTTATGTAGATACTTACAAAATATTTAACGCAGCCCAAAATATCACAAACTACTTACGACTGAAACAAAATTTAGATACCTACCTCTTGATCTTTCCGTGCTACCCATTGCTTAAAGGCTTCCTGCTTTTTCTTTTCATTTCGTTCCCTTTCATCCTTGGCTGTAGTAGTGGTGGACACGGACGCCACCGATAACCTAAACGTATCGGGTCCATCTTCACGATAAGTGCGATCAAATCGCGGTGTTTCTTCTTCTGTGCCTAATCCTTGTAAGTTCCCTGGACCTGTCAGTCGACAGGACTTTCGCTTCACACTACCTGATGAAATACTTGAGTCTCGACCACTTAACAGCGGGGTTGAGTTACTCCTATAGCTACTGTGTGGGTGCGGAGTGACGTCCGAGATACACGAGTCCGTCTGCAGAGATGTCACAGAATGCGTCGACTCCACTGGTTCGATGTAAATAGCCGGGTTTATGTAACGTGTTTTACTTTTTCTCGAGGCAACGGATTCCGAATCACTATGGTATTGTATATTTTCGCCAGCACCATCAAAAATATGATTGGAATTTCTAGATTTCAATTCATACACCGGAGTGTTGCGGGCGCTGTCGCCAAAGTTCCCTTTGTCGATGTCGCTCGCCATTACCTCAAATCCCTTTAACAATTTATTACCATAATTAAATAAATCAATAATTCCAGAGCACAAAATATAGACGAAGCAAAATAAATATAAAAATATATGTTGTAGAAGTAGACTGTCAAAATGTCTTACCCTAAAAGAACGTTACGTCAAAATATGTATGGATGGTTCTGAAAACGAAACTCATTTGACTTTTATTAGTGACCAGTAGCGAATTTATTTACATTTGATAACTTTTTAAAAAAATCCTGAAATGGAACGAAGTAGCAGCATTGGTGAGTGGTGGTCGATGACCACACAGACGATGAATAGGTACCTATCAGCTATCTACTTTTTAATAAGAAACATGTACTGTATGTAAGTACTAGGTATGTGATGTAGCAAAGTTCGACGTCGATAAAAAAACTTAAGCAAGTACCTAATACAATAACTATCCAAATTCTTTCCATCATGATTTTTGCCTTCCGCCACATATTTTAGAAAGGCTGCGAAATCTCAATTAATCGACCTGCGACGGGCAGAAGTAACACTAAAATGCGAATAATCAAAAAACATTTTTCCAAAAAAAATGCAACAGACTAATTCTAAACACAACAGTAGTTTTCGGGAAAATCACGGACATACAAACATACATACGGGTTGAATACAGAACCTCCTTCTTTGAAGTCTGTTAAAAATAAGAAACTATAAGTACTTATTAATATTATACTGTTCAGTAGCTAGGTAGGCACATGACATTCTCTCACAGAAAACATAATCTGTAGCCCAGTTAGATGCTTTTTAGTTTGTTACGCCTCTGCGTAACAATAAAACTACCTAACCTCTGTTAGGTAGTTACTTATAAATTTATATTAGTGTCCTAGCTAGCTATCTACTGTTTTCAGGGTTCCGTAGTCGACCCTTATAGTTTCGCCATGTTCGTCTGTCTGTCCGTGGCATAGAAAGCTGACATATTGCCGACAAAGTGGTAAAATAAACAGACTCTGCGCATATAATGAACTTACAAGTAAACTATCACGGCTAAGTAGGCTCAACCGGTTACAGAATTATCGTAGACTTGCTACGAACTGCGCGTGGCCCGACACGCACTTGACCGGTTTTTATAATAATAGTTACACCACTGATCAAAGCTATTCATATAGCAAGTTGAGAATTACGAAATATGGAATTTCTTCAGAAAAGTCATAGAAGATAGATCTTGCCCGCAATAGATTACAATGAATCTCTAGTCCCTCGTACACGCGTACGCGTCATGACGCGTGGTAGTACTTCCTTAGCGGTATGTAGCATGCAGCCTCTACTGTAATTTATCAAACATTTGAGAAATGTCTTTAAGGTTTTCTGGTGAAAATAATAAAAAATACTTTATTACACATTCTTAAAAATGTATTTATTATATCATCATTGGGTACATTATTAAATTAAATATTGACTATAAGCCAATCGTATGTTTTGGATAAAATAAACCTGAAATATTTAATTGAATTTTGAACAGAAATTTTAAGATTGTATAGAAATTGTAAACCATTGGGGTTTACTGACAGTATTATTAAGTAACAACATAATATTTTAGCTTAACTAAAACCTAGTTATGAATAGTTTTGGAACAACTGTCAATGATCATATTGTAGTTCCATAGCAAGTTGTATTTTAAATACTATGGAAAATAATGTATAATTTCAAATAAACCAAAAACAAATTGGTCTTTATATTTCACAATCAAGCATGTCATGTTTACAATAGTATGCCACAAATAAAATGTTATACAACACAGCACTCAGTCTCACACATAATACGAGTCTTCAACCTCTCCACCTTGCTATAAGACCACAACATGATCACCTTACTTTTTAGTCACTAGTCAATCAAGCACCTAAAATAGAATAATAAGGTGGTACACGTCACTTATACATTTCACATTGATCTAGTAATACCGTAGAACTAGCACAAGACAACTTGTGCGTATCTGATTGCTAAAATATATACAGAAATACTGCCTAGTGAATAAAAAATAAGATATAAAAGCCAGTTTCTGTATTACTCTTAGATCCACAATGTATTCTTACAATTGCATGTGAGTAAAGAGATACTACTTGAGATTGAAATAGTGCCTAGTATAGAGACTCCGCGTTCGATGAACGTGGCTTTTTAATCTTCTCCAAATTCTTAATGACAATGTCGTGGAGCGAACAGTAGCGGTTACGAATCTCGCACATCACCAGCCATAACGACAGGTACTCCTTCTCATCCAACTCCTGTGAAATAAACACTTTGATTAATACTTCTATGCTATTGAGTAATTTACACTGTAAAGACCTCAAAATTATTTTTTAACTGGTCTCAGCACTCTTACTCATATACATATCGTGATATTATTGCTGATAAGAGAAGTATTTTTTTGTTTTATTTGTTTAGTTGCCATTGAATCAAGTAATGGGGCTGACAGCCTTTGTTTTTTTAATACATCTTTAGATCAAGTAACTATTGATTTCAACATTTAAAAATGCTGCATTAAAAATAATATGCTTGTTAGTTACTTAAAAGTTAAATGTGTGATTATGTTTTAATAAAAGAAAACAAAACATTCCCTGTCGGCTATTCAATTAAGGAAAAATATGTTTTCGGGTTTTCCTCCTTTTTATCATGACTAAATTATACAGAAAAAAACTAGGTACATATAAAAGTAAAATGCAAAGGTACCCAAAATTAAGGTATGTACTTTTAACTCTTCTTTGGCACTACAATGAATAGTAAGAACTATTATTACGCCAATCCCTCACTACTAAAATAGAGTACTCACTCGAACAGCTCTTCTGTAGTCATCAATGTGTGGGTATTTGGCAACCTTTGACACAATCTTAGCTCGCGAGATGAAGTACCGTGAGATTTGGTCAAAGAAAGCGGCAGCCTCCGACTCCACTGATTGTATCTCAGCAAGTGTGTCCTCCTGAATTGATACACCGAAGTTGTTGCCATCCTCGATTTTAGGAATCATGAATGATATCCACATTTTCAGCTGGAACAATACCATTAACATACTGAGAAATTGGTTATACATAAATTTTTTAAACATCAACCCATACAAGAGCCTGCAAGTTAAACAATGTTGGTAGATTACTACATCAAGTCTTAGTATTGCCAGAACTGTGTAGCTTGGTGCCAGCCGTCTTCTTACCTGCAAAAAGCTCTTGGTCACCAGTTTGACGGAAACAATGGAATAGTCAATTGTCACCCCTTGCCCTAGGAGAGCAACGTAACCAATACGACGTGAGGCAAAATTCCCAAATGTGACGTAACTAAACATATGTGATGTAAAATCAAGTTGCCGCTATCACTATAAGTTGTCTATCAAGCAACGTAGAGGGACCAGCTGGAAATAGAAATAGTCATACAGGTAATTGGACAGTATTTTGTACCACGTCGTGTCGTTTCCTACATCGCTCACCCACGACACTGAGCCACCCTCGACCATACCACATAGTAGAAAACAAATGAAGTGGTAATACGCATATTTCTCCCTAGAGTTAAACTCACCCAATCTGTGAGGTGCGCAGGGAAAGAAACGTCTTATCATTGGGCGGTTGCTGGCATCGCGTCATACGGCGTAGTTTCGATTGGCGACTGACGCGGCGACATACGCAGTGTTTGTGCAGATGTCGATCGCGATTGAGTTCCATTAGGCTTAATAGCATATAATCAGAAAGATCTATACACAGTTTTCCATATATATGTAGGCAGGTGTTAATAGTGAAATAGACATTGGTTCATCTCCATACATAAAATACCTTGCAATTATCTTATGTTGATTATACTTGATATGATGATAGTGTTAATTTAATTGGAAATAGGCGTCTTTCAAGTCACAATTATTATAAAATTCAATAACTGAAGGAGGTTGACTAATAATAAAATTGATTTCCTAATAAGTCTAACATTTCATTAACATTTCTGTTTTTATCTTATATGTTGAATAAAATGTTAAGAGTATAACAATGTAACCCTATATTTTTGTAATGAACTAATAAATCATTTTATTGTGAAAAAAAACCAGTTATAATACATAGCAAATCCTCATTAGAGAACAATAAAAAAATACAAAATGGAATTTATGCACCATTCATAGATTTCATAGCATTTGAAATCTTTATTCTTTATCAGATCCATTAGAGGGTACTTGGGAGAGGCCTATTTCCACCAGTAGACTACAGTATGAGCTGTTATTAGATATCCTCTTGTTTGGGTCCTTCTTCTGAGTCCTATTGTAATGTTATTATGATTTTTTGAAATTTTCATGACCTAATAATGATACAATAAAGAAATGGCTTACCAAATTGGAATCTTCCACCAGTTCCCTAATGTGTGGCTTTACAAGGTGAATGAGGTCACTAAGTGGCTTGTTGCATGGCACGGTGCCGTTGGGCAGAGCATATACACGAGTGCCTTCAGCAGATGTGTTGCTGGAAACCTCGGATGAGTCCATCCGCTGGCGTTTTGCATTTGGCTCATTTGCTACTGATGCAGGAGGCGGTACTGGAATGTTTAAGTCCTGAAATAATATTACAATGCGTTCAATTACATATCATAGATATAAAAACAATAACTAATAGTAATTATAAGGTAAAAAAACTAAAACTATGAGTCATCACAGTATAGTTCAATAGCATCAAAAATTGCAGAAATAGCCTAATTATATCCAAATTAGTTCTGAAAACTTTTTAATGTTGTTATAAATACCTGATGTACATCTGCTAAATCCCGATTTTGGAAATTTGATGTTTCTAGAAGCTCATTTAATTTTACTATTTTCTCTGGAAAGCCTTTTATAATAAGATGCTCCGCCTTCTGCTTGAGGGAATCCTTGTAATCCTGTACCTGAAAATACACGTGTCAGATTTACATGAGCTACCCAACAACAGTGAACAGCCATTATCCGATGCTACGCCTAAGATACCCCACGGTCGCGCAATATGTTGAGGTTATGCGCTCTTATACGTAAAACCTACCGCTCCCATTGTAATTATTAAATGCTCCGGTGCTTTTCGGAAGTAAATCGATAATCCAGAAGAAGATTTCACCACAAAACAATTTTATTCAACAGAAGTATTACAGAAAACTGTGAGGTCACACACACACTAATCAAAGTACGTTACTCGTGTCAAACAAAGCGATGTATCACGAAAATTAATAATAGTTTTACCTTTTTCGCAACGTCTGTCATTGTTATATTATTATTTTTTGTGAGATTTTAACTATAATTAATCCCTTTGTATAGATATAATACAAAATACTGTATATTTCCACACAACTTTTTACGCTAACAACTCGTGTGTGAATGAATGAAATGAATTTCGTTTTGTTAGTTTCGTAGCGTTCATTCGACGTGTGCATAAACATAAGTTACTAAGCTAAAAAAAATACAAATACATTAATACCGATTTCTTTAATGATTCGTTTTCCTTTTGATCTTTATCCATATTTTAATATAACAATATTTTTGCAACGTTATGGCGGTGTGACATAACAAACTTTTTAATTTTTTATAAAATAATATTTTTTCTTTTTTTCTAACATCGTTTTCGTTGAAAAGGTTTTGCCACTCCTCTATACTCACACTATAATAGGTATATTATTTTTTGTCATAATCTTACACTCATACACTGTTTATTACTCTGTGGCGATGACGACAACGGTTACAATCTAGGAAAATGAAATGAGCAAATTAGAACTGTTCGTCATAAAAAATAAAGTTCACATTTAAGTACAGTTCAAAACTTTGACAAAAGAATTGTCGACTTTGGTTGGTGCCGGTTGGTTATTACTATCTTTTCTCATTTTTGTAAACAAACACACATGTTCTTGTGTAATTTGTGCAATTTAACTTGAATTAACGAGATTTTCATACAAAATGAGTACGTTTAGATTTAATTTTTCAGGTATAGAAGACGATAATAAACTGGAAGGTAAAACTTTGATATCTTTCAATTCATGGTTATATTTTTTTTATAATTATTATTTAATCAAGTTTCTATTCAACAGATACAAAGGAAACAATTCAATGGTTAGAATGTGAAGAAGTAGTTCCAGATAAACAAATAAAAAATCTGGATAATATAGTTACCCGCGCAAAGATGTTTGCCTGTGGTGATGTGGAGATTGGTCATGTAGTATTAAGTGAGGCAATGACAAGTATTGAAGAAAGTGGATTTAAAAATGCAATTGAATTAGCGGAAAAAGAACATAGTGATCTTGTTGCTGGCAAATATGAAGGCAAGTCCACTTGGCTGCTCTTTATAGAAATGACACTTTACTTAACATGCAAAGCGAACACATATGTAATTTTATACTGTACATAATTTCAGGTGGACTTAAAATTTGGGAGTGTACTTATGATCTAATACAATACCTTGCAGAAAATCAAACAGGAATCAAATTTGACACAAGTAATGTTTTGGATTTAGGATGTGGTGCTGGAATTCTAGGAATATATGCATTTTTGAACAATTCAAATGTCACATTTCAAGATTATGTAAGTGTAATTTTGATTAATTCAGCCAATTCCAACTTATTTATTTTTTATTTAATTTAATAATATGTTTTCAGAATAAGGAAGTTTTGGAACACCTGACTATAAATAATGTTCTATTAAATATAGAGGAAGAAGAGGACAGAGAAAAAGAAATACAAAGGTGTAAATTCTATTCTGGAGACTGGGATTCCTTCAACGAAAAGGTACCTCAGTCTGAAGTCTATGATATAATCCTCACATCAGAGACTATCTACAATGAAAGTAACTATGACAAACTTATCAAACTGTTTGTGGATAGACTGAGCAAAGATGGAGCAGCATATGTAGCAGCCAAAACATATTACTTTGGTGTTGGGGGTGGAGTACGGCAGTTCGAGCAAAATATTTTTAGAAATGGCCAATTAACAAGCAAAGTTTGCTGGAAGAGTGAAGGTGGCATACAAAGGGAAATACTAAAAATCACAAAAATAGCAGAGTAACTCTTTATTTCTTGTACTTACATTTTCAATTAAATTGTACAACTTTAACATACTGGAAGTAGGTACTTGGTAAATTACTTGCTATGACTTGGTAAATTAGTGAAAAGAAAGTTTTTATGGAGACAGTCTCTCATAGACCCATCCATCTTGCCCTTCATGCAAGAGCTTTCCATCAGCCACCTCTCCTTCCTTGGGCTTCCTGAATTTAATTCTATCAGAGAGCCGGTCTCTTTGGCCTTGCCAAAACTCAACAGCTCTGGGGCGTATAATGTAACCTCCCCTGAAAATGAAATAAAAGAAAATAAATTTCAATTTATTTGAAATAGTTAATGTTTGAGCAGTCATTGTAATTTGTTATTATTTAACAATATAATATACCTATTTAAGATAATAAAATAAAAACCAAAAAAAATATTTTTTTTACATGTCAATATTTTTTTAACTATTACCAAGAGATAGGCTTGGGAACTTCTTTCCCAGGAATCATGTATTGTGCTTCTAACACTGACATTCTTTCACACAAAATATCCCTTGATTCAATAGGAGTGCTCTGGTAACTTGTACATGCTGCAATTTGGCTAGGCACTGGTCGAGAGTGGAAATACTTGGTTGATTCATCTTCATCCAGTTTTTCCACACGTCCCTCAATCCTAATAGATCTGTTCAGAATTTCCCAATAGAATGTTGCTGCTACATTTGGGTTGCTGTCCTGAAAGAGTAGTAGAGAAGACAAGTTTGTATAACTTTTAGAAATAACTTTAGGAGCAGTTGTACTTGTCTTCAAAAATAATACAGACCATTTCATTGGCTTTCCTGCTTCCATAATTAGTAAAGAATTTAAAGCCATCTTTCCCATACCCTTTACATAAAACAAATCTTGCTGATGGGAAGCCATCCCTGTAAAAATATCCATTTGTTAGAAGTACAGGACCTACATAAAACTTCATGTGAACTTATAAAAAATATGAGTTAGAGATAAAGAAAAGATACCTACTTTGATACAGTTGATAAGCACATAGCATTGGGTTCTAGAATTTCCTTTCTTGCGCAAGCTTCCTCAAACCATGCCTTAAATTGTCCAAAGGGCTCTTTGGATACCAGATGTTTTTCCAAAAAGGCTTCATCTTTGTCCCTGTATTTTATTCTCATGCCTGCAAATATTAAGAAGATACAAGTTAACAATAAAATAAGATTAAAAAGAGATCATTCAGGCGCCGTTCATTTTTGAGCCTTTTCTAAAATTACGTAATTAGAATTAATAACGTTTTGGAGAAATAGTTACTATGGCACAAAAGTTGTAGGATTAGGTACCTACTCTGAGCCAAGTTATACAGGTTCGATGTTACGCGATTTTCATACATTTTGTTGATTTCTGAAGGTGCTATGCAACATAAAATAATGATGGACATTGCTCAAACTAATGATCTGAAGTATTCTGAAGCAATTTTATTATAGTGCGTAAGTGTAGTCATTATCAGTTCTGTTGTACAGATCAGAAAACCGCGTATAAAGTAGTTCCCGCATCCCGAGGGAACTACTTAGCGCACCCGGGTAAAAAGTATGTTGTTCCTCAGGGTCTATTCTATCTCTGTACCAAATTTCATTTATATCGGTCCAGTAGTTTTGGCGTAAAAGCGTAACAGACAGACAGAGTTACTTTCGCATTTATAATATGTATTAGTAAGGATAACCGATTTTATGGCTGTGTTATTATAACTTGGCTTAGGGCAACTTTACAACATTTGTGCCTTAGTAACTATAACTTCAAATGTCTAGTTCTAACGATAGGTAGGTAGGTACATAACTTATTTTTTCGTTGGCCGTCACTTTCAGAAAAGGCTCAAAAAAATATTTTCAAACCTTTCTCTCGTTCAGTGACGTGCCTAGGTATTTACTTAGTCCTTTAAATAAACAAAATGTGTGAACTTACCTGCAATATCAATACTCATGTTTCTTAAACTTTTAAATTCCAACTTGCAAAGTAGGTAGGTGGTAGGTACTTATAGGAAGTTTAAATCAATGATTAATCGATTTTATGGACTGGCATTGAATGATTT
The DNA here is from genome assembly GCA_963891755.1 of Pyrrhia umbra. Lineage (NCBI taxonomy): Eukaryota > Metazoa > Arthropoda > Insecta > Lepidoptera > Noctuidae > Pyrrhia > Pyrrhia umbra. The sequence continues at coordinate 5,757,647 of OY982930.1, forward strand.
ATTCACAATTAGTATACACGGCCTTGTAAATGTAAATGAACAGAATCAATATTTGAATGAGTCTTGCCAATTTTTGATAGCAAAAAACCGACCAAGTGCGTGTCGGGCCACGTGCAATAGGGTTCCGTTACACGTTTTAGTATGTTGACTATAACTCTGTAACCAGTAAAGCCTACTCAGCTGTGATAGCTTCATTTGAAGTTCGGAATGTAAGGTATATATATGTGATTTTTTTTTTCACACTATGTACTAGCCAAAAATTCAAAATTCACATTCAAAAGTTAGAAGGGAGCGCGTTCAAACCAAACTAAACTATGCACCTTAAAGCTTGTTATTTCGCAAACTGCTCCCTTAATCGAAATAATTGTCTTGACGCATTTATAATATTTTTGAAGAAGCTATCTAAGGATACCCATGATACATGACGGAATACACGAGAAAAAAATATCACACTTCACGTCAATGATAGGTACCTAGATATCTTAATTTTTAGTTCATTTTTATGCGGAACCAAATCTCTAGTGTGTGATCTTCCTCTATTTAGAATATCTTTGCGTATCATTGGGTCACTGACTTAAGTGTCAACTACCAACCACAACCCTGATAGATAAGCATTGGCTTGCTGTGATGCTTAATAAAATTGTTTATTAATAAAAAAAACACTGATATCGCGCGGTTCCGTAATTTCATATATCAGCGTTTTAAGGGTTCCGTAGTCGACTAGAACCCTTATAGTTTCGCCATGTCCGTCTGTCTGTCTGTCCGCGGCATAGCTCAATGTTCTTGGTACCTACTAGAAAACTTAAATTTAGTATAGATATTATTATGTTTATTGATCACGTCGACAAAGTGGGAAATAAAATTATGAAAAATATATTTTGTTATTGTAGCTCCCAAACACGTAAAGTGGGGATGAATATTTTTTTGTCACGTATCCCTTCGTGTGGGGTATCGTTAGATAGGTCTTTCAAAATTTTTATATAATGGTGATATGAAGACCATTTTTCGCATAAGTGAGCCATTTCCGAAATACCTAGCTTTTAAGTGCAATTTTTTGTTGGATACGAGCGTCCCGCCTCTCTAACTTTTGAATGGCTGTCCCTAGAAATGTAAAAAAAACACAGACGTATGTTATTTGGTTGTATCTTTATTTTGCGCAATTTAACTTGAATTTCTATAACGAGATTTTTATACAAAATGAGTATTTTTGGATTTAATTTTTCGGGTATTAATGACGATAATAAACTGGAGGGTATAACATTGAAATGTTAATGGTTCTACTTGAATATTGATTTAGGGTTCCGTACCAAAAATTATAAAAAGGAACTTATGGATTCACGTCGTCTGTCTGTCTGTCACATTCCTATTGCTATCGAGTTACGATTACCCATGCGTATTGCAAATGAAAAGGTTGAAAAATCATATTGCTTTTATGGAAAAAGTGGGGGGAAGTGGGGGTTAAAATTTCAAAGTATCAGAATAAGGAAGTTTTGGAACATCTGACAATAACTCATGTTTTCTATACTCATCATATTATAAAGAGGAAAGATTTGTTTTTTTGTTTGTATGGTTTCAACTCAAAACTACTGGACCGATTTTAGAAATTCTTTCACCGTTATAAAGCTACATCTTTACGAAGTGTCATAGGCTATATTTATTTCCAGAAATAATTAGGGATCCCAACTAAAACTTGAATAATGTAACACAATGTGTAAAAGAACATGTCCACGTGGGCGAAGCCGCGGGCGGAAAGCTAGTATTAAATATAAAGGAAGAAGAGGTCAAAGAAAACTTAATACAAAGGTGTAAATTCTATTCATGAGACTGGGATTCCTTAAAAAAAGTACCTCTGAACAAAAAGGTACCTACTCTGAGAATTCTATGATATAATTCTCACATCAGAGACTATCTACAATGAAATTAACTATGACAAACCTATCAAACTGTTTGTGGATAGACTGAGCAAAGATGGAGCAGCATATGTAGCAGCCAAAACATATTACTTTGGTGTTGAGGGTGGAGTACAAGCAAAGTTTGCCGGAAGAGTGAAGGTGGCATACAAAGGGAATTACTAAAATCACAAAAGTAACAGAATAACTCTTTATTTATTGTACTTACATTTTGCAATAAAATTGTATAACTTAAAGATACTGGAAGAACTTGGTAAATGACTTGGTAAATTGGTGAAAAAGAAGTTTTTATGGAGACAGTCTCTCATAGACCCATCCATCTTGCCCTTCATGCAAGAGCTTTCCATCAGCCACCTCTCCTTCTTTGGGCTTCCTGAATTTAATTCTATCATGGAGCCGGTCTCTTTGGCCTTGCCAAAACTCAACAGCTCTGGGGCGAATAATGTAACCTCCCCTGAAAATAAATTTCAATATATTCTAAACTAGTTGCTGCGTTTTGACCCGCCTCCCGTGTTAAAAGTAGCCTATATCCTTTCACAGACCCTTGACTATCTGTGTAACAAATTTCATTTAAATTGGTTCAGTAGTTTTGGCGTGAAAGCGCGACATAGACAGAGTTACTTTCACATTTGTAATATTAGTAAAGATAGAATATAGATAGATATTGATGTTTGACCAATTAATGTAATTTGTTGTTATCTCTTAAATGACCAAATAATAATATTTTTTACATGTCAATCAATTTAAAAATATTACCAGAAGACAGGCTTGGGAACTTCTTTCCCAGGAATCATGTATTGTGCTTCTAACACTGCCTCCCTTTCACACAAAATATCCCTTGATTCAATAGGAGTGCTCTGGTAACTTGTACATGCTGCAATTTGGCTAGGCACTGGTCGAGAGTGAAAATACTTGGTTGATTCATCTTCATCCAGTTTTTCCACACGTCCCTCAATCCTAATAGATCTGTTCAGAATTTCCCAATAGAATGTTGCTGCTACATTTGGGTTGCTCTCCTGAAAAAGAAAAGTTTGTACAACTTTTAGAAATAACTTTAATAACATTAGGAGCAGTTGTACTTGTCTTCAAAAATAATACAGACCATCTCATTGGCTTTCCTGCTTCCATAGTTAGTAAAGAATTTAAAGCCATCTTTCCCATACCCTTTACATAAAACAAATCTTGCTGATGGGAAGCCATCCCTGTAAAAATATCCATTTGTTAGAAGTACATAAAAACAGCTGTTTTTTTGTGGTCCCATTATTTTGTCCCATCAATGGGAACACAAGGGATATCAATATCAAGGGATATCAAGGGATATCTCATGGACCCATTTTATTTTAAATATGTGATTTTGAATAAAACTGGGAGCACCAGGGAAAGTTGTTTCTTGTGGACCCACTATTTGATACAAATCAGAGTTGGATATTAGTCAATTATTAAAGAACAATGAGAAAACAGCCATAACAACTACTAATCTTCTATATACATTATTTTTATGATTTAGAGATAAAGAAAAGATACCTACTTTGATACAGTTGCTAAGCACATAGCATTGGGTTCTAGAATTTCCTTTCTTGTGCAAGCTTCATCAAACCATGCCTTAAATTGTCCAAAGGGCTCTTTGGATACCAGATGTCTTTCCAAAAAGGTTTCATCTTTGTCCTTGTATTTTATTCTCATGCCTGCAAATATTAAGAAGATACAAGTTAACAATAATATAAGATTAAAAGCACAAAATATTATTCTCTCGTTTAGTGAAGTGCCTGGGTATATACTATATTTTAGTCCTTTAAATAAACAAAAAGAGTGAACTTACCTCCAATATCAATACTCATGTTTCTTATACTTTTAAATCCCAACTTACTGAAAGTATATCTTAAATTAAGTATGCGCGTCGAACCCATACAACTATTTATAGGACGTTTAAATCAATGATTATTCGATTTTATGAACGGTCATTGAATTCACACAACTAGTACACACGGCCTTGTAAGTGCAAATGAACAAATTTCTTTAGTTGAGTGAGTTTTGTCAAGAACAGACAGATAAAAATAATGCTGATATATAATTACGGAGCGGCGCGCTATCAGTGGTTAACTAGACCAAAAATATTTTAAACATTAGGCATTACATCAAATCAAGCCCGTATCAAAGTTGTGGTTAGTTGGTCAGCTGACTTGGACTGGCTGGCTTGGCTGGTGGGTGGGCGTGGGAACTGGGACTGTCGGTCGCAAAGAATTAATGAATGTGTTTTAGAATGTCGGTCTATCAACTTTATTATTTTTTATTGCTCAGATTAGATTTTTCTCAAACTCAACTGCTGTCAGATGTCACTGCCATATTACATTACTATTTACTCCATGTCACTGCCAATGTCAGATGTCACTCATTTGTGTCAGTGACCCAATTAAAGCTATAGTCCGACATGGCTATTTATGAACGTGGCTGAAAGGTGAACTAACGCTAGCCACTATTTTGAAATGTCATTTTTAATACCAATTAATGGAAATTTCCATATTTTTAAGTAAATCATGACATGATGAATAGCAATTTATTAATTCACTAGCTTCTGCCCGCGACTTCGTCCGCGTGGAATAGTGGTGCTCCGCTCCCATTGGTTTTAGCGTGATGATATATATCCTATAGCCTTCCTCAATAAATGGGCTTTCTAACACTGAAAGAATTTTTCAAATCGTACCAGTAGTTCCTGAGATTAGCGCGTTCAAACAAACAAACTCTTCAGCTTTATTATATTAAGTATAGATTATTTTAGTTTTAATTATAATCTTAAATTGGAAATAATAAAATGCAATATCTAAACATTTAACACACATTTGGATGATAGTAGGTGGCTCACAAGCCTAAAGCCTCCTGATTATTAAGTAGTCACCGCGGCCGATGCATATCTACAACACCAGAGGCATCGCAGATCATCATTGCCCTTTCTAAACTATTTCAAGAACAAAATGTAGTGTTATTGAATCGGGCTATTTTTTCCTTATAGTTGGGTAAGAATTTTCCCTTGGCCGGTATCACCAAAATTACATTTCAAGATGGTGGCTTGCGTTAGTTCACCTGTCAGCCACGTTCATAAATAGCCATGTCGGACTATTGTATTCTCTTTGATCATATCATTCATTCAGAGACAGAGATACATTCATTCAAAGAGTATAATAATCTCTGTGATCTCTGCACCACATACCACATCACAACTCTATTTTTTAATTTTTAAAAGACAAGACAAAAGTTGGTGTGTTGGATTTCGGCTAAAGATTTTTTGCGTTGATAAATCTTGATTTTACGTGTCTAAAAAAACTCTTGTTTCAAAAGGTCAATCATGGAGTCCGAAGTAATAAAGGAAAAGATTCATACAGAACCGATGTTAAATGATCCTCGGTATATAACCTTACTGAGCGTTATAGTTCTTCTTTTTACTTTAGGTAAGTAGACCATTAATAAAATGTTTATTAAATGATCCAGGATAATTACCATAATTCATTAAGATGACCCACTGATCATTAGTCGGCTTTATTTTCCTTAGTCACTGTCATAACTCCTATCTATTCGGTTGGGTGCTTTTTCCATATTGTAACGTATGCCAACATAGCAACTAAACATTATTATAGGATAAATTACTCAGCAAAGCTACTGCAACTTATTACATTTGTTAATATTAATAAACATTAATTTAAGGTGGTATTTTATATACTTTTTAATGATTTTCAGTATTCTGGTGGTGTTTCACAAGAAGGCGCCAAATTCGCAAATCTGTGTTGTTGATGGGGCTCTCTGATTCTGGTAAAACTCTGTTGTTTGTGAGACTTGCATACTCCCAGTACAGACAGACATTTACCTCCATGAAGGAGAATGTTGAGGAATATCTCACTTCCAATGTAAGTTTTGCCTACATATCATTACGGCATACAGTAATTTTATTAGTGATCTCTTTTCCCATTTTTTCACCTGCATTGTGCAGGAACTGTTTAATGCACCCGCCTTCAAGCTTCCACAAACTTCAAGCTATCTCTATACTACAATTTCATTTAATTTGGTTCAGCTTTTTTACTGTAGAAATGTACAACTCATAAATTGGTTAGATGGTTGCATTTTGTTGTCAAAGATAAATATGAATACATGTGGCTACTACTTTTATTTATATTCAGTTAAACATAGTTTTCCTTTATGCTCAGATTGTTTTTACCATTGCTTGGGTTTGTCCCGCAGTTACCTGAGATCCAAGGGAATGGTCTTAATGCACCAAAAAAGTGGTCCATAACAGTTCCATCTATCTCCTTCCCTATTTTCATCCAAATTGGTTGAGCCATTTTACTGTGAAATGTGCTTCAACAAACTTTCACATTTATGATATTAATTAGGATTACTTTAAAATGTATGATAATAATCAGTATTAAATAGAATTTTAGGTGCTCTACAATTATAAATAATAATGAATTCTTTGTGTTTATTGTTGTTTATTTTTTTTTTCAGAATTCCTTTAAAATAGTGGACTTGCCTGGTCAGGAGAGACTGAGAAACAAATTCTTTGACCAATACAAAAATAGCGCTAAAGCTATTGTGTATGTTATTGACTCTGTTACTATTCAAAAAGAGATCAGAGATGTTGCCGAGTAAGTTTTTTTTATAGTAGTAAATGGATACAAACTTTGATCTATTTAAAATGCCTTTCACTATAAAAACTTTCATTCTTCTCATTAGTTGCTTCCTCATGACTGAAAGTCTTGATTGCAATGGGCAATTTTAGCTACATGTACAGCTCTGTCGCACTCCGGTTGGTACAATATTTATATTTATCATTTCAGATACTTGTACACAGTGCTATCTGATCCAACAACCCAGAGTTACAATCCTCCGCTGCTGATCCTGTGCAACAAACAAGACCAGCCATTGGCTAAGGGCAGCCAGGTCATCAAAAGTCTGTTGGAGAAGGAGATGTCAGTATTAATAATAACTTTTATCTGCAAACAACAAATAACACAGATAACCTACTTTGTTTACAAAAGAGAATTTATCAATATAATTGTTTTATACTTTCATGAGTTGTGTTCAATGGAAATAAAGCAATAATAGGAAAAAGTTGCAAGTACAATACAATAAAAAAAATATTGTAGTATATTAATGATTTGAATCACATACTGATTTATATTTTATTATTAGTATTTAGACATTGAAACTGAACAATATAAAATAAAATGTTCCTATTATATAATTATTTAAAAATAATAGCAATTTTGTCACTTTCAGAAACCTTGTTCGTGTCACAAAGTCCAGTCAGCTGCAATCAGTGGATCCGTCCCAAGGGAACAATGCTGCATACCTTGGCAAGATCGGCAAAGACTTCGAATTCTCTCACCTCAGCTGTCGTGTTGATATTGCCGAGAGCTCTGCAAACACAGGTGACGACGACACACCAGCAGACATCAAAACTCTGCAAGATTGGATCTCTAAACTGTAGTTAGGCGCTATCATTATTTTTGAGACTACACTCTTCCATTTTTCTCAAATAGCTGTGATTTTTCGCAACAGCTATGAACAAACGAAACAAAAAACGGCTATACAAAATCATTGCGAAGTAAACTTGTTTTAGTTTGTCAAAGTACATAAAATATTTGTAAAAAATATAGTCGAGATGCTTGATCTATTCTTTAAGTTTTTTTTTGTTTTTTCTAATTTACTTGTTGAATGTTTAACTTTGTGATTTGGAATGTACTGAAAGGGTAAAAAGTATGCATTTATTATAAAAGGATGTTTAAAATGTCCGAATTTGATTAATATTTTTATGCTGAGATATCCTTGTATGGGTTCTCCAAGAACTGCATTTGATGAAGTAAGTATGTACTGCTATTTAAATGTTTTACTATTGTCAAGGATTTTTTATAAATAAAGCTTGACTGATTTTTTACTAAGTTTGTTTTTTTTTTATTTTACTAACAAATTCTGTCTGTTTTCTCGTGGTCCCAACATTTTGTCATTGTCCCATCAATGGGACTACGAAGGATAACTATTTCTCGTGGTACCGTTGTATTTTACAAACCTGATTTTTCATTAAATTGGGAGCACCAGAGGAGCTCGTGGCTAAGTAACAGCCGCACGGTTCGACCGGTCAAAGGTTAAGCTGCGCTTGGCGCGGTCGATCCGTGGCACCCATCCACCATGTATATCATAGCGAGACTCCTCCGTGCCTCGGAAAGCACGTTAAGCTGTTGGTACCGGTTGTCATTTGTACATCTTTGACAGTCGTTACGGGTAGTCAGAAGCCAGAAAGTCTGACAACCAGTCTTACCAAGGGGTACCGTGTTACCCGGTAACTGGGTTGTGGAGGTTAGATAGGCAGTCGCTCCATGTAAAACACTTGTACTCAGCTGCATCCGGTTTAGACTGGAAGTCGACCCCAACATAGTTGAGAAAAGGCTAGGCAGATGATAATGATGGGAGCACCAGGGAAACTTGTTTCTCGACAACACTTCAACAATGGTCCAGTATTAACTCAATTTAAAGGGATAATTTACTATAGGTACCTAAAGGATTTTACGTGAAGTTCATTTGTTTTAAAAAAGTCAAGACTAGGAACAGCACAGGGACAAGTTAAGAGGTTCTGTAACATTCGTGCACTGTACCTATGTATAGTGTAAAGAATCCTTACATAGGTTATATTATGACAAATGGAAAGTAACTGTCTGCCTGTCACTCTTTCTTGGTAACCCGGCTGATCCGATTTTCATGACGAGAAAGATTGAAAGCTGGGGAAAGACTTAAGATAGTTTATTTATCTAGGTGCGCGGAGTAGGATCGGGATTGAATGAAACTGAGGAATAGGTAGACATCTATAATAAGCGAAAGCTTTGGATCCCTTTTTAGGGTCCCGTAGTCCGACAAGGATATGAAGAATAGTTTCGCCATGAAGAATAGTTTCGCCATGTCCGTCTGTCTGTTTGTCCGCGGCATAGTTCCGAGGTTCTTGTTACTAGAAAGCTGAAATTTGGTATGAATATGTATATAGATCACGCCGAGAAAGTGGTAAAATATTTTTTTCAAAAATATTTTTTTTTTACGGTAGCTCCGAAACGTAAAGTGGGGAGGAATATTTTTTTTCTCGCGTACCCCTTCGTGTGGGGTATCGTTAGATTGGTCTTTCAAAAATATTATGGGTGTGTGAAGACTATTTTTCGGTTAAGCGAGCCATTTGCGAAATATCTAGCTTTTAAGTGCAAATTTTTGTTCGATACAAGCATCCCCCCCTCTAACTTTTGAATGGCTGTACCTAGAAATGTGAAAAAATTCAGACTTAGCTTATGTAATGAACTTACAAGGAAAACTATCACGGCTAAGTAGGCTTAACCGGTTACAGAGTTATAGTCAACTAACTGAGACCTACTACGGAACCCTACTGCGCGTGGCCCGACACGCACTTGGCCGGTTTTTTAGAGTACCTACCTACCTTTTTTATGGAGAATAAGTGCAGGAGGCATGAATGAATAAAAAATATATAGCTATGGTCGAATTTCGTGTTCGACCAGTGGGCGAACACTTTTATTAAATCCCTCGGGTTGGACATTATTTTTTCTAAGATTCCGCACGGGCCCCTATCCATAACGCACATTTTACTGGATAGTTTTTTTACCTACTATTAACGCAGGTGTTTCGAACTTAACCCTTCCTATTTTAAACTTTTGTAGATCGATTATGTTCCGAACTGAATTGATGATTGTCGCATGACTCGACTAAAATTCAAGATCAATGCTAATATTGATTACCCTAATTGTTATTTTTGCATATTCATGAAAAATCGTTCCTATTGACAGGTATTATTTTGAACGTTTTGTTCTTCTATGCAATATGTGAAGGGGTAAGTAGCTGAATAGCTTTTTGCAAGTAACATTAAATTCATTAGGTTCGTATGTAATGGTGGTCGCTCGTTTCTAACAGTCAATTGAGCGATATGCATATTCATGAGTTAATCATAAATTAGTACGGAACCTATTGAATAGTTTGACACTTATTATAAGCACGTGTTGTTGAATACTATGTTACATAGGTACTGTAGGGATTGCGTAGTCAGAGGTGGAGGATTCGAAGATTAAATCAAAGAATACTTTTAAGACTTTTGCTTTATTTCATGATCTGGAATCGACTGACATCGTTGTATCAAAAAAAACTGCTAACTAACTTTTCCTTCATTCTAATTTCAAATGATTGTGTGGCCAGTTTACCCAATAAGGTTTAATTCCTATATATATTTCATAGAACCTGCTACCTAATTTAACCTTAACCCTGTGTGAGATAGATTAGTTAGGTTTAGAAGGGTCTTTGTTATTTTAGCAGAATCATTGGCTTTCCATCGAATCATGAGTCTTTTATCCAGAAAACAGTACTTTGGTACCTACTAGTAACAAGAGTTTTTTTCATAAGTGATTTTTAACAGCACGAATTGTAAGTGCTATCTAAAATTAGGTACAGGTTCATCATTGCAAATACGAATTACTTACATACAAAAGATAGATAGGGTACATTATATACCTCTACCTATACCTACTGGGAATACTATCGCAAGAAAACAACTCAATGTTGATGTTATACTTAGGTATTATCTTTGCGGCCAAAGTACCTACCTATACTTTTTAAAACTGGTTCGGAGATGATTACGGTACGTTGTACGGCAATGGCCCAACAATGTCGTCTCATTAATGACAATACAAACAATTTCAAACTTTACTGAAAAAGTCAAAATATTGATCAAAGTAAAATGTGCCGGCGACGTCGTTAAGGACACTGGCAATTGTTATATCGCGTTCATACAATGAGGTAAAATGGATGCGATGAACGATAATTTTACCTCGTGCTCAGTAAATAATATATTATGTCATGTAAAAAAAAAGGCTTTTTAACTTCATTATGGGAGAGATTAAAAAATGAAATGAAAGAGGATAGATTAAAAGTGTTTCAACGACTAGACTTTGTTGACGGAGGATATCGTAATGTAGAAATAAGTATTAGGGTAAGGTGGGGTAAGACTATCACCGGGGCAAGACAATCACTGCCTAATATCTCGATAAGTATAGCATATCTAAAAAAATCTCTTTGTCTGTATTATAGTACTATCGTAAATATTCTCGGCTAAAACACAAAAGTTACACCTTCAAGTAAAAATGGCAAGAAAAAAACCTTTAAAAATTACGGTGGAGAAAGAAGAATTTCAAAATTACCGGCTTAACGGATTTTTTTTTTTTTTTGGTGAAAGTAGTGCAAAAAAACAAGCGTTCTTAACGTGAATAGAATCCTATGAATATTTTCTTTTAGATAATTATTTCAATTTAACGTAAATCAAAGTATTTTCTAAAACATTTGAAGAAACAAAAACATGACTTCAAAATTTCAAGCTGGGGCAAGACTGTCAATATGTCGGGAGCAAGACAGACATATGTTAGTCTTGCCCCAAGTCAGAGGTAATCAACATTTTTTTGGTGGATTTTCTTTCTTCATTATTATGATTATAATTCTGTATCAAAGCAAAAAATATGAATGTTAGTAGTTACAATTACTACTGAACCTATTTACATTCAAATTTTTTATTCGACTTCAAAAAAGGAGGAGGTTTCTCAATTCGACCGTATATAATACATTTTTTTTGTGTGTTCGCGGATAACTTCGTCGTTTATGAACCGATTTTGATGTTTTTTTTTGTTTGACAAGTCATACTTCTAAGGTGGTCCTATATAAATTTTATCAACATCGGTTCCGACGTGTTCTTAATATGTTAGAAATAACGGGTTAACTCTATTTGCGGATACGCCACGTACTTAGATGATTTGCGCTAATAAGATAATTATCGAGCGGCTGAAGGCCTTAATCTTGGCTGGAGGCCTTAATTTAATTAATTAAATTAGGACCTCGCCACATTGTCCGGTTAAGCAAGTCGAATGCTGTTAGAAGCACCCTGCCACCCGGTCATGAAGAAAAAAAAATATAAATACTGAACAGCGGAAAATAAAATCCAATATTCGACTCGATTTTCTAGTATAATCGATATGAGTATCGTTTTCGAGGTTTATAGGGATACCGATTACGAAAATGCGATATTTTTATAGATCCAAAATGGCTCACTCGAATTTGAAGTAAAATCGATATTAGTATCGTTTACGAGGTTTATAGGGATACCGATTACAAAAATGCGATCTTTTTACACATCCAAGATGGCTGATTCGACTTTTGTAGTAAAATTGATATGAGTATCGTTTTCGAGGTCTGTAGGGGTACCGATTATACAAATGTGATCTTTTTATAGATCCAAGATGGCTGGCTGACTCGACTTTTGAAGTAAAATCAATATGGGTATCGTTTTCGAGGTTTTTGAGGGAGCGCATTAAGAAACTGAGATCATTTTACTGATCAAAGTTTTTTGGTACCGACTCCAAAAACCTCAAATGGGATACCCATATCGATTTTAGTACAAAAGTTGTGTCAGCCATCTTGAATCTATAAAATGATCGCATTTTCGTAATCGGCACCCCTACAAACCTCACAGTTGATACCCATATCGATTTTACTACAAAAGTTGTGTCAGCCATCTTGAATCTATAAAAAGATCGCATTTTCGTAATCGGCACCCCTACAAACCTCACAATCGATACCCATATCGATTTTACTACAAATGTCAAGTCAGCCTTCTTGGATATGTAAAAAACCTTTAAAACGATACCCATATCGATTATACTAGAAAATCGAGTCCATTATATTGGATCGGTTAAAAGTTCTCATATTCATAGTCAGCACTCCTTAAACTAATTTTGTTGTTTTAAACACTTATTTTAATTCTAGATATAACAAAAAGTTTCCTATCTAAGACTTTCACCAAAGTTTTTCTGTCCTAACAATTCCTGAAAATTCATTACAAGACTCCTTATGTGACCTGTCACATAAGAGGTCATTGACCTATAATGAACATATACCTGAAGTTTGCTACCCCTGATTTTGATAGTATGTTAGTCTTGCCCCGTATTTACATATTTACGAATTTCTCAAAAACTGAAGCTATTTAGTTAAACTTGAGATTAAACATAAAATGACTACTGTTAATATTATATTTTTTCTGGAGAAACAGCACTTGAGCACACGTATTAAACTAAAAAACATCACTGATAGTCTTGCCCCGTGGCTGGGGCAAGACTGACAGTTTTTCCAGTTTTACACTTTCCTCATTATTTCCGTTTTGAAGATACTTAAACAAAAATGTTTATAATCGTATTAAAGTATATTTTATCATATATCACTATACTGATTACCTCAAAAATAGAGCAAACAAATTCTTCATAAAACCAATTTTTGTCTGACAGAAATAAAAGTATGTCTGTCTTACCCCACCTTACCTTATACTAAATCAGGGTACCTAAATAAGAGAATTTTAATATGAGAAAGGCACCAAAAATATCACTTGTTATTTTTGAAAGAAATAAGTTTATATTTTACAGATTAATCACAGACATACATTATTTTTATCAATTCGAAGGCAATATAATCATACTATAAAATCGAAAGCAGAGCAGAAGCTCTACCTCAGACGGGGTTACGGAATTGTTCGAACGAAAGTGCCCCCGTATCGCAAAGGGCGCAGGAAGGAACATGGATGGGTTTTCGCAGAGGTTTTCGTCAGTAGAAGTCTGATAGCTCCTCCCACTCCGCTCACAACGGGAGGAGTCATTTGATGATTTCCCATCCATCCCTAAGCTCTACCTGCTGAACTTTTTGGAAATGATGATGAATGAGCACTTAACACTTTCTGGCAGGCAGACGGTACCTACTATAAGTATATTTAAGTAAATTAACGATGGAAATGACTACCTGTGTAGTGTGTATATCGTAATAAACTAGATAGAGGTAGGTATGTAAATAATTCAGTCTTATTCATATCATATTTGTCCGCAATATAGTGTGCGATAAATTACTGCTGAATTAACGTTACGCAGTCATTACTAGGTAATTGCCGGTGCATATTCACTTACCGAAAAAATAAGCGGTAGCTGCTATTAAATTAAATTATGATTACGCTCATCAAGCAAGATGAAGACGCTTATAAAAGCAGTACTTATTTTTGGTATTAATAACGTGCGTCCAGCGAATGTGTAAATCGTTCAATTTTGCATGAAAATACTGTTTTGTTAACTGTAAATACTTAGGCTGAAATTGATGGCTGATTCCTTATCAAGATTGGGTCGATGATGTCTTCTTTGGGCATTTTGCTTTTAATGGAAGTTGGTGTAAAAATGAGCATGTCTTTCTGCTTGCAAGGTGTCCAAATTATGTATTCGAACTTAAGTCTTATATTATGCAGTTTTAATATTCTTAAATAGGTACTATGTAGGTAAGCAAGCTTCCAACGGCGTATTTTTGATTTTATATTTAATTAGATAATGATCTAATGTTGGTTGTACATTAGCAAGATTAATGAAAGTATTTGTTTGTTTTGTTAGGCCATTCAATTTGATAAAATTGGCATATTATTCGTGTATCTATTTATTATTTTAAAAAGCACTTTTCATTAATTTTCATAGAAACAAGACATGAAAAACCTACCTACCAACGTAGCGTGGACTGCTCATAAAATACTGTGAAAACTTAAAAATGAAGTCTTCAAACCAGACAATGAAATGTCGTCGCACATTGTAAAGCACCTCACCTGGTATTGTACTCCGTGATTTGTAGGATATTGAAGAAAGGCAGGACAAGTGGGCCGGCTTGCGATGGCCGTGGGAGGCTCGCCCGCAAGCCTTTTACCGTGGGAACATATGAATAATTGGATCTGTAGCTTCTTGGAATGCATTTTGCTTCGGTATATAAGTGAGATAAGTCCAAAAGTTTAAGTTAATCGATGATGTGACTAATATTTAAAACAAACTACTTACTAAAAAGAGCATAATATTTTATGAGCAGTCCTCGCCAAGTAGTGAACTATGTATGTTTTTCATGTTTCCTTTCTATGAAAAGGGTTTTTTAAAATATTAATAAGGTTGACGGGTAGAGAAAGCCTTGTATGTATCACAGCTGTACTTGAAGTTTAAATAAATAAATAGGTAAGTATGTTGTGCCACAGTGGCGGATCCAGGATTTTGGTTTGGGGGGCTTGATTCTGGTGAGAGTAGGTTTTATCAAGCGAAACACTAAAAAACAGAACATTTTATTTTGCTTAACGCATAATAAATCTCCTTGTAAATACAATTTGCTTGTTTTAGGTCCACTAAGCTTTAATAAAAGATACCACAAACCTTCGTAAAAGTAACTTAACAATGAATAAATTCGTTATATGAGTGTTAGTATGACATTCTGTACATCGTATCTTTTGTTATTATTACGAATATTTACCACTTGGTTGGTCGCGTTTTTTTTATGGGAATCTCGGTTAGCCGTAGGAGAGAAAGGATCAATCAATGGACACTTTTTGTTGGCTAGCGGCTGCTCTCAATGAAGGTGTTAATGTTAAGGGGAAGTGTGTCTGTGGCAAAATACAATATTATTACTACGAGGGTAATGTTTTTTATTGTTACTTGGTATAGTGTAGGTTAGTGTGTTAGTGTTTTAGGTTCGTATTACAGAATGATTCTCAGTGCGAGCAGAAACTAGTACGTTACTTGAAGACATAGGTACGTTATGGTTTACTCAAAAAATCTGTTTAACAAGCAGATTTATAACATCAATCCTTAAGTCTTTGGCGAGCTGCTGTTTCAGATGATACTTACTCAATTACTTTCGTCTAATAACATACAAAATAAAAAAAAAAAAGGAATCTGGTTAGGAAAAGAACTTGAGAATCTTAAAGCCGAAAAAGATTACCAAACTTCATAAAGATAATCGTGTCATCGCCTTAACATAGTTAGGCGTGGGAGAAATGGTATCGCTCAGCAAGGGCACCGGGCTATGGGAAGCTTTCTGCTATTTAATAAGTTATAAAATTTTCCTACTGGCAAAGAAGAAAAAGGAAAACATTTATTAGCACATATAAACACAATATACTCAATAAAAAAGATAAAATGAAAAAAAAACCTATTACAAAAAAAAATAAGCGTGCAACTATGATTTTCTCGTTTCAGAAATTGGTAGCTGTTGAGCTTGAGCTACAATATATCTTGAGAGTGACATAAAAAGCCTCGATAATATTACTACATGACATACCTATACAATCAATTTCAATGGCAATTGACTGTTTCCTGCCGTCATAATTCGACACAATGCCTCATTTTGACAGTAAATACAATTGAGAAATTTTTATCTTGAACGGAATGATATTTATAATACTACTTTGTTTTATTCATGTTTTATTACTGTAGGACGAGAGCATACTTTAACTTTAAGTTACCTAATTAAATTAAACTTTATGTAGAAACTATCCTACTATCTTATCCTACTATCCTTCCTACTTCCTACTAATATTATGAACGCGAAAGTTTGTAAGAATGTATGAACGTGTGGATATATGTTTGTTACTCTTTCACGCAAAAACTACAGAATGGATTTGAATGAAATTTGGTAAACAGATAGTTTATAACCTGGATTAACACATAGCATTTTATCCGGGTGTGCGAAGTGGTTCATTCGGGATGCGGGTGAAACCGCGGGAAAAAGCTAGTATCTAAAGCTAGTAAAGCTATCACCTTCCAGAATGAAACAGCTTTACCGATGTTGATGAATTTTGTCTTTTCTGTGAATACATCTTCACTCTTGGATTCGTCGGATCCGTTTTGCGACACGGACCAATTTAATTACGAATCAAACACATATTATTTTGATACCTACTTATTTTTAAATTTTAGTAGTAAGTATATTAACTTTACCAACCATTTACCGTTTAGGTACCGACTAATTATGTTAATCTTGTGGATGCTGTTGACATAATACTCTATATTCTTTTTTGTATGTCTTTGTAATATTATGTATCTACCTAGGTTTTAATTAATCAACAACAATGAACTTATGAAATGCAGGTACAGAAACAAAAATAACTTATGTTATTAGTCGTAAATTCTTGTGCTGTCTCATTTACCAAAGATATCGCGGCCGCTGCATGAAGCTTATTATAATATAAGCAGAAAAGTTTCGTACCGACGTCAATTGAATGTTTATGTCAACATTTTCATAATTGATCGTTATCTCATTAATTTTTCGCATTGGTTCGGGTGGTGGCCGGCGGCGTCCGATGTTGGCGCGTGCTCCGTAGCGAATTGCTAATTATTTTAATCAAGGATTAATCGAATTCTTTGTTGAGGAGATAAAGGAGATTTTGCGCCATCGTCACATGTCATGTGTATTAATATGCGCACTAAACCGTTAAAATATCGCGCTCTCACAGGACAAACACGCCGCGCCGTGTGTGGTCCGCGGGCACCTAATGGAAATCAACGTGAATTTCAATATTTATCAACAAATGTGAACTCATTGCGCCACTAAGATATGCAGTTATGCAAAATGCTTATTAAGTGGAAGTTATTGAGTTTCAAGTGGATTTACAATTCATGTACGCGCTTTTTAACTGAATTTTAATTTTGTTAGTGTTCCACTGCCTAGTTTCGTTTAAAGTTATAGAGAATAAAATCGCTTTTCAATTCAGAAGAAAACCTAATAGCCTAGCTTTTGACTAAAGGGACGAATCTTTACTAAAAACAATTAGGTACCACGTTAGTAAATCGTGAAATATGAGGATAAATTACTAAAATAAAAATAATAGTTTAAAAAAAACTAAAAAAACACGCTTTTATCGTTGACCGAACTAAAACGTAGAAAATAATTCAATTCAGAGTAAAAAGCGTGGGGTGCATTTTCCTATTTTTCATGACTCTCCTCTCATAAATGATTGCCAATAGAATAGGTGTAATAATTAAAATATCAAGCACCCCACGCTTTTTACTCTGAATTGAATTATTTTCTACGTTTTAGTTCGGTCAGCGATAAAAGCGTGTTTTTTTAGTTTTTTTTAAACTATTATTTATTTTCCATTTTTTAGTTCGGTCAGCAATAAAAGCGTGTTTTTTTAGTTTTTTTTTCGGATTATTGCATTGTCATCAGCCCTTAACACGTGTGCAAAGTTCCAAGTTGATCAGACGTCTAGAAACCAGTGAAAATTAGGTTCAAAGATTCCGTTACATACATACATACATACATACATACATACATACAACCCGAGCTAATAAAAGCGTGTTAAAAACAAGGAGGAATACAAGATTTACTAGCTGAAGTAACGCTTAATACGTTACTCGTCTCTGGCTGGTGGAAGCGGTCGATAGTTGCACTCGTTAAGAGTGTGCAATTAACCGATTACCGTGAAATAAGCGTGGCGGGCTACGGATGCCCGACCTCTGGAGCACGCTCAGGGTTAGTACCGACTGAAGATACATGAAGCTTGGTAACTTTTTCAAGGGAAGTTATGGTTCAGTGAACAGATACATAATTATACCAACGTACGATCTAGTAGATAACATAAAAAGTGCTGTTTTTTTTTGCGTGATGATGAACGAACGAACAAATGATAACTTTTTATGGAGTTATAATCGATAGACGACGTCATCAAAATAACAATTAATTTAATAAGTAACTAAAATCTCATACATGAAAAAGTGTTTTACTTAACGAAATCCAAGGCAGTTTTTCCAAATTTTCTTTTCCTATAATAATAATCCTTGTACTTGTACACACACTATGAAGATTTGGACAAGACAAGATTTAGCTAAACTAAATTGGTCAAGCTCATGTCAAGCCATTCTGATGTGGTAAGCCGATTGAAACAAACACCATTTTCTTTTATTTATATAGATGCATAGCAATGTACATTTATTTAGTAATAAATAAATATTATCTGTGACCTGTACTGTGAAGTGCGAACCCTTGCTCGCTTACCTTGCCTTTGTCGGCGCACAGTGTCTTGTTGACATTTTGTGGGGCAAATCTTCATTCCGCGGCCCCTTTGATCCCAACCACTGTATTATTTAATTTTGATGTACGCCTCATACGTTTTATAAATAATGTAATTGGACTATCCTTGACGTGTTTTTCTGGTAGGAGTGACTTATGTTGATGTTGCGGTAACTTGTTGTTTAGTTGTTTATACAAAAATTATATTAAGAACCCCCATCAAAAGATTAATTTCATTCAAAGCAAGAAGCATTGCCAAAAGTGAATGTGGCTTATGGCATCATAGGATTTTTTTTAAGAAAATATCTTTATTTATTAACCTGTATTACATAAAAACAGTCAAATTATGACATACTAGCTGTTAACCGCGGTTTTACCCGCTACCTTGGGGAAGAACTTCGCGCATCCGAATAAAAAGTATCCCATATGTTTATCCAGGTTATAAACTATGTGTGCACAAAATTTTATCCAAATATTCAGTAGTTTTTGTGGGAAAGACACACACAAACACACATAGACACAAACACACATATACACCAACACACATATGTCTCTCTCTTCCTAAACTCACTCCTTCACAATCCTTCCCTTATCCATCTCAACCCTAACCAGGTAAAGCAGGTTCCGTTTCCTCAAGAAACCTAAAAAAAGTATATTCATAATCACCAATTTTCGCATTATAATAGGATGATATCACGATCGTTAGAATAGTCGGGTCGACTGGTTCAGTAAATATCATAAAATAAGCTTACACCTTTGTTTTATTTGGACTGCACTTTGGTTTAATAAAAAAATATACATAATATACTAGCCTTCCGCCAGCGGCTACGCCCGCGTGGGCTATATGAATTCAAATTAAAGATGAACCGCTCGACCGATTTTTTGCAAACTTCACATAATCCTTCTACTAAATAGTTCGAACAAAGCTTAAACATTTGGTTTAGATACGTGAGCCCGTTCTTGAGTTATACAATTACAACGAAAAGTGGCATTGATTTTTATACATATTGATTATACTAAACGTCTTTCATTTGTTTAACATCGTACATACTACTATTATAATATTGTATAAAATTACAATATCTATACAAGTTTATATCTATGCAAATTACAAACATACAAAAATTAAGAAAAAAAAATTTTTTTTTTCAAGTTATTCGCTGGGTGGAACATATCCATGTGTTCCTAGTAACAATTAAATGAAATGGGAATAAAAATATTCTTAATGTGTAATAAGGCTGTGTTTGCAAGAAATGAGTTGAAGACCTTGATGCAGCTGCTGGGTTCCGCCTTCCTTCAAGCCTGACCTTAAGACTATCAGCTCATTGGTCTACAAGTACATGCGTGCTTTAATAATATAAAAGTAGAACGTTAAGTCCTCAGTTTTTCAGCAGTAGTAGTAATTATAAGTCCTTTCTCGAATCGATACAGAATCGTAATGACATAATTTAGTTTTTTATTGCAAGGATGTATAAATGAATAGCCATTGCCGATCATGATCGATGGTAGAAGTTGTTGATGGGTCGGTTTTTGTTCCATTTGCACGATGTATTTTAATGAAGTAATGAATTTCGATTGTAATTATAACTATAGAGTATAATACAACGTGTGTCTTCAAATACTCGTTATTGGCATCTTACTGTTTGTAATTTATTTATGTGTGCAATGTAATTCGGTCTATATCATAAAAGCTACATAATACCTACTTACTGATCCTTTTATATTTTTTGCACAACTTGAAAATTAGTAATTGACAATTCAAATTACAGAAAATCATATGCATCATTCAATATGTGTGTAGCGCGTTCTAACTCACTCCGCTTATGTTACCTCCTTCACATTTAATTGTATATCTGCATAAGTATATCTAACTTTTGTGATTTCCGAGAAAAAAATAAAACTTTAACGAACGATCTTAATTTGTAATTTAAGCAGTAAACATGCAATCAGAAGTGTATTTAAAATTCTTTCAACAGGTTCACAAAACGCATTCAAAGAACCGTCTTCGTTGCAAAAATAACAAATTTGATTTTTATTAATTGAACTGCCAAGCAGAGCAATCATGTGGTAGCGCAAAACAACGGGCCATACATCTGCCCCATTTATTAATACCACTGACAATAAAACATTTGAAACACGTTCTTGCGAATCAATACTCTGCTCTGCGATATGAATTATTTATATATTTTATTGTCGCTTTATCGCCTGTATCGTGCACCCTCTGGCCGGCGGATGCCGCATCTTGAAATAATAATCAGAACATAATTTTATTTTTGACAAATAACTGGTCAGCGTATGTGTAGTCAGGTTTTTGTTGCGCGGGCGCGGCGCGGCGGCCGAGGCGGCCTGATGCCGCAGATTCCGGGTCCCTCGCTTTATTGCCTGAATAAATATAAGAAGATGCTGTCGGTATTCCGATCTCGTGTAATTGTCCCCGATGAATGCGTCGCAAGAAAGTGCCTTGTACAAAGGCTGTATGTACTTACTGTACGCTCCTAGTTGAGGCCTACCTGTTTCTTTGCATGATTGTCAGTTCATTTATTTTTATTCCAGTGTACGCTCGTAATGTAAAATTAATAAATCATTCTACAGAATATAAAGGAATACTGACCTCCCGTGTTTTCCTTCCAGTGAAGGCTATTCGATTGAAATGATTTCATATCAATTGATTTGTTAATTTAAAAAAGGTACCTATTTACAATCTTCTATTTTGCTATCAATAATTTTCGTACCTCCTTTATGCACCAAAACAAAACTTAAACACAGTTCTTGAAAATGCTGTATTATTTTCAATACTGATATTGCTCAAACATGATCAATAACCTAAGCATATTTCCTGCGAAACGGACATTGTATTGTGGATATACTTACGCGTTAACCCAATCACAATCAAAGCTGCTAACTCTCCTTTTGCATCATCACAACCTATAAAACACGTTACAAATCAATCAAGCAACAAACGATGCTAAAAAGGCTATTGTAATAAAGTTATGTATCCGAACGCAACGGGACGTGTTCCAGACAGATATTAATCGTAGTTGTGTCTGGATACGCGTCAGCTCGTTACAATATAGAAAGTAACGCCCGCCTCGAGTATTTCTCGCTTGACAATGTATAAATCATTGTCATATCAGACCAGAGGCGCTGCAAGTATGGTCGGCTCATTTGGTCAGTCTAAATGATGCCTTCAGCCTTACCTACGTGTGCCCGCGAGTGATGAATTGTGGACTCGATTAGGTTGAAGCTGGCTCATTAGGAACTCAGTGGTCTATGAGTCTTTTCGGCTTTCAGGTTTTATTCTACGCTTGGTGTTGCGCATATTTCTATAGTCATTATTTAAATGCAAGGTAGCTCAAAGCTACGTCCTTACCCCAGGTACCTTGTTGATAAGGAGTAAACGTGTTTTTCCTTTTTAGGGTTTTGGTATACATAATCAAAAAAAGATTTGTCTGTGTGTGATTATGACCAAATTTTGATTTACTTTTTATTGAATAATGTCCGAATAAAATTTAAAAGTGATAGTACCTACCGATAGTTTTACTTTTGAATGAAAACATAGACTCGTATTTTGTATCTAAGTATCAAGCTTAAAAGTTGTCTTCATTGCCAAAAAGTCTGTAATAAATCTTAAACTTTTGTCATATTCATTACTCTGTAAAGACTCACTTTACATTAAGTTATACGAACGTGTTCAGCAAGTCTGTTGGAAATTTGATCAGGTTCGGAGATCAATCTGGTTAATGAGTCGTGGTTGTCAATCGTCTGTCTCCGCCGCCCGAGGATCGTATGCAAAACGCGCTTCACGATATACCAGATCTTGTACACAAGACTTTTTTGTAAATCTTTTTGTTGCTCTAATTTGGACTTAATTAAATAGAAATAAAGGACAGGAGCGTGTGCCCAGTGACTTAATGCATTTCGATATTTAAATTAGTTTCGACGTTGTTTTGTGGCCGGTGATAACATGGCTCCGTTTGTACTGGTTTGTACTGTGTTTTTTTTCAGATGGCTCGTGATATCTTAAAACATGTAAAATCATGCGAAATAAAAATAAATCGCGAATCCTGTGTACCGCCTAATTGATTAGTCAGCAAGCAGTATGTTCTCCATTTTTAAGCTAGAATAGATAAAATAAAATAAATGTCACATAACATACAATATTGGTACATCTTAAATGTGATCTCAAAGAACCGCCAACTTCTAAGTGTCATCATTATCCTAAAAACGAGTTTAATTTATAATCCTGCAAAAAGATAATAATAATAAACACGTAACGCACTTTTATGTTCAACATACCAACTACAAAAAGTTGGACAAGGATTTATCGGACACTCTTAACCTTTATTTTGTGCGAACATTTTGTTTATACGGAAAATCGTCGCAATCGGTGTTTTTATCAAAACTTGCCTTTTAACAAATGCCCGGGACAGATTGCGGTATGCCCGATGGCCGCGCAATGGCCGCAAAGTATTTTAATTAATGCCACACCAGGGGTACATAAATTTCCAGTTCATTTTGCTGATTAAGGTTTTCTTGGTCCAGCACTTATTATATTTTGGCTCCATTCTTATAAAGGTTTATAATGTTTGAAACTTTTTAGTGTCTGTTTAGGAAGTCGTTGGAATTAGTGTACCTAAAGGAACATAATTATCTTATTGTAAAAAAATCTATCAACTAAGATTGTATTTAATAAACTTTTTCTAGTGATATACCTACGAGCTTACATTTATATAGTTGGAATGAATTACAGTATATAATATAACAAGTAAATTGATGGTGTATAATAACTTAATTACTATACACCATCAATTTACCTTCAAAATATCAACCTAATGTGAACGCCTTAAAATCGGGCTGCAGTAACGGCATTTCCCGGTATTTCTTGTGTAGCAAAAATTTCACTCAATCGATGCCATCGCAAAAACGAAACCACAAAAAGGAAAAAAGTGAAAACAGCAGGAAACCAGACGGGCATTGTCAACGTAATGTGTACTAATAAAATCGGCACGTAGTGTACCGCTACCGAAATCTGGTCGTCGCAGGAAGCGTGCGCGTGCTCAGTACATCGCAGCGTTCCGATGCGTGCATTATTCAATACAATATTATCAATAAATTAATGCTCACATTCGGACGCCACCACACATACTAATGGCGACACGCGGCGAATCGCTTTTTGCGTTGCCGTCGAACCATTCAGCTCCATTGATACGGACCACGCAAAAACTGGTCGGTGATCATGTACGTGAAACTAACTAACATTGCCACTTTTTGTTTTCGCTTGGACAAGGACGTGATCCGTTTTTGTTTTGGTAAAGCGACGTGAATATTTAATGGGATAGGTAGTCTAGTCAGGTACCTTTACAATTGCTGGTTGGTATTCGAGTTCCGAGAGCAGTTATTTTTAGGTGGCTGGTACTAATTTTTGTTTTTATTTTGTTAGTTGTTGGTTGTCAAGTATATAATATGGACAATATATACGTACTCTATGTGGAAAACTATTGAATGATATTAAAAACGAGATTTGTGACATGCATTTCAAAATGGATTAATTTTTTGTCAATAAAAAAGTCACTCTTCAATTAGAAGCTTGTGAAAAAATTGCGAAGGGAAACTGTTTACAGAGTTTTAATGATTACTCACTAACTGTTAGAAAATGCTCACATTTCACGTGTATATTAATTTTAATTAATTATGGAGTAGACTATTTATAATATTTTAGGAAAACTATTATAAAATGTTCACTCTCTCTCTGGTACAAAATAAACAATTAAAACTTTAACACCTTGAAATCCTTACTAATATTATAAATGCGAAAGTGAGTTTGTTTATTTATTAAACTTTCACGGCAAAACGGATGTTCAGATATAGATAAAATTTGGTATGAAGATAGATAGTGGAGACATTTATAGCCGCGGTTTCACCCGCACCCTGACGGAACTAATTGGCGCACCCGGATAAAAGGTAGGTATCCTACGTGGTAATTCATGTTATAAACTATGTATATATCAAATTTCATCCAAATCCATTCAGTAGTTTTTGCGTGAAAGAGTAACAAACATAGGTACATAAATACTCACAAACGTTTTTACTATTAGTACAATTTTATACGTATTGTAAAATAGATGGTTATTGCCAAAATGGATGCGTACAATAGTATGAAGTAACAGCATTGCATTGATGACCAATAACCATAAGTAATCGAATGCCGAAAATAATGACAGCTTCTAACTTGTAATATAAAAGCCATTAAGAGCAAGTTTCAAGTATGGTCGTCATTAAATTATCGTTATTACACAGGCATGTGCGTAGCTTGGTAATTCATAAAAAATAAAATTTAAAAAAACATATTGCACTCATTATGAAAGTGTTATATACTGTCCCTGGTCCTTTTTTAGTGTAATCAGATCATATTTATTTACCTAAGACTAAAATTCTTCTATTTTCTTTCTGCCACTGACTTCAAAGGAATTTCATAATGCACTGCTAACCTAGTAAGCCAGGCTGCAAGATGGTAAATTGAGGTTCCGTCAACTGTTCCTTTCACCAAATATACTTTCTTTTTCGGATGGGATACAATCAAATGGCTCCTCCCGCCATGGATAGAGCGAGAGGGAGTGTCAGACTCTGACTGACTAAAACCTATCCATATTCCTTCCTGAGCCCTTTATATTCCGGGGGCGCGCTAACTCTTTCGAACATCGCGTAGCCCCAACGGGGATGTTATACTAAATATATCTATGAAACAAATACCTCAGTAAGATATACGTATAAAAAAATGCTTTACTGAAATACACAGTAACGTAGGAAAATAAAGGAAGAGTGGTTCCTAACTATGTGATATATTTTTGGTTGGGAACCTAAAGAGGTGAAGCTAGAGCTACATAAACTTATTATTGACAAATAAATGAAATAAATATACAATTATTTGTTTATTTATCAAGGATATACACAATGAACTTTGACAATGAACAGTATCTTTATAAGACTTTTAGAGAACCTCAACCTTTTTTTTACATAGAATTAGCTCAATTAAGATTTAAAAAGGTTGAAGTACCTATTTGTATATTTCAACCTCACAAACAGCCTCTAGACATGAAATCATTACCTTCACCACCAAATTCTTTGCATACTTCATATACTCTTATCTTAAACGTTTCCCTCAGTCAGTCTCATTAAACACGTATCGACAGGAATGATATTCGGCAGGCCTGCTCCGGGCCACTGCAGGCGTCTCATTAACTCGCTTTATTATTCCGCGGCCATCTTGTCGCGCGTCAATTTGCGCGTCGCGTGTAACGACGGTGCGCACGCGCCGCTAACAGCTGTTGCGCTGGTGTAACTGTGCTTAAGATTTTTTGAATTTGATTTCGTTTTACTGGTTTCAGTCTTGAGGCTGTCACGACATCATGCGTTGGTGGTTTTTTTATAGTAGTTTACATTAAGTTTAAGGTACTTTTGTAATAAATTTGTTTTTGTTTTCTAACATAAAAAACCTTTCCACTTCTTTGCATTACCTACTCAAATTTCACAAACCTAAAATATCGCTCAGAAGTTTTGTTTCGTACAAAATGTCCAAAAAAAAGGCTCGTGAATAATACACAGCAATGTGTAGTAGTAAAGACATCAACGAGTGTGATTGGAGTGATAATCCAAAATGAATTACCACAAAAAGTGATGATCCTTTTCTTTTACTCCCATGCTTACCTGCATGATATTATATATTTCTTTTAATTTAATCGCAGTAGGTATAAATTGTTTAGTAAGGGAGAGAGAGAAAGAGAGAGAGTCAAGAAGTAAAATCTCCAAAAATGAATTGAATTATAGTATATCACTTCAAGAACATTGTTTTTTACTTGTTGCGTAGGTATTTCCGCAAAGACATCAAACCACTCAAGTGCATCGCGTCCTCCACGGAAATGACTCGCGACAAATCGAAGGTTGTGTTCGTGCTTAGAATTAAAACGTGTCTAACGAGCGAGTCGACCTCGCTAGCGACTTCGTTTAATTGATAAATTCTTGAGAATAACGGCTTTGTATCTAATTGAATAAGTTAAATTATTTCAATAAGAAAGGGCAGGCGGCGGCGCCGCGGCAAATTGTGCCTACCCGTGCCGTTTTCCTTTTGTAGTTGTTGCCGCGCCGACGCCCATTGGTCCATTTTAATGAGCTCCGATCAATGGGCGTAATTATTTCTTGTATCATTCTTTGTCCGACGCGAGCGCGCTGTCATCCTGTAAGGCTTGCCCGCCTTACATACGCACTTGTGCGAGTTTTTGCAACGGTTTTTGGTGAATATCCATATAGAGAGATCGGAACAGGGCCTCGGGCGGTATCGACGAGCGGCGTATCGACAGCAACTTATTGCTGCCCGATATATCACGGTACAGCAATCAGTCACGGTTAATCACCGCGAAGTAAAATCATATATTGAAGGCGATTTGTCCACACGGAACTTGCTGACTAAAGAAATAAGTCATTTTCGTAACTTATAATACGATTTTTTTAAACTTTAACGATAATAATGAAATATGTAAAATTCATGAAGAAGAAGTCGTGGTGGCCTAGTAGTTAAGGCACCTTCCTCTTGTATACGAGTGTGCGGGTTCGAAACCTGACAAATACCTATGTGACTTTTCTAAAAGTCATATGTATTTTAGACACTATTTTAAAAAGTCTGAATTCGCTAATGCGCCTTGAACCAGTCCTGGATTTGTCAATAGGCCGTATAGGCCGCGGCCTAGGGGCGGCAGCGTCCTAGGGGGCGGCAGATTTCAGAGGACGCTCACTCGATTTCAGAGGGTAAAAGTCAAACAAGTTCGTTAAATCCCTAACGAAACTCATTCCTATCGAAAATTATTAATCCTAGGTACCTACTGTTATATTATTGTACCTATTTTATCTATATTACTGCGTGAGTGTTGGATGAGAGCGGAGGGCCCCCAAAACCTGATTAAGCAACCTTACTGAACTTAACCTTATTGAACTAGCGAAAAATTCTTCCATCTTCGTTAACTAAATAAAATACGTTGCAACATCAATAATCATGGCAACCCACAAAAAAAATATTATTCTCCTTAGTTATCTTGCTAAAAAAGAAAATTCGCGCTCGCTTCGCTCGCGTTTTCAATTATATATTCTTATTTCTTTTCAGATTCTGTTTTCGTTACAATTTATTGAAAAATATAATTATCATGTTAAAAAAAAAGTTCGCGCCCGCGCTTCTGATTACGTATATTACCTAATTAATTTTCAAATTCTGTTTTATTTGATACAATTTATTGAAACATGTTCCCTATCATGTTAAAAAAAATGTGTGTGGATCTTTGTGTTTTTTTGCCATCTCTGTTTTAGTTACCATTTATTTCAAAATATTATTCCCTATAATAATCATGCTAAAAAAAATTCGCGCTCGCTTCGCTCGCGCTTTCGATTACGTGGATCTTTGTGTTTCTTTGCAAACTCTGTTTTAGTTACCATTTATTCCAACAGAATTATTCCCAATAATAAACATGATAAAAAAATTTGCGCTCGCTTCGCTCGCGCTACAGATTACGCAGGTATTTGTCTTCAAACTCTGTTTTTGTTACTATTTATTGAAAAATATTATCATGTTACAAAAAGTTCGCGCTCGCTTCGGTCGCGCTCTATATATTTTACTATCCTGATCGCTCTATATAATTAACATGCTTTCTAAATATGTAATTGTAAACAAACTTAATTATGCGGTCGAAAAAAAAACAAGATCGCGACTCGCACTTGGCCGGTTTTTAGGGTTCCGTAGTCCGACAAGGAACCCTTATAGTTTCGCTATATGTCCGTCTGTTTGTCTGTCTGTCTGTCCGCGGCATAGCACAGAGGTTCTTGATACTAGAACGCTGAAATTTGGTACGGATATGTATGAGTGAATTTCTCAGGCGAAAAATTTACGCGTCTAGGCTGAAAACGCAGTTCTGCTTTACAGATAATGCAACGATTTTTTTTCTCAGAATTAAAGAGACGTGAATCTAAATGAAGCCACTTAAATTATAATTATAAGACTATTAGTTTTTAAGAAAAAAATCAGTAAATAACGAAATATCAATTTCTGTGTGTTGTCCACAATCACTTTCATACACAGCATTTACCTCTCTGGAAGATAATCTCCAACATATATAGGAAAAAGTATTTTGATTGCGTTAAGTAATAATTGGCCTACAAGAATCTAATTATTTTTTAATATTTAAACTCATAGTTAATGAGTACATGTCAACGGTAGTTTTGTCCGAGCGAAATTACTAATTTCTATGGTCATTTTGTTTCGCCGTCGTGAGCTTCCACCAATGAGTTTAAACTAACGATAATTCCCTGCCCGGCCAGAGACAGTCGTGCGCTTGCGCGCAGTGAGAACGGTAGTGCACCATATCGCCAGGTCTTCCCGCCAAAAATGTAAGTACGTGATTTCAGTTTATTCTGAACGAAATTTTGCAATTTCGGTGATCAGGTTTTAAAAGAATTTTATAAAAAAAAAAGGTATCACTTTTATGCATGCTAAGTAGCTTGTGGTACACATTTAAGATTATAGAAAACAATAGCCATAGCCTTGATAGTTTCTTGTAATTTAAAAAAAATATCCACGTTTCTAATTTCTGTGGGCCAATTTCTGTGGTTTCCGTGGCATCTGGGTGTCCACGGAAATTACACGACTCCACAGAAATTGTACCTATCAATTATTGTATTAATGTTAATGAAGGTTTTTGAAAATAAACAATATTTGTTACGCCGAAATTACTTTAACAAAACTCATTTAACATGCCTAGTTATAGATTACACAGAGATAGCATTATCCATTACAGTCTGTTCATCAGACTGTAATGGATAATGCTATATTACATTACAGTCTGTTCATCATCTGCCTAGCCTTTTCCGAACTATGTTGGGGTCGGCTTCCAGTCTAAACCGGATGCAGCTGAGTACCAGTGTTTTACATGGAGCGACTGCCTATCTGACCTCCACAACCCAGATACCGGGTAACACGGTACCCCTTGGTAAGACTGGTTGTCAGACTTTCTGGCTTCTGACTACCCGTAACGACTGTCAAAGATCTACAAATGACAACCGGGATCAACAGCTTAACGTGCTTTCCGAGGCACGGAGGAGTCTCGCTATGACATAGATGGTCACCCATCCACGGACCGACCGCGCCAAGCGCAGCTTAACATTTGATCGGTCGAACCGTGCGGCTGTTACGTAGCCACGAGCTCCTCATTTACACATTACAGTCTGTTATATCCCATTATTTTTTCTTTCGGAATCAAATGTGAGAGTTTAAATTAACTAAACTGTATTTTAAATATCTTTTTTTATTTTAGGAATCCAAAAAAAAAAAAGATATCCAAGAAAGGTTAAAAAAGAAGAGGATTGCAGAGCAAAAACGAAGAGAAAGAATTAAAAGCGACCCTGTCAAAGCTGAGGAGTTGCGTAGGAAAGATCGAGAACGTTATCATCGGAAAAAAGCTGAAGGAAAAATTTTACCCCTAAGTGAGATGCCAGCTCGAGCTCGTAGACTTAAACAAAAAAGAAACAAAATTAATTTTAGAAATTACTATAAAAGACAACAACAAAAAAAGGAATTACTCAAACTACAGGAAAATGAGAATAGTGGAGATAATATATCACCTTCAATATTGACGCAACCTAAAAGCCCTTTACCATGTTCATCTCAAGCCAAGTCAAAAGATATTACTCCACATGAACAGGTTCCACGACGCCCTTTGAAAAATCTACGTTCAAGAAAATTATATTTACAAGAAAACCATAATGACAGCGTTGAAGAGACGCAAGCAGGGCTACAAAGTACTTTTTCAATTCATCAAACCAGTAGTCCACTCCCCTGCACATCACCTGTTCCACTTATATCTCCTAGTGTAAGCAGCATAAATTCTCCTATTTCAACTAAAGCACCATGTAGTCCCAAATCTGATGTATCCATTAACTCCATAATATTAAAACGAGAAGTAAATACACAACTAAAAAAATATCAGAAAAAAAAGTCCGCTGAAATGTACATGTTCAAAAAAGCTATTTTAAAACTTAAGAAGGAAAAAGAAGTATATAGAAAGAGATTACAAAGACTAGAGCAGAGACTTAAAATAAGTCCTAAAAGTAAGACGATCAGCAATAAAAATAAACCCAAGAAGATACTAAGCCCTCAGGCTAAAATTATTCGAAATTTAGTAAAAAACTTCTACGAGGATGATGATAATACGCGTTTGACTCCAGGTAAACAAGACTGCATTACTAGAAATGGTCTAAAAAAGCAAAAAAGGTATTTGCTGGACAATCTGAAAAACCTTCACCGCAAATATCTGGAATATGGATTCCCGCCCATAAGTTATGTCACATTCACGAGATTAAAACCTTTTTGGATCGTACAACCGAAAGTAGACAGCCGAGACACTTGCTTATGCAAACCACACGCCAATATGGATTTATTGATCAACTCTTTGAAAAAGAATAAGATTATCAGTGAGAATTCCACAACAGAAGTTTTGAATAGCTTCACCTGTAAAAATGCTAAGGTTGAATGCTTACAGCGTAAATGTCAAGAATGCAAAAATAAATGGATTCTGTACAATGAATTTGATAATTCCCATAGTATTTCTTATTATTCATGGAATAAAAATAATAAAACCTACGTAAAAAATAACATTGAAAAAATATCGACCATTGTGGAAAAAGGTAGAAAAGATGAAAAACCTCTAGAAGTTATAAAGCATTTTGAAAAGGAAATAATTCCTTTTATGAGCCATTGTGCAAACATTAAAAATCAATACGAAAGCATTAAACAAATTAAAGCAGAAATCACTAAAAATGAGTGCATCGTGCACATGGACTTTAGCGAAAACTATAGTACAAAATATAGCTCGGAAATCCAAGCAGTCCATTTCGGTGCTAGCCGGTCTCAACTGACATTACACACAGCAGTAATTTATTATCACGTAAATGAAGAAATCAAATCCCAGTCATTCTGTACTGTGAGTGAATCTTTGCGTCACGATGCGTCTGCAGTATGGGCCCATTTAATACCAATTTTGCAAGAAATTGAAGCTGTTGCACCTCATATATCGGTTCTCCACCTCATATCCGATTCTCCGTCAGGACAATACAGAAACAAAAAAATTTTCTATATTATATCGCAGCTTCAACTATACTTGCCAGATTTGTCTCGAGTGATATGGCATTACTGCGAATGTGGGCATGGAAAAGGAGCACCTGATGGTGTAGGCGGTGTTCTTAAGAGATCTGCAGATCGTCTGGTTGCCTTTGGCAAAGACATCAACGATATTAACGCTTTAGTGGAAGGTCTTCAAACAGCCGTCACAGGTGTGAAAATAAAGATTGTTAACGACTATGAAGTGAATGAAAAGGATTGGCTTTTGCCAAAAGTCCTAAAATGTTTCCCAGGGTCTATGAAGATCCATCAGATCGTTTGGGGAAAAACATCAAAAGCTCTTGCAATGCGATCACTGTCATGCACTGATGAAAACTGTCTTAACAATCCTATAAAATGCATTCACGGAAAACATTTAGGTTTCTATGAATTGCCTATTGAAATCCTGGATAATGCAACGGTCGTTCCACCTGCATTACAATCAGATTCCAGTTTTAAGCCATCAACAATTCACAGATTTAAAGGATCTGAATTATTTAACTTTAAAACCAAGAACATACCTCAAGATAAGACCATCAAATCAGCTGACGCTTCACACGACTTGGACAATATAGACTATGACAATCTAGTTCCATCAGCCTCATTTTTCCAAAATATTAACAGTGATATAATGTCGAAATTTGAAAAAACCACTGAGACTGATAATGATGCTCACATAGAATATTCCAAAGAATTAGTTACAAGAAATAATTTTAATATTTTTGATAGTGATGATGAAAATATTTTCTGAAGATTTTCGCCATGTTAGTGATTATTTGTTTAAAGAATATTTCTTAATATCTTAGTTACTTAAAAGTTGATTGATGTCTAACATCATTATTTTTTTATAGTTTATCGTCAAAGCAATGGCTTTTATTGAGCTGCTCTTATGATTATTAAATTAGTTTTTAATTTGTCATTTTGTATGTTGTATCAAAATTAATGCTAACTGATTGACTGTGTAGCAATAATTACTTGTTTAGTTTTAAGATTCTGACTATAAGAAAATATGAAAAGTATTGTTTGATTTTGAGAAGTAAACTGTATTATGTCCACAAATATTTAATTAATTTGTTTAGATTTTTTTTATTAGTTTCAAATTAATCATTGCTAATCAGAATTTGTTATTTCATTCCTAGGATTTGACAATAGTTCTGTTATTAATATTATTAAGTTAAAACTGTACTGATTTTGCAGTGATAATAATTTATTTTTTTGGTTTGGTTACAATTTGTATAGGTTGTTAATCTAAGTTTGATAAATAATTATAAGTTTAAACCCTAGCATAGGCGTAAAAAACATAACCAGTTCCTTGATTGCTAATTTTGTAAGACTGATTTAGGCAATAGTACACCACGTTGTATTTTATAAAAGTTTATTAAAATGATTCGTATTATATCAGTTTTTTTTTTATTATAATATATTTCTTTACATATTACTAAAAATATTTTTAGTAGTATATTGATCACGCCGATGTTAAAAAATATTTTTTTTAGGGTAGCTCCCAAACACGTAAAGTGGGGATGAATATTTTTTTTCTCGCGTACCCCTCCGTGTGGGGTATCGTTAGATAGGTCTTTCAAAAATATTATATTATATTGGGTTTGCGAAGACCATTTTTCGGTTAAGCGAGCTATTTGCGTAATATCTAGCTTTTAAGTGCAAACTTTTGTTCGATACGAGCATCCCCCCCCTCTAACTTTTGAATGGCTATACCTAGATTTGTAAATAAAATCACAGACGTAGCACCTGTAATGAACTTACAAGGAAAACTATCACGGCTAAGTAGGCTTAACCGGTTACAGAGTTATAGTCGACTAACTAACTTCTACTATGGAACCCTACTGCGCGTGGCCCGACACGCACTTGGCCGGTTTTTTTTATTTAACTTTAGTGTTTTCCTTACTACAAATGTAAAGGTATTATTTTAGGACGGTACATGGGCGGCGGAAATAAAGTGGCCTACACTCATAAAAAATATAAATCCGGCACTGCCTTGAACAAGTATAGTGATCAATGCTCATGCCTTCTCTGTGTGAGAAAAGGCCTGTGCCCAGCAGTGGGACAATGTATAGGCTGATGATGAGGTAAAATTCGTAATTCCATTGTAACAATTACTTAAAAACCTAATTTGGTCTATCTTCAATAGAAAATGCAATCGTAGTGCGTCGTCAACGAATCGAAAGGCACCTTTTTCGCGCCGCAGATAAGTTAGCGAGTTCCAATTATCGAGTAGTGGCGTGCGTATGGAGAGGAGGCTGCGCACCGATGTCGAACAATGCATAACAGACGAACTACAATGTACAGGGAACTGGCCGGTAGGTGAAGTAACAGGAGTCTTTGAAAGGAAACATACGACAAACGATTTATCTTTTTTTTATTCAAAAAATGTACCGACTGAATACTCATGAGAAATCGTAGATAACTACAGTTTTGACAAACATTTTTGAAACCCAAATCTGAGATACATTTTATCTAAAATTCAATCAAACAAAGGCCCATAGGATTTTATCTGATTGAATTTTAGACAAAATATACTGTCCACTATCAGTCAGACTCAAATAAATTAACAAGGTAGGTACTTGTATCAAAATTCAATGTTTACACACTGATTGACTCTCCTTCTATTACTGACGTAGTATTAAAAAAATCACAAACGGTCATATCTGATGATTACTGGAATGGATGTGATGCATCTGACTCTCAAAAGTAAACAATTTTAATTTTAAACTTCTGTTTGTTACTTTGTAAGTTACTTTCGCCTTGTTGGACTTGCCGTAAACGTAGGTTGAGGTACTTACCTACTGTTTTCATGTCACTTTAATGAGACGTGCGTACATAAGTAAC
Organism: Pyrrhia umbra; assembly: GCA_963891755.1. NCBI lineage: Eukaryota > Metazoa > Arthropoda > Insecta > Lepidoptera > Noctuidae > Pyrrhia > Pyrrhia umbra. The sequence goes on from OY982930.1 coordinate 5,792,504, forward strand.
TGATGTAAAAACTTTACATAAAGTATCGGTTTCACTTTTATTTATTGAAACGCAACCCTCTATACGTACTGACTGTTCAAAGTAATTTAGAATGTTATTGTTTTTGTACATGGGGTAAAACAGAGGTCACTATTATATTAGGTAGTCCTTGCGTATTTTGAATATTTTGTAAGTAAAAAAATATCTATTTATGCATTGACACAACATTATTTGTTAGGTAAAATAAATCTTCGAAACTATATCTAGCCACTATATCTGTCTAGCTGGTCGGTGTTAAATTGGTATAAAACACTAAATTCTCACATCGTAAAACAGGAATTCCAATTATTCGCAAACAATCAACCAAAGAGCAATTGCTCAGAAACATAAATCAATCGTAAGAAATTATTTTAAGCCTTCTTTCACACATCTCCAAATTTCAAACAAGTCATTAAAAACATTTTACAATTAAAAAACACATAAAATACGTGCAGGTGTGATATGCTGTAAAACTTGGAATAAATTATTATTGTTCGTGTTTTTTGCAGTTTATTGCAGTGTCTTATAGGTTCAATGTCCGAATTTGCTTTGGGAGAACAAAAATAAATAACTTATATTTTTATGTTACTTCAATTGTTAATTAGCTTCGATGCATTCTGAAAAGCTGGCGATGCAATTTTAGTACTTTATTTATTTACTCTAAGAACAATTATTTTAACAATATCTATTATTTATATTATGTATTTATAAATAATAAACCTAATTTATTTTTTATTTAAATGAAACGCTAATGCAAATAAATTGAATAACTTCAGACAAGATCAATTATATTTTCCGCCCGAACTTAAGTAATTAAGTTAATGTATAAAATTATTATTATAATTGGAATGTTTGCACTTTTTTCATGTTTGCCAGGACCTTTTATGATAGATAGCCTTTGTTATAGTCTATACTTTTCTTATTGCGATACAAAATTTTAGCTTCTATAGTTACGTACCTTTTACAGAACCTAAGACTCAAGGAGTACCTAAAATTATTAACAACCAATCAAATGGCTTCCAATTTAAGGTTTAATATATATACGGACCTTAGATCCTGTTAACGAACACCAAGCAAATAAACTTACAAATAAAAGAAATTCGGCGCATTTCTTCTAATTATACAAACGTCAATCTCTAAATGCTGCCAATTACTGCACTCCTTTGCATCGTAAATCCAGTAGTGTGCGTAATCGGCACCTCGGACCACTCATTACCTTTAATTTCTTAATCGTGGTTTTAATTGAAATGTTAAGCTACTTCGATAACGATGCACACGTTAATGTCCACGGCCGATTAAACTTAGTTTTATCTTTTTGACAACAGGTAGCTTAATGAGTGTAATGACACATTACGCGTTCTGCAAAAGGGCTTTAGTGTTGGCCACTTAGCGAGTCTGCTTATCTGACGACGGATATTATTTCTTGTAATTATGCTGTGATCGTTAATGACTGGACTGGATGATCTTCGAATCATAATTGCATTTACAGGCGTGGTATTTTTATTTTTAAAATATAATTTATTTATTTCTTAATGAAAATAAATCGCGTAAAAAAACGGAGTATTTTTTTGGCGATATTAAAATTACTTTTTTATAACTTTGTTTTTTGCTTTAAAAAATATTTATTAAATTTGATAAAACTCACTTATATAAAGCCTACCTTTAATGCTACCTTGTAGATATTTTTTTCATCTAATAGGTAATGAAAAAAATGCACTGATAATAAATTTTTCAACAATATTTTAACATTAGACATTCCAAATTTAAATCTAAAATATGCAACTTATAATTTAGTAGGTATACAACACAATGACAAGTAATTATTGTTGTAATGCATTAATTTCAGTCGTAGTTATTAGCGAACGATTAATCATAACAAGTCATACTTAATCAGCACTGTTTGTCCTGACGCTGACACCTCAATACATGCGCGCGTGTTATAATCACCGGTTGACAAGCCATCAATCTGGTTATTCTCTGTTTAGATCACAATTATGACGAGATAATTATAAAAAGAATATTGGTTACAAAATTAAAAAGGCACGAATGTTTTTTTATTAATAGCAAGACAGAACAGCATGTAAAAAAGAAATGCTAATTTATTTTTAATCAAAATAATCAGCTTGTAATATTCTAATATTTGTACTCAGACCTTTCTGTAAATTGGATTAGTCCACGTACGATTTCAAGTATTTTCTAAATCCATGCAAATCTAGGACTTTCAGTAACTTACAAAAATCCAATTTTAATTAAAATCCAATTCCATAACTTCACATTGCTCATCATCAACTTTGACAATAGAATATGTAACTTGTGCCTTCGGCCTTAAATCTCGGACAATTTAGATTTAAAGGCTTCTCAGCCTTGTATAAAAATAAGCATTTAAATTATTTATCATGGCAATCACAACGTGCAATGTCCGAGCGCATGTTATTACTTACAGTACTTATGTCTTGACGAAACTTCATGTTCGCCCACGCGCCAGGATTAAAGCATTCTAGTGTTACAGCGAAGTCATAAATTCCAAAGGGTTTATTGATGGCAGAGTTTTGATCTGGGTCGGTATTTTTTTGAGTCATAAACTGGTGAAATATTACCTAGGTACTAGAGCGAAATTGTTTAAAAAAGTGTATTTCATCAAATTGTGTTGTAATACTGGAATATAAAAAATAACTTGCTATTCTCCGCGGTTTCACTCGTGTCACACATCCTTATACTTACAACATAACATACACAAGAGGAACATAAGTTCCTCTCATGAAGTTGGCATCTTGTGAAAACTCATATAAAAATACTCATTGCGTCATTGGGATCATTCTAGCCATTTTATTTAGGCTAAAAAATAGTTTTTCGATTACATGAATTTGCAAAATCTAGTAAAGGTACGTTAAGAAAGAATATGCCTTTAAAGCCCTACTTGCACGCCGCATCGTTAAAACATGAGAAATAGGGCTAAAAATAGGTACTCGTATTGATATCGACATAAGAACTAACGCATCGGAAAATATACGTACAGATAGATGGTGATGAATTTCGTAGCAATTCCAGGGGGGTTAGACAAGTGGCAAAACGCTAACGCTAACGCTCAATGTATGGGAATGACATTCGTTTACGACTAGCTATATGTCATTCCCATACATTGAGCGTTAGCGTTTTGCCACTTGTCTAACCCCCCAGTTATATTGAATGCACTGTTAACTTATTAAACATGCGTTACATTCCCATGGTATATACGTTACTATACAGTGTAGGTATATCTTCCAAATATTGTCATCAATCCTTTCACCAGAAACTAAAGAAATTTAAAAAAGAAACAGATTTAAATCACTCACTCTGATTATAATGAAAATAAATTACCATCAACAGGAAGTCTTCGTTGATTTATCGATACAATCAACAAATAACTGGCCATACCTTGTCCTGACGAAACTTAATGTGAGCTTAAAGGCTCTGCCCACGCGCCGAAAGATTAAAACTTCCTAGCGTTACCGCGCAGTGATAAATTCAGCTCCTTTTATTGATTGCCGTGTACCTTGCTGCCGACGTTTGAAATAAGAGTCGTTTCGATCGATTTACGATTGCGGTATACCTACCTTGCGATTTGCGAAGTGTTCTTTTTCGTTTTAAGAGTAAGATACAGAAATAGGTTAAGTGTGCGCGTGAAATATGCGCCTTGTCTTTGTTGCCTTGTAATTGGACATCGCATAAAACCTTTTTAAGTTTTTTTTTTTTGTGATGGTGGTTTTACGGTTTTACGGAGGAGCTCGTGGCTAAGCCACAGCCGCACGGTTCGACCGATCAAAGGTTAAGCTGCGCTTGGCGCGGTCGGTCCGTGGATGGGTGACCATCTTTGTCATAGCGAGACTCCTCCGTGCCACGTTAAGCTGTTGGTCCCGGTTGTCATTTGAAGATCTTTGAGAGTCGTTACGGGTAGTCAGAAGCCAGAAAGTCTGACAACCAGTCTTACCAAGGGGTGCCGTGTTACCCGGTAACTGGGTTGTGGAGGTCAGATAGGCAGTCGTCGATGATGATGATGGTGGTTTTACGGTTGAGTAGCTTATCAAACAAGATATATACTAACAACTTTTTCGGCCTAAACAAAATTGATTATCAAATTGCCTACAGAAAACAGTCTTTTCTAACTTAATATACACGCTTTTTAACCATATTCAGGATCATTACTCAAAGTGATGCGACATAATGCGATAAGACCGACACCCTAGAACAATGTGCCATCCTACTATAGTCATACGCAATACGGAAACGTGTGAAACGATACAGAAAATTAAATTGTATTAACATAACGGATAACAAGTTAGGAACACGCTGATCCGTAAGGAAATGTTATTTGTTTCCCAAACAATAGGATTTGGTTATAAAATGTAATAGCGTTCGGTTACGGTCGAGTTCGGCGGTGTTCGGCGCGGTCCGGACGCGGAGGCCATTCTATTGTTCTGCCGCTAATTGAATCGATGCCACTGATAGATTGCGTGGCGCTTGCGGTCGGAGGCTCCGAAGCACGTTTAGTGTTTGGCTTACCCTTCATCAATTATTTTTTAACAGGTAGGTAGTAGGAAGTAAATAGGAGTGTACGAACATTTTAAGCTGCGACGGGTAATTGATTTACGAACAAATATTTAAATATTTACTTTTATAAGGACTTAGGGGAGCTTATTTAGATAACGATAAAAAAAAATGTCGCTTAAATACCTAGTTATCCACTGTTTAATTTTAAGTAGCTGTCGTGTACCCACACCTACTAGGAAATTGTGACAAAATGATTACAATGATATTTGCCTCCTACGCATGTAATTAACAGAGCATTAGGCGGTATGTCAAAACCTTCCACAACCATCTTCACCGACAAAAAATAATTTGGCCTGTTTACGCAAAACATTGGCAAATCAAATGTTTAACCTTCGTTTAATAGTGCCATCGAGCGTACCCGTAACGAATCGTTAGAGCTACCGGACAATGAACAAATCGAATCTGTCACGGGCGCACGCGCATCGTGCCGTACCGACCGCCACTAGGGCTCGCCTTCAATCAGCTCGATATATTTGCACGCTTTTTGTGGGCAGTGGAAAAGTAAAAGATCAGTCTCTTATTTCGTTTGCTGGGATTATGTAAATATTACAATCCATATAATTATAATTTAAATTTAGGAAAATTACAAGCATACTTATCCGTCGAAAAAGTCCTGTGTGACCTACCTACTCTTGTTTTTGAAAATAAGAGAGAACATACTCTTTAAGAAGAAGGGAAGTCTATAGAAGTACTTAACTTAACCTAACTACTCGTAGATTCTAAAAAAAAAAACATAATTTACATAATTTACTTCTAAAATAGATTACATTGCTAGTCATATTCAGTTAACATATTATACATATAGCTAGACATATTATATACTATTCCCTATTCATCGAGAACAAATGACATTAGCAATCTCTATTTCTGTCACAACGTGAATCTACATGTGCAACCAAAATAATTAGTTTCATAGCCCTTTGTACAGCGATGAAAGTGAATGAAATACATTTATAGTAATAGAATTCAGAAAATAACAGCTCCCGTAACTTCACATTAAACAAGATTGAAGAATTAAATTATCAGGAGAAATGTATCCGATCGCGGTGTAGCGTCGTTGACAAGAATTACACAACGCTAAATAAGGGACGATTAACTGGTGTGTGCCTTCTGAGTTGTAAGTTACTGTCTCGTCTAATTGAAAGTGAAAGAAATTAGCATAAACAGGGCTACATATTCGGAGTTCCATTGCTCGATAATCCTTTACCGAGAAAAGCAAATGTTCATTCTGTTCGCTTTGTGCTGCCGCTAGTGTAATCGACTTCATTACGCTTAATAACATAATTTCGAAAAGTAATTACTACAATAATTAACGGTTTGTTCGTTCGTACAGCAATTGACATAGGTCTTAATTTGCGTGAAGGCGCAACGCATTGATTAAGCAATCTATTCTATAATTCGTAATTACATTTTATTGTATGGTCGGCGTAATATACGACTAAATTGCATTGTGTGTGTTCCTTTTGTGGCTCATTTGTGTGAAAACAATGAGGCGCAATAAGACTTCGGAGATTGGTTCATTTTTATTAAAATTGCTTCTGATTTGATACGTATCTACCACCGACCGTATAAAAAGGCATAAAAGCTTATAAAACAAATTGCTCATTTGGAGAAACATCGACGTAACTGCTACTTTTAAAATTTTACAGGAGAGTTATTTTAATAGAATTATCACTTTTGTAATTAGTTACCTTATCGTTATGAAGACTCCTGGTTTACCAATAAATAGACCAAAAATGATTTATTTCTTTGTTTTTTCTAACGTAAATACACTTACTGCACTACTTTGTAAAATTTAACTCATATTTGGAAAACATACATTTACGTCGATGTTTCTCCAAATGAGCGAAATGTAATTAATAATAAAGAATAATTAGAAATACTTATAACTAAAGTTATTCTGTAAATATTTCCAACTGGTATAAAACGCACTTCCCATTTTATCTCTATACAGTGAGATACACGATAGACGAGCTTATAACAAAATATCCACTATTAGTATAATGTGTCAACGCACCCACAGTTCTCGTGTTGCAAATGTAACGTCATGTTTTACCAAATAACAAGATTTATTATCTAGAAGTTCCACTCTTGAAGACTTCCTACGTGTCGTATTATAACTTCCTAACCTACATTTAAAATGCGAAAGTTAGTTTGTTTATCTGTTTGTTTATAACGCTTTTACGGTGAACCGGCTGAATTGCTACGATGTATAATTGATTGATTTACGAAAAATATAAACAAAAAAATATAACCTATTTTGTTCTAATTTTCCCATATAGATGAATAAAATGGTGAATGATGATGTTAAGAGCTTGAAATTGACATAAATGCGCCATCCTTACGCCATTTTATTAATTTCTGTGGCAGAATTAATACACAATAGGTTACGATTTGTTTGCATTTTTTATTAAGTCTATTGGTACGACTATAGACGGGATCTTATAGACGGTTATAGGCTAGGCTATATCCTGCTGTTGCATTTGCAATGGATGGGAAACATTTATGTACATAAATAAAATAAAATCGATGCTCTCTTGGTCATTTTTTCTTTGATGTAGTGATGCAAAGTTGCTAAGCAAATAGACAAGTAGAGATCCCTATGTGTCATTCACATTTCTTTTCTTTTGTGTCTTCAATCACCGCTGCCCAATTTTAGTGAACTTGACCTTTCATTTCATTGACGCTTCATTCAGCCAGAATCTCAAACTCCTCTTTGAAATGTCTACTTTAGCGTCCTCTTTCGAGTTAGGTGTCCATACTTCAGGTGGCTAGTAGTCACTGAACCTTCTACTTGTAAAGTACCAAACTTCCTTTTGTTTCTACCTTCCCACTAAAATAACATATCATCAGTTAAAGTGTCGCAAGCCGTCATTGCACGCACTATGGTACCGACTACCCACGGCAATTATCCCCCCCCCCCTCCCCTTAAAATCGAGTAATAAAGCAATCGAAGCACACGCGAGTTGCAAAAGTTTCTGGTGTTACCTGTATGAATATTGCCATGAATTAGGGATGGTAAAATATCATTTTACGATGCGATGTTGAAACTAGACCCTACTACCTACCCTACGGTTGTAGCATACATAAAGAGCTCGTTTATAGAGTTTTAGAATATTTCAGGCATCGCCTATGGAGTTTTGCTATCCCTTTTGGCATACTTCGTGTTACAGCTCCAACGGCAGCTAGGAATTTTTGAGAAAAATTTAGTCCCATACAAATTGTCTTTAGCCTCATTGATCATCAGCCTATTTATTGTCCCACTGCTGGGCACAGGCCTCTTCTCATACAGAGAATGCCTTAGCCTCTTTAATCCATACAAATATATTTACTTTTATAGAAGCTGCAGTGCTCTTCAGTTCCGTGCCCAGTCTCATGAAGAATTCCGCAACGACAATGAATGGGTAGCGTTAAAAGCAACTACAGTAATGTATACTTACAACTGGTTTTCTGCCTAACGTCTGTCTGCTTTGTTTTTCAAGGAGAGCTTTTCGTATTCCTGAACAATTTTATAGCTTGTGTCTTGTAATAGTCGAACATTAATTATCAGAGGAAAATATTTTTAAGCTTGTGAAAAGATTCATCAGGAAGGTAGGTAGGTACTATAATTTTCCTTACCGGGAGAGAAAAACTTAAAAAACCGAGTCAAAAAATCTAACTTAAAAAAAAATTATCCAAACTTAAATGAATTACATGCCCTATTATTAAAAACACATACATATTCCTATTTTTAGCAAAGTTCAACTTAATGCATGTACGACTATGTACAAAGTAATTGATGTAAAAGTAATATGAAAAAAATATAAACTGATTTACGTTTAACTTGCGGAGAGATATTAAGTTCTGTTGATAAAAATCGACACCTGAAACGCAGCAGTCAATTAGCGAGATAGAAATCAAAGATGAAATTTGCGTGAATTAGAGTGGGGCTCAACCGAGAATCCCGATGGTATCAAGTGAGGCGAATGTCGTGGAGAGATAATCGTTCCGCAGCTGTAACTGATACAACACTAGCGCACGCTAGTACCTATATATAGACGGATATCTTACCCTTTCATTACAAATTATGCTTAGATTATCATATTTGATTATTATCAGCCCCATAACGCTAATTGTACGAATTATCGAAAATATCGTTTACCGTGTTGAATCTTACGGACATATAAAATTTCGGTCGTATCTCAATAAGGAAGGGAAATTATAACGGATCCAATACTTACGGGCTAATTACCAGAAATTGTAGTTTGAGTTAATTTTAACTCATTAGGGAAGTCTGCAGAAGTTGATAACATTTTATTTTTTACTCACAGTTGATGCGGTGCTAATTGGAGTGTAATTTGGGCATGACATTTTGATGAATTAGGCAATTCTGTCCAAAAATGCAAAGTTGCTGGCAGACTACTGTTTCAAAGCTTTTATTATAAGTGGAACACATCCCCATATTTCTGCAAAAACTTGGAAGTCTTCCAGCTAATACATTAGAGCCCTGTTCATAAAGCCTTAGTTAACTATCTGCTAATTAAACGGACGATTATGTAGCACGCGTGTAACCGGCGTTCATTAATTTTTACATGCTTGTATTGTACAGCCTCCCATAATAATCGCAGTAGAGATTTATCGATACGTAGATTAATTATAAATTATCGTTACTTAATTTAAAAATGTTAGACGAAAATAACTTTTTTATATCTGATGTGGGTGCATTAAAAGTACCTACGTAAGTAATTCCACTCTTGCAGTTTGCTTTTTAAGTCCATTATAAAGAGTCCTTTGTTAAAGGTTTTACTAAATGGGAAATTGGAGAAGTCGATTAATCCTTAAACGGCAAGTATACTTGCAGTTATATTGTCAAAACTACTTATATTGTCAAGTCTGATAGCTACGTCTTGGCAAAAGTAAAAAGTGAAATAAACGTGATGTGTTTCGGAACAGTTTTCATTTATAGCCAAGAGTGATGGGTACATGTATGTAGTATGGACACGAAATTATACAAAAAATTCTATAAATTCAATTCTGGTTCTGCCTTACCCTAAGACTGACTGAACTACCACCTATTTATGTCTATAACCTATCTATGTCATACGTTCTTTGATTAAGATTTTATTTAGACCTGTTGCATACACTTTATGGCGGGTGTCGAAAATACAGGTGAATATGTTGGTGCGGGTGACGTGAATATTGTTATAGAATCTTTATTTTACTGAATATATCCCATCGTGATTTTAAATTAAAAGCAATTTCAAAGTGGGCGTCAAGAACAAAATAACTTATGTACATCATAAAATGGATACCAAATACCTATAAACCAGAAATATGAAAAGCTATAAACAGTGCAAGGTCCCGATCGATTAGACACGCTCTGGGGCAAAGGTGTGAATCGACATTTAATAAAATAATTTATATGACGCTGATGCGTTTTTAATGGCCGCCAGACGAACGGACGCGTTTTTGTTACTCGTGTAACGACTAAACAGTTAATGTTAATGGAAGGAGAAACAAGCAGTTACTGCTCATTGAAATACCATATTTCAAGGTTTTATCTACTTGAGTGTAAACGTACAAACAAATTGCACACAGCTTGAGTACCTACATCTAATGACTCCGATACCTACGTAATATAATTTTATTACAATTTCTTGAATTTTCTTAGCAAATGAAAAGCATCAGATTTGGCCTCCAACTAGATGAAATAAGAGCGTAATAATATATACAAGATTTCAAAAAAACTTTCAGTAAGTGAAACTTTTAGTTTTTTTGTTCGTTACAAATGTACGCGCGTAGCCGACGCGTAGCACACTCATTGCTCAGCCATCGTAATTAAGCTGAAAATATATCATATTCAAAAGATATACACACTTTAGCATGATATAAATAAATGATATGCCAGTGCCACCTTCCCCCACTCGGTGGGTATCGGTGATGTTACGTTACTTTTATTGGAGGCACCCGATGCACGCACATCGATAGCGCGGCGTCGTATCGAGAGACAATCAATTAACTCGCCTCTGCAATTCGATTATTGATTTTGTAATTAAATCGCGTCGGTGGGCGTGTCGCGCACCAACTCGCTCACATGAATTATCTTTATGGCAGATTTTTAGTGATGTTTGTTGACTTTTTCAATTAAGCCATTACGAAAGAGAAAACGTTAAAGGTTATCTCGGTACAAGCAATCTTTTAAAATACTGTTCACCGCATTAATCTCCCGGTGCGCTGACGTCGAAGCATACCATTATATTGCACGGGATATCTGGCAGTATTATACATTGCTTGACAGTGGAGCTGAATGGAAATAATTATGGCGTTACGGTGACCAACAAAAAGGGACCGCGCTAACGTAATTATTTACCGAGGGATTGCTTTATAGCCGTATATGCAAACATTTTAACTCTGTGCCCTGACCACAATCGCGCCTCGAGAGAAACGTACGAGCACAAAAACTCCGGCACTTAATCATGTCTCTCTTAATCGATTTTTGAAAATGCTCACTCGATTCTTATTTTCACCTCTCAAAGCCGAACATATTAAATAATCTCGAAGCTCAATGAGACTAAATTGCACACAGTTTAATCTTGTATTATAGATATTACGAACGAAGTTTAAAAAGCAATTAACGATTAATTAAGACGACGACTACCGCCAATGACCTTGAGCAAATGGGCGGAGCTTGAGCTTCCCCCCCGCGACCCCGCAATGCACACCGCACGGTTGTCATTTTATATTTTGAAGAACTTTGACGGGTGACCATAATATTATGTAGAGATTCTAAGGACAGTCGCATATTGTATTTTGATATGCATGTCTAAGATACAAAAATCGAAATACAAATATCATCTGTCTGAGTAATACTTCGAAACACTAATTTTAAATTTCTAACCCCCACTGCATATCTACTTCGTTTACCAGAAAAGCAAAAATATTTTCAATTTCTTTGATCTGTAAAACATGTTTATCGATCTAAATTGTTACAAGTTTCAAGAAAAAATTCTGACAACTAGCATTCTTGAATTAATCCGCTGTGAAAGATGGACAGACAGACAGACAAAATCGCACCATAGGAGTTAATTTTTAGGCCATATTGGTGTCCACTTTGAGCTCTTCTAACAGAAATGCACGCAAGATTTTTTCATATTTGCATTTTACGACATCTGCTGCTTCTCAAATAACTTCAGCTCATCTTCACTTATATAGGAAAATCATATTAGTTTTGTAAGGAGAGCTTGGAAGCCAGTTAATTAGTCCGACATTTCTGATCCATCTGTAAAGTGTCCGACCAAACCTTTGGCATCAGCTTTGGCAAACCATCAGCTTTGGTTAAAATTGGCCTAAGTTTTGACAGCAACAGAACCGAAATTGAATAATCTATTACGTTTAAAGACCTAAAAGTGAGTGAGACTGTATTACAAATGATGTTAATAGTGACTATTCCAAAGTTTTACATGCACTTTCTTTAGTATAACTTAGACACCATTGACTAACGGTGAAGGAAAACATCGTGAGGAAACTATCGTGAGGAAACCTGGACTACACGGTCTGAAATCACCAATTCACCTTGAAAAAGCGTGATAATTAATGCTAATGCATGTCTATGTCATACCCAAAAGTGGGATAGGAAAGATTCCAATTATGATCAGGATTTTTAAAATTTTTACCTATCATGAACAATAGAATATCACCCATTTTGGGCCCAATTATGAAAGTGCCGTAAAGCAAAAAATCAATGCAAAAATAAATGTGCTAAATTCGGATATAGACTTTGTCTGAATGAGAATTAACTGTTACATTTTCAAGCAGCAAATTTGTACGACCCTTTTCCACGGTTTCATGCATTTTTGAAGAAATAAAATCATGGAAAAAAATCCTATTTAAATATTTTTGATCTTTATCTTTTTACCTTACTACTTACTTATATTACTAATATAAGGTTTTCTATAATATATTTTATCAGAAAAACTCACCGCAAAAATTGACTGATTTTTTTATACTTCTTCTTCCCAGCAAAAACACATAGGAAGTGGTGAAGGGCGGGCGTTTTGGGGGCTGTCTCTTGTAAATTGACGTTCAAAAAGTGCTGATTTTCAGCCTAATTTGAAAAAATGACTTTTGAATATAAAAAGATTATTAAATTAACATGCAGTAGCTCAATTTTCATTTAGTTTTGTTATTACAATTCATCGGAATTCAAACATAACCTTGGAATTGGAAAATGGTCGAAATACCATATTAAGAAAAGCATTTAAGAGAAAAATGTACGGAAGTCTAATTATTTCAGAATGATTGTTTTACAAACTACGGAGAGTTTTTTTTTATTTAATTCGTATGCCAAAAGATGTCGAAGAAAACATAAAAAAATATTAGAATATGCATCAAGCCTTCATATCAAGCCCTTTCATAATTATGATGACGTAGAAACTACACTTTGTAATTTTAATCCCCATTTTTTCTCGAAAGTAATAGGTAGTATTTTTCTACCTTATCCATTTGCGATATATTTCAACAATTATTCCAAATCGATAAGGTTAGTTATTCCTGAAGTAATTATCAGCTCTGACAGACAGACAGAGAAAGTCGCATCCCATAAGGGTTACTTTTTACCATTTTGGTTCGGAACCTTAAATATACTATTTGAATTTATCTTTTTTTTTTCTTTTTCAGTTCTTCTGTCTTTGACTTCTGGACCAAAAATTAAAGAAGATCAAGTCCTTTTTATTTATCAGGGCTTAAGCCAAAGAATTAAGCGATTGCCTATTAATCGGCTTAGGCCTAGCCAAAAATCGACGTTCTGTCGGATACTATTTGGTGTTGAAAATAAAACATAAGAGTGGCATAGTGAAGTAGGACCTTCATTTCTAAAACACTATGCTTCGTCTTATCTTTTAGATTGTGTGTATATAATATTATCTCACATTAGATACCTTGACTAATAGATTAATATGTATATCATATGTGACTGCTTACTTGGCGTTTTTACTAAACTTCGAAAATGGTTGCTATGTAAACCATCACTACCCAATGTTACCAGTAAAAAACCGGCCAAGTGCGTGTCGGGCCACGCGCAGTAGGGTTCCGTAGTAGGTCTTAGTTAGTCAACTATAACTCCTTAACCGGTGAAGCCTACTTAGCCGTGATAGTTTTCGAAAGTTAGTATTTTATTTTTGAAAGACCTTTCTAACGATACCCTACATGAAGGGTTACGCAACAAAAAAAAAAATCATCCCCATTTCAGGTGTTCGGGAGCTCCACTAAATTATTTTATTTTTTTTATTTATTTTTACCACCTTTTCGGCTTGATCAATACACATATCTATACTAAATTTCAGCTTTCTAGTACCAAGAGCCTCTGAGCTATGCCGCGAACAGACAGACAGACGGACATTGCGAATCTATAAGGGTTCCTTGTCGGACTACGGAACCCTAAAAATAAAACTAATGTAACCAATCCCAAATAGGAAAATAGTCTAGCTAAAATAGTCAGACAATTTTACATTTACAATACTCTTTTAATAGCGTAGGTAAGCTTATTTTTTTATCATATTCTGCATTTTTTTTCAAATTCGTCTCGTAGCAAAGAAACTCGCACCCAAATTCACGTGTTTAGAAAAATATTTTCATTGGTAATAATTTAGAATAGCGCCACCTTGTTACCCATGGATAAACCGTTTTATTTACAAACCATTAAGTTTTGTTCTAAGATATCATCCCATGCCCTGACTTATAGCTACTATTTCTATAAATTCCAAACTATTAGGAAATATTATAACATAACATGAAAGAATTTTAATTTTGACGACTATCTCCGACCTACATGTAAAATTTAAATGAGGTATGCAATATTCTCGTTTTAAATACGCAAAGTATTAAAAGAAATACATATTATTATTTAAATCCTAAAGTACATTTAATTATTTAGTAAGTCAAAAATAAAATATATTTGTCCCGCCAAATTTAGATACACACATTTTAGATTATGACAGATTATGGATGATTTGGTTTGAAAACACGTTATTCACATCAAAAAAATATTTTATCCGCATGTAGTGCCTTTTCAATGTAATAATTATAATTTACCAGTCATCTTATCACAAATATAATAATTTATTTACATCGCAATGTGCTCGCTCTGAGTGACAGCGTCTACCCGTGACAGTGGTCACAGACGTACTGCCCCCGTCGCCCGGTGGAGCCCCTCCGTAATTTCAACTCAACGTTTTGACAAAAGCTCAAAAATTGACGTAAATATACGATTAAAAAAATATATGCGTATACAAAAAGACAGATAATAACCTTTTCTATAAAATGGTACAGGTTTCATTACAATCCGCTTGATAAATTCTATGTAAAACTCAGTTTTTCATCTGCGTTAGACCTAACTTTATGATTTTTTTATACAATGTTATAAATACATAATTTAAAAAAATGGTATACAAAATTATCAAGCATATGCTCTAGTTTAGTATATATACTTTTCAAATCATGAAAGCAAGTCGTTAAAGCGTAATCATTAGCTTTAAAGGGGCCAAAGTCGTATATCGCCGCCTTAAGGGTCAGTTTTATTGTCTGTGCAAGTGTTTCTACTGCGAGAGATAAACAATTACTGCGCACATAAAGTTATTTCTGAGAACTCGGTTTTATTCTCAAAGTACGTACGTATGCAATAAGACAATGAGAATGGCGGTGTGTCTTCATGCGACAAACGAGACGCCGAAAAAGTCGGAGTATCATAATAGATGAGAGAGAAATAATTGGGAGCTCCTGTCTACGCGGAGGAGGCAGGCGGCACACCTCATCAGTATGCGCAGAGCGGAGCCGGCCACATGCCACCGCGCCGTCGCCGTAGCCATTCATCCGCGCCGCACAATCCAAAACAAATTGCCTTAACCAGAGGCAACTCTTTGTGAAAATGGAACGCGGCGATCCTTTTTGGGTAAAAAACCGACGTGTCGCGCGTTTTTTAAGTCGGCTATATGAGTAATTGAGGACAAGTCCCGAAGTACGTGACGCGCCGCGTCGGTGTCCGAGCGTGTCCGGCCGGCGCCGTGAGATACGCTGATACTCCGGTGTTTAAACCTATTTAAAAGTCAATCATTGTCGCGAAAATAGCTTGTTTGAAAAGTTACATTTGCATATCCATTTATAGGATAAGTGACCACGACCGCGGCCACTTAACTTGTCGTTATATGGGAATCCTTAGTCCGGAACAAACGACGATTGTCCAGTCCACTAGTAAGTGAATAAGTAAACGACTGCTATACAATACGGTAGTTGTCACGGAGAGCTATCGTCTGAAACTGAACGTAAAGAGCTACTCGTGCATAGTTAGAGAACAACGTACGGATGTGAGCTTAATTACTTAGGAAATTGATGGCCATAAAGCGCAAATTGAATTAACATTCATTTTAAATAAACGCGTTGAGACAAGAGTCTGGTGTGCCGGGGGGTGCGCGGGCGCACGCACCACTGCGGCGCGGCGGCCAGTGTGCCATCAATTAAATTTTAATTTTCGATCGCCAACGAATGAGTCGGTAGTGCCGTAATTGGTCCGCCCGTCCCGATGATTACTTTATTGGTCACACGCATACCCCGCTATCACGTGAAGCATTTTGTTGCCAATTTATTTCTATTCGCCTTTATTGCATTCGGATGTAAAAAGAAAAAAAAACGAAGTTAGCGTTGAGTCTGCCTGTGGCCGACGTAGGTAGGCGTAGCGGTTTCGAGACAAGAGCCGAATTTAAATAACTTGTTTCGGCTACCAACCGCCTTTGACATAACCCTTGAATTAGAAAGGATGTAGTATTTCTTTCCTCCTTGAATAGTGTGTATAGTTTATCTCTTTCTTAAGCGGCTTCATCATTTTAGACGCGGCCGAAACGGCATCCTTATAATAAGCTCCCAAAATGACGGGGGCGCAGGTAGCTGGTTTTTGCAGGTCCCTCTCGCCTAATCTGAAACAGCAGTTGTTTTTTGTTTATATTGTGACCTCGTACATGCCTCATACGCACGAGCGTGCCACGTCACTTGACAAATAGAACGTGTTAAGAAGAGTTGTTTGAGATTGTTCCACATGCAGCGCGATACGCGTGTCTCTTGCAAACAAACTAAGCCAGTACCTAATGGAGGCATTACAAATAAAAATATACGAAGACACTTGAGACACGTCATATTAAAAGGTACAAATACTAAAGTTAGAACTTAATTAAGGTAGCTGACAGTTAATTATGAAAATGAACAATTATAAACTACCTATGGTGTTATCCTGTGGGTTATGGAGGTCAGAAAAGCAGTCGCTCCATGTAAAACACTGTTCGGAAAGGCTAGGCAGACGATGATGACTATTAATATTATTACAATGAACGACTATATCTAATCCTTCGCAATGTAAGTTCTAAGGCTATTTCAGTATACCTACAATATTCAAAGAATGCCTCCTGCCCAGCACTTTGAATACCTTTTACTAAGAAGTAATATATCACGTTCTAAGCAACAGGATCCGAGCTGTCACATTCTTAACGCTAACACTACCTTATAGATAGATAGGTTCTTTGCATTATTATTTTATCGTATCATTTGAGCGACCTTTTTTTTCACTGGTGTTAACTTATTTTTACTTGTCATACACAACTTCAAATTCTAGTTTTTTTGGCGGTCACATCATTACAAGTCCTACAACCAGAAAATTCCGTGGCGGTAGAGGATGTAATTACTAGATTTCTTTATTTGAATACAATACTGTTCAACCACTCGTAATTACATTTTATAAATTAACATTAAAAGAAATTAAAATATGTTAGTATTGCACAATAAATTTCTGAAACATACTATAAACAAATACTAACAGAAATCAAGTTATCGAGAAATAGAGATGAACACAGCATTTTATTAGCAGGTGAAAATGAATTTATTGTAAGTGCAACTGATAATTCAGTATAAGGAATTAGTCCGGGGCACGACACGCATCGTGTCGGATCGCGAGCGAATTAAAGTCAGGGTTACATCAGGCGCGTCCCGAGGGTTCAATTAATTTCGTGGTTTAGCCGGTCATCGTCTGATAGGAATACAAAAAGGCCAAATAAAAATATAGGTTTTTTGACGTAGACACACCTGTGTCCTATCATCCAGGTATCATCATACTTAAGGAATATATCTTTGGGTAGTCAGCTCAATTGGGTAGGTGATGTTACATCTCGCTAAATTGTCAGCAGTTTACATATCCTCCTATCTCAAAGACTATATAACCACTTGACTGCGCATACAGTGCCCCGATGCACGAAACCTATTAGCGATTTGTCGCCTATGCAGAGATTACACTACTAGTAACCACTTTAGTTGTGTCCAAGGATTAGACCTGTAAGCACGCTAAATTAATAAAAAAAAAATCAAGTTTTATGCAATTATAAAGCATTAAAATGCCTTCATGCGCGGTGAAATGGTGTGGGAAACATTCCAAGATATCTAATTACAAAAAGGATGGCAAAACTTTTCATCGGTAAGTAAACAGTAAGAAATATTTTTATTATATAATTTGATTATGAGCCACCGCGGGGGTCTTGTTAAAATGGTCGTTGGGTGATCGAAGCACACGGTTGAGCCGCACGTTGATGTCTTTTGGAAAAGTCTCGTTCTTTCACTAGACAATTCTAATGCTTGTATCTCTTTCTATCCCTTTGTATTTTTATCGTAAAAATCTGTGCTGTTACCTTTAATGGCTGAAGTCAATATCGATAATAATAAAATTAAAATTAATATTTTTTTATATTTTTATAATTAGTCTTTGTAATAAAAAAAACTGTTTACTTTTAACTTAGTCGGCGTAAGCAAAATACATTGATAAAAAAGTGCATAAACGCTACCACTCAATGAATCAGGCGAGTTGTGGAGGGGAGCGGCTTTTATATCAACGCAGCGAGCGACAAGAGGTATTGCGGGACCGTCGACTGCCGACTAGTGCGGACGTCCGCGAACAGTGTGCTCGGACCCAATAAATTATTTCGCTTCGTATATCGTTGCGCGGGGACTGCCATTCTCTCCTGCCTCTTCCGTTCTTCACCGGATCACACGGAGTTCTCTGCCGTTTCTGGTTCCCGGTCTGCCACCAGCGGCAAGCCCCGGGGGCCGGGACGGTGGGTTCGCCGTGCCGGGGGAGTTCGGTTGGGTCGCACCGCGGCAGTCCCAAGCCCGCGCCTCGCGTTTTCACCCGCGCCGCGTGCTGTTTTTCGGTGATGAGGCGGTAAACTCTCGCAAGGATGCCGCCTCCACCGCAACCACCGCATCCGCCTTCAAGGAAGGCTACGCGCCCACCCCCCCCCCGCCTCGCTGGCGTGGGGGCGAGGAGGGTGTTCACCCGCTCCAGAGAGGCGGCTGCGCAGACGGCGCTGGACCGTATGGTAGCGGCCGATCTCGCCAGCCGCATCTACCGGATGGCCGCCCCCCCCCTCCCCGCGCCCGCGGGTGTAGGTGGCGAAGAATTTTTCCCGGGGTCTGCGCCCAGAACCCCTACCCCGTCATCCGCAGCAGAAGAGGAGCCCTCGATGCCGCTGCTGGATGACTTGATACCGGCCGCCCAGACGGGGCGCCCCACCGCCGCGCCCGTGCTGCAGAGTTCCGCGGAGCGCGCCACACCCGCACCGCGGGCCCGCACCATGGGCCCCCCAGCGGGCTTCAATACCAGCACCGAGACAGGCAAGGGAGGCAAACGCATCACAGCGATGCCCCCCCCCGCCCTCCCCTCGGACGCCCCTGCCACCACCGCAGTTGCAGTTGCAGCTGCACCCACCACATCGTGGGCCTCCATCGTCGAGGCCCCCCCGCAACCTCAAAGGGCGCTACCGAAAAAGCGCCCCCCGCCGCCGGAAGTGCCGCAGCGCGCTGGCGCGCCTATTGCGCCGCCGTTTGCTGGCGCCCCTCCCGCGCCCCAACCTCGCTTCGTGGCGCCCGTGCCCGATATACCTCCGGGTCGCTTCCCTTCGCCTCCGCAGAACCCGGAGAAGAGGCAGGCGTCTTTTAAGACGCCCCCCTTCGGCCAACCGCCCGCGCTGGCAACATCGCCGATGGACGTCGGTGGCCCTCTGGCGGCCGCCCCCAGCGCCTCCGGAAACGCCGTGCCTGCTGGTGATGCATCGGCTGCCACCGCCAAGTCTGCTGCCCCCGCGTCGGTCAGGTACCCTCCACTTATTGTGGAGATGCTACCAAACTGGCCGACGCACTTCAGAGAGCTGAAGAAACTGCTGGGTCACGCGCCCAACGGGCGCGCTTTTGGGAAAGGAGTCCGCTTTTTCCCCAAGAGCGACAACGAATACCGCGTGATCCAGCGGTACCTCACCAACCAGGAGAAGGAGTCGAACCTCTCCTGGTTCAGCTACTCCCTGCCGGCCGACCGCAGCCTGAAGGTGGCCATCAGAGGGCTACCTCACAACACCGACCCGGAGGAGATCGCCGCGGAACTTCGCGAACTCGGCTACAATCCCGAGTTCGTGCGCGCCATCCGGGCACGACAGGGGCGCCCAGGGTGCCTCTTCCACGCCCAGCTCCAACGCACCCCAGACATCACGCCGGGCATCTATGACGTCACAGAACTCCTGTGTATGCCCGGCGTCAAGATCGAGGCTACATCGCGGCACGTGCCGCCGCAAGACCGATCCACGGCACCTGTGGTCGCTGCCCCCACACCATCTTGGGGGACGAAGGCGAAGCAGGCTGCTGCGCCGAAGCCGCAAGAGCCGGCTAAAGCGCGCGTGGATCCGGTACTGACGTTAGCCATCGGAGCCCTCAACCGGGTGCTCATGGCCCTCCAGGAGGGACGGGACCCCGTCCCTATCATCATCCAGTGCGTGGGGGAACTTTGTGCTCATGCCCGGTAGTCCCCTACGCATTGTCTACTGGAATGCCGACGGACTGTCTCCCGAGAAGGCCAGGCTCCTGAGGTTGCTGCTCGCCGACCGCCAAGTTGACTTGGCCCTCGTCAACGAGACGCACCTCAAGCCCAGCACCCGCTTGAAGATGCCTGGGTACCACGTGTACCGAGAGGACCACACCTCACCAACCGGGACTGCGTACAGGGGATTAGCAGTTCTGGTGAAGAGGAGGATCGTCCACCAGCCGCTGCCTGCTACGGATCTCCAGACGTCGTACGCCCTCGGCGTGGAGGTCTGCATCGAACGCGAACCCACCCGTGTGTTTGCGTTCTATAAGCCGCCGAAAAACCGCCTCGCCGTGGCTGATGTCCACACCCTGCTGGACTCGCCCGGCCCCACCGTCATCGCAGGCGACCTCAACGCCAGACACACGGCGTGGAACTCGAACTTCGTGTGCCCGGAAGGCCGCCGCCTTCTGGACGATGCAGACCGCAACGGCTACGAGGTGCTGGGACCTGAGGTTCCGACGCACTACCCGTACCAGGCAACCTCGGCACCAGACGTTATCGACCTGGTGATCGCCCGCGGCTTACCAGCCGCACCGTCGATTGACGTCTTGGACGACCACGTCCTCTCGGACCATCAGCCCATACTGCTGACGCTACCCAGCGCTCCATCCCGGACTGACCCGCCCCGCCCGCGCCATCGTCACGATTGGCGAGTCTTTGCCGACCACATGTCGGAGCACTCGCCCTTTCGCCGCATCGGATCACCTGCTGATGTCGACCTGCTCGCCGAGGAACTCAGCGCCGCAATCACCGCGGCGCTCAAAACCTCTGAGCTTGACGCAGCGTCGACTCGCAAACCACCCCCTCTGCCGGCGAACATCGTGACGATGATCGAGCGGAAGAGGAAGCTGCGACGCCAGTGGCAAACCACCCGGTGCCCGACCATGAAGACCCAGCTTAACGCTCTGGCGCGCCGGATCTCGGACGAACTGGAAACAGTACGCACCGAGTCCTGGTTACGCGTCATCGAGCGAGCGGGGGAAGACTGGTCGGGCATCCACCGCCTTTGCCGCCAACTCTCCAGGAAGCCTCCTCCGATCCGGCCCCTCCTGGCCGGTGACGGTACCCCACGTTACCGTGCCGAGGACCGCGCGGAGATGTTTGCTGACCACCTGGAGAGGCAGTTCCAGCCGAATCCAGCTTCCTCCAAGCAGCACGAAGAAGCCATCCAGCAGCGTGTGAACCTCTACTTTGAGGCCCCGATAGCAGCCACGGAAGACCCAGTGGTCTTCTCCCCCGGCCAAGTGCGGCGCATGATTCGCCGCGCCCCTCTTTCGAAGGCCCCCGGACCAGACCAGATACCCAACGAAGCCCTGCGTCACCTACCTACACGCGCCATCGCGACCGTGACGCAGCTATTCAACGGTATTCTGAGGACCGGCCATTTCCCCGTGTCATGGAGGCTCGGCAGAGTCATCATGCTGCCTAAGCCGGGGAAGAACATACTGAAGCCCGAGAGCTATCGGCCCATCACGCTGCTGTCGACCACCTCGAAAGTCTTCGAGAAGCTTCTTCTGCTGCACCTGACTCCACACATCCAGCCACGCGACGAACAGTTCGGCTTCCGCGCCGGACACTCCACGACGCAACAGCTCTCGAGAGTACTGCACCACCTCACGGCCGCCCTCAACAAGAAGGAGCGGGCCACTGCAGTGCTCCTCGATATGGAGAAAGCGTTCGATCGCGTGTGGCACGACGGCCTGATTCACAAGTTGTCCACGTCGACTGCCCCTCGCCGGGTAGTGAAGACCGTGGCCTCCTTCCTCCGAGACAGGCGCTTTCAAGTGGTGGTTGAGAGTACCCTGTCGTCGGAGCGCCCCGTCCAGGCCGGCGTGCCCCAGGGCAGCTGCCTGTCGCCCGTCTGCTACAGCAGATACACGGACGACATCCCGGCAGCCGGAGGCGCAATGCTTGCGCTGTACGCTGATGATGCCGCCTACGTTACAACGTCGCTCAACGCCGCCCACGCGGCCATCAAAATGCAGCGCGCATTGGATGCACTCCCGCCCTGGCTGGAAGACTGGAGACTGACGGTCAACGTGGCGAAGACTCAGGCGATAGTCCTCGGAGGGATAGGACTTCCTCCCCCCCTGACCCTGTTTGGACGCCACGTGGAGTGGTCGCCGCAGGTGAAATACCTCGGCGTGACCATCGACCGTCGTCTCACCATGGATCCCCACATCCGGAACATTGTTGGCCAAGCCCGTGCCGCTCGAGCTCTCCTGCATCCCGTCCTGTCGTCGTCGAGCATCCCCGTGCGAGCGAAGCTTGGCGTGTACAAGGCGTACATTCGGTCCCGACTCACGTATGCCGCGCCAGCGTGGTATGCGTTGACGTCGGAATCAAACCGCCGACGGCTGCGCGCACAGCAGTCGCTGTCGCTGCGCGCCGTCACCGCCGCCCCTCGCTACGTGAGGAACTCGACGATCTCGAGGGACCTCCGCATGGAGAGTCTCGACGAATTCATCGGCCGCCTGAGCGCCAACATGTTCCGCCGCGCCGGTGGGTCCGACTTCCGCCACCTGCGGGAGCTGGCCCCGTACCACCGGCGCCCACCTGACCATGGACACCCCAAGGACCGAGCGTTCCCGCGGGACTTGATTCCCGCGGCAACCCCCACCGGACCTTCCACCCCCGCATCGTCGTCGGCTGACGGGCGCCCTTTAGGAGTCTCCCCTAGAGGGCTCGACCTCGCCGGCGCCTCTGCGGGGGCCCCCCAACTCGGACCCTGTCGCCGCTGGCTCGTAGCCGCTCACCGGGTTTATTACCGGTGACGCTGAGCTCGCCAGCGGTTTGACACCCCCCCGGATGTGACAACCCGGACTCGACACCACTGTGGCGCATCTCTGCGCCACCACCTAGTGACCCGCCTGTATTCGCAGGCGGCGAAGGAAAACCACCGAGAGAGACCAATGTCTCGAAAAGTTACCCCGGCTCCCCTTCGGGATGGAGCACGAGAAGACCCGTGTAAGAGGTATTGCGACTCTAGCAAGCGCACCGTTCACAACTCTTGTATAGTGTTAATTTTGATAATTGTTAATTTACTTTAATTACGTTGAATTGTTATTAATAAACTTGTTGTATGTCAATATTTTCTTATAAAAATAAAAATATAAGAAGTCGGCTCTCCCTCGCCAATATCTGCATCGGAACCTTCCTGTTCCGATGTACAGGTTTTCATTTTAGATTTCCGAAGATTCCGGAACTTTAATAAAAGTGAATAGATACTACTAATAGATAATACCGATTATTTTATTAGATCGGTTTTAAAATAATTGATCGGGTATAATTTATTCCCGGATATTGATTTTCATCAATTTGAAATAGAATCAACAAATCAATTAATTGAATTAGCAAGATGCATAATTCAGGAATATGTAGATGCTCGTTTATCATTTTTTACAAAAAACAATCAGGACCCTAAAACTTTAATTCGGAAAACATATTATGTACCAAATTAATTCATTTTAAAAATCAATAATAACAGGATATTTTTTTTTGTAATTGATTTTTTTTTTATTTGTTTATTACAGGTTGGTTTTAAATTATTTACAATATATACATTCATTGATTAAATACTATTTGATAAGATTTTAATTGAGTATTTTTCTTAATGTTAAAATCCATTTTATCGATATCGACTATTTTCCCTTAATCAAGCACAGCAGCCCTAACGGTAGGCGTCTGCGCAGTTTGACCTTGAACCGACCAATTGCAGCCGCGCATTTTTCCTCGTCCCCCGGCCCGCAGTGGTGAGTTGTGTTCTTAGAAGAAATCGGCCTATAAGCTCTCTAGTGGATAATTTCTCTATGTCCTATCTAGACACTCATCGACAAAATAACTCCACCTACGTATTAAAGTATCTAACGCACAGTTTTTGAGGCTTAAGGATATCTACGACGATTAACTAATTAAAAAATGCCTGAACCTGTGTTCAATAATGCTCTTATACCAGTGTGGTCCAGCCCTAACCATTCGTTTCGTACAATGCAGATGAAGACGCGGCGAACGTGCCCAGACTCCTGACCACTTGTTCGTGCCAACATATTGTTCTTTACATCTCACGACACGACACAATATATGCACGGATACTTTGTTTATGTACGCCACTTTGACGTAAATGTTCCTTACTTGATATTGATAGTAATAAAGTTAAGTCCGACTCAGTGTGATATTCGAAGTAAATTACGGTTTAAAAATGCAATTCGTAAGTTTATGATGCTGGCTTGAATATAGATGCGTCGTTTCGAAAAATAAGTTGCAAGTTTTTAACGACTTTGTTTTATGAAATCACTTTATCTGGCTGCTGTTCGAACTAGTATTACTGACAATCACTACAATTAAGATATATAGATTGATTGCAAAAATTCATCAAAAATAAAGAATCTTTTTTACTACAAACCCTGCCTAAAATCTCACTACATATTGCATTAGGTGACAAAATCTAAGAAGTGCATAATAGTACGTACTAGTACGTACGTACCTGATCCTAGTCAACCCGACTGCGGAGCTTATAAAGTAAACAGATTGCATCTCTGTTCTGTCGCTGTACGTGCCGCGAGCTACACGCGCGCCGCTCCATAGGCGTGTCATCTTTGAAATCACTAAGCCGAAAGGTAAATCCCTTGATATCGAACCCAAAAAAAACTTTTTTGTAGCGTTATAGATACGTCAATATTTTATCCCTAATAAGAGCAGAGGTGCTTTATGTTTGTATTTGAGTTGTAAGGTATATTTATTCGTATGTTTGACGATATTTTGTTCTGAAATACGTTCCTATAAACCTTTTCTGATGTTCCTATTTATATGAATTTAGTGTTCTTTATGTACTGGACAAAGATGAATAAACATCTTTTCGTTTTTTGAGAACATAGAATATTCAAACTCCTGGCACACTAATTAAATTATTCCTAATTTCATTAAAAATCTTTAAACAGCTTCCCGGCATCAAATAGCCAGCCCTAGTTGAATGAGATGCGCAGAATCACGTAGCGGCGCGCGCGCACCTTAACATGCCTTCGTGGAGATAAGTGCGCGATGGCCCTGGATTACCACAGCACTGCGCCCGCACCGTCGGCCGTCTTTGAACCGTTTTGTTTCTCTATTCGTGTTTATTCATCGCTTAGTTTTTGTTGCCGCTAGGCTTATCAAACCTGCTACTTAGATATGCTGTAGAATAATTGCTTTTGTAAGGATGATGTTGTTTTTCTGGATTGTAAGGAATTAATCGCATTAGACAAATACCTAGTTTGAAATACAAGTACACACCTAGTTGGTTTTCTTGAAATTGGCTACTAGTCTAACCGACTGACTCTACAATCATGTACAATTGAACTAAACTGAACTTGAAAAAAAAACTTTTAAAGTAAAGTACCCACTAATAAAAAGCTGGAATCTATTTTAATAATTGGTAAAAAAACTTATTACCTACACAAAAATTTACTACCTACTCATTCTTTCTAAGTAATTTCAAAGCATACCTACAACACTTCAGCCACATTTTAGGCTGCTATCATCCTTAATGATGATGTGCAAGAGAAAATGTTAGTGCTTATTGTGTAAGCCGAGGCAAAAAGCTCGGGGCGCAGTGCCGTGTACCTATTAGGCCTTAATACACACTTGAGGCCTCGTGGGAAACTACGTAACATTCTTTTTCGGATCCCGCACAATCATGCTCACTTTGAAAAATAACTTTTGCCAGTTACATACAGTCTTTTGTTTCATGATCCACTCGCGCACTTGTCAGATTTTTAACCCTTCGCTATCAAATGTAAACGGGCCTTCTAGTAACCGCTAAAATGATTAATCTACGACTGAGGTAAATAGGTATAGGCTGTAAATATGCTGCTCTTGGCACAGATTCGTTTGTTATGAGATACAAGGATGCTGCAAACAGTGCTAACCATTTTCATGGCGCATATAAAAAGTAACATTGAGTCGAATTAAGTTCGCCTTTTTTGTAGATATAAGTGAAAATACTTATATAAATCAAAGCAATTATATAAATTAGTGGAAACATGATTGAAAATGCTCTAGATAAACACTCACACTTTTATATACATTTTAAATGATTATTATTTAAAATTGCATACTGCTATCAAATACGGAAAAGATAAAAGAAAACTATATAGCCCCAGACAGACATATTTATAGACAGACGCACGTTGTGATAAACAATACATTATACATGTACCTATGTATACTTATTATGAAAGTACACGTCCAGAACATGTACGCTGGATACTCTTGATAGCAGATGATTACCAGATACATCATCTGTGCACATATAAATGTTTTATACCGCGTTGTATACGACATTACTCAATATGACTGATGAGTTTTCCTGGTGCTCTGTCATTGAAAACTAAGAAATCAACATTATTTATTTAAAAAGCACTTTATCATTGGTCATTGTCTCTTCTTGTCCTTATACATTTTGTCGTAAATGTCAGAAATACGGCTAGATATACGGCAATTAATTTGTCTGAATATTATCTAGTATTACGCCTCTAATTAATGATGTTGAGCAAAGTCTTCGTATAAAATCACTCCCAACACAAAAATGTTTGCTAACCGTTCAAACTTCGGTTCAACAAATTAATGGTTGCTGGTGAGTGTTCGGTGTTAGGAGGCGGTTACCCACACAGATGAGGCGTAAGGAAAGGCAGTTTCGGTGTGGCACGACTTGCCGGGGGTGAGGTGAAGCGGGGGCCGGAGGGGAAGGCGCAGGCGCAGGTCAGAGAGGCCGTGAGAACGTGCGCGCGCGTCGGGTTCCCAGGCACGCGCCGAGCTGCGCGCGCGCGACCAACGCACGCCTGCTGCTGCTAGTGGAACGTATGATTGGGCTTGTAATTTGGGTGGTAAGTGGTTGAATGATTAAGCACTAGGTGTTGGGTGACGTTTGTTGCGGGTGGCTGAAAAAGAAAATTATTTTCGCTATGAGTTTGTTTAATATGAAAATAGAACAAGTTCTTCGCTTATGCGAATAGACAAAGGCAAATTCAACGAACAAATTCCTTGTTAAAGAACATATTTCCAGCATAATACAAGAAGATTAATAATTATCAAAATAGATGTTTCTATGATTTATAAAGATCTATATTTCCATTACAAATAATTTAAAACTTCCTCAAACCACAATGTCG
This sequence comes from Pyrrhia umbra, assembly GCA_963891755.1. NCBI lineage: Eukaryota > Metazoa > Arthropoda > Insecta > Lepidoptera > Noctuidae > Pyrrhia > Pyrrhia umbra. The sequence goes on from OY982930.1 coordinate 5,820,170, forward strand.
TTGACGTGTGCACTGGATCTCAGTTGGGAGTCGGTCGCCGAGGTCGCCGCGGTCGCGCATCTCCGCCCTTCTCGTGGGACCAGCGCTAGAGGTGAGACGCTACGTGCATAGCCTGCGAGCCGAGCCGAGGAATCCAGCTTGTTACTTACATCGCGTTTAGATACCACTGAAAGATGTAATGTTGCGCAGATAGGGATGGGTACATGCTACGCATACTACGATATTTTTATAATTGACAGATTGAAGAAGCTTATTTCCAATAGGTACGTACATATGTATGCATTTTACGATGGTTTTTTTTGTATTATTTGGTAAGTACCTACTACCTACTTACGTCATTAAAAGATTTTAATTTGTTTAGTAAATAATCTTTCATAAATAAAAATACATAGAGTAAATAAAATAGATTACAGTTGCATCACATCTGTCACTACGTAGGTCTCGATGCGATCTAGTTCTAATGCAGAACTCTAACATACCATAAAAATCATATCAATCATAATTCTAAAGTAATTTTCTCTTCGCATGATATCGCTCCCCTTTAATTCCCTTAGCATCTCAACATAATATTTCTCAAGTCAGTGATGCAGGCACGTCGCGCGTCGGTCGGCGGTGACGGGCGTCATTTCTAATTTATGCACGGTCGTGCGCAGCTCGCCTACCGCTCGCGCCGCGACGCACGCGCTCCTCTGGGAGGGCTGCTACATATACCTGCATAAAAACATGCCTGCTACCTTTTTACCTGACTGCTTTATAGTCCTATTCGGTTGTGTGCTTCTTCTTTTGCTCTCGAACTTTTTGCGTTCGTTTAAAGGAGAAATTCTGAATTGTGATTTTACCTAAGACTTTTATTCAATTTTTATTTTGGTTTATGATGTAAATGTCACATTTACGAATAAAATATAATTTGACTCTAAAGAATGATGCTTAACTCCATGATTGTAAGGCCTCATCCTGAACCAAAAAATTCTAAGATGTCTAAGAGTTATTTTTTGCCTTTTTTGTGTTGCCTGACCCTGATTAGTTTCGGCCCAAATATCTGCGTTGCATCCCTGAGTCGTGACGCGCAAACTCAACGGAGAATTAGATCCTGCCGCCTCAATATAAGCCAGTGATCACCAATTGGCTTTGATCTTCAGAAAGATGACAATGCTGCATTGTTCTGGTTCTTTTTAAAGTGGATGGCGAGCACAAAGATGATCGCACGTGTGGCGATGCGTGAGGACTCTTCAGTCACGGCGCACGTTCGAACATTCTGTTCTATAGTTACGGCGAAGCTGACGCTAGTGCACTGATTGATGTGTTTGAGTTAAAATGTTTACCGTCCCAAGAAATGTTTGCGTTTAGTGTGAAAGGGTGCTTTATTCGCACAATGAGTCCTTATAAAGACGATAGCGAGATACAACAAGTAGCGGTTTGCTCTTGACATTTTGACGTGGATTTAAAGACGGGTTTCGTTCTAGATGGTACCAATGCGGCTTTGCAGTTTTTAATAAATATAATAGGTGACAACTGGGTACATATTCCAGCCATACTTCGGCCTTCCTTACAATAATGCTTTAATGCTGTGAAAAACGTAAAATATTTCATAACTAACGTTGAGAATTATAAAGCAAATGCGGCAGATGTTTGCAGCGATAATTTCTAAATCCTAAGTATACCCTTTCATCAATGCAGATATAAAATTATCCGAAGGTTCCTGATCTCCTAGAGTTAAGGGTTCAATTTGAGGCGCAGGCTGTAGAATTAAGCTCGACTCGTGATGATGCGCCGCTAATACCAGTAGCCACTGCGCTTGCGCCACGACTCGTGTATTGCCATGTCACGAAAACTCCTGCAAACAATGCAGAACTGACATTAAAATGTACATCAAACTTTTGATTATGATAAATGATAATCTCCATTTAAAGTAAATAGTATTGTGGTAGTTCAACATTTTTTTGCAAAATATATTTTTAAATATAAGTTGCAATTATTATATTACATGTCGTTTATGTTCTGTCATAGGCAGAAAAGTCTAAAATTATGCCTAATGTTACCTGCACTAAGAAGAAGCCGTCAAACATGACCATGATGCATCAAAAATGAATATGCCGGAAATTCCAAACATTGCACTTGCAACACCAATTGCAAAAAGGGTTCAGCAGAATTACAAAGTTGGCACCCGCTTATTACTGCGCTATATTATTGAGCAGTAGCCGTGACGGGGCATATACATATACATATGTATTTTAGAATTATATCCATCAAGATATAATCGCCGTGACCGATCCTTGTTACATCCGATGACTTTGCTTTACGTTTTAATACTATTTATTGATGTATAAGGAATTGAAAATGCATTGTGGGTTGGCAATATATTGTATTTAGAAATTATGATGGAGCTTGTACGGAACTCTTCTGAAATTTGACAATCTCATTTGCATGAAAATTCATCATTATTGACTTTAACTGATTTATCATTTTGTCGATTCATAACACAAGTATTTAATTTAATTTATTTAAATTATGCACCTATCGTGCATAAAAATACTACTCTTTAATAGCCAGTATAATTCTAATACACTCTTTTTTGCAGTCATAGCTTACATTGGCATATAATAATGAAGTTACCTCACTATATCACAGAGAAAGCCTATTTACGGTGTTCCAACAGTGGGAAAATTACAAGCCAAAGACTTATAAATTACGAGAAAAGGTGTATTCAGATTTATTTCTTATCTTAACACAAAAATACTGTCTGTTAGTTGGGAAACAGTGTAACATGAATGCGCAATACAAGGAGGCGTAACCGTTAGTTTATACCAAGGTACGAAGGAAGTCAGTCAATCATAGTAGTTGTCAAGCACTTTCGATAAACACAGAGAATACTGGTAGCGGCGGTGTGAGGAAATTCTAGATATAATAATAGACTATTATTATCTACAGATATTTCATCGTCAAGCGTTTCTAGGTTAACATAAATCCTAACTTATATTATAAATGCAAATACGAGTTTGTTTGTTTATGAATTGTTTGTTACATTTTTACGGTACAACAGGTTCTTCTTCTTCATCTTGGACTGATCTCATGACTTATTAGTATTAGAGGCCTTTACTTAAATAATGATAACATATGGGACCCTGCAGATGATTATAGGCTACTTCATTCGGATGCTTGGTAGTTAAGTAGACCGCTGGAACCGCTGGAAATAGCTTATGCTCCATAAAAGAAGAAAAAGAGATATAAACAGTGGTTAGAAGTTGGTGGATGACGTTTCTGAGGCTATACATATTTGTGGTGCTATAAATGGAAGTACTACAGAGTTGATAAGTGTTTAACATGAATATAAGAATTTGAAACCCAAGTATTACTCTATATTATACGATGATATGCATCGACAGGTGCATCGGTTGCACTATTTGGCATTTCATTGCGTACACAATACGTCATACATACTCGTGTAGTCGCTACTAGAGGTGGTCCAATTTGCAACCGAGAATGGAGAGACGATTATTGTACTACGAATAAATAAATGAAAATATATACACGTGTGCAACAAAGAGTCACCGGCTAGACCACCCAGATGCTACTGCCAGTAAATGCCAACTGCCAATTAATTTCAATCCAATATCACTTACAAATGTTACAAAACATCATTTTGAAATACTATGATTGCACACCCTATCTTAACAGTTTAACGGTTCTAGTAATATTCTTACTTATTACGATGGTACATAAAATGTTAAAGTGAGAGGGCATTCGGAATTATCAAGGATGCCAGATATTAATTTTAAGATACTATTCAAGGTATAAAATGTGAACTATTTTACGTCGTCTTTGGCATGAAAGCCATATAATTTGTCGATATAAAAAATATTGGTTTCGTCTTTAACGTGGTCAATTAATGTGTCCAAGATAATTTTCATTGGTTTTGAATAAAAATATTGCAATATTATTCTTAGTTTTTTACTGATGCATGGAAATATAGTTAACAAAATTCCTGAAGACTCCTCGGCCGCTCCTGAGTCTTGAGATCATACCTAAAAAATCTATGAATATAAGAGAAGAAACTGATTAGTTGACTGACTGATCGATCAACGCACAGCTGAAACCACTGGTTTGAAGTATGAAATCCTGCACAAATGTTCCTCACAAGACATAAGTATGCACTAAGAAAGGATTTTTCTAAATTCATTGCCTAAAGGGGTGAATTAGGGGATGAAAGTTTACATGAAATGAAATGTCGTTTCTCATTTGAATTCATAAAGCCCACGAGGACGAAGCCGTGGGCGGAAAGCTAGTCTTCAAATAAACCTGCACGGAGGCTCCATAGTTGCGTTAGTAAATTATTAATTAAAAAAAAATGGTTTTGGAAAGTAAGTTTCGGTCTAATAATGATAAAAATATATCATAATGAGATTATTAACAAAAATCATTCTTATATTATACATTAATATTTTCTTTTATTTAGTTTTCTTTTCTAGAACAAGTTGACGCGTGAAATCATAGAAAAATCTATCAATTCCGTGAATGACAAATAGTACATAAAAATTCCTCTTCATCTAACATTAATCCAAGATGAAAACAGTCACGTTACCTTAAGGTAACAATTATTGCGATGCTTTCACTCGTTTCCTCATTACACGTAGGTGCGGGTCGTAAACTGCGCTTAATGTTCATATTATGTACATCGGGACGTGCCAACTGCCAGTCATGTACAGTGATTTAATGTCCAAGATCGTGAAAGTGAACTCAAGTCAATAGCTAGCTTAAATATAACCTACTAGCTTTTTCGCGCAGTTTCAATCACGGCCACGGTTACTTAACGTAACCAAATAAAATATAGCTTATAGCCGTCTCAAAGGTCCTATCTATCTCCGTACCAAATTTTATACAAGTCGGTTCAGTCGTTTTACCGTGAAGGCGTAAGAAACAAACTCACTTTCGCATTTATAATATTCACGGCCCAAGATTTCCTAAAAGACCGTAATTCGTTTTTTATTCACATAGATCAACAACATCTCACCGTAATTAAAATTATTTATACTAATTTCAAAGTTTTCAAGAACGCTTACTCTATGGTAAACTTAACCTTTCTTTAAAGCTCACACTAAGAGCGTTATGGTTTTTTCAAGCGATCTGAGCGATTTATAAGAATAATGTAACTTAATTAAAGGTTTAAGAACAAGCAAAAATAAATAAATTACACTAGGAGCTGTCGTTTTCTTTAAAAATTACGTACTAAATATACAAATTAATATTATATTCAAAATCTTGAAAGCCAAGTGAACGATTGTGTTTCCTCGTTTATAAAAAATAAAGTAAAGATTTATAACAGTACATATAATAACAGGTTATTGGTGCTTAAAGCGATTCCCTGGACGATGGTTATCTGTTGTCCAATGTCTCAATTACTCCGTCTCTCAGAGGACAGTAGGGACAACTACCCACAGTTTATGAACGAACAAGTTCCGTGTCATTCGTAAGTAATAGCTGTAAGAGATATCTTTGTACGATATCTTCGAGGATAAAGAACGTATAAACAAAAAATACGACGGAGATAGGGTTCATACTTTTTGCATTTTTAACCGACTGCTGAAGGAAGGTAATGGTTACCTTTTTTTAAAAAAAAAGACAATAAAAATATAGTTTGCCAAGCCTTCACTTTGTCAATCCTATAGTGTTTTCTTCTAGAAGATTAGGGGTCCTAATACGAAGTATTTTTGCTATCACGATTCGATTATGAGTGAATTTCTCAGGCGAAAAATTTACGCGTCTAGGCTGAAAACGCAGTTCTGCTTTACAGATAATGCAACGATTTTTTTTCTCAGAATTAAAGAGACGTGAATCTAAATAAAGCCACTTAAATTATAATTATAAGACTATTAGTTTTTAAGAAAAAAATCAGTAAATAACGAAATATCAATTTCTGTGTCTTGTCCACAATCACTTTCATACACAGCATTTACCTCTCTGGAAGATAATCTCCAACATATATAGGAAAAAGTATTTTGATTGCGTTAAGTAATAATTGGCCTACAAGAATCTAATTATTTTTTAATGTTTAAACTCATAGTTAATGAGTACATGTCAACGGTAGTTTTGTCCGAGCGAAATTACTAATTTCTATGGTCATTTTGTTTCGCCGTCTTGAGCTTCCACCAATGAGTTTAAACTAACGATAATTCCCTGCCCGGCCAGAGACAGTCCTCCGCTTGCGCGCAGTGAGAACGGTAGTGCACCATATCGCCAGGTCTTCCCGCCAAAAATGTAAGTACGTGATTTCAGTTTATTCTGAACGAAATTTAGTAATTTCGGTGATCAGGTTTTAAAAGGATTTTATCAAAAAAAAAGGTATCACTTTTATGCATGCTAAGTAGCCTTTGGTACACATTTAAGATTATAGAAAACAATAGCCATAGCCTTGATAGTTTCTTGTAATTTAAAAAAAATATCCACGTTTCAAATTTCTGTGGGTCAATTTCTATGGTTTCCGTGGCATCTGGGTGTCCACGGAAATTACACGACTCCACAGAAATTGTACCTATCAATTATTGTATTAATGTTAATGAAGGTTTTTGAAAAGAAACAATATTTGTTACGCCGAAATTACTTTAACTAAACTCATTTAACATGCCTAGTTATAGATTACACAGAGATAGCATTATCCAATACATTACAGTCTGTTATATCCCATTATTTTTTCTTTCATAATCAAATGTGAGAGTTTAAATTAACTAAACTGTATTTTAAATATCTTTTTTATTTTAGGAATCCAAAAAAAGAAAAGATATCCAAGTAAGGTTAAAAAAGAAGAGGATTGCAGAGCAAAAACGAAGAGAAAGAATTAAAAGCGACCCTGTCAAAGCTGAGGAGTTGCGTAGGAAAGATCGAGAACATTATCATCGGAAAAAAGCTGAAGGAAAAATTTTACCCCTAAGTGAGATGCCAGCTCGAGCTCGTAGACTTAAACAAAAAAGAAACAAAATTAATTTTAGAAATTACTATAAAAGACAACAACAATATATACATAAAATAATAACATGCGAAGATCATGTAGAATCAAAATTTAAAAAAAATGGTAAGGTAGGAAGTCTATTTGGTAGCTACATGGTATTCACATTTACATTTTTTTATTGTTGTGTCGAAGATAAATGCAATTTATAAAGTAAAAAATTAAGAAATATTTATAATACATAATTATGATTTTAAAGTTTGCAATCAGTTTGATATTGTCAAGGTTGTCCTATGGAGCAGGACCAGCATGTTTCCAAGCATGTTTATCCTGAATGTAATCTTCTAGTTTATAATATGCTTGCTTACAGAGCGTTGCTTTTATATAAGTTTTAATTTTTTTCTCATTTAGCTCTAAAATGTTTTCTGGTATTTTATTATAACATTTATCGGTATATACATATATCGGTTCTCCACCTCATATCCGATTGTCCGTCAGGACAATACAGAAACAAAAAAAAAATCTATATTATATCGCAGCTTCAACTATACTTGCCAGATTTGTCTCGAGTGATATGGCATTACTGCGAATGTGGGCATGAAAAAGGAGCACCTGATGGTGTAGGCGGTGTTCTTAAGAGATCTGCAGATCGTCTGGTTGCCTTTGGCAAAGACATCAACGATATTAACGCTTTAGTGGAAGGTCTTCAAACAGCCGTCACAGATGTGAAAATAAAGATTGTTAACGACTATGAAGTGAATGAAAAGGATTGGCTTTTGCCAAAAGTCCTAAAATGTTTCCCAGGGTCTATGAAGATCCGTCAGATCGTTTGGGGAAAAACATCAAAAGCTCTTGCAATTCGATCACTGTCATGCACTGATGAAGACTGTCTTTACAATCCTATAAAATGCATTCACGGAAAACATTTAGGTTTCTATGAATTGCCTATTGAAATCCTGGATAATGCAACGGTCGTTCCACCTGCATTACAATCAGATTCCAGTTTTAAGCCATCAACAATTCACAGATTTAAAGGATCTGAATTATTTTACTTTAAAACCAAGAACATACCTCAAGATAAGACCATCAAATCAGCTGACGCTTCACACGACTTGGACAATATAGACTATGACAATCTAGTTCCATCAGCCTCATTTTTCCAAAATATTAACAGTGATATAATGTCGAAATTTGAAAAAACCACTGAGACTGATAATGATGCTCACATAGAATATTCCAAAGAATTAGTTACAAGAAATAATTTTAATATTTTTGATAGTGATGATGAAAATATTTTCTGAAGATTTTCGCCATGTTAGTGATTATTTGTTTAAAGAATATTTCTTAATATCTTAGTTACCTAAAAGTTGATTGATGTCTAACATCATTATTTTTTTATAGTTTATCGTCAAAGAGAGCAGCTCAATAAAAGCCATTGCGGCTTTTATTGAGCTGCTCTTATGATTATTAAATTAGTTGTTAATTTGTTATTTTGATACTCGTACGTACAAGGTATCAAAATTAATGCTAACTGATTGACTGTGTTTAGCAATAATTACTTGTTTAGTTTTAAGATTCTGACTATAAGAAAATATGAAAAGTATTGTTTGATTTTGAGAAGTAAACTGTATTATGTCCACAAATATTTAATTAATTTGTTTAGATTTTTTTTATTAGTTTCAAATTAATCATTGCTAATCAGAATTTGTTATTTCATTCCTAGGATTTGACAATAGTTCTGGTATTAATATTATTAAGTTAAAACTGTACTGATTTTGCAGTGATAATAATTTATTTTTTTGGTTTGGTTACAATTTGTGTAGGTTGTTAATCTAAGTTTGATAAATAATTATAAGTTTAAACCCTATCATAGGCGTAAAAAACATAACCAGTTCCTTGATTGCTAATTTTGTAAGACTGATTTAGGCAATAGTACACCACGTTGTATTTTATAAAAGTTTATTAAAATGATTCGATGATATTTCTTTACATATTACTAAAAATATTTTTAGTAATTCACAATTTCAGTGCACACTCACAATTTCTGTGTCACCAATACAATTTCGGTGGCCATAATAAAATTTCTGTGGCTCGCCAATTTCGGTGGCCCTAATAACTCTCTAAGTAATTTATAATTATATAATCCCCTTTTAAAAATGTATATAAAATGTGGATATGTTGCGCTTTACTAATAAAGTTTTTTACAAAACCTGAAAATGAAAATGTCCATGGAAATTAGGTAAAAAATCGAGTTGTTGAAATTGACTCTTATAAGAGTCATAAACTGGCAGTGGAACATACGGGTAATGCTGAAGAAAGAAACAAAACACAATCAATATAAATTAAACCCCTCCTTCCGAATCAAATAAAAAAAAAAAAAACTTTAGCCTAGTGAAACGACAGCTGAAGAATGGGGCACTATTAAAAACATTGTACTTATTACTTACACGTAAGAAACATTGTAAAAAATAACGCCATTACACGTTGTACCGAGCACGAACAATACATGATATATGTAACTTCCCTTGGGGTAACACAGTATCGATGAAAAAACGGTTAAAAAAAAACACTGCGGTTCGTTTCTCGGACCTGTTATTCTATAATTCGTGTGGCCCTCGGGCCCATAATAACAGTAATAAGACATGCCATGGCCACCATAAGTCACATTGACTCGAAGTAAAACGGAGCCCTCATTACTAAAAGAACTTAGTAACTGCACGTGAAATATTTTTTAATTCACTTGTGAGATGTCAAACGTGGTTTCAAAGTCATTTCATCCTTAAAAGATAACAAATTGTAGCCTATTAAGAGAAAATTGTGTGGAACGGGTAACAGGTATTCATAAAATCAAGGGACAAAAAAATAAAGTCTACCCTAGGAAAATGCAGTATTTTGAGTAATGCCTCTTACTTAGGATAGGAAAAAGAGATAAATCTATATAAATAAAAATTAATCCCTCTTTCCCTTGGTCACGGCATCACGCATGAACGGCTGGACCAATCTGGATAAAATTTGGTACGTATATAGAAGGGACCCTGGAGAAGGTTTTACTTTTTACTTGAAGCAGGTGAAGCCGCGGGAAACAGCTAATAACATATATTTTTAAGGATCATTAGTTTCTTACAAATGAAAGCTCGTTATTGTCAAAACAAATATTGATTCTATAAAAACGAGTTTTTGCAATGTTCTCATTAAATACCTGTCAAAATATCATAGGCTTAAGAGCTGAAAGCGACGTACATAATGAAGAAAGTAACAGCTTCATTATCTGGAAATAACGAGTGCCTTGTATTTAATAGGTTCCCAGTCGCCCTCGGATCGGGCAGGCCGCATTGTGTGGTTAAAATAAAACACACTTATGACACAGTGTACAGTGAGAGCCGTCACGTTTCTCGTCGTCTTCCTTCGCCTCTCCCACAGTACTAGTCACGAACTTATACTTCACTTAATTAACGTAAATAAGACAGTTTTGCGAATGAAAAAACAAACGGGGCCGAGAGGTCGACGTTTCTGAAACCGGATCCGCGGATTTACCGAAGCACAGGCGGCGACGTCTTAGGCCACACTTTATGTCAGTTTTTATTTTTAATGAGAGTTTTTATCGTGACACTAATAATCGCCAGGGAAATTAATTTAACCATACTGTAATTATTAGACAGCCTGCAAAGTGGCCGCGAATGCTGCAGACTTCTGTGAAAATAAACTGTTGACATTTTTTACAATCCATTTTTTATATGAAACAATAAATTAAAATAATGTAGAGTATATTTTCAGATGTTTCCTGTCTAACATTGGAATATTGAATGTCAACAAAAACCCGCGTTCCTAAGGATCGAGCTACTTAACGCACCCGGATAAAAAGTAGCCTATGACCGTACCTATTTCATCTAAATCGGTTCGGCCGTTTTATCGTAAAATCGTAACAAACAAACTCACTGTCGCATTTATATTAGTTCGTTGCTTCGTTAAAGAATTATTTGCAACATAAATTGAAATCGCAATCAAAATTCGGATATATATAATATTAAGCATTCAATACTACTGGCTTTTAATATATCAATGATTATTAAAAACTCTAAATAATAAAGTCTGGTAGGTAGTTACACCGTTATAACCCTTCGCATGCCACTTCACGGCGCAAAGATGCATGTCACTTCGGTCGAAAGCACCCCAAATTATCAACGCTCTCTACCGTGAATGGATTTGCGAGGCAGCGATGAAAGACAACCGACGGGCTGCTATATTTAAAATGCTTTAGTTGCAATTTATTATGTGAGTGCAGCTACATAATTGAAGTGGCCAATGATGTACTTACATTTTATAATACGACCAGCGTCAGTAATTATACAAAATGTAGGTACCAACTACAGTACCTAGCTATAAAATATACCAATAACTTCCATTATCATTAAAATTCTCTCCGCCCTGTGCCATTTAATCTTTATTTTCTTGTGATAAAAAAATGTGCGCAAATAAATAATGCTGTGTAAAGTGTACCATGACATTAAAGCAAAGTCTACCTACTCAAAATGGTATATGGTATATAAAGATATGATAAAATAAATAATGAACTCACTTAAAAATAAATTAATTATCTAAACGGTTTCAGAAGGTAGGTAGAATCAATCTTATTTATCAATTCAAAATATTCAGGCACTTCATACGGTTGACTTCAGTTATACTTTAGGTTTTATGAAAAAAAAATACTTACTTTAAAAATTCAATTACGTACATATTCAACAATAATTTGGTTGGAGAATTACACGTTAATTTCGTAAAACTTTCGATTCGCATTTTCATTTAATATTTGAGTCAAAAATAAATTAAATTATGAAATTAAATTTATTAAATTAAACATAAATAGTATTTTATTTATTTAAGTTTTTGCAACACCTTAAAAACCAAAGTCGTTTAAATTTCAAGATAAAATCATTACCAATTCTTTCTTCCACTTCGCTGCCTTTACATACAGTAACTATGTCTGAAAAATAAGCGGTCCAAACTTTAAATTGTTAATAGCGTCGGTACGTAACGCTCGGTCGTAAGTACAGTGTGCGGTATTGCGCGAGAGTGGACCGGTCGGCGAGCTGCGCGTACGCACCTGCCCCGGGCACACGCCACTAAAGTGCGCCGCACACTGGAAGGAAAGGGTTGAGATTGGATTATTAAGTAATTATATTTAGTTAGAAAAATTACCTTCAGTTTGTAGTAAGTGCTACTGTTGGTTTACTATGGAGGTATATAAAAAGATGTTAGATCACTAATACTGAAAGCATCGAAAGTATTTTTAAAGTTACATAGAGTAACTGAAAGTTTTTGGAGTAGCTACAATTATTATGCTACACATTACTATACCACCTTATTATAATATTTTCTCAATACATATTTTAAAAAAAGTCTAAAGTCGTTTATTCAAACAGGTAGATTTAGCACTTTTTAAACGTCAAAAGTATCGGGCTCAATATAGAACTCAGGTCAGTTAGAGGTGAGACTGGTTCATAGTCTACCATGATAATTCGGTTTTTGAAAGAAGGTCATGCTTCTTCAAAAAAATATTCTAAAAGATGTTATGATATCTTCTGTCACCACTACCTATTGTAGTGGTAATGAAACAAATTGCCCATAATAAACTACGCGCGATTTTCACCTCCACATGTCCTACTCGTATATCACATCGCACATTATCATTACGAACTACATGCATATAATTTCAATTTTTAAAACTCCTTACAGGGCTGCAATTACGCCACAGCCTCACAGGCACACTCCCTCATTACAGATTCCGCTATGCTCAGTACACGCGCTCCCTTCCCTGTCCTCGACCACGCTCTCAGATAAGCCGGGACGTGCGCATTTTATTTATTTTAACATTTTTAAGTCGGCGCACAGTGGGCTGAAACGGGCCGGTAAAGGACTTAGCATTTAAAAAAAAAAAGTTTATTTTTCTGAAATTTTAAATATTGTGTTGGATTTATCTATCGATTATAAGTAATTATTTCTATGAGGGTTGTTCAGATAACTTAGTATTTTCGGAGTTATAAATATCCAAAGTAATTTTTGTATGAAGCAAAAGAAAAAAATTTGAAAATCTCGAAATTCTCAAATTTTCTCAAAGAATTGACTCTACGTATGCATAGTATGTATATTTGTCCTATTTTAGCGCCTATTCTCGGGTTGCGATTTTCTGCGATTTGCGACCAAATCGCAAAATTTCAAATTTTGTTCTCTATTCCACACCACCGTTTTTTTTTGTATGTAGTAGTCTCCCCTTAGGCCTAATCCACTAAGGACTAATAAAATAAATAAGTAAAAATCATAACCACCACTGGTCACTGCACTGTTTTAATTTAATCACTGTCAAGGGTATCCCATTAACGAATGCAAAATGTTCGTATTCGTCATCATCAAATGTTTCCGCTTGTTCAATTACTAATAAACTTTGTGCTTCTACTGACAAAGTTTTATGTTTTCTGCGAAGTTTGTGACGTTTCGCTGAGATGAGTGGATCAGAGCTGGTCAATAAATTATTTAAAATGTCTTCATTTGTAGTTTTTCTACTGCATTTCCTGGAATGGTGTTGGCGGTACCTACGAAAGTCTGTATTTCTAGCTTCAGCAGCTTCTTCAGATAGCTGTCCAATTGGTATTAGACCTAAACTTTCAATAATAGCTGCACCATGCACAAGGACTTTATGAACACTTGAAGCATATAATAACAGCTATATAATTCCAAATACAGTTGCATGGTCACTTGAGCATATTCGTGAGATTTCGCTGTGTCAATGTGGTAACCTGATGAAGTTGCCTCTAAAATGATTGCAAATCGCCTTATTAATTCTTCACTAACACCAGTTATCTCAGCAGTCATGTTTGGATTTGCAAAAAATCTTCTAGCAGTATTTCCGTCATTCGTGGAGCCGTGCCCATGTTTAACAACATCAATCAGAAGTCCCATTCTATTTTTAAAAGCGTCTTGTATGTCTTCCTTTCTTCTTTCCATGATGCACTTGTTGTCTCCCTTTACTGTCCATGTCTGTATTTATTTATTTATTTATTTATTTATTTATTTATTTATTTATTGGACTATCTACAATTGTTACACTGTTAATTCAAATGGTACAAGCAATAAAATACAAGCATAGTGTACAATATGGTGCGATAGACACAGCATGCAAAATTTTGAATTATGAAGCAAAATAAAATTACAATAATGGTGCAGAAATAACGCTTACAACTACGATCAAGAACAAAGATTTACAACAACAGTGGGTAGGAAAAGTTCAATATGTTGATTATTTTTGCTGGACTTGGCGCTTGAATTTATGAAGTGTTGTGGAAAAAATATCAATTGATTCGTCGCAACTATTTAGAAGCCTGCAAATTCTGGGGATGGGAGAGTTGGATCCTGATACAGTTTTGCGGAGTGGGGGACGTAATAATTTTATAGGGTGACGCGGATAGTTGTGGGGTACGTTAAAATTAAACTTAATTAATAAATGCGGGCAATCTATTTTACTCTGAAGTATTTTAAACAAAAAAACTAAATCTATATTCTCTCTTCGCTTTTCAAGTGAGGTCATGCTAAATTTTTGAAGACGTTTTGAATAGCTCCGTATTTTTTTGCTTAATCCCGCGGAATAGGTAAGATGGTTCAAAAATCTTTTCTGGATCCTCTCTATCCTAAGGCTATGTGTTGCATAGTGAGGACGCCATACAACCGCGCAGTATTCCAACACGGTACGAACGAGACAGTTAAAAAGATAAATTTTAGTTTTAGGTTTGCGAAAGCATTTGGCGTTACGCAAGACAAAACCGAGTGTCTTTGAAGCTCTTTTAACAATGTTGTCCATGTGGGGTATGAAAGTTAATTTGCTATCTAGAAGGACTCCCAAGTCTCTGATCACGTCAACTTTGCTAAGGTACGTACCATCCATACTATAATTAAAAGCGATAAAATTAGCCTTGCGAGTAAACGAAATTTGGGAACATTTTTCAACATTAAGTTGCATCTTGTTAACCTTACACCAGTTTAATAGTCTATTCAAGTCATCCTGAAGTAATGTTGAATCGTCTGGAGAATCAATAACGCGAACTAATTTCAAATCATCGGCGAATAAGAATGGCGTGGAGTTAAAAAAGCAATAGGGGAGGTCGTTTACAAAGATAATGAATAATACAGGGCCCAGATGGGAACCCTGCGGAACACCGGAGGTTATGCGCATGGTATCAGATTTAAAGCCGTTAGCCACGACATAAAAGGATCTATCCGTTAGGTAAGAGTTGAGCCACTTAAGAAGTGAACCAGCAAAGCCATATGCAGCAAGTTTTTGAATAAGCATTTCGTGGGAAACTTTGTCAAAAGCCTTGCTGAAATCCGTGTATATGGCGTCGACTTGCTGGTTCAAGTCAAGTGAAGCTGCAATAATCTCAACAAAAGCTACTAGATTGCTGCAGGTGGATCTAGCTGCAGTAAAGCCATGCTGATGGTCTGACAGATATTTCCTGAAGTAGTTTTGTATGTCAGGGCACACCATAGCCTCAAAAACCTTGGCAAATGTCGAAAGGATAGATATAGGGCGATAGTTTCCAACCAAATCATCATCGCCTGACTTATGAATCGGAACCACTTTGGCCAGCTTCCATTGCTTAGGAAAAATACCAACGCTGAGAGATTTATTAAAAATCAAACAAAGGGGGGTTGCTAGTTGGTCAGCGCAAGTTGCGAGAAAGTTAGGAGGAATTTCATCGCTGCCTGAGCCTTTGGATATGTCTAGGCTTTTGAGATGTTTGGCTATTTTATCCTTTGGAATCTGTATCGAGGTAAAGCTGTCAGAGTTGCAGAGAAGGCTTTCAAAGAAAGGAGAAGATTGAACTACATTGGAGGCATGGGTAGCTGGACTGTACACAGAAGAAAAGTAGTTCCCGAACATGTTGCACATCTCATTGCCATTACAAGTTGTACTGGAGCTATTTGACATTGAAGCTGGATAGGCATTAGTAGTACCTCGCTTAGTCTTAATAAAGGACCAGAAGAACTTAGGATTTGATGTAATTTTCTGTTCTATGCTATTTATGTACGAGTTGTAACATTCTCTTGCCAGTTTGTCACAGCGCTTACTAACCCAGCGAAGGGATATCTTGTCCATAGGGTTTTTGTATGTGCCATACCTTCTTCTTAAGTTATTCTTTTCACGCAGCAACTTCTGCAGCCTTTTTGTGTACCATGGTGGACGCGAGTTACTTGTTACTAAGGTCGCTGGGACAAATCGCTCAATGATCTGATGAAGTACCGCATAGAACCGTTCCAACATTATGTTGGGGTCGTCTGTATCCGAGATTAATGCATGCCAGTCGGTATTTTCTAGTTCAGATTTAATAGCAGAGTAATTGGCTTTTTTGAAGTTAAATCTAAAGTTAGGTTCTGGTTTTAAACTGTGATTTACTTTAATAGGGCAAAGAGAAATTTCAAGAGGAGGGTGATATGGATCT
This sequence comes from Pyrrhia umbra, assembly GCA_963891755.1. Taxonomy (NCBI): domain Eukaryota; kingdom Metazoa; phylum Arthropoda; class Insecta; order Lepidoptera; family Noctuidae; genus Pyrrhia; species Pyrrhia umbra. Next base: position 5,836,595 of record OY982930.1, read on the forward strand.
ATTTTTGTTAGACTATTAAAGGCTTCAGTCACCTTACATTCAAGAAGGTCTACAAGAACCAAGTCCAGGATTCTATTCTTAACATTACGTACATTGTTAAATTGCTTGAGGTTGTTTGTGTGGATAAAGTCTAGAAAGGTCTGATTTAGCTTAGAAATTGTCCTTGAGAAAGTGGGGTAGGTGTTATTACCTCTGCTGCCAATGTTCTGAATCCAATCTATATTGCCCATGTTGAAGTCACCAATAAGAATTGTACAATAATCATTTCTTTCTGATACAGCGTTGTAGCTATCCAAGAATTGCTCTAAAACAGAATAATGTACAGGTGGGGGCAAGTAAAGAGCACAAATAGCTATTTTGAAGCCAGTTGCAACACTCACAGTGACCCATAAGTCTTCACACTCACTTTCCCAAGAACACTGTCTATTAGTAGCGTACTTTCTAGATATAGCGATCAAGACACCACCTCCCTCTTTTTTAGCATTAAAACGCGAAGTTTCTCTGTCACGTCTAAAAACTATATACTTTTCATCAAAAAGTTCGCTACTATGAATACAATTATTGAGCCAGGTTTCTGTTAATACTAAAGCATCAAAATTTGAACATACTAAATTACAATAAAATTCATGAGTTTTGGATCTCAATCCCCTAGTGTTTTGGTAATATATGTTGAAGGAAGCGAATTTACATGAGAATAACCACAATAATAGCTTTTGGCTGAAAATTATACAATTGAATGTAGTGAGTCCATATCTTTGATAATCTTGGCATCGGAATCATCTGACTTTTTAACATAGATACGTCCTCCCCTGATCCAAACGTAACGATACCCTTTTTCTTTAGCTTTGAGCCGTGTAGCCGTGTGTAGTGCCTTATTAGCCGGGCTCAGGTGTTCCGTCACGAAGATCGCAGACTTCGCACCATCAAGACCGAGATGGGAGGTGTTAAGTTTATCACTGACTGGCTTTGCTTTATTGAAATTTATAGAAGCTGCTAGGAAAGAGTCCCGTAATCTGGGAGACGCAAATCGCACAACTATTGATTTAGGACGATTAGTGTTGTTGTTCAGTTTCATCACACGAGTACAATTACTAATACTTTCCTCTTTAATGTCGCAACCTATGGTTTTCCCCAGCTGAGTAACAATACTGAAAAGATTTTCAGTTTTCTTCTGGGGGACACATTGGATCTCAACATTACTCGCACGTGCGTGCTGCTCTAAGGTGTTTAAACGGCTTGACATGTCTTTAATTGTAGATGATAACTTCTCGTTTTTATCCAGAAGGTCTTTTATTTTTTCTTCACTCTGCCTTCTTTCTATCAATATGTCGTCATACTGATTGCTAAGAAATTCTACGGAACCTCTAAGGCCAGCAACTTCTTCACGTATTTCGGTTAGCTCCTTGTTCAGCAAGTTACTCATGGTCGATTTGATTTTTTCTAAAAGAGAATTCATCTTGTATCGTATTTCATATGTAATGTCGTCATTCATATGTATCGTTAATCTGTAGGCTATATGCAGAATGCATTCCATCATTCGTATCCAGGTATGCAATGATGACAATCCGTATTTACAGAGATCTGGATCAGTCGGTTTTGATGCAATTAAGGGCAAATTATTCATCTCTGTTGGAGTGGCTTTACAAATGTCGCATCTCTGAGATGAAGTATCACATAAAATTGATGTTTTAAAAGTACGTACGAATGCAACCGAACATTCCGTAGGTACCCTATCGTTGCACCAATCACGTTACGACACGTCATAACTTGTTGTTGCGCTCGCGCACTCTTATCCCTTGATTCCCGGAAATAAGTCTCAAAACAAATTACGTCATACCTACCTATGGTGGTGGAAAATGTCGAACATTGTTTTTTTTTAAAGAACTAAGTAGGTATTGAGGTTTTCAGGCCGTTTAGTATACATTATTTTCAATTTCAATTTAATTGGAATAAATTGCTTAACTAAAATAACATGACTCTTCATACAAATTTGATATGGCTATATCTCCGAAAGTACTCGTTAAATTGAAAAAAGTCAAAGAATAAAAACGTTTTAAATTTATGCCTAGATACCAAAAAAATACATTTGATCTCTTAAGACCCAACTTTGTAATCCCAGCCCACTGTGCGGCGTGGGCGTTTATTTCTTATTGGCAGCGCACGCGGCGGGTAAGTCACGACGCAGGCCGGCACCTTGAGGGCTAAATAGCACCTACGCGCGCAACCGAGACCTACACCGCTTATTTAATGCACACTTAAATAGATCCTCGCCGGTACTAAATATACCTATATCTGTGTCATCGGTTTTGTGTGTCTGGGGAAACTGAAATGGGTGACTAGGTTTATCTTCAAAAATCATCTAGTGGACTTCCTTTGTTCGTTTTTTATAAGGATTAAGATTTTGTCCGGAATAAATGTAAAGTGTTTTGGAAAATAAATACGTTAGTCGAAATTCGATTATTATGCAAACATTAAAATTGCAATTAATTTAACACACATGTATATATCTCAAATATTTAAGAAATAACTTGATCTTCCTTCAATTAACTTGCGACCTCTGCCAGAAGTAAATAGTACCTAAATAATTTTGTTCGAAAGATTTTCCTCTAAGTAAGGCGTTCTCGAGGATTCGTTTGTCTAGCGGCTGATATATATATAAATACATAAAAAACGGCTGCAACCAAAATATAGTTATAACCGCCATACATAGTCAGAGTCAAAGGCTTCGCCGACGCGTTGTCATTAAAGAGGAAAGTCTAAAAAACATACATAAAATTCAAGTAGGTACCATAATTACACCGGCTCCCATACTGCTTAAAACCTAGTTTACAGCAGTGCTTTGTGGTAAATATATTATGTAGATAAATTACAGTACAATAGAAAGTATAGTAGTTAGGTTTTAGTATTTCTCCAGTGTCGACTCTACCAAGTACCAATGTGTTTTTTTCTAAAAGTCATATGTACTTTCTAAGTATATCTTAGACGTCACTAACTTACAGTGAAGGAAAACATCGTGAGGGAAACTGGACTTAAAAAGTTTTAAATCGCTAATCCACCTTGAGCAAGCGTGGTGATTAATGCTCATGTGCCCGGCAGTGGGACAATATATAGGCCGATGATGTTTCTCTAGTCGTGTTCCTATGCGATGAGCTGTAGTACTTTCGAAACTGTCATAATCTGCATGATAGACAGATGACAAAGGAGATATGTAAACGCTTTGTTGATAAACAGGCTGATAGATTTTATCTATCTTACATGAAAACAAAATGTTCCCACACTTCTAGACATTAAATATACACGACACTTCACACGTACACACACTGTAATTATAGGAACCAACCGCAGGTATGCTCAGACTCGTGACAAGTCCGTCCTCCGGACAGCGGTGCACGCGCACCATGCGAAAATTATTAAGGTCAATATTGTACCTACAGGGTTCAATAGCTGTGTGTCCTCATCGCAATATGTTTTAAAATAGAACGCTATTTTTAAATATAACATACTTATAATAATAATAACATTCAACTTAAACTTATACACTGAAGGTATCATTAATGAGTAGCCTTACAAGTAATTGGTTAAATGTAGCACGTGAGTCGCCTCTGAAAATGTTCTAATAACAAGATAAATTAACAATTTAAAAAACCCCTACGTAAAAATGCCTTACCTATATCATTTTGGAAAAAAGACTCTTACCCTGCTGGACCGATATTAACCAAAAATAGCTGAGAACTACCGCAAGGAAACTGACTTTCAAATGAAAAAACCGCACCAAAATCGGTCCATCCGTTTGAGAGCTACGTACTACAGACAGATACACCCACAGACAAACAGGCAGACAGACCTGACAGACATCGACGTCAAACTTGTAACACCCCCCCGCTTTTTGCGTCGGGGGTTAAAATGAATGTTTTTATGATTTCCCTCACTATGCATTCCTAACCCATTGATCCGATTGCAGTGAAACTTTGAAGAGTTCTTCTGAACTTGCGCCAAAAAAAATCCATTACATTGTAGTGCACAATCAATGTTAACTTTATTAATTGAAAATTCTATCTAATGCTAGTCGGTTTTCCGTAGTTTTAACAAATTAAAGAAACTTTTTATCTGCTCGTAAAATGTTCATTACAAAGTATCATTATTATTAACCATCAGCAAACTTCACAAAATAGTATTTATTTGAACTATTTTAGATAACAGAAAGGCTTAATAATTTCATCTTGAAAGTAGTAAAAGGCCGTATCTAAAGTGAAATTCGTCACGCCCCATACATAAAAGATAAACAGCGATTTAAAATTGTAGCTAATAATTAGAGTTTTACTTATTTTTTCAAAATCGTAATAAGATTTTAAGTTTCTGCAATTTAATCTTGTAAAAGAATGAAAGTTACAAGTAGGTTACATTTAACAATCGCTACACGTCTTCTACGCTACGCCCACGGAAATAGGAACTTTGGCTACGCCCCTCGTAGCAGCTGTATCGGAGATTAAATTCGAACTATATTGTAGCTAAAACATTTTCATTATAACAATCCTATTATAATAACTAATGTTATAGGTACCAGCGTTACTCTTTTTTAATTTTAATACAACTTTATCCTCTTATATCTAGATAAAAATACCTACTGAATTAATACGTAGGAAAATTTATTTTTCATATATTATGCATGTTTTATCAAGGGGCGGATGAAATCACGGAAAGCGGCTACTAGATAATACATACCTAAGACAGACGCATCTGGTTAATAACGTACATTTTCTAAAAGGTTTCGAAACCTTTACCTCGCTGCAGCCAGATAACTCACGCCTATAGATTCTTCGAACAGCCAATACTTATCACCACAATATATTTCAATGTTTATGAAGCAATAAACTAAATCATAAAAACTATAATCCCGGATTCAAGAGGCAACAACCTTGATGATTCGACATTTAATGCATCGTCACTATTTTTATAACAATTATAGGTTTTTACGATCACATATTTACTCATTACTTTAAAGTTACAAAGTATTTAAGTGCTTGCACAGCACGTTTAATTGTCGATTATAATCGCGGTTACTTTGGTAGTAAAAAATCTCACTTGATGCACTGTGGGCTGGTTGCACAACTAGTAGGTAGAGTGTACTTATGTATATTTTTATCCTAACTAATATTATAGATATGAATGTGAGTTTGTTTGTTAGAGTTCCATGGTTGAAAATATATATCATCTACTTGCAATTTGATGAAGAAAAAGATAGCACCCTGGAGACTTTAATAGCCTAACTTTCAGGTGCATGAAGCAGTTCTCTAAGTACAACGAATTATTTAAAAAAACTTGGTTACTTACTTAGAATAAAAAAGAACACAATTCGACGAAACAGGAATAAATTTTATTCTCGGCGTAAATAGCTTATTACTCGAGAATAAATCAATTTCACGTTTAACCAACTACAATTCGAGGAATAACGAATCTATTCGGGAATAGTCACTATACCACCATTTTGCATGGAATAAGAAGCCTATTCCAGGAACAATAAAATGGCGTCCTATTGTTTTATGCTGTCATAAAATGACAGCATAATTCACTGACATTTATTTTTTATTTTATTTTTATTTATTTAAAGGGCTTTGTCGCTTGGCAGCTACTTTTCCACGCTATAATACGACAAATCAGAGTTGACATGAGTTATGCTTCTGCACCCTCCCATTTGTAGAACAACTTTTTTTGGCCGCGTATTACATTCGTTCACATTCACTTCGCTATTCGTGAGTTGCTTATTCAAGTATAGCTATACGCTAGATTGCATGGAAAAACGACTGATGATTTACTCGAGAATAAAATCGTAGTATATATTATTTTCCGTATAGTTATTCTTGTATAAATTCAGGTTTGGTCGAATCTACCCTAAGGTGTTTATATTTACCTTGACAGTATTGTAAATTACTTGCTATTGAAGATGAAGATGTATGAAGTTTTCTATCTGAATATGTTCTCGTATGATGCGCAAAATTAAGAGCAGGATGTATAGAGCTTCTAATCATTGAACAAAGTACATTGAAAAAGTATTTCGAATTCGATTCACTTTAAAAACCTGAAATAATTTAAGATACGTATCGGTTCCGCTTAAAACAACCCCGTGTAAGACAATTAAAATGCGACAAAATTACTTTGAAGCACCAAGCAAACAGTAAAAGTAATGCCTTTTGTTTTTTCTCGAAGCGCTCCCCGCTCTCTTGAAGGTTGTAGTCGCCAACTCGATAAAATTCCCGTCTCGTTTATTTTAAGTCTCGCATTAACAACGAAGGTAATTAAGCATCGAAATGTCGCCGTAGTTGAGGCGTCGTTCTAAATAATCGTCGCTCGGCAATTTGCCTCATTATCTTCACGGTTTAAATCATAAAAAACCTCACTGAATGGCTACCTATATGATTTAGATCTGGAATTAAAATGCGTAGCAATTAATTAGAATGAAGCTCCGCTAATAACGAAACCCAAATATATTTAAAAATATTTACGTAAATATTTAAAATAATAAATAATCGTAAATATTTTATGTATGGGTTTAGGTAGGCTTAGCTTTCAGTGTTTGCAGCAGTTAATCTAGATTCTTAGTTCTTGTAAGACTAATTACGACCTAATGCCAGGACACGCTTCACATTCTTCATACCATTCAACTCAAGAAAGAAAACCCAAGTAACTAATTGCAGGCCTAAAAAAATTAAGTCAACCATGTAGAAATTACCAAACAATGCAAGTGTTTCTAATTAAAGCACGATGTTACTCTTCGACTAGAGCAATCCCTGGTATTCTACGGTTTGTAAACGCTTGTAGCGCGCGCACGACGCGATCCGAACAAAAACTGAATTGCGCTAAATTCAATTGGTTAATCAATTCAATTAATTTGAAGGGATAGCTACCGAGCGATCGAAGCAGCTCAGTAATTGGAACGATTAATGTACAGTCCGAATGAGCCATTCTTTCTTTATATCGAGATCGAACATATTGAAGGTATGTTTGGAATGAATCGGCCTGAAAACTGACTACCTACGCTTTGTTGGGCGCAGATAACATCTACAGAGAACCACTAAGATATTTAATTAGCTAGATTGTTTTATTCTAATAGAAACTATTTCCAGCCTGTGTTAATGTTTCTTTGATTTGAATAGTCTGATTGTATTAAAATCAGTAATCTTACATAAAATATTAATTCATTTATAAACAATTAACTTATTTATTGGTCCATAAACTACTTCCATTATTACGAATGATTTAACGTTAGTCTTAATTTATATCGTGACAATAAAACAATAGACGTAAGCCAAGATTATTTTAAACCACCTATTTCAAAAAGAGATCATTTGATTAAAAAACGAAAAATATAGGTAAACTTCATTCCCTGATGCTATTTTCTACTCAATTTTCTAATTAAACACCGATTCAAATACTTCATTCATCATCAAATAACTTAATTGACGATGATTCTCTTAAATAAGTCCTACCATCACAAATCAACATTAACTAAAAGAATGACAGCTTAATACATGACATGACAGTCTTCAGCCTGCGTTGTCAAAGTGACGTGACCACGTGCGTTTGCGCCGCTCGCGCCTCCGCCGTGGGTGGTGGGACCGACCTTGTTTTTTCGCATTTTTTGTCTAACGACACATGATGACCATATAAACAGCCTTAGGCAGACCACCGACATGCACGGATTGAGACTAAAACCAACTTTTGGGTGGCGCGAGGATATAAGAATTAAAAACAAACAAACAGCCCGATCCAATTAATTATATCATGAAACTGTAGATTGAGTACTGAATTATGTAGGAGTGCATCTCTACTTTATTGAGTTTATCCCAAACATCTAAACCAGAATAATAGCTTTCTCTATACAAATTATAATTACAATCACCATCACGTATTTTTTCAGTAAATTACATACAAACTAGTTACTAACGGTCTAAAAACTCTCTACACACTGCATTATGTAAATATAATGAATAAATCAGAACTCATTACCATACTACCTTGTAGAGCACTTCTTAGTGTTTGTATACATTCGACATCATACGAGGGTCTTTCTCATATTTACAGAAATTACAACTTCGAAGTAGGTACCCCAGACCGGAGGTGCTCAATTTCGGGTTCTGTTCAAATTGCCATTATTAAAAGCCCACCAATCGGCCCACCCAGATAGCTCAAAACAGTATTTAAGTCAATTGCTTTATTAAAAAGTGAAAAAGTACAAAAAATATTTATTAAAACAAAGCTGTCTAAACTCGTCATTATGTTCACAATTGAGATGCACCTGCAGTTTTTAGTGGGACGGTCATGTTGCTACCAATATCTAATTACATGTAAAATTGGTTTGAGTGACTTTTCATATTTACGTAGGCTTTTTTTCAAAAAGGTAAACATTAAAGTTAATTTCAGAAGGAAACGTTAAGCAGAGTAGGTAACTATAATGAAAACATAATAAGCCATGGAAATTTTTAATGTAGCTTTATCACAAGTATAGATCGTAACTATAAGTTCCTAGAGTCATTTTAAATTAATTAAAAACAAATATAAATTGAGGAGCAATAAAAGATAAGGATTTAACAAAAACCATTATTAAAATAACTTCAACATACCGTTAAATTTGAATTAGATTTAAACGGAAATAAAAAATAAAACATGTTAGCAAATTATTTTCTTTATCGAACCCAATACGACCACTGACGCTTAAATGTCTTCCATGTTAATTCAAATTACTTTCGAACAGCTTCAACATAATCTTAAGTCTGATCTGACATGGATTTCGCATATCCTTTTATATAATCTTGCTTGTAAAAAAATCAAACCGTCCTCGACAAATACCTACCTAAATGCTACAGATACTTCTAACCCGGTGGGCCTAAGTTTGATCAAAATTCGATCAGCAACCTCCACGACTACCTAGATTTCGTACTACGGAGGTTTATAAAAAGGAAATGAACTGGACCACCGCTGACTTAGCTTTATAAAAAGTATAATAAAATGTAACTATTTAATCTTTATTGAAGCATATTGTGTGGTAAAGTTTTTTAATGCAATCCTTTGAGTATTTTTTTTATTCACTGTTACGTAGTTCTTCAAAGTATATACGACTACTAAATGTGTTGATGATTTCTGCAGAATATCTTCTTCTTCTATATCTATCTATACTTATAATAAATCTGTAGAGAGGTCAATTCTGTACATGAAATATATTTCCAAAATAACTATCAGGGGGTGATTAGGGATCGATACTGATGCCAAAAATGCAATCAGTAAAATTTTTGTCTGTCTGTCTGTCTGTCTGTCTGTCTGTCTGTATAAACTCTATAGAAACAAAAACTACTCGACGGATTTTAACGAAACTTGGTACAATTATTTGTCATACTCCTGAGATGGTTATAGTATACTTTTCATCACGCTACAATCAATATGAGCAGAGCAGTGAAGGGAAATGTTGTCATTTTGTTTAAACGCGCTAATCTCAGGAACTGCTGGTCCGATTTAAATAATTCTTTCAGTGTTAGATAGTCCATTTATCGAGGAAGGCTATAGGCTATATATCATCACGCTAAGACCAATACGAGCGGAGCACCACTATTCCACGCGGACAAAGTCGCTGGCAGAAGCTAGTCTATACTTATAATAAATCTGTAGAGAGGTCAATTCTGTACATGAAATATATTTCCAAAATAACTATCAGGGGGTGATTAGGGATCGATACTGATGCCAAAAATGCAATCAGTAAAATTTTTGTCTGTCTGTCTGTCTGTCTGTCTGTCTGTCTGTATAAACTCTATAGAAACAAAAACTACTCGACGGATTTTAACGAAACTTGGTACAATTATTTGTCATACTCCTGAGATGGTTATAGTATACTTTTCATCACGCTACAATCAATATGAGCAGAGCAGTGAAGGGAAATGTTGTCATTTTGTTTAAACGCGCTAATCTCAGGAACTGCTGGTCCGATTTAAATAATTCTTTCAGTGTTAGATAGTCCATTTATCGAGGAAGGCTATAGGCTATATATCATCACGCTAAGACCAATACGAGCGGAGCACCACTATTCCACGCGGACAAAGTCGCTGGCAGAAGCCAGTCTATACTTATAATAAATCTGTAGAGAGGTCAATTCTGTACATGAAATATATTTCCAAAATAACTATCAGGGGGTGATTAGGGATCGATACTGATGCCAAAAATGCAATCAGTAAAATTTTTGTCTGTCTGTCTGTCTGTCTGTATAAACTCTATAGAAACAAAAACTACTCGACGGATTTTAACGAAACTTGGTACAATTATTTGTCATACTCCTGAGATGGTTATAGTATACTTTTCATCACGCTACAATCAATATGAGCAGAGCAGTGAAGGGAAATGTTGTCATTTTGTTTAAACGCGCTAATCTCAGGAACTGCTGGTCCGATTTAAATAATTCTTTCAGTGTTAGATAGTCCATTTATCGAGGAAGGCTATAGGCTATATATCATCACGCTAAGACCAATACGAGCGGAGCACCACTATTCCACGCGGACGAAGTCGCTGGCAGAAGCTAGTACTAAAATAAAACTATGTATGCTAAAGCAAAAGTTTTGTTGAAATGCAATTTGTGTCATTCACATTATGTAAACATTTTATGGGAAACGAGTTTATTATACCTATGTATTAACTTTAAGCTGAACCCATTGATGCATGATACAAAAATCTCTTTTGAAAAGATTTTCATTTTTCAGTAAGTAATAAGTTTTGTGCTGGTTATAATACGATTTTTCCTTGTATAAACTAGTAACTGAAACCAAAATAATTCTAATTAAATGACTCTTATGTTCTAGTTTAATTTCAATCAACACTATATAGGAAACTAGTAATCATTGGTAATACGGCAATTTGCATGCGGCCGCCATCCTCCCTACTCATTAGGTCGTGTCACACGTCATAACACTGATTAATTGGCCTCCGACGCTTGATGCGAATACAAAGAGATGTAAAAAAACAATGACAAGCAAGCAACGACCTTTCGGTAACGAGAAGCCGTCAGTCAGGCGGGCGCGCCAGCCAGCATACACTTGACAAGCTCAATTTATATGCAACTCGATGCCTACACTCGTTCCCACTTGAATGATAGGCAATAAAGTCACGGTATCGATACCTATCGAAATTATCGCCGAATATTTTTCGAAACATTATCATAAAATATCGTCCGTATCTACGTAGTTTCTTTTCGATGCAAATCTTAATGCGAATTTATATCTCGTGCTCATTAAACGGGTAATCGATGAGGCTGTTCAAATAATATATTCGAAATCGAGTGGTATTGGGCGAAATTACACGGGTACCGGCATTATGATAAGCAAGACAGTAGTTAGTAACAGCGCCCGAGGACGGCGCTCCACTTGGGTGGCACGGCAGATGTTGTTCTGATTGATAAAAAAATCACATTTCAATTACTTTCATCGTTAGTTCATATTACGGACATTACACGTAAACACATCATCTTATGAATTTTAATGAGCTATGTAATGAACGTGATAAGATGAGCTGAGTCTCTCGAGTTTTGTGTGGAAAATATTTACTGAGCGGGTATCATGTTACCACTTTCTAAATTAATAATTACGTGCCAGACGACAACGGTTGCTTCCAGTTTATTTATATTTGCGTAATATTGCAGAAGTTGATGTTTATTAAATGATGAGACTCGTTCTTGAGGAAATTAATCTTGTATAATAGGTGTTACCAACAGCGGGCGGGACACCTATCACCTATAAGATTTATACGCATACACGACAAAATTTATCTAAGAAGTTATCATCTCATTTTGGTTTACTGGCAATTTTTTTTTGGTTCTAATTAAAATTTTAAAGCGAAGAAGTTAAGTATCTGTTAACAATTCAAATTGAGTAGTCACTCAATGCAAATCTTAAACATGAAGTTAGTTAACTACTTACTTGGAACCAAACAGTTCCAAGTACAACGTAATGTATGATGGTTGAGGTTTAGAAGTTTATACCATCGTGTTTCAGCGCTTCTTGGTTTTAAAAGCATATTTATTTTTGTCAGACGTACGTAAATCTTATCGCTTCCAAAACATAAGTAATTTATATTATACTTTTGCCAAAAATAAAACCACGGTCGCGTTCGTAGACATGAAAATTGTGTAAATAATTAGCGGAGTCGGCGATTGTAGCAAATTGCAGCTGCAGGTGCAATAATTCTTCAATACCCGCCATTAGTGTCCGGACAGCGCAAACAAACGGTTATAATTGAATGTTTGACGAATTAGTTCGACCACCGACGGAGACTACGCGGTGGTTCCACTGGAATATAAGGGGGAGTTGTTTGAGAATGCAAAATCAAAACAGACGTAACAATATAAAATATTTCAATTATTTATACAAACTCCAAATTTTCTGCCTACCTTTCCAAGAATATATGCATTATGAAGAGACTACAACCTACTCATAATCTACAAACCAAAACCGGCCAAGTGCGTGTCTGGCCACATGCAGTAGTGTAGGGTTCCGTAGTAGCTTTTAGTTAGTCGACTATAACTCTGTAACCGGTTAAGCCTACTTAGTTGTGATAGTTTTTCTTGTAAGTTCATTACATGTGCTATGTCTGTGATTTTTTCACATTTGTAGGGACAGCCATTCAAAAGTTAGGGGGGGGAGATGCGAAACTATAAGGGTTCCTTGTCGACTACGGAACCCTAAAATGGATAAACCAGTTTACCTTACCTGGTTAACAACGAAACTGCTATTTCTTATCAAACGTTTAAGAACGCGAAGTTAAAACACAAAGGTACTGCAGATCCTAGCCTTCCATTACAAGTAACTGATTATATCAGTTCCCAGTAGGAGAGCGTGACAACACAATGTGAAGCCATTGGCTATAGTGAGACAAGTAATTATACGCATGGGACAGAACTAATTATTGACGCCTGTTGAATTTATGCATTGTAACATGTTATGTTTGAAATTTCCTTTTTTTGTCCTTCCTAACCTCATGTCTAAGGGTCGTCGTGACCTACAGAGTACAGATGCAACGAGCATGTCAGGTCTTTCCAAGTGTTTCTATTTTGAAGAGGTGGAGCGCCGCTGAACACCAACCAACACGAGTTTTCGCCTTATTCCTTATATTTATTATTTAATGTAATTTTCCATGAAAAGGAAATACCAGAAAACTTTTCAGTTTTACTACATATATTTCATAATGTGGATCTTCTGGCTAACAGTATGACAAACACGCTTTTTGATGTGCTCTACGACGCAGCAGTATCCAAAGAACACTTCTCTCCATCTGGGACTCGAACCCAGGACCTCGTTTTCAGCAGTAATACAACCACTACAGTAAGAAAGCTGTAGTTGTTCCTTACGTTGGTACGGCAATAGACTTTAAAGTTTAATGGTAGAGCTTCTAATTGATATAAGCAGTGTTTGGGGTGTTATCTATAATAATATATAGTAAGATTTCTCGTTTTATGTTTCATAATTTGGGCTTCCAAAATGTTGCTGAATGGTCTTAGGTGGATTCGGCACAATTTGACAAAACGATTTGTCATGACACTGTCGTGACTACAGAAGTCTACTCTGACTACGAAATATAATAGAATATAGGCCAATGCACTTTCATGTCTTTAGTGTCCTGAAAAGTATTATAGGTATTTTAATCATAATAAAATCACTTCCTATATTCATAATTTTATTTCTAGATTAATGGCATATTTCTTTTAGGTACATCTTCTTATATTTATTACACATAATCTTAAATAATATCACGTTATTCTTTTAATAATTTACATTGAGACGGCAAATTGTTATAATTGTTTACAATTAAAATAAACTACATAACTGTTCATACAACATTCGATTAATTATTATAAGATGCAAACATAAATACACATCATTTGCCATATTACTTAGGTAAGTAGTACTATAAAGGCTTAATTTTTCTTCACTCATACAATTAAATTAACCATATATCTAAATGTATGTTAAAAATAAACTGTCCTCGTTCGGTAACTGGTAAAGGAAGACCATAATGACTACTGGTTTATTCCGGTAACGTAACTAAATGAATATTGAGCGTAAAATCAGTCAATCATAAATCATTGTGATCAACTATATATTACATGTTAAACATTATTATACGTCTATGTAATGGAAGACTATACGATTTTGCTGTATAAGGCACACCGAATTCTATCATATCAATTACAATCAAACATTGACCGTCGAGCGCTCAATATTTGCATAAACTCGTATTTACAAAAGCTTTAAGCAAACTAATTGTAAAATGAAGAAACATAATTAATGGCACTAGTTATTTACTAAAACTATTTTAATGATAACGTAGAAATGCTACGTCACGCTACGTAAATGATACATGAAATACTGCCTCAGATGTCATCCGCGAATATACACGATAGTAATCTATACGTAAAAACTAAAATAAACCTCTCGTTAAACAGAGAGGAATTATACAAACTCTCATCAAAATTATATCTATAAATTCTATCACACATTCTAAACTGTCCGATCAAGTAACTCAAGTAAAAGTAGCTCTCTTTGCCGAAAGCATTTATTCTGTATTATCTAACACTAGGAACTATATTCTGTCGATTTTGACATACTAATATATATACAGATAAAATATATCACAGAGTTATGCAAGGAATGGAGGGAGCGTCACCATGGTCTCCAAGGTTTTTCTTCTGGCGGTTGTTTTCTTGTGACGAGGGCAAGAGGTGCTGAATCTTCATTCGGTGGGGGAGGGGTCCCCCAACCTGAGCTCGCGGGGGAGTAGCAGCGAGTTTCCGAGGAGGTGGAGGATGATGCATCACGCGGAGATAGAGGGACCAGTGTAGGGAGGGCGCCCAAAGTGCTCGCGTTGACCCCCGCCGGTAAAACAAGTGCGATGTCGCCGTTGGACAACCTCGTCGGTACTAGACGGACGCCCGAGCCAGGACCAGCTGAAATAACAGACAACCATTAGAACATACATAAGGAACACAAACACGAGACTGATATCTAATTGATTATTTGCAAATGATTATTATTTGTGTGAATATTCGATTCGGTCTTCCAATCAATTAATATTAAAGTAGGTGCTTTATAGATATTGATAAAAAATCATTAGCATGGCTTGATACTCACCAGATATAAAAATAGTTGAATGTGGAGTTTGAGGAGCGTCTTCAGCGTCCGACGGCGGCGTGGGAGCCCCGGCGGGCCTCGCCCCGGGCGTGTTGACGCACCCTTCCAAATGCCTGACAAGCCTTCTCCTGAGCGCTGGCTCGATTCCTTGGAACTTCGATACTTCGGTGACGCAGTGCCTGTACCCGGCCCGGAACCGGTCCGGCGAACCCGCACCTTCAGACCGAAGCCCTTCTAAATGCTTCACTGTCATTTCTAAGATATCAGCCTTTTCTAGTTTTGAGTGTCTCGCCGGCTGTAACAAGGACAAACCAATTGTTAAGAATAGTTCAACTTAAACCTTCAACTCTTTATATAATAATCCCGTCTTTAAAGAAAAACTCAGTTTTTGTGTTAGGATAATTAATGCCAATATTCATTTGTATAATATTCGTCTAGAGTCTAGACAGACAGTAAACGGTTGAATATGTAGGTACCCGAAGATTAAATATTTAATGTTAACTTACGTCTTTTTTCATAGCATCTAAAATTAGCGCCTTCAGTTCATTAAGGCAGTTGTTGATGCGCGCCCGTCGCCTCTTCTCCATAATCGGCTTGTTGCTCTGTAACAATATGAAGATTTTGTTAATAAACAGTAAAGTTTCAAACGTTTAGTTGATAATAAGCAGGTATCCTTGCGACTTGCGTCAATACAGCGCATTTGCATCCATTAGCAACACGTGTACGAGCTAAATGTTACACGCAAGGTTAAGGCTAAGTCTAGCATACAGACGCAGATAGGATAATATTCACTATCCTAACACAATCGTATTGTATAGTCACGCAACGTATTGGTTTCCAAGCGGACAAAATTTAAGTAACACCATGCTAAATATATTATCAGTCATACGAGTTCGTGGTAGGTAGGTACATGTATTGTGCTGTGTGATTTATGCTGTGTTTAAACAACATTGTTATCGCTTTATCGCCGGGTGACACCAAGTAAGGCGCGTGACAAAAAGAGCCATTAATCTCTGGTTACACGCCGGTGACGGCGCGTGCGACTGCCTCAAGGTGAAGGTCGTCCGTGTCGTGATTGGCTGCGCGCGCGCCGTGACGCTGAATCACGCGTGGCGGGACCACGTGACGATCAAACTAACGATATTAATGTGTAACATAGCGACGCCATCTCTTTGTTATCCTGATAACTGCCTGCGTGTTTCAGCTCTAATCAACAATCGGCGTTGATTCTGTATCGGTCCTTGGCGCGTGTCCAAAGCAAAAGATCAAATAATTTTTATATGAAAATTCTCGGAATTGGCACTATGTCCGATAAATAGTGGACTGCTTGTCTATCACATTTGATCTTCTATAAAGTTTCGTTAGCATAGTCGTGCGAACTACACAAACGGTTACGTGTTCAAAATTAGCTCTCGCTAACGTCTGACTGATACGCCAGAGTCAGACGAGTGAAACGGTTATATTTTCGCACAAGTGAAAATATAGAACATGGTAGAGGTGTGTAGGTATGCGAGGGCGGGAAATGTTCGACGCCTTCCGCACGAGACACTGCTTCCGTACTCGAGGATAGAGCCCCTATGTTTTATGGCCTGAGCTTGCATGTGAAAATAATTAGCGTCTTGATAATAATGTACGAGTAGGTAAATATATTTGCTCAACTTCTCAACATCTCTGAAATAACATTGCAAATTGCAAATCACGATCTTACAACCTATTTGTATTTTTATATTTTAAATACATAACGCCACGCCTTCCCAACTCACTATGTTCAAGTCCTACGTAATAGGGACGAGCCTATTTCCATTAAGTAACATAAATGCGCACAAAGGACTGCTATGCTACTGAGGAATTTCTTATGTAAAAACTCAATAACATTAAAAGTATTTTATTTCATTTCAGTTACGAAACCGACGCTTTAAACAAGTTAACAATAGATAATATAATCCGTTACATCAGTTCGATGGAAAAAGAAAATCTCGCCATAGATTTTCTAGTTTATATTTTCTTGACGCGTGTGCCCGAAGCGTGGCTCACGTAGCGCACATTAACGTAATTACAGTGGTGTGCAAATTGATGGACACAGTCGCGCGCGACATTCCTCTCGCCTTCTGTTAGTGTTTATTGAGAGGTGACAAACAGATTGACATACACTTTATTAATGCTGTTAAGTATTCATGAAGATTTAATGGTGCGTCGATATTCTATTGCCTGGAGGGAACGCTTAGAAGAAAATTCTGCTGGAAAAGTTCTGTCCTATGAATTTTATTAAAGTTAACTAGAATGATTTGATTAATGTGTAGAATCTGTATTTCATTTATGTGTAATCAATACTCGCAAAACAAGATGATACCTATTTAATTTAATAACACGCGTGCCAACATCGTAAATGTTTAAGATTATCATAAATATGAAATATTTTATTATTAATAAAAGTTTTACACAAATAAAAAACATGAAAGAGAAAATTCACATAGAAATGAGCCCGTCTAGTTTTCCGCAGATCGTAAAGACGCCGTGCCGCCGCGGCGCCGTTAGCCGAGCGGAGGCGTCGGGCGGCGGCACGTGCGACCGAGCGCCCTGCGGCGTCGCGGCGGGCGCCCCGATATAGCGAACCCACACACACGTACCCACACCACATCTACTACCACCCACTTTACTGCCGCCGCAAATGAATTACATACGCGCCATTTCAATTATCACGTATATTTCTGTATATATTAGCTGCTAACAAAATACCTGTCATGCGATTCAAAGGAAACATGACGTTAGTTACACGCTTACATATTACAATCACCTTTGCAAAATGTCAATAACAAGTAGCTTGTTTGAGTGTATCCACTATTCTACATTCATGTCAATTGTATATTCGTATTTATTCTGTATCGCTTGTCGTTACTAATAGAAATTCGGAAATTTTCTTTCAAGGTATAGATACCAGCTACTGACGAGCGTTCAAAGTTTGGTAGCGAGGAGTCAATGAGCCAATGACCCAAAACAAAAAATGTTATCTGCTGAGACTGCACGCTATCTGTCACGCACTCACGGCCGCAGCCCGTTCCACGTGAGTGTTGACCCGATAACGTCAGCTGATAGTCTCTGATAACAGGTGTGTGATAAGGTTTTTTAGACGAACACGCAGGCATTTAATCTATACTTATAATAAATCTGTAGAGAGGTCGATTCTGTACATGAAATATATTTCCAAAATAACTATCAGGGGGTGATTAGGGATCGATACTGATGCCAAAAATGCAATCAGTAAATTTTTTGTCTGTCTGTCTGTCTGTCTGTCTGTATAAACTCTATAGAAACAAAAACTACTCGACGGATTTTAACGAAACTTGGTACAATTATTTGTCATACTCCTGAGCTGGTTATAGTATACTTTTCATCACGCTACAATCAATAGGAGCAGAGCAGTGAAGGGAAATGTTGTCATTTAGTTTAAACGCGCTAATCTCAGGAACCGCTGGTCCGATTTAACACTAGAGCGCACGCGCGCTCTACTATAGTAGAACGCACATGTATTTTTGCGTGCCCCTCTCTCATTTCTTGACCTTTCCCCCTGCGCCTCTAGATAAGCCTCAAAAACTAAATTACGCAACGGGTTAGTGTGGCGCCAAACAACAACATGGGCCCATACTTCTGCATTTTCCCCCCAAAGTCTCCATTCTACTATAGTAGTACGTGCGAGTATCGGCGGAATGAAAATTTATGAAGGTAAATAGTTATTTATTTTAAAATATTTGGTAATAATGATAATAATATTGTTTTTTATTATACTATTTTAAAAGTTTTGTATATGAGTTGTTATTATCGGTATATTTTGCTATATATTTCATGCTTATTTTGGTTTTTAATGATTTTTTGGGAAAATATGCATCCACACTTGGAAAGTCAAGTTTTGAGGTGGCTAGAAGAAGATGATGGTGACGATGAAGTTCTACCGAGTGAAGCAGATGACGGAGAAGATAACTGCATGGCTTCCGCGCTAATACCTATGCAACAAGATGGATCTGACTTCGTTCGCGAAGAGATGATAGAAGATTTTCATGTGACGACGACGGATCCCTCTCTGAACTGTCATAACTATAAAGCTTTTTGGAAAAATGTTACCTACTAGTACAAATATTTATATTGGTAAAACGCAAGACCATTTCCAAAGGGACAGAGATGCAAATAAAACTGATTTTGTTGAAATTAGAGCTCTGATTGCATTGTTGCTGGGGATAGGGATGTCACATTCTGGTCGACGTAATCTTGACTTGTGAAACCCCTCATGGCAAGACGATTGACATTGGAAAACCATCCTTGGGAACTAAAAAGTAAAACAAAATGGCTTTTGGGTGATCACTGATGAGTTGCCACGTAATGAACCTAACAGGCTGGGAAGAGTTGGAAAATGTTACATGTGCTCTCGAGCCCGTAATCGCTCCACTAAAAGGTGGTGTAAACGTTGTACCAGGTGGATCTGCCCTGATCACCAGGCTGTCCTATGCCTCTAATATGAGGAAGAAGATAAATAATAATAATAATAATAATAAACTTTATTTCAAGTAACCAAGACTCATATAAGGGTTAGTATTTAATACAATATTTACTTACAAACTATGTTAATAATACTCGTATATTTATAGATAAAAAGAGCGGTTATTCAATCACTGCTTCAGAATTCCAGCCGAAACTCCGGAGCAGCGATTTATTATACAACAGTCTAGCCTATTTGCAATCAAACTGATAATGCTATTGGAGCTGTCCCGCACCCTGCGCACCAAGGATGCACTTCTTTTTCGCATTATTGCAAAGAAGCAATCAACCTGCATTTGTGCAAACATACCTGATGCGCTACAGAAGCGAGGCAGCCCCATAAGCACCCTAAATGCATTATTATACTGGACGCGAAGGGCGCTGTAAGATTTTTTCGTAAAATTTACCCACAGGTTACAGGTGTAAAAAGAAGTACAGTAGGCTCTAAACAGCATGATTTTTACGTCGTTAGAAGCACGCGCGAACCTGCGGGCAATCATATTTGCTCTTACCGACAGCGCCCTTCGCTCCCTCTCAATATCGTTATCATCTCCGAGGTCAGTATTCAATACATGTCCAAGGTACTTGAATTGGTGCACTATATTTAGGGGTACATCATTCAGTTTGACTGGAGGTACAGTTTTCGGGGTTTTTCCACTAGCTCCAAACACCATGACAACACTCTTCTTAACATTATATGATAAGCCATGTGCTCTGGCGTATTCTTCACATATATTTACCAATTTTCTCAAACCACACACTGAGGCACTGAGCAGCACCATATCATCTGCATAGCTTATATTGTTAACACATATACCATCAATATAGCAACCGGCTCTGGTGCTGCTCAGCTCCTCAATCAATTGATCCATGTATAGATTAAAGAGAGTAGGAGAACTAAGACCCCCTTGTCTCACTCCACACTCCAATCCATAAGGGCTTGAGTAAGCCCCGTCCCATCGAACACTGTTGACTTGGTTCCCATACCAATATTTAATAATATTGGTAACTTCTGGTGGAACTTGTGCATCGATAAGCTTTTTCCAAAGAATGTCATAGGAAACCAAATCAAAAGCGCTCGACAGGTCGAGAAAACAAGCGTATACAGGTGTCCTGCGTTTTGTGTAATAATCCACAGCGTGCTTTAAACCCAATATAGCACTTTCCGTTGACAAGCCTGGTTGGAATCCAAATTGATTGTCATGTAATTGAATATGCTTATTTAATTGTGCATTAATAACACTATCCAGTACCTTAGAAATCACAGTGGCTAGTGATATTGGCCTGTAATTATTTTTATCAGTTAAATCTCCGGTCTTATTTTTTACTATGGGCACCACTATTGTTCTTAACATATCATGTGGTAAATACGCATGACTAATACACAGATTATAAAATAAAGATAACACTCGAGGTAAGTGCGGACCTGCAAACCGAAGATGCTCAATACTGAGTCCATCGTGTCCAGGTGATTTACCTCTTGACATCAGCTGTATAATACGTGTGATTTCCTTAGCACTACTTCTAACTCCTAATGCCCCTTTGGACTCAGCATTAATCATCGTCCGGGATGGACCCAATGACGATTTCATTTCAAATTTATTTTTGAAAAGATCCGCTATCCCTTTGGGTTCACTTATACCAGCGACACACACAGAAAGACCTGGCTTATGATTAAATTTATTAGTGTTTTTCCAAAATGTTCTAAAGTCTTTTTTTGAATAATTTGATGCCAATATATCCATTTTTATGTGATCTTCCTGATCTTGGCACCATTTGAGTCGCGATTTAAAGATCTTCCTCGATTCACACATTTCCTCATAAAGATAACCAGTTGATGGTCTACCGTACCAAGACCACATCTCATATTTATTCCTGGCCATTCTGTGTGCCTCGCTGACATATTTGTTCCACCCAATTACTACCTTAGATTTAATACTTTTACTTAAATCTCGACTAACCATTGATGATTCACATAAAGCCTCAACAATTTTCTTATACAATTGATCTATGTGATTTCTATGATTAAGGTCTATACACATATGATCGCAGCAGTATTGAAATTCCATTGGGAAATCTATCAATCTAAGTCGTTTATGACTTTCTTTTTTATATAATTCAATTTGTGCAGCGTCCCTATCTCCCCACATAACCTTGGTGTTTACATGTATACTAGAAACATATTTCTTCGGTACAACTACATCTAGATTACATTCGATTATCAAAGGTAAGTGATCTGACCACACAACATCGTATTGAACATATACTCTACTTACAGTTTGTGCCGCAGCCCTGGTCACCACACAGTGGTCTAGCCACCTGGTTGACCCGTGCGCCTGACTTACAAATGTGTAGTTGTCAGATGTCACTCCCAAAAGTTCAGTGTCAATACACACCCAGTCTTGTTCACTACAGAACCCCGACAACTCAACATAAAAATGTTCATTAGGGTGTGCATTGAAATCACCTAGTATATAAACACACTCTGTATTATAACTATCTATAATAGCACTCACCGCGCTGAGAATGTCCGTAAAACATGCCAGATTAATTGACACATCTGTAGGCATATAGATGCTAAACACTAATAAAGTTTTATCTTGCAACACTATTTTAATTGCGCTTATACGCGGGTTATCACATGGGATCACGGTAACGTTAGGATAGACACTCTTCCTCCACAACAACGCCACACCACCATACGGCCTGCCCCGTAGCATTCCAGTCGAAGTATCCACAGCTGTCGTCCCCGTGCAGTTAAAATCATCACTTATCGAGTTCAAATACGAAAGTTCATGCGATAGCAACCAGGTTTCTTGTAACGCTATGATGTCTATAGATTTACACATATGTCGTATGCTATCAATAGAACGTTTTACGTTCTTACAATTGAAGGTTGCAAATCTATGTATTGTATTATCCATTATTTATACTAGATAGACCGTCTCCAGAACCTATAGCAGGTCTGTTCATTAGTTTAGGTTGAAAATGCACAAACCTTCTAAAAATAATTCCTTGTGGCCACATATCATTATTTAAAAAAATATGCGCGGTATGTTGCAATACAAAGAACTTATATGCGTTATACTCAGTTGGTTTTTTCAAATTAATTTTCTCCAACTTAACGTTGATAGCTGTTTTTCTTTGTATATAACGAATAATGTCCTCTTCTGCAGTATCCTTATGTACGTTCGTTATAAAAATTGGTACTTTACGGTCTGCCGCTCTAAATTTTTCATCTGTATCAATAACACTTTTACCCATTTTTCCCCTAAAACGTTCATTGAATCTTCGTTTTCTATTCTTTACCAAGGTCCACTCGTTATTTTGAGTCATTGTCGTCTCATTGTCTAAGTAGTATTGTTGTGTAACAGCTGTGTTTTCTAACGGTTGTTTACATTGTACTTGCATCTGGTCGCCCAGCTGATTGTTCATTCCGTTATCTGTCAACTGTAATGACTCATGCTCTTTAACACATCGATCGGCGACGGCTCCTGCGCTGACTGACGAGTTCGGTAACGGGTTTTTATTCTCAATAACTATTTTGCAACCGTTACCCTCAGTTTGGTTTTTATTTTGATTTACACCGTAACTGATAATATTATCACTATAAGCTAATGAATTATGAGCAAGATTGTCGAAGCCTTTTGCTGGCATGCTGTTTATTTGGGATAGGCACAACGATTCATTAGCTCGGTTTGATCCTCTCTTCATGTTTACATTACGAGGTGATGTAGAAACTGACATAGTTTTTAACTCTTTTTTGAGTTCCTCCAATTGGTCTGTGGTGACATACGAAGCTCTAATATCTTTAATTGCAGCCTGTACCAGTACGAGATCTTTTAATATTTTTGACACATCCAAGTGATCAAAGGTTATAGGAGGCAGTTTTTCTAGATCACGGGCCACAAATACAGGCATCACATCGGGCTCAGTTACTTTGAACACACTGATAATATCATTTAACACTCGATTGTCTTTTCCTTGTCCCTTCCTTGCCGGTTTACGTTGATCTGACGGCAAAGATTCAAACAATAACGATTTCGATTTTTCAATCTGTACACTCGTGAATGTCGTCAAACATATTTTTACTAAACTATCTTCATCTATTATAGACAATTTGTTTTGTATGTAAGCCAGCATCTCATCGACGACAAGATTACAATTAACACACTTTAGCGTAGTCATTACGGATAAATATATTTACACCGTCACTAAGAGACACACGACACGAATGGCTGCGCGCGCGCGACTGAATAAAACGACTGACTAAATAAAAGTCTGAACATTAAATACATTTTTTTTTATAAGACCTGATATCAAACTTGCCGAAAATTATGTTTTTTTCATAGCAGTTACTAATATGTTCCTAAAATAGTTCGTAAGTGTTAAAAACTTATTTTTTTTAATAGAATTATATTTTTTTATAAATAAACTCTTAAAATCAACTTGTGTTTTTTATATCAATACCTTTATAGTTAAAAAAAAACACACTTAACTTTTTCTACCATAGTAGAGCACGCGAGCAAACTTGTCAAAAAAAGGGGCGCGTGCACTGTAGTGTTAAATAATTCTTTCAGTGTTAGATAGTCCATTTATCGAGGAAGGCTATAGGCTATATATCATCACGCTAAGACCAATAGGAGCGGACCACCACTATTCCACGCGGACGAAGTCGCTGGCAGAAGCTAGTTGATTACTATATAAACACACGAAGATATCAAATGTCGATGTCCGTCTGGATGACCCCCCACCCACACCATTTACATGAAACATAATGTTTGTCCTGCAATCAAATATAAATGTATTGTACAATCTGAAAGGTGAAAAATTAAATAGAGTTTTCGTTATTATCCATTATGTCCTCTTGACGCAACTACCAAACCATTTTGGTCTATCTAGCCAATATTTTTGTGCTTGTAGTAGGTACCTATTTGTGAATATTTTCCAGAATACATCGTGCCAAACACAAATAATGTAGGTACTCTGTGCTGTTTTGATCCTTACATAATGCTCTTGCATCATACTCTGGTCATACGCGTGCCGCTTGCGATTAATTACCGTTTATCATGATCACGCATTGTCCATCGTCCAGTGGTACTTCTGTGGTATCCAGTTCCCTATCGTTTACGTAACGTTTGGCCCGCCATGCGGAATGGATTTAGTCTCGGGGCGCCGCACACGTGCTGTCAGGGTTATCAACTGTCTGCGACCGACTGAGACGCAGCGGCTGCGTGCGCCATCATCGTTCCGTGAGATATGGCAATATTTTACAATATTCTTTGATAAGCCGCGCCTCCTTCACGGCTTTTATCATGCTTATAATCAATCAAGTATCACGCCTTAATCTTAGATTCTTCAAACTGGCAACGTTAGTATACTCAGAAGTAAATTCATATTCTATTCTTAACTATCAAATACATTTATCAATCACTTCCTACTGCATTTCCTACAAGTCTATACTAAAAGTGCCACATAGCACTCGGTACAAAATTCCCAGTGACATTCACAATTGATATTAACGTGAATTGAATGGGATGAGAGACATGATCAAGTCGTCAATTTCTGTTTACTAGGAGCAGCTGAGTCACGCAATGCACCCTGGTAACACAGAGTGCCGTGTCATTGGCGATGGCGCTCTTATACACAGGGCGCGACAACATTTTTCTAACTTTGTCTTTTTATTTTATTTTTATTTTGTTAAAGCAGATTTATGTCGCAACACTAGGCTGTGACAATGTTTACACTAGGTATATGAAATTCACACATATTTCTGATCCAATGGATTTAGTTAATAAATTAATAGAAAAAAATATTGCGATAACGAGAGCGTAAGGTAACCTACGCAATAATCCTGCAGCAAATAATGATGTATTATTGATGACGGTAAATCAATGTAGGTACATAAAAGAAATATAGTTTTGATCTGGTAAAGCTGCAATTTATATGGACATCATACAGTTATACGGATACAGTTTAGTCTCTATTGCATCCACTGCATATATGTATATAGGTACAGGCTCTACATAGACAGAGGCCAGGAGTGCCGCTTCTATTTTATTTCCAATCCCTATTCATTAGTGACTACAGCTCCCAGACCGTCCGCAGGTTGAGTGCCCCTGTGTCAGACGGTTATTTTGCTCTGTCTGGCAGTCGCCCAGTGGTCAATACACATTCGTATCGCCTAAATCTGCACGTTTGACAGCTCCGTGCTAATGCATGCGATTAATAGCGATGCGACGGAGCTACGCGACATGGCGCCGCGCCGACCTTCTGGAAGATAAGTCGTTTTATCTGCGCGTAATACATACTTATAACGTGTGTTGGTGTTGTCGGTAACGCTTTGTTCACCAACGGTCATATTATAAGTGATTCATGTTAGTTTGACGACGTAGGAAATTGTAATGTAACAAACATAGATATTTAAAATCGGCACAAATACGTTGGTACATCCAACGTAAACTATAAGTTAGGAGTATGAGGAAGTAGGAATTAAACATCCTATAACACTAACTTACAACATCAATTACGCCGCCTCTATCATTAGTCCTAATGATGGCTGTGAAGATTAATTAACGTATATTTGATGTGAAACGATTAATATTGAACGGTTGTATCTGAGATACTCGTAAGATGTTTATTTATATAGTGTTTAATTAAGAGACGTTAGTTCAATCTGCGGATTCACGGAATCCTCGAAATATCAGCAAGCAGAATACTTTGCAATATACATACATATAAATAAAAGGTTTGCTTGGAGTTATAACTCAAGGGTTGTAAAGAAATGTTCTTCGACTTTATGCAATTTGCCCGTTCTTGCTTTTTCATGTTAAATGTTATTAATTACACAAAAATAAAGGAAGACAGCAATTACAAACTATGATATGCTATTTATTAACCATAGAATACAAGCCCTAACATAATTGAAGTAGTGAAAGTTCCTCCAAAAGCATTTGGTTCCAGCTCTAAAACTGTAGCTACTTGAGCTCTGTAAAGAGTTCACCTTCTGTGTGAACACTGTCGACAGCCAGTTGGCACGGGTTGCCGGTGGGCAGCGGGCTGGCGCTGGCATGCGCTTGGCAGCCACGCGCCGGCCGCGGCGTCGCGTGCCAATGCGTGGGAGCGGACGGCGAACTTCCGCCACACTATAATAGTATGCCAGACGTCTAGATATGCTACCAGCTGATGCTTTTTTGTTTAGAGTAGCTAGACGTGTTATGACGATGTATTGGTACAAAATAAGTTTGACTCAGCACATAACATCATCTATGTGGACGAAGCGTTACAATCTTGTTCGCCGTTTCAATTACGATCCACAAAATTAACACATTCCCAAAGATATGATACTGTTAATTGTTCAAACAATAAGCCGAGAAAGCCGTTCGCTAAATAGTCTTTAAAACATTCTATATAAGGCGTGCTACAGGCCTACGACTTTTCCATGATACAATCGTGAAGCCTTATCTAGCATTGGTAAGTTACTGTAGGCAGTATCGGCCTGTGCCGTCGACGCGTGGGCGTTAGGCCGGTCACACGCGACGCGCCGACGGCTTATCTCACGGCAGCCATGATGTTTATCATCGCATGATGGATTGCCGGCCGCCTAATAGCTTCCTCCAGTCACAAGAGACCAGACGCGTGTAATTACGCGTCAGCATCCATCTACTGTCTACGTGTCTTGTAGCGTGATTAATATGGGTACTATGATAGATCACACAGTTGATAGGGGAGACAGCCTTTTAAATAGTATCAAATTAAAGGCAGAGCGTGTCTTGAGAGAGATAGGTCCTTTGTGCTCATTTTTACTACTCCTCTGACAAGCAATGACTCCGATTTAAAAGGTTGGATAGCTAATTAACTAGTATTAAGTAGCACCCAAATCTATTTTGTTCGCTATAGATATAAGGTTTGAAAAATGCAGAGCGAATATTTTAGATAATATAATCGCTCCCACTTCTAGTGCGACAGTCGTAAAAACACAACGCTGACATGTCTGGGGCGGCAACTCATTCATTATGCTATCCTATGACGCATTCTAGCGTCCTGGTGTAGGCGACGACTGGTAGGGGAAGGGGGGACGTTCCCACGACAATTAGCCCACGGCGCGTCACCCACGCGCTCGCCCACTCCTCCACTGACTCACGCTCCTACCGTCTGGACGGTATGGAGGGCTGGCGACTCGGTAATCGTATAATTTATGGATTTTGGCGTCGAATTTTAGAACGGAGGTATCTATATGTTGCAGAACTACAAACAATTTTAGAGTGACCAAAGCGATGGACAGACGACCTCAAAAGTATAGGGTTTAATGCTTATTTATTATATACTAGCTGTTTCCCGCGGTTTCACCGGCATCCCGACAGAACTACTTAGCGCACCCGGGTAAAAAGTAGCCTATGTTGTTCCTCAGGGTCTATTCTATCTCTGTACCAAATTTCATTTATATCGGTCCAGTAGTTTTGGCGTGAAAGCGTAACAGACAGACAGACAGAGTTACTTTCGCATTTATAATATTAGTAAGGATTCCTTATCACTGGGACATACTCGTATATCATATGTTTAGTACTAAGTTACAGAATTTGATTGGTTAAGTTTAGTAAAAAACACAAATATACTTATAGAGTAAATGGAAGAGTCCATCGTCAATACGTGAAAGTGCTCATTCATCTTCTCATTTAATATGGCAAACTGCAGCATCATAGTACACACTTGGCACATATTTCAGGAAGGTTTTCATGTATATGTGCTAGGCATACAAAACAAGGAAGCGCGGAACCGCGTGCCTTATCTTTATTACGCGTACCACATGAAATATAAGTACAATATGCTCCAATTTATCATTGGAGTGTTATAAGTTCACGATATCACACCACTACATAACCTCTTCATACCAATGGAGGATGATAATAGACTAGAATCCAGCAGGTGATAACCCTAGCCTGCTACTAAGTCGGTTCGAGTGGCTGGCAAGATAAGAGGGATGCGATGTGGGTGGCGCCGCGCCGGAGTGTTGCATTATTTGGTGTTAACGCGCTCGCGTAGGATTAACCACTCGAAGCCGAAGCGACGCTGCGTGGGAAAATGTTTGCGCCGTTTAAATGTTAATTAAAACTTGCAGCCCACAATGATTTAAAAAAAAACATTTTGTGTGATAAATAAGTCCTTGTATTGATTTTGCAGAATCTACAATTATTTATTGATCGAAGGTGAATTAAACGCCTTAAATTAAATATATATTTCAATAACTCGATCTAAAACATTTTGAACAAAAATGTAATTTCAATTTCTATTCGACATGTTTTCATACTGGCATCGTCTACGCATTAAATTCGCGCTACGCGTCACGGGTTTTCCTGAAAATGTCTCTAGTGACAAACGCTACAAATTTGCACTCACGTATTTATTTGAACCAATTCAAATGGTAAAAATAACCTTCACGCATTTATAGTCAAAAAATCATCGCTAGGATACGTTCAGTGCAACTGAAAAGTATTAAATATTTGTAAAATGCATTTTGATTAAATTAATCCACAACGTAAAAAACAGTTGAGAGATTATGTATATCCTAATATCGGCGTCGCAAACCCCCCAAGGGCTTCTTACCATAAAAGACCATCTAAATGAGAGCCTCTTAATGACCCGTTTAGGGAAATTTTCAAAGATTCTCTCCATCTAAATAGAAGTATAAAGGATACCATGCCCAGTTTAAGGCTAATTACAAAAAATATTTTATACTTTTTCGAAGCCTTATTTCTTAATTAATTTACCCTCCATTGTGATCAAAAACAAATGGGTTGGTAGGTAGCTAGCATACATCTATGAAGTTTCAAGTAGGTAGGCTTTTCAAAACAATAAATAAGTCAGCTCCAAAAGAACGGTCTATTT
This sequence comes from Pyrrhia umbra, assembly GCA_963891755.1. Lineage (NCBI taxonomy): Eukaryota > Metazoa > Arthropoda > Insecta > Lepidoptera > Noctuidae > Pyrrhia > Pyrrhia umbra. The sequence continues at coordinate 5,866,162 of OY982930.1, forward strand.
AAATAATCTGCTACATTTAATTGAAAATGTCCTGAGCGGGGCTTGACTAGGCAATTGTGGACCAAGACATATATACAATTCCTACACAGTACATGAGTAGAACGGTAAGCATATCCCGCATAGTGATTTGCACGTCTCGACGAAACCGTGACCACTCTGTCAGTTCGCGTCACCTCGCTAAAATATTAACGTGATGCACCAACCATGCTCAGAGCTAGGTATGAATATATTCTAACCTAACTTAAATAATAAACTTACGATCGTGTTGCCACAGAGATATACGCAGGAAAATACATCTTACCACATCCTACGTACTGGATAAAAGAAAACAGATTTCAGACAGTTAATTTTCAGATAAAATATAATAATGTTGGATTTTAATAATTCAACATTATCTTATTAAATATAAAAGTTAATTAATGTCACAGACGCTACAATTCTACGAAGCGCGACGTAGACTCTACGTCGTAGATTTCAGGCTACATGTACTGAACTGAACTTAACAGTAACTAATGAAATTAAAGTTGAGGCTACGTTAAAAAATAAATATTATAACGTTATGTCACAGCCAAATAAATATTAAAAAAAATATAGAGAAAAAATATATTTAAAAAATATGCGCGTTGATGTCTTTCTTTAATAATACAGATTACGTTTATGAATTACTTCAAAAAATATTATACTTTCTAAATATCTGTGTGAAAAAAACAAGTTTTAACAAACGCTAAATAAAGTAAACAAACAACAAAACTTACCCTCCTGTTATCACCACTCTTCTTCTGCTCAACCTGCGTTGCTGAAGGGCTCATATTCACCACCACAGGGTTGGAGGCGGCCTGCTGAGGGCTACCGGCAATACCCGTCACCATAGTTTCTATTTAACACTTCACTTATAAAAACATCCAAATATCAAATATGTGCGTCGTACGTAAGAGCAATCACAGCATCATTAGATTAGGGAGCGTGTTGTACGTGCGCACGGTCCCGCGGTCGACGCGCGACTGAACGCTGGTCGCGCGGCGCGCCGTGACGCGCGGCAGGCACGCGCGCGGTGCACGCGGCGCGGGCGCGGCGCAAGGCGTCTCGCGTGCCTCCGCGTTATTATACCAAGCTCCATTATCGTACGTCACGTTTTGTTTCTTTTTTGTGTGAGATTAGTGTATTATGGTAATGACGTCATCACTCTTTTAGATAGTTTATGTTAGGAGTAACGTAATCCCATAGCTATAACCTTTTCTGGTGCCAGGATTTCAACATCAGTTCGATAGTTGTGGGTCATTCGATATCTACCTAGCTAAGTAGAAATGGACCATAAAGTTAAAATAAAATCGATACTGTGAACAGCTCTAAATAGTTGACGCAATTAGCAAAATAATTGAATGAGAATCATCAGTTGTTCGTAAGTATGTAAGTAGGTACCTAATATAAATATCTTTGATAAAAGGCAATGACATTAGTGTAGGTACTAAAACTGAAAGTCTTTGAACTGTAACTTCAGTCATCGCAGCTGAATTACGCTTCATTATTATCTGTATCAGCCGCCACAGGTCACGTTATCGGCAGTGGAGCCGCGCACTTATTATTCAAACACAGCCGAGTCTGACATCAGTCGCGACGCCGCTCTCCTCTAATGTATTGACACTGAGCATAAATTTGTTCGCGTCTACCGACCGACATCAAAGCGGCCGCCCGTCGCTGATACAGCCTCTGTTTTGCATATGCAAAGGTTCGGGCTGGCCCACCCGCTAGCATTGTCCTACATGCTTGAGATCTTTATTCAAATGATCTATTGTGTTACTGAACGCAGCTAATTAGGGCTTAAGAAATGTCAACTACATAGTGATGTAAGGACGGGAAAGTGCTTAGTGCACACCAAGCTCACTAATTAGTACCTAAATGTACATTCACGGTTCAAGCCTAACCAGCGCTATTGTTGTAAAAGTTTAGTTACAGTATTCTTAGACTATAGCCCCGTTTATACCGAATGTTAAGGTAGTCTGTGATATTTGCACTATCATATGGATTAGCTACATACCCCTACTGCATTAATGAAGGACCACCGGATTCATGAATTTATAGATGGACATCGAGATCCTTTTTAAAAGTTGCCTGTTGGATCCACCACGCAACCAGTGTGGTAATGTAGGCGAATGTATCCACATTCAACAGAACTTCCAGTTTTGACCTACCTGAAAATGTAATACAAGAAAAAGCTAGTTACTACGCATACATGCACGCGTTGCTCTATTTGGGATCATCTCAGAACCGGTGGTGATCTGAAGCAGAGCATATTACCATTAGGTACGCTAATTAAAATATTTGAAACGTTTCCCTGTATCTTTCTAGAAAGATGGATTAGATGTTTTAAGTCCACCTTTTTAGTTGAGTCGACATTCTCGACATTTCATTTCAACACTTATTTAGTGGGACTACATTATGTAGTTGCATAGGTGGGTGCGGAAGACGTTTAATCGTAAATAGTGAGCTTCCATAATGACTGCAATCTATCTATAGCACCCAATATTCACCACAAGGGAGCGCTATATGAAAAACAATAATAACAATATATTGCGTATTGCCCTATAAAAAAAAAATAACCGTTCAATTTTTATTATACTTATCAGATTTCTTAGAATATAACAGTGTCGATTCATTGCGGTATTTTCGGAAGGAAGAAAAATAACAGACTGTTACAATTAACGGACAACATATTTTTTACTACAGAGATCTTTTACTTGTTTCGGTGCGTCGCCATAAAACCTTTTTAGACAAAAGTCCTGCTCTATTTAACAAATTTTTATGAGTTCAAAAATAGAGCATTCTTTTAAATTCGTTGGCCAGGTTTGCTGTTACAATTTTTTCTTTTGTTTATTTTTTATCGGCGTTGTGCCGTTACCAAAACAGTTTTGTTTTCAATACAAAACTTTAACGAAACATTAACTTATTGTAAAAAAAAAATACTTATGTAAAAATTCTAAGACTAAATCGGTAGCATCTTAAACGCAATCTCGACCTAGTTTCTTACCTATGTACAAATGCAAATTAACAGCTAAAAGCGATGTGCGAGAAGATTTTTCCTTTACCGTAAAAGGTGTTTAAATGAAATGAGGTTTTCCTTTAACGTCAAATGTTTATTTACTTCTTTAAATTTCTCGAATTTAACGAATCGGTTACCTTGTTTATACCTTATATTCGAAGGGCCAATACGTACGGTATTTAGTGGTAAACTTCTTCAGTAATTAAAATTTCAGTGCACAGAAGACCGTGATTGATTTCAATACACATTTATCAGAATAACATCGCCATCATATATTATTTGCCCTACCCTTTTTTAATATTCAATAGGTTCTGTACCTATTCGACTCGTATTTATGTATCAAAGACGACAAAACCCCGCCACAACACATTCATGGGGTTCTGTCATTATGTGCTAATGTATATTACACTTCAATCAGTAGTTTAGTTTAGTACGCGCAATAGAAACCTTTCACTTATAAAAACTCTCAACGTGAACTAGCCTTTACTTCAAAACATCTTTTTTATAAATACCATAAAACAAATTTAGTACGGTACGACTTAGCACACAATACTTAATGACGTACAACTTTCTGATGTAAATAAACCTATCTCGGTGACATTTCGAGCCCTTTCTGTGCAGAACAAAGCTCGGTGCGGGCTCATTATGAGCGTCGTCTTTCGCTGTCCCGCCTATTATGTCACACGACACGTTATTAGCTTCGCTCGTCGGATACCTTCGTGTACAACGTGTATTTGTTCGGTTGCTCGGCTCCCGCTGTTCGAAGAAAGTCCGAAATGCCCAAAAACAAACCCTTTTGTCGCTGACAACGCAAGTTTTATTGCTACCGAAACCGAAACCGCTTTTTGGAACCACGCTATAATTACTTTTCTGTAGAAAATCTTGTTTCGTACGCTTTAATTTACCACCGGAACGAATCAGTCAATGCGTTTGTATGTTGTGAATATACTAGTGTACGGACCTTTCTATCTCCGGTCGAAATATTAACATTTAAATTAAAAAAATCGTACTTGAAAAAAAAACATTTTTATGTGCATCTGATGACTCAGTACGACTCCGTCAAAAATAACTTACAAATGTTCCGGAAATAAATTTTCACGATCATTTCAACTAAATTATAATTGAAACTAGCAGCATAGCTGCCCGGTCATGCGTTGCAATGTCACTTTTTGGTCTAGGGACCTTCGCAGGAGTGCACAAAAGAACCCAAGTCTCATCACAATCTGGTCAATGGTTTAGAAATGCATTAAAGACAAACATGCATTTTTATTTAAAAGTATGGTACAAACAACAGCAGGTATCTAAAACATGTACTGTACCTACAGTCTCAATATACAACTTAGACTGAAACTCTGAAACTTCTGTGTTCACGCATTGTGCGTACGCATGAGTACCTTACTAAATTAATATGTATATGTATTGATTGATGTGCGCTCATAATCTGTGCGTGTCGAGCGCTGAGCACTGATGCAATAACTGCATTATCATCGCGTCTGCATTTTGATGTACCTAATACGATAGCAATGAAATATGTACCTATGTACTAACATAGAAACTCTTTCTGTCTGTATGTCTGTAACACTTTCACGATTAAACCTTTTACAGTTTTGATGGTTAGTAAGGATATAGCTTGGAACCTAGGGAAGGATGAAGGTAAAATTATTTTTATCCGGTTGCGTGAAGTAATTCGCTCAGGAAGCAAGTAAAACAACTGTAAACAGCTAGTAAGTATTTGATAATAAAATTAAGTGAAAGTAGCTTCTATATTTCAATACCTTCATACTGTGCAGCAAACTATGTAGGTACCTACTGTGAGTTGTACTGCTGCGTGTGACCAAGCATAAAGCTCAAGTTTGCTCGCAACGACAAACTCGAATGACTAGCGCGTTTCACGCGAATTTTCCGCACTCGATTGGTGCCGCAAACATAGAAATGTTGCATAGCGAATGGCTATTCGCAGCGGGTACTGCAACACGAGTCGAGCGAGCGAGCGTGCGAGCTGAACCATCACGTTGACAATAATTGAACATGCTCAATTTTAACTAGCAACGAATGAAACTTAGTCGCAACGAGCACCTTGTCAAGCAGCTAATATTAGCTCCGTGTGACCGAGGCTTAGCAAAAACTTTATTGGCGCATTAACTCTTACTTAACGCATGCACTTAGGCACCTGCTGCCTATGTACCTATTACTTACTTTACTCTGTGGTACCTAAACAAAAACTTACAAGCAACAGAAAGCATCCTATATAGGTACTTACTACAGACTGCACAGATAAACTAAACTAGTAGAGACGAAATCAATAAAGCGGTCTCTACGACACGCGCTGGTCATCAAAGCGCGGCGCCTTTTACAAACATTAACGACGTAGGTGTCAACATAAAAGCTGAAACAGACACTACCTACAAACAGATCATAATAAAACCGTTATACTATCACCCCTAACCAAAGAGACCCAAAACGCAACTATTGTTTGTAGCTACACGACAAAAAATATTGTTAAACAGCCCACCGACCGCCATAAACACATTGGCCGTTAAGCTTTGTTCCTTGTATTCGCGTTACTCGCCTTTGGCGGCTCGTAAAGTTTTTCTTAAACTTTATCGCAGATCGACCGTCGACGTCCTTTCGGCCATTCGCACACTGAAATTGACGGGTTGAAGCGAAATCGACAAAAGGAACAATATACCGAAATGTTGGCAAACACGCGCTTAACAATAATACTTTGTTAACAGTTAATTGCAAGGGTTTGCCAATAACCTCGCCTTTGTTGGCAACTCTTTTATTTACACGTTAACGACGTCGCAGAAGAAATGTTTTAAAGGTCCGTTTTTTAACTGTTATTTTCGGCAATTACTTTAGGAGAATGTGGTAAAAAACCTACTTAAAGAGCATAGATTTTTTGCACCTAACACACAAGGAACCTATAATTTCACAAAATAAAACCAACGTCGTTTAAATTCTAAGTTTGTGGACGGGTACAATCACGAGCAGAACAGAATGTGGCACCTGCCGTATTCGCAGCAATCATTTGGAAATTGACGGCTGTCATAATTATACGAGAACCACACCTCGTTATAAGATAAACGCTCACATCCCGAGCGAGGCCTCACTTCGGGGCGTAAGCAAATATTAGTATTGACGCCCGGTCCTCCTGGCTCTGTAATTACGTGCGAAGGGACGCTTCAGTGATAGTGTCGAGATTACCCGTGAATTCTGCCCCCAACCCAAAACCCACAATAACTAAGATTCAAATTCTATTTTACAATCCATTGCGGTTCCCGCCAATAACATTCTAAAAACCTCCTTCGCTACAAAGTATTGGAATAAAAATAATGATCATCTTCGCTTTCTCTCGTGGTGGACTCTGCCCGCAAGTTATAATTTTCTCGCAGTTGATGTAAGGCAATTAGGACCCACAAAAAACTAACGCTACACTCAACATCGTTTCGATTCAGAAATTCTTATTTATTTTTATAATTTCATGCAAATTTTCAATATATGGAGAGTAAAATAAAAAGTTATATTTTTTATACAATTTATTGGCCTTCGCTAAAAAAATAGGTACCTACGTCATCATATACATTTTAATTTTATTTACATTTTGCATTTAAATGTTTTATAATCACAGCAAATAAACTCAGCGTGTTTTTTATAGAATTTTACTGTTATGAAATGAGACAAGCTAGAGATTCGAAAAAAATAACAAAATTTGTTTATTATCTTAAGCTTACATAAATACATTAGGAATAAATGAATAAGTATAACACAAATTGTTAAGAATTAAAGGGTATCTAAACTAAAAATAAAAATAACATTGTAATAAAGTATTTTTTGTATGATTACATTGTAATAAGGTCATCACATAATGAATACTGCTGAATGCTTACGTTGAACTCTTTGAAACTTAAATTAATGGAGTAAATACATTAAATATGTGTAAGCATGCTATGTTTGGAATGATTATAGGTATTTTTAATTCATATTTAATTTGAAGGACACATTCAGAGAAATAATGTAGCATAATAATTGTTTCGACAGAGAAAATTTAGTTAAAATTATGATTAATAATTCATATAATATTTTTGACAACATAATTTTATTAATAACGAAACAAATACTGCAACGAGGCGTTAATTAAAAAAATAAGACATCGTCTTTGGCACGCACTATGCTACATCAGCGAAATATAATAATTAAACTAATATTAAATTGTGCTAATAGATGTTTTGATTTATGAGCAAAGTTTAAACTTTGCTAACTTAACTATGTTAACATAGTTATGAATAAAAAATGAATATAAAACGTAGCTTTTGATTACATACCTACGTAAAAAATCCCTTATTCGGCAGTTAGGTAAAAATAGAATATTTTGTTGGGTAATTTTCATTAAATTGATTGTACCCGTTTCTTTAAAGACGATAGTATTAATATTATTTTTAAGTAGCTGATGAGTAGATCTCTAACAGGAGTTTAGTTAGCAGGCTAAGTTAGTTTTTATATACAATATTTTGTATTACTACCTGTTCTATCCTGAATGTCTGTGTAGCGAAACTAAACCATTTGTCTGAGTTTTAATGACCATTATCGCGTAGATAAATTTTGGTAGTAGGCGCTACTCATTTCTAGAGATCCTTGATTATCTGTTTTATTTTATTTAAAGCGAAACTTCTATATGACCTTAACTTATACTGATGAATAATGGATTTTCCAACGAATGATGAAAAGTACATAGACATGTTTAAGTTATAATTGTCATAACAAGAATAGAGCGATGTTTAACACCTTATAACATTTATCTATAAGACCCGTTGATTTGTCGTTTCAAATTAATCGTAAAAAAACCATTAGTAAATATGAGAGCATGGATGTGACTTAATTTTAAATGAATAATTAAGTTTTTTTTTAGTTTGTGGCTGTCCATTTGAACTTTGTTCTACAGCCGTGTTTGTATAAATAAATTGGCTAATTATTTGCTACAACTTCGATCCGTGTAAAAGCTAAAATTAAGTTCATTCCCAAATCTATCAAGCTAAACCAAATTTAGTCCATTTTTAATTTTAAATTTGAGCAAACCAATGACATTTTGGATTTCTTTCCTTGACACTTTTTTATTTATCCCGAAACTTAGTACAGACAGACATCATAAATGTAATTGACAGTTTTATACGTATCTAAAAACTAGCTGGCCCAATTTCACTTCAAAATCTCCATAATCAACTATTATTCCACTTTACAAAAAATTAACACTTTTAAGCCGAATTAAATTAATTATTTTTGGTTTTTTAATACGCGACATGTTTAAATTCTGTGGTTTCTTCAAATACCTACCCAAAAAATGCTTTGGCCAGTCGTTGGACAGTTTGTATTATTAAAAGCACCATTTAAGTTCCTCATTAAAACGGTAAAATGTTAAAGCTTAATACATGTTCATAAACAAACGACCGGCGTAATAAAGATGTTATTTTATTTATTTGTTTAAAAGAAACTTGAAATCCGTTAATTAATTTAATATTTTGAGGTCTTGAAAATTGCCTAAGAATATTTTATAGAGCCTCGTATTCATTAGGTCCTCATTTCCAAAAACGTTCAATGAAGACGCCGATATCTGTTGGTCATTTTCCCATTTCCAAACACAAGAACTCACTTATTTTATATGTTTCCCGGCTTTCAACTTTCTTACTTATCACAGACTCTTACTTATTATTTATCACACACATAATTTAAGAGTAAATCCGTGATATACATATTGAGACCTTAGAATAAACATCAAGTGGAACCACAACATATTAATTACGGTCGTTCAAAATATTATTAAAGTAGATATTATTTTTCGAAATACAAGTAAAATTATTAAGCTACAGTTACTGCATTGATAATGTTAATATAATTGATATAAAAGAAAAACAATACAAACTTGATTCCATGCTAAGTAGACAAAAGTTTGTGTACCAAACATTACTGGTTTATGCCATCATCTGTATTTGTGACATTGTCTATGACTCGGGGAACAGAATACTTTCAACGGGCGCTGGCGCCGTCATGTCGTCGTTGTCGGGCCGCGACCAATCCTGATAAAGAAAATTATACAACAATTAACAGTTATCTGTTATCTATATCATATATATCATTATCCAGATAATGGGATTCTGTGCTTTAAAAATAGGATTATAAAACAATATTGTTACAATTTGAAACCTCATACTCATATTATTAAAAAATAGTTTTCACCCCGGTTTCACCCGCGTACTAAGGGAACTACTTCATGAACCCGGATAAAATGTAGTTATAGGCTAGGCCTAGGTCATATAATTTAAACAGGTTCAACAATTGTACTGTATAAGCATAAAAAACAAACAAACTCATATTTTCATTAATAATATTAGTATAGTACCTATTATAGTTCTTTGGAAAATGCTGTTTTTGAGGAACTAGGCAGAACTATAAGGGTTCCTTGTTGAGTTCTGTACGGAACCGGAAAACCGGTACGTTTATATCAAAGTTGCATGTTTCAAAATGCTAATAAAAAAAGCCCAAATCTTGCTAACGTCAGCTTAGCAAAAATACTCAATCTTTCATCTTCTATATATATAAAAATGAACCACTATTTCCATTGGTCACGGGATCACGCGTGAACAGCTGGAACGATTTGGATGAAATTTAGTACAGATATAAAAGGGACCCTGGAGACGGTTATAGGCTTCTTTTTACCCGGGTGCATTAAGTAGTTCTCTCGGGACGCGGGTGAAATCGCGGCCAACAGCTAGTTACTAATATAAACACTTAAAAAGAAATTACCTGTTCCTCTGTGCTCGCAAAGAATAAATAGAAGAGATTTGTGCCGAGATCGATGGCAGCCGCCAAGTAGAACACCTCACGCCATTGGCCCAGAGTTTGCTGTAGAATTAAATTAGATTTTAATAGGAAAGATTTAAGAGTTATTTTGTATAACCAGTCCTCAGTAGGAGCTTGTGGCTAACATGGGTCGATCGGTCAAAGTTTAAGCTACGCTTAGTGTGGTCGGTGCATAGATGGGTGACTATCAATGTCATAGCGAGACTCCTCCGTGCCTCGGATAGGATGTCAAGCCGTTGATCCTGGCTGTCATTTGTATATCTTTTTCAGTCATTACGCTAGAATCCAGAATGTCTGACAACCAGTCTTATCAAGGAGTAACCTTTTTGTTTATTACGTATTTGAGTAAGTTTGGCGTCACTTCACCTAATGGTTAATGACGACGGTGTGATATAGATGGTCACCAATCCATGGGCATCGCGATAAGCGCGGCTTAAATTTATCAATCGATCCGCGAAGGATGAATGCGGCAGTATCATTACACAAAAACGTCAAAGTCAAATTCAAAAAGTTTTGATTTCATGTAGATTTCATGTATCTCCATTCCACAGATTTCGTAAAATTTTTCAACAAATAAACTCTTTTTTTTTATAAATATTTTTTTTAAATAAATTTTCGCATCAAAGTCAAAGTCAAAAGGTTTTTATTTCATATAGACCAATTTACAGGTACTTATAAAACGTCAACAATAGAAGCTAGGTGCACGGTTCCAAAAAGTGGGTCCTATGGAGAAGAACCGGCAAGAAACTCCATGGATACTCTTTTTAAAATATATGTTTAGGTTACAAAAGGCAGAGTAATGTGAGGATCATGTAGGTCAATGTATTTGTATTAAAAGTAAAAAAAGTAAAAAGAATAGGTACTAAAACAGCAAAAGTAAGAGAGAGTCTAATCTGATTGCCATGGCAGTTTGAAGCTGACCAGTCCCGACTGACGGCACCCGTTCACGAGCATGACGAGCGCATCAGCCTCACTTAGCTCAACCATATTGAAGGGAACTTAACGACCCGATACACATCGCCACCATCAGCAGAACACTTGAGTGAGCATGACAGACTTCTGTTGCCAGACAACAGACCAGTACAAAGTTATTATTTAACGGTAGACCATACATTAATGGTTACATGATACCCACATTTTACAATGAGCAAATGAGAGATTCAAAAAACAATATATATAGAGGTATATAATTGTATATATGAATGAGCATTGTAGATATCAAGGTACAAAAGTACTTAGTATATGTCAAAATATTACATAAAAATTATAAATTGATAACTGTGGCAAAAACGTCACAGTTAAGTCGTAGATATAAAAAAATATACACAAGTAAATATTATTATTTATAACCTTGAGATAATAAAGTGCCAGGGGTTCGCAAAGCACAGAGTGAAGTTGTATGCGGTGTATGCCAGGCGTCTTTGTCCTCAATGTACTGATTTATGTTATAATACGCCTTCGATATTAGGGTGCGTTTTACAATCGCTTTGAACTTAGTGTCCGGGAGGTCGATAATGCTAGATGGGATTTTGTTGTAGAACCTAACACTATTCCCCATAAAAGACTTGCTTGTTTTTCTAAGTCGAAAAGCAGGTACCACGAGCTTGTGTTTATTTCGTGTATTCATGCTATGGATGTCACTTTTTTTATCATAATGAGTCAGGTTTTTGCGAACATGCATAATGTTGATAAATATGTGCATTGTGTGCATGTTATTTTTAATTGAATTTTTATACATTTAAGTACTTTTTAAAGTCATATGGTGTTTGCCTGTAATTGGTTATGCATTTAGCTTGTAACTTTTTTGCATGTATCGATTTTTCCGAAAACACAATGTAATAATTGTTGGCATCCCAAATAAATAAATAGACAAATTTCTGGTACATATAAAACGTCAAGAGTCAAGCTAGGTGCATGGTTCTAAAGAGTACGTCAATTACCTGTTCAGCCTTTATAATATGCCCGACAACGTACGGGGCCATGAAGCCACATATGTTACTCGCGGCGTTGGTGATGCCGTACATGGTGCCCGCGAACTGCGGCGACAGGTCGATGTGGTTCATCTGATTACCTGAAACATTCCATATTAAATGTCAGTATTGATTGACTAACTGTTCTCCGTGGTTTGACCCGCATCCTGGGAACGTACCCGGATAAAAATCACCAAGTTTTCAAATTTCATGAACTGTTTGACCGTGAAAGTGTAACAGACAGACAGTCATTAAATTATAGGCAACTATACAGACTTGCTGACAGGGTGAACGAGGGACGGGCTCTAGGACATGATAACTACAAACAAAAACTAACAACTTTTGTTTTACGAGTTTGTAAAATTCGTCGATCAGCTGACGACTTTTCAATCATCATCATCAGCCAATAGACGTCCATTGCTGGATATAAGCCTTCCCCAGAGAACGCCACTTTAACGACGACTTTTCAATGAGAAGTGAAAATTTATTTTGCTAATTTTATAAACTCGTACAACAAATGTGTTAATTTTGGTGGTAGTAATCAGGTCCTAGCCAACGGATTAAGATTTCGAAAATGATAGTGATCTATAAATTATTTTCAAACGGTTACCGCTAATAACTTCGGTTACGCAAAGCTTTTTTTTTTTTTTTTTTTTTTTTTTTTTTTCGGGGGGAAATCCTCATGGACGAACCCGGCCTGGGGAGGCCGGGAACAGTGCCGGACTCTTACCGGCTAAAACCACCCCGGTGTCGCTTCTCGCACGTGCGCGCGGGGCCGCGGGAATCCTGATTCGTCCGCAGCCCCGCACTGGTGCCGGCCCGTCCTGCCGGGCCTCGTCTCCTGCACGGGGTAGTGAGGTGTCCTACCCCGTGCATCGCCTCGGGGGCGCGCGTGGACACAGACGCGCGCCGCCGGCTCGGGTCCTATCATGGGGGGCGGGGACTTCCCCAAGTCCGTCGCCCCTGGACCCGTTTATGGGGGGCGGAAGAGGGCGTTGTCCGCCCTCCTCCGGCGCCCGGTGCGCCTGCTGCGGGCGGGGTTGAGAGTTGAGATCTCCCTTTCCCGCTCCGCAGCTTCCTTCTGCGACATCACGTCCTCGCAGAAGGACACCACCGCGTCCCACGACTCTGCGCTGCCGACCATACTCCGAACAACGGCCGGCAGCGGTTACGCAAAGCTGACTCAAGTAATAGATCGGAAAATTTGCCACCTAGATTATCAAGGTCACGAGAGTACATCCTGAACTTACCTGACATGTCTTTAGATGTACAATTTATATCTACCAAAGAATTTACTCAGCACAAGCGTGAAGTTCGTTACAGGTACAATGCTTAACGCGCGTTTGCGACTTCAAGAGTTTGTTTAAGAAGAATTAAGTCATTTCTTCTTCCTGACTAAAACACTGGAAAGGAAAGATAGAAAGTGCTGGAGAGATTTTTTTAGTGCCGACTTAAACCTTGATAACATTGAAAAAGGCTCTAATAACAGCTAATAAAAGGTAAATAACATATGTGTCGTTGCTCATTGCATGTAAATATTCTACTCACCAGCATAAGCCGCACCACCGAAGGCCGACGTGACGCATAGCAGTAGAATGACAGCAATCCTGTCGCAACCCGCCCATGCTATGCCCAGCAGACCAAACGCGGGTACAAACGCCGCTGTACAACACAAATGCAATTAATTGTATTAATATTAATAGATTTATATAACTGGCTTTCCACCCGCAGCTGCGCTCGCGTGGGCTATACAAATTTATATTAAAAATAACAGTTTCATATAAGCTTTCATCCCCTATTCCAACACTTTAGGGGATGAATTTAAATATTAAACATTTCATACTTCCAGAACCAGTAGTTTCAGCTGTACCTACGTTGATCTATCAGTCAGCCAGTCAGTTTCTTTTTTTATATACTTAAATAGATGATCCAGGTTCCATTGCGAGATAATGTAGGTGTAGTGTAGGTATACAAAACGTATAGCATCATTAATATGCACACACAAAAGAAGAAGAAAAGTCGTGGTAGCCTAGTCGTTAAGACACCTGCAAGTCGTGTACGAGTGTGCGGGTTCGAAACTTGTAAGTACCAATGTGACTTTTCTAAAGTAAGAGGAAACCTGGACTAAAAACTTTGAAATAGCCAACCGGTCAAAGCAATCGAGGCGTAGTGATCCATGTTAATGCCTTGTCTGTATGAGAAGAGGCGTGTGCCCAGCTGTGGGCTAATATATATAGGGCGTTGATGATAAAATGGGTCGTACATAATATGGAGGTATGACCTACTTCTACAAACGGTATCACATCACTAGCGGTTAGGTCATTGCACATGAATTGTTTCTGCGTACATCAGAATATGTTATCTCTAAAGTTAGATAACCTACGGTGTACGGGCTTGATCTAGCATTCCAGATCTATTAGGCAGTAGTATCTACTCACATACTGTATTCCACAGCTTCATACTGTTCAGTCTGGAAATCCATCCTTTAGCTAACGTCCAGTCAGCGAATATACATAGCAGGATACCACCCAACCATGCTGTTAAGTACGGCAGGGCACTCAGTCTTGAATTCTGGAAATTAAATGTTCATTCAATAATAGCACTCCGAAGCAATCTGCATGGTACAAAACCTCTTTTTTACCATGAAGGATAAGCGTGAAAAACTTCAAAAGAGGCCGGTAATATAGCTAACGATTGATGTATTAAAAAAATAGATGATACTGAATGCCAGTTTTATTACTTCCGGAAAATAACCTTTTATTTGTTTCTGCCAGAAAGTTTCATGCTTATGATATTATTTCTTTTATGTTTTTATGTGAATAAGTAATGCAATATGGCTGCTTATAAGTGTGACAATACACTGCATTTCTTTCTTTGTTTCTTTTCTTTCTATATCCCAATAATGAATGAATCTGGTTGAGAATACCTATCCAGAAGTTTTGATAGTCCCTAAACCATAAAAGGCGGTTAATCAGATTCGCATCGCGTCCGTTTCTTCCACACGTCGAGATAACTGTTAAATTTGCGAACTCTGAGCAGAAACCATTTTACATTTATAAACTTACAATGTGGGAAGAATGGCAGTACTACTTACAGCTACAATATCGAAATGTAGGATATTGTTCATATACGATGGTAGTTCGGTGAACTGCGTGTAGAACACCCACGCTTGGCCACACTGGGCGATGAGGATGGCCCACAGAGGCACGCAGGTTAAGAACTTCAGCCAGGGTATCGACATAGCTGGCTTTTCTTCTTGCTAAAGAGAAAAAAAACTGATTGAAAAAATGCGTCATTGTTTACACGATGTAGGTTAGATTTCCATGTGTAAATACAGAATACCAATTCCTATGACATAATGCCGTTTTATATGGGCTTATGATATTAAACTACTTCTTTTCATCGTGTAGGCAACAGGTTTACTAACCTAACACGACCTAGTTTCTGAGTATTTTTGAATCCGTCTTTAACGAGTTGTAAAATTGTTTTAAAGCTATCAAAGCAGCAGCTCGGGACGACAGCTTAACGTGCCCACCTAGACACAGGGAAGTAACACCGCCAACTACCCGACTCCAGGCTGTTTATGTTTAAAAACCCAAAAAGCGATGTTGGGCCGACCCGGGGATCGAACCCGATAATATTTCTTAGTTATAGGAACTAAGAAATAACAAAACAAAATGCTAATGCGACCAATGCACAGATTTGAAGAGAAGTTCAACGACATTGCTCCATGCAAACATAACGGCATGAATGAACAAAACATTAGTTCCGTTCGCGATGTAATAAAAATAAATGACGATCTACGACTACTTATTGTTTTCCTTGAACGATTTAAGTAACACGAAACCACAGAATTTTGCTATTACCTCTGTACTAAACGCAAAGCGTCATCACCAAATATAACTACTAGGTACTTGAAACAACAGGCAGCTGTGTACATTATAATACCTACCAGTGAACAAAATGTGACAAAACAGTAAACAGACGATATACTGGCAAGGAAAGAAAACACTGCAACAACTAAAACAACTGTGCCTTATTGCCAGCAGTTATTATGTGCCAATTCGTGAAGAGGAAACTTTGTGCCCCTCTTTATTAATTGCGCTCACGGAGGAGTGTAAGATTTGGCATAGTTAAGGTTCATATGGAGAAGGAGAAATCTGTTTAATATTGAACTCAAAAATGTAATGCATTAAGGTCAAATTTCGATCACTTATCATCAGCAGCAGCCTGTTTACTGCTCGACAAAGACCTCTTCTTATACAGAAAAGGAATAAACATTTATGAACATGCTGAAGGCGGATCTACTTCATTGTAATTGCGTGATAAAAAACTATTTACATTTATGATACCCCTAAAACGGGTTATGTATCAGTATAAGTCTATATACCTATGCATTAGAGAAAAGGCAAGCGTACTTCAATAATCACACAGTATTTCGCATATATGTAGTTAGACAAAACATTATTTAACATACATTTTGTGTAAACAGTAATGCATATAAGTGAAACACATCAAAACATCTGTGAGGTCGAGTCGTGACTCATGTTTGTCCCACATTCTGATAACTGTGAGCAAGTTGTTACACAGATTCGTAATCAGTACATATTGAACAATCATTTATTTACTTGTTCATTATTATAATCAATATTTTTATTTAAATAAGATGTAATCCTTATTATAGCATCATACATTGAAGCACACATTGAATCTGAATGCCTCTGTAATGTTTTACAGAGGCATTCAGATTCAATGTGTGCTCTTTGTTTTGTTAAATTCTCAAATTTTTATCTAGACTGATAACAAATCCTTGACCTCAATTTTGAATGTTTTTGTTAAGATTATTCCTGCACTTATTTTTTAATTAACCAAAAAGATTCCATATTCCTTAGGTTTTTCCAAAAACTTTTTATTTCATATACTCAAAACTTAGACTAAGTCTCACCTGAGGTCCAATACTCCATGAAATGTATTCAATCTCCTTGGGGCAAATCCTTGGGTGCCTCTGTGGTGTGTCATAGACTAGCAACAGCCAGAAAATGAACCATATCACCCCAATGCCGCCGAATATGTAGAAACAAAGTGGCCATCCCCCACCAAACTCTAGAGTACAAAGCCACCCTGATATAGGCAAGGTAATTACTGTGCCTATGTTCGAACCTGAAAAAATAAGAACATATTTTTGTTTAGGCTTTTTGGCTGGAGTAAATTATCGTGATAGAAAGTTTATACTAGATTAATCATTTCACACTTTTGTATCTAAAAGCCATTTGCACCTAAATAGGCTTAAAGATGATTCTATGTTCATATCTCAAAACACTTTTTTTTTCAAATAGGTCTTTGCAGGTTCTTATGAAACATCAAGCATATGTAGAAGAACCGGCAAGAAAGTCCATAGACACTCTTTTCAAAAAGAAAGAAATGTATTATAATTGATAATTCCAAGTTAAAAGTTACATGTTGCTACTACTAAAATGGGTCTCATATTTTTTGTCCTAGATCCTGTGGTATCTTGGATCACCAAATTTAAATTTATTGTCACTGACACAGCTGTTTATTTTTTTTACCATTTAATGACATTGATACTTATCAGAGTAAAGAAGTTTACATGCACTAATTCATAAAGAATGTGAAAGTGCTCTTAATTATAAAGAAAATAATTAAAGATACATACCAGCATACACATAGGCTGCAAACTTCGATCTCTCTAGTGGTGGGATCCATCTGGCTAACATAGCATGCATTGCTGGGTAGGTAACACCTTCCGCCAAGCCGGCCAGCGCCCGGACAGCAATGAAGAATGAAATATCTGTGTATGCCGCAATTGGACTAAGAATTGTAAATACTGCTGTGAAAAATATTCCTAAACCATAAACAAGTTTCCCTCCATACATTTCTGCTATTCTTCCTCCAGGTACCTAAAAATACAGATTTATTTGTAGCTTTACTTGATTTTCAGAAGAAAATGTTGGTTTTTGTTATTTAAGATGTTAATGGCTTAAGGTACTCTGGATATGAATAAATAAAAATTCAATTTCAATTCAATTCAATTCCATGATTAGTACATTCTGTTGCCTAACTGTATTATCATCAGAAACTGATTTTAAAGATGTTATCTTTGTAATGATGGTAACAATCAGAGCCAAATTAATAACATCTACATAATTATATAAACATTTTCCTTTACCTGAGTGAGTACATATCCATAGAAAAATGAGCCTAAAACTATACTCTGTTGTTCTACAGTCCAGTTGAAGTCTCCAGGCCTCTAAAACAAAATAAAAAATATTGTCTAAACTCTATTAATGTGAACACAGCATTCTTGAAAGCATGACTCAATCAAACCATATTTATTTACCTGTTCATTTTGTCTGTTAACAAAAGATTATTGTATAATCAATCATTTGGATAGTCATTGGTAGATGATCATGTTCAGGCAATGTTTTGAATTGAACATGATATTCAGTTAGACCAAAACATAGCTTCAAATTAGTATACTATGTTATTGCTAAGTTTGTTTATATGTAATTGAAAACCTAACAAGACTATAATATCCAAACAAAGACTTGGTATAAAATCATTATTATGCCTTTTATAATTTGTTACTGAATACAATAAAACTTTTATAATTTCGGATTTAAGATACTAAAAGATTTTAATCAACAAAATCATACATACAGTAATATGAACTTTTTTTTTAATCAACCTAAAAATGACCAAAAGTTTTATATAGGATCAATTACTCACCTGTGGAACAGAACTATTGCTCACTGGACTAGCAGGACAGACATCAACATCTGTAGAAGAGTTTGTTGGTGCCGGTGAAGTTGAGTTCACCATAGCCACTATAGCCACGGAGAGGTTTACTCTCATGGCATACACACTGGCAAAGCCCAGGAACCCCATAATGCCAAGCACAGTCCGACATTTGATCCATCCTGTTGTTTCTTCCACTAAAATGTTATTTGTTTATTAAAATATCTACACTATCTACACTAATATTATAAAGAGGAAAACTTTGTTTGTTTGTAATGAATAGGCTCAAAAACTACTGGACCGATTACAAAAATTCTTTCACCATTTGAAAGCTACATTATCCACGAGTAACATAGGCTAAATTTTATTTTGGAAAAATAGGGTTCCGTAAGATATTTGTAATAGATAGAGTGATTATGATGAAGATTTTAGTATATAATTTGTCAAGTTTTTGTATCCATTAGCTAAAATATCGCGGGCAAAGCCGCTGGCGGGAAGTTAGTTAATTTATATTTCAAATCAGGTAAAAATTTATATACATATTAAAGTTAAAATAAAATAACAAGTTACATTACATTGATCTTTTATGGATTGTTTTATCAATCATACGATATTAGTAACCTACTAATGCTAACTGCATCTAAACATAAATATAGGCGTCAATACGCGTTTCTATCTGCGCGTGTTGTTATAATATGTAATGCGAACCTTGTTAGAAACGACCTTTAAAGTTTTGCTATTGTTATCAAATAATCCAAAACACAACATAAATTTTACCTTGTTCCGCCTCCACCAAGTTCCTACGACTACTCGTAACATCATGTTCGATATCCGAGTTTATTATCGGACTTTCTTCTGCTGACGATGACATTCTAATATTCAGATTACAATAACAACACCATTCCGCATTAAAGTGATCACTTAAATTGAACCTTTATCATTGAACTCGATATCAACAAACACAATAGAACAAATTAGGAAGTAACGTTAAAATCTGTAACACTGCACTCGGAGTATGACTCACGACGATAGATTTTTTTTATTAGGAGAATTATTTAATTTGTCCGTAAACAAAGAACAGGCTCGTTTCCTGACTGATCGACGCACTCAGCAACAAATGACTGACAGTGACATATGACACTGTTAGTGTCAACTGTCATCTTCAAGATGACGACTGAATGTTCCGTTCTAAAACGTTCCGTATCTAAGTACTTTTTTGCGTTAGAAAAAAAAACATTGAACGAAAGTAACAAACATTAATTAATCAAGTACAAGACTAAAGTGTAATTTTAAGTTTAAATTTTAAAGTTTTTTCGCCAGTCATATGTATGTAAAATAGTACTACCAATATTGAAAGTGCTAAAACCTCGTAAACACTTTTAACTGTTTTTACTTTATAACATAGATATTATTGAAATTCGGAAACACTACACAATAAAAATGTACAACTGTGAGATTAGGTATCTTACAATTGGTACAGCTTTCCACTTGTAAGGATTTCAGAGGAGAAATAAAAGTTTTTCTTATAAAATTTATAAACCAAATAACATTTAATATAAACAAGACAATGTTATAGCTAATTTAAAGTATTGCCCATTCATTACTAATAAGTACATTAAAATGACTGTAACCAAATTACCCAATAAAACACTTTCTACATCATACACATTTCCAATATTTGCCAATACACCGCCTCAAATACCAAAAACAATCTTATAAAATTGACATTTTTTAATTAATAAAGTTTATAAAATTCCCATTCATTCTACGATTTTACACCCCTATCAAAAGTACATAAAACACTTATTTTTAGCATGTGGTATAAGTTAGAACACAGGCCATAAACTCTTGCATAATGTGGGCATCAGTAGACCCATGATAACAGTTGATATGAGATTAACACTGTGATTGTCTAGAATATTTCTCCCACTGATATGTTTCACTGTTAGACTAGAGTGTGACACAATTTTTCCATCTTTGTCCAAACCTGAAACGAAAATAAAATAAATATAAAAAACTTTTCATAATTAAGATGGTAACAAATAGTAATAAAATGAATAATACCTGAGTATTGCAAAGTGGCACCCATTAAAGAATCTATGAAACTGCCCAGAAATCCTCCAACAGCTCCAAAGACTATGATAGGCCACTGAGGAGGGGAATTAGCCCATAGTGATTTTTCAGAAAAGTAGTAAATAGTTAAGTATTGGGACAATCCAATAACTAGACCTCCCACAGTACTGAACAATGTTCCCATAACACTGATCCCTCCATTTGTTCCTTTTGGAACCTTTTTAAAAGTAGTGACTAGATATGGATCTGAGTCTGAGAAAACAGTTCCTAGTTCGGATGCCCATGTGTCGCCATTACAACATGCAAATACTCCTGAAAAAAGAAATCCATTTAAAAAAGAACTATGTGATACAAAACTAAAATCAATAAATAATGAAGTATTGCATGAATTTACCAAGAATTCCTATAGAAAGCCAGGAAGCTCTGTAATCACCGACAAAATCAATAGGTCTCTCAGATGCTCCTACATCCAATAAGTATAAGAGAGCTAACTGAGCAGCCATACCACCATTGCATAGTACTTGAACCCAATTCCTCTGCCCACCTATAAAGTCCAATAAGAAATGTTTATTATGAGCAAAAAAGTTCCTCTCCAAATTTCTCTCTTTGGAATAATGTTACCAGCCATTATTAGGAAAAGATTCATAAAAAATACCTTCTTTGAAATCTTCTTCAAATTTTCTTTTTATGTGGGGCCGGATCTTGGTGGCTTTTGATGATGATATGAAGAATGTCATCAAGCATACCAGAAAAGAATAATTGCTCAGTGTTAGTACAAAAGCTAATGCACAGCCAAGCACTGCTCCGTTCAGAGTTATACTTTTCTTCCTGTACCCATGAACTGCTATTATTAGTGGTATTAGACATGATGCCAGCCATCTTGCAGGGGATATCACTACCGGTTCTGGAACATTTTTTTAATATTTTTAACATGTTTATTATCCTTAAGTATTGAAATCTGTATATTTATTCTATAACAAATTACTTCATATCATTAAGATTATGTTGAACCATTATGCGGGTAAAGTTCAGAGTTCGCAAACAAAGATAAGTAAATATAAAATAAATACATTACCGTCAAAACCTTCGTTATTTGATATGAATTTTGAATAAACCAAGTTGATAATCCACATTGACATCGATAAGGGTATTGCAAGGGCGCATAAAAGAACAGTTACTAAGTGTTCATCCTTTAAAAGTTTACTCTTTAGAGCCATGTTTACACTTTTTCTAACTTTCCACAAGATATTTGTTAAAATAAAATAATGACAGAAACTTGTCGGTAACTGATCAATAGATATTACACACTATTAATTAGTACATATACATTATATCGTGAAATTGTAAATGGGAAATATACATGACTACTTATAATATCGGTGAAAGTTAACCCCGGCGTTAATTTCCATTCCAATTCCACATCCACAACTTTAGGTATTTACTTTTTTTGTTTGATTGACAGGACAGACTGCTTACAAACTTCAAAGAATGACAATTACGCAATGTCAGTAGGGCTAGTGTTGTCACATTTTGTAGTAATTGTACTGGCGCAGTGGTAAATACTGTTTACGAACTTGTGCGAGACCTTGAGGCTTTAATTTGAACTATTCATTTATTCAAAACCGGTTTAATATTCATAAATATTTGATATTTTCACCTAAG
The DNA here is from genome assembly GCA_963891755.1 of Pyrrhia umbra. Lineage (NCBI taxonomy): Eukaryota > Metazoa > Arthropoda > Insecta > Lepidoptera > Noctuidae > Pyrrhia > Pyrrhia umbra. The sequence goes on from OY982930.1 coordinate 5,888,515, forward strand.
AATTATCGATCATCATATTTACCTTGTGTTTGCTTATTCAAATGTTTATTAGAATTAATGTTTCAAAATTAGTTACTAGAAATCACCATACAAAGTTTAAGTAGGTGGGTAATATGAAGGTTTCTTACAATGATACATTATGTATGATATAATTTAGTTTCTAGTTCGATTATGTTAGCAAAGTTCTCATTTTGTATATCCTTTTTAAAAGTGAATTTATGTAAATATATATCATAAGAATGTGAAATTAATTTGTTTCTGCGCTTTGAAATGAAATTTGGTATGGAATAGATGGAAGTTGTGGTGGCCTAGTTGTTTAGGTACCTGCAGTCTCGTGTACAAGTGTGTTGGTTCCAAACCTGGCAAGTATCAATGACTATTCTAAAGATATATGTACTTACTTTCTAAGTATATATTAGACACTACGCCACTAACAGTGAATGATAACATCGTAGGAAACCTAGATTAATAAGGCCGATACGCCTACAGATTACTTAGCTTACAGATAGGCTTTGGACGGAGGGTAGACAGGCGGGTTTTCTCCACCTTTTGTCTCCTTGTATAATACAAATATGCCATAAATACAGGTGAGGAAAATACGTTTGTCCACTTACTTATAGTGTAAATTAACAATATAAAATATTCGTATGCCTCTTACAGAGGCGGATGTGTCTAAGAACTATACCAATATGTGCCACTACCTTTTGTACCATATCCTTAGCGAATAAATATATTTATCTTTACCGTGGCACCTACCACGGTGGTAAGTAAAACCGATATTTTAAAATTGGTTTCTATTTAGCATTAAGTAATAGTATACTTTGTGACAACATAATTGTGTTAAATAATATAATTTATTAATATCTTATGATTTTATAAACACCACCAAACAACATGACATAGTCAATATGTTTCTAGACACAGCTTCTGTAATCGACTTTCAGTGATTTTAAAAATACGGATCTTAAAATCGATTGACGTTGTATGGCATCACTACTTGTCAGTGTAATGTCAGATATTGTAGAAAGAAAGGAGTGAATGAAGTTTCGTTACTCGTTAGTGTGTTCTATGTGGAAATGAATTAAAATATTTGTGTAAACGTTCCAGTGTAAAACAAAAGTTTTAGTAAAAATGAAGCCACTAATAGATTTTGATGAATGTCTCAGAGATTCTCCAAAGTTTAGGTACTATCAAGTATATAATCAATGAAAGTTATACATAGAAAGTGAAATTTTGTACGTGCTGTGCGTGTTAATTGTTGTATAAGCCATCCTATTTGTTATTGTAGGGAGCAGCTGGAAACCGAAGAAGCCAGCATCGATTCATTGGAGCAAAAACTTGACAAAGTTCTTAAAGCATGTGCTGTAATGATAGACTCTGGTAAAATCTACATGAGTCATAGAGGGTGAGGATTGTACTCCTTTATTTTTGTTTATTAGTTTTTTCTTTCACGACGCGGTGCTTCCGTAATCATAGAACAATTATCATTATTATATACTGAAACTGGCTGTACTATTGTTCTTCAAAACAGTATGGCCTAGATTCTAAATAAAAAACTCCTTGTTCATTTGGTACCTAGATTTAGTAATTTGATAATGTGTATCGTGTACTTATTTTTATCAGATTAAGTTAGTGTAGCAGTAATTTGTACCTACTTAAAAGCCATTAGTAAAATGATAAAAAAAAGCTAAAATTCTAAATTATTACTGAATTCATATTGATAGATTATTTTTATAAATTATCTTTTTATGTGACTGAATTGTGTGTTGCTTAAATTACCCAATCTCACACTATCCTCAGCTCCTCTCAAATGTTGATATTGATTAAATCTGAATCTTTTTGCTATCACAAGTAAATAAAATGTTCAACTTTGATAAGGAAGAAGAAAATAAAATTTACAGCAGTGGGACTTTTAAAACTAAATATATTGCTAATTAAGTTGAATAAAAAGCAAATCTCTGTATACTGAACAAACAAAAACCATAACATGAAAAAAAAACTTGAATTCAAATCAGATAAAGTTATGTTCTTCAGTTCAAAAAAAATATAGGTACCAATAAGGTTTTTATGAGCTCACAATAGACTTCAAAATGTATATATTTAAATTCAAATTCATTTTGAAGAATACCTGTGAGATAACATTACTAACTAGCATCTGTCTCTAATCCTTTGAAGATACATTTAGAAATTTAATACAACATAATTTATTATCACACCTATCTTTCCTGAAGGGGTAGACAGAGGTGCTAGTATACTTTAATGTTAAGTGTAAAAATAAAAAAAACCCAAACATGCACAGTTAAGATTATTGAAATTATAAGATTTAATATTTAATTTTCTTTAGCACATTTACAAATGCACTATGGGATTTAACGGGAAGCTTCTCAGAGGATCCACCAGTGATGGCAGCCCTAAACAGAATGATCCATTCTCTGCAAGAGATGAGCAAATTCCACTCCATCTTACTGGATCAAGTCTCACGCACTGTGCTTAAGAATCTCACTGCTTTTATTAAAGTGTAAGTATAAATTTTGTTTATGTGACAATTTTTTTATTGATATAGTATCATGCTCTTACATTACCATGAGTCCATGACAATGCACCTATTTCAAGTTTTAAAAATATGAGGTCTACATATTTTTAACATGTCTTGTGACCTTTACTGAGCAAGCTATTGTTTTGTGCTATGGTTCCCTATTGCAATATTCAGCCTGATCTTACTTATTGACATTATCTCCTAGCAATTTCAAAAGTAGTAAGATTTATTGTTTTTCCAACAATATACTCTTCAATATCTTATTTCTCTCTTCTCTCTTTCATCTGAAATATGTGAATTTAAAAAACTAGCTAAGCTTGGTTGCCTAGGTTACTAATTCTTAATTAATATTATATGTAATTGCGGAAGTGAATTTGTTTGTTTTTTGTTATACTTTCATGATTGTACCAATTTCAATTATTTTTTACTGAGGTAGTGGGAACCATGGGGGTAGTAATGTAGGCTACTTTGTATGCAGGTATTTACCTGCAAGTAAATCATGGGAAACTCAATACGAGAGAGATGGAGCTATACAGAACAAATAGCAGTGTCCCTTTTTCCCACTGAAATATGTATCACTATAACACAACCTCGGTTATGTTAGTCAGGCAAAATACATTACGAAATCGAAATCTTTCAGTTTCATAGTTCACTTATATTAATAACCAAGTATAATATAAAAATAAACAATAGTATTTTTAGTTTTAATGGCTTTGAACTGAGTTACTGAATAATATTTACCTTAAAGTTCATTGATTTATGTCGGTAAGTTTAGTAAACCATTAAACGTGATGATAGTCGTAAAATTATTTTAGGAATTATGTTTATTTTCTTCCTCGGGTATAATCAAGGCACCATTATTTCAGTATTTAACATATTGAGATGTCTTAAATAGCCTTTTGACGAACGGCGATATTTAAATGGACGTGACTTCCAGCTTTAACTGGGTTTTCGAATTCCGAAATGAGAGTGAGCCAGAGCAGACGAAAAGTAAAATCCTTTTTTCGCAACGCAAATATTGATGTTCTTTTTATATGCAAACATTTTTTTTTTGTGTACTTGGTGTAAAATATAATTGAGATAGTTGAATTACTTTATTAAATAATGTAGAGGGTTTTCGATATACTACAAGGAAATTCAGAAACAATGGTAAATTACACACAAGTGAATACATACGAGCGTACTATAAAGCTGACTCACACAATTGATTGATTGCAATGCCGACACCCCACTTCCTTTATTCATGAATATTATTTCATTTATCACATTGAACAGCTTTTGTTTTTGTTGCAGGGACATAAAAGGTGTCAAAGAAAGTAGAAATCACTTCGAAAAAATCTCAAATGATCTGGATACTGCTTTAAATAGAAATTCACAGGTAAGGTTATTACAACCCGGTTTCTTGAAACCTACTTTTAAAGGCTTATTCCAGACGACATAAGCCCTAGGATACATGAAATGCATATTTAAAAAAACTATTTAACATTATTTTTACGTACAGTTATCTGTACTGTACAAAGACTGCGCCAACATTAAGTTACAATCAAAATAAAACATTCTAGTTGTAAAGAAAACTGTCAGTGCTACATCCCATAATTATAAATTATCCACTAGGAAAATGCCTGTCTTTCCTGTATTACTGCAATGGATGAACCAGAACGTTTGTACTCAGGTGTCCCGTCATAAATGCGCGGAAGTGGAGGAGGTGATGAATCTCTTGCTGGCCACTCGGTCATGCTTCCGTCACACTGCCCTCGACCATGTGCAGAAAATCACCATGCTCCAAGCGAGGAAGCGGCACGAAATTCTTGCTACAGTAAGTTTTAATTTTATTCTTTGCTAAATAAAGACTTAGATGGAACTTTGTAAAGATATTATGACTTATAAAACAAAATAAGTACTTAAACATATTATACAGAGTTGTATTAGTACCTCCGTGGGTAAAAACTGGTAAAAACACAATCAATTTGAATATCAACAACCCACCTGTCCCCTAAATAATGATATGTGTATATGTAAGAACGTAATGATTGCATACTTCCATAATTATAGAATGAAAAACATAAAATGCGAAGAACGTCGGCGAGGGTCGCACAACGCACAATGTGTTTCCCATCGACATGTGTGCTGTCCGCTTTTAGATAGCAACGAACGCGCACCCACCAACTAAAAAATACCTCAATTCATATATTTTTTATACTAGAATTATAATACCGCAGAAATACGTGATAGATTAAATTGAATAAAAATGTTATCTATAAAACAACACACCGTACCTATTTAAAGAGGGTATAAGTATATCGGTGCACGGTCATTGTTTCATTTTTATATGCATTACGTTTATATCAAGCTCTTTCACGGTATTGTCCCTAATGTTTATTTTATCACGATGTTGTTATCATACAATTAAGAAAATCGTACAAAAGTAATATCTTTTTATTGACTTTACACACATTGTGCTGGAAGAAACAAGAAATATTAAAAACGTTTACAATGAAAGGAAATAATATTGTAATCTGTTAAAATTCCATTATTTAGTCGTTATTGCATATTGATGAAAGGGGCTGATGGTTAAGAAGCGATGAAGACTGAAGGTACTAGGATTGATCTGACTTTAGTATGACTGTTAAGAAGCTTATTTTTGGAAAATATAAGTTTCTTAGTTTAATCAATTTGATAGTAACTAATCGATTCCAACTCTTAATGTAACTAATACCTCTGTTGCAAGCTTGAAAAGACATTTTTTCTGAAACGTGGCAGATTTCCGCCCTTTTCACTGCGTTTTGATGTTAATAATTATTATCTCTCAAAATACTGATAAGTCTCTTCTGTTAAATAAATATGCTGTGAACTGGAGCGATTGGTTCACTCGAATAATAATTACTGCCAATCCAATCGAGTAAAATGTGATTTGACAACAGAATAAATTAAATAGGATTAAGGGACCCGTTTCTTGAGTAGGATGCTGTGAGTTTCTGCTTGAAAAGGGACTTTTTTATCATTTTGTGTCGATGGTAAAGTATTCCAGTGCCAATTTTTATTTATTAAAGTTTTATTCGACTTATATTTAACTTGCGGAGTACACGAAATTCATCCATATTTTAGTTTATTTATGTTAATAGAACACGGATGAAGCCAGCAATTGAATTTTCTAAAGCGTAGTAGAAACTATAATTATAAAAATATTTATAGTGCAACGCAACACGGAGCATACAGGTTCCGGTTGAGTTACATACCATACCTACATAGAAAAATGATTTTATATTGCAATGAAATATACATAAACATCACTCAGATCATGATACGAAAACAACACACATGCTGGTTGCAGTTTTCCTCGTTCTTTAATCGAAGTGCGTTTAATAATACCCTGAGCAAAAACTCCTCATACAAAATATTACTATCTTAATTAAGGAATATTTATGTAGATAGTTCCTAAATATCTATAAATATTTGATTTATACTTAAAGTTCGTTTTGTGCTTCTGTTGTGTACAATCTATATCTATACTTATAATAAATCTGTAGAGAGGTCAATTCTGTACATGGAATATATTTCCAAAATAACTATCAGGGGGTGATTAGGGATCGATACTGATGCCAAAAATGCAATCAGTAAAAATTTTGTCTGTCTGTATAAACTCTATAGAAACAAAAACTAGTCGACGGATTTTAACGAAACTTGGTACAATTATTTTTCATACTCCTGAGCTGGTTATAGTATACTTTTCATCACGCTACAATCAATAGGAGCAGAGCAGTGAAGGGAAATGTTGTCATTTTGTTTAAACGCGCTAATCTCAGGAACCGCTGGTCCGATTTGAAAAATTCTTTCAGTGTTAGATAGTCAATTTATTTAGGAAGGCTATATATCATCACGCTTAGACCAATAGGAGCAGAGCACCACTATTCCACGCGGACGATGTCGCTGGCAGAAGCTAGTTACTTATAAAATAAGCGTGCGATTAAGAAAGAAAGAATGGACATTTATTTCGCGAGAAACATGAACATGAAACATGAGAAGAGATATCCTCATCTCCAAAACCTAGTATTGCAATAAGACTAGACAAAAAAACATTTGTGAACAAACAACGCTATTTGCCACACCGGCCAGTGTCAAATAACAATAGGAAGACAATAATCACGCTCTACTCCGGGACAATGGGTTAATAACCGTAAGTAGCGACTTTTGCGCGGCTATTCATAGCAGCTGCCCCCAATGCCTAATTCTGCTGGCATCGTCACGGTCGGCCGCCCGATGCGCTGTCCTTAGAATGTCTACGTAAACACGACATTTTAGGTGCACCTACTTTCACTGTCACTTAAATTATACTTGTCTTAGTGAAATTTTTGCTGTTATCGCTGGATTTGCTAGTACTTGGTGTTTTTAGACTTGCATTTATATAAATAATTTCCCAGTTTCTTTTCCCATATTCTGTAAGTAAATTATCTTATTAAGCAAGTTCATAAGTTTACCAAAATAAGACAAGGTTCAAAATCCGACCTCACGACCTCTTTTGACTTTTCTTTTATCAGTCAGCGGCTGATCGGTTCGGGATATTGCGCCTTAATGGAGACAAGCTTAAGGGTCGCTCGCTATTCATGCATGTAGGATTATTTATGAGAAGTTGCCTAGACTGTCCCAGATTTCTCATTTCACCTGCTCGGTAATAATCCGCTTACGAGTTTCTAACTCGTTTTGACTAATAGCCAATGCTCATATTATGTTTTCCTTGCAATGTCGATGTAAATTATCCAACAACATTAAGTATACGATCAAGGACAAACCAGTGAGGTGAAGCGAGCATATAAGGTAAAATAATACTCAGTTTTGAAGATGCTCTAACAACGTATAGATAGGCTATAAAATATACATTTAATTACTACCTCAAGGTAATTCATACTAGGTAACATTGTATTCGTGTTGAATAGATCACTTTGTGGGAACAACTAGACCCGCGCGTTGTTTATCGCGCATATAAATTAAAAAAAATCATGAGTCATGTATTTTGTTTACATCACATAACGTTACGCTGTTGTATAAGGTAGCGTTATAGAAAATGAAATTGCGATGTCGAATTTCATATGACTTTGTTATGCAACTTGTTTGCATTGTTGGTTTATGAATATGCTGTCGATGTGACCCCATACCTATTTTATTTAGTGTGTTGAGAATTTTAATGAGTGTTGAATTGAGAATATGGGGGATTGCCGTGAAATCTTAACCATAAGGTAATAATTAGTCCTCGAATGACAATCCTTCTCGAAAAAGGTCAAAATACAAACGATTAGTTAATCATAAAGCAAATAATAAACAGAAGAAGCTTATCAACGTCAAACGATTGAGAGGGACAGAATGATGCTTTGCAATACTGATGCTTGGTAATACTATATATATTTAAGCGCTTATTCCAATAAATCAGGGTCCTTACAACCTATATAAGGTGTAATAAAAGAAAGACACCTAAGTGTAATAGAGTGAATAAAGACGCCCTGATTTAGTTTAGTGTAACACCCCTATTAGTGAACAGAGCTGTAAGGCGGCCTAAATCTCCGGCCAAGGTTACAAAATGGTTCAAAAGAGTTACCTTGGCCCTCAGAAGAGCAATAATTATTCTAATAAAAGTCTGACCCCTTCCCGTAACCCCACAGCGAATGGCCCTTTCGTCATTTGATAATATAATAATTAGCCATCCTTAAAAAAAATAAAAAATAGGCAGCCTTAATCTATTACATATTATATTATGTACCAAATTAGTAGTTAGGTCATGATATAGAGACATATACAATAACAGTAACGGAATTAAAATTACATACATACTTTCACACTCCCTGCACAATCATAATCTAAATACAAAATATTGCTAAGCTTACCTAAAACAATGTCAAAAGAAGGTGTCTTTTGATTAATTTGTTTATCGAACTCACTTCCTTGATAAAGATAGCGTATCTAGAACATGGTTGTTACTCATTAGCACGGTATTGTCAGATATAATTTTCAACAGTCAGTTTTGCAACGCACCTCTAGTTCGCAATGCTGAGCGAGTGCACAACTAATCTGGCGGTGGCGTCTTCAGACGACAGTTATGGAACGTGTTGCTAAAGCTGGCAGTGGTTTTTGTTGTTATAAAGTAACAGTGTTCATACTCCATTAGTTCTGTGACTGATTAGTGAATTGACCGCGTCTTTAAGGATTTTTAACCTGGCAGGTAATTGTGATATACTTTTTTAATTGATATTCATAATTATTGTATTAATATACAATATATAATGTATTGTGATATAAGGAACTGGACAAAAATAATAGTGAAAAGCAAGGACATATATTTTCTAGAGCACATTTATTTATACTTATTCTTTTTTTTGTATATTTTAATACGTGCCTATTGAGTACTAGAGACGTACGTACACCCTCGACCATAAATCCTTATAAACCGATTATGGCACAATTGCGCAGTGAATTTAATTAGATCCTATCAAGTTAAAATAGCTTTACCTATATTTGATCTTGGTACACACGTAATTAAGGCGTTAACAGATACTATGATACCACTATCTTATTAATATTGTTTAAATAAACGATATACCTAGGTACTTAGATAATTAGTACAACATTTTGAATCACCTGTTCCGAGAAGGTTACCTACTAAGTTTGCTCAATGAGTCATGGGCAATTGTGTTTAAAACATTGAAAAGGAAACTAACAATCTACCTGTTGCTAAATATTAATTGTAAACGGCATTTATTAGAACATTTGTGTTTTTGATTGTTCTAATATTTTTCGACCACAAGTTACAGAAATATAACATGGGAATACGTACCTACTTGAGAAACTTATAGATAAGAAAAGTCAAAATGAAACACGCTTCACTTTATTTTCATTTAAATCCCAAAAACTATAAAACTACTGCCTTTAAACGTTTACGCCGAATGACCTGTCGTATCAATCCCGACGCTTTGCGGGTATACTTATCAAACCATAAAAAAGATAATGTGTGGTGCCTTCACATAAATCTGACAACGTAGGTATCGATATGAGCAAACTCGGTTATGCAGTCGACAACCTCCTAGGTCAGGGGTCGGCAACCTGCGGCTCGCGAGCCACATGCGGCTCTTTGGATGTGAAGCTGCGGCTCTTTAGTTCCATACGCAAATATTATATTAAAAAAAAAACATTTAAAAATTGTTCTCAAACGATTAACGAAGATTAGGCAACATTTCTATCGCTTAGCCACTTGTAATAATTTCATTAATCTCATAAAATTAAACATAATTTTTAGCAAATAATCGTCAGTACCAACATGGGTGTATTTACCATAGGGCTGCGAGGGGCGGCAAGGCTCAGTCTTTTCTGGGCGCGTTTTATTGTCAAGCTAACCTTAAATATTTTTGATTATAATTTAATTGACATTTAAATTAAAAACAAACGCATATCGAAGAAAAGTTTTGGAAAAAAAACACAAGGAAGAAAAAATTTACAAACAAACGCATAAAATAGATAGCTTTTTGAATAAAAATATGCCGAAACATTTGCTTTTTAAAGTAGACCGCGAGCCACGAACAGAATTTGATGACCAATAACCTCCGGCGCTTAGCTTGCAGTCTAAAGCTAGATATTTCGCAAATGGATCTCTTTACCGAAAACTGGTTGACACACCAAAAAGACTTATCGAAAGACTTATCTAACGACATCCCATATAAAGAGTCCAGGACCAATGGGAGGCGAACGTGGGGCCCAAGCCGACACGCAGAAGCACTTTGAGCCACCTTTAATGAAATGTGATCATCCTATCTTCTCATTCCAATTATTATTATCCTAAAAAAAAAATCGTGCTCGCTTCGCTCGCGCCTTCCACCATTCACATTACTTTTTGCACATTTGGATTTTGCTACAATTTACAGTTCTTTACTACAATCATTATCATGCAACAAACAAAACCAACTCAAAACAAAAAAAAAAATTGTTTTTATTTTGATAAAAAAAAAATTCGCGCTCGCTTCGCTCGCGCATCAACTGTTCCTAGTTTTCTTTCTTTTGTTTGGCTACAAATTAGAGTTCTTTACTCCAAACATTATCATGCAACAAAAAAAAACATTTATTTGCAAAAATAAAACCGACTTAAAAAAACAATACAACAAATTGAAAAATAACTAATACATTCTAAAAGTCGATGTCTCCAATTAGTATTGTTTTATTTTTGTATTTTCACGACCAATTTCTATAACGATGCATTATTAGGTTCTATTTACGCAAAAAAAAAAAAATACTTTTGTCAATGGGGCGGCAAAGCTAACTGGCCCGGGGCGCAAAATCTTTGAATACGCCTCTGAATACCAATGATGTATTTTTTTAAATATTAAGTGATTATCTAATAATATCAAATATATTATCTTATTCGTTGTGAAAAACACATATGAATAAATGGATATTTTTCTCATAAATAGATTGATTTTTTATCAAAAAACTATTTATGCAAGTACTATTAATTGTTGGCAATTTTTTTTTGTGGCTCTTTTAAAGCTTTGGAATATTGATAATTGTAATTTGTGACTCTTTAGACTCAAAAGGTTGCCGACCCCTGTCCTAGGTTGATCTGCGAGATGCCATACACAAAAAAAGTACCGATATAACGTCTGTCATGGGTGTATCTAAGTAATAAACTCGTTATATTCGTAACAGGAAATCAATAATGTGTGTGGTGTATTTATCGCGTAACTCTGGCAATTAATTTGCAGCGATTAGGTCACTATACCTAGATCTACATAATATTTATCCGTGACAAATCTTACCTTTAGGTTACATATCTTGGTGTTGATGTTAGGAGATTCCAGATGCCTTGCTTTTTAAATAATCTGCTTAACGTACATACTAGGAAAGATCATCATTATCATTGGCCTGGCCTACACTGGCCCAATACAGAGAAGACACGAGCATTGATCAACCCGCTTGCTCAAAACGGATTACCGAAGTTAGACTTTTTTAAATCCATGTTTCCTGACTCATGCTAGGGTTCCTGTTTTTTGCTTTCGATGATGATATTGGAAAATATATTGACTATATTTATGACTTCTTAGCCTAGAGGACACCACGACCATTCTTACTTGGAATGAATAAAATTTATTTATTATATCCCATGTGACTCAACAATTACGTGTGGCTGGGGGCGTAGCCTACAGTTGTTTGACGTCATTAAGGTGTTTCATAACTGACTGATTTATTTATACTTAATCCTGTTATACTAGACTGCTTATAGAAAACAGTAAGATTGTTCCCGTCACCATTTATGTAGAAATTGTGCTCCTAATACTTCCAACTTCTTACCTCACCACCCAAAGGTAGACTAGTGACGGACCCTGAAGACGGTTATAGGCTACTTTTTATCCCGTTCGGAACCACGCGGGCGAAAAAGCTGGAAACAGCTAGTTAAATAAATAAATTTGCTGATAATCTGTGCCGAATATTACAATTAGAAGTCATCATTCTGAATTCAGTGCATGAACGTATAGGTATACCAAACAAAAAACCGTATTATAGTCACGTTTGATAGACAGACAAGGTTGTAATTAGAATTGCAAAAAGGTTCTTCCCATCTGTTGATATCTAGATAACGACGATATTTCGTAAAAAATACCGTTGTGTTTATCTCAGTTTTGATACTATATAATTCAATGTCATATCTGTATTATCTGTATGATATAATAAATAATTGGTATTGTAGGTAATGTCTATCTTACATGCAAGCACCAACGCGACGCACACACATTTTTTTATCTATAATACTATCGTGACTTGACATCACTAATGTTTTATTGGAGATTTTCAATTGCTATACATTTGTTTTATTTTTGAAAAAATCCGGAGTATTTTCTGATCAACATTTTAATTAGTTTGTCTATGAAACCTCGATACGACTACCGAAATCTTTAACGGATTATTTATTGAATACCAATTTACCAAGTACTTGGAATTGGAACCATTATATGATCAACCCGTATAATAATAGTAAATTTTTAGCCATAGGCCACCCTAATAGACATGTGACATTAGCATACGTAGTGTAGGACATCTTCCAGCAAGTTGGTGTGAAAATCTCGGAAGGGTGCAAAAGCAGAAGTTGGATGCGTTAAGCTGAGGACCGAGCGATATAAAAATGGTCGTACCAATATGAAAGATACCGTGAAGAAAGCTCGCTTGATAATATCAGAGCGATTCGATCGTGACCTTGCACCAATGTGTTGTATAAATAAAAACTAAAGCGACAGGTCACGACTCACGACACTTGATTTAACTTTCTATACTTTTCATTTTTGACATAAAAACTCAGTTCAATACATTTAGGTTAGGTATTAGTTACAGGAGGGATTGGCCTGTTTTTATACTTAAATGGAGCGAATATGAAGAGTAATAACATAATTCAAATAGCGTGTGAACATGTCTTTTGTTACTGATGGTTCTTTTATAATTAAATTACAGGGTAGGTCACTTAACAATGAAACCCCTAATGTTATTTTCATACAAAATATATGGAACTTTCTAGCTTATTTGTGGTATCAATTGTTATATATCGTTATGTTTGGTCTTTGGTGGCCGCGGCTTCGCTGAAATTGCAAGATACGCAAAGTTGAAGTATGCTATCTAAATCCAATATTAACTGATAATTATAGTACTGCTTATCGAGTAAAGGGTGACTCAAAAATTATATTGTCTTGTGAATTATTCAGAATAGACTGCTTAGATAACACTTATTCCAAGAAAACTTAAAGTCGAAGAAGTTAACAGTTACCAAATGTCGATAAAAATATATAAAATGTCGATAATTGCTAAAGATATAAAGTTGAAAAATACTCAACCGTCTCCACGTCGAGTGAGATATTACGGAGCAGACATGATAAGTAAACGGTGCCTGTCGGATCTGATTAGGATCAATACAGAAACAGAACTGTTGTTCCATAGAGGCAAAAGACATATGAAAGATAACTTTGATTTTTCTTCCTCGTTTGGGAAGATCAAACTATAAGATGATCCTAAAATATAAATAAAAAATCAGTTTTTAATTAAACTACGTGAAACAGTTCATGTGGCTTATTCTGTTCCAGTTCCTGTCATACTTGCAAGCGTGCTGCACTTATTACCACCAAGGTGCCGACTTATCAGAGGATTTGGAGCCATTCCTCAAGTCGACCGCTGAAGATGTAAGCTTTACTTTATTTTTGTTTAAGTTGAGGGGTCAGCCACGCTTAGCAACTGCAATAATTGAGTTGTTTTTAAAGTACCATAAATTTATTGTAGTCTCGCCGTACACTCTTATTTACTGTTAACGATGTACTCAAAATTGACTACATAACAACGTCAATTGACCGTGATACACAAAGCGCTTACAACAGCACGTCATGTTCGTTACAAGAAATATTCAATCAAACGAGTATTCACCGCTAATGATGCACATTTCCAGATCGCAGCAATGCGCAACGACACAAAAATACTCGACAAAGAGATGGAAAACCGCCATACGATAGTTAATAGTAAGGACACAGTGCTGCCAAGTTGTAAGGCCAGTGAAGCTGAAGGGGACTGCAAAGACGGGCTGTTGAGCACGCCATGCCTGAAGAACTTGCCTCGGATGCAGGGCTATCTCTTCAAAAGAACTTCGAATGCCTTCAAGACTTGGAACAGGAGATGGTTCTATTTATACGACAATCGTCTAGTATACAGGTGAGTTCGCAGTTGCGGTTTCCAATCGGAGGTTTGTTATGTAGGCTAGTGACGTCATACCTTGCTAATCGCTCTACTTCGGTATCTGTATTATTTATTTGTTCGATTAGATCCGTTAGATAAGATTTGGTGAAACAATTTGCTCAATTGTTTTGGTTTATATTGGATTGGAAATATAGATGGTGATGGATCATTAAGCATCTAGAATTTAGATTTATCGACCGTGATGTAATTTTTGCCTCATATTTTATTTAAATGAATATCATTAGAGAAATGTAGGTTTATGTGTTAAGTATTTCCATAGTATTTTGAATAATGGATGTTATCGGATATTCATGATGTAATTGAGGTACCATTTTGTTAAAGATATCAACTCGTTTAAAAATTATAATATCGTGCTATTTTTTTTATTTCCATTGAGGTTGCTCTTTATAACTTTGCATTCGAAATCATTATATAGCCATATATATAGTAATCATATACATAATCTATCTAATCACATACATTGACACCACAGTTCCTTGCAAACAGGGTGGGTTTGCAAGGAACTGTGGTGTAACAAACCATTTCTCCCTCGAAAATTGGTACACTTACATGAAAGTTTTTTCTCTGTTTAGGAAAAGGACAGGTGAGCTCAACGTTACGGTAATGGAGGAAGACCTGAGACTGTGTACCGTGAAGCCCGTGCTTGACGGCGAAAGGCGATATTGCTTCGAAGTACTGTCGCCATCAAAGTAAGTAGACTTGCACTTTAAATTGCTGTTTAAAACTAGGTACAAGTGGTATGAATCAATGGGATTTAGATACATCTTTACAAAAAAATTGTTAAAAAAGCTGTTTGACTGCTGACTAAGTAATATTTGTCAAACTAAAGTGCCGTTGAACAAGCCTATTAGGTAAAATTTAATCAATTAGAATACTTCGAGTAATTCTTATCTATACTTAACATTATAAAGAGGAAAGATTTGTTTGTTTGTAAGGTTTTAACTCAAAAATTACTGAACCGATTTTAAAAATTCTTTCACCGTTAGAAAGCTACACATCTTTACAAAGTGTCATAGGCATATATCGAGGGAATCAGGAAGGAATCAGCTAATTTTGCTGATTCCAAATATATATTATATAACTCAATATCACCCAAAATGTCGCTTAACCCAAATAGCCCGTTACCCCTCGATATATTTATTTCCAGATATAATTAGGGATCCCTGCTAAAACTTGAATAATGTAACCCAAGGTGAAAAAAAAATGTCCACGCTGTAGAAGCCGCTGGCGGAAAGCTAGTAATTTATAAACTTAAAATTTTCAGGAGTCATATGCTTCAAGCGGACTCGGAAGATATGCTTAACTGCTGGATCACCGCCCTGCAGAACGGAATCCGTTCCGCCATACAACAGGGCCAGAGTCGAGAGCATCCAGACACGCAGCTCATACTGGTGCCGGATGACAGACCGTCTGAAAGTAGGCACAGTGTTGCCAATGTCAGGGGCATGCGGAAAATCAGGTGAATATTAAGACGACGACTACCGCCAATGACCTTGAGCAAATGGGCGGAGCTTGAGCTTCCCCCCCGCGACCCCGCAATGCACAACGCACGGTTGTCATTTTATATTTTGAAGAACTTTGGCGGGTGACCATAATATTATGTAGAGATTCTAAGGACAGTCGCATATTGTATTTTGATATGCATGTCTAAGATATAAAAATCGAAATACAAATAACATCTGTCTGAGTAATACTTCGAAACACTAATTTTAAATTTCCAACCCCCACTGCATATTTACTTCGTTTGCCAGAAAAGCAAAAATATTTTCAATTTCTTAATCTGCAAAACATGTTTATCGATCTAAATTGTTACAAGTTTCAAGAAAAAATTCTGACAACTAGCATTCTTGAATTAATCCGCTGTGAAAGATGGACAGACAGACAGACAAAATCGCACCATAGGAGTTAATTCTTAGGCCATATTGGTGTCCTCTTTGAGCTCTTCTAACAGAAATGCACGCAAGATTTTTTCATATTTGCATTTTACGACATCTGCTGCTTCTCAAATAACTTCAGCTCATCTTCACTTGTATAGGAAGATCGTATTAGTTTTGTAAGTAAAGCCTGGAAGCCAGTTAATTAGTCCGATATTTCTGATCCATCTGTAAAGTGTCCGACCAAACCTTTGGCATCAGCTTTGGCCAAACCATCAGCTTTGGTTAAAATTGGCCTCAGTTTTGACAGCAACA
The DNA here is from genome assembly GCA_963891755.1 of Pyrrhia umbra. Taxonomy (NCBI): domain Eukaryota; kingdom Metazoa; phylum Arthropoda; class Insecta; order Lepidoptera; family Noctuidae; genus Pyrrhia; species Pyrrhia umbra. The sequence goes on from OY982930.1 coordinate 5,904,997, forward strand.
GAACCGAAATTCAAACATAACCTTGGAATTGGAAAATGGTCGAAATACCATATTAAGAAAAGCATTTAAGATAAAAATGTACGGAAGTCTAATTATTTCAGAATGTTTGTTTTACAAACTACGGAGAGTTTTTTTTTAATTTAATTCGTATACCAAAAGATGTCGAAGAAATCATAAAAAAATATTAGAATATGCATCAAGCCTTCATAACAAGCCCTTTCATAATTATGATGACGTAGAAACTACACTTTGTAATTTTAATCCCCATTTTTCCTCGAAAGTAATAGGTAGTATTTTTCTACTTTATCCATTTGCGATATATTTCAACAATTATTCCAAATCGATAAAGTTAGTTATTCCTGAAGTAATTATCAGCTCTGACAGATAGACACAGAAAGTCGCATCCCATAAGGGTTACTTTGTACCATTTTGGTTCGGAACCTTAAATAAACTATTTGAATATATCTTTTCTTTTTTTTAGTTTTCAGTTCTTCTGTCTTTGACTTCTGGACCAAAAATTAAAGAAGATCAAGTCCTTTTTATTTATCAGGGCTTTAGCCAAAGAATTAAGCGATTGCCTATTAATCGGCTTAGGCCTAGCCAAAAATCGACGTTCTGTCGGATACTATTTGGTGTTGAAAATAAAACATAAGAGTGGCATAGTGAAGTAGGACCTTCATTTCTAAAACACTATGCTTCGTCTTATCTTTTAGATTGTGTGTATATAATATTATCCCACATTAGATACCTTGACTAATAGATTAATATGTATATCATATGTGACTGCTTACTTGGCGGTTTTACTAAACTTCGAAAATGGTTGCTATGTAAAGCATCACTACCCAATGTTACCAGTAAAAAACCAGCCAAGTGCGTGTCGGGCCACGCGCAGTAGGGTTCCGTAGTAGGTCTCAGCTAGTCGACTATAACTCTGTAACCGGTTAAGCCTACTTAGCCGTGATAGTTTTCCTTGTAAGTTCATTACATGTGCTACGTCTGTGATTTTTTTCACATTTCTAGGTACAGCCATTCAAAAGTTAGAGGGGGGGGTAACTCGTATCGATCAAAAAAATTCACTTAAAATCTAGATATTTCGCAAATGGCTCGCTTAACCGAAAAATGATCTTCACACACCCATAATATTTTTGAAAGACCTATCTAACGATACCCCACACGAAGGGGTACGCGAGAAAAAAAATATTCATCCCTACTTTACATGTTTGCTACCCTAAAAAAAAAATATTTTTCAAAATTTTATTTTACCACTTTCTCGGCGTGATCAATATACATATTCATACCAAATTTCAGCTTTCTAATAACAAAAACCACGGAGCTATGCCGCGGACAGACAGACAGACAGACAGACAGACAGACGGACATTGCGAATCTATAAGGGTTCCTTGTCGGACTACGGAACCCTAAAAATAAAACTAATGTAACCAATCCCAAATAGGAAAATGGTCTAGCTAAAATAGTCAGACAATACAATACATTTTACAATTTTACATTAACAATACTCTTTTAATAGCGTAGGTAAGCTTATTTTTTTATCATATTCTGCATTTTTTTTTCAAATTCGTCTCGTAGCAAAGAAACTCGAACCCAAATTCACGTGTTTAGAAAAATATTTTCATTGGTAATAATTTAGAATAGCGCCACCTTGTTACCCATGGATAAACCGTTTTATTTACAAACCATTAAGATTTGTTCTAAGATATCATCCCATGCCCTGACTTATAGCTACTATTTCTATAAATTCCAAACTATTAGGAAATATTATAACATAACATGAAAGAATTTTAATTTTGACGACTATCTCCGACCTACATGTAAAATTTAAATGAGGTATGCAATATTCTCGTTTTGAATACGCAAAGTATTAAAAGAAATACATATTATTATTTAAATCCTAAAGTATATTTAATTATTTAGTAAGTCAAAAATAAAATATATTTGTCCTGCCAAATTTAGATACACACATTTTAGATTATGACAGATTATGGATGATTTGGTTTGAAAACACGTTATTCGCATCAAAAAAATATTTTATCCGCATGTAGTGCCTTTTCAATGTAATAATTATAATTTACCAGTCATCTTATCACAAATATAATAATTTATTTACATCGCAATGTGCTCGCTCTGAGTGACAGCGTCTTCCCGTGACAGTGGTCACAGACGTACTGCCCCCGTCGCCCGGTGGAGCCCCTCCGTAATTTCAACTCAACGTTTTGACAAAAGCACAAAAATTGACGTAAATATACGATTAAAAAAATATATGCGTATACAAAAAGACAGATAAGAGACCTTTTCTATAAAATGGTACAGGTTTCATTAAAATCCGCTTGATAAATTCTATGTAAAACTCAGTTTTTCATCTGCGTTAGACCTAACTTTATGATTTTTTTATACAATGTTATAAATACATAATTAAAAAAAACGGTATACAAGATTATCAAGCATATGCTCTAGTTTAGTATATATACTTTTCAAATCATGAAAGCAAGTCGTTAAAGCGTAATCATTAGCTTTAAAGGGGCCAAAGTCGTATATCGCCGCCTTAAATGGGTGGATGGATGCTAGGCCGTTCTGATCCTTAATTTGTTCTAAAATTAACCTTTAACCTAATTTGCCGCGTTCATGCGTTGCAATTTTTTGTACTAAGAACCTTCGCGTATGTTTACACCAGTGACCCCCTAAAGTTTTATCACAAATGGATCAATGGTTTAGGAACACATAGAGGACAAACAAACACTCGACCATTTTTGTTTTATTTATAATGATAGAAGATAGATACTCAGACATAAATCTAGTTCGATTATTATCTTTTTATGATAATATTATAATTGTAATAATGCAGGATATGGGAGCAACTTCTGAGCATTCCCGGCAACAACTACTGCTGTGACTGTGGCAGCCCGAACCCTCGCTGGGCTAGCATCAACCTCGGCATTACACTCTGTATTGGTATGTAAATGACATTTTTATCACATAAATGCTGCTTTATTCATGAAAGCACCATTCGTCTTTAAAGGGATCTTTTAGTTTTCGAACTGTTTTGTCCTTATCTGTCAAGTCAAAATGAAGTTTGACAGAAACGGACAAAACCGTTTGATAACTTGAAGAGAATTTGATAACTTATGAATAAGGTTTCTGTAGATTAATTTTGTTAGGTTAATAATTATTCTTCCGACCTATATACCAGACGCTCGACCATTGCGCCACGGAGAGGATTTTTCTTCCGACCATGGTCTCATATAATGTACCTAATTTTATTTAGTCTTGGCGCATAATTTATCTATGCCATTCTCCCCTGTGAAATGCCACTTTTCCACCATTCACACACTTCGTTTCTTATACAAATCTTTTCTACGATCACACTTCTCATCAATTCTTAATTTATATTAAATATTTTAATTGAAATGTTCGGGTTCCAGAATGTTCTGGCATACATCGGTCGCTAGGCGTGCACGTCAGTAAAGTGAGGTCACTCACCTTAGATGACTGGGAACCTGACATAATAAAGGTATTTATTGAAAACAAAATCTTGATACAAAAATTTAAAAAAAACTGTAGTTAAATGATCAGTTGTGTTTTGTGTTTATAGTTTTTTTTGCAATGTTGTAGGTTATGGCAGAATTGGGAAATAAAATTGTTAATATGATCTATGAAGCTAAAACTGAAGGAACTACTATACCGAGAGCCACACCAGACTGCGAAACGTAAGATTGTTATTATGATTGTTGTCCTTGAAAAGAAAATATGTTAAATCCCCCTACTTTTTGTGTAATTTTTAGTCTTTTGAGTGAATTTTCCGTATTTATATATTATGAGCGACTTCGCCCCCGTAAAATCTTATTGAATGCCTACGTCATATACACTGAACACACCCTCCAAATTTCAGGTCTCTATACGACCAGCGCTTTAGACTGCGTTGATCCGTCAGTCATTCAGGACAAAGCATATATATACAAAAATAAAAGTTTACAAAATTATAGAATCTATGATGACTTCTTAAAATTTAAAACCTTAATAAAGAATAATGTTTTTCTAACAGATGTGTACGTGAAACATGGATCCGCTCTAAATACGTATCGCTGCTGTTCGTGAAGGATTTAGTGGACAGCAGCGTCACGTTGACCGCCGCCGCTGACAGTCCGCTGCGGACTGGACGACGCTGGTCCGTACGCCGAGCCAGACGCAGGTACTTACTTAAACACAACAGTACTACTACGTATGGTCGACAATTTTCATAACCTTATAACTTAACATATAAGGTCGAAAATTATTGAATATCCCAGCAATTTTTTTTTCGTTTTCAGAGTCCGCGCTACTCCATCGGTGCCAGAAACTATCAACGACGAAAAAAGTGATGCCAACAGTAATACAAGTGGTAAATAATAGCTAATCCTTATTTAAGAAAATAAATCAGCAGTTCATTTCCCTGCATAGGAGCTCATTCCTCATCAGTTAATTCTTAATTCTTGTTCTAGTGTCAGAAAGTTCAAGCAAATCGGACGGCAGTCCAGTGTTGCTGATCGGTACTGAGTTAGCCAGTGACCGTGCCGTCGATCTCAGCCTACCCTCTGACCACGACTCAACGGAAGGAGAGGACAGCGATGAATTAGGTTAGTTGACTGTTTTGCGATAGAAAGGCGCCTTGATGTGCACTTTTTAGGGTTCCGTAAGTCGACAAGGAACCCATATAGTTTCGCCATGACCGTCTGTCTGACTGTCTTTCTGTCCGCGGCATAACAGCATAGCAGCTCCAATAGCATTTTGAAGACGTTATTTGATTACTATGACCCCTATGATGAGTCATTTTATAAAGGTCCTAGTGCGTCAGGACAAACCAAACCTACATAGATTAAATTACTAACCCTTAGACATAAGCATTACTAACAAGTGAGCCTAGCATCATTTCTATATATATAAAAGAAATGTTCGCGACAATGAATATAATGAATATTATTTGTGTTGCGTGTGCAATATCTATGAAATAGCTATAATAATATAACATGTTTTAGTTATAAGGCTGATTGTAGTAGAATTGAAATTAGGTAATAATAGTTATAAGTTTGAAAATAAAACATTTAAAGTTTTAGTCTTTTATTCACACAAATAGAATAAGTAATTTAACGTTGAATGCGCATTGTAATACGTTGATTGTTGCGCGCAGCTAAATAGCATAAAATAATCATATTAGATAACTTGCTAATTAGAATTAGAATAGTTTTAATTAGAAAATTAATATTATTATAAGAATGTTTGTAAATATGATAGCTGGGAACTAACCAATAGGGAGCCTCGGTTCCAATAGGAAGTGTCGGTACAAATGTACCGACCAATAGGAATCGTCGGTACAAAAGTGCCGACCTATCATGAGCTTCGGTACGAGTTTGCCGCACTAAGGACCGCTGGCCAGGCATTCTCGATGATATAAAAGAGCGATGCCTGGACCGGTCGACACAGTTCGAGATCAGCAGCCAAACATTAAGATAGAAAAACAGAAGGTTCGTTTCCAGCTGTCACACTCCAAAGAAATAAAGATTGTGAATAGAAGATTGGCGTTTTTATTCAAGATAAGTCCTTCAAGTGTCCGAACAAATAGGTGCGGGGACGTACGCGGCTTGTGAAACCGAAGTTCCTCAAGTTTACCGCCCGTCTGGCACATTTTCTGGTCCTTCGAGCCGGATTTTTGAAGACTTATCAATAGAAGAGTTTTGAAGATTGAAAATGCCAGTTACACGTTCGCAAGGAAAAGCTCCATCGGAGTGGAGGGCAGCTGTAGCCGCAGGTGCAGCCAGCAGTACACCTGCGATCCGTCATCATGTGCCACCTCGTTCGCCGTCGACTATAACCGACGTACCGCCGCCGCCAGCTCCTCTTCCCGTGGAAGTAACTCTGCCTGCCGAACAGGAACAAGGCGCTCCGAGTGAACAGAGAGAATCTCATCGTACCAAAGGAGATTCTGACCGAACGATACGCCCTATAGACAAGACTTTCACACGTGCGCCGCCTAGAAGCGCCGAAGAAAATAGAGAACAGGAGCATACGAAGAATCGTGAAACACGCTCAATAGCGACCAACCGGTCGAATAGAAAACTCTTGAAGGCTCGCGAAGAAGTCTTGAAGATCAAATTACAGTTAGCACAGATAGCATTACAGAAGGCTGAGGAGGAAGTGGAATCTGATGACTACGATGAAGATGCACATTCGAAAAATGAATTCGTGCGTTCATGGTTAGAAGAGGCACCAGAACCACAACCCGATCCTGAAATAGTGGATGCTGATGCTGATAGAGACATTCAAGTGACAGTGCCACTCAAGGAAATAGATAAAGCCAGAGGGCGGACAATAGAGGATGTCAAGAATAGAAAACGAGATGAAGATCCTTTACAAGAAAAGGAAGCTCATCAACAGGGAGGAGATTCTATGAAGCCATTCATCACCGAACTCACCTCCGCTATAGCTGCTCTTGCTGATAGGAAGCCACTGGATACATCGTTCACGACGCCTCACCCAGCGGCATCAAAGGTTGTCATGACATTGCCAACATTCAGTGGGGCTCACACCGAATGGTTATCGTTTCGTGCAATATACGAAACCACGAAGAAATATTTCAACGATATAGAAAATACAGCCCGACTCAGAAAGAGTCTCAAAGGAAGAGCTTTAGAAACAGTCAGCTCTGAACTCATCGCACACGCAAGACCAGATGAAATAATGAAAGAATTGGAACTTCAATTCGGACGACCGGACTCTATTGCTCAAGCAGAGACTGACAAATTACGGATGCTGCCGCGCTGCACTGAAGCACCCAAGGACATTTGTGGTTTCGCAAGCAAGATTAGAAGCAGTGTAGTGACACTTCAAGCCTTAAAGAAGGAACACTATCTCATCAATGCGGAACTCCTACGTGTTCTGACTGAGAAGTTACCAAACTCATTACGTGTGCAGTGGTATCGGACGTATACGGAGAAATACAATTCTACGCCGGACCTCAGCCGTTTCAGTGAGTTCATCACAGAATATGCACGGTACTGCAGTGCATTCGCGCCAGCGGAAAATGTGAACGAGAATCAGCAAGTTCGTCGTGCTTTTCAGAAGACACATACTGCTACTGAAAAAGCACAGTCTTCACAGAATCAAGCCACTACTATTACTTGGAAATGCAAGATCTGTGGACAAGATGGACACTATGCATCTGACTGCAACTCGTTTCGTGCAGCCAATGCAGATACAAAATGGGAACTTGCGAAGACCCATGGATTGTGTTTCCGCTGTCTACGTGTGCGACGCTATGGACACTCGTGCAAACCCAGGAAGTGTGGCATAGGAGGATGTGCTACCACTCATCATCGTCTTCTACATTACGAGAAGAAAGACAAATCTGAAGCATCGAAGCTGGAGAAACCAGAAACAGTTGCTAGCTCCAGACTGTGTGAAAATACTCAAGCTTACCTGAAGATAGTTCCAGTACAGATAGTGGGTCCCGCAGGACAAGCATCCACGTTCGCTCTGCTAGACGATGGCTCGACAATCTCCCTTATTGATGAAGATATAGCAAGTGAAGTCGGAGCTGAGGGAAATCAAGAGCCGTTCACAATACGTGTCATCGGGGACACAGCTTTAGATATGCCCAGATCAAGACGAGTGGATCTGACGATGAAGACCATAGAAGGCAAACAAATACCTATGTGTGCGCGGACCGTCCCTGGCCTGAATTTGTCACCGCAGAGAGTGACAGAAGAGGATCTTCAAGACTGCCGACATCTCCAAGATATTAAAGAGAAGCTTATGTACAATGTCGGCGTCCCGAAAGTGTTAATAGGCCAGGACAATTGGCATCTTCTTATTGCAAGCGTCACAAGAAGAGGTCCTGACAACCAACCTGTAGCATCACTGACTCCCTTGGGATGGGTATTACATGGTGCACACTCACGAACGTTGGGCCACAGTATACACTTCGTCAATCAACTGTCGTCACATGAAGAAAACATAGAAGCCCAGTTGAAGGAATATTTTGCCCTGGAATCTCTCATGATAAATCCACGTCGTCCGAATACAGATCCGGAGAAACAGGCAGAAGATATTTTGGAGAAAAGTACAAGACAATTGGAAGATGGCCATATAGAAACAGCGCTACTCTGGAAGAATGAGAATTGTGTAATGCCTGATAGTTATGAGAATGCGAAAAAGAGGCTTGCATCAATAGAAAGAAAATTGGACAGAAATCCAGAATTAAAAGCAAGATATACAGAACAGATGAATTCGCTTATAGAAAAGGGCTACGCTGAAGAAGCTCCCAGGGACATCACGCCCGGAAAAACGTGGTATCTGCCACATTTCGATGTGCACAATGCAATGAAACCCGGAAAGCTACGCATCGTACACGACGCCGCCGCGAAAACCAAAGGATTGTCGCTCAACGACTTCCTTCTGACAGGTCCGGATCTGCTGAGTTCCCTGCCGGGAGTGCTGATGCGTTTTCGTCGTCATCACATAGCCGTTTCAGCTGACATCGCCGAAATGTTCATGCAAGTGCGGGTCAGGCAAGCAGACAGAGATGCACTACGTTACCTTTGGAGAGGAAACCGGCGGGAGGGACCGCCTCAAGAGTTTCGCATGAAAGCAATCATTTTTGGCGCTGCAAGTTCACCGTGCACGGCTATATACGCTAAGAATTGGAATGCGAGGAGACATGGCAGTGAACATATAGAAGCGGTACAAGCCGTCGTAGAAAATCACTATATGGACGACTATCTCGACAGCTTCAAGGACGAAGAGGAGGCAACACGCATAGCAACACAAGTGCGTGATATCCACAAAAAGGCGTGTTTCGACTTAAGAAAATGGGTCTCCAACTCTCCGAGAGTCATCAACAGCCTGGAACCGGACTCGAGCGGAACCGAAACAGTTAGTCTCGCAAATAAGGGAAACATAGAGAAGATTTTGGGTTTAATATGGAATCCCAAAACCGACGAGCTGAGTTTTAATATGAAGCTCGCTCGACTTCCCAACGACCTCATCAACAAAGAAGTACCGACAAAAAGGGAAGCGTTGAGAATCATCATGTCCATATACGACCCTCTCGGTCTCGCATCACCGGTAACGATCCAAGCCAAAAAGATACTACAGGAAGTCTGGCGCCTCGGCATCGACTGGGATCAGAAACTCGATGATAACTTGGCGAAACAGTGGTCAGTGTGGATCCAACATTTGGAGCAGCTGAAGACAGTGAGTGTGCCGAGGAAATACCCTGGTTTTAGTGAAGCCATTTCGATCCAAGTACATACCTTCACAGACGCCAGTGAAAAGGCTTACGTAGCGGCAATATACTGGCGCATTACCACGCCAGATGGGCGAAAACATGTGTCACTCATCATGGCAAAGGCAAAAGTGGCACCCCTCAAGATCACCTCGATACCACGTCTAGAACTTCAAGCAGCAGTGATGGGCAGCCGCATGGCCGCAGCCATTATAGAAGAACACCGCGTCAAACCAGAAGCCACAATATACTGGACCGACAGTAAAACCGTATTAACTTGGATCAGGAAAGGCTCAAGAACATACAAACCATTCGTAGCTCATCGACTAGCCGCAATAGAAGAACACAGCAAGGTAGAAGATTGGCGGTGGATACCCACAAAGTTGAATATTGCTGATGCAGCCACTCGAGACGTACCCGCCAACTTCAACTTCAACCATGAATGGTACTCCGGTCCGCAATTCCTATATGATGATCCTTCATGCTGGCCTCAAGAAAAACCTGCAGTCACCGAGTTGACAGGTGAAGAAAGGATCGCCACAGTAACTGAATCTCATCAGACCCAAAAATTAACAGAAGCCGTGCCGGATCCAGTAAGATTCTCCAAATGGGAGCGACTCTTATGCTCTACTGCAAGAGTCCTACAATTTATATCCTTGTGTCAGAATCAAAGGATCAGGTCTTATACAAGAGAACTACCAAAAATCCGGACAAGGATCCAGATTGGCGTAACGCTAAGAAGGGGTCGAAGGCCAAACCTGCAACAGTAAAGAAGATTAAATGTCATCCGGAGGTCGACTTGAATAAATGGATACCCTTGTCTGCAGAATATATACGTAAAGCGGAGAATCTTCTCGTGAAAGCAGTACAAGAAGAATCCTTTCGTGATGAACTTACGCTGTTGCGTCGAGGAGAAATTGTCGCCAAAGACAGCCGTCTACGATCATTACCTGTAGAAGTCGTCAACGACGTGATCACTCTACGAAGCCGCATAAGTGCTACAGAAAATATACCGGAAAAAACCAAGAGACCACCCATACTAGATGGCGATCATAGAATAACGCAATTGTACATAGACTGGACACATAGGAGCCTACATCACAGCGGTACAGAATTGGTGGTAAATGAAGTGCGTCAACATTATTGGATTCTGCGTCTGCGGCCGACCACCAAGAAAATTATAAATCAATGTTTACAATGCCGCATAAGGAAAAATCAACCCCCAGAACCGTCAACTGGAGATCTACCGAAGGCACGTCTCGCACACCATCACAGACCCTTCACTTATACAGGGCTGGATTATTTCGGACCACTCACCGTGACCGTCGGAAGGCAACACCAAAAGAGATATGTGGCGCTGTTCACGTGTCTCACATCCAGAGCGGTACACCTAGAAGTCGCCGCCAATCTTAGTGCAGACTCTGCGATCCTGGCGCTGAGAAGGTTCGCAGCGCGACGAGGATGTCCAGCAGAAATGTATTCCGATAATGGCACCAATATGCATGGAGCCGATAGAGAAATGAGAGAAGCCATCAAAAATGAAGCAAATCGTCGGGGCATAGTGTGGCGTTTCATCACTCCTTCAGCGCCGTTTATGGGAGGCGCCTGGGAGCGTCTCGTCAGATGCGTAAAGACTGCCCTCTACACGGTTCTTCACGATAAATATCCACAAGAAGAAGTTCTAGCAACGCTTTTGTGTGAGGCCGAGTACACGGTGAACAGCCGACCTCTCACACATGTCTCTGTTGATGTCGAAGACGAAGAAGCAATTACACCGAATCACATACTGTTCGGAGGAACGGCGAGATTGCCTTCCATCGGCGAGTTTAGTGAATCTGATCTCCACAGCAAGAAACACTGGCGACGTGCTCAGATATTAGCCGACATGTTCTGGCGTCGCTGGGTGCGCGAATATCTTCCTGAACTGCAACACCGGCGAGAGCCTCATGGTACAGGAATCAAATTCGAAGTCGGTGATCCCGTACTCATCGCTGACAGCCAACTCCCTCGAAACACTTGGCCGAGAGGGAGGATCATCGCAGTGTACCCAGGCGCCGACGGACAAGTCAGGACTGTCGAGGTCCGCACTGCGGCAGGCATACTCAAAAGGCCAGCCAAGAAGCTGATTCCTCTACCGAAATAGCGACGCTCACCGGATTTTCTGCAGCACCGCTTCGCTTCGGGTAGCCGCGCTGCTGCACGGCGGGAGAGATGTTCGCGACAATGAATATAATGAATATTATTTGTGTTGCGTGTGCAATATCTATGAAATAGCTATAATAATATAACATGTTTTAGTTATAAGGCTGATTGTAGTAGAATTGAAATTAGGTAATAATAGTTATAAGTTTGAAAATAAAACATTTAAAGTTTTAGTCTTTTATTCACACAAATAGAATAAGTAATTTAACGTTGAATGCGCATTGTAATACGTTGATTGTTGCGCGCAGCTAAATAGCATAAAATAATCATATTAGATAACTTGCTAATTAGAATTAGAATAGTTTTAATTAGAAAATTAATATTATTATAAGAATGTTTGTAAATATGATAAAGGAACTAACCAATAGGGAGCCTCGGTTCCAATAGGAAGTGTCGGTACAAATGTACCGACCAATAGGAATCGTCGGTACAAAAGTGCCGACCTATCATGAGCTTCGGTACGAGTTTGCCGCACTAAGGACCGCTGGCCAGACATTCTCGATGATATAAAAGAGCGATGCCTGGACCGGTCGACACAGTTCGAGATCAGCAGCCAAACATTAAGATAGAAAAACAGAAGGTTCGTTTCCAGCTGTCACACTCCAAAGAAATAAAGATTGTGAATAGAAGATTGGCGTTTTTATTCAAGATAAGTCCTTCAAGTGTCCGAACAAATAGGTGCGGGGACGTACGCGGCTTGTGAAACCGAAGTTCCTCAAGTTTACCGCCCGTCTGGCACAAGAAAGTCGTGTTAGTTACACCACTTATAACTCGAGAACGGCTGAACCGATTTGGCTGAAAATTGGAGGGGAGGCAGCTTGGAACCAGGAAAAGGACATAGGATAAAAAAAAAAAAAAAAAAGGTAGGAGTTGCGTAGGAGTTGCGTAGGAGTTGGGTAGGAGTTGGGTAGGAGTTGGGTAGGAGTTGGGTAGGAGTAGGGTAGGAGTTGGGTAGGAGTTGGGTAGGAGTTGCATACCACGCGAACGAAGTCGCGCGGGGCAGCTAGTAATAAATAAATTATTATTATAACTCAGAGGTTTTTGGTACTAGAAAGCTGAAATTTAGTATAGTTATGGATATTGATCACGCCGAGTCGGCGTCGCCGACAAAGTGGTAAAATAAAATTATAAAAAATATTTTTTAGGGCGATCCCAAACACGTAAAGTGGGGATGGATTTTTTTTTTCTTGCGCATCGTACCATCGTGCACCTTCGTGTGGGGTAGGTATCGTTAATAGGTCTTTACCACAATTTTTCGGTTGAGATCCATTTGCAAAATATTTAGCTTTTAAGTGAAAATTTTTGTTCGATACGTGCGTCCTCCCCCCCCCTCCACCCGTCTAACTTTTGAATGGCTGCTCCTGAAAAAAAAACAGACGTAGCACATGTTATGAACTTACAATGAAAACTATCACGGAAACAAGCGCTCGTGCAGGTCACGCGCGGCTTTCGCACGTGCGTCACAGAAGCAGTGCGTAAACAGACGCACGACGTAATTCACGCGTACAGCTTTACGAAAGTAGGCGATAATATTTATTTGAATATAGTTATTATTTGAATATAATAAATTTACATACCCTGTATCGATGTGGAGTGATAATAATGACGGTATTATTTGTCCAGCGGCAGAAGATATGTCCCGGCTGTCTCCGGACGCAGTGCTGTACCGAGCAGCGCGAGCGCACAACGTGGGTGTGATGCGCGGCGCGCTGGCGGCCGGCGCCGACGTGTGCGCGCGCCTGCGTGACGCGCGCACGCCGCTACACGCCGCCGTGCTTAGTGTTAGTACTATTGTACTTACTATGTATATGTATATGTGATGCGCGGCGCGCTGGCGGCCGGCGCCGACGTGTGCGCGCGCCTGCGTGACGCGCGCACGCCGCTACACGCCGCCGTGCTTAGTGTTAGTACTATTGTACTTACTATGTATATGTATATGTGATGCGCGGCGCGCTGGCGGCCGGCGCCGACGTGTGCGCGCGCCTGCGTGACGCGCGCACGCCGCTACACGCCGCCGTGCTTAGTGTTAGTACTATTGTACTTACTATGTATATGTATATGTGATGCGCGGCGCGCTGGCGGCCGGCGCCGACGTGTGCGCGCGCCTGCGTGACGCGCGCACGCCGCTACACGCCGCCGTGCTTAGTGTTAGTACTATTGTACTTACTATGTATATGTATATGTGATGCGCGGCGCGCTGGCGGCCGGCGCCGACGTGTGCGCGCGCCTGCGTGACGCGCGCACGCCGCTACACGCCGCCGTGCTTAGTGTTAGTACTATTGTACTTACTATGTATATGTATATGTGATGCGCGGCGCGCTGGCGGCCGGCGCCGACGTGTGCGCGCGCCTGCGTGACGCGCGCACGCCGCTACACGCCGCCGTGCTTAGTGTTAGTACTATTGTACTTACTATGTATATGTATATGTGATGCGCGGCGCGCTGGCGGCCGGCGCCGACGTGTGCGCGCGCCTGCGTGACGCGCGCACGCCGCTACACGCCGCCGTGCTTAGTGTTAGTACTATTGTACTTACTATGTATATGTATATGTGATGCGCGGCGCGCTGGCGGCCGGCGCCGACGTGTGCGCGCGCCTGCGTGACGCGCGCACGCCGCTACACGCCGCCGTGCTTAGTGTTAGTACTATTGTACTTACTATGTATATGTGATGCGGCGTGAAGCAAAATAAGCCTTACTAGATAAAAAAAATTAAAATGATGTTGCAGGGTTCAGTGATGGCGTGCTCGTTTCTACTGCTGAACGGTAGCAAGATGAACGTGCAAGATGACCAAGGAAAGACGCCGCTGCATCTCGCAACTGAAGCAGGGCACACCGGCCAGGTAACAAGTGAAAAAAATAACTTAACGAGTGAATATGGTCGCGGGAATAAGCTCCCAGCCACCGTAGGCGCGGGCCTGCGGACGGTTAGCTATGAGTGGCTCGCCGTCCGGCAAGGACCAGGCCCGTGTCGACGCGCGTTTGTATTCCACACGCGCCTCAAAGATATGTCAGCATAGTTGACGGCCCCCCAGGGCCGCTACCTGCCGGGTCTGCGGAATTGTTCGAAAGAGTTACCGCGGCACCGCAACACAAAAAGTAAAAGAAGGAACAATTATATTTTTTTAATTATAATTCATTTATTTCGAGTAATGTTAACTCATACGTGTTAGTAACAATTTGACTTATATCTATGTTAGTAAACTAAATAATATACAAATCACGAGACTATACCTAATATACACACAATGGCGTTATAATGCTGTAGGTCCAGCAGAAAGTTGCAGCACCGGTTTACGATCACGCAATCCAGTCGGCCGGAGATCATTTTTAGGATGCTGTTGGTGCTGCCCCGCACCCTGCGTACCAGGGATGCGCATCTCTTACGCTAATGCGTACTGCTGCTTAAAAACAATCTACGCGGGCTTCTGCAAACATCCCTGAAGCACTACAGAAACGCGGCAACCCCTTCAGCACCCTAAACGCATTGTTATATTGGACTCGAAGGGCGCTGTATGCCTTTAGTGTAAAATGAGCCCACAGGCTACACGCGTAGAATGAAGTACAATATGCACGGAATAATGCAACTTTGACTTCACTCGAGCAGCGTGCAAACCTGCGAGCTATCATGTTAGCACGTACAGACAGCGCCCTTCGCTCCCGTTCGATGTCTTTATCATCCCTGAGGTCGGCAGTCAGATTGTGCCCTAGATATTTAAATTGGTTTACTCTCTGTAGAGGAACATCGTACAATTTAATAGTAGGCATCTCAATAGGTACACTACTGCTGCCGGCCTCAAAGACCATAACTTCACTCTTTTTTACATTATACACAAGTCCATGTTGTAATGCATACCTTTCGCAAATCCCCAACAGCTTGCTTAGGCCACAGGGCGACGCACTCAGCAGCACCATGTCGTCCGCATAGCTTATATTATTTAAGCACACTCCATCTATATAGCAGCCTACCCTGGTGCTGCTGAGTTCCTCAATCAGATCATTCACATATAGGTTGAAGAGCGTAGGCGATGTCAACCCTCCTTGTCTAACCCCGCACTCCAACCCATATGCGTCAGATTTGACCCCTGCCCATCTGACACTATTGACCTGGCTTTCATACCAGAACTTGATGATATTAATTAGTTCTCTTGGTAATTTAGCATCATTTAGCTTTTTCTCTATAGTTATTTTTATCAGCTATATCGCCAGTTTTATTTTTAACTATAGGTACCACCAGCGTTCTCAACATCTCGACAGGTAGATATGCATGACTCATGCACAATGCGAATAACATGGACAATGTCCTGGGCAGATGCGGACCCGCGTATCGTAGGTGCTCAATGCTGAGGCCATCATGGCCGGGTGATTTTCCTCTAGACATTGATGATATTGTTTTTTCAATATCCTGAGCACTGAACCTTGTTCCAAGCTCCATTCCAGCCTCAACATCGATCCCCCGCGACTGCGGCCCCAGCGGTGATTTTACACTGAAGTGATTCATAAAGATATTCGCAATCTCTTTTGAATCACTTACTCCATCGATGCACACAGGGAGCCCGGGTCTTTCATTTAACCTATTTGTGGCTTTCCAGAATAATTTAAAATCTTTTTGTGAGTGATGTGAAGCGAGCATGTCCATTTTAATCTGGGTTTCATTATTTTGACACCACTTCAATCTTGATTTGACCGGCAGTTGGTTTACCATACCGGTAAACCAACTGCCGGCCAATGAATGGGTTTTAGCCAGCAAGAGTCTGATAATTCCTCCCGCTCCGCCCACAGCAGGAGGAGTAATTTGATAATTTCCCATCCCAAAAATATTTTTTTGGTTTTAAATAGAAATATATTTGGAATTATTATCGGTTTTTTCAGGTATCATATAAATACTCATTGAAATTATTATTAAATCAATTACGTGTTTCCCAGGTGTGTCTGCTACTGCGATACCGCGCGGACCAGTCGATAGTTGACAACGAAGGTCAGACGCCACTCGACATCGCCGTCAACAACGCCAATGCTGACATTGTTACTCTGTAAGTAATGCTAATAATAATAATTTGGTGTGTCAACACCTAAAGAGGCTCTCGTTAGGCAGCTGGATCAAGGGCTTGATACAGAAAGCAGTACTCCTAGACACTGCGCGTATCGTCAGGAGGTTCCTTTCTCTAGAGCCCTGACCTGACTTATTTTTTTTGGTATTTAAAAATGTAATTAGTATGTTTAAAAAATGAATAAACGGAATAATTTGGTGTGATAAAAATATAATTAAAAATGTTAACTCCCCGAATGACTTTAAACGTCAGATCATAGTTCAAACATAAAGGGTTCTTACGATTATACAACATTAATACGGTTTTTGATGATAAATGTTTTCGTTTGATTATGAACAGATTAAGGCTGACCAAGTTGAACGAGGAGATGCGCGAAAGTGAGATGTCCTCGAACGACGACACGTACAACGAAGTATTTCGCGACTACACGCAGCTCGCGCACTCACACCCCGAGCGCCTCGTGCGAGCAAAACACAACAACAACGAAGGTACTATATCGATTTTTTACTGGAATATATTTTTTATAACTGGATTCGATAAGAATGGATTTTGTACCCGGACTTAGGAAAGGACAATGATAATCTGCGAAGCCTCTGGTTTTGTAGATTACCATCGGCCGCGTTGTCTACTAAATAATCTCGTGGGTCTCGGCTTGTTAGCCACCTACTAACAAATGAGTGTTAAATGTATAACACATTTCATTGTTTCCAATTTTAAATCGTTAGTCATGTCAAAGGCTGTATTAATAAATTGCTATTGTAACAATATTATCGTCGGGATGGCTCAGGGTTCGTAAAAAATGAGTTCATGCACGATCAATATCAAAATATATAATATAATCAAATAAAAAAAAATACGCAATAGAGTCGCAATTATCTTGTTTTTTTTCGACCGCATAATTAAGTTTGTTTGTAGAGGAAAATTGTTGATTACTTAAAAACTACCTGCTAGATCTCGTTCAAACCAATTTTCAATGAAAGTTTGCATAGTAATCTACATCATATATTTTTTTTAGATTTATCATTCTCTTATTTTAGAAGTTACAGGGGGGGGGGACACACATTTTACCACTTTGGAAGTGCCTCTCGCGCAAACTATTCAGTTTAGAAAAAAATGATATTAGAAACCTCAATATCATTTTTCAAGACCTATCCATAGATACCCCACACGTATGGGATATGGGAAAAAAATTTTTGAGTTTCAGTTCTAAGTATGGGGACCCCAAAATTTATTGCTTTTTTCTATTTATGTGTCAAAATCTTAAAGCGGTTCACAGAATACATCTACTTACCAAATTTCAACAGTATAGTTCTTATAGTTTCGGAAAAAAATGGCTGTGACATACGGACAGACAGACAGACATGACGAATCTATAAGGGTTCCGTTTTTGCCATTTGGCTACGGAACCCTAAAAACACAATACAAAAGGGGTATAGTAATCAATACAATTATAAGGGCGCGTGTTTCGCGAGGTGGCGAGCGAACCTCCGCTAATATTCGAATGGCCGTTGGCGGGCGGGCGTGGCAGGTTTCCGTGCGATGCGCGAGTGCCATTAGTGATGCGCCCGCGGTACTTAACTAGCATCACGTTACACTATTTATTATGGCACGTTTTTTTTAAATGCAAAGTTCCATTAATTGGTATTATAAACCTTGTCATTCCAAGATGACAACGTTAGTATAGTTTTCGCCACATTCATATAGATTCATGTCGAACTGTTCTCTTTTCCCTGATTAACTGTAATATTATTTTCTTGTTTTAAATAATTAAGCTACTTGCTTCATAATATAGTCGTTATCGTGATTACATTGAACAGTGGTTCCCAAGACCCAGGGAATATTTTATCTCGGCGTCCCAGCTAGTTTAGATAATAATCTAACATATAAATGCTTTGTCCAGAATGACTGACAGATCAACGCACAGCCAAAACCGCTGATCGTAGAGACGTGAAACTTGGAGGGTGTGTTCTTTGTATGACGTAGGCATCCGATAAGAAAGGATTTTCCGAAATTCTACCCCTAAGAAGTTGAACAAGGGGGGCAAAGTTCGTATGAAACTCAGTCATTTTTAATTTGAATTCGTATAGCTCACGCGGGCGGTGCCGCTGGCGGAAAGCTAGTTTAAACTAAAATAGTAAAGGCTCACGACATGATGCACCCCTGTTTGTTCTCTACGGTACCGGTTTTGGAACCCCTAAGTACATTGTTTTCCTTATATTATTGTAGGTGAACAACCGAGTGAATGACGGAGCGAACCGAGCGGTCGGCGCCGATGGCTGTGGTAGCACCGACTGCACCTCACTCCACGCTCCACGCCGGCGGCTCGCAGGCCTACACTGCTGTTTTTATACAATGACGTCACACTTGGGAAGACAACGCGAACTAACACAGATGGCAGCACCTCCGTCTTGAAAACGAGGTAATCAGTAGATTGGTAGAAGTAAATTGATCCACATATGAGAAGAGACAGATGCTTGCTCATTGGTTTTGAAAGACAGATTACCCTTCAATTAAAGGATTGCACAGTGGATTTGTTGGATTAAGGCAGTAAGGTCCTGACTTTACACATAAAATGGTTACCCTATTAATAGTAAATTTGTTATTGGATGTTGACTATGTGAGTTTTTAAGGCGATCGTCTTCCCCATGTGACGTGTCAGTGATTGAAATCGTCCACTACAACGCATAGATAAATTGTGCTAAGTACACTTAAAGGCTGTAAGGACTTTTCCAATTCGACGAACGTGTTACGAATCTTTTATACAATAACGTTGTTTCCTGTACTTTTACATTATTATTGAGAAATTATAGTGATATACGAGTCGCGATTATCCAATAAAATTATTCCAAATCTCGAGTAGTTTAATTTCGACTTGACGTCGATATAATGAGTTTAATAATTATATTAAATTAAGTGCTTCTCTGGACAGGGGTCGGCAACATGATCTCTTGTAAAAAAATATACGAGGCTTTATAAAAAAAACTTTTCGCTGCCAAACATACATAATCATATTAACACTGTAAAAATAATTCGGTAGTTGTTGAAATAAACATAGTTCAGACCAATTATTTAGCGATGTCCTAAATAAAACATAGCAGCAGTATCATGAAGTTAAAGCTCAATATAGAACATGTATACATAACCTGTAACACTATTTCTTTTTCGCAACTCGAGAAATTCAATTTAACAATTCATATATTATGTTCTTTATAATAGTACTACTCCAGGCTGTCAGAATGAGATAGCACTATAACTGATTCTGTTGAACAATAATAAAAGGAATAAAATAAGAACATTCTACGCAAAGAGTAAGCTCTCATTTTTATATTCTGTTTCTTTTATATACCGTCAGGTGAATATAGATTTTCTTGCGGAACAGAATCAGGGTATACGTTTTAACGAAATGCAAATCAAATAAGTTTACCAGCGATTTCTTCCATAACTGTTGACATAGCGTAGTGATGAGGTGTACATAATAATCGATATTATAAATTAATGTTATTGATGCGAGTGGCGAGTGACGTGTAAGCTTTAAATGTTAAGTTTTAAGTATGTACTACATTTATTATAGATGTTGAGAAATGTAAAGCTTTCAAAATCTATATAAAACTATGTGACAAAAAGCACTATCAGTTTTCTGAAATTTTCCGTTATTCTCATAAACCTGTTCCGTGACAGTATGCATATGAAGTCCGGAATACATGGCGATAATTCCGCCCTCCAATGGCAGACTAATAATATTAGGTATCAACAGTGTAATTTCCTCATACCTCATCGAGGACGTTTTTCGTGAAACTAAACGTACCTATATTATTAAACCATTTATCCAGTAACGTACATGTGACTTTGTAGGCCTACACTATTTTTATTTCGTAAATTAAATTACATGGATAAGTACCGAGAATAAAATTTGAAAATAGAATCATAAACGATTCTATTCTTGGTATACAAAACTTGTTTGGAAGGATCAGAAACTTTTTCGACCCGCCACTAAGCAAAAGCATCAAATATATTGTGGGCCATAATTTTAATGGTGGTGTGATTTATCTTATAAACCAAAGATTTTAAGTATTGGTTTTATATTCTTAGGCAAATGTAGACTAGTTTAAAATAATCATTACTATATAATGTTCTGGCCTATGAACTCAGGTTTTAAATTATTTTACGGAGTCTGTATGAATGAAATAATAACGACTAACATTCCTCTTTATAAGAATCAAGCCATTCCAAAAATATTGGCATTTAAATATTTTTGTAAGAGTTTGGGCTCAGATGTGAATCTCAATCGAAACCTATTATTTGTAGCTTATTTTTGTAATATTTTTATTAATGTAATGACGTAGGTTAATAAAATATCACTTGCCAAATTATTGCAACATTCTCAACTTGCCTTTGCAATCAAATACAGCGATTTTTTCAAGTATTTCGGGTTATAATTAAAATGTAAGGTTATCTTAATAATATATATATTTTTCAACTCAAATATAAATATTTGTGACAGACAAAGCTCTGCACTAGACTTCATTCGTATGATTATTTTACAGGTAAATACTTCCTTTAAATATAATACAGCTCACAGCTTTCCGTATTAATATTTTGATGTTTTTACTTATAATAGTTTAAGTCCTATTATAAATAAATGTTTATGCTTGATAGATGTTACTCCTTTTGAATATTTTGTTATTCATTATTTAAATTCTAGATATACCAGTTCTAAAGGTGGTGCCCTCTATTCTATGCAATATTCGTTGTGTCTACGAATTTGATATTCGAACGAATTTATTCTTCTAACGTTACTATCGTCTGTATTTGTTTATTTTGAAAGGTTCAAAATGTAACCAAATTAAAGTGCCATCGCCAAGGCACTTGTTCCATTAAAAACAGGGTTTGTCGCGCACTTAACGTCACCATAAAAATACTTTAGTATTTTTTTTATTGGGTAACCTACTTTTTAAGCTGCTACAATGCGAATTTGTCAAGTGCGCGGCAAAGCTCATTATAGTTATTGTTATAAAACATGATTATGCTAACATAAAAAATACTCTGTTACACTGTTAATGTATCGTATATTATCATAGTTGTATTTGAATAAAATATTTGACATTATAAAGATTTTTATTCCAGCATCCTACTCTTAGATTGTAATTATTTATATAAACGTGTTTACACTATTACTTTGAATTAAAAATAATCTTTCTTTGCTGATAAGAATTTATTTAGGTAAGTACTGGAATTTAGAAGACTATTAAGGTCCAACCTAATTTGTTAAAATGGTTGTGTAATGCTAGTAAATAAAAAACATACAAATGCTCAGAAATAGGTATATTAAAATATTTAACAAAGCGAAAGAAAACTTTTTCATTGGTACACATTGGTGATTTAATTTTGCCAAAGTTAATATTACCGAAGTATGACAGTGTACATTAAATAATGCGAATTGATAATACATAGAATGAATCAATATTAACAATAAATTCATTTTGATTTGAACTATTCAATTGTAGGTTGACATCAAGAAATATTGTGTTGTTATAAGATATTAATATAAATTTTTAATCAACTTTTGACATTTGATAACATGGGTAGATATTTATACATTTTAAAACCAATGAAAAATGGATTAAAGAAAAAAACAATAAATATAAATTATCTGAAACCACTCCAAGTTTGAGATGGTATTATCAAAGCACGACCTGCATACTTTTGTATGATTTTAGTCTCAGCAGAACTATTGTTCTTTTACAGTTCACTCTTATACTTTATAAAGTAGAAAAATGAACGAACTTAGTTCAAAATATAGTCTCCTGTTAGAAAATACCAGTTGTAATATTTAAAACAGAAAACAGTATTTGCAAACAATGGTTTCAGATAAAACCGTTAAACATAGCAGTGACTTTAGTAATTAATAACAGTGCAAAAATACTAACTAGGAGTACAGCACATAAACTATGTTAGGAGCGTCCTAAGTGCTTACCTCAGTGTTCACAAGAAGATGAGTAAAGAAGGTACGTGTGTTCAAGGTGGTTTCATGTTTGAAGTCAAATATATTCGCACATCAGTCATAACAAGATTTCGAATAAACGTCAAACATAAATCCACCCATATTTAGAACGCTCCTGTTCGAAGTTTTCAATTATGAATCGGTTCAGTTGAGACCGAAGTTGGTCCAGAGGGAGGAATACGATAGAGATGGGTTGGGTGGGGAAGTGACCGGCGAGGCTGAGGGCGCGGACGTGCCCGCCTGCGAGCGCGATGCGCCTGCGCCGTTCAGCAGCAGTGATGTCGACGGTGGAACGCGGCGACGAGATGCGAGCCCCGCAGAACCTATGGAAAAACAATTGTTAAACTATTGTTACAACAAAGCTGGAAGACTAGTTCCCGAACCTAAAATTAGAAGTGCAAAAAAGTGTGAATGAGGATGCTATTTTACCAAATTATAATAAAATATGTGGATCTGTCAACAGCACCCTTGGTTGACGTACTGTCGACAGAATAGGGTACTTAGTCCACATCCAACCAAACTTGGTTGAAGTTGGAGCTTTAAGTTTCTGAGACATCACATCAGATACTTCTCTTTAAATATTTTTTTCCGTAGATTGCCTTTTGCGATATATGTATTTGTCAATTTACCTACTGCACAGAATTCTGGCGTCATCGTCAACTACACTTAACAGAATATAAATGGTAGAACTGTACCACCACCAAGGGCACTGCAAGTCTATGTAACTGACCCTGCCCTTACCCAACCGTTGAATTCACTCAAGTATGAGTAGAACATATTAATAGAAATTACTTAAAACAGGTCGGATACCTGTTTCAGCCCCCTCTGGGCAGTACTTGATAGTGTGAGCCCTATCGCCGGTGGCGCCACACCGGGGACAGCGGAATGCACGCAAAACTGGGCACAACACGCGACCGCGCCAGTCCTTCAGAGCATGCGAAGAGTAGCATTCCTCGTTCTCTCCGTTGTTCTTGCAGAATGCACATTCCTGTAGACATTATGTTAATCTCATATTTACAGTTCTTATAGTAAAATAGGCTACATATTAGAGGCGACCAATCGTGACAAAAAAATATTGACGATAACAAGAAATAACTCAAAGTAGGTACCTAAGTATTTTAAAGGCTCGCGTACATTATGGTGGCCGCATTAAAGATCATTATGTAGTCAATATGAAGGAGAAAAGGGCCATCCGCCACTGGTACTTATTCAATAAAAGAAAGAAAAGCCTTAAAGAAGTTTACACTAAATCGAACGTCTTTCTGGAAACTTGTGTACACTACACAGGCATACCTACCAACGTCAATACAGTGGGGTAGTTCTTGGGTGGCAAGTACTCACGTTTGGCAAAGCACGACGCATACGGCGATCACTACGAGCCTTTGCGACCTCTTGCAAGAATTCATACAGTAGACTGGGCCGAATGGATCTCAGCACAGACAGCTGCTCACGAGTCAACATCGACACGTAATTATTTGCCGATGACAGACCTAAAATATCACAATCAATTAAAAAAATTACGTTTGTAAATGCTCACCAACAGAAACTGCTGGGGTTTATTATGATAATCTAAAATATAAAAACAAAACACTGTTTACAAAAAATAAAACAGACTTCCAAAACACTGCAAAAGAAAAAAATACGCTCGCATTTTTCTATAGGACCACCAGAGCAGATCACTGGGGCCATACCAATTAAACAAAAAAAGAATTTTCCTACTCGGTGCAGGAGTTATCAAGTAATCAGGGCACAGAAAAGATTCAGACGAATTAATTACCTCCTCCTTTGTTGAAGTCTGTTAAAAATGATAAAATAATATAAAAATAACATACTTTTAACGAGAAAATCGAACGTATCCATCATTTCGTTGTTTCTTGAATTCTGCATGTTATTCGTATTATCGGGCCAAACGTTAGTCGACGAAGATTCCGAACGGCTACTATTATAACCTGCAATTGATTGATTTCCTCATGAATATTACTTACATAACACACCTTACTCGGTAAGCAGTGAACAGCACATTACCTGTGAAATAGTTATTGAGGCTGGCGTCGTCATTGAACACATCAGATCCATTCATACGGATATTTGTTAACAACTCCTCCATATCCGAGACGGACGGCGCTGTGGATAGAAACACAACTTAATATTATATTCCTTATCTACTAATATTTTAAATAAGAAAGCAAGTTCTGTTGTTCTTTCACGGTTAGATACTTTAGATAAAATTAGGTATGGAGAAAGATTGAGCATAAGGACACAGGCAAACAAAACACGAACTTAAGTCTAGCTTTAACTTCTTTGTTTCTAACAATGTAACTTATATTTAATACTATTTGAGTCTACGGCCCTCTAGATAATTTGTAGTCGCCACAATCTGGTTCGATTCCCGGTATCGGGCCGATATCGCTTTGTGGGTTATAAAAAAATCACAAAGCACCCCGTGTATCAACATAAGCTTTAATTTATTACTGTTCAACCAGTTGAGTATCGACTCCAATAAATGTATAAATCGCCCTATATATTATATCTTAAATATATGTAAGGATACCTGAATCAGCCACTCTAGGCTCCTGCTGTGTCAGCATGTTCAGCAGTTCGTTACCTCCGAGGCCCTGCATCATCGGAGTCATAGAGGACAGCACGCTTTCTTGGTTACCTACGTTTCTAGTGTCCGGAAACGTGAAGCTATCCTGAGAATTCGTGAAAAAAAAAAACAGTAGAGTTGATAGCCTGCTACTTTTTGTGGTCTGTTAATTAATCGTGATACGAAGGTAATGCTATATAATTTGGAGAAAACATACAATCACAGTCCTCTCCTCTCCTAATTGACTGTGTCCTACATCCTTATTCTGACAAAATATAATTAGAAACACCTCGTGTCATTGGATTTTGAATGTATACAATATTTTAATTCCAATAAATAAGTGTTCAGAAATAATTTGCTACGCCATAATGTATTTGAATTCTGGTTTCAAAATAAAGAAAAATAGTTTAATACTAATGGCGGTAGCAAAAAAATAAATTGGTAGAACACATAACGTAGGCTATTATTCTACCAACATACATTACGATGCTCAACTACAAAGAAGTTGTTTTCCACCATATTATTAATTGTCACAATTAGCCCAATATTCAATAAAATGTAGGTACCTGAAAAGAAAATCTGTATTCCCCGAAAGTTCATTATATCCTTGCAAGTCATAAAAAAATAGTATATAAATTAAGCTAATTGCAATTTCATATCGCATTTAAATTGAGGAACACCTTGATAAGGATGGAACAACATTAATTTATGGTGTGGGTACCTACTAACACAATACTTACGGTTGTTGAAGTAGGATTTGGATCAGCAGCAAGCGTAAATATAGGTTTCTGTTCCTCTGTATTATAACTGACTGATACAGAGTCCATCTCAAAAATACACTTAAAATAAGACAAAGAAATCTATGCAAATATATAAAACGGATGATAAAATGCTATCCGTAAGCCGCCGGCGAATGAAAGGAGCTCCTAAACCGCGGATGCACCATTTATACTAATTACCCTTCTAATATACACACAAACATAAGTAGTTATAGGTACATCACGCTGGGGACTTGTTTTGAGGTAAGATATCACAACTACCCTCATATGAAAATGTATTGAATCTATTCACAACTTTTGTACGTAAACTTAGGTTAGTGATATTTTCTAATAACTAGATACTTGATTTAATGCCGCATAGCATTTTTAATGTCTATAACACTTATAACGTCAAATCAGATGTTTTGATTCTATAATGAGCATAAATATATTCTTAAAAGAAGGTAGTTTATGATAATTTCGTATCATAATCTACGTGTAAAGTTGCATTCATCTAACTAAACATTCTTTATGTGTTATTTTGAATCATATTATATCAATCACCTCATAAACCAACACTACACCAATACCATACCATACACACAATATTCATAACCATCATAAATGGTTGCATCAACCTTTATATCATTTTTAGGGTCCCGTAGGGGTTCCGTAAGGGTTCCTTGTCGGACACCCTTATAGTTTCGTCATGTCCGTCTGTCTGTCTGTCTGTCTGTCCGCGGCATAGCTCCGAGGTTCTTGATACTAGAAAGCTAATATTTGGTACGGATATGTATATTGATCACGCCGAAAAAGTGGTAAAATAAAATTTTGAAAAATATTTTTTTAGGGTAGCTCTCAAACACTTAAAAGTGGGGATGATTCTTTTTTTCTGGCGTACCCCTTCGTGTGGGGTATCGTAAGATAGGTCTTTCAAAAATATTATGGGTATGTGAAGACAACTTTTCGGTTAAACGAGCCATTTGCGAAATATCTGACTGATTCGGACATGGTGAAACTATAAAGGTTCCTTGTCGACTACGGAACCCTAAAAAGCATGCAAGTTTTAGGTTTTTATCTTAGAATACCATGTAATATTAATAATTCTTAAATCGAAAATAATGACTTTAATCCTTTCCTTTGTTATTAATTTATTCGCAAGTAGGTAGATGCATAGGTAGTACCCACATAGGAAAAAAAGCGTTTGCGATTACCTACATTCTAACGTTTTCACTATTAGTTGTTACAAATTAAACTAAAGATATTACATTACATAACTAGATACCTATATTATATCGCGTTCTTTAAAGCCTTGCAAGAACACATTTTGATAAAAAAATAGTAGAAGGTTAGGGAACTAAAGTAAAATAAAAATCGCAACGCTTGTAGTTGTTGACCATTTATTTCGCCAAATAATATTTTACAAGATCACTCTGACTGAACTAATAATACAACTTTATTTATTACTAGCTTCTGCCAGCGACTTCGTCCGCGTGGAATAGTGATACTCCGCTCCTATTGGTTTTAGCGTGACGTTATTAGGGATGACTGAGAGTGTTATAAACGTTAGAGTACACAAATATAAACAGAAAGCTTCGAACTGCTAAGCTATCGGGAGTTACACGTGTTATTTTGAGTAAACTATAAAAGATAGAAATATGCTGTCGTAGGATATTTTTTATATAATTTTAAGGAAAACATTTCCGTCATACATGACTTCTGTGTAGCTTTAACCATTAAGGTTGCACACGCGACAAAAGCTTAAAAAATGGAGTAACTTCTCCCGTTTTACCAAGATTTCCCTTCACTGCTCTGCTCCTATTGATTGTTCAAAGTTTCGTTAAAATCCGTCGAGTAGTTTTTGTTTCTATAACGTTTATACAGACCGACAGGCAAAAAAATTACTGATTGCATTTTTGACATCAGTATCGATCCCTAATCACCCCCTGATAGTTATTTTGGAAATATATTTCATGTACAGAATTGACCTCTCTACAGATTTATTATAAGTATCGATAGATATCATGTCTTTATTTCATCAACATCTTAAATCACTTAAAGTAAGGTACATTAAAAATAATAATAAAAAATATGTTTATAAAATAGGAACTTTAAAAAATGACGTGCTTGTTGATCTCCACCGGCAAGTTGTGAATTACTTAATAACTAAATTATGAAAATAAAAAACTACAATTAGTAAGTACTTAATTTTTATCTAATATCTATAAATAATTAGACAGAAACAGGGAATCTAAAAACCTTTCGAATGTCAATGGTTTTTGTGATTAAATCCCACAAGGTTTAAAATAAAGGCGAGTAATTAGGAATTAGGGCGGACTCAAAAGTATGTGTTATATAAAAAATATAAACATTACAATTAAAAGTATACATAAAAACGGAAGCTTTTTGTATCGGTGGCTTGAGATAGCGTTTAAATTTGAATCAAAGCTTTCATAAAACAGTCAGGAGAGAACAGCACATTTTTTTCCTTTCTGTTAAATTTACGCCAGTTTTTTGTAAGTACTTAACGAACTAACTATAATTTAAAATATTTAGGCATGATGTCGATTTCGTGGCAAGAACTTAGAATTGATGACTTCATGATGTTACCGATAATTTCATGAAATGATTGCATTTTATGATATAGCCGCCAAGATACACATAAAACAAAGCGAAATCTAAACCTCTACCGATATCATACTACGACAATCACTTATTTTGTTCATATATGTATATATCCAGCTGTTAATAATTTCACCTATTCATTGAATAGCCTATATCATTATGAGGCAAACGGGCACTGTTTTATATGATGTTATCCGACCGTTGAATACCTACATCATGAAATGTTCAATTTCAAGACCTGGCCACGGCGTTGCCACTGTCACTGCTGCAGTTGTGCCGTGACTCCATCCACGTAGAATCGGTAAAACTACTTTTTTATACATAATGTTTCGAATGTTCAGGAACACCAATTAAACTATGTTAAGCAAAACAGATAAGTACACGACTCTTAGAGATTCGAATTACTAAATGAAGAAAAACATACCGAAAATCTGAGTTTGAAATCAAATATGTATGTCGTATGTATACGTAAGTCATGTCATATATTTACAATCCATCTCTTAATCATCACGTCATGATAGGAGATTAAGATTACATGTTGGCAAATGAAAGATGGTCCTGTCTTGTCCGAAAGGAACCGTTGAGTATTTCAATTGATTCTCTTTTGGATCTTGTGCAGATGGATTACTGCTACTGATTCAAGAATTATGGTGCACTGGGCAACTGCAGGGAATCCAGTATCTGTATTGTACTAAATAACAGTAGTGTTTTTGAGCGTGTATTAATTCCGGGCTTCTGTGTATGGCTCGTCGCGCAGGTCGCTAACTCAGATCTCCCTGAGAGGGGTCTCGACACCGATGCACAAATGCATTTGCAACCGTGTCATTTTCGTTTATCTTACACACCGTGCCAGATTCGCAGATGCAACTGGAAATAATATTACAGTTAGTATGTAGATCCAATAGTTGGGCCACGCGAGGTCCGTGGCGTTAGCACACACATTCATGAAAAGCGTTTCGCTCAGGTTGTACCAAATATACCCCTTCAGGAAACACTTCAGCTCTCGCAGATTGCTCTCATATGTAGAGAGGATGCACCTCAGTGTCTCTCTCTTAAAACCTTTAATTAATTTAATTTAGTGAACACACCAATGGAAGTCTGCCAACAGATGGCTAACCAAAGATCTAAAAGTGTATCTATATAGTAGTATTTATAACATGTGTACTTTAATTATGATTAATAGCTTAGAACTTAATATTATTTGAACAGCTGACTAGTCTATTGTCCATAGATATCTCTGTAACTTTGTTTACTTACTATGAGTTGGTGAGATTCAATTCAATGATTAAAGAGTGAGGTGAATATATAGACCAGGCGCAGGGTGTCTGATGTGCGCATATTTTGACATCGGGTTTGGCAGTAGTGTCGTTTACTACGTCCTCGTCGTCGTCCTCAGTGTTCACAGCTCGCTGGAACACATACACATTCAATTAAGACATAATTAAGTTTTTTTTTAAATATCTTAGTAATTCATGACTTTTGACGTATAGATTAGTCACGTCCTTTTTTTATTCTCTTGCTTTTATCATTCTAACTAATATTACTAATCAAGCCCGGTTAAGCAGTCGACAACCTTTTAGGTTGACCTGCGAGATGCCATACACAAAAAAAATATATTACTACGACTAGCTGTTTCTAGAAATTTCACCCTGTTCTGACGGAACTACTTCACGCAGCCGGATAAAAAGTAGCCTATAACCGTCCTCAAGATTACACAAACAAAATTTAAACTCACAATTTATTCTTAATAGTTTACAAATGCAAATATTTTTTTGCAAAAATACAACCGACTTCAAAAACATAATTATTGAAAAATAACTAGGTATTACAACGTTCTAGAACTTGGTGTCTCCAATTAGTTATTTTCGCTTCTTGGTTATTACAGAAAAAACCCTGGAGTCGGTTAAAGGCTACTTCAGGGCGTAGGTGTACCCGTGGGAAACAGCTGGTAAACGTAACCATGAACATCGACCAAGGACCAGGAACAACCGAATACAAAGAAGTGACAAGCTACCAAGTAGATAAAGAGACAATAAATCAATAACTGGAATTATGCTGTCCACGGGTGATTCTAATTTGATTGATGTATGTCATAAATATTAACGATAGTAGAATGCAACGAAGAGGAAAAAGTAAGTAGTTACTTAGTACTCTAACCGACACAACTCATTTTTATCTGGCCAAGTAAATTGATAACATTGTCTCAAAGGGCAATTAAGTTATCGAATACCTACGTGCGTCAGTGAGCTGCACTCAGCACTGTGTAACTTAATCAAACTTACAAACTATACTACCTACAACACATTTATAATTTCGTGAGATTTTTTTATACGGCATCCTAAAACAGAGGTATCCTTTGAATCAGACAAGTGCCAATTAATCGTTACGCTAGTGGAAGTGCTCGTGAACGCGTTATCATAGGGTCGGATGTAAGTAGAGCGGCGCTCGTACGTTTTGTGCCCTTGAACGTATCCGTCGTCCGGCCTGCCATGCCGCAACCACCACAAACCATGAATGAACCGAATGCCCGATGAATGACTAATACGAAACTATCACGTGGATCAACGCTCGCATAACACGTAAACAGGAAGCAATATTCGGCTGTAGGTATGCGGGTCGTTGACTTATTATTGTAGTATTCATGTAAACAGTACAAAAGCCAATGGGTTACCTACGACGAAGTGTAAAGCCGAATATTCGTACTCTCGTTTCATTGTTTTGGTTGGCGGGATATGTTGACCTCCTTTTGAATGTTACCGTGATCGAAGATTTTGCGTACTATAAAACTGTGTCGTAGTTTTTTTTATTATCATGCCAATCATGACGCGGGACGCTCACAGGACGCGACGCGGGTGAAACCGCAGGAATCAACTAGTTAGATAATACATACTATGTATGTATGTTTAACTGTATGTTAGATGAATAACACGTTCAAAAACATTCGTTTGGCGATATTTTTTTCATTGATTCTTTAAAAACCTATCTACGAGCGAAGCGTAGCGTCGCCTACGCCCAAAGATAGCCTCAAATTCGTAGGTGCTACGCGAATTCGTAGGTAATTTGCTCAAGTTCGGCTAGCCTAGCATAGATAAGACATTGATTTACTTAATTTAGTTCGGGTTTTGATGAAATTAATATCAATTTTTTAAGTAGGTTGTTGTTAAAAATGTGGATAATAAAGACATCTACATTGTACAAAGCCATTATTTTTTTATATATTTTTTTAAATTTGATTTCCACGTTATTAATAAATAAATGACACACAGAATATTACAGTGTAGGTACATAATTATAGAGTGTTATCATTCAATGCGTATATTGTGTTCAGCACACTTTTTAAATACCTAAATGACGATCAATAAAAAAGGTTCTTTTGATGTAGGTACTTTACCTACGAGTTAATCGTAAATTCAAACCAATGTTTACTGCTACATTTGTATTTCTAATAATATTTAATAATTTACAGATAATTATTATTGTAAACAGATCCAAGTAATAAGTTTACCTACCTACCTACTAACGCCGCAACGTCATCAAAGTACTCGTTACCTACCTACTAAGTTAGAAAATCATGTCGACAACGCAATTATTGTTGCTTATAATATTGCGTAACTATTGCAAAATCTACTGCAACTATTTATGTGTAGGAATAAGACATTATTGAATTTCCAGTTTGACAGTGTTCGGTTTTTTCAGGGGTACGATTATGTAGGCACCATCTGCTCACTGCTAAGCCTTTCAGTCTAACGAAATGCAGCTGAATTACTCTACTACACAAGTTTTTGTGGTAACACGATACCCCTTGAGAAGACTAGTGGTCAGAATTTTGGACTTCTGACTACCCGTAACCGTCAGAGATCTACAAATGAGATCTAAAGATTTACATGCTTTCACAGTTCAGTAAGGGTCTCGGGCGACACGTTTAATGGTTTTTGTGTAAGGACACCTCATAATATTTTAACCTAGATACATTTCTGGTATCTGAAGTAAAAAGGCAATACAAAAGGAACCCCTATGGTGCAGCTTTTTACCAGGCTTCTAAAAAAGAGGAGATTATCAATTTGGCTGGTTTTTTTGTGTCAACTCATATCTTTGCCTAATTGTTGGTTTCGATGATTATTTCTTTATTGATTAGTAAGATATACACCTCTCTCGCGGCTACATTCCTACAATCACAGTACATATTATTTACTAGCATCTCAGTATTCGAGCTTTATTCACTTGAAACTTACGTATTTTTTGAGAAAAGTTTCAAGATCAACACCGCTTTTAGCTAAATGTTTTGAATGAACGCACGTCGCTCGACCACACGCGAACGTTATTCACAGTCCGCAAATAGAAATAGTACTTATTCGAATACGCAGTGTAACGGAGACGTTAGTACTTTTAGTCGGGCCCAATAAAAAACAACAGGAATGTTAACAAACTTATACCGTAGGAACAATACCTACACTAATAAAAAAATAAGTTGATATTAAACAAGTCGGTATATGTTCCAAATTAATTCTTCTTTATTATGGTGTAAGATACCAACAATTTTTTGCACCGCTGTATAGCCTTTTGCGTCCGCAGTATTTTGCAGGCTGAATTTTATTGATGCAAAAAAAAAGGTATTTTAATAAAAGCCTTACTTACTTACTCGTATATATTTCTTTGTTCATCTGATTTGCATTTTTATTTACATTTTGAAATATTTCTCGTAAAATAAACTAAACACATTTTATTACTTTGTTTCTACCACTACCTTACGTTTTTTCCATAATTGTAATATACTTTTGCTACACATAAGTAAGTGTAGTTATACTAGCTACCTTGTACTCTCTCGGTTGATCTTCATCTTTATCAGGTTAACTAGTGAACCGAATAGGAGGCAGTGCAAACAAGATTTCATTACTTATCATTGAGTAGGTACTTGAATCATACGCATATATCGTACAAATTGTAGTACATTATTCTACAATGTGCGTGTTATTAATGAGGAAAATCGCGTAATTTTACATCAGTATTTTCATCTGAGAAAGTGCTAATCATTGTTTGATATGAAATATTTACTCATTTTTTTTCAACTTTACTTCTTTATCTCATGAATCAACAACCATATGGTATCATATAATATAGGATCGTTTAAAAAATCATAGACCGACATGGAAAAATACATTTTGCATTCTTATGATTAATTCATTACCCAAACAATTCAAATTAGGTAATTACCCCCGCAATAATTAAGCCAATGTTGTTTACTGTATATCATGCGGTGTGATCATTTTACGTTTCATAAAAAGAAATGACGTAAAATGACAGATTACAGCTGAACCAAAACAAAAACATCAAGCAACGAGATAAGTGATTTTCGACCGATACTTACAGAACGACAAATATGGCGATGACTTACAAATTACATTACGATTAACCGGGTGAAGCGCTATTTTTAATTTATTTTCGTATAGGCACGTGTATGACTAGAAGTGTTAACTTATACTAAACAATTTGTTCCACATTCTACAATGCTTAAATATTTAGAATAGATTATATTTCACCATCAGGGAACAGAACACATGTTAGTCCTCTTTTTTAAACTAACTGAATTACATTACCCTTTTTGCACTCCAATAGGTAAATTGATAAAGAAAAAAAATATTTATAAAGAAAACTTCCATCTAGGTTGTTAGTAGGTACTATCATTACTATCATTCGACTAAACTTGAACTGAAAGTTCTCAAACTCAACAAAATCTGAAATTCACTTAGAGTGACATGCAACCTGCTTGCGTGATGCAAGTGCAAATGAAGAATAAACCACTAATTTGTATAAATACACTTAAAAAATTAGAAAAGTATTAATTTAATGTAAAAAAGCTGCAGCACATTTCTCTAAAACACAGAATTTTAGAAGTTTTCATGATCACTTTGTCTATAAGCTGATTGTTAAGAAAAAGCCACTCACCCTAGGTCTAGGCGCCATGGCGATGGCGAAAGCGCAGATTGCGATAAACACTAGCAACCCTCGCTTCATGGTCGCAAATGTCGCTACTCAACAGAAAGTCTTGTACTTGCAAAAAAAGTTTGGCGCGCGCGGTGACGGAGCGTGCCGGAGTGGCGTCGGCGGGCAGGCGCGCCGTTATAAGTACCTACCCGGGCACACTGAAGAGGCCTGTCAGCCGTCGCACCACCGCCACCCACCGCTAAAGATTTTCCTATCAAAATCACCACTACTATACTACGAAATGAATACCTATTAAACTACATTATTGTTTATAATTCGCTGACATGAATGAACGTGCCTAGGTGATAGTGATAAACCGACGACACGCGTCATATAATAAATATTGTTTTGTTATTGTACTGATTCACGGTTGAGTTCAAACGTAAATACTTTTTAATAGCCAAGGACTATAGATAAGTACTTGCGTCGAATGCACTTTGCAGAGATTTCTTTGATGAATGAGATTTAATGAAAGAGTTAAGTTAAGTGGTAAGAAAGAGTAAGTGAGGCTTGGGTAACTAGAATTTGACCAGATGTTTGATAACAAAATGATGTCGATGGGCAGAACTAGGGAAACCAAATTTTTAAACAAACAGTAGTAAGGATGACGATCCACATCCACATATCAAAAGTCCACTAAAATCAAGCAAGTCTTTTGTAACTACACCTCTACAATATAATAATAGGATTCTGACGATTCTACCTTATACATCTAAATCGGTTCGTAAAACATCCACAACACTCCTTTTTAGTCACAGCACAGTCCGCAGAGTCATAGTATGCGTAAATACGAGTCTATAATAAATCCCTTTGGATTTGTAATAGACTCGTATTTACGCATTGGACCTTCTATACTCAGTGATCCTAGTACGAGTACATACCTTAAAATAAAACATCCATGGTAAAAGCAAATGACGTGTTGTAACCCTGACGACAAATATGTTGACGGTTGCATCATCCTCCCAATGAATGCGAATAGATTTACTTCAGCCACCTTCTACAACGGCATCATTAGGAACTTAATTGTTTTCACTGCAAAGGAACCTTTATTTCATGCTTACATCACACACTGCTTTCTGTAGGCCAAGCACGAACTATCAAATGTAATTGTAACGTTAATGTAAGCGTGTAATTTTCGAATCATAAATACAACCATACCAAAGCAAAATTTATATTTAAAGTGCATATCTAAGTAACAATTTGAAGTTTACAAATCTTCTATATCTATCTTCTTCTATCTATCTATCTTCTATCTATCTATCTTCTATCTATCTATACTTATAATAAATCTGTCAATTCTGTACATGAAATATATTTCCAAAATAACTATCAGGGGGTGATTAGGGATCGATACTGATGCCAAAAATGCAATCAGTAAAATTCTTGCCTGTCTGTCTGTATAACCGTTATAGGAACAATAACTACTCGACGGATTTTAACGAAACTTGGTACAATTATTTTTCATACTCCTGAGCTGGTAATAGTATACTTTTCATCACGCTACAATCAATAGGAGCAGAGCAGTGAAGGGAAATGTTTGTCTTTCCTCAAAAGATCATCTACAAGATTGGTCAGAGATATTTTTTTTAAATGTAAAAAAAAAGTTATAGAGCAAAAAAGATTTTTTTTATAGAATTTTTCTCACTTTTTTGCTTATAACTTCGTTAATTTTAAATTTAGGGCAAAAAGATGCAGAACATATTTGTAGGCAAAGCGATTTGCTACAAATTATGTCTTTCCGAATTTTATATAGGACGCATAGTTTCCGAGATATCGCGAATAAGGTGTTTGCACCCCTTTTTCCAAGATGGCGACCGGGGAACAAGGGCGGCAACCCCACAAACTTGGGGTTAAGCTTCTATTGACCCCCAAAAAATAAAATTGCGGGCTCTAATAAATGCAATATTAGGTCCTTAAATTGTAACATTTTCAATGGTCTATAAGTGGTGTGACGTTTGTAAGGAATTCGTACATGCAGATAATATAATCAGGTTGCCCACTTTCTGGAAAATCAGGGAAAGTCACGGAAGCAAAAGGTGGTTAGGGAAAGCCAGGGATTGTAAGGGTAAAACATCAGATTAATCAATAGCCAGGGAAAGGCTGAAATTCTTGATAAAAATATGATTTATTCCCTATAATTTTCTTGCTAAGAAAAATTCGCTCTCGCTTCGCTCGCGTATTCTTATTTATTTTCAGATTATGTTTTTGTTGCAATTTATAAAAAAAAATATTAATATTATTACTTATAATTATACACTGAAAGAATTTTTCAAATCGGACAGCGGTTCCTGAGATAAGCGCGTTTAAACAAAATGGAGTAACTTCTCCCGTTTTCCCAACATTTTCCTTCACTGCTCTGCTCCTATTGATTGTAGCGTGATGAAAAGAATACTATTACCAGCTCAGGAGTATGAAAAATAATTGTACCAAGTTTCGTTAAAATCCGTCGAGTAGTTATTGTTCCTATAACGGTTATACAGACAGACAGGCAAGAATTTTACTTATTGTATTTTTGGCATCAGTATCGATCCCTAATCACCCCCTGATAGTTATTTTGGAAATATATTTCATGTACAGAATGACCTCTCTACAGATTTATAAGTATAGATAGATGGTGGTAAAATGCCATGGTAAAATGACTAAATAACATGTATCTTCCTTCCCAAACGACATTACTGAGTTAGGGAAATATGGCCAAATGTTTAGGGAATAGTTCAGGCACAGCACTGTTGTGAAAACGACGTGAATTGCTTTACGGAATTTGAAAAAGATCACAAAGCAGCTCGGAGTCAGGAAGTTGGTGATGTTACCTACTACCCGTCGTCGTATCGTATATGTCATCCATATGTTATACGTATTGAATGTTTTTTTACCACTATATACTTAAAACGCATAGCTAATCAAGAGCCCCTCGATCTTTGCTACGGGCCCCGCGCTTGCTTAATTCGGCACTAAAGCTAAGTCGTAATTTAATTCAACTAATACATAATTTATAAATTATGATGAGACACATTTTCTTTTTAAATTTCATAAGAAGTTTTCCCTTTTACATCATAAACTATTGAACAATTAACATTTAGGTAATGCGTCAAAAAGTTTAGAATTCTATGAAAACGATAAGATAAAAGTATGTAACGCGCGATGTGCGATGTTATCTTGAGATGATTCACACATCGTCAGACCGTCAAACGTATTCAATACGGCACATTTATTTGGGAGGCCGCGAGACCTATAACCTTCTGGAAATATACAAAAACCGTGTAACTATTATGAGGAAAACATCATTACACTATTTCCTAAGCCGTTAAATTAGTATGGCCGCTATGTTCGCCCGGAAGCTATGGCGATAAGTCTATAATAACGTGCTGCTCAAAGCCGGGACTGCAGCTCTTTGGGAAGATGGTCTTTGTGTAATAAATAATTACTAAATAAACTGTACCTACAGGTTATTATTTCAGAACATTAGTAATTCACCTTGTGCGCCTGATCAAAAAATTAAAAGAGCCTACAGAAAATAAATCATTTAATAACAATTTATTATTGACACAACTGAGACGTTTTTTTGTAGATTAACCAAATGGTCTTATGATAGCAGCGTGAAAAGATACAGGAGTACGACAAGGCAGTATCTTTGGTCCGACCTTATTTCGTACATACTAGTTCTACTGTAAATCATTTTTGCTGAAAACATGAGGAAAGTAACAAGTCTTTAGAAAATTGTAATCGTATGTCGTAATCACAATGACTACTAAAACTACGCAGAAGCTAATGACCTTTGACTTCACCATCACATGAACGAGGCTTACGAGTATATATCTATTCGTCGTCTATTATCTAGTTCAATAACATTGAAATATTAGTTAACAACCTTTTATTAAACTGACTAACAAATTTGTGAAAAACAAAAAACGTTACAAAAAACGTTATACTACATACATTAGTAGAATTCAGGAATTAATTATACAGGAAGAAGACTTTGTTTCCAGTTAACTAAACATTGGGTACTTACTAGATTCTTTCCTTAAATAGAAAACAAGAGAGATGATTTGCAAATGGATATTCAATCTAACCTAAAATTGCTTTTTAAAAGTATGGTATATCTGTGGTTACAGATGATATCTGTGAATAGTGATACAACAATTACAGGACTTGCAATGACAGGACTGCGCTAGAGCATACATTATTACCTATACTTGATGGCAGCCGTTTTTTCAAGTTATTTGCTATTTACTCGTATCACAATTAAGTATTTGCTCCAAAATAAAATATTAAATAATCAAAGTAAAACATCTAGCATTATAAATACGAGATGAACCGACACAACTTATCCTTATTCCTTACTTTTCCTTACTAATATTATAAATGCGAAAGTAACTCTGTCTGTCTGTCTGTCTGTCTGTCTGTTACGCTTTCACGCCAAAACTACTGGACCGATATAAATGAAATTTGGTACAGAGATAGAATAGACCCTGAGGAACAACATAGGCTATTTTTTACCCGGGTGCGCTAAGTAGTTCCCTCGGGATGCGGGTGAAACCGCGGGAAACAGCTAGTAATTAATAAAATTGGAAATATCCGAACGCAACCCCTTTTCCGGGTAGATCCCATCTACCCCGGTGGTCCCGCCCCGGTTACGGGACGGTTGGGAAAAATTGTTGCATCGACCCCGGTAGTGCCGACCCCGTCGTTTAACGGGGTGGATGGTACAGATGTCATCTACCCCGGTGTGTTTTTCAACGAGACGGATAGATGATACTCTCATCTGTAACAACCACCAGGGTGGATGGGATCTACCCACTTTTCCGATTGCTTTAAAATTTTAAATAACACTGCATTTGCGAATAGGCAGATTATACCATGTTTTAAAAAAATGCTCATTACATAGATATTTTATCGCGCTGGCCGGATTCGCATAGTAAATTCCAATTGTCTTATTTTTTCCAAAAAGACATTATTTTGTTTTTCCTATAATATTTAGGTATTGTCTCTAATAATATTTATTACTTACTAATAATTATTTCAGATTTCCAAAATAAGGTAGTGATGAAGGAGTGATGGTA
Organism: Pyrrhia umbra; assembly: GCA_963891755.1. Taxonomy (NCBI): domain Eukaryota; kingdom Metazoa; phylum Arthropoda; class Insecta; order Lepidoptera; family Noctuidae; genus Pyrrhia; species Pyrrhia umbra. Next base: position 5,944,530 of record OY982930.1, read on the forward strand.
TTTTATATGCATTTAGGTAGGTATAACCGTATAACCTATCATAATTAGAAAAAGATAAGACTCAATGCTGATCAGATGTAGATCTAGACATAATTATGATAGGAGATCACATGACCTAGTACTTTAAAATTTAAACACCGACTTTTGCCATGAAAGCGGCAATATGTTGCAACTTTTTTCTTATCTTTCATTTACAATACACGGGCAAACCTATCTGTGAAGTCGCAAAGGCATTTCCTGAAATAAAGAGCAGACAAACGGACAATTTCGCACCATGGGCAAGTTTTAACCATTCATGTTCGGAAAATTAATAAGGCGGTGATTTTTTTTTTGTATGTGCTCGTATCTGTATGTATAGCGCTTATTTCGTGAAAGCTGGACCCACTGGGCCATTTGACGTAATTTATAAATCGATAGAGGAAGCTCGCTCCCACAAACGTTATCAACCTAATTGTGTAGTTTTTATTATCTACCATAACAATACTTCACCTACATATACGATGATAAGTTCTATTCACGATCACGTGGCGTAGTAAGGAAATAATGAAAATAATTAAAAACACAAAAAAATGCGAAATAAAATATTCTGTTCTTGCATTTAAGTATTCAAACTAAGCCACACAACGCTTTTCCGCACTTCTTTTCTAAGGATTATTGGCAACTACAAATTATACGAACTCCACAACAAATCTCGCAAACAGCCTTTGAGAAACATAGAAACAACAAACAAATGAAACACGTGTAAAGAAATTAACCTAATTGGGGGTCAATCGTTCTTCGAATGAGAAGCCCCTCTTCATACATCTCCAAGCAATCTTGATAAGTATTCCAGCGAAACATTTTGCTTCCATACAAAACTAGATATTCACTGATAATACTAAGAACTAAGAAATGAATACTTTACTAATTCTGAATGGGTACTTCATTGCTAGTATTGAAAATACTGAAATTATATCTAGGTACCTACCTAATGAGCAAACCACAGTACCTACTCAGTTCTCAAAGCCCGTGAGGACAGCTACCTTAATTCGCTTTTCATACAAAAGTAAGGTTCAATGTAGATAGAAAAATTTAAGTACCTATCTGTTGGTCAAACAATTAAGATGTAACTATTTAGATTAGCGGGACTCGTCGATGGTTCGATATTCGATATTCCATGTTCGTCTGTTGTATATTTATACATTTGAAACTTTTCTCGCGAATCGAAGCTTTTCTTATTTATGAAAAGACAAAAGAAAAGCGCAAATTAGTGAGACAGCTTACTGGTGCACTTAGGGTAGATTCGACCAAACCTGAATTTATACAAGAATAACTATGCGGAAAATAATATATACCACGATTTTATTCTTGAGTAAATCATTAGTCGTTTTTCCATGCAATCTAGCGTATAGCTTTACTTGGATAAGCTACTCACGAATAGCGAAGTGAATGTGAACGAATGTAATACGCGGCCAAAAAAAATTGCTCTACAAACGGGAGGGTGCAGTAGCATAACTCATGTCAACTCTAATTTGTCGTATTATAGCGTGGAAAAGTAACTGCCAAGCGACAAAGCCCTTTAAATAAATTAAAAAAAAAATTAATAAAAATGTCAGTGAATTAAAATGACAGCATAAGTCAATAGGACGCCATTTTATTATTCCTTGAATAAACTTCTTATTCCACGCAAAATGGTGGTATAGTGACTATTCCCGAATAGACTCCTTATTCGTTGAATAGTAGTTGGTTAAACGTGAAATTGATTTATTCTCGAGTAATAAGAGATCTACGCCGAGAATAAAATTTATTCCAGTTTGGTCGAATCCGCCCTTAGTCGAAGGTTTTCTTATAGAAATATTATTAAGGAATAAAACTACTTCGTTGGTCTAGTGGTTGCAAGCGCAACTGCTGATGACGTCTTGGCCCAGTCAGACGGGTTAGGACGGGGCCTGATCTTAAGCTCTATCGCGGGTCAACCATTTTTATAGGGTTAATATCTCTCGATATGAGGAGGCTTGCAGCTAAGTAACAGCCGTGCGAATCGATACATTTGTGGCGGCCAATTTATGGATGGGTGTCCGTTTTTTAAACACAGCGAGACCCCGAGCCCGGGAAAGCACGTAAAGCCGTTGCGCCTGATCTTTCTGCGGTCGTGGCGGATTACCGACTCATCGGACTAAAAGAGTGAGGGAATAGAAAGTGCACCTGTGTCTGCTGTTAACTATACCTAATATCTCCTGCGTATCTGGCTAGTCTTCATTGAGACTGGGCGGCGTGACCGTACTGGAAAGATTAATCTATACTAATATAATAAAGCTGAAGAGTTTGTTTGTTTGAACGCGCTAATCTCAGGAACTACTGGTATGATTTAAACAAATCTTTCAGTGTTAGATAGCCCATTTATTGGGGAAGGCTATAGGCTATATATCATCACGCTCAAACCAATAGGAGCGGAGAACCGCGCAGACGAAGTCGCGGGCAGAAGCTAGTCTTCTATACTTATAATAAACTAGCTTCTGCCCGCGACTTCGTCCGCGTGGAATAGTGGTGCTCCGCTCCTATTGGTTTTAGCGTGATGATATATAGCCTATAACCTTCCTCAATAAATGGGCTATCTAACACTGAAAGATTTTTTCAAATCGTACCAGTAGTTCCTGAGTTTAGCGCGTTCAAACAAACAAACAAACAAACTCTTCAGCTTTATTATATTAGTATAGATCTGTAGAGAGGTTAATTCTGTACATTAAATATATTTCCAAAATAACTATCAGGGGGTGATTAGGGATCGATACTGATGCCAAAAATGCAATAAGTAAATTTTTTGTCTGTCTGTCTGTCCGTCTGTCTGTCTGTCTGTCTGTCTGTCTGTCTGTCTGTATAAACTCTATAGAAACAAAAACTACTCGACGGATTTTAACGAAACTTGGTACAATTATTTGTCATACTCCTGAGATGGTTATAGTATACTTTTCATCACGCTACAATCAATAGGAGCAGAGCAGTGAAGGGAAATGTTGTCATTTTGTTTAAACGCGCTAATCTCAGGAACCGCTGCTCCGATTTAAATAATTCTTTCAGTGTTAGATAGTCCATTTATCGAGGAAGGCTATAGGCTATATATCATCACGCTAAGACCAATAGGGGCGGAGCACCACTATTCCACGCGGACGAAGTCGCTGGCAGAAGCTAGTCATAAATATTATCATTGCAATATGATAATCATGATTATACTTTAGGTAGATAAAACTAATGCAAACCTAATGATTCTGGACCGTAGGTTAGGTAGGTCAGTGTCAAGTTAAAATGATAAAAGCAAAGAACCGGAACTCCGCTTAGCGAGTGACTCTTTCCCGCGGTTTCATCTGCGAGAAAACCACATTGCGTACTCGGTTAAAAAGTGTCCTATGTGTTAACCCAGGTCATACAGTCAATTTAAAAAAAAACGCCAAAAATTACGTGTTTCCGAATTTTCGAGTACAATTTTTTTTCATCAAAATTGGATCTCCTTTATCAGCAAAAAATGATTTGGTACACATAATGTAAATCCATTGAGCAGTTTTTGCTTGAAAGAGTAACAATTTATACATACTCGTACATCCTAACAAACTTATAATATTAGTAGGATGTTAAAGTCATCAAGCAGCCCGGACTCACGAAAGTCACGAAATTGCCGGTGCTACACCCTCCTGCCATATTGTTAGGCGTTTAAGCTTAAGCAATCACCTCACCGCTAGATCATCATACTTGCAGTCTTTTGAAGATTATGCATGTATGCAAGTGCGCAAATTGTAACGATTCACATGTTCACGACCAAACTATCGGCCGATAGAATGTCTCTGGTCTGCGAGGACTCTAAATATGAGCTGTCTCGCATATATTGCATAATTAAAGTAATAGATAGCTACTCAAGTAGAGAGGTAAGTTGGTACGATGTAATATAACCAACAGTCGATACCTTCCTTATTAATGATCCTATAACTGGCACTAACCTACCCTACCAATTTAATGAGTTCACGTAACTATTCTAGATAAGGTAGAAATGTGAGACCTTGATCGACACACGCGTGACACGATCATGGAAAATCTAACACCCGTGAACAGTCTGCTCCAAGAATAACTCGTGCATTCAGGTGCCAGTAATGTAATCGGGTGCATTGGAGTTCACGCCTAACTGCTGCTGGCAAATGATTAAAGCTATAAATAGTTTTTGAAAACCAAGTTTAATATGTGGTTCCTAAACCCTATAAAGATTAGGAATCACTTACAAGTACCTAACAATAATTGCGTTAGCAACTGTTTAAAAAAAGGGCAAACGATTTATAAGTAATAATCATTTCTAAACTCTCGACTGGAATTTAAGGAATAGAACAATCAAGTACATTAAATTAATTTACAAACCTAAACCTAATCTAAAACTGACTGACCGACGAATCGTTATCTAACGACGCATTTCTCTCAATGTTTACTAATAATATTAAACTAGACATAATCAAAGAGAACATAACGTAATACGCACGTAGACAGAGTTAATTAAAGGTTCAGAACAAGAGCGCGTATAACAGCGCACGTGCGCCGGAGCACGGTGCCACCGCGTCTCGCCATGACTGGCAACAGCTATAGGTTAAAAATCGAAATTTTACGCAGCCTAGATTTGAGATACACTTCTGAGTCAGTGAGAGATTCGTGTATGCAGTGTCAGGTATAAACGCCGATGGATTCGCATCCAACGTCTTCAACACGGAGGCGTTCACTGTGCCACTGCCGCACGTTAGTAAGGCCTGGACCATTGCCAGATCTCGCGCCCATTCCCGCCGCAGTCTTTCAAAATCGCACCCAAACAAATTCAAGTTTTACGACTCCACAAAAAACCAAACATTACGAGGTGTGACCGGTTGCACAAACAACAATAAGACAGTAAACCTGGTGATTTATTTTTTTCTGTCTGATAACCCGCCGTCTTCAAATCATGAGTCACTGCAAGCTACTGCCGGTGTTTTCGCGTTGTCCCAATACTTTAAGGGATATTCAGATTTTATCCCTTATTGATGACAATATTGAATTCTTTGGGAATATTCTATAACAAATTCAATTTTCTTTCTGGACTGCATAATCTACCATGCCCAGAAGAACCAGGAACGAAATTATCTTATAATCACGCACACACACAACCCAAAAGGCGATTATTAGTTCGTAAACGCTACTAAGAAACTTGTTAGTAGCGTTTACGAACTAATAATCGTCAAAGTAGTTTAACAATTAAAATTAACAAATCCGCCTGATGGCCTGATGGAATTTTAACAACAATTCAATGTAGCCGCCGGCGATGGTGGCTTAACAGCAGGAGTCCAGGCTGTATGGTGATTTTTTATAAAACCCATAAATCAATATCGGCCCGACCCTGAAATCCGAAACGCAAAAGCCCGTTCACAGCAATTGCGTTTGCAAGCACTAGATCAACGATGCATTCAAGCCCGTCTGTCGGCCTATCTATCTATACTTATAATAAATCTGTAGAGAGGTCAATTCTGTACATGAAATATATTTCCAAAATAACTATCAGGGTATGATTAGGGATCGATACTGATGCCAAAAATGCAATCCGTAAAATTTTTGTCTGTCTGTCTGTCTGTATAAACTCTATAGAAACAAAAACTACTCGACGGATTTTAACGAAACTTGGTACAATTATTTGTCATACTCCTGAGATGGTTATAGTATACTTTTTATCACGCTACAATCAATAGGAGCAGAGCAGTGAAGAGAAATATTGTCATTTTGTTTAAACGCGCTAATCTCAGGAACTGCTGGTCCGATTTAAATAATTCTTTCAGTGTTAGATAGTCCATTTATCGAGAAAGGCTATAGGCTATATCTCATCACGCTAAGACCAATAGGAGCGGAGCACCACTATTCCACGCGGACGAAGTCGCTGGCAGAAGCTAGTCTTTAATATTACCGTTAAACCGATTTAACGACTCTTGTCTGGCTTAAAGCCTGAAAGCAAATCTGCAAACCCTTGTCTTTACACCTTTCTTTTGGTCCAGATTTTTGAGATTTACTATTTAGTAATCTGTGACAATACGTTGTGATGCTGGATATAGTTATCCTGGATCTATTTCGGGGAAGTTAACATTGAGTGCCGGTGTAATGACTCAGTAATTTTGTATTTCGGATGGCATCAAACACGTATTTAGTACCCATCATCAGTGACTAGGTTGAATAACAAGATACTGGTAGATATTCAGTTGCAACTGGTTAGAATGGCAGACGATTCCAGCATGTGATGGTCTGGGATCAACGGGTCTAATGTGATTTTTGATGAAATGTCCACCGCTGGACACTTAGCAGCAGCTGCCGGCTCGGCCATTTATTTGTATTAAATCGACTGTCAGTGCATTAAGCCTACATTAAGGTACGTACGGTAAACGGTTGATGATGTATGATGCTTAGGCAAATAATAAACGAATACAGAAAAATAACATTCTTAAAACACACGCCGTAATACAATATGCAAAAAAATATTAACCAATTCGTAATGATGAAATATCTTCACGTGATTTCAAATAGATAGTCTCTCTGATGTCTAACGAACAGTTTCTGTCTGGCAAACATATCACAGTCGACCCAGAAACACTTGGCTTGGCAGTTTACTCCGTAGGAGTTCAATGCTCTATCAAAAGAAGATCAACAATTCTAGATCGTATAATTACCGCTTACATAATGAGTTATTTAGGTGTCTGGACTGCAACTGGCGAGTTGGTTGCCCGCATTGACTGCACCCTTAATACCTAGCGCTGTCTATTCTTCGATGAGGACAATCATAGTAGTGTGCTGGTACGAAACTGACAAGGACCAATGTGACTTTTCTGAAGTCATATGTTCTTTCTAAGTATCTTAGACGTCATTGACTAACGGTGGAGGAAAACATCGTAAGGAAACACGGAGAAAAAAGACACCACCAGAAATTAAAAAACTGTTTTGTATTTGACGCAAATACTAAGTTTTAATATTACTTACAAAAGTTTTGCTGTTTTTGCAAATATTAATGATTTTTAGCAAAGCCTTTGTATTTGTAATTGTAATTCCTAAAAGTCGGTTTTAGTAAATGCCAGATATTGCAAAATTTCATGGTTATCGCAAATTATAGTAAATATTGTTAAAGTTTTGTAATTACTGCAAACCTATTTAGTATCTTTTAAAAAGCTCATTCATACTTTCAAGAAATAGTTTTAGTACAAGGCAAAATAACAAACTTTTGTTATAATTAATAATTACATCTTAGTTTTTACAAATGAATTACTTGAAATTACTAAAATATTTCTAATAATAATAAAACTATAATGTTTTGTTATTCCAAGTAAGCATTTTGTCAATACAAGTAATGGTCACGGCACAGGCACTAAATTGTCTGCCATTTCAAGTTTGCAAGCGCTCAGGTGACACGTTGCGGTCAACAATAACATAATAAAAAGAAAGAAAATATGATTGTTTTAGTACAATTTATGCCCAATTTATTCATAACTATGTATGTGCTATAATAATCAAGTTGTCGGTTGTGTGATCTTAAAGTTTCAGTGTTTATAATAAGTGTAAAAAGCAAAAAAAGAATTTTGTAATAGACAGTCTAACGAGGGATCTCTTAGGAAACTGGGATCTCCGAGACTATGTGGGAGTATTGTCTATGACGTCATCGTTTCCGATATTACAATAAAACTCTTAAAATTACAAAACACTTAGTATGTTTTTATGACGTCATCATTTCCGATATTACAACTGAACTCTTAAAATTACAAAACAGTATTTGTTTATGACGTCATCATAGAATACTAAATACTAAACACTTGAAATTACAAAAACGTTACATGTAATCTTTACTAACAGCATTTACAAAAATCGATTACCAATTATTACAGAGCATTTGTTGTCCTCGGATTTAGAAATATTTTAGTAATAATTACTGTATTTTTGTCAGATTTTCTCTCCGTGAACCTGGACTAAAAAGTCTGAAATCGCCTATCTGCCATGAGCAAGCGTGGTGATCAATGCCCATATTATGTCTTCTCTGTATAAGAAGAAGCCTGTGCCCAGCAGTGGGACAATATATAGGCTGATGATGATTATAAAAGTATCGTATTAATTGGCCTAAATTACACGGCGACAAAACGATGCGAACATTAGAATAACTTGACCAACTAGCCAGCTAATTTCTTATTTTACAAACGTTTTACAGTAAACACACTTATCTAACTTCAACCCCACTCAGACTTAAATAAGCTATCTATAAATTGTAGACTGAGATGACATTTTTTATTCCGTAGGTACGGGAATCGAACCCGTGATACGCACTGCAGCTAATCGCTTCGCAACTAATAAGCCAACCGAGTCGTCGCATATTAGCGATAAATATTTTAATAGTCGGGGATTTCCAAGCTCGCGATAGGTAAAGATGATTAAAGAGCACTAGGTACGAATATGGATAGGTACCTACTCTAAGATAACGTTTTATGAAATAACATAAAATATGACAATGTATCTTTTGTCCTTGAATGTAGGTACATTTGTCTAAATCCTAACTGTTACGAGCCACGCGCGAAAAGATTCCATAATTGGTCGACTAGAACTCTGTAACCGGTAAAAAAGCCTACTAAACTGTGATAGCTCCCTTTTTAAGTTCGTCCTTTTTAAGTTCGTTATCTAAATTACGTCTGCAAATTTATCTATGTAGGGTAAAAATAAATGTAGGTCCAGGTTAAAACTGGATATTTCGATAACGGCTCCCTAAGTTGGAAAATGGTCTTCACACACTCCTTTATTTTTAGAAGACATATTCAACGATACCCCACACGACGGGATATGAGAAAAAAAGTATTTATACCCACTTTACGTGTATTATGGGAGCTATAATCTAAGTATGGGAGATACCTACCATAAAAAAATGATTTTCAATACTTTATTTTATCACTTTGTCAGCGTGATAATATGCATATCCAGACCAAGTTTCAACTTTCTTGCATGAAGAACCTCTGAGCTATACCGCGAACAGACAAACGGATAATATGACGAAACTAAAAGGGTTCCATGTCGACTATAGAAGAATCCTAAAATGCAAATGTGAGATTTTGTTTCTTACGCTGTCGCTGAAAAACCTAATGCTTGAAGTAGTTCCCTAGGGATGCGGGTGAAACTGCGGGAAACAGCGTAGATATCTAAATATTTGTAAGTATTAGCCCCAGACTCCACCAAAGCCGAGGAGAGACGTGCGTAGTGGAGATGGTACTTTAAACAACTAATAGAAAATTAAATGTAGGTCTATGGTAATTTAACACTATTACATGTATTTTTATGTACTGTAATATCACTCATGTTAATGCAAATAAATATATCTTCATCTTTAGAATTTCGTTATTCACACATCTCTCCACTCAGCTTCGATGGAGACCACTGGGCAGAGGTGTTATGTATAAGTACGGCGCGTTCGAAGAGTGAGCTATAAACAGTACACATTTCTGCTCTAGCCAGTACGCTTCTCCTCACAGCTTCAGTGGAGACACCCTAGCTGAAAAACATCTCGTCTCGTGTCCGCTGCAGACATCTCCGCACATCTCCGCTGGCGGAGTCCGGGCCTTAAACTTACTAGCTGTTTCCGTAGTTTTACACTAGTGTCACACACATACCTAGAGAACTACTTGACGCGCTTGTTTTTTTTTTTTTTCAAAAAATATGTCTATGTCCTTCCCCAGGCCCCAGACTTAATTCTATCTTCATACCAAATGTTAACTCAATCGGTTTACCCGCTTCCTCGTAAACGCGTAACAGATTAGCAGCATACATACATACATCCTTACAAAGTTTCGCATTTCGTAGGGATAAATATTAGGATCGGGTTATATCAATGTAGAATGGTTCACGTCATCACGTGTCAAATGTAAAACGATCGCAGACTGCAGGGCGCGGGCAGCGGCCGGCGACCGCAACCGCATCTCTGATATTGCTATGCTTACTATGTAGGTACCTGTTATCTAGCTTTGTAATCCGTTGCCCCTCTTATACAAGGTAATTATTTATCCTACTAATAGGTAGTTACCTAGCATTGAAAGTTTGTGTAACTCAATCACAGTTTGATTGAGTTACACAAACTGAATGCATTTAAATGTTTGTTCGCTGTTTGTGAGGTGCGCGGGGCGGTGGTTTATTATACAAAAACCTTAAAAAAATCACAATGTAGGTTATACCTTTGTGGAAATTTAATCCTAACTAATATTATAAATGCGTAAGTGAGTGATTTCGATTGTTACGCTGTCTTGGAAAAACTGCTAAACCGATCTGGATGATATCTGGTACAGAGTTAGAGCTAGGAGATGGTTATAGCTGTTTTTATCCAGGTACGTGAAGTAGTGCCCTCGAGATGCGAGAGAAACCGCTGAAAACAACTAGCACTAACAAATTAATCAGTAGAACAGCTTATATAATATTCGATATTTAATTTATGCTTTAAAAGCTTCATGAATCTACGTAAGCTATGGATAGAATGGCTAGTTTAGGTGAGAATGGGAGGATAAGGGAGGGAAAATAAACTGACATAAATATAATGTAAGTCCTGAATTCTGAATAATATCTACTGGAAATTTCTGATTCATATATAATTCCCTATTATGTAAATAACTATGAGTACCTATAATAACTCCTTTACTCTATTATCTGTGAGGGCTTGAGACTTACAGATATTCTTCATTGTTGTTCGGTAACCATGCCAAGGATACCCGCCCGGACATACCAAGGATACGCTAAAACGACAAATGTTATATTAGTTTTTTGCAAAGAAGTGTGCAATGCAGATCTACTGAAATAATACTTACCTTACAATTTATTGTGAAGAACGGTTACATTTAAATAATTTCAATTTAATCCACTTGACGACAAAGTGACCTCCGAGGTTACTAGAACTAAGTTAGGTTGGCTGAAGGTGAAACTACTTGCATTCGAATACCCTTCGTTCAACCTTTCTTCGTTATTTAAAATTGTAAATATCTCAGCTGGCTTCAAAGGGATTCACATTATATAACTGAAACTACTCCGTGAAACTGGAAAGTAAATACTACGCTCGAGCTTTCTTATCCATCGGCTTCGCTCAAAGTAATGGCCAAAATAAAATTTGTAGATAATCTCAACGCCCATAAAAATACTCGGTCTCACAAAACTTACGCAAAATTTTATAGCTGCCATTTCTGTTAGTAACTAGTAACTGTAAGGAGTTGGGGATTTGTTATGAAAAAAAATAAGTAGGTGCCATTAATTTAAAGGTTACTAGCTTTCCGCCAGCGGCTTCGCCCGCGTTGTCTATATGAATTCTCAGCCCGATCGGGGAAAATTGACAAAGTTTCATACAAACTTTCATCCCCTGCTACGTCTGTGATTTTTTTCAGATTTCTAGGTATAGCCATTCAAAAGTTAGAGGGGCGGGATGCTCGTATCGAACAAAAATTTCCACTTAAAATCTAATTATTTCGTAAATGGCTCGCTTAACCAAAAATGGTCTTCACACACCCATAATATTTTTGAAAGACCTATCCAACGATACCCCACACGAAGGGATACGCGAGAAAAACAACATTCATCCCCACTTTACGTGTATGGGAGCTACCCTAAAAAAATATATTTTTCAAAATTTTATTTTACCACTTTCTCGGCGTGATCAATATACTTATCCATACCAAATTTCAGCTTCCTAGTAAGAAAAACCTCGGCGCTATGCCGCGGACAGACAGACAGACAGACGGACATGGCGAAACTATAAGGGTTCCTTGTCGGACTACGGAACCCTAAAAAGTGTATATATATATAATATAGTCGACTCGGTACCTTTCTACCCTTTATGCCATTCTCCACTTCCCAAATCACGCAGTTTGTTCTACGTAGCTAGCTAAGCTAATATAATAGCTAAACGTCTAGACTCGAGACTACTCCTTAAACTTGAAGGTGTTTAAATCACGCTAGTCACTATCAGCACAACTCAGCATACCTATAGGTACAAACATAACAACAATCTAGAAGATAAAATCAAAAAGTAGTTCGGTTTGTTTGAGTAAACATGATAAAACTAAAAGTTAAAAGCATAGTTTAACTTCTAAACGACAGGCGTTATGTAAATTGATCGAAACATAATTATGTATTTGAACAAATTTCCTGTCTAGCGTTATTTTTTCATTCATATTTTTTGTTTTCGTTCCATTTCAGCCTAATTTAAAAGCATACATATTGCATGAGAGACACAGACTGAAATAAATTAGGTACCTACCTACCTATCTACGTTTAATAAATCCGTTTTACATTGAACGAGTTACATTTTAAACCGAGCGTCTCAAAATAAGAGGGAGTGGTGCTTATGGTTGTCTGTGTGTGTTTAACTCACCATACCCGATGACGCTATAACCCTCTTCCAAGAGAGCAGTAGGTCCACTAGCACTCTACACAAAACACAGACCGCGTTCGTATCGACCTCGCCGCCGAGGTCCGTCGCGACGACCTTGTCCATGCCCTCCCAACCCTAGCTCGACGAGCCAGCCCGCGAGCTGAGCTAATAGCTTTAAAATTCCCGATTATAATAATCATAATTTATTCTGATCCAGCCTGTCCCTTGCTGTCCTCCCCCAGCGACGCCCTAAGCCGAGGCCCGTACCCCACTAGGGGGTGCCCTTAGCGTGTAGTCGCTTAGTTTTGTAAGTTAAGCCCTGGCTGGAGGCCCTAAATTTATTTAAGGCACTTCACAGGCAAGCCCGGTTAAGCAGTCGACAACCTTCTAGGTTGACCTGCGAGATGCCATACACAAAAAAAAAAAAAAAAAAGTGTGTTTAACTTTAATAAAGTTAGCCTTGGTTTACAGTTGAGAAGGCTAGCTGTTTCCCGCGGTTTCATCCACGGCATGACTTCATGTGTAATGAGTACCTATCAGGCCTGGATTTGTCAATAGGCCGTATAGGCCGCGGCCTAGTGGCGGCAAATTTCAGAGGACGCTCACTCGATTTCAGAGGATAAAAGTCAAACAAGTTTACTGGTTTTCTCATGATTTTTTTTACACTAATACGTTAAATCCCTATAGAAACTTATCCCTATCGAAAATTATCCATCTTAGGTATCTACTGTTATGTTATTGTACCTATTTTATCTATATTACTGCGTGAGTGTTGAATGAGAGCGGGGGGCGGGTGGCAGGGGCATTTTTCATTGTTTTCGTGGAAAAGCAACAAACGCTTTAATTTGTTACAGTTATCACTTACATTAAAGCGTGAGCAGAGGCTTAGCTACCCAGGGGCTAGGCGGGGCAGTGCCCCGGGGCTCCCAAAAGCTGATTAGCCAATCTTACTGAACTTAACCTTATAGAACTAGCGAAAAATTCTCCCATCTTCGGAAACTAAATAAAATAGGCGCAACATCAATCATGGCAACCCATTAAAAAAATATTATTCCCCTCATTATCTTGCTAAAAAAGAAATTCGCGCTCGCTTCGCTCGCGTTTTCAATTACATATTCTTATTTCTTTCAGATTCTGTTTTCGTTACAATTTATTGAAAAATATAATTATCATGTAAAAAAAAAGTTAGCGTTTGCGCTTCTGATCACGTATATATTATTTATTTTCAGATTCTGTTTTTGATACAATTTATTGAAAAATATTATTCCCTATTATTATCATGCTAAAAAAATTCGCGCTCGCTTCGCTCGCGGCACGATTACATGGGTATTTGTATTTCTTTACAAGCTCTGTTTTTGTTACCCATTTATTTTAAAATATTATTCCCTATAATTAACATGCTAAAAAAATTTCGCTCGCTTCGCTCGCGCTATCGTTTACGTACGAATAACTTTTAACCACTGTTTTTGTTACTATTTTTAAAACAATATGATATTCCTAACAATGGTTCAGCTGATTATTTCAGGAACTACTCATGCTGGCAACCGTTATGAAGAACGATTGTGCATGCGTATTGTAAATGAAAATAGATGAAAAAACAACTTTTATAGAAAAAGTGCGGGTTTTAAATATATTTAGGCAACATATATTAAATTATTTAAATTATTCTTTACACATTCGAATATAATTTTAATTTTTCTTCGGTATGTCTTTTAATTTTGAAATTATAATAGAGTCCGCAAAATTCGTTCTTATCTCCGAAGATTGAGAACAGAAAAATCTGAAATAATTAGGGCTGATAGACATTAGCCTAAATATTACAGAAAAAATAAAACTATGATTTGTATCGTATTGTAGTTTTTAAGTAATCAGCAATTTTCCTCAACATACTTAGTTATGCGGTCGAAAAAAAAACAAGATCCCGACTCGCACTTGGCCGGTTTATTTTATTTAACTTTAGTGTTTTTCTTACTACAAATGTAAAATTATTATTTTAAGAAGGTCGAAGGGCGGCGGAAATAAAGTGGCCTATACTCATAAAAAATATAAATCCGGCACTGGTACCTATACGTAAAGTACTTTATCGAGTGCATATTTTTCTTCTAGCGTCTGCAATCATCGAGGTAATTAGTGCTCCTTTTATGAAATTAAATAGCGAAGTATCTATGGAAAGCAGAAAAATATTTTCACTACATTACTATTGTACCTATCCATAAATAAAAAGAAAATAAATGTTAATGTTAGACCGGAAGATAACTTAACTCGTAGGTATAACTAGCATAATCGTATCTTGATGCATAGTGTACCAATGGAACAGTATACAATAAAACCATATTCAAACGTCCTTATCGACTGAAACTTTGATTCAATACATTATTTCAAATGAACGCAAATGAATAAGTGATAAACTGCGCATTACGGTACCTAATTAAAATTTGATTTCCATAACTTCGATGAAGTTTACTACGCAGTAGTGGATTTCCACGGAGATACGCGACGCCGCGCCGGCGCAGCTGCTCTCATGACGTCAACAATTGAGGGCTCTCTGACCTGTTGACCCGTCCATTCACAGATCTATACACTAATCGAATAAATAACCCTTGAGCAATGGCTCTTATCGAAATGTGTAAGTAGAAAACAATTACATTCTGATAACGACGTAGGCCCTACAAACAACATAGTAATAAGTTTTGATAAACAAGTTCTCTTACACACAAGCGAGTAATGATCAATCCGGCCGATGGAGATACCATCTAGGTATAGCCGCGCTTTCAATCTTCGTTTGATACAGTGTAGGTATCTACCTAATTCAAATAGCTTCCAGCGACTTTTGCAAATATCATTACCACCTACCCTCATTAATTCATTTTGAATATTCAATTTATTTAGGCTATGCCCATCACGTCTTTTTCAGTCATATCGTGAAGGGCAGCTTCATCTTCAAACATTCCATCTATGGTCTTCATAGATTGAAGGTAGGAAGCTCTAATCAAATTTTTGTGACACATCCATGACACATCTTTCTTCGCATCATAGCACGCTTTTGTCACGCAACTATATTTGTAGTATGTACTACTTGATCCGTGAGTATGGCCGACTCACTAGTCGTGGCTGCTCTGAAACTAACCATTTGGCTATTTGGTTGCGCGGAAACCATTTTTAATATCAAACACGGCATTGCGCATCTAAAAAGCTAACTTCAGAGCGGCCACGACTCGTCGCTCGTACTGTACTTCCAAATATCTATTTGAATCAACTATCTATTCATATAGTTAGTTTCATAACTAAAATATCTACTTATATCTAAATATTAAAGTTATAGGTATGCCGCAGCGTAACCGCGCAGCGATCTTTGGACAAGCGAATTCCTGAAGATGATGCTCCGACTTGTAGATATGCACCAGGACGAGGAACCACACACTGAAACGACTGAAAGGCACACCTACACCTACAGCTGCGACGCGCCTAAAAGCATATAATATGAAGTGATTAGTGTTCATTGAATACTTAATTATATAAAACTAGCCGTTTCCAGACGTTTAACCCGCGTCCTGAAAGAACTACTTCACCACCTTAAAACACCTGTAACCGCCTCCAGGGTCCCGGCTATCTCCATACCAAATTTCATCTAAATCAGTTCCGCCGTTTTATCATGAGCGTAACAAACAAACAAACACAAAAGCATTTACAATATTCAAAGTTGGGATTAGGACTAAGCGATAGCTTGAACCCTGCAGCTGTCCTAGGACGAATTTCGTTTTCTATACAACCTTTATATATTAATAGAAGGAAGGATATTGGTCCAAGTCAAGTTTTCATTTAGGTGACTACTTTGTTATAATAACTTGTTTGTTTAAATTCAATCTTAAACCTATAAGGTGTCATAATTTCAAAAACCGGCCAAGTGCGTGTCGGTCCACGTGCAGTAGGGTTCAGTAATACGTTTCAATGAGGATCCGTAACGTTTTTAGTTGACAATGCAGATTTGTAGAGCTAAGTAATCCTTAACATACAGTGCAAAAATTTTTGATCTACGATAAAAATTGACGAAGTTATGACCAAATTACTAGCGAAGTTCACCGAGCGGTCGCCGCGATAGCTGTGACGTCACTCCAACGGTTAGCCGTTGGCAGCAGTATGGCGCGCAGTGTTTTGTTTGATTAATTGTGACTTTCAAACAAACTAAGTGTCCGATTTGTGTCTAATTCACCTTTTCAAACATGTATTAATATTGTATAGTGCCAAAATGTACAAATACTTCTATTATTACCTTAGAAAAACTATTTTTAACGTGCCGAAAAACGCAAAACTTCTTCAAAATGGTATCCTGTTGTAAAGAGATGATTGATGATGATTTTTTCAAGCCATCCTGCCTAAGTAGGTACATACTGAATGAATTATTTGTAACAATGAACGAGGTGGCAAAAAATAGCCATTGAAAACCAATATTAAGGTTTCCGTTATAGATCGACAAGTATATAGGGAACTATGAACTAAATAAAGCGCAAGTTGGTTAAATAGCCATCCGCGAAATGAACGAAAACAACATTTGTTTATCAAGATCTCTGTACCAATACATTATATTCATTATTTTTTACACCTACCTACTGCTGCCTCCACACAATCACCGATGATCGCGGTGATTTGCTATACATTGCTGCGTTGGATGAAAAACTCTCAAGAGTTTTTGAGAGTTCACAGCAATGTACAGCGATTCACCGCGATAATAGCCGATTGTGTGGAGGCCTAAAAATTTTTAAATCAATATCTCAAGATTACTAATAAGTAACGTAGATTAACTTAGAACTAGATTACTGAGATAATCAAATATCATGAAAGAATCCACCTTTGGAAGATTATCTGATTGAGCTTGCACAAAACCAGCCTCTACTTTATTAGTACTCATATTTTAGGACGTTTAATACTCAAATATCACAAAACACACTCTAACAACACTACGTAAAATAAATTGCCAAATATAGTGACCAACCGCGTCGCAGCTCCGCCGAATAGTGAAATATGAATGCAGACTGCGCTCGGTTCCGTTGGAGTGACGTCACACGCTCCCGCGGACATTAATTTTTAGCGGCCGGAACGGCAAATGTTTATTACTTAATATCTTTATAAGTAATGGTCCGATTTCGATAATTCAAAAAGATATATCATTCTTATGTCATAAAGAATAACATAGATACTAGTTTTATTGAATTTGCTATTACATTACTGATCCTCATTGGTGGACTATAACTCTGTAACCTGTTACTGCTACTTAGCTGTGATTTTCCTTTTAAGTTCATTACATGTGCTACATCTGTGAATGTTTTTCACATTTTTAGGGACAGGTGAATCTTCAAAATTATGCCGTTGGTTTTTCGACGCTGTTAGCTTACTCACGATTTCATCATTACCTACCAGCCGTAGAAAATTCAATATTTACCTCTATATCTATTTCATTATTTAACATAATCATTTTAAGCTTTTAAATTATACAATTTAAACGACAGTCGGCAGTGCCGGATTTGTATTTTTTATGAGTATAGGCCACTTTATTTCCGCCGCCCATGTACCTTCCAATAATCAAGTTAGCGTCCTCTGAAATCTGCCGCCCCTAGGACGCTGCCGCCCCTAGGCCCCGGCCTATACGGCCTATTGACAAATCCAGGACTGACAGTCGGTGATGGTAGTGTATGGATGTAAGGTAATGACGATTCGGAAACCAAACAGCAGAATATTGAAGATTCACCGACAGCCAGTTTGAGGGGTGGGGCGCTCGTATCTAGATATTTCGCAAATGGCTCTCTTAACAGAAAAATGGTCTTTGCTCACTAATAATATTTTTGAAAGACCTATCCAATGATACTTCAAGCGGTGGGTCACGGGATTGAGAAAAATAAATTCATCCCACTTTACGTGTATGGGAGCTACCCTAAAAACAGATTTTTCATAATTTTATTTTACCACTATGTCGGTGTGATCAATATACATATCCATACCAAATTTCTGCTTTCTAGTACCAAGGACCTTTGAGCTATGCCGCGGACAGATAGACAAACGGAACGGAAATTATACAGGCGAAATGTTGGCCGAAGTTGAAGGTTTCAAGCATGATCCAAAATTGAACGATCTATTACGATTAACGATCTACCAATGCGGAAATATAATTATTTTTTTAAATAAATTGTTTATTTTTAAGAGTTTGTCCCTTATAATAATGTTTTTGTAATTCTTAGGTTTTCCTAAGATTTAGTAACCTTTCTTTAGATTGTAAGTGTGTGCCATAACTGTTTTCTTAATATGGATCTGTAAGTCTGAAATCATCATCAACATCAACTGTCTAGCCTTTTCTCAACTACGTTAGGGTCGGCTTCCAGTCTTACCGGATGCAGCTGAGGCTGAGTACCAGTGTTTTAGATGGAACGACTGTTTATCTGACCCATTCACAACCCAGTCACTACCCTTTGGTATGACTGAAATAAAGATTATTATTATTATCAAACAACCAATGGAATCTTAAAGGCACATCATGTGCACTTAAGTAACCTCAGATGTGACTTATGTGTTGTTACATAAAAAAACTTCAAAAAATGATTAGTGGGAAAAAAATATTAGGTTAAATTTTATGATAAGTATTTGTTTTTACTTTGGCGTTGTATTTCGGATTCTAAATGTGATAGCATACAACCAAATTCCAGAAAAATATATTTGTACTTCATCTTACTAGCAACACAGGCAACACTCATGACACCGTTACAGAGTTTGACATTGACATCATTGATATGACATGTATTATGGCACTGACAGAAAGAGAAGTTTAGTTAGCTTCATGTAGGTCCTCTAAATTGTAAGAAACGATTATCAAAAATAAATAAATTAGATGAAACTATCTTTTAAACAGCTACATCTACCTAAGTATTTCCTTTGAAGACTCATACACATAAATATACAAGTTAACTACTTATTAACCAACCCAGAATTTACGACCATTATTAGTTTAGTACGGTATATAGAAAAAGAATGTCGCTAGACACCGTGCCAAAAGATCTGCGAGGATTACGAGCCTGTTTAGTGTGCTCCTTAATAAAGGTATTTTGTTATTTTTATGTTTGCCTTTGATGTTCATAATAAAATCACAATGACCTCAACCTAACCAACCTTTAATGTTATGGTCTCATTATCTTTCAGACCTTCGATCAATTTGAATATGATGGCTGCGACAACTGTGATGAATTTCTTCGTATGAAGAACAATAAAGACAATGTTTATGACTGCACTAGTAATAACTTTGATGGGTAAGTTTATGTATTTCATTTAAATTCTACTTCTCCAATAACACCAATTCAATTGAATTTATTTATAAAGTTTTCAAGAAATATCCCGCCCCCTAAGGTCTCAATAATCAATATCACCATCAAAATAATGTGACCTTTATTCTTTCCTCTTAAAAATGTACAAATACGATATACAAAACATTACTTTCTATGTTTAATCTTGCCAACAGCATATTTATAATTATTATTCTTAATGTCTCTTTATTTCTAGAATGATTGCTGTTATGAGTCCCGAAGATAGTTGGGTGTGCAAATGGCAACGCATAAGTAAGTGTTCTATGCAATAAATAGTGAATTATGTTTTAAATACCACTAGTATCTGTGATTAAAATAAACACATTATTCTTATATTTATGGTGCTAATTAACACATAGAACACCATACCGACAGATGCTATGCAAAAACTATTGTTTAAAGGTCACCGGGTACCGGTGTGGCGTTCAAAGACTTAATAAACCTAAAACTTAACTTCAAAGTGCTAGTCATGAAGTTCATAGTCCTACATTAGAGAAAAAATTTAACATGTTTAATTTGGTCAAATACAAAGTAAACAAAAGTTGATATCAGAAATAAGCATTAATCTTTCTGTATTTTAACAAGTCCCCTAAGCAATTTTACAACACTCAAAAAGATAGATACTTCAATGTTGTGTCAGGAGATATAAACCTCAACAATATTCAATTGGTTAATGTAACTTTGTATTTTAACTTTTATAAAGTATGGTGGAAAGCAGTTGACTATACTAATCAACATATTATTGTTTTCAGATCGATTTTGCAAAGGAGTATATGCCATATCCGTTTCCGGTAGATTACCAGCTGGTGTTATTAGAGAAATGAAGAGCCGAGGCTATGTGTACAGGCCTAGAGACACCAGTCAGAGATAATCTACTGTATCTATTTATAAATATTAATAAAAATAATTATCACAATAGATTGATGTATATCAATTTCTCGTTAAATCTTCTGGATTGCCTATTTGTGACAAAGAATTTGTGGGCCCTGGGTTTTCTATACATGACAATAAAAAACAGTTCATCAAAATATAGGCATTCAGGGGATAGCTATGCATTTGTGCTATGGTAAAGGTTTGAACATTATCCAAATAGGTCAACTTTTCATTAGTCCTAAGGTGCAAGTGTAACATTGAATATCATAAACCAGCGGTCGGCAACCCGCGGCCCGCGGGCCGCATGCGGCCCGCGGACGTCTTAACTGCGGCCCGCGAGTGTTTGGTAAAAAAGTTTTTACCAAAATAAAAATACAACCGACTTCCAAAAATACTAATAAGAGTAAAATTAGTTTCATTACGTTAGTCAGTGTCTCTAAGCTACTGGTGTTAGTATTTTGCCACCGACTCATGAATTAATGAAATACGCTAGATGTATGGCTTCAAGGTAAAAAAAAATTGGCCAAGTGCGTGTCGGGCACGGCAAATATTTTTTTAAGCTCCCAAACACGTAAAGCGTTAGTAGGCATAACCGGCAGGGCGTATTTACCATAGGACCAAGGGGCCATGGCCCGGGGCGGCAGGCTGCGAGGGGCGGCGAGGTTCAATTTTTTTTTAAATTTGGTCATCCTATCATATCAGCCTAATTATTGTGATCCTAAAAAAAAAAATCGCGCTCGCTACGCTCGCGCCTTCAACTAATTTGCTTTTAGTTTAGTTTTTGCTACAATTTTGAGTTCTTTACTCCAAACCTTATTATGCAACAAACAAAAACAACTCAAAAGTATTTTTTTATTGTAATCTTACAAAAAATTCGCGCTCGCTTCGCTCGCGCCTTAAACTGCCCCTGTTTTTTTTTTTGCTACTATTTACAGTTCTTAACTCCAACTATTATCGTGCAACAAACAACTCAAAAGTATTTTTTATTGTGATCCTACAAAAAAATCACTCTCGCTCCGCTCGCACCTTCAACTACACTTCTCATCAAAAAAATCGAAACACTTTCGTTTTTATTGTTTTTGTCCTAATTTTTTACAAAAGAGAATTAATTCCATGAAAAAAAAAACATTATTGTGTAGCTGGCAGTTTGGTCATTACAGTAAGAAGAAAAAAATCAAAATTCGAAATTAGAATTTCATTTGTTTATCCTATAAATGAAATTAATCACTGTTTTGAGACAAATGTGTATTTAGGGTTGGAGTACGTTTCTCGTTTAAAAACTAAAAATTAGCGCTTGTCTTTAAACTTTTTGTTTCTTATTTCATTTACTGTGACTTTGGGACGTCTGAAAAAACTTTTTTTTCTAAAACATATGGATACTTCGCCCGCAGAAGCCGCCCAAGTGGTGGCATTGCTGGATTCTGGACTTAGTCAGCGTGTTGTGGCTGCAAGATTGCATCTAAGCTTATCATCTGTTCATAGAGTCTACAAACGCTATCGGGAGATTGGTTCGTTCACGCGCCGTTCAGGATCTGGCAGGAATCAGGTCACTTCTGAGCGAGATGATCGATTTATTGTAACAACTTCTTTACAAAATCGACGCCTTAACGCTTTTCAACTGCAGCAGCAGCTTCGCGTTGTACGAAGAGTAGCTGTAAGTGACTCTACAATAAGAAGAAGGTTGAAGGAACGCGGATTGGCACCGCATAAGCCAGCGAATGGGCCGAAATTAACTGCAGACCATCGAAGAGCGCGCCTTAACTTTGCACGCGAGCACCTAACTTGGTCATACCTTCAGTGGAGCAAAGTACTGTTTTCTGATGAGTGTAAAATTATGCTGTATGGTAACGACGGAAGGAACAAGGTCTACAGAAGAGATGGAGAACGCTTTGCACAATGCTGCATTGAAGAAAAGGTCAGCTATGGTGGCGGTTCGTGGACGGTTTGGGGAGGAATCAGCGCCGACGGTAAGACAGAACTTGCCTTTGTGTCTGGGCCACGGCTGCCTGCACTAAACTCTCATCGGTACATCGAACAGTGTCTTGAACCTCATGTGATGCCCTATGCACATTTTATTGGCAACGACTTCATATTCATGCACGACAATGCTAGAGCTCACACCGCGGGCGTCGTACGAGATTATCTTACCGAAGTCGGTATCTCCATTATGGTATGGCCAGCAAGAAGCCCGGACATGAATCCCATTGAACATCTATGGGATGAATTAAAGAGACGAATTCGAGCAAGAGATCCAGCCCCAGAAACACTTAGCCAGCTGCAAAATGCAATCCAAGAGGAATGGGATAATATACCACAACATGTGATCGTGACTCTCATCCGATCGATGAAGAACCGTATGGAAGCAGTAATAAGAGCTCGCGGAGGGAATACAAGTTATTAAATAAACGTTTCTTAATTTTTTTTTCATTTACGCGTGTTGTTTTACCCATTTCCTTCATATTCCATACAGGGTAAAAATTACTCATTATACAAAATACGAAATCTATGAAGACTTAATTTGAATTTAGAACAATAACATTAGGATTTAAAAACCTCATACTACTCACTATTAAATGACATTTTACATTTATTCCTAAATATACACATTTTTCTGATAATCCTTATCAAATCATAAACTGCGAGGTGTTTCGATTTTTTTGATGAGAAGTGTATTTTTATTTTATTTAAAATTTAGTTTTTGCTACAATTTTGAGTTTTTTACTCCAAACATTATCATGCAACAAAAAAAATTACATCCTACAAAAAAAATCGCGCTCGCTTCGCTCGCGCCTTTTCTTTTTTCTTTTCACATTTACTTTTTGGTACAATTTAAGAGTTCTTTACTTCAAACATCATCATGCAAAAACCAAAACAACTCAAAAGTAGTCCGGCAAGGAACCCTTATAGTTTCGCTCTGTCTGTCTGTCTGTCCGCGGCATAGCTCCGTGGTTTTTGTTATTAGAAAGCTGAAATTTGGTATGAATATGTATATTGATCACGCCGAGAAAGTGGTAAAATAAAATTTTGAAAAATATTTTTTTTAGGGTAGCTCCCAAACATGTAAAGTAGGGATGAATATTTTTTTTCTCGCGTACCCCTTCCTGTGGGGTATCGTTAGATAGGTCTTTCAAAAATATTATGGGTGTGTAAAGACCATTTTTCAGTTAAGCGAGCCATTTGCGAAATATCTAGTTTTTAAGTGAAATTTTTTGTTCGATACGAGTTACCCCCCCCCTCTAACTTTTGAATGGCTGTACCTAGAAATGTGAAAAAAATCACAGACGTAGCACATGTAATGAACTTACAAGGAAAACTATCACGGCTAAGTAGGCTTAACCGGTTACAGAGTTATAGTCGACTAACTGAGACCTACTACGGAACCCTACTGCGCGTGGCCTGACACGCACTTGTTGTTAATGGGGCGGCAAAGCTAACTGGCCCGGGGCGCTAAATCTTTAAATACGCCTCTGGTAACCGGTTACAGAGTTATACTCGTCTAACTAAGACCTACTACGGAACCCTAGTGCGCGTGACCCGACTCGCACTTGGCCGTTTTTTCTATGGGAAAATTATACGCAGGTATATCAGGTAGAATCTAGGGTAATATCACAAGTGCGGCCCGCCTATAGTTTATTTTGCTACCTTGTGGCCCTTGCTTGCCAAAAGGTTGCCGACCGCTGTCATAAACTATTCAATATGGTTAAATTATTCAGAAAAAATCACACCCAAGTGTCCAGTTTTAAAACATTTAATAAAATAACTGTACAATGTAACTTAATTAAAAATATTCTCTACAATTGAACTAGTGAAATGCAAGGCATTTAAATGCTCTTACAGCAAACTGTAAAACACTGAGCTCTGCATTACTAAATTACTACATTCACATAACACAGAATACACAACAATAAGCTTGGATTCACAATTCACTGATGGCACTGCATGTTGTAGCATTATTTTTACATTTGAATTCATTTGGTTTGAGTTGTTTGTTCCAATAGTGCAATTTGTGGCATGTTGCTAATTGCAATGCGCACATGATGAAGTTCTGTCAACTACTGCCTGATGGTGGGGCTTTATGCTCGCTCTCTGTTCCAAGAACATCTTTGTCAATTTCTTTAAAATCTATATTTTGCTGTTTCATTGCATTCTGAAAAAAGTGGGAGAAATTATGATATGTTAAAATGAAACTGTTACTTTTTACCATAAATCTAGTGATGGACCACAAGTACCTACTTTTTAAATACTGTTGTTGTCATCATTACAAGACAGTTTTTCACAACTACTACCTAGATTAATTCTAAATTGGTGCAATAATTTTCACTAAGAGGAATAGAGGGTTAAACAATTTTGGGTAAATCAGTCAATCAATCATTATGTGAGTCATTCATCACAACCTGGTGAGTATGGAAGTTAATCTTAATACATTTAATGTTGAGTATTACATCATCTTATAAAGAATTATCATAATCTTGAATAGAACAATTTATAGATCATTGCCATGTGAGATGTATTAAAACAACTTTCACATTCAATAAATGTAAATGTATTTATTGAAGTATCGAAAAGTATTTCCTTATCAGTGATAACAATACCATATTGTCACGTGCATTTAAGTGGGTTAAATTATTAGTTTAAAAACCTATGTTACCTGAAATGCTGAATTATAATAATATGTAGTAAAAGCAGTTTACCTTTACACAATCCTGATAAA
Source organism: Pyrrhia umbra (assembly GCA_963891755.1). Lineage (NCBI taxonomy): Eukaryota > Metazoa > Arthropoda > Insecta > Lepidoptera > Noctuidae > Pyrrhia > Pyrrhia umbra. The sequence continues at coordinate 5,969,845 of OY982930.1, forward strand.
CTTTGAAGATTCCGGCACAGACAGAATCATCGTGGTCTCCTTTTAAAAATCTTTCAGAAAACCAACTATTAAAGCAATCATCATATTTCTTCTTAAGCTCAGTACATTCTTCTCCTATACTATTCATTGTATTGGTTCTAATTAATGAAATAAATTATTTCAATTCAATATCTTCAGAATTAATATCTTCAGAGTTAATCCCCATTGATTTCCATCCAATCCAATAGATGGACAGTCTGTGTCTGTCACTGACACATGACATGACTGACATTAATCTGATAACCGAATAAATATATTGGGGGTAGAGTATTAGAGTAATAATAGTAGAATAAGAAACCGGAACAAAATTAATAAAAAGCGTGGAGTAAAGGTAAAAGGTAAGGAGATTTATCTCTGTGTATGAAAAGTATCCATTAAAAAGTGTTAAATGGATGGTGCTACAGTGTAGTCTATCGGGTAAATTTATAAACCTCCTTAAACTAACTATATCACTACTACCATAGCATTCGGCATACTTCAATCCGTCTACAACCGCTACATTTATACCATACCCCTTAATTGAGCGCTAGTCTGGATGGTTTTTTAACTATTACAGCTTACGGCTAGGAACTTTTTCAACTTGTCTCCCATAAGAGATTGTTCTCCTTACGTCTACCCTCCATCAAAAGAACTATGAACAGCTGTTAACATTGACAGATAAAAGACGTTGACATATGCTTGTGCTGTTGGTGTGTTTCTGTGAAAAGAATAACCTCAAAAATAGTACTATTTAAAATAATAAAATTGATAATTTCTTTGAGATCATGGGTGATATATTGAAAGATGACCGTTTCACAAAATATCTTAAAGATCCAAAATATCGTCAAATTCCTAAACATGAGAGAAAAGTTAAAATAGACAAACGGTTTCAGTCCATGTTTAAGGATGAAAAATTTAAAGTCAAATACACAGTGGATAAACGTGGACGGCCTGTTAATGAAACTTCTACAGAGAATCTGCGGAAATACTATGAAGTGGACGAATCTGAGGAAAGTAGTAGTTCAGACGAAGGTGACGAGAAAACAGAGCATGAAAAAAATGAGGACTCCGGCGATAATTCAGTACCAGGCCGCTTCGTGAAACGACCAGAAAGTGATGATGAAAAAGTTGAAAAGGAGCCAGCCTTTCTTAATGATAAATTAATTCGTGGAAAATTAGATAAAAAAGTTAAGAATAGGTTGTTGGACTTGGATATTGATTATGCCCGTGGAGAAGGTTAGTAATAATCTAAATTTTGGTATCAGGCGTATCTGGTCTCTTTGGAGATTAGGGTCTGTATTACAGAACCTGACTTAGGACACAAACTTACCTTAAAATTAGAATCATGTTATCAAGTGTCCAAATCTATATCAACTTAGATAAAAAAATGGAAATATGTTTAAAATCGCCCAAAGTTTTTTTTTATTTCTTGCAGGTGTTATACTTACTGATAGTTCTTCAGATGAAGACAGTAGTGAGGAGGAAGAGGACAGTGATCTAGAACATGAGTGGGGAGAGCTGGATGCTGATGCCGAAACCACAGATGAGTCAACTAAGAGGTGCATCTTCATATTCCTAGTCTGTAAACATCTGTTGCAACTTGTTTTACAGCCGGTTGCATCAAACTTATTATCATTTATACTTTTACAAAAATCACAAAACATGATATCAGTAATAAGAACATTTTTAATATGTTTCATGTTACAAATACATAGATATAATAATTAAATAAACATATGTCATAAATATTAAGACAAAAATCATAAAATAATAGCAAAACTTTGAACATTTTCTGCCTTCAGAATAGCCATCTGCAATATGGACTGGGACAACATAAAAGCAACGGACCTCATGGTCTTACTTAATTCATTTTTGCCAGTTGGTGGCGTAATTAAGAAAATAACAGTAAGTAAAATTTTATTTTTGCTTTAGATTATTTAGTAGGACTATGAAGTAATAATGTCTGTGGAGGTTGCTTTATACATATACATACATAGATTTAATAAAGAGGAGCTTGTGCCTCAAATAGCACTTAAGCTGTTGGTCCCAGCTGTTATTTGTAAATAGCCAGAAGCCAGAAAGTCAAATTCATATATTTACTTTTAAGTCTAACAACCAGTCTCACCAAAAGGGTATTATTAGGGTTGTATTGTGTTACTCGGTTGAGTGGTCAGATAGGCAGTCACTCCATGTAAATAACTGGTACTCAACTGCATCTGGTTAGACTGGAAGCCAACCATAATGCAGTTGGAAAAATGCTGAGCAGATGTCCTTGCAGTATTGATTTATCTGCGACACTGCAAAAATGGGATTAAACCTTAATAATTTTATTTGTTTAAATATATTCATTTTATTATGAATTATGCTTTAAGATTTTCCCATCTGAATATGGTTTGGAAAGAATGAAGGAGGAAGAAGTACGTGGTCCTATTGAATTAACAGAAGATAAACTCGAAGATGCATCTGGAGATGGAGGCAATGAGGAAGGTTTGTTTTATAAACTCCTTTATATTCGTACTGGCTGTTTGTCGTGGTATCACCCGCGTCCCTAGGGAACTACTTACTGAACCCGGATAAAAAGTAACCTATATAAACATTCTCCTGGGTCCGATCTATCTCCATACCAAAACAAAATTTAATTTCGCATTTATAATACTAGTTAGCATTTCTATTCCCATCAATAGAAATACTAAAAAAAATATTGGTAAAAAACCGGCTTATTTTTGAAAAACCTAACAATGACAACTATTAATATATCATACATGTAGTAGTACATTTAGGCTTTTGTAGGCAAATTTTTGATACCTTGGGTGATATTATAGCAATTTTCGTAAGGATCCATAAAAAAAATGGATTCCAGAATAAAGATTTTTTTTTAATGTTCTATTGCACCATGTATTTTACTTTTTAGCTCTTCAATTTTTCTTCAGTATGACCTCTCTTTGTTTATGTAAGATTTCCGTAACTTACAGGATCGTCATATCACATGGAAAAACTACGAAGATATCAACTTAACAGATTAAAATATTTCTATGCAGTGGTAGAATGTGACTCTGTTTCAACCGCCGACAAGTTGTATAGCGAATGTGATGGTATGGAGTACGAAAGCAGCGCTACTCGGCTTGATATGAGATTCATTCCTGATGACGTTACATTTGACCAGGTATGGACCTGCTTGTAGTATCTTTACATTATTTGTTATCACCTTTTCACTAATCGGTTATAGAATTCTAATAAAAACATATTAAAAAATAAAAACAGGCAAATAGTAAATAATAATAGTTTTTTTAGCATTTTTCTTTCGGAGCTACCAATTTCACAATTCGTTAACAGCTATTATAATTTACTAGCTGTTTCCCGCGGTTTCACCCGCATCCCGAGGGAACTTCTTCGCGTACCCGGGTAAAAAGTATCCTATATGTTAATCTAGGTTAAAAGCTATATGTGTACCAAATTTCATCCAAATCCGTTCAGTAGTTTTTGCGTGAAAGAGTAACAAACATCCATACATACATTCTTACAAACTTTCGCGTTTATAATATTAGTAGGATTTACACTAACCCAGAATATTTTTTTTCCAACTTTAGGAGCCTCGTGAGGAATGCACAAAACTTCCAGATTTGACGAAATACAAACCTCGATTATTTACAACAACTGCACTGCAACAAGCTAAGGTTGAGCTCACATGGGACGCAACTAACCCGAATCGAACAGAAACTATCAAAAGCGCACTGGATGGCAAAATTGATGACCTGGATCTAAAAGACTATCTGGCATCTAGTAGCGAAAGTGAAGGTAAGGTGTTAATCATGTCTTATATTTGTAAATATCAATCTATTTGAAATAAAAATAACTACATATTTTAATTAAATAATGATGTTGGTGATCATGTTTTTGTAGAGGAAAGTCAAATAGAAGATATTGAAGCAAACTCTGACCATGATGATGAAGATCCTATTCTAAAATACAAGAAACTGCTTGAAGATATTGAGAAGAAGGATGATAAGAAGAGTAACAAAGACATGGAAATGGAAATTAGTTGGGGAATTGGAATCAAAGACAAAGCAGAGGAGTTAGTAAAGAAGAAAATGAATTCAGGTATATTTGTTTTAACGTTTACTATTCGTTTTTCATTTAAACACCGTGTATTATATGACAATTACCACTTCGTTTACAGAAACTAAAGATTTAACACCTTTTGAAAAGTTAATACAAAAACGCAAAGAAAAGAAGAAACTAAAGAAATTGAAGAACAAAGAGAAGGACATAAAAGAGGATGGCGATTCAGATTCTGAAGATGGCAGTATGTCAGATGATGTGCCTTCTGACATTGACATGAATGACCCTTATTTTGCTGAAGAATTCAGCAAACCAGAATTCAAAAAGCCTAAATCGGGGAACAATATTAAAAAACAAAAGAAAGGAAATGATGACAGTGACGTAGATCCGGAAGATGAAAAGAAGAGAGCTGAATTAGAGTTACTGTTGGCTGACGACGATGGAAAAGCGCACTTCAGTTTGAAAAAAATACAAGAATCTGAGACTAGCAAGAAGTCCAGAAGGAAAAAGAAAATAAAAGCTAAAATAAATGAACAAAAACAAAGCCTGCCTGATTTTGAGATTAATGTAAATGATGACCGGTTTTCAGCCTTGTATGAGTCACATCACTACAACATTGACCCAAGTGATCCCAATTTCAAGAAAACTAAGAATATGGAAAAGCTTATTCAAGAGAAGTTAAAACGCAGACCGGCAGACACACCACCAGAGACTCAACCTTCTAAGAAATCCAAGGAAGATGTTGAGCTAAGTATTTTAGTAAAAAATGTCAAGAGAAAAACAAAAGATGCATTGAAAAAATAAAATTACTTCCATAAGTTTTTTTTTATTTTTATTAATACTTTCGTCATAAAAATAGTAAACAATAACATAAGTCATGATTTTATCAAAACTAGGTTATGGGAAACAAAATTGCATATCATTACTGCAACATATTATTATTATGTACTAGGAAAAGTTCTCTTATGTGGTATCTTACAATAATTGGCTTAGGTTGCTATACTGGACGCTAACGCGGTCCGTATTTCTCTGCCTAAAGCTGCGCCCAACGGCGGCGGCACGGCATTTCCAACCTATCAACAAAAATAAATATTGCGTGTTTCTGATATCTATTAAAGAGTACATTCTCAATCTCATTTAGATATGTACATAGAATCGTTGTGTTACCTGACGATGTTTGTCTTGTAGTGAGCCGGCAAACACGTACGTGTCAGGGAAGCCCTGAGATCTGGCACACTCGCGCACTGACACGACGCGGTTCTGTTCCGGGTGAAGCACTCTACCTTGCTTGCCCATTGGCTCAGGGTCCGTCACTGTTGTGCTGAAGTAGCCATCCCAACAGACACGACCTGAAATGAGATTGAATTAAATAAGATTGAATTAAATAAGATTTTAACAGCATTGTGTTTTTTCGCTTGACACTACTTAATAAACAAAGCACATAGCAGTTCTCTCTGAACACATCACCAAAAGTCACTATGTTACATTCATCAGTTACGATGTGTGGTCTGCTTGCGGTACTATTGCCTTTAAACTAAAAGTAACAAAAAAAAACAAGTAACATGTGGTGCACCTACAGACATATTGGTATATAGGTACTGAGGTAACCGGAGCCTCTGCTCCGGTTGGTATTGTTGTTGTATCATGGATACAGGAGTGCGTGAGCATACCGTAAAGCCCCGCCCAGTTGTTGTGTCGGTTGCCGGTGTGCGGCAGGCACCAGGGGATGAGCGTGTTCTCCTGCTTGTCGGCGGGCGAGCAGGAGCCGCCGGCCGCGCATGCGCACACGCCGCGCAGCGCGCCGCCCGCCGCCCGCCCGCTGCGCTTGTCGTCGTAGCGGTACTGCAGCACCTGCGACACATTCACTCACTTGCCTTAACCAACTCGATCATAACACATTTCCAATGCATAGTTCAAGTTAATATACCTTGCATTTAGTTCCATCTGACAATGTCACCGATATATTCGGCAGATCCCTCCAATCTGACCCGGGTGTGGTAGGTATCCTACATATTCTAGCTTGTATTAACGGCGCCATGTTTTTGCAAATATGATCACGAAGTTTCGCGTTTTCGTCCTTGCTTCTAACTAGCCGTTGGAAATGGCTTTCAGGCATGGATCCGTATTCAATTTCAATTTTGTTAGCACCATTATATATTCGAGGTAGATCGCTCATAGCATCTCTTATAGAGCAAGTTCTCCTAGGAGCAGACTCATCCCAGTGAATGTTTGTACCGAAGCGTTTACCATCTATAGTTGTAGTGAGAGAGCATGCACGTCTGCTAAATACGTGCGTGGGTTCAGGATAGAAGGGTAACTTGTACCCTGGCGCGGCTGCCAGAATAATAAGTCTTCTTCTTGTTTGCGGTACTCCATAGTTGCCGGCTTGTAAAATGCCGAACGTGCACTGATATCCCATGTCGAGTAATGCCCTCAATGTTAGTTTTAAAACCATACCCTTTTTGAATGCCACAAAGTTTCTTACATTTTCCAGTATAAAATATTTCGGCCGGTAAAAATCACAGTAAGATAAGTATGAAGCTACGAGAGAGTTTTTAAAATTAGAATATTCTCTCGAATTGAACCTGTTCATTCCGGAGAAACCTTGACACGGGGGGCCCCCGCATAAGAGTTCTACTTCGCCCTGCATTGGGAGGCGTAGTCCGCCAACACTGTGAGTGGCTCCAGACATCGCTTCTTTTAGCAATGCATTACAATCTTCATTAAAAACGACGCAATTCTTATTGTTGAGTGCGTAAGCATGTGCAGCAGCTTCGACATTTTCTATAGCCCACCTGCACTCAGCGACCCCCGCTTGGTGCAAGCCTTCTGATAACCCACCGCATCCAGCAAATACATCTAGAGTCCTTAGTGGTCGTACCGAAATTTGTTCTAATTTGTTTTCCGTTGTTTCCACAGGTTTACTAGACTTGCCTTTACCTTTACCCTTGTCTTTGCCTCGTTCAGTACGCCCAACATTAATAGCATGATGTGGCACGTCTACGACCTGGCCAGTGGATTTATCAAAAGCCATTCTAAAGTAAAATCGACTTGGGTCTCTCTCTAGCCATTCGGCCAGGGAATATTGTGGTGGAACATTTTGTTCATAAATCAAATGGCATGCTCCCACAACTGCAGAGAAAGGCACGTCACGAATTTCTTCGCTCCAATAAACCACATTAACATCTTCATGCTGTGGAAATCTGCTGGTCGTGTTTTCAGGTCTGTAAAGTACATTAACTTTTAAATAAATATCTTGCGGGACAATCAAAGGTCCTTCTCCTATGGCAGTTACCGCTGCTATATAACCAATACAGAATGGTTCCCCTGTATCTATGTTCGAACCACGCAAATTATTGTCACTTTTCCTGTAATATTCAGGGTAGACATCTTCGTCAACTTTCTCTAATTTAGGTTTGACATTGTTGCTAGTGTTAGTGAGTGTATTTTTCAACTTGAAGGTTCCTGGCTTGAGAAATACGCCACAACCTTTTTTATAATCGTGATCTTGCCACCTCACTAATGTCCATTCAGTTCTGTTAGATTCGGGTACAAAACTGGATTTTTCTAATAGTTTGCCAGATACTTTAGGTATGTTCTTAGCATCTCTTTTAGTTTTTCTCTCACAAGATGGACAAAATCTATGTTGTCTTAGTGGATTAGGACAAATAGGATCTTTAGGTAAATCTTCAAATCGTGCAGTAAACCTTTCGTAATATTTATTGTAAAAATACGTTTTACCATCATCTTCAAAATGCTTGTCATCTACTTCTTTACCACCCAGTTTGAACCAATTGTTAGGTATTTCTCCTTTTTCAACACAAGCTTTCCTTAATATCGATGAAAGAGGAGCACCATGGCAGCACCTATCTCCTAAAAATACTTCTCTGGGATCACTAACTTCACCTAAAACTGTATCTGAGGCTCTAATAAAAACTTCTGCATGAAAATAACCTGATTTAGAATTAATAGTTTCTCTCCACATGTATACAACTCTAGCAACCAAAGCAGGAATATTAGGCTGAGAAGTTTCAACCATAACAAAGTCGCCGTTACAAAGTTCTGCACCATCAATTTCAACTGTTTCATAATAAACCTTGGTGGTATCGGCTTTGATAGGTTCGCCCACCCATTTAATTTTTCTGTTATTTAACCCAGTTAACTTGACAGGTACTGTATCCTCTATCTTTTCGTGTTGTTTTTTTTCAGCCATTTGTTGATACTCTTCTTCATCATCTGGTTCAGAATCTTCTGCCTGTTCTACTGCCATATTGGGACAGAATCTTCTAACACAAGCTTTTTTGGTTCGCCCATGTCCACCAAACTTAGCCATTGCACGGCAAGCATTACATTCACCACAATCGGGCAGTTGACAAGCTTCACATACACCACATCGTTTTCTTCTCAGAACCAACTCATGGTTAGTTTTATCCAATTGATTTGTAAAAAAACTTTCAAATGTTTTCCTCACAAGCGGGGTCGTAGTAGCCTTAGTCCAAGATTTTTTGTCAATCTTTTTGTAATCAATCTTAGTGCGGAATTTACGTTTGCCGAATTTTATACCCATCAACTTAATTAATTCTCTTATGCACGGTAATGTAATTAATGGTTCATCATCTTCATCAGCTTCTAAACTCACAACTTGATCACATACAAACTGGGCATGCTTGTGAAGCATATTTTCAGTCATTTTCATATCATTTAACTCAGGAATAGTTGCCTCTCTTATCACTTCTAGCAAGTCCTCATAAGACGGCTGTAGATAATGATACTCTTCTAAATATTCCACAACAACTTTACTGAGCCATATCTTCTCATAGAGATTATTCATAAGAGGTGTATATTGTTCGCTTGGTTTTAATAAATTGTATTCTCCAAATTCTGTTGATAAAGTGATACAATTTCTGTCACCGCCATCAAAGCCATGTATAAACCTGAAGCAAAATATCTCTAATGTATAAGAATGTGTTGACAATATTCTTCATCCTTTTTTGATTAAAATTTAAGAAACAATATGACACTCACCATTCTATGATAGGACCTACATCTTTCACAGGTACAGATTCCTCATCAATTTCTGTTGAATCAGAACATATAGATTTCAAATAACCTGACATGTAGATACGCACATCATTTTCGACAAGACCACCATCAATAGGGCAAAGATGTCCCTGTTCATCAAATATAGAAAAACTGGTGATATTTGTCTGTGGTCGCTCCATTATATCTCCATCATCACCTTAAAATAGAAAAGGAAAGTTATTATTATCTATCATCATGTAGCTTTATAGGACTGATATTGTTCGCCAGTAAAACCAACTCATATACCATGACAGACCCTGCAGCTGCTTACCGTGTTGTGTTCATATTTCCAGGGCATCCTGTAATGGCCTATTTTCATTGCAATAAAACATTATGTATACCTTCTCGAAAATAAACTTGAGGTGAGCCTGCTAACTTACGTTTATTTCCATAGTTCTATGCTAGCTGACCCGACAGACATTGCCCACAAAAATAAGAATAGTATTGACAAAATCATTGTCATTGTCCAAAATTAAACACTGGTTACCTACTGATATTTTCATCATAAAATAGTTTTAATAGTCGTAGTAAAATACCTTTCTTTCAATTGAATTATATTACTGACCTGATGCTAGAACTAGTTTTTCATTAGTCAATGCAATATACTCTTCAACAGCATCTTGAGGGTGTCCTTGATAATATATTATGTCGGAATTGTTCAAAAATTGACCGCAGATGTTACATTTTTCATTATCAGGCATTGACTTTTGGAAGCTGGCTATTTTTTCATTATTGCCATTTTCTTTTTGATCTTGTTTGGAATCCTTTAGTTTTTGGATTTCAATCCGGTCATCTATTGTGTTATCATCGATTATGTTGTGTTCGTGAGAATACTCATCAACTTTTGCATTCAAACTAGTTTTTTCTTCTTTATTTTTGTCATAATCATTCTTAAAAGCTGTTTTATCATCTACTTCATTCACTTCAGCATCTGTATGACCATTACTCTCTTCAATTTCCAGGTTTTTACTATCCTCGCCTATACTATCTACACTGTTTTCTTTAGATTCATCATCACCATCATATTTAAGTTTTTTCTATAGTAAAAAAAACACTTCACTAGTGAATAAAATTTGCATTGACAAACAATATTTCAAAATATTGGATTTTATTTGTTTAATATATAGGACAAGGATATAAGTACTATCTATAGTTGACAAAAAATTGATTCCACCAGCAGGCGTAAAATGGATGTAGACAGAACTATATTCTCAAATAAATTAGCCAAAAACATGCAATATTTGACTCATTTGAACTAATTAAAATATTTTTATTACTACTTCTTTTATCTATAGAGCAGAGTATATTACATGTCAGTTAGTACTTAAATAAGAGTTACAACTTACTGCAGTGATTTCATTTCCTTCAGGGCTTCTATTCCTTTTAGAAGGGAACATACTAGTGATTTTCAATTGATTTCCATTACGCGGTGACCTTCTCTTAGGCCTAAAATTCAAATGTAGCAAATTATTTACAGTAAAATCAAATTTTTATGGTCATAATTTCTATTGGTAGTTGTATATTTGATGTACAGCATACTTCCCACCTACCTTAGAAAGCCTAAGACTGTCTTACAGTAATTCAAGATCAAGAGTGATCCATGCACAAGTACATAGGCCATTGCCTAAAGAAAATTATCAGTTTCACTCGCTACTATTTGGAATTGATATGTTTTGTTGATAAAAGTAATTAATGACCCACCGACCATTATTTCTAAGGCTTACTTTGAAGCTCTAAGTAAGTTTGATCATAATATGTAGAGCTTTTAGAGCATGACTGCCAAAAGACAGGTTAGTTTAAAAACTGGTTATATGAGTTTACTTTAGATTACCAGGGATATTTTGAAAACTTGAAGGTACTTACGCTTGAGAAGGTGACTTAGATTTGGCCATAGATGTAATGCTTTCTTCAGCATCCTTTTGTAAGTTAACGAGAACACTACGATTTTGTACAGGCATTTTGGGATATACCTATCCCTATTTAACCGAATTTGCAAATGCTTCAATTCAATCCAAGTTCATGCATGTTTCTTCACAATGCGTGCAATATTTAAAATAATAAAAAAATAAAACTTTGAAGAAAAAGGGCGCCAAATCCTATTGTCAATGGCTGTTTGTTTTGACATTGACATAACTAAGACAAATTGGCATTGGACAACTTTGGTTGATGTAGATAACAGATAAAAAAAAATATATACTCATGGTTGTAGGATGAGGTAGTGTTGTTTTATTTCAAAAAATATTTTTGAATCGAATATTTTAAGCGAAATAAAAAAAAAACTTTTTTTTAAAACCCCTATTATTAATAGAAGTTATACATTAGCCATTATGATCACACATATTAGGTCTGAAAATCGATGCATGTGATATTATTACCTTCGGATAATATAAAATTACATCATGCGTTGATGTGAAAATACTACTCGCGTCCGTATCTATCGTAAATAAATCCTTAGTATCTTCTTTGGTAGGCATCCGATATTTCCAATGTGTCCCTATGTAATCTGTAACTCGTTTTAGTGTGAGCGCCGTGAGCGGTGTTCCTAACTCCGGACAATGTTCCGGAGCCACACACCAGCGTTGCTATATTAATATGTGGCGTTGATAATGCTATTAACGTTGGTGGTATTAAACCAATGATAAAAAAGGTCAATGATAAACTCATTGCATATATTCTGATACAACATGACTAATAACAGATAACAGAATATAGTCCGACATGGCTATTTATGAATGTGGCTGTCAGGTGAACTAACGTAAGCCACCATCTTGAAATGTCATTTTTGTGATACCGGCCAAGGGAAAATTCTTACCCAACTATAAGTAAAAATATAGCGCTATTCAATAAGACTAAATTTTGTCTTGAAATAGTTTAGAAAGGGCAATGATGGTCTGCGATGGCTCAAGATGGTGGATATAGTCCGACATGGCTATTTATGAACGTGGCTCACAGAGGAACTAGCTCTAGCCACCATCGTGAAATGTCATTTTCAGTGATAATGATACCAATTAATGGAAATTTCCATTTTCTTAAGTAAATCATGACATGATAATTTTTTTATTTTCATTAATTCACATGTAATGAACTAACTAAGACCTACTACGGAACCCTAATGCGCGTGGCCCGACACGCATTTGGCCGGTTTTTAATAAACATAAAATAATAACAAAAATATTCATTTTTATCCTCCATTGTGGCAGATCTCAAATGAGTTCTTCCATGTCACATATACGTAACTGCATATTTTTTTGATGCAACCGTCTGTTAATGTTATTAATTATTTAAAATATTAAAGTATCAGCTTATTTTCAAACTATCATAATGTTTTAAAACGGGATTAGTCCATAGACTCCTACAATAAGTGTATGAATACAGTAAAATTGCATTTATTTATACCAAACATTACAACAGTGTAAGCAAATTGCATACTTCAATTTCTTTATTATGAAATAGATCATTATCTGTTATTTTTGATAGATTACCAATTTAAATTTCCGATTTTTTCAGTTGGGAACCCTTTCGTTGCTTGGAAAGTTTTTTCATCTTGGATTTAAGTAAGTTTATGTCTACTGTTGTTTCAGCCTGGTTTTGAGTGGCACTTGCTTTCTCTTCAGGTGGTATAAAGTCCTTCTGCCGTTGCTCTTGTTTGGCACGTTGAACTTGTGCTTGCTTTTCTTCTTTTTCATGTCGATGCTTGGCCCTCTTATGTTCATCCTTAAGGAAGTATTCACCAGTAGCAAGTTCACGATCAATTTTACTTTCTGGTTGTGGGGGTGGGAAGGGTGTGTAGGGTTTCTTTTCCACTTTCTTCTTAGGTTGTTTTCTTGGGACATTTTTACTTTTGAATGAGGGTAAAAATCTATCCCAACTCTCATTTTTTAATCTCTGATCTTTCATTAGTTCTCGCTTGATCATTAAACTTTTGATGTTATACATAGGATGAATATTTTTCATTGTGTCTTCAACAATTCGTCTCACTTGCACTAGACCCTTATATGGTCCCACAGCTGAAACTGTGTTACCTTGCACTAACACATAGCACTCAGTTAATAGTTCTATGGACTTGAGGGTTACACCATTAGGACCAATTAAACGCTGACGCCTCTTTAAAAATGTTTCTTTTTTACGGACAAATGAATTGATTTTTATTATATCACATCCTATCTCGTCTTCTAGAACACGTACGGCTTGTTCAAATGGTACACTTCGTGACAACAGCTTCATCAAATCTCTTGCTTTAATTATGATATAAGGATCCCATGTTTTTCGTGTTGTTTTCACAGTTATGCTGCCTTCGATAAGATCAAGATCAGCAACAATGTAATGTTCTTTCAGAACTTTTTGCACAAGCGGCCAACATTCTTTTAAGTACTGTTCTCTATACTTTGGAAATAGGGTTGCAAATTTGCTTTCTTCTAAAAGACCATGTGGATTATCTTCGGGAGTAAATTTCGGTATTTTCATAGCCCAAGCATTGTCAATGGGGCCAATGGCTTGATCGTTTGGATCTGTATCCTCACTTTGCATTATTCTTTGATCTAAAATTATGTATAATAAAATAAAGGGCTATAAACTAAATTATTTACGGGTTATGCGAGACGAAGGTGCCTGAACCTGAAGGCTTATATTTAAATGACAATTGACATTGACGCTAAGCATGAAAGTGACAATAAAATTGACATTGACAGATATACTATCACGTCACGACATGTGCACCATTGCATGGTTTCATAATTCAAAAGGTGAATACAGACTTAGTACAAATTGATTACCTTACTATATCTTCCATTTCAAAACCAAAATCAGCTACATCGGCCCAGCTGTCCTCGAGTTTTAGCGAGACTAACGAACAGCAATTCATTTTTATATTTAGGATAAAATAAATAATGTTGACAGAGGTAAGTAAAAATAATTCGCGCATTTTACTTATAGAACTCTGACCTAAATATCGCCGTTTATTATTTTTATAACTAGCTTCTGCCCGCGACTTCGTATGACTTCGGACTTCATATTGGGTTCAAATACTGGGATTTGGGATAAAAGTATAGTATGTTAATTCAGGTTATTAATTATGTGCGTACCTACCAAATTTCATCCAAATCTGTTCACCCGTTTTTGAGATAAGCGCGCACAAACACATCTCCTCTACAGATTTATTATGTAGGTAGGTGCCTATAATGGCCAAGACGCCAATAACGCAGTCCGGATTGAGGAGCTGCTTCAGATTTTTCTACTTGCATGCCCTTTTTTAGTGGATAATTTGAATTTTTTTTGTAGGCCAGCTCCTGAAATTTGTAGTTCATCATCTGCCTAGCCTTTTCCCAACAAAATCGGGGTCGGCTTCTGTTATATATAGTTGTCTATGGTGCATAAGATTATCTTTGGGATTTTGAATAAAAGCCCGCCATTCTGCTTAGTGCCGTCGATTGTCTTGTTTTATTTATATAAAACTAATCACAAGTTTCGATACATAACACTGGCGACGAGGATTTTTCTGATACCAATTTACGTGTGTAAATATTTCTAAAATGCCTATTGGACGTATAGAAACATTTAGTTTGGAAAATAACAATTGGGACGCCTACATTCGACGAGTCAATCAGTTCATAGCTTTGAATAATATTGATGATTCATTAAAAATTGCAACTTTAGTAACAGTAGTTGGCGCGGAATGCTATGAATTGATGTGCGATTTATGTGCTCCTGCCGCTCCTGAGTCTAAGTCGTACGACGAATTAGTCAGACTTGTTAAAGAACATTTAGAACCAGATCGTTCGGAGATTGCTGAGAGACACTTATTTCGGCAGAGAATTCAACGGCAAAGTGAAAGCGTTCGAGAATACTTACAAGCACTAAAACATTTGGCAAAAACATGCAATTTTGGCGCTTGTTTAGAGGTGTGCCTACGAGATCAATTTGTATCGGGACTGTTTGATGAGGACATGAGATCGAGAATCTTTGCAGAACGAGGGGTTGATTACAAACGCGCTGTAGAATTGGCGTTGGCATTGGAGTCAGCGGAGCGGCATGCAGCAACGGCGTGTGCTTCGAGCAGCTCAGCGGCCGCGCGAGCAAATGGCAATACAGTACAGCGGAATGGTGAGAACGACGGCTTGCATCGGATCAGCGCGAACGCTGGCAGCGTGCGCAGCGGAGGAGGAGGCGCCAGCGGCGGCGCAGGCTCCGGTCGGGCGCAGCGCTCGTGCACGAGATGCGGTAAATCCGGTCATGCGGAGGGCAAGTGTCGTTTCAAACAATATAATTGCGATTCCTGTGGTGAAAAGGGCCATTTAAAGGTAATGTGCAAGAAAAATAGGAGTACAAAAGGACATAAAGGTCAGTTTTTCTTAAATGATTCGGATACGGAGGATGACAACTGTAACTTTTATAATTTAGTTATTAATAACGATGGTGACGGCCCGTATTACGCTAATTTAATTGTTAATAATATTAAATGTAGATTCGAAATAGACACAGGAAGTAAAATATCAGTCATTTCAAAAAAATATTATAATAATTATTTCTCAAATATCCCAATTGAAAACAAAATGTTAACTTTAAAATCTTATACGGGTGACGTCATTGAGACAATCGGTTATATAGTTGTCAACGTCATTTCCGGTAAACATCATGCAAAGCTGAACTTGTATGTTATTGAAAATGGTGGACCGCCATTGATGGGTCGCACTTGGATCCAACGTTTAAAATTAGCTATTGTGGAATGTTACAATCTTTCGACTGAAGTCGATTCGATGTCGGCATCCTTAAGGGACGAATTCCCGGAAGTATTTGCTGAGGGTTTAGGTACATTTAAGACTAAATTTAGATTGTATTTAAAAAATGATACTCCTGTGTTTGTAAAAGCTAGGTCTTTACCTTTGGCGTTACGGCAGCCCGTGGAACAGGAGCTCGATCGATTGCAGCGGGAGGGGGTAATTTACAAAGTCGAACGATCAGACTATGGTACTCCTATAGTACCAGTAGTTAAAACAAATGGTAATATAAGAATCTGTGGAGATTACAAAATAACCATTAATCCTTTGTTGAAAGATTATCACTACCCACTGCCTCGGATCGAAGACTTGTTCGCAGTATTAGGAGATGGTGAACAGTACACTAAATTAGACTTATCTAATGCTTTTCAACAGTGTATTTTACATAAAGATTCGCAGCCGATGACCGCGATCACAACTCATGTTGGTACATTTGTGTATAAAAGAGTCCCATTTGGTATTAAATGTATTCCAGAGAATTTTCAAAAAATAATGGAAGAAACTTTGAGTGGATTGCCGTCAACGACAGTATTCGCTGATGATATTTGTGTTACGGGTAAGGACAAGCTGACACATCTGACTAATTTGAGAGGAGTGCTACAAAGACTCAGTCAAAACGGGTTGAGAATAAATTTTGCTAAGTGCGAATTTTTCAAAAATAGCGTAACGTATTTAGGTTATAAGATTGACAAACATGGGTTGCATACAGATAGCAAAAAAGTTGATGCCATTTTAGCAGCTCCCGAACCCACCAATGTTACCCAACTTAAAAGTTTCATGGGACTGGTAAATTTCTATTCTAAGTTCTGTATTAATTTAAGTGATATTTTAAAACCACTTTATGATTTGTTAAAGAAAAATGTTAAGTGGGAATGGTCAGATGCTTGTAAAAAAGCTTTCATAAAGATAAAAAGGGTCTTGAGCAATCAGTGGCGTGCAGTTCATATAGGCAAAAAGACACTGCCTACCCTACATAACTCAGAAAATATTTACTATCTTTATTTTATTTTAATAAGTATCTAATATTTTATCTCAGAGTAATTACTATCAATAAAAAATCTTGAAACTTAAATCAGCTCCACCTGTCGAATATTGGTGGTATTACGAAGAATACTCGCGATACATTTCAACAACACAAAAAAGTTTGCGCGGTACTAGGGCGCCCCTAGCGAATCTAGGCAGAAAACGTGAATGCCTCATTTCGTACAATAGTATTTGTAAGAAGACTCGTAGACATGCGAATACAATGCAGTGTGCGTTCGTATAAATATTTTGCACACATTGATACAAATTACGCACACAAATAACAAAAAAGGCAATGTCTTAATTCGATTTATACGACGGAAACATCGGTTCGGAAACCTTCGGCTATCGACAAGGCCACAAGAGACGGTGGCCGATGTTTTCTGAACCGATCTACATTATGATGTAATGTAACTATTTTAAAAAGTAGCATGTTTTGACTTTCTTATCTCTAAGTAAACAACATTTCTTTTAGTCGTATTTTTTTTTTCTGTGACGTGAGTTTCGCGCGCGTCGCCATTGTTATTGTTTATCTGACTTGTTCTGTGCTAGCGAATATTTCTTAATATTTTAATAATAGTGAGTTTTAAGCGTTGATAATAGTGTGAAATGGAATATATTCACTGTGAAAGTGGTGTGTGTGTACAGAAAATTAAAAATTATGAGTTTTTAACACTATCTTTCGGAGAAAAAAAACAAGTGATCGCGAAAGGCCGTTGTACACCAGATTTACAATTAATACAAACTAAAGGTAAAGTCAATCGTAAATTCAATACAAAACAATTCGATTCATATTATTAGCTCTCGGATTGCATACACGCTATTTCCCTTGCCTACTATTTTACACACACAATAAATTAATAAAACCGTCTGAAACGACGCAGGTTTCAACTATTCATATTTATCTCCTACGGTAGCCAAAACCATGAGCAATCTGACTTAGAAGCTTCCGTACACTTGGAAAAAATCATATTGAAACACGATGAAAGTCGATCGAAACCGAAATATTATTCAATCACTTTTGATATTGTTTGTTTTTGGAGTAAACATGAGCTCACTTTGCGTGAAAGAATTTGTTCCTGAATGTGAATATGGGAAGTTATTAGGAGAGGTCAACTTTCATGCGAAATACGACGGAGTTATGGACAACTATTTATGAAATTCGTTCTTAGGTCGGTACTCATGTTCGAGATTTTTAAATCAAATCTGAATCTATGATTATTTGAGGTGGCAAATTACATGCATCATTATTTGATCGACAAGACGACGAACCAAAACGGGAAAGGTATTTTTGAAAAGTGGGTACCAAAGCCAGGCGGGTGTCACCCGGCGCGGCGGCGCATTTCACGGGCAGGCGTACCTATCGTAGTATCGAAGGTCGCGCGCCGCTCGTCCGCACGCTTTGGCTTTTCTGCCTACCCTGCCTAAAATCTCTGTGCACGCCACTGTGAGCAATGCACCTGTTTTAGCACATTATGACCCAAATCTCCCTTTAATACTATCAGTAGATAGCAGTGCTTACGGCGTAGGCTCGGTTTTGACGCAGAGGGACGCGGACGGTTGCGAGCGACTTGTTTGCTGCGCGTCGAGAACGCTCAATTCAGCTGAAGTTAATTATTCACAGTTGGATAAAGAAGCATTGGCTATTGTTTTCGGGGTTACAAAACACCACCAATTTGTTTATGGTAGACATTTCACACTGCGCAGCGATCACAAACCTTTGAGTTACATTTTTGGTATGAAAAAGGGGATACCAGTGACCGCTGCCAGCCGCTTACAACGTTATGCGGTTAAACTTGCTGCTTATGACTTCGACATCGAATTCATAACATCGGCAAAGAATTGTTTCGCCGATGCTCTTTCTAGGCTTCCTATTAACTTGACTAAAGATAAAGGTCATGTTAAGAATAGAGAATGCAGCTATTTAAATTATGCACAGGAAAATTTTCCTATAAGTTTTAAGGACATTAAAACGGAAACTGTAAAAGATAATTTATTAGGCAAAATATATGGTTTTATAATGTACGGGTGGCCATCAGGGCAGTTAGAAGGAAAAGTTGAAAAAGCATACTATGATAAAAAAGATAACTTGCATATTGATCAAGGTTGTATAATTTGGGGCTATAGAATAGTTGTACCAAAATCATTAAGAGAATTAATTTTAAATGAAATTCATGACGGCCACCCGGGCATTGTTAAGATGAAACAAATTGCACGTAATTATGTTTGGTGGGAGGACATAGATGCAGACATTGAGCGCGTAGCTAGGGAGTGCGCGGCGTGCATGCAGTTGCGGCCCGCACCACCTGCTGCACCTCTTCATTCGTGGCCTTGGCCAAACGAACCTTGGTCGCGTTTGCATCTAGACTTTCTCGGCCCATTTAATAATATGTACTTTCTTGTCGTAATTGACGCTCACTCTAAATGGATTGAAGCAGAAAGAGTCAGTACTACGTCAGCGAATATAGTAATAGCCTGTTTAAGACGCTTATTCGCTCGATTTGGTTTACCTAAGCGTTTAGTCAGCGATAATGGACCCCCATTTTCATCGTTTGAATTCGCTCAATACGTGGAAAGAAATGGTATTAAACATACTTTAATACCACCTTACCACCCTTCTAGTAACGGGGCTGCAGAAAACGCAGTGCGATCCGTAAAACGGGTGCTTAAAAAAGCAAAATTGGAAAATGAAGATTATGAAACTGCCTTGAACAGATTTCTATTTACATATAGAAATACAGAACAGAATACAACGAAAATTGAACCGGCAGTCGCTCTTTTAGGTAGAAGGTTGCGGGGACGTCTCGACCTGCTAAGGCCTGATACCTCCGAGCGCGTGCGTGACAATCAGCTGCGACGCGAGTTAGATGGCACTGGAAGCGCCCGCCCACTTCGGGTACTCGCAAGAGACGAGCCGATTATGTTACGCGACTACAGTAAATCCACTAACAAATGGACTGAAGGTGTGGTAACAGAGCGTGAGGGGCCTGTAACTTATAAAGTTAAAACAAATGAAGGGCTCATTCACAAACGACATATTGATCAACTACAGACGCGTAAATCGCGTCATTCATTAAGTAGGGCTGTTAATGTATCATCGTTGGACAACTGTGATAATGTAAAGTTAACTGACAAGGATCACGTAGAAACTTCGGCTATTAGGGTGGACAGGGACGACAAAGATGAGTTCTTTGATTCAGTAGGGGAAACAGCGGGCAATACAAGTGCGTCGCAACCACTTCCCCCGCCTGCACCACCTGTTGATAACAATACTCGTGTACGCAGACAAGCTGCTTTACGTTGTGAAGAGATGTTTAGAAACTTAAAATAGAAATGTTTGCATTCTTTGATTATTGTTGTACCTACTTAACTTGTGTCTTTTGTTTAAAGTTTGTATTGTTGAACTAATTAAATTTTAGCGATTAAATGCATTGTACAAGCACCTAGTGAATATAAGATTATTGTATGTTTATATGTTAAATTTGGGGGGGAAAAGTGTTATATATAGTTGTCTATGGTGCATAAGATTATCTTTGGGATTTTGAATAAAAGCCCGCCATTCTGCTTAGTGCCGTCGATTGTCTTGTTTTATTTATATAAAACTAATCACAAGTTTCGATACATAACAGCTTCCAGTCTAAACCGGTTTCAATGATATTTATTATGTAAGTGACGAGTAGGTAAGTAAATGTGGTTTCTCAATCTAAAGCAGCCAGTCCTACCACTTTGCTAATATCGTAAAAATTAAACCACATCTACTACTAGATACTAAATGTTATTTAAGTGGTACGTATGTAAATTATACGGGCCTGCGGACGGTAACCTATAGGAGGCTCATCGTTCGGTACAGGCCCGTGTCGACGGCGCGTTTGTGTTCCACGCGCGCTTTAGATTAGCGCGGGCCCTCCACCAGAACAAAAAGGCTAAGGAAGGAACATAGATGGCTATTAGTCAGTAAGTCTGACACTCCCTCCCGCCGCGAGGATTGATTTGATGATTTTCGATCCGAAAAAATAAGTATGTAGACTATTCATTCATTAGTTTCATGTAAAATAATTGTAAATCATATTCCTTCAATACTTCCGAGAATACCACATACATGGCTCCTCGGTTCAAATGTTTAGGTTGAGGAGGTATATTTACATTGGTATAATCCTTGTCTGTCTTTTACGCTGTCACGGGAAAACGGATAAACCAATTTAAATGAAATACGCATGGAGATAGATTGAAACCTGGAGAAGTTTGTAAATTTTGCATATACGATACGATAGATTTTTACATTTACTTATCTTAATCTTTATATACAGTCCACTCGTTATTATTTACCACACCGAAGAGCTATCATCGCATCACAGAGAGAGAGAGAGTAGCATGGAGCGTATAATTCGACGAAAAAATACAAACTATTTTGTATATCTCCATAATAAATTATCAAATATTCAAATTACATTGGGAGTTAAAGAAAAGGGTGCCTCTGGTAAGTCACAAGCAGGTTGAAACTAATTCAAAAGGAGTGACGAAATTGTGCCTAAATTACAATATTTTTAGTTTTTGTTCAAAATACATCCAATTCAGTATCGTTCATCCAATGACAAATTATGTAGGTAACTGCAAAAAGTGTAGCAATAGTGCTTATGTACAAAATTACATTTTACATTAATTTTGTTCTTTCTTAGCAATAAAAGTCTACAAGCTCCTGTAGAGCTTGCTGTGGACTGGAATACGGTGTTAATGAAATAGAGCAAGGCTTTCGGTAAAGTAAAGCGTTTAATTAAGCTTTAGGCCAGACTACGCTCTCGATCCAGTCTAGGTAGCGGCTGACGCGCGTGTACACGCCGGGTATAGGCGAGCCGCAGCCCCGCCCGAATGACGTCACACCTACCAGCCGGTTCAGCCCGTCCGTACTCTGAAGAGGTCCACCAGAGTCGCCCTGCATACGAAAATAACACGTTAACGGCTACGCGCCAGTATCTCCATAATAGAAAGCATAGTGCTGCACAAACAAGAAAAACTGTCCAAGTGCAGGGCAGGTTCGCAGTAGGTCTTAGTCGACTATCTCTGTAACCGGTAAGTCTACTTACGGCCATTTTCAATATCCTATCTATCCATAGATTTGCTTAATACAGATAGATTTTTGACATTAGTCGTATGGACTTTATGTCAAAATTCTATCTCTAGTAAGGAAATCTTCGGATAGATAGGATATTGAAAACGGCCATTAGCCGTGATAGTTTTCTTTGTAAGTTCATTAAATGTGCAACATATGTGAATTTTTTTTTCACATTACTAGGAACAGCCATTCAAAAATTAAAGGGCCGACGCTCGAATCAAACAAAAATTTGCACTTAAAAGCTAGATATTTCGTAAATGCCTCACTTAACCAAAAAATGGGCTTACATACCTAAGGAATAAGCGAGAAAAAAATATTCATCCCCACTTTATGTGTTTGGGAGGTACCCTAATTTTTTTTTTTCTTTATATTATTTTACCACTTTGTTGGCGTGATCAATATACATATTTATACTAAATTTCAGCGTTTTAGTGCCAAGAATCTCTGAGCTATGCCGCGGACAGACAGATAGACAGACGGACATGGCGAAACTATAAGGGTTCCTTGACTACGAAACCCTAAAAAGAATGATTCAAGTCGATTATGAAATGAATGCTTGATACGGTTTCCAGCAGTTTCACCCGCGTCCTGAGAACTACTTCGTGCACCTAGATGAAATCCCATGTCGTTCCCCAGTGTTACAATTTATCTCCATATTAAATCTCAAAATCGGTTCAGCTATTTTACCGCGACAGCGTCATAGACGGATATTTTTTGTATCAACATCGTATACTTTGACTTTGCGGTTGTGGTTTTGAATATTCTCAGAATACTGTTTTGGCTTCCATAAATTTTAGACCTCGCTATCAGTTCCCCGTGGATAATTAAACCTGCTCGTGGCTCCGACCCTCGACGTAGCATCAGTCGTCGATACAATAGGTATGAACATTTTTGATAGCGATTTGCTTTAGGGATTATGTTAATTTACCTGACAGGTGTCCCTTATGCCTTCAGGATCACCAGCACACATTTGATCGGATGAGATGCCGTCAGGTAGTTTGCGCCAGTTGGTGTACGACTCGCCGCACTTACTGCGTGGAACGGTAGTCACGTTCGCTTTCAGTAGCATATTACTCCTCGTGTCCCCTGCAATTTTAAAGCGACGGTCACTCAACATTTTCATGGCTCCGTACCTTAAGCGTGACTACTTTGCTTTTGTCAGTTTTGTTTCCAATTAAATATATTATTGAGCAGTACATGTAGTTCCTCAGAATACCCTTTACCAAGGCTATGATAGAGTTCCTACAATCTAAGATTAAATTTAAACTATACATACTCGTATTACTAGTTTTTCCCCATCCCGTTATTGTGAGTGGTATTCTGGGATCAGCTTCATTCGTCTCTAAGCACACTGCATTCAAATTACTGGAGAACTGTAAAGGCTTCTCTAATCTAAAAATAAAGTATAAAGTCATAAAGCATGAATACTCGACTTAGGGATACATTACAAGCGATTTTTGGGTGTAATAAAAGATACTGCCGAGTTGTCGCTAGCGAATTTTTTTGCGAAGTCGAACTGTAGAGCTGTGATTTTAATCGATTCTATCATTTCCGTAATCAAAGTAGCCGCAAAGACAAGCGAAAATCGCGATTCTTCTGCAACATTACTGAGATGTAGCAGCGATATCACGATAATTTCGGTAGGTCAAAAATCGCTTGTATGGAAACAAGGACACACGGAGGACATTTTTTTCAAACACAGAATGGACTCAATTTTTTTGTGTAAAACATTATTCTTGGTTCATCATCGAGATTGACATAGAGCAAATGATACGGTTGAAATATATTTTGGTACTATCTAACATTTTGTCAAAACTTTCGATTAATGATATGTTACATAGATAGCAGGTGTGCACGTTACTTTCTGGATACTCGCAGATATTTATATCGTACGTGCTATTGTCGAATGCTAAGTCGCTCTATACCTATAATAGACTTGGGTTTGTAAATTGGGTATAATAAATTAAACTGTTATAATGTACGTACCTTAACAAGGCCAAGTCATGGTATTTCTCCCGCCTAGTGTATCTCGGGTTCAGTATGATCTCCGCTATTCTGTCGTCAGTTTCAGGGTTGAATCCCTTGCCGCCAATCTCTACGACGCCGCCGCGAATTACAGAGGGTTGGATCCTACAATATTTATGTAAATAAATAAAATTATATTGTTTCTTTGGAAAGATTTAAAAATTAAGTAGAAAACTTTCATCTTTACTTGTATGTATGACTACAAAAGTACGCTTAATGGATGAATGACGCTTAATGGCTTAACCTGATCAGATTTTTGAATGATGACGAAATAATCATTCCAACAGAATTGAAATCTATTTTATTTAATAAGTATTAATAACTGCACCATTTTTTGTATAGGACCAAACTACCTAAGTCGCCGGAGAACGAAGGTATCGACATATAGGTATATGAAATCAAAAGGTACACACGCCTAATAAATCACTTATTGCTATTATAACTGCCAATACACGATCTAAGACGTTATTTTGGAGAGGAGGCTAGTCGCGAATCTACTTTGCAATTACGACTCACATTAATCTAAGAACATAATATTCCCATTCGTCCCTCCAAAGTGCGAATGGGGAATGGGGCGATTGGGAACAAAATATTATTTTTGTAAATTCCCGTTCGTCCCACAAAGGGGACGGCAGAAAATCAGCACTTTTTGAACGTCAATTTACAAGAGACAGCCCCCAAAACGCCCGCCCTTCGCCACTTCCTATGTGTTTTGCTTAAAGAAGAAATGACGCAACAAACTCCCAAGCAAGATTCTTTGGTATGGTGGTAGTTTGAACCTTGGAGATCGACATGGAATACTTTTAACACTACTACATGTATTGGTGTTGCTGGGAAGTTTGTTCATCACTGCTTCTTCTTTCCAGCCATAACACTAGGAAGCAGTGAAGGGTGGGCGTTTTTGGGGTGCTGTCATAATTTTGACGTGAAAAAGTACTAATTTAATTAGTCTAATTTCAATAAACGTTTTTGAGTTTGTGTTTTTGGGAATGAATAGAACTGCGGGAAACAAATAGCTTAATAATAATACAATTTTAGTATAATAGTAGCAGTCCTACCTGTCCAAAGTGTCCACACAATGTGCAGCGCTGAGGACGTAAGTACGAGACAACACTGACCCGCCGCAATCGAACTCATAGCCATCGCCTCGATCATATCCAAGCGCAACCTGGAATAAAAACCAATTTTGATTAAACTTATTAGGTAGGTATTTTTGGAACAATATTTTTTATTTTTTACGAAATAGGATGATTAAAATTTCAAAAAACCCTCTTACTCATAATGACACCTGTTGTCTTAAAAGCTTCTGTTAGCTATCATCTAACTGTTTTGTCCCTCATATAAGGATATGGTTACACTAAGAATCATAGTTTTATTTTTCCTGTACTTATTATTTACTTCAATGTCTATCAAACGTAATTATTTCAGATTTTTCCCTTCT
Source organism: Pyrrhia umbra (assembly GCA_963891755.1). Lineage (NCBI taxonomy): Eukaryota > Metazoa > Arthropoda > Insecta > Lepidoptera > Noctuidae > Pyrrhia > Pyrrhia umbra. The sequence continues at coordinate 5,995,376 of OY982930.1, forward strand.
CCAACTTCGGAGATGAGGGGGTAGGGCGGGGGGAGGGCGGAATTTTTTGTCCAAATTTAATTATAATTTGATAATGAAAAGATATAAAAGATAACAAAAAAAGAAAATTATAAAATTGTGCTAATCAAGATCTTTTATATAATACCCCACATTGTCTAAGTAAATATATCGACCTCGCCACCGAGTCCATCGCGACGACCTTGTCCATGCCCTTCCGACCCTAGCTCGACGAGCCGGCCCGCAAGCTGAGCTAATAGCTTTAAAATTCCCGATTATAATAATCATATATATTATAATAATCTGATCCAGCATGTCAGAGTAGCGCAGAGTGAAGTTAATCACAGCAAGTTTAATACTGGAGCAGGCTTATATAGCTAGTATGGGGGCTGGACGTTTTCCATCCTTAACAAGGCCTGCTTCCATGCCGAATATGATGGATTCCCGGAGTTTAGCCACAATTATGAACATAAGTACATTCTTATAAGAAACATCATCTGCCTAGCCTTTCCCCAACTATGTTGCGGTCGGCTTCCAGTCCAAACCGGATACAGCTGAGTACCAGTGTTTTACATGGAACGACTGCCTATCTGACCTCCACAACCCAGTTACCTGGTAACACGGTACCCCTTGGTAAGACTGGTTGTCAGACTTTCTGGCTTCTGACTACCCGTAACGACTGTCACAGATCTACAAATGACGACCGGGACCAACAGCTTAACCTGCTTTCCGAGGCACGGAGGAGTCTCGCTATGACAAAGATGGTCACCTATCCACGGACCGACCGCGCCAAGCGCAGCTTAACCTTTGATCGGTCGAACCGTGCGGCTGTTACTTGGCCACGAGCTCCTATAAAATTATTATAAAAACAATGTCTATATAAAACGTAAATAAAGAAGACTTAACTCCCGCATTACGCAAAATTTATTATAAACGATAACACCAGCCCAGTGCGAAGTAACTCTCTCACATACGATATCGAACCATGAACTTTGACTGATAGATAATAAAAAGATGATTCTGAATATCACCGACTGCAGTAGCGGGTCAGTAAATAAATACATCTTATTATTGTACTTTTAGCAAAGTGCCCCAAGAATATCATATAAAATGTGAGGTATTCCTCGAAGCGCCACCGTTTTGAGGCGCACCTAATGAAGCGCACCTTTATTATTCCTCGGAGCGCACCTTTTAGTAGCGCTCCCGATAACAATTTAAAATATTAAAATTTTATTCCTTGAAGCGCACCCATGTTTAAAAATAGGGCATTTTAAAAAATCATCGATATCATTTATTACGTTTACTTCATTCTCTTCCCTATTTTTAAACATAGGTGCGCTTCAAGGAATAAAATTTTAATATTTTTAATTGTTATCGGGAGCGCTACTAAAAGGTGCGCTCCGAGGAATAATAATGGTGCGCTTCATTAGGTGCGCCTCAAAACGGTGGCGCTTCGAGGAATACCTCTAAAATGTATGTATATAAATGTAATAAATAAAGATGTCATTTAACATGATTTGTTGCTTCTTTTTTAGGGTTCCATAGTCGACAAGGAACCCTTATAGTTTCGCCATGTCTGTCTGTCTCTGTCCGCGGCATAGCTCAGATAATAATTGACACTAGAAAGCTGAAATTTGGATAAGCTCCCATTTCCCATACACGGAAAGTGGGGTTGATATTCTTTTCCTCATGTATCCCATCATGTGAGGTATCGTGATAGGTCTTTAAAAAATATTATAAGTGTGCGAAGACCATTTTTATCTTTAAAGTATGTCCGATACGAGCGTGTCCCCCCCTCTGTCTTTTAAATGGCTGTACTTAGATATGTGATGATAGTGTGAAAACAAATCACAGATGTAACATATTTAAGAAACTTCAAAGGAAAACTATCACGGATAAGTCGACTTACGGTCATTATCAATAACTTATCTATCGATAAATTTGCTTACTAGAGATAGATTTTTGACACTGGTCGCATGGACCTTATGTCAAAATTCTATCTCTAGTAACCAAATCTCCGGATAGATAGGATATTGAAAATGGCCATTAACCGGTTACAGTTATAGTAGACCAACTAAAATGTATTACGGAAACCTACTGCGAGATTCCCGACACGCACTTGGCCGGTTTTTTATGTTTTTTAAAAACGTCAGTAAAAACTAGACCACGTTATTCGTACCTACCTTAGTATCCTAATGAACATAACATAACTCACTTTGTAAGTATTTAACGATGTTTCAGTGCCTAGTATACATTATTTTTCGAATTATTGAAATCGGTAATTCCATTCAAGAGATATCATGATGTAGGTAATCAAAACAAACCACTAGAAAAAAAAAAAACCGGCCAATTGCGTGTCAGGCCACGCGCAGTAGGGTTCCGTAGTAGGTCTTTAGTTAAACGACTATAAATCTGTAACCAGTTAATCCTACTTAGCCGTGGTAGTTATCAAGTTCATTACATGTGCTACGTCTGAATTTTTTCACATTTCTAGAGACAGTCATTCAAAAGTTAGAGGGGGGCGGGTGCTCGTATCGAACAAAAATTTGCACTTTAAAGCTCGATATTTCGCAAATGGCTAAACTTAGCCGAAAAATGGTCTTGACACACGCATAAAGTTTTTAAAACACCTATCTAACGTAAAATATTTTTCATAATTTTCTATACTAAATTTCAGCTTTCTAGTACCAAGAACCTCTGAGCTATGCCGCGGACAGACAGACAGACGGACATGGCGAAACTATAAAGGTTCCTTGTCGGACTACGGAACCCTAAAAAAGCGCCGGCCGCCCCGTATGCAACTTGCAACGGTTCCCTACGTAGTTTAACTGGTATTTTGTCTGGAGAGAAACTGACGATCCATAAGATAAGTAATGTTTAAATTACTTGGTTGTATTAAGATTTCGATACAGGTTACCTGTAGATACGCGTTGAATATACCTCTAACAGGTACATAGATGGCATGGCGATGTATATTATGCTGGATGGGAAAACCTACAATAACCTACATACACGCGGACGAAGTCGGAGGAAAGTGTTAGTTGCCACAATAATAATAAAAAAACAATGTCCGTAGGCAGTGGTATAGTGTGTAAATTGATTTTAAGGAAAATGTAATCAAAATCATTTTATTTTGTTCTAATTTTCCCGAATAGATAAATAAAATGGCATTAAATGATGAATGATGATGTTTAGAGCATGAAATAGACATAAAAGCGCCATGCTTACGCCATTTTGTTATCTTCTGTGGCAGAATTAGAATTTTGTTCTGTTGCTGTTCTGATGTTAAGACTTTGTTTACATTTTTCTTAAAATCAATTGGTAGGTACAGACAGTTCTTGTACGATTGTACGGACCCTTCGTGTGCGAGTCCGACTCGAAATTAACCGGTTTTTTGTTACTATACGTACCAACGACATTGTTTGTATTTAGTTAGGTACGAAGATACTTCATTATAATCACAGTTCGGATCTTGTTGGTATGTTTTACCCTTTTTATGTCAGAGTAAAAAAAACTACTTACCTGCAGGAATTTGTTATTTAGTTTATATTACCAACCTGTCGTTGTGTCGGAACACCGCGACGAATAATTAATAAAAATTATAAGGTAGGTAAAAAATATACCTATATGTAGGAGGAAAAAAAATGACAAATCTAAGAGGAATCCCACAAGAAAGTTTCTACACATATACCTACCTTTTAACTAAAGGAAATAAATAATATAGAAATGTATAGGAAAACTTAGCAGAATGGCTGAAAAATGGTATAGGCACTTAGAATAGGATGTGGTATTATATTATATACCTATTACCACAGATTATCACTAACTTCGCCTCACATCACTATCTTTCCGCCCGCGGCTTCGCCCGCGTGGACATCATAATTTTGGCTGTTTAGTTTTTTCCAATTCTGGCGGGATATTGACAATTATAAAAACACATATTTCCCGCGAGTTCACCCTTATCCGGAGCGAACTACTTGACGCACCCGAATAAATGATAGCCTATGACCTTCTCCAGGGTTCTCTCTATGTCCGTACCTACCATTTTTAGGGTTCCGTAGTCCGACAAGGAACCCTTATAGTTTCGCTCTGTCCGTCTGTCTGTCTGTCTGTCTGTCCGCGGCATAGCTCCGTGGTTTCCATTTACCCTTTACCTTTGTCTTTTGTCCATTTACCCCGATTACAAACTTTACCTCTTTATAATATTAGTATAGTTTAGATTATATTCAAGTGAGAATTACTATAGGTAAAGATAAATAAGACCTTTGAACTTGTAAACAATAGGGTGCAATAAATATTTTTAATTTCTATATTGCGACGCGATGACCGCCCGTACCGAATGGCTGCCACGCGAATTTATTTTGTCGCGCGAAATTTTTATATTACGATATATCTTCTAGGATATTTGTTGAAATTATATTGAGTTAAGGGCACAAATATTTAATTTCCGTTCTAACAAATACATTCATTTTAATATGGTTTAATACCTTACGGGTTAAATAAAAAAATCCTACAGATATATAAAAGGTAACGAAAAAACAGTGTTACAAAATATCGGAAATATTGGCTTATTGATGTTCAGCTAATGATATCTTGCATTAGTGCTTAACTACAATTAAAATATAATTAACTGAGTGAGTCACTGTAATAAGTTCATAAAATTAATTATGATTTATCAAACCAGAATACTCATGCATTCAACATGGACATACAATGTAGAAACTGGATTTGGACCTCACTATAAAAGTTCTTATTATTGCAAGAAACAGGTTATTTTCTAAATAAATTGGTTTGAATAGAACAACATAATAGGTACTAGACAAGATGCTGCACAAAGCTAAGTATAAAAAAGCATATAAGGAAAAAATATTATTACCATATGTGGAAATTCCCCAAGAGATGCTGTCTCACCACCCAATATATGTAAGTCCAAAGCAGGTATACTTGATGCAGTAATTTTCTCGCATTCTAAAACAATATTGTTTTTACTTTTTATGAAATGTTTCTAATACAGCAATTCTTAACCAAATGTGTGAAATTAGACATTTTAAATAATCAGGAAACATTTGTTCTTTCAAGTAGTTGAACCAATAATATTTCTATTTTAATAGGCCTATACCTAACAAAAACAACAAGTGAACAAATTGTATATTTTGTGAACTTAGTAATTCAATTCAATATATATATATTTATTTATTGTTTTCTGCAAATGTCGGTTCTGGTAGGCTGAAAGAAATTTCTTAAGATGTTACAAGAATTTATCTAGTACAAGAAACTTACCTCTATCAGCAATTCTATCCACTTTAATCCTCATTTCATCACCACCTGAAAGAAAAAAAATATCAGAAAAAGAATACACATTGAGCTACTATCAACAATTACTTATGTATTGAAATTTACCAAATTTATTAGTGGTATGAGGACAACAGACCACTTCTTCAAATCCACTAAAACCACACCTTTTAAATTGATGAAATTTCTTGTTCCTAATTGCTCTGAAAATATATGCAATTTATATAAATTTATACATATAGCTATAATGTGTCAACAGTAGTTGGAAAATAAGAGAATCAATTTATTGTTTTCTGAAGGAGGAAAATAAAATATTAAGAAAAAAGTTGCAATATTATGATGCACTGTACTTAACAATTTTTTATATTAGATAAGTAACAAAAAAATATATTTACTCACATTATAGCTGCTTCACACTTGGAAACCACTGCACAAGTACCTTCTAATGTTGGTTCATTTGTCATACAGCTCTCACCAACTATAATGTTTTCAAATACATCAAAAATTGTCACCATGAAATCAATTTACACCTCATTAAAAATATAATTGAACAATTTTTCTATTTAATGTTATAATTTCAAGTAGCAATAAGTTGTTTTGTTTGTACAGCTACTTTATTTGCCTTTAAACACTAACTTTGTTATATTGACAGGACAAAAAACTTACAAACAAGTTTAATTAGGTACTGATAAAAAACAGTTATCAGAAAGTCATTGGTTGGTTACACTTACATTATAATTTTAATTGTTGTGATGATATCTAAGTTTTTTTTTACATAGGTACCTACTGGCTGCATTCAATGCTTGAAATATAAAATTTTGTAAAAACTACTTAAATCATTGTTTACGTATAAAACACTGTCTTACCATCTTCTGAGATCACAGAATGTAATAATATTATATTTAAAAAGATTAAACGTTTTGACCACATAGTGACTGAATTTAAATATGAGTTTTTACACCAAAAAATCGTCTTTACCTCCTCAGAGGTACAAGACTCTTCAAACTTCTTCAAAACCGGTTTTTATTTTTAAATACAACTTTTCCTCTTAAGATAAACAGTCTTCTTTTAAAGTTTTTAAACACTAAAACAACATAAAAGTTTGAAGAGGAAATATAATCTACCTTATTCACATCACTTCACAAGAAATAAATACATTTATTATTTTTAAATAAGACCGGTCAAACGTAAAGTTAATACTATGCAACGGTACAGTACATAGTGCTCTGTCTGATGCACAGACTACATTACATTGCTAGCCATGGCCAAGCAAGAGTGACACCAAAACCAAAACAACTTTATCTTCTTACTCTGACAGTATAGTACCTGTTGTCAAAATCTATTTACTGACACTGACAGCTACCACTACCACCAATAGAAGGTTACCTACCACAGTAGAAATAATAAATCAGCTGATTGTTATTGTCATGATTCACATGATTGTCAATGTCATGAATGGAATTCATGGAATTATTTTGACGGAACTGCATTTTCGTCCCATTTTATTTGTTTACATTTTGTCTAGTAGTGGTACTGGTATTCTTGAATAGATTTAACTCAAATAAAGAGTGCTTAATCACTTTTACTAATTAAAATGATATTTTACCCTTTATTAAGAAATCACATTAAATCTAAGTTTCTAAGGTTAAGTTCAACAGCCATTTTGCCGGATATTGATACAAAATATTATTGTAATTCTGAAAATTCTTCAGAAATTGACAACAACATAAAAATACGAAAGGGAGTTGGTGATGTACATCGTGTAATGGATATGTATAAAAAGTTTAAAACAACTCCAATATCCGATAGTTCCTACCAAATTGTGCGGGACCTTCTGTACAAAGAATTAAGTTGTCTTCCTAACAAAACCCATCCTTCTGTTGTGGAAAATATTGAACCACAAGTTGTACGAGAAATAAACCAGAAAAGAGATTTTCAAGCACATCAACCTTTGGAGTTCAGTGAAATAACAAGGCGTCTAAATTTAGTAAGAACAGATAAATTAGGACACACTTGTGGGCATAAAAGCTATTACTTCTTAGGAGAACTCGCCGAATTAGAAGAAGCATTAATTAAATACACTTTGAGTAAGCTACTCCAAGAGAAGTTCCAACTAGTTTCAGTACCAGATATTTTACCAAGTCAAGTTTTGGAGAGCTGTGGTATGACTATCAACAGTGATCGCACACAGGTATTTTTTTCTTAAATTTATCAATTTAAAAGTCTGTGTCATTTACAGATATGAACTGTATACAAATCAGATATGAACTGTATCAATGTAATTATACAAATCCATGCATTTGGTATACAATTTTCAAAGGCTTGATGATGGATATTGTTCCCAGTTTTGGTTTGTTTTGTGGAACTAGAGATATGTTTGATTAGTTTTTCCCTCAAATGATGTTCTTTAAATGGAAATAAAACATGTCTTATAGCACTCGGAAATAAAGTAGCTTCTCATTAGTGAAAGTGTTGAAGTAATTGAACCAGTAACTAGAGATTCTCATTACCATAAAAAATATATAAAGTCCACCATAAAGTCTGTTTATTGTCTTTAAAATATTAGCAGCTGGTTCTCTCGGTCCCACATGCATCTCATTTCACCCACCCGGATTAAATGTAGCCTATTCCGTCTCCAGGGTTCCATCCATCTCTCCAAATTCCATCCAACTTTGTCCAGGCATATTACCATGAAACCCACTTATGCATAATTATATCGAGGGGTATATATATATATATATATATACCTCAATATTACCCAAAATGTTGCTTAAACCAAATAGCCCGTTACCCCTCAATATTATAATGTAAGTTAGTATCATAGATTAGTATGGAAGTAAGACCTAATTCATAATAGCTATCTCACTTATAGATACCAATTAATTGTGAATGTAAGTACCTAACCTGTCATAAACCATGAAACTTATAATACAATACATTACCTACATTCAGTGTTATTACATTATACAATTGTTATTTTTATTTCTTTTCAAGATATATTCTTTAGACCCAGTCCATCATGGTCCAGATTTGTATTTATCAGGTACTGCTGAAATGTCCCTAGCAGGGCTGTTGATGAATACAATCCACACTGAACAAGTCTTGCCAATGAAACTGGCTGCAGTGAGTAGATGCTTCAGGGCAGAAACCTCTAATGTTATTGAAGAAAGAGGAATATACAGGTGAACTAATATTATTGAATTACTTGAAATACTTACCTCCCTTTCACACTACTTAATCAAGCTTTCTGAAACAGGATTATTATATAGACTTCTACAATAATAATATGTTAATTAGTGGTCAATTGCAGAACTGATTTCAGGAAGCTGTATTAATTTACTATTGTTGTAGCCAGCTATGTTTTAAACAAAATGAGTGTATTATAAAACAACTGTTTAATTTGATATTCACTTTTTATGTTTTTACTGGCAGGGTACATCAATTCACCAAAGTAGAAATGTTTGCAGTCACCACACCAGGTCAATCTGAAAGTATGCTTGAATATTTGAGAACAACTCAAGAAGAATTATTTTCACCATTAGGATTTAATATGAGAATTCTTGACATGCCACCACATGAATTAGGAGCTCCTGCTTATAGGTATGTGTTATAAGTAGGTACCAGCAACAAATTGGTTGGCTTTCTATATAAGCACTGAAAGTTTGTTGTTGATGCAGTTCCTAGAAAATGTTTTTATTTAGCTTACTAATTTATTAATGTTGTTATTATATTTTTTTTGCTTGTGTCTCCATAGAACTTAAACCTTAAACTCTTTTTCAGGAAATATGACATAGAAGCATGGATGCCTGGTCGGAATAACTATGGTGAGATATCAAGCTGCAGCAACTGTACAGATTACCAATCAAGAAGACTGCACATCAAATATGTTCATAATGATGAGACAAGCTATGTTCACACATTGAATGGCACTGCATGTGCTGTACCAAGAATGCTGATAACATTATTAGAAACACATCAAGATCCAAAAGGAAAAATTTACATACCTGAAGTATTACAACCCTACATGAATGGGAAAAAGTACATTGTTAAAAACAATACAGTGCCTGAACTAAAACTAATGAAAATAAAGAGATAAAATTGCACTTAATTTTGCATATTTATTTATAACAACAATCACTAAAAGTTCATACAAATTGCATACTTTAATTTCTATGGTATAAAATGGAATGATCATTATCTGATTTTGTTGAAAAATTACCAACTAAGTGTTTGGTTTTTCATTTTAGAACTCTTTTGTTTTTTGGAAAGTATTTTCATGTTGGATTTAATTCTGTTGTTAGTTTATATCTACTGTCGTTTCCATTGTTTTGAGTGGTACTTGCTTTATCTTCCGGTGGTATAAAGTTGTTCTGCTATTGCTCTTGTTTTTCTTTTTTCTCACATAGATGCTGGGCCATCTTATGTTCATCCTTGCCTTTGCTTAGGTTTTGTTGGGACATTTTTACTTCTGAATGTACATAAATTTTACCTATCCCAATCCTCTCATTTTCTTATTTCTGATCTTTCATTAGGTCTTGCTTGATCATTAAAGCTAGATCATTCTATGTAGGTATAACTTAAAAAATATTTTTAAGTTATACATACTGAAACTGTGTTACCTTACACTAACATAATTATAGCATTGTTAATAGTTTTATGGACTTGAGGGTTACACCATTAGGACCAATTTAACGCTCACACCTCTTTAATAATCTCTCTTTTATGGGCAAATAAATCGACTTTTTTTATATCACATCCTATCTCGTCTGCTATAACACGTACGCCTTGTACAAAAGGCATGCTTTGTGACTTATTCATGATTTTTGTAGTTCAAGTACTGTTCTCTGTGCTTTGGAAATAGAGTTGCAAATTTGCTCACTTCTAAAAGATCATGTCGAGTAAATTCCAGTATTTTCATAGCCCATGTATTGTGAATAGGGCTATTGGCTTGATTGTTTGGGTCTTAAAGATTGAATCTTTACTTTGCATTACTTGCTATTTGGTAAATGCATTGCATGTAAATTAAAATTAATGAAAATTGGCAGAAAGAAAATCCAGTCATGCTTGTTTGTGTTTGTATATTACTAATTAATATTATTTATTTATTTATTTATTTATGGCAAGCTAAGCCGATGTCGACCATTCTGCCAATGTCAGAAGTGAGCTGGAAAAGCTGGTTGTCTATGTAAAAGTTTTTAAAAAAAGGGGAAAGAAGAAAACTAAAACTGGATAAATGTGAATTCAATTAAAATCTTGTTGTGTTAGTAGCACGGCACTGAAACAAAAAATAGAATAAATAAATTATATATATATTAATTGATTAAAACATTAAAATAAACATGCATATATGTACCACACCCATATGAATATGTTATAATTTAATATTGTTGAGTCGAATAAAAGTCATCAACATCTGGAGCAGCTCTGGAGAGGAATAGGTTAAAAGGGAGGGGAGATTAATGGGAACAGGAATCTTTAATTTCGGGAGGCAGCTATACAGATCAAGTGCTGAGGAGTTATTGGAACATTCAAAGAAAATATGTTCCAAGCTTCCTTCTTCCAGCCCACACTCGCAGAGGGAAGAGTCCTGTACATGATTTTTTTTCAAGAATACTGGTGTGCAACAATGTCCTAGGCGAATTCTACAGATGGTAGATAGCACCGTTTTGGAGACTTTCTTGTGACTATAGAACCAAGGTTTTATCTTAATAGTCGGTTGCACAGCATAATAAAAACTACCTTTCTTCCTACTAGATACATTCCATTGCTCCTGCCATGAAGACTGTAGACCCAGTTTGGGAAGGCTCAGAAGGTCATAACCATGGTGGCTGAAATGGGCTAGATCGGCTATAGCTGATGTGCAAGCATCTTTGGCCAAAGCATCAACACATTCATTACCCCTAATTCCGCAATGGCTGGGTATCCAGACCAGATGGACTTCTTGGTTGTTATTAAATGAAGCAAGCAAAGATTTTTTAATTTTTAAAATGAGATGGTTATGGAGTTTACTTTTAAAAGGGTTCTGAACTAGAGCTTCCAGGCAGCTAAGGGAGTCTGTAAAAATAACTCCCTTATCAATTTTATGGGATTCTATGAAAATGCAAGTTTCCAAAATGGCTACACATTCACCAGTAAAGACTGATGTCTCTTTACTTAAATTTTAAAATGATTTTAGAATTTTGAAAATAACTAGCAGCACCTGTATAGCCAGAACTAGTAAGCATAAATTGAGTAGCATACACCCCGATAGTGTTAAAAGCTAGGGAATAATATAGCGTTATTTATACACAAAAAACATGTATGAATAACGCTATATTCTTACATATTGGTTATTTTCATTTTAATATTTTCTGGGCATGCTTTTATTTTCAGGACCCCAAAAAAATTATGTACAATAATAAATGGGAAAATCGATAACATTCTGATATAGTCAATCACTGCTTTTGGCACAGCACAGGGACAGCGACCGATGTTTTTGTGTGGGTTAGTTGTGCGGTGCACGGTAAATACACGCTGTGTTTGATGGGATAAGGTTTATAATTGATTGTGTAGTACTTGCTGATTTAAGAAATGAGAGTGTGTGGGCGACTGCGTATCTATTACTGCATGTGTAGTAGTTGCCGCGTGGTGGGGGCAAACTGGCGACACAGGTTTCCGATACATTTTCGTCTACCGGGCATATCTCCTTATTTATTATATCTATGATTGAACCGATTTGGATGAAATTTGGAATGGAGATAGGATATTTTTGATGAGGGTGTCTGAAATAGTTTTCTCGGGACGCAGGTAAAACCACGAAATGCAGGTAGTTAATCATAAAGACTAGATTACAACTAAATTATTAAAAACTTCATTTATAGTGTATCCAATACATAATGAATAACCATTGTCTCCGATTATTTCTCCAAGTTTATTCATTAACAAGCGACCCGCCCGACTTCACACGGCAATGTAGATATTATATATAGATTAGTCTACTACAATATGCATGTTTTACACATATAAACTTTCTATTTGAATCAGTCTGATTATTGCTGAAAACTGCATCCGTTGCGTAGTTTAAAAGATCTAAGCGGACAAACAGCAGGAGTGACTTTGTTTTATACTATGTAAAGATACCTACCCTGTAAGGATGGTGTGAATTCATTTAAGAGGGAAAAAACGAGAGATTAATTTATATTATAAGATAAAAACTTACTGAATAATGCAGTGTATTTGAGCAGTCCACTAGTGGTTGCACTCAGAGTTTGAGCCGCTACACTGACCTTCATTTTGGATGCATACACATGATGCTCTGTCAATTTTTTATGCATTCTAGTATGACCTAGTTGGCAATCAGACTCAAATACAGTTTTAATGTCCTTCCAAGTGGCAACTTTTCCTTTGAATATCATATCTTTTGTAAGCAGGTTGTTCCTGAGGCCCTTAAGTAAGTGTGGGGATCATACACTACACTTAAATGTTGTCCTGATACCTCAATAGTTCCATCTGCAAATAAAAAAATACAGCCAAACATAGATATTTGATGGATTACAGATCCTAATCCTACTAACTAATAAATGTTTGAGTTTAGATATTTGTTATGCCAGAAATAATGGTAATTAAGTGCTGAACAAATTTGATTGAAAATTGGCACACAAGTAAATCATAATCTAGAATAAAATGCAGATGGATAGTTTTCTATAATGATGATGGGTACTTTTTATTCCAGATAATTGCCAATTGTGACATAGACAGTTTGTATACAAAGGCTATATATAAAGAGAGTTGGTCTACTCACCATTATTTTCTTCATTTAAAATCCTTTTGCGTTCAGTCTTCATCTTTATTTCTTTTTAAGAATATTTATGGCGGTCCTAAATGTCGAGCCCTGGTCACATACAAGCGCTAAGGGTATCAAGCCTGATTCTGATACTTTAGTGACCACTTCCTTCAAAATCCTTACTGTAGCAGCTGCAGTTGTTCCTTCACAAAAATAGAAGGCAATAGGCTGTCTCCAGTTAGAGCACACTCCTTTCAACATAAAAACTAAAGCATGATCGCTAAACCTCAATTCTCTTTCATACCCAAAGTCTTTGAAGCCTCTTATCTCATCTTGGGACTCAACATAAGTGAGATGAGGTGTCAATGCAACTTCATCAAACAAAATAGAGCACAGTTTCTTCTTTGTGTCCCAATTTTGTATTTTGTGCTTTAGTACTCTAAAAATATTATCATTTAGGCCCACATTGTCTTCTTGTAACACTTGAGTGTCCTCTTGAACTTGGTCTTCATTGGTTTCTCCCTCTAGACCATGTTCTAGTGCTCTTATAAAATTTAAGGAATCTTGCCCCTGGGTGAGAATTCGTTCCCTACCATAGCTCTCTATAGCTCCCTCTGACGTAATAGGGATACTGGTGGAAATCTTAAATTCGACATCTGACTGAAAAGTTATATCTCGAGACCTCAGCGTCTTGTGTCCATCCCAGATACGATAACCATCGTCGTTCTCATACCCTATTAGCAATCCTTTAATGGCCTTTTTGCCCATCTTTTTACGATTCTGCTTTGGCACATGAGCATAGCATTCACTTCCGATTATTTTAAGGTGACTTATTTTGGGTTTCTTCCCGTGCCATAATTCAAATGGCACTTTTGTGTCTACTCTAGTAGGACCTGTCCTATTGAGCACATATGCAGCGGTATTAATAAGCTCTGCCCAAAGCACTTGCGGCATCTCCCCTCTCGTGTGCAACATTGATCTCGCAGCTTCTACAAGTGTCCGGTTTTCTCGCTCACTACAGCCATTTTGTTCTGGCGTGTAAGGCATTGTCAGCCGATGCTGAATTCCGTGCTTTTGTAAGATCTTTCGTACGATGTCATTGTCAAATTCACCACCATTGTCGCTAAGCAGTGTTTTTACGACATGGCCAACTGTCTTAGCTTCTTGCAGCATTTGTAGAAGCTTATCCTTAACTTCCGACTTGTGCTTTATGAAGTAGACAAAACGGTAACTTGAATAATCGTCTTTAAATAATACAAAGTACTTGTATTTTGAGATACTGTCGACGAAGGGTCCGCACACATCGGTGTGAAGAAGCTCTCCAGGCTCTGAAGCTCTTTCCCTTGTTCCGAACTTCTTCTTATGAGATTTGCCATAAATGCAACCTTCACATTTTACATTATCTGGCTTCAAATCAATTCCAAGCTCCCTCTTAACGATATTGCGAACATGTCTCTTGTCTTGGTGAACGAATCGTTCATGATAGAGTTGTAGTAGATTCGTGCCAGTAATTGCATTGACCATCAAATGGTCTTTTTGTTGTTGGCATTATCGTTTTCATTGCCAACTTGTAGAGTCCTCCAAATCGCTCTCTCTTGCCAACAACTCTAGTCGTACCTTTAACTATAAGCTTGCACTCTCTAGTTGTGGCCATAAATACACTATCTTGCAGTTTATCTTGTGCAGCTAGTGGCGAAAACAGGTTTTTCGTAAGTGATGGTACGAGCCAAACATCTTGGAGTGTTATTATAGCCTGGTCCTTCTCACTGATATTTGAGCTTACTACTACGGTGCCTTTACCCAACGCTGGAATTGTGGTTCCATCTGCCGTTGTTACCGTGTGATCTGACTCAAATCTGTGAAGCTCGCTAAAATAGTCACTTCTTACAGCAATGTGTGTCGTCGCTCCATTGTCGACAAACCAGCTATTTCTCTCTACATTGTTATCTTGTTCATTGGAGCATGCGCTTACCATCAATGAAATATCTTGTACTTGGTTTAACTTTGCAGTCTGAGCGGCTGACGTGCCTTGAGATGGATCCTTGGGTGGCCTCCCATCCTTTATCCACTTCTTGCACTTTCTAACTCTGTGTCCGATCTTAGAACAATAGTTACAAATCAGCTTTGGTCGCTCCTTACCCTGTGTAACAACATCTCGGTTATTTGGTGTAGTCACTAATGCCTCCTGCTTAGAGTTCTCTTGACTGCCCAAATCTCGTTCAAATGTGCACAGGTGACTCGTTAAACTATCAATAGTTCTTTCAGTCTGCTTTAGCATGAGCCAGCTTGACTTAAAGTTAAAGTACCTATCATCTAGCGTGTCTAAGATCTTACATATGAGGAACATTTCAGGAAGCTTAGCGGTTGTGTCAATTTTAGCAACTTCAACCTTTAGGTCAGTCCAAAGATTCTTCAGCTTTGAGATATGCGTAGGAATATCCTCTGCTTTATCATGTTTAAGCCCAAAGAATTCAAGACACAAGTTGTATGCTCTATCCTCCGTTTGCCCATCAAATAGCCTATGTAACTCCTGCCAGACTTCACGTGCAGTTCTATATCTCATAACCTTCTTTAAAGTATCTTCTGACATATTAGTCGTGAGCATGAGCAAAGCGCCAGTTTCAGCTTTCCTATAATTAGCCATCGCTTTATTATAAGCACTTACTTTTGCCATTTGCGGAACTGCCATTTGCGGGCTAGAGGAAGTAGAGAATGGGTGTCCTAAAATATAAAATACATTTTATGAAAACCAGTTTTGTTTCACAATGAGTAATCAAAACAAAGTTAATAATTCATTAAGAATCTTACTTTACCCAGATTTACCCTTATTTATTAGTTAATCAAAAGTTAACGCCTAAATATTTCAACTCTTACCTTGTGATTTTAAGAGGTCAGATTGTATATTACATGATGAATTTTCACACTTGCTCGTTGATGGTATTTCACTTATTGATGTAATGAAATCTGCAATAAGAAAATGAAATTTGGTTAGTTAGTGTTTTCCAATGATGGGATATGTTGGCAGATTATGGAATTTAAAAGTTTAAAACCTAATAAGTAATTATTTAGATGTTTAAAATCTTACCAGTATTAAAAAATAAAGGTGCAGGAGGATTTGTGGCTGATTTTGAATACAAATGATCAACTGGATGTTCTAGAATGAAAAATCAGAAATTACCACACAATGATACCGGTACTAAAGTAGTTTTTTTCATTTTTTTTTTAACCAAAGTATAAGTTCAAATTATAATTACCTTGGGCTACAACTGGATTTTCCACAACTTCCTCAATGTCTTCCTTTTTACTATAGTTATGATCATTTGAATGATCACCTGAAAAAAGTTAAAGATATAAAAAAATATTAACTGTAAGAATAAATAAATTCTCTACTAAAATCTGGAAAAATCATTCATGATATATGTATGCTCTATCCTAAGGTCATTGGAACATACTTGGGTACTATAAAAAATTGAGCAATATACATAGGGGAGTGGCCAAAAGAAAAAATGTTGTTGCTTCGGGAAGAGTTTGCTAAAATAAATATTACAAATGTGGATGTGAGTTTCTTTGTTAGGCTTTCTTGTAAAACAACTGAACGGATTTTGTAGAATTTTTGTATGAAGATAGGTGGAATCTTGGGGAAGGTTATAGCAGTTTTTATCCAGGTGTGTGAAACAGTAGGTATCCGCACGACGTGAAATCGTGGGTAACTAGTAGCTAGAAATTGAACAAGCCCATCTAGAATTACTAGTAACTAACATAAAAGTACACTTACCAGTTAAAGGAACTCCATGCTTAATTTCTTTAGCAGAAAATAGACAAGGATAACCGTCTTTCATACGATTACCCCTGTAATCCAGTTGTTGTTTGTCGAAGTGTTTTTGGCACACATGTTTATTCAATAGCTGATACTTTGATAGACTAAGAAGTTCGGAATTCACTGGCACCAAAAAAGACAGCCACAAAGCCCTAAGTTTATCGTCCTTTGGTAAATTATAAAGGCGTTGAGTTTTGTTGGTTGAAGTACAACCGACAACACAGCACTTTATAGGAGCCATGGCCATGGACCAAAGCAAAGCACTGCAGTATGATTCGTATCTAGCAAGGAACTTGTAATTATATCTCAACTCAAGCAATAAAGCGAGGAGAACATAACCCGTCAGAACACTTAGCTTCGACACGATTCACAATTGTGATCTTGGTGCACCAATGTAAATACTTTCTGTCAATAAAGCATATTTATCAATATCATCTATACTAATATTATAAAGAGGAAAACTTTGTTTGTTTGTTTGTTTGTAATGAATAGGCTCAAAAACTACTGGACCGATTTTAAAAATTCTTTCACCATTCGAAAGCTACATTATCCACGAGTAACATAGGCTAAATTTTATTTTGGAAAAAAATAGGGTTTCGTAAGATATTTGGGTTTTTCGGATACAAGGTGTAAAAAATCAACCAGAAAAGTTCTTTCACCGTTAGAAAGTTACATCTTTACGAAGTGTCATTGGCTATTATTATTTCCAGAAATAATTAGGGATCCCTACTAAAACTTGAATAATGTAACCCAAGGTGTAAAAAAAAATACCACGTGGGCGAAGCCGCGGGCGAAAAGCTAGTTATTAATATACCAAATACAAACATCAAAACATGTCAATTGTCAAGTGTCAATCAAAAGTACATCTATGGTCTGTCAGACGTCACGACATCGTGCACGATTTCATAATTCAAAAGGTGAATACAGACTTAGTACAAACTATTGATCACCTTTTAAAAATGTTTCAATAATATTGAAAAAGTAATACGTCCATTTCATGTAAATAACTCGGATCTAGATATCGCACTATATGTGTACATTTATTTTCTAATTGGTTATAGGTTTTCAATTTTATTGAGTCTAGCAACCCTAAAATATAGATTGTTCTATGTCGGGAGTTTACCGAAAAGTGAAGAACGACGTGTGCTACTTTAATAATAGTGATGGGAAAATTCATTTACGCGAAAAACGAATGAGTTTTCGTGTATGTAGTTTAGAATATATAATTACGGGTTTTTGTTCGAATCTATTGACGTAAGTTAAATCGAAATATCTATTTGTAATATCAACTTTTTTTTTACTTAATTGGGATTTATATAAACATACATTTACAAGATACACACAGAAATAAATGGCTCTCTTTTTGTTCCAGGTAATTTCCAAAACTGCAGTGCCAGTTTTCACGAGATTTTCACTAGAGTAGAGATAAACTATAAAATAAAGGTGCAATAAAGGTTAGGTTAGGCTACTTTTACACTAGAAAAATATATAAAAATGAAGCGCGCAAAAAATTTGATGCCATTGCATTCTTTAACGTGAAGGACGCCATGACGAAATTAAGTCTACTATGTATAAAATAGAATTTATCATTATTGTCCTGTCGTTATTTTGGTTAGTCAATTTTATAGTTCATACAGACTTGACTGACTTTCTTGTCCCTATACTCCCAACTGTAATATAACAGTAATACGTATACTTACTGACTTATAAGTATACAATTCCAGTTTTTTTTGTACTAATAGGAAGCAACATTATCTCTAAGTGAAAGTAACATTTGAACTAATTTGAAGTGCATAGATACAACACAGGCGACACCAGGAGTAAAAGCCAGTATTAATAGATTCGTCAAGTAACTTTTTATCTGTTCGTCATTGGGAAAAAAATATTCGTTTCGCATTTAGCATGTTACTTCCCTAGTCGTGTGCCTCGCTCGATGACTAAGTAGAAGCTTGAAGTTTTCCACATTCACAGTACTCCGGGTCGCTGTGAGAGACAGTTGTCTGCGATCCTAAACCTGCATCAGAATTCTTCTGTTCAGATCTGTGAAATTGAATCTATATAGAGTAAGTACCTAGTTTTATTTTCAAGTATAATTGTTTTGTTTAGGTGCATGATGGGCTGACAAAAAAAACCGACTTCAAAAAAAAAACTAAAAAGTATTAAAAAAGTATAAAATAACTTAATAAAGATTTAACACAAACCTAATACCTTTAATATTAATAAAACACCATTATTTGTATGTGCTACCTATTGACAGGTTTAAAGTCGGTGCCAAGCCAAATGTAATAGTGTTACTCATTCAGGTATTAAAAAGTTTTCATCTGTTTCACATTAATTCACATTGTTCTTTAAGTTTATTTACGTAGGTTAATCTTTAGGAATTTCATTTTGTTTAGGACTTGGCACCGACTTCAAACCTGTCAATAGGTAACACATACAAATAATGGTGTTTTATTAATATTAAAGGTATTAGGTTTGTGTTAAATCTTTATTAAGTTATTTTATACTTTTTTAATACTTTTTAGTTTTTTTTTTGAAGTCGGTTTTTTTAAACGTAGTTTTTTTAAATTTATTTTTTACTTTTTAGTGTCTGTAATAAGTTGCTCTGTAAACTACAGTATTTTTTACAGGATTTTTATAGATTACATAAGGAAGGCTATAACATTTCGTTGTTTTTATTGTCATAATTATATGTTAAATAGTTTTTTTTTAAGTAGCTATGGGTAGGCCTACGAAAGGTGCAGCTTTAAACAATATAGATCAAGAAACGGGAACGGAAAATATAAATCGACTCCGAAACAATTACGTCATCGATGTAAACAAAAATGTAAAAAATGTTCACAAAATGAAAACTACTGGGCCAAACCATGTGAAATTTTTATGGGACCAAATGGCATCTATTCCGCATCAAACTAAAAAAGAATCACGTAAATCGGATCATAAATCTCAGCGTAATCGGTGTACATACATAGAAAAAAAAAAAAAAAAAAAAAAAAAAAAAATACCTATCGAATTGAGAACCTCCTCCTTTTTTTGAAGTCGGTTAAAAATAAGAGGCTTGTGTAAATATGAACAGAATTTCATGTATTAATAGAATAGAATATTCTTTATTGTGTACACCAACAGGATTTAAACCAAATAGGAAGATACACTAGGTCGGTTTATGCTATTAATTTGATTTAGTTAGATCTATTGATAGGTACCTACCTACCTAGATATGTGCTTATTATATACATAGTTAATCTTAGGTACCTAAGTACTAGATCATTCTATTTACCGTCGACCTAAAAAGCAGAGTAGATTTTTTTCTCAATGTTGCTTTTATTTAGTTAGACTAGGTACTTACTGTTATTATTTACAAGAGAATAATAGAAGTCGTTATTTACAAGTAGTTATAGCAGTTTCTTATGTCATAGACGCTCGTATCGAATCCTAAGCGATTGTAACGAGTAACGACGTCATCTAGGGTTAGTTCGAGAATCTTGCTTGATTCTTGACAAAGATACTTATCCCAGAGGAGAATCGTCTACATTTTACACTTGAGTATTCGGTACTCTAGGTTAGGTTTGCTTATCTATAACATTTAATTAGTCATTATAAATAGAGCAGGCGATGATGAAGTTACCTATTTATATTATAAAAAGTAGATAATTACCTTGTTAACGTGGACGAAGGGGCGATCAAACATTAAGGTAGAATCAGATATACAGCCTAGAAATTGCAACTGCCAATTTTACTGTTCATAAACAAACAAGGGTCGGTGGGTCATCTTAGGGAGGTGTAGTGGTAATGGTAAGCACAGCGGCCCGCCACACCCACTTCTACAACCTACAATATCTGAAGATGTGACGAAGTCTTCAAATCTTTGTGTAGATTTGTTATTTACCATTCCATGCCATAGCGTAATCAATGTTTCCGTTACGTCACTTTAATAAAAGCGGAAATAGGTACTTTGATACGAGCAAATTGATTTTGTCTAACAACAAAAAACTAAAAAATAATATTATGTTTATAACCGACTGTGAACTTCTTTTTAAATAGTCCTATCTTTTAATATTTCAGGTGACATACAAACATGGAGGAGGATGGTCCCGAACCAGGTAAGCAGATCAGATTATTTTCTATATTTTTTTTGTTTATAATGTCAGAAGTTGATGTATACCGCTTGCCGTTTCACCATCCGTGAAAAGTAATCCTATCGATGAAAAGTAGCTTACAACCGTCTCCGGGGTTAGATCTTCGTAGCAAATTTAATCCGAATCTAAATTCCGCGTTTTTGCACCACCGCCGTAGTTGGGTAAAACCGGCCAAGTGCGTGTCGGGCCACGCGCATTAGGTCTTAATTAGTCGACTATAACTCTAACCGATTAAGCCTACGTAGTCGTGATAGTTTTTAGGGTTCCGTAGTCCGACAAGGAACCCTTATAGTTTCGCCATGTCCGTCTGTCTGTCTGTCTGTCTGTCCGCGGCATAGCTCCGAGGTTCTTGTTACTAGAAAGCTGAAATTTGGTATGAAATGGCATGGCGAAACTATAAGGGTTCCTTTGTCGACTACGGAACCCTAAAAAAGTACTTGGGCTATTGTGATGGGACTATCGGATAGACTACTAGGAAACGGGGAACAATAGAAACCTATGGATACATTAAAATATGTATAAATAACTCAAAGCAACAAATTAAACAATGTTTGAATTCATCTGATACTGGCGGGACTCATGAAATAAGGATGTTATTGTTAGTGTACGCAACAACATACCTACTGAGTCGGTTAAAACGAATTATATTTATACCATACACTGTACGCCTATGTTTATTACCTAAAGTAAATTGAATTGTGCGAGAGAAGTAGTATTTGTTCGCTCTTGCCACAGTAGAATTCTGTGCTCTTGCTCTATTGTGGGACTTCCCCTATAAGAGTCCACAAGGTACAGATTTGTCATTAAGATTCTGACACCCTCTCCCGCTCCGCCCGCGCTGCGCGACGCCAGGAGTCCTTTGATGATTTCCCATCCTTATGCAATGGGCACAACGCGAATATTAATGACGTCATCCGTCGAGATCTTGTCAGCGCCAATGTTCCAGTTCAGCCGTATGTACCAGTCCAGCAGTATGTACCAGTTTTTAAATCATTGGTACCATGCAACGGTGGGAAGAGGCCAGACGGCGGCATGCCATTATTTCCGTGGAAGATGGGAGATCAAAATACTCTGGATAGTTAGGCTATGCGATCTACCAGACTGTCAGCAGCAAAGATATAGAATTAAACAATTCTATATCTTTGGTCAGCAGTATGTTATGAAATATACTACCTACTGAGTTACATGCTAAGTACATAATACGCAGACCAAGTCGCGGTTTAAAGCTACCCTACTAACGACTACTGAATTATGTTTTGCAAAAATGCAATGCAATATTTAGGGCAGCAGTTACGGTGGGCATCTATTTCATGCGCGACGAGCATTTACCGGTTTTTAGGGTTCCGTAGTCAACAAAGAACCCTTATAGTTTCGCCATGTCCGTCTGTCTGTCTGTCCGCGGCATAGCTGAAATTTAGTAGGTATAGATCTGTATATTGGTCATGCCGACAAAATGATAAAACAAATTTATAGGTATTCTTAAATCAATATTTTTTAGGGTAGCTCCCAAACACGTAAAATGGGGATGAATATTTTTTTCTCGCGTATCCTTTCGTGTAGAATATCGTTAGATAGGTCTTTCAAAAATATTATAGTTGTGTGAAGACCACTTTTGCAAATTTTTGCAATTTTTTCTAAGAATATAATGGTGGCCCCTCGCAACAAAAACTTACCTGCGCATATCACATATTATTATGTTGTCATTCTTGCAGTCGATAAACGTAAAGGTTTTCTTTTCAGGACCTTCACATTGGAGAAATAGAAGTGCGAATCGTAATTTGATGAGAAATGAAAATGCTTGGCGAATTTCAGATCATAATCATGCCAACCGCAGCAGATTTACACATACTAATATGCACATGAACCGGCAAAATGAAGGAAACAGACAGATGAGACGCAATGACGGCATTGGTATGTTTTTCTCGATGGTACCTAACTACCTTTACCTAATCTGTTTAATATAAATATTATACTAGGTTCTGCCCGCGACTTCTTCGTCTGCTTAGACTTAGGATTGGGTCCAGGTACCTACCGGGTTGAAAAGAATGTGTTACTCCAGGTTATAAACTTTGTGTGTACCTACCCAATTTCATTCAAACCCATTCTGGAGTTTTTGCGTGTAAGAGTAACAAACATACCTACACACAAACTTTCGCATTCATAATATTCGTAGGATGAATGTATACCATTAATAAAGGTTTTTTTAGATCCAGCTAATCGCCGACTTCACGGTATGGACTATCGAAATAGTGACCCACCTCGCAGACATGACATAAGAGGGGGCAGAGGAAACAATATGAGGGCAGGTCGAGATAACGACAGGTTTAAATTCATTGGATTCAAAACACTAGAAGATATGGCAAAAGCGGAAGAAAAAGATGTTCTACAGAAAATCAATGAAAAAAGAGAAGCTTTTATGAATCTTGTAAATTCACCCAACGACAGGCCTGATGTTTTTGTATTACTGATCGAAATATTATCAAAAATATCTCAATCGCCTTTTGTGGAACTGAAATCAAAATTGATTTTTGATGTTTGCAATTCAGATTTTTTTAACTATTTGCGGCTTTATTTAACCGATTTACCTTACGTGGAAAGTAAATCTTCAAATAATTTATATTGGAAAGATCAAAGTGAATTTTGGAAAAACTTTTTATCATTTTGTGAGGATATCGTTGATACATCTCCAGCTATGGCTCTTAAAAGATGTAGAGTGCTAATAGAAAGCGTAACCAAAACATGTTTGGAATTTTTAAAAGATAAGCATGGGTTTGTTTTGCCTGAAGCACTCTCCTTGAAATTGAATGAAATTCTACAGAAGATGACATCATACAGCGATAAATACCAGGTAGGATTTGGTTTCATAGAAAGATAAATCATCACAGGTCACTTTGCGGCGAAAAAATATCGCTGGACAGATTAGTTTTTAAATTACGTCTACGGCTACTTAGCTGGGCATTGTAGAATGTAGTTTAGTAGTAAAGGATTCATTTCCTCTGAGATGAGCAGTGTCTAGTTAGTAGTGCAGTTTGTTGTACCAGTCCAGTAAGCCCGTAACATGTTGGTTCTTTTTCTTTACATTTAATCAACTCATCTGGTTTCTACCTGATGGCAGCCGGAAGGAAAACGTATGAGAATAGATATCCTGGACGCGCAAATGCAACCCCCGGAAAACTTTCGTACACTCAGTGTGATACCAACCAAAGACGACCTATTGGGATCTAAGCCGTTTTTGCGACCGAACATTGTCGAAGGCGGCTATAATGACGTAGAACACTACCTGGATGTGCAGTTTAGATTGCTCAGAGAAGACTGCTTTGGACCATTTCGAGATGGCTTGAGTAAGTAGTATATTGTGGACATTTATTACAACTATTGCGTTGCTATAATAACTGCGTATGTATAATAAGCTGTTTCTCCCAGTATCCTGAAAGAACTGCCCACTTCATACACCCGAATAAGAATACAACTATGTTCTTCCACAAGCTTCAATATATTTCCAGACCAGATTTCATCTAAATCGGTTCTGCTATGTTCCCGTAAAAACCTGACTTAGCTGTTCCCCGCATTCTAGGGAAACTACATCCAGCCTCCAGATAAAACTACGTCTTTACGTCTTTTTCCAAAGTTCAGTCTATTTCAATACCTAATTTCATCTTAATCGTTCGGCCACGTAAGATAGACGACCCTTACCCTTACCCTTGGCAGAAAATTAGGGATATTATAGGACCTTATCATCGCTAATGAATAAATATGAAGGAAATTTCAATGCCCCTATATTTAAACACTAAGGTTATTCATGTTTTTTTTTTAACAGACCAATTTTTGGGAGATCCTAATAAAAGGAAATATGATCACGTGCGGTAAGTGGACACCATGTCTGTTATTTCTGCCTATATTTTTAATAAATAGATAATTATATTTATGAACTAGCTTTCCGCCCGCGTGGGCAATTTTTTTTAACACCTTGGGTTATATTATTCATGTTTTAGTATCGATCCATAATTATTTCTGGTAGTAAATATAGCCTATGACACTTCATAAAGATGTAGCTTTCTAATGGCGAAAGAATTTTTGAAATCGGTCCAGTAGTTTTTGAGTTAAATCCGTACAAACAAACAAACAAATCTTTCCTATTTATAATATTAGTATATTATAACAGACTCACTTTATGCTACATACAATTTCGTTGGTTAGGCAATAGTTATTCTGTAGTTATGCTAACACGTTTACTCGCCTTGCTTGGTATGAATGCATTTTCTTAGTAGATACATATATTTATTAAAAAAATACGATACTAGAAGTATAATTAAGCTAAAAGCAAATTTTTGTGTGGGCCAGCTATATTGCTGTTAATGGCTATATAGGTAAGTACAACACGACCGCTCTGGATAACGCTCTGATTTCGACTAAGACCTATTACTTAATAAATTATTTACGCTTCATTACGAATCATGACATCTTTTTATTATACGGGTGAAAGAGGGAATGACCGCACATATTTTTTACAATTATTTGCCAGATTTTGTATATTACGCGTTACACTTGTACTATTATGTATTCTGTGGCGTTACGACGTGCACAGTCGTTCACCTAGGTACCTAATTAACTTAATAATTTTCGCATAATAATAAGATCATTAATTTTCAGTTCACTAATTGTTTCTTTTTGTTACAGTATATTCCATAATGTAAGATTTGTATGTCCTTATGTGGACAATCTGAAAGTCGGAGCCATTGTACAAATCGATATGAAAACCAGCAAAAATTTCCATCGAATTAATTGGGCGCACAACAAGAGGTTTATTTTTGGTTCTTTAGTTTTATTTACTAAAGACAATTGTAGAAGTTTTATGGCTGCAACGATTCTAGAGCGTGATGTTAATCTTCTGTCGAATGGCAAGGTGGGTATCTACTATTTTATACCTAGCCGTAGACTTTAACTTAACAATAGGTACATCGATAAATCGGGTAATGAAACGATTGATGAATACAGTAAAAGCTGCGGCAGACTAGAATATATGCTGCATTCCAGGGCCTTGTCTTCGTACAAGTTTCCCTCCCGCCCGGTTTGGGTGCAATCCAGGCATCCAACGCAGCTCCGTTGTCGTAATAGTAGATAACAATTTAAACTTATATCATTATAAAAAAACTTTATAAGTTCCTAAACAGGTGTCGTACAGTTTCGGTGGGACACTAGGTAACTGTGTATTTTTGTCACAGACTTCTAGGTCCGACGTTTTTTCGTCTGCTTTTTTTTTCTCTTTTAAATGTTTGGAAGTCTGTTTTTTTTTGTGTAAAAAGTTTTTTATTTTCCTATTTCTAGTGTCTTGTCGAATACCTGCATGAATTCGTGTATCTCATACCTATCTTTTGTGTAACAAAATGATTGACGTGTTTTTTCCGGCGATCGGAAAACACTTAACGGTCCATATTTTAAAATCCACTAACCCAATTTAGATGGAACTTTCACTGCTCCCTAAATTAATAAAAATTAGCCCACGTAGATACACAAACATTATGGAATTTCAGCAATATTTCAAACAAGTCGTTTAATAAAGTTAAATACCTTACGTTAGACAATTTCATGGGGTTTATTTTACATGGATCCCTAGTTCTCTTTCTGCGTAGCCTAAGTAACCTACTCCTTATAACATCCACCATTTAGCCAGTAGGTAATGTCCGGCCAAAAGTGGTCGAGCTGTTTCGGAGATTAGTTACATTAGTCCTCCTGCCCTTATTCCAATTGATTTGGGGTCGACGCAACAACGCAACATGTTTTCTTCACTATAGGTAGCCATCCACGTTCATGCTCAGAACCTTTCTCACAAAATGTTCCTCATCCCTCCGCACAACGTGCCCATTGCCCATACCTACCATGACAGCCGTTTTCCCTATAGCTTTTCGGCCAATGGTGATTCGTTTCTTATTTCATCTCATCCATATGGAACAAACACAGACAGACATGCTGACAAATGTTACTTTTTTTATATACTTATGTATATAAAAAAAATATAGACAACGTGTAAAAAAATAAGCAATAAAACTTAAGCGGGCTACACACACACATTGTAAGTACATAAGATTTAATTTGTTTGCAGCTTCCAGTTTCAATAATTGACATAGACGTAGATAATAGCATCTATAACGCAGAAACGTATACTATGATAGAAAGCGAAGTTTATTTTGAGCCATATTTCCACGTTTTGAAAGCTCTACAAGAGCCCACTTTTCCACAACATTTAGCAATGCAGCAGTATATTGTCAAAGTTGATGTAAGTTTACCTATCTACCTTTTGCCAATTATTTAAGAAATAAGAGCATTTCTTGTATGAATCAATTACAATAAATTTTCTTCTATCTAATCACGTTGCCGTTTTAGCCTGCATCAAAACCTCCCGCTTATTTGACTGCTCAAACAGAATTCGTTATAAGAGATGATAAATTAAAAAATTTACATGCTGAATTATTAGAATTAAAGATAAAAGATATCATTGAAAGCGAAAGTAGTGAGAGTGACGACGATCACATGGAAGCCGAAGTAATGGGGAATGAAAACAAACAAATTAAATTCAAAGTTTTACAACCTGAGACTTGGCCCACGAAAGAAGAGCTTAGCTTCAACGAAAGTCAGTACGAGGCCTACCGTTTGGCGCTCACCCACGAGTTTGCCGTTATACAAGGACCACCAGGCACAGGGAAAACTTATATCGGTATTAAAGTGGCTAAAACATTGTTACATAATGTTAAATCAAAGGGAAACTGCCTCATGCTTATTATATGCTACACAAATCATGCTTTAGACCAATTTCTTGAAGCCATCTCGCATATCACTAAGTCTATAGTACGAATCGGGAGTCAATCTCGAAACAAAGCTATGGACCAATTTAACTTAGCAAACTTACGGCGTGAGGCTCTTCAACCATCTCTTTACGCGACTCATAGTTTTTTCATCGACCAAAAAAACGTGTTGCGCGAGTCAATCGAAAATCTTCAGCGGGCCCTAAAGACTCTTGACATTTTAAATAATGGGGTTCTAAGTTTTGAAGCCCTTGGAGAATATAATGACGTCCCGGTTATCCAGATGCTCGACATTTATTACAAAGATAAAGGAAAGGAAATCGAAGACCCTTTGGAATACTGGTTGTTCGAAGCTGCACTCGAGTACAATTCAGTATACCGAAGAAATTTTGATGATTGTCTGTTGGATTATGATATTCTGACTAACAAAGAAGAAGATGTTGATGAAAGAAGGGCAGAAATGATTTTGGATGACGATAAAGAATCACACGAAAGAAGAC
The DNA here is from genome assembly GCA_963891755.1 of Pyrrhia umbra. Lineage (NCBI taxonomy): Eukaryota > Metazoa > Arthropoda > Insecta > Lepidoptera > Noctuidae > Pyrrhia > Pyrrhia umbra. The sequence goes on from OY982930.1 coordinate 6,023,680, forward strand.
ATTTAGAATTTTTTGTAAAAAAGAAAGCTTCATTTTTATTGTCTAGTGTTAAGTCAGAAATCCGAAAACTCATTCTATTTTATAAAGAGAGTCGTGACTTTAATGAGAGATATAATTTGCAAAACGCAATACAAGACCTCGATTCGCGGATAAATTTGTTTAATGTGAGTACCTATAATACATAAAAGTAGATAACCGATGTCAGAAATATTGCAGAGACGTTTTTTTTGCATAATATTAAATAATTATAAATTCTGAAAATATAAAGTGCTATATACAAGGAAGCCTTGTAAACAATAAGAATATCTTACGTGTTTAAGGATATGGTGACCTATCGTCACCGCGAAGTGCGCCTACATCTACATCATAGAACAAATTATTCAGCAATAACTGTGCAAAATCGATGGTTATTGTATTTCACGTGGGTACGAAACAAAATACAAGTGGTAAAAGAGGAAATTGCACGCTTGCAGGTATAGTAATTTTTAAATATCGATAATTTCGTAATGATACAATCATAATTTCGTATAAAGTATTTGTAAGAAGTTTGCATTTGCGCCAGGTTGCCGACTCGGTTGGAGACACGGCTCTAATTGGTATAGTCAATTAAGTCTATCTAAATTAAGTACTTAACCGTTACCTATTTCCATACCTATACCTCTTACCAGAGACTAGTAATAATACTAGTATCTGCTCTTACTTAACCATAGTATTAAAAACTCCTAAAATACATTTTCGCCAAGTAGAGAAGTTTCTTTGGAAATAGGTACTTAAACTGGCTCCAAGCCAGGTGAAGTGAGGAAAGGTATACCTCGATTTGTAATAAGGGGCTAAACCGTAAGTCTGACGAACAGTTTTACCAAGGAGTATCGTGTTCCCCGTTACTAGGTTGTAGGACTTGTAGGTCAGTTACGTAACTCTTTGTAAAACACTATAATTAGCTGCATTCGGTTAGACTGGAAGCCGACCCCGACACAGTTGGGAAAAGCTAGGCAGATGATGATGGTCTACTAGACCGTACCTAACACAGTTTTACTAGCACTAGATTAGTGTCGTAACGTAGGTTATTTTAATAGATTAATCTACCATTCCAGGCGTCAGTAAACCCTTCCATCACAGCATATGATGAAGCTCGAATGATGATGGATGTGCAATTGTTGAAAAATAAAGGCGTCAAAGTTGTCGGGATGACAACATCTGGAGCAGCGAGGATGCGGAAGCTACTGCAGGCTATTGCGCCAAAAATTGGTTAGTCCAAAGTCTGAACAAATACGACCTACCTTTGTAGTACCTATTGTTTTCGTTTTGTCGAGACATCATTGATAATAATGAAATTGTTACATTTAAGTAAGCCGCTGGAAAAAAACTGTTAAACGCTTAATTATTTCTTCATATATTTTACAGTGATAGTTGAAGAAGCAGCAGAAGTTCTGGAACAACACATAATTACCTCACTTACACAAGACTGCCAACATTGTATTCTCATCGGTACGTACCTAATCTCCTGATCTTCACCATCAACTGCTTACTCTATATTGGTTCATTGGTGGACACAGGCCACCCCTAACGTGTGCCATATTGCCCGGTCTTCAGCTTGGAGCATAATAAATGGAAGAACTCGTTCACAAAGAGATTACTATGACTGTTATATATTCAGGTGATCATCAGCAACTTCGGCCATCGGCGGCTCACATAAAGCTAGCGAAGCAATACAACATCGAAGTGTCGTTGTTTGAACGCATGATCACGAACGGGATCCACAGCCGCCGGCTAAACGTGCAGCACCGCATGAGGCCTGAGATAGCCGCACTCATCTCGCCACACATATACTCAGATTTGGAAAACCACCCGTCCGTTGAAGAATACACTAACGTGCCTGGGATTGAGAAAAGCGTATACTTCTTTACACACGACTATCGAGAAGAGGTAAGTTGTGTACCCACCTACTTAGCTGCTTTGCGCCTCTGTAGATTTCTATGCTCCACATAGTATGGGTAGATGTTTTTGTAGTATTGGCGCCCCCAAGGTTGGTCAAGATTTACGCCTTACGCCTATAAACGGTATGCATCAACCACCGAAACGCCATCGTTGTATTTCGTCCCGGTAAGTCTCGACGCAATTGTACTCTTCGTAACAGATCTTCAGTAGTCAATGTCCTGTGTTTCCCGTTATGATGAATTGGTTGCAATTAGGTGTTAAATCCCTTGGTTTTTGCAAAAAGGGCGAGTCGTCTCCTATGGCTTGCGAGTTCAGGTTACCAGGAGATGTCTCGTGGCTGCCAATCCCCACATGCGTGTGCTCTCGTGCTCCTATGCCACGCTGTCATGCGTGTGTGCGTCCGTATCATGTTATCACGAAGTAATCTATCGAATGAGGCTAACTGGACTTATTTATAATCGGTTGTCATTTTCGACTGCACCGTGAACGCGATATTGTGGAATAAACAATTTTACAATGTAACTCCTATTTCTTTCAGAACTTACATGATAGCAATAGTCGAGCAAATTACAAGGAAGCGGACATGACACTAGCATTGGCAAATTATCTAATGCAACAAGGGTATGTCGCCGATGACATAACAATTCTTGCCGCATATTCTGGGCAAATGTTTTACATGAGGAGAGTACGTACATGATTATCTATACTAATATTATAAAGAGAAAAGATTTGTTTGTTTGTAGGGTTTTAACTCAAAAACTACTGCACCGATTAAAAAATAACTATTTATTTCTAGAAATAATTAGGGATCCCTACCAAAACTTGAATAATGTAACCCAAGGTGTAAAAAAAATGTCCAGGCTGGCGAAGCCGCGGGCGGAAGCTAATGTTTTATACTTTAAAATCGTGCTAGGCCTGGATGAAAAATCATAAAGTTAGATAAATTAATGTAGTAAACCGGCTATTCACAATTAAATTTAATCAAAATTCTGATTTCGCTTTTATTCCGTGAGTAGCGCCGTAGATGAATTAAGCGCTAATTTTATTATATTATATAAATTATAATGTTAATTAATATACCTACTTACATACCATTTGATTTTGTACAGCTCTAGAAAGTACAGAGCTATTATAATACGGATTCTGAATTGAGAAGCAACACTGAGTAAATTAACGATAATAAGTGTTGTTTTCTTAATCTCCATTGATTAGGAATTAAGAGCTGCTTCTCAATTCATAAACAACTGATAAATAACAACAATAAATTCTTAAATCAATATATTATATGTTTATTTTGACAGGAACGCCAGAATTATGCTAGTTTAACGCACGTGAAAATTACTGTTGTTGATAACTATCAAGGGGAGGAATCGAAAATAATTATTTTGTCACTTGTGCGGAATAATACCGAAAATAGTATTGGATTTCTTGGCACAGAAAACAGAATTTGTGTGGCACTATCCCGAGCAAAGCAAGGTTAGATCAACCAATACTCTTCCCTATATTCATCATCAACAACCTATTTATCGTCTCACTTGTAGGCGAACGCCACTTTTCATTCAGAGAATGTGATCAATGATCGTAGTCATCAAGACTTAGTCAATGCGGATTAGCGTTTCAAGTAATTTTTTTCAATCCAGATTTCCTCACTGTGTTGTGTTCATTATCGTTAATCGATAATGTCACAGGGTTTCGAACCTGCCTATTCGTGCTTGACAACATTATTTATCATAGTTTTGGTACTAGCTAGCTAGCTATTACCTATTTTATTTTTTTGCTGTGTGCTTTTCACTTTTTTTTAATTTGTAGGATTTTATATTTTTGGCAATATTGATATGCTGAAAACGAAATCTGATTTATGGAGAAAAATAGCAACAACATTGGAAAGTAATGGCTCTTTAGGAACAGCCCTGATACTAAAATGTCAAAATCATCCTGATCAGATAACAACGGTAAGTGATATAATATGGAATAATATACCTATGGGTTTCAGCAGAAAATAATATATCTTCTTATAGCAGTGTTTTGGAGGGTGTTTGTATATTTTTGCAAAAAGTTTTTTTTTTAATTTTCAGTGTCTATCTATTATCAGAATTCACGTATCTATAGGTACTAATATAATAAAGCTGAAGAGTTTGTTTGTTTGTTTGAACGCGCTAATCTCAGGCACTACTGGTACGATTTGAAAAATTATTTCAGTGTTAGATAGTAAATTTATTGAGGAAGGCTATAGGCTATATATCATCTCGCTAAAACCAATAGGAGCAGAACACCACTATCTCACGCGGACGAAGTCGCGGGCAGAAGCTAGTACCTTATAAAGCAAAACACTTTTTTGCAATAATCATCAACTCATTGACGTAAAGACAGATAGGTGCCTCTAGACCGTTATTTTAATATTATTACAAAACTAATATAAGGAAATCGGCAAAATCGACCCTAAATCGGCGAAGATATAAGAAAACATAATGCACACAAAAAGCGGACAAATTGAGAACATCCTCATTTTAGGATCAAACAACCAACAACCAATCAACCAATGCAATCAACTTCAAAAGCACTGATTTAAAAATAACTCATCTCTGCTGAAACGGGAAACGAACTAATTTTTAGGTACTGATTTTATAACCAGAACAACCTTACCAAATAATATGTATTGGGTTACAGATATCGACTCCTGATGATTTCAACAAGTTGCCGCCAGAAGGAGGATGTTTCGAGAGATGTAACTACGAGTACCACTGCGGACATAAGTGTCAACTTTATTGTCACGGATACGACCGTGAACATATAAAAACCAAGTGTACTATGGATTGCGAGAGGTACCTACTTATTTCGATCACATTTTCGCTAGTTCTATTAATTATATTTATTTTTTTCTGTTATTCGGGACGGAGACAAATACAACAAATCAAAAACTATGAAAATCGGCCCAGCCGTTCTCGAGTTTATGTTGGAAGTTTTTGTGTTGGAAGAAACCAGACTTTGTTTTATGTAAATAGATTATGTAGTTGTATCTATACTAATATTATAAAGCTGAAGAGTTTGTTTGTTTGAACGCGCTAATCTCAGGAATACTGGTACGATTTGAAAAAATATTTCAATGTTAGATAGCCCATTTATTGAGGAAGGCTATAGGCTATATATCATCACGGTAAAATCAATAGGAGAGGAGCATCAATGAAGAATGTTTCAAAATCGGGGGTTAAAGTTAGCGATTGCCCAAAGTTACTATTCTACGCGGACGAAGTCACAGACAGAAGCTAGTATTTTAATAAATTGTCATGCCGCTGACTTACTACGTTCCCCAGTTCGTACAATTTCTGTCCATCTAATGGTTGTCTGGAAGAAATCGTTGATTGCGATAAGACCGCCCATTGTACCACTAGTACCTACTTAATGATCATTCATCATTATGACATTTTGCCAAAGTTCTTTGCCCTTTGCAATAAACACCCCCATATTCTAGGTTGACCTGCGAGATGCCATACACAAAAAAAAAGTATTATCTACGGTAAAAGGTTTTATTTATGCGTGTTCGGAGTGGTGCGTTAGGTGAACACAGATAAGGTTTAAGTGGCCCCTTATCTTTCTTCACCTCAACTTAACATCACTAAAATCTAGCCAGGGTCACCGTGAGACCACGTTAACTTTATTGTACCCAGAATTTTTAAGGTTTCGTAGTAAACAAGGAACCCTTATAGTCTCACGATGTTCGCCTATCTGTCTGGCATAGCTCAGAGGCCTTTCGTACTAGAAAGTTTTTGTTTGGTATGAATATGCATATAGATCACGCCGACAAAGTGGTAAAACAATTTTTTTACAAACATTTTTTACGGTACCTCTTCTGCAGTAATGAAATGAATACGAAATATCTAATTAAAGTGCTAATTTTGTTCGATTCGAGCGTCCGCTGCCGTCTAACTTTTGAGCTGTTCCTAGGAAAAATGTAGTATGTCATAACGAATTTAAAAGGAAAAAGAAATGTTAATAACTAAAAACTGAGTTTAGTTTTCGTTTTAGCTTTTATAATTGGAAATGGTCATGAAATATATTATTATATAGGTACCCTATGTAAACATTTGATACTTAAGTTGAGCGTCAAGTTCGTGAACGGGCGCTGTCAGTTGAGGCTGGTCATCTCTAAATTGCCAAGAATTAGCATATTAGAATTGTTAAATGTTAACATTTACATCGTTCTCACATAAAAAAAAAAACATTATTGATGTATACAGGAACATTGTAAAACATGTTGAAAAAGAGTAACCATGGAGTTTCTTGCCCGTTCTTCTCCATAGGAATCTACGCTTTGGAACGGGCAAATAGCTTCAACTTTCTTTTCGACAAACTGACAGACTTATGACTCTTTGACAATTCAAAAGTGCCTGTAAATGGTCTAGTTGAAATAAATGATTTGAATTTTGATTTTTTTTGAATTTAGTTGTTAAAGATGGTCTTCTTTTGCAAATGTATTTTGTTAATTGTTTTAGAGTGATTTGTGACCTCGGACATGTGTGCCCCTTAAAATGTCGGGATGACTGTGCACCGTGCAATGTCTACGTATTGAAGACTCTACCATGTGGCCACGAAATGAACATATATTGCCATCGTGAACCAGAGGATCCGGAGAACCAGTGTCTTACCCAAATTGATGTAACCTTACCAAATTGTGGACATAAGGTAGATACTAGCATTTCTTAATATGGCTTAATGAAATGAAACCAAGAAAGGAAATCTTGGCCCGTGTATTATCTCGTTTGTGTAACCATCAAGATGATATTCCTATGCTGTATTTCATGCGTTTATACTTTAAATTCTACTGTATTACAGGCACAGAAAGATTGTTACAAGAATATAAATAAAGTGAAATGTTTAGAGCCTTGCGTGTATAGATTGGACGAGTGTGGTCATGTTTGTGCTCGCAAATGCCATGTGACCGACGACCCAAACCATGAGAAAGTGAGTTACATTATATTCATTTTTAATTGACAGCAGTCATGTCGTATATAAGAGGGGGAAATACTTTTACGTTTTTTTTTAATCTTTTCTACGTGCACCAGTTTAGAATGAATCATGTGCCACCTGCCATCTGTCTGTAGTAAATATGATATTACATATTTTATTTTCTACATATGTACGATGTGCAACGTTAACAATCACGGTCAGGAGCTAATTTACGCATGTAAGTGCAGTGTTGGTTCTCCCGCCCTCTAGAAGTTATGCTAAGCCCGTGACTGCAGTATCAAACTAACGATGATCTAATGATTCTAATTAAGGTGTATTTTTCGACATTAAATTTACAATAGATAGTTGTAGTTTACAATTTTAGACCTAAATATCAATAAGTTACTTACATTTATTCCAGTACATATGTACCAAACCCTGCGCGCGACCCAGAGCGGGTTGCACGGCCGAACTGATAGGAGATCGAGGTGATCATCAATGCAGAAAGAGGTGCAACGACAAGTGTGATAACTGTCACGTCCAGGTGCGCTTCATAATAATCAATACGTAAATCCGTATAATAAGCTAGGACTCCAAAATACGTATGGTACCAGAGAAGCCGTACAAGCAGTGACGTTTTTTTTCTGTCTGCTCCTAAAACCAATTTTGTTCTTCAACATACAATACAAAGTGCTCCCCTACATGGAACATCCATGCTTAAAATAATGTCTACAGACCGATTACGGTCACGGCGGCCAATCTCAATGAAGACTAGCCAGGTACCTACGCAGGAGATATTATAGTGCATAAGCACTTGCTTGCGCATGTGTAAAATGTATTTCTTTATATTTAGGTAGCGAAGAAAAGATCAACGTGCAAACATGCGGAGCGTACAGCGTGTTGCATGAACATTGATGAGATTCCATGTAAAAAGAATTGCGCACGCATCATGAGTTGTGGACATCATTGTAAGAAGAAGTGTTTTGAAAAATGTGGAAACTGTACACAAATGGTATTTACTTACAATATTTTGCAACATTTATTTCAAACTGCGAAGATTTTATTTGTCAGGTTGCCAGACTTTTATACATAAAAAAATATGCATTTGCTTAAACATAATATGTAATGCCAATATAAATTGAGCTAAAGATTATAATTATACGATTTAGGACTCCATCTTGTTTTCGTGCAGTCAAGTATACCTACTTTAACCCAATTTTTATCTTTAGGTCATGAAGGTAATACCTGAGTGTAACCATAAGGTTAAAGTACAGTGTATGAAAACTGTGAGTCGTGAACTTTGCACTGAAAAGTGTGCGCGCACGCTTTCCTGTGGGCATCCATGCACCGAGCGCTGCGCAGTGCCGTGCGACCCGGCCAAGTGCACCAAGCTCACGGCTGACGAGGTGAAGTCGCCCTGCGGCCACAGCGTCAGGCTCCCGTGTAACGTGTCAGCCTCATTCGCTAAAGGTAATAATATATGAAATCACCGTGTTGAGCTATAGGTAGTTCGCGTGCGATGCTTCATAATGCTTGTTTTTAATTTACCCCAAAATAAGTTAGGTCAAAATTCAAAAATCATTTATTCAAACTGGGCTGAAAAAAAAGAGCACTTTTTGAACAAATTGTCAATTCCGGATTGGGGTAGATGTAGATTAGTTGGGATAGTCCCCCAATACAGACCCAAATACTACAATGTGTACTGATTTTGGTGCTAGACTTAAAAATCCTTAGTATATAATGATTTTTCATACATTCTTAGTCAGCCTATAACTCCGATACACCCTGGATTTTGGGTCTGCTACTTAAGCAGGGTTATTTCGCTTTTCTGGGTTTTTGATTCATATACGAGTACTTTGGACCTTCTCCAGGTGCGGATATAGCTCAACCCTTGTGGAAGGACATATATATTTCGGGTACATTAATTCAAGTTTAATCAGGAAAGGGCGAGAAACAGCTAGTATGGTATATTATAGTAGTTACGTCGGTGTAGGCGAGGTGCCGCCGGCGCAGCTGGCGCAGTACTGCGGCGCGGCGTGCGGCGTGGAGCTGGCGTGCGGCCACGCGTGCGCCGGCACGTGCGCGCGCTGCCACCAGGCGCGTCTGCACCAGCCCTGCGCGCAGGTCTGCAACCAGGACAACATCTGCGGACACCAGTAATATGCTCTTACATTATCTAGCATTTACATTACTTGTCTCATTGATTATGACTTTAAGATAAAACTGCTCGCGCATTTATGGTCCTATTTTAAGGAGCCATTTGTTAAACAATAAATATTCTGATTGTTAGATGCCAAGAGCCATGCAATCAAATCTGCCCGCCATGCAAGATGTTATGCGAAGTTAAATGCCCACACTCGCACTGCAAGAGGTTCTGCGGTGAACCATGCGTTCCCTGTCAGGTAAGAATTTCTGCAGTGATTTAAAAACGTACTGCTGCCCACGACTTTGTCTGCTTGGTCTTATACATATACATACTGGGAAAAAAGGATCCTTTGCGTATGTGTGAACCAAATTTCATCCAAATTCATTAAGTAGTTTTTCTCTGACGCGTGTGCAAACATACAGACACACAAAAATTCTAAGATATGTTTTTATGGCTTTTTTTGCTCTAGCAAAAAAAGCCATAAAAATATATCTATAATGCTCTAGCATTATAGACAGACATATTATTATATAAGATACTAGCTTTCCGCCCGCGGCTTCGATTAATCGACTTTAGTTATGATATATATATCCGATATATCCTATAGCCGATTAATCTGGGGGCACGATATTGCCCCCGCCGAGTCGAACGCGATGCAACAATGCCGTACCATCCTTTTCTGGAACCATCTAGCCGCATTTTCAGGCCCCTATTTAAGAACCTCTTGATGGGACTAAAGGGCTGAATCGCATTTTTTTCAATATCTAGAGCGTCAAAAATTTTGAAAAAAAAACCGTTGAACATTTTTACACGTCCAGGTCAACGACCAAGTCGCATAAGATTAAATATAATAATAAAGAAATTGCAGTAAGGAACCTTAGACTTGGCTCAACTGTGTCTAGAGATTTCATTACTTTTTTGAGGTATAGTTTGTTCGCGAAAGATGATTAATTTGCAAAAAGTTCTTTCAAATTTGTTTTTTTTCAAGTAGCTACCGTAAATACGAATATGGCAGTCAAAACAAACAACTCAACTCAACCTTATACGACATCGGCAATTTTATAGGAGAAGTGCAGTCGTCGGTGCATTCACGGCGCGTGCTCGCGGCGCTGCGGCGAGCCGTGCGACCGCGCGCCGTGCGACGAGCGCTGCCCGCGCCGCCTGCCGTGCGGCCACATGTGCCGCGGCCTGTGCGGCGAGCCCTGCCCCGACATCTGCCACGTGTGCCGCCCCGACACCTTCCCCACGGACTTCCTCGGCGACGAGTACACAGACGACGACAAGTGAGGCCATAGATAAATTGTACTAGCTGTTTCCGTTTCAACCACATCCTGGGACAACTCCTTACGCGGGCGGGAGAACAATATAACCTGGTATGTAAAGCCCGGATAACTATCACGACGGTTCTAGCTATCTATCGTACCAAATTTATTTTTTATAGGTTCAGCCGTTTTACCGTGAAAGCGTAACAAACAAACTCACATTCGCATTTATAATATAGTATTAATATTAACATATGGTAATAGTTATTAGCGATTATGATATAAAATACCTAATTGTAACTGGGGAAACGATGCTGGTGCCAAATATATACAAATACGAATTCAAATTAAAGATGACAAAATTTCATACAAACTTTGCTCGCCTTTTCCACTCCCAAGGGTAGAATTTCGGAAAACAAAGAACACACCCTCCAAGTTTCAGTTCCACACCAAAACTACTGAACAGATTTACTTAAAATTTCCAATATGTCTATATTGTAAACAGAAGGGCAGGGGATCGGGTTATTCAAAAGAGTTACCGCGCCCCGGAACATAAAGGGCTGAGGAAGGAACATGGATGGGTTTTAGTCAGTAAGTCTGACACTCCCTTTTACCCCACCCACGGCGAGAGGGGTCAATTGATGATCATCCATCCGAAAAAAAAACTATGTTTTGTGTATTTTGAGGGATGAACAGTAAGGCAGTAGCTAGCTATATGGAAAAGTCCGACACACAAATAATGATTTAAACGAGATGAGAAACGGTACCGAGCCGTAATTCGGCTGAATATTCGGTAAAACAACAACTCTATTTACTGAACAGATTTTGTTGTGGTAATCCTACTAATACATATTAATAAATGCGAAAAGTGAGCATGTATGTCTGAACCTATGTATGTAATAATTTCACGCAAAAGCTACAGACTGGATTGGGTTGAAATTTGGTATCGTTACACATATATATAAGGTCTAACTATTCATACCCGAAATATTTTAAGAGGGACATCTGTGGGGGGTAAAGAAGCCATAGAAACGAAAAATATATTTTTTTGGAATTATTTTTTTTATAACAAATTAATAAAATTGTAATAATGCTTGAGACGTTTTGCATAAAACCTTTACTCCCCATTGTATGAGGTATGAATGACCCGCCGGGACACGCCCCCGACGCCGCGGCGGCGCGGGCGCGGGCTCTCACTCAGTCAGTCGTCGGGCAGCGCCCAGCAAGGTTGCGTTCGCAAGTCGTGTTTTCAGACGGCGCACGACAGCGCATGCATGACCAAAATGACAGTCGTATTCCCCTCAGTGTCTGTGGTGCAGGACAGCCGCACGCAAACCATGTCCTCACGTTGTGTTTACATTGGATTTGGACCTAGCAATATCACTAGTGAACTGTGACTGTGAACGTAAGAAAATAGGTAGTTCTGCCTTCTGTTTATCTCTCCGAGGAATACAAGCGTGAAGATGTTAAAAATAAACCAATGTAGGTAGACTACGTAACTCGATCTAGTCTAATTTGAATAGCTTATCGCTTACGTATTAACAAATATGAATTAAAATTACGAAACCACCTAGGAGGTATAAACTTACACCAATACACTTTTTTTTTATTTCCATCCTTAACATTTTACGAAGTTGGACCTAGGTACGATTTAAACAGAAGTAATCTACAGTACCAACACCACAGAATAGGCAATAGTTTTAAACAGCTGATGGGTGCGACTCGAATTCGTACAAGTTAATGACCTCTGCGAGGTAACACGAAAAGACGACGTTGAATGTGTAGTCTTTCTTTTAGTTTAACGTTCTATTAAATTAGAAGGTCAAATAATTACGTATGTAGTCAGAATTTTTACAACAAAATTTTATAACTCATGTCTACTAGCTATTATGAGCGAGCGATGACTCGCATCGTCAGCTGTTTGTTGGTTGCGTTGCGTACCTACCTAATTGTACAGATGTGAACTGTAAGAAAGAAGCCTACGAGCATAGCACGGCTTATCCTAACTAATAAATGCAAAAGTGTGTTTGTTTGTTACGCTTTCACGGCAAAACGGTAATAATAATCAGTAATAATCATTTATTATTCGTGAAACATAGGCTGAACCGATTTGGATGAATTTTGATATGGAGATAGATGGGAACTTGAAAATGGTTATAAGCTTATGTGGGTGCGGTAATTAGTTCCGCAGGAATAAGCTAGTTTTATAATAAACTCTCTCGGTACCTACTCTTTTATCATTTTTGACCGTGTGTGAGTGCGTGTGATCAAGCCGCGCGCCGTCCTATGGCGTCACCATGTCGCCGCCCACTTCATTGACAGAATACTACGAAAAAACTAGCGTAATGGATGTAAAATAAAAAGGAGTCAGTATTTTTTATGTGTGTCAAGTAATTTAAAATTATTTAATATGAAAAAAAATGTGGTTAGATAAAAATAAAAAAATCGTTTCTATGGCTTCTTTACCACTTATAGATGCATGGTTTAAAATATTTCGAGTATGAATAGATGGACCTTATATATATCCTGGATTAACACATAGGATGCTTTTTAACCGGATGCACGAAATAGTTCCCTCACATGTGAGTGAAATTGTGGGAAACATCTAGTAATTATAGCTCGGTTGGTTGACTCTATTTTAATCTCTTTTTAGGTTTATTTTACTTCAAGATTGTGGTCATGTTTTTGAGATCGATAACATGGACACATTAATGCTGGGTGACCAGGAGAACATAAAAATAAGAACTTGCCCATTGTGTCGTAAAGCAATAATTAATACTGAAAGATATAAGGATGCTGTTAATAAGATGTTCAAGAATGATATAAATCCTATAAAGATAAAAGTTTACGGGACAAATCGACAGATAGCGGAGAAATTAAAAGATTTACGCAGAAAAGTGGCAATATTTTCCCAAAACATTGAGGATATTTTGGCGGGTATGTAAGCTATTACTTGTATTTTCAACGCGGCTTCGTTCATGTTTCTTTATAAAATTTATTTTATCGCGAAAATTAATAGGCTTATTTCAAAACTGCTGTAAATTTGGATGTACTTACCTGCTTACAGTGATTTAAATGCTCTAAAAACTCTTTATTTTCAGGTTATCAAGATTTGAAGGCGACGTTTTCAACTTTTGTAAATCTTATATTAACACATAACAAAGTTTCACTTTTGCAGTTGGAAATGGAATGCGTATACTTGAATATATTTGAAATGATTGTAGAATGTTGGCAAAAATATAAAAGTAACAAAATTACAACTCTTAAGGAAGAGTTACAAAAGCATATCAAATTACTACTCGACGTGCTCAAGATTAAGCCAAGATCCAGGATCCCCATTAAAATCAGCCAACAACAACAAAAAGATATAAGCAATGAGATAAAACGCTTGAATGTTATTGTACAATTATCTAAACTGCTTTTCGTTGCGCGAGATTTAAATACCGAACCAAAAGTAAGCGAACATGTTGAAATTGCCAAAGCAAATGTTTTCACACTATCTGTATTTAATGAAGACAAGGCTTTAGAATCTCTTAAAGGATTGCAAGCAGTTATAAAATCAAGTGGTACTATCACAAAATACGAACGTGCTTTAATAGTTAAAGCTATTGGTTTAAAAGCTGGCCACTGGTATAAATGTCCAAATGGTCATTTCTATTGCATTGGTGAGTGTGGTGGAGCTAATCAAGTGAGTGTCTGTCCCGACTGTGGGGCACGTATAGGTGGCACGAGCCATACGCTTATTTCTGGCAACGCCCATGCTCCAGAAATGGACGGATCTAGATTTGCAGCATGGTCAGAACAAAGCAACCTGGCCAATTTTAATATTGATGATATACTATAGTACCTAACTTTTTGAATATGTCTATGTCATAGCTTTCACACCAAGATAATCTTGCGTTTTTTTAATCACGTAATGCGTGTCATTTAATGCGTAAACCAGGAGTGTAGGTATGTTTATGAGGGAGTTAAAACATTTACATACGTACCCAAAATTTATACAATTCTATAGGACTGCCAATATCATAGTTTATAAACTATTTAGTTAGTAGCTACTTAGGCTACTACCTACGTATGAAACGAGATTTAATTTAATTAATCGGTACATTGGTAAGAACTTTCGGAAGGTCGGTAGCTGCGCATAAGATGACATCTTTGTAAAAGTTGATGTTATTTCATCACCTTACCTTTTATTGTTTTAGAACGTCATGCAAATTGTGAACTTTTTTTTAACTTGGCGTTATCACATCACATATATAATATGGGTTTTGTAAGATTTCTTTATTATTCTTCTATATTTACCTGATAGATATTGTGTTTGTATTCTAATTGATGTTTGACTAGACGTGTACTTACGCTGCGTTATGTAGGTACATGAATCAACTCAAAACTCATCTGACCAACTCCTTTATTATATTGTTATAATCAATAAAGTGTTATATTCCATAAAAGCTGTGTTTATCGATTTATTATTTTTAACAATAAGGCCCTGCGCAGACGACAGACTATCCGTGACGCACTTTTTAGTCTGTGAAAATAGAACCTATGCAATTATATGCAGTAACGCACACGACGCGCAAAAAGTCCGGCGCACAAAAAATCCGTGTAATTCGGGCAGACCGCACCGCGCCGCGGCGCACAGTGGGCTGGGATTACAAGGTTGGGTCTTAAGAGATCAAATGTATTTTTTTGGTATCTAGGCATAAATTTAAAACTTTTTTACTCTTTGACTTTTTTTAATTTAACGAGTACTTTCGGAGATATAGCCATTTCAAATTTGTATGAAGAGTAATGTTATTTTAGTAAGCAATTTATTCCAATTAAATTGAAATTGAAAATAATGTATACTAAACGGCCTGAAAACCTCAATACTTACTTAGTTCTTTAAAAAAAAAACAATTTTCGACATTTTCCACCACCATAGGTAGGTATGACGTGATTTGTTTTGAATCCAAACATGACTGCTGAGACAACTGGTGTTAGTGAAGAATTAATAAGGCGATTTGCAATCATTTTAGAGGCAATTTCATCAGGTTACCACATTGACACAACGAAATTTCACGAATATGCTCAAGTGACCATGCAACTGTATTTGGAATTATATAGCTGGTATTATATGCCTTCAAGTGTTCATAAAGTTCTTATGCATGGTGCAGCTATTATTGAAAGTTTTGGTCTAATACCAATTGGACAGCTATCTGAAGAAGCTGCTGAAGCTAGAAAGAAAGACTTTCGTAGGTACCGCCAACACCATTCCAGGAAATGCAGTAGAAAAACTACAAATGAAGACATTTTAAATAATTTATTGACCAGCTCTAATCCACTCATCTCAGCGAAACGTCACAAACTTCACAGAAAACATAAAAAAATGTCAGTGGAAGCACGAAGTTTATTAGTAATTGAACAAGCGGAAACATTTGATGATGACGAATACGAAAATTTTGCATTCGTTAATGTGGATACCCTTGACAGTGATTAAATTAAAACAGTGCAGTGGCCAGTAGTGATTGTGATTTTTACTTATTTATTTTATTAGTCCTTAGTGGATTAGGCCTAATGCTACTGCTCCACCTGCGTTTAGCGTTAACGTTAACTTAATGCCAAACTGCGCGTCGTTTAATGCAATAACATTGCGCGTTGGCTACATTTAGGCATTAACGCTGCAAAAAAGTATTTCTCGACTCGTTAATGCGTTAACTCACAAGTTGAGGTTGAAACATGGACGTTGCAGCGCAGCTGCACTAGTGGCAAAAACGAGTGTTCTAAATTATTATATTCATCTATGTAATTCAATTAAAAAGAAAAAACTTAATTAAAAAGAAGATGGTAGATGATTCAATATCATCGTCGTGCAGAATGAGCCGGCGTTAATGTAGCCAACATTCACTAGCGCGTTACACTGCGCGGGAATTCTCTTTGATGTGTCAAAAAAACCGACTCCCGAGCTATCGCTTAGCGTGTAATGCCATTCGTAGTGACGCTAGTACGTTAACGCGTTAAAACGTTGGCCACACCTGCTTAGCGTCTTGAATAACGTACTAATTAACACGTAAAGACGCAGATGGAGCAGAGGCATAAAGGGGAGACCACTACATAAAAATAACGCGCCTAGTTCTTAACCTCTATGGTGGTGTAGAATATAGAACAAAATTTGAAATTGCGACCAAATCGCAGAAAATCGCAACCCGAGAATATGCGCTAAAATAGGACAAATATACGTACTATGCATACGTAGAGTCAATTCTTTGAGAAAATTTGAGAATTTCGAGATTTTCACATTTTTTTCTTTTGCTTCATACAAAAATTACTTTAGATATTTATAACTCCGAAAATACTAAGTTATCTGAACGACCCTCATAGAAATAATTACTTATAATCGATAGATAAATCCAACACAATATTTAAAATTTCAGAAAAATAAACTATTTTTTTTTAAATGCTAAGTCCTTTACCGGCCCGTTTCAGCCCACTGTGCGGCGCGCCGCTCCGCACCAAAAGTGTGTGAAAAAAATTGAACGTTTGCTTCAACGCGCGCTAACGCAGACGGCGCACAATTTAGTCGGCAATCTGCATTTGCTAGGGGTGGACGTAACGCACGCGATCTATTATCATGGCGCCAGAGGTCGATGTAACTATGTTAATTCAAGAAATACACCTCCTCATTGTTGTTTCTGAATGAGTCAAAGCAGGTCTCAAAATAAATAGCAACTCATCAAATGTAGTAACAGACATTTTATAAAATTTGAAAAAAATTGCCGGATGTTGTTTCAGAATTGAATGTTTAGTAAGGAACTGTCCCTTCAGTAATCTTTCCGAAAGTATAGGATGTACCCAAAATTCTCTATTTCTTCTTCTTTTTCTGTACTTCATGTACAAAATAATACTTGGCGATCTCTGCACGATTTCCATAGCGTCTACGTCCCGACAGCTCTGCCGACAAAATGATCGAAGATGTGCGTCGTGTGCGTTGAGTCTGTGAAAAATCCGCGACTGACTATTTGCGCGCCATGCAGACTTTTTGTGCGCCGCAGACTCGATCACACAAAAAGTGTGCCGTCTGCGCAGGGCCTAAACAATTAACATAAGTATTTTGTTTTTATTACACAATCGAGAGCAATAAATCCGGATCGTTAACAGGAACGAAAATACATCAAATTATATCAAATCCTACCTGCTTATATTTTTGAACTACAACTCCCGCAACAGCGGTTATTTATCGGACTATTTAGTTCCTCAGCTGGATAAAGGTCTCTTCTCATAGAAAAGTTACGAGAATTGGCCACCAAACATGCGGCGCGGATTATCGACGTTTGACGTCAGTACCTTACCTACCTAGTTACATAAATATTTTCATGTCCATGTTGTGACTAAATTAAATAATTAAGTTTATACTACACATACTTTATTTCACAATCATTTTGCCATTTTGTGTAAGTTTTTTTGCATTCCCCTTAAAGTTAAGGGGAAGATCTATAACACCATGCTCAGACCCTGCTATTTTGTACGGATCAGAATGTTGGGCCACAAAAATGATGAATGAAAGTCAATTGTATGCAGCTGAGATGAGAATGTTAAAAAGGATGTGTGGTGTTACGCGAATGGATATAATAAGAAATGAGTATACAAGAGGAACTCTGAAAGTAGGACCGGTAACCAAAAAGATGCGTGGAAACCGTATGTCATGGTATGGGTATGTTATGCGGAGGAATGAGGAACTTGTGAGGAAAATTCTTAACATGAATGTGGATGGTTATACAGGTAGAGGAAGACCAAAGTACGATGGATTCATTGTGTGAAAGATGTTATGGATAGAAAGGATGTTACTAGTGAGATGACGTCAGATAGAGAAGTATGGAAGATGAAGACATGCTGCGTCGACCCCAAATAAATTGGGATCACAGATCAAGTAGTAATAAAGATTGGGACGAGGGCAGGCGGATGATTTATTTGACATACTAGAGTGTTGCCAAAGAGAAGGTTGAGTTTTTGTCTAAAGTGCTAAAAAACACACCTATTTCAATATTCCCTCAAATTGGTTATAATCGGGTGGATTCATTTAATAAATCTATACTAATATAATAAAGCTGAAAAGTTTGTTTGTTTGTTTGAACGCGCTAATCTCAGGAACTACTGGTACGATTTGATAAATTATTTCAGTGTTAGATAGTCCATTTATTGAGGAAGGCTATAGGCTATATATCATCACGTTAAAACCAATAGGAGCGGAGCACCACTATTCCACGCGGACGAAGTCGCGGGCAGAAGCTAGTATTTTTATATGGTTACTAGTCGTTCCACGCGGTTTCACCCGCGTCCCGAGAAAACTACTTCACGCACCCGGATTAAAAGTAGTTTAAAACCTTTTCCAGTTTCCCCTCTATCTTCGTACCAAAGTTCATCTTAATCGGTCCAGCCGTTCACACGTGATGCGATGACCAAAGGAAATAAGGATTCATTTTTATATAGATAGATTATCTGCTAATAAATGGAGCAAACACTTTTATGATATATTTTATTTAAATCAAATATTAGGTATATCTACTTACAGAGTGATTACCTCCACAATAGGTAGCTTTTAAGTGATTATGAGATAATAACCTTAGAATAATATTATTCTAAGACAATAACTCGGCTAATTTGAGCTGTCAATTGAGATCGGGCACGCCGCAGTGGCGGCGGTAAGGCCCGTGATGAGGGAGTGGCTGGGGAGACGCCACGGCGCCCTCAGCTTCCGGCTGACGCAGGTGCTTACCGGACATGGGTGTTTCGGGAAGTACCTGTGTCGCATAGGCCGGGAGCCGACGCCCCAGTGTCACCACTGTGACAACTGCCGCGACGATACGGCGCGGCACACGTTGGAGGAGTGCCCAGCTTGGGCGGTGCAGCGCCGTGACTTGGTCGCGGCAGTCTTTGCTGCGGGCCATCTCTCGCTTCCGGCCGTCGTGTCAACTATGGTCGGGAGCGAGAGCGGGTGGGCTG
This sequence comes from Pyrrhia umbra, assembly GCA_963891755.1. Lineage (NCBI taxonomy): Eukaryota > Metazoa > Arthropoda > Insecta > Lepidoptera > Noctuidae > Pyrrhia > Pyrrhia umbra. The sequence goes on from OY982930.1 coordinate 6,042,949, forward strand.
CCGTCGCCTCCTTTTGCGAGGACGTCATGTCTGCAAAGGAGGCGGCGGAAAGGGAGAGAGAAGCTGTCACCTCTCTCCCGGCCCGCAGCAGACGAACGGGGCGTCGCAGGGTGGCGGACGATCTCCGGCCACCGTAGGGCGCGGCCTGCGGGCGACAGAGCAGGGGCATCTGTCGCCCGACCAGACACAGGCCTCGAGGCGGCGGCGTAGTGTTCCGCGCGCGCCTCACAGTTGACGGATTTCCTGCGGCCGCTGGGTGACGGCCGCAGTGGGTGACGGGGCCCGCCTTTTCCATCTGGCGGGCCAATACCTGCCGGGGGCGCGGACGAATGCGCGAGCGATACCCGTACCCCCGGCACTGGGTTCGAGAAAGGAACACCGTGGTGGTTTTAGCCGGTAAGAGTCCGGCACTGTTCCCGGCCGCCCCAATGGGCCGGGTTCGTCCATGAGGATTTCCCCACGTAAAAAAAAAAAAAAAAAAAAAAAAAAAAAAAAAAAAAAAAAAAAAAAAAAAAAAAAAAAAAAAAAAAGCTGTCAATTGAGATGCGAATAATATTAATCTAACATCAATCTGATGCAATCACTACTATCAATGTGGCTTTGGCTGCAATTAGTGATTGGAGTGAGGCATATGGTCTTAAGGTCAATCCTTCTAAAACCCAGGCTATTGTGGTATTATAGTTGGTAGCTCTAGGATGACCCCCACGATTAATTGGACGCAGCTTCCTCAAATCAAGTTCAGCGGGACTGTTATTCCAACCAGTGACAAAGTCAAGAATCTGAGGTTACTCATTGACAAAAATCTCTCTTGGGCTCCCCAGCTACAGTTAGCCGCAAGGTGTGTGCATCTATCAGGTCCTTGAGGCGATTGCGCAATTTTCTCGCGACTGCCACTAGGACTGCGCTTGTTCCCAGTTCCTCTTATTGCTTCCCATCCTTGAATGCGCTGATGTCAGTTATGGTCCGACATGGCTATTTATGAACGTGGCTAACAGGTGAACTAACGCTAGCCACCATCTTGAAATGGCATTTTTAGTAATAATGATACCAATTAATGGAAATTTCTATTTTCTTAAGTAAATGATAAATAACAATGTATTAATTCATCATTTACTTTTTAATAATAATCTAAAATTGGAAACAAAAATGCAATATTTAAACATTTAACTCGCATTTGGATGTTAGTAGATGGCTCACAAGCCGAAACCCTCCTGATAATTAAATAATTACCGCGGCCGATAGATATCTACAACACCAGAGGCATCGCAGATCATCATTGCCCTTTCTAAACTATTTCAAGGACAAAATCTATTCTTATAAGAAGCGCTATATTTTTACTTATAGAATAGCGCTATATTTTTACTTATAGTTGGATAAGAATTTTTCCTTGGTCGGTATCACCAAAATCCATTTCAAGATGGTGGCTTGCGTACAACTTGAGTGTAACTTGCGTTAGTTCAACTCTCAGCCACGTTCATAAATAGCTATGTCGAACTATACCCATATGTTATAAAAGATTAAAAATATGTCACTGAAAACTTACAAATATTTTTTTTTGCTAAAAAAATAAACCGACTTCAAAAAACCAGAAAAGCACTAAAAAGTTAAAAATAATACTAAAACCTACCTATATTAATAAACCTAACCTAATCTATGATTAACCTATAATAAAATTTATAAATTTTTTGGAGTCAATTGATGCAAACAGACAAAAAAAACAGAAATGAGGCCTCAATGAACAACGTCATCTATCGAGCTTTGTTGTATTAAAACGGAAAAATACTCTGGAATGACCAGTCGTTTCATTACTTAGCTTGGCACCGACTTCAAAAAAATTATAAATTTTATTATAGGTTAATCATAGATTAGGTTAGGTTTTCACCGCATTCATATAGATCCACCGGACTGTAGACATATTATTATATAAAAAAAATATACGCATTGACTTAGAACTTTCTCCGTTTTTTTAGTCGGTTAAAAATATATTTGGACTAAAACAAATGACGATTTTCAACATTAATGAAGCCCTCACCGCGCTTGAATTCGCCGCTAGAGGCGCTAGAGTAGAGTAAGGTCTCAAGAATTGTCAAATGTTAGGGATCTTTTACTGTGAGCACTTTTATTGCGGATTTATACTAGTTATTGATGTTTATTACAAATATTGTGTCAACCCTGATGAATTATGGCAGATATACTACATATAATAGCCAGTGTGTTTACTACAGCGTATCTATCTATTAAAAATATGTATTGCAGAGTTTTGAGCTGTTTTTCTGATGACTAACAAGAACTTACTCAACAGTGGCGCCAACTGGTGACTGCAAAAACGGTAGCCCACATTAACTCTAAATCACCATTTATTAACTAATCGTGTCTGGCTAATGCGACAATAGTCAGTGTATGAACATCTATGGCGCCGTTTCCGAAGTAGATAAGCAAAAGACGCGGGCGTCTGACGACTCACGTAGGCTGCGTACTTCGTAGTGCGCAACATCGCGTATTTATTGACTGGGACAGAACTACTGATATAAAGACATTGTTTCAAGTAATTTATTTCTAAAAAAATAATAATAAAACTCTATTAACAGAATTTTACTTGCAACACTAAAAGTGTGTGGTGTCAGTCAGTGGTGTGTTTATGGTATGGTAACGTCAAATCGAAGAAATACGATACTAGTAACACTGCGCTGGGCCGCTGATTGATAGTCTGTAATCCAAGTCCCATTAGACTATACACAAAGTGGTAAATAAAACAAATATTTTGAGAAAAGTGTGCATTTCGCTGGAAAACTTGTTAACTTTGGTGTGCTGTGTAACGTGTTTTGATAGTTTTATAACTGTTATGCGATAATATCCCGGACAGCATGGTTGTTGGTGTATATTTACGATTTTGCTACCTACGTAAGGTTATTAGATTGTAATGATACCAACAAGGACATAGTTTGCGTGCAGTATTATAAGTCGCGGGAAAATGACATCTTCTGGCGGAGCAAGTACACATCTTGGAATGCATTCGACCATGGCCAGCCAGATAGGCCTAAGTGCCCCATCGACGGAGTTTGGTTTAACGGTGGGTGTGCCAGCGCCGACGATGGGTTATGATATTCAAGCCACCCACAGTGGTGATTCTTCCTCTGATTCACACTCTCCAGGTATGCCCACAGCTAAAGCTAGTGATCGAGAATCCCGTATTATTGCTGAAAAACAACGTCGGAGCCAATACAATTCACAAATTGGTTTAATTATGTCTTTGTTGTCCGATATAGTCCACTCGCAACGCAAAGTTGATAAGACGAGTGTGTTGAGACTTGCCGCTAACAAGCTTCGCAATGAGCATGTGTTTGGTGATACAATTAAATGCGGACATATAGAGACATGGTCTTCTTCATTCTTAAAGTTTTTCGATCTATTTGGTGGGATTATGTTTGGTGTCACGTGCCGAGGCCGTTTGTTTATCGTGTCGCCGAACGTGCAAGACAAGCTGGGATATTGTCACATAGATCTACTCGGTCAAGACATGTACAATTATGTTCACCCAGACGACAAGGAAATCCTCCGCCAACATATATACCCTCAAGAACTACAGACGAGCTGTGACAGTAGGCTCTTTGAACATCATCATAATTTCCATGTACGTATGATGAGAGCTGGTGCCCGCTCAGACCCAGCCAGATATGAGCGGTGCCGCATAGATGGCATTCTGAGACGTTCAGACAAAGCTACATCTAATGGTGTTCAAGATGAGCAAATTATTAGAAGACAAAGAGTTAGAACTAATCGAACATTTTCATCCAGTGGAAATGATGTAGTTTTTATTGGCATGATTCATGTTCTGTCCAGTGCTATGCCAGCTCGAATTCTACCCCCTACAGCCTATTCAGAATACTGGACAAGACATTTAATTGATGGTCGTATAGTCCAGTGTGACCAAAGTATATCTTTAGCTATAGGCTACATGACCGAAGAAGTTACTGGAACATCTGCTTTTGTGTTCATGCATAAAGAAGATGTCCGCTGGGTTATTTGTGTCCTACGACAAATGTATGATGAAAGCCGAGAATTTGGTGAGTCTTATTATAGACTTATGTCACGATCTGGACACTTCATATATATGAGAACCAGAGGATTCCTTGAAATTGATAGAGCAACAAAAAAAGTTCAGAGCTTTGTATGTGTCAATAGTGTTATTGGTGAAGATTATGGATGTAGAATGATGGAGGAAATGAAAAGAAAGTATTCAGTAATTATTGATGTAGATAAACAACAGACTGAAGCACCTCCCATTGATGATGCTCCAGTAGAACATCCAAAACGCTTAGAGCGCATAGTAATGCACCTAGTTGAACCGTCAGTGAATGAGAACATTGATGAGTTGCAGCTTGTACCACCTTCTAAAGAAAATATAATTTCTGCAATTCAAAATAGTGAAAAAGTTGTCCAAGAAACAGGAGTGAGATTTGACTCAAGGAAGAGAAGAAAGGTTGACTGTGATGACAATAGTGAATATTTGAAAAGACATAGTGGGTTGCAAGATGTTAATGTTGATCTGTAACTTGTGAATAAGCTTTGTGATGTCTGTTCCTAAGATTGTTAGTTAAGTTTCCAAAATGGTTAATATTACGTAAGTAGTTGGTATATTTGACCAAATGATTCAGAACTAAAACATTTACAATGAAGTTCTAATTGTAAGCAAACAAAACTGGACTGTCTGTGTTAAGACCCACTGTGTGGGCAGACTATATTGACAAAAATATATTTAAAAATCCTGAATGACTGTGCCTCCTTTACCAAAATCCTTGTTGAAATGTAGTGTATCGAGAAAATTCGTAGTGCAGAGTATGTTTTATTTGCTTAAATTAACAGACTTCCAAAAATGTAGTTCTCAATTTGACTTTATTATTTTATTTTTGATTTTGACAAGTTCATGTACATTTCATGTAATAAACCAGTTATGATGTTTGCAAAGCTTCAAAATTAGGGCTGCCATCTGTCTGGATTTCCGGAGAAAACCCGGACATTTTTTACCTGATATCCGATCCCGATTGATTGAAAGGTAAGCAATAAATTAAAACAAATAATAAAGTGTCCGGGGAAAAAATCAAACTCATTCAAAATGTCCATGTTTTTTTTTGTTTTGGTCCAGGGTCGACGGTTTGGGTGATGGCAGCCCTATTCAAAATGAAATTGAATGCATTAAGGTTAAACTGGTTTTTCAGGTTTTCCCTGTACCTAATAAGGAATGTAATAAGCTTCTCTTAAAAGGTTACATGTCATGGAATGGGATTCTTTGAATATAAATAAAATGTGTCATAAATGGATTCGTAATTTTAACACAAAGAATATTTTAATGCTATAAAGAATAAGCAAGTCACACATGCTCCACAAGCACAGTAAGAGGTTACATTTCAAAATTTTGGATGAACTAATCTTGCCATAATAAATATTATTTCCATTAACATACACTACTGCAACTCTAGCAACTTCGAATAAGGCTGTGATTATAATATTTCAGGAAAAAGTCGCAATGATGCTCTGCATCATATTTAAACATGAAAAGAACCAAACAATGTATATCAAAAATAACGTTTGTCTGACATTCTGTGATGTCAATACGAAAATTTCACGGAGGGACCATGTCGGGGAAACGCTCAATTAATTATTGTTTAAGTATTATTGTAAGTAAAGTAGGTACTAAACGCGAATAAAATACCTGCAGACGCTAAAAAACAGCTGTATTTTTCAAATTTTATAGATATGTGGTTCGGACTAAGTACTATGGTCTTTGATAATGGAATAGCCAACTAGTTTTCTAAACGCTTTTCTTTTATTCTTCGGAAATTCACTAAAATTACGTCTTAAATAAGCGACGAGAATATCGACCTATGCGAAGAACAAAGTTATATATGATTATGATACCAAATCGATTTTATTGTAGTAATAAAGCTAAGCTGACCTATATTTTGTATTAGTAAAATATTTTTTTCTTAACGTTATGTAGTTTCGAAGATACCAGTCGAATAAAGTTACATGTGATTTATTTCTCCAAAGAAGAAGGCGATATGCGTACGAGTATCTTTATTCGCCGTTTAGACCCGCGCGGACGCAAGGGAACATCGGCAGTCGTCACCTTATTCTCGGGGAGGCGACCCGTGCGCACGTCTTTGTAACAATAAGCAATATTGTCAAAACGTATTTTTATCAAAGTAGTTTGTATATGATTTCAAAATGAATAACAAGAGATCTCAATACATGTTAATTCTTGTATCAAAGCGTACACTATAATCACATGTAACTTTTGAACACAATACTAATTTACATAAAACAAAGTTATATGTACACATGATTCTAATAGTTTTCCCAAGAATAAGGTTATATGTGTACATACGACGTAAACATTTCCATAGTAAATGGGTTACATATGCATATAAACACTCAAAAATGCCAAAAAAACTGTTTTTAAGCAAATGTATTTATAGAAAACAATGCTAAATAGTATTTTACATGCTTAAGAAAAGAATCAGTCCTCTAGAACAATTAAGAAAAATGTTAATGCAGATTTTGTGCATGACAAATTTCAAATCGCTCTCCTCAAAAGTAACGATTTTGCAGAAGTAACTTTATTCTACGGATAGGTCGATATATCAATTTCTATCGTTTAGGTATGTATTTCATTAATTTTCCTTTTCTGATGAATCTAAGTAGCTGCTGATAAATTTTAATAATATATTTCACGAATAGCTAACACTTAAAATCTTCAAGGAAAATCTGAAACCCCGATAAAGACTGGCAGCTAAAACTAATTGTACTACCTATAGGAAAATTTTAGAAAGCACATTTTTTTGGAAAGCATCAATAACATGTACGTTGTCAATAGATGGCAAGGTGCATAAGCTGTACGATGGGAATTCACTTCCAGTCCGATCGATTAATATCGTGGCCCAAGGACAATTATGACTGTCCGCTTCGGCTATGCTATACAGATAAGCTACTACGAAATTTAGTCGTTGGTTATAAAACTACTGTAAAAGTAAAGATCTTAATTTTAACGAATCCTCAAAAAACATTTTTACGATAAACACTAAAGTAAAACCAAGTCCAGAAAATCACTCATGTTTCTATTTTATCAATACATATTTTTGGCAAAATAAACTGTTTTCAAATAGGGCACACTTTTTTATTGGCCAACTACAGCAGACAGTAGTACTAGCTAAATTGTTAGTAAGTTTTAAATTGCAAAATACTGATTAAATAACAACATACAAATATCTTTCATTATAATAACATAACATGATCGTTTCAGTATATTTTCCATCAGTATGCTGTGCGATAGAAAAGTCCGCTTGCTTGCTAAGTGCATAAAAATATAAACCATCAACTTGAGCTTTTGCGAAGATGTAGCAAATGAGCCTTGGCCTTATTATTTGTTGTTCCAGTAAAACAAGCTACTATGCTTATAAGCATGTAGTTGTGAAGGAGTATTTACTTATAACATTTATTTACATGTGCCAAAGCCTACGATTAGTAACTACCTTGTAATAAAGTATTATTATCAATTACCTTAAAGAATATAACATACATTATTACTGTGTGTTTTCAGTATCGGACAAAATGTAGGGACACAAAAGTGATTAATGAAAGGCCCGTAGCCGAGTCAAAAAGGTATTTTGGTCTTACGAATGCATAGAATTTAAAAAAAAACTGAAGAGGAAGTCAGTATATGGCACCAGTGATTGAAAAGCCATGTGGAATACATTTAGCATATGAAAGGTTAGCAGGGCAGTTTTGAGAGCATAGGTAGCCGGTAGGTTCTGAGGATATGGGCGGCTTTAAAACTAACGGAAGACCGTTGGCTACAAAGACGAATACGAATGGATTAGGCTGAAGTAACCACAAATAAACCGAGACAGGCGGAAGGATAATTATGGGCAGCAATTCGTGTATTTTTTTTAAATCGTCACAATTATATTATTTTTTTTCGATATAATCATATATTGTTATGATAAAGGCGGTAGCAATTTTAATGTGGAAAATATCTGACAATAAAAGTTCTTAGACCTAAAGGAAACCAATTACTTACAGCCAGTATAACAATACGAATAAACGAAATAAGAAAATATATAAAACCGTGACTATAGTGTGCGGGAGTTTGAATCAAATTGTTTTAATGAACAGGTGAAGTTGGTAGGTCGAAGAATAAAAATCAGTTTACCTGTCTATTTTTATGAAGTATTTAAAAATATATAACCAATTGAAGCGCACGAAGAGACTGGTAAAGCGTATCAATCATTTTTTATGGACAAAGGTACTTGTTTTTAAGCATTATCAAGATTCATAGTATTTTGGTGATAATTAAAATGATGTAGATAATGCTCGGCGACTGGCGATCTACGGTCTATGTTCGGAATAGATATTTTACAATCCAAATTGAAATTCGTTTGGCATTTTTTTATAAAATCCCTATTTGACATTATAAAAGTTGCTTCGAGTATTTTATTTATAACTTGTTAATATTATGAATTTTTGTTTCATTTTCAATAAACTGTCCAAATCATAAGAATTTAATATATATAGGTAACTACTGAAGTAGAATTTAGATTGCATGGTTTTTCACTTATTTCAGACAGAAATGTTTAAAATGTAATATTCCACATTCAAGAGTTGAATAAAATAATATATGACGCATTTTTCCTGCATGATCAGGCATAACGTACATTTCTTCCTTTCTATGAATGGAATATACTCTTAATTAGACGTCGGATAACGTGTCAGGGTAAATCAAATAGGGAAAGTAAATAGTCGCCATATCGAGCAGGGTAAGTTTACATAATTGTGAAGAAATTTATAAATTGTAGGGGTGTGGGTCGATTGAATGATGTTACCATATAACTGACCAAGTATTTAGAAGTAAACTGATGCACTGAAAGGTAACCTTAACGTTTATATCGACCTATCCGTAGAATAAAGTTACTTCTGCAAAATCGTTACTTTTGAGGAGAGCGATTTGAAATTTGTCATGCACAAAATCTGCATTAACATTTTTCTTAATTGTTCTAGAGGACTGATTCTTTTCATAAGCATATAAAATACTATTTAGCATTGTTTTCTATAAATAAATTTGCTTAAAAACAGTTTTTTTGGCATTTTTGAGTGTTTATATGCATATGTAACCCATTTACTATGGAAATGTTTACGTCGTATGTACACATATAACCTTATTCTTGGGAAAACTATTAGGATCATGTGTACATATAACTTTGTTTTATGTAAATTAGTATTGTATTCAAAAGTTACATGTGATTATAGTGTACGCTTTGATACAAGACTTAACATGTATTGAGATCTCGTGTTATTCATTTTGAAATCATATACAAACTACTTTGATAAAAATACGTTTTGACAATATTGCTTATTGTTACAAAGACGTGCGCACGGCTCGCCTCCCCGAGAATAAGGTGACGACTGCCGATGTTCCCTTGCGTCCGCGCGGGTCTATACGGCGAATAAAGATACTCGTACGCATATCGCCTTCTTCTTTGGAGAAATAAATCACATGTAACTTTATTCGACTGGTATCTTCGACACTACATAACGTTAAGAAAAAATGATTTTACTAATACAAAATATAGGTCAGCTTAGCTTTATTACTGCAATAAAATCGATTTGGCATCATAATCATATATAACTTTGTTCTTCGCATAGGTCGATATACTCCCATTCCTGTGGCTATGTATTACCGTTTTTGTTTTCTCTCTTAGATAGAGACTTACCGAGCGAACGAATTTTAACAAATTTATCATTCTATTTGTCTTGACTCGTCGAGAGGCAATGGCTGTGAATAAAAATTGGCGATTTGTAGGCCGGAGTAATAGGCGCATGTGGGGTATTAGATGAAAGGCTCGATGAGGAAAGATACAATTAACTATAAAAATATCGACCTATGCGAAGAACAAAGTTATATATGATTATGATACCAAATCGATTTTATTATAGTAATAAAGCTAAGCTGACCTATATTTTGTATTAGTAAAATCATTTTTTCTTAACGTTATGTAGTTTCGAAGATACCAGTCGAATAAAGTTACATGTGATTTATTTCTCCAAAGAAGAAGGCGATATGCGTACGAGTATCTTTATTCGCCGTTTAGACCCGCGCGGACGCAAGGGAACATCGGCAGTCGTCACCTTATTCTCGGGGAGGCGACCCGTGCGCACGTCTTTGTAACAATAAGCAATATTGTCAAAACGTATTTTTATCAAAGTAGTTTGTATATGATTTCAAAATGAATAACAAGAGATCTCAATACATGTTAATTCTTGTATCAAAGCGTACACTATAATCACATGTAACTTTTGAACACAATACTAATTTACATAAAACAAAGTTATATGTACACATGATTCTAATAGTTTTCCCAAGAATAAGGTTATATGTGTACATACGACGTAAACATTTCCATAGTAAATGGGTTACATATGCATATAAACACTCAAAAATGCCAAAAAAACTGTTTTTAAGCAAATGTATTTATAGAAAACAATGCTAAATAGTATTTTACATGCTTAGGAAAAGAATCAGTCCTCTAGAACAATTAAGAAAAATGTTAATGCAGATTTTGTGCATGACAAATTTCAAATCGCTCTCCTCAAAAGTAACGATTTTGCAGAAGTAACTTTATTCTACGGATAGGTCGATATGTAAATAAAAGTGATTATAAAAAGGCAGCCAAATTTTTGACCTATAGAAATGTCTGTCAGGTTACGCAGAAAGAGTCGGCTCGGACTGCAATGGTTGCTTTCCTACTTTAGTTCTTCATACTAAACCGCTCTAGTTTTTTATAAGTATTAAAGTTCGCCATAAGATTTTTGCCATCTGAATCAATTTGAATAACAGTACCTAACGCAAGTAGTGCAATGCAGCTGTGCACACTGGAGGGTGTTCAGTTGGACAATATTCGAATATTCATGGAGTAGTTAGTAAAATAAACAAGTTTAATTTGTGGGTTAAATAAAGTATTTTTATTGTTTTAGTATAACCCAAACTACCCTATTAGTATTGGGACGTTTATGCAATAATAAATTGATTGACTTTCTTCAAAGTGTGACTGAACAGGATATACAGGATAGTTCTGTGACTGAAGAAGGTTACAAAATAATCGCTGATGAACAATTTAATCGCAAATTATTCTTCTTCTAATTCATTCCTAAATAATGAACGATAAGGTTGTATAATAAATGTATGTAAAATGAACAGCGACCACATCAACATGTGGTCGCTGTTAATTTTAAATACAAAAGTCAACACTGTGGTGTTTCCTTTTTCCTACCTAGGTTAAAATGTTGTCATTGAATAAACTTGTGTAGTGATATAAATGTCTGTTGTATCGATGTATTAATAATTTAAAATATCGGAACCCATTTGTGTATGCTATCACCTTTAGTGCAATCACTTTTAGTAATTATTCAATAATTTGTACAGTTATATTTTGCGGTACATACATTGTATAGAGTATTGTGTTATGTTTAGAAATAAGCATGTTCCGTAGCTCACAGAAAAGTAGTGAAAGTTATATCATCTAGTAGAAGTAATTTTGTCTATACGTAATAGGTACTTTTAGCTTATCTCGGCTACATTTTAAACGAATGGGAACGACATTAAATTCCTTGTTAGGTTATCGAAATGATTTTACTTAGAATATTGTCTGTTTTTCTATCTGTCTGCAATTATATACTATTCTTAAGTGTCTGTTACATAATAATCTATTGTAAAATAAACCTCCAAAGATAACGAATGTTTTACATACATGTTGTTTAATCACTGTTGTTAAGCGATATAAGCAAGCTAGACACTTAAAGTGGTAACAATATAATTATACTCACATAGTTCACCACCGGCTGCAGCATTTTCGATTAAACGGAGTAACAGGTGATTGATTGACGGAATTATTTACCGTAGTGTCATCGTCCAAGGCCAAGTTTATGTAGAAACATAGGTACGTACATAATATGCAGGTATATTCGTATTGCAAACAATATTCTTTATGATATGACTCAACTTGAAGTAGCACTCAGTTGATTACAGATGGTCTCTACTAAAGCTTATACATAATTATAAATAGATGCACTAATGTGTTTGTTTACTAGAATGTTAGTCCTACATTAATGTTTGGGTTTGTGTGTGTACTTTGGAAATATATTTATTTATTCTGAAAGTATAAATACCTTTGATATATTACTTTTATGTATAAACGGTCGCTCAGTTTTATATTCTAAGATGCACATAAATTGTCATCTACCTGATTTGCCATTTAAATGTACCAGGTTCTCTTTGAAAAGTGCGTTTAAAAAAATATGGAAGTCTGACTTTTTACAAGTATGTAATTGTGTAGACTAAAAGCACAGATTAGCAGTGTATTGAATTTATCAAAAATCAATGGCCTCTAACTTATACATCGTCTATGAATATTATAATTATATAATTAGAGAAAGTAGATTGTACGAGGTTTTACGGGCATTCTCGGTGTTAAGGTTAGTTTTTCATATTCGTCAGAATAATTAAAAAAACTCTTACTATAACTACTTGTACATAAACAATGGTGTCTAGTTATGTAGTATGATGTAAATAAATGTTTTTGTCAATACATGTCCGCGTAATATAGGTGTTTATAGACTATTAAGAAAAAAAGTTACAAAAACGAGCGTCTAAGTTAGATTCGACGCTATTTTTAAGTTTCGCTCCATAGTTATTCCAAGGTACTGCTTTGTTCAGTAAGCTTGTTTTTTCAGTGATTGGAATATACATAGCTACTATGGCTAACATCTCAACAGCAGCTAGCTACATGTCAACCTAACGCCAGCTATGGATTTATAGTCGGATAATCAATAGTTCCTTTGTTTTTTTATCTTTCTATACATATTCTCGTGTGAGTGGGTAGCCTGCATCTGCCATACTAGGAAATAGTCTGATATCTCAATGGTTAATTAATAATAGAGAAAATATGATTGAGTTATTTTAATGGATGAAAATGTTCAGTGGGAGTTAATTTTAACAACACGTTGGCTTTCTTCTCACTGAATCTATTTGAATTTCCAATATTAAAATCTTATCACCAGTGTTAATATTGTTCATAGCTGCTGGTATTTTTTTTTGTAAATAAATGATGTACCTAGTTAGAGTAAAAATGAATGGTTAAAAGGGTTGTGACACACTAGATAGAAGGATTTTTTGGAAATTTTGAATAATGACAAGAATGTACTATGAAACGAATTATTCAGACTTATGTATGTTAAGAAAAATATAATATATGTCTGTGCTTTGATCTGAAAATTGCATCCCAAATATTGCAGTTGAATTTATTAATTGAAAATATATTTGATTCAAATGAGTAGCTATACTGATTTTTACCGCTTTTTATTAAATTACCACCCGCTGTTGGCGGAGCGGGACACTGACTCAAACCCTTCCGTGCTCCTTCGAACTTCGGCTAACAATTAAGCCGCGTTCACTCTTGAACTCCGCAGCCCTGGTTTATACACGCTTCATTGGATTTAAATTTGGTTGAAGTGATAATACCACTGTGTGTATGTAATTTGAACAAAATTTTTGTGATGGGATGCATTTTACATTGAAAATTCTTTACTTGTGTCTAAGAATTAATTAATGTTACATTGATATTACTTGATGTAATAAATATACATAAATTAAGAAGAGTTTCCTTTACAAGGTACCTACCTCGATTAAAATCCACTAAACTGTGGACATGTTAATAGAGTTAATCATATTCTATATGTCACCCGGCTTTGGCCACCAAAGTGAATCGACGAGAACTAATAAGCTAAATGATATTTATGAAATCAGACAAATATTTTAAAATATCGTTAAATGGCTTACTAGCTGTGACCCCGCCTTCGCTCACGTGGATTTTGTATAGGGGGCTCCTACTAAATTGTTGGTAAAGTACAAAATCATGAATTAAAAAATAAATAATGTATAGGAAAGTGCAGTAACGGAATAATACAAAGTGTGGTTGCTTTTTAAGATTTTTTTCGTCCGAGATCAATTTCGCTAAAAAAGGCGAGATCTCGCGAGAACAAGATTGCATTCCCTTGTGACCATCTATGTCATACCGAGACTCCTCCATGCCTCGGAAAGCACGTTAAGCTGTTGGTCCTGGCTACCATTTGTAGCTCTTTGACAGTCGTTACGGGTCAGAAGCCAGAAAGTCTGACAACCAGTCTAACCAAGGTGTATCATGTTACCCGATAACTGGGTTGTGGAGGTCAGATAGGCAGTCGCTCCATGTAAAACACTGGTACTCAGCTTCATCCGGTTTAGACTGGAAGCCGACCCCAACATAGTTGGGAAAAGGCTAGGCAGATGATGATGATTTAGTTATCATAGTCATATTATTATATGTGTTAGTAGGTACATATACAATGAAACTTAAAAACTGTAAAGAGACGGTCACAGGGCGATCATTAGGTTATATAAGGGATCGTCCGCCGCAGCCCTGCCAGTCAGTCCTACTATCGATCTGCCGACTGGGAAATTTTCATTAGCATTAAACTGCACGTAACTAGAGTATTTCGACAAGATTGAAGATGTGATAGCTGGGCTCTACTTTGGCAAATCCAGGCAATATGTTCGAGGGTAAGGCAAGGTAATTAGGACTGCAGTAAAAATATTCTATAGCGAAATATATGTCACAATTTTCAAGGCGGAGGAAGTGATGATTAAAGCAAAAAAAAATAACCTTTCCTTGGCAGTCGGGTAAAAAGATCTTGTCTTGTCGGTTCTGATGCAAATTAGGGATATCTATCTCTGTCGCACCCGTGACGTTGGATCGACTGTAAAGCTGAGTTAAGACGGATGTTGTCTGTCTGTAGTCTGCGTGAGCTTCGTCGATCCGGTCACTGACACTCATCAGTGTGTAATTTCAACGTTGAGGCAGGCTGGTCTGTGCACACTTCCTCTTAAATTACTGAACTGGTACAAAAGTACATAAATTTATTGAAATAGGGATTACCTAAATTGTTTAATTTATTTATAAATAAGTATGCTTGCGGTCGCAGCTACAAAAGAGATTTTGGGTACTGGCCTCAGTTAAAGGCATCTTAATTTTCTCTTTGAACATCACATAAATAAGGTAAACGATCGAACGATTGGCCACCACGTACCTATATTATAATGTAGATGGCAGATATCGAAGTAAATATTTTAATTTTGATCCTAACAAAAATACAATACGACGATACGCTACTTACATGGTCATCCTTAAGGAAGGCATACCTACTTTTGGGTAGATACCTACGTATACTTAGATTGGCATAGTTACTTACTATTCTATTTTAATTTAACAGACTTCAAAAAAGGAAGTATCAATTTGATCCGTATGTTTCCTTATTACGAATTTCTTAATAGGTATTTGTATATTGTTGAATATTTGATACATTCCAACCTCGGGTGTTATTTGTGTTTCACAAGTTGTAGGAGTTTGTACGAATATTTCTCAGGAACTTATAAGTCGAGTTGTGACGATTATTCTTATTTTTTATTACGTTTACTTCAACTTGCGGTACAGTACAAGTTTCATGGAAACAGTGGTTTACAAAAATGGTCAGGTATATTCAAATGTATGGAAAATAGTCTCGATCGATATTAAAAAAATGGGTATCGTCAAAACCTTCGGCCGTGCTTTACACTAGGGTTACTGTTGTGTGTATTCTTTTCACCGACTTCTAGAGTGATGTTTCAGCAGAATTTTTCCTCTCTTGCTGTATTTTTTGTAAAAAGTTTTTATTACCCTTGAGCCAGACCCAGAAGCTACCTACCTACTTGTAAAATTTTAGCAACTGTGCAAATACATAATTTTGTGGTGTATATAAAATAATTTTGAAGTGGAAAAACATTCATGCGTGAGAGTGTCTCTTAAATTTAAATACCAAATTAAAAAATCTTTTCCGTACGTTCGTGAACGTCTGTCTGCCTGCCTAGGCATACGAGAGCTAAATTATTTGAAACTCAGTATGGCATAAGTTGTAACCGGCGTCGTTACGTCACTCTGATTTAGGCCAAGCGCAGAATGTTCCGACGACCGGCGCGACGGCATGCGGCACACGGTCAGGGCCCGCTTGTCCCTGACCACGGTCAACGGCATCGTTTGAAGGTGCCCTCCGAAACGGAATACACTACTCACAGTCACAACAATGCCAGCGCGCGATCATAACGATGTAGCTACGTAGGTACATACCTAGTGTATGTAGACAGACAGACGCTTACACTTTTTGCATTCTGTTATGCCCGTGAGCAACGTGTTATAGTTAACTATCTATAAACTGGTTAGTCATACTCTTTACATCGACTATTACGCTACAATTTCAATTGTCTGTGTGCATTATATTACGTATTGTTCCTGACAGTATTCTTTCTTGAATAATTAAAATCTTCTTAAAGCTACATAATAATTATAATTCAAATTGCTATGCTGATTCTTTAGCAATACGTCGTGTGCATTCTTGATAAGCATAGTGCAGTTATATTGTGTAGGCAACTGTATGAGTGTTTTGTATATTATACTCAATAAGTAGATAAGAGGGAGTCGCGGGTGTGTGCCAGTGCCGCGTCGAGGCGGGCGGCGAGGTTTTATCTCGTCATTAAGCGCTAAAGGTGACATTGCTCGGTTGTCGACCCAAAAACCGCTTTACTTTTATTCCTATATCGGTTTCGTCTTACTTTTTAAGCTTCTCTCCTATATTATTCTCAGATCTTCGTATTTTGGAATTTTGCCAACTAAACTAGCAAATGGTACTAACTATGGCACAATAATTATGATTAGCCGTGATGTTCTCGAATGTGTCTATATTAATAGCTCGAAGTTATTATTAGTTACGACATTAATGGAATTGCATTGTGTCATTTGTTGTTGAGAATAAAAAAGACACTTATTTCCACTCACGTTAACTGCTACAGATTGTATTGGCAGAAATCCAACGTAGCTATCTACTTATTATATTTTTACGTCTGCAATCAGATATTCAGAATATGAACAGGAAACTATTGTAACTTACGTAATCAGATAAGATTTGTTAGTTGGCGGTCGTTTATCTTTTGGTTCAACTTATGTATTTCATTGATCTGACTATTTCAGAAGTACCTCGTAGGAGGCACAGCGTGTTTTTGCTATCACTGCTCCAGTGTGAAAGTAGGATAGGGCTATAATGACGTATAGTACGACCCCTATTCGCTATGGAATAGGTAAGTCCCGTTTTGACACTTTATGACGTCGTAATCAGGCTCGGCTCAATCGTCAGTAGCCGACAGATTAATTGACTCAAGGTTATGACATATTAATTATTACAGTGTTGCTAACTTTGAGACTGCGGAAAATTAGAGGTGTTTGGATTGAAATTTTTGTTCTAGCCTGGAATTTTTAAATTGAGACGAACTGACAAATTCTTACCACAGTAAAAAGTTGGTGACGTTGGAAATCCTCTCCAACTATAAATAACATTATCAAAACTATGTAACTTACGACATGGTCGCTGACGGGTTGGTCCACTAACTCAAGGTCAGCCAGTATGCTATGTAGTCATCTAAGCTTGGCAGCCCGGATTTTCTTTGGAGGATAACTTCAGAAATGAATTTATTCAGAAATTAAATGGAGTAGTAGTCACCAACATAGCAGATGTCTGGGCCATATCTGCCGCAAGGATGTCAGTTGGAGTAGACGAGTCCTGGAGTGGAGACCGCATATCAGCAAGCATAGCTTTGGTCGCCCTACAACTAGATGGCCAGACGACCTTAAAAGGTGAGTGCGATGAACTATGGACTAAATGCGATAGGCGGATGACCGGATGCTGAGCGTGACTTGGGAGCGGTCTAAACCCCTCCCAGATCAGTAAAATTCGCCGCCCGAGGCATACTCTCACCTTACCCGATGACGCTATAACCCTCTTTCAAGAGAGCAGTAGGTCCACTAGCACTCTACACAAACACAGACCGCGTTCGTATCGACCTCGCCGCCGAGGTCCATCGCGACGACCTTGTCCATGCACTCCCGACCCTAGCTTGACGAGCCAGCCCGCGAGCTGAGCTAATAGCTTTAAAATTCCCGATTATAATAATAAAAATTTATTCTGATCCAGCCTGTCCCTTGCTGTCCTCCCCCAGCGACGCCCTAAGCCGAGGCCCGTACCCCACTAGGGGGTGCCCTTAGCGTGTAGTCGCTTAGTTTTGTAAGTTAAGCCCTGGCTGGAGACCCTAAATTTATTTAAGGCACTTCACAGGCAAGCCCGGTTAAGCAGTCGACAACCTTCTAGGCTGACCTGCGAGATGCCAAACAAAAAAAAAAAAAGGAGAGGTCTAAACTCAGCATTGGGCTGTGCAGTAGACATGTGCGCCGGTCGGCGTGGCGCACGCCGCCGGTCATTTTGGCCACGCCGACGCCGCCGGGTTTTTCATCGGCGTCATCGGCGTCAAAATTCAAATAGTATTTTAGATTAAACGTGTCAATAATATAATAAATAATATTATAACTGCTGCCAGCCTGCCCACACAAAACCTGGACATCGATGTGTCTCCTCCTACAGAGAGGGAGGTAGTGAAGGCTATCCGCAATTTAAAAAATTAGAAAGCCCCGGGATTGGACTTCATCACAGCGGAAATGCTAAAAGCCGACGTACCCACCGCTGCAAACGCGCTGACGCCCCTTTTACGGAATATCTGGTCAGCCGAAGAGTTACCCGACGACTGGAACAAAGGCCTTCTTATCACCGTCCCCAAGAAGGGAGATCTGAGTGAATGTGGCACTTGGAGAGGTATCACTTTGCTCTCGACTCCTTCCAAGGTGCTCTGCCAGATCATCCTGGACAGGTTGTCGGGGGCCGTCGAACCTCTTCTTCGCAAAGCGTTGGCTGTCTTTCGACCCAACTGATCGTGCACCGACCAGATCAACACATTGCGCATAATCCTCGAACAGGCATCAGAATGGCAGAGGGAAATGTACTTTGACCTTTGTGGACTTCGAAAAAGCCTTCGACACGCTGCGATGGAATTGTATCTGGGACCGGCTTCGTGAAATTGGAGTCCCCGAGAAGATCATGACCATAATTAAGGCCATCTACGGGAAATATTCTTGTAGGATGACTCACGACGGCCTCGTCTCGGAGGACATACAGGTCCATGCGGGTGTGCGCCAAGGGTGTCTCCTCTCGCCTCTCTTCTTCCTTGTCGTCCTCGATGGCATCATGAATAATACCACCAAACCAAGCGCCGCGGCATAGAGTGGAGGCTGTCCAACGTCTTGGAAGATTTAGATTATGCTGACGACCTATGTCTATTGAGTCACACACGCGCCGACATGCAAGCCAAATTGGACGACCTACGGCGAGAGGCTATGGAGACGGAACTAAAAATTAACATCCGGAAGACCCAGGAAATAAGATGCGGAGTGTCGTGCTCATTACCGTTGATTATCGGTACAGAAAGGGTGGAAAGGGTCCACAAATTTACATACCTCGGCAGTGTTGTGTCAGAAACAGGAGGGACCGAAGATGACATCACTTCGAGGATTGCCAAGGGGAGAGCAACCTTTGCACAACTCCGTCCTGTGTAGCAATCGCGAAAACTGACCAGGAGAGTTAAACTCAAGATATTCCGGTCCAACGTCAAAACCGTACTGCTGTACGGATGTAAGACGTGGAAAGTCACAGAAGACATCTCGCGTAAACTCCAGGTCTTCGTCAATCGCTGCCTTCTTCGTATTCTCGGTATTTACTGGCTGTATGAAAAGTTATTTTGTGTATTTTGAGAAGTCCATATATGCATAGTGGTATTACTTAAATGGAAAACCAAACAAGTGCGAGTCGGACTCGCGCACCGAGGGTTCCAAACTTTGAAAGGAGAATTAAATGCAGTTAAGTCGCAATTAGCTTTTTTTTCGGCATCACAATTAAGTTTGTTTATAGAGGAAAACTGCTGATTTATGTTACTTCCAGCAATCTGAAAGGTCGTAAAGGACAATAAGGGAAAAAAAGATAAAAAAAATCCAAGTGTGTGTCTGGCTCGAATACATCTCTTTTGCGCTTCTTTATCTGTACAGTTGCCTCAAATAACACAATACTTTAAAAGTAGTTCAACATAGCCGTGATATGCTATACGAATAGTTGAGCTACTGTTTGCCGAACCATATGTAGGGCATATGATCAGGTATTTATTTTTGTACTTAATCAATATGTGTAAAGTATTATCTTAGTGTAACATCTACTTCTTAATTTGTATTAATGACAAAATTTATGTTCATGTTAGATATTTTAATAACTTTGAGTATTCCTAAATTTCATGAGAATAGTTTTACTGGATTTAATATGTAGTCTTACAAACCTCTCTTAGCTATCGAAACTTTGTCTTTCAAGTCAACCTGTCAAGTCAAAATGATGTTTGTCAGAAAGGGACAATATCGTACAATAGCTAAAAGACGCATTCATCCCTAATTTCCGTGTAGGGGAGATAACATAAAAATATATTTTTCAAAACTTTATTTACTTTATCGGCGCGTGACCAGTATGCATTTATCCATACTAATTTACAGCTTTGCGACATGGCTAAACTAAGTAAGTATAATGATTTTTTGTTGACTACGGACCCTAAAAAGTGGGGAGAAATGGGGATTTACAATCTGTCTTAGGGCGGATTCGACCAAACAGGAATAAATTTTATTCTCGGCGTAAATCGCTTATTACTCGAGAATAAATCAATTTCACGTTTAACCAACTACAATTCAAGGAATAACGAGTCTATTCGAGAATAGTTAACTATACCACCATTTTGCATGGAATAAGAAGCTAATTCCAGGAATAAAAAAAATGTCATTAAATGACAGCATAATTCACTGTCATTTTTTTTATTAATTTAAAGGGCTTTATCGTTTGGCAGCTACTTTTCCACACTATACGACAAATCAGAGTTGACATGAGTTATGCTTCTGCAACCTCCCATTTGTAAAACAACTTTTTTTGGCCGCGTATTACATTCGTTCACATTCACTTCGCTATTCGTGAGTAAGCAACTCCAAGTATAGCTATACGCTAGATTGCATGGAAAAACGACTGATGATTTAGTCGAGAATAAAATCGTGGTATATATTATTTTCCGTATAGTTATTCTTGTATAAATTCAGGTTTGGTCGAATCTACCCTTAGTGTGAGAGCATGTGCATAGTTACGAGATCATGTGGGATACCGGATATCCTTTGATTTTATATACTTACATCAGTCAATGGGGGCATCATATAAAAGGGCTTGATATGCACAATCAACTATATTTTTTTGTTTACTTACCAATATCTTTTAACTTTTCGAAGTAATAATAAAAACACTTACCGGATATATAGATATATAAAGTGTTTGAAAGCAGTGCAAATTATTCTAAAAAACATTGATACTGTTGTCAACTTACATTATACCGTAAGGAGACCTTTATAATGTACAGAATAACATAAATTATGGAAACTAACCAATGAACGGCTAATGTAACCTCATTAATATTTTTTTTTTGTGTTAGTGATGTGAGTAGGTACAAAGTTTCTTTTGATAACAAATATCCATTAAAAAACCTATCTTCTTTGACCCAATAAATTTATACTTACTGTGTGTTTATTCAGTATAATCCTCAAGATATCATTTGGGTAAAGTCGTGCGAAGATAATTATAATGTTGATTAGATTCCATAGAGATAATAAATATTTGGCAAATAAAATCAGCGTTTCACGTAGGCAAGATAATAAGAATTTATCTTTTAAGGTTTAAAGTACCTACTTAGTAGTTATTAATCTACAGATTACAGATTCAAAGTAGATGTTATTTATATCTAGTTTCTACCTAAAAGCACTAACGCGTTTTTGGCCCACAACCATTGATATAAAAACTACATATAAGTCAATGCCCACAACGCACTTGCCACGAAATGGGTTTAACTACTTACACCAAATTGTTGGTAGCACCTGCATGCTACAACTTGGGAAGATCGTCTTATAGATAGTGGACACAGTGATACCGTACAAGAAAATGAATGCAAAGAAAATGTGGTGAATTGTGTAGGTTATAATTACAGTTAGGTACAATGGACTCATCTACTTCATTTGCTAGTCAGGTCAAAGGTGACTAAGACTACTTGACGTACATATCTGAGCAATAGAACATTTCTTTACTTCGGCAATCGGGTAAAAGGAGCACTGTTTCGCATGCAGTCTTTTTCGAATGAATGAAAAAATACTTTTTTTCTTAGAAAACAAGTCCATGGCCCCCTGTGAGCAGCTCGGTAAATTGCAACAATTAATGAGGATTTGATGTCAGTGATCTTGTAAAGTTCGTATATACACAGGCTCCATTTAGTATCCTATCTTTAGTACCAAAAGCTAATATTCTTCGGTTTCCGTTGTGATTTTAAAATTAATTCCTTGGGTAATAGCCGATAGGTACCTGTCGACTGTCGAAGCCATTCATCTATCGGTATCTTTCTATCAACGCACCGTAACATCGTCTGGCTAAACTTTTTATCCGACTGCCAGGAAAGTATTATATTTCGTACAACAATAAGTATATTATCAGTGATATATAAAAATAATAAATTCAAAGTATACATATTTTACTGTAGACATTAATCGTCTGCTTAATCCTCTACGACCTTAACTATTTATTTATTTATTTATAGCTTTATTTTATCCCTTACATAATAGTTCTTACATTTGTTTTATATATTTTTGTGCATTGTGTTCTTATTTATGTATTAATGTTAGTTTTAGTACTTAAAGTAAGTTAGTATTGTTAGGTGTAAGGGCCGCCTTTTGCGGTGAAAGCTTCCTCCAAACTGTTCCAAGTGGCTCTATCTTTCGCCAGTCTAGGCCACAGGTTTCCAGCTATTTGTACGATATCGTCACTCCATCTTTTAAATGGTCTACCCTTTTTAGGGTTCCGTAGTCCGACAAGGAACCCTTATAGTTTCGCTCTGTCCGTCTGTCTGTCTGTCTGTCTGTCCGCGGCATAACTCCGTGGTTTTTGTTATTGGAAAGCTGAAATTTGGTATGAATATGTATATTGATCACGCCGAGAAAGTGGTAAAATACAATTTTGAAAAATTTTTTTTTTAGGGTAGCTCCCAAACATGTAAAGTAGGGATGAATATTTTTTTTCTCGCGTACCCCTTCGTGTAGGGTATCGTTAGATAGGTCTTTCAAAAATATTATGGGTGTGTGAAGACCATTTTTCAGTTAAGCGAGCCATTTGCGAAATTTCTAGATTTTAAGTGAAATTTTTTGTTCGATACGAGTTACCCCCCCCCCTCTAACTTTTGAATGGCTGTACCTAGAAATGTGAAAAAAATCACAGACGTAGTACATGTAATGAAATTATAAGGAAAACTTTCACGGCTAAGTAGGCTTAACCGGTTACAGAGCTATAGTCGACTAACTAACTCCTACTACGGAACCCTACTGCGCGTGGCCCGACACGCACTTGGCCGGTTTTTTTTCTTTTCTTGTATATTAGATACCAATTTGTGATTATTTGTGACCATCTTTCATCCATCACTCTCTGTATATGACCTGTCCATTGCCATTTCAGTGTCAGTACCTGTTTCACCACATCTCTCGCCTTTATTTTGTCTCTTATCAGTGAACTTTTGACTCGATTTTTAGGGTTCCGTAGTCCGACAAGGAACCCTTATAGTTTCGCCATGTCCGTCTGTCTGTCTGTCTGTCCGCGGCATAGCTCCGAGGTTCTTGATACTAGAAAGCTGAAATTTGGTATGGATATGTATATTGATCACGCCGAGAAAGTGGTAAAATAAAATTTAAAAAAAAATTTTTTTTAGGGTAGCTTCCAAACACGTAAAGTGGGGATGAATATTTTTTTTCTCGCGTACCCCTCCGTGTGGGGTATCGTTAGATAGGTCTTTCAAAAATATTATAAGTGTGTGAAGACCATTTTTTGGTTAAGCGAGGCATTTGCGAAATATCTAGCTTTTCAGTGCAAATTTTTGTTCGATACGAGTTACCCCCCCCCCTCTAACTTTTGAATGGCTGTACCGAGAAATGTAAAAAAAATCACAGACGTAGTACATGTAATGAACTTACAAGGAAAACTATCACGGCTAAGTAGGCTTAACCGGTTACAGAGTTATAGTCGACTAACTAACTCCTACTACGGAACCCTACTGCGCGTGGCCCGACACGCACTTGGCCGGTTTTTTCAATTTGATGTTCATATAACTACGTTCGATTCCTCTTTGACAGCTTCTTATTTTATGTAGTGTTGATGTTTTTAGAGTCCATGTTTGGCATGCATAAGTAAGAACTGGTGAAAGGCAGATGTTCATCGCTTTTGTTTTTAATTTTGTGGGTAGATTACCTTTGAAGATTTCTTTCATAGCCCAGTATTTTTTCCATGTAGCTTTGACTCTGCGTTCGATTTCTTTTTCCGTACAGGATTTTATTGAAATTAGATGTCCAAGATAAATATACTCTGCTACATATTCTACGGGTATTGACTGTACAGAAATAGGTATATTTTCACGATTAGTCATAATTTTCGTTTTGTCCCAGTTAATTTGTAGCCCGATGGTTTCGCTGTAGTAGTTGAGAGATCGTATCATTTGGTTTAATTTGTACGGGTCCTCCGACAATATTACTATGTCGTCGGCAAACCTGAGGTGTGACAAATGCGACAAACTGGCCGTTGACTTTTATTCCC
Source organism: Pyrrhia umbra (assembly GCA_963891755.1). Taxonomy (NCBI): domain Eukaryota; kingdom Metazoa; phylum Arthropoda; class Insecta; order Lepidoptera; family Noctuidae; genus Pyrrhia; species Pyrrhia umbra. Next base: position 6,067,690 of record OY982930.1, read on the forward strand.
ATGTCACTCCAATCGAGATTTCGGAAGACAGATTCTAGAACTGCAATGAAAAGCTTTGGGGAAAGCGGATCTCCTTGCTTTACTCCCCTCTCGACTGGAAATATTGGTCCTCTTGTATCTAGGCGTACTCTAGTTGTGCTTTTTGAGTAGATCGCCTTGATAAGTTCGATATATTCGTGGTCTAATCCTTGCTGGTTTAAGGCCCACCATATGGAGTCATGTGAAATGGAATCGAAGGCTTTTGAGTAGTCTATGAAAGCGACGTATAATGGTAGTTCATACGAACGACCTTAACTAATGATTAAGTAAAACTGTACTACTACCTAGGTACCTCACTCAGGTGGTCTGATAGTAAGCTGACAACCCATGACGAATATTATAAACAAATGGTATTCGTATGACAAATGGGAATTATGGTTTAATTTGGTCTTACTAAGATATTTGTCACCTAAATACTCATCACCAGACCTTAAAAACCTAAAAAATTGAACCAGCCCAGTGCGTGTCTCTGAACCCGGTAAAGCCAACCCAGCCTTAATAGTTTTCCAATGAAGTTTGTTATAAGGGATCCTATGTCTGTGATGTTTTTGCATTTCTAGGAACAGCCATTCAGAAGTTACAGAAAATGGTGTTTACACGCCTAGGTACTATTTTGCAAGACACATGTATATTTTGGAAGCCACAATTATGTTTTCGGAATATTTCTGCGTTACATGTCATGTTTTTTTTATAACAGACGCGTCTAGTCTATCTATAATATAACTAGCTTCCCGCCAGCGGCTTCGCCCGCGTGAGTTAAAAAATGACCGAGTTTCATACAAATTTTGCCCCCTTTTTCACCCCCTTGGGGTAGAATTTATCATAATCCTTTCTAAGCGGATGCCTACGTCATAACAACTACCTGCATGCCAAATTTCAGCCCGATCCCTCCAGTCAAAGACTATATAACCACTTGACTGCGCATACAGTGCCCCGATGCACGAAAACTATTAGCGATTTGTCGCCTATGCAGAGAGTACACTACTAATAACCACTTTAGTTGTGTCCAAGGATTAGACCTGTAAGCACGCTAAATTAATTTAAAAAAAATCAAGTTTTATGCAATTATAAAGCATTAAAATGCCTTCATGCGCGGTGAAATGGTGTGGGAAACATTCCAAGATATCTAATTACAAAAAGGATGGCATAACTTTTCATCGGTAAGTAAACAGTAAGAAATATTTTTATTATATAATATGATTATGAGCCACCGCGGGGGTCTTGTTAAAATGGTCGTTGGGTGATCGAAGCACACGGTTGAGCCGCACGTTGATGTCTTTTGGAAAAGTCTCGTTCTTTCACTAGACAATTCTCTTGTATTTTTATCGTAAAAATCAATCAATCAATCCCAAACAAATCAATCCCTTTGTATTTTTATCGTAAAAATCTGTGCTGTTACCTTTAATGGCTGAAGTCAATGTCGATAATAATAAAATTAAAATTAATATTTTTTTATATTTTTATAATTAGTCTTTGTAATAAAAAAAACTGTTTACTTTTAACTTAGTCGGCGTAAGCAAAATACATTGATAAAAAAGTGCATAAACGCTACCACTCAATGAATCAGGCGAGTTGTGGAGGGGAGCGGCTTTTATAACAACGCAGCGAGCGACAAGAGGTCCCTCTCACCCGCCCTGATAAATCTGTCGCCTTCGACGACGAGGATAAAGCTGAATGCCTAGCCGACAGTTTAGAGGCCCAATGCTCACCAAGCTCCCAACCAGCAGACCAAGCTCATCTCTCCAAGGTTGACGCCGAAGTCAAACGTAGGTCCTCCTTACCGCCCGTTGAAGATCCTGATGATCCCCTTCCTCCCATCACCTCGGACGAAGTACTCGAAATCATCAGAAATCTCAAACCCCGTAAAGCCCCAGGCCCAGACGGCATCACAAATAGGGTTTTTAAAATCCTGCCCGCCTCCCTCATAATGCTCATGACCGCAATCTTCAATTGCGCCATGAGCCATAACCTATTTCCACAAGAATGGAAAGAGGCAACCGTTATCGGTATCCCTAAACCCGGTAAACCGAAGTCGCAACCCTCGAGTTACCGACCCATCAGTCTCCTCAATGTATTCGGTAAAATCTACGAGAGGCTTATTTATAAGCGTCTCAAAGACTACGCTGAAGCAAAGAGTCTCATTCCCGATGAACAATTCGGTTTTCGAACCCAACATTCCTGTATCCAACAAGTCCACCGCATCGTGGAACATATAAGTGTTGGCTTCCAACGACGACGGGACATGATGACGGGAATACTATTCTTCGACATAGCGAAAGCTTTCGACAAAGTCTGGCACAATGGCTTAATATACAAGCTATATCAACTCGGCGTGCCAGACCGTCTCGTGCTCATCGTTCGAGACTTCTTGTCGAACCGCTCATTTCGCTACCGCATCGAAGGAGCACTATCCTCGCCCCACCCCATACAAGCAGGAGTCCCTCAAGGCTCTGTCCTATCCCCCCTCATCTTCACGCTATTCACTAGCGATATCCCAAAGAGCAAAAAGGCTCAATTAGCACTATTTGCCGACGACACGGCCATATACTACACTGGCACCAGCCCAGTGGCCATAGCTCGTAATCTCCAAATCGCCGCCAACGCCCTAGGCAAGTGGTTTAAGAAATGGAGAATCGAGGTAAATCCCGACAAGAGTCAGGCAGTTCTCTTCTCGAGACCGCGCCGAAATCCACCCCTACCCAGTCCCATCACCATGTTTGACAAGCCGATTCCTTGGAAAGAGCAAGCCAAATACCTAGGTGTGATACTTGATCGTCACCTCAACTTCGGAGAGCACATAAAGTCTGCCCGCTCTCGAGCGGCCTTCGCTCTCAGTCGCCTCCACTGTATGTTAAATGCACGTAGCAAATTGTCACTCAAGTGCAAATTGCGCATCTACACCACGTGCATCCGCCCCATTATGACATATGCTTCCGTTGTGTTCGCACACTCAAAGCCATACCGTCTCCATAGAATGCAGACCCTCCAAAACCGTTTCTTACGAAAAATCACAGGGGCCCCTTTCTACGTACGAAACGAAAATCTCCATCTCGATCTCAAACTGCCCACCATCCAGCAGTTCATGAAACGTGCCGCCAAGCATTACTTTGATGCTGCCGAAAAGCATCCAAACCCTCTGGTCGTCTCGGCCGCCGGATACGCACCCTCCCAGATCAGTAAAATTCGCCGCCCGAGGCATACTCTCACCATACCCGATGACGCTATAACCCTCTACCAAGAGAGCAGTAGGTCCACTAGCACTCTACACAAACACAGACCGCGTTCGTATCGACCTCGCCGCCGAGGTCCATCGCGACGACCTTGTCCATGCCCTCCCGACCCTAGCTCGACGAGCCAGCCCGCGAGCTGAGCTAATAGCTTTAAAATTCCCGATTATAATAATCAAAATTTATTCTGATCCAGCCTGTCCCTTGCTGTCCTCCCCCAGCGACGCCCTAAGCCGAGGCCCGTACCCCACTAGGGGGTGCCCTTAGCGTGTAGTCGCTTAGTTTTGTAAGTTAAGCCCTGGCTGGAGGCCCTAAATTTATTTAAGGCACTTCACAGGCAAGCCCGGTTAAGCAGTCGACAACCTTCTAGGTTGACCTGCGAGATGCCATACACAAAAAAAAAAAAAAAAAAAAAACGACAAGAGGTATTGCGACTCTAGCAAGCGCACCGTTCACAACTCTTGTATAGTGTTAATTTTGATAATTGTTAATTTACTTTAATTACGTTGAATTGTTATTAATAAACTTGTTGTATGTCAATATTTTCTTATAAAAATATAAGAAGTCGGCTCTCCCTCGCCAATATCTGCATCGGAACCTTCCTGTTCCGATGTACATGTTTTCATTTTAGATTTCCGAAGATTCCGGAACTTAAATAAAAGTGAATAGATACTACTAATAGATAATACCGATTATTTTATTAGATCGGTTTTAAAATAATTGATCGGGTATAATTTATTCCCGGATATTGATTCTCATCAATTTGAAATAGAATCAACAAATCAATTAATTGAATTAGCAAGATGCATAATTCAGAAATAAATAGATGCTCGTTTATCATTTTTTACAAAAACAATCAGGACCCTAAAACTTTAATTCGGAAAACATATTATGTACCAAATTAATTCATTTTAAAAATCAATAATAACAGGATATTTTTTTTTTTGTAATTGTTTTTTTTTATTTGTTTATTACAGGTTGGTTTTAAATTATTTACAATATATACATTCATTGATTAAATACTATTTGATAATATTTTAATTGAGTATTTTTCTTAATGTTAAAATCCATTTTATCGATATCGTCTATTTTCCCTTAATCAAGCACAGCAGCCCTAACGGTAGGCGTCTGCGCAGTTTGACCTTGAACCGACCAATTGCAGCCGCGCATTTTTCCTCGTCCCCCGGCCCGCAGTGGTGAGTTGTGTTCTTAGAAGAAATCGGCCTATAAGCTCTCAAGTGGATAATTTCTCTATGCCTCCAGTGGTTTGGGCTGTGCGTTGATAGATCACTGTGTCAGTCAGTCAGTCACCTTTGAGTTTTATATATATTTAGATCGGCCTGATAACAACCTAATTATAATTAATATTCATAGATTTACATAGCTGCCCTGTTAGGTACTGTCCCGTACTGTTATCGAATTAACGTATTACTTAGGCGCGCAGCTACAATATTATTGCACAATAAATATTGCGCAATGAAATGTATGCTACCTCGATCTCTGTGTATGTTTACAATATTGTTGGAATTCCATAATATTTGTATACGTTATGGTCGTAAGACATGGGCTTCTCAACACATGTGTTAAACACAAGCGTATGTTTGTATGTTTGACCGCGTATTTCTCGGGAACTATACGTAGGATCGGGACCATTCTTCTTTATTGGGTTACATTTACTTCAAGTTAGAGAACAGTGCAAGTTTTATCAAAACCGGTTCAGTCGTTTTCAAGATATGGACAGTTACGTGTCTTCCGATCACTGACAAAACACTTAGTTTTGTTAGTGCAAAAGTGGTAGAAGATACACGAATGTATGCGGATATTCGACCAAAACTTAAAAAAGGGAAAAATAAATTAGTTTCAGCTAACAAAACGCTCTGGGAGTCAGTGCCAAAAATACACACAACTTACTTAAACACCGACTTCTAGAATGTTTTAGCACAAACTTATTTATTTTTCTCTTTATTTGTTTTGGAAGTGGTTTAATTTTAAGTATTAGAAAAACCCTTAAAGTTTCGCTTTGTGTGTCTGTCTGTCTGCGGCTTAGCTTGGTGCAAGTCATATTATCCTAACTAAAAAGTGTAAAATTAAAAACCTCAACAAACACGACTGCTAGAAAAGTTCACAAGAATAAACAAGTCCAGAAGTACAACAGTCAAGATCAGGACCAATTATTGGGGAAATTCGTGCCTGTTTACTTATTTAATGGATTCCGCGGCGCGTTTTCGCCCCCTTGGTATGAGATTTTTTATAGTTTTGACCCAGGTTTGCAAAGTTCCCTTAGAAAGCGAGTGAATCCGTGGGAAACAGCTATTATGTATTTATAGCACATTACACTTTTAATATTAAAGAAAGGAAATTTATTTAAAAGAAAGTATTTAAATTATTTACAATACGAAAAAAAAGTAAGTATAAAATGAAATAAAGTATAATATTAAATGAAAAATGGAACTTTAATTTTCTACAAGTGTGTGGAATTTATATTAAGTCTATTTAGCCGATGGCAGAACAATTATTTTAAAATGATCGCATGCAGCAGACCTCCAGGATCACTCATTGTTACGACATGGAATAGTAACAGGATCGGAAAAGAAATGGTAAAGAGCGCAGAAGCACAGAAGTCTGTAATAATTAAAAAGTTTCCATTACATACAGTTATAAACCTAGGAAAAAACTAGAAGATTACACAACTTATTGACACGTAGTTACTCATTGCATTCGCAACATTGTTGCATCTATCTACATTCATGAGATTACCAATAAAACAACCTAGGTACTAGACGAACTTTTAAATTGAGAAAAATGATCCGTATGTATCGTACGGAAAACAGATTTTCCATCGACATAGACTGTAGTATCATAAACTGTTCTAAGAGAGATTCCTTGGCAATGTAAATTGGCTCGGAAATGAGTACAGTTATGGTTCAGAATAGCTTGTCTCGTACCGTCGTAACGCCCACACAAAAGTAGCCGACCATTGAAATCGATGGATGCAGCCGGCTGGGGAACGCTGCTGGAGCGGCCGGGAGCACCGCGCGGTTGCTTGGCAACCAACTGCTGGCGCGTGTTATCATACTCTACGACTGATACTCATTTCATTTTCACATTGATATAAAGGCGACAATTTAAGATAATACACCGAACTATATTAACAACGATTTAGTCGCTTATTATAGAAGAATTTATTATCAAGGAAGTACCTACTGTTATTAATATAAAACTCAGCTCGTGTCTGATAGAGATTAAACTAAACAATGTTTTATTATTTTGTCATGAACTTTAAGGTGGTCAGGTGATGTGAAGTGACTTGATTGCGAGTTTTGTTCGATACCTAAGCTGTTGTTTAGCCGCCCGCGCCCTTGGCACGCGCTCCCGGTCGCCTGGGTGACGTGCGGTGAGACACGACCTTGTTCCAACTTTTCGCAATTTTGCTACAATTTTGTATTCCAATATCGAATATCTATACTTGCGTGGTCATTCAAAGCGAATGACTAATTCAATACACTGTCCGAACCTACTTTTATTTACTTTCTAGTTACATACAAAATGCTTTGTCCTGAAAGACTGACGGATCAACGCACAGCCTGAAACTTGAAGGGTGTGTTCGTTTAAGAAAGGATTTTCCAAAACTACGCCTTTGGGGGGTTCTGTCATTTTTTAATTTGAATTCGTATAATCCACGTGGACGAAGCCGCTGGCGGAAAGCTAGTGTGTAATAATTGGCTTAGATTTACTTACGTTAGTAAACAAAATTTTCATGAGAGCTTTTCTTTGAAGGTTTGCATTTTTTTGTTTTCACATAGTTTCGTAGATATTTTTTTATTTATCTAGTTCCGTAGATAATTTATTAGCTAGGTACCTACCTATTTACGATTTTAAAATAAAGATCTTGTCGGTATAAATATAGATAGAAAGCTACCTATCTAACAGATAACCATGTTTCTTCAACTCTGTCAAAACATTCCTTTTACTTATAATCTTCCACTATGTTTTGCTTTTCTCAGGTCTCAGACTAAAACCACATTGCTTCGGGCATTATAACGGAAACGCTGCCTACCATGCATCTGTCGTTTTACTGCACCTCATAATCGTGAAATGCAATAACTTGTTACTAATGTATTATTTGAATTAGCTATAGCCATTGATGTGTCTTTTATTTCAGTTGTCAAATCGTTTGTGACGTAATATTGTGTACTGGTTTTAGCTGTCAACAACATCGTATATTATAATAGGGTGTGTCTGGGCTGGTGCAGTGTGCAATGTTTTGCGCTGCATATTATGCGGGCTATGCAATATGTATGATGTGTAATATAGTCTAGTGGGCAGGGGACGCTGAAAAGGGTGTCTTGGGGCTTGTGCATTCAATTTAAATTGCTCATACATTTAAATTGTTGCAATTTTGTATTGCCATAGCATTGCATGCGTTTATCGTCAAATTATCACCTTTTAAGGAGTGCATTTTTTCTAATGGAACGTTTTTAGATTTTTATTTAAATAAATTTATACAAATAGTTAGGTACATGACTAGATAAAGTTCTAATTTACGTAGGTACCTAGTGGAGTGTTCTGCCATTTTATGTGACGCATGTTATTACTCAGGAATTCGTTTAAGTTTAAAGTTATAGGTCGTGGTTTAGGTAGGTCCCCTCTCCCCTTTTGTGTGAAATTAAGTGAATAATAATTGCGGGCAAAAAAAGTTGTAAAATTTTACAACTTTTAACATCTATACCACAGAATACATAATAGTACAAGTACAGAAGACCCACTTTGAAAAGTCATCTAAAGAAATATAGACTTTAGCTACGATACTATTAAGTTCAATTCAGATCGCGCAGCGCGTAATTACCTACGCTTATAGCTACCTAGAAGTTGCGTCTCTTTCTAGCGCGTAACTCTTTCCCTTTCTGACGAAAACAGGGTTGTCTCCTTTAAAAAAATAAATGAATCTAATTACTGAATTACAATTTTTGTAGTACTCTAGAGAACAAATGAAAACGTAAGGTAGGTGTTAACAGTACTTTAATTCTAATACATATGTGCATACATACCTACTTACGTTTTCGATACTTTCACGAAAAGAGACACAGGCCTTATATTACTCAAATAATGTTAAATTACGCCGCCTTACTATTAATACCTTTGTCAACAAAAGAAGTTTCAAATCGTATCACACGGTCACCGGAATGACTTACGATGCAAACGTCTATAACTATCAGGGGGTGATTAGGGATCGATACTGATGCCAAAAATGCAATCAGTAAAATGTTTGTCTGTCTGTCTGTCTGCATAAACTTTATAGAAACAAAAACTACTCGACGGATTTTAACCAAACTTGGTACAATTATTTGTCATACTCCTGAGATTTGTTATATTATACTTTTCATCACGCTACAATCAATAGGAGCAGAGCAGTGAAGGGAAATGTTGTCATTTTGTTTAAACGCGCTAATCTCAGGAACCGCTGGTCCGATTTAATTCTTTCAGTGTTAGTGTGCGTCCATTTATCGAGGAAGGCTATAGGCTATATATCATCACGCTAAGAATAATAGGAGCAGAGCACCACTATTCCACGCGGACGAAGTCGCTGGCAGAAGCTAGTACGAAATAAGCGTTTAATCTAAGTACATCTCTATACGCTTAAGGTAGCTCAAAATAACTCACCTTCTACGCGTTATTGGTGTGAATATTTATTAGAAAAATCCTACTTGTTCGCAGAACTTAAAACGGTAAACAAGCAGCAATGCACTTAATTGAGTTCGCATAATGTAATGCTGGTTACCTAATCGAGTAATCGCCATCCTCACCTTCAAGCCACGCCCCTGCCGCGACTGGTCGCTGCGCAAGACACCTTGCCCTTGATAACAGGTCTTTGACGGTTAATATTTAGCATGTAAAACTACTCAAGGTAGTTGCTTGCTAATTTATTAGCAGACTGCTTCCTTTTAAAGCGGTTTTTTTATTCCCATGCCATTTTAACGTAAAACAATGCCACCTTCAACCTGGTTAAAAGGAGTTTGAGCTAATAAGTTTGATTGGATATGTTTGAAAATTCTGCATTGGTTTGAACTTAGTTGCACTGATTTTGACTGAATAGAAGTTTAACAAAACACAGGATTTCAAAACATACTAAATATGTTCTATTGACGGATGACACATTCCCGGATTTCACATATCTGACGCTGCGATAAACCCTTTTGCTAGTTTACAGTAGAATGTATTCTGTTATGACTGTACTATGCTAACTGACATTTAATTAATGGTTGTGTCACGTTGCGGTCCACGCGTTTGCATGACAGCGTGCGCGTGCGACCCATCCTATGTCCGTAAAGAGTACTACAAACTGAGTTCTTGGAAAAGAAGGGCTGGCCAGCTAGTGGTCGTATAATGATGATAAAGTATAATAAGTGTCTACGTCATCAATTTCCACAACGTAGGTACATACACATAGATAAGATACGAATCATATTATCGTACAATCTTAAAAAAATGTAATGTTTTTACTATAAGAATAGTGAATGGTTTGTGGAGGAATACTGCACAAACATGGAGCAAATGTAACATGGAACATATGTAAATGTATACTTAGGCTACTTATTGTGTTATGATTAGGAGTAGGTGCCTACCTACTAGGACATGGGAAAGTATGGACATAGTATAAAAAGGACAAAGTATGTTATCTTCATACAAATGAACCGCGCGCGGCTTGTATGTGTGCGCCATAGTATCTATGCGTCGCCGCACGCACACTCAGACAAAATCTCGACCCGTTTCTCAGTGCGCCAGTCGGGGCTAACACCGCACAAAGTTCACGCGTCACGGCTTTTCGGCACCGCTAAATAAATGAAAAATGTGTGATAATCGCAGGAGAACTTATTGCTGTATGTTTAGGTGTCTAAATAATTCATGGATTCCAGATTTATCTCTGTTCTGATTACCTACTAAACAAGAAAGGTAAGCAAGTCACTTATTCTAGCATTTAATTTTAATTTGGTGATGAGATACAGACAAAGTAGGCAGGCCTACTGTCCCACTAGAATGTATTAGGTACTTTTGATCTTTTAATAAAATTGATATGCCGCTATTGCTTTGTTTACGTTTCGTCATGCCGATTTCTCAGTATTGTAGGCAGGTATAGTAACTAATAGTACGAGAGCCCACGACCAAAATTTTTGTCTCATAGCAATACGGCCAAAACCGCATCAAATCGATAGATACGATTATCCTGAACTCGAAAATACCAATATCAGACATTTTCCGCGTAGCGTTTGATCTGACCGAATTTTCAAAATTGTCAAAGAATTTTACCGAACTGCATCATAGCAATATGTCTGATTTGCAGACTGTAGTTGAATGATAGTTCTGAGATACCGAAAACATATTTTTCAGACGTTAGTTGTGTAGCGCAAACCCGTAAAATCACTTAAAAAAAATAAAAATGAGACAAAAAAAATGTCTCATAGCAATACGTCTGAAAATCTTTTTTATTAGTAAATTTTGGTTATTTGATGCGAACAAAACAATTTTCAGACGGAAATGTGAACGCATTAAATTTTGAGACCGTTTTGAAAATGTTAACAAATTTTACCGATCGGTATCATAGCAATATGTCTGAAAATTGTTGGACATGATAAAATAAGTTGTCCACATGTGCAAAAAATTTATATCAGACAAATTAAGTGTAGCACCTTCTCTATCAGACAACTTTTCGATACTCAGATATCATTTAAAAATCGTATTGAGGCATCTTGAATTTTCTGTTACAAACTAATGAATACGTTGCGACCCTGAATTTATTAGATGATAATTAACAAAGAATTTACCCGAAACCGTAACATTGAAGTTGAAGGACTGAAATAAATAAATTTAATTAAATAAATAAAAATTTAAATTTAATAATAAATTTAAAAAAACATTTAACAGAGGCGTCGGCCAGGCGACTCCGAAACGTTATTTTCGTTTTTGGGAGTATATGCTACACTTAAAGTGTCTGAAAACAGGTTTTTGGTAATCATGGCAGCAATACGAAAAGTTGAAAAAAAAAATTATCCGTATTGCTATGATACAGGTCGGCTAAATTTGTTGACATTTTCAAAAATGCGCTCAGGCTATATGCTACGCGCAAAATGTCTGAAAACAAACTTTTTCGTAATACAATTATAAAATCTATGTACATTTTCACTATCAGACGTATTGCTATAATACCGACTGTCTTTTTTTTTTGACACAGCAGAAATGGCCTCCCACGCAGTTGCTACACTTTCGACCGTTACTACACACCTAGTCGGGTTCAGAATCATACAATCTAACGATTTTATAGGGTTTTTGCCGTATTGCTATGAGACATGGTTTTGGTCGTGGGCTCTCGTACTATAAGCACCTACTTACAGTTATAAAATCGTAATTTAAAATAATTGACGAATTGTGAATCAGACAAATAGAGCAAAATTCGAATCGCAACCGTTCATAACAACAGAACAAAAAATGATTATATGTAGTCTAAGAGACAGGCTTTAGTTTCTTTAGTTTAGGAATTATGTTTTTTATATGAGATTTTAGTCACTTTATTCCACTTTTTACGATAGATACCTAATGTATATTAAATGTGCTTTGTATTTCAGATGCCTTCAATGGCTGCGCTTAATATTGACCGCGAGGATTTGATAAATAACTCTCAACCCAAGCATGTTGTTTGTGAAGCCCATTTCTATCCAGAAGACATAATCAAAAACAATGCTAGAAAATTACTATTTCAATAGATGTGTTTGTATTATTTTATGTTTATTTAATAGAAAATATATATTCTCCTTAATGTGTAAGAATAATAAATTATGCCTATTAAAATAATAAAAGCAATAGACTAGTATATGCTAAGAATATTATTTAAACACAAGCTCTTAGTCTATAAACATTTATTAGCGTTTTGGCGACACACGAATCCGATGAAGCACGGAATGTCGCGCCCACACCGCTCCGCCGGTTTATTGTATTTCTAGGCACTGAATTAAAATTTACCTAAAAGTGACAACCCTGAGACAGACAAGTACGGTAGGCAATTACATCGCGGATTGGGCCACAGATAGCCTACTGTGTGCTCTTTATACTATGGTATGGATTATATTAAATAATAATTATAACCATGTGTACATGCAGAATGTGTGGATTATTTCTTTGTGCACCATTTCTGTATATATTTACTAATAAACAATTTGATTTCGCAAATTGTTATGATGATGATTTCTATAGTGTGAAGTATTACTGAATTAAAATTTACCTAAAAGTGACAACCCTGAGACAGACAAGTACGGTAGGCAATTACATCGCGGATTGGGCCACAGATAGCCTACTGTGTGCTCTTTAAACTATGGTATGGATTATATTAAATAATAATTATAACCATGTGTACATGCAGAATGTGTGGATTATTTCTTTGTGCACCATTTCTGTATATATTTACTAATAAACAATTTGATTTCGCAAATTGTTATGATGACGATTTCTATGTGTGAAGTATTAACTATTGTTTGATAAGCTTACGAGTTAGAAGTTCTTGAATATCATCTTAATGGTTTGACATTTAAACAACGTGAAACATGAAACAACCCACTGCTGCTCCCGTTAGATTATGTTATCGTCAGAGATGTACGCACCTGTTTTGATATTTAAATTTTTTTCGGAGGTTTAAGGGTTAATTATTGAATCGTTCGACAAAATTCCTTTTTTTTGCTCATGTGTTTTTAATAACAAACTTAGGCACCTCACCTCCAACAACCTAATTAGAACATTACGTGTGTATATTCCTATGTTATAATCATAATAACTTAATTATATTTTTGTAATCTTTCTTAAAACAAATCAATTTTCATCATTTTGCATGGAGATGTTTGAACGAAGAGATTACTCAGTACTTATTTATTTCTAGCTATCTTAATGTTAATTATTTTTAGGATGAAATATTACTTATGTAAAAGAAATTCCTACCTAGGTAGCTGTGTAAAAATAGTAAAAACCATTCTCAACAAACTCTTTAAGGGTGTGCGTCTATTTAAAAGTTGTTTATGCGTTTATTTACAGGTTGTAGGTACGTGCGTTAAATTAAAGCTCCGTTCGCATTGAAATGCCGAGCTTGTTTTAAACGATGAACGAGGTACATATCAATTGAATTGAAATCAGGAAAAATGTAGTAACGAGTTAAGATTCGTTCGCACCAAAAGTCGAGTGATTTCTAAATAGTATTCTCATCGAGTCCCGATAAGTTGCATCGAGGTAAGTAATGTAAAATTCATGTGACCGCTGACCGGTGGCAGTCGCGGCGCTAGTCACATTTCCATACCATATAAGTATATGAAATAGGGGAATCGTAAAGAAAATGCTATCACTTCAGACTGAAAACTAATTTTATAAATCTTTGTTTGTTCATTCCCCATAAAAAGCTGAACGGATTCAGATTCAATTTGGTAGAGAGATAGATTCGAACCTGGAGAAGGACAAGAATGAAAAATGATTTTTATTCGGGTACATGAAGTTTCATTAGCATGCGTGGATTCCGCGTGAAACAGATCCAACACCCAAATTTAATTAAAAAATGTTGCCGCAGGTCTTGACAAAGACGAAAATCTCTACATGTAACATAACCGACAAATTATTCTATTATAAATATCTGTTTTTAGGGTTCCGTACCAAAAATGGTAAAAAGGAAACCTTATGCTTTCACTTCTTCCGTCTGTCTGCCTGTCTGTCATAGCTGATTAGGTATTTCAGGATCTACTCATGCATGCTACCGACTTGAAATTTGGAATAGTTATTATTTAATATTTATCCTGTCATCATCATGCGTGAGAGGATCGTACTGATTCTTATTACATTGTATTACATTTTTTTTTATAAAACAAAAGTAGCCGTTGCCAAGGGTTTTCTTATCTATACCAAACGTTAGTTCAACTAGACTTGTGTATGCGCAAAAAAAAATAAGAAGGTAAGCATAAATTATATTATTATCATCATCTAAAGCTCTACAGCCCGGGAGGCCCGGGCCTGCGCGAGAATATTCTTCTAACCAACCAATTGTTTTTGAAAAATTGTAGGCACGGGTTCTGATCTTATTTTGTTCCAGGCCGTCCAAACATCAAAATAAGTAGGAGTGATCAATAATTAATCTGAAATGTGAATATGTAGTTATTTTACATTTCGATAGGTACTTAATGATATTCTGTGACCATGGGTGTGACCTTTTGAGCTGTCATTTCATATAAAAAATGATAGCCGACCCTAGCAAGTGGCTGTTAATTAGAGCCCCTATCAGACAACAACCAATTCTCAAGCTATCAAGCTGTGCTATCAAGTAATACAACGAAACGACGCGATCGAAGTAGCGGATAAAAATAAAGTCTGGCGAAGTATGGAATAATAGAACTCGCGCAACACGTGTCGGAAAGAGGAGCTTTAATTTGTTGTTGTAACAACGACGAACATTTACCTACCCATTTTCAGAGTTCTCATTTTTTTATCAAAAGGTTTGTAGGTATTTAATTATCCGCTTTGAAAATTATTAATTTGGAGGTTGATATTTCATACGGAGGAATTTCAAATTAACAAAAAGTTATACCTACCTAGGTAACTAAACTCATTTTTTTTAGGTAATCGTAAATGAAAATCGTTAATTTAAAGGTTAATATTTTATACAGAAGATTTTTACATTATCACCAAGTTATACCTACGTACAGTCATTATATAGGTAAGTATAAACATTTAAGTAAATGGATATCTTATTATTAGTTAGGTACCTACCTAGCTATTGTTAGAAATTTGGAATATTTTTTTGTCATTCGGTGGAAACGGATTAACCACGTTATAATCGTAAATAAGCTGGGTAGGTGTCTAAAATAATACCTTTTACTGTTCTACCCTGAAAACTGAAGAGAAATCTTTGTAAGCTCGAGTGATGTTATTTTATACTTATACGTTTATTAGTTGATTTATGTTGGTACCTACCAACTACCAATAATATTGTAAACGAATCATCATGAATTACAAAACCTTTCTCCAATACAGAAAATTAGGGAAAATGAAAATAACCGGACAACTTTAGCGAATGATAAGACAAAAGTATATAGGTACCTATACTAACGTCAGAATAGCATAGAAAAAAAAACGTGTACGCGCGATAAGAGCCTTGAGAAATTGCATTGTGTACGATCGACGTTATCAGTGACGACTGACGACTGACCACGTTACGCATTACTTGCCTACGATAACGAGTAACCAATAAAGAGATGACCAAATAAATGTAACCTACTCATACCTACTTAGTGCGTGTCGCGCTTCCGATGACGTAGTCAACGTATTTTATAAGGCACGTGTCTACCATTGATTACCGTAATTCTAGAATCTGGAGCGAGTGCAGGATAAATTGTCTGAGCATCGCAGTGCATTACATTATAACTAGAAGTTACAGGTTTTTCGATGTAGCTACAGCTTGGCAAAAAAGTCTAGAAACGGAACTAATTTTTTTTATTGCTGGCAATTAATGTCGTTCTGTTTATATACTCTGTGGTTCTGTGTCGTTCGATGTAAACAAAGCTCGCGAGTTACTTATTTTTTTATTTCGACCATCAAAACGTTAATAAAACCACGTTATCTATACTTATAACTATACTTATAATAAATCTGTAGAGAGGTCAATTCTGTACATGAAATATATTTCCAAAATAACTATCAGGGGGTGATTAGGGATCGATACTGATGCTAAAAATGCAATCAGTAAAATTTTTGTCTGTCTGTCTGTCTGTCTGTCTGTCTGTCTGTATAAACTCTATAGAAACAAAAACTACTCGACGGATTTTAACGAAACTTGGTACAATTATTTGTCATACTTCTGAGATGGTTATAGTATACTTTTCATCACGCTACAATCAATAGGAGCAGAGCAGTGAAGGGAAATGTTGTCATTTTGTTTAAACGCGCTAATCTCAGGAACCGCTGGTCCGATTTAAATAATTCTTTCAGTGTTAGATAGTCCATTTATCGAGGAAGGCTATAGGCTATATATCATCACGCTAAGACCAATAGGAGCGGAGCACCACTGTTACACGCGGACGAAGTCGCTGGCAGAAGCTAGTAATAAATAAAACCATTCGGAGTACTAGCAAGGAAACAATTTATAATGTTTATATGCGATATCTGGTCGAACATGAGGCTTAAACTCTTCTTTCCGATCTCGACGATATTTACCAAAGTACCGCCATTATGACAGGTATGTAAGAGCTTGTTTTGTTGTGTTTAGTTGTATCAAGTGTTAATTTATGATCTCTATTTGGTTTTGAATTGCTTGAATACGAAATAAAGGAAATTTTGAACAATAAACATCGAGCATATAGGTTATGTTTACGTTTTGTCTTTGACACTTTGGTATAGCGCGACTAGATTACTATTGATACTTGAGTGGCTTGGGCCTTGATACTCTGCAATATGTAAATTCGATTTCTACATAACTTTATCTATGAGTGTGATCACAAGATAATATAATACTTGTTATAACTAGCATTTAAAAATCACAAAAACAAAATAGATAGGTACCGTAAACTTTTTACGTTTAATATTGATAGAGGTTTAATCATTTTTTTTTATCTTTGTAGGAAGCACCGAACGTGCATTTCAATCTATAACCGAGTAGGAGTTCAAAAGAATTCATGCCAGCATGTTAACAAAATAGAAAAGGAGTATTATGAATTTATGAGAGGGCTCGTACTTGGACATAAAACGTTTAGGAATCAATCTCCAACATGATAGCGCAGTGCCTTTGAATCTGAGTGTGACTCAGATGAGTTTATGGCTAGCTCTAGCCAAGACATGGATGTGGCGGGCGTGGAACATTTAGAGGAAGATTTATTGAAATCAATTATAATAATGCTATATTCATACGCCTTTTTTTACCCCAAAAAAAAATTGAAGTAATTTGTATAATTAGTGCTTGTAAGTAATTTGTATTCAGTTACATGACGTGAATACATTGTTATTACATTTTATGATACTTACTGATTTTAATTACTTATAAAAATACAGCTTAGTATCAAGACGATAGGATGGTACGCTATACGGTCGCAGCGGGTTGCCACACGAACGGTAAAGTGGCGCCCCTATTAATTTCTACTCTTTTTTGCCAAGCTGTACATCTACTATGTCGACGTATGAGATCGACCAATTTTGATTAGAATCTAATAGGGAATCAATTAACTATCCAACCATGTAAAGCTTAGATGGTTTGTTTATTTTGTCGGCAGGAACCATTGGTGATTGGCGTTAGCCCGCGGCGTGCTGAAGAGGTAGGATTTTGCTACTTTTGGTTTTGCATACCTTTTACATTACCGCCGCTTGAGATTTAAACCTGGAGTTGTCGTTGTCTAGAACCTTAGATCACTACACCAGGTTCTAAGGGCAACTGATATAGGGGACTCAACAATATGTTTAAACGACACAACATAGGACTACCTACGTATGTTATTTCGATCAAAGCCAAACGAATTTCTCCTATATTTCATTTTGTTTTGATAGGTGATAGGGGAAGTTAATACTTATATTACCTCTATACCTAAAGGCAGATACCACTTATTGAAAGGACTTTATTGGCTTAATAGATATTTTCCTAAGTAAATAGTACCTATCCAATCGAAGAATATTGATTTAATTCGTGACCTTCACTTCCAAGCCCGTGGATCCCATTATTTCAGGTAGCTGTCATTGTCATGTCATGCATTTTCGATTTATAAACAGTTATAGACATATACAACGTGTAAAAAAAATAAGCAATAAAATTTAAGCGGGCTACACATACGGTGATAACAAATCTTTTGCGCCGTATTAGGAACTGGAAATCTTATGGAATCTTATAGTTTTAGGACAAAAAGAATTAACAGTTTTTGTTAAAAAAAATAGGTTACAGCCCTAAAAATGGGTTAATAAACTCAAATTTGAAGATCAATAATGCCGAGTTTGCAAATAAGTTACCCCTTATTTTCTACCTATTCGTCAACTAGCCTAATAAGCCTATTAAAATTAAGTGAAAAAAAAAAATATGAAAAAAAAAGTTAACAGATTTAATAATAAGATTTTGTCAGTAGCATCTATACTTGATATATGTACATACCCTTGAATATTATTGCTTATTTTTTTACACGTTGTATATAAGAAAACTAGTGGCCCGCCCCGGCTTCGCACGGGTAGGCAGTCTTTGTTTTTAAACAGACTTCAAAAAACGTGGTTCTGTATTTTTTTTTGTATATATGTACCCGTATCAATGTGTTTTTATGTCCGCGATTATCTCAAAAACTTCTGAACCGAATTGGATAGGAGTTTTCGTTCTTCAAAAGCATAGTCAAGTCAGTTTCAAGGAAGGTTTTTAGTATAATACTTTATAGTATATTGGGATCTGATGAAGTTCTTCGGAGATAGCCAATGGAACTCTTCAATTACTAATAGTAAAGGAACAGCGATTACTGCAATCGTATGCAAGTGATTGTTTTCACTATTCTATAACATAACATCACACCTCTAAGCTTTAAAGGAGAAAACAGAGGTATAGAGTTCACCCTTATTCAATGTGATGAACATTTGTCTGGACATTAGGATATTGTTATTTATTTAAATTACAAACTACTACACTCAAAAGCGAACTGAAAAACTTTTTTGCAAAAATAGAACTGGCATGGAAAATAAAATTGAAAAATAACTAATACATCGTTCCAGAAGTCGGTGTCTCCTTTTTTAGGAATAGAAAATCATCTCCCGACTCTTCCCGCTGTGGGCGGAGCGGGGGTAAGTGTCAGACTGACTTAAATCGATCCATTATGTTCTCTTCTTCGCTCTGTATTTTCTTAGGTCGCGGTAGCTCTTTCGAACAGCGCCCCCAGGCACTTTTCCTGGAGGTGGGCCCCGTCAACTATGCTACATCTCATTGAGGCATGCGTGGAACTCAAACGCGCCGTCTCCGCGGGCCTAATTCTTACCGGACGGCCACTTATTGCTTAAAGTCTGCAGGCCCGGGCCTGCAGTGGCCTGGAGTCGATTCCTGGCTCCAAATGCTGATGGCTAGGCTGGGGCGTGAGGTTTGTCTCTCCCTCACGCATCCTGCTATCTCCTTCTCTAGCATGACTGTTTCGCATAAGGAGGCCACTGCTTCCTTTCCCACTCGCTTTGGACCATGGTTTGAACCAGGGCCGAACGTGAGAGGTCACCGCCACCCAAGCGGGGCAAATCACCACTGTATGATCCTCACAGTGTCAACACCCCGACGTTAAGGAACAGGACAGGAACCTCCCAAAATATCCGTGTCCGGTGAGAACCTGCGTCAGGCGTAGGCATAGGATCTGCGGTAGGGCAAAATGCCGTGGCGCCTTCCTAGCCACTCTTCAAAGAACAGATTTATATTTATCGCCACAATTGTGGGGTGCCATGCACTGGGCGTACGGGTAATCTTGATGATTAGGAAAAGCTGGAGAACGGTGAATTATGTCCGAATGACATCGCGTGCCAACATATTCGCTAACAGTTAGGTGTAATATAAACGATCCTTACTCAGGTTCATCAGAATACATTCAAATGTTTAACCTTATGATCTGTTAATTAGCAAAGGGAATTCTAGATTCTTAAGTTCTGAAGTGTGGAATAGAATTAATTCAATGCAAAGCGCAAATTTTTTTGGCTTTTAATTATTCCAAAATAGAATGCATGAGCATTAATCACCATCCTTACTAAAGTGGAATAACATCTACATAATATGATGACTTGAAAGCGCTTACTTTTAACAAATTCGTAACTTAATTCTTGAAGCCACTAAAGGTGAAAAATATTATGTGAAATTAATTAAAAGAAAAAGAAAATTGTGTATACACCAAACTCAAAAAAAAAAACTAAAAATATGTGGGATTCGAACTTGATGTAACCGATTCGCATGATCATTAATACAGCACCTCCGCTACAGTGCTTGTTGACATTGATGGTAAAATTGACGTTCTAATACAACGTTTTTTCAATTTTAATTACTGCTTATCTGCTTTAGAAACGGGCGTGATGATTTTCATGTCAAAGATTGTAATGATAGCGAAAATGCATAATTATAAAAACTTGTTAGGTCATCCCTTTACAAACTTATTTCAATGCCTCACTGTTCATTCCCCATAATAATCAGCGTGATGATTTGTAGCCTAAAACTTGACCCGATTCATAAGAAATATTTTTGGTGAATTTCAAGTAAAACTGTTCAGATGTTTTCGCGTAAAGTTAAAACATATTTTTAATCATACAAACTTAAAATTTGAATTTTTCACCCTAGGGCTAAAATATTGATAAACTGTGAAACACGTGTTTAATTATTTTCATTTTACAATGTTTCTACAAAATTTGAGTTTAATTGAATCAAAAATAAAACTTACTCCATACAAAATTTCAACCCTATTTCAGTACACTTAGGGTTGGAATTTTCAAAAATCCTTTCTTATTACTTGTCTAGGCAATAAAAGGCACCTCCTGTCCAAATTTCATTGCTCTAGGTCCAGCCGTTTCGGCTCTGCGTTGATGAGTCAGTCATTCAGTGTATGAGGTTGTCATTTTATATAATAGTATAGATTATAGACCCTTATAAATTCAATAACCAAGAACTTTCCCGCTCCAAGGTGGCTGTGCAATTAAGCAGAGAAAGAAGTAAGCAATTAGAATTACTAAGAACTAGCAAAAAGGTTCAGGTATCCCTGATGATTTACGGTATCGTAACATCACAATATTTTTTATGCAACGGCGTTCAGTTAAAAAGAAGTAGGTATTCGCAGAGTAGGTATGTAGCATGCCCTTTAAAAAACAGCCAAGTGTGAGTCAAACTCATGCACCGAGGGTTCCGAACTTTGCGAGAAAAACAATAATAGGAAATCATCAAAGTGTAGGTACGTGTTATCAAAGAGTAAGTACTCAGTGGTTTTTTCATTAAATATGCGTGCATTAAGCTCCAATTGTTTTGTTTTTCCGACCCGGAGCAGCTGAGCAGGACTTCACTTGGATTTACAATCAGCGCGTCCAACCCGTCATAACCTATGGAGCAGAGACGTGGACACCCAGTATAATCACTTAGCGTGCAATCCTCCTTTATCTATTCTGTGCGTGCAATAGAACAAAATTATAGTTTTATTTTTGCTGTGATATTTAGGATGTCTATCACCCCTTATCATTCCTGATCTTTTGCTTTGTGAACTTCGGAGATATTGTGCATTTTTCATTATTATTCGGAAACTATTACACAAGAAAAAAATCGATGTTATCAAGTAATTTCAGGATTTCATGTCAGTAAATTTTCCAATATACATATTATATCGACAAACTAAACATGCAATGTATACTAATAATAACGCTATGCTCGTTTTATTTCAGCCTTGAAAACATTGAATCTCTTGCCAAATCTCATAAGTATAAGAACTTGGCTGGCAGTAGTGCATTTGCGAAATACTGAAATGAAGCAAAATGAAATGAAAATTGAAACAAAAAGAATGAAAATTATCATTATGATAACAATATATGTTGAATACATCGAAATTACTATAATTTTAATAGAAATAACATTAATCAGGTTTTGGCCCAGCTACCTCCTACTAGAAACCAACTGAAAACTGGAAAAAATCACACACATTATAAATCTTTTTAAACAGCTCCGCGATGTTAAAATTGGGTTACTAGGTAAATAAATTACACGAAACCGCTGTATCAAGCAGTACTACTCTATTTCCATATTCCCTATAGTTTTTGATCAATACAATCCACGCCCATCTAGACCAATTTATTTTGTGTTATTAAAATGTGTTGTTCAAATAAAATTTTACTTTACAAAAAATAAACTGATGATTATGTATTTCCACATTGAAAAGACTTAATAATTTTATATCTAAGTATTAAAAAGATATATGGCTTCTACCAAATAAAAGGAAGCCTCGGTTCTGTGACTCCGATTCTTATTTGATCGTTTTTTTTGCAGCACTTGGAAACGAGTAGCTGCCGATAACCGCAATACGGAAATTACGGTTATCAGCTTTACGGAGAACCATACACGTTTTATTGTAATCTAACGGTCTATTGTAAGTAACTTATTATCAGCTATTGAAATGGATAAAGGAATCGTTAAAACAAGATAGAACTTCTTTTAAGGATATTTTTATAATCTTTGAATATTAAGCTTTCGAAAGTCCTATCCTACCAGCAACGGTGTAGGGGTTAGAGCTGTAGAGAAAAGCACCTCCTGAGTCCTGACGATACGCGCAGTATCGAAACACGTTTTTATTACATTACTAGCTTCTGCCAGCGACTTCGTCCGCGTGGAATAGTGGTGCTCCGCTCCTATTGGTCTTAGTGTGATGATATATAGCCTATAGCCTTCCTCGATAAATGGACTATCTAACACTGAAAGATTCTTTCAAATCGGACCAGCGGTTCCTGAGATTAGCGCGTTTAAACAAAATGACAACATTTCCCTTCACTGCTCTGCTCCTATTGACTGTAGCGTGATGAAAAGTATACTATAACCATCTCAGGAGTATGACAAATAATTGTACCAAGTTTCGTTAAAATCCGTCGAGTAGTTTTTGTTTCTATAGAGTTTATACAGACAGACAGACAGACAGACAGACAGACAGACAGACAGACAAAAATTTTACTGATTGCATTTTTGGCATCAGTATCGATCCCTAATCACCCCCTGATAGTTATTTTGGAAATATATTTCATGTACAGAATTGACCTCTCTACAGATTTATTATAAGTATAGATAGATATTAAGCTTTCGAAAGTCCTATCCTACCAGCAACGGTGTAGGGGTTAGAGCTGTAGAGAAAAGCACCTCCTGAGTCCTGACGATACGCGCAGTATCGAAACACGTTTTTATTACATTACTAGCTTCTGCCAGCGACTTCGTCCGCGTGGAATAGTGGTGCTCCGCTCCTATTGGTCTTAGTGTGATGATATATAGCCTATAGCCTTCCTCGATAAATGGACTATCTAACACTGAAAGATTCTTTCAAATCGGACCAGCGGTTCCTGAGATTAGCGCGTTTAAACAAAATGACAACATTTCCCTTCACTGCTCTGCTCCTATTGACTGTAGCGTGATGAAAAGTATACTATAACCATCTCAGGAGTATGACAAATAATTGTACCAAGTTTCGTTAAAATCCGTCGAGTAGTTTTTGTTTCTATAGAGTTTATACAGACAGACAGACAGACAGACAGACAGACAGACAAAAATTTTACTGATTGCATTTTTGGCATCAGTATCGATCCCTAATCACCCCCTGATAGTTATTTTGGAAATATATTTCATGTACAGAATTGACCTCTCTACAGATTTATTATAAGTATAGATGACAACCTCATACACTGAATGACTGACTCATCAACGCAGAGCCGAAACGGCTGGATCTAGAGTAATGAAATTTGGACAGGAGGTGCCTTTTACTGCCTAGGCAAGTAATAAGAAAGGATTTTTGAAAATTCTAACCCTAAGTACATTAAAATAGGGTTGAAAGTTTGTATGGAGTAAGTTTTATTTTTGATTCAATTAAACTCAAATTTTGTAAAAATACTGTAAAATGAAAATAATTAAACACGTGTTTCACAGTTTTTAAAGATTTTAGCCTTAGGGTGAAAAATTTAAATTTTAAAATATGTTTTAACTTTACGTGAAAACGTCTAAACAGTTTTACTTGAAATTCACCAAAAATGTTTGTTATGAATCGGGTCAAGCTTTAGGCTACAAATCATCACGCTAATTATTATGGGGAATGAGCAGTGAGGCATTGAAATAAGTTTGTAATGGGATGACCTAACAAGTTTTTATAATTATGCATTTTCGCTATAATTACAATCTTTGACATGAAAATCATCACGCCCGTTGCTAAAGCAGATAAGCAGTAATTAAAATTAAAAATACGTTGTATTAGAACGTCAATTTTACCTGCAATGTCAACGAGCACTGTAGCGGTGGGGCTGTATTAATGATCATGCGAATCGGTTACATCGAGTTCGAATCCCACATATTTTTGTTTTTTTTTTTATTTGGTGTATACACAAGTTTCTTTTTCTTTTAGTTAATTTCACATAATTTTTTCACCTTTAGCAGCTTCAAGAATTAAGTTACGAATTTGTTAAAAGTAAGCGCTTTCAAGTCATCATATTATGTAGATGTTATTCCACTTTAGTAAGCATGGTGATTAATGCTCATGCATTCTATGTATAAAAATGACTTCTTTTCATACATAACAGTGGAATAATTAAAAGTCAAAAAAAATTGCGCTTTGCATTAAATTAATTCTATTCCACACTTCAGCACGGCACCTTGCCCTACCGCAGATCCTATGCCTACGACTGACGCAGGTTCTCACCGGACACGGATATTTTGGGAGGTTCCTATCCTGTTCCTTAACGTCGGGGTGTCGATTACTGTGAGGATCATATAGTGGAGCATACAGTGGTGATTTGCCCCGCTTGGGTGGCGGTGACCTCTCACGTTCGGCCCTGGTTCAAACCATGGTCCAAAGCGAGTGGGAGTAGGATGCAGTCGCCTCCTTATGCGAAACAGTCATGCTAGAGAAGGAGATAGCAAGATGCGTGAGGGAGAGACAAACCTCACGCCCCAGCTTAGCCATCAGCATTTGGAGCCAGGAATCGACTCCAGACCACTGCAGGCCCGGGCCTGCAGACTTTAAGCAATAAGTGACTAGCCGTCCGGTAAGGATTAGGCCCGCGTAGACGGCGCGTTTGAGTTCCACGCATGCCTCAATGAGATGTTAGCATAGTTGACGGGGCCCACCCCCAGGAAAAGTGCCTGGGGGCGCTGTTCGAAAGAGCTACCGCGACCTAAGAAAATAAAGAGCGAAGAAAAGAACATAATGGATTGATTTAAGTCAGTCTGACACTTACCCCCGCTCCGCCCACAGCGGGAAGAGTCGGGAGATGATTTTCTATTTCTAAAAAAAAAACTTTTTGCAAAAATAGATCAAAAATACACAACACAATACGTAATTGGAGACACTGACTTCTGGAACGATTGTATTAGTTTTTGTTTTCAATTATATTTTCCATGCCAGTTCTATTTTTGCAAAAAAGTTATTCAGTTCGCTTTTGAGTATAGTAGTTTGTAATTTAAATAAATAACAATATCCTAATGTCCAGACAAATGTTCATCACCTTGAATAACGGTGAACTCTATACCTCTGCTTTCTCCTTTATAGCTTAGAGGTGTGATGTTATGTTATAGAATAGTGAAAACAATCACTGGCATACGATTGCAGTAATCGCTGTTCCTTTACTATTAGTAATTGAAGAGTTCCATTGGCTATCTCCGAAGAACTTCATCAGATCCCAATATACTATATATGTATTATACTAAAAACCTTCCTTGAACCTGACTTGACTATGCTTTTGAAGACCGAAAACTCCTATCCAATTCGGTTCAGTCGTTTTTGAGATAATCGCGGACATAAAAACACATACATACGGGTACATATGGGTCAAATATAGAACCACGTTTTTTTAAGTCGGTTTAAAAACAAAGACTGCCTACCCGTGCGAAGCCGGGGCGGGCCACTAGTTTATTATAAGTATAGAAGATATAGATAGCTAGGAAAAATTTACAAAGAAACCATAAATATTCTAATAAAAAATCTAACTAAAATATGGCGTCAAAAAAAATTCTTCCTCATCGCCGTCAACTGGAAGTGTACCCAAGAGGCTGCACGTTGAATGACAATGCTTAGCCTTTGGTCAAAGTAAAAGTCAGCCTTTGGTTCCTTTCTAATATAATAAAGCGAATGTCACTCTGTCTGTCTGTTACGCTTTCACGGGAAAGCGGCTGAAACGACTGAGGTGAAAATTGGTATGGAGATAGACTGAAGTCAGTTTTTCTTCAGGCGCGAGAAGAAGTTCTCGCAGTAGGTACGCAGGTGAAAGCACGGGAAACAGCTATTTGTATTATGGTGATTAGAATTCAGAGTAATACTGGATGAAAGTAATTTTGGATGTTCAATGCAGAATAAATACTGAGAAACAGCAATCTCATTAAATATGAAAACTAAAACAGTACTTCACATCGCTATGAAGAAGCGATGTGTGTTTAGTGTTGATGAGGGTTATCCTGACGTATTGGAGTGCTCACTCCCGCAATGGGTAAGGCAGTTACCACATGACCAAACCAGGGTTTCGTTGTATTAGCGTCACTCAAGAACACCTTAAGAATAACAGGGTAAAAAAAAACCTTAAGACAATGCTAGAGCCGAGAGTATAATACGAGTATGTTCCAATCACAAAGTTGCCTGATCGTAAATTGAGTCCACGTGTGAAAACATTACAAAGTACGTAGTTACTACTACTTCCATAATGTAACGTAACGCCAGACGTACGTACCGAGGTACGTACGCAGGCTTATCGGTCACGGAGACGTAGATGCAATAAAAAGTACACTGGAGTTATATCACGATCTCGAGCCACGCAAACTGTGCGCGTCACCAAATAACGTTTTTTTATTAAGCACCTACAGAAGTACTTCATAAAGTTAGTTTTCATAACATATTTACATGTCCAACAATGGTGTTACATAAGTCGTAGATGAACCGACGTACTTTAGTGGATATGACGTCGCCAGTTTCCCATGCGGTTTCATAATGGTGCATTAGAGTGAAGTAAAGTGAGTTCGAGTTTGGTTCGTGACTACGTTTTCCATCCGTGCCAGTTTTTGAACCGTTCTGATAGCCAAAACGGCCACGTGGTATTGAGTGTACCCCGGGTTATTAATGTCAACAAGTTTAACAACAACTAAGTTTGTGAGACCTCGTAGTAAGTATTCATCAACATAATTAGTATTTTCTAACACAACAATAATCGCTATTTGCTTAATAGTGATGTGAAAATACCCTCTTTATTTTATTTTGTCTACCTTTTGACGCTACAATAGTTACAAATCTTATTTATCTGTGAGTGATTTCTAGCAAGTATTTGAAACATTGTAACTTGGTCGTTATTTCGGAAAGCCCTCAGCATTAATATTGGAAGGTACTCTCTAAAATAAAGTGTTTTAATTTTTTATTTCTTGCCTAATAATGGACGTAAAATCATTAACTTCTCGTAGCTCAACAGACTTTGTGGAATCGCCTTTTAATTTCCTCAAGGTAATTAATTTGCTTTACAATTTCAGTATTTGTTATAACATGTGTAAGGTTGGTTGACAATTTTGTTCCGTAAAAGTGGTGCCAGTTGAAATTTAAATCAACTATTGATTTATTCGTATCGTATCTAAGCAGAATTTAGCGTCGCAAAATGCTTTATCTTTTTAGGGCTTATTTATTTTTATTTAAGAACTAACTGTTTCCCGCGGTTTCACTCGCGTCCCGAGGGAACTACTTCAAGCACCCGGATAAAAGTAGCCTAAAACCCTGTATCTTCGTACCAAATTTTACCCAAATCGATTCAGCTGCTCTCGAGATTTGCGCTTAGCAACACATTCAGCGGTTCATTTTTATATTATAGGTAAGAACTAATTCCAAACGTGTCTTTTTTACAGGGAATTTTTAATGAAAGTAGCGGCTCATTAGGTGGGAATGTTAAGCAAGGTGGGTTTCCAGAGAATAAGATGTTGTGATTATTGTTAGTTAACTGACCCAGTCTGAAATATGATGTCCAATAAAACACGGCTTAAGTATCCAATTACGAGAAACCATTATAGAATCCAACGAATTATTTCGATTTGATTAGAAAACGGTAAATGTGTTAATAATTGATAGATTAGTATAATTGATGTTTGATCAGCCTGGTTGGTTTTTAGATGCGTTAGACGCTGTCAAACTTGATCCTGCCGTTTTAGAAGCACAAGTGACGGTCCATGCCAAAGACAGATCTACGAATTTGAATAGAAGCCACTATGTTATCGCTGGAAACAAGACAGGTAGGTGTGCAAAAAAGAGGTTACTTTGCGGGTAAGGGTCTGGGAGTCATTTTCGATAGTTTTGAAAGTTCAGCCTATATTTGTTTTAATTTAATCTTATAGTTTAACAAGCTGTTTCATCCGCGTCCCAAGAGAACTACTTAGGGTAGATTCGACCAAACCTGAATTTATACAAGAATAACTATGCGGAAAATAATATATACACGATTTTATTCTTGAGTAAATCATTAGTCGTTTTTCCATGCAATCTAGCGTATAGCTTTACTTGGATAAGCTACTCACGAATAGCGAAGTGAATGTGAACGAATGTAATACACGGCCAAAAAAAAATGCTCTACAAACGGGAGGGTGCAGTAGCATAACTCATTTCAATTCTAATTTGTCGTATTATAGCGTGGAAAAGTAACTGCCAAGCGACAAAGCCCTTTAAATAAATTTAAAAAAAATAAAATAAAAATGTCAATGAATTAAAATGACAGCATAAGTCAATAGGACGCCATTTTATTATTCCTTGAATAAACTTCTTATTCCACGCATATTGGTGGTATAGTGACTATTCCCGAATAGACTCGTTATTCCTCGAATTGTAGTTGGTTAAACGTGAAATTGATTTATTCTCGAGTGATAAGCGATCTACGCCGAGAATAAAATTTATTCCAGTTTGGTCGAATCCGCCCTTAGAGTTCTATCTATCGCCGTACTAAATTTCATCGAAATCAGTACAACCGTTTTACCGTAAAAGGCTAAAAGCGTAATGAACAAACTCACTTTCGCATTTATAAAATTAGTGAAGATAAATAAATAATAATACTTATTATGATTTTTTTTCTCCCATAATATTTCAACAACTTTACTACTCAGAATGTAATTTATAAGCGAATGATTTGCCCAGTAACTGTGACTTACCTATATCGCTACCAGGCAATATAAATAATGCTAAATTGGTTTTATTCTCTCATATTATATTGGTATTGCTATAATATAAGTTTTGAAGTCTAGAAACGTGATTTGATATTCTTATTAGCAAATATTTTACACACAGAATTACGAAACGACTTCTTTAATATTCATGGGCCATAACGTCGGAAATTAAGAACACAGAAGTGACACGATTCTGTTTGTTGCATTTTATTAATAAACAGCTGGTTTTTTTATTGGTGATTTAACGACACATCCGCGTTGACAAAATGTTTGATGTGTCAAAAGAATTTAAACAATTCAGTAATCAAAATATAGATTTTTGTTTCTGGGTGCAGCTATGTTGAATTGGTATCTAATTGAAAATATTGTTTTTATTTTTTTTTTTTTTTTTTTTAAAGAAGGCTTATAGACTAATTACATAAATGAGTAAACTAATAATACCAAAAATTGCTAATAACAAGCCTCCACGTGTAAAAAATAATAATATTCTTAAATATTATAATCATGTTAGCAAATGTATAGTAGCGGTAGCTTACTCGATTTTATTTCTATTACCCTGGGGACTGGCAAAATGAGACCTAGAACAGTTGGTGACTTAGGGAGAAAAGTGATGATGATAAAACTTTTCAAAGAAAAGTCTGAATTACTGTTATATTGCCTGTGTTGTGCTTAAACCCATATATATACCAAGTTAGACAACTTTGATTGAGTAACTAGCACACTAACATAATTGCAAATTGATAGTTTTCTAAATAGACTGGAGATTTTTATCAGACAACTTTAGCACTAATTTCGTATTCAAGATCATAATCTTATCTAAGTATCTTGAATGCTAAATCGTTTATTTATATATTCTAAATTCAATCGTTGTAACTGCTACTATTGGGACACAAAGTAACTTTGTCAACCATGTTATGGTAATTTGTCAGATATATCGCAAAAGAATCCCCGAAGTAGCTATTACTTCGAAGACAAGTTGTTGACTTGATATCTCGGAATCGTCAGGTCCATTCGCTAATGTTGTCTTCAGTTATAAGCAGGCAGTGTTGCCGAACAAAGTTAAACCGTGCATTTGCTTTTAATGAATTTCAGAGAAATCATCTAATCGCCTGCCTCCAACACCAGTGACAACCTCATCGGTATGCCCCAAAAGCTTCGAAAACATGGTGTTGCAGCAGGAAGCTGCATTGCTCTCCTTAACTCCACACCAGCTGGAACTACTCATGAAGTACGCTGACATTTTGCGTAGGCAGAGGATGATTACCCAAAAATACTTGGTAAGCTTCAAATGATCCCAACTTGTCTAGAAGAAGATTCTATTTAGTTCCTAATTATAAATATCTCGAATAATTAATAGAAAATTATGCCATATCTTATCCATGTCAGCGTCTAGTCGTCGTTATTATCATTAATTAAGAAGCAGATGAAATCCTCTCTCGTAAGATTTATTATAACGAAGCTTTAAGGACATGTAAAATTAATCCGTTTCTCTTAATTGTATTCAGGTATGTGCATTTTGCAAGAACAACGGCAAGCCTTCGTGCTGGTACACGTCGCACGCCCTTCGCGACTCCCGTGGTCGAGTGAGGTGTCCCATTCTCCGCGGGTTCCAGTGTCGACGCTGTGGCGCTACCGGCGACCAAGCTCACACCATAAAATATTGCCCAGACTTGCTTTCAGGTTAGTTCTTCGCTTCGAATAAATTGGAAGTTTGTGTTACATAATCCCAAGACTAAGTTAATCAATTCCTTGTCGTTTGATAAAAAATATATTCTAGAACTAGCTTCTGCCAGCGACTTCGTCTGCGTGGAATAGTGGTGCTCTGCTCCTATTGGTCTTAGCATGATGATATATAGCCTATAGCCTTCCTCGATAAATGGACTATCTAACACTGAAAGAATTATTTTAATCGGACCAGCGGTTCCTGAGATTAGCGCGTTTAAACAAAATGACAACATTTCCCTTCACTGCTCTGCTCCTATTGATTGTAGCGTGATGAAAAGTGTACTATAACCACCTCAGGAGTATGACGAATAATTGTACCAAGTTTCGTTAAAATCCGTCGAGTAGTTTTTGTTTCTATAGAGTTTATACAGACAGACAGACAGACAAAAAATTTACTGATTGCATTTTGGCATCAGTATCGATCCCTAATTACCCCCTGATAGTTATTTTGGAAATATATTTCATGTACAGAATTGACCTCTCTACAGATCCTTACTAATATTATAAATGCGAAAGTAACTCTGTCTGTCTGTCTGTCTGTTACGCTTTCACGCCAAAACTACTGGACCGATATAAATGAAATTACGCACAGAGATAGAATAGACCCTGAGGAACAACATAGGCTACTTTTTACCCGGGTGCGCTAAGTTGTTCCCTCGGGATGCGGGTGAAACCGCGGGAAACAGCTAGTTTATTATAAGTATAGATGTAAATACGTAATAGTATTTTATGGTGCAGACCGCGTCCTTACAATATTTACCTTGATCTGAGTTGTTGTTCAACAATCTTAATGATTTAGGTGAAACAGGCCGATGCTAACGGGATCTAAAAGCACAAACTGTTGTAGAACTGACCAGGCGCAGACTTGATTGTTCAAAATTGGCAAGTCAACAGACAACAGCTTAATTATACCATTTCTGAGAGTTATGCCAAGTCATTATTAACATCATTAAATAATTATCGCAAAAGAGTGTAATGCTATAATTTGTTAATTCATAACAGTCACACCTGTATAAATATTTTATAAAAATCCATTTTTTTTATGTATGGGAATGACAGTCGTAAACGTATGTCATTCCCATACATTATGTTTTCTATTCTACTAGCGTTTTTGCCACTTGTCTAACCCCCCAGCTGTTCTGTGCCGTTCCACCCGCGTCCTGAGAGCTTCTTCTCGCGCCCGAATAAAAATCCTGTAACCTTCAGTAGGTTTCAAGTTATCTCCGTACCAAATCTAAATCGATTAAGCCGTTTTACCTTGAAAGCGTAACAAACAAACTTCATTCGCATTTATGATATACATAAGTAAGGATTAAATTACGTTTTACGGATACCCATACCTTCAAGAAGATAAAAAGACACACTAAATACGAAATAAAAGAATAAAATAAACATATTATGTAATGAAATGTAGAGATTTTTTTTCTGTTTCAGATACACAAAGCAGCTGCTCTTGAAAATCATTGTTGTAAATCAATAGAACGTTTTATCTTAAATCTTTTTTTATTATCATTTTCCCTAAAAATAATTAACCAACTTGTGTTTGTAGGTAATATTGTTGGAATTTCATAAGTGGTATTCGTAATATTAGTCTATGTGGGCTTCTAAGCACGTGTGTAATTATGTAAAATCATATACATATGTATGTGTGTTTGTCCGAGTATTTCTCGGGAATCATAAGTCGGATCATGACTATTCTTTTATTTGGCTTACATATAATAATGTACTTCAACTTCAAACACGCAATAGTGCAAGTTTCATCACAATCGGTTCAGCAGTTTTGAAGACAATGGGAAGTAAAAAACAATCATCTATCATATTATAAACAAAATAAGTGAATAAGCGACTTCCAAAAAGCTAAGAGTTAAATAATTTAATTTCTGCTTAAACATCGCACTAGAAGTCGGTGGCACAATAGTACTTCGAGTTAAAATACCGACCTCTAGAGCGATGTTTCAGCAGAAACTATATATTATTATATGTCTTTTTTTTTATTTACAATAGAAATGGATGTAGGTAATCGTCGTTCAATGTTGGAACTCGGGTTTTTGTGAGCCGTACGTAGACCTCCACGCTGGTTACATTCCTCCTAAAGCGGGAGCGGTCATTTGTTGATTTCCCATTATTGCTATATATATTTACTAGCTTCCCGCCAGCGGCTTCTCCCGCGATATTTTAGCTAATGGATACAAAAACTTGACAAATTATATACTTAAACCTTCCTAATTAATCACTCTATCTATTTAAAAAAACCGCATCAAAATCCGCTGCGTAGTTTTACAGATTTAAGCATACATAGGGATATAAGGACAGAGAAAGCGACTTTGTTTTATACTATGTAGTGATAAGACAAGTATATAGGGTGTATTAAAAGTAACAGGTGGTGAGCCGGTCCGCGGTCTCACAGCGTTTGGGTACCTACACCAATTAGTATTGATTTATTATACAGACGTTAGGTTTCCATGTTTCCTTCCTGGCAGAAAGCAAAAGATCTATACATATTGGATTGGAATTATGAATTTTGGAGCATTGGCATTTAGGATTGTAATTAGACACGTGTTTGCTTCTGTGAATTAATAGACTGGTTGAAATAGTATCTAATAGGTTGTATAGCTACTATTGTTTGTTTCAGTTTCAGAGGTAGTTAAAGACAAGTTTGTTTTATGTTTCACATCGAACTGAATTATCATTTACTTATTTTAATATATTGCTAAAGTTTATTTAAAAATGTAATATGCAATAGTGAATTAATGCTGATCGAAAAGCTATTTTGAAAGGCCTCTATGGATAATATTGAGCTAAATTTGGAGATGTTGTTTAGTAGTTTTTGTGTATCTCCAATCCCCCTGCCTTTATTTCTTTATATTGTTCCTTATTTCCTGTAACTTAAAATACTGAACCGATGCCAACAATTAAAGGCTCCATTAATGGTGTTCTTTAAGGCAATCCGAGGTTTTTTTTATAATTTCCTAACAAACAAATTTGGCCTATGCTGTCAATGTAAGTAATAAACATTGCAGATTTGCATATTATTAAATAGTGGAGGCTTACACGGGGCTTGGTTTCCTGCATTTAGTGGGATCGATTGTACAATAAATACCTACCTTCGTAATATTCCGTATCAGTTAAATATTAAGTAAATAAAATAAAATTTATGGCCTAAATGTTTGCCAATGATAAGCCCACATAATAATGGTTCGTTGGTAAACGATATGCCCAATTTATTTATTTTTAGACCTCCAACAAAAATATACACAGCACAATCTTACAACTAGGATATATAATTATTTAGTATGTGCACTCTTTCAATTGTAGGATGCCACATCATGCACAAAACTACAGAATTATTTCAAGATAATAAAAAAAACAGTACAAAAATATGATATTTACTAACAAATTAATATATAATTGAAATTAATCTAATTATATTTTTATGAGGGAAAGGAAAGTTATTTAATAAAAAAAAAAATGTTAATGTGGAATTTAAGATGTCTACATCATTTACATGCGTTTTTGATAATGTAATACATTGCCCGCAGAGCCTCGGCACAGGAGCATAATGACCGAGATTCGTCTTTGAATGTGGGATATTAGACAGATTGTACACATTCTTTCTTGGAATGCGAGTAGATACTTTTATTTCCAAGGAATTCAACAGCTCACTACAGTCAATACTCCCAGTTATTATTTTGTGTAAAAAGACTGCGTCTATCAACGCTCTACGACTGGCTAATGTTTTTTCATAATGTTTCAGCCTATCCTTGTAACTCGAGATCTGTTTAATGTGGTCCCCATAGCATAGATGATGTAGGAATCTTCTGAATACTCTCCAAACGTTTGATGTACACATCGTAATGTGGATTCCATATGACTGAGTAGTATTCAATGATCCGTCGAACTAGGGTGTTAAATAGTTTGATTTTTGTTGAGGATTTTCTGAATTCTTTACAGTTGCGTAAAACAAACCCGATCACTTTAAAACCGCGTTTGAACATCCTATCCTATCAAACTTAAGCGAACTATCGACGTGAATTCCCAGATCCTGGACAACAGAGGTTTATTTATTTATATAGTACCTGTTTGCTGGCGGATGTTTGTTGCGAGTGAACTGAATGTAATGACTGGTAATGACATTTACTAATGTCTAATTGCATGTTGTTGTTTACACACCAGCTAACAAGACTATCTAGGTCATCTTGGAAAAGTTGAACGTCTTCTTTACTTTGTATGGGCTTCATGATTTTTAGATCTTCGCCAATTGTAATATTCCTAGAGGAAGCTCTTTTTATTGTTTTTCCGTAGTTATGATTAATTGTGTTAACGTTAATTAGCAAGAAAAACAAACAATGAAATTTGGGCTTTTCTGGTTTTATTCTTGCTGAATTTCTAAACCAACAAAAAGGATTAATTATGAACGAAATTGAAAAGTAACGAGGTGAGGTATTTTAAAAGGTGAGGTGTGTGTGTGTGTTCAAGGTTTAACATTTTGTAATTTAGAATTCAGACCGGTAAAAAGATACTGTGTGACAAAGTGACCTAGCTGTAACCTAGCTACTGTTTTAGTACACCTAGGCACCTACTGGGTGGGGGACCACCCCACAGTGCTTACGTCCTCGTCGTGTCCCCTGGAAACGACCCAGTCCTGACCACCGTAACGGAGTGGCAGGCTGGGCTCGGCCAAAGTGCACTGTGCATCGTAGCTTCTATCTTGTGACTTGCGTGCTGCGATCGAGCGGGAGACCATGTCTCAAACCCCGCGGGACCCCCTCGGGCGTTTCATCAAACCCAAAAAAGGCCCTTCTCAGGGCCAACCAAAAGGCCCTTCTCAGGGCCAACCAAAAGGCCCTTCTCAGGGCCAACCCAAAGACCCTTTTCAGGGCCAAACCGACGCTTCGGCGTCTGATGCTAGCCGCGCGCCGTCTGTGGCGAGCTTCTACGGGGGCGCAATGGGGCTGTCGGAGTTTTCTGACGACGAGTCGGTTAGCTCACTCATCTCTGACGCGGGCGAGTCCAGGCCGCTGTTGCGCAAGCGCGCCTATTTGAGGCATGGGTCCTCGGGTTCTTCGGCGGGTTCAGCGAAGAAGCCCGCGACGGCGTCTACCACTCATGACGTGGGCCTTGCGAACGCCCAACGCCAGCTAGACCTGGCCAGGCGGGAACTGCTCCAGCAGGAGCTTGAGGAGCGGGTCGCCGCGAAGGAGCAGCGGGCGCGTACCGCCCGGGTCAAGTCCGGGTACGGCGCGTCCCGCGTGTCGTATGCCGACCACTCCGTGGCCGAGCTGGCACGGATGGCCGAGGAGGACGAGGAGGAGATAGTGGAGGTCGCCTCAAAGTCCTCCAACCTCAAAGGGACCTTCCAGAAGGCCCTTAAATGCCGCGCCGCGAGCATGCGCGGCATCATCGAGGAGCTGGTGTCAAGGACAGCGACCGAAGAGACACGGCAACTGCAGGCGAGAGTCGATCGCCTGCAGTCTGAGGTCAGCCAGCTGCACCAGAAGCTGGCCGATGCCGCCGCCCGGCCTAGCCAGGCCGCACCGCCGTCTGCGGTGGAGGCCCCCTCCTCTGACCTTGAGGATGTCGTCCGCAGGGTTCTGGTGGGGGAGCGGGCTTTCACTAGAGCCTGCCTCGCGGGCATAGAGGACCGGCTCTTGCCGGAGAAGCGCCTCCGACCTCCACTTGCGGCGGACAAGAGGCCAAGCGAGCCGGGCCCGTCCTCGCAAAGGGGGAGACGCCCCCCTTCCTTCCGCCACTCCGTCCTGCCAGGAGGGTTGGACCGAAGTGGTCAAGAAGGGTAAGGGGAAGGGCAAGACGACCTGCCGTCCTCCCACCCCTGTCCCCGCCGCCGCACCTTCCAGCCAGCCGCAGACGGTTGGAAAGGGGAAGGGGAAGGGAAAGGCCAAAAAGTCGGCACCGGCCGCGCCTGCTGCCCCCACCACCGCGACTCCCAGTCAGCCGAAGACTGGCGCGGGTAAGGGGAAGGGGAAGAAGAGAGAGGGAAAGCTTGTTCCCCCAAAGACCGCGGCCGTCGTTGTGACACTCACCGCGGAGGCTGCGGAGCGGGGCGAGACATATATGTCTATATTGATGCGGGCGCGTGCCAACGCGGACCCCATCCAGCTTGGGATAGGCAAGGTGTCCTCGGCCGTTGTTCGGAGTATGGTCGGCAGCGCAGAGTCGTGGGACGTGGGTCCTTCTGCGAGGACGTGATGTCGCAGAAGGAAGCTGCGGAGCGGGAAAGGGAGATCTCAACTCTCAACCCCGCCCGCAGCAGGCGCACCGGGCGCCGGAGGAGGGCGGACAACGCCTTCTTCCGCCCCCCATAAACGGGTCCAGGGGCGACTGACTTGGGGAAGTCCCCGCCCCCCCCTGATAGGACCCGAGCCGGCGCACAGTGGGCTGAAACGGGCCGGTAAAGGACTTAGCATTTAAAAAAAAAAAGTTTATTTTTCTGAAATTTTAAATATTGTGTTGGATTTATCTATCGATTATAAGTAATTATTTCTATGAGGGTTGTTCAGATAACTTAGTATTTTCGGAGTTATAAATATCCAAAGTAATTTTTGTATGAAGCAAAAGAAAAAAATGTGAAAATCTCGAAATTCTCAAATTTTCTCAAAGAATTGACTCTACGTATGCATAGTATGTATATTTGTCCTATTTTAGCGCCTATTCTCGGGTTGCGATTTTCTGCGATTTGCGACCAAATCGCAAAATTTCAAATTTTGTTCTCTATTCCACACCACCGTTTTTTTTTGTATGTAGTAGTCTCCCCTTAGGCCTAATCCACTAAGGACTAATAAAATAAATAAGTAAAAATCATAATCACCACTGGTCACTGCACTGTTTTAATTTAATCACTGTCAAGGGTATCCACATTAACGAATGCAAAATGTTCGTATTCGTCATCATCAAATGTTTCCGCTTGTTCAATTACTAATAAACTTTGTGCTTCTACTGACAAAGTTTTATGTTTTCTGCGAAGTTTGTGACGTTTCGCTGAGATGAGTGGATCAGAGCTGGTCAATAAATTATTTAAAATGTCTTCATTTGTAGTTTTTCTACTGCATTTCCTGGAATGGTGTTGGCGGTACCTACGAAAGTCTTTATTTCTAGCTTCAGCAGCTTCTTCAGATAGCTGTCCAATTGGTATTAGACCTAAACTTTCAATAATAGCTGCACCATGCATAAGGACTTTATGAACACTTGAAGCATATAATACCAGCTATATAATTCCAAATACAGTTGCATGGTCACTTGAGCATATTCGTGAGATTTCGCTGTGTCAATGTGGTAACCTGATGTAGTTGCCTCTAAAATGATTGCAAATCGCCTTATTAATTCTTCACTAACACCAGTTATCTCAGCAGTCATGTTTGGATTTGCAAAAAATCTTCTAGCAGTATTTCCGTCATTCGTGGAGCCGTGCCCATGTTTAACAACATCAATCAGAAGTCTCATTCTATTTTTAAAAGCCTCTTGTATGTCTTCCTTTCTTCTTTCCATGATGCACTTGTTGTCTCCCTTTACTGTCCATGTCTGTATCGTTAATCTGTAGGCTATATGCAGAATGCATTCCATCATTCGTATCCAGGTATGCAATGATGACAATCCGTATTTACAGAGATCTGGATCAGTTGGTTTTGATGCAATTAAGGGCAAATTATTCATCTCTGTTGGAGTGGCTTTACAAATGTCGCATCTCTGAGAAGTATCACATAAAATTGATGTTTTAAAAGTACGTGCGAATGCAACCGAACATTCCGTAGGTACCCTATCGTTGCACCAATCACGTTACGACACGTCATAACTTGTTGTTGCGCTCGCGCACTCTTATCCCTTGATTCCCGGAAATAAGTCTCAAAACAAATTACGTCATACCTACCTATGGTGGTGGAAAATGTCGAACATTGTTTTTTTTTAAAGAACTAAGTAGGTATTGAGGTTTTCGGGCCGTTTAGTATACATTATTTTCAATTTCAATTTAATTGGAATAAATTGCTTAACTAAAATAACATGACTCTTCATACAAATTTGATATGGCTATATCTCCGAAAGTACTCGTTAAATTGAAAAAAGTCAAAGAATAAAAACGTTTTAAATTTATGCCTAGATACCAAAAAAATACATTTGATCTCTTAAGACCAAACTTTGTAATCCCAGCCCACTGTGCGGCGGCGCGCGTCTGTGTCCACGCGCGCCCCCGAGGCGATGCACGGGGTAGGACACCTCACTACCCCGTGCAGGAGACGAGGCCCGGCAGGACGGGCCGGCACCAGTGCGGGGCTGCGGACGAATCTGGATTCCCACGGCCCCGCGCCCACGTGCGAGAAGCGACACCGGGGTGGTTTTAGCCGGTAAGAGTCCGGCACTGTTCCCGGCCTCCCCAGGCCGGGTTCGTCCATGAGGATTTCCCCCCGAAAAAAAAAAAAAAAAAAAAAAAAAAAAAAAAAAAAAAAAAAAAAAAGGCAAGGTGTCCTGCCGACGGACCCAAACCGGGGCTCGAATTTTTGAGTTCCCGGGGACGGAAGGCGGCGCCAACGCTGACCTCTTTGCGGCCAAGCTGCGGGAGGCCATCGCGGACTCGGCGAAGGTGGCCCGACCGGTCAAGACGGCGGCCTTGGAGGTGACCGACCTCGACGACTCGGTCACTAAGGAGGAGGTGGTGGCGGCAGTCGCAGCTATTGGGGGCTGCAGCGTCGCAGCGGTGCAAGGCCGGGACATCAGGCCCGGCCGCGGCGGCATGGGCACCATGCGGCTCGAGTGCCCAGTCGCCGCTGCCAAAGCCGTCCTTGGAAAAGGGCGGCTGCTCGTGGGTTTCAGCTCGGGTGCAGTCCGGGCACTTGTGGCCGCGCCTCTGCGCTGCTACAGGTGCTTCGGCATTGGCCACACCCGAGCCCTCTGTCCATCCACTACAGACAGGACAGACGTCTGTTACCGTTGCGGCAACGACGGCCACAAAGCCGCCTCCTGCACGGCCGCCACGCCGCACTGCGCTGTCTGCGCTGCCAGCGGCCGCCCGGCGGGCTACGTTATGACGGGGAGGATGTGTCGTCCTTCCCCCAAGAAGGGCAAAGCGCAGGCGCCGGTCGGGCCTGCTCCTCGTGTCTCTCGCGCCGTAATTCCCGTGGCGGGAACCTCGGCGGTTGTGGGCGAGGGGAGTGCGATGTCCGACTGAACATCGCACCCCCGCGGATGTCGCGGTCTCCCACGGACTCCTCTCCCCTCTCGCTCTTAGAGAGGGGACTTGGATACGTGGCCGCCGCGCAAAGAGGAGGTCGGAGGGGACGCCATCCTCTCCCTCCTCAAGGTGGTGATGGGCGGGCGACAGGTGCGGGGGCGCCTCCGCCCGCATTGCACTCCACACCACCTCCGCTGGATATTCCCGTCCCTCCCCCCATGGGGAGGACGTGAGGGGCTCGCCGTGTAGGGCGGGCGTTCGTCGAGGGGGACTGGACGTAAAGGCAACGCCGGTTTCCCAGTCCCTCTCCATTCAGACGATGCGGGAATACCGCTGGGTTGTTTTAGTGGGTATACCGGGCTTGCCCGGGGAGTCCCACATACCCCCCCATTCCCCTGGATGGGGGGTATGCGTAATGCATTTTTTCACAGCGCAAAAAAAAAAAAAAAAAAGGCACCTACTGGGTGATCGTTCTAAAATATGCGGTTAGTTTTTCGACGCTGTCCGCTTCCTCACACGAATTTCATCATTACCAGCCGTATAAAATTCAATATTTACCTGTCTATTTCATTATATAATATGATAGTTTTAAGCTTGTGAATTATACAATTTAAACGACGGTCGGTGATGAGGGTAATGACAATTCGGAAACCAAACAGCAAAATATTGAAGATTCATCCTACTTCGAAAAGTCTTTAGTATTCAGTTCTAAATTCGAAAGTCTGGCTGTACGTCTTTTACGTCTTCACGGTAATACGCCTGAACCAATTTTGTTGGCTATGGATATGAAGTCTATGTTATTTATGATAATTGGGTAAGGACAGGATAGTTTTTATCCAGGTGCGGGAAGTAGTTCCTCCAGGATGCAGCTGAAACCGCGGGAATAAGCTAGTACTACTTAAAAGGTGTTACATCACCTTTTAACACAAAACCGGCCAAGTGCGAGTCG
This sequence comes from Pyrrhia umbra, assembly GCA_963891755.1. Lineage (NCBI taxonomy): Eukaryota > Metazoa > Arthropoda > Insecta > Lepidoptera > Noctuidae > Pyrrhia > Pyrrhia umbra. Next base: position 6,108,687 of record OY982930.1, read on the forward strand.
GACTCGCGCACCGAGGATTCCGACCATTGGAAAGAATAAATACGCAATAAAGTCGCAATTATCTTGTTTTTTCCGACCGCATAATTAAGTTTGTTTGTAGAGGAAAATTGCTGATTACTTAAAAACTACTTGCTAGATCTCGTTCAAACCAATTTTCGGTGGAAGTTTGCATGGTAATCCACATCATATATTTTTTTAGTTTTATCATTCTCTTATTTTAGAAGTTATAGGGGGGGGGGGGGGCACACATTTTACCACTTTGGAAGTGCCTCTCGCGCAAACTATTCAGTTTAAGAAAAAATATATTAGAAACTTCAATTTTTGAAGACCTATCCATAGATACCCCACACGTATGGGTTTGATGAAAAAAAAAAATTTAGAGTTTCAGTTCTAAGCATGGGGAGCCCCCCAAAATTTATTGTGTTTTTTCTATTTTTGTGTCAAAATCTTAAAGCGGTTCAAAGAATACATCTACTTACTAAATTTCAACAGTATAGTTCTTATAATTTCGGAAAAAAATGGCTGTGACATACGGACAGACAGACAGACATGACGAATCTATAAGGGTTCCGTTTTTTGCCATTTGGCTACGGAACCCTAAAAAGGAGTGTTTAACACGACATCCCTCAAAAAGAAGTGTTGTTTTCAGTGTTTATGTATGAGTTATGAGTACCTACCTACCTATATTATAATTACGTACTTCCCACAAAGGCCACAAAAATATCCCCAATCAACCCATAATCGGGCACATTACAAAAAAACTCTACTATTAAGTGTACAATACGAACAAATTGGACTAATTTCCGATTCTCAAAACATGCTCAAAATAACTTCTCCGAAATTAGAACTGTGGCATGCGTAAGTGAAATCAATTATTTACTGTACATATGTAGGTACCTACCTATATTATGTGCATGCTGACATAATTATTGATAATACGACCGCATTAAACATTTAAAATCCCAAAGTCAGACGACAATTTTTAGGGTTCCGTAGTCCGAGAAGGAACCCTTATAGTTTCGCCATGTCCGTCTGTTAGGGTAGCTTCCAAACACGTAAAGTGGGGATGAATATTTTTTTTTCGCGTACCCCTCCGTGTGGGGTATCGTTAGATAGGTCTTTCAAAAATATTATGGATGTGTGAAGACCATTTTTTGGTTAAGCGAGCCATTTGCGAAATATCTAGCTTTTCAGTGCAAATTTTTGTTAGATACGAGTTACCCCCCCCCTCTAACTTTTGAATGGCTGTACCGAGAAATGTAAAAAAAATCACAGACGTAGTACGTGAAATGAACTTACAAGGAAAACTATCACGGCTAAGTAGGCTTAACCGGTTACAGAGTTATAGTCGACTAACTAACTCCTACTACGGAACCCTACTGCGCGTGCCCCGACACGCACTTGGCCGGTTTTTTTACTTCTAAAATTACCACCTATTTAGTAATCTGTGCTACTAATAACTAAATTGTTAGAAAACCCAGACTACGTAGTTAGAACAATGGTTTTGACGTAGGCTATCATGTACCTAATTGAAAACAAAAAAACGTTATAAAATACTGCTAAATTATGAATGTCATTGTAGTTTCCGACTTCCGTAGTAGCGAGGAGCGCCGAGAGTGATTTGTGCCAGATATGATAACTGGTGGATATTATATACTTACTACAATAGCGATAGTGTGATGTTTATTTTTGTCATAAATTCTTATTACGTCATTCAAATATTTTGATAAAATGTGCGTGTTCAACATAAGCATAAAATCGGCTCACAAACGATTATTAACTATGTATATGGTATACCTTTTTAGGAACATGTTTATTTTCGAGTCGAGTCGCATTTCAGTTCTGATAACTGATGCCTAAGTCACGCGGGGTCACTCAGGCGCGGATCCAGGATTTGTGTTAGGGGGGGGCAGTCTTAGCTCATTTTAGCTCTGCTTAATCTTATAGAAAAATCATAAATACATTAAAAAATCTGTTTGTCCATAGACGAAAATATAAGAAAAAATGCATGTTTCAAAGACTTAATAACAATTCGCTGTTAGCTAATCAGCATTAGCCTAGATGATTATATTGGTACACTGTTTTCTGTGGCAGTTCTTTCGCCTGCTGCAGATATTCACTTTATCTTTCTGAAAGGTGTCACACGTTTGCGTAACTGTGGTCTCCACTCAATTATACCTATGGATAATAGTACACAGAACCATTTACCACAACGGACGACCGTTTTCCGACGAAATTTTTCGTCAAATATGGCCTAGACTCGGATCCTGCCCCAAAAAAGATAGTGGGCGTAGCCACTCAAAACAATGTTCCAAATCGATAGCTTAATTTGAAATATAATCAGCTGTGACAGATGGACAGACATACAGATAGACAAAGCGAAACCATAAGGGTAATATTCCTTTTGGTTATTTTGTTTCGGAACTTGGAATCTTAGAAATATGAAATGAAAGAATGGAGTGCGAGCGAAGCGAGCGCGAAATTTTTTTAAGGAACACAAGTACAATAATATAATTCGTAGGTCGTTTTAAAGCTTATGTTGTTTTTAAGAAATTCAGCATTTTTTTGACTTTTGACCAATTTGGTGTTTTTTTTCTGACAATCCCTGTCCACGTAGTACTTTTCTGACTTTCCTTGATTTTCTAGAAAGTAGATACTCCGCTAGCTAAGTGTACAAATTTCGTTGCAATCTTGAAATCTTGAGTAGGTGACGTCAACACTATCACTGAGGGGGCCTTACTTAGTCTTTCTCACAGACCTCTGATAGGTTTAGTCAGCCACTTTAACACTCGTCTGCTTTTTACACTTTTATATTTTAGATTCTGACTAACAAATTTCATCGACATCCAGACATACAGAAGTATGTAATAAATATATATGTATCTATATATGACTAACAATGCAGTGGTGCAAGTCGGCATACCTAGTAGTTTTAATGAAGTTGTGGGTATGATGTCACAAACTTCTTCCTATGTCGCGTATTGTGGCCCTAGACTACCGGGGCCCCGTATTTTTGATACGGTAGATACGGTGCTAGCTACACTCCTAGCTGCACCTAACAAACCCTAGTGTCAGAGTTTTCTCAGAACCGCCTGATGGCCTCTGACATGGAATCGTAACGACAAATCATAATTGTGGACGATAGTTTAACGCCTGGGAGGGCAGGCACGGGGGTGTAATACCGCTATCTTCCTGACTCCGGGCTGCTTTGTAAAAATTAAAAAAGTCCACAAAGCGTTTCGGACCTACCCCTAGTCTAACCCGAGACCCGTTTGTCGACGTTTAAGTGCAGTCGCGTTACTAGACCGACGAGGCAGTTCTGGCAGCTGATCCGGGGATATCGCACGATCTCCTGCGAGGCGGCGGGTCTCGTCGCCGGATTGCCGCCGTGGGATCTGGAGGCTGGGTCCTAGCGTGCCTGTAAGAGTGGAGCGCGACGGGCCGACGCCAACGCTGGGGCGAATCTCCGCCACCGCGGCAAATCGCAGCTTGGCGGACGGAGCTCCGGCGTGATCTCATAGCGGAATGGAAAGAGCGGCTGTTGCAGCCCAGCGCAGGGCACGCCACAATCGCGGCGGTAAGTCCCCTCTTTGAGGAGTGGCTAGGGAGACGCCACGGCGTCCTCACCTACCGCCTGACGCAGGTCCTCACCGGGCACGGAAGCTTCGGGTGGTTCCTGCACAGAATCGGGTGGAAGGAAGCGCCCGTGTGTCACCATTGTGCCCGGAGGATATGGAGTATACGGTAAGGATTTGCTCCGCTTGGGTGGAGCACCGCCATGTCCTCGTAGGGGCTATCGGCGGCGACGACCTCTCGCGTCCGGCCCTGTTTCAGGCCATGGTCCGGAGCGGAATACGAGACGGAATGGAAAGCCTTCGCCTCTTTCTGCGAAGCAGTAATGCTGGAGAAGGAGGCAACGGAGCGCGTGAGGGAGCGACAGATCTCCCCAGCCGCCGCGCGAGACGCCACGGTCGTCGGGAGCCGCGAGACGACTCCCGGCCAGCGTAGGCGGAGGCTGCGGACGAAGGGCTATGGGTGGCTTGCCGTCGGGCAAGGACCAGACCCGCGTCGAGGGCGCGTTCGTATTCCACGCGCGCCTCAAGAGAATTCAGCAAAAGAAACGGGGCCCTCCTCCAGGGCCATAGCCTGCCAGGGCTGCGAGACGTTCGAAAGAGATACCGCGCCTCCGGAATACAAAGGGCTGAAGAAGGAACATAGATGGGTTTTAGTCAGTAAGAGTCTGACACTTCCTTCCAACCCACCCACGGCGGGAGGGGTCATTTGATGATTTCCCATCCGAAAAACAAGTCCTGACAACTGAAAGACGTCCAAGAAGTATATAGGTCTAGTAAGGGCGCATTGACTATCATTCTGAAGTTTTCTCTGGTGAATTGACTGTCCGTCCCGTATATATGAGACTGTCATTGTATATAAGTATCGGTAGTGAAATAATAAATCTATGATAAGTATAGTGTCCTGTATAGTTACGGATGGACGCGGACTAGCTGCGATTCGACTAATTGAGAAGCGTGGGCGCCTTGGAGAGTGCGATCTTCTCTTCGTTCAGTGCACTGGGCAATATTATTCAAATCTGCTAAATTCTGCTATAAGAGATGAACCTACGATATGATAAACGGGACGATACAGTGAGGTCGCTATGACGATTTCAATAATTTGAAGAATTCATCGGGTCGGTCAGGGGGGGCAACTGACCTCATTGCCCCCCCTCTAGATCCGCGCCTGGTGATGAGTGAGTTAATAACGATTCTGCGTAAACGGGACTAAACGATTTCATTTGAATTTCCCTCAGGGGGGGGCAATTGCCCCGTTGCCACCCCCCTGGATCCGCGCCTGGGGTCACTAGGTATTTAGATTTTTGGAAAATTATCTGTTGCTTTTGAGATTTTTTGTAACAATTTAACTTCCTACTTCAAAATCTAAGTTGTGTGTTTGCGTGCTTGTATGACCTACATTAAATTTTGACAGCTTTTACCCTCTACGAAATATAATATTTTTTGCCCGACTATGGCAAAGCCAAAAGCAAGGGTTTTGCTTTAAGCAGTCTATGTATACAAGTTTGTCATGTGTGTTCCACCGTAGCACCTAAACTACTGAGCCGATTTTGATGAACGAGGTTTTGAACGTGTTACATTTCTATAAAGTATTTTTTACAAATATACTGTGTTTAATGAGGCATGCTATGGATGACTACGAGCAAAACTAAAAATAGCTGTACGAAACTCGAGGACACGAGATTAAGGCTCTCTTAGCGTACTTTTTGTGATTTCGACATCACCCGTTGTTGCGTGAAAACATAACAGATAAACAGTGTTACTGGATTTATAATATCTGTAAGGATTTACATAGCCCAATTCTGGCGTCAACTTAAGATACTTTTTGTCGACAAGTCGCCATCAAAATGATAGGCAAGTAGTTATTGTGACCCATAACAGAATAGAAAGTAATAGCGTTCCATAGGATAACTCCAGGATAAGTCCCGCCGTGGGTGGGTCGGGAGCATAGAGAAATTATCCACTAGAGAGCTTATAGGCCGATTTCTTCTAAGAACACAACTCACCACTGCGGGCCGGGGGACGAGGAAAAATGCGCGGCTGCAATTGGTCGGTTCAAGGTCAAACTGCGCAGACGCCTACCGTTAGGGCTGCTGTGCTTGATTAAGGGAAAATAGACGATATCGATAAAATGGATTTTAACATTAAGAAAAATACTCAATTAAAATCTTATCAAATAGTATTTAATCAATGAATGTATATATTGTAAATAATTTAAAACCAACCTGTAATAAACAAATAAAAAAAAACAATTACAAAAAAAAAATATCCTGTTATTATTGATTTTTAAAATGAATTAATTTGGTACATAATATGTTTTCCGAATTAAAGTTTTAGGGTCCTGATTGTTTTTTGTAAAAAATGATAAACGAGCATCTACATATTTCTGAATTATGCATCTTGCTAATTCAATTAATTGATTTGTTGATTCTATTTCAAATTGATGAAAATCAATATCCGGGAATAAATTATACCCGATCAATTATTTTAAAACCGATCTAATAAAATAATCGGTATTATCTATTAGTAGTATCTATTCACTTTTATTAAAGTTCCGGAATCTTCGGAAATCTAAAATGAAAACATGTACATCGGAACAGGAAGGTTCCGATGCAGATATTGGCGAGGGAGAGCCGACTTCTTATATTTTTATAAGAAAATATTGACATACAACAAGTTTATTAATAACAATTCAACGTAATTAAAGTAAATTAACAATTATCAAAATTAACACTATACAAGAGTTGTGAACGGTGCGCTTGCTAGAGTCGCAATACCTCTTGTCGCTCGCTGCGTTGTTATAAAAGCCGCTCCCCTCCACAACTCGCCTGATTCATTGAGTGGTAGCGTTTATGCACTTTTTTATCAATGTATTTTGCTTACGCCGACTAAGTTAAAAGTAAACAGTTTTTTTTATTACAAAGACTAATTATAAAAATATAAAAAAATATTAATTTTAATTTTATTATTATCGATATTGACTTCAGCCATTAAAGGTAACAGCACAGATTTTTACGATAAAAATACAAAGGGATAGAAAGAGATACAAGCATTAGAATTGTCTAGTGAAAGAACGAGACTTTTCCAAAAGACATCAACGTGCGGCTCAACCGTGTGCTTCGATCACCCAACGACCATTTTAACAAGACCCCCGCGGTGGCTCATAATCAAATTATACAGGATGTAATTTAATTCGTTAGCAATATTTTTACCACGTATTTTATTCATGATTCTGTATAATTTAAGCCCATAAAATCGTGAATTAAAATTCTCAAAAAAATAGTGTTAAAATCGTCATAAAACTTATTAATTGCCATAACTAATAATAAAAAAAATAATTCTGATAAAATACAACACCCTAAAAAAGTTTATGAAAATTGAAATAAATCACCAATATCAAGATTAGTCCACTCCGTCTAGTTTACTCCGAACGCGTTGTCGCTACGCTACGCTACTACGCACGAGTTATGCTATCTCTTTCATTTCTCATTCAAACGAAATACCGCCGCGCGCGCCGAGTCATTGTACTGAATGTAGGTAGTTAGTAGGCTAGTAACCTCCGAGTCAGAGCTCGCCTGGGCTCACACCGGGGCTGCGCGCGCAGCGGGACGCGGGGAGGCGGAGGCGTCGCGCCCCGTGCCCCCCGCCCTGCACCAGCCCCTCCACCCGCACCCGATGACGGTGATTATTAACAGTAGCTACACACCTCAAATCATCTAGGATAAACGTGCAGTACACATAAATCAACAAGTTCCGTTGATTTACAACCAAACGGACAATTTGCAATGAACTCCAGTTATGTTCCGGGCAAAGCCAACACCAGTTAAGTACACTGGTCCACACTAAACACTCAGGTCTACACTTAGAAAGAAAATAAACTGCTGCATGTAAACCACACCAGCACGATGACAATACCCCGACTCACTAACAGCGTCTTCCTCGACTGAAGATTTGACGACCTTGGGAATGAGCGCTGTTTAAAACTGAAATCATTGACATTTGCAAAGCAAATGTCTCGAAAACAATGCATAGGCAAGTAGGGAGCGAGTAAATTACAAGTTACTACCTATTAAGTTTTCAATTTATTTACCTAAAACGACAAATTTACAAAAATACTCAAATTCACAAGTAATTAATTTACATAAGTAAATAATTTACGTATTTAAATCTTTAAGTTTTGAATACCTACGTCGAGTTATTTATGTTAAACATTTTGAACTACGAAAGTGGATAGTATATTACTTAATTATTTTATTGCACAAGATGGCTAGTTACTAATTTAAAAGAAACAAGAACATAATTATTACATAAAAAAACATTGAAAGTATTCCGAGTCAGCTGATTGACGTAAGTTCACGCGAGGTCAGCTCTACTAAACAACACAAACGCTCGCCGCCTGTGGTATTGATATTTGCTGTGTAGGTATCGCGATCTCTAACTCAAGGAAATGCATACCACCTCTGACCGGTTGCTGTTTCTTACCTAAAAACTTTACCATGCTTTCACTAGGTTAGCAACCTAGGTTAAATTAACAATGAAGTGAAATTAAAAAATACTCAAAATTAAATCGAAATAATAATTCTAGCTTTGTTGAATAACTTTTTCCTAAATCGGAGTTATGTTGAAATTTGGGAACAAATGACATAAGTAGGTAGTGCTTTAATTTGTGGTCATCCCTGGCTTGAGCCAACGAAACAGACGGCTGTAGTATCAGAATTTATTTTACGTGGTTTATTAACAGTTTATCGAAACACTTTATGGAAATCAAAATTTGCGCGTGCTCTCGCCGTCGGAGTGGGTTCGCGACTGACTGCCGTGCAGTGTTGCCAGTACCTTCGTCGACTTTCGGACGATTCACTACCTGAAATAGGACGATTTTTGGACAAAAAGGACGGCTGGAGAAATACTAATTTGTTACGAATTTACGATTGAATGATACTAAAGTATTGGTATTGAGGCGGGTTCCGCTTTCCATCTTGATCTTTTTCGGTTTACTGTAAAGTCTTTTCACCCTCGCAAATAGTAAAACAAACGGCACACGGTGGGCTGAAAATCGGCTTTCATAGACGTAGGGATTTCAATTTGCAAGTGCTGGATTTTTTGCTGGATATCGCTTCTATTAGTTGTTAGAATATAGAAAACCGGCCAAGTGCGTGTCGGGCCACGCGCAGTAGGGTTCCGTAGTAAGTCTTAGTTAGTCGACTATAACTCTGTAACCGGTTAAGCCTACTTAACCGTGATAGTTTTCCTTGTAAGTTCATTACATGTGCTACGTCTGTGAATGTTTTCACATTTCTAGGTACAGCCATTCAAAAGTTAGAGGGGGGGGGATGCTCGTATCGAACAAAAATTTGCACTGAAAAGCTAGATATTTCGCAAATGGCTCGCTTAACCCAAAAATGGTCATGACACACCCATAATATTTTTGAAAGACCTATCTAACGATACCCCACATAAAGGGGTATGCGAGAAAAAAAATATTCATCCCCACTTTACGTGTTTGGGAGCTACAAGCAAATATACATATCCATATCAAATTTCAGCTTCCTGGTAACAAGAACCTCGGAGCTATGCCGCGGACAGACAGACAGACGGACATAGCGAAACTATAAGGGTTCCTTGTCGGACTACGGAAACCTAAAAATGATAACTGAGTTAATTCTGCCCAAAGACGACGGAATTATATTTTTTTTAACGAAAAAAATGTATGAAGCCAATATGAAAAATCTAATTAACTCTTAAAGGGGCAAGAAAAACCGTAATAACCTTACAGGTAGTTATAGTACTAATTATTTTTGTTTTTTTGGCATACTCTGTTTTACGGTTATCGCTGCCATTTTTTTTTTTAAATCCACGAAGTTGAGGAAAAACTCGTAACATAAAATAGCATCACCCCTATATCCCCGAAGGAGTAGGCAGAGGTTTATAGTACACCCATACTTAAACAACTATTAGCTCGATATTTAGGAACACAAAATGAGTTTTAATACTTTTCGTACAACCAAAATACCAAAAAGGGAAAACAGCAATAATTTTTTCGAGTTTCCCAATAAAACTGCAGCTATTACCGGGCTGGATGAAGAGCTAATCAAAAGATTTGCTGTGATTTTGCAAGCAATAACATCTGGCGAGAGGTTCTGTAGGTTTTGCTAAGCAGAGATATTCCTAATGTGGGAAATGAACCTCGGCTTAGGGCGTCACTGGGGAGGACAACTAGGGACTAGCTAGATAGATCATATCAATAATGCCAAATATTCAGATTATGTTTATATAGCTAAAACTGTCATCTCAAGATTGCGACTGCAGTGCCTAAACGACCCATTTGGAAACTAAGCAAAAGTGAAAACTATCACATCTGTAGTGTATGTAATCTGTGGTTGCATTCACACACCGTGCGTTTCATGTTTACAAGTTTTACGCATTTGTATTTTGTAATTTTTAAAACAGCGTTTTGTTGTTTTTGTAATAAGAAAGTAAATTAATGTAGTTGGCTTTTTGAAAAGGGACGAAAAAAGGACGGAATATATGAACGGACATCGAAGGGACGTAAATATGTCTAAACGGACAAAAATCGTCCCTTTTGGGACGATCTGGCATCTCTGCTGCCGTGACCGAGCGCTAGCGGCTCGCTCGCTGCGTCCGCGTCGCACAGTGGGCTGAAACGGGCCGGTAAAGGACTTAGCATTTAAAAAAAAAAAGTTTCTTTTTCTGAAATTTTAAATATTGAGTTGGATTTATCTATCGATTATAAGTAATTATTTCTATGAGGGTCATTCAGATAACTTAGTATTTTCGGAGTTATAAATACCCAAAGTAATTTTTGTATGAAGCAAAAGAAAAAAATGTGAAAATCTCGAAATTCTCAAATTTTCTCAAAGAATTGACTCTACGTATGCATAGTACGTATATTTGTCCTATATTAGCGCCTATTCTCGGGTTGCGATTTTCTGCGATTTGGTCGCAATTTCAAATTTTGTTCTTTATTCCACACCACCATATAAGTTAAGAACTAGGCGCGTTTTTTTTATGTAGTGGTCTCCCCTTTAGGACTAATAAAATAAATAAATAAATAAGTAAAAATCACAATCACTACTGGCCACTGCACGGTTTTAATTTAATCACGTAATTTGTCAAGGGTATCCACATTAACGAATGCAAAATTTTCGTATTCGTCATCATCAAATGTCTGTTTCGCATGTTGCACTTGATAATAAGATGGAAATATATTACTGTCTTTTTCTTTAACACTTGTTCTTAAAGTATTGTATTGCCACTTGGTCGGCTTAAGTGATAAAAATAACCCTAAAGCCTCATCCGGAGAAAACACAAATTTTGTTTCTTTAACAGATATGCACTTTTTTACATCTTGGGGATTCTTTAGTAAATGTTCTAGTATTTTGACCAACCTCCTCATTCCCATCCGCTTTCAACTGCTCAAAATATGCATATTTTATTTCGTCCGAAGATAAATGAAAGTTTTCTGCACGTCTTTTTTTCTGTTTAGGCGCTAATTCACAAAAAGGTTTTCTTGGGCTTTGTTCGGTGGAGACACCGACAGAAACTTTTGATGGTGATACATACTGAGTTGATGTACTCGGTGCTGGTTGATGTTCATTACTGCCTATTAAACACTTAATAAAGTCTGGCCATATTATGTTTTCTTGTAACCATTAACTTTTTTTAGTTCTGAATATATTTCTTTACGATAAGCGTTTTGCCATCTTCTATTTAAATTATAACAAAATTTTGCACAAAACAACTTTAAGGTCTTTTCGTGATCATCACTTAATTCGACAAAAAAATTAGACCTTATCTCACTACACAAACTATCATTATTTTTAATACTGCCACTGTTTTTTTTAAATAACGAAAAGATCAAGGTTTGTCACTAAATTTTCAAACATTTTCACAAATACAAAATAACAAATAAGTAAGTAATGAATGTGTGGGGGTAGTGCGTCTATTATGGTGGGTAATAGAACACTGAAGTACGTTTGAATGCAACCGACATAACTTGTTGTTGCGCTCGCGCACTCTTATCCCTTGATTCCCGGAAATAAGTCTCAAAACAAATTACGTCATTCCTACCTATGGTGGTGGAAAATGTCGAACATTGTTTTTTTTTTAAAGAACTAAGTAGGTATTGAGGTTTTCAGGCCGTTTAGTATACATTATTTTCAATTTCAATTCAATTGGAATAAATTGCTTAACTAAAATAACATGACTCTTCATACAAATTTGATATGGCTATATCTCCGAAAGTACTCGTTAAATTAAAAAAAGTCTAAGAATAAAAACGTTTTAAATTTATGCCTAGATACCAAAAAAATACATTTTATCTCTTAAGACCCAACCTTGTAATCCCAGCCCACTGTGCGTCGGCAGGCCGGGGTGCGGGGTCGCGCGCCGAGGTATACACCGCGCGCGCTAAATAAACGTGCGCACCCTCATACGCTCCGTTCAGGTGCGTCCTCTGGAGACCAAAGTGACGCCACAAATTGTAAAGAGAAACAAGGAGATTATTATTACGCAAAAATCCTAATTAGCTGACTCTCAAAAGTTGCGCGTGCGTGAACTTTTGAGAGTCAGCTAGTTAGGTGTCACGACTTTGTCGGTCGGTCATTGCGGCGTTGCGTCGACACCGCTCCATGCCTCTACTGAACTGTCTCAAGTCTCAACTACAGAAAACCTATTACGAGTAGTACATGCAGCGGTTTACGTTAAACAACAAACATATCTTTATTCATTTGAAAAGTAATCATTTACAATTTATTTTAGATACGTTTATTACCATGATGATGGTCCTAAATTTGATTTTAACTAAATTTTATTTAATAATGTACCTAATAAATTAAATAAGTTTGTCAACCGAAACGAAGTAGTTTATTACTAGCATAAAGACACATTAGGTAGTAAAAAGAGGTAGGTAAGATAAAATCAAACTAAGCTGTGCTAGTACCTTCATCCCCACTCGGAGCGCGGGGCGGTTGCGGGAGGCGCGCGCGCTGCCACTCTAGGAAGTGCGAGTGCGACCGTCCAGTTCCGGATTACTAAGACGAATGCGTGACGTGTATGACGGTGTATGATTAGTAATTCGCGAGCGGTTTTTTTTATTGCAGTGAGTTTCGTTATTGATTAACAATATGCCTCGATCGCGTAGTGTTGGTGGAGTGTTAACAAACCAGCAATATCTGGATTTAGTGTTATTTTATAACCAAACTCGTAGTTTGTCGCGAACACGTGAAAGTCGGGAGCAATTACCTACATTTTGTAAAAGGCAGAATTATTGCGGCATTTAATATCGTCAAAACAAAAACATTGTTCTGCGAGGTCTAAGATCAAACCATAGGCGTCGTGCTGAATTGTGGGTTCAGTTAGGAGGTGAACACTTCGAGCACCTTTAAAGTACACTTAGGTAAGTACAATTACCTACATTCCTACTTCCTTCGTAGTTTTGTTTATTACCTACTAAGTTTAATTTCATTTTTAAATCCTTGTTTATTATTTTTAGTTTAAATGTTTAAACCAATGCCCATAACTACTCGTAAGAAATTAGTCTTCGTTTTCTAAATCATGTTTTAACGACGCCAGGGCCAAATCTTAATTGGAAGTAGGTACCTACTTATTGATACTGTTGATTATTTCCTATTGTAATAAGTTTAATTTCAATTGTTAAACCGTTTATTTATTAAGTTAAAAATTGTTTGGTATCCAATCAGCTTTTAGTTTAGTTTTGTAGTTAATTTATTACACACAAAGGCGCCGACACGGCGGCTTTGTCGCTGAGTATCTTACGCGTCTTTGTTTATTGAAGTTTTGTTTAAGTATCAGTTACAAAATAATTCCGTATGAATTACATGCTACGGCGTGATTAAACCATTGTACCGAATAATAATGAATACAAGGGCGGGGGGAGGCGGGAGGACGGGTTAGGAGCGCGCGGGCAGTGTCGTGTCGCTCCGTTAAGAAAATTATGAATGGCCGCGCTCAAGCAGCTGATAGTGGATGGAGGGGACGGCGCGAGCCTTTTGCTTAACGTACTATCACGACTTGATCCTTTTAATTATTTCGTTGATTTTTGGAATTATTTTGATTATCAATTTTGAATATTTTACTTCCTTTAGAAAATATTATTTCCTCAAGCAGATTCTTGGATTAAAATATTGCCAATGAATTCAATTTCTTCCTGTATAATAAAAATATTTCTTACTGTTTACTTACCGATGAAAAGTTTTGCCATCCTTTTTGTAATTAGATATCTTGGAATGTTTCCCACACCATTTCACCGCGCATGAAGGCATTTTAATGCTTTATAATTGCATTAAACTTGATTTTTTTTTTATTAATTTAGCGTGCTTACAGGTCTAATCCTTGGACACAACTAAAGTGGTTACTAGTAGTGTACTCTCTGCATAGGCGACAAATCGCTAATAGGTTTCGTGCATCGGGGCACTGTATGCGCAGTCAAGTGGTTATATAGTCTTTGGTCGGGAGGGATGTCAGACTCTGCTGACTAAAACCCATCCATGTTCCTTCTTCAGCCCTTTATATTCGGGGGCGCGGTAACTCTTTCGAACATCCCGCAGCCCAGGCAGGCTATGGCCCTGGGAAAGGGCCCAGTCACTGATGCTGGCAGCTCCCTGAGGCAAGCGTGGAAAACGAACGCGCCGTCGACACGGGCTTGATCTTTACCGGGACGTATTCAGTCGGGGTATATTGAGGTCCTCATTATACCTAGGCCACACTCCAACTCCATGTGGTAACAAAAATAATTGAAACCGGTCGGTACGCTGAACCCAATGCTCCAAACCACGAACTGGCCGTTTTACCGGCACACTCAACTCAATTACATTTACAGTAACAAAGCCTTTGGAATTAGTGGTTAGAAGAAAGGCAAAAAAAAATTTGAATAATTTTATTATAATTAAAGATCACAACACATGGTAAGTACAGATCGACCTATGCGAAGAACAAAGTTATATATGATTATGATACCAAATCGCTTTTATTGTATTAATAAAGCTAAGCTGACCTATATTTTGTATTAGTAAAATCATTTTTTCTTAACGTTATGTAGTTTCGAAGATACCAGTCGAATAAAGTTACATGTGATTTATTTCTCCAAAGAAGAAGGCGATATGCGTACGAGTATCTTTACTCGCCGTTTCGACCCGCGCGGACGCAAGGGGACATCGGCAGTCGTCACCTTATTCTCGGGGAGGCGACCCGTGCGCACGTCTTTGCAACAATAAGCAATATTGTCAAAACGTATTTTTATCAAAGTAGATTGTATATGATTTCAAAATGAAAAACACGAGATCTCAATACATGTTAAGTCTTGTATCAAAGCGTACACTATAATCACATATAACTTTTAAACACAATACTAATTTACATAAAACAAAGTTATATGTACACATGATACTAATAGTTTTCCCAAGAATAAGGTTATATTGTGTACATACGACGTAAACATTTCCATAGTAATTGGGTTACATATGCATATAAACACTCAAAAATGCCAAAAAAACTGTTGTTAATCAAATGTATTTATAGATAACAATGCTAAATAGTATTTTACATGCTAAGGAAAAGAATCAGTCCTCTAGAACAATTAAGAAAAATGTTATTGCAGATTTTGTGCATGACAAATTTCAAATCGCTCTCCTTAAAAGTAACGATTTTGCAGAAGTAACTTTATTCTACGGATAGGTCGAGATATGTGGTTTAGAAGTGCGTGGAAGGAGTTTTGATATCTATACTTATAATAAATCTGTAGAGAGGTCAATTCTGTACATGAAATATATTTCCAAAATAACTATCAGGGGGTGATTAGGGATCGATACTGATGCCAAAAATGCAATCAGTAAAATTTTTGTCTGTCTGTCTGTCTGTCCGTCTGTCTGTCTGTCTGTCTGTATAAACTCTATAGAAACAAAAACTACTCGACGGATTTTAACGAAACTTGGTACAATTATTTGTCATACTCCAGAGCTGGTTATAGTATACTTTTCATCACGCTACAATCAATAGGAGCAGAGCAGTGAAGGGAAATGTTGTCATTTTGTTTAAACGCGCCAATCTCAGGAACCGCTGGTCCGATTTAAATAATTCTTTCAGTGTTAGATAGTCCATTTATCGAGGAAGGCTATAGGCTATATATCATCACGCTAAGACCAAAAGGAGCGGAGCACCACTATTCAACGCGGACGAAGTCGCTGGTTATTAATAATTTTTTTGACAATATAGAATTAAGTTATTGCTAATGCCAGGTAAACAACATACAATATCTCAAACTTAAATAATAAAAATCAATATTACATTTTTACATTAAATAAACAATATATACTATATAAATGTTAAAACCACTTATTTTAAACGAGAACTTAATTACGGTGGAACAGGTTTTCCCAACTACAACACTGCTAACTGAAATAGGTGCGAACATGAATAATGACATGTGAACAATAAGTTCCCTGCCTATCTTATAACCAGAATGAGTTTCAGGACTCGGTAAGTGTAAATTAAAATTTACTACAAAGTTCTGAAAAGCGTTTCTTTAAAAAACTAATTGTTTCCCTTTTTTTTCATTTCACCTGCTTCCTCAGGGAGCTACTTCACGCACCCGGATCAAAGGTTTTATATATATGTATACTAGCTTCTGCCAGCGACTTCATCCGCGTGGAATAGTGATGCTCTGCTCCTATTGGTCTTAGCGTGATGATATATAATTGTCTGTCTGTATAAACTCTATAGAAACAAAAACTACTTGACGGATTTTAACGAAACTTGGTACAATTATTTTTCATACTCCTGAGCTGGTTATAGTATACTTTTCATCACGCTACAATCAATAGGAGCAGAGCAGTGAAGGGAAATGTTGTCATTTTGCTTAAACGCGCTAATCTCAGGAACCGCTGGTTCGATTTGAAAAATTCTTTCAGTGTTATATAGTCCATTCATCGAGGAAGGCTATAGGCTATATATCATCACGCTAATACCAATAGGAGTGGAGCACCACTATTCCACGCGGACGAAGTCGCTGGCAGAAGCTAGTAAAATAATAATATTATAAAGAAGTACCTATGTGGTGTAATAAAATAAGTAAGAATGTGGGGTAATTACTGGAACTACCAAGGTACTGAACAGATTCCAAAGTATTTGAATACAAATCTACTTCACTAAATTAATCCCTGAACAAATTCATGTAACAAAACATTCTAGACTCTCGTTAGTTTAGTTTTCGCAAGCGCGACAGACGAGTACGAGGTCCGAGTGTAATCTTTATAGTTCGGTTAAAGTGTTTAGGGTTTTTCCTCCAGGTTTTTTTATTGCAGCTTGAAGTCTATAAGTTTACTGTAGTCCGACAAGGAACCCTTATAGTTTCGCCATGTCCGTCTGTCTGTCCGCGGCATAGCGCCGATGTTCTTGTTACTAGGAAGCTGAAATTTGGTGTGGATATGTATATTGATCACGCCGAAAAAGTGGTAAAATAAAATTTTGTAAAATATATTTTTTTAGGGTAGCTCCCATACACGTAAAGTGGGGATGAATATTTTTTTCTCGCGTACCCCTTCGTGTGGGATATCATTAGATAGGTCTTTCAAAAATATTATGGGTGTGTGAAGACCATTTTTCGGTTAAGCGAGCCATTTACGAAATAATTAGATTTTAAGTGGAAATTTTTGTTCGATACGAGCACCCCCTAACCCCCCCTCTAACTTTTGAATGGCTATACCTAGAAATCTGATAAAAATCGCAGACGTAGCACATGTCATGAACTTACAAGGAAAACTATCACGGCTAAGTAGGCTTAACCGGTTACAGAGTTATAGTCGACTAACTAAGACCTACTACGGAACCCTACTGCGCGTGGCCCGTCACGCACTTGGCCGGTTTTTTTCACGAAACCTATTGTTAACCTATTGTAAATTGCGGTTGTTTTTTATGGCGTCTCTTTCCGAGATCTATACATATAAAATTGTCCTGAATGACTGACGGATCAACGCACAGCCTAAACTACTGATAGTAGCGATCTAAGCATCCGATAAGAAAGGATGTTCCGAAATACTTTCCCTAAGGGAGTCAAAAAGGCGGGCAAAGTTTGTATGAACCTCTGTCTTCTTTTATTTGAATTCGTATAGTCTACGCGGGTGAAGCCGCTGGCGGAAAGCTAGTAATGTTATAATCCCGGAATGGAATACGTCCAATATAAATACACTCGAGAGCAATGAATCCGGGTCACTTAAAGAATGTTAAAAATCTCGGAAACTAAAAATGATAGGTTAATGCAATAAATTGTATTTAATAGATAAAGTAATACTCCTTAAATGAAAGTAAAAAAAATATGAGTCACCATACATTTTATTAACACAAAATTACATAAAGAAAAAAACTGCTGATCTCTCCTTAAAACAAAAATAGGAAACATGAAATTTTTGAACTTTATTACGATTTTCTTGAATTTTAATACTTCGTATTGCCTCCTCGTGCTTCCATTACTGCGTTTACGCGGTTTGGCATGCTGTACACCAAGTTCCTTATACGATTTTGGGGAATATTCTCCCATTCCTCTGTGAGAGCAATTTTGAGCTCACGAAGCGTGATTGGGGGAGGGTTTCGTTGTTTTACGCATCTGCCTAGCTCGTCCCAAGCAAGCTCGATCGGGTTGATATCCGGGCTGCGCGCTGGCCACTCCATACGAGTAATGTTCATCTCTTGAAGGTAGTCATTCACAATCCTACCTGTATGAGGTCGGGCATTGTCATGCATAAATATAGCATCCTCACCTAAATTGACCTTAAATGGACCAACGTGATCATTTAGGATTTCTTCCACATATCTTTCGCTAGTTAACGAGCCGTTTTCTATGATCACCAGCTCTGTGCGACTTTCAGAAGAAATTCCGGCCCACACAAGTACAGACCCACCACCGTAGGCTACTTTTTCTTCGATGCATGCTTGCTTGAATCTTTCCCCTGGTCTTCGATACACTCTGTGTCTTCCATCGTGCTTGTAGAGCATAAATTTTGATTCGTCGGAGAACATAACTTTTGACCAATCTTCAATACTCCAATTTACGTGGCTCTGGGCATATCTTAGTCTTGAAATACGATGCCCACGCTCCAGTTTAGGGCCGTTTGCAGGTCTAAGGGGTTTTAAGTTAGATTCAGCAAGCCGACGTCTTACTGTCCATGCACTTGGGTTACTTCCTCCGAGGCGTCGAAACTGATTTGTGAGTTCAGTTCCTGTGAGAAAGCGATTTCGAAGCATGGTGTTCACCAAGTATCGGTCTTCTCGTGCTGTGGTACACCTGGTTCTGCCCGTTCCTGGTCTGCGTAGGTTAGAACCAGTTTCTTCGTAACGTCGGAGAACTCTTTGTACTGTTGACAGCGACACACCGACAGTCCTGGCTGTATCGCGCTGACTCCGGCCGGTTTCCAGCATTGTAAGTATTCTGGTGCATTCTTCAGGCGTAAGCGACATAATTTCAGCTTGAATAATGAATATAGAGCACTATCAACATGGTTTATGTACCCACATAAATGACAGATTACAAACAAAAGCAAAACCAAATGCTGTAATTTCGTAGTTCCATCTTCGAAAGTGGCCCTTTTTCAATTTTGATTTTTTTATGATATAACTTTACAATAACTAAGAAGTTTTAATACCTTCATTTAAGGAGTATTACATTGTCTATTAAATACAATTTATTGCATTAACCTAGCATTTTTAGTTTCCGAGATTTTTAGGATTCTTTAAGTGACCCGGATTCATTGCTCTCGAGTGTATTTGAGGTCATTCAACCTAATTCCCTATACCGAACACTGGTTTATATGCTTTTGATACTACATCTACATCATTTGATATGGCATATTATATTATTATACTATGGCATGTCAAAGCAGGAATAGTGAAGATGCAGGAAATAGATATCTAGTAATTTACGTCGTTCATAGCTATATCCTTCTGGATCAGTGATAGCAAAATCTCGTCGTTATGTCCGTTTTATGAAGAGGCCAATTTAAATGCTTGAGACTTGTTCAGCTTCTGAAATGGAGACCTTAGATGTGTAACATACAGGACCTATAAACTCAAGTGGTATTTAAAATTACATTCAGCCAATCAAATGGCTTCAAATATATTTTCTTATGCTTGGGTACTAGCAGTTGTATTTGATGTGCTTCGGTCTTTAGCTACATAGATATACATAGAGATCGCTTTACGTAATTAACGGCTAACGCACACTGATAATTGCTTAACATTGCTGATACCAATTAAATACTACAATGAATATAGAAACATGCTGGACATTGTTTATTGTGGTAGGTAATAATTATTTATTATTTCTACTCTCAGTAAATAAAATAATATAGGTACTTGGCCCCGGTCTTTCCGTGGATGAGTGACCATCTTTGTCATAGCGAGACTTCTCCGTGCCTCGGAAAGCACGTTAAGCTGTTGGTCTCGGTTGTCATTTGTAGATCTCTAACAGTCGTTACGGGCAGTCAGAAGCCAGAAAATCTGACAACCAGTCGTACCAAGGGATAGGTACCATGTTATCCGGTAACTGGGTTGTGGAGGTCAGATAGGCAGTCGCTCCATGTCAAACAGTGGTACTCAGCTGCATCCGGGTTTAGACTGGAAGCCGACCCCAACATAGTTGGGAAAAGGCTAGGGAGAGGAGATGATGATGTAGATTTATGTATGTGGAAGCCATATACAAATTTGTTCCGTTGTACCTGCATGTGGAGTCAGCGACTCGTAACCTATGATTCTGAAAAAAAAAAACCGGCCAAGTGCGTGTCGGGCCACGCGCAATAGGGTTCCGTAGTAGGTCTCAGTTAGTCGACTATAACTCTGTAACCGGTTAAGCCTACTTAGCCGTGATAGTTTTCCTTGTAAGTTCATTACATGTGCTACGTCTGTGATTTTTTTCACATTTCTAGGTACAGCCATTCAAAAGTTAGAGGGGGGTAACTCGTATCGAACAAAAATTTGCACTTAAAAGCTAGATATTTCGCTAATGGCTAGCTTAACCGAAAAATAGTCTTCACACACCCATAATATTTTTAAAAGACCTATCTAACGATACCCCACATGAAGGGGTATGCGAGAAAAAAAATATTCATCCCTACTATACGTGTTTGGGAGCTACCCTAAAAAAAAATATTTTTCAAAATTTTATTTTACCACTTTCTCGGCGTGATCAATATACATATCCATACCAAATTTCAGCTTTCTAGTAACAAGAACCTCGGAGCTATGCCGCGGACAGACAGACAGACAGACAGACAGACAGACGGACAAAGCGAAACTATAAGGGTTCCTTGTCGGACTACGGAACCCTAAAAAAAAAACATTGATATTAACAGAAACATTGATTCCTGTTTCCGCCAAAATTAAGCGCAGTACCTTGGCTTGGACGTTTCTGGGGCACATGAATTCTCATGTCTTTCTGAGACGTCAATCGTAATAGGGTCCCGCCCGCCCGTCCACACCCTTTGAATATCAAACCCTAAAACAGATTACGGTGGAATACTGGGGCTCTTATGGTGAATATGTTTCAGAATCTAAGCTCGGCTCTTAGAACATTATTGGGTAGAAAACATGAAAATATTTTTTTCTATTCTATACACTATAAAGTATAAATTCAAAAAAATATTTATTGAAAGGCTCGGTGCCTTCTATTTGACATAACTATGCGTTGCCGTTGCCACCGTTTATACAAATATAGGATTCATACCTTTGTGTTTCCAAAGCGATTTATAAATATTTTGATTTATAAACTCAAAGGAAAACGTGGTTAACGTCACTACAAAACCTATATTTATCGCAGTTAATAGGTACAGTACGTCATATTAGAAACGTTAATACATTTGTATATTTTTACGGTAATATGGCAGTGGCGACGCAACGTGATAAAGTTTGGGAGGCGCTAAAGATAGAAAGCAGCCACTAGGTAAATAGGCATAGCATGAGTTCATTGACCGGGACCAGTGTGACGATGAGCCATCGTTGTGGGGCAGGTCGCGGTCGGGGAACACTCGACATAATGCCACGTAACACCCCAAGGTCTCTGAACTTGATACACAATATAATAATACCGTCAGCGTAGGTACACAAATTGCTACTGTTTTATAGATCGCGACCTGATTATACGCCTGAGAATTGGTTTCAATTCAAAACCGAGTAGGATCTACACGGATTACACATGTACGGATTACAAAACGCATTGTCATGCAAAATAGAAGTTTTAAAGACAAAACTGGCGTGGCGAAATACTAACAATTGTAACTTACAAGACACCGACTTCGAAAGCGATGTTTTGGTCGTAAAGCGTTTAAATAAAAATTATTTTTTACTTTTCAGTTTTTTTTTGGAAGTCGGTTTTATTTTTTTGTAAAAGTTTTTTATTTTTTCGCTTTTCAGTGTCTCGGTCTTGCTATCTTAACAAAATAAACACACCACTTTTTTAGGTTGTAATAAGCGTAAATAACCAAATCATCTAAGTATTTGGCATATCAGCAAGTAGAGATAAATCGTTATTTTTGATATATTTATAAAACGGCTGAACCGGTAATGATAAAATTTAAATGGGACCACACGGGAAGCACCAGCTTTCAAATAAAAAAAGAATCATGAAAATCGGTTCACCCAGTCGCAAGTTATGAGGTAACAAACATAAAAAAAAACAGTCGAATTGATAACCTCCTCCTTTTTTTGAAGTCGGTTAAAAATAAAACATTTTGCAGTGTATATTATCAATATCAATAAGATGAGGTAAGTAATACATACGCCAAAATAAATATACAGGAAGAAATTGAATTCATTGGCAATATTTTAATCCAAGAATCTGCTTATGGAAATATTATTTTCTAAAGGAAGTAAAATATTCAAAATTAATAATCAAAATAGTTCCAAAAATCAACGAAATAATTAAAAGGATCAAGTCGTGATAGTACGTTAAGCAAAAGGCTCGCGCCGCCCCCTCCAACCACTATCAGCTGCTTGAGCGCGGCCATTCATAATTTTCTTAGCGGAGCGACACGACACTGCCCGCGCGCTCCTAACCCGTCCTCCCGCCTCTCCCCGGCCTTGATCTTGTATTCATTATTATTCGGTACATTGGTTTAATCACGCCGTAGCATGTAATTCATATGGAATTATTTGTAACCGATACTTAAACAAAACTTCAATAAACAAAGACGCGTAAGATACTCAGCGACAAAGCCGCCGCCCTCAGTGTGCCTTTGTGTGTAATAAATTAACTACAAAACTAAACTAAAAGCTGATTGGATACCATACAACTTTTAACTTAATAAATAAACGGTTTAACAAATTAAACTTATTACAATAGGAAATAAACAACAGTATCAATAAATAGGTACCTACTTACAATGAAGATTTGGCCCTGGCGTCGTTAAAACATGATTTAGAAAACGAAGACTAATTTCTTACGAGTAGTTATGGGCATTGGTTTAAACATTTAAACTAAAAAAAATAAACAAGGATTTGAAAATTAAATTAAATTTAGTAGGTAATAAACAAAACTACGAAGGAAGTAGGAATGTAGGTAATAATTGTACTTACCTAAGTGTACTTTAATAGGTGCTCGAAGTGTTCACCTCCTAACTGAACACACGATTCAGCACGACGCCTATGGTTTATGATATGATATTAAATGCCGCAATAATTCTGCCTTTTACAAAATGTAATTGCTCCCGACTTTCACGTGTTCGCGACAAACTACGAGTTTGGTTATAAAATAACACTAAATCCAGATATTGCTGGTTTGTTAACACTCCACCAACACTACGCGATCGAGGCATATTATTAATCAATAACGAAACTCACTGCAATAAAAAAAAAACGCTCGCGAATTACTAATCATACACCGTCATACACGTCACGCATTCGTCTTAGTAATCCGGAACTGGACGGTCGTACTCGCTCTCGCACTTCCTAGAGCGGCAGCGCGCGCGCCTCCCGCAACCGCCCCGCGCTGCGAGTGGGGATGAAGGTACTAGCACAGTAGTTTGATTTTATCTTACCTACCTCTTTTTACTACTTATTGTGTCTTTATGCTAGTAATAAACTACTTCGTTTCGGGTGACAAACCTATTTAATTTATTAGGTACATTATTAAATAAAATTTAGTTAAAATGAAATTTAGGACCATCATCATGGTAATAAACGTATCTAAAATAAATTGTAATTGATTACTTTTTAAATGAATAAAGATATGTTTGTTGTTATGTTATAACGTAAACCGCTGGATGTACTACTCGTAATAGGTTTTCTGTAGTTGAGACTTGAGACAGTTCAGTAGAGGCATGGAGCGGTGTCGACGCAACGCCGCAATGACCGACCGACAAAGTCGTGACAGCGCGTGCGTGAACTTTTGAGAGTCAGCTAATTAGGATTTTCGCGTAATAATAATCTCCTTGTTTCTCTTTCCAATTTGTGGCGTCGCTTTGGTCTCCAGAGGACGCACCTGAACGGAGCGTATGAGGGTGCGCACGTTTATTTAGCGCGCGCCGGCGCGGTGTATACCTCGGCGCGCGACCCCGCACCCCGGCCTGCCGACGCGGACGCAGCGAGCCGCTAGCGCTCGGTCACGGCAGCAGAGATGCCAGATCGTCCCAAAAGGGACGATTTTTGTCCGTTTAGACATGTTTACGTCCCTTCGATGTCCGTTCATATATTCCGTCCTTGTTTCGTCCCTTTTCAAAAAGCCACTACATTAATTACTTTCTTATTACAAAAATAACATTTTTTTTTTTTTACAAAAAAAACATTACAAAAGTGCGTAAAACTTGTAAACATGAAACGCACGGTGTGAATGCAACCATAGATTACATACACTACAGATGTGATATTTTTCACTTTTTGCTTAGTTTCCAAATGGTCCGTTTAGGCACTGCAGTCGCAATCTTGAGATGACAGTTTTAGCTATATAAACGTAATCTGAATATGTGGCATTGTTGATATGATCTATCTAGCTAGTCCCTAGTTGTCCTCCCCAGTGACGCCCTAAGCCGTGGTTCGTTTCCCACATTAAATTAGGAATATCTCTGCTTAGCAAAACCTACAGAACCTCTCGCCAGATGTTATTGCTTGCAAAATCACAGCAAATCTTTTGATTAGCTCTTCATCCAGCCCGGTAATAGCTGCAGTTTTATTGGGAAACTCGAAAAAAAATGTTGTTGTTTTCCCTTTTTGGTATTTTGGTTGTACGAAAAGTATTAAAACTCATTTTGTGTTCCTAAATATCGAGCTAATAGTTGTTTAAGTATGGGTGTACTATATACCTCTGCCTACTCCTTCGGGGATATAGGGGTGATGCTATTTTATGTTACGAGTTTTTCCTCAACTTCGAGGATTTAAAAAAAAATCGGCAGCGATAACCATAAAACAGAGATGCCAAAAAAACATAAATAATTAGTACTATAACTACCTGTAAGGATATTATAAGGTTTTTCTTGCCGTTTAAGATATAATTAGATTTTTAGGGTTCCGTAGTCCGACAAGGAACCCTAATAGTTTCGCCATGTCCGTCTGTCTGTCTGTCCGCGGCATAGCTCTGAGAAATTATAAATTATAAATTAAATTATATTGATCACGCCGAGAAAGTGGTAAAATATTTTTTTTTTAATATTTTTTTTAGAGTAGCTCCCAAACACGTAAAGTGGGGATGAATATTGTTTTTCTCGCAAACCCTTTTCTGTGGAGTATCGTTAGATAGGTCTTTCAAAAATATTATGGGTGTGTGAAGACCATTTTTTGGTTAAGCGAGCCATTTGCGAAATATCTAGCTTTTCAGTGCAAATTTTTGTTCGATACGAGCATCCCCCCCCCCTCTAACTTTTGAATGGCTGTACCTAAAAATGTGAAAAATTTTATTCACAGACGTAGCACATGTAATGAACTTACAAGGAAAACTAACACGGTTAAGTAGGCTTAACCGGTTACAGAGTTATAGTCGACTAACTAAGACTTACTAAAGAACCCTACTGCGCGTGGCCCGACACGCACTTGGCCGGTTTTCTATATTCTAACAACTAATAGAAGCGATATCCAGCAAAAAATCTGGCACAAACTTGCAAATTGAAATCTCTACGTCCATGAAAGCCGATTTTCAGCCCACCGTGTGTCGTTTGTTTTACTATTTGCAAATGCAAGCGTGAAAAGACTTTACAGTAAACCGAAAAAGATCAAAATGGAAAGCGGAACCCGCCTCAACACCAATACTTTAGTATCATTCAATCGTAAATTCGTAACAAATTAGTATTTCTCCAGCCGTCCTTTTTGTCCAAAAATCGTCCTATTTCATGTAGTGAATCGTCCGAAAGTCGACGAAGGTACTGGCAACACTGCACGGCAGTCAGTCGCGAACCCACTCCGACGGCGAGAGCACGCGCAAATTTTTAATTCCATAAAGTGTTTCGATAAACTGTTAATAAAACACGTACAATAAATTCTGATACTACAGCCGTCTGTTTCATTGGCTCAAGCCAGTGATGACCACAAATTAAAGCACTACCTACTTATGTCGTTTGTTCCCAAATTTCAACAAAACTCCGATGTAGGAAAAAGTTATTCAACAAAGCTGGAATTATTATTTCGATTTAATTTTGAGTATTTTTTAATTTCACTTTAATGTTAATTTTACCTAGGTTGCTAACCTAGTGAAATCATGGTAAAGTTTTTAGGTAAGAAACAGCAACCGGTCAGAGGTGGTGGGCATTTCCTTGAGTTAGAGATCGCGATACCTACACAGCAAATATCAATACCACAGGCGGCGAGCGTTTGTGTTGTTTAGTAGAGCTGACCTCGCGTGAACTTACGTCAATCAGCTGACTCGGAATACTTTCAATGTTTTTTTTATGGAATAATTATGTTCTTGTTTCTAAACTTAAATTAGTAACTAGCCATCTTGTGCAATAAAATAATTAAGTATTTTACTATCCACTTTCATAGTTCAAAATGTTTAACATAACTCGACGTAGGTATTCAAAACTTAAAGATTTAAATACGTAAATTATTTACTTATGTAAATTAATTACTTGTGAATTTGAGTATTTTTGTAAATTTGTCGTTTTAGGTAAATAAATTGAAAACTTAATAGGCAGTAACTTGTAATTTACTCGCTCCCTACTTGCCTATGCATTGTTTTCGAGACATTTGCTTTGCAAATGTCAATTTTTTTTTTTTTTTTTTTGTGTATGGCATCTCGCAGGTCAACCTAGAAGGTTGTCGACTGCTTAACCGGGCTTGCCTGTGAAGTGCCTTAAATAAATTTAGGGCCTCCAGCCAGGGCTTAACTTACAAAACTAAGCGACTACACGCTAAGGGCACCCCCTAGTGGGGTACGGGCCTCGGCTTAGGGCGTCGCTGGGGGAGGACAGCAAGGGACAGGCTGGATCAGAATAAATTTTGATTATTATAATCGGGAATTTTAAAGCTATTAGCTCAGCTCGCGGGCTGGCTCGTCGAGCTAGGGTCGGGAGGGCATGGACAAGGTCGTCGCGATGGACCTCGGCGGCGAGGTCGATACGAACGCGGTCTGTGTTTGTGTAGAGTGCTAGTGGACCTACTGCTCTCTTGGTAGAGGGTTATAGCGTCATCGGGTATGGTGAGAGTATGCCTCGGGCGGCGAATTTTACTGATCTGGGAGGGTGCGTATCCGGCGGCCGAGACGACCAGAGGGTTTGGATGCTTTTCGGCAGCATCAAAGTAATGCTTGGCGGCACGTTTCATGAACTGCTGGATGGTGGGCAGTTTGAGATCGAGATGGAGATTTTCGTTTCGTACGTAGAAAGGGGCCCCTGTGATTTTTCGTAAGAAACGGTTTTGGAGGGTCTGCATTCTATGGAGACGGTATGGCTTTGAGTGTGCGAACACAACGGAAGCATATGTCATAATGGGGCGGATGCACGTGGTGTAGATGCGCAATTTGCACTTGAGTGACAATTTGCTACGTGCATTTAACATACAGTGGAGGCGACTGAGAGCGAAGGCCGCTCGAGAGCGGGCAGACTTTATGTGCTCTCCGAAGTTGAGGTGACGATCAAGTATCACACCTAGGTATTTGGCTTGCTCTTTCCAAGGAATCGGCTTGTCAAACATGGTGATGGGACTGGGTAGGGGTGGATTTCGGCGCGGTCTCGAGAAGAGAACTGCCTGACTCTTGTCGGGATTTACCTCGATTCTCCATTTCTTAAACCACTTGCCTAGGGCGTTGGCGGCGATTTGGAGATTACGAGCTATGGCCACTGGGCTGGTGCCAGTGTAGTATATGGCCGTGTCGTCGGCAAATAGTGCTAATTGAGCCTTTTTGCTCTTTGGGATATCGCTAGTGAATAGCGTGAAGATGAGGGGGGATAGGACAGAGCCTTGAGGGACTCCTGCTTGTATGGGGTGGGGCGAGGATAGTGCTCCTTCGATGCGGTAGCGAAATGAGCGGTTCGACAAGAAGTCTCGAACGATGAGCACGAGACGGTCTGGCACGCCGAGTTGATATAGCTTGTATATTAAGCCATTGTGCCAGACTTTGTCGAAAGCTTTCGCTATGTCGAAGAATAGTATTCCCGTCATCATGTCCCGTCGTCGTTGGAAGCCAACACTTATATGTTCCACGATGCGGTGGACTTGTTGGATACAGGAATGTTGGGTTCGAAAACCGAATTGTTCATCGGGAATGAGACTCTTTGCTTCAGCGTAGTCTTTGAGACGCTTATAAATAAGCCTCTCGTAGATTTTACCGAATACATTGAGGAGACTGATGGGTCGGTAACTCGAGGGTTGCGACTTCGGTTTACCGGGTTTAGGGATACCGATAACGGTTGCCTCTTTCCATTCTTGTGGAAATAGGTTATGGCTCATGGCGCAATTGAAGATTGCGGTCATGAGCATTATGAGGGAGGCGGGCAGGATTTTAAAAACCCTATTTGTGATGCCGTCTGGGCCTGGGGCTTTACGGGGTTTGAGATTTCTGATGATTTCGAGTACTTCGTCCGAGGTGATGGGAGGAAGGGGATCATCAGGATCTTCAACGGGCGATAAGGAGGACCTACGTTCGACTTCGGCGTCAACCTTGGAGAGATGAGCTTGGTCTGCTGGTTGGGAGCTTGGTGAGCATTGGGCCTCTAAACTGTCGGCTAGGCATTCAGCTTTATCCTCGTCGTCGAAGGCGACAGATTTATCAGGGCGGGTGAGAGGGGGTGTGAGAGCTACTTCATCGGATTTTAGTTTCCTCTGCAGCTGCCAGAAGGCCAGGTGGGTGGGCTCGAGTTCACTCAGCGTCTTGTCCCAGCGAGAGTTACGCATCTCCTCTATACGTTTCTTTACAGCACGCTGTAATCTACGCATATGAGATTTGTTCGCATCGCAGGGAAAAGCGCTGTAGGCACGTACAGCTGCGTTCTTTTCGGTCACTAGGGCACGCACATCGTCCGGTAGTTTCCAGCGGTGGGCTCCCATCGCTGTAACTCTGCGTGAACATTTGTCCACGGAGGAGTGTACGTGCTCAGTGAACGAACCGATCGCGTCCGTCATGTCAGCGACTGAGACTATTTGGTCGGGGACGGAGTTTAGTCGAGGAGATGGGGAGTTTAGGCTTTCACTAAGTCTCCTCCAGTCTGTTACCACTCGGGTAGGAGTGGGTTGGTCTGGGTCAAGTGGTCCTGAGCGGGAAGCTAGTTCCATAATGACCGGACGATGATCTGAGTTAAGCTCGTGTAGCGTCTCAATCGATTGCAAACGGAGGTTTACATTTTTGAGTAGCGCTATGTCGAGAACATCAGGAAGGTGGTTCGGGTCGTGGGGGAAGTGAGTAGGATGCATCGGTGCGATGACATCGAAGTTCAGGGTGGTACAGAGATTAAACACGAGCCTGCCTCTAGTGGTGGTCGTGTTACTGTTCCATGCGGGGTGTTTGGCATTTAAGTCGCCAGCTATGATGACTGAGTTGCTCAGGCCAAGGAGGGCAGTGAAGTCATTCGTAAGGAGGGCTTTATCCTCGGAGGAGGAGGGAGGGAGGTAGGCTGAGACTATAGTGATTGGCTGATGGCCGGTCATGCCTAGCCGACAGATAGATACTTCTACTCGTGAGAGAGAAGGAGGATCTATGATCGTGCAGTACAGGGACTTTTTGTAGTAAATGAGCGTGCCGCCTTTATGGCAACGGAACCTATCATTTCTAATCAGGCAGTAGTTTGCAACTTTCGGGTCGCGGTGGTGAGGCTTAAGAAATGTCTCTTGTACGAGAAGGATGTCGAGTCGATGATCGCGGAGGAATGTGGCTATCTCGTCGCGTTGACCGAGAAGTCCATCGGCGTTGAAGAAACCTAGCCTTAGGGATCGCGGTTTGACTCTACTATTTATTTCATCCATTTATGATCGGAAGTGGGGAAGATTCTTTACGGTCTGCGTTATGTCAGAGAACGCATGGAAAATAGAAAGGAGTTTAATAGGATCGCCTTTGCTGGCGATTATCTCCTTGGTCATAAGGTGGCCCCTTTCCGACGTGAATACGCTGAAGGTGCTCAATATTACGTTGAAGGGCTCAAACGTAAAATCGTCATTTCCAGTGGAAGCGGGACCCGGCGCGGGTACGGGAGTAGCCGCGGGTTTGTTAGCTGTAGCGGCCACTGTAGCTGGGGTCGCTAGGGTGGACTGGGTAAGCTGAGGTGCGGGGATGGGCTCAGCCATCAGAGCTTTGATGGCCGTTGATTGAGTGGGCCTCGAAACTGGGAAGGCTCTTTGATGGTTTAGAGCGTTCCAGGGGCAGGGACGTTGGGGGCTGAGACGCTCGGGGAGTTGAGCTGTTGGGATTCTAACAGAGGGGCTTTCTCTTTGCTGACGAGCGTTCGCACGCTTAGTCAGTTTGGGAGAGCTAGCTTTTGGGGCTTTAGGGCAGCCTCGGTAGTTAGCTGGGTGACCGGAGTTACCGCACAGTACACAGCTGGGAGGCTCTGTGCACAATGTGCGGTCTTTAGGGCGAGGGCAGTCACTTGTGCCGTGATCGCCTAAACACTTTACGCATCTAGGCGTGGCAAAGCAATTGCTTTGAGCGTGGCCATAGAGCTGACATCGGTGACACTGACCGATGATGCCTGACTTTTTTGGCTTTTCAATCGTAATGCCGGATAGGTGACATACGGATTTGATGCCGAAGATGGGGTGAGGGGTGGCCGCAGTAGGTTCACATATGGCTAGCACCATGTCGTAGGCGCTACCACCTCTGGCACGGTGCATCCTGTGAACCTGTATGGCTGGGACGTTTTGTGACTGAAGGTCACTTAGTACGTCCTGAGTAGGGATCTCTTTAGGGATCCTTCTAATTACTACTCTCAGGGGTTTTTCCTCAGAGAGGCTATAGGTGTGGAATGAGATATTCCTTGCTTTGAGCAGTTTTGTGAGCTCCCTGTAGTCATTTGAGGTGGGAACTAGAACTTTTATTCCGTGTTCCGTGGATCGAGCGCTGTTGTAGTTGATCTTGCGATCACTACATAGCTTGGACACTTCTGTCCATTTTGATTTGTCCTGTATATAGACAGGAGGAGGAGGTTTTGGCTTCCGTGTAGCCGAGGAGTTTGTAGGCTGCGTGCTGGGCACATTGCCTGATGCGGAGGCCTGAGTGGCAGCAGGCGAAGGAGGGCTAGGAATCGGGTCTAGAGATTGGGTTAGAGTCTCTGAAACGGCCTTTTTTGCCTTACTGGCTTTGGCAGACTTTCCCTTCTTTCGTTTTTTGCCTCCGAGGACGAGGGTAAAATCATCGTCGGATGAGGTCTGAGACGAAGGAGAGTCCTCCACCGCAGAAGAAATTTGAGGTGAAGGGGATCGGGAGGGAGCAATGTCCATCGCCTCTTCGGCGGTGTCATTGAACGCAGGTGCGCTTTGCAGCTGCGATTTGGCTATTGTTCCGGGAACAATAGCCGAACGGACAATAGGCGATTTTTGAGAACCGCCCATTGTCTCGGCAACAATGGGTGCCGAAACAATAGCCGAGTTCTTAGAAGGCCTATCTAAGTTGCCAGGTGGCAGGGACGGCGACTCTGAGAAGTCGGGATCGACCGATTCCTGCGTCGGTTTCGGAGGCTGTCTGAAGGCGGCCAGCTTATCGCCATATTTGGCGAGTATTTCTGGGTCCTTGAGGAGGACCTCCATAACAAAATCGACTAGCGTGCCGCTAGCCATTTTACCGGGTTAAGGGAAACGGGACTAGTAAGAACCTATTTCCTAACTCCCCGGGTGGATTGGCCCGGGGATGTGTAACCCTCCCTGCCGGGTACAGGCAGGGAGGTGAGTACCTACTGGTGAGCCCTAAGCTTGTAACCGTTCGCCAGTCTTATTGTGCGAACGGGCCCTAGCCAGTCTAGTGCGAAGGGTGTGGACACACCCAACCGACACTAGGTGTGTAGCTGTGGAAGGAAGCCAGAGACTAGAGACGACTAGGAGATCCCCCAAGGCCGAAATTCTAGCTCCCGTCCAATTGACTGCCTCACCCTGAAGGGGATCGGCGGGTGTGATTGGGTCAACACCCCCTCGGCTTCGTTGGCACCGTAAGGTTTCCACCGAGGACCACGAAACTGTGGTTTTGCCCTGAAGGGGCCAAGTGAAGCTACACACGCGATAAAGAAACAGGCGATCAGCCACCGCCTTGAAAAAGGCAGCTTTTGATCAATGGGTGTAGTTGGCAGAGCAACTACAATGATCGTTACGGCTAGCGTAACGAAAACGGTTGACGAGAGTCGTGTCGGGGCGTTATCGCGGAGCGACACGTCCGTTCACGGCGAGCGTCAGGTAGCGACCACAAATGTCAATGATTTCAGTTTTAAACAGCGGACACGCGCGCTCCTTCCCAAGGTCATCAAATCTTCAGTCGAGGAAGACGCTGTTAGTGAGTCGGGGTATTGTCATCGTGCTGGTGTGGTTTACATGCAGCAGTTTATTTTCTTTCTAAGTGTAGACCTGTGTGTTTAGTGTGGACCACTGTACTTAACTGGTGTTGGCTTTACCCGGAACATAACTGGAGTTCATGGCAAATTGTCCGTTTGGTTGTAAATCAACGGAACTTGTTGATTTATGTGCACTGCACGTTTATCCTAGATGATTTGAGGTGTGTAGCTACTGTTAACAATCACTGTCATCGGGTGCGGGTGGAGGGGCTCGTGTAGGGCGCGGGGCGCGACGCCTCCGCCTCCCCGCGTCCCGCTGTGCGCGCAGCACCGGTGTGAGCCCAGGCGAGCTCGGACTCGGAGGTCACTAGCCTACTAACTACCTACATTCAGTACAATGGCTCGGCGCGCGCGGCGGTATTTCGTTTGAATGAGAAATGAAAGAGATAGCATAACTCGTGCGTAGTAGCGTAGCGTAGCGACAATGCGAGCGGAGTAAACTAGACGGAGTGGACTAATCTTGATATTGGTGATTTATTTCAATTTTCATAAACTTTTTTAGGGTGTTGTATTTTATCAGAATTATTTTTTTTATTATTAGTTATGGCAATTAATAAGTTTTATGACGATTTTAACAATATTTTTTTGAGAATTTTAATTCACGATTTTATGGGCTTAAATTATACAGAATCATGAATAAAATACGTGGTAAAAATATTGCTAATGAATTAAATTTCACCTGTATAAGTAGGTAATTGCATTCAATATAAACGAGCTTCGTAGTTATAGCTTAATACTCTCATATTCGTACCTACCTACCTACTTGAGCTGTTTTCCGGACTGTTCTAAGCGGGACATAAAACAGTCAAGTTATTGTTAAAACACGTGTCATTTGCATTTCATTAAGAAGGTCTATTACAAAATATAGATACCAGTCTTAACCATATATATGTATTTCTAAATCTTTATTGTATAACATAAAAAAACTTGTAATAACACAATAATAAAATTATTCTCTAACTTAAACAGATGGCTAAAATTTGGTTTAAACTGTCAGCATTATGAAGCTTAATAAAAAGTAAAATGGCATTTTACAACTGTCTAGAATAATAAATATGTATATTTTAATTTAAATATACTTACACCTACTACTTAAATATGTGCCTATTTGAATAAAGGTTAATATTGTCAATTAGGCATCATGGTCGTCTAGCCAGTCAGTCGCTTACCAACAGGTTATTTGGACAAAGCTTTCGACAAATTAACATTTCTAATCAAATTAATTAGATCCATATGTAAAATACGTAAGTTTTGATTGATATAGTAGGTAGTTATAACAATTCCTATGTTATTTTTAGCATTGAAGATGCTTAAATAGATAATTAATATGTCAAAATGACTACATACGTACACATTGAAAATACAGTGAGTAGTTATCTACACAGAACGTCGCAATAAAAAAAAATGAGTTGCCGACTTCGACTCACAATTATCATCATTATCATATTAAAATATAAATAGAAATTCCGCTATTTATGTTATCCTCGGGCGTTATTCATATTTGGATCTACGTAGAAATAAAACTTTACAGAATTTAGTAGTGGCGCCATCTACTATTGTAACCGTAGAGTAATAAGCTACTAACGGCACGAAAGACGAAATTCGAAGAGAACGTTAGCGTAATTTATCGAGTGCTCGTGGTCGTTCCGTTAACGTTCTAATACATAATATGTTTCAGAGATGGCGCTAACGGTCATGAATGTGAAGAGTCACGATCTCTACTCGATCCTGCAGTAGGGGAGTAGGGGCCGATAATGACGAAATTTTACTTTAAAGTGATGCTACTTCTCATTAGAAACATTATTTACTTACTCTCACTGGCCTAACGACTGTTATTTGAATCAGGAATGGAAAGTGGAAAATTTATAATGATATTTCATAATTAGTATGATTCCTTTGTACGGGCCATGTTTAGTGTTGATGTTAATAACAGCGTTTGTCGCGTAGCACGGTCAACGAGGCGGCGCGGCGCGGCGCTTGCGCTTGTCGCCCGCAGCCCATCGCCAGCCAGTCCCAGCCACTCGTCACTTCGATGTAATAACGAGCAGTCGTGTTGCTACAGGGCTCATTGTAGTTCACACGAAAGCCCTTAATAGTGCCTTTTCAAATGTAGTCCTTTGGTGTTTTTAGCGCAAAGGCTTTGTATCTGAATTTCGAGAGGAAAATCGATGAAATCGTAAGTACAATTCCAATTTTTCCATTATTTCTCAATAAGGCATTCAAAGCATATTGCACAATTTTATGTAGTTTTCAGGAAACTATCGATTTTCCGAGAAAATTGTGATGTAAGGCATGTTGCGCGTATAAGTTTGTTACTCTAGAAGCCTTTATTACTGACTTTCTCTTTAAGATCAAGACGAAACTTCGCCTGCGACCTTTATCTTATGCGAACAAGAGGAATGTAGACTAGTATTAAAATATAATATCAAATCTCATTAATAGTTTTCAAAATATGGCCCCATCTCTAAACTCATTCATAAAAACGAGATGCCGAATACTGTAATACGGCGAGATATTTGTGTCACAATGGAGTCTAGACGCACGGGACCTGACCCCAAATCAGTTTATGAACCGAATAACTCCGAACATTGTCCCCAAAAACGTGCACGTGGTTGTTAAATATAGAACACGCTGTGAACCAGCAACCGACGTGCAAACTTATTGCTGCTAAAACGAAACATGCTCAACTTATGCTTCTGTATTTTGAGGTCAAATGCTCGAAAACTCCTTTGCAAAATTACTTGAATACACGTTCAGGAAACTGTTTATCTGCATTTGCCTTGAATTAAATGAAATGCCTTATTGGTATGTTTGGTAACGGTGCTTCGCTAATTATCTGCCTGCGTTTCGGTTCGGTTAAACCAAGTACTTAACTATTACACATTATCGGTTCAGTTGCTATGTGATAAGATTGCTTGGCTTGATAGGTAAATGGCAATGATTCATAGTCCTGAGCAACTATTCCAAAGATTTCCGTAAACGGACGTTCGTGGAATGAGTAGCTATTTAATTTCTGGAAGTGACATTATACTGAACAAATGAAATCAGAAATACTAAGGTTTGCATATCATAGAGTAGCGTGAAGGGAATTATTCCAATAAGCACGTATCATTCGCGTGATTGATACTGACACAAGACGTGGTAATCATAGTAATATTCATTATTCACTCCATTTAATATGACATCCAAGCTTTGAGATCGGTTCATTGCTTGTGTTGTCTTCTGAATAATTTTATTTTAGCGTTTCATCTTGCATGAATTTCATTAGCCAGAATTTACAAATATTATTTAATAAACACATGCATAATCTGATATATTATCATAAATAATACATTTATAAAGTGTAAACTGCATTAACTGTCAGTATCAATACGAAAAACTGTTTCGGTCACTAGGTAATCGATTTCCGTTGCGTTTGTTATCGATGAGATTCAACCACTACGGAAATCGATTTGTTTGTTATTGCAAATCTGTTCATTGGTTCGATTTATTGACACGTGTAAGTTATTTTATTAACAAAAAGCCCGTTATTGCTCTTTTCTTAATGTTAAACGTTTATATGGCGCTCTCCATTTTAGCTACTATATTTTAAAAGCTGTAGTTCAAATTGCTCTAGAAAAATTCGCGATTGACTTTACCTTCATCACCCATAACGAGTATGCAATCATTATTAATTCTGAACTCATAAACAACTATTATATTCAATGCTTTGTCCTGTTATCCTGTGCATTGGAATATTATTATTACTCAGCTGATATTGTTCTGAGTTTTATCTTTCATCATTCATTGTTAGTCTGGCTGTGGGAGTTCATAAAGGTTTTTACCTGTATTCACTAAGTTTGTACTAAATGATTCAAGTCATAGTCATACACGAAACCCCATTGCGTACTTTTAAATAAGCACAACCAGTACAAGATTATCATTTCTATCGTAAGTCCCAATTACGACTGAAGATGAGAAAAGCAGTTTAACGTCCAAATTCGTATCAGCTCCATTTTTTCTAGTACTAGAATCAGGATCACTTTATCGTATCTTACTTTCAAAACATTGCCCCAATTAGAAAATAATACAGGAGTTTAAACCTAAACTAGGCGTGTCATATTTATAAGCAAAGCCTCTACACATTCAGGCTACCTATTCTAAATCCTGAATATTATCACTGGTATCCAGACATGGTAAACATTTTGTTAGTTTCATTTTCACAAGTTTGAGAGTACCTACTTCAGAGTCCATGGTCATAGTAAGAGAGAGATCTAACATAGTTTCACGTAAAATATTTGAAACATTGTGAAATCAATGCAGGTTGTCACGTTGGGTGTCTATTCATCTATAGTGAAAGAAAAGTTAACTCTATGTTGCTTTAGTCGTGGTTCACCTTTATCGTTTGGTTATTAATTGATTATATCATTAACATAAACTAATTAAGAAACTCTTGTTAGCATTTTGCTTCATCATTGGCAATACCTATACTAAGCAAGAAATAAAATGGCACAGTAGCACCTGGGTCGAACTCAACCAGAAAATACATTCTGCTATATTTTATTATGTGTCTCTTATAATACATAGTATTCGTACAGCATCGGTTAGTGAGATATTTCCGCCTATTGAATGTCACTCTAGACTTAAATTAAAATGCATAACCTACTCGTGCTCGTGCGTAAAATTGTGACGTCACGTCAGCATGTTATCAGCCGTCGGAAAATTATTTGTCTCAGGTCTTGTGACACCGCCCATTATTAGTACCACTACGTCACACACGACACATATCTACGCGTTAAACGAAAAATTATTCAAATATCTTGCCAAGACCGAAAGGAAACTATGAAGTTTTTAGTGTTTTTTTTTAAAGTTCATTCCGGGGGCGAGAGGTTCAGTTGCCAAATAACGCTCTGGATGACCTTGGAAAATACTATGGCATTTTTCAGAATGATGTATAAATTTAAGCACTTTATGTGTGGTCATTTACACCAAGACAAAGTGTCACCATAATACATGAAAAATAATATTGAAAGGTCAATGTATCATATAGGTTAACCGGAAGAAATACAAGAACATTCAAGAAACCCAACGTCTAATCTAAACTAATATTATAATGAGGAAAGATTTGTTTGTTTGTTTGTAGGGTTTTAACTCAAAAACTACTGGACCGAGTTTAAAAATTCTTTCACCGTTAGAAAGCTACATGTTTACGAAGTGTCATAGGCTATATTTATTTCCATAAATAATTAGGGATGCCTACTAAAACCGTGTAACCCAAGGTGTAAAAAAATGCCCACGCAGGCGAAGCCGCTGGCAGAAAGCTAGTATTTAATAATAATTGAACGTATGACGACCGACGACTAATTTATTAACCCAACGTGTAATCTTGTTACCATGGCGACAATGGGTTGTTATAAAAAACTTTATCAGTATCATAATCACGTCTAAGTACGTACGTTCATTGGGCCACCTCGGAGAGCCCGCGCGGTTTAATAGTCCTCTCATCTCCCGTCTCAGACGCTTGTTTACATTTACAGGTGATCACTATAGCTAATTACTAGTGTCGTGTGTCCGTCGCCCGCGCCGCTGTTATTACCTACACCTTATTATCAGACGACATTACGTGACCATCAGTCGATAAAGTCAAACAAGTTTTGAATGAAACTGAGATACATACCTTAAAGTACATGGCGGAAAATCCGTGAGGAGATTATTAGGATATTATCAGAGTTTATACAGAATATATTTTTAGAAATCCTATCGACTAGCTATTTAGCTCTTTAGTCTTAGTTTTTTTTAATTTCTTAGTTTCTTTATTGACCGAAAACAAAGAAATGTTACTTCTTTGAATATTTGAAACGAGACTTATTTCGCTAGCGGATTCTTTGGCTTTATGCGACTCTCCTTAAAAAAATACAGACGTTTGCTAAAACTAGTCTATTTTGTACACATACATACAATTACCGAAGGGATTTTCCCTGTTGATTGTTGCACGGTAAACACGCGCGTTTAATAATGACCACACCACAACAATGTTAATTATTTCTAATTTAACAACATGTTAACAAGTCCGTGTTAATGAAACTGGAGGAAATGTTAAATGAAATCTATTGTATGTAAAATGTAATCTCTAGAACTATTGAACTGATTCTTAAACTATTCAGTAATCAGACATACTATTCCAGAGTAGGTTCATAGGCAATATGTTTATGTGCATAGCCGCAGAAGACGCCGCAGGCAGAAGATAGTGTTAATCCAGCAGTAAATACTTTTCAGCAATGTTTTCAATCAATTAAATTGATTGATTTTTGTAACATTTTAAGTAGAATGTAATAAAAAAATAAGTTTTTCCCAAAAATTTTGTTTAGCTGCTCGCATAATTTGGAAGGCAAAATTAATTTTCACTTCACCCATTAATAAAGCTAGGTGATACCTAAAGGTTTTATATATGTATCCTTATTCCGTTAAAAAACTTTTTTCCATGTCAATTTTATCAGTACCTAATGTATCAGTATACACTTTGCATCGATATAACTATCATTGACTTATTGAAACATACGAAGCTGTTTATTAGAAATATATATTCATTATTTACACGTGTGTGTTTACGTTGTTTCAGATCAATTGCGGTCTAGATCAGTAATCGACCGTCTCCCACAGTCTACGACAGTGTTCTATCCCGATGGGTTGAGTACGCCGACATTTTGTGATAGTGGTCACACCACTCACGCTGTAAGTACCATCTATAACAATGCTTCTGATTATATGTCTACAGTACGCAAAAAAAAAACTAGAATTGTCTGAATTCTGAAGTAATCTGTAGCTAAATACTGTACAGCACTGTAGCTGTAGTATTATTTGAACAAATATCTCTGTTCTAATTCTATTTAGAATCAAATCAAAATATAATCAGATGTAAAATTAAATATCTCCATATAATTTCGCACGATAACTCTTTTGTCGGCGACTGTTACTGCATGGAAGTTTGGAAAGCCTGACCTCAGACGATTTGAGTTTAAGGCACTAAAATATTAACGGACGGGGCTAACGAATGGCCATGTTTGATTGTCTTTTTTAATTGGCTGATAGTCATTATTTATTTAAGGAAGACCTTCGTTCGTAAGAGATAAATACCAGTCGGTTAATACTAATGATTATCTTAACAACTCTATATTTTTACACGGCCGCCATCAAAAGGTGCTAATTTGCAATAGGTTCTACAATATTCACTGTTTAAAACTCAAGCGCCTAAATGGTATATCCATTTACACGATAAAGTGATTTTTCATTTGTAGCCAATTTTCGCTTAGATAAAACCTATTACAGATAATATAATAAAAGAGTTATTAAGGACCAATTGTCATCGTTCAACAAGGCAATTCGGAATTTCCCTATTTCCGTATGTTTGATGAGTATCTCAAGAAAATGATACGTACATAAATAAGCTACTGGAGTCCAAAAAAATAATAATAACATGTTTATCACGATTTAACCAACAATGGGGCGTGGGATATTTGTTAGCGAGTAGTTTCATGCACTAGTTCATATTTTACTTCACACGGAAGTGACTACGTTTGTTTCCTGAACACAGTCATTGGAAAATGTGGAGTTGGAACCGCAATGATCAAGCTAGCTATCGATTTCTTTTGTTATATAAATCTACGGTCGTCTAGTTGCTATATACTATTTCTCACTTATTCTATCTAATATTTTTTACATGTTTTACATGGTAAAAAATAAGATTCTTCAATAATAATAATAACGATTGAAAATACAATAAACTATTATTACTAGAAAATAACAATAGATAGTCGTTCAATATCTGAATTCCATCACGTCCCAGACAACGCTATGCGAAGTGAAGCAAATTGATTTATCGAGCTTTAAAATCCTTGTTAGCCGTAGCCCGTATGATGGGTTCCCGTCCGACGCAGCCGGCGCGGTGTCGCGATGGCTAACCAGGCGGGGTCATTGCCCTCTCATAGTGATCCATTCACTGTTGCAACTGCACTTACGCACTTTGAGGGCATTCTCCTGGTGTAAAAATGTTGCTGTTATTTTAATAGTCCTGTAGGGGTATAAAAATGTATTCACTCTGGCGTATCAATTGCAGATGCGCTGTTTGAAACGAGCAGATATTAAACTTAATTCTAGCAAGTTAAAATAAGATTTCTGTCAAATTTCCGTCCAATGCCTTATTACCTACCTAATAGGTAATTGTTGTTGATAGTAAAGGTTTCGTAAGGTATTCAGAAATTCTACATGTTTATGTGCTCTAGATTTCATTAAAAACTAATTAGAGAAAGTAGTAGGGAAGCGGTTTATCAAAATGTTTCGCGGCTCGGTAAAGTTCGGATTAATTCGGCTAGGCTCGACATTTGTTAATAAACGAAAAAATCTTATTATTTTTCGAACGTGAGCAAGTATGCGACGGCATCGTGCTCTTATAGACAGAACTTTTTTTAACCAGACAGGAATTTCCTGCCGAGTGCGAAGTCCTTTCGAGGTCGATTGAGGTTAAATCTTTCTTGGTGATGGGAAATGTATGAAGTTTTTATCAATATGTGGAAGTGGATCAAACTGTAGCTTCGGAAGGTGGTAGCAATTCTTATCTAATCCATACATAGGGTACGATGCGGAATTCACAACACGTTTTCTAATAAATAGGTTCTTTCCTCAAACTCAATTATCAAAATCTTAGATTTTACACACGCATTCATTATTAAATAGTCGTAATTGTTTCTCCTTTCTACTAAATTATATAGGCCACAAGTTACTTTTTCATTATTTCTATTAAGCTCAATTAAGATTGAGAATGCATCATCGTTTAAAACAGCTACATAAGGCGTTGCTATTGCTACTAAAGGTAATTATCACGAACTGTTGCAAGATATCTAATTGGTACTCATATCAGTATCGTACGTGGCTTTCCACGTCAATTGCTTTACTATACACTTCGGACGTGCCTCATATAGCTGAAGAAACTAGCATAAACCAAAACAACTTTAATACAAATTCATACAGAATGTAATGCCATCGAATGCCAAGGTATACCTACATTTACTTAAGTCCGGAGCTACGTAAGTGGTGTTTGCTGTATACAAATACACCAAATATACATCGATACAGATGTATATAAGAGATGTAGTAAATATATTTTTGCTGTCAGAAATAGCTTCAAAGTAATTTTACCATTCGCTACAGTAGGTACCTACTGCAAAACGACTGCCTAGGTGTTCGGTGCGCATACGTTGATCCCACCCATATTTTATGATCGGCCTGTGAGCCTGCGAACATTAGGTACCTACCTTGTTATGACGCAAATATTTCAGTAACATTATTGCAACAGAATGTACTGTATAGTCAGCAAATCAATTGATACATATTCTTTAGTAAAAATAATGTTGATTTAACGTAAATTTGTAATATTCGAAAAACAAATGCGCCGAATTTTGCTGACAGTGCGAACAGGTGAAAACAGATTGGCTTTTCATTTCTAGGTAACGTGCGCTTCGACGTCACATAAGACTATATAAGTATTATTAAATGTAGATTAAATTATCTCATATTTATGAACTGATATCCCTATAAATGTTAAAGTACACATTGAGATTAGATTTTATGGCATGAAAGCGTTCGGTTCCTGCCTAGACAGTTATTTCTAAGCAGCAAACATTGTAGCAGAAAATTAAGTTACTGGCGTCATGAACTGTTTTTGAGAACGATTTTAAATGATGAAACGAAATTAAGGTCTGTTGATTCAAATAAGTAAAATACTTAAACGTACAATGAAGAACAGTGAAATCCTGAGTGTTTATGTGTGAGATTGCTCGATTTAACTTTTAGAAAGGAGTTGTACTATAACTTCTCTGATAAACTTAACCTCGGGCGTGGAGCTCTTAAGACCTATTTCTCAGGAAGCTTCATTACTGCTAACACTACGCGGGTTCATGGGGAAATGCGATAAACCTTTGGCGGTCAAATTGAGATTTACCTTGGAACAAACAGAGACACGTGCGAGCATAAATAAATATCTTTATACTGGAGCATCATCATAAAATTCATGAAACCGAACGTATGCGCTGTACCTCCCGACCGAATTGATTTACTTTAGATATGTTTACGTATTCGCCGAACGTACTTTTGCAAATTCGGTTCTAATATTTATAATAAAGTAACATAAATCCACTGAGTGCTACCAGAATAACTCGTCTACGATTAGGTGTTGCTCTTATTTCTGATCCACCTCTACGGTTATACAGAGCTAGCAGTTTTATTCACTACTAAGGGAATTATTTCAGTTGTCTGTTTCCTTGGCCGTGAGCGTCGTATTACGTGTAATCAGTCCTGTCCTCTCACGGATCTCGGGTAAGTCGATAGAATACTTAGATGATTGTTTAGAAATGTTTTGTATACATTTAACCTAAGATTAGCTAACGGCGCGTTCTTTGTTATAAGATGTCACAGGTGATTTATTATCTAACGGTGTAATAGGAATTGTCGTGGAACAGGAGCCGTGGCCTAGTTGCCATGGCGCTAAGGAACCCCGTGGACGAGCCGACG
The DNA here is from genome assembly GCA_963891755.1 of Pyrrhia umbra. Classification (NCBI taxonomy): domain Eukaryota; kingdom Metazoa; phylum Arthropoda; class Insecta; order Lepidoptera; family Noctuidae; genus Pyrrhia; species Pyrrhia umbra. The sequence continues at coordinate 6,151,765 of OY982930.1, forward strand.
ACGATCGGGTTGCACCTAGACGATAAGGACAAAGTACGGAAGCACTGACAAGTGACAACCGATGCGGCACTCACGTGTGTGGGTGACTAGGTGCATCTGCACCGGCCGTGCCACCCAAGCACTATTACCGTAAACATATGGAATATAATAAACTTTACGCATTACTGCTTTATCATTGCTTTTGCAATGTTTTATAATTCGGTGTCCTCTTTAATTGTTCGTATTATGATGATGACTAAACTTAATCATCATATTTAAGAGGATTAGTGGACCAGGCAGCTGCCATATAAAATAAGTAATAATAATAATGCAATTTTTGAACATTATAATTTGCATTTTGTTTCTGTTATCGAATGATTTAGTATTAAAATTTGGCATGTTATTTAGGAAGGAGAAATTTAGGAAGTTTTTACGGCAAATATATTTCCTTTAATTAACATTTATCTGACCTACTACGTACCTACTATAAAATAATATGCATTATCAAACGATTGGAAAGGACTGGGATTTAGTATGCTTGCCGGAGCATACCATTGTGTTCTTGAAAAACGTTTATGCGGATCTGATTTTAAAATACGTGCATTGTGTGAAGGCTGTTACACACTACATGAGTCCATGGTTATGTCAATTGTTGATTGTGAACGACATGTTCATTTACAAATTTAAACCAATAAGACTAGGCATCGCTTGAGATAGATCATCATGTACACGCACATAGACTTATCTATGCATAAATACCGAAATGTAAATAGTTTTGTTAGAAGTTTATAGAGTTATTCCTGGCTCAGAGAGTCCCATATTATTGTCCAGTGAATATTTCTATCCTTCAAACTACATTTGCTAAAAATCACAGAGAAGCATCAATTTCCAAGATGGTACATGGTACCTATGTGTTCTTACCTTTACATACCAATATAAACTCGTAATTGCAAAAATAGTTTTATCTGTCTATTTCTTAAATTTTTACGTGAACCAATTTTGCAATATGTGCCGGAGAAGGGAAAGAAGAGAGATAAAACAAAGTTTTCCGTACTTTCGCTTGCAAAAATTGATTCCTTATAAATATGCTTAGATAGGTAAAGTCGGGGTATTATTAAGTGTTTGTCTAACTTACTCCACGTGTAGACTAGTAGGTAGTTAAGGTAGTGTATGATTTCAAGTTCGGCCTATTGTTGCTAGCGCACTTGCGTTGATAGCACCAACTTTAGCACTTGTCATGTCCTAAAATACAGTAATTTAGTGTCATGAACCCATTCATGTTGTGTCCTAAATAATAACCAAAAAATATTAAAAACAAATAAAAAGGTGTACGCGAAATAATTGTGTTACAAAATCGAAATGCGATAAAATGTGATATGAGAATTTAAAATTAAACCGTAAGTACATTTTGTTATTTTGAAGATTTTTTCATACCTGTAGTACAAATATCGTCAGATAACATTTTAATTTGAAGCTTGTTGAATAAATATATTTTTTTGGGAAGTCCCAGCTTATATGTATTTTGAAAGTCATGTAAAGTTACGTGGTGCTTGTTTATATATATATATATCATTTATTTGGATATAATATTCATAATTTCGTATGTTTTTTTACCACAGCGCAGCTGTAAGAGTCATTAGTTCCCTAAAAAAATTGTATTCTTGACAAATAACATTACTTTTTACTATAATTTCATACATAATCTAACGGTCCAAACGCATACTATAAATGCAACTTAGCTATGGCGGGCCTATTAGTTACAGTTACTTTTAATTACTTAACTGAACCTAATTCGCCCATATAGGATATTAGATTAATCTATTTAGTACGTAATTAAGTAATACTAAACGTTTTCTAAACATATTTTTCACGGGATTTGCAGTCAATTTTCAAACATGAAACGGAATCCTAAGACCGGGACTGCTTAATCAGAAATTTAGATAACAATGCTTAACCGCGTGTTTCTGATTTGCAACTAATTTCACCATGATTATTCGCAACCTATTTCCATAAATATAAAAATTCAATCAATTTATTTGTCAGCTATTTCAGTTTTAGTAATTAAACACTGTTATAGATAACGCGAGAGCGCAATCCATAGACATTAGAGTATCTTTTATTGGTACAACGATAACGAAGTATATCTACCTGACTACTGATGTTCGCTTACCAGTCGTTACAGTGAGGATCTATGAACGTACATATAAAGTGTTTTGTGAATTTCATAGAACACCCGAAAATTGTGGTAGGAAATTGAAAATACACTTGAATTTTTTGTCTACGTAAGTACAACTTAGGGTAAGGCCTTCGATGCGTTTGCGCCGCTATCGGTCCAGTCCCTACGGAAATTTCTCCAATATTATCAGCACCTGTTTGTATATTATGTAGCTCTGAACGTGGCGTGTTATTGTTTGTGTTACGAACATAAGGAATAATATTATGTTGCTCCACATAAACTGTCGCATTTCCCGGGTTAATAAACTTCACATTTTTGTCAGCGTGAAAGATATATATTCTTCAATGTAAAAATTGGTTTACCTATTTCCCAGTCTTATGATGTGAACTCTCTTATCTATCTAAAATCAAAATTACTCCCGTCGCTCTATCTACGACCAAGAAAATGTTTGTATCTAAAGTCAACTAGTCACTATCCACCTAAATAAGTGTTAGCATCTATAATTATAAATTAATTGCGTACCTGAACCTGAATTAGCTCAAACCTAAAATAGCTCCGTTGGTTACATTTTAATAGGACTTATTGGAACATGGTAGAGCTTACAAACATAATTTCGATACTTTTTATTCGTGTGCCTTGGCTGTAAAAGCTAGTATGCATAAAACATGATGTAGTACATAGGTAACGCAAGCAGTGAGTAAAAAGGTAATCTGTAAATAGTTTAGTTGTTACTGTAGTTGTTACACACAGAAATTACTCTATAACAATTAATGATGATCGCAAAGTTTAATAAAAGAAGATTGCACGAAGTATTCCTATTCGTAACATTACTCAAACATGTTAATAGCAAGTGGTTGTAAAGTGATAAGTTAGTGCATTGGTCTGTGACCTGGAGCACTTATCTCTTCATGCAGGGCATCGCTGTCTTGCGTAAAATGTGAAATGATCTTTCTATGCTGTCTTTGTTTGAAATATCCACCTTAAGTATTTTTCTATCGATGGAATAAAGTAGATATACCTACGTAATAGAGTTCTTATTCATGTACTTAACTAAAATTTCTTTTTTTTTTATCACAATTCGATGTGTTATGTTTTGTAAGCAGTGATCTAGAAGGAATGAGACTGTGACGTTTTATGTACTTAACAGATGACGCGCTTACGTTTACCCATATATTATGATGGCCAATTACATCTTATGCGAAGATAAAAATAATACTTCATCATTTCCCTAGCGGAGAAAACCTATAAAATATTAAAGTGTTCTATGAAGAACGACAAGCTTAGACTAATAATGTTGTTTCCTTGTTACAGACTTAAAAGGGAATCAAATTGAAAAGTGGTTCAAAAGAACACCTTAAAAATACTTGGCCGACGAGCTATAACCAATGAAGACTCCGAGCGCAGCATTCGGAGCATCGTCAGTAGAACCGTGAACACCTGGCCGCACCATCACAATTTTGATGGTCACTCTCCCGCTGGAGAAAATTATCTACACGCACTGTCACTTCATTATTATTAAGTTTCTCAACATATTCTTCATTTTGTAGTCTATCTATCTATTTCAATATATTTCAACTTTTAAATTAGTTTGAAAATGAGCAAGATTCTTAAAGTCGTCGGGGCCTCGTGGCTCCAGACGAAAATCAGCTCTTACATCCTTGGGATTCTCGGCATTCTATCAATCTTGGCCCTGTTCGTTGGACAAATTGAAAGGTTGGTATAACAATTGTTGCAATGATCAGTTATCATTTATTTCAAAAACAGGAAAACACTAATCATGTCGCCATTACCTACAGGAAAATAACAGTAGACAAATGGCGCTGCGAATCAAACAAAACATCTTGCCTATTGCGCTATAATTACTTTTCTTATCAGTTCTGAATATTGTTATAATTACGAAATTGCTGACATTTTCTCATAATTTATCTATGGGTATGTTTACAATTAAACATACTAGTTAGATGTACCTACCCAAGTATGACTTTGCATTTTTTTAATTATAGAATCCAGGAAGATGGAAATTACGCAGCTACTGTATTTTTCTCAAACAAAACCGGGTATCGCATCGAGTACTGGGGACAGAGCAATGAACTAGCAGATATACCCAGAGGGGTAGCACGTGCTTACTTTAGAATGGACATTGATACTACCGGGTAAGCAGCTAAAATAAGTATGTACTTCCATATTATTTTCCCTAGACTTAGAAACTTCAGAGGTTCGACTGGTTTAAATAACGTCGATTTTACGAGTACAGACACAACTGTGGGGATTCCGATACCATTGAATCAATTATTATCAACTTATCGCGCAGTATTTGTAATATTTACTTTTTTATGGCTATTGATTTGACACGTTTACTAACTACTTCAATATCTAATATTAAACTACATCCATTGCAGGTGGTCTCTTTTGGAAATTGAGACGGACCCATCATACTCTGATGACCACCAAGCATACGCGGCAGGCATCGTTGAAGGAGCTCTAACATGGTCCCTGATTCACTCACACCTAGAGAATACAATCAGAGCGAAGTGCGACGAAGGTCCCTCTACAATGAAGCAATGCAACAAGTTCAGGGACGCTCTAGACAAGTCCGTTGATATCTGGAAAGCACACGCCGCGGAAAGAGGTGGTGAAGACCCATTCTGGCATCACGTAAGTTTAAGCTATTTTGTATATTTCTATTTAATACTAAGTCAAAAGTCATTGATTTGAAAGGGGATTCCCCTGTGAAATTCTGAGTGGCCTATGACTTTTTAAGGCATCTTAGAGGATCCTGAAGATATTCCTAAGTGGTTGTATCAATGAAAATATGTTTTTCTTTCAGTCTCTCTTTATAACCGCTCGCTGACTGCATCTGCGATAATAGTGCAACTAACATAAGGCGTAGATAATAAGTACAATAGACACATTTATAGTAATGTGCGTCTTCTGTGCGTTCGCGCATCGCTATTCCTTTGACCCAAAACTTTGTTTGACAACTATTATCACTTGTGCGAAAGGCAGTATCAACGTATACCTATGTATCGTGAGTTGTATGACACAACAAATGAAATAAAAAAATACTAAAACTAAAGAGGCACTGCACTACATGCCTATATATATAACTAAAACACATGTTTTCTTATTTCAGGTATCTCTGCACTACACACAAATAAGCGGAATACTCACCGGTTGGAAGCATGGAGTAGACCGCAGCATGAAAGAGTATGAAACCGATATATCAGATTTGTACTGGCTAAATTCCGTATCAGAAGCAATTGAAATCCAACGCAAAATGAACATCACGTTAGAAGACGAAGCTCTTGAAACTGTTCCTCATCTATCCAGTGCCTTTTTAAGAGTTGCTGATGATAAAACTAATGACGGAACTCCTACGAAAAAGCTGTATATCTCACAAAACGCTGCTGGAAGGTGAGTCTCACTAGTGACTGTTGTTTATTAATCTCTTATTTATTGTATTAAATAGTAATTACTTTAAAATATTTACCAAGTAAATTGATTTTTCGAAAAAAAAAACACATTAAATGGTACTTTTTCAAAATTCCCTATTTGTCTTGAATTTACAAAAACATTTTTTACATCTCTCCTCATCATTCCATTTCAGCTACGCTTCAATGACACGTATTCTGAAGAAGTATAAACTAAACTACCATGAGACTGCTAAAGACGCCAAATTAGTTCCTGGAACATCGGTCCATTTCTCTGGATACCCCGGCTCCATCACCAGCCAGGACGAATTCTACGTCATCAAAGGTGAAAAACACAGGATGGCTGTCACAGGCACTACGCTACGAAATTACAATCAAAAACTATGGAAAGAAGTCAACATTACAGAACAAGTGAGTAAAAGTTTATGAATAATAAAAAAATAAGGAAATAAAAATAGTTATATGTACACTCATTTAGTAATACGATAACACACTAGACTAATTCAACAAACTATTCGTCATCTATACTATTATATAAAATGACAACCTCATACACTGAATGACTGACTCATCAACGCAGAGCCTAAACGGCTGGACCTAGAGTAATGAAATTTGGACAGGAGGTGCCTTTTGTTGCCTAGACAAGTAATAAGAAAGGATTTTTGAAAATTCCTACCCTAAGTATATTAAAATAGGGTTGAAAGTTTGTATGCAGTAAGTTTTATTTTTGATTCAATTAAACTCAAATTTTGTAGAAACACTGTAAAATGAAAATAATTAAACACGTGTTTCACAGTTTTTCAAGATTTTAGCCCTAGGGTGAAAATTTCAAATTTTAAGTTTGTAAGAATAAAAATATGTTTTAACTTTACGCGAAAACGTTTGAACAGTTTTACTTGAAATTCACCAAAAATGTTTGTTTTGAATTGGGTCAAGCTTTAGGCTACAAATCATCACGCTAATTATTATGGGGAATAAGCAGTGAGGCATTGAAATAAGTTTGTAATGGGATGACCTAACAAGTTTTTATAATTATGCATTTTCGCTATCATTACAATCTTTGACATGAAAATCATCACGCCCGTTTCTAAAGCAGATAAGTAGTTATTAAAATTAAAAATACGTTGTATTAGAACGTAAATTTTACCTATAATGTCAACGAGCACTGTAGCGGAGGGACTGTATTAATGATCATGCGAATCGGATACATCGAGTTCGAATCCCACATATTTTTGTTTTTTTTTTTTTTGAGTTTGGTGTATACATAATTTTCTTTTTCTTTTAGTTAATATCACATAATATCTTTCACCTTAGCGGCTTCAAGAATTAAGTTACGAATTTGTTAAAAGTACGCGCTTTCAAGTCATCATAATTATGTAGATGTTATTCCACTTTAGTAAGCATGGTGATTAATGCTCATGCATTCTATGTATAAAAATGACCTCTTTACATAACAGTGGAATAATTAAAAGCCAAAAATTTGGCGCTTTGCATTGAATTCATTCTATTCCACACTTCAGAAGATTCTAGAATTCCCTTTGCTAATTAACAGATCATAAGGCCAAACATTTAAATGTATTCGGATGGACCTGAGTAAGGATCGTTTGTATTACATCTAACTGTTAGTGAATATGTTGGCATGCGATGTCTTATAGATATAACAATAAAACATATATTCGGACAATTCACCGTTCTCCAGATTTTCTTAATCATCAAGATTACCCTTACGTCCAGTGTAGAGCACCCCACAATTGTGGCGATAAATCCCCTCTTTGAGGAGTGGCTAGGAAGGCGCCACGGCATCTTGCCCTACCGCAGATCCTATGCCTACGCCAGACGCAGGTTCTCACCGGACACGGATATTTTGGGAGGTTCCTGTCATGTTCCTTAACGTCGGGGTGTCGACACTGTGAGGATCATACAGTGGAGCATCCAGTGGTGATTTTCCCCGCTTGGGTGGCGGTGACCTCTCACTTTCGGCCCTGGTTCAAACCATGGTCCAAAGCGAGTGGGAATAGGAAGCAGTCGCCTCCTTATGCGAAACAGTCATGCTAGAGAAGGAGATAGCGGGATGCGTGAGGGAGAGACAAACCTCACGCCCCAGCCAAGCCATCAGCATTTGGAGCCAGGAATCGACTCCAGGCCACGCCAGGCCCGGGCCTGTAGACTTTGAGCAATAAGTGGCTAGCCGTCCGGTAAGAGTTAGGCCCGCGTAGACGGCGCGTTTGAGTTCCACGCATGCCTCAATGAGATGTTAGCATAGTTGACGGGGCCCACCCCCCGGGAAAGTGCCTGGTGGCGCTGTTCAAAAGAGCTACCGCGACCTAAGAAAATAAAGAGCGAAGAAGATAACATAACGGATTTAAGTCAGTCTGACACTTACCCCCGCTCCGCCCGCAGCGGGAAGAGTCGGGAGATGATTTTCCATTCCTAAAAAAAAAAACTTTTTGCAAAAATAGAACGAAAATACACAACACAATACCTAATTGGATACACCGACTTCTGGAACGATGTATTAGTTATTTTTCAATTTGTATTATTTTCCATGCCAGTTCTATTTTTGCAAAAAAAATTCAGTTCGCTTTTGAGTGTAGTAGTTTGTAATTTAAATAAATAACAATATCCTAATGTCCAGACAAATGTTCATCACCTTGAATATGGGTGAACTCTATACCTCTGCTTTCTCCTTTAAAGCTTAGAGGTGTGATGTTATGTTATAGAATAGTGAAAACAATCACTGGCATACAATCGCAGTAATCACTGTTTCTTTACTATTAGTAATTGAAGAGTTCCATTGGCTATCTCCGAAGAACTTCATCAGATCCCTATATACTATATGTATTATACTAAAAACCTTCCTTGAAAACTATTCATTTGAAGAACGAAAACTCCTATCCAATTCGGTTCAGTAGTTTTTGATATAATCGCGGACATAAAAACACCTACATACGGGTCAAATACAGAACCACGTTTTTTGAAGTCGGTCAAAAAGCAAAGACTGCCTACCCGTGCGAAGCCGGGGCGGGCCACTAGTATTTAAATATAGTTGTAGTGTGAGTTACTCATTGGTTATTTGCGTCAGACTCTTTTATACCCCTGTAATTAAGATGCATCTAGATAAGCATTAACATTAAACTAGCCATGAAAATAAATGTAATATATGTACTAAAAGAATTCTCTAAATTTTCCAGGTGCCTGTTGGTCCTCGAGTGTCAGCAGCTAACCATCTGGCGACCAACGTGAGCTCCTGGGGACATATCCTCGCGAGCAGCAACTCGGGAACAGCGAGCAAACAGTGGCTCATCGTAGACTTCAACAGATTCAACCATCTGCATACGCTGGCACCGAAAGTAGCCGAGCCAGTCCGGAGTGAGGTGGTTACCGAAAGTACTGTTGACAAGTAAGTCTTTAAACACCTAATACTTTACCACAACATTATTTTTTATTCTTACAACATGTCCAAACTCGTATATTGAAGTACCTAGTATTTCTACGATCTACAAAGTGGTGCAGAACACACTTTCTGAACCAACTAAACATCTTCCTCAGAAAGAGCTGAATGAAACGAATCGTAGCTGCTCTTAAGCAAGTCTATTAGTAAACCACATTGCGAAGACTGGTCCATTGTAGCAAATTACTAATCTTTAGAAGCATGTACGTATGTTTTGTTATGGCCACGGGTAGCCAGTTTAAAACCTTCATCGCAGTCATTTAAAGGATATAATGCAAGGAATTAAAATGTATGTTCAATTTCCACAGGGACATCAGACATATAGTGGTGTACCGCAACAACAATGGTCATTCGAAGGGACTGCTTGCACTGGTGGAGCAGGTACCTGGAAGGACGCATTCTGCAGATTTGTCTGACGCTTTCTTGGAACAAGGATATTGGGCCACGTTTGGATTGCCGTTTTTCAAAGTAAGTTTTAATCAATTTATCCATAACGTGACTATAAGCAGCTGTAATTGCGCTGTGTATTAAACTCGTTTTTAAATTCGTAGAATTATGTATCTAATAAAATTTTCAAAATATTTTTTTCAGGATATCGCAGAAATTACACATGTCAACAAAATGCTGGAGAAATACGGGAACATATTTTCGGAGTCGGAGTCACCTCGAGCTCTGCTGTTTAAGCTAGGTCACACAAACGCCACGACATTGGACAGCATTATATCGTTAATGAGACAGAACAACATCACGGAAGCAAACAGCACTAACCAACAAGACATTGACGAATGTTCCGGTGGTGTCAACTGTGTACTGAGTGAGCGAGGCTACTGGTCGGTTGTAGGAGTCAGAGGAGACATCACAAGGCTTTACAGAGAAGCATTCGGAGTTATTGACACTAAAGTCGTGAGTGGTGAGTTGACTTCTTCGATTTGTGTACATAACAGAGAATTTGAGCTTTTTATTTATTTTACTCATAGCGGAGACTTTACTAGTCTCTGCCAATAGTACCTACCTTAATGTAAGAAGAACAATTGGTGTAAGCCAACAGTAGGTACTCGTACTAATGCTCAAACGGATTGAAGACTATATATATTCTCTTATTTAGGAACTGTTTTAAAATAAAACCTTTATTTTGCTTCCAGGAGCACTTAACGAGACTAATTTGGAATTTTTCGCGATATCCGGGCCACCATACACAGAAATACAACCAAACGTGACGAAAACACTATTAAACAAGGGAAACGTTGCACCCATCTATACTGAACTGCTTAACGACAAGCCCGACATCAACGGCATTGAAATAAGAGACCTTGTGTTACATGAACAGGAGAAGGCTGAGGAAGATAAATTAGAATTGCTAAACAAAGACCTGATAAAACCTTTTGATTGGTCAGAGAGTGAATTCAAGAATGCTACCCACCAAGGTCTGCCTGACAGGTGGGCTTTTGGTCTATACTCGCCTAAATGGACGTGGTGAATCTCCAAGTCATCATATTTTTCATAATAATTTGTTTTAATTTAATTTTAAGCCCTGGTTCATCACTTCCAAATAACCATAAATAATATCGAGACTAAATAGCATTCGTATTTCTGTTTAAACTTGACAAAAGTGATATTTTCGTCTTTGTTTAATGTCATATTCTTATAATTAATAATGCATATTTTATAGCAAGTTCTGGTCGTAATAATATTTCAATGTTAACGTTTAAGGTTATTTATTGGATTTATGTTTGTTCCGTACCGTACTTACATGTTCGTTTGTATATTTGTCTTAGAGCTGTAGTAGTTACTGTGCCTTTGTTAGACGAAAATAGAAAGCACACAGGACTGCCGGGAATCTGAGGAAAAACTATTGTTAGGTATCCATACCTACTTGTAAAACAGATTTTAATGAAATCTCACTTAATATGTACTTATTTACAAAATCATCTTAAACATTTTATCATCTTGACCATTTGCCATAGGTCGTACACGTACAGTCGTGTACACATTTTTGTTAGTTCACAAAACGGCTTTGTACTTTATTTGTGTACTAATTTTGTTTTATTTATTTTATACAATGTATTTGTACTTATTTCATCAACCATCATTCTATATAACTATTGTGAGCGTTAATAAAATGAAGTGACTTAGAAATTCGATTTTGCTCTCGAAAATAAACTTTTTCAGCGTTTTGACCTACTAAGTATGGTTATTTTCTTATTTATTATTCAAATAATTTATAAGTTAATAATTTTAACCCGATTCCATCACCTACCGTTTCTTATCCATACATGTTAATAATCCTAACTGTATTTATTATCTACCTATTGTAAATGAGTTTGCTTGTAACGCTTTCACGGTAAAACTGTTAAACCCATCCTGCAGTGCCACCCAAGCCTGGGGAAGACTAGTATTTTTACCCGGGTGCGTGAAGAACTTAGTTTTCTCAGGACCCGACCGGGTGAAACATCGGGAAACATCTAGTAGTACTTGGTGAAGTCATTCTAGGGTTCTATGCGAGGAAGTAAGTACCCAGTTACCTAGTAATTACACAATTAAAAATGAAATGAAATGTCTGAATAAAATTATTTTAGATAATCATTCTAATCATCATAGTCGTCATCATTGATCTATTATCCCACTGTTGGGTAAAAGCATGAGCATTGATCACCACGCTTGCTCAAGGCGGATTGGCGATTTCAGACTTTTCGAAGTCCAAGTTTCCTTCATAGACCAGTGCCAATAACTTTTGAAAACAAAATAAATAATAGTAGGATGAAACCCATTGGAAAAGGAGGAGAATACAATAAAAATGATAGGAAAAATAAATTACGGGCGATCTGAGGTCGGGAAGTGGGGGGAGGGGGGGTTAAAGTTAAAAAAACGGTTTATCTCAATTTCCGGCAAAACTACAATTCCTATGAAAAAAAGTTAAATGGCAAAGTTGTAGGTAATAAAAAGATCTACAACTTTTGGATTGACACTTTTTTCACATAACCTCAAAATTTATGTGAAAAATTCAAAAAACCAAGTTTTTGGTTTTTTATTTTTATCTTTTACAATAATTAATTTTTTATCACGAAATTTGGTGAAAACTTACCTTTTTATATCTCAAACACACTGTAATTTATTTGATTTAGAATAATTATTTTTTCACCCTTATTTTGACTTAATATCGAAAAAACACCCTAATTTTCAATCGAAAATTCTCGTGTCAAAATATCACTTTTTTTTTAAAAGTCGATGGTCTTTTTGTTCTTTGAAATCTCTACTTTCAGATGGTATAAAAAATATTTACATTGCTATGGTAAATGTTCTCAGAAAATATAAAGAAACGCTACGAAATAACAGTTAGCAAGGCCAAGATCCTTCTAGCAACTTCCCACTTCTCTATGAAATACCTTTTGATCAGCTAAAAGGTATTTCATAGAGAGGTTCCGTAGGTCACTCAGATACATAAGTTATCTTAAAATAGCAATAAATAGGCATCTACGCAAAAAATTTAAGCCGGTCTAGGCCTTACTACCTGTTATTTCGTAGCGTTTCTTTATATTTTCTGAGAACATTTACCATTTTATGATTTCGTCCATTTTTTTTTATCAAGAATGTTTTCAAGATTTTCATCCATTGTTGACAATTTAGTAGTTTTTAGATGTAGTAACATCAATAGTACTGTCAGTGGCAGCCTTTCGTCTGTCAACCAAATGTCATTGAGATTGAGTGATGAGTCATCTGGTTGTCAATTTATTTGTCATCAGTTTGTTTTGGTAATCTATTTCGCAATTTTAGTATAAGTTTTAATAATCAAGTGGTTGTTGTATTTTATTATTAATCATACTAATTAATATTAAATTATTATGATGGACTTTTTTTTTGGCAAACAACCAACAGTTAAAGGTAAGACCTAGAAATAGTAAAATAGTTTCAAAACTTTAAAAACTTCCTGTTAGGTGTAAATTATCTAAAGTAAGATTATTTTAACATCTAGGAAACAGACGTATACCTATGAGTATAAAATCCATATTATTAGAAAAAATGATATGGTAAGTACATTAAATAATGGAGTCATTAATACCAATGTCATGTTTTTAGTTTCTAGTAGAATGGTACGATTTTTGTATTGGTGTTTAACTAGCGCGTGTTATTTTTCTTTTCCTTATACTGAAACAGAATTTTATATTCTGTTTGAGTACATACTGCTATGGAATAAAAAATATAGACAGGATGATTGTCATGCTAGGATTGATGTAGGAGTCCAATAAAGGCTAATTGGTTTATGATGTGTACTAGTTGATAATGTACTAGTCAGTGTTAAAGAATGGGTAAAATTGCAGTGCACTGAACTACTGCAGTGTAGAGCCATGATATTAGTTATATTACCTTAAGGGAAATATTGATTATGGTAGTAGGCTTTGCCTATATAAACTTCTATGATATGGTTTATTGGCTATGGCATTGTCACCTTAGTTTGTGACTAGCTTTTTCTATCAGTGAATTCTTTTTTTAAGATTTGTTTCGAAGTTTTAGGCATTATTTCCTAAAACCTAAAAAAAACATAATCACCTTTTTTATAAGAAAGTATGTATTAAACCCTAGAATTAATCACTAAATATTGAATGTACTTTTTTCTGTTCAGAACAACAAAGGCAAAATGATCGGGAGCTGCGCAAAGCCACTCGAGACTTGGAGAGAGACAAGGCAGCTTTGGAAAGGGAAGAAAAAAAACTTGTAAGTCAAATTAAATTATCTCAAAAAAACATATTCAAAATGTATTGTTCTATTTCTAGTTTTGCTTCTTTTTTAATATTTTATGTTTTCAGGAAAACGAGATAAAGAAGATGGCAAAAGAAGGAAACAATGAAGGTTGTAAAATATTAGCCAAACAACTAGTGCAAATGAGAAAACAGAAAGCTAGGATTTATAATGCTAATAGTAAGGTAATATGCATTCCATTGGTATAGTTTATCCAAGATCCAGACTAAATCCCATTCAGTATTAGAACTGTGACTAAAACTGCATACAACATTTTGCACAAATAATAATATTAAAATAAATCATTTGACACACATTACCTATTGCCGTTCATATAAAAACTTTTTCATCATTTCATTAAACTGGCATGCTATGTATTAGGCCTATGTCCAGTAGTGGATTAACATAAACTGATGACGAGTAATCTTTTGTTCAGTTAATTAATTAAATATTATTTTCTGCCTATTACAGATTTCAAGTGTTCAAATACAAAACAAGACAATGGGCGCGAACATAGCTATTGCTGGCGCGATGGGTACCACAGCTAAAACTATGGACAGCATGAACAAAGTCATGAATCCACAACAAATGGCTAAGGATATGGAGGCATTTAGACATGCCAATGCCAAGATGGACATGACAGATGAAATGAGTAAGTTGGCCATTATATTTTGTATGTTTCTGTTCACTGTGCCTAACTTGTGTAAGAATTGCATTTAGAGAAGTAACTTACACTTGCATACTAAGATTGCAGCCTTTTTTTTTTGGGTGGAAAATCTTCAAATGACCGCTTCCGCCATGGGTGGGGCGGGTGCGACTTTTACTGACTAAATCCTATCCATGTTCCTTTCTCAGCCCTTTGTATTCCGGGGACGAGGTATCTCTTTCGAATGTCCCGCAGCTCCAGCAAAGATTGTAGCCTGCAGCGATGCAAACGCGATTCATTCCTTATTATTTAAATTCAATCGCTTGGTGTTATATATAATAACAAGGACCAGCATTTTTATTCGGAATAATTTTTTTTTGTTATGAAATATTGTAATCTAACAAGTATTTATTTAGTTTCAGAAACTCTCGACGACATTATGGACGAGTCTGGCGATGAAGAGGAAACTGAAGGAATTGTCAACAAGGTTCTTGATGAAATTGGCATTGAAATCAGTGGAAAGGTTAGTATTTTATTATTGATTTCACACAGGTCATTAAACTGTCTTACCAATAGGTAAACTTAGTTTTAACCATGTATCGTAAAACCATCCTTGTTTGTTTAACGTAGTAAATAAATAGGCACAGTTGGTACACTCCACGCGCAGATAAACTGCCTGGTTTGAGGACAGGGTGACATTTGTCACCAACAAACACCGGCGCACACAAATATTTGTTACATGCGGTGATTGAACTCAAACATTGTCACTTCGGCCTAATTTAACCGACAGTTTCAGTTTTTATTCTCATTTTTACTTTTCACAAATAAATTAAAATTCTAATTGACTTTCTAACATAGGTAAGATTTCGTTGAATATTCCAGAAAACGACAATCTTCAGTGTTTCTTTCTAATGAACATCCTTGCTTAATAATATGTGAAAAGCAGAAATATCTGTCGTTGTTCGGAATTACTGAAATGTCTGTTATGCTTCACCGGTACGACGGCTGAACCGATTTAGATGTAGTTTGGTATGGAAATAGGTTGAAATATGGGGAAGTACTGAGGAAGATTTAGATGATTTTGTGGAAGTTTCCTCAAGATGAAGGCAAAACTGAGGGGAAATGCTATTTTCTTCTAATCTACAATATGCATATATTTTCAGATGGCAGGCGCTCCCTCCGTGGCTCGCAACAAACTGGGAGAGTCCACCAAGGATGCTGATAAAGATCTTATGGAGCAGCTAGCGAAACTAAAGTCCTAGTTTAATAAATATTGTTAAATAAAAAAAAAAAAAATAATTGAACGTCAAGTACTTGAAATATAATCTCTATTTATGAATTTATTTTCTTGTTATTTATGTCGTCTAATCATATCGTTTAATTTAATTTTATCATATTGCTCACACACGAGGGATTAATGGTACCTAATTGATCATGTTTTTTTAGTTATATTTTTAAACATATTAACGGTGGTGTATTGCATTAGTATTAAATAATGTTTATATTTAACACAATTTATTTATTAACATTTTGTAAGATAAAGCAATGTTTTAGTAAATTTAATTTATACTTAACGGTTTCTTTAATAGTGTCAACGCTTTAAATTAATACGAGTAATACTAAATCTAGAGCACATTACGCTGATTGTTCATATATATTAAAAAATAAAATTATTGTTACTTGATGTTGTGATATAGTTGAAAGATGTAGCATTTAACTTTTTTTTGCGCACAGCCTTAAGCCTCCAGCACCTTCGGATAAGTATCGGTTACACTTATCCTGGCCGATAATTTATAGAAATTACCTGACATGTTGAATCTGATAAATATTTTATATCCAAAAGTGGAAGCAATACTAACAATTCGCTTGCAATACTAAAGTAATCTTGCAAAAATCTTAGTAATAAGGAATTAGAATCTGTTACAAATCCAAAATGGGCCTCTAGCAACACTGAAATAGTTTGAAATTAAATTCACCCACGCGCTTCAATGATGTTAAAACCATATTTTAATAATTGTATATTAAATATTTTACACCTCATATTATGATCCCGTCTTCCTATTTGCATCCTAATTAATTAATACAAATATTATGTTAATTATTAGCATGGGAGACTAATGCTTACCGGTCTCTAGTTAAGCTATTGAAATATAACTTAAATGCATACGAATACGTCCAATTTCCAATTAAACGGCTGTTAATATTATGTTTTATTTCACTTACGTAAGTATAATGTGAAAATAAAATAGTTATCTTTCTGTAATATTTTTATATTATACGGTAGCTACGAAAGAACTTGTAATTTTATTGCAATTTCTACTACGCTTAAAGGAGCTGTCACGAAATGTACTAAGTATACAAATAAACTTGTCCATTAGTTCCATTACCTTAGCGTTAGCGTCATAAGAAACAATTTAAAAGTCTTTAATGAATATTTTATGAAGACCTTGAAACGAAATACATGGCGATGGCAGGTGGAAACTGCCATATATTTACTTAAGGTTATATACCATATACTATGTTAGCCTAACCGCACCATTGATATGCATAGAGCGACACAGTCATTTACTTTAAAATTTTATTAGATTGACTCAGTTTGCTTAACATTCGATAATGTCACGGCTAGTTCGGGAACCATTAATTCTCTTCAATTATTAGTAAAGAGTGCATTGCTAGACGAACTCTTGCTTGTAACAGAAGTGACAATGACGATTCCGGATCACCTTTTCGATGAAGGCATAAATAACACCTTGCTGCATCACGATATGAGGCACGTGCAGCAAAATCGAATAGTTTACGAGAAAACACAAAGGGAATATGTAAGTTATTGTTATTATAAGTTTTGAATAAACATCCTAAAACTAATATTATAAATGTGAAAGTAAGTTTGTTGTTCTTCACGGTAGGCGAGGTCGTGGGCGGTGTGGGCCACCGCCCACGACCTCGCGGTGCAAAGGGCCTCGCGCTTCACAGCCGAAAACTTAGAGACACCGACTTCTAGAGCGATGTATTGGTCCACTAGAACCTATGTCCTTTTGATTGTTTGTCTCAGCCGATAAGATGATGATAATCTAACGGATTCTAGCAAATTGCGAATGTTAACTACCAAACGCAGAAAAAAAATCAATAATTTATGTTTCTAAACATGATGAGTTGACAGTGAAATGCTTAGGTAGGATTGCTCATCGTGGTTTTAAAATGTCAATTGACTCGTTCAGGAGCAAGAACAGCGCGACATGCTGTCGTCTCAAAACGGCGACACCTGTGAGATCCACGATCAGTTCTACAGGGACCACAAGCTGCTGCTGGTGCTGTTCCGAGCGCTCGCCGTAATGCCCATCACTCGATCGCGACCAGGTTTCTACCAAGACCTATCCAATTAATTTACTACTCGATGTTATTCATAAATACGAATGTGAGTTTGTATGTTGGTACAATTTCACGGTAAAATGTGGCCGAACCGATTCGGATGACATTGGGTATCTATACTTTTTTTCGGAAGGGAAATCATCAAATGACTTCTGAATAAAACGTGTCAGACTCTTACTGACTAAAACCACTATTTATAATCCTATATAAGGATATCTACTTACGAGAACTATATTTATACAGAATGTGAAGCTAAGTAGTAATAGTGGTGAATGAATGGTCAGTGTTTGTTTATGCAGCGTTAGAATATATAATGGTCTGAATGGATGGAAATGTATGTAGGTACTCTCATTGAGTTTATTTTCTTTCTTTAATCCTATATATAATATACCTACTATCAAAACAGGTCATGTGAGTTTCTCATTATTTTTACTACGCTAAGCTCCACTTGCATGAACATGCAGTACAGTAGGTACCTTTATAGTTAAAATTATTGCTCAAGATATTATTCTATCTAGAGATGTACATTACATTGATCTCTGTGTGTCTAACTTACCTTCCTAATGAATCGAAGAAATACTAAACGCTCTTATTACAATTTCAGGCACTATAACATTCAGCTGGAGGTCAAGAGCTACCATGTATGCGGTATGCTTCTACATCGCGGCGACGGCAGTGGTACTGATCGTGGGATACGAGCGTATTATGATATTGCGGTCTATTCGACGATTTGACGACTATATCTACGCTATTCTTTTCGTTATTTTCCTTGTTCCGCATTTCTGGATTCCTTTCGTAGGTTGGGGCGTGGCTCATCAAGTGGCTATTTACAAAACTAATTGGGGGAAATTCCAGGTAAGCATTTACCTAAATAAATAAATCACGTGATATGAGCTTGTAAGATGTGCGATAAGTTGTTCGTCAGTACGCATGTCCTGTTTACATGTATGTAAATACTTTGAATCTCCATCATTACCTAAAGCTTATTAAAGCTAAAGCTAAGCATGCGTATATAGGTACCTTATACTCTAAACTAAAACGATGGTTCTATAGAGTAAAATACTTATACAAAATAAGCAACCTATGTATTGAAAAACTTAATAAAGCCCACGAGCATGATGTTTGGTCGAAGATTACAACAGTAAACTGTTACCTACCTTTTAATTTAACGTTTTTAAAATAATCGCATGTAATAGTCTCCTTATAATGACGTCATCAACCGCTCTTTCGTGGCTTAACTCATATACTTTTTTTTTCTTTATTTATTAATGAGGGTTTACTCACAGTGTGAGCATGTCACCCTCGTATCGTAAGTACTTACAATATTTACTTAGAAAGAAACAAAATCCTAATTAACTCATATACTTTAACTCACCTACTTACACAGGTCAGATACTATCGTGTGACTGGCGAAAATCTAAAGTTCCCTAACTTGAAGACGACAATAGTAATGATAAGCGTGGGCTGCTTGTTGCTAGCCGTGTGCTTCCTGCTCAGCCTGTGTATTCTCATGGACGGATTCTTGCTAAGACATACCACAGCATACTACCACATCATTACGATGATCAACATGAACTGTGCCCTTTGGTACATCAACTGCAAGGGAATTAAGATCGCTTCCCAAAGTCTGTCTGAATGTTTTCGCAGGGTAATGTATTAGCATAATGTTTGCTCTGTAATATTAGTTACATCAACTAGGTATCTAGGATATATTTACTTAAATTTCTAAAGATATTCCATCAGCTAAGACGCTCGTGACGCAGTAATCTAATTATACAGACACGTAATAAATATACAAAGTACCAAGGAATTATTAGGCATACAGTGTAACTGTAAAAAACAAATTTGAACCTTCTACAGGGAATAAAAATTACCAAAATTAATATTTACATTGTTTATAATTTAGAAAACCAAACATGCACCTTTCATCTTCTGCGATACTACATCTGACCGATTTCTGATATAACAATCAAGTAGTTCTTATCTGCTAGTGATTGCTGCAGGCGAAAATTAAGATTTCACAACCGATCAAATTGATAGTGGGTTTGAAATTGGAGGTAGCGTTTAGTGTAGGCCAACACCTTCTTCTACGTACATGATCAGAGATGAATATGGTCATCGATCGATGATGCTGATGATGTTAGTTTAATGACAAATTTTGTCATGGCAGAAAATAGTAACTGCAAAAGATTCTGTGCGTTCTAACGCATTCATTAAATAATTATTAGTGAAGAGAATAAATAGCATACCCATTTACTCTAATACTTAAATACTAAATTCTTAGGTTAATTGTGTTATTTTTAGATATCTAGATTCCTTTATTTATGTTTACCAAGAGTGATGCCAACAGTACTTCCAGGACGTGGAGATAGAGTGTTCAGCGAAACTAATATCTCGATACCGGTACCTGTGGCTCAACTTGTCTGAACTACTGCAGTCACTGGGAAATGCTTACGCAAGAACTTATTCAACTTATTGTCTTTTTATGTAAGTAGCCAGATAACCATTCATTTACTTGGATAAAGAAAGAAAGATTTTATTTGTCAGAATATATGTAATTAGGTAGGTGTTTCATATATTCTACCATTTCTGGTGTATAAAATTCATAAATCTATTTATTCATAACAATTATTTTAATATTTAATATATTTTTATTACTAAGGAAGTCGGTAACAAAATATTAACATTTATTCAATAGTATTTCAAATAATCGACGTTTGAACAATGTTTGGCGGAGGTCTTGTAAACTATCTGGTACTTCATTATAAATTCTAATAGCCATGCAGTAAGAGTTTCTGCTATATAATGTGGTGCGTTGTTGAGGTACATTTAATTTACTACTATTTCTGTACTATTTCTATTCGTGATGTCAACATGTACATTTTTTTTCAAAAAAAGATGGATGCTTAAGTAGCCAGTAAGTAGCCAGAGGAGCTCGTGGCTAAGTAACAGCCGCACGGTTCGACCGATCAAAGGTTAAGCTGCGCTTGGCGCGGTCGGTCCGTGGATGGGTGACCATCTTTGTCATAGCGAGACTCCTCCGTGCCTCGGAAAGCACGTTAAGCTGTTGGTCCCGGTTGTCATTTGTAGATCTTTGACAGTTGTTACGGGTAGTCAGAAGCCAGAAAGTCTGACAACCAGTCTTACCAAGGGGTACCGTGTTACCCAGTAACTGGGTTGTGGAGGTCAGATAGGCAGTCGCTCCATGTAAAACACTGGTACTCAGCTGCATCCGGTTTAGACTGGAAGCCGACCCCAACATAGTTGGGAAAAGGCTAGGCAGATGATGATGATGCTTAAGTAGCCAGTAAATAACTTTTAAGGTTAAAAGGAAGATGTTACTACGTTAGAGAAGTATTCATACAGTTAAATATGTACCAGGTTTGCGAACATAACAATAGCGGTCTACGGAGCCCTGTCGGAGATAGTGGACCACGGCTTCGGTTTTAGCTTCAAGGAGATGGGTCTGTTTGTCGACGCCGCATACTGCTCCACTCTGCTGTTCATTTTCGTCGATTGCTCGCACAATTCAACCTTGACGGTGAGTCTACCATCGAATAAGCTAACGGACGAAATATTGACAGAACTAATTTTTATAGAGTAACTTGAAATGAATCGCTATGGAACTAATACCTACCTGTTATAAATGCGAAAGTTGGTTTGGATGGATGTTTGCAAAACTTTTACGCAAAACGAATTTGAATGAGGCACAAATTTAGTTTACTACCTAGATACTTTTTATCCCGGTGCGGAATTCGCAGACAAAGTCGGGGCATCTTATTACACACAGGGTCTTATGTTTTTATTAGGACAGTGTCTAGTTTAATAGAAATATTAAAATGTCTAGTTTACTAGAAATAATAAAAATATTCGTTTTTAAAAACAATATTTGCTTATCTTATTTTTGTTTTATTTAATTTTAAAGTCGTTCGTTTTTGGTGTTCGAAAACTCGAGTTCGAAAATACTGTTACACTGGTTAATGCCAATATCGAATAAGAGAAAACTTTGTACTTATTCAAAAGAAAGATCCAACGTCCTTATGTTATTACAACTTTGCAAATTATAAATAGCCTATGGCTACATAAGGACTTTTAAATAAAAAAATGTGTATTGTTGTAGGTGGCCGCGGGTGTCCAAGATACACTTTTGTCCATTGACGTCCTGGCAGTTGACAGACCAACACAAAAAGAGGTAGGTAGGTATAAGGTACCTATAGTCTGTAATCTAATTTATATATTATGCTTCATAACGTTCCGTAGTTCCGTCCACTATTACACCTACACGGATCTATTTGACAGTTTTATAATTATAAAGAAAATGAAAACTTTTCAATGTGATAAAAATAAATGAATGAATTAGGTACTTTTCAAACTGCCGCTTACGCTGCGCAGTCGGCTACGCTGAGCTACGGCGTAGTCTCATGGTACGTTCCTTGTGTTCTCTTAAATCGGTACATCAGTTGGATAGTTATTTATTAATGCGTATGTAAGCTGCACATTTCATTCACAAAATATGGTTCAAACCGAAGCTTAAACTCGAGCTAAATGAAAATATATTTTATAATTAACAAACTTGTCAACCCGCTGTGTGCATTATACTAAGTAAAGACTTCTATGGATGCAATTACTCTGTCATCGCTCGTCTGCGTCTTACTTAGCCTAGCTCTCAACCTCATTTCGATTAAAAGAAATAGTAGTCTGCCGCATGCTTACCGATTAATATTCATGAATCGTAAATGATGTTTACCCGAACTAAGTTTCGAGTTAGTGTTTGACTCAAATTGTTATACTACTTAGTAGGTACATCAGTTAGTGAGTAGACGCTATAAGTTATGGGGTAATATGGAGGTCGGTTTTAACCGCAGCCGGGATTATGCAGCATAGTTAACTTTAATATAAGTTTATTCCTTCTCTGTGTGTTTTACCTCTCAGTTTTGTTTCCCAAGATAGGTATAATCGAAAGTAAAAATAAAAAAAAAAACAATCTACACTTATAAAGGCAACTGTTAAAATTAGGGGTAAACTTTGAAACGACTTCCAATGAATCTTAGTATACATAACTAACATTCAAATACTTTATGCCCATAATTAGGTATACAAAACGCGGGCGATGCTGCGAGCAGAAGCAATCATGACGCACTTAACCGTTTCAATGTTCTTCATAGAGCTGTTTTGTATAAGAAATTATTATTCTTCTTTCTTATCGTGTGGGGTGCAGGTTTATTAAAACAAGTTAAGACTTGTTTTAATAAACCTGCACACTAAGGTGTCAGAGTTCTCTCAAATCCGCCTGACGGCCTGTGACGTAGAATTGTGATAACGACTGCTATCGGCCGGATACAACAGGTTCATGTGTATCTCTACCCATTATCCGGTTCCGGGCTACTTTGTGAAATTTTAAAAACCCACATAGGGCTATCGGCCCGACCCGGGTATTGAATCCGATACCCCATTCACAGCAGTCTAGTTTGCGACAAGTAGTCCAACGGAGCAGTCAGTAGGTTCTCATGTATTAGGTATGACTTAATATAGATCAGTAACGGTTAAATATGAAATCTGTAAAAACCGACGCGACTATAATTTACTTAACACCAGGTCCCTTACTAAAGGACATTTTGATAAAGGGTAAAATGACAAAATTGAAAATAATAATTTAATTTACGCTTGGCCATCTCCACACTTAGATGTCGTTTTGAGTGACTGAGAGTTCGGGACTATGCCTACTTCTATAATGAATACGTATAATTGTAAATCTTTACCCAAAAAATGTTGTCGCTTTCTCAACGTGGGTTCCAGGGGATATTCAAGTTTGAGAGCGTGACACAGCTACTAACGTCGTATAGATCCGTCTCTATTTCATAACGAAAATAATCTTGTTTTGGCACGTCACGCCCTAAAAGTGATACTTGAAAGTTATATCTGTGAAGACTTATACGGCCAGAAATATAGGTATTTTGAGAAAAGAGAAAGAATGTAGCTATGTGAATATTTATATTTGCAGATTGACCACTTCATCCAGGCCATCGAGATGAACCCCGCTGTCGTGAGTTTGAAAGGATACGCGCATGTCAATAGAGAGCTGCTTACATCGGTAAGTATTAAGTATCTATTCATTCAGTACTTGTGTTAATAAAGTATCACCACTCGTGATACAAATTTAAGGTACCGCTTAGATTTTTCATTATGATAAAAAAATTTATCATGACATAACAGCGCATTGAATTACCCCTAATGAATTATTGATAATAGAAACGTTTAAGAAAGCTCTCAGAAATGTCTGAATATAACAAAGTAGAATTTATTGTACACCAAATTATTAATTGCTTAATTAACTTCAGCAGTAATTTACTTAGTACCTATTAGTGCAGCCTATACAAATTCTGACGAAATTTCATCAGCAACGAAGCCACTAGGGATATCCTGCTGTTCAAAATCGATTGGGTTCGACTAATATCGCGTTTCAATGAATTTTTGGGCAAGAAATTGAAAGCTCAGGTAACTTGTAAACTTGTGGCGCGATGTTCGGCCGTCCTATTAGTGTCATGCCGTGCGGCTGCGGAGCCGACCAACTGACTATATCAGAGAATATATCAGTGAATAGCTACGTTTTAGATTTTATGTGATGTGGCCGTACATTTCAGAATATTCGGAAAAAGGACTTTGTGAAAACAAACACCTTAACAGTTCAATGTTTAGACGGAATAAAATATACCTACTTACTGTATTAAACAATTAAAGTGAATTTTAGTAACAAAGCAAGCAGATAGCCTCATATATACGTAGAACTTATTAAAATCGCATCAAGCTTTATACCGAATTCTCGAAATATACGCCCCGCGGTTGTGTTCTTTTGAGCTCCAATCAGCCTTGCTAGGATAAGAAGCCTTGGTGCAATTGATGAATACTTTATGACACCAATCTTTATACTTTCTGAGTAGTATTTAGATACTAGAAACATTGTAGCATTATAAATCCGTGATATTTATTCTAAGTGTTCACAAGTAAATCAATGCAACAATTTCTGCTCATTTAACTAAAATAATATAAAAGGACCACTACCATCATTAATGTTAAGACATAATTGACTATATGCACTTGAGAGATCTATTTTACTAAATTGAACACCCCCATGTAACTTAGCAAATAAATCATTGACCGTTGGTAATGGATATTTATCGATTATTAGCTGCTTATTAATAGTAATGGAAAGCCGCGAAAGTTCCTCGATACGATTATAGTGATCTCCAAAAAAAATTTTTACATTTAGCACTTTAGCGAAATCATAAAATAATATTATATTTTTTCTTGTTTCAGGCCATCAGCATGATAGCAATTTACTTGATTGTGCTACTGCAGTTCAAGATATCGCTGCCGAAGGACCCACAAATTATTGCAACATAATCCAATCGTCATCTACTGATTACCAAAATAATGGTAGTATCCATAAGCTTATTCGAGTACACGGAACTGCATATTATTGTTTATAAAGTATACAGCATCGACCAATAAAACATTTGCTGGAATTTCATGCAACTTTGTTTTTTTAATACCTTTTGAGTTTGTTGTCCCGAAACTATATATTATGGTATCCAAGATATAAACTATGTGTGTGCCAAATGCCATCCAAATGGAAAATTCACTGAATGGATTTGTTTTTGCGTGACAGATATAAAACATCATTATACCTCGAAAACTACTGCTCGTTATGTTAAAAAGCGAAAGTTTGTTAAGAATATTATGTGTTCACTTCAATTAATAATTTTAACTATATCACGCTTTTACTTAAGTATTTAAAAGTTTCATAGACTTTCAGATCAGATTAGATATGACGTAAGGATGAATTTCTTTTAATAAGATAATGATCATTAATTAAGTATGTATTTGCGTCTTATTTAAAGACGTCAGACGTCTCATTGCTATCAGTAGTATTATTTCACGTTTAAAAATTTCGAGGAAGACCGAGCGGGCGACTGGGCCGATGGGCCGAATAGCTAGCCCCGGGTGTCGCCCACAATCTACTTCGAGATGTTGTGACAGCCACAATGGGGATTCATTAATCAACTTTTCCAATTTCGAACGAATCTATCTTTGTTATCAATAAGTTTAGGGAAAAACCCTCCTCAACCGAGTCCTAAACGTAGATTAGGTATCTGATACTGCGTACGTCGCTAAATATTTAACTCGCGTGTACGACGGAAACATCATGGTTAAAAAATGAAAAACTTTAACAGTATGCCTCGTTTTTTTTGTGGAATACGTAAAAAATAAAACAATTTACTAATTGGATTGAGGTACAATTCGCTGGTGTGGGTTGGCGGGTTGATTCATGTCGCTGTGTCTGAATGAAACAATAACATAAAATAATTATAACAACGCAATTTCAAGATGATTAGAGCTTGAGGTACTTGAATAAGGATGCCACCATTTTTATTTCCACTTTTATTCCTACAACATTTTATTTTTCAGGGATCTCACCGAGTGCGTCATGTACGCAACAGTCGCACTTATGACCACTAGCGATTCTATCCGCCAATGATCCAGCATAACTGCTAAAATATTGTAAGAATAAACATTCCGAAAAATAATATTGGTGAAATAATGCGTAAAGAATAGAAATATGTTAGAAACACAATACTCAGACAGCTACGTGTATTTGTTCCACACCACGCGCCGCTCCGTCACGCGTATCTAAACGTCAATTTGACCCACTCATGGCGTAGCATCCTGCGGCAGTATCACTTACTTCCTCGTTGTATATTTCGTATCTAAGAAATAGCTGTTTCTCACGGTTTCACTAGCATCTTGAGATAACGTCTTAACTACTTAGTTAAAAAATATTTAATGTTCTTCCCTAGGGTTCATTCAAATTACGGTAAGTTCAGTCGTTTTACCGTGAGCTTACATCTTTTTCTACTCTTGATCTTTTCAGCGTAGGTAGTTAGTTCCTTCTAGACGATCCCCCCTCTCAAGGTGTAGGTACAATATATGGATTTATCATGATTTCTATGACAGCCCGTCTTAGTAGAAGTCATTGTTTTATTATAATAAAATATTATATTATCGGTTTTAAAAAAGCATACGTCCATCCTTTTGACATTGTATCGGCAGATCAGTCCAAATTTAAACATAGGTACACTAAGAGAAATAATAAAAAGTTTATTAAGCGAAAAATGATAAACCAACAGAATACGGAAATAAATCCATTGTTCTACAGTAACCATTGAATGTGTGTTTGATTGAATATATAGGATTGGCATAAATTGAATTGAGATTTTTATTAAAATGGCCCGTGGTATTTGTCTATCGGTATTTACTGGCTACAACGCACAAAGGTGAGTGAAGTTACACAAACGAATTCAAACCTTTATTTATTGTGCAGATTGTTACTGACATTCAATCGAAAATGATGAGATTTCGTCGTTGACATAAGAATAGCAATTTTTACTAAATTAGATCTGAACAAAGACTTATTTTGCATACGGTTAAACCTTTCTTTCACATTGTGTCTATGATTAAGAATGTTATAAAAGATCTAACAAAAAGTAACGTATAATTTTCCTTGAAGAACAAACAGGGACAGATGTTCAGCTGTGTCCAGCTGGAGAGTGCTTATAACTTTGTACTGTCGCAATATAGCGTGTGACATCACTTGGTAGCATATCTGGCCGAGGTTTGTAGTTTGTATCATGAGTATCCGCACTTCATTGAGCGTCAAGTGCGCTTATTAACTGTCGAGAGCACTCTAGATAATGGAATTGCCTCAAAACGCATACATTCGTCACTGGCACACCATGAAACGTTATCTGACCTTCTTAATTTTATTGATTTTGTCGCTACCGGCATTCATTTAATCCGAAGCACTTTATTAAAACTATTGATACACACCTACGGGCTCATTCTATAACACACCCACCTGCACATTTACTTAAAAGCTATCATTTTACTAAAATCCTCTTGAGAGCTAAAAACATCATATTACCAAAGAATCTTGTAAATGTTCTTTCGTTTGAACAAATAAGTTGTTTAATGCAGAATTCACGTACTCAACCTATTTCATATTGGGTTTGGTGAAAATTACATCTAAAGGATAAAAGTTTTTGCCAGATGCTGGCGCCATATAATAATTGGTTTCATAAAAAAAAACAATTGATATATTGTTCACGCGCACGCTCTAATGACAGCGTTCGATGTTTAATCTAGAAAATGATCCAGATTTATGTTTTACCTATCCTGTTATTAAGATATCAACTACATTTTTTTTGTTTTTATCGAACATTATTACGGTTCAAGCACCCGGGTAAAAAGTAGCATATAACTGTCTCTAGGGTCTCATCTATTTCCATTCCAAATTTAAAAAGCAGCTGTTTTACCATAAAACGTAACAAAGAAACTCACTTTCGCATTTTTAATAGACTGATTTAAAAATAGTTTTCTTCGTTCTTTTTGCTTATTTAATACGGTTACTTGACCATAAGATGCTTAATAATTTTACTATAAGTACAAGATTATCCACGAGTCTGTGTAATAAAAAGCCAGATTAATAGAACCTGATTGCTCGTTGGTCTCGTTGTTGCAAACATGACCACTGAGCATGAAATCCTGGGTTTGATACTGAGATCGAGCAAAGTATAAATAAGCAGCCCAGCGTACTAAAGGTTCACATCTTCCCAAACCTTCCGTAATAATAGGCTAGTGTACGTTAAAGGAGATGTGATGTTATCTTATAAAACAATAAAAAGTAACAAAACAGACGTCAAGTTTGAAATGCCAGCGTACAACTACACGACAAAGCAAAAGGCATTTGCTCGAATGAGCTCGTGCATAAGTGCTAGGGTAAAAAAACAACTCTACACACAAACTTGCAGATATGAAGCTTTTAATTGCCTAAACAAAGAAACAATATTTTCTTTTAGGTAGGTACCGGCAGTCAAATCTGAAACTTCTCTGTGTGTTTTTAAAAAGTAGTAGGTAACCACACAACGACAACATTTTTTCATCACTTAAGGAATATATCCTAAGCTGCGCTAGACTAAGATGAACTTCTACTTTTTTTTCAAAACAGTAGGTAATAAATAAAAAAAGGAAGATTTCAGATTACTAAATCGAATGAGGAGTGCTCGCAAACGCGTTAGGTATGTCGCGCATTCGTTGTGCTCTACGCACAATCATTAGAGACAGCGTTCATCAGGCGCCAAGCGTCAATTAAGAGGCCGGACACACCGTGATGTAAATATTAAAGAAAAATATCCCACTGTTGTTAATAAAGATAAGGCGTTCGTGACTCGCATACATTCGGTCACTCAAAGACTTGCAAATGTTGACAAAATAACCGCAAGTGACCGACGCCGGCGTGAAATATGAAAATTTTCACACGAAGTACCACTTAATTTTATACGTGACAGATTAGGGGATCGCGAAAATGACAAACATAGGCGTTATGATCGCCGAGACGAATATAGCATCAATTATAAGTAATTTTGTAAGAAATTAATGAACAGGGGTTAAAGTAAATTAATGAAACTAACTATTTTCCATGGTTTCATTCGTACTCAACCGAATAAAAAGTATTGTTTGTCCTTCTTTGATTCTATATTTTATTTAACCGTGAGAGCTTAACAGACAAATAGAACGAGCATTTACAATTAGTAATGTTAATATCCGCCTATATAATACTCATCAGTACCTATCTTACAAAATCAAAATAAATATTTACGAAAGGACCTCTGATAGTTATTTTAATTTATTCGTGTAAATAAAGGTTTTGTAGTAGGAATATCAATTCAATGGAGCGGGGTAACATGAGTATACAGAATTCAGTCGACTGTAAGAACAATCGGTACAAACTGGTGTTACGATTTGCGATTGTTTCTAAGGTGAATGAACATAACAGTTCACTATATTAATGTTCAGTCACTTCACAAGTCCAGCCCCTTAGCAAATTGTAGTCAAATATATGTCTTCTGAATGCAAATTTCAAAATAAAATGTCTGTGACTAATATGCAGATCAGCGTATCTTTACTCGTGTAGAAAAAGATGGCATTTTTAAAATTAAAGTCACCATTTTAACATTGACGCAAATGCAATCGTATTTTTTAATCATTCAAAAGAAATATGGTGTGAAAATCATTTAGCAAGCGCTTTAAGACAATTTATTAACATTGCTTGCTTACCCGTGAAACTTGCAACAAATTACCTTTGAAAGGAAATGGGCGATAAACCACTTTGAAGCTTTTAGAACACTTTCCTGTCGCTACTTTTTGACTAGATACTTATACATTTAATATGTAGGTACAAGTACACTAGGTATGGTCTTGTATCTTTTCTAGTAGGCATGTACAGCGATTTGTTTCATGGGTGATGTGATATACGAAAATGTTTATATGCCATATATAGGTACCAAACCCACCAATGATATCGCTTAACTCACTTCAGCGTTAATGGAAAAAGATTTCGGGATGAAGTATTTGTGGTTGATATAAAGGATGTGCCAAGATTACTCGTATATCCCTCCCTATCCCGTGGACATCCTGCCTGAGACATCGCAATATGCGATCCTACTGTTCTATCTCTATTGAGAAGAAAAACTAAAAAATCCAGTAAGTTCAAAGGATTTTGGTGATGTGCTTAAAATTTTATGGTACTTAAACCTGGTTCAGGAATTGTTCTGTTTATTGAATATCAGCTACCATTATATTTTTTCTTTTTAATATATGTATAAAGTATATTTAAAAGCCATTCCATGTTACCAAATAATGTTTCCACAACAAGATAACGTAGAAGATTTCATTTCTGTTACGTACTAACGGTAACGTAACAAACATTGTAGTGAGACATTACATAGACATTTCCTCTCATATAAATATTACATCGTTGGTATTACTTATTATACCCATCACGAATTTAATACTTCATATTATATGTATGTACCTATTCATTAAAGAATTTCAGTACAACTATATATGCAATACTAGGAGAGCTGCAGTAGATGATAATAATGATGATAATCTGTTACTATAAATCCAAAATCAGCTAGCTCATGTAACAAACTTCATCGGCATTGGTTAAGCACTTTTATCGTGAAAGCATAGCAAACAAGCTTATATTCTCTTTTAAAATATTAGTAAGGATTAATATTTTTAAATGAAGGAATAGTTTTGGTTTTGTACCACAATATTCATCAGACAAATATCATAAGAAGACACTAAATTCTTCTGTAATTATCCAGACTACTAGAACCATACATTGAAAACCAACAATATTTTAAACTATTTCTATTGTATTAATTATTTTTGTTACTTACCCAACTCACCCATCCCTAAGTTACCCAAACCCGCTATAAATCCAGCTGTCAGTAAAATCTTTCGTCAGTTTGGAATAATCTTAAAAACAATTCAAAACTTTCCGATTAAACCGTATTTCTTACAAATAAAATCATTAAACTTGTGAATAAGTTGATTTGATTTTTAAAAGTGACACTCCAACTACTTTTGGTAATCAAATATGTATACCATGAACAGTATACCTACGTATACATACCTAAGTATAGTATCAGCATCATCACATCACATCTTCATCATTTTATATCTTATGGCTCTTCAAAAATTCAGAAAAGTCACACTTGCACGGTACTTAGTACCGTCCCTTTTCGTTAGACACGTCATGGTAGACCCACTCTTCTTTTGTTACACGTTCTACAAGAGAAATATTATATTACTAGCTTCCCGCCAGCGGCTTCGCCCGCGATATTTTAGCTAATGGATACAAAAACTTGACAAATCATATACTAAAACCTTCCTCATTAATCACTCTATCTATTAAAAAAAACCGCATCAAAATCCGTTGCGTAGTTTTAAAGATTTAAGCATACATAGGGACAAGGGACAGAGAAAGCGACTTTGTTTTATACTATGTAGTGATTAAATTAAACCAGCTGTTTTCCGCGGTATCACTCGTGTCCCGTGGGAATTATTTTACGCACCCGGATAAAAAGTAGCCTATAACTGTCTCCAAGATCCAATCATATTTCTACCAAATTTTATACCAATCGGTTCATTAATAAATTGTCAACAAAGCAAATTGGATATAATGTACATATACATAGGTATGCTGACAGACAATATGCAAAGTCTGCCAAAGTTGTGGATAAGCTGCTTAGAACTGTTAGTCTCGTAAACTTACCCATGGCAAAAATGTTTCACGCGCCACTAAATTCGATTTTCTTTGAACTTTAACTTGAGTCGGCTTTCGAGCACGTTACTTGAATGTGTAACATTCCGATGCGTTACTTTAATGTAGATAGATACTCAATAAAAAAAAAACAGCCAAATGCGTGTCGAGCCCCGCGCAGTTTAGTGGGTCCCGTGGAACATTTTGATTGATCAAATATAACTTCTTAAGCTTGGTCTTTGTAAACCCAATATTCTTGGAAGACCTATCCAACGACAACCCACATTAAAGTAAAATGACAAAAAAAAACATCTCACTATAACATGTAGGTACCCATACCAAATTATAGCTGTCTAGTACCACGAGTCTCTCAACTAAGTTGGGAATAGAAAGACAGAGAGACAGACGGGCGGATATGGCATAACTATAAGGATTTCTTGTTGACTCCGGGACCCTAAAAACATGATCGTAACTACGTGATCGCGGGAAATCGATAAACGTATACGTTTCATTTAAATTTAGTTTTCTACAGTACAGAAAGTATTTATATTATTTACATTACGAAAAATAAAAAACCGGCCAAGTGCGTGTCGGGCCACGCGCAGTAGGGTTCCGTAGTAGGAGTTAGTTAGTCGACTATAGCTCTGTAACCGGTTAAGCCTACTTAGCCGTGATAGTTTTCCTTATAATTTCATTACATGTACTACGTCTGTGATTTTTTTCACATTTCTAGGTACAGCCATTCAAAAGTTAGAGGGGGGGTAACTCGTATCGAACAAAAAAATTCACTTAAAATCTAGATATTTCGCAAATGGCTCGCTTAACTGAAAAATGGGCTTCACACACCCATAATATTTTTGAAAGACCTATCTAACGATACCCCACACGAAGGGGTACGCGAGAAAAAAAAAATCATCCCTACTTTACATGTTTGGGAGCTACCCTAAAAAAAAATATTTTTCAAAATTTTATTTTACCACTTTCTCGGCGTGATCAATATACATATTCATACCAAATTTCAGCTTTCTAATAACAAAAACCACGGAGCTATGCCGCGGACAGACAGACAGACGGACAGAGCGAAACTATAAGGGTTCCTTGTCGGACTACGGAACCCTAAAAAGAAAGTATAAATATTCTAATATAAATCTAACTAAAATATGGCGTCAAAAAATTCTTCCTCATCGTCGTCAACTGCAGGTGTACCCAAGAGGCTGGCAGCATTGCCACGGTGGAAGGCAATGCTTAGCCTTTTAGTCTAAATTAGTATTGTACAAGAAAGATACCGATGAATGATCCTTATTTAGTAATAAGGATACCGATGAATGAATGAAAATAAGGAAACCGGTATCTTTCTTGTTAGTTTTGTATTATCCGTAACACAGCATTATATTTTAAGACCATCCTTGTATTCAGTGGACAAAAGCACATTCAAATAGGTTAATTATATTCAAAAATAAATAAATAATGTGACTTCCTCTTTGACATATGATACCTATCTTCCTAATAATGCAAATGTTTGAGATTGTTTGTATGTTTGTTACTGTATCACGACAAAACTACTGAATGAGTTTGGAAGAAAGCTTATTACCTGGATGCTGGATTACCCTTTTTCCATGCAGATGAAGTCGCGGGCATAAGCTAGTTAGTCCTTTAAAAATAGCGAAGTAACTCTGTAATATAGATGTTTTGTAGCCTTACAGGGTTCATAATACCTAGTTTTAAGCCTAATAACATATTTTAAACATTCTGTCATCATTCAATGAATAAACATCAAAGGTAATAGAGGAATATTGTCTCAAATTGGGCATTATACGTGAGTTTCTAAGAAAAACAATAGTAGGTAATTACAAATACAAATTACTACCGAACTATGACTATATTATTACATACTAGCTTCTGCCAGCGACTTCGTCCGCGTGGAATAGTGGTGCTCCGCTCCTTTTGGTCTTAGCGTGATGATATATAGTCTATAGCCTTCTTCGATAAATGGACTATCTAACACTGAAAGAATAATTTAAATCGGACCAGTGGTTCCTGAGATTAGCGCGTTTAAACTAAATGACAATATTTCCCTTCACTGCTCTGCTCCTATTGATTGTAGCGTAATGAAAAGTATACTATAACCATCTCAGGAGTATGACAAATAATTGTACCAAGTTTCGTTAAAATCCGTCGAGTAGTTTTTGTTTCTATAGAGTTTATACAGACAGACAGACAAAAATTTTACTGATTGCATTTTTGGCATCAGTATCGATCCCTAATCACCCCCTGATAGTTATTTTGGAAATATATTTCATGTACAGAATTGACCTCTCTACAGATTTATTATAAGTATAGAGTATAGATTAAAATTTCTTGGTCTGTTATCAAAATAAAATGTAATTTCAACTTTGGGTTTTAGGTTTTAGTTGCTTTAAATAATTAAATTTAGTACCTAAATATGAAGTTATTTTAAATGATATCATAGGCATCATGTTTATAATTAACATTCAATACATTGTTTAGGAAAATATCTTAAACCTAACCTTTTCTAGTCAAGGTAACTTTAAATTATTTTTAACCTATTATTTAATTTACAAGCATTGACAGCTACCGTTCCCAAAAACACCATACCTTCTATGAACTTAATCAATTTATTTGTAGTCGGGAAGAAAAGCACAATAAATAAGAAATGATGAGCCAGAAATGAATAACACAAATAAAAAATTGTCTTTAATCAATGCCTACACCGGATTTCTGGATAATGAATGAGAGTATTTTGCGTTGCAACAAGATGTGACAGGCCGACGAAGGACCAGTAAAAACAAAAGATAAGCTACTTTCTGAACCTCGATAACAGAACGATATCATACTTTATTAGAGATCTAAATAAGATCTAATGTAAATTGACTTAAATTAATATAGTCTGCGGTCCACGTAGGTAGAAACGATATAAAAACTATTCCATTTGGAACTCATCTATCATTTAGAGCTCTTATTCTGAATACAAACATTACAGCTCATTGTTTGGTTTGTCGTCTATTTATTCTATAATTGGACCTCTTAACTAATTGCTATATCATCTGATAAAAAGTAATATGTATTCGGACTACTCCCTGCCATAAATTTTAATTGTTTTTAATTTTACATTGTCGCAATCGAATATCATTAATAAAGTTATTGATCATATTATTCACAACGAACAGAACAATGCATTCCGGATTTGTAACTATTTGCAATTTTGAATTAAAATGTAGCTATAAAATATAAATTCGTTTCAACAGCTTGATCAGCAGGTTGTTCAATTCTTCGAAAATGTCGACCTATAAACTTAAATCCAATAGAGAACTTTTTACTTCGGAGAACCCCTATGAACAAAACGCAGAATTCCTCGTAGTTAACTTTTAAGTCAGGTTCTTAATTAGAAAGATTAATAGAAACTAGAATACACAAAATAAATAATTATCTAACTTTTAATTGCTAGATCTTAGTTTCCTTTCACTTTGGTCTAGAGATGATGGGTTCGCTAATGTAATTAAATTGTATAAAAGGGTAATGTGATGTTATATTGGTAAATAATAACTACCTACAAACAGTTCAGAATGCTAAAAAAACACGCAAACTCATATGCCATGCAAAACTCTCTAATTACCGTAATTTGTAAAATAGTTTGTAGGTATATCTGCCTGTCTGTCCGCGGTATAGCTCAAAGGTTCTTAGTACCAGAAAGCATAGATTCCATATTGCACATTGATCACGCCAACAATATTTTTAAGATGTTATTTTTCATAAGATATATTTTTGTATCGCGTGTTTTCAAAAATATTGCAGATATGTGAATTCCATTTTTAAACTCGAATTTCGAGCGTCTGCTTCTCTCTTACTATAATATACTTTAAAGTAAAACTATCACGGCTAAGGTGATGGTTTTACCGATAACATAGTCGACCAATTAAACCCTAGCTTGTAACCCTATTGCGCGTGGCCCGGCCCGCACTTGGTCGATTTTTTAAGTTACTATTAAGAATGTACGTATACATAATATTAATTATAGGTAATACATAAGTTTACTCATTTGAAAAATTGATTTGTAATTTTTAAAGTTGGAGTTTTTTATTCAAATTTTGTCCTAGGATAATTTGTGGAAAAAGGTGGACAGTTATTGCAGGCGGCAGGCTTCGCACCGCCCGCCCGCCCATCCCGGCGGTCCGCCCAGCGAGCTCACGCACCGGATATATAAGGCGAGGGCGAGCTTTCAGCGGCACAACGCAACACAACCACCGACAACCACGAGCTCTCCTCTCTCTGACTACTCGATCACAGGTTGGTACGACACACATATTTATTTTTTATTATAACAAATAATTATTTAAATTCAACTATTTTCTACGATTTTAAAAAAGTGTTTTGTCAACTAAAGTTCTCATTTCAACTTTATTTTAATTTAAATACATTATTTATTTAAACTATTTTTTTTAAATATTCATTTTCAAACGTTCAATTTTAACTTATAAACTCACAAAAAGTTAAGTAAAATTTTAATTGATTTCATAATAACAGCTTATGAGAATGTTTATCAGAAACTTATAAATTATATACAACTTTTTAAACCTTTAAAAAGTAATCTTAAACCTTCATCGCTGCAAAACATAACCTAGAAAGGCTTTAATGATAGTAATTTGATACACAAAATATTGTCATTACTGTTTCTTTAAAAGAATAACTCAGAACTGTGAATATATGAACAACTCGGTTGACTTCAGGTACAATTTAATTCAGTATCTATTTCACTGAATCTTGCTACGTCGCTTCCGTTTCAATATGGAGCTCATATCCGGTGTTTGATGGGTATAGTTTCATTTTATTTTTATTCATAATGGTCACTGCATCTCTATTTTATGTCTGTCAACTCGTGTTTACTGCTGTGAGGAGCTTAAAAGTAAATTAAATGCTTTATAGTAAAATACATATGAATACCTTTCGTGGTTTAAACCCAGAATGAGTTAAAGTTTAATGTAGCTTCATCTAAACTTGTGTAAGATGGTGTTGTACTTTTGTTAACCCTTTTTATAGGTACTTTGAGACTTAAAGATTTTAAATGGAATGACTAGACTTTGTAGTTTTACTTATCTACAAAAACAGTAAATAATTACATAATCTAGAAATAAATGAAACCATTTACCCATAAATGGTTTATGGTCATTTATTTCTGTGTCTAGAAAGACCCTAGAGAAAATGTTCCCATAGAAAAAGGTATGTTCAAACTCTAAGCCTCTTTATAATAAAATGAGGTTGTGAATTAAATAAGGTAGAATACTTTTACTTCAACACCATATTAAGTAGTTCAAGTAAAAGCTAAATAAGTGACTATCATATCAAAGAGTTACTGTCTTTTGTTTTATGCAGCAGTCTTCTGAGTTCGCCAGTGAGTAGGTACTGTTGCACAGGATTAGATTCATGGGTTTGTTATTCCCAACTTACAATATCTAGTTAGCAGTTAGTATTTATCCTGGTTTGGGTGTATGTACCTACCTACCTTATGTTTTTAGAACCCTCCATCAGCCACCAGTCTTTCACAAAGTTGAGTGATTTATCTCTTAAATATTGCTCATGTTGTTAATAAATTATTATCATGTAGCTTTTTGCGATGAAAGATAAATTTTTGATAGACTAGCTTTTTCCCGCGGTTTCACTCGCGTGCCGAAGGAACTACTTCGCACACCCGAATAAAAAGTATTCAGGTTATAAAATATCTGTATACCAAATTTTATCCAAATCCATTCAGTAGTTTTTGCTTGAAAGAGTAACAAACATACATCCACACATTCTTACAAGCTTTCGCGTTTATAATATTAGTAGGAAGTAGAATAATAAGATTAATACTACGTTGACAAACTGGGTAGTATTAATTTACTTCTCAAAATGTTTTAACTTTTAAGTGTGTGTTCCTTTCTTCTAGATAATTTTGAGAATATATTCAGACAAACCTTAATGGAATTCGCTGAAATTAAAAAGGGTTTCATAAGTCATATTAATGTCATTGTTTGTCGGATGCCTGTCTCGAATTTGCGTTTTTTGTTAAATCCCATTAGTTTGATCTTTCATTTAAAAAGCTTACAATGTCCTGTCTTTTGTATTTAAACAAAAGAAAGCGCTATTAAAGGCGTTTTGGCAAACTTTCATTTATTTAGGTACTTTTTTTCCTTCAATACGATACTTATCTAAATAAATATCGTCGTGACATCTATTTGTAAGAGAATGCTGTAATTCGTATATCATTTCTATATTTAGATTAAAAATTGGTTCATCCCAATTGACGTCTTGATTACTTGCACGTGTAACATTTTCCCACAACCCAGTTCTAGAAACTCGATCAAAACTCACACGATTAAATGAAATAAAGCATGATTGATTCTACTTCGTTCATTACCTGTTTGCCATAAAATGAAGATACTTAACGGGCAATAAAAACTTTATTTTTAATGGACTCGTATATTTTCCGTACATCGCACATCGGTTATAACTCAAGTTATGATACGTGACAGCACTAATTCCCTCAAACTGCTCATATAGAATATTTATTTGAAAATGGTATTTTTAATAAACTACTCACTCTCGATAAACTAATACGAGTATAAACATTCTAGTGTTTTGTGATTGTAGTGCGTTGATGTCTTTATAATTACGGTATCTCATAATTCACACGCTCGTATTTGCTGCTAAATCGGCTATAAATACGATAAGAATAAAGCATTGTTAATGTGAAATTCAATAGTGGTGGTCATCTAGTCTCTCGTTATTTCACTTACGGCTATGAAACTATAAAAACGTCGCCTAAACACCACTAATACGCTGGAATACTAAATTTTTTATTCAATTACTTATACCAAAAGTAAAATATTTTACGTAGCGCAGGCATACGAGAAAAGAATTGAAAACATTTTCATATTCTATACGTAACTTTATCCTGCTTCAATTAGCAAGGTAATTTAAATTGAGCGCCCACAACATTTATATTTTTAAAAGACGAAAAGAAAATAAAAAAAGAAATAACTGTATTATAATTTTATAATAACACGAGAATTTACTGCGTGAGTGTAATCTAATGAAACGTAATGCATTCAAACCGTGACGTTTATTACTGCGAACTTACAGTGGATCGTATCGCTATGCAATATTGCATTTCATATGATGTCAGAGCTTTGTTTTATTCCAGTTTTAATAGTTTCGGAACATCTTCCTACCATTATCATATTACTATAAACTAAATGTAAGAGCTAAACTAAACATGAATCACTTACTGTGAATGATTTAGGTGCTTATTAAAATTTGTTACCATTTTCCCTAATAGATAGTACTCATTTGCTCTCTAGTAATTTGCTGCGGTTTCCCATGGCGTCATATACAGTTCAAAATTATCCTTGACTAATATTTCGATGTGGGTAACACATATAATATGTTATTAAGACTATATATTTACAGTCTCGTAAGAACATTTCACAGTTTAGCAACACACTTTAAAATAATTGGCAGATGTGTGCATAATATTATA
The DNA here is from genome assembly GCA_963891755.1 of Pyrrhia umbra. NCBI lineage: Eukaryota > Metazoa > Arthropoda > Insecta > Lepidoptera > Noctuidae > Pyrrhia > Pyrrhia umbra. The sequence continues at coordinate 6,191,252 of OY982930.1, forward strand.
ATAATAAACACGGTGGCAATAAAAATTCTGGTCCGAAAACATATTAAAGATTACCGCCGAAACCGTGAATAGTACGAAAACTATCTTTAGGAAATTATCGACCTATCGGGCTAATTTGTGATATACAGAGGGCACGAGTATTAATCACCATTCTCTCTCAAGAGGTCTTGTAAAGGCAGACGTTTTAATAAAGGATCTGGTTGGTCCAGCTCAGGTGCAATGATGCGAAGTGCCGGCGGAGCGCTGGCCGTGGCCGTCGCCGCGCTGCTTGTGTGCTGCAGTGCTGATCCTCATCAGGTAAGCAAAACCTTATGTCACCTAAACACAGACTCACAGCCAGCTGTATAAAAGCGTAAACGTTTAAATCCATAGAATTTTGACGCACAATACAAATACTTGTGAAGCAAAGAAAATTCTATATTGTAAACACATACGACACATACATGCTAAAGCAAGTATGTACAATGAAATGGCAACTGAAAACTCTATTTTGAAATACCTAGTTAGGAAACGAAGTCATATCGCAATTGGCAATCGTATCCAAACACCTTTCTGTTGGCAAAAATCTCGAAAGACAAAGAACTGTTGGAGTACCAATACGATTTTTAAGATTCCTCTTTTAAGATTTCTTCGATTCCTGCTTTAATACTTTAAGATATTTTCCTGTAGTTTCTTAAGCCACATAAGCTAAGAGTCGTACCTAATATAAAAATATCCCTTTCATTTTTAAATAAAATATTCATAAAAGATTACTTTTGCCTCGTATTTTTACGCTTTAATCCCGACCTTCTCGATATCAGTCGTAAATGTCAACTGCTTGTAACTACCAATAGTTACATTTTACGATGTAGGTACTATATTTGACATTATTGTCAGTGCCATGTTTTCCTTCACTCATTGATGACGCAGCCAGCGGTATGGCCAACGTCAACGTCAGCGGAGGAAAAAGACTTACCGCTAAATTGCACCTTGTCTAATAAATTTGAAGTTAGCTTATCGTATACATAGTAATACCTTCAACATGACGTTAATCCATTTTCCTGTAAAACCACAACGTACTGTTTTATTTATTTTTATTTTTTTTATTTCTTCAGAAAGCTTACAGCTAGGATACAGATAGTACAAATATTAGTGCAAGAAGGCCAATTACAAGCTTTCACATATAATTATGTTACTTATATAGATATTCTTCAAAATTACACAACATACCAGGACAACTTGTAATGTATTCGCATAAATTATTTATTATGTGGCGTATCATAAATTTAATTAAAGTAACTCTGAAACATGTTAACACGCCTTACGTCGGGAAGTTATAAATATTGCATTATCAAATCGTTAAATAAATTATGAGATATTTTTATACTCGTAATCAGACACATCATCCATGTAAATTTAAATTATGCTATGTAACTTTAGATAAAAACCAATATTACAAGCCACTAAAAGCCACTACTTAGAACAGTTAGTCAGTCCAACGACCCGTTATAAATGACTCAATTTTATAAAGTATTATTCAAAAAATCTCTGAATTGTTTAAATTGAACAAATTTTGCTAAAAGTTTTTCATTTCGTCGCTTCACGCAATTCTGAATACAGCCGCATCCCATAATTACAGCACTGGCAGAATATTAATTGACAGAACAAAATATTCTGATTGGTAGGCTCGTAACGACAATTTATAATAACAAATTAAGCTTCCAATTAGATACTAATCGGTCTGTAATCGATAGATATAATTGAGCCAATTAAAACAGGAGGCTTACTCTAACTTAACGAAAACCAAGTCGATTGAATGTTCGTCCGTTTTCTTATGGGTTTTAGGGCTAGGGCCATTATTTATCATAATTGATTTAAATAGATAGTATAAGTATATCTCTCTACGTATAGATCACCAGATTGCACTTAACGCACTACAAAAAAAGTTATCGTCTATTTTCGGTCTTTCCGAACTTTCGTTCCGGTGAGTTAGAGTAGGCCCCATGATAAGCAAAAGAGTAATCGTCATTTCGTTTCTACGGCAAAGGACTTATAATAGGTAGAAGTCGATATAGTGATATTCTCATATTTCAACTTAAGTTTACCTTAGTATCTAGGACTGTAAAAAAAAATAATCACATTATTTTTGGAAATTGTCTTGGCGCAACATGCTTAATTTTGGTCTTTTAAGTTTGAGAGTTGCAATCAGTTGAGTAGAATCTATTTCTTGCGTTCTGAAGCCAAATTAATTAAATTTACAAACTGAGAACTACATAAGTAATATTGCACATAAAGTATTAGGGTGGGTCCCTCGATTACGTAAACAACTGTATATATTGTATACTTATTCGTAAGGCCCGTATGGAGAGTTAGAGTAAATCGATGTGATCTCTAAGATCCCTACATAATTTCAAACGTTCGTCAAATGCCTGTAATTTTTGATCTTAGAATATCATATAACACGAACATTATAATTTTTTTGGGCTACTTGAAAAAAAGGATGGAAATTTCAGTTCCTGATTTTCGGTACTCACATATCAGCGCTCTTTTACGTGACTACCAGTTAAAATTTATATATTTTTTTTTATAACAATCTATACGTGCTACTTACTGTTTCAGTTTGTTAAATAGTTTATGTTATTTATGTCTTCTTCCTCCAGCCCGACTACAACAAGTATTGTTGACGCAAATAAGACTAATAAATGTACTGTAAATTCCACCAGGAGCAAGACGTAAGTGGCAGCGACCACAACTCCGCGGAACGCTACGATGCGGGCGGTAAGTCAGTCCCTAGTCTCACGCACACTAATGCAAATATAACAAACTTCTACAGTTATTCAATATTCAATTTGTACGCACACAGAATGCTCACTCCTTGATACTTTACCTGGCACATAATAGAGCAAACTTAACCAACCGGGACTTGAAAGGAACAATCAATATTGGATTAAGATCTAATTGTATTATTAGAATTGTGAATTTCATATAATATCATCATGTTTGTTGAATGTAAATAATCCAAATATTGAATGTGAAAGTGCACTTTAGAGTACAGTTCTTGTGCACCATCATCGTTATTTAGAAAACAACACATTTTAAATGTTCACCACACTGTTATTTATGTTCTGTGACACCCTACGTCTGATTTGATAGCAAAGGATTTCACCCCGATCATCAGACGTTCCCCACATCTGCACTCACAAAATCTTTGCACTCCGTATTTAATAAACACCCATGATCAAAAGTAAAAGTACCTACGTCTAAATTGCACTTAGTTTGTAAATGAATCCTATTTGTGCACCAAAATCATTCAGGTGATGGAATATTGCACCAATCACTATGTACGTTTATGCACAAGATTGAATCACGAAGCTTTTGTACACGGTGCATACATGTCTCTGCACAGCAAGCGGTAAGTACAAATTCACGTTAATGCACATCAATGTTCATCTACGTTATCTTCATACACGTCTTGGCATAAATTTAAGATTGCTTGATATTGTTACAGGATATAAACAAAAAGAAGAGCTTGAAGACTTTCTGCGATTCCTCCTGCATTATGAAAATAAGTATGAAGACCGCAACTTGAATGGTATCGGTGGCAATACACTACTCGGGCGTAACACTAACGGCCTCGGTGGAAGCTCTCTACTGGGGAGGAACCTTGGCAACCTTGGAGGCAGCTCTTTAGTCGGTAGAGAGTTACATTACGGAGGCCAGGGCAGGAACACTCATGGCCTCGGTGGGTCCACTCTAGGCGGTAGGGCTTTCAATGGGAACTTAAACGGGATTGGGGGCTCCAATCTTCTGGGCAGAGATGTTGAAAGTGAAAAAAGAATGTACTCCAGATTCGTAGATTCTCTCGGCGGGGGCAACTTTGTTCGTAACTTGGACTCTATTGGTGGAGGGAATTTTGTGAGGAACTTGGACTCTATTGGAGGAAGTAACTTTGTTAAGAAGAACCTTGATCAGCTCGGTGGTCCTAACCTTGTTAAGAGGAACCTGGATTCTTTGGGTGGAGGCAACTTCGTCCGTAACCTCGACTCTATCGGCGGCGGAAACTTTGTTCGTGAACTAGATTCCATAGGAGGCTCCAACTTTGTCTAAATACCCGTTCATCACTATCCTAGTTATTCTACCCTTGGTAAACATATTTTCTCATACAACGTATAAATTGTGATATCCCTAAGAAAAATTTTATTTATTGAAAATTTGTCATTGTTTATCATTTGGTGTTGATGTTTTTAAAATAAATACTTTGCAACCTACCAAATTGTTTTCTTATTTTCCAATTTAACGCAACCAGCTTATTGTAATAATTTACACATTATATTTATTTATTGTGACTAAAGTTTAAATATCATAAGTCTTCAAGCAGGTAAGACTATCAACTAATATATTCATTGTAGTATTTCTTGAGACTGGTGTCTTCCTTGACTTACTGTTGGGTTGCATGCGCATAGGCCACAAGAATCGTGCACTGGACACACTCGGCAGCGGCGACTTGGTGAGAGAAGTGCGGGAAGTCCGCCACTCTGGATATGTGCCCTACCTCATCTCTAGACGATTTGACTTTGCCAGGTGAGTAAGATATTTATACAAACACACCACCTACATACTGTCTGACATTATGGTAAGTTATTACACAAATAAACTTAATTAGAAGCACACAATTCTTCAATTCTTTTCATAAAGATATTCTTTTCCAAAACCTAATGTTAATTAGATTTTTAAAAGAGTCTATTACTTAAATACCCGCTGTTTATTCTTCTGCTAAAAATACTTTCTGTATAACATTTAATATAAACTTAATTACCTTTTCGTTTTTGCTGTACCTATATCAGTTGTCAATGAGAAATGCGTATTCAGGTCACATATCAAAAATAAAGTATTATCTGATTCAATACCCAATTACGTGATCGTAGTGATTAAGCCTTAGTGTATAGGTATAGGTACCTATTATAGAATGGAGAGTTTCGCCAAGCATCGGACATCCCGCGGCGATGCATAGAATACCTACGAGACATGTATATTCATATCGGTTGCACAGTCAATAAAAACATCATTATCTACAGAATAAAAACATAAATTCTATGGAAATTGTAGTACTGTCTACACTATTATATAACAAAAATGTTTTAATCGCACTTGATATTTTCCTTTTTGTATAAACTAATTTAATTCGTTATTTTTTTTTGCTTTAAGATTTGGGCAGATTCTAATGTTAAAATCAAACGCTAAAAGCATTTCTAGGAACAACATTCTTAGAAAGTACAGTAGCTACTATACTTCAATTCAGAAATAAATTGCTTTACTAACTCCTAAGACGAGTTTTAAATTAGAACAAATAATACCTACTTAAATATTGTATGAATCTAATATGAGTGTTTGGCCGCAGTCCGTATGGAGGCAAGCGCGAACCCTGGCCGCTAGCACCTGTCGAGTTCGGCGGATATTACGGAGATGGATTCCCTAAGCGCAATTTCGATGAGATCGACCGGTAAGCCTGTTTTTTTTTATTTTGTTTTATCACCCTTTACTCTTTTTTTCTACGACTAATATGATTATTTACTTCCCCGGTTTTTCGAGAGAATGGTAAAAAAAAATGCATTTAGAAGGCGCTTGCTTGGATACACACGCATTTATAAGATACCAATATGAGTCAACGATGTTGTGGATACATAAAGCGTATCTTGACGTTGTTATAAATAACTCTAGGATGATCTTATAATCCTGACCTCATACATATACATACATAATAAATATACTTTTCAGGATCCATAACATATTGACGACTTTTCTTCAATCAATACTGTCTATTTCATTGTTTTAAAACGCTCTGGCTTGATGTGTGAAAGGACCATGGAAAACCCTTTCAATATGACTATATTTCAGATGTTTACGTTCAATTGACCGACTCAGATTAAATTGCCTTGACACTTAATTTCATAGTGTTTTAATAGCAAGACTTTAGCCAGTTAATTGTTTTAATTAAATTTCAAACATTAAAACTATTAGTTAAAGGTATAAGTTATTATGCGGTAATTAGTTTCTAATTTGTACTTAGTTTATAATTTGTTAGCACCTGCACGGTTGCCCGGCGTTATGGAATTTATAGGTGTATAGTGAAATATATTTTTAAATTCAAGTATAATCTCATCATCTGCCTAGCCTTTTCCCAATTATATTGTGGTCAGCTTCCAGTCTGAAACGGATGCAGCTGAGTACCAGTGTTTTACATGGAGCGACTGCCTATCTGACCTCCACAACCCAGTTACCGGTTAACACGATATCCCTTGGTAAGACTGGTTGTCAGACTTTCTGGCTTCTGACTACCCGTAACGATTGTCAAAGATCTACAATTGACAACCGGGACCAACAGCGTAACGTGCTTTCCGAGGCACGGAGGAGTCTCGCTATGACTTAGACTGCGCTAAGTGCAGCTCAACCTTTGATCGGTCAACCCGTGCGGCTGTTACTTAGCCACGAGCTCCGCAATTCAAGTATAAACTGGAGTTAGAAAATATAGCGATATAATTTAAACATAAACAACAATAATTTCATTTTTGAAACTAAATTGACTAAATATGATACTTTAAAATCAGTTACACCTTCTTATGTTCTTAACTACATATGTATACCTAGGTGAGATGAGATAATTGCAGTCGTACTAAGTATAAATTTTACTGGCAAGTAGGTACTAAAGTATATACATGTTCAAGGGTACAAAACGGTTCTTATTATTACAACCGTTATCGGACGTACTTAGGGATCTAAGTATTTCCGTTTCCATTTCCCAAGATAGCGAATCCGGATTTTTTTTTTCCTTTTACAAGAACGCCTGAATTATATATATATATACATATATATATATATAAATCTTAAATATAACGTGATATGTGTGAAATAGATATACTATCTATATATATTCATTTTTTATTATTTTATGACCAATACATTTATATATTTGTTAGAAATTAAAAAGTACACATCGGCCGTTTTAAAGGAAAATCAATAAGTATTTCGTTCATATCTGAATAACCTAACTGTATGTTCCCCAGGTCTGGGCTGGACACGTTCGTGAAGAAGCGCAACTTCGACGAGATCGACCGTTCAAACATGCCGTTCCCCTACGCCACCAAGCGCTTCTACCACCTGTACGGAACCAACCTTAACATAAATAGACCTGTGTAAGCCGGGCCCACCGACCGTCTGTACTCACTGTACTTGCGATGATACCCATCGGAACTCGAACACAGCAACCCCACTATTAAGACCAAGTAACATCCTAAAACAACAGACTTGAGTCAACTATTAATATTCAGTTGAATGATAATATGATACTCCTTCAACTTCAAGAATAAGCTATGACTGTAGTTTTAATGTTCTAATGTATTCCCAATGTTTCAGTTCGAGCTTCGACAAGAAGAGGTACAGACCCGACTACCCCATCGACGAGATTGACCTCTCTCACTTCCCCATTGGCTCCAAGCGGTCTCAAGACAGCTTACCCCTGGCCCCCCGCGTTCTATTGTAAACACAGAATCTAGCAACCGTCCTTTTTATTAAACATCATCTCCTTCGGAACTCTGTGATTGCCTAATAAAACATTTCGTTCGATGTAACAGTAATGGGCTTTTCTTTGTCTTTCTGCGATACTAAAGAACTTATTTTTCTAAAAAGTTTTAATGAGGTCACAAAGAATTTTATCAAAAGTTTTTTGTTCACCAAACTTGGCGGTCATGTGCCTACAGGCCCCACGCGTGATTACGTCATAATACTCTCTAGTCTATCTTCATTCCTCTCCTATTTAATTTAGATAAATAATAATTAGATTTATATGATACCTATTGTAAATTTCTCTGATATTATAAATGGTAGTAGGTAAATAAAATTTGTAAAGAGGGAGAGGTTTAGAGTCTATCTAAATGTTAAATCGGTTTCAAAATTAAGTCAAATAAAATTAGGCCTCACACCCCTATCGTCAATATAATATTTACTTTTAAAGGATCCTCTTCGTTAATAGATTGACATCATAAAATAATTGTATTTGATTAAGTTTATCAAAATTTTGAGACTTCTATTTTGCATATTACTATCGAATCCTTAGAATGTATAACCTTAAATAATGTAGTACCTGTAAATTATTTTACCTCATTGTATTATGTACTTATTAATGTATTTAAATTAATTTATAACTTTTGAGTATAAAAATTATAGAATAAATTAAAAGATTATCAATGTTCTTTTGTTGTTTTCTTTTCGGCATCATTAATCAAAACTATGAATTTGCAGATTTAAAGCAAATATAGTTTGCGAAGCATTATTTTACTTTCCATAGGATGGTTGCACTCATGTCTGTTAGACGAAAAGGCACAAACATTAGATAATAATTCTACAAGGGCTTTCGCAAATTGATTCTTTGAAAAAAATATACCTACATTAAAATGTAATTTTTTAATCTAATACTTCATAAGCCAACCAACAGTTTGGAGCGAACACAACTTGCAATTACAATCCAACTTAAAAATATTAATTTTGAAAGCCTAAAGCAAAATCTCTTTGAGAAATATTAAGTAATTGTTTGAGCCGCGAAATTGCTATATTCAAAGGAGTTTAATCCAAAAATTTTCTTATTACATCAAACTTTAAAAACAAGGGTTTATGTAATAGATTTAAAACATTTTTTCGGCGAAACTTTGTGTTCGAATTGTATCCTGAACACTTCTTTACATAGTGGCATAGAAAAAAGTCTTTGGGATAATCACCTAAAAGCAAAGTAACTAATTATACATACACGTACGTATATATGTACGTTCATGACCATTCAAATAATCACACAGAGAGGTTAAACGAATCAAAGTCCACGAAACGGCTCATAAAAGTAAGGTGTGCCGAGATTGCGACAACAAATGGCGACAAATGGCCGATGACTAAGGTTTCTAAGTAATTAAAGTTCGCGTTGTTGGAACGCAATCTAACTAAACAATCTAAACTGTGACAAATAACCAACCGGTACAGTCACATTCGATTAAAAACTCGCTTACACACTGCCGAGGTAAATCTACACACAAAACTAACTTGCACACAATACCGCGGTTTTCGTAGTTATGTAGGTACCAATTAGTTTGAAATCAACAGGATTTAGAATTAGAAATTTATAAGAATTAATAATTTCTGTATTCAACAGTCGAATACTGAGATAAGACAATGATGATGAGATATCAGAAAGTACAGACTAGCCACTATGTTAAAGCACCTGCATCTCGTCTACGGGTGTGCAGGTTCGAAACCTCGCAAGTACCACTGACTAACGATGAAGGAAAATATCGTGAAGAAACCTTAACTGAAAACTCTGAAATAGTCAATTCACTTCGAGCAAGAAATCAATGCTCATGCCTTCTCTGTACGAGAAGAGGCTTATACCCGACAGTGGGATAGTAAATAGGCTGATTATGAAATCTGTATGTTCATTCTACTGTTTGTAAGACCAACAGGTATGTATGTACAACCATTATTAAATTTTCATAGTTTTCATAATAACAAGTCTCTCGGACCGTAAATATATGGCAAATGGACAATTTAATAAATATAGAATACAATTATATTCGAAATTAGTCCGAGGTATATTATACTAGCAGCAGCCGCCTTCTCTTTACTCTTCGACGCGATTTTTTAGATTCTATAAGAAAAATAAAAAGCGGCACCTGGCAACACTGCTGTCACTTGTCATTCGTTTTCTTCGCGCTCGCATGACGCATCGTAAAAAGTTTTAACTTCCAAAAAAGTTTATTAAAAGCTTAATTTCTAGTAGTGTAAAGTGATTAATATTATCCAAAGATGCTAAAACGCAACAGGGAAGATAAGGAATACGAGGAGGATAAGGAAAGGAGGGATATTGGCAAAAAAGATAGAAAATTACAAAGCTAAAATGGCGGAACTTAATCGTAAGTTTTATTCTTTGAAAAACTTATTAATACAGTGAATTATGGTACTATGTGTTACATTTTACCTACTTCCCGTTGGGAAGTTTATACTCACATTGTTTTTAGAGGTTTCAAACCTTGTTTTACTGATGTTTTTACATCGTGAAAGGAGAGCATGTCCTTGCATGTCAGGACGACAAATAATGGCATTATGTGTTACATTTTGCCTCCTTCTCGTTGAGAAGGTTATGCTCTGGATTGCCATTGATATACAAGGCATTATGTGCTAGTTTTCTTTGAAGAACTTAATATCACAGTGAATAACTGTACTATGTGTTACATATTACCTACTTCTCGTTGAGAAGTCCATACATGTTTTTAGAGGATGCAACCCTTATTTGATCTAAGATGACCCACCTACTGATGTTATTACATTGTGAAAGTAGAGCATGTCCTTGCATGGCAGGACGACAAGTAACGGCATTATGTGTTACATTTTGCCTCCTTTTCGTTGAGAAGGTTATGCTCTGGATTGCCATTGATAGACAAGGCTCCCAACAACTATTCTACAGTTCAATTGAAAATTAGAGGACAATGGTAATTGTTACATTTTACTTACCTCTCGTTGAGAGGATGGCACTCAATCTGTAATGTGTCTTGGTGCTAAATACAAAATATACAAGAAGAAACTGAGGCGTTCCTTTAATTTTAATGAAAACAATACGCACAATAATATACATAGGTGCCTGTCTCACAGATATATGAAAACTAGTGACAAGTAGGAACACTAGTTCTGAGTTTTGGGGATAGAGACCACTCATTTCAGTTTCATAGCACTTTAATAAATAAATAACCTCTACAAGTATAGATTATATACATTACACATATTCCTGTATCTAATTACTCTGAACGGTTGGGGTATCAGATAGGTACCTAATATGAGTTGTGGTCAGTTATGATAAAAAATCCATAATTTTTGGCCTAGCAAAAGGACCCGAGCAACAGAGTGAAGAAGAGACTGAGTCTCTCATAAAACAGTTAGAGGTGACAGCTCAAGTACATGCCGGGGAACCAGAAAGTGTGCCAGTCGCTGTTGCACATACAGAGATATGGAACTATCCAGCGACATTGTTTCGGTATTAGGTGAGGTGTTTGGCACCCCAAAGGACTATATGATGAACCTAGCATATTTAATATTATCAAAAATATTTTGTTTTGACAAAAGGATCAGTGAGAGATCATACACAAGTCTGCAGTCATAACAGCTAATGTAAAATTACTGGGTGCACCAAAACTCACAACAAACTGAACATTTGTATTTAAAATTAAAAGAGACAGTGAAAAATGCCACAGTCATGAAGATAGCGGGCAATGTACTCAAACCAAAGAACATTGCAATAAATACAAATATGTCAATGCCAAAAAACTACCAGTAGTTCAGATGTCCCTACCCACCTCCAGCAATCAGAGGAACCAACACACATCGAGGGAGAAGTAACAACAAACGCATAACAGGAGATACCCGCCCCACCAGCCACAGAAGTACCATAAGCAACAACAGTCATCCTCTAGCAGACTCCGAGCCAAGTACCCTTTGAGGTAAAGTTTGCTGCTCGTCTCAAATATTTTTATTCCCACTGGGTATTTTTTGCCAAAGACTCTGTCATATTATATGGGGTAAGAGGATACTCTATCCCTTTTTTCAATCAATCTGTGCAAGATCAGATTCCATATAATAATTATTTCAATAGAACAGAGAGATAGATTCTCATACAACAAGTTAATAAACTGTTATTTCTAGGTACTATCAGTCTGCCAACCTACATCTGATAAATTTTTATCTATGTAAAATATTTTCAATACCTAAAAGGGATGGATCACACAGATTAATCTTATTTAATTTAAATCTTAAAAAATTAAATTAAATCATTATGACTAACTAGATACTAGAGGATATTAGGCCTTTATGTAAATTAGTCATGCAGGGAGACTTCATGTGCTGGTCTGTTATAGACCTCAAAAATGCATACTTCTGGTACCAATTACACAATTCAAATTTAATAACAAATTATTCGAATTTAACTGCTTACCTTTTGGTCTGTCCACTGACACCTTTGTATTTACCAAATTGTTAAAGCCATTAGTAGAGTATCTGAGAAATCAGCTAGGGATAAGAATGGTAGTCTACCTCAATGACATAATTTGTCTTGGCACAGTATATGAAGAATGTCTTCATAATATGTACAAAAGTAGTAAGAAAATTATTGTAAAATGAAGGCTTTGTTATTAACAAAGAAAATAGTTAAAATGTCCCCTCACAATGCTGTGAATACTCAGGAATTGTAATCAATTCTGAAGTTATAACCTTAAGACCTATTTAAAAAAAAAAAAAAAAAAAAAACATGATTAATAAATACTTAAAATTAAAGTTGCACTCAATTAGGGATTTTGCTATGTGACTAGGAAATTTAGTATCAAATTGCACGGCTGTATCATAGGGTTTTGTTTACACAAGGTTACTTGAGAAAGAGAAAGAGAAATTTAGCCCTTGAAGTTTCAAATGGTAACTAGGATCATAGATTAGAGATTAATAGTGAAATAAAATTAGAACTACAGTGGGGAAAAAGAACATTTCCAATAGAAGTAGCAATATTAAAAAATATAACTTCACTCTAAAAATTTTTTCAAGTGGTTCACTAAATGGTTGGAGAGTTCATTGTGATGGGAAGAGCACTGGGCTACCTCCAGTTGGTCGAACTGGGAAAAACAACAACATTTAAACTATTTGGAGTTGTTAGCTGCAAATTTTGCATTACAAAGTTTTGCAGTAGAAAACTGTAAGATATTACTTAGGATTTACAAAATACTATGGCCATAGCATATATAAACCGTATGGGAGGAGTGCAATATCCCAAGCTAAATAAGATTGCAATACAAATTTGGCAATGGTGCAAAAAGAAGAATATTTGGATTTTTGTTTCTTGCATAAAATCTAAAGAAAATAACTTTGAGTCCCATAATTTCAATATAAATACATACTGGGAACTGTCACATAAGTTATTTAATTGTATATTGTTCATCAATTTGGCCAACCAGATATAGATCTTTATTGCATTATGTCTAAATCATAAGTGTCCAAAGTGTGTAATTTGACATAGCAACCCCTATGCCTGGAACATCAATGCCATTATAATTAAATAGAATCATTTATCTTTCTATGCACCCCCCTTTAGTACGCTGCTTAAAGCTCTACATAAAATTAGAATAGACCAGGCTACAGGCATTATAGTCTGTCCAAGATAGCCATGGTAACCAAAGTGCCCGGCTTTGAAATCTCTATTAGTTTCAGATATTAGGACAACAGGACCATCAGACGTTCTTTTAACGTCTCCTTTCAGAATCCCGCGTACACCTTACTCAGGGGGTGTGCATATTATCAGGCAAACCTTCAAGAGGAGAATGATAGCAGAAAAAGTAATGAACACTATGATAGCCCCATTATCAGAAAACTGGATAAACAATACAACAGTTGCCTGCGACAATGGTGTTCCTATGCAAAGGAATTCAACATAGATATGTATAATGCTTCAATTCCTATAATAATTTCTTATCTCGCTAAGATCTTCGATAAGGGGTCTTTTGATCAATTATCAAACTGTCACAGATCGGCACTCTCTCATAATAGGTAGCCACGTAGGTCCAGACGATAGAATTAAGCGTTTGTTTAAGGGTTTCTTCAAATTACGTCCAACTAAAGCCAGATACAATAATGTGTAGGATGTGTGGCTGGGATATTAGAATATGTAAAATCCTTGTTTCCTCTCGATAGCTTAAGTTCAGAAAACCTCACAAAGAAGCTAGCTATGCTGATTGCGCTAGCTACAGGACGTGTCCAAACCTTGTTTTGCATATATACTATATATATACTATTAATATAAAAAATTATAATGAGGGTGTAATTATAATGATGATTACAGATATCCTAATAAATTCATGTCCAAGTAGAAGGTGCCTCAGATTCATATTACCTTTTTTAAACGATAAATCCGAATATTATCATAGAATATTAAAAAAAAAAAAAATATATATATATATATATAATAATTATAACATGATTATTCGTTACTTTTCGTATACCTCACAAACATGCAACTACTCAAATTATTTGTAGATGGCTTAGACAAACAATGCACAAAATTGTTAATGGTACATCCGTATTCTCTGCACATTCTACTGGACATGCATCTTCCTTTAGAGCACACAGAAAGGGCTTAACTATGGACTCCATACTGCAGGCAGTGAGTGGTATTCGAGATCATCCACTTTTGCAAATCATTACAATAGAATGAATGATACTCAAGATATCTTTGCTAGGGCAGTTTTAGCTAATTAGCCTGTAGCTAATTAATACTACAACTTCTATGTTCATATTATATATCTTCATATATATAGTGATGTATCTATCTGATTTAAGTAGCTATGTTGATTATCTATAAATGCTGTGATTATAAAGATTGACGTTGATAGTCTCTTATGAAAAGGAAGATTAAGTTTTTAATTTTTTGGTTACTACATTCATAAGGGAGTGTGGAATGTTTATTCTCAAACATTATACTTAAAGTTAAAATACTCAAATGTTATGGTACATGTATATGATAATTAGCAATTATTGAGTACCTAAGTCTGGTTTAAAATTGTTCCTATATAGGTACCTATATTTACTCCATTAAGAACACTAATGATAGCATGTAGAAAGTTTGTTTAAATAATAAACAACTTGTTTCTTTTATATAAAAGTTTATGAATTCATGTTCTCTAAACATCTGCTAGTATAATATACCTCGGACTAATTTCGAATATAATAAATGGATTAAACGAACTTACCAAGTGAAGTTCAATCCTTATTATATGAAGAAATTAGTCCGAGGTATTAGTTTCCCACCCTCCCAAGATTAACATTGGATTAATCTTCCCATATGTGGGTACCTTGTACCACTGCTCTAAACTGAATGACAAGTGACAGCAGTGTTGCCAGGTGCCGCTTTTTATTTTTCTTATAGAATCTAAAAAATCGCGTCGAAGAGTAAAGAGAAGGCGGCTGCTGCTAGTATAATATACCTCGGACTAATTTCTTCATATAATAAGGATTGAACTTCACTTGGTAAGTTCGTTTAATCCATTTATTATGTGCGTTTGATGAGTTGAGTTTTTTACAGTGTAAACTTTGATATTTATTATTTACTAGCTGTTTCCTACGGTTTCACCCGCGTTTTGATGATTTTGATGATTCCGGATAAAAATAAGTCTATAACCGTCTCCAGGTCTACTCGTCTCCTATCTAAATAATTTCATCTTACCCTGAAAGGGACACAAACAAACTGGCATTCGCATTTAAAATATTAGTTAGGAGTACCTATTCAAATACGCTGTCTTAAGAGTCACTTCCAATAAAAGAATATACATTTCTATATACGTAAATTTATCGGGGTATTTATTGAGATCGAATAACTCGATATAGATACCTACACCTACACCTAATACAAATGTATAAGATACTAGCTTCTACCCGGGACTTCGTCTGTATGATCATTAAAACTGGGATAAAAAGTAAAAGTTTCCTATGTGTTAATCCAGGTTATAAATTACGTGTTTACTAAATTTTATCCAAATCGATTGAGTATTTTTTGCGTGAGGTGTTTACCGACATACAGAAAGACAGACAAAAATCTAAAATTGTTGTTTTGGCTCCTGTTGCTTTGATAAAGACTACCATATGTATGTACAAACATCGGCCTTACGCCGATGTATATTATGTACTTATAGATTACAGATGTGAAATCGCTACAAGTACATAATATACAGTATATAAAACTATCTGTTAATAGAACTTTAATTCCTACACTCTAAGATAATGCGTCAGTAAGAGGCGTTTTAAAGGAATTGTTTTCTAAGGACATCTCAGTGAGATATCCGCAAATACTGCACTAAGCACTGAAAAGAGAACAAACATCACGCGGCCGCCCCGTACTGCTAAGTGCCTTCTGTAAATACTTGACCAGCACTTCATTAGAACTAGCCCAGGATATACGTAGAAAACCCCTATAAGTACTTACCTGCATGAAAACTTTTAGCTGTAAAAGATATCTAATATCAAGTTGAACAGCTTTTCAAATACTTTGAAAATTGTATGAGGTCCATTGCTGACTAGTTAGATGTTTATTGACTTTTTTTTTTATTACAACCTTTTTGCAAATTTTCAAGTTTTATCAGCCACGTGTGATTGTGATCTCAATTTTATTTGTTAACCCATTTTAATAAAATATTCTATTTTTATTTTAAATGACAAAAAAACAATTCATAAAAAATATACAACTGAACTGTCCATATTTCAAATTATAACATTTTATTTAAAAACTAAAATGCGTGATGTAGTAAACTCAATAGAATTAATTTGTCCCCTCTCTATTCCATGAGCTGGTACGAATCGCCTCAGTTGTTTTAGTTTATTTCATACAAACACTATGAATGGGTGACATGAATACAAAACGCTCTCTACAAAACCTGAATGATGGAACGACTATATTTTGATGGATGAGGCGTAGAAACTGGTTTAGATCCCTAATATTAAATGCAACTAAGCACACTGTGAAATTCTATTGTTTTATTGATACAAACGTGATAACGTGATACTGTAAAATTCAAATAAACTGGCAGCAAAATGACACATAAAGCTACAGTTTACTTGAAAAGTATTTTTAATGAAAAAAAGTTAACTGGTCCCGTAGCAAGCTCGTAACTTTTCGTAGCCTGCTTGTAACCATTCGTAGCCAGTTTGTAACCATTACGTAGCTCTCTCGTCACTAATAACAGCATCCTTACTAATAACACAGATTAAATAGAGTGAAATGCGAAAGTAACTCTGTATGTGTCTCTGTTACCCTTTTACGGTAAAACGGCTGAAGTGATTGAGATAAAAAATGAAATTCTTTTTCTTATAGCGTGGGCTACAGGTTATCTAACCCAGAATTTTCTTAAATCCGCCTGAAGGCCTCTGACATGCGATGAAAACATCGACTGCTATCAAGATAGCAGCTGGAGACAACGGCTTAACATTTCACATCAGGCACGGGGGTGTGAGCACACCGCCATTAAAACCTGGAGAGGAACCTATATTTTAACCGAGTACGTGAAATAATTCTCACGGGATGCGAGTGAAACAGCTAAAAAAAAATTGTTTTAGTTACATGATTGCTTATATTTGATTGATTACATTGTACATCATCTGTCTAGCCTTTTCCCAACTATGTTGGGGTCAGCTTCCAGTCTGAAACGGATGCACTTGAGTATCAGTATTTTACATGGAGCAACTGCCTATCTGACCTCCACAACCCAGTTACCGGGTAACGCAATACCCCTTGGTAAGACTACTTGTCAGACTTTCTGGGTTCTGACAACGGGTAACAATAGCTTAAGGTGCTGTACGGAGGAGCTATGACATCACTCATCCATACCGACAGACTGCGCCAAGCGAAGCTTAACCTTTGATCGGTCGACCTGTACGGCTGTTACTTAGCTACGAGCTTAGTGTATATAATAAAGGCTAAGATATCTATCTTTTATAAGGGTAAGATTCTATCTAGGTAAAGATATCTATGAGGTACACTCATTGCTGGTTTAATATCTTTATTTGATTTTTATAATCATACAATCAGTATAAGATAAATAATAATGTAAACAAGAAAGCATTAATATAAAAAAAATGTTTCCCGAATCATCCGACTCCATATCATTCGAAGCTGAAAATCGAAAATACATGTAATGACAAATAAGAAATCCTCTGTAACGAGGGTCCGATCAGAAAATAAAACTATCACTCTAGCTGGATATACACTCGAGAGCAATGAATCCGGGTCACTTAAAGAATCCTAAAAATCTCGGAAACTAAAAATGCTAGGTTAATGCAATAAATTGTATTTAATAGACAGTGTAATGCTCCTTAAAGGAAGGTATTAAAACTTCTTAGTTATTGTAAAGTTATATCATAAAAAAATCTAATTTGAAAAAGGGCCACTTTCGAAGATGGAACTACGAAATTACAGCATTTGGTTTTGCTTTTGTTTGTAATCTGTCATTTATGTGGGTACATAAACCATGTTGATAGTGCTCTATATTCATTATTCAAGCTGAAATTATGTCGCTTACGCCTGAAGAATGCACCAGAATACTTACAATGCTGGAAACCGGCCGGAGTCAGCGCGATACAGCCAGGACTGTCGGTGTGTCGCTGTCAACAGTACAAAGAGTTCTCCGACGTTACGAAGAAACTGGTTCTAACCTACGCAGACCAGGAACGGGCAGAACCAGGTGTACCACAGCACGAGAAGACCGATACTTGGTGAACACCATGCTTCGAAATCGCTTTCTCACAGGAACTGAACTCACAAATCAGTTTCGGCGCCTCGGAGGAAGTAACCCAAGTGCATGGACAGTAAGACGTCGGCTTGCTGAATCTAACTTAAAACCCCTTAGACCTGCAAACGGCCCTAAACTGGAGCGTGGGCATCGTATTTCAAGACTAAGATATGCCCAGAGCCACGTAAATTGGAGTATTGAAGATTGGTCAAAAGTTATGTTCTCCGACGAATCAAAATTTATGCTCTACAAGCACGATGGAAGACACAGAGTGTATCGAAGACCAGGGGAAAGATTCAAGCATGCATCGAAGAAAAAGTAGCCTACGGTGGTGGGTCTGTACTTGTGTGGGCCGGAATTTCTTCTGAAAGTCGCACAGAGCTGGTGATCATAGAAAACGGCTCTTTAACTAGCGAAAGATATGTGGAAGAAATCCTCAATGATCACGTTGGTCCATTTATGGTCAATTTAGGTGAGGATGCTATATTTATGCATGACAATGCCCGACCTCATACAGGTAGGATTGTGAATGACTACCTTCAAGAGATGAACATTACTCGTATGGAGTGGCCAGCGCGCAGCCCGGATATCAACCCGATCGAGCATGCTTGGGACGAGCTAGGCAGATGCGTAAAACAACGAAACCCTCCCCCAATCACGCTTCGTGAGCTCAAAATTGCTCTCACAGAGGAATGGGAGAATATTCCCCAAAATCGTATAAGGAACTTGGTGTACAGCATGCCAAACCGCGTAAACGCAGTAATGGAAGCACGAGGAGGCAATACGAAGTATTAAAATTCAAGAAAATCGTAATAAAGTTCAAAAATTTCATGTTTCCTATTTTTGTTTTAAGGAGAGATCAGCAGTTTTTTTCTTTATGTAGTTTTGCGTTAATAAAATGTATGGTGACTCATATTTTTTTTACTTTCATTTAAGGAGTATTACATTGTCTATTAAATACAATTTATTGCATTAACCTATCATCTTTAGTTTCCGAGATTTTTAACATTCTTTAAGTGACCCGGATTCATTGCTCTCGAGTGTATTTGTCTACATATGTAGGTATATCTTAATAGATACCTACACATTTTTATAATATATAAAAATGTACAGTATATGTTGACATTGAAATCATAACTAATATTTATTTTAAATGCGAAAGTAAGTCTGCCTGTCTTTGTGTGTGTCTGTTACGTACCTACGTTAAGATGGAATTTGGTTGGAACCAGACGAAGTTCATAAGATACACGTGTACGTGAATTATTTTGCTCAGGACGCGGGTGAAACTACGGGAAACAGCTAGTTAAAAATAAATCCTAATTTAAATTATAAATGTGAAAGTGAATTTCTCTTTGTTACGTTTTCACGGTAAAACGCGGCTAAATGGATTTTAATTAAATTTACTATGAAGGTAGAGGAGTCCCTGGAGATGATTTAAGCTACTTTTTCGGGTGTGTTAAGTAGTTTTTTCGGGACTCAGATAAACCATGGGAAACAGCTAGCTATTTTAATAAATCAACAAACGTAGATATATTTGTCTACCTACATAATATATTGTTATGGGAAACGTTCATGTATGAGAAAAAAAAAGATAGATGGATGGACCAATCAAATTGTCACACAAAGAGAAGTCGTTTTTATATAAAGAGGTAGGTAAAACTTTAAGTTTTTAATTTTGAATATGGGTATCTTATAAATAATATATAAATTATTGGGGTATTTCAATTAAACTTTTGAATAATATAATAGACATTGTTGCCCCGTATCTATCTACTACATTTAATAAATGTGTTGACGTCGGTGTTTTTCCCGATCTAATGAAACAAAGTAAAGTCATACCCTTATTTAAATCAGGAAATAAGACGGACATAAGTAATTTCAGACCAATATCCATCTTACCTGCCTTCAGTAAAATATTTGAAAAGTTAATACTCAAGCAGTTACTGAGATATTTCAATTTAAACAGCCTCCTTCATAATGAACAATATGGCTTTACAAAAGGTCGTTCAACTACAGATGCGGGTGTAGCTCTATTGAAACACATTTATAGTGCATGGGAAAACTCTCAAAACGCCATTGGAGTTTTTTGTGATCTCTCTAAAGCCTTCGATTGCGTCCATCATGATACGCTTTTACGCAAACTACGCTATTACGGTGTCCAAAAAGGAGCACTTAGCGTAATAGAGTCTTATTTACATCATAGGGTGCAGTGCGTTGATGTTAACGGGGCGAAGTCTTTAGGACTCCCAGTCCAATTAGGCGTGCCACAGGGCTCAATACTCGGCCCATTCTTATTCTTGGTTTACATTAATGATTTACCTTACCATTTGAAGAATATCTGTGATGTTGTACTGTTTGCAGATGATACTTCACTCATTTTTAAAGTTGATAGAAATAGGGAACAATTTGACGATGTAAACAGTGCACTTTCATTAGTTACACACTGGTTTACAACAAATAACCTGGTTCTAAATGCCAAGAAAACGAAGTGCTTAAAATTTACCCTACCTAATGTAAAAAACCTGGGACCCAACATCCTCCTTAGCGACGAGGTGCTTGAAACTGTGCAATCGACAGTATTTCTAGGTATAACAGTTGATAGTAAACTTCAGTGGGGTTCACACATATCTAACCTCTCGGGAAGGCTTAGTTCTGCTGCTTACGCCGTCAGAAAAGTAAGACAATTCACTGACGTTGACACAGCCCGATTAGTCTATTTTAGTTATTTTCACAGCGTTATGTCCTACGGTATTCTGTTGTGGGGCAAAGCCGCAGACATTGAAAATATATTTATTCTTCAAAAGCGAGCTGTTCGAGCAATATATCAGTTAGGTAGTAGACATTCACTAAGGGATCTTTTTAAAGAAATCGGAATTCTCACCGTGGCATCGCAATTCGTTCTTGCCAATATATTATACATTAGGCAGAATATACACATGTACACCAAAAAAAGTGATGTGCATAGTATAAATACGAGAAATAAGCACAAACTGTGTGTGCCTATTCACAGACTTCACAAGGTGCATGGGTCATTTATGGGGCTAGGTATACGCATTTATAATAAACTTCCTTTATCTTTGCTAGAACTGCCATTTGACACATTTAAATTAAGAGTTAAATCTATTCTTTGCCAGAAGGCATATTACACCATTACAGATTATTTGACTGATAAAAGTAGTTGGTCGCTATGTTAAACGCAAGACAGCTTCATGAAGTTATCGTTATACAAACTGATTGACATTGTTTTTATAATGTTTTTTTTTTTTTTTTAATTGTTGTTTATATTATGACATAGTACTTTCATTAATTGTTTCATAATGATTGTATTGCAATATGTTTTGTGGCTTCCTAGTGACTGCAGCATTAATCAGTTACTATTTTTGTTTGAGTAGCAGCAAGTACGTCATGCTCCCTTAGACGGCATGGCTTGCGGTAGCGTCGGGGGTCGGGTTGCCTCCTTCCCTCAAAAATGGCGAAGGGGGTGATGGCTGGTCCTCGCGTTATACTCGTGAACGGGTGCTGCTTGCGGTGCCTGGTCGTTTTGCTGATACATTTGTTTTTGTCATAATAATTCTTTATTTATTACCTTTTCTGAAAAATGAAATACTGTAGTCCTAGTTTACCATGGTCGTGTTGTACATTTACAGTTGCAACAAAATCTGCACGTGTAGGTGGGTACGCCCTTTATGCCTTATTTTTTACAAACGGAGGCTATAGATTTTATTTTATTTATTTTTTACATTTTAGAGTTAAATATTTCATAATAATAATTAAATGCTTGAGTATTTACTTGTTATAGGTATAAAGGTGTGTGCTAGCCAACATGTGACAAAATTATTTAAAATGTATGTTTAATTATGTTAAATATGAAAATTACCCATTTTTTTTATTAATATTGTATAAATTAAGGTTCTTCAAACCTTACAGACAGATATGTGTTGCTGGGGAGTTTGTTGCGCCACTTCTTCTTCCCAGCAAAAACACATAGGAAGTGGTGAAGGGCGGGCGTTTTGGGGGCTGTCTCTTGTAAATTGACGTTCAAAAAGTGCTGATTTTCAGCCTAATTTGAATAAATGACTTTTGAATTTTGAATTTTTTGAATTTTGAATATCCTGAAACTGATTTATGTTATCTGATTTTATAAATGGTTTTCATGTATCACGGGGAACTAACTCCGCGGACAAAAGATATAAGCGAACTATTTATTTTAACGCCAATTTTTTTTTTACAGTGAATACTGAAAATGTACATGTAATAAGTACTTTGAGTATTAAACTATCATAATAAATTATTATATTGCAAGAACATATCATATTAAATTAAGTAAGCTATATTTATAAAAAAAAATAAGTTCAACGCGAGGTGATATTTCTCATGAGACTAGTTGGTCCTTTATAACAGCTATATCTTTAAGGAACCAAGCTAATCTCCCAGCTTTTCATTACAGCGGCGATGATAGACCATTTCTTTTATAATAACTTAATTTTCTCTCTGATGGTGTAATAAGCCTTAGAAAGGAAACGAATTAATTATGTCTTTGAATTTTACTTATAAGTACTAGATAACTTTTAAACTTCCCTTTTGAATCGGACAGGAAAAAAAACTTTATAAGCTAATAATAATATGCATCAATTCGCCTACTACCAATTAAGGTCATGAAACTAATATTCAATTATTAAAAGTGTATTGATACAACAAAATTTATGTTAATGAGAAAATACTATTTCGAATATCAACTATCAGGAAACAGATCCAACTATAATCCATTAAGTTAAAAACCTATAAATAAAATAATAACTGTACTTATATAAATGAGTTTTAATATCATCTAATGGTTATATATAAACAAAAACTAATCTCATTTATAACAACGAATTTATTTAGGCTTATTCGTATTTTTGGAAAGTTTGGCGCTACGGAGCCGGCCAGATTTGCTTAATACTTTGCAAATAATATAATCGACTTACTGTGTAAACATGAAACGGTATACGGCTGCTGAGTAGGATAGAAACACTGAAAATTAGTTCAATATAGCTATACTGTGAATGTAAATACGATGTTTATTTAACATCTAATGAGATTTATGAAGAGGGAGATTTAGAAAATATGTTTATTTTGTATCTGGACATGATTGAGAGAAAGTGATTAAACAAAATACATAACATACAATTTACAATATTCTTATATGATCCATCATCATCATCAATGCACATTTTATTTGATATTACCGTCAGTGTGTACAAACACATGACATTACTTTCACAAAAACCTGTAATATATTGGTGGTTAAATATTACCTAGCACATTTATATTTTTACTCAAGGAATATCAACGTCGCGACTGCCCGCAGTTCCACACTCTTCTACCGATTCAAGATTCGAATGGAAATACAAAATGTCCAATCGTTGCGCAGTTTGCCGCTGTCTGTTGTTTTAGCCTAAGATTGCCGTAACCTGTATACAATGCCAACAATATTACAATTGGTAGGTATACAGTCATGTAATAGCAAGACTAAATCATCAATGTCTCTATGAATATCAAATCTTGCAAAGTCCTCATAAGCTTTCCGTAGTTTGACCTCAACGTAAACTATTTAATATGCATCGTAAGTCCAAACTTGTTGCAGGAGACGATGGCTTGAGTTCACGCTATCAATCATTAATTCAACAGATAAATTGGATTTAGGCCCGCATAAATTCCAGTCTACAAATTGGTCCTCCACGAATTTACAAAACTTTTGACAATACGTGTAAAGCCTCCAACTTTGAATAGAAATGTCGAATGCAAACTTGAACATTTCGGTGACGACCAGCGCTAGTAGTCTGCGTAGTCTGTTGTAGTTTCTTTTTAAAATATTAGATTTTTTATTCCAGTGTATTACACATTATCTTTTAAAATATTACAAGTAGTCGTGAAAAACAATCTACTGCGCATTTCAGAAACTTCACTGCTCATTTGTTGTGTCAGTTTAGGTACCTACCCACCTACGTGGGTGTTATTAAAGAATAGAAGCAACACTTCCTATAGTTAAAGTAAGTCATTACATCGAGTTGTTTTTTTTTACTTGGTCTATTCTCGACAAGCTGACATAATTTTGAGTAAGAGCAACTCGGGTGACTTGGTTTTAACTTTACATTTAGCTAATGAGTCAAAATGTAGGTCAATGCGCCTCAAGTTTCAGTCTTCCCGGGTGCTTTAAAATGTAATGTGGCTCACTAGAAGGTAAGTTAAACAACTACTCAAAACTTAAAGACTTAAAACCCCTTGCTAAATATTTCTTAAGTCATGGACAGTTTATTTTCTTGTTTTATTTTATTTATTTGAGCAGAGATTTTTTACTTGCCGTCATGGGAATGACTCTTCTTTTATAGCAGAAATTGTTACAATTCCATGTCAGAACCCGTCAGGCAGATTTGACAAAACTCCTACAGTAGGGCTTGTAGTAAGTAAACCTGCAGACCATTTTATAGAAGGAGCACATAATTTATATCTATTATTATTTGCCTAAGTACATATTAAGTACCAAATAAAAGTAAACCGTTCATACGAAGTAACCACATAACCACCAAACTAGAATACAATATATTTTACAGATCTTTGCCTTGGAAAGAGAATAATTTTATTCGTGTGAAAGATTTTTGGCAAATGTTAGAAATTCGATTGTTTTTTCAAACGAAAGTAATAAAAAATGTGACTGTAATTTTTTACATAAATTACTTTATTAGGTACCTATCTAATTTCAAGCTTTACATTGTATTCAGGAACCGTTATAGTAATTAGGTTTTGTTCACAAAATAAATGAGATCGAATTATGTTTTCTGGCGGCCTTTAGGTTACCTACAACATCTCGGAATTTTTAGGTTTCTTGAAAGTTAAAGAAAACGTTTATATAAGTAACTCGTGAAATAGACTTATACCTAAAGATACCTTTAGATAACAAAACGAACTTTTAACGTCGAAATGTTCACTGGAGTCGTTAATAGAACTTAATTTGTATTACTTTTGAAGTCTGACACTTTTAAAACAATTGATGGGTTTTGCTTTCTTTTGTGTAAAGGTCTATATTTTTTTGCCGACTCCTCTTGACCTCTTATAGCCGGGATTTAAATGCAAAATTTAAGCTACGAAAGTAGGTCCAGCTGAGAAATAAAGATATCCTAACTAATATTATAAATGCGAAAGTGGGTTTGTTTGTTTGTTATGCTTTCACGGTAAACGGCTGAACCGAATTTCATGATTTTTTATTCAGGTGCGTTAAGTAGTTTGCTCAGAACGAGGGTGAAACTGTGGCAGCTAGTAAATTAAATAAATTTTCAGAAGATCAGCTTTAAAATAAAAAAGTTTTAGGACTTGTTTCTAACACATTCTCTTTACAGTAACTACACACATCTCGTTACAGCCGCCTCATGTTGTAACAAGATGCTCATTAAAGTATTAAGTAGATGTATGAAATATATATTATATATTAATATAAATATACTACAGCAACTACAAAATAATTGAAAGATTCATTGTTAGAACGATGTACCATAAAGTTTTAATTAGATTATTCATATCGTAGGAGATTCGGCGTCAACTTTTATCAAGCATTGTCTTAAATCGTAAGGCGATACGCTTCATCTTAGTCAAGACGGTTTAAGATTGATTGAGCATTAATTACATTCGATTAAGTGCGTAATGTCCGATGCATCTCAATGACAATGCACTTGCCTGCTGAGGACGCTACATGTACCAGCAACAGGAGCATTAATAGCCACGTGACGGTGCATATTACAGAAAACAATTGAATCACGCATCGATTGAACCTAACAGTGGTCCACTGTGCAGAAACGGAGTAACTAAGGCATGGAAGATTAATTACCTGCCAAATGAGCAGCCCTTCTGTGTTTGTGAATTTTGATATAATTAACTTCTGCCTACACCAACTTTACCTGAGGTGTAAACATGAGTTTACATCTGAGTTTTATAGAAAACTCAGGATTTCCATTTGGAAAAGAATTGTCAAAACTGGACGACTTCTTAGGCCCTACGTACAAACTAATAGAAAAGAAATTAGTCGTAATTTTTCTTCTTTTTCTTAACGTGTGGGCTGCAGGTTTATTAACCTAAGAAACCCTGGTGTCAGAGTATTCTCAAATCCTTTTGAAGACCTCGTCATTTATAAAAAGCTACGGTAAAACAATACATTTTTAACGATTCGATGTTGCAAAGTTAATGAACCAGGATTAGCTACTTTCTTAAGACAGATACTTATATAGCGTATAACAATGTTCTAAAGGAAACGATTTCACTGAGAGAATTTTATATGAAAGTGTACCCGAGTGTAAGGTTGAAGAAATTTGATGTTAACATTTTAAATGAAAATGGAAACATTGAAATTTGAAATCTCAACAGCCTGAAAGGTAATCTATTGTTGTTTATGTTTTATAAAATATTTTTGTGTAGGTAAGTAAGATGTTTCTGGCAGAAACATTAAATATTTATTTTTGAATAATTTGTGTCACTACACTTTTGTGATTGTGATAGCCTTTTGTTTGATGTCGTCGTTATAAAATCTTATTTCATATGTAAAAATGAACTATAGGGACATATTTACAGAATATAGACCTATTGAAATCAAAGTAATGCTTTGCCTGCGAAATTTCATATACCCGTATCCGTGTAAAAGTGTTACTAGTGTACAAACATCTAACTGTTATAAAATACAATATTGAACAAAAACATTAGGTAACTCTCAATTCATATAAATAGCCCTACTGTTTACGAGTACGATTGTTTATGCTTGTACGATAATAAAAAGGTACGTTTGAAAAAAATATTGACTAGCTGCATCTCGTGGCGTCAACAGCATAATACAAATTTAGGGTTTTTTAAGCGGAACCCCAATTCTTTTACTGAATTAAAAATAGTCTAAGTTGCCTTTAACACAAAAAAATATAATATACTGTACCAGAAGTGAGAGACAACCCAAAAATTGTAAATTAATCTTCCGAGTTTGTCTTCACGTTAAGTGTCCAATTCTCAAGGATTGTACACCTTGAGATTGTTGCCTTTGTACAAAATTTAATTAATTTTCTTAACAATGTTTGTATTCTCTTATCTGAAATAGAGCAGATATTTTTTGGAATGACACTTTGATTCTTTAATCGATTTAGAGATAAATAAAGTACGAGTGGGTGGACAATACAAACTCATTAGTAAATCTAGGTAGATACATGCTAAACTATAGCCAAGACTCAGGATCGAGCAATAGTCAAGGGAGAAATGAAATGGAAAAAAATATAAAAAATGATTTGTAAAAAAAATGGAATTTGAAGACTTTATTTATTTGTTTGGTAGATTCAAATTTTTGTTGCATTAAAAACAACCCTTTTGCTTTAGTATAGTTATATACCTATTTGATATAAAAATCATTTACGCTAACGTTACGATAACGATCACACCGAAACCCTTGTCCTGAAAAGTTAAGCAGCATCTATAATTTTCAGAATAAAATAAATATCGGACAATGACTCTCGACATTACTCCATATATCCATCGAACTTTGTGTCTAAAAGTTCAGTCTAAATTACAGAGCACAATATAGGAAAATGAAAAGAAAAGAAAAATGAGCTTTTATTATTCAATGACAAAGCTCAATACAGGAAATAATCCGTAGGCTTTTACGCTCATTACTGCCACGCGTGTACCTCCGCCCCGTAGACAGTGTTTACATGAACTACATAACATCACCCCTATTTTACCCGAAGAGTTAGGCAGCGGTGTACCAAGATTAGCAACTTTCTTAGGATACATGTAATAGAACATGTAACAATGTTCCAAATGAAATTATTTCTCTGAGAGAATTTTATACGAAATTTTAAATGCCCGAGTGTAAAGTTAAAGGTGTTCATTAAAACCTACATTTCGCCAGTTATGTTCATGTTCAATATAGTGGACGAGCCTATTGCTATTTACGGGGCACTGCGGGCTGCTACTAAATGTCATATGAGGAAACCAGTAACATTTAACCCGACCCGGAAATCAAACAAATGCACAGCAGTCACGCTTGCCAACGCTTGAAAACCAACGACGTGATTTCATTAACGATGTTTTTAAAATTTATCATCATACAGCTGTTTCCCGCGGTTTCGCCCGCGTCCCCTTAATGCGCCTGGATAAAAAATATGGAAACCACCTTTAATCGTCTCCAGGATCCCCTCTAACTCCGTATCAAATTTCATGCAATTCGACTCTGTCGTCATGAAAGCGTAACAAACGAATAAACAAACAAACTCACTTTCGCATTTAAATTAATATTAAGTTAGGAAGTTATGTCTATCTCTCATTAGTCCTTGTTCTATGTGCTCTAGGAAGCCGAACATGCAAATCACACCGTTTCGCATGACGTGTAGCGTATCGCAATATCTCTGACATATAAAGAGTGACACACAGAAATGCTGCACGCCGAGACAAAGCAAAAAATTGCATTTTTAAACGCGTCAGCTGCAGGCAATGCTTGTTACCTTGTTACGACCATAGCGCTTGGCGTAGATTTAAAACAGCAGGAAGTGCTACCAAATTATGTAAATTACATTTATTAGATTTAAAAATAGAATTAATTAATACCTAATAGCCATTTTATACAAAATTGAAAACTGAAAAACGAGCAGTTTAACCGTTCGGATCGTTTATTCTTTTATAATGTCTAAGGTCATACCAGTATTCTTTTTGAGGCAGATGTTACGTTATAATGGATATTAGTATGAATTCAGTACAATATTAGCATCGAGTTTGTCTTGTCTTGCCGATTCTTCTCCTTAGGAGTAGGTTTTTGGAACCGTGCAACAAGCGTGACAAAAAAATTGAAATAAATTTCAGTTCAATTTAACATAAGTACATATAGGTAATGCTATGCTAGTTGCACATAAATAGAGAAAATAAATATCAAAATCACTTTTTTAAAAAGTCACTTCTAGGATCTTTAGAACCATGAAAGGATTCAACCACTTGTTACTTGTTGTTCCGGACAAGTGCACGGATGCGAATAGAACATGCTATACCTAATAGGTATACCTATACCTAACGGCTACCACACTTTTTTATTTTGTAACGATTTCATTCCATCCCAATAATTTCAATCCAACAAATATTTATAGAACCGTGTGTGATTTTGTTAAAACACAGTTTCCACGATTTAGTGTTGGTACTTTGAATATTTCCTATATACCACAACCTAGTTAAATGTCTACTCGCTAAATATCAAGTTTGTTTGGTTGTTTCAACCATACACTCACTAGTTAAGGGAAAGTTATTATTATAAAAATAAATTATGAAACCACATTATAAAAATAAATGTTAAACAAGAGTAACACCATGGATTTTTCTCGGAAATAGGTTGCGCGTTTCCCTTTAAAAATACTTTATTAAATAACACGAAAGCAAATAAAATCTATGGGGAAGTCCCAAAGAGAGCAAATGGAATGAGAGTGTTAATAAATACATATATAAATAAATACATTTATTAACTCTAACAGGGTGTTTCAAGGATCCGAAAACATCCTTAATTCGATTTACTGGAGTTCGTCTCAAACTGCGTTCGCACCTCCGTCCTCTTAAGACGTGAGAGGGGTGTACGAATAATGTTTTCAAATTCAAGATACAAAATACCAATCAAGTCGTTATCCCGCTCTGTAATTCTATAAAAGTATCGCCATCATTAGTTTACCTAATGTATAATACAGGATATAGTTGAATTAGTTACGGGATAGATGTACTGTCTAATCAGACATATAGGTATAGCAGAGATCGTATATAAGTTAAGAGGTTTTGTCAGATACCTTATAATACAATTTTTCATTTACGTACCTGTAGTGCTAAAACTAGTTAGTGATAATGAAGTTCTCTCGTCATTGCATCTTTTTACATATGGAACATGGCAACCTAGCTATAGCACCTACAGATGAAAAGTCATCTGCTGAAAAAGATGAATAGTTATGCTATATTAGATAAATTGTTATCTGGTGAACAGGGTAAATACATAACCTATGATGACTATGACAAGGACTTGATTTGATAGATAACGTATGACTTGGAAAACTGAAAAGTAAATATAATTCTAAGTTATGTAGGAACTGTGGAATCGACTTATTGAGGATGTGAGTGAAATCGAACACGGAATTAGGGAGTTACAGAGTTAGTATATGTTATGATTAATAGGTATCTCTTTATCTTAGAAGCATGTCATCTGCCTAGCCTTTTCCCAACTATGTTGGGGTCGGCTTCCAGTCTAAACCGGATGCAGCTGAGTACTAGTTTTTTACATGGAGCGACTGCCTATCTAACCTCCAGAACCCAGTTACCGGGTAACACGGTATAACTTGGTAAGACTGGTTGTCAGACTTTCTGGCTTCTGACTACCCGTAACGACTGTAAAAGATGTACAAATGACAACCGAGACCATCAGCTTAACGTGCTTTCCGAGGCACGGAGGAGTCTCGCTATGACATAGATGGTCACCCATCCACGGACCGACCGCGCCAAGCGCAGCTTAACCTTTGATCGGTCGAACCGTGCGGCCGTTACTTAGCCACGAGCTCCTCCATCTTAGAAGCATGTATTTTGGAGAAAGAAAGAGTTCGTACTTTAGTTAATAAAATAAAAGCTCAGTAGATAAAAAGATCAAACGCCGTCATCGATTGATTGATTTGTACAGCAATAGGTCTGTGAATAGGTATTGCACGCGCTCCCTATAAAATGAAATTGACCATAAAAGTCTGTAG
This sequence comes from Pyrrhia umbra, assembly GCA_963891755.1. Lineage (NCBI taxonomy): Eukaryota > Metazoa > Arthropoda > Insecta > Lepidoptera > Noctuidae > Pyrrhia > Pyrrhia umbra. Next base: position 6,222,330 of record OY982930.1, read on the forward strand.
ATACAGGCAATAGACATTCGGCATCAAACAATGTTATTAAAAAAAGTTTATGTTTCCTACAATGTATAAAATATAGGTAATCACAGATCTCACATTATAAGGAGGAGAGGTACTAGTAGGTACCTAATTACATCAAGATAAAACCAGAGGACTCGTTCAACTTATCGACATTAAAAATATTTAAACTAACTTAGAAAGGAAGGATATTTATATTTGTCAACTCGGGTTTGTAGAACGAAGGGCTTCACGTGGTTTACGATAAGAGTTGAAATCGTCACGTAACAAAAAAGCGTTTAAATGCATCCTCAATGCGTCTTAGATGCCGTAATAACGAAATTCCAGTTTAGTAGATACTTAATAATTCATGATACCTATAGGTACCTAAGTATGTATATCATGAATATCATACCCGAAATATTTAAAGAGATAAGTACATCTATATGTCGTAAAGAAACGATAGCGAAGAAAACTATTTTTATTACCTATTTTTTTTTAAGAAATGAATTATATATTAATATTGCTTGAGACGTTTTGCATTATGGATTATGCATGCTCTGAAAGTCGCTACAGTCGCGGTTAGTCTGTATGTATCCAGGTTATAATCCAGGTTATAAACTAGGTGTTTACCAAATTTCATCCAGATCCAGTCAGCAGTTTTTACGTAACAGATTAACAAACATGCATAGGTACACAAACATTCGCGTTATAGTTTTATTAAGTTAAATAAATTGTGTTGTTTATGTTCTAAATAATTCATTTTAGATAAAATTATTTAACCTTTTTGAATTACTATTTTAAAGGATAATTAAATACATAATGTTATACATATTTGCAAAAAAACTTAAATTATAACAACTAAAAAAAAACATCTTACCTTTTTTAGAATATTTTATTTAAATTTAGTAGAAATAACTCTTTCTGAACGCACTCATAATAATTGGCATTTTGGCATTGGCATTTAGAAGTAACCCGTCTATTTAGAGTATGCCGATGTCATCTGAACAAAACAATCGGTTCTCTCTTTTTCACTCCCTCATAGTGTGAGTAACCTAGCGCCACTCGGAGACAAAACTTATGCCAACTTGTTAATATTTTATATTTACAATTTAGTAGTGTTATAGCAAATGGCATCGCATGAAGATGACAGTTTGTTCTGTGAACGAGAAAACTATTTAACGAAATATATTAAAGTGGTTGATGAATACTTTTAAATATAAAGAAGCGAAAATTGCTCAATAGTTATTGAGAAACATTTATATCAAATTTATACAAAACAGGAAAAAAAGTTGTGATTCTCGATCATCAGATGTTCTGTGTGCGATTGCTCTTGTGTTATCATTAATTTGTGTATGTTGTTGTAAGTGGTGCAATTAAATTTTCGAAAATGACGGACAGTAACGCAGTAGTCATGGCTTCCGCTAATGGTTTAATAGACAAATCTAAAGAACTCCAGAAGGAGATTCTAATGGAAAAACTTAGATCTAAAACATCACAGTTCAAAAACTTAACAGAGACTTCCAAAGGCGTTCGAATGGCTCTACTGGTACGTTTTTCTTACTGTTACTTAATTCCTACAGCAACCACTTTAAAGTAAGTAATATCTGACTCACTAACCTGATCAAGAATAACTTTTTACTTAATTATGTTATAGTAGGCAGGCTATGCATTAGCTGCTTTAAAACTAAATAATTAAAATCGAAAAATATTTGCCAAAATCCAAATTGGTCTTCTAAATCTAGCAATTTTTCTAAACACTGTTTATACTAAATTCTCAATAACAGTTGTAGAACAATCGACTTCTGTATCAGTTAATTTGTCATTTAAACCAGCACAATAATTGTAAAGTATTTAGTTAGCATTGTAAATAACATAAACATTTTAATTTACACAATTTGATAGGAACTTCATACATTATTGTAACTTGTAATCATGTTAAACACATATTTAATGTAGTTTCTGAGTCATCATAACACAAGCAAGATAACCTACCTAACAATCATTTGATTATTTAATATTCAGCCAGTAAAAATGTTCATGATATAAAAGGCCACAATATCATGTACTACAAAAAAAATTGAGTCGTGAGATGACTGATCATCAATCAAAGATAAAATTCCTATAATATCTTTGTGCAACACCTATGAGTGAGCACATTTTTCTACAAGACCACATGGGGTTGACAAGGTGTTTCCGCTTGTAGATTATATGAATTGTGTCTTCTCTCTATTTTTATCTTTATGGCCCTTTTTTCAATGGCTAAGCTAGAACAATTATGACTATTGAATATTTCTGTGGTAAGGTCTTATGTCACACAGGCCTCTAACCTCTGCAAAAAAATAATTTTACTATTGATTCACACGCAAGCAGTGTAATTCCGCATGAAGTGGGTAAAAAAACTTAAAACCCCACCAGAATGGATAATAGTAAATTATTGTTGGTAAATAAGAAAACTACTCTTATCTATGGACATCTTATCATAGGGTGATGCTGTATTAAACTACAGCGAGCTACATAGGATAAAAAAAAAAACCTTGTTGACTTTGATTAGGAGTCTTCACTGAAACACTCTACATGAGCATATCATAATACCTACAAATTATTATAAAAATGTTATCCATTTAAAAACCAACAGTAAAATAGTTAAAACAGGATGCTCTATGAAGCTTGATTAATAACAATAAATGTTTTATGTTTACAGGATAAAAGATGGGGTATAGACAGTGCAGATCGCATGATACTAAAGAAGTGCCTTGACAGTTTGCAGCATTGCATCAAAGTTATCTCCTTGCAGAGTCTCATTGAACGCCTGGAGTGCTTATCAAGGCAGCTAGGGTTTGTATGCCTTGATTTAATTCTTCAATCTTTGTTACACATTCGAAAAGTATGTACGATTTGTAGAGTTGGATGTAACTGAAATAATTGACCAATATAATTCTAATAATATTATCAATCAATAACTTTCATAATAATATTTTTTATGAAATGAACTTATGGTTCAGAAGAAGCCGCATGGGTTGATTGATCTGGGTTAAGCTGCACTTACAGCAACCAGTTCTCAGATGAGTGATAATTATCTATGTCATACCAAGACTGCAAGCCAGAAAGTTACTGGGCTGTGGAGGTCAGATAAGTATTCACTCAATGTAATGCACTGATATTAAGGTGCACCTTAATATAATCAAAATTTTCTACTACCCTATGCATCGGGTGAGACTGGAAGATACCAAGATAGTAGAAGATTATGATTAAAATTAACTATTACCGCCATCGAGACATTGCATATTTCAGATATACTTAGATTATATTCAAAGTTTACTAGTATTGAGTTGACCATTTGTTTCAGGCTCAAATTTGTAGTGGGAACATCAGGAGTAAATCTATTCATATCTTCAGATATGTTCTATTTGGAAATATTAGTTGAATCATCAGGGTCAGTAAAAGATGTTAAAATTCATCATGAAGGAAAAGTAAGTTTGACAACGTCCAGGTGCTTATTCATCATTCATTATGGGGGAAAAAAACATTTATTTTTACATATTTATTATGATATTTATTTTTATCAGTTTATGTTAACCATGTTCTATATTAAAAAAAAGTTTTTTTTGTCTGTTTAACAGATTGAACAACAAAGCTGTGAAGAACTTGTGTCCTGTATATCTCGCGGAGATTTTGCTGATTTCACAGCTCAATTGGAAGGCTTAACTGCGGTTTATCAACTAAGCGCTGAAAAAAAAGTAACTTACGCCTCAATACCTGTTACGGGGGAAGTCCGCAGGGTGTGTAGAGTCAGCACTGCCAGGGCAGTGTCGACTCGTTGTTGTGTTAATAATAATAAGCATTAAAACATGCAGAGCCTCTGTGTATCAACATTGCATGGCCATTGTTGACTCAATCTTCTCCTGTCTCTAATTTCTCTGACCAGAGACTCTGCGTAAAGTCAACACTGCCTGGGCGGTGCTGATTCGACATACCCTGCGGTCTGTGCTTTTGACATTCAATATTTTAACTTAGATTTAACTATGATTACTTACTACTTCTTAATATTATGATAATTCTTTATTTACATTCTTATAATTATTTTGTATGTGTTTACAGGTAAAATGTAAAGCATTCAGTGCTCTTCAAAGCTTAGAGGAAGATTTATGTACAATGAGACAACTTCAGAGTTTTATCAAAGATCCTTGGGCACAAGTTCACAAAAGTCCTATAGGTTTCCTGCAAAAGCGAAGAGGAGGTATGTCCTTGGCCTTACATAAAAAAATACATAATTCATAAAAGTTGCCAGTAAAATTGATTCAAAGAATATGCTTCAGTCATCGATTTATGTCGATCTAAATGTTCCAGGTCACGCTATGCGCCTAACGTACTTCGTATCACCATACGAACTTTTAGACAAAGACAAGGGTCTAAATCCACTGACGGCGGAGCTCCTAACACTGGGCAAGCCGGCCGCAACGAGCGGTCTTGCATCACTGGTCGTTCCTTCCCACACGCCTATCGGACACTCGGCGACCGTGCTTCTAGAAGGGTCCACACCAAATAAACTGCAGTTGTCACCTATCATATCTGGGGGTCAGCGTCCTGGAAAAGGGTAATATTTTTTTTATGAATCACATGGATTTATAAAGGATGCAAATTTAAGTACCTGCAAAACTTTTACTGAAATGTATATTGACCACAAAAAAAGAGATAGTTTTTAAAAAAACATGGCAGGTTCTTAAATCAGTTCTTTCTATATGTTTTTTTTTAAATGTTATTAAGTAATTTGCTTCATCAACCCTCTGGCGAACAGTACTCGAAAGTAATTTTTGTTGCTCATTCACAGATATACCATACATACCTAACAAACGAAAATTTTTTTTTCTCTAGTAATGGACCTGTATACGCCCAACTGGTGCCTCAGAACAGTGCGATGCTACCCGCGTGCTTCACGCTCAAACTGTCGCAGCCCACCCCATTGTGCGCTGGATTGGCCAAACTAATACATGCCACTACAGAGGTTAGTCTACTAATACAAAAAAGGTAGTTTTTAAGGTATCAAAAAACTGAAAAGAGCTACTATTTTTGTACAGGATAATAATCAAATATAGTAAGGGACAGTTGTAAAGAATGGTAACGGATAATATCATAGCTTAATTTTCAGACAAACAAAATCGACAATATCACTAATGTGATTGACCTAATGTTACATTAGGTACTATCTAACATCCCTACTGAAATGGTAGCTTTCTATAGCCACACCCTGAATGAATGATGGAGGGAAGTAGGAATGCAGACAGAAGAAGTTGATGGATGGGTGGGTGGACGTAGGACGACTAGTTTTGTGATCTTCTGAAATAAATTTAATTGAATCCTGTAAAAGAGTGTGCTTTCAATGCTCATCTCCCTGCTCCAACCCTACATAAATAAAATAGTTTAATACAGTTTCATAGAAAGATAATTATGCTATACAGGTGTCCCAAAAATATTCAAAGTGGAATACTAAAAATGGATCTAGATACGATCCGGAGGTGCACCCGTGTCACTCCATGTGTGTTCTGGATTTTTTTGTAAATTTTCAAGTCATAAATTTTCCATGTTTGAAACTAAACATCATTTTGTCTTTAAGCAATATTTTGTTGTATATTTAAAAATATTAGTTACCTTAAACATTTTCAGGTGGATGTGGCAGGTGACTGGGGAAATGCGAAGCCGATGTTGGGTCTAGTTGCCCAGCAGGCGTACAACAAACTGACGCCAGGGAAAGTTATTGAACTGAATCTCAGCAAAGGACTGTTTGTGGTTTGTACCTACCCGCATATTACATTGCACTATCTGCCATTTACCTAGACCAACTACGTTGAGGTCGCCTTATAGTCTAACAGAAGGTATGACTGCCCATCTGACCTGCACAACCTAATTAGTGGGTTACACGATACCCTGTTGGAAGAATATGTGTACTTTTCGAGTTTGTTAGACCGGTTGGTTTTTGAGAGCTTTCCTTGAGCCTTCATTAATTTCGCGTATTTATGCATGTCACGCTTATTTGTGACTAGGTACAGTAAGCCCTGAATTCCATACTCATTTCAACAAAATATTGAATTGTACAGTTTATGGTAGAGGTGGCCGACTTGTCGATGGTGGCGCGGCAAATAAAACAAGTTTAAAATACCTAATTAATATGTGACAAAATCTCTTCAAAGGCGGGTAGCTCGTACATCGTCAGTAAACAGTGGATCTTGTGTCTAATCAGTTGGCCACAGCTGGCCTCAACAGTAAATTTGAAGGTGGAGACTGTTGTAGAATCTCCCGGAGCAGACGCAGTGCTACTTCCTGTGCGAGACGCGCGGGCTGGACGGCTGCATGGTGTCGAGCGTGCCCTTCACGCACCCGTCGCACGTGCCGCCGCTGCTCGCCTGCCTGAGGCAGCAGGCGCTCTTCAACGCGCTCATCACCAGCTGCGTGCGCACGCAGGGCAAGCAGTGTTAGTACTACACTATATTCTTCACTAGCTGTTTTCTGCGATTTCGCCCGCATACCAAGGGAACTACTTTGCGCACCCGGGTCAAAAGTAGCCTAAGTCCTTTCTCAGGCTCTAGTCTATCCGTGTACTAAATTTCATTTAAATCGGTTGAATAGTTTTGGCGTGAAAGCGCGACAGACACAGAATTTCTTTCGCATTTATAATATTAGTAAGAATTATACAATTTGGTAGATGAAACCAATCAATTGACATATTTTTATGAGTGAAAGTTTTTTTTATATAGCAATAAAACTAACTATTGATGGCTTTGCAGCCACTAAAAAACAAAATTTTACATTTAATTCAAAATAAATTGCGTTTAATTATTGGTAATTAATGTAATGATGTAATTTACTCAATATTGTTTTTATAGTCATAGATTTGGAGAGCGTTCTGATGTTCGAGGTGAGCGCTCTATCGTGGCAGCACATCTCCATATCCCTGGAGCACCCGGGCGACGAGAGCATGGCCACCGTGGAGCTGGAGCTCAGCGACGCCGCGGCCCCGCGGGCCTCGCTCTACACGCTACACAACGCGCCCGCCGACCATATCAACGAGTACATCACTAGGGTGCTGCAGAAGACGCACTCCATACCTATCACGCTCAGGTTACGAGGAGATGCTTTTAAATAGTTCATAAGCCTAGGTTTTTTCCTAAAGTAGTCAGCTTCCAATATATTGCATTAATACCAGTTTAAATGGAAGACTTTCAGGCTTTGAGTCCACTGCCGTCTCGTGTCTCAAAAAGTGCTTAATTTTTTAATACCTTCACATATTACGTCAAGAGCGTTTCAGTTAGTAATTACGTCGATAAGATGAAAAATGAATATTCATATTAACTGTATTACACATTTTCTGTAGGTCCCTTATAAAGATCTGGGAGCGAGAGGCCGCCAGTAAGCAGTTAAATGGGGGGTACTCGGCTCTGGAGCCAAATTTTAGCTGCGGCCTAGGGGGACTGGACCCGGGCGGTGACCACGTGAAGCACGAGCCCGGGTCCATGCACTCACGCGCGCTCTACCCGTCTAGTGTCAACCATCCGCACCAGGGCGGTAAGTAGTTTGAGTAATTATCAAAAATTCAACATTCCAGTAAAAATATGGTCAAGGTTTTTCACCAAATATCACACGTTCCAAATAAGTTAACGCCATGAGCACTACTCATTGCAGTTCCGTCCACTATTTATTAAATTGACTCATGTTGTCCACAGGAGCGTACCTCTCTGAGCAGCAACATCATTTGTCTGTAATGTGCCAAGACTCAGTGAGCGACACTAAACCGCAAACCGAGGAACGGAAATCCAAAAAAAGAAGATCTGACGATGTTTGGTCTTCAAGTCAGAAAAAGGGCAAACAGGGCATCACCGAAATGATGGACTCTGATAGCGAGAGTGATAACTCAGATGAATATGTCAACGAAGACGAGAACACTATAAATAGTAACTCAACGAATGAGGACATGGAGGGGCGTGAGTCTTCAGTGTCGCAGAATGAGTTCACTTCAGATATGGAGCTGTCCGCTATGGACGCCACCGACGCGCTCGGAGTACAAGACAACAGGACCTCCTCCGACATGGACAACTCTAACGATGGAGACGTTGACGATATTATCCGGTTCGTACTAACTTCTACTTACATCTTACGCCAAACTTCACAACAAATTAATATTACACAGGTCGTTTTTTCTTTTCAGGAATTCTTTTCACAAGTCTGATCACAAAAGGCAAAAACTTAAAAGCAAAGATTCCGAATTACGCACAAGTAGGAGCGCGTCTTCACTCCTCTTGGACTTAACCGAAGGGAAGTCTTATATGCCATCTTCGGTAAGCATAACTCCTATAGGTAGCACATCGAACACACCCAACGCTGGTACCGGGTCCAGTATAACTTCGATGTTATGCCTGGACAGGCGACCGGGCATTGAAATAATCCCCATCACTGCGGCCGCACCAGCCGCTCTACCCAGCTCAATAACAATAACACCGATAACATCATCACAAATGAAAACGCTTGACGATCGTATCAGATCCGAGAAGAAATCCAGCAGGTCGGGGGAAGAGCGAAGTAAGGAAAAGAAGAAGAAGCGCAGGAGGGACGACTCCATGGGCCCTCCTGAGAAAGTGCCTCCCAAACAAGATCCACTCACCAAACCCGTTTCCGTCAGCATCAAGCCCACCGACGGGTCCCCTTTACGTGCGACTTCCCCAAACTCTCTTATCCGAAAATTTAGTCCAAGCCCAACACACGGCAGGTCCGTATCGATAACTAAATCGCCGAGCCCTAGTACTGTCAAAGGAATGGGAAAGCCATCGGGGACGTCAAGTCACCACAGCAGTCCGAGACATTCCCCAGTTCAAAATAGCCCTAAACATTTATCTGGTTACTCCAGTCCAAAAAACCACAGCATCTCGTCCCCTAAGCACAGTTCTTCGGGGTCGGGAAAACCAAGCATGTCAGCTCTAAAATCAGCAACCAGTGGGTCACCATCAGGTAAATCCGGGACAACAGGGTATGACCTCACAAAAAAGATATCCAAAGACAGTTATGGCTCTAGCTCGATGACATCGAGGGATAAAGAAAAGAAACATTCCAGTTTATCTTTTTCTAGTTCTGATAGGAGTAGCCCTAAATTAAAAAACCCCATAAAATTGAAACAGTTAGAAATCACCCCAGTGTCTTGTGATAGTCCTGTGACGGAACCTTTGATATCCCCACCCAACATTGAAGTTAACAAATCAAACGCTCCGAGCCAGGCTCGCAATAGGAAAGGTTCTCTCAGCGCTGTGATAGATAAGCTTAAGTCTGCCCAGCACTGTGGCACAGATTCTGAAATAAGTGCAAAATCTAGTAGCTCTTCCAGTAGTGCCAAGTTTTCAGATCCAAAAGCAAGTATGCCTGGCAGTAGTGGAAAGCTTAGCGATAGCAAAAATCAAGAGTATATGGTGAAGCCAAGCTCCGACGGCATGAAGATAACAATCAATAAAACAAGAACAAAAGATTCTTCCAGCAGTAGTTCCAAACTCAATTACAGTAGTTCTAGTTCTAAACAATCATCGCCCCAACTTACTCCACCGAGTCAAGGCTCTCCCAAAACCCATACAGGTTTAAAGCCGGGAGTCATAAGTGGACCAGCTTCTAAAAAGACTCAAGCTATGCAATCCTCTAAATCTGGTAGCGCCACTTCAGGCTCAACACCACCAAAAGCTAACATGAGCCCTTCGGATTCCTCCGGGTCTAGTAACCCCAGTATGCCTAAAGTGCCTTATTCAAAATCATCGAGCACAAGCAGTGCAGGTATAAATTTATCAAAGTCTGGGTCTAAATCTAGTTCTGGTTCCCCAAAAAGCAGCAGCACGGACCTCGCTAAAATAATTAGAGACAGGGAACGAGAAAAGGCTAGAACTAAACTTATGACTAACTCAGAGAAATCTATTTTTTCTTCTAAATCTGAACGCCATTCTAGCCCTAGTGGCTCTAGGGACGAAATAGACGGAGAAAGGTTCAAAAGTTCCAAAGAAGCTAACTTCCTCGTTGAAGGTTTGATCAAGCCACTGGATACCAGTAAGTTTCAAATACCGAAATTGAAAAACCAGAATACCCCAGATAAGAACAGTCCTGCGGCGCAGTATGATCAACGGTCTTTAGTCAACGATTTTGCTCGTACACTCGAACAAAGCAAATACCAGTTTCCGCACTTTGATAACCCAGGAGCCAGAACAGCTGACTCCCTTCAAAAGTCAGCGTATCCCTTAAACGTCCCAAAACCACTACTTAACATGGGCAGCATGAGCCCTAAAACAATACCTGGTAAAAATGATCAATCGGACCGACCCCTAGAATTTTCTAAAGCCATGGCTGATAGTATATCAAAAGGGGAAAGCCCAGTCAGAAATAAGGACGACTCGAAAGATGGTTTTTCGGCATCGTTTCCCATCCTGCCCCTGGATTTTAAAACCGAAATGGCAAAGGGGTTTGCTGCTCCTAAAGGTAGTTCGGAGGACAGAAAAGGCGCTGACTCGTGCATGAAGCCTCCGGCGAGTGGCGCGGTGGCTCGAAGCGGGGCTACGACACCTCAGGAGGCCGCGGAAATGTTACTTGACTTCTCGTCGTCTTCGGGCAGCAAGGTTTCGGGTATGGTGGCCGTGCGGCCGGTGTACCCGTCCTCGCCGGCGCTGGCGCTGCAACTGGCTAAGAGTCCTGCACCTTCTCCGCTAGTGGCGCCCTCACCGCACTCTAACTCGCCCTGCATCACTGACGATGAGCTCATGGACGAAGCGCTCGTGGGCCCGGGCAAATGAGTGCCAGTGTACCCTCCGCCCTTATCTAGTGCGAGATCGCGTGTAACCGCGTGCGAACGAAATCTTGGACACTATTCATATTTTATTGTTTGAAATAAAACTCATTTCCTTGTAGGTATAATTTCATTAATCGATATTTATTTATCAAGTAAATTATAATTCGTAATTTTCTCTCTACTTGTAAACTAGGTACTGATTCTTATTTTTAATGACCTCAGATATTTTTAATGGATAAGGAAATATTATGTGATTCAAGTTTATTTTAGAAATCGAATATCATATTTGTGTCATACTTTACATATATATTGTAAAAAAGACGATTATAAGTCCCATGTATTGTTGTAAACAAAGGAACCACTTTATGCAACTGCCATGAGTATAATACAATTTAGTGTACAATGTTATTCCTAATTTAGATGATGCAGTTATAGAAGGCGACAATTAACAATCAATGTAAATAGATAAATTAATATAATGATGATATTGAAATGATTTTGTTGGTAAGGCAATTGTGCTTATAGATTTTGTAGAAATAAATATAATGAAAATCAATCACTATTTACGTGTATGTTTATTATTCACACATGTCATAATATAATACACTACACAATAAATTATAATAAAATAAATTAAATTAATTTAATCTACGAACATTAATAAAATCTTAGAGAGCTAGGACGATAAAACCTGTAATAGGGATAATAGATGGGAAGTCTCCCGTATGGCGCATACGGATACCTTTGAAATTGTCGTCGTATGGCAAACCGACGCCTCGGCGGTTGTTTGTTTCTTTTTCTAAATAGTGGAATTGGAGCAAATCCGGCAGCAGTTTCCATAATTTCATCTTTTATTCTATCAGCTAGAATGTTATCAATTAGTTGGTTGCCCGGAGAAAGATAATCGTCTTCATCAATTTTAATTTCATTCTGTGTATCGGACATTACTTCTTCTAATGGAGTCACAGTTTCTTCAATCACTATATCGACTTCGCCTCCACCAAATTTGGTGCCATCTCCGCTTAAATCAGGTTTGGGTACAAAGTCTTCAATAATTTCTACTTTGTTTGGTTTCGGATCATTGTCGTATACCGTCAGTGTTGCATCTTCTAACTTCACTTCTGGTTGTGTCTCACTTGTTTCTAATAATGGTGGTTCCTCATTGTTTAAGTTTTCTGGTTTATCAATCGGATTTGCAAGCACACTGACAACCCCCACTATTAATAATAAAATATGCGACTTCATTGTTTCTGAAACACAAAGCGGTATATAAAACTTGCTAACAACACGAGTAACACAAGCTTCAATGTGATTTTTTTCTAGTATCGTAGACTTATATTATAGAGAATCGGGGTCAAAGAAAGGTGTGCGATGACACACAAATTAAATTTGTAAATAAATTCCTCATACAAAGGAAATTTCATAAATAAATAATAATATCTACTTATAAACAAAGAAAATAAACCTTTTTTTCGGATGGGAAATCATCAAATGACTCCTCCCGCCGTGGGTGGGGCGAGAGGGAGTGTCAGACACTTACTGAATAAACCCCATCCATGTTCCTTCCTGAGCCCTTTGTATTCCGGGGCCGCGGTAACTCTTTCAAACATCCCGCAGCCAAAGGAAATAAACCTAACAATGCATCTCTAAAATTGTCAAACTGTAGCTTTTTAATAGCTACCCCACTGCCAAAAAGGCAAACGTCGACTCTAACAACCTTTGAACAAAATATTTAATGACAATTTATTATTTATACTCACCTAATAATATCTTTCGGGGTAGTATACAAAACGTTGCGGTGGATTCATTCTTCTCCGACCCTGATAATTCCGTCTTTGAGCATTAGCTTTCTCGCTGCGCTCTCTGAGCTTTCGCATTGCGAATCGTGGTAAGAATGGATTCTGGGACTCAGCCCCCTCCATCATTTCACCGTTATCGTCCATAGATGTCACACTTTTCGATTCCTCAAGAGGTTTCGAATCCACGAACATTAAGAATACAAATAATGTTAAGCACATTAGCTTTAAACTGAACATCATGCTAACAAAAAGTTGACTTAGTAAGATTGAAGGAGCTAACTGAAGCTACGGTGGCTAATCCCTTTATATCCAACTTCGGCAGCATGTTCATGTTTTATAGGGACGTTAATTAACGACAGATGACACACATCTGGTGCATTTGTTTACCCTATGAACGAATTTGAGGAATTGTAACGGGTCATACGGTCGCTTCCAATTAACACGTCCTCGGGTCACATTCATAGGCCGGTGGTGCACAACGGTAAGACCTACATTGTTGTAACGGACAAGCATATGCTCAACTAGTTTCCCTGATTTGACGTAATATTGTATTTATTTTTACAAACCACTTTCCATGTATTGAGTTCAAACAAATTTTAAAACCTGACTCATGAGCAAATATCCATAACAATCAATGTGACACACTTTTGAATCACAATATTACAGTAGGTATCTACAGTGTTGTATTATCATCATTATGCCATTATGAATTGAAACACATTCAGTATGTTAACAATAATAAAAAAGTTGCAATTCCAGTCATACCTAATATTCAAATTACATATTATTGAATGAATAAAATTTGGAACGTCACAACAGGCGTGGCTGCCTACTAGTTTAATAAAAACAAACAAATAAAACTTATACTATAAACTTGTTTAAATGCGTAGCTACGCTACATATAGGCCAGCGTAAGTAAACACACAAGTGGTACACTAAGACCGATGTATCTTGGCGAGCCTGAAGTTAGCTGTTAGTCTGCGCAATTGATGTTTTAGAAACAAAATTACTGAAAACAAATATACTGCGCAGCTAATCGGCTAACTTCAGGATCGCCAAGATACGCCGGCCGTTCTGTACATGCCTTATAAAATAATTTAGAATAAAAGGCATTCTGTATTGATACAAGTAATGCTAATTGGTTAAGTAGTTATCTGCTACGCTACGTGAGCCGTAGTAGGTGCCTACGTACGTAGAGTAGAGCCCAAGAAAACTAGCAGGGGGACTGGATCAACACGTTTTCTCCGCTTATTGTATCCTGTTTAATACATATTCTGTAGACAAACGGGTGAAAAAAAAACTCGCTTTTCCAGCACCGTGCTATCACAGTAGAAATATTAAATTGTTTACTACCATGGTGCTAGGCTGCAGGCCAAGTACCTATCTCAAATAGGTCTGTAAGTATCCAGCCATATTATAAGCACAGAATGGACAGATAAGTACTCCGATGCATTAATGTGAAGGATAGGACTGTCAATCTTACGATGATCGATATTTAATTAAATCATACGCACTATGAATTTGAACACACGATGGTTTACATATCAGTCATTGTCAAGGTGGCTGTGAGTCATGAGGTCATTATGTCGCCGTGTAAACAACTATAAAACAGCGATCAAGTACTGAACCTAAACAAATATGAAATTCTTGAAATTTTAACATAATATCGACATTAAAATTGTTTGCACAACACTTTGCAATAAACATAATTTAAATTGTAATCTTTCGTACGCAGTAGGTACCTATAGGTGTCGTTGAAAAGATTGCGTCAATATTTAAATATAGTTCCATGATTATTAATTGAATTAACTATATTTATTCATGAAAAACAACAGGAAAATATAAATAAAGCTTTGGTTAAGTTATATTCAGAACATCTGTTGTCATTTTAGCGTGGGGGCGTGATGTAGGTCTGTAAGTAGAATTATATCATTACTAGGTACGTTAAAGTTTTCAACTACTATTTTTGGCTCACGATTGAAACAATTTGCAGAATACCTACCTACGAGAGAAACCTAGAAACATATTAATTTTTTAAAACGCAGCTACGTCTTATGCCTATATATCCCAAAAAATGATTAAAAAAAAATCGAGCAAATATCTAAGTATTTTAAAGATTTTTTGTTATTAACTACTTCACGCACCCGGTTAAAAAAGACCTTCCCGAGGGTTCAAGCTAACTCTATATCAAATTTCATCTCAATTGGTTCAGCAGAGTTAGGTACTTTCACATTTTACTAGTAAAGACGTAGTCTTACGATAGTACATAGATGGCAATTAATTCCATGACAGATACCTACAAATCTATTCATTGCATCCTATGCGTTGTAGAAAAAAATCAACAAATGAACGCTGAAATAAAATTCGAAAGAGAGAGTGGCTGCTGTTCTAGTATGAAGTGTTTACGTGATACATGAAATACAGAGAACTGGGACTTATAGGTAGGTAAGTATTGTTAACCTATATCTTGTATATATATACTTGGGTCGCAAATACTCGACAGTTATGACGCCGGCTATGCGGAAATGATAATGTCTACATAGTTAAGATTATCCGTTTGTTGAATATTAAAACAAACATTTCCTTGTTATGGCGAGGCAAAAAAATATCATTGAACTGGTTTCCGCACCCCGAGGTAGAGATGGTTAGAAGTCGCTTAACATTTCAGTAGTATCTACCAAATAAATAAAGAATACTGGAAATCAATCCTAACTTAACTACATAATGCAAACGTTAAAACGGCTGAACTGATTTCGATGATTGACATGGAAGTTAATTAAAACCTGGGGAAGACGGAGGACAGCATTCATTAGCGCGAAGTAGTTACCTCAGGATACGGGTGCGCGTGGAACCGCGGGAAACAGCTAGTACTCTATAATTATAAATAAAAAAAATACCATTATTCAATATCTTTGGATAACAATTTTTAAACCTGTTCAATCAACCAAGTCTGCCACAAGGTTCCATTCTAGGCCCTACGCAATTGTACTCGATTGTATTCAGTTTTTATACATGATATGAGTATTATGCACATATCATGTATAAAAACTGAATGCACGTATTATGTACTTATATAAATATTTCGTCTGTGAATTATGGGTAAGTGCTAATTGATTCCATAGTGGCCCAGTAAACCTTTTCACAGAAAGTTGGTAATGAACTTCTCTAGTATTTTCAGTTTTACTAGCGTTCGTCCGGTATTGTAAACAGGTACTATATATTATTATAATCATCTTCTCTTTAAGCTCAGACCCACAATGATAAATTAATCTCCTAACAAAGCGTTTAAGCAAATACTGCACGACATCTGCCGGAACAATGACGAACTAAATAAGAGACTGACTGTATTGACGCATGTAGGTGTACTGACACACTGAAAACTTCCCCTTCAGTATTAAGATGTCGCTAACTAAATGCGCCTGAAGCTTTCTGGCATTGTGACTCGTCGTGCTTGCATTTCTAAGAATATTGTACGTTAAAAAAAAATTAAGCATTTAATAATATTATAGGTATTTGCATATTTTTTTTGTTAGATAATAGTTTAATAAAGATAGACAAAGTACCTGTAACTGTTGATAATCTCAATGTTCTTACATACCTACGTATCTATGTATAAAGTTCAGCATTAAAATTACAAATCTTCCTTTCAGGCTGAAAAGGCTTTCAGCCATAACTGCACACCTACTACCGTTTCAAATTAGGAAGTACCTACTTATCTAAAAATATATTTATCTGCAATCAGTGTAGGGTAATCAAAGCTCTGTTTTCAATATTAATGCAACTTTGGATAATCCAACTAGATAAACCAGCAAATCACACGTGTTATGCTTGTTATCAGTGTTATCTGAACTGAATATGTGTATACTTGGGATTAACTGTCGATCTGTGTTCGAATCATGGAACATTAAGCTTATGGGTACGTTGTCGGTTTAAGGTTTGCGAAGTTCATTGATTGATGTTGACGTAATTGGCGACGCGCTTAGGCGACTGCTCATGGTGCGCTCGGCACTCGAGCACCGGAGGGCCGAGCACGAGGCACGAGCTCGCTCACTTCAGTCGGTCGGCGCTTCGCCCGCTATTAGTCGTCGGTCGTCGCGGCCATACCGCCTCCGCTTCTCGACCTACACACGCACTATTGATCGCTTCATTCATGTTTTGAAGTATTCTAACGAAGTCACAAAACAAACCGGCCTTTTTGGTGCTATACTGTAAACGTAAATCCAGCATGTTTTTTACGAGACACTAAAACTATATTTTTTTATTAGCATTTTGTCAAAATAAGTGAAAACACTTGAAGAACATTTTTGAACAGTATTATTGTAAGAGTTTTTGTTGTTGGTGAATACAAATCCAACATGAAGGATAAGAAAAAAGGGTAAGTTAATAAACATTAGACTAATTAAATTACAATTTCGACAGTTCACCTATTTCACAAATTAGGTACCACTCATTCGTATCTTCAAAACAACGCGTTCTCACTGAATGAATGCGCTTAGTGAGTTGTTAATTACAGAATGGGCAGGTTTTAATAGACTATTTGCGTTCCGACAGTTAACCTTCTAACTTTTAAAATAGAGTACCTAATACAGTTTAGTTTAGGTCGACAGTTTTAAATCACTTTCATAGTCATAGCTATCACACTGTCGACGTTACTTGGCTCTTTCTTATTTGAAATGCAAATGCAATCAGCGTGTTTGATTTAATTCATTAATTGAATGGATTTCTATATCCTTACTGGGTAGAAACTATTTTATTATTGTAATAAGTAGAATTACGGACCTAGGAAGCTATTGTTATTAATCTTTGTGAATTTCAACGTTCAAAATTATGATAAGGTAATCTATTAAATTAATAGTTTACCCATTTGAGTGATTATTTTTAATTTAGACCTTCAATAGACCTCGAATTATTGACATTTGACATTCTAAGGCGGCGAATGTCAATACGAAAGTGGATACCACTTTAATGTTAATAATAGGTTGCAGTAACAACAGCACTTCAGTTGCGAGAGTGCTTACCTTCTAGCTAGCAGTTTATTATAATAGCAGATAGTAATAACGTGCACAACATATATTCATCTAAGTAGGTAGGTACAAGGTCTATTTCTTTACTATAAAACGCTAGAGTAGCAAAAACGTTAGAAATCGTGAATATTGCGTAAACTTCTGCTAAGTCATTCTCGGTTATCTATATAATATGCAAAAACTTTCTTTTCGTACTAAAAATGTATCATTGAAATATTTAGTTTGTTTGTCTCTAACCAGTGTGTACGTATTCAGCTCTTCAATGGCTGGACGACCTCAAACAATAGCCAGTTGACTTCATAAGCGCATCAGTGGTCGAAACTTGGCCTAATTGAATGTCCTTATTTTTAATAGTTTATACAGTAACTTAATTGCCAAAATCGTTTTAGTTTAACGAACGGAATACATCATTTCGTTTCTAACCTACTTATGCAATATGAAAAGTCTTCTAAAATTCAATAATATCTATATTTTTTATTATTAATTGCAAATGAAAATGCTTACTTTATCAACTTAAATTCTTCGTTGAGACTTGCATAATGTTACGTAAATAGGTTCTAGCGTCTGGTGTAGACGGGTCCTAAGTCCTAACTAACAATCAGACGGTTGGGGCGAGCAGGTAGGCAGATACTCATCTGTTTTTTGTTGTCCTTCGGTTGCTCGGCATTCATGTATAGGTACAGATGTTTGTTAATACATCTAAATAGGTATAATGTTGCGGATCTGCAACAGGAAAATAGCACCTACATATCTGTAAAGCGTAAACGAATCTGTAAATTTGCAATTATTTTTGTGTTATATCTCACTTTTTACGATCGATGTACCTACCTACGTATCATCGTACCTTCCTGCCGTCAGCACATCTCTTTAAGTCTGCGAAAAATTATGAAGGGTGTTGAATATCCCCCCCCCCCCTCCTTCATAGCCTGCGTAATATCTTCATTCGTTCAATATAAAGAATAACAGACAATAATCAATACCGGTACCTACCTTTTGTGGGATTTATCCGCAAAAAAAAAGAAAGCGAAGTCGAAAGAGTCAAAACGTATTGTATCAGTTTCACGTCGCCGTCGCCAGGGCCGCGATCTTACTGGAGTGTTTAAAACTGTTTAAAAACTGGTTTGCTACTATGTAAACAGGTTTGATTAAAAGACACAGTAGGGATACATAACAATAACGCAGGAATAAGTCTACAGCTTAGAAATAATTAACAGATGTTAGTGAACACTGGTCATTTTATTGATTAGTAACCAACCTTTAAGGAAACGCTTCAACGAGGATTTTGCTCTTATCACAATTTGACTAGCTACTTCTCTCTCTTTTACCTGCGTCCCAAGGAAACTTATTAACATACCCAGGTGAAAAGTAGCCTATAACCGCCTATTTTCAAACAAAATTTCACAGTTATGATATTTTACAAAGAACTGCTGTTACCTATTATACGACAAACGACAACCATATGCCATAAACAAGATCTAAAACAAAATTTCTGAAAAGGTATGCAATGAATTCATATATTCTTATCGTGGAGCTCAACTTTAAAGACAATTAAAACTTAAACTAATCTGAGAGATTAAAATTAGTACGGCAGAGCAATATTTCTAGATTTTCCTCTTAAATGCTTCGGGATGGAATAACAGAATCGTAAATGGAGACGCCTCATTGACCTAAAACATTTATAGCTCACCTAGTTTTTGTCCTCGCTAAAGGTCGCCATTAAAGGAAATAGGACAGGAAAAGCAAATTGATAAGATTTAGGAAAAAAGACTTAGATCTATTTTGCATGAAGGTCTCCAAAAATGTTCGTTCAGTGTCCATTCGTTCTTATATCTATTGAGACTCGTGGAATACGTTCAAGCTGTATCAATATAATCGAAATTAAAACGGTAATAACAAAGTTCCGATGATCATTGCATACTAAGCACTATTAAAACCTCTTTGAAGGGCACTCCCCAAAAGTGCAACAATGTAAATAGACGATTTGGCACTGATATAACAATACGTCTATGACCTAATGAGGATCTTTGTTAAACATCGGTCAATGTAATCTAGGTTTAAATCATAACCATTGATGAATGATGACCATGTTACCTACTTTGTAACAGTTGTACCTATTGTATAGTCAAACAAAGCTATTCTGTTTCAGAGTTTTAAAATAAAGTAACTTGTAACAGCATGCCTAATTTTGCTAATAAGTAAAATATTTCGCAATTATATGAAATACCTATCGGAATTGTTCATTGAATTAATATCTGGTATAGTTCCACGTTATTATTATTCGACACTAGCATTAATCAGAAACTTCATCAATATAAAAACTATTGAAAACTTGATTGCATCTAAACGTTACCATGAATAAAAACCGGTCAAGTGCGTGTCGGGCCACGCGCAGTAGGGTTCCGTAGTAGGTCTCAGTTAGTCGACTATAACTCTGTAACCGGTTAAGCCTACTTAGCCGTGATAGTTTTCCTTGTAAGTTCATTACATGTGCTACGTCTGTGATTTTTTTCACATTTCTAGGTACAGCCAATCAAAAGTTAGAGGGGGGGGTAACTTGTATCGAACAAAAAATTTCACTTAAAATCTAGATATTTCACAAATGGCTCGCTTAGCCGAAAAATGATCTTCACACACCCATAATATTTTTGAAAGACCTATCTAACGATACCCCACACGAAGGGGTACGCGAGAAAAAAAATATTCATCCCTACTTTACATGTTTGGGAGCTACCCTAAAATAAAATATTTTTCAAAATTTTATTTTACCACTTTCTCGGCGTTATTAATATACATATTCATACCAAATTTCAGCTTTCTAATAACAAAAACCACGGAGCTATGCCGCGGACAGACAGACAGACAGACAGACAGACAGACAGACAGACAGACAGACGGACAGAGCGAAACTATAAGGGTTCCTTGTCGGACTACGGAACCCTAAAAAGGAAGACACTTGTTGCATCACAATTACATAAAGGTGGCAAAATAAAATGACGTCATTGGAAAATCTTACGCTTAGCATCTCCACATTGCCCTTTTGGATGATATCTAACAATTAATATCCTGACTTATCATAATAAGATATCTAAATAAAAAAACCGGCCAAGTGCGTGTCGGGCCACGCGCAGTAGGGTTCCGTAGTAGAAGTTAGTTAGTCGACTATAGCTCTGTAACCGGTTAAGCCTACTTAGCCGTGATAGTTTTCCTTATAATTTCATTACATGTACTACGTCTGTGATTTTTTTCACATTTCTAGGTACAGCCATTCAAAAGTTAGAGGGGGGGGTAACTCGTATCGAACAAAAAATTTCACTTAAAATCTAGATATTTCGCAAATGGCTCGCTTAACCGAAAAATGGTCTTCACACACCCATAATATTTTTGAAAGACCTATCTAACGATACCCCACACGAAGGGGTACGCGAGAAAAAAAATATTCATCCCTACTTTACATGTTTGGGAGCTACACTAAAAAAAAATATTTTTCAAAATTTTATTTTACCACTTTCTCGGCGTGATCAATATACATATTCATACCAAATTTCAGCTTTCTAATAACAAAAACCACGGAGCTATGCCGCGGACAGACAGACAGACAGACAGACAGACAGACAGACGGACAGAGCGAAACTATAAGGGTTCCTTTTCGGACTACGGAACCCTAAAAAAGGATTCCCAACGTTGACAGGAAAGTACTAAATTATATTAATAGTATCATAGTTTTATTTTATCTTGTAATATTTAGGGTGATTTCTATTAATCCTAATTATTGCTTATTTTTCGCTTCGAATATTTTGGTGGTAGAATAAAAATATAGGAATGTGTAAATTAAGGTATTTCTTCTTAAGATACCTTACATAACCTAGTACTGCACTGAAAGGCCCATCGCCCCACTTTTTCATTAGGTACCTTACCTATTATTTTAAAAATAAATTAACAAAATTCAAAAATTATTTATTCAAATTAGGCTGAAAATCAGCACTTTTTGAACGTCAAATTTACAAAAGACAGCCCCCAAAACGCCCGCCCTTCACCACTTCCTATGTCTTATTGTGTGTAGACCAATATTATATTTCAGCTTTTATCAGTTTCATAGGTAATTGACACTAATACTTTAGAGGTTCCAAATTTCAAGTTAAAAGCAATAATAGTTCCTGTAATAATCAGCTGAGATGAGACAGACAGACAGACATATGAAATGAAACCATTAGGGTTTCTTTTTACCAATCCGGTTTGAAACCCATTTATTTATTAGTTAAGTGAAAAAAAAACCCGACTTCGGTAAAAAAATACTAAATTAATCGCGAAAACCAAGCTGTTCTGTAAACTTAAATAGGTACCTCTACCTATTTGCAGGCCATACCTACTAAGGTGTGCAAATCAAGAATGTATCACATTATCTCACACAATAGATCATAGTCGCCAATGACGGCACCACTAAACTGTTATTGTAAACGTATCGAACCTTATTACGTAATCTGGCTCATTTTCGTTTAGTTACGAGGTATTCAAATGAAATTATTTCAACAATGATCAGTTGCAAAATCTAAACGCAGTTCTGTGTGTGATGCCGTACCTACTTGTTAACAATCTACTCATTCAAAACTTAATGAGAAAATTTTATAGCGCTAAGCGCAGTGTGCTGGTGATATCGGCACGACTGTACCTAGACGCAGATCACGTTTTCCACTTGAATTGTTATGAAATAAATAATGCTGCTAACACTCATCTTCACAGCCACTCCATACCGTACCATACCGATAAGTATTATTGATTTCCTAAGACAAATGGGATATCAACGACGCATGACTTAGGAATTTGTCGGTGTCATTCTCTCTTACCATTGATCGATATCTCTTACACTATGTTACAGCGTCTAACTTAGATGAATTAAAAAAATCAGAGGGAACTTCAAGCACCCGGATAAAAATCTTCATACCAAATTTTAACCACATTGGTTCGGATGCTTTCCCTTGAAAGCGTAACAGAATAACTGACAGAGTTACTTTGGGCTTTAGAATATTAGAAAGTATAACAACACATTAGTGGCTATTGCGTAGCATTCAAACTTTGTGATTGTCTCAAAGCAGACTTTATTTCTCATCCCAGCAGGCCTAGCACGGGGGTGGACAGCCCCGTTTTGTCCACCCTTTGTATTTAGATATCCTGAATCCTGACCAAGAGGATAAAAGCTGGTGACAACTCATTAGTCCACCCCCCGTGCTAGGCCCGCTGTATGGACCCATGACGCGTGTAACGTATGTATTATCGTATTATAGTGTGGAACTATGAACTAAACTTATTCGGTATTCTGCAAAAGTCCTCCAGATTGTTAAATGTCAGCTTTTGTAGGTCTGTAAATGTCAGGGGCGTCATTATATCGATTTTCTTTTCTCCGAAGATAAAGAATGTTGCATCGTGCTTCTTTCGCGTTTCGGTTTTTTGAAAATCACGATAAATCCAACAAGGCTTTGCTCGATTTATTTCTATGGTTTTGGTCTTTCTAAATAATCGAATCTTCATGTTCATCAATAATACTATTGAGCAATAACTCTATCCTACTAATATTATAAATGCGACTGAGATGTATGTCTACTCACCTGCATCCGGTAACACTGGAAACCGACCCTTACATAGTTGGGAAAAGTCTAGGCAGATGATGTTGAGGTTGGGTAGAATTACAAGTTGGGTTACAATTACAATCTCTAGGTAGGTACGTATTTAAAGAGCTATTTATCTTCAGTTGGCTCATAAAGAAGAATTTAGCACCATACCTAAAACACAATTATGATTATAAGTTTATGTACGAAATTATAGGTTTAAGCCATTTGTAGCGTTTGGATATAAAAACGATCATGAGGAATGACAAACGATGCAAACAAACATAACAGCTTTGGGATTTGATGTAGATTGTGGCTAATCGCTCCGCATATAACCATAAGTATACTACGCAACATAGGTGCATGTATGTAGAAGTAATACTTGCAACTAAAAGGTTAAAGGTTACTTAGAGATAAAAGTATTTTTATTTACATTACGCCAGTCGCAGCGCATTACTACGGGAACAAGACGTCGTCAGGACGAAGGGCTTGACCTGTGTTAGTGTCAATAAAATGGTCTTCACCATATTTGGTTTCGCTATACATTTTAAACAAAAATTCAGGGTCATTAGAATACAAAGGTGAGTTGATACATTCTTTAAATACTTATGAAAACAGTGGCTTTGTGTAATTGTTTCAATGAATTGTGTAACAGAGCGCCCATTGAGCAGAAACTCACAGGTATCATTATGATATAGATAGATATTTCCTTGCTTGTTGTTGCCTAGGCATCGAATACATTAAAGCTTTGATACTAAGATATAAGCATCCAAGGTTCAAAACACTTCACGTCTATACAAAGCCATTGGTTGAAATTATTGAAACCTATGTATATTATAATATCAACATGTTTGTTATATAGGCAATTTTATTACTTATTGCCATTCATCAGGTTGATGGTTATTTCAATCGATAATAAATAACTGACATAAAAGTTTGTTGTCTGAAAATGGCTTGTATCTATTTCATGAGCCTATTTAGCTGTATGCACTTTGTCCGTATACACATCATATGTTGCGTTTATCTTACTTCCACAAAATAATTAATTTGCTTCTAATTAGCATGAAAATATGTAGGTAATGGTGTAATTATAATCTTGTAGAGGTACACTAGGCGATCGCGTCAAAGCCATCGTGTCGTAATCAATCAGATGCGCTTCAACTGCCGAACGATTAAATTGGGTTCGACCTGACGGGTTTCTACCCAATTAATTAATATAAGATTGATAAAATAGTAGTATAAATAATTAGGTACACCTATTATATATTATATACTACTTAATTTTTCTTTTATAAAAGGCTATTATCATGATTTTCTCACGATTTTTAATTATATTCGAACAATGGGTATCATTCATCTTACCTATATACCTACCTAATTTAGGTTTGTAGGTACTTGAAATGTTATTTTAAAATAGAACTCTGTTATCTTTATTACCTACACTTCACATACTCAGACATAAAGTCCCTGCTGAGATTTTTTGTTAGTAGGTTGTTTGAAAGAGTTAAGTACCTTTTTTTTGTATGGCTTCTCGCAGGTCAACCTAGAAGGTTATCGACTGCTTAACCGGGCTTGCCTGTGAAGTGCCATAAATCAATAATGAATTTAGGGCCCCCAGCCAAGGCTTGAAAGTGTTACCGCGCCCCCGAAAGAGTTACGTACACATTACCATACTTCGTACCTATAGGCCTGTCGGACAGATTCGCTCTATAACAATGATTGCTCCATAGAGAAGACCCACATACTATTACATATATGCATATATGTAGCTATAATGTTGTACATTGTAATTGTTTCAATATACATATAATATACTTTTTATTTAACAATATGCCAAACGAGTGTGGTTTATTTTAGCACATCACTGTCTCGTCTTGACTTTCATTGTCAAGAGCGCTTTCAATTGTCAAGACAGAAAACAATCGCACATTATCGTCGTAAATACTCTGCGAATGGACACAATATTATACAATCATTCTAAAACGAACATACCTACATAGTATTGTATTGCTAATTTTCTATTTCGTACGTTCCTACCTCACGTGACCACACGTTGAACTTGAATAACCCTTTATCCACGCTTGGCACCGAAATTTCGTGTTTGCAAATAAAAATAAACACACAATAGTTTTTAATACATTATGTCTATTTCGGTTTGTTTTTATAAGATTTGAAAAGTCACCTCAGGCACTTTTTTTCATGACATTTAGATTCAAAAAAATTAGGACTTTCAAGAGATATAATCATCCTAATTACGAAATGAGCTATAACCCTAGTCAGGGCTTTTGTCTATAATCCAAGAATATCGTTGTGTATTAAGTCGAATTTAAACTGTTTAAACTTTAGTTTTTATCATATTTGGTTGGTACTTATTGTGTTAATACTCATGATAACACCTTTTTTTTAACACCGTCGTATGAATCTAAATTTTCTTTTGAACAGTGATGGCGCCCACGAGGCTATGTTGGGCGACGGCCAGGTGCCCCAAATTGTCAGCAAAGAAACGAAGAAAGCTGACGAGTATGAAGCCCTTCAGAGTTTCCTGAGGAGCATCAGTTCCACAGCCACACTACCGCCGTACGTGAAAGGCGAAACTTACTCCTCTACGCGAGGCGTGTTCAACCAGGTAAAAAACATTTATAATACGTAGTTGGGGCTGTATACAGTATACACCTTATAGACATCCAGATTCGAGCGATAGACAAAAGGAGCTTATAACGAGAGTAGAACAAATAACACTGTCCCTTTTAAACTGATCCCCATTCACACCTAAGATTAGAATGACTATCAGGAGGTTTTTCAGGAGGGCCCTGGTCATGCCTTCTAAAGAACAATCGATGAATAGGGACTGTGGACAAAATATAGTCTTAATAGTAATACAGTGAAGACTGAAAAACCATGGAATATTTTCAGTCGTATTGTATCTTGATTGACCTTGAATCGATCGCTACATTTAGTAGATACTTGGTATATTTGAGTTCTAAATAATTCACCCTCGAAAGTCAAACTGTCCTTCAATACAACTACTGCAAGAACCTTCCAGTTTTTTACTCGACCAATTCTTAACAGTTAAAAAGTGCCTGACCATTTAGGTGTAATTGAAATAAATACATTGCCTTGGACTCAATCATTGATTCACCAGAAATGGGTACTTTGAAAAAGGCTCTACCAAAAAACGTATTCGGTTATCTCCACTTTCGTACCGAATCACTCCAAATACGAGTCACGCGGTAATTCTAGGCGTGGGTGCGCGATTTTATTTTTAATCTAGAATAGCTGTTACAAACTTTATAGTAAACAGAAGCAGGGAAGAAGAATTTTACTGTGCGTTAATACCAGTTATACCAAGGAACATTATAGCTACACATACCCATCATGATCATGTATGAGTTTAGCATGACCTGAATTACATAAATTATGCAAGCCAGTTGCGCCAGACGAACTACTCCGGGGTTTACCCGTTGCGGTAAATCCTCATTTCCTTAAGGCAGGAAATTGTTTATAAGAGAATTTAAAAATAATTAGAAGTACTTAGTTCCTACAGGCATAATAATCCTTACTTTATCCTTATCCTAACTATCCTGACTGTCTTTGTGTTTTCTGCTTGTCTGACCGATTCAATTTGATATGTAGATAGATTAAAATTTGAGAAAGGGTTTAGGACTTAGTTTTTAAATCCGGATGCGTGAAGTAGTTCTCTTTGGCTGCGGGTGAAACCGCGGGAAACGGCTAGTTATTCATATCTTGATATTTTTATTTGTGTTAGTTCACAAAGCATTTCATAACTTTTTGTGTCATCGTTCTTCTCCCCTCCAAATTAAAGTCAAACTTAAACGCTGAGATTAAAAAGGCTCTCGTTAATACTAAAGACGGCTAATCGGTAATCTAAGGTAAACTTGCTATGCAAATACTAATCGCGGGCAAATAAAAGCATTATTATACTTTGCTATTTCCACTGTTTGTTGTTTGCCCTGAACTTTGTTACTTATACAAGCATTACCGTAATATTCAGAGCAAAAGGCGCAAAACTTAACGTGTTATCCTAACTTATATTATAATGCGAATGCGAGTTTGTATGTTACGCTTTCATAGTAAAACGACTGAATCGATTCAAATGAAGTTTTTTATGGAGATTAGGACATGCGCGAAGAAGTACCGTAATATCCGAAATAGCTAGTATTAGATATGAAGTGTGTCTTCAATATGGCTGCAAAAACATTATAATCAATCATCTTTTTGTACTCTATGCTTAGACTAGATGAGTTGTCCGCGTTTCTATTAGATAAACAAAAAATGTGAACTTGGACCCCATGGTCCAAGCGTGTTGGCCAAGAAACGTTAACTAAAAACTATACTTACATTTTGATGCATACATACCTAATAATAATAATGAATGTAGGTATATACCTATCATCGTTGTCAAATTGAAATCTGCTATGAGCACTACGCTGACATTTCATCACTTTGAATTTTACGCCTAATTTACAAACCAAACTTTCATATAAAAGAACTGTTATGAGTTTCGAAGCACTATACAAAGTACTAAGAAGCACACGGCAGTTCTTCTTGTTTTTTTTTGCAAGCTTAGTTTTATTTGTCAAAATGTACCCAGCATATTTACTCCGCAAAATGGACATAGCAGATTTTGGTTTAACAACGACGATATGTTAATATGCTAGACACTGTAGTAGGACGGTTCAAAGTCACAATCACCCACTTCGCGAACTCTAAATAGATAATATATATTACCTAACTAAACCGATGGCATTGACCTCAAAGTTGTTTTATTTGCATAAGTAAATTATAGAATATCGCAACACTCGTGAACCAGAGATTTGAGAATGACATTCTAAAATCGTGTTGGTTAATATAGGTATTAATAATGCTTACACCTACTTATAACTGTGAAACAATGAGATGATGTAGGTACCTACTTATTGCTATTGAATCAAGTCGTACGTAAGTACGTAAAATTACGTCAGTGTTTACGTTAAACTACGTTTTGTTACCAAATAGAGTTGTTTTTAAGAATTAAAATAAAAATGTTGTTTGATTAAATGTATTATTGTTTATTTTTTCAATCACTTTTCGTCATTTTGAACTTGAATTACTTATTCGTCATCTTTGAAATACCGTAGAACCAAGAGTTTTCAAATGAAAGAAAGCCTTTCGAACAACAAAAAAATCTAAGTATTGGAAAAAATGTTTTAAATAACTGTGAACAAACGAATTTATGTTAAAGCTATCAGAAGATAAATGTTATGCTATTAAGCGTTAAGTTACTTACATCACAAAATTCAATTGGCTTGTTTTTATTGTTTTGCACTTTGCGATGATGAAGATCCAGGAATAGGTATCTCCTCCTATAAAAGATAATTGCAGTAATTCAAGCAGACGTTGCATTTATAATAAGGTAGGTAGGTATAGCGAGAACCCTGTGGTTGAACGTCCAAAACGGTGACCCTAGGCGCCAGGTGACAGGGGCGACAAAAAGCCAAATGTAAAAAAAAAATCTAATGCAAAATATAGTTTTGATAGTGCCTTGAGAAGTGCTCAGGTAGATCGGCCTTAAAAAAATTGCTATTCTAAATTAGTCCGTAGATCCAAAAACTTTTTCAAACTAAAGGGCGTTGAAAGACAACCTTGCTCAAGGTCTAGAGCTAGCGCTGATGAGGTACTGTAAGATACTGGCAAGAAACTAATACGATTAAAATATATTCTGTTTCTTACTGCTACCATATTATTATCTGTCCATCTTTTCACTAATGTATTCAAGCAAAATTGAAACAAAGCATCATGGTTAGTATGTAAATTGTACCATCAGGTGGAAACAATGAAGTGAGACATTATGAGGAAACCCACCAGCTTGTAGTACAAACTGTGACCATGACTGCTGCTATGCGGATAAACCGAGCCCATATCAATGTGGTTGACTTTCAACACGAATATCTATGTGTGTGTATAAAAACTGCAATCTTTATTCCCCGTTTAACAGCTTTACCTCACCAACAAATTACACTAAATCGATTAAGTTTTTAACAGGTAAATAGTTACAAGACTCTTACCGCCTTATTCATAATAGTAGTGTCAAAAAGCGAAATTATGTCAATGCCATGCATACCTGTGATTTGTGTAATTACTTTTATGATATATGTTGATAATTTTATATTAGTATTTAAGGCTCTGTGTAATTATGCAGTTGGTGTGCTTATTGTTAAATAAATAAACAATAACATCATTCGTCTTTTAAAAAACATCTTTGAGCTACTATGTATGGAACTGTTTTGTCCTCATCTGTCAAGTCTGAAGTTTGACAGAAAGGGACAAAACAGTTCGATAGCTAAAGAGACCTAAAAAGACGAATGGTGTTATTATGGTAATAAGGCGGTTAGGCGGAAAAAAAAAAAGGAAAATAAAATTTAGTATGTGGTAATGATAATCAGTAATAAAAAGTTAAACTTGTGAACTTCTTTTAAAAATTATTTCACTAATAGCTTCAATCTATAGTGCTAAGACGGTACGGGCTAAGAACATGGACGCCGCCACCGGGGGCACAAGTCAAAAGACAAAATTGTGTACAGTTAAACATATTCTAAGATCATTTTCAATGTCCACATGTAACAAGTAAGACGATATGACAGCTCACTGCCATTCACCAAGCATTAGTTAATTAAAAAAGTTCCTTCAAGTTGCTATCGACTCAAGCTTGACAAGGATGAGCAAATGTTGGCAAACTCCGTTTATTCCAATTAAATAAATTGCTTGTTATAGGAACTGACAAGAGCTGAGCCTGACGTGCCTTAGCGATACACGTAACACAAGTATACAGTTTCATAGAGTTTAATTGGATTACAAAGTTGAGGGTCGGAACTGACCAGTGGAACCCAGTATGTGTTTAGAATGTCAGTGTCAAATAGCTGGTTTGAGTGTGGTGCAATATTCAACTATCACCTACTTTACAAATGTACTTTACAAACAGTTCTCGTCTATTTGTGATAAGCAATAGCAGGCCCTGTACTCCAACGATGTCGTTGTCTATGTATATTATATGTCAAAAATCACAGATGACCAACATATTGGTGTCCACGATACCACATACGTTAAAAGGTGTACAAAACTAAATAAAAAGCCAATTAGCTAATTACAGTAAATTTTCCCTTGTCGTTTCTGAACTGGCTTTTTATCTGTACCACGTTTGACCCAAACTAGACCCACTTACCTACATACAAACAGACATTATCACCAAACGGCTGCCTTATCTATCTCACTCCTCTTCAGCGTCACTTCCTGAAACAGACAACTAAACAAACTGTACCTAATAATTGTTAGATAAGGAAGTCACTCAGTTCAGGTTTAATCTCTACCCGACCTTAGATCCGACTCACCTCAAATTAAGGTTAAAATACACAAGTCGTAAGGATGTAAAACTAGAATTTACAATTGTATTTGAAATGTTTTCAATTTAACGTTTACTTAAGAGTTATGATATGAAGGTGTTGATAAAACATTAAAAGAAATTCGTCATCCTTCTACCCTTATCCCAAATTATTTGGGGTCGGCGCACCATGCATTCTCGAGGGTACGCCCTATTCATGCTGCAAAGGCTTTCGGCAAAGTTTTACGACCAGCCGCCTGCCTTAAAACATTAAAAGAAAATTAAAGTTTTTATTAGTAAAAATATCAATCTCTTGAATCACTTTACACCATAATCACTGTAGGCACTCTAAAAATCTATATCGTATAAAAATTCCCAATCCTACATCGGCGTGGCTACGCAAAACATGTGGAAACACCCACATACTAGATATACATACATAGTTACGAATATTCCAACAGGCTGTTGTAGTAAAGTACGACACATAGTCACTGTCTCGAAGTTGTTGGCAGAGCCTGGTAAAATTATGAAATTTGATTATTAGGTAGGTATATAAAAGGTAGTAAAAACCTACAAAGTAAAAATCAAAGGAAAGGAGAAATACCTATTAGTAGATGCCGAGAATGCGTTTTTTTATCTATGGAAATCCACATTCTAGATCGTGACATAATCAATAATAAATCCAAGTTATGTGTATGAAAGATATCGAGATCACTAGATTCCTACTCGATTCACGCATTGATTGAATATTACTGATAACAGTTTTATGAAATAACGCGGTTTAGTTAGCAGTCTTTATAAAATAACGTGATCATTCCAATTTCACTTATTAACTCCATTGATAAGCTATAAATGATGAATCAAACCAAAACATTGTGACATTTAGCTCAATAATAAATATTTGATATCAATTTATTGTTCACACTACTTCACTACTTCTACTACATATTGGATCTTAATAATAAGCGTTAGCTTTATATGTATCTTAAACTGTTTCAGTAGTAGTAGTTAGTGCTATAACGAACACGAAAACAGTAAAAATAACGTTTCACACGGTTTCAGATTATTTCTACCGTGTTACGACTTAAACTACCGGCCGATAAGACCTGCAATATCCGTCTAAAGCATTCCTATGTTGTTTCGGTCTACTTTTTTTTAATTTCAGCTGCCTTCTGAAATTTAACAGACTGCTGAAGTTTATTTTTATTGCAGTGCCTGATAACATGCGCCGTCCTTATTCTGGCGGCGGGGGCTGGTCACCCTATTGGATTCTCAGCCGTCGCCCTGCCACAGCTCAGGATCGAGAACAGCACCATGAGGATAGACGAGGAAATGGGATCCTGGATTGGTAAGTAATATGGCTTTAATATCAAATTTGATAAAGGCAAAAAATACGAGTCATTGTGAAGCTCAATACGAAATGCAACTACTGCACTAAAGACAGTGGTTTCTTAGGAACAATTTCATTATGCTCGTAGATAGAATACCTAATAACTTCTACATCTGTATGAAATATCCAAGAAATCTGTTGAACAATGTAGGTCATGTAAGTAAAAAGTCTAATATGCAACTAAATCCGTCGACGGCTCCCGCAAATACCTACTTCATGCATGATGCTTCAGTTCACGTGAGTTAAATTATAAATGTGGTGTAATAAAACCAGATTACTATTCTTTGACTTTATTTATGTCATCGATTACCTTAGCCAAAATCCTTTTTTTTTTATTATTAACTCTTGCGAAATATTATGCAATGTCGTAAGTGTCGTCATATTAGATCATAAACTATTCAATAACTTAATTTTTGCTTACATGGTAAATGGTAACAGACCAACAAATCTGAATAAGTTACTTTTTAACAAAACCTTCCCACAGGAAAAGACTACACAAAAAAAGCTTTGCTTGAACTGAAATCTTACACAAATCGTAAACAACGCTTCACAGAGCATATAAACACTACGTTTTAAGAGGCGGAACTTAGAACATTAGCTTAAAAGCATTTTATAACCATTTCAAGCCAACCACACAAAAAAATCAGTTCTGCCAACGTAATCAAAATTTTTTGACGCAATGTCATATGTCACCTTGACCGAAAGAAATGTCAAAAATAGAGATGTAAGCGATATTTTTTATCGATATCGACATTTACCAATAATAGGTTTTCATCGATATCGATATTCGCATTTATAAGGTATTCATCGATATCATTATCAAGTAGTTTTTTAAAGAAAAAAAAATATGTGAGATTTATATTATTTTATTATCAATAATGTTTGTTATTAATTAATATATCTGAATAAAAGGACTTAACATACCATTTATGCTGCACTAAGAGTTTAAAAATAAATAGGTTCCCCTACTTAGTTTTTTAATATTTAAATAACATAATTTAAGCCAAAAAAATTATAAAATCAGGTAATCAAATAATCATGTGTTTGGTAATTTCTTAAAATTCAACGTATAAAAACGCTTTTAAAGGTAATTTTTTTTTTGCTTTAGAAATTACGGTTTATTGGGCGTGAGTAGGCTGGAAGTTTGTTCATACACACGGCGCGACGCCGTGCCATAGTGCCGCCATTGATAATGGA
Organism: Pyrrhia umbra; assembly: GCA_963891755.1. Lineage (NCBI taxonomy): Eukaryota > Metazoa > Arthropoda > Insecta > Lepidoptera > Noctuidae > Pyrrhia > Pyrrhia umbra. The sequence continues at coordinate 6,255,510 of OY982930.1, forward strand.
AAAACGATGAAAAAGGCCTGAAACCATTCCTTAGGGAATCTCTAGCACCATTTTGATACAGAATCCGGACTGCTCCATTCTGTAAAATAAACATAGGTACTTTCAATATCAGTGGCATGCTTAATTTTATTACTTACTAGATGACCCAGAGAACTTCGTACAGCCTCATAAATTGTTTCGAGGTTTAAACAGTTACACTCAGTTGCAACAAAAAAATATGCGGTTACTTATACGTGAAACGGAAGAACTGTCATTTAAGATCTGTCAAAATGGAGGATAAAATAAGCTAATTATTATTGATACATCTTATGTTTTGAGATTTCTTTTTATTCTTAAAAGTAAAAAGTATAAATGATAAAAAGTTTTTTGTAACCGGTGATAAGCCTGCTATTTTGGGGTCAAGACAAATTTAGCAAATCAAAGAGCATATAAATAGGTATAGCTGTTCTTTTGTTATAAACGAAGTAGTTTGTGTATGCGTAAACATGTATAATAATGCTCTGCTAAATTATAAATCCGAAACTCTTTAAAAATGATAGAATGGCTGAACCAATTTAGATGAAGTTTTCTATTGAGATAGTATTAGGACATAGGATTGTTTTGGATTGTCCCTCCAGGATGCAGGTGATCTTTTTTATAAATAAAAATGCGTGTTTATATGTTTGTCCTCTATGCATTCCTAAATCATTGACCCGACTATGATAAACCTTGTACGGGTTCTCCTGTGTACTCCTGTGAAGGTTTCTAACCCAAAATAGTTGCATTGCAACGCATGGTGGGTGCAGCTTATATTGTAAATGCGAATGTGAATATTATTTATGAGATTTTTACGAAAAAAAAATGATCGCCGATTCAGATGAAATTTGGTATGGAGACTGCTAGAACACTGATGAGGACGAGGAAATGGTGTAGTTTTTATCCGGCTGCGTAGTTTCCGAGAACGCGGGTGAAACCGCGGAAAACTGCTAGTTGAGCTTTTAGTTTGCCAAAGCCTATATTTTGTATTTTCTGAATAGGTACTTCCTATAAAATAAAAGTGTTTGGTTTAAACATAGTTATATTTTAAACTACTAGTGCTATGCACGAATAAGACAGTATTTCACAAGACTGTCTGTCCAACTGTCAATAAATAATACAAATTGTTTTTACCTTCTTAATGGAAGTTTCTGTATAAATTCTTTTTCTCTCCTCAATAACCAAAAATCATGATAGCTCAGCTCTCCTTGGGGCGTTGCCTGACATCAAATAGTCTGTTAACTCCTTGTATATAATCGTCTAAAAAACGCGCTGTAAGTACTCTGAAACAACTAGTTAGATTGAAACAAAAAATCTGCTAAATACATAAAATAAGCATAAATATTAGATTAATATTGGGTCAATTTTAACAGACTTCATAAAAAATAAGATTATAAATTTAACCCTGCCCATATGTTTGTAATATTATTGTTATTTAATAATCTATAAATATAATAATATGCATATAATGTTAGTTTACAAGAGCTTCTAAAAAGTGTTTAATTTCACAATTATTGTATCATCTGCCTAGCCTTTTGTCAACTGTGTTAAGGTCGGCTTCCAGCCTAACTGGATACAACTAAGTACCAGTGTTTTACATCGAGCAACTGCCTATCTGACCTCCAGAACCCAGCTACCAGGTAACACGACACCCCTTGGTACTAGACTTTGTGGCTTTTGACTAAAGAATTTCAAATGACAACTGGTACCAACGGCTTACCGTGCATTCTGAGGGCATGGAGGAGTCGGTATGACAAAGGTGCCGATTCACGGAACGACTGCGCCATCGTATGCCAGGTAATTAAAGACAATAGAAATCAATTGTGTCTCGCGCGGATCTACGCTTCGGGCATACAAGAGATTAATCCTTAATCGATCGACCCGTAAATTCACAATTGTGTGTATAAATATGTTTTTTGCAGTTTTGCAATTAAGTTGGATTGTGTCCATTCCATTTTTTTATTTACTTACAATAATTCCACAAGAGAACAGTGAAAATTTCAAAATCGATTTAGTATTTACCAAGATATGTACAAAAGGGCATTCCGATCGCTGAAAAAACACGTCTCTCATTTTGTTGTTGTGGAAAAGTGGTATGAATACACACTTGAATCCACGCAGATACTCGACCATGACACTGAAAAATAAAAATAAACTTTTTACTTAAAAACTTTGAAAGAATAAGAAAATTGTTTCTGCTACAATATCGCTCTAGAAGTTTAGTCTATGTCTAACAATAATCACTACATAGTATAAAACAAAGTTGCTTTTTCTGTCCCTATATCCCTATGTATGCTTAAATCTTTAAAACTACGCAACGGATTTTGATGCGGTTTTTTTTAATAGATATGAGGAAGGTTTATATGTATAATACATGCATATTATAGTAGAGAAAAGCCGAGAGAATTTAAAGATTTGTAATGTGATGTCGTAACAAACATATTTTTCTGCGCTTACATTGCAAACGCTGGCTAAACCTTACGAGATAGATCAAATTTATGTACTACGGAATTGTATATCTTAAAAAGATGAATAAAAAAGTCCGCGACAGCATATGTTTATCTCCTAAGGATAACCCACAGTAAGCATTTTTATCTTTTACATATTACAAAAAAAATATGTGTTATTTACCAAGCTATTTTAAACGATACAGTATCATTCCTTGTCCAATTAAATACGTTGTGCATTTCATGTCGACCAAAATTGCCCTTTACAGCCTGTGATTTAAATGAGTATTTTCGAAGATATTACAGATTTAAAAATTGCGGGACGTAGCATTTGCGGCGGTACCGGCCGGCCGGGGTAGTACTGTAGTGTATTTAGTATCAGCATTGTACCCGTGCGAAGCCGGGGCGGGTCGCTAGTCTTCTATATTTCAAGTGTTTTAGATGTTGGTTGTATGTTGGTTTTTGCTTCCCTTGTTTTTGCGCCTTTTTATGTATGTCAGCAATGGTTTTCTCTTTCATTAGCTTTTTTTTCTCTTCTTTGCAAGTTAATCATTTCGAACTGCAAAATCTGTGAATTAAAAAAAAACACAAAGCAACAAACTTCTCAACAACACATAGTACAGATTTGATAATTGTGCTCCACTGTATGATCCTCACAGTGTCGACACCCCGACGTAAAGGAACAGGACAGGAACCTCCCAAAATATCCATGTCATTTTGGGGTACCATGCAATGCACTGGGCGTACGGGTAATCTTGATGATTAGGAAAAGTTGGAGAACGGAGAATTATGTCCGAATGTATGTTTAATGTTATATCTATAAGACATCGCGTGCCAACATATTCCTAACAGTTAGGTGTAATACAAACGATCCTTACTCAGGTCCATCCGAATACATTTAAATGTTTGGCCTTGTGATCTGTTAATTAGCAAAGGGAATTCTAGATTCTTAATTTCTGAAGTGTGAAAAAGAATGAATTCAATGCAAAGCGCAAATTTTTTTGGCGTTTAATTATTCCACTGTTATGTATGAAAAGAGGTAATTTTTATACATAGAATGCATGAGCATTAATCACAATGCTTACTAAAGTGGAATAACATTTACATATGGTGACTTGAAAGCGCTTACTTTTAACAAATTCGTAAGTTAATTCTTGAAGCCGTTAAGGTGAAAGATATTAACTAAAAAAACCGGCCAAGTGCGAGTCGGACTCACGCACCGAGGGTTCCGACCATTGGAAAGAAAAAATACGCAATAAAGTCGCAATTATCTTGTTTTTTTCCGACCGCATAATTAAATTTGTTTGCAGAGAAAAATTGCTGATTACTTAAAAACTACCTGCTAGATCTCGTTCAAACCAATTTTCAATGGAAGTTTGCATGGTAATCTACATCATATATTTTTTTTAGTTTTATCATTCTCTTATTTTAGAAGTGACGGGGGGGGGGGACACACATTTTACCACTTTGGAAGTGCCTCTCGCGCAAACTATTCAGTTTAGAAAAAAATGATATTAGAAACCTCAATATCATTTTTGAAGACCTATCCATAGATACCTCACACGTATGAGTTTGATGAAAATAAAATTTTTGAGTTTCAGTTCTAAGTATGGGGACCCCCAAAATTTATTGCTTTTTTTCTATATTTGTGTCAAAATCTTAAAGCGGTTCCCAGAATACATCTACTTACCAAATTTCAACAGTATACTTCTTATAGTTTCTGAAAAAAATGGCTGTGACATACGGACGGACAGACAGACAGACATGACGAATCTATGAGGGTTCCGTTTTTGCCATTTGGCTACGGAACCCTAAAAAGAAGTTTTTATGTCAAAGATTGTAATGATAGCGAAAATGCATAATTATAAAAACTTGATAAGGCCATCCGATTACAAACTTATTTCAATGCCTCACTGCTCATTCCCCATAATAATTAGCGTAATGATTTGTAGCCTAAAGCTTGACTCAATACATAACAACATTTTTTGGTGAATTTCAAGTAAAACTGTTCAGACGTTTTCGCGTAAAGTTAAAACATATTTTTATTCTTACAAACTTAAAATTAAAATTTTTCACCCTTGGGCTAAAATGTTGAAAAACTGTGAAACACGTATTTAATTATTTTCATTTTGCAGTGTTTCTACAAAATTTGAGTTTAATTGAATCAAAAATAAAACTTACTCCATACAAACTTACTAATAAAATAGGGTTTTAATATACTTAGTGTTGGAATTTTAAAAAAATATTTCTTATTACTTGTCTACACAATAAAAGGCACGTCCTGTCCAAATTTCATTACTCTAGGTCCAGCCGTTTCGGCTCTGCGTTGATGAGTCAGTCATTCAGTGTATGAGGTTGTCATTTTATACATATAATAGTATAGACTAGTACTTTGACCGCATTTATTTCGGGGTTTCCCACGCAGCAACATACAGCGCCATTCATGTGTTGAGACTTGAAATAAAGCGTGGTCTAGAGTTATATTCTAAATTTTAATACAACCAAAATATTTAAACATTTATACTTATGGATAGCTAATTTCGCCACCTCCGGAAAAAGGAGAAAAGAAAGGTTGAAAGGTACTAAAACGACCTATTCACTAGTTACATAAATAACAGAACATGCGTCCTAGATTATGGTGAATAAGGCCCAAGTTCACGGACAAGATAACGGTCCGATCAACCTAAAACAGCTGTTTAGCATAAATTCAAACTTCTACCATACGATAGATAATCTATCATTTGAGTTTTTTATTCCTAAAATGGTCGATTACCAATTCGGGGTTGGACAAGAAGTGGATAACACGAACTTTCCCGCGTCATGGTTAAAAAAGTTTTTATTTAACGGGGCGATTAGGTAACCACCTGTCGGTGAACTTGGCCCTTAATCACTTAAAAATGCACAGTACTTAAATAATTATGTCGAAACTAATTTTAAGTACATCCTAGTATAAATAAATGTTTCCATTAAATAAATTAAAATTAATTACAACAACATTATTAAGTAAAGTAACAATTGGTCGCTACAAGTCGCTTAAGCGTTATCTATTTTTTGTAGTACGCTTCTGACAAGGGCATTGAAGAGAATTTTAAGTGTTGATGTGGACCGAAACACTGCGCAAGTTCTTTTCATGAAACCCAAAATTTTTGACGACTTGGCCATGATCGAATCAAAGTGATTGATGAACGTTAGTTTACTGCCCAGTTGGATACCCAAGTTTTACACATATACTTTAGTCAAAGTGACGAAACTATAGCAGTTATACTGCTTCCCAACCAATCAACTTTTTGTGGATAGTGACGATAACTTTATAATTATGTACATAACATCTTAATTATGTATAACATCTTAATTATGTATCATCAATCGCTTTCGCAGCGCACGCCTAATAATGACTTTTATAGACAAACTAGCTGACCCGGCGAAATTCGTCCCGCCTAACAGTGGATTCTTTATTTTTTTATTTTTCTAAAATAAACGTAGCCTAAGTTAATCCTTATTACATCAGCTACCTGCCAATAAAAGTCCCGTCAAAATCGGTCCAGCCATTTCAGAGATTAGCCGGAACAAACAAACAGACAAAAATTGTAAAAATGTTATTTTGGTGTATGTACCGTGTATATATTCATGTAGTAAAAAAACCGGCCAAGTGCGTGTCGGGCCACGCGCAGTAGGGTTCCGTAGTAGGTCTCAGTTAGTCGACTATAACTCTGTAACCGGTTAAGCCTACTTAGCCGTGATAGTTTTCTTTGTAAGTTCATTACATGTGCTACGTCTGTGATTTTTTTCACATTTCTAGGTATAGCCATTCAAAAGTTAGAAGGGGGGGATGCTCGTATGGAACAAAAATTTTCTCTTAAAAGCTAGATATTTCGCAAATGACTCGCTTAACCGAAAAATGGCCTTCACACACCCATAATATTTTTGAAAGACCTATCTAACGATACCCCACACGGGTACCCCCCAAGGGGTAAAAAAAATATTCATCCCTACTTTACATGTTTGGGAGCTACCCTAAAAAATATATTTTTCAAAGTTTTATTTTACTACATTCTCGGCGTGATCAATATACATATTCATACCAAATTTCAGCTTTCTAGTAACAAGAACCACGGAGCTATGTCGCGGACAGACGGACATGGCGAAACTATAAGGGTTCCTTGTCGGACTAGGAAACCCTAAAAACGGTTATTTCAATATTACAAACAGACACTCCAATTTTATTTATATGTATAGATGTTGGATTCCTTCATACCATAGATAATGTAAAGCTACATTATGTCTATTGGTGAAATAAATTTTTAATCAGTCAGTATTTATGTTTACTTGTTACAAACAAAAACCAAATCTATACATGATTTGTTTTTTTTTATATTTTAGATTTCGATAATATTAAATTAATATATAATGATATTAATTTACATACCAGAATTCAATTCCTGGAGATTTCCCTTATCAGTAGCAGGTTAAATTGGTTCTGTAATAAACGAAAAATATAATAAAAAATATATAAATATATATAAGTACTACATACTGCTTTCAACTTGTCCTTTAGAATTGTTTCACTTTTATCTTATAAAAAAAACTGTTTACAGTAAATTTTTTGAACAATGTTTTTGTAAAATATTCCAATTCATGAGCTTGCATAAAACCAAAAGTTTGTAATAATATGTATGTAGTGGGCTGCAATATTGTTTAACTATTCTTGTAACATTTTATATTGTAGCTGTTTATTGTCCCATGATGAATAAAATAAAATTAAATAAAAAAAAAAGAAACATTACAGCAGAGATAATTGTGGCTTTCCATGAACCTGATAATGTGTCTTATTGAGATATGAAGTATAGATATAATCATGAAGTTGAAGTGTATACCTGGTTCTGTGCGTTGAAATATATGTTGCGGAAATTCTTCCAATTGCCCGTCAGTAAGAGGTGGGGCCATCAAATTTAAAGTTGGGATTGCATGTTGTTTCAGTTGATTTCCCTTTTTATTAAAATCTTTCTTTCCAAAGTGATTAGCACATAAATTTCTCTGATCATGTAGTTTTTCTATTGGTAGATGCACAAGTTCTTCATTACCTTTAAGCCACTCACGACAACTGAAAGGCACAAAATATAATTTCAAACTAACATTCTTCATGACCTTATATTAAAGTTAAATATGAACTCATTTCATACAACTAGTCTAATTGACAGAATTTAAATGATTATTCATTTTGAATAAATTTTGTTTTTTACTTTCTGGATGAAATGAAATTCCAGTTTAAGATCATACTAGCTGTTTTCCACAGTTTCACCCATATTCCAAAGGAAGAACTCCCAGATAAAAAGCCTATTTACCGTCTCAAGGGTACCCTCTATTTCTGTATTAAATTGGTTCAGCCATTTCACTGTGAAAAAATAACAAATAAACAAACTCACTTTCGCGTTTTTAACATTAGTTATTACTTTGTGATTGTGATATTGAAGTAAATTAATGGGTTTCCAAAATAATGTTAGAATAACAAGTTGAAAACAAACAACACAAATAATGTGTTGAAAACCAAATTAGGTTTATTTACTTTTATAATGACATTCAATCAAAATAAACTAGGATAGTCTCATGCATTTCATATTATGGGCAACCTATTCACACTTTAGTATTAGACACAAAATAGAGAAAATGTATTAATATTATGTTTCAGACTGATTGAATTAAGTATTATAACTAGTAATATTATTATTAACTTTATTTGAAATAAGCCTTTTCAAATAAATTAATTTGTTTTTGTTGAAGATATTGCAGGATTCAATGTATCTTCTTATCAAATTTCATCTTAATCGGTTCAGCTACTTTAAGCGCATATTACACTATTCAATTTGTAGGAATTCGAAAGATGTAGGTTATCAAAGTTAGAACAGTCAGATTCCAATTTAGTGAGATCAGAAGGTTTGTTAACGATTAACGTGAATATGATCGCATTACTTCATTTTACAATGTAGATAAGTAGAACTTTTCTACTGGAAATCGTCTGTAGGATTTAAAATTCAATTTTGTCTAGTGTGATCATTAGCTTCCAACTTCCTAATTAGAGTATTCCTAGTTAGATTCTACAAATCGATTAGTTTACGCTGAAAGCGTATTAGACAGACATACTTCGTCATCAGTTCCAGTTAATGTGGAAGTTGAAACATTTACTTTCTAAAAAATCCGCCCCAAAGATGACCTACCGACCAGCGCCCTATCCTATCTAGTACTCTACTACCTGTATAAACTTATAATAGTAAAAAGTAAATAGATTAAAGGTTGAATAATGATAGCCTCCACGACGCATAAGTAGGTACCTATTTATAAGAGTGCACTGAAATAAGCTGAAGACTAAAGTAGTCTGACTAACTGCTAACTTGTAAGCTAAAGATCTTAAAATTAACTTATGTTTTATGTAATTCTAATTATTATAACAATAGTTACTTACCGGTTTGGATCCAATGAGAATCTTGAAAAAAGCAACTTGTTTTCTGAACGCCCCTCCTGGATACCACAAATTTCGCATCTTCTATGACCTTTGCCCATGATGGTTCACAATCACACAAAAATCTAAAAGAATCTGAACAAAATTAATAATTAACAATAATCTCAATGAGAAAATCAAAATTTGAAAATCAAGACAGTTTTTTTGAATGATGTGGTGTTGCCACAGTGATATTCTGATTCCTTCTCTGCTTAGAAAAATAGATAAGCAGAACTTTACTAACATTTATATTAATTGAAATCAAACATTCACAAACCAAATTTTGAATTAGAATATTACAAAACTATTATCAAAGAATAATAGAAGCATGCTGATCCAAGATTTAAGATAAAAGAGTTATGAATACTTTGTACCAATATTACTAAGAATTTTAAGTGGCAGCATTTCGTACTGTGATGTTGGTAACAGGTTTTAGTTTGTTTAGGTGGTAATACAATGGTTAACAAATCCATACAAAAGTTTTAATGTTCGAAGTTTCGCGAGACTGCAACGCTTTATCTATGACTTTTCCATAAACTAAGATTTTTTCCTCAACGGACTTTCCCTATATGATGAAACTAATAGATTTATTTTATTTGACGAATAAATAAGTAGTACCTACTTGAGCAAGTTAGCATTATTACGTTCAAATGACGAGCAGATTTTTACAGACACGTTATGTAAATCAAACAGAACGTACCTTAATATATTTCGGCAGATCTTTATAAGGCAGAAGTGAGCAAGTTTTTCCCATGTAGGTAGGTTGGGCAAAACTAGTAATTCAGCATTACAAACAATGAACAGTGTCTCTTTTAGCAGCTATAATAATATTTTAGAACCCAGATAATGTAAATACCTGCGGCTTTAATATATTTTTCTCACATTACATTATACAAGTTTTATATAAAGTCATAATGACTTCAGTTTATGTAACTACACATGATTGATGTAATTTATTCATCTATTTTTAACAAAACAACATTCAACAATTATATGTGGAGAATAATCGTCTGTTTTTCTTACGAAGACCTGTGTTTACGACTCTACTAGTTCCTTAATTTGCTTAAACTTGGTATTAGATTTTTAGTTTCTAGTTACCTAAACATCTTATAGTCTCAACCAATTGATTTTAAGAAAAATGTATACAAAATCATAACCTATTTTGTTATAAATTTCCCATTCATATAAATAAAACTGCATTAAATGAATGGTGATGTAGGTATAGAGCACGTAATTGACATAAATGCGTCATCCTTACGCCACTTTGTTCATTTCTGTGGCATAATTAGAACAAAATAGGTTACGACTTTGATTACATTTTTCTTACAATGAATTGGTAGAGACTATAGTGTAGTCCACTAAACAAAAAGACAATACTTACAGACCAAATGAGTTAGCACTAATACAATATCCACCTATGCAGGTAATCCAATTAACAGTAGATCACTATCAACTTGTTTGCCGAAAGATAATACGAAAACCACTATTAAGACTTTATTGAATTTGCAAACGTTTTGCAACTTTATATACTTACTTCAAAACGTTATCTTCACCTTAAGATAATGCCTATTAAGTAGATAGTAAAATAAGTTTATTTTTAATTATACCTAGGTTGACCTACACGTAAACTCCAAGCTGTTGCTGCTGTTGATATTTCTAAAGAAATAGTTTCTGGAAGCTTATGATAAGCAAATTAAAAGCGAGCCCATGAAATCTTGGTACTGTCCGTTAGTGAGCGTGAGTATTAATGTATAAAAATTCACCCAATACTCATAGAAACCAGCTATGTCAGGTTTTGAAAATTGAGGAGATAGGTATATTTCTTATCTACAGATTATCATAGTTTGCAGGCGGGCCAGGCAGGCTTTGTAAACGTTTCTGCTGGGCGTGCAATGAATTTAATCATAGCATCGTTAAAAAAGTCCATATCATCCAAACATACTGTGAGCAACCAAAAGTCCGATTCGTATTATTTTAATTAATTTTGCGAATTTATTGATCTTGTGAGCTTTTCATCATAACATTCTTATGCACCTAGCTTTTTTCAAGATGCCTTTATTCATATTATTAAGTGATAGGTACTCAAAGTCATCGAACAAGATAAATAAGACAATTATTTACTCAAAACATTAGGTACTCACGGTTTAAGCATCAGTCATGTTTAACCAATACCGCCCAACCATAGTGCAGATAATTCGGAATATCTGATCTATTTGCGACTAAATTGTTCTCATTAACGAACATTTACTTACACCTTAAATAATTAATTATCCGGTCATATTTTGCAATTCGTCATGGCCGCATGATAGTTAATTTAAAACCAAGGTACGACACAGGTCATTACGCATGAACTAAAAAAACTTATTTGCCAAGGTGCAAACTGGCAGAATCAACTTCCCGAATTAAAGTTCTTCACCATCATCATGAAAAACAACGTTAATTAATAGAAGCTTTATTTACGGATGAATAGTTTGGGTTTTATACCTACATGGTGAGGTATATCATATTATGTAACTTTCATATTTCAAAATAATTAATCGTGCATGGGTGATATTTTTTTAACTTTATTATTAATTTGTTACATTTTTATTATGTTACAAGCTGTTTCCCGCGGTCTCACCCGCATCCTGAGGGAACTGAAAAAAGAAAAATAAATATGTATACTTTTTCCTGAAACTTTCTTTTCTTTCTTCAGGAACACTCTGTGATCAGTATTTTGCCACCAGTTATTTTCTCTTTTTTGGAAGAATCTAAGTATATTCAGATATATATAAACCGGTATTAGAATATATACATATTTTATATACAAAACTACTGAACCGATGTTGATCAATGGCCGAGTAACAAACCCACAAAAAGAATCTTCTCTTTTTTTAAGTAGGTTAAAGAACATTAAAGGATTGCTGCGTCCTATGTCTACTACTTATTTGCATGGTGGTAATGAATGAGATTGATGATATTTTGCGAATGAATTTGCAGTAAATGAAATGAAGTCGTGAATCGCGGGCAATGTTCACGCACGGCACGTGTTGTACTGTAAACAGTATCGGAAGCCGTTACGTGACACCGTCACTTAACACATACCAAAGTCCGAGCACCTCTTGTTAATTATGGCATGAAAAACTATTAGTAGTTTCTGGCATAAAATGCCCATTTTGGCAGCTCGAGGCTTGGTACTTGTTTAACATAAGTACTCGTTTTTAAGATACGAGTACCTATGGATTATTAAACAAAAAAGATTTTCGATGAAATGTAATTTGTATTTTTTAATCTTAATCTACATATAATCATAGTCGAATTTCAGTAAATAGATTTGCATGTCATGAAAATCTAAACAACTGTCCTTTGTAATTATTAAAACAAACACTATTTTAATTGGCTTAGACAGGAAAAATTAACGCTCATTAATTGACAACAATTGACTAAGAATTATGATGAAGTTGAAAAAACGTGTCCGCAATTACACTATTAATAGTTTATTACTCAGAGGTAGGTACATCTTTATTCACTAAAATTAAATTAAAAATTAAACTTTGTACAAAAATATAATAACTACCTACTGAAAATTTAGTTTATTTTGTTTTTCATAAAGGAGGTAGGTATGCACCTATGTCTGTAACTGGCCATGATGGTTCATATCCACTTCCGATCTTAGTCCAGTCTTAGGAAGTTCTTATTATAATACCTCGAGAACACAATAAATAAGTGTTTTTATTATGATGCGATCAACACGTTTTCATAAACTATGAACTAGACTTTGCTAGTAAACAAACATATTGTTGATTTGTATTTACAAAGTAACGTGTTGGTTGTTTTTACAAAGTTGAAAACATCACACTACTCGTTCCACGTGTTTTATTTTATTTTACTTATCAAGGGATATTAAACTTGCTTTATCCCCAACCACATGATAACATCCCTCCATTTAAATAATATATAAAATGCTAAATATTAGTCCAACAAATGCTCTTGAGCCTCGTTTGTTGAAATCAACCATGTACTTCGACAAAAAAAATAGCTAAGGACAGCAGATATGACAATTACTGCTGACTTAATTTTTAATAGCTAATTTGAGCTAGAACCTTACCACTTGGTTGCAACGTGCAATACTTTATCATTGATCACGTTGAGTGAAATGTGCCACCATGCCACGGGCCACGGGTCATGTCATCACCTACAGAATCATTCACGTCACTTATATCTTTAATCCTAAACCCTCTGACTGTCAGTTACCTACACTGCTGAAACAGACAAGTTTATCAAAAACCGGTAAAAACTGCTTTGTATACACCTCTGTACATTATCAGGAGAGCCTATTTACTTCTAAACAGAAATCTGGGCCTGTACCACCACGTGTTTTTGCAATCACTATTCAAGTTTGAGAGCGTGACACAGCTACCTAACGTGGTATAGCTCCGTCTCTTTTTCATAACGAAAATAATCTTGTTTTGGCACATCGTAGTAAGGCCCCTGGTACTACACTTATAATGAATGCGTTTATTTGTGTTTTATTATAATTTCGCACTAATTTATGAATGGTTGACATGTTTTTACTAACTTATTAGTACCTGTAAAGGTTCCAACTATTCAAACGGCAAAATTACTTACATCTATGTCATGTCGTGAGGTAGACCATTACAACGATAATTACGCTCAAATGCTTTAACTTGTAATTTAACTCTCCAGAAGATTGCAATCCATCATAATGACTCCGAATAGGATTGTGTAACATGTTAACACAAGTTTTACTGAATCCTTAGATACCTTCTATCTTTAGATCCTTAGATAGGATAAAATGCTAACTAATAATATAAACGGTGATACTGATGAGCGGATTTTGGGACCCTGGCTGAAGACTGTATGAGCTAAGGTTTTAGGACGGTTGTTTTTATCCGGAATGGTTAAGTTGTTCCTACGGGACAATTCCCTGATGTTTGATACTCGGAATAAATGAATAACATCTTAAATGAAAATAAATCGTAAATCTAATTTTCATTGCCACACGTCCACGTACGGCCATAAATTTTCATTTGCTATTTCCATCATACAGGTATTTACCGATAAAGGTGATAAAATTCTCAAATTAAAACGCCAATCAATCACCATAAATAACAATGTTCAATTTGCATTCAATTTGCATGTCTTTAGATTTGATATGCTCTTGTTTTTTCCTTGGAAACAGCGCAGGCGTCATTGATAAGCTTCGGTACCAATTACAATTGTTTCGTGCACAATCCTTACTCGACAAAGCAAACATTCAACTAACTGCATGTTGATAAACGTTTAAAACATCACGGGTATTTGGGTTTAAGAGTTCAAGAAGACATATCAATGAAGACCGCTCGCGGTATATACAGAAATCAAAAACGTTATCAAAGTAATGCTAACGTTTTAAGGCGTTCAATCTGGAAGTAATCACATTGTTTTGCTAACTTGTATTACCTACTTATTACAAAAATTAATGCAAAGCAGATAACAAATATTCATATTAGCTCGTATTTATAATACGACATGCAAATTGCTGCGACATGGACTGATCATAAGTCTATAGCGTGTACTGTGAGAGACGAGATACTACAACACAAATTATAAATGAACATAGAAAACTAAACTGATGATCATGGTCTATTGCGTCCTAAGTATCAAAAAATAATAAGTAAGTATAATAGTTTCCATCGGCATGCATACCATAGGCTACTCAAACAGTCTTCAAGACTTCATGCACATATTCAATAACACGTGATCAATTTCTGATTTCTTTTGCAAAGTTAGGATACTTAACTTGGACATAATCTCAGAGATTTCCTCAAGAGCGATACTGATAACTTTTATCAAAACTTGAAAGTCTACTTTTTCGCGACCAAACGTAACGTTTACATAAAAAAAAAAACATTTATTGACATAACATATATGGCAGTACGAAGTCCAACTTTCAAAGATCGCGGATTATGCAACGATTTCTCGTATTACTACTAAGTAAAGATTTAAGTCCAAAATTAAATAGACGTGGTACCTGCGAACAACAAAATTTATAATTAGGGTTCCGTCAACGAAGGGTGCTAACCCGCTCTATTACTAAGCCTTCGCTGTCCGTTCGTCAGTCCGTCTATCTGTCAGTTGGCTATAATATCTCATGAACCGTACCTAATAGTTAGAGAGTTGAAATTTTTTCTCGTACTGGACGGGTTTTTGATACTATAAACTTTTATAGAACCGTAGTATTATTTGATCTGCGATAGAATAATAATAGATAGTCTTCTTTCAAGATAAATTAAAACACAGCTTTAAAAGCAATCATTAAGTTTGTTTAAATGATAAAAGACTTGTAAAATCCACAAACTTCCCTAATATTATTGATGACTTACAATCAAGAATAAATTCATCAAGATAGATAGATGTAGCTAGAAAGACACTATCCCCTATACCTACTTCCAAAAATAACGAAGCATATCCTTTTTCCTCGCAGCAAGTATTCACTCGGCAGCGACGCCACTGGGATCGATGCTGTCGGGTCCAATCATGGAGGCTATAGGCCGGAAGAGGACGTTGCAGACGTGCACACTGCCTCTAATCGTCGGCTGGATCATAATAGGCACAGCCTCTCATCACGCCTTACTCCTACTCGGTAGAATAGTGTGCGGATTCGCCGTCGGCATCATGGCGGCACCTTCACAGGTAATTCTAACGCTAATATTCAGAATCTAAACGATTTCGTCGGTTATGAAATACCTTTGACTCACGTTCGTTAAATTAGGTACTCAAGAATTGCATTTAATGAGATCCCAAGAGTCGAGTTGTTGCAACTATAACAGGTACTTTTTGCAGACACTCATGCGATGCTTTGACTGTTTATACCAAAATATGAAATCTCCCAAATAGCAAAACGTCATTGGATTGTTTTGTTTTGCAGGTTTATTTAGGTGAAATTTCAGAGCCAAGACTGAGAGGGTTACTGATAGGCACACCATTCGTGGCGTACTCGCTAGGCGTGTTATACGTGTACGCGCTAGGGGGCGCGCTGCCGTGGCGGTCCGTGGCGCATCTTTCCACGGTGCTGCCAGCCCTCGCCTTCATAGCCCTCTGTCTGTCGCCGGAGAGCCCCACGTGGCTGGCGCGGCGAGGGCGCTTCCACGACGCCATGGCCGCTATGTCCCGCCTGCGCGGGGACCCAGACACTGTGAGCATAAATATACTTTTACAACAAAATTCATTCATTCTATTTTCCAAATAAATTCTACAATAATACTTAAAATTGAATTCAACAATACACACGCATAGGCCTCAATTCACAAGAATCTTTTATTCTCGAACAATCGAGTCGTCAAGCAAACCCATTTAAATTAATGACCGCCACTGTTTTGAAGCATGCTATTGCTATACACAGCATGTTTGTTTATATCACGCTATGATGCTATATTGTTTGTACATCGAAAGCCTCGGCCGCACATGTGATTGCTTGTAAAATGGCCTCTTAATGAGCTCAACAAGGAAGGAGGCACTGGACAATTGATATGTCATTTTCTCGAACATGTGCCGAGTTGCCGACACAAACAAATTCAAACAATAAATAACGTGCAGTTGAAGCCTGGCCTGTAAAAAGCTGTTAATTATTGCTATTGTGTTTCTAATTTAAAATTACAGAGTCAGATAAACAAATTAATTTATCAATGTACAGAGTTTAATTTATAAGTGTAATTTAAAATGATTTCTTATACATTCATTATTTAAGCACGTGCTTTTTAATGGCAGATAGGTAAACATGGACACGTGAGAAAGTTGAATTAATCTCTTGTTACAAAAGATGAAGAACGTTAATTAAAAGTATTATTACGTTGTAAGGTTTATTTTTAAAGCAACATGTTAATATGAGTGAAATGGTAATGTGACCTACCTTATGTTATAATTCAACTAAATGTTAGCGACAGAACCTTCGATAATTCATTTAATTAGTGTGTGTAATTACCAAAAATAACTCAAAATGTTCATCCATGACTTGTACCTCAGAAAGCACGTTTAGTCTAAACAATCTTCATTATACTTATAAAATATTATCGACAAGCCGATAAGTCCTTGCCTCATTTAATGAAATAATTTCATAAGCTGACGTTCTTTGGTACCTAGGCCAGGCATGCCTTACCCTTTGAGTGACCTATGCCATGACTGTGTGTGACGACTTGACGACCCTTGATTACCCACCACACATAACATATCTTTCATACCTCAGACTAATTATAATTAATATTTGTACTATTTATTTGTAGGCCCAGCGTGAGCTCCATGAGTTGATATCAGCTCGGGAGAAAGAAAAGGCGCGTGGTGAAGAAAAAATAAACTTCCTAGAAACTGTTAGACGAGCACCAGTACTTAAACCACTGCTCCTGATCAACGCATTCAACATACTGCAGATATTGTCTGGCAGCTATGTTGTTATTTTCTACGCTGTGGACATCGTCAAGGACTCCGGTGGCTCGCTTCAACCTACTGTGAGTATGCCAACTGTTTTGTTACCCGTTGACTGCTGAGGCTGAAACGACTATTCAGTCCTTCACAATCATTTGAATCAATCATTGCTATTCCATTTACCTGCCTGTACAATATTGACATTCTTATTTAATACGGGCCGACTACCAGTATGACATATTTTTTATTAGAACATTGATGCAATACAACCGTATATCTATAATGTCGGCTAACTTTTCGGATAAATTGTTGTATTTTTCTTTATAAGTATAAAAACGTAACAACCACCTGATTATCTAAATAACAACAACTAGTGGCCCGCCCCGGCTTCGCACGGGTAGGTAGTCTTTGTTTTTTAACCGATTTCAAAAAAGGTGGTTCTGTATTTAACTGATATGCATGTGTTTGTATGTCCCCGATTTTCTCAAAAACTACTGATCTGAATTGGATGAGAGTTGTCGTTCTTCAAATGCATAGTTTTCAAGAAAGGTTTTAGTACAATATATATTATTAGAATCTGTTCAATTTCTTCGTAAATAACCAAGGAACTCTTCAATTACTAATAGCAAAGGAACCACGATTGCTGCGATCGTATGCCTGTGATTGTTTTCACTGTTCTATAACATAACAACACACCTCTATGCTTTAAAGGAGAAAACAGACATATAGAGTTCACCCTTATTAAAGGTGATGAACATTTGTCTAAACATTAGGATATTGTAATTTATCTAAATTACAAACTGAGCCACTAAAAAGAGAACTGAAAAACTTTTTTTCAAAAAACAACTGGCTTGGAACACAATACAAATTTAAAAATAACTAATAGACATCATTCTAGAAGTCGGTGTCTCCAATTAGGTATTGTGTATTTGCATTCTATTTTTGCAAAAAAAAATGTTTTCTTTTAGGAATGAAAAATCATGTCCCGAGTCTTCCCGCTGATTAGGCCTCTCCTAATCCTTACCGGACGGTTAGCCACTTATTGCTCAAAGTCTGCAGGCCGGACCTACAGTGGCCTGGAGTCGATTCCTGGCTCCAAATGTTGATGACGCGGCTGGGGCGTGAGATTTGTCTCTCCCTCACGCAACCCGCTATCTCCTTTTCCAGCATGACTGGTTAGCATTAGAAGGTGACTGCTTCCTATTCCCACTCTCTTTGGACCATGGTTTGAACCAGGGCCGAAAGTGAGAGATCGCCGCCGCCCAAGTGGGGCAGACCTCCACCGTATGTTCCACCGTGACCTCCAGGTAATCCTCACAGTGTCGACACCCCGACATTTCCACTCGCTTGATTCGATCCAGGAACCTCCCAAAATAACCGTGTCCAGTGAGAACCTGCGTCAGGCGTAGGCATTGGATCTGCGGTAGGTCAAGATGCCGTGGTGCCTCCTTAGCCACTCAACGAAGAGAGGATTTAACGCCACAACAATCCCCACGCAGGTTCATCCGTGGCCTTATGATTTGTTTATTAGCAAAGGGAATTCTAGATTCTTAATTTCTGAAGTGTGGAATAGAATGAATTCAATGGAAAGCGCAATTTTTTTTTAGTTTATAATTATCCCGCTCTTATGTATGAAAAGAGGCCCTTTTCATACATGGAACTCATGGGCATTAATCACCATGGAATAACATCTACACATTATGACTTGAAAGCGCTTACTTTTAACAAATTCGTAACTTAATTCTTGAAGCCGTTAAGGTGAAAGATATTATAATATGATATCAACCAAAAAAAAATAAAAAATAAGTAAATAACAATCTCAAAAAAGAACAAAAATATGTGGGATTTGAACTCGATGTAACCGATTCGCATGATCATGAATACAGCCCCTCCACTACAGCGCTCCTTGACATTTTAGGTAAAATTTACATTCTAACACAACGTGTTTTCAATTTGAATTACTGCTTATCTTCTTTACAAACGGGCGTGATGATTTTCATGTCAAAGATAATAGCGAAAATGCATATATAGGTAATTATAAAAACTTGATAGGTCATCCCATTACAAACTTATCTCAATACCTCACTGCTCATTCCCCATAATATTTAGTGTGATGTAGCCTAAAACTTGAACCGATTCATAATAAACATCTTTGGTGAATTTCAAGTAAAACTGTTCAGACCTTTTGGCGTAAAGCTAAAACAGATTTTTTTTCTTACAAACTTAAAATCATAATTTTTCACCCTAGGGCTAAAATCTTAAAAAACTGTGAAACACGTGTTTAATTATTTTCATTTTAGAGTGTCCCTACAAAATTTGAGTTTAATCGAATAAGAAATAAAACTTACTCCATACAAACTTTTAAGCCTATTTTAATATACTTAGGGTCGGAATTTCCAAAAATCCTTTCTTATTACTTGTCTAGGACATAAAAAGTACTTCCTGTCCAAATTTCATTACTCTAGGTCCAGCCATTTCGGCTCCGCGTTGATGAGTCAGTCATTCAGTGTATGAGGTTGTCATTTTATATAATAGTATAGATTAGGTAGCAAGTGTATTAGTGTATTTTTATCCGATTGCCAAGGAAATGTTTTTTATTTTTATAAGTACAAACAATGTAAACGTGATTTCGTTCACAGATGGCAGCTAATGCAAGTGCCCTGGTAAGGCTTGTCGTTACGGTGCTGGCGTGTATTCTGCTGCTGCGCATCACGCGTCGCGCACTGGTGCTGGTGTCGGGCATGGGCACGGCCGTGTGCACGCTCGCGCTCGCTTTCCTCCTGTCGCAGGGGCCCGGCTCCGGCGTCACGCCGCCCGCGCTCATCCTCAGCTACGTCGCCTTCAACACCCTCGGATTCTTCCTATTACCCGGACTCATGATCGGAGAACTACTACCCACCAAAGTCCGAGGACTATGCGGAGGCTACATATTCTGCCTCTTTAACTCAGTTCTATTCGGATTCACCAAACTATATCCAGTCATGAAAAACAGTATAGGCATCGCGGGAGTGTTTGGACTGTTTGGTGCCTCATCCCTACTCGCTACCATAGTTCTATTCCTCCTTCTGCCAGAGACGAAAGGAAAGTCTCTTCTACAAATAGAACAGTATTACCAAAAACCTAATATTTTGTGGATCTCGCGGAAGAAAATGACGACAGAAAGCCAAAGGGTCTGAAGAAACGCTGTTAAAAAATGTTGTACTTAATGAGCATGTGTGTGAGTTGCGACTTGTACTTGTTACTCGTATACAGTTGTATGCAAGTAGCTACTTTTACAATAGTGATGTAAGTATGTAGATAAAATGACAAAATCTCAACCGATACCTCATCAAAAATAAGGATTTTTTATCTAACAACCGAAAGAGTTATTCTTTTCAATATGTTGCCATCGCACCAACTCGATGAAGCTGTCATGTAATCTGTGATAAAATACTAAATATCCTTAGCATGCAATAAAGAAATCAGTTGCCTTCATTATTTAACAATAATATTGAAGCTCCATGAGCCATTTAATGCTCCATTTAATTCAAACAATTGGATATTAGATAAGAACATGGATTGAAATTCTAATTTAAGTAATATTTTATCAATATAAAAGCTGTTATATACTACTGATACAAGTAGACTCAACGTTAATAAAGTGATAATATATTTTTACGTATATAAAGTAAGAAACCGAAATGGTAGGAGCTAACTTATTCAAATAATACATTCATAAAATCACTAGTTGTAAGTAAATTTCACTTATCACGGTTATTCCGTATACAAGACAAATGCCTTTTATAATATTTTTATTATTATAAATACGATGTTAAACCAAAAACAAATGCGGTATTAAATACCATTGTAATATAGCAATGAGAGATTTTTATCTGTGATTTATGTAAATGTCCGCTTAAATGATGTACTCGCAGACGATTAATTAGGAATAGAAATAATATATTTATGTACTTATCGATGTCTAACAAGGTATTTCATACTTACCTATCATGTTCACTATGAAAATTCGAAAAAAAGCGCCTCCAAAAAGCTAATACTAGCTGTCATCGCACAGACCTGCATGCAAGTATAGTATCTTTCTACATCTCGAAAACCATTTGAAAATCATCTAGCTGTGCTATCACAGCGAGAAAAAACAGATGATACATATATATATACATAATAAACATAATATTAAAATATTTAGCCTATTTCATTTTTTTTACAAAGCTAATTTTAGAGTAATTTATTTGCAGGTAAAAATTCTAACTAAACTACTTCACTATTCATCAACATCACCACTTGATTATTGCTGACGTGTGACCTGTTTCCATTACGAAACTTGTGCAATAGAAATTATAATTAATAGTAACATGATAGAATTTAACCGTCAAAGTTGTTAGTTTAAGAGCAGTTATTTTTCTATAGGCGCTTAGAGAATTCCAAATTGTGATATGAATAAACTGTTTACATTAATTACGTTTTTATTTTTATTTAAGCATCCAGGAAATATGATCTAAGATTTTTGCATATTGACATGTCCATACCTACTCATACTCATTATAATAATCATCTCAATAATTCATGTAAGACGTGATCAAACTGAGGACTTTTGCCGACTTCTGCAGACGCTAGTAGAAGATGAGTTTCCAGACGGAGAAAAATATAAGAACAAAAAAACAATATATTTTTACGTAATCATTTTAATTCATCACAGTTCACATAATTCATATGCATGATAGATAATTTCTTGTATAAAAAAATGTTTATATCAATACAAGTGTAGAATCAATACTCGTGTTATAGACAAACTCCATTGTAATACGGGTTACGAAGTGTCTGGCAGTCTTTGGTAGAGATGCGGGCGAGAAGAACAGCCGGGACAAACGTGGAGAGTCGTGGACACCACACTCTCGCACTCCCAACAATAGAATTCGTGGCACCGCGTGCAGCGATACACCTGTCATGTGAAATTATTGATGTTTAATACTTTTCTTTGGACTTATGTGAACAAATAAGTATCTGAGGAATCAATTCGAAGGGTATGAGATTTAGTTTTAAGAAAATTTGGAATATATATTGAAAAGAGGCTTAAGAAGCCTCTATATCTCTCTCTCTATATCTATATAATACAGAATATTGAATAGTTTGAAGAATATTATCAAAATTATTATAATTAGTTATTCACACCCACCTGTTTATCTAGATCAGTGAAGTTTCTTAGACACGCGAAACAGTATTGTGCCTGTCCCTCATTTGCCAATTCTTCATACGGCTCGACAGGGAATAAATGGTGGTATGACCTAAAAAACATATTCACATAATTGAATCCCAATTACTTCACCTAATTTGACGGGGAATATTGTTACACATATAACCTTATATGTAAGAAAACATAAGAACGAACTGCTGTTAAGAACTGCTGTTTGGGACCCACAGAGTGGTTGTTTTCGCCCATATCTTATCCGACATGCGGCAGATATGACCAGCCCAGTTCCACTTCAGTCCAGCAGCTGTTTGGCCCACATCTTTAATCTGGGTTTTGGAACGCAGTATCGAATTCCTAATGCGGTCATTAAGTTTCACACCTAAAATACTGCGTTCCATTGCCCGCTGGCAAACCCCTAGGGTAGTCTTTTGACGCTTTGTAAGGGACCAGGTCTGCGCTCCATAAGTAAGGGTGGGGAGAACGCACATGTCCATGAGTTTCCTCTTTAGCGCAAGAGGGAGGGAACCTTTCATTAATCCCTTCATTGACCAAAAACTCTTCCAGGCATTTTCAGTGCGTCTTGCAACCTCTTTATCCTGTCTTGCCTGGAAAGAGACTATTTGACCGAGGTATATATACTCCTGGACATATTCAATTCTTACGCCACCGATACCAATGTCACGTTTGGTGCTGTTGGTCATCACCTTGGTCTTAGTCATATTCATCGCAAGACCCACCCCGAGGCTCGCCTGGCTCAGTTGTTCGAGCATTAGGCTTAACTCAGCTGGCGAGGAAGAAAACAGAACAATATCGTCGGCAAAACGAAGATTTGTTAATCTTTTTTCCCCGACGACAATACCCTTATTCCGCCAGCTAAACTTTAACTGTTGGAATACTTCCTCTAATGTGGCTGTGAAAAGTTTAGGAGATAGCGGGTCTCCTTGTTTGACTCCTTTTTGAATGGTAAAAGATGGCCCAGTGGTATCTAAGTGTATGGCTGCAGTGCTATTGTGGTAAATTTGTCGAATGATGTTAATGTAAGTGGGATCTATTCCTTGGCTACTTAGGGAATTAAATATGGCAGTGTGTGATAAGCTATCAAATGCCTTGGAATAGTCCACGAAGGCTAGATATAGTGGTAAGTTGAACTCTAGATGTTTTTCTATGATTTGATTAAGTGAATGTAAATGGTCGGTAGTAGAAAGGCCTGGGCGGAAACCAGCTTGTTCAGGGGGTTGATGGAGGTCCAGTTGATTCGATATGCGGCTTTCGATTATCTTAATCAGTACTTTATATAGGTGCGACACTAGGCTTATCGGGCGGTAGTTATCGATACAAGATTTATCACCTTTTTTGTGTAGTAAAATTATGTTAGAGTGGCAGAAATTACGTGGAAATAAACCTGTCTTTAGGATTTCGTTAAAAAAGTTACAAATATGTGGTATTAAAATGCGTTCTCCGATTCTAAGTGATTCAGTGGTGATGCCGTCTGCCCCTGGACTTCTATTGTATTTCATACGACTAAGTGCTTGATGAATTTCGAATCCATTTATCATGGGAAATTGGTTTGGACAAGAATAATTTTCTGGCACATGTTGAGTTTGGTGTTCTTCAGAATAAAGGGATTTATAAAACTGTGTGCAAATATCTAAGATTTTTGTTCTATCTCCTTGTTTCACACCATGTGTGTCCCTAAGGTGAGTAATATTGCTCCTTCCTGTATTCATCCCTCGCATGGCTGACCTGAGTGATCTATTATTGGCTAAAGCTTCATGTGCAAGTTGTGTATTGTAGTTTCGGATGTCCTTGCGGATACTCCGCTTTACCTTTCGATCTATTTCTCTATAATTTGGTGCCTGAAAAGGTAATTTTTGTCGCTCTTCTATCAAATTAAGTGTACAGTTAGTGAGTTTCTGTTCTGATTTCTTAGTTGATTTTATTTTAGAACTAGCAGTTTTAATAACTTGTATAATATTATTGTATTGAGTTTCTACATCTTCTGCATTGTTCTTTTCAAGCAAGTTAAAGCTGTTTTGTAGTTCAAGGTTGAATTTTTCCTCATTGGCTATTAATGTTGTCTTATCTATTCTTCTCATAGAGTTTTTGATCATTCTATTGCGATGAATCTTGTGGTTAAAGTTGACTTTAATCCGTAATGGACGATGGTCTGAACTGAATTTAATATTATTAAGTGTCTGTACGTTTTTAATTATCTGCTTGCTTGAGGAAAGACAATAATCTATTTCGTTTCTAGTGTGGCCGTCTGGGGATAGCCAAGTCCAACGACGATGAGGCTTTTTGATATAGAAGCTATTGCTAATATTAAGATTCTGGCCAAACGCAAATTCTAATAGGCGTTGTCCTCTGTCATTCCTTATTCCTAACCCATATGGTCCTAAAATGTTATTGCTGTCACTCTGTAATCGTGGTCCGATTTTTGCGTTGTAATCTCCTATAACTAAAGTCCAGGTGCCTCTATGTTCGTCGCAAGCTTTATTGAGAGCATCGTAGAATTCTTCAACGTCATCATTACTATGGGAAGATGTCGGAGCATAGACCTGAATTACGGTTAGTGTTTTTCTCTCGGCTATCCGGAACTTTAGTAAGGCGATTCTATTGGAATAGGCAAAAAATTCCATTACATTATTTTTCCAACGTTTTGAGATTAGAAAACCAACGCCATAACTTGAGTTCGTTTCCCCGTAGTGATAAAAGATGGTATTGTTCCTTTCAAAAGTATTTTCTCCTTCTCTCCTAACCTCCGCTAGACCAATAATATCCCAGTTAAGATGTTCTAGGGCGTTTTCTAGTTCTAATAATCGTTCTTCTGTCCGTAATGTTCGTACATTATATGTTAAAATATTAAGATTGTCGGTGTCCTTTTGAGTCGCTTGAATTGTTTGGCAGTGGACCCTCGCCCGGAGATTATGATCCCCAGCCCCAGGGTGCACCTGCATACTGCCAATAGCCGTGCACTGACTGGAGCTGCCGGGCACTTGGGGATTGGCTTTTTTGTTGTGGTTCATGTTGGGAAGGGGTTTAGACAAATGAACCCATCACGCTTGTCTAGTGCGGGTTGATGGGTGCGCAGTAGGCCATCTGACTGGGTCTATGAGCGCCGCCGTTGACGTTCTATAGAAACGTTCTTTCGCCGCCGTTCTGAGTCGTCATCCTGCACTGATGCCGACTGTTCTATCTGGGCCTCTAAGGAAAATATCTTTCCGGAGCCCTCAGATAGCTTTATGTATTGGGTTAAGACTTGTAACCCTAGTGTATGCAGATGGTTTGCTAGCATATTTCCTTTAGTCGCCTCATACGACACCCATGGGAGGAGAAGGGTAGCCCTATTCTAACCCGGGACTAAACGACATCGCGGTAGGCCCAGAAGGAGATGGCGGGATGAACTGGACTCCTACCTAAAAGAATGGCCCCAGATTGCACAAGACCGGAACAAATGGAAGGAGGGAAGGGAGGCCTTTGCCCTGCAGTGGGACACAATAGGCTAATAATAAGTAAGAAAACATCGACTGCTAGACATGCCTAAATGTCGGACCGCAGCCCGTGCTGCGTCTCCAGTACCGCGCGTGATGACCACGCTAAATAAACTCGTGGAAGCCAACCCAGACTGCGATCTATTGGTGGATAATTTCGCCAAATTAATGGTTAAGTGCCTGCATTTTTGTGAGGCTAATATTATTTAATTATAGTTATTAGTTTACTTATTATATAATACTTAGGTTTATGTAATTGGTTTCTTAAGTTGTGTAAATAAAATAAATAAATAGTTAGGTATAGTACCTTGCTAAATGCGGTGCCGAGGCTAAGGTAAGGCCACAGGTGCGACACTGAGCGGGCAGCGAGCAGTACTTGCTGCGACACTGCGGACACAGGTGCCCCTCTCCGCCGACACCCTCGCCGTCCTCCAAATGACTGAAACATCATAAACTTTTATTATGTACATGGCTGGTTTGATGGTTTTCCCGCATTCTACTACTTTACACAACCGGATAAAATCTATCTTAAGTCATTCCTTAGGATTCAATCAGTCTACATTCAAAATTTCAGCTAAAATCGGTTCTGGCATTTTACGTGTACAAGCGTAAAAGGCAGACAGAGTTACTTTCACGTTTATAATATTATTAAGGATGTATAGGTACAATAGTCTTATTCAATACATACTTATTTTGCTTTACACTCTTACAACCGTACTGAGTATCCTAATAATTTTGAGAGATTGCTCTAATAGTGAGTAGACAAACAAACGATTTGGTTTCTGCCCCTAGTTTGCTTAATTAATACAAGGATAATAATAATATACTGACCACATACACACGGTGATAGGTGGGTCAGCATTAGTCCCAGGGTCCGTATGGTTGATCGGTGGCGCGGAGTGCGGGAAGCCCATCTTAACGAGTCCCGCGTCCAGCGCCCGCGCACGCGGCGGTGGACTCGTGTAATCCAACAATAAAGAACGGTAGTGGACGTCATCAAGAACCACCTGCATATGGCATATGGACAGATACCATTAGTAACCAGATATTTTAAGAAATATTAAATTTAATTTTTATAGTAGTTGGCAAATAAAATATTAAAAAAGTAAGACCTATTTTTGACTACTACTGAATGACTCAGAATGATATCTATTCATAGAATGTTTTTTTTATCACACATCGATCAAGCATAATCTATTGATATAAGAAAAATATATATATATATCTGGTACTTTCCGAGGTATTAAAACGAACAAAATTTGTATTTCAAATACTATATTATGCCGAAAATAGAGAACTCGAAACTTTAAAGTGCTCTCCTATAAAGTAGCTATTTTGTAGATCCGACTTTGTTCTACGACAGTGTCGACATATAAAACAGCAAACAAAACGCTGGTACTTACACCATATTCTCCACCAGTATCTTGACATAACTTTTTGCAAATTCTTACTTCTGCTGCCAAACCAATTACTGAACAACGGATTCCTTCCGTTTTAAGAGACTAAAAAAAATTTTTTTTTTAATCATCTAGGCCATACACCACATCAAGTAAAAACACACATTTTCAAATAACATACAATCTGAGCTATTGATACAAAAAAAAATAGTAGTTTTTTCTTAAATGTTTGAATTTAGAATAAGTTGACATAAAAAAAATCTTACACACCTGAATAGTGGTAGTAATATCACCAGGATCACAAGTAGTGAGAGATGCAAACAACACTAGAAGTTCCCTAGAAGCATGCCCGGGAAGAGGTTTGAGTACTCTCCCAGCAAACTCCAGAGTGTTTTGTAATGATGGTTCCCCACTTAATGCCATATCTTTTAACCTATAGGTCATGGATATATGAATATATATATTATAATTTCCCACAATTAAGTTTGTTTTCATAATTCACAGCAATATTTTAAACAAATCAAACAACAGATGCACAATAATAATTATAATAAATATGTTTTTTGTTTTTATTTATATATGCTCTGGCAGCTATAACTCAGATTCACATAAAGAAATGTTGCAGGCTGAGAGTTTGCAATTGTTTTGAATCCTAAATTATTGTGCATAAATTAGTACTAGAACTTAAATAAAATTACATACCCTTGTAGAGATTTAATATGTTTTCTGATATTCCCAGAAAGCTCTGTAAGCTTTTCAGCTCTTTTATTTTTCATTAAAACTAAACCAAGTTGACTAAGAGGATTTTGGTCAAAGTACTCTTCTATAAACTTTTCAAGGAGCTGAAATAGTAATAAGTTATGCTAAATGTTAAATCAAGATAAAACAACTAGCGTAAGACTTAAAAGTCTTCCTCAATGTTTATCAAACAATTCACTAGTTGCCCACAATTACCAACATTCTTGTAAGTATATCAGTCAAACAAACATCAAATATTTTTTACTGACAATTTGAAATTTTATTCATATGACACAAAATTTGCAGTTATCTATAATATAAAAATGAATAGCTGAATGTGTTACTAAGGGCAAATCTCGACAGCAGCTGAACCAATTTGGATAAAATTTTGTATGAAGATAGAGGGGACCCTGGAGAAGGTTTTAGGCTACTTTTTATACAAGTGTGTTAAATAGTTCCCTAGGGACGCAGGTGAAACCACGGGCAACAACTAGTTAGTAATAAAATAAAAATAAATACACCAAATTAATAATTATTTATCATACCTTAAGTGTGCAAAGAAATCTAGATGGCTTCAGATCCTGTGAATTCATAGCTTCAGAACAATCAACAGCCACTAGCACATGCCTCATCATGCCCAGCCTCACTGGTCCACGACGAGCCACGACAGCCTTGCGCGCTGCTTTCTGTGCGAACTCCGCCACCAGGCCCTCCACCAAGCCATCCTCATCTTCTTTTATGGCCTCCCTTTACGATAAAAAATGGATAACATACTCAAGCCAGAAATGTGTTGTGTACTTTCCTAATAGAATCAAATCATTGAATTTACTTATGTTTGTAGAATAAATAGAGTCCAAACTCACCAAGTCTTCTCATAACCTGTCTCCCACCGGTACTCTTTAGAATCCTGCTCGTCATCAGCCATTATGAATAACACAAACTTCTACGGCGCTTTGACCAAACAAATTTACGTAATTTAGCAGGCGCGTCTATTCCCAAAATTGCTATTTAATATCATTGACCTATATATTCATTAATTCTAATAAAAATAATAAATGTTTTAAGTTTTAAGCAGTCGGTAAGTCAATGTCAATACGTCACTGTCAGAATCAGAAGTGTCAGAAAGATTACCATAACCTTCGCCTTCGTCACTGTCAGTTTAAAAAAAATAGGATAATACGTTTAGGGACAGTTAATGGGCATAATACACTACCCTAAATCAGGGTCTCTAAACCCTACAGAAGAAAAGTTTGTGAGGCCGTATGCATTAAGTAGTAAGAAAGTTCAAGTAAGAAAATTCATTTAGTAAGAAAATTCATTTTGCTATTAACTTCGGTCAAATAAGACATAAATTATTTATAAACCATGATTCACTTGGTCACTTGAGCAGAGAGTAGCAATTTTTAGGTCGGCCCTGCGTTAGGGACCAGGCCCGTGTCGAGAGCGCGTCAGTTTTCCACGCGCGACTCAAAGAGTTGTCAGCATAAATGACGAAGAGCCATAGCCTGCCGGTGCTGCGGGCTATTTGAAAGAGTTAACACGTCCCCGAAAATGGATGGGTTTTAGTCAGTAAGAGTGTGACACTCCCGCCCACCCCACCCATGGTGGGCGAAGTCATTTGATGATTTCCCACCCGAAAAAAATATTTTTTAAGTGTATGTGGCATATGCATGTAGTTAAACACGTTTCTACGTCTGAAACCTGACTCGAGGTCATATTATTACTGCTGAGAAACCTTGCTTAATCAAACTGGAACCCAATCGAAAATAAATTAAGTTAAAATCGGTAGACGTTTTATTGGCCACTTATATACTGCGCGCACTGTAAAGTTGTTGCAATCTATGATTGCCAACGTTTTTGCATTGCCTATCCAAGGCCCTATTTCCAATAAAATGTCATCTTGGATCTGGCGTTCTCAGTAATAATTTAGAATTAGATTTGAGGATGCATTTTTATGTACCAAAAGACAACAGAGGCACCTGTATCATTTTATGCCCTTCTACCTCTCAGCTTTAAAATGTATCTTTATTCTGTGTAAAGCATATCTAATAGAAAATTATTATTAGCTTTTTAAGATTGAGGCAATTTTCCCATTTTTGTAATATTTGTTTTTAAACTAGGAGCTACTTTACTAGTACTTCACAGAGTAGTACAATTACTAAGTTTTACACAAAAAAACTCGTACATAAGTAAGCGGTTCAGTTTTCAACAAACTTGCTTACTTAATTTCTTTTAGGATTAGGATCTTTTCACGCGCACATCATTGTTATTCGAGCATTAACCGACACTAGTTATATACTAGTCTATTGTATTTATATGTTTAGTGTTAACGTCCATTAATATATACCTACTATATTATAGGTAAATTTGGTTCTAAAGATAGAATTTTGGCGTAACTTTTATCCATATGGCAAAATCATATTTCTAGTACGCAAAAAAGTACAGATACCTAGTAAGTAATGATATTTTAATTCGTAATTTTTTAATCAAGGATAATTAGACAATTATTAACTTCGTAAGTGACATTTACCACAGGTAGTAAATGGAAAGTCTTTATTTACAGATACTTCGAGAAATTTATTACTGGGTCTTACTAACATAAAAATACAAAAATAGTTTAAAATAATAGTTTAGATCCTCACAGTAACTTCTATGCGCATATTAGTCATGAGATATTCATACAAGATGGCTGACACTCAAGTATTGTTAACCATTATATTCAATGTATAGGTAATCAATGTAGATACTTTACAAATAAATAAAATGAGCCTTAAAAGTAACCATTAATTCTAGAATGTGAACAGCAATTAGAACAAATGGCTTTATGTTTATTGGAATCTCTATAATATTAATAAAATCAGGTGTACTGTTGAATTATTCATAGATAAATCATAATACTTGAAATCAGTGAACATTTCAACAATAACACTGATGTGAACTATCCTGCATGGCTTTGAGGCAGAAAGCTAATGCATAATTTACACAGTACAGTAACTTGAACCTATCTGTGTCCACACAACTTTTTTTATTTACTTTCACTCATTAATCAACTTCATAAAGATCACTGTAAATACTATTTTTGTTATCTATGATTAGCTTTCTGCAATAAAGCAAGGAGATGCCAAGTAGTCCAGTTGAGTGTCTTCATGAATAACAGCATCACTCTGTCGCCGCCATGGCCCGAGCCTGTGCCCTAACTCTTTTGTCATATTCTAATCGGTTTTGACTGTAAACAAAAAATATTATTTAAAGTTAAATTCATGTCTATTAAACAAACAAGTATATCTGAATTGTTAGCACTAAAACTCAAGTTACTACTAACCAGTAGATTGTGTAAGCTTCAGCCTGTGCTGGGTCTTTGACATTGGGTTCGTTGAGTAGATCCTGAATACCAAGGAGGATCTGTTTGATTGTGATTGCAGGGCGCCAGTCTTTCTCTTCATCTAATAGTGAAAGACAGACAGTGCCTGATGGATATACATTGGGATGGAACAGTGGAGGTTCAAATTTGCATTTTGGTGGACTAGAAGGATAATCATCTTTGAAAATCATACGCAACTTATATAGACCTCCCTCCCATGGTGTCTGCAAAAGTAAAATTAAATAGTTAGCCAGAGATCATTTCACAGAAGGTACTAGTTAAATTTATTATCATAGCTTCAACAGAAATTACCATTGTAATAAAACATAGTTGAGCATAATATTACAGATTGAATACTTAGAACCACTACAAACATTTATGCCATCAATTGTTTCATTTAAAATGTAAACTTTAAAAGTTCTAGAAATACTAACCCCCTTTTTTCCAGGAATCGCACATTCCCATGTCATGAGATTTAAAGATCCATCGGGATTTTTCATAGGCCTGGCTACGAAGCCCTGAAACACATATCGCGTTAAAACATGTACTTTAGTCCCAACAAACCATTGGACAATTCGTAACAAGTCGTGTAGCTTACAAAGGGGTGATCCTTGCGCCAGGCTTTTCTTTCTTCAGCTAACCGTGCACTTGCTATACCCGACATTGCCAAAAACTAAAACTGGA
Organism: Pyrrhia umbra; assembly: GCA_963891755.1. Taxonomy (NCBI): domain Eukaryota; kingdom Metazoa; phylum Arthropoda; class Insecta; order Lepidoptera; family Noctuidae; genus Pyrrhia; species Pyrrhia umbra. Next base: position 6,287,724 of record OY982930.1, read on the forward strand.
GAATTATCAGAAAGTGATCGCCTTGGATTCTTCGAACACAATCACGAAAAATCCTCACCTTTCAGTGAACAATGCAAAGAAATAATACGAAAAAATAAATTATACGGCGCGAAGCGTCCCAAGAAGTGATTAACTTCACACACAGACCACAGATAAAATAAAATACTAAAATGCAGAGGTCAAAATGATGCACGCTTACAGTGTTGCTGTTACTTTTGTAAATCGACTACATAATCATTTTTATGTTACTCTCAAATAATTGTATCCATCAGTTTAAACTCTACACTGTCAAATAATAAATATTCTGAATACTTGCATTATTCTAAGAAAAAAATCAAAACTATAAAATATAATACTATAACAATAATTTTCAATCATGATATTGACACATCAATTTTGGCATGCCTCTCAATTTACAATCGACTAAATATAAATTGTCGTGCGTTTAGAAGTGGTTGGTTTGGTTTGGCGGAGGGACTCGAAGTTCGTTCTCAGACTATCTATTATACTGTACGGGAGTAGGATAACGAAGTAAAACGGTAATAGCTAGGATATAAGCACAATGATTTAAGGCTAATACCGAATAAGACCAACTTTCCCTTTTCCTCCGCAGTAGTGCGGTCTACTTAAGTGTCCTGCAGTTGTAACTAATCGACTATTTTTTTTAATATTTGATTGGACTTGTCCCGATCTTGTGTGATACGTTGTACTTCTATGCGACGTTAATGCTTGTATTGTATTATAGAAAGCGATGTTGCACATGTTGCACATGCATATTATGTGCTGCTTAGCACTACAAGTAGATCGAGGGGTACCTAGGTAGGTACACTGAACTATAACTAACACTACGCATAGTATTCCTTGGTAGTCTGGTCTGTGCTACTACGATACGAGACAGTATGATAATCTTGTGTTGTTCTAGCTTAGAAAGAAACCCAACATCATAATACCTCTATATGAATTTCTGTCCTGTAATTGACAGATTACCTAAGTATGGGAATAAGATTTTCCAGGCAAATTTAGGTCACGACAGCCAAATTTAAGTGTGGGACCTATCCATTTAAACAGGAGATGATGATAATAATATTGAACAAAAAATGTGAACTGTAGATAAGAAACAGCCCCCTAATTACGTAACCCAATATCTTTCAATTTCAGTTGCAATACCTTTCATTTTGGCAGTTCAACGATATACATTGCTTCGTTAAAAGTATCAATACTTAACTCCTTTTGATGGGTATGTCAATTGGATATTCGTTTCTTACGTAATTAGGGTGCTGGTCTATTCCCTCACTCTCATTGACCGGTAGTTTGTCAATTCGAGAAGACAGGCGAGAAATCAAGCGTTGGCCCTGCGACTGAAGTTTGAAAGGCGAAAAATCTGAAATAATAAGGGTTAATAGATATCAGACACTAGTAATAGAATAGATATAAACCTAAATAATACAAGAAAGGGTTACAAACTTTTTGCAACGACTACTGCGTATAATTTTCTTTCTAAATGTCGGAACTCTTGGTCAGAGAGTCTGACTCATACTTTGCCGGTTTTCTAAATTGTAGGTAGGTACATACTCAGTGACAAAAATAAGGACTCTGATTGATTAAATAATTATAATCTATTCGAAATTCGAATATATGTAAGCGATTCATTAATATCCAACTCCTTATTAGGGTTCCGTCCCAAAAATGGTAATTGATACTAAATGGTATTGTTCGTGAGACTGAGAAATGACGATTTTAAAGACCAATAAAGACGTGCATAAATAAAAGCTCGCAGCCATTTAGGTTTATAATTTTTACCAGCCACGTTGAGCCATCAATAATTATTTAGGTGCGGTTGGGTATTTTCAAAGTAATATAAAAAACCAATTCTAAATCGTGAGGGTGAATCGCGGGTCGATAGCAATGGCAGCTAGGCTTAAAAGACCGACATTGACGATACTGCGTGATTTTTCTTTTGGTAAACTTCGGAGACAAAGAGTGGAATTGAATTTGCTTTTGTATATTTTTATTTAAATTTTGTAAACGTTAAGGCAATAATAAACAAATAGCTGGTAGTGCATCACTGGAAATGGGGTCACTGTCAATGTAGGAGAATATCCAGAGAGAGAGAGATAATTGGCTTAGCTGGTATGTGATCAGCACACAGTACCGACACCAAACAGATAACGTCTATGAGGCATGAGGAGTACTGGACAAGTAGTAATATTTCATCCCAGTTGCGAGACCGATACGTAGAATACATTCTCTTCATCTACATAGGTTTTTTACTTTTTAGCATGGCAGTCGTATATTTTTTTTAAGGTTTTTTTTTATTTCATACATTTTAGGGATAAGGTATCTATCTAGCTAGTTACTACTCGAGGAAAACTAGTTACCTCATGTATCTAAATCGGTTCTAGCGTTCAGATGCTCTGGTGGAATAAAGAGTCTCACACATAAATACATACCTACACCAGTCCTGGATTTGTCAATAGGCCGTATAGGCCGCGGCCTAGGGGCGGCAGCGTCCTAGGGGCGGCAGATTTCAGATTCAGATTTCAGGACGCTAACTGGTTTTGTCATGGTTTTTTATACTAATACATTTAATCCCTATAGAAACTCATTCCTGTCGAAAATATCAATCCTAGGTACCTACTGTTATGTTATTGTACCTATTTTATATTACTGCGTGAGTGTTGGATGAGTGCGGGGGGCGGGTGGCACTAGCATTTACATTGTTTTCGTGGAAAAGCAACATACGCTTTAATTTGTTACAGTTATCACTTACTTAAAAGCGTGAGCAGAAGCTTAGCTACCCAGGGGCTAGGCGGGGCAGTGCCCCGGGGCTCCCAAAACCTGATTAGCCAACCTTACTGAACTTAACCTTATAGAACTAGCGAAAAATTCTCCCATCTTCGGAAACTAAATAAAATAGGTCGCAACATCAACAATCATTGCAACCCATTAAAAAAATATTATTCCCCATAATTTACTTGCTAAAAAAGAAATTCGCGCTCGCTTCGCTCACGTTTTCAATTACATATTCTTATTTCTTTTCAGATTCTGTTTTCGTTACAATTTATTGAAAAATATAATTATCCTGATTAAAAAAAACTTAGCGCTCGCGCTTCTGATTACGTATATTATTTATTTTCAGATTCTGTTTTTGATACAATTTATTGAAAAAAATTATACCCTATAATTATCATGCTAAAAAAATTCGCGCTCGCTTCGCTCGCACTATCGATTACATGGCTATTTGTATTTCTTTCCAAGCTCTGTTTTTGTTACCATTTATTTAAAAATATTATTCCGTATAATTAACAAGGTACAAAAAAATTTCTTGATCTTTACAAGATCTGTTTTTGTTACTATTTTTTGAAAAATATGATTTCTAATAATATTATCATGTTAAAAAAGTAAAACATAGTGTTTATTTATTTTATTAAAATGCGAAAGGTTTTGTTTCTTTTGTGAAAAGTCTACCCTCCATTTGGACTTCGTCCCAGTCTGTTACAAAGGCCCCGAGCAAAAGTTGATATGGTGCCCCTAAAAGGCTAGCTACGCAACTGGTAACCACCTCCTCTTCCCGCCCGCACTCAGCTGCCTGCGCCTTATTATTTCACTTCGTCTGTCTGTCTATCTATCACAGCTGATTATTTCAGGAATTACTCATGCTTGCAACAGTTATGAAGAACGATTGTGCATGCGTATCGTAAATGAAAAAAGTTGAAAAAACATCTTTTGGGAGGTAGTGGGGGTTTAAAATTTATTTTGGGCATCATATAAAAGGTCTTAAATTATTTACACATTCGAATATAATTTTAAGTTTTCTGGTATGTCTTTTAATTTTGGAATTATAATAGAGTCCGCATAAAAAAATTCGTTCTTATCTCCGTGTCTCCGAAGATTGAGAACAGAAAAATCTGAAATTATTAGGGCTGATAGACATTAGCCTAAATATTACAGGCAAAATAAAACTATGATTCGTATCGTATGTATCGTATTGCAGTTTTTAAGTAATCAGCAATTTTGCTCAACAAACTTAATTATGCGGTCGAAAAAAAACAAGATCCGACTCGCACTTCGCCGGTTTATTTTATTAAACTTAAGTGTTTTCCTTACTACAAATGTAAAATTATTATTATTAAATTATTATATTAAGGTACAACGGCGGCGGAAATAAAGTGGCCTATACTCATAAAAAATATAAATCCGGCACTGACCTACACTCATACATAAATATAATTATGAACTCTGAAAACATACAACCTTTAAGTGAGCAGTAGTGTAAATACAAAACCCATAATAAATTTAACCGTAATTTTCATTCGGAAAGCGATTGAGAAACATTCACACGTCTCGTTTAACGCTAGAATACGAGCCCTCTGTTAGTTGTAATAAAGTCTGTAATGTCATCGCTACAATACATTAAGGGCCATCGACAGTATTCGGGCTTAATTCCCTCAAAATAGTTATTATCTTTTTGAGAGTAGTAGAGCCCGAACATAGAAACTAGCGGGTATGACAGATCCTAAGATAAATCAATGATAATAATTATCGCAGACGAATTGATTTACTTAAATAATAATAATGTTTAGAAACATGTAGATAGATGCCCTCGGTAATCTTTACATGAGAGATCCACCGAAATAGAGCATATTAGATTCAGTAAGGTCTTGGGATTCCAACATTTTTTATAACTAGATAGGTAGGTAAGTAGGTAGGTACCTGACATTCCTAACGAATCCCACAAATAGGAGCGGATCGTGTATGTATCTATACCTACTACTACGTAATTCTATTTACCTACTGTCCTTCCTCCTACCTACTTATACATTTTTTTATTCATTCTTATAAAGGATGTTTAAATTCTGAAATTGACTTGTAAAAGTATATAGGTAGGTACTTAAATGCTATTTATTTTGTTAAGACCTTTTTGTAAAGACCATTAAGTATGTAAGTAGGTACTACTTACATAAAAAAATCGAATTTTCTTTTTCCAATTTGAAGTGCTTTGGGTTAATTTTAGCCAATTATTTACGATATTGCTGTTGCATATAAATTAAACACAAGATTTAACATATTTTTAATTATTGTAAGTTTATATTACACAGAATTTCAGGAATGTCGGTGAAACTTGATGGTAAAACACAATTGTCGGCCAAAACCAGTGGCATCCAGGAAACAGCAGGTGTGGTATAGTTTGTCACGAGTGACGCTATACGGTGATTGGCTAAAACATCAGCATTCTCTATCAGGATTGGATGCCAAGATAAATTGTGTCAATGAAAACAAGAAATGTCGGCGATCACTAGGTGGCAGCCTGAGCGTGTCGGCGAAACGTTTTTTATCCTCATTATACATTCGATTGTTGATGTGATTTGTTCCGTTTTGCGTTGTATTCTATGAAAAGTTTCATTAATTTAGAAAAAAATATTGTTTTGGTAAGTGACATTGTCTTGATCGTGTAATTTATTTAAAATCTATGTGAATTTTAATACGATAATATCATAAATTATTGCATGTTTACTTAATTAATAGGACAGAAGCGTCTAATTTTATCGCTACGGTGGCAGTGTAATTCAATGAGCGTGATTTGTGTCATGGGAGTTCAAATAATATTAAATTTGTCTATCTATTCAATCAGTGAGTTTAGTTTCTTCTAAACTTGTGAAAGTATTAAGCTTCCTAATGAGTAATCATCAAAGTATGTAATTGTTTATCACCCATTTATTGTAAGGAGTGAGTTGGCGGGAATCTGCCGGTGTTAAATAAGGTTAACTGAGAACGTTTATCTATTACCAGTTGTGAATAGATGATGCTGGATCTGCAACTTACATAATTGTATTTATCCAGTGTTCAACTTGTAGCTTGCATCTGAAAAGCGACGATGACTTCAGTAGAGGAAGGCGAGACGCCACCAGAGGAGGTGCCGGCGGGAAACCCAGATGAATTAACCAAAAACCCGACAGCCCTAAAAGGTAAATATTTTGCTTTTCTTCTTAATGTTACTAATATAATACTACAGAATATCCATGAAGTACCTTTTTCCTATAATATAATATATCTTTGATTATTTTAGTCCAATGTTATTTCCTTGGATCCATTTGTAATATTCTAAACATACATGTTCATTGTGTCACATCAATAGTCTTAGTTTTTGCAGACAGAAGTAATTCTATTTGCTGTGTAATTGTTTGTTTTGTGCTAACTTGTGAACCAGTATTAAAATAGTAACAGTGATAGATTAGCCGGGTCAAAAAAAAAGAAAACTGATAAATTTCTAAACTAAAAAAAATCGAATCTATTAAAAAACAAAAATTCTAACAATTTGAAACAATATTTTTTTTTAGAGGCCCATGAGCAAATGGCAACTTTAGATGTTCTGGTGTGTGGCTTGTGCCACTCAGCATTCCACTTTGTTGAGGAGTTTAAGGAACATAAGGATGCCAATAACTGCACAGGAAAATCACCAGTAAGAGATAGTGTGAGTATGTGTTACATACATACAGTTAATTTAGGTGAAGAAGGCACTTAAATCTAGAAACAATATGGAACATAGAATATGCCTAACATAGAACTGGGCCTAAAATTTTGCTGCAAACATGTTTTTTGAATAAGTGGTGTGAAGTTCTATATTCTTTTTCCCTACAGAATGAAAGTAAAGCTCAAGTATGGGCGTTTCTCTTATGGAAGTGTTCATCGGTTAGAGATGGGTCTACAGTAAACACTGACAACAGCTGGAAGTTGTACCAGCAGTGGTGTCGCATGGCTGAAGCTCAGCGCACAGCCTGGATCACTGCCGGATCAAATGTCCAGGCCCTGTCCAAATTTGCACATGCTAAAGTTGTAAGTAATAAGTTATTTTTTCTATGTAGAGCATAAGGAATTACTGAATAAAATGTTATTTTTTTTAACCTACTGTATTAGACACTACAGTACAAAACAATAAAAAACAGTTCAAGTCTCATTAAAAAAACCTAAACATGGTATGGTTTTTTTTTGGTAGATGGAATTAAAGACTGAAGATCAACTGGTACCTGTCCAAACCCCAGTTCAGCAAGAAGCAAAGAGGCGTGGCCGCCCAAGAAAATTAGCCAAGCCGGTATGATTATCCCACAGACTGATAACTCATTGTACATACCATTATTCCTAACACTCATTGCTAACTCAATCTTGCAGGAGGATTCTGAAACACAGCCCTCAGGAGAGGAAAGTGATGATATTGTTAAGGCTAGCCCTGGACTCAAGAATGTCCAAAAAGTACCTATACCACATAATATTAACAAAACTAAGGTACTTGTACTTTTATTAAAATATATATTCATTTGTACTACTGTGTTATATGATTTTTAAAGAAATATAGCCTTAGCAACTGCTTTGTAAATATTTTTGATTAAAGCTGCTTTTTAGTCACATTTTCATACATACATCTTGTCGCTACTTACTGTGTTATATGCATGACTCTTTTAATGTGGTTCATTATTTATGTTCCTAAAATAGCAGAGTCCTAAAAGCTTGTCTCTTATTATCAGGAGCTGAACGAGTCGGTCCGCAACGCCCAGGAGCGCGTGCCGCCCGAGGAGAGGATCGCGCGCCGCACGGAGCGGCAGGGCGACCCCACCGAGGCCGGCGAGTACGTCGTCGAAAAGATCCTGGCCAAGCGGTTCAACCCGCGCAGGAAGCAGTACGAGTACTTGCTCAAGTGGGAGGGCTACCCTCAGTAAGTGTATATTTACTGCATCATGACAAGTTTGTGTTATAATTTTGAATTAAATCATTTTTTTATATTAAGTAGAGTGTAAATATCTTCAAACAGTATTAACCCAATCTAGAACCGCAGTTCCTGGTTAAAATAAGCAATATGTTCAATTTTTTTTTAGTGAACAGAATACATGGGAGCCTGTTGAAAATATGGAGACCTGCAAACATTTATTAGAAGCATTTGAGAAGCAACTGGCGCGGCAGAAAGAACTGAAGGCACTACGCGCTCAACAACAGCAGCAACAACATCCAGTACAGGTAAAAATAGTAACATCTATTGTTGTAAGTGCCAACAAATAGATTTTGCTTACAATACAACTTTTTTTTTAGGTGAAACAAATAAGTACCCCATTACCTCAGGTTGTCAAGCAAGTAGTCAAGAAATCAGAGAGTCCTGCTGTTACACCATCTGGGTAAGAATAATATTATGCACTTGATTATTTTAATTTTCCTCCAAGAATTATAATATAGCCTCAAGTACCATACCAACAGTACCATTAACTTACAAACATGCTGAGATAGATATTCAATAGTTTTTATAAAAATACTCAAAGTTATATATACATATAATATAAAGCTAAATATTGATGTATTTATAACATAACTTGTTTGTTTGCAAAGTCGTCTCCAGCGCACCAGCAAAGTCCGCGCTCTGGACCAGGTGAAGGCTTGGTGCGGCGCCGAGGACGGCGAGCCGGCCGCCAAGAAAGTGAAGAAGGAGATCTCCAGTGAAGACGAGGACTACTCCGACCCAGACTCCACTAAAGGTAAGGGTATTTAACAAAATACAGCTAACACAGCCATTGTTTTAAACAGTTTTTAAATAGTAGGTATATTTATATTGACATATGGCAGGGGTGGTCAACCGGTCTATCGCGGCTATAGAGCCAGTCAATTGTGGCAAGGCAGAAATTTTAAATTTTTAGAAGTAGATAGGCAATTTGTATATTGCACAGGGTTTTGTCAGTAGATATTTGATCTTAGGTATAGGCAAATTAAGCACCCCTGCCTCTAGTAAAACTTGAGCAATTCTATACTCCATTTATTATGAGATTAGACATTTAAATGCATCCTATTTAATGTTTGTTCAAACCATTTAAAGCTCTTTTACTAAGGTGACAAGACAAAAACAGATGCAGAATATATTTGTTATTGTAAACATTATTTTGCTTTTAACACCAGTAGTAGGGATATCAGTATCAGTAGGGAAAAGGACTCAAAATCGGTTGAATAAACTGCAAAAAGGGTTTGGAAGTTTTTATAATCTTATTATAAATGAGGTTTTGGCAGAAAACAAAATTTTCCAGAGAGATAATTACTTAAATATTTAGCAAAGAATTTTTAAATATTTAAGGTTCTCTGGAAAAAATAGGAGATCCAAATCTGTGCAATTATTCTCAATTGCTTAGTTTTGGATTATTTTTAGCCATAATTTGTATAAGCATTGATATTGAAATCCAATGTCTTAACACACTGTATAATATTTCTCGCTTTTAACATTCAAGTAGCAAGGCCCAGTACTGATAATAATAAATATAGTAAACAAACATTTCAGCTGACAAGAAAGTGCTGAATGGTCAATCATCACCTAAGTCCACTCTGGACCCTGAGCTGGTGAAATCACTTGGCCTCGCTGGGAAGGGCATGCCGAACATTAAGGGTGTCATTAAAGTTGACCCTAAACATATGCCTAACCTTACTACAGGTATTTAATTGTTTGGAATGAGATTTTTGGATTCGCTATAGTTTTGATAGCGATGTTTGTGCTGGCTTTGCTCACCATTTTGGCACTTTGTTCAATGTATCTCTTTTTAACAGGTGTTTATATTATGTCGAAGAGTTCAGGAATTATGAAGATTGATTCGCCTGGCAAATTAGGACCCGGCCTAAACATAGATCAGGATGTGATTCGGAAACAGATATTAGCAGCTAAGCAGGTATTTGTTGTTTTGGTATTGAATGTTAACAACTTCTTAGAAAGTGACTGATTTTATTTGTAATACTTTTTGATTTACAGAAAAAGTTAGAGGAAACAAAAAAGACATCCCCTGTGCGTACACCTATGACATCACAGGTAAAGATTATAACATATTATTGTTGTCAGATAATTACAATGTATTTATCATTGTTTAAAACTCTCGCATAAATAAATTTTACACAGATCAAGAAAACATATGGTTCTGGAGGACAACAGGTGACAGAGAAAACTATAATAACTCCATCAGGACAAAAGATCATTCAACGCACAATACAAAGACCAGCAGGTCACGGGGCTGAAGGGAAGTCACCTGTTACCATTCTCAATAAGAAACTTGCTCAGGTAATTCGATAAATTAATTGTATTCTCATAGTAGTTACGAAAGCGAATATTTGATTATTGTAGTATTATCTTCATACTACACTTCTCATCAAAAAAATCGAAACACTTTCGTTTTTATTGTTTTTGTCCTAATTTTTTACAAAAGAGAATTAATTCCATGAAAAAAAAAACATTATTGTGTAGCTGGCAGTTTGGTCATTACAGTAAGAAGAAAAAAATCAAAATTCGAAATTAGAATTTCATTTGTTTATCCTATAAATGAAATTAATCACTGTTTTGAGACAAATGTGTATTTAGGGTTGGAGTACGTTTCTCGTTTAAAAACTAAAAATTAGCGCTTGTCTTTAAACTTTTTGTTTCTTATTTCATTTACTGTGACTTTGGGACGTCTGAAAAAACTTTTTTTTCTAAAACATATGGATACTTCGCCCGCAGAAGCCGCCCAAGTGGTGGCATTGCTGGATTCTGGACTTAGTCAGCGTGTTGTGGCTGCAAGATTGCATCTAAGCTTATCATCTGTTCATAGAGTCTACAAACGCTATCGGGAGACTGGTTCGTTCACGCGCCGTTCAGGATCTGGCAGGAATCGGGTCACTTCTGAGCGAGATGATCGATTTATTGTAACAACTTCTTTACGAAATCGACGCCTTAACGCTTTTCAACTGCAGCAGCAGCTTCGCGTTGTACGAAGAGTAGCTGTAAGTGACTCTACAATAAGAAGAAGGTTGAAGGAACGCGGATTGGCACCGCATAAGCCAGCGAATGGGCCGAAATTAACTGCAGACCATCGAAGAGCGCGCCTTAACTTTGCACGCGAGCACCTAACTTGGTCATACCTTCAGTGGAGCAAAGTACTGTTTTCTGATGAGTGTAAAATTATGCTATATGGTAACGACGGAAGCAACAAGGTCTACAGAAGAGATGGAGAACGCTTTGCACAATGCTGCATTGAAGAAAAGGTCAGCTATGGTGGCGGTTCGTGGACGGTTTGGGGAGGAATCAGCGCCGACGGTAAGACAGAACTTGCCTTTGTGTCTGGGCCACGGCTGCCTGCACTAAACTCTCATCGGTACATCGAACAGTGTCTTGAACCTCATGTGATGCCCTATGCACATTTTATTGGCAACGACTTCATATTCATGCACGACAATGCTAGAGCTCACACCGCGGGCGTCGTACGAGATTATCTTACCGAAGTCGGTATCTCCATTATGGTATGGCCAGCAAGAAGCCCGGACATGAATCCCATTGAACATCTATGGGATGAATTAAAGAGACGAATTCGAGCAAGAGATCCAGCCCCAGAAACACTTAGCCAGCTGCAAAATGCAATCCAAGAGGAATGGGATAATATACCACAACATGTGATCGTGACTCTCATCCGATCGATGAAGAACCGTATGGAAGCAGTAATAAGAGCTCGCGGAGGGAATACAAGTTATTAAATAAACGTTTCTTAATTTTTTTTTTCATTTACGCGTGTTGTTTTACCCATTTCCTTCATATTCCATACAGGGTAAAAATTACTCATTATACAAAATACGAAATCTATGAAGACTTAATTTGAATTTAGAACAATAACATTAGGATTTAAAAACCTCATACTACTCACTATTAAATGACATTTTACATTTATTCCTAAATATACACATTTTTCTGATAATCCTTATCAAATCATAAACTGCGAGGTGTTTCGATTTTTTTGATGAGAAGTGTATTTCTTGGTGTTGTACAGTAAACAGTTTGTGCCTTCAATGCCCTCTATTTGTTGCCTTCTCCAGTCAACCAAGTATCGCGATAATTATAATGATGATGTTTATTGACGGAATTTCATGATGAAATGAAAAAATAATACCTTTACTAACTTATGCTAACAAAATGGTTAGTATTAACGAATAGATTGACTGCACAGGGCGACAGTTTACTGCGGCGCGGCGGGTCAGGTCGGGGGCGCGGGCGCGGAGGATATTCCGTCGCTACGGCCGGCGGGAACATCGTACGCATCCGAGACAAGGTTGCCGTGCCATTAGACTTTGAACAGGTCAGAAAATTTTCTGTGTGGTCACCATTTATCTATGTTTGAAGATGGGCGATATTTTTTGGATGAACTTGATCTTGACCCTTATATTTCATTAAATCTGGATCATCTATATCATATTTATTTATTTAATAACCACTTATATTAACAGTATATTATCACACATTTAAGTTAAGGTTGAGTATTAATAATAATGCATTTATAATATATCAATGTTAATAAGCTTGTAATTTCATAATGAATGGCTTTAAAACTATGAAGGGAAAGCAAATAGATATTTTAGAAATAGAACTTTCTCTAAATTTTATTATGCTGGGCCAGTTACATAGTCAAAAGTAATGTACTTTAAAAAAATCTCATTTCACCTTACTATATTTTTACAATGAGGACATTACAAAAATCTAATCCCTTGATAGCATATAAAACAACAAAAATATTCCATCTATTTTATTTGACGTCGTGAATTGACATCCTAGGTACTATGTATGTGCCTGGACCAAACTAGAAATGCGATATGTTTACAGTCGGACGCGTCGTCGGACACGTCGGACGGCATCGAGGACCCGTTCCCGCGCAGCCTGGGCCCGCTGCCGCCGCCCAGCCCCGAGCGCGAGCTCACGCTGTGCCCCAGCACGGGCCGGCGCCTGGCGCGGGCCGAGGGCGAGCCCACGCCGCCGCCCACGCCCTCGCCGCCGCCCACGCCGCCGCCCGCGCCCGCCACCATGCTCATGAAGGTACCAGCCACGGCTTGCGCCCTCACTCACTTTCTACATCCCATAACATTTATTTCTTGTATTTTTTTTATTTTCTAATGTTTATAATTGTAGAAGGTTTTTATTACAGTGCTATCTCTGTGAACATAACTAGTAATTTAAATTCCACTGTGCTTTCTTAATGTGTATGATATGTAATAAATTGTAATTGGTTGTAGGTGGAAATGTCCCCGGGTGGCACGACAGGCATGCTGGTGCAAGGAGATGGTGCTCAACCCTCACTACCAGTGCTCACGGATGAAGATGGCGTAAGTAAAATATCTCAACACTGTTAAAATCTCTGTAGTAATAATAAATAAGATACTCCTGTGTTGTCAATGGCATTGCTCTGCAGCAGGACAAAAAACATGTTTTTAATATAGTAATTTTTAGAAGCAATTAGAAAAGCAAAGCAAGAAGAATTAAAATAAATATAAGTTCTGTTTTCACAGACTGAAGTGAAAGTGGAGGCTAGTGCAGTGAAACAATTGTTAGAAGGAGGCGTCGGAGTTGACGACGGCGAGGAGGTCGGGTTACTTCACTCTGGACATACGCCCATCATGATCCGAGGGGAAGATGGAGTTCTTTACCAGGTCGCGGGCGAGAATGAAGCAGGACAAACGCTTTTGGTAGCAGCGGAGGGAGTTGAGGGCGCCGTCGAAGGGGTGGAAGGCGCCGTAGAAGGCGACGGTGACGTCATGTACGTCACCAGAGAGGATGGACAGGTCAGAATATTCAAACTCATGTTTTATCAAGTTGCTTACTGTCCTACAGTCCTAGGTTTTGATTGGATTGAACCACTTTCATAAAACACATTTAAGATCATGGACCTAATTTGTAAGACATTTTACCAATTGATCTCTATTTTGTGTATGGATTAGCCTTACAGTAGCTTCAAGTGAGTTATTCCCATAGGAGGTGTTGGCAATCGATCCTTCTCAGCTGGCTCAACTGATGCCGGGCGGGGAGGCGGCGCCTGCGCTGCAACAGGTGGCCGTGCAGGTTGAGGGTGAACCCGGCGAGGACGCCACGCAAGTCATTGCGCAGCTGCTACAGGCAGATCTACCCTCTCCTGGTAAGTAATTATTGTTGGTACAAGGATAATAACCGTAAAAACCGACTTCGCTACTATCCTACTTGAATATTTTTTCATTACATAAATATGTAATAGTTTAAAGTTTAAGGTGGATGTTCCGATAGTCCGTCCATACATTTTGGGATTGAGCTTTATCCTAAACACAGCCACTATTTGTTTCAAACTAATAATTTCATCACTTTCTACAATGAAATGTGTACGCCTATCAACTTTTGAGAGAATAACTTACATTATTTACTAAGAAAAATAATAGTAAAATTCACGCAAAAATTGACATTTTGTTTATTAGTGTGAGTGTCTTTTGCCATAAACAAAAATAGAATAGGATAGAATAGACAAGCAAACCAAAAGCGTAGTTTAGACATTAGCACGCTAGATGGCGACAGATGATGAATCAATTTCTTATGTACAATATTTATTTATTTCCTTTTCTGCAATTCATAAACAAAAAAAAACAATAAAATAACATAAAACTGTAGACCCTAGATGACAAATTTTACAATTTTATTTTATTACATCATAATTATTGTTGTCTGGCAACATAAACCATTTTGCGTAGGTAGGTAATATAAGCGACGCTGCCACTCTTGCAAACTTAGACCTGACCTTCAAACATTGACGAAGAAACAGCGTTGCCAAACTTCTATCACTTGTTTGACTGTTATAAAATACATTCTGAAGTAATTCTCAATTGTCCCGCGATAGGATTTGCGCGCGGAATTTCTTGCGTGTTATATTTTGTATGTTATGCATTTTCATTGATTCAAATTGGAATATTTCTAGTATGTTTTTGATTTCAATTTAATAGAATATATTGTAATTTATGGTAGATATAGTAATTAATTAAGTTGGCCCGTGATTTGCTGAAATCTCGTCCCAATACTAATTACCTACGCCGTATGAGTCGGTGTTGAGTACTAAGTCAGTGTTTCATGTTATTTTAATGTATTTTTATTTTTTTGGATAAAATTATTATAAATCGGTAAGCTAACAAAGTAGGTACCTAGTCACAAAACAAAATTAATAAACATTTTCAAAATATGGTTTTGCCGGGTTACGTAAAAAACACTTTTTACGAATTTTGCAAAAAGTTTCAGACAGACGCACATTATTATTATTTTGTTTTATTTTGTAGTACCAAGAAGCTCAAGGTCGCGTCCTAAAATTTGTCTGGTGCGTTCAATCCTTCGAGCAACACAGGTTTCCGAACGAAGGTTCAATCAAATAGACGTATAATTAGTTTTATAGTTATTGTAGTTTATTGTTTATAATACAGATTTTTTTTTTATGCGTCGTCTACCAGGAATATAAAGACAACATTGATGTAAAAGATAACTTAAATTTTATTGTTACATTTTGTTGTTCTAGACTTTTTAATTTTCGAACGAAACCTAAAATTCAAATAAGAATTATTGTATTAGGTATCTATGATCTGGATGTCTGGATTATCTCTCAGCAGATCAGAAAATCAGAATTCAGATGACTGCAGATGACCTGCAGTAGTATTGTATTGTATTCTTTTGTGATCTGCGATCACTTTCATTACATGGTTGTGAATTACAATACTATTAAATTTTATTCAAATATTGAGTGTTTAAAAGTAACATGCGCTTTTGTTGTTCTTTTGAGATTAATTGGCCGCAAGCTGATACTGAAACTGATTCATTTCAAATTGATTGTCGAAACTGCTCCAAATAAATGTTTATCTAAGACATCTGGGTATCGCATTTTGGACTTGAAGCATGTAATTGAGTGAGCATTCCTTTTGAAAAGACATCGAAATATGTGTGAATCTTCGCAAATTGAATTTGTTAGTGAAAGACTATTGGTAAAGATACTAGGAAGTATCTATTTCTTGGTGTTAAAAACAAATATTGTTATACATATCAATATTATGAGAGGAGAAACATGGATATGAAAGCACATAATTGCTGCAAAAAATTCACTGGACCGTCTACAGTTATGGAATCAGAAATTATTGTGGAAGCCCTTTCAAAAGACTGAAGAATTACATCAACGTCGCTATTTGAGTTTTATTGGAGACTCCTCTGCGTTTGCAAACTTGAAATAGAAAGTGCAATAATGCATGAATCATGTAGTAAAAAACTATAGCAGTGCACTTTACAAGGTATAATATTATATGAACAATTCAAATTTGTTTAGTTATCTCAAGATCAGTGGATCTCCACATTATAATTTATTTAAGTGTCTTTTTTCTTACTATAATCAAAAACTATTTCAGGTTCAGGCACCTTTGACTGTGATAGAAGTTTTTCAAGATAATGAATGTATCCGCAATATGATGACAAAATGATTTAGACTTTTTTGAAAACTATTCTGCTAGAAAACATTGAGACATGTTCAAAAAAATTTTGAGCAGCTTTGGAGATGTATGGTAAATAACATTTTGAAGTGAATGGTAAATAATATTCATCAAAAAGTAACTAGTATACTAAATAAAGTATTTTTTCTTTGCAGCAGCCGTGTAACAGTGGTTTCAAGACAAGAAGACTCAGAAGAGGGGGAAATCAACAAGTCCAATGATTTATGTTTTAATTGTATTTTTGTAGTAGTTTGTTTAGAATCTACATCATAGTTGTATATTTCATACTAAATCGTGTTTTAGATTTGTTGTTATCTCTTGTTTATGAATTGTAATTTCTTACGAGTTATGTTGTCTTTGTAATAATTGGTTATGTTACAACTCATCAGTGTTATTAGTTTTGATTGAATAGGCATGTGTTACTTCAATTACTTGTGATTTGAAAAATAATTTCAATACTGTGAGATAATAAAGTAAACTGCGTTTTTTTTTTACATAATTTTGTCATTATTTATTTCCTAAAATTATAAATCAATTAAATAGTTTATGCCTACAAATATAACTTTTATTTTTATCACATAATCGTACATCGTACATAATAAATATCGTAGAAGGTGGCGTTCTGTAGTTGTGCCTACACCCATACAGAAAAATCGCCATCTAGTGCTCAATTTTCGTAAACGTAAGGACTAGGCACTCGCCCACGTCTGTGTGGGTAAAAAATACTATATTCAAGGACAATGTTATTTTGGAACTTTTTTGTCGAATTGGGTGGATTTTGAGGCAAGGAAATGACCCAGTTCAATAAAGTGTAAAATCCGCGAACCGCCACAGCTACTCCTACGACTTAATATGTTCTAATTACACAATAAACTCAAATAAACTAAAAACATTGACTTCAACGCCATCTAGCGGGAAAGTGGCCGGGAACAGACCGTATGTTTCACCTTAAAGGATTCATATTGATATATTTGACGTAATAATTGAAAAAAATATGTATGTGTGTGATTTACTAATAACAGTCAATTAATATTGGTTTATTGTAGTTGTACTAAAATTGCTGTAATATTGTTACAGGCGGTACGAGAAGAGTAGTGCTTATGTTGCCAGATGGAAGTTTGACAATGACTGAACTTGACAAGGAGCAGTATGAATCAATAACAGAGGCCAGCAAAGCACAAGAGTAATTAGATCAAATAAATTATAAATGTGCCCAATCAAAATTTGCTGTAAATCCCGTTTGGATTTCATAAACTGAATGGTTTTTATCATCTGAGATCCAATTTATTATATTGGGATTAGTTCAGGCACTGATAAAACGTTAACTCGTTTTTAGACATGTTAAATTGGTGTTTGCGAAGTTGTATATGAAGACTTCAGACAAGTTTTAATACTGCATCATGAAATACTTTGTACAAGTGTGTACTACATTTTAACATTAATTTGGTTTCAACTGCGTTATTTATACTTTTGGGGCTGATTTTTCTGAGGAATAATATCAATTTTAATGTTTTTTTTTTTCAATTTAGTTGTTCAAAAATAACTTTACTTCCAGGTTAAATGAAATATCTGACGACTGGAAAATCAGCTTTTAGAAAAAAATATCAACGCAAAGATTATAATTATGTTCGAAAGATTATCGAAAATATAGTCAATTGACGTCATAGATTTATTATACTAGCGTTAGATCGGCAATGCGAGAGAGAAATAACGTAGGTAAGGTACTAATGTGTTAGAGCGAGATAGATAGGCGAGACCATCCGCGCGTACACACTAGCGGCCTGTATCGACCCAACGCTGGTTGTGAACGAAACAAATCTAGCTTATTTTTATTTAATCTCGCGTTTTTGAAGTGTAAATTTGGTGTTAATAGACGCAAGCATTATGATTATTTGTGCAGTACCTGCTTGTAATTTATCTTGGAAAGAAAATCCACAGTTACACGCACACTAGTGTCCTTTTTGGCTTCGCCCTAATGTCTCTATTATCAATCTAACGCTAGTATAATACATCTATGATTGATGTGCATACTTCTTGTAGTTGACGCTAGAACTAAGCAAAATAAATTGACATTTCTGAGGCGTCAAATCACCAACATCTCTTTGAAATAAAGGCTCGATTCGCGTGTTTTTTTCTCTTAACTTTAAAAATACTTCGCGGATTCTGGCGTCAACTAATGTAGCTTGTGTGTATTATAAGATTCTCGGCTCACAAGACTGACTGTCACTGATTTGCACATACTGTAACTACAGTATGTGATGTTCAGGTGTTTTCTTGCACAGGATAATCTGACTAAAAACAAGTCATTGTATGTATTTTATAATAAGACTTTGTCTTAGTAATAGTTGTAAAAAGGCTATAACTAGGTTATTTTACTTTTTCTTTTGGTAATGCAAATTAGGAAATATTCACTTATCATGAACTTTGAATTACAATAGCTTTAGATTCCTGTAATGTATATAGATTGTTGGTAGACGACCCCATACCACATGACTAAGACACAATTGAAGTATAGTAAATAAATTGTTAACTGCACTACTTATTTCAATCATAGCTTTAAAATAATCTCATGATATACTGAACAGAGTGATTCTGGCACAATACAGTCAGTTTCCTTCCGGAACATAGAACGATACGAAAGTAGGATGTTTATATAAAAGCATTTACCTAAAAGCACATCTCTTAGGTCCACGTATTTCTTGTTGTGTAAAGTCAAAATGTTTTGGAGCTGTTAAATTTTTGTTTGTTTCGTCACGCAATAGCCTGTTACCACAGGACATCTTAATAATTGGATATTTTTGTAACTGCTAAAAGGCTCAAATGACTTGCATCGGTTACTAACGAAAGTGTTACTAAAATAAAAAACTTTGAAAGCAATTGATTTTGCCTTATGATTGATTACTTTTTGAACTAAATGTTAGTACAATTGTTGAAATTCTATTCCCAATTATCAAAATATACTTTGTGCATATGCATCTAGGAGCTTACTTTTGGGAAATAGTAGTTTTTAGGAGAATTAATTAATAAATTTTCTTCATCATTGAATATAAACATTTCAAGTGTACATATTTTGATCAGTTAAAAAACATTTTAGACTTAATTTTACAAATTCATTGTAAATATCCACTTCAACAAATCGAAACTCCTTGTCACCAGAACTCATTTTGTTCTCTACAAAACAAATTATTATATTGGTAAAAGTTACAATATCTGCTTATATACAGTACGGCCACGACTCTGCCGTACTGTAACAGCGTGTCAGAATGATGTAGGTATATTATAGTTATACTTATTTTTAATTTTGTAATATAATGGTATAATATAAATAAATAGTGTTTATTAAAAAGTATATTTCGTTGTTTTATTACCAACCTATTTTATTAATTAAATGTTAATGTTATGAATTAAAGTATTCGACTACTGAATGCTCACGGGCGTGAAAAATCGTTACATAAAACCGGCCAAGTGCGTGTCGGGCCACGCGCAGTAGGGTTCCGTAGTAGGAGTTAGTTAGTCGACTATAGCTCTGTAACCGGTTAAGCCTACTTAGCCGTGATAGTTTTCCTTGTAATTTCATTACATGTACTACGTCTGTGATTTTTTTTACATTTCTAGGTACAGCCATTCAAAAGTTAGAGGGGGGGGGGGTAACTCGTATGGAACAAAAAATTTCACTTAAAATCTAGATATTTCGCAAATGGCTCGCTTAACTGAAAAATGGTCTTTACACACCCATAATATTTTTGAAAGACCTATCTAACGATACCCCACACGAAGGGGTACGCGAGAAAAAAAAATATTCATCCCTACTTTACATGTTTGGGAGCTACCCTAAAAAAAAATATTTTTCAAAATTTTATTTTACCACTTTCTCGGCGTGATCAATATACATATTCATACCAAATTTCAGCTTTCTAGTAACAAAAACCACGGAGCTATGCCGCGGACAGACAGACAGACGGACAGAGCGAAACTATAAGGGTTCCTTGTCGGACTACGGAACCCTAAAAATGCTAAAGTTATTGTCTATTCTATATTATTATGTAACATTTACTAGACTCTGTTACGTCTTTACGATTAAACTGCTGAACCAATTTAGATGAAATTTGGTATGGAGATAGCTTGAGCCCTTGGGACAGACATCAGTTTTTATCCAGGTACGTGATGAAGTCCGACGCAGGAGCAGTCTTGAATCTCGAACTTTTAACTCCTACCAGGCCTGTCCCACTCCTCGTGTAGGTATCAAAAACGTACCTACGCACAGCGGCCTATCCGAGACGGCTAGTCACTGGGGCCTCACGCGCGAGCCGTGAGTGATGTACGCGCAAGATTTGTTCCTTTGATTATATACGTATCTACTTCATTTGTTCGTTTCAATTATTCGTAACTTTTTAGGAACGGCCTCCCGGACTAATCTGTTTGCATCGTAAGTCATTCCGGTGACCGTGTGATACGATTTGAAACGTCTTTTGTTGACAAAGGTATTAATAGTAAGGCGGCGTAATTCAACATTATTTGAGTAATATAAGGCCTGTGTCTCTTTTCGTGAAGGTATCGAAAACGTAAGTAGGTATGTATGGTACAAATGTATTAGAATTAAAGTACTGTTAACACCTACCTTACGTTTTTATTTTGAAAGTCATTTGTTTTCTAGAGTACTACAAAAATGGTAATTCAGTATTTAGATTAATTTATTTTTTAAAAGGAGACAACCCTGTTTTCGTTAGAAAAGGTAAGCGTTACGCGCTAGAAAGAGATGCAACTTCTAGGCAACTATAAGCGTAGGTAATTACGCGCTGCGCGATCTGAATTGAACTTAATCGTATCGTCGCTAAAGTCTATATTTCTTTAGATGACTTTTCAAAGTGGCTCTTCTGTACTTGTACTATTATGTATTCTGTGCTCCTACAACAAGCCACAGTACAGTTAATTATTGAGTAACAGACAGTGGCTTGGGCGAGATCAGTAAAATTAAATTATGCGGTTTTGGATAAGCGACGATATTATTTATTTAAATTAAAGACTTCTGGATACTGGACAATCTACAAATTGTTTATGTTGCTTATAAAATAACAATTCTGGTTTCATCATCATCAGCCTATATCACAGACTACTAGTAGCCTTAGGGCTATATTATTGTCACACTGCTAGCGAGGTACAGGCCTCTTCTCATACAGAGAAGGAATGAGCATTGATCACCACGCTTGCATAAGGTGGAACGGCGATGTCAGACTCTTTTTTGATTTGAGATGATTGATAAATCAATCGTGTTTTGAATTAAGTAATGAAACCCCGTTGCATAATAAATATGTAACCATTATAATGTAACGATTGCTTTAGTACGTTTGTGCTAAGCCCACTGGTAACACCGACCAAAGATATAGAATATCTTTGACACCGACTGTGACCGTGTGACGTAACATGACAGAATTGACAGACAGGAAAACAGCTGAGCTGACAATCAGTATTGTCAAAGAGAATACAATCAAAGAGATAGTATTCTATAGAGGTATTATATCAAGCATAAATAAGAAATCTATATCTATCTCTTTTTACATATGCAAAACCCCCTAAGAGAGATAGAGTCAAATATATAATATCTGCTACCTCTCGCCGAAGTGATGTCTCCATTTGTGCTATAGAAACCTATTTATAACGATACATGCCAATAGTGTGGCGACGAGTTATAATTGCGTATGATTCGATAAAAAATGTATCGAGTTTTGGTTGTGATAAAACAAGATCTATAAGCCGATCTTCAAGTCGAAGATTGATTTCTTAATTTAATTAGGACCTCGCCACATTGTCCGGTTAAGCAGGTCGAATGCTGTTAGAAGCACCCTGCAAGAGGTAATATAGAAAAAAAGATACGCAGTCATATCGAACATAAAAATCCCTCGCATATAAAGTACTCAATTTGTCCATATATCTTTTGTGATGTTGTTGTTGCGTGATTGAGTTACGAGCCAAATCTTACCCATTTGTGCGGGGTATTCGTCTAACTTCAGTTTCAGTACCTATCAATCACAATCCCTACTATTTCGATTGGCCGAAATCTTGACGAAATGGTGAAAAGAGTTTCATTTCTACCAATCAAATTTGCAGGGTTTTTATTTATTTATTTAAACTTCATGTACAGCAGTGATACATAGGCGGACTTAATGCCACAAGGCATTCTCTGCCAGTCAACCTTTTTGATTGGGATTGTTACTGAAGTTAGACGATTAGGGGGCTGATCTGCGTGGGGAAATAATAGAGTGATCTACATTACGTAAAGAATGCAAAATACTTTTTGCATAAGATCCACCTCGACAGCAAGCAGGATCGAAATGCAATGAGCACAAGCGACAACCAGTTGTTGGTTGCCATTCTCCTCTTCTTAAATTTCGAATCTACTTTTCTCGCAGTTTGTGTAGGATCTCTCGGGCTCAGTAAATAAAACTAGTGGACTGTACAAACTAGGTTCTTATTGCCGTTAGCAATTACAAATTTTTGGATTCCGAGCAAACAAAGAAAAATTTAATTTAGGCTTCGACCGTGCTTCGTGCAACTCAACGCGCGTGTGTTGCTACGAGGTCGTGTGTCGTCGTCGCCGCCGACCGTTGCGATCGCTGTGGTGCCGAAGGTACTCGAAGACGCCGAGCGCGCGCAGGCAGCGCACACGCCGCGCGCGGCTCGCCTCGGTGTTGAGTTCGATTCCCAACACAGTTCTTTATATTTCGGGAAACTACAACAATAAAAAAAACATTTTGATATTGGTGGAGATTGAATATTTATTTTTTCTATCCAAAAGTGCTATCCATATAAGTCAAACCACACAGTGAACTTTAGGCAAATAAGCGATCACAGAACAGGAAACATTTATTATACTTATAAGAAATAAACAATGTTCGAAAATCGATAATAAAAGATTACCTAAACTAGGGTACATCACTATGATAGTACACAAAGTGTCAATCGTAATATTTTTTTTTATCAAAACCACTTATAAACGATTATTAATGGTAATTTAGCAGATAAAAAGATAAAATAAGATAATAAATAGATTCAGTTACTGTTTGAGAAGCTTAC
This sequence comes from Pyrrhia umbra, assembly GCA_963891755.1. Lineage (NCBI taxonomy): Eukaryota > Metazoa > Arthropoda > Insecta > Lepidoptera > Noctuidae > Pyrrhia > Pyrrhia umbra. The sequence goes on from OY982930.1 coordinate 6,311,073, forward strand.
AAAACCCCGATATGACATTTTGTGTTAAATATCTATCAATTTGCAAAATATGACTTACCGGTGGAAAGATATTTTTGTCCCGTTTTCCGTTGTATCACCACCTCGGCTTCTGCAGCCGGTAGCCACACACATAATAGGCATTCTCGGTTCTGTTTCACCATGAACAAATTACTTTAGACTTATTTTTTACACGATTTATAGTACAAAATCAACACGTTCTGTGTCTACCAGCTGGTAGACCGAAAGTTGACTGGCGGCGCGCGGCGTTTCAAGATGGCGCAGGATGCCTATAGCTATCTCACTCTGCTTATAGACTTTGCGCATTAGTAAAAATAGAGGCGCAGATAAGTCTTCAGCTATTACTTATTATGATATCTCTATAGAATACTACCTCTTTGAATACAATACTAACGCGGTATTCTGTTTCTTTGGACAAATCGGTGATAGACACATAGACAGACACTTTCCTCAGAGTACCTAAATATTATGATTGTTGCTTTCCTCTCAGTCACATTCAGATCTAACTAGTCTGTATATCTGTGATTTTCAGTTTAGTTCAATATTTGGTGCGCTGTCGTCCAAAGAGAATATAATACTTACCGTCGTTACTAATTAATAACAATGCCCATTGCCCAACTAAGAGCACAGCACAGTGCTATACCAAATACCAGCATAGTTGAGAAAAATACATATTATTGAATACAAAATATTCTTGATCATTAGTCTATTTTGTTTTTATGATAATTACGTAGTACAATTACCTGTAAACAGGAGTTTAAATAATTAAACTGGAACTACGTACCACACACTACTTATCTAGAATGGAAAAAGGCAATTGTTGTTTTTACTTTGGAGATTCAAGCATTAATCGCAAAATACTTTTTGAAGAAGCTCTGCTACATGCAAGAAAAGGCAAAGTCTTGTACATATTATCTGAGGAATTAAATGAACTTCCAGAATTATCTCAAGATTTGAGTTCACATAACAAACATTACATGAAAATGATCACATTTATGTATGTTCAAAAGTTAGATATGTTAATAGAAAGTATCTCTGCATTACATAATTGGAAAAATATCCCATCTACAATCATCTTGGATGATTTAAGTGCATATTGCAATAAAGATAATTTACAGAATGCATGTGGTGTTGTTGCTCTGCTTCTAGACACTACACAAAGTTGTTCTAAACTGTTAAAAGAGAAATGTAGAGTTTGTATTTCAGTGCCCAGAACTATTGTAGGAGAAGAGTATTGTAATATTATAGAAGAATTGTATTGTTTATGAGACCATATATTTGTAAGATCTTGTAATTAAAAGGTTCTGTTATACCATTTGGGTATTATTTTGTTATCCACATTTATTAAAATTGTTGTAGGTAAGTAAGGTACCTGTAGTGAAATTTGGCAGTTAGCACTGAATGTATTTAATAGCCTTAGGAAAGACCAGCTTTTAATAAATAAGACAAGTTAATAAAACCATCTTTGATTAATATGCATTGAAATTATTCAATCCCCATCCAAATCAGATCAGTAGTTTTTGAGAAAATTGATGAATACAGACATACATCATGTTTTTAAGTTGGTTAAAAATTCTACATAAAGAGAATACAATACTACAAGTTTCAGCCAATCATGGCACAAATGTAAATCATCAAACAAAGTCAATAACACTGTAAACTTTTATCAAGATCTTTATTTACAAGGGAATAATGTTTTACATAAATACACAGGAATGAATTGTTATGGATAGTTAAATATTATTGTCACATCACCTGAATTTTAATACAATGTAAAGTAAAAAGAATACAAATATTGCAAAGAGGAACAAATAGAAAATATAGTAGTTATGGTTTCCTTTGCCCAGTCTCAGAACTCTGCCCATAGTTTTGCCAAGGAATCCTGCACTTCTGTCAGCATCGTCATCCAGACCACGCAGTAGTTTTTCCTGATATCGTACTTCATTTCCCAACTCAATAGAGATGTTTTTTAGTGAAGATATTTTCCCACTGAGCTCTTCTGCCATTCGTTCATTGTCATATTCCAGGGCATCTTCTGTTGCCACTCTTGGTACTGGTTGATATTGGTACCCATCCCGGGCTCGCCGCATATTGTTTCGTCCCGCCGTTTTGACTAATATTTATTGTAAAAGGGTTAATTTTACAAAAAATATGTCAATGCTATGTAATGATCTTTTGGACACCCAGTTGCATAAGTTCTATCCAGTTTTATTGATATTGACGTTGAATTTTTACTGACGCAATAAATTGCGGAGGTGTTAAGCTTAGCACCAATTGATTTCACAATAAATAATGCAACTTTGAATGAAATGTTAAAATCTTTCAGTTTCCAATCCAACAACACAGTTAATGACAAATTATTCCTGGCCTGACAATGACATTGACAGTTGACAAATCATCATTTTACGTTTAGTTTCAGTATTTTAATGTACTAAAACAACGTTTAGTTTCTGTATAATCCGACCAAAATACATCCTTTTTTTCAGATGGAAAATCATCAACTAACCCCTCTCGCCGAGGGTGGGAATGTCAGTCAGACTTTGACTAAAAACATCCATGTTCTATCCTCAGCCCTTTGTATTCCGGGGCCTATAGTCGTTCTTAATAATGGGGAGGAACAGTAACTTAATCATGAAGTGTAAAAGTAGGATGATCACCTACCATACCTAACTGATGCCGACCTTGAATGTGCTGAACCTGGACTGCTTATCTACTTTTGGTGTTGATTGTACCCTCTAATCTCTGTCTGGCAATACCTTGTTTAACACTGTTTTTATACTTATTTTCCACTGTTCTGTAGGCCTTGCAGAAAGGGTCGTGGATAAACGTGTTATCTCCACCTTTTATCTCCTTTTTGGGGACTGTTTGCACATCGTATCACATCGTGCCGATGTTTAAACGTTTATTTATAATCTCCACTAATTTTGAATGAAAACCAGAAAATATTTATTTCGTATATTGGCGACTTTCGGCTTATGGTTGATAGTCCGGTCAATTTAGACAATTAAATTAACAAAAATTCCGACAGAACCAAATTTCCGTAAAGACCTTTGGATTACCATGAAAAATAAAAATTTGAAAGTCCCCATCAATCCCATGACTGCTTAAAAAGTTATTAGGGGTCAAAGGTAAAAATTTCAGGTTTTTGGGGTTTTTCTCGAAAATGGTAAGTTTTTTCAAAAAAATACTTCAGACCAAAGTTGTAGATCTTAAAATTCTCTACAAAAATGGTCCTAATGATTTTTTCTCTAAGTATCACCGTTCCTGAGATATCGCAACTGTAAGAGTCACGTTCTATATAATATGCACACGTTTCCACGCCACCTGTGAGGTTGTACTCGGCGCGTTTTTTTTAACGTGGTTTCCCCGGTAGGCCTATTCCACGAACCGTTATTACGTAATTTTCAGATACAATACTTATTTAACTGTATGAAGATTATTTAGATTGATATTTTTTATTGAGTTTAACTGTCATTCGATTTTTTTTGAGAGCAAATAAAGCAAAATTGTGACATTTTTCTTAAATATTGATCAGCAAAAACTCTAATATTAGACGAGCCAGATGTTATTCAAGGCCATTTGGGTATAGGGGATTCTCGTAGGGAATGACTGTCTTTTAAATGTATATTTTCTCAATATATATATACACAAATAGGCATTTTTGCTTGCTTAAGTACCTGAGTATGTATATATGTGGCAAACGTGTGCATATTATTTAGAACGTGACTCTTAAAATTACGATATCTCAGGAACGGTGATACTTAGAGAAAAAATCATTACGACCATTTTTGTAGAGAATTTTAAGATCTACAACTTTGGTCTGAAGTATTTTTTTGAAAAAACTTACCATTTTCGAGAAAAACCCCAAAAACCTGAAATTTTTACCTTTGACCCCTAATAACTTTTTTAGCAGTCATGGGATTGATGGGGACTTTCAAATTTTTATTTTTTATGGTAAACCAAAGGTCTTTACGGAAAATTTGGTTCTGTCGGAATTTTTGTTATTTGATCACTATTTTTATGTCTAAATTGACCGGACTATGATGGGTTGTGATGGGTTTCCTGTACAAAACTCGACTAATTAACGTAAATAAAGACAAAATTAACGACTTAAAGTAGGTACATAAACGTTTAATTCCAATATATATGTACAATGTATTTATTGATCTTCATTTTAAAACAAAGAACAGATTTACTTACATAAATTTCAGAAAAGCATACATACTACCATGCATTTTGGGGAATGTATTGCACAATATTTTTCATCACTAGCTCATATATGTTACACAAATTCTGCATTAACATAGAATATTTTTTAAGATCAAATGGGTAAGTTATTTACCATATTTTTTAACATTCAGATTGGAGGCGTCTCTTGTCCTACTGAACAAGGCATGAAAACATTTCATAACCATCACATGGCACAATTCTACATTAAAATGTCTATATCACAATAAATTGATAAAAACCGTAAAAACCCCAAAACATACAGTATTTGTACTAAACAAAGAAAACCTCAAAACTGTCACAAATGTTAATAATTACATACACATTTTATGTACATAATTTTACACTAGCATAATAATTTTACAATGAATTGAACTAATCAATAAATCAGTCAATTAGTATAATACAACAATACACTCGATACCCAACACACCTCGGTAATGTAACAAAACAGTCATATTATTATTTGCAGTAAATATAAGTAGTCTACTCAAACAACAACGAAGTATGCGCAGGATTCGCGATGTACATGTGCAATTATGTCGCGCACTCGGCGCACTGACACGAGACAATGTTCAACAAATATAATTATTAATTTATAAGTAAAAATATTCGTAAAATAAAATATTATAAACGAATTTTATGCTATTTCACTAACGAATCTCTCGTTACTGTTCGTGTTGAATGACATGCATAGACTTATAACAAATTATGAGCAACTGGCAAACAGCAATTTTTCAATTTAAATTTAGCCTCTAAACTCAGTTTTTGGAATATCTTTTTTAGTTAAAATATATCAACAAAATTAAAGATTTTTGATAGATAACTTGCATTTATTTTGTGATTACTTATAAGAAACGTACATAGCAGTGTCGAAGGAAAAATAATAACAAATGGCTATCATACAAAATTGTTTTGACTATCACAATGTACAGACAGCTATTTATTTAACATCAATGAATGGCTTTACAGTAACATTTATATTTTATACAACATATTTTAAGTATTTCATAATCATATTATAAGATTTAAATTAATACAATATGATGTTCAATGATTTATTGGTTACAAAAAGTTTTTCTAGTTAGAGTCACAGACTTCGGGAAAGTTAAGTCACCATGGGGTGCGACATTCGGCTCACGTAAACGTCGAGACGATTACCTCGCGAGCTCCCAAGGCCACCCCTACCGTCGTATCACGATGGCACAGTCAACTGAGATTCACCTGAGCGACGATATGTTTTAGTTTACCATGGGTGCTTATGTTCGCATCGTCGCCTCAGCGGCTGTAGTGCGGCGACCTCGCCAGTGCAGGCGGTGGCGCCGCGCGGCGCGGCCGTCAGATGTGCACCGGCACGTGCAGCAGCAGCGCGTCGCGGCGCGGGAACTCCAGCGCGCACATCTCGCACTTGAAGGGCCCGCCCGCGTCCGCCGGCGGCCCCGCGGCGCCGGGGCGCGGCTGGATGGCGCGCAGGTCGTCGGCCGGGCGGCGCGGCGGGCGGCGCGGCCGCACGGGGTGCGCGCGGGGCGAGGGCGCGCGGGCGGCGCCGCGGCGCCGGCGCGGCTCCTCCGTGTGGATCATGCGCGGGCGCGGCGCGGGCGAGGCGGCGCGGCGGCGGCGGCGGCGCGGCGGCGAGGCGGGCACGGCGGGCGAGGCGGGGGAGCGCGGGGAGGGCGGAGAGGGCGGCGAAGGGGGCGCCGCGGGGGAGGCGGGCAGGGTGTCGGGCGAGACCGAGCGCGAGACGGCGGGCGGCGAAGGCGAAGTGCGATCCCAGTCGCGCGGCGTCGCCGGGGAGTGTTCTGTTTTCAATTTTCGTCGTCTCTTGTACTTCCGCGGCCCAGTCTATAAACATTATAAATATCATTCCTATCAGGACCTATGACGTAAATTTCTTCAAAATTTATTCAACAAAGAAAGAAATATTACGATAAAATTAATTTTGTCAACCATTGTTTCAGATCGGGTATTTGATCTGGATCTGATTTTTAACTGACACATAAGTTATTCAAATTATATTTTTCATAAATATGCTATTTTTCGTTCTCATATGACTCCATATCTCTCCCGTACACTGAAATCTTGATAAATGTAATATATCGTATTCGTAATCGTAAATCGTCCCTAACTGTTGTGACTGCCTGTCACGTACCCTAAGTAAATAATAAAATAATATTTGATTTAACAACGCACCACAATATGGGGCCTCTTAGAAATACATTAAGTTTCTATTTTATGGGAACCATAACAGGGATAATTGCCAGCTGTTAGTTAGGACGCAATAATTTAACAAAACATCTTAAGAACAAAGTAAAAGTATCCGATAACAAAGTACAGTGTTGAATACAAGTGCCACATCTGCAAACACTCGCAAGGACCCAAAAGCGATCCTTAGAACAATTGAGAAAGTCTACAAAAAGACTAATAAATCTATTGTGCAAAAACTATGGGAACACGATTAGGTCGATGTTGATTGGAGGATCGAAAATACATAGGAAGGGATGTGTAGAATGTTCAGTAAGTGTGAGGAAAGAAATAACAGTTCACAGGTACACACAAGAAGAAAGATAAAGTTTATTAGAACAGTTTAAGATTCACAACACACAAGAGTTCCACATATAAAGAAGGAGTACAGAAAAGAAAGCGTAGGACAGAGATAACAGCTGATAGCGTAAGCACAACAGGTGGTACATAAAAAACTTAAGCGCGGCGTAGCAAAAGATAAATCAGATCGCACCGATAGCGGCAAACGGACTGTCATGACCAGTATGCTTAGTGCGAGTTTCATACAAAAAATCTATTAACGCCTCGATCGCGTAAATCGAGTTAACGTCAAACGCATCGACTGTAGTTAACTTGCGAGTGTGAGTTTTGTTAGAGTTTACTATTCGCTTGGAGTTTATTCACCGTGACAAGTGACGAATGGTGAACGACAAACGAACGAACGTTTGTAATCCGCCTAAATAAATTGACATTTGCATATTGTATTCGTAATAGAAGTGACTGCCTTTTCAATTAGTCGTGGTTATACGACAAGTTGACGTTTATTTTGACGTGTTTACAAAAGTTTGTATTATATTGTGATTTGGATAAAGTTTTAATATTATTGCTAAAAATGAAGACTAGTCCGTCCCAATTTGAAATATTGGTGACATATATGAATCAGTAAGTGTAATTTATATAATTTGGTGTCTAGTGAATTTGTGATCCAATCTGTGAGCTTTGTAAAACATAGTTTGTTTTTGTTTTTGAACACAACAATTATTGTTGACAATATTTACCTAATTACTTTTATTATATTTTTATAGAGACGGGCTTGCTCTCCCCAACTAGGCCGTCATCTCCAAGCTTGCTCCATCTGTGCAAACCACTCCGTCGTGCAAAGAGAACTCAAGGTTCACCTCGTAGACAAGCGAGGCCAGGCACACACTGAGCAGGCAGCACAACACTTTCTCCATGCTGATTCGTTTTGGAGAAATTTCAAAGAACAGCAGCACAGAGACAACGTCGAATTGAGAAGAGAGCAGAATAGAACAAGGGAAATGGAGGTACAGGCTCGGAGGGACTGGCAAGCAATAGGCGGAAGAGTTGTGAATGTTTTGGTAAAACTAGCAGATAAATATTGTAAAGATTAATTAGTTATAATATTTGTTACCTTGGTTCCATAAGTTCTTTTTAAAGTAAAGGCCTTTACTTAAAGCTAGCCATAGGTCAGTTAGCTGATATTATTATTTTATTTAAAATATATTTATTATACACTCAACAGTACAGACTCGCGCTTATCTCGCTTAGTGACGATAGCAAAAACTTGAAGTGTTTCCTATGTTTGTTTCTTATGAGGGGGTCAAAAAAATGTTCACATTTAGTACAAGAGGGTAATTCATTATGTTTGAGTGCACAACTTTTAATGTTTATCAAATTGTGTCACTCAGGTTTTATATTTTGGTATTCCACATGATGCAATTTACATTCTACAAATTGTAGGAGTTTTCTTGTTAACTGATTATGTTACTTTAAAAGCTGAAACTATGATGAACTCTGTGTCTCTGTGATAATAGTAATTTCGGACTTATATTGGTTTTCACTCATCTTATGTACCTAAATAGTCTATGTTAAATGCTAGCAAATGATTAGAACCAATAGACTGATTATATTGAGCTTAACTAAAGCAGGTGTTATGTGTGTTGACATTTTATTTGTTTTTCCCATGTCTGAATTAACTTGTTATTATTAAGTATGTAGATATTTGTCCAATAATTTGTAAGGTTTGAACCATAATTTCAAGAATTAATGAAAATAATTAAAGTAATGCAAACTAAGTATTTGGTCTTTTAATTCTGTTCCTCTATCTATTACATATTAAAGTGGCTTAGCTTCATTTTACTATGAGCTCACTAGGTATTTATTCTTGCAAAGTTTAAACATTCCAGTGATGTTAAGTATTATTAATTTTACTTAGTATGCAGCAATGTTACACAAGCAGTTGCTCTATATAAAAGTACTATTGGTATTTAACATCACCAAGTTTAATTAGAAACCCAACTCGAGATAGTAGGAAAAGCCTTAGGTCTGATTTGGGTTAGGAAAACAAGATAATATTGTTATTCAAGTGTTTCATCATTTTATTCTAGACCAATCAGTCACTTATTACAATGCCTTAACTTATGAAGATGTCTAATTTATGATTAAAGAAACTAAATAACAGTAAAAAGTTCTCAACAGTTTTAAGGGATCTGAAGCATCCAAAATGAGTCGCCACCATCAACAAGATACATTCATATATATCTAAAAAACATAACCCTCCTTCTGTCACAGTCAGGTAAAAATAGTAGCTTATAATAGGAACATGATTCCTACTCCCACATGTGCTATGCAATTATAAAATTAATATACTAAAATACTGAATTTATGAAGTGAAAATAATTAACAGAGACTAATACAACAAAATATGCTAAATACCATAAATATGATTATGAGGTATTTTAAAAAAAATCATTTTGTGCCACCATGCATACTCATTTGTGCCTTTGGTAGATTTTTCGAATTATTAATTAATTAATATCACCGATATCCTCTTCTTCTACAACATTAAGATCAATGCCAATATTATGTAAAATGCAGCACGCTTGTATAATTCTTGCACATTTTAGTGGCTTGTAGTGGAGCACTCTATCTTTGTTTAGACAAGGTTAAGGTGCTATGACTGCATATAGTATATAGTTGATGCCACAGTTTTCCCATATAAAAGAAATGTGATTTGCACCTACAAATTTGGCATTTACATTTAGAATTCTGTATTGGTCATCACATATCTGTAAAACATATACAGTTAGGAAAATAAAATACTTCTACGCAGGTAAGAATAAATCATACCCAATTATTATTTACCATTTGAGCATTTATTAAATGATAGTGCTTGCGGCAATAATACAGATGTTCTTCATCTTTTAGAGTTCCAAATATTTTAAAATGGCTACAATCAATACACCCAATTACTCCGGGTATTCCATACTTGGCACAAAATCTGAAACAAACAAGAAACTTATGTGCATTTCAAATTACAATAATATTATTGCAATGGTATATGTATAAATGGATTGGATATATTTTCTTACTATGTTCTTATGTGTTGGAGCCTTGGTAACCTCTTCAATGTAGACACTGCACATTTTTTGTGAGATGTTTTTAGCAACTCCCACTGGGCGCTAGTAAGACCCAGTTGCATAAAAAAACAGGGCTGTGAGTACCTAAAATAATAATTTTCATAGAAAATAAGGACATTGTGCCAGGGACAGGTGGAAAAAAGTGTGTTTCAAAAGTACTAATCATACATTACCTTATCTTCCAAGGATACCCGTTGAGAGGACTTTAAACCAGAAAGCTGCCTCAGCTCTCGGCACAAAACTTGACGGCTGTCTTAGGAAGCCGATATCTTCTTTTAAATTCAGCCTCCGGAAGGTCTCTTGGCGGATTGCTCGAGTTACGTGCTCTTGCACGACCAAAGGATGTTAGATTACGCTCATCTTGTGTTCTTGCGGTCTCAAACATCCTCCAAGCGAAATACATACGAGATGCCATTGTAATTCTTATTCACAATATGAAATTCAATTAAATCACTTTGTTATTTCACCACTCTCACAACGATCTCACAACAAAATCTCAAGTGACAACTTTACGCGCTCGCAAGTGACTGCGTTTCGAATTCGAGCTGTCAAAACTGTCAAAATTGTAACTCGCACTCGCGATAAACGTGCAATCGTTAGCGTTTGTGGTCGAAACGTTCCTCACTTTCGAGAGGTATTCGATCGTCACTAGTGACGGCGTTAATTTTAAAACTGACACTCACAAAATTTAATTCTCACGTATGACGCTAGGTGGCGCTTACCCAGCGCCATACAAATTGGCGTAAAAGTAAACGCGTTCGATGCGTAAAAAAAACTCGCACTAAGCATACAGTATGCTTAGTGCGAGTTTTTTTTACGCATCGAACGCGTTTACTTTTACGCCAATTTGTATGGCGCTGGGTAAGCGCCACCTAGCGTCATACGTGAGAATTAAATTTTGTGAGTGTCAGTTTTAAAATTAACGCCGTCACTAGTGACGATCGAATACCTCTCGAAAGTGAGGAACGTTTCGACCACAAACGCTAACGATTGCACGTTTATCGCGAGTGTGAGTTACAATTTTGACAGTTTTGACAGCTCGAATTCGAAACGCAGTCACTTGCGAGCGCGTAAAGTTGTCACTTAAGATTTTGTTGTGAGATCGTTGTGAGAGTGGTGAAATAACAAAGTGATTTAATTAAATTTTATATTTTAAATAAGAATTACAATGGCATCTCGTATGTATTTGGCTTGGAGGATGTGTGAGACCGCAAGAACACAAGATGAGCGTAATCTAACATCCTTTGGTAGTGCAAGAGCACGTAACTCGAGCAATCCGCCAAGAGACCTTCCGGAGGCTTAATTTAAAAGAAGATATGGGCTTCCCAAGACAGCCGTCAAGTTTTGTGGCGAGAGCTGAGGCAGCTTTCTGGTTTAAAGTTTACTCAACGGGTAGTTCATACATTACCTTGGAAGATAAGGTAATGTATGATCAGTACTTTTGAAACACACTTTTTTCCACCTGCCCCTGGCACAATGTCCTTATTTTCTATGAAAATTATTATTTTAGGTACTCACAGCCCTGTTTTTTTATGCAACTGGGTCTTACCAGCGCCCAGTGGGAGTTGCTAAAAACATCTTACAAAAAATGTGCAGTGTCTACATTGAAGAGGTTACCAAGGCTCCGACACATAAGAACATAGTAAGAAAATATATCCAATCCATTTATACATATACCATTGCAATAATATCATTGTAATTTGAAATGCACATAAGTTTCTTGTTTGTTTCAGATTTTGTGCCAAGTATGGAATACCCAGAGTAATTGGGTGTATTGATTGTAGCCATTTTAGAATATTTGGACCCCCAAAAGATGAAGAACATCTGTATTATTGCCGCAAGCACTATCATTTAATAAATGCTCAAATGGTAAATAATAATTGGGTATGATTTATTCTTACCTGCGTAGAAGTATTTTATTTTCCTAACTGTATATGTTTTACAGATATGTGATGACCAATACAGAATTCTAAATGTAAATGCCAAATTTGGAGGTGCAAATCACATTTCTTTTATATGGGAAAACTGTGGCATCAACTATATACTATATGCAGTCATTGCACCTTAACCTTGTCTAAACAAAGATAGAGTGCTCCACTACAAGCGACTAAAATGTGCAAGAATTATACAAGCGTGCTGCATTTTACATAATATTGGCATTGATCTTAATGTTGTAGAAGAAGAGGATATCGGTGATATTCATTAATTAATAATTCGAAAAATCTACCAAAGGCACAAATGAGTATGCATGATGGCACTAAATGATTTTTCTTTTTAGGATTGGAAAATAAAGAACTTGAAATCGATGAACCCCTTCCCACAGAGACAGTCATAGGTGGTTCAACGTCTGAGGAAGGGTTCAAAGGGAACAATCAGTTAGAAGACATGAACATATTTAGTTTTAAAATACATCATAATCATATTTACTGTGAAAATAATTAACAGAGACTAATACAACAAAATTGTTGTATTAGTCTCTGTTAATTATTTTCACTTCATAAATTCAGTATTTTAGTATATTAATTTTAAAATTGCATAGCACATGTGGGAGTAGGAATCATGTTCCTATTATAAGCTACTATTTTTACCTGACTGTGACAGAAGGAGGGTTATGTTTTTTAGATATATATGAATGTATCTTGCTGATAGTGGTGACTCATTTTGGATGCTTCAGATCCCTTTAAACGGTTGAGAACTTTTTACTGTTATTTAGTTTCTTTAATCATAAATTAGACATCTACATAAGTTAAGGCATTGTAATAAGTGACTGATTGGTCTAGAATAAAATGATGAAACACTTGAATAACATTATTATCTTGTTTTCCTAACCAGATCAGACCTAAGGCTTTTCAAACTATCTCGAGTTGGGTTTCTAATTAAACTTGGTGATGTTAAATACCAATAGTACTTTTATATAGAGCAACTGCTTGTGTAACATTGCTGCATACTAAGTAAAATTAATAATACTTAACATCACTGGAATGTTTAAACTTTGCAAGAATAAATAATACCTAGTGAGCTCATAGTAAAATGAAGCTAAGCCACTTTAATATGTAATAGAGGAACAGAATTAAAAGACCAAATACTAAGTTTGCATTACTTTAATTATTTTCATTAATTCTTGAAATTATGGTTCAAACCTTACAAATTATTGGACAAATATTTACATACTTAATAATAACAAGTTAATTCAGACATGGGAAAAACAAATAAAATGTCAACACACATAACACCTGCTTTAGTTAAGCTCAATATAATCAGTCTATTGGTTCTAATCATTTGCTAGCATTTAACATAGACTATTTAGGTACATAAGATGAGTGAAAACCAATATAAGTCCGAAATTACTATTATCACAGAGGAGTTCATCATAGTTTCAGCTTTTAAAGTAACATAAACAGTTAACAAGAAAACACCTACAATTTGTAGAATGTAAATTGCATCATGTGGAATACCAAAATATAAAACCTGAGTGACACAATTTGATAAACATTAAAAGTTGTGCACTCAAACATAATGAATTACCCTCTTGTACCAACTGTGAACATTTTTTTGACCTTCTCATAAGAAACAAACATAGGAAACACTTCAAGTTTTTGCTATCATCACTAAGCGAGATAAGCGCGAGTCTGTACTGTTGAGTGTATAATAAATATATTTTAAATAAAATAACAATATCAGCTAACTGACCTATGGCTAGCTTTAAGTAAAGGCCTTTACTTTAAAAAGAACTTATGGAACCAAGGTAACAATTATTATAATTAATTAATCTTTACAATATTTATCAGCCAGTTTTACCAAAACATTCACAACTCTTCCGCCTATTGCTTGCCAGTCCCTCCATTTCCCTTGTTCTATTCTTCTCAATTCGACGTTGTCTCTGTGCTGCTGTTCTTTGAAATTTCTCCAAAACGAATCAGCATGGGGAAAGTGTTGTGCTGCCTGCTCAGTGTGTGCCTGGCCTCGCTTGTCTACGAGGTGAACCTCGAGTTCTCTTTGCACGACGGAGTGGTTTGCACAGATGGAGCAAGCTTGGAGATGACGGCCTAGTTGGGGAGAGCAAGCCCGTCTCTATAAAAATATAATAAAAGTAATTAGGTAAATATTGTCAACAATAATTGTTGTCTTCAAAAACAAACTAAGTTTTACAAAGCTCACAGATTGGATCACAAATTCACTAGACACCAAATTATATAAATTACACTTACTGCTCCATATATGTCACCAATATTTCAAATTGGGACGGATAAGTCTTCATTTTTAGCAATAATATTAAAACTTTATCCAAATCACAATATAATACAAACTTTTGTAAACACGTCAAAATAAACGTCAACTTGTCGTATAACCACGACTAATTGAAAAGGCAGTCACTTCTATTACGAATACAATATGCAAATGTCAATTTATTTAGGCGGATTACCAACGTTCGTTCGTTTGTCGTTCACCATTCGTCACTTGTCACGGTGAATAAACTCCAAGCGAATAGTAAACTCTAACAAAACTCACACTCGCAAGTTAACTACAGTCGATGCGTTTGACGTTAACTCGATTTACGCGATCGAGGCGTTAATAGATTTTTTGTATGAAACTCGCACTAAGCATACTGCGCACGCGCACCGCGCGTGCGCGCCGTCTCACTCGCTCCTGCGACGTGAAACTTGCCGTCCCGCTTACACCTGCAGCGAGTGAGGTGCGCGGTATAAGCGGTCACTAAAACAATAGAACGCGTGCGAGCCGCGCCGGCCGATAAGAAATTATCTACTAATATACAAAATCGGTTTGTCCGTTGACTTGTTGATATTATTATATGATTTTATATAAAACTATTTGTTTATGTAATTTACGTATATATAAAACTATTTGTTTATGTAATTTACGTATTTATAAACTATTATATATATTTATATATGTAGTAAAATATATTTATTTATTTTAGTGTACATATGTATATATCTATTATTATGTTTTTATAATTAAATATTACTAAATAAAGTAGGTATACTACTTAGTGTCACTACAGATGGTTTTGGCACATGGGCTGGAGGTAGCTGAAGATGAAGCAGTTGGTTTTAGACCACAATAGGTGACACGTGTCTTACGGTAGTAGACATGGAACTAGGCCGCGACATACCATGTCTGTATTAGTCTCTGTATTTATCCCGTGGTCTTAAGTGATGATCCTTTAGATTAACAGTTATTGTTAAGCTTAGATCAAAAGTAAGATCAGTCTAATTACTTCATGTAAGTCGAGTGAATCTGTGAGTGAGTGACGGTGAATGGCTGGGTGAGTGTTGGTGAGGGAATGGGTGAGTGCTTTATACAATTTACCTTAGGCTGTTAATGTACCCAATTCAATTATATCCTTATCAAAGAATTCACACAATGCAGGTGCCATGTCAATCAACGCTATGCGTGCTCTCCTACGAACTTCTCGGACTGATCGAAACAAACATGTGCCTTGCAGTTAAGCTTGTTGTGCGTCCACGTACTCAACTCCCGACATATAAATGATACAATGTCAGTCACGGCCTAGGCCTAGATTCAGCATGTGCTTCTCGGGCTAACCGATATGAACACGTGCCTCATGATTAAGCTTATTGTGTTACCAAATAAACACCAACGCCGACAAATGACTACGTCAGTTAACGCTTAGGCGTATATTCACTATTAACTTCTCGGACTGACCGTCACGAGCATGTGCCTTGCAGTTGAGCTTGCTGTACGTAATGTGCACTTCCAGAGAAGGGGGCGCTACCACCATACCTATTTGACATATCTATATATTTACGCCAGTCCCACGGACTGCTAGGGACCATGTCTCGTCGGGAGCATGATGCAGACGTTATGCCGCCGGAACAGCCGCCCCGTTGCTAGACAAGGACGGTCGCACGGTTGCCGCTCGGAAAGCCGCTAGCGTCACGAATAAATTTATCAGTTCGTGAGAACTGCTAGGGACCATGTCTCGATTGGAGCATGATGCCGACGTGATGCCGCTAGAACAGCCGCCCCGTTGCTAGACAAGGACGGTCGCACGGTTGCCGCTCGGAAAGCCGCTAGCGTCACGCCCAGGGATTACTAGGGAATCCTGGAAGTGTAACTTGCGTCACTCAGGAGCAGATGTAAGGTATCGTGTGAGTAGCGGCTGTCTGACTATTTAGTGCTTGCATGAGGCAATACCACAATATCTCTTCTACACGACGTCCTATTGGAAAGCTTATAATTCAAATAAGTCAAACCTGGCTTCCAACATATTCTGTTTAATCTCAAATTGGCGTTACATTTGTATCATTAAGATACGCAGACTAGGTCCTTTCTATTCCTCTCCAATTCTCTATATCCAATATTTGTTTTACAATCCTAACCTTGACACAATTTAGTGCTTATTCACTTCACTCCTCATTTTCATCCTTTCCAGTCCTGTCCCCTAGCTTGTATAAGTCGGGACAGTGCTGATATATCACAAAACCATTCGGTGGAAGAGTGACCAGTTGGGTGACGAGCTCTACAGGGTTGCGCGGAAATGGCGGGGCGCAACCCCTTCCCCTTCGGGGGAAGCCGACGTAGTTATAATTTAGGAAAATCGAAAAATTTTACAGCCTAGGGTTGAACAGGAACAGTCACACTGTCATCCTCCTGTAGCGGAGACAAGAAGGCCTTTCGTCATTTTAAAACTTAAACAGTATTATCCTCACCTGGGGTTGTCTCTTCAGCGCCGTGTTAGCGTCACAGTGTTGAATTAGGTGCTGCACCAGTTCCGTGCTGGAATGCAGCGTTAGGCCGCACACTACACAGCAGTAAGCGGGGCCACCTACTTACACAAGAGAGCGAAGTGATAACTCAATATTAATTAAATACAAAATATATGTAGTTCGTAGTCTGATAGAATTATTACAAGCCAAACCATGTGCGTTTCTTGATTCTGTTATTTTACAGGCACTGTTAGATTGGTCAATTTAATAAAGATTGTTTCAACAATATGTTTAAAGCATACCATACTAGATGCGACATACGTACCGTTAGCGCGCCTGTCGGGAGCGGAGTGATGCGAGCGCACGTGCTCGCGCAGCACGACGCGCTGGTTGAAGGCGCGCGGACACACCGCGCATGCGTACGGCTTCTCCCCTGGTTATACATTTAATAAAGTTATATTATAATAACATACACCCTTGAATTAGTTTTCGTATTTTCAATTTTACTTTGACTAGTAATAAGTTCACCAAAACCCACACAACCGACTAAGGCAAGTATCTAATATCTGTTTTTGAATATACATACTTTCATATTATGCTCGAAGATTTAACTGTGGCTAGATCGAATGATAAGCCGCGTTTTGTAATAGGGTGGTCTGTGATATGCATACGTATAAAAATGACTTATAAACTTCAGTGATTTGTTAGTTCTTTTTGAGTAGACTCCAATAATGTGTACCTGTATGTATTCTTTCATGTTTCCGTAGCGTGCCGCCATCGGCGAACGCTTTCCAGCAGAACCGGCACGCGTACGGCCGCTCGCCCGTGTGAATACGAATGTGGATCTGTTGCGAACTCCGCGAACCAAACACCTTGCCTTTGAAAGTAAAAAGATTGTTCAGTTCGAATAAATTAACGAGCAAAGAGAATTTAATATTGCAAAATACTTTTTATTTACTTTTTTATGTACTCACCACAAACCCTACAGGGAAATTGCCGCGAACTACTTGATGACGACGTATTATTTCGACCTTTAGACATTTTTTTTAACCTGCAACAGAGGAAAAAATAGTTTGAAGTGTTTGAGAATTATTGTATATAAGCTAAGTGTCGCGTTTCCCAATTTTTGATGACTATAATTCAAAACGACCGGGTAGAGATCAGGCGTAGAAACGACCGATTTTTATGGGTGGGTAAATCATTAAATGTCTCCATGTTCCTTCTTTTGACCATTGCGGTCCAGGGCCGCGGTAAATCTAGTTATTTTAAGGAAACTGGTCACCCATCCATGGACAGACTGCGGCTTAACCTAGCTGCTCTATAGGTCCTGCATGTGCAGCACATGCAGTCATGCAGTGCTCGCTCTACCTGGGCGCGGACTGCGGCGTGCGGTGTCGCTCGGCGTGGCCCTCGGCGTGCGCGAGCAGCTGCAGCGCGTCCGTAAAGCCCTCGCCGCACACGTCGCACGTGTGCTCGGCCCACGTGCTGCTCGAGCTGTCGTGGCGCTTGTAGCTGAGGTATAACAGACCAGAGAACTGATATAATATTATGTTATAGACAGGTGATCAGAGTGGAAGCTTAGAGCCAGATTTCAAGTGCGAAAAAGGAATGGAACTATTCGTTTTGTATAACTGCATGTCTCTCTAGAGCAGTGATGGGCAAAGTACGGCCGCGGGCCAGCTCCGGCCCGCGAAAGCATTTAATCCGACCCGCCGACGGTCCTCCTACATGAATAGTATATAATAACTTCGCCAAAGCTCGAATCTGCATTCGAAAATATTATGGCAAATCAAAAGCAATTTCATATGTCTCACTCGCCTACCATGGCAGGTCCTTGGAATAAAAGTTAAATTGTAATTTTTAACATTTGTGCAAGTGTGTAATGTTTTTATATGAATTAAAGTTTCAACACAAATTGCATTTTTCCTATAATTCTGGCCCTCCTCTGAAATTTCTTAAACTTTCTGGCCCCCCCATTAAGAAAGTTTGCCCACCATTGCTCTAGCTAGAGTTAGTAGTACGTGTCGAGTTCATATTATGCGTATGCGGACACTGGTGTCTGACCTGTGTGCGGCGGCGACGTGCCGGCGCAGCAGGTCGGCGCGCTGGAAGGCGACGCCGCAGTCCTGGCAGAACAGCTCGGGCCCGCGCATCGTGTCGTACACCGCGCGCTCGCCGCCGCCGTGCGACAGCGGCGACAGCCGGAACTCCATGTCGTCACCTGGACAGTAACAATATGAAGTCAAAATTATAAATAAAGCAGAGTCATTATGATTTAAATCCTTCCTTATCTTCTATACTTATAATAAATCTGTAGAGAGGTCAATTCTGTACACGAAATATATTTCCAAAATAACTATCAGGGGGTGATTAGGGATCGATACTGATGCCAAAAATGCAATCAGTAAAATTTTTGTCTGTCTGTCTGTATAAACTCTATAGAAACAAAAACTACTCGACGGATTTTAACGAAACTTGGTACAATTATTTGTCATACTCCTGAGCTGGTTATATGTAGTATACTTTTCATCACACTACAATCAATAGGAGCAGAGCAGTGAAGGGAAATGTTGTCATTTTGTTTAAACGCGCTAATCTCAGGAACCGCTGGTCCGATTTAAAAAGTTCTTTCAGTGTTAGATAGTCCATTTATCAAGGAAGGCTATAGGCTATATATCATCACGCTAAGACCAATAAGAGCGGAGCACCACTATTCCACGCGGACGAAGTCGCTGGCAGAAGCTAGTAAGTACTATAAATGCAAAACTAACTCTTACGCCTGTTCAATACGCTTTTATGGTTATACCACAGATCAAATTCAGGTTTAGTTTTGATTAACATAGGATACATTTTACAGTGGGGGGGCATGATGCTTTATGCCCCCCTGCTATAAAAAAAGTTTGTAGGTTTATTTTTATAAAAGACTCAGTGCCACAAGACTATCTACTTTTTCAATGAACTCATGAAAGCTGTTGAAGACTGTTTGATCAGCCAGTTACCTGAGTCGGAGTCGTCGTAGGGCGGGTCGGGCAGGTCGCGCGGCGGCAGGTGCGGGTGCCGCTGCTGCGTGTGCGTGGCCAGCGCCTCGCGCGACCAGCACAGCTCGCCGCACGAGCCGCACTCCACCGGCGAGTCGCCGCCGTGCACCTGCGGCACACGTCACACACACCATCGTGAACAACACCCAACAGGAGAACCAACTAAAATTGATCTCTTATATCTCCAATAAAGACTGCAGCAGTTTAAATTTTGGGTCAGATCAAGTGTTATTAGGTGTTCATACATTTGTTGTTCTCAGTAGCAGACCAGTTTAGAATTTTGCCCGTATTACATAGAATACTAGTCCCTATTACATAGAACGTAAACATAACATGCGGGTGAACTACATATAGATAACAAACAGAACAACTCTTCGAAAAACACTGTAGGATAACATATATCGAAGGTTGGACAAATCAATCCATAAGTCAAAATTACAGAAACAAGCCCATAATGTCCACTCTTCACCACTTTCAATAAGTTTTTACTGGATTTAAATAAATAGAATTAAAAATCAAACTGACCCTAGCGTGTGACTGCAAGGCCTTCTCCCTGGCGAAGCCGACGCCGCAGTGCCGGCAGACGAAGGGGCGCGAGGGGTCGCTGGGCGGCGGCGGCGGCGAGGGCGGCGCAGGCTCGGAGGGCGGCGAGGGCGGCGTGGGCGGCGGCTTGGGCGGCGACCGCGCCCGCCGCGACCACTGCTGCGTGCGCGCTGACGTCATGTTCTCCCACATTCCATTCTGAGATCATCGTATAGATTCAATATGGTATTCCACATCGACATTATTAATTGACATACTGTGTATGGGCTATCAAAAATCTATTCCCTCATTGATTTAGTATGTCAATACAATGCTGTGACGTCACTTATTTTACAAGTCAATTTGTCATCTATTTATTGATGTCAAAGACTCTACATAATCAAATTTTACATCTAATGAAAAAGAATCCGGTTTTCAGGGCCAAAACTAAGTATTTTTCAGAGGAGTTTTGGAATTATCAATAAATAGTGTCACTAGTTTATTTTTGAGTGTTATTCAGGGCATTTTCATGTTAGTCCAACACTAATGAGAGTAAGAAGACAACTACAGATAAACTACTGTTGTGTGTACAATACCTACTTTATAGGATTACTTTTTAAAAATGTTATGAAGACAAAAATAAACAACATATACCTCCTCTACAGGTTCAGGGTTCTTTTTCCGTCGACCTCGCTTCTTCTTTGGTTTTACAATTTGGTTATTGTCTAAAACATCCTCTGAAACAATATACACATTTCTGTTACTGGCCATTTCACAAAAACATCAATATTATACAACAAATTTAGTTGTTTAATTTACTGACCAAAGTCAATGGAATCCGGGTTGTCTGGCACAAAGGCGTGCACTTTGAGATGGTTCATGAGATCGCACTTGCGCACGTAGCGCACCCCGCACAGGTTGCAGGCGTGCGGCCGGTCGTTCTGATGCGCCACCATGTGGTTCATGAGCGCCGCCTTCTTGCGGAACCGCCGCGAGCAGAAGTCGCACGGCCACGGCCGCATCGCTGTGTATTCATCCTGATAAAACAACGAAAAAGACTTGGTATCCTGTGGTACTATGCTCCATGCAATCACAATTTGCCAAGAAAACTGTACCATTATATAATACCATAAGTCTATACATGTGAAAGTTACGCGTATTTGCTCTGAACTAGCTGGTCAAACTACACACTGTTCATGTTTAATAAAAATCCTACAGGCAGCTATATTAAAAAATATGATATCACAAATTGGTAAAACGTAATATTTTGCCGTAAACGCTATTGTTGAGTGTTACAGTCAGTGGACTGATTTCCTATTAAATTTTAAGTCTTACAATTTTAGAGATAACGGTAGTTTTGATATAATTGCCTGTTAGTTAAATCCCCACAAAACCAGATATAACATACCATGCTCCTAAAGCTTTGAAGTACCTAAAATATAAAAACGGAAACCTGCGCACTGTCTGTCTGTCTAAGAAGGAGGAAGAAAAGGGAATGTAAACCTATTCTAAGTCATAGGGGAATTATGCCTTTATTATGCGTAAAAAGAAAGTCTTACTGCACAAGTAAAATAATAAAAAACTTTAAACTGTGACTTTGTAACTACCTATATCACATAAAAATTGGGGGAAGCGGGGGTATTGTTTTTTAAATCATCTGAATCTGAGCTTATATTTTCTGTTATTTTTTTGTATTTTAGTTTTTCCATACCCTGTCTCTATATACCTACAACGTTCGCAAAGCGAAAATTCTGATATAATTAGGGTTGATAGGCATACAATAACCTAAATAATACAGAACAAATATGATTTAGTTTACATGATACACACAGAACAGTTTTGAACAGCAATTTTTGTTTACAAACTTAATTATGTGATTACTGCAGTTCTATATTTTTCCCCCTAACGTTTGGACCCTCGATGCGCGAGTCCCAGCCCTACTTGGTCAGTGTATATCTAATGACACTTACTTGATCAGTTGGCAAAGGAACATCTAAGTCATTTTCTTCTTTCAAAACCAAATCTGGGTGATTCAGGTGATCCATGGGGACTTCCACTCTAAAACATGAAAACAGATTAAACTTAAAGAATTTTACATTAATAACTTTCTTGATTCTTGTAATGATTTACATTTAACACAGTCACTGTAGTGGACATAACATTTAAACATTCACCATTACCCTTAATAAATGTAGCGCATTGCACTGCCAAAGAGTTGAGATTAATAATATTATAGAAACACTATCCACAATAATGGTTGTGGGAACTAAAAATGCCTACATTATTTTCCAAATATTAATATAAGTATTGCCACAGAAAAATTGACTAGAAATTAATTCATTTCAAGACTTTACTGTTCAAAGTAAACTTTAATTGACACTAGATTTTTTTTGTATTTTATTTTGTACACTACATTTCATGATTCTCTAACATTGTAGATGTCTTTTGTTGGGACAGTTTGTCAATAATTTGAGAGAGCTTACTGGTACCTTTCCTGCCCACCAGGAATCACCCAGTCATCTGTAATGACCTCCTCAGTGACACACTCCACACTAGGATCATCGGCTAGTTCAGCTGTCTCTGTATAACTCACTACATCTTGAGATAAAAACATTAAGTTTTCTGCAGCCATTTGGTCCGTGTTCATCATCTCTTCAGATGTTTGCGTATACAACTGATTTTCACTCTTCAACTAGCAAAAATAAAATTGAATATAAATATTAAATCTTTTCTATTAAAATAAACAAGCATTTCAATCAAAATTCAATTTTTATACATTGTACAATTACAATTCTCTTCTGTGCATCTAATTATGGGTGCACATTAATTCGGCCGTATTTAGTGGCTGGCAAAGTATTTAGTCTCACCATAGTTGAATATCCTGTGTGTGGCACATTGTCTAATCCTGCTATCACTTCTGTTTCAACAACACCTGGACTGTGCTGGAAAGCAAACATTTTCTTCAGTGTTGAAGAAAATAAAAGGAAACATAAGAAGAAAATAAAAGATAACATAAGAGGAAAATAAAAGATAGTAAATAACATAGCTAAACTACTATTAACTTATGAAGAACAGAAAAAAAGTATATAACATGTCTTCTGTAAATAATAAACACTAATTAGAAAAAAATAATGATGTATTGAATATGTAGAACACAGATTTTATTGCATAAACTGTAAAACTGTAATAATTGTATGTTGGTACACACCAGTATTTATTTATATTTATCCTATTTAAAATATAATAAACCCTCATCTTTGGGTTTTTATTCCACAAGCATTTTATCATATTATGCTTGCTAGAATATCTATACAAATCATGACAAATTTATTACATAAAATCACTCTTTATTATCAAACCCAAAATTATATTTTGTATTGAACAAGGGGCCAGAAGGTGGAGAATGCTAGGCCTGCTAATTAGGTGCTTAATCTGTGGCTGTTATAAATTATGTTGAAATTAAAGTGTAAAGAATATTATATAAGACCTCCTAATTCTTTACCTTCACTTCAACTTCTTCCTCCCATTGGAGGTTGAAATCTTCTGGTTCTCCATCCATAATAAGTTCTTGATTTCATTCCATTGACCACTTGGTAGATCCAGGTACCATCTACAAAAATAAATATTGTTATCATAAGAGTAAAATTTTAGTAAGCAGCATAGAAAAAACATAATTTCGACCTTAATTTGCTAAGGACTTGACATTGATTACTTATATTTTATTAATAATTTCTTATGATAACAGAAACAATTTTTGTTTTGATAAACTGGTTGGAATTAGAGAACATTTCTTCTATTTAGTTTTATACTGAAATCCTACTTAGTACCTAGTACAATATAGAAATTATTGTCTAAATAGGGATGGGTCATTTATAAAGATTTATGTTACAAGTTACAAAAGTAAAATTGGAATCCCATAAAAAAAACTGATGCTGAGGGCACAGGTTAGTCTACTGTCATTAATTCTAGATACATCATAAAACATCCTTGAATCAAAACATCAACATAACCTTATCATTTGACTACGTTTTATATTGTATCTCGAAAAGTTTTATACATAAAGACCACCAGTTGGTAATAAAATATACATTTCCTCAGAAGTACATCGTTCTAATAATAAAGACTGAAAGCCGAAACAAAAATGGTGTCAACTTGAAGATTATAGATGTAAAAAACGGTTAGGTTATCCTGTCAAAGTAGAAGGTTAGTTAAAATAATCGTTATGCCTTTAATTATTTATTAATAGACGAAAAATAACTCAAATATAACAAGAAACATTGCGAACAGTGTGAAAATTATAGCTATTTTACATATCTATACGTTTACGTGACGCAATCATAGAACTTATCGATAGTTCATCATCGATGAAAACAATAATATAACCAAAGTCATTTAATTTTTTTGGAAATCACTTACCTGGATATTGTTTAATATTTATATATTGACCGTTTTAAGCCCAAAATTACACTCATAAAGCCAATATTTTCTATTGTTTGGTTATCAGACAAATGGCTATCTTCCATTTCCATTCCAACCACACCATAGACAAATAAAGCTCCGCCATACTTTTAATTAGTAAGTGTTAATTTCAATCATCCAATAATCATGAAAATAAATCCATTATTATTCCTAATCGAGAACTAAGATATATTTCGTATTTTCTTGCAAAAACTAAAATAAAATCAGGTGTGCAATACTATTCTCAATACTTGAGTAAAAATCGATTCCATGCTTATTATACTATCCATTTTTGCACTGCATTGGGGTTTCACATCTATGTTCATAGGTTGGTGTCGAGCAAGGTCTCTAGAGCAAATATGTTCCTTGAGCAAGGTGCCCAAACGAGACTGCGGAATTATGAGTAAAAGGGCAATGAGGACCACTCAAAACTGTATGCAGATGGCGCCATAGTCGGCCGAACAAATCTAGCAAAAACGCCAATTTAAAACAAGATAAAATATTTTGTAAACACGTGTTTTTGAAGGTAACCAGAATATAAATTTAATACCCCATCACAAACCACGTTGGTAAGATCGCCCTTTATCAGGATAAATAGTTAGTGTCACTTTCCTCCCCATTGAAAGAACACGGATGGGTTTTAGTAAGAGTGACACTGCTGTCTCCCGCACCGTTCACAGCGTAGGTGGTGGATTCACAATATGATTTGAAAAAAAAAAGGAGTCTGTAGATATCATTTGAGATCAATGATCCAGATGTGACCACCTATGTTGTTATGTGTAAACAGAACTCTCCACGTTTATCAATAAATTGAATATATTTCTTCGTTCTGAGTTCCAGGGTTTTACTAAATGTTGAATGATCTGACAAGTGAAACAACTATGCTCATTTTTAACCGACTTCAAAAAAGGAAGAGGTTCTCAATTCGACGGTATGGTTTTTTTTTTTTTGTATGTTTGTTACGCGATTACTCCGCCAATTTTGGACCGATTTTGAAAATTCTTTTTTTGTTCGAAAAGAGATACTTCCGAAGTGGTCCCATATAAATCTTATCACTACCGGTTCAGCCGTTTTATAAATATATCAAAAATAACGATTTATCTCTACTTGCTGATATGCCAAATACTTAGATGATTTAGTTATTTACGCTTATTATAACCTAAAAAGTGGTGTGTTTATTTTGTTAAGATAGCAAGACCGAGACACTGGAAAGCGAAAAAATAAAAAACTTTTTACAAAAAAAATAAAACCGACTTCCAAAAAAAAACTGAAAGTAAAAAATGACGAAATACTAACAATAGTAACTTACAAGACACCGACTTCTAGAGCGATGTTTTGGTCGTAAAGCGTTTAAATAAAAAATATTTTTTACTTTTCAGTTTTTTTTGGAATCGGTTTTATTTTTTTTCAGAGTATTGTCTTGCTTTGCCTGTTTCAAGCGCCATCTCCAGTTAACTGTTTTCTTCCTCTTGCAGTGCAAGGTGCTATATTAGCAGCATACGACTCATTCGACCTGCTTAACCGTTCTTAGTCTATGGTTACACAAATTGACAGTGACAACTGACAACAAATTTTATTGTTGATTTTATTTTCATTTCGTTTAGCGTTCGTGTACATTTTGTGATAAGTTTAATAAAATTGAGTTCTTGATTTTATTAATACGGATTACATACGCTAAAAAATGTCACAAGAATTAAAAGAACTCTGTCAACTTCTGTTTCCGGACTCCCCTGAAGGTAAAACGTCTCTTTTATTAATTCACTTATAAAAATATTAATTTCAGATTGATTAAAAGTTGATTATTAATGGCAATATTTTATATAGTTTTGGTAGTAAAAAAACACTTTTTACGTTTTAAAGGCACACTCATTAGATAAATATGTTATTTCTGATCAGGCTCTTCTTTAACCTAATATTATGTGTTCCTTTTAAAGCAAGACACTTATATTTTCTATGAAATTACAGAAAATGCAGAATACTTTAATGATATTACTGACTACATCAAAAAATTGGGATCTCAGAATTGGGAACATATACGCAAAGAGCCTGAAAGACTGTCCGAAGAGATGAAACAATTGACAGAACAGACCCAGGAACTGGCCTTCACTAATTATAAGACATTTGTTGAAACAGCAGAGATTTCACATACAATCATAAATGACTTGGCAAAGTCAAAAGAATCACTTTCTTCTTTTTTGGATAGTACACCAGTTTTCATACAAGAATGTGATAAATTTTCTCAAATTGCGGGAAATATTGTCAAGGAGAAAAGGTAAAAAATATTTTATTTGATACTAAACAGATTTACCTGTTTACATATGTAGTCCGGTCAATTTAGACATAAAAATAGTGATCAAATAACAAAAATTCCGACAGAACCAAATTTTCCGTAAAGACCTTTGGTTTACCATAAAAAATAAAAATTTGAAAGTCCCCATCAATCCCATGACTGCTAAAAAAGTTATTAGGGGTCAAAGGTCGAAATTTCAGGTTTTTGGGGTTTTTATCGAAAATGGTAAGTTTTTTCAAAAAAATACTTCAGACCAAAGTTGTAGATCTTAAAATTCTCTACAAAAATGGTCCTTATGATTTTTTCTCTAAGTATCACCGTTCCTGAGATATCGTAATTGTAAGAGTCA
This sequence comes from Pyrrhia umbra, assembly GCA_963891755.1. Lineage (NCBI taxonomy): Eukaryota > Metazoa > Arthropoda > Insecta > Lepidoptera > Noctuidae > Pyrrhia > Pyrrhia umbra. The sequence goes on from OY982930.1 coordinate 6,338,327, forward strand.
CGATCTAAATAATATGCACACGTTTGCCACATATATACATACTCAGGTACTTAAGCAAGCAAAAATGCCTATTTGTGTCTCTTTTATGTATAAACTATATACTATATTGAGAAAATATACATTTAAAAGATAGTCAGTCCCTTCGAGAATCCCCTCTACCCAAATGGCCTTGAATAACATGCAACTGGACAATAACATGGAATTCGCTTTCTTTGAAAGGCCATTTGGGTAGAGGGGATTCTCGAAGGGACTGACTGTCTTTTAAATGAATATTTTCTCAATATAGTATATAGTTTATACATAAAAGAGACACAAATAGGCATTTTTGCTTGCTTAAGTACCTGAGTATGAATATATGTGGCAAACGTGTGCATATTATTTAGATCGTGACTCTTACAATTACGATATCTCAGGAACGGTGATACTTAGAGAAAAAATCATAAGGACCATTTTTGTAGAGAATTTTAAGATCTACAACTTTGGTCTGAAGTATTTTTTTGAAAAAACTTACCATTTTCGAGAAAAAACCCAAAAACCTGAAATTTTGCCCTTTGACCCCTAATAACTTTTTTAGCAGTCATGGGATTGATGGGGACTTTCAAATTTTTATTTTTCATGGTAAACCAAAGGTCTTTACGGAAATTTGGTTCTGTCGGAATTTTTGTTAATTTAATTGTCTAAATTGACCGGACTAATGGTAAGACTAAATATTTATCTTGTCGAAATTAAAAAAAAGTGATGATTTTATAATTATAATTTTCAGTCGATACAGCACTATCCGTAATCAAAGTGACAAGCTTCTGGAGTTGTTGGAGCTGCCGTCTCTAATGCGAGAGGCTCTAAATGCTGAGGACTATGAGAGTGCACTGGACATTTTCACATTTGTCCGTAACCTCTCTAAAAGATATTCTGAAATCCCAATAGTGCAAGTATGATACCACATAGTTCATTATAGACTGTATTAGAGATTGTAGTAGTTTAGTGAACTGATATCATTTTTTTGTTTTTCAGAACATAACATCAGAAATAATGACACTTTGGTTTGAAACTCTCTACCACCTGTTCAATCAGCTGCGCTATGATTTGCCACTACCTCAGTGTTTGCAAGTGAGTAGCATGAATATAATGATAGCATTTCCTTTCTAACTCAACCTTAAGCTACCTATTTTCGGTATCAACAGAGGAACATTAAAGCTATAGTAAATATTATCTAAATTCAGTAATAATAAAAATATTATATCTTACTTAATATAAGTACATACCTACATCTTTATTATGAGCAATCCTTTACAATGAAGAAGTCTTAAACAACTGGTTCAAGACTGACTTCATTCTTTATTAATACTTTTTAATCTGATAATAATCCTAATCCTAAATTAATTAGAATTAATCCTTACAAATAAGCCCTTGCCCATACAGGTTTTAATAAAAGGCATACTTAAAATAGCATTTATTTTAGATTCTAGGCTATCTTCGCAGAGCAAATACAGTATATAGATCAACTGATGATGATGAAAGCAGTAACTATGGCAGCACGAAAACAAATAACACATCTACTGTTGATGGACTACATGTACATTTCCTAAAAGCGCGAAATGCTTGGTTTGAAAAAGCTCTGGAAGATGCTAAGAATACAGAGGGTAAGACATTAATTTACTATAGGGCTCAATAAACTGATTAAATAATTCCATATTATATACAAAAAGCTGCACTGCCATAGTATGTAAGTGGCTAAGTAAAGCGTTATATGTATAAAACTGCTAGTTTATCAATTTGATCTGCTATTTGTAATATTGTTGTGCATTTAAATAATAACATCAATTTAACTGCTAATTAATGCCTTTTTACATTTTAGCATCCGAAAGACTGTTAAGAAGAATTGTAGAACTTCACAGAATCCATCTTTTTAATGTCTTGACGCAACACAAATCCATATTTTTATCGGATTCACAAGAGTCCAAAATAAGAGATGATGAATTGAGTGGCACTAGTGCTTTATCTTGTTGGTTGAAATTAAAGGTATGTAAATATTTTAGTGTTGATGTTTTGTAAATACATAAAATGCATATAATATACATTTTTCATCATTCACACATTCATTAAATAAAAACCATAATAATTAGTATTATGTATTTCTTTCAGGTTGAAATATTGGCGCAAATACTTAACCAAAATTTGCCAAAAGAAGATGAAGCTAGTTTTGAGTCCCTTTTAAATCAATGCATGTATCTCTGTTTATCTTTTGGAAGAGTTGGGGCAGACATGAGGTGTGTCTTAACACCATTGTTTCGTAACAACATTCTGACTCAGTTTCATAGCGGACTAGAGAAGGCGGACAATCAATTTGAGAATCAAATGCGATCATACAAAGTTCCGAGTATAAAGAATGTGCCGCGGCCGATAAACGAGAGTATAACTGCAGGGCCGCCAGAAAACTTGCTGGATTACTATCCGCTTGCTGAATACTGCAATGGGATGCTGACAGTGTTGAACTCTATGAGAGTTACTGCACCATTGAATATTGTTAAAGAAGTTTACAGTGCATTTAGGGAATCTTTTAATAAAACTGTACAGGTTCTGTTAGCTTTCTACTACAGGGAACAACAAAGTTTTACTGATATTGAAAAACAAAATTTTATGTCTTTATGTGTATGCTTTACTGAAGATTTGGTGCCTTACATTGCTAAGTGTTTGGCGCAATCATTTCCTTCCACTCAAGTAGCAGAACTACTGGGTGTCACTTTAACCGTTTTGCAAGAAAGCAATATTTTACAAGTTAACCAAAGTTCTATCTGTGAACCCTTAAATTGTATTACGGGTGTGACCGTTCAATAAACTGTAATTTTATATATTTCTAAGAATTTGTAACATAAATATATATATGATTTAGTAATTTTATGTAATATTGTGCAAATATGTCTTATATAGATATTTAAAAGGGTTAATGTTAGAGAGAGATGTTTAACTACCCATATTTAAATGAATATAACCATAAAGTATTACAAAAAAGGTTTTATTTTCCTTTTCTTATAAAAAATGTAGTGATTAACTGTAAGTATAAAAAGAAATTAAGGCACGGCCTCTTAACAACTAAGTAAAACTTAGGAATGATTACAATTCTTTTATGTAATAACAATTAAACAATTAATTATGAAAACTTAACTCTCTTAATTCTAGATTTTCCTTCATCATTTCTTGACACTTCAAAGAAGTGTGTAACTTTGTCTATCTGTCCTAAGGACTCAATGAACTCCCTGTCGTGAGTGATGATAATGAACATAAAGTTCTTTTGAATCATTCTTTCCTGCACTATTTCACCGAGAGCCATACAAAGGCTTTTAATATTATCATGATCTAAATTTGTAGTGGGCTCGTCTAATGCTAACACTCCGAATCTGAAAGTAAAATATTTAATTTTATCAGACTTATAATACTCCAACGTACCCCAAATAATCGGTAATAGACATTTAAAAAAAAAAACTTGAGCTCCATCTGATGTTGATTGGCACTTACCTAGAACTAAATGTTTCCGCGAGAGCCAGTCTTATGATAAGACAAGCTAAGACTTTTTGACCAGCACTGCATCTTCCTCTCATGTCTATTTCGACACCGTTTTTACATTGAATAACCCTGAAATAGAAAATGGATTTTTACCCATCAGTTGGCAATGGGGCGAGCCTCCTGCTATTAGAGCCTGCGCGCACTGGCGATTCAAGTTGGCCGATAGTTCAGGCGCAATCGTGGAACGATTATGCTCAAACTGTCGCTCGATGGTTCAGTCTCGTAGTGGTGCGCGCACTACACGATTAATCGTGTACCTAAGGCTTCGTTCACACGGCATTGTCCTGCACGTTTTTTGTAATCGTTTTTTTAACGTATAGTCAACCGGGTGTTCATACGGTAAATTTTCATTCGTATAAAAACTAATAGCCGCAGTTTCCACACAGTTTTTATACGAATGAAAATTTACCGTATAGTCAACCGGGTGTTCATACGGTAAATTTTCATTCGTATAAAAACTAATAGCCGCAGTTTCCACACAGTTGTCACAGTAATTGGACGTCAGTGATGGATCCACGCTTGGTTGTAGGCTTTTATATTGGTTTAATCGAAGGCGCCACCGCTTTGTCGCCTACAGACCAGAAGGTTTGGGTACATCCTGTAAATAAGGCGTACTAAACTATTTGAGAAGTTATACAATGAACTTAGAAACGATGAAAAGAAGTCTCATGTTCGGTTGCTATTTGATAAAAAACGTGTGAACATGCTGCCGTGTGAACGAGACAGAGCTATATTATGTGCCACTGCAAACCGAATACGTTAAAGTTCATTCGATTTGCTTGACAAGTCCGTTGAGTATTCGTTTGAACGTATAAACGGTGTACGATATTTTGCCAATGCAAATGCCAAAATTGGACAAAAAAAAACGTGCAGGACAATGCCGTGTGAACGAAGCCTCATCGTTGCCAACCTATCTTTCGCGCTATGAATCGAATCGACTGACAAGTACGCACACACACATACTGCGTCATACTCATGCAAAGACGATATAACCACTTGACTGCGCATACAGTGCCCCGATGCACGAAAACTATTAGCGATTTGTCGCCTATGCAGAGAGTACACTACTAGTAACCACTTTAGTTGTGTCCAAGGATTAGACCTGTAAGCACGCTAAATTAATTTAAAAAAAAAAACAAGTTTTATGCAATTATAAAGCATTAAAATGCCTTCATGCGCGGTGAAATGGTGTGGGAAACATTCCAAGATATCTAATTACAAAAAGGATGGCATAACTTTTCATCGGTAAGTAAACAGTAAGAAATATTTTTATTATATAATCTGATTATGAGCCACCGCGGGGGTCTTGTTAAAATGGTCGTTGGGTGATAGAAGCACACGGTTGAGCCGCACGTTGATGTCTTTTGGAAAAGTCTCGTTCTTTCACTAGACAATTCTAATGCTTGTATCTCTTTCTATCCCTTTGTATTTTTATCGTAAAAATCTGTGCTGTTACCTTTAATGGCTGAAGTCAATATCGATAATAATAAAATTAAAATTGATATTTTTTTATATTTTTATAATTAGTCTTTGTAATAAAAAAAACTGTTTACTTTTAACTTAGTCGGCGTAAGCAAAATACATTGATAAAAAAGTGCATAAACGCTACCACTCAATGAATCAGGCGAGTTGTGGAGGGGAGCGGCTTTTATAACAACGCAGCGAGCGACAAGAGGTATTGCGGATCGCCCGTGATCCGACTAGTGAGCTACACGCGCGCGAAGCCCTAGTCACCAAACCGCCGTACGGACCGCACTCCTGTCGCCACCTGAGTTCACGAGGGCGCTTGTTTACAGGTGCCGACGTGAGCCCAGGGGGGGACCACCGCAGCTGCCCGGTGCGTCAGCACCGTCGGTCGCGGAGGACCACGCCCCGCAAGGATGCCGAAGCCCGGTGCCCGCGGCTCTCTGGGCCGCGACACCGGGTCACCGCCACCACCCAACCGGCCGCTGGCGGGCCGGACGGCGTCGCTCCCGATCATCGGGGGCACGTCGCCCGGCGCGCCGCGGCGCACGGAGATCGCACCAGCAACGCCCGCCTCGCTGGCGGCGCCGGCGCCCACGCGCGATCCGCCGCCGCCGTCGTCGAGTCGACAGCATGCTGTGCCGATCCGGCCAGCTGCCTTCCGCCCGGTGCCTATCCAGGCCCCCGGACCAGCCGCAACTGTGGGCCGCGCGCCAAATGTGCGCGCCGCCCCCCCACCCGCACGCGTCCCCGCGCCGCCTGCGCGCGCGGCCACGCCCCTCGCGCGCACAGCAGCGCCACCTGTGCGCGCGGCCGCGCCCCCGCGCGCGCCCGCACCCACCGCTACGACCCGAGCCGCTGCCGCGGCCGGACGCACCAGGTCGCCCGCTCCCCGCCGCTTGCTGGCAGGGCCGACCACACCGGCGAGCAAGGTTGAGGCGACGCCTCCCTCGCCGCTGCCTGAGGTGTTCCTGCGGTCCCGCGCAGCAACAACCCCCACCTCTCCTGCGCCGCCCAGAAATGCGGCGCAGGACTCTCCGGCGATGATGTCGGCATGCTCGTCGCGAGCCGGGTCGAGCATGTCGCTGGCATCGGGGGGATCCAAGAGCAGGTCCCCCACCCCGCAACTAACCTCCCCGACCAGCTCGCTGGGCTTCGGCTTCGAGTTCCAGCTCGAGGCCAGGCCCCAGCGACGCCAACGAAGCCCCGACGACGACGCCGCCGAGGAGGAAGAACCGAAGCGGTATTGCCTCGACCCGCCGCTGCCTCAGCGCGCGCCGCGCGGGAGGGGAAGCAACCCCGAGCTGCGGTCCTTCGCCGAAGCGGCGCGCCGCACGCCGTCGCCGCGTGCGAGCGGGACCGCCGGTCCGGCCGCTGCGGCCCGCCCGGCTGCTGCTGCCGGCCCAACCGCCGCCGCCGCCCGCCCGGCCGCTGCCGCCGGCCCGGCCGCCGCCGCCCGCCCGGCCGCCGCCGCCGGCCCGGCCGCCGCCGCCCGCCCGGCCGCTGCCGCCGGCCCGGCCGCCGCCGCCCGCCCGGCCGCTGCCGCCGGCCCGGCCGCCGCTGCCCGCCCGGGCGCTGCCGCCGCTGCTGCTGCCGCCTCTGCCGCGGACGCTGCGCACCCCCCGCCGTCTGCGGCGGCTGCGGCCGCACCACCATCAAAGAAGAAACCCCGCTACCCTCCGTTGGTAGTGGAGAAGATGCCGGACTGGGCTGCCCACTTCCGCACCATCGCCGGCAAACTGGGTCACCCCCCCAATGCTCGCCCGTACCAGAACGGGGTCCGCTTCACACCGGAGTCGGACGAAGAATATAGGGTGATCCAGCGCTACCTGACCGGACTAGAAAAGGAGACCGGCCTATCATGGTTCGCGTACTCGCTGCCAGCGGAGCAGAGCCTGAAGGTGGCAATACGGGGATTGCCAGCAGACACCAGCCCGACAGACATAGAGGAGGAGCTCCGCGTACTGGGATACGAGCCGGAGTATGTCCGCCATATCCGAGCGCGACAAGGGAGACCCGGCTGCGTGTTCCACGCCGTTATAAAGAAGACGCCCGACGTACGACGCATCTATGACACCGCCGTATTTATGTACATGCGCGGTGTCAAGATTGAGGCGTGGCGAGGGAAACGTGGCCCCGCCCAGTGCCACAGGTGCCAGAAATTCCGGCACAGTTCCCACCACTGCCACCGCCCGCTTGCCTGCGTGCGATGTGGAGAAGCACACCACGCCAAAGAATGCCCGCGCCCACGTGAAGAGCCGGCCACGTGTGCTAACTGCGGCGGGCAGCACCCGGCGTGCAGCTACAAGTGCCCAGTCTTCCAGAAGGAGGCCCGCAACAGGCGAGCGGGAACAATCGCCATCACGCAGCCCATACGCCGGCCGAATGTGGCCACCGAGAGGCCCCATACCCAGCCGGTATCTGAAGAGGCTAGCGCTGCTGCTTCACTGATGGCGGCGGCGAACGGGCCGTCGATACGCGGAGCCGTCACCTCCACAGGGCGGAGGAGGAAGAAGCGCGGCGGGAAGAAGAGGAGCGGGAAGTCTCAACCTGAACCCGCCGTGGCTACCGAGGAGCCTAAACCAAACAAGACACCGGAGGGCGGACCGATCCCGGAGGCGATAACGCGCCACCAACGGCCGCCCCGCGCAACACGCGCAACTCGCACGCAAGATGGCGCCACTGTTGAACGACAAGAGGCCGTCGAACGCAAACAACACAGGACGGCCGGCGCCATCAAGATACTATTAGGAGTGATCAAAGCCCTCCGGGACGGACAGGACCCGGAGACAGCGATCCTCGACGGTCTGACAGCGGTACTCTCCCTGTACAATGGCTAGACCGTTGAGGATTCTACATTGGAATGCCCGCGGCCTCGCAACGAAGGCCGCCCTCCTCCGCCTCCTCCTCAAGGAACAAGATATCGACGTGGCGCTAATAAGCGAGACACACCTGGGACCTGCAGATCGGATAAGGTTCCCGGGATACCTCGCTTATAGGAAGGATGAGAAGTCGGCGCTCAACCAACAGTACCGCGGTCTGGCAGTACTAGTGAAGAGAAGAGTCGTCCATCAGGAGATTCCCCCACCAACGCTCAGTTCGTTTTACGCGCTGGGTGTGCAGGTGCACATGGCCGGCGAGGACGTCGACCTGTACGCGTGCTATAGGCCGCCCGCTGCTCGCCTCGACCACGCTGAGCTGCGGGCCCTCTTGCCGCCGCAATCGCCGCGCCCGACGTTCATCGCCGGCGATATGAATTGCAAGCACCCGGCGTGGAACGCCGCCAATGCGAACACGGAGGGAAGACGGCTCTTCGCGGACGCGGAAGCCCACGGGTACACGGTGTCCGGACCTGAAACACCTACCCATTATCCGGACAACAATCTGCATATCCCGGACGTGCTGGACATCGTGGTCCACAGTGGGCTACACTGCCAGATCGCCCAGCAGGTGATCGACGACGAGCTGCAATCCGATCATCAGCCCGTGCTCGTCGTCCTATCGGGAGCGCCGACCAGACTGCAGCCTACAGCGCCACGTCGCACAACGAACTGGACGCAGTACAAGGAGAAGCTAGAGATCACAACGCCCACCCGGCCTATTGTTACCTCCGCGGACGTGGACGGATTGGCGGAAGAGATCACCGTTTGCATCCAGCACGCCTTTGAAGAGGCGACAGCAACCGTGATGCAGCCGCAGGGGTCGTTTACACACTCACCCCTGCCTTCCCACCTGAAGAAGCTGATCGCCGACAAGAGGCGTCTGCGCAAACGGTGGCAAACTACAAGATGTCCGACAATGAAGTCGAACCTAAACCGTCTCGCGGAGAGGATTAAGGCCGGCCTACGGGCCCACAGCAGCGAGAGCTGGGAGGCCCAGATCGATTCTGCCGACGGCGACTGGCCGTCTATACACAGACTGTGCCGGCAGTTATCGAAGGCCCCAGCTCCAGTGCGCCCGCTGCGCGACAGCGGCGGGGCGTTAAGATACTCCGCGACAGACCGCGCGGAGATCTTTGCCGAACACCTGGAGCGTCAATTCCGCCCTAACCCAACCGACGACCACGAACATGTCGCAGCGGTTGAGAAACACCTTGGGGACTACTTCGCCACGCCGATAGCCTCCGAGGAAGACCCAATTTTCTTCTCGCCTTGTGCAGTCCGACGCGCCATCCTACGCACGAAGCCGAGAAAGGCCCCTGGAGCTGACGGTATCACCAACACAGCGCTGCGCCACCTGCCGTACCGCACGGTAGCGGCACTGGCGCGCCTGTACACGGGGATACTGCGCACGGGGGCCTTCCCGAGTGTGTGGAAGGAAGGGCGCGTCATCATGCTGCCCAAGGCCCACAAGAACGTGCTGAAGCCGGAGAGCTATCGGCCGATCACTCTGCTGCCCACAATCTCCAAGGTGTTCGAACAGCTCCTGCTGCGACACCTTACCCCACATGTGACACCGCGCCCAGAGCAGTACGGGTTCAGGGCGGAGCACAGCACGACGCTCCAACTGTCGAGGGTACTGCACCTTCTCGCCAACACGGTGAACAGGAAGGAGTTCGCGGTGGCAGTATTCCTCGACATGGAAAAGGCATTCGACCGGGTCTGGCACCCCGGTCTCCTCTACAAGCTGTCCACATCGGACACGCCCCGCCGCATTATTAAAGTGATCTCTAGTTTCCTTACAGGACGAACCTTCAAGGTGGTGGTCGAAGGAACGCTGTCGAGCGCCCGCCCGGTGAACGCGGGAGTGCCCCAGGGCAGCTGCCTCTCGCCCGTCTGCTACTCACGTTACACTGATGACATCCCCACGACAGAAGACACGACGCTCGCGCTGTACGCCGACGACGCCGCGTACATCACCACCTCGATGAACGCGAGGTACGCGGCCGTCAAGATGCAGCGCGCCCTCGATCTACTTCCCGAGTGGCTGTCGAAGTGGCGGCTCTCAGTTAACGTGGGTAAGACGCAGGCGATTATCACCGGGAGGGCCCCCCTCCCACCACCACTGACACTACAGGGAGCCGACGTCGCGTGGTCACCCCGGGTACAGTACCTGGGAGTCACCATCGACCGGCTCCTCAACATGGGATCACACGTCCGCAAGGCCGCCGGGAAAGGTAGGGTAGCCCGCGCCCTGCTCAAACCAGTGCTCTCGTCCCGACTCCCGCTACGCGTCAAGCTGGGGGTGTACAAGTCGTACATTCGCCCCTTGCTGACGTACGCCACCCCAGCCTGGTTCGCCCTCACTAGCGAGGCGAATCGCAAGCTGCTCCGGGCGCAGCAGAGCATCGCGCTGCGCCTGGCCGTAAATGCGCCCCGCTATGTGAGGAATGACGTCATACAGCGGGACCTTAAATTCGAGAGCCTGGACGAGTTTGTGCGGCGGCTGAGCAAGGGCATGTTCGCGCGTGCGGACGCATCTGCTTGGCTTCACGTCAAGCACCTGGCGCCTCTGCACGCGCGCCCGCCCAACGCTAAAGCCCTGCCTCGCGACCTCCTTGCGGACGAAGGGTCCCAGCCCAAACCCCCGGACTGACTGACGCCGGGCTAGCCGTTTACACCTACACGCGGCTAGCCCAAACAACGAGACTCCACACACACTAAATACACCCGGGGCGCAACGTGTGCTAAGTTAATATAGGCACGGCGCGCCCTGTGAACATACAAACACGACTCCACAAACACATGACTCACGCGTTGTAGTGCGCGCGGGCGTGCACTGCAATCGCATACAACGAGCGGTGAGACACTCAATACAAACCGCTCGTATACACACACATTTTCCGGCCCCACGCTCTGTAACGTGACCGGCTAGACCTGGAAGCGTTATAGACGGGGGCCAACGTCTCCTGTCTGTAGGAGCGCCCAAGCCGACATCTCTGCCGCTGGTCGTCACCCGCTGGGCTTCCTCCGGGCAACCGGAGGTCTCACCTGGCGGTGACAGACCGCCGAGATGTCGTGAAGATGCGGTCTTGTGCGGCCGCCGCGCGCGCCTACAGATAAACACATAGCAACCACACACACGATAGTGTCGCACAAGGCACTATCGTTACGCCGAGCCTATAAGGCTACCCAGTGACCTGTCCGTTGTAGCGGACAGCGGCTGGCTTCCGCGGGAAGGGGGCGTAGCCCCGAGCCCGCCTGCCGCACCCTCTGACGGGGGTGTAGCGATTTCCACGTGCGAAGAGGTATTGCGACTCTAGCAAGCGCACCGTTCACAACTCTTGTATAGTGTTAATTTTGATAATTGTTAATTTACTTTAATTACGTTGAATTGTTATTAATAAACTTGTTGTATGTCAATATTTTCTTATAAAAATATAAGAAGTCGGCTCTCCTTCGCCAATATCTGCATCGGAACCTTCCTGTTCCGATGTACATGTTTTCATTTTAGATTTCCGAAGATTCCGGAACTTAAATAAAAGTGAATAGATACTACTAATAGATAATACCGATTATTTTATTAGATCGGTTTTAAAATAATTGATCGGGTATAATTTATTCCCGGATATCGATTTTCATCAATTTGAAATAGAATCAACAAATCAATTAATTGAATTAGCAAGATGCATAATTCAGAAATATGTAGATGCTCGTTTATCATACATCATATCATACAAAAAACAATCAGGACCCTAAAACTTTAATTCGGAAAACATATTATGTACCAAATTAATTCATTTTAAAAATCAATAATAACAGGATATTTTTTTTTTTTGTAATTGATTTTTTTTTTATTTGTTTATTACAGGTTGGTTTTAAATTATTTACAATATATACATTCATTGATTAAATACTATTTGATAAGATTTTAATTGAGTATTTTTCTTAATGTTAAAATCCATTTTATCGATATCGTCTATTTTCCCTTAATCAAGCACAGCAGCCCTAACGGTAGGCGTCTACGCAGTTTGACCTTGAACCGACCAATTGCAGCCGCGCATTTTTCCTCGTCCCCCGGCCCGCAGTGGTGAGTTGTGTTCTTAGAAGAAATCGGCCTATAAGCTCTCTAGTGGATAATTTCTCTATGTACTCATGTCATGTCACTGTGCGATCGGTCGATAGTCGAGTGACAGTTTAGTTGAATGTAATGCGCGCACTCGCATACAACTTCTTGCACATATGTAATCGGCCGATAGTCGTTCAATAGTTTGATCGAATAGGAATTGGGCAGTTGGATTCGATAGTTCGGTCGTACAACTTTTAATCTTCAAGTGCGCACACTGTCATATACCTCTATACCGATCAAACTATCGGCCAACTTTAATCGCTAGTGCGCGCAGGCTCTTAGATAGGATTGTAAACACTGGCGAAATGAGGGTGTAGGTGTTATAGTATCTATCTACTCCCACACGAACTAGCTACACTGTATAATTCTTTGGAGAGAATTGGTGTTATTATTAATATTATGAACTAGCTGCCCCGCGCGACTTCGTTCACGTGATATGCAACTCCTACCCATCTCCTACCCAACTCCTTTTTTTTTTATCCTATGTCCGTCCCCTGGTTCTAAGCTACCTCCCCACCAATTTTCAGCCAAATCGGTCCAGCCGTTCTCGAGTTATAAATGGTGTAACTAACACGACTTTCTTTTATATATATAGATGAGAAAGTAAGTAAAACTGTCTGTCTTTAATAGTAAAACGGCTGCACCGGATTAAATGAAAATTAGGGATAAATAGATTGAAATCTAGGAAAGAATATAGTATAGTTTTTATCCAGGTGCATTGAGTCCCTCAGCATGCGAGTGAAACCGGGGAAAACAGCTAATGATAAATACATATTAATTAGCAAAAAAGTTACAATTAAAATCAATATAAATTAACAATACCTATATTCATATTTACGACGCTCTGACTCCATCGACATACTTCCTTCAGCTTTAATAGCTATGTAATCTATATCATTACCACTGTAGATTTTGCTCCAAAGTTCCCTGAAAAAGTAAAATAGAAAACCATCATATTAAGAACATTTACATCACATTGTATAACAACTTTGATACAGGGGTGTAAAGTACAAAATCCATTTTCAACTGCCATAATATTTCAACTCAAACTTCTTTCTATAATATTTCCTATACATCAAACTTATGACTAAATAAAATAAAAGGTTCCTTACTTTATAATAAGATTAATGCTCTCCATCTTCTTTTTGTGGTACTCCATGAGACACTTCTCTAAAGCAACAGAATAATCCCTTACATCCTTGTCCAGCATTCTTGTGACTTCTAATTCATAATATTTCTCCCTGTATTTCTTTTCTATATCTTTACCTAACGCAGTTTTTAGGTCTGCTTTATTTTTCTTGAGCGTAATCTGAAATTATAAAGGTAAATATTTTGGTAGCCTGATATTTTTATTATTCAAGATATAGTTATTTTAGTAATACTACCTGAAGTTCATTCAAAGCACCATCAGTTTTAGACTTGTCGTTCGAAAGCGTATTGTATTTCGCTAACAAAGCTTCCTTTTCATTAATAACATCTCTGTTGATTGCGTTCAACTTTTCTTTAATCTCTGCCTCTTCTTTCTCACAATCTTGGGTGTCCTTTTGAACTTCTCTTAGTTTCAAATTGTCGTCTAATTCGCGTTTGTAAATCTGCAAAACATTGCCATTACTGTCATGATTATTGTCATGTTAAAATTCAATCAAAAGAGAAGACTTGAGTTATTATTTCATACCTTTTCTTTAGCGATGTCATCTTTTAAGCCCTCTATCCTCTTAGTCGTGGCCTGTCTATCACTTTGTATCTTTTTTAGTTTGTCTTCTAATTTCTTGATTGCTTCCTCTTTCTTTGCCTTTTCATGTGGAATATTTCTTTCTATATGTTGTCTTATATCAAGATCGATTGACTTGACTTTATCAAATGCTATGGTTATTTCCATTTTCTCATTGTTCTTAGATTCTATTTTAGCTCTGCGAAATTTTCAATTTGTGAAATGGATTGCATTTTCAACTGTATTTGTATGTATTTTGACAGAAGACAACAATATACGGCTTTAGGGACCAACTTAAAAGCACACAATCTCATGTTTGAATAAAGTTACAGTAAAATAAATAATAAGAAATGATATTAGAAACTTACTAAGCCCGCAAATTCCCAGATTCAACTAAAAGTAAAGTTAAAAAAGTAAATTACCTTTTTTTTTACCTGGTAAGCATTTTTAACAGTTACTTTCGCATTTATAATAAAAATAATTTTAGTCAGTATACGTCGTCACCCTTCAGCACAGCATTTGTCTCTTAAATATTTAAAGCAATAACATTTGTAGTTTATTTAGTTGAGAGAACACTATCAGCGAAATACTAATTAACTTACCTGTTCTTCTTTACGACTTCAGCTTTAGCTTGCTCCTTCTCCTTAAGTGCTTCATTGAGAGGTGCTACACCATCCCTCAGTTCCCCAAGTTCCTCTATGTACTTTTCCCTATTTGATTCTAATTGTTTTTTAGTCTCTTGAAGATTGTATATTTCTTGGACCTGTCAGTTAAAATTCTATTTTAATCAAAGGTACTCCAACGGCATATATACGAATTTAGACAGCATTAAAAAGGTTAAAAGAGCTAAAGTTTTAGAAAAAATGCAAAGCTGCTCACTATTGAATGCAATGGCTCAATAATGACTGTACAGTAACTTAAGAAACAACATACTCCTGCCTGTTACAATTAAATTTTCTTGATAATTACCCTTTTCTGCAAATTCAGGCATTCTTCTTTAATTTTGTTTTTCTTTACGCCTAAGGCCTGCAGATTCTTATTGTGTACATTAAGTTTCTTCTGAGCATCTTTGAGTTTTGCCTTCAAACTGTTTATCTTTTGTTTTATTTCAGCTTGTTTAGCAGAAGCTTCTTCTAAAGTCATATCAGATTCTACTTCCGAACACTGCGCTTGTATAGCTTCAAACTGTAAAAAATATATTAGATTTTGCATGTTTTTGCAAATAACCATTATTAATTTTATAAAGTTGATAGTATCTCACCTCCTTGGTGAATGTTTTAACTTCCTGATTGTATCGATCTAATAATGGCATATCTCCTTGTATTTGCTTAACTGTCTGTAATTTTTGTTCTGGTTCTAAAAGAGACATGGATAAGCCGTCAACCTCTTCTGTTAGTTTGTTTATTTTCTGCAAAATAAAAGACATTAAAGGTGGGTGCTAGGTACTGACACACTGATGTTTTCATGCCCCTTTTTTTCATCTTACTGTTTCAACATCAGCTATGCGTTGTTCTAACTGCGGTTTATCCTTCTCTTTGAACAGTTTAATCTTTTCGTTGAGCGACTTCATACTCAACAGTTCATCTTTCTTAGCAGATTCCTTCTGCAGCTCTTCCGCTACCTTCTTTAGTTGATCGGGTACATTCATAACCTTAGTGTTGAGCTGGCTTATTAAATCTGTCACCTGAAAAAATAGAAAAAAATGATTGTATACATGATAATCATAATAAAAGTACACAAGATATATTCCATAAGAATACATACCTCAATTTCCGAGTCAAATCCGCGGTTGCAGAGCGGACAGCAACTATTAGCTTTCAGTTGAGATTCATATTTAGTAATGACAAACATAGACGACTCCAAAACATTGCGATCGTCCTGTAATCGATATGCAAGGCATTTTTATAGTTAAGAGACAACTGTGAAAGCGTTAAGCCCTTTTTAAGCATATAAATATGGGCAAGGGCTTGACTTAGTAATAGTAAATATAGAGGAGAGCAAAAAAAAAAAAAGAAATACTAAGCGACAAATAGTAACATATTATTTCACTATGGTTGATCTGTTTATTTACTACTAGCTTCTGCTCCTATTGGTCTTAGCGTGATGATATATAGCCTATAGCCTTCCTCGATAAATGGACTATCTAACACTGAAATAATTATTTAAATCGGACCAGCGGTTCCTGAGATTAGCGCGTTTAAACAAAATGACAACATTTCCCTTCACTGCTCTGCTCCTATTGATTGTAGCGTGATGAAAAGTATACTATAACCATCTCAGGAGTATGACAAATAATTGTACCAAGTTTCGTTAAAATCCGTCGAGTAGTTTTTGTCCCTTTAGAGTTTATACAGACAGACAGACAGACAAAAATTTTACTGATTGCATTTTTGGCATCAGTATCGATCCCTAATCACCCCCTGATAGTTATTTTGGAAATATATTTCATGTACAGAATTGACCTCTCTACAGATTTATTATAAGTATAGATAATGTTACAGTAGAGTAAAGTAAAAGTTCATTGCAATAAAAAGGACAAACCTGTAATTTTTCAACATTCGCAATAACTTTACTCAATGTATTCTCATAGGATGATGTTCCACAAGCCTTGTACATTTGTTCTTCAGCTTCCACTTGTTCTTTATTACGTTCCATTAAAGTACTACGAACATGTTTCCGTTCCTCTTCGAGTTTAGTTATCTAGTACAAAAAATACTGATAAGTATCAATAATTTAAACTACGAATTTTTCAATCACCAAAGAGATCCAACGTTTCGGGACATGTTTATGCATGGACCAAGAATTGAACCTTGAGGAACGCCTTAGAAAAATACAGATCCTGTTACACACACACACACACGTTAAATTGAATATGTTTTTGAATAAAATTTATTTATACATATAACTTACTTGGGTTTTCCTTTCGTTCAAGTCCTTTTTCAATGAATTTACTTCAGAATTCAAGTTAGACTCTAACTTGTTTAGAGATAGAGCAAAGTCCTTCTCTGGCATGCTACCCAATAGTTCTGTTAAGGATGTTCTATGCTTGTTTTTAAGCACAGTAAACTGTTTTTCTTTTTGCTTTAGCAAATCTTCTTTCACTTCGCGTTCTTTTAGTTTGGCACTCTGCTTTTGTAACTTCGAAATCTGCAGATGCAAAAAATTATATAAGATGAATATGAAACATGAATATATAAGAATTATATTTTATTCAAACAGATTACTTACCTTCTTGTCAATGGCATCAAGTTCTTCATCATGTTTTTCCAATTCCTTTTCATCCTCGTTAATTTGAGTTTGATGTTCCTCTGTATTTAATTCTTTCTCCACTTTTTCATACTCTCTGAAATGGTCCGAATTATATGAAATTGGTTAATTTAATAGGAACTTTGTTAACAATGGTGCACTCATTGTGTAGTGTAGGTAGATAAATAATATTTTGTTGTTACTTACTCTTCAGCAATCTTGAATTTCTTTTCAGCAGCTTCCAGGCGTATTTTTGACTCATTCGCAGCAACAATCTCTTTTTCCAGCTTTGTTACCTCTTTTTTGTTCTTTTCAATATCACTTTCTTTGCTTGATATTTGTTGTTTGTGACGAGACTGAAATCGACAATTGAAATGAATACTGAAGATGTTATACTGCTACTTTTAAAAATGAAAATTAACAAAAAAAATATATAAATGTATAAAGGAACATTATTTGTAGCAACCATAAAATAAATATATTACAATTATATGCCTCTATGAAAAAAAAAAATGAATTATTTATGGACGTGTTATAAAAATACACACAAGAGCCACACGACTTTCATCCTCAAATGATTGCTGTTGCTTCTCTTCTTTGTCAGCAAGTGATTTCAATTCCTTTAGTCCTTTTTCCAGACTTTGAATCTTTTGCGTAAGTTTATTTATTGCTTGTACTGCTTCCTCACTAGACTCAACTGTTACAATCTCATCAACTCCTGTAAATATATCAGAACATTCATTAGTTATTTAATTTCTAGTAAAACAACAATTATTAAAGTATACATTGTTTATTGATTTTTCATTACCAGCCAATTTTGCAACATTAACAATCATTTCGTTTCGGTCCACCATCTTTTTATCATTTTGACTGTCCAACAAAATCAATTTTTCCAGTTTTGACTTTGTTGCATCCTTTTCGTTTGCAACTCTTTCTTCATCAGTATTGAAATTAGAAATTTTTGTGTAAGATTTTTCAAGTTCAGTTTGATTGGCTTTCACAGTATTTTCATAGTTACCTAAAATTTAATTAATGATATAATACCAGCTTATTATTTAAAACATTTATCAGTAAATAACTCAGATGGCTTACTTATTTTTTCTTTTAATTCTGGTAGTGAACCTTCAAATATATTCTTAATCTCTTTTTTTAACTCTTGTTCTCGTTTATGACAGTGTTCTAGTCTGAAATGTTAGTAGCATGTGCATTGATTAATACCTTATAAACATTCTTTATATCTAGCTGCTACCCGTGGTTTCACCAGAGGGAACTACAAGTCTATAACCATCTCCAGGGTCCCCTCTATCTAAATTTCATCGAAATGAGTTCAGCCGTTTTACCGTGAAGGCGTAGAAAACTAACAAATAAACAAACTCACTTTCGTATTTAGGATTAGTCTGGACAGAGAATGATAGTCACTTTTATATTTGAAGTAAGAAGTTGCTTGAAATAGAAGTAACAGTAAAACATACTTCACTTTTAGTTTGTCTAGTTTGGTATCATATGTATTCAGTGTTGTTTCCAAAGTTTTGATAGTGTGTAATTTTTCTGTAACTGGTTTAAGTTCCTTGTTGATTTCACAGAGCATTAATTCAGATTCTGAGATTCTAGTTTCTGTGTTGATAACATCCAATTTCTTTTTATCTAATTCTTTTTTTTGTTCTTCTAGAATTTCAACTCTATCCACTAGAAGAAGTAACAAAAACTTTATTAGAATACAATGCTTTGATATTGATAAAATGCAATAAAATATGACAAAGTTCCATTGGCCCAGTCTAAGAAGAAGCTGTGAGGATGTGTTGAAGAGTTTCAAAACCATAATGAAATTATCATTTTTTATATGAAATTCTTCTTTTAACTTACCAAGAATTTTGATGTCAACAGCATATGCTTTTCTAATTTTTTTGAGACGATCAAAACAGTTACTATATTTATCTGAATCAAATATTTCATCAAAACGTTCCTTTACTTTTTTGCCTTCGTCTAGAGGCCAGCTGGATTCTTCTTGGTGGCAGAATATAACTGTATTGAGGATTGCCTTTGAAACACCTGTGAACCACTAAATTGTATGAGGCACTGAATATAAGGATCTCTAGAGAACTGAAGGACATGATTATGAAGAATAGTAATGATATTTTCCAACAGAAAGTTTTAAGTTATATGAAAAATTATAATTATAATGTGTAAATAAAAAGCTGAAAATGGTTTATAATTAATAGATTGGAGTACACATTAGTTTTTTGTGAATGTTGAGAAAGTTTTGTAGACTGAGTTGTAATGCTTTCAAGAATTTCCCTTTTTAAGGCATTCCCATGTATCTAGCATTGAATTAAATACAAAGTGGTATAATAATGCCATAATTGCCAAGGTCAGATGTAAACTCATCATCTGAAGGTTATAACTCTAGTAGGTACATATATATATTAAAAGCTCTTCAATTTATGGGCACATAATTAATTATTCAGCAGGCATGAAACTCAACTAGAGAATTAAGTTGATAATAACTATTCACTGATTAATGTTGACATGCGAGATACAGTCGAAAGAAAATAATTACTGTTATTGTTGTATTAAGCAAATGGCTTTATTATGAATAAGATGGTTAATGTATATCTGTTATTGTGGAAGAGGGAATAAATATGGTTGATTTGATAATGTGGTTTGATTATACCTAATACACTTTCTAAACAGATTTTAGCTTTAACCGGTCAAACTCACCAAGTTCATCATGTAGGACTGAATCCAGATCTGCACACTTTTTAGATATATCTTTAGTTCTACCGGTGCCATCGGTGACCGACAGTAAGGAGTCCATTGTGCGAAAAGTTGATTTCTTTTTAGTTAGAACAACTTTCATAGATCTTGTTACTTCCAAATTTTTACTTTGTGCATTTGCAAGCTGAAAGCATATTAATTTATTTTTAATTTTTATGTGTAATAAACAATAATAGGATTTTTTTAAAGGTACCATACCCATAGGATAAATGGTAATGCCTTTGCATGCTAAATAATATTATAAATACGAGAGTTAGTTTGTTGTGTTTTCACAGTAATTTAGTAGGGAGATATATGGATCCTGGAAATGATTATAGATGTTAAGAAGCTGCCTCAGAACAAAGGTACAACCATAGGGGAAAAGCTAGACATTAATAATATAACCCTGGTATCTTTAGTAGGTTCATAATAGGATAACCAGTAGAAATTCATCATTGACTATGCAGTTTTAAACCAAGGAATATTGTGCTACCTGGTAACTGGGTTGTAGAGGTCAGATAGGCAGTCGCTCCATGTAAAATACTGGAACTCAGCTGCATTCATTCAGTTAGACAGGAAGCTGACCCCAACATAGTTCGGTAAAGGCTAGCCAGATGATGATATTAATAGTTCTTAACATGGCACTAATAAACTTGATAATGCCTACTTAATACTTAACCCTCTCATTCAATCCTCACAATATGTACCTACACACTTTGTTCTAACTTCATTAACATAATTTGTTATCACAAGACCTCAACAGGACGTACCTTCAGTTTAATTTGCGCCTGAACTTCAGATGTTCTATTTACTTTGGGATCATGTACAAAACAGTCGCTGTGACCCATCCCCGGTGGCATTTGTGACGTGATAGCATATCGCAGAGCTTCAATGATAGTTGTTTTACCACATCCATTTTGTCCCAATATTAGAGTAAGAGGACTCTCAAAAGATATTCCTTGCTCATCGGTATCATCAGGCCCAAAACTTCGTATACCTCGTATCTTTAAAGACTTAACGACTGCCATAATGAGGAGCCACCTGCAGTACTAAGTAATGGAGTATAATTCGCGCCAAGTTACTAGAACCAAGCGGCTTACAAACAAGAATTTCAATCACAATCGTCCCGCTGACAGGTTATGTTCCAGCCCGCCCGTACATTGACATTTGTTTGAATTTGTTTGACTGATTACTGAACCATAGAGGAGTTCCAATGACTAGGCACACCACTATATTAATAGTTGGTTTTAAGACCAAAAAAAAGGGATAGGAATATTTACCTTTTATCCCGACAGGGGGCGTCTAATCAATGAGTTCATAAAAAATGGATACAAAGTAAAAATCAACGAAACAGCTTGATTGATAGACTTTTATGTTATAACGGCTGAAGACAGTCTTTTCTCCCATTGAGTTATCCTCTAGTATCATCTCACATTCTCCTTTCAAAACTCAAACTCTGGGTCTATAAAAGGTACTCTCATTATGTTCCTTGCTGTCATATTTACGTATTTCGGTTCTGTGCCTATGGCCTGACCTCTGAGATTACCTCTCCTATTTACGCTCACTTGTTGGTGTGTGTACTCTTTATCTATCTCATTCATTCCTATAACCCTACCTATTGCTGTCTCTTTCTATTGCTGTGCTCGTCGTCGGCAAGGATCGGACCGCGCTGCGTAGGTCCGGTCGGTTACTTACTTCAGTACGCTTTTGTTTACGCAAGCGAGTGGTGTGTTGTACAGTTCATACGAGTGAAATTGAAAAGTTCTCGTAAACGTTGAGTGACGTTCGAAAAATAATACAATTATAAGGTAAGTGGCTAATAATAATTGTTTTCTTTAGATATTTTCTCTTTCGCAAGAGTAATCGAGTACCTATATAAATATCTTAGTGCGTAACTAGATATTATAGGTATATAATATAGACTCCGATCTCGGGTACAAGCCCAGACGGTTATAGTCTTAAATCACGTGTAAATACGTGAGCGGCCCGACTCAACACAGAGTCGGAGCCGACCGGCTCCGGACATTGGACCGACCGGCTCCGGACATTGGACCGACCGGCTCCAAGCTTTGGGCCGACCGGGCAAAAATCCTGGCCCGACCGGACCCCGAATCTGATCCGACTGGACCGGGAATCCGACCCGACCGGGTCAAGCAATTGACCCGACCGCACCCCAATGTTGATCCGACCGAATCATATGATTCATCTACCTATTTCATTAGGTTGATCCGACCACATCACATGGGGAATCTGACCGTATCCTAAGGTTGATCAGATTGGACCAAGAAAATCGGGTGGAAGGAGGCAAACAACTCGAATAACCTGTGCAAAGTACACAATACTATGTGATGTATATTTAGTAATGCTATTACTAATTTCGCCCTTTTTGCAATCTACAGGATGGCAACATCACAAAATTTCATCACACTCGGTGAGTTATTTTCTCGAGACTGCGATGAAGATGATGAAGATCTTTTCTCGAAAGTCAAGACCATAATCGAAAAAAGCCTCCCCTGCGGATGGAAAGACTGGAAGGTCGTCGATTGGTCAAAAGAAGAGCTTCTCGGCAAGAAAATTGATCACAAAGTTTTGAATAAGATACGATTCGCTATCCCATCAGTAGAACTGGTTCAAGCCTTCTTTCCAGGAGCAACAGCAATAGGGGAAAAGTCGTATAAGAATATGAAGCTCAAACTTTTGGACTGGGATATCGGTAGAGCCCTCATTACTAATCCAAATCATGTAGCGGCGAAATTGCGTGGTTCTTCAGCACAAGCAGAATTATTCAAAAGTGCGGTAGAACCGATCAGAGCATCGGTCTATTCTAGAGAACAGATTTCAGATGCCTTAACAACCGACGAATCGCATCAAAATAGAGTAAGGACCTACTCCAGATCCAGTTCGGGAAGTCAATCCCGAGCTCAGGAAACGTTAAATAATAAGCCAGTTAGAAGCACAAAACGTAAGCGTCCCCGTCTGCCATCCTATTCTTCAGAAGAAAACTCAGCTGAGTCATTAAGGCCCGGTAATTACTCAATATCACCGGAGAGAGACTCACCTAAACGAGGACGCTACTCTTCATCGTCCTCATGTTCATCACAAAGAAATCCTACTGAATCAAGACTAACCCGTATGGAGGGCATGATTCAAAACTTATACGACATAATCACAGAAAATAAAGAAAATAATAATAGGTTGGATAACTCAAGTTGGCGGGCCCCGTCTCCGTTTCCAGAGCTAACCAATGAAGACCCTAATAGGGAGAATAATAGCTGGGACATTTTCTCGCCTTCAACAAAAGAGAGTGAACCGACCATACCCAGACCAAACCCAATTTTGGAACAACAGGGCTTAAAATGTCAGAGGCTTGGGGAGCCAACATGGAACAAGATCCGGTATACGGAGGCCATGAAAAAACTCCAGGCCTCACCGGTATTCCATTGTCTTCGGGTAAATGGGTCTATGTATCAAAATTCCAACCCAACTCCAATTAAAGACCTTCTGGGAAAATACGACTCCGCTTTTGGCACAATAAGTCACGGACTCCTCTTGCAACGCCATAAACTCCAGGAAGCCTTAAAAAAAGTAGCGGAGCAACACCCGGAGGCAACTGAAAGCCTTAAAAATATGCTAGCAGCGGACAGCGAGTTTCGGTCTACCTCCGACGATTTACTGCAATATACGTGCGGTAAGCGTGCGGAGATAATCGAATCCCGTAGAAAGTTGTATGAACCAAAAAATAACTTTTATCGATCGGTTTTGAATGAGATTCCACCATCAGGATCTCATTTATGGGACGAAGAAAAATTGCAAGAGGCAATAAAAACTCATGGCATATCTAAAATTGCTCCTACCCCACGTAGAACATTCCAAACCCATACAAACACAGGTAAAGAGAAACCGAAGCAATCCCGTGATTTGACCTTTAGAAAACCTATGCAAAGCATTAAACCAAAATTTAGAAAAATAGAATCCAAACAACGATCCCAGAAACCGGAATCCTCAAAGGACCACAAACGACACAATTTTAAAGAAAGGCGTGGAGGGGAAAGAAGACGTCACTTTTGACAATCAAATATTTCAAGCAGGACAACTAACCAACCATATATCAGCGTGGAGAGCTCTAGGGGCACCGAAAAGTATCATAAATATAATAAAAGGCTACGTAATTCCATTCTGGAAAAAACCACCGATCACACCATTAACAAAGATATTACTAAAAAAATTCCGAACACCACCGTCTCCGCAAATGGATCAAGAAATATTAAAGATGATACATCAAAAGACTATTATAAAATTGGACTGCAAGACTGGCTACCTTTCGAAAATGTTCCTAACGCCGAAATCAGACGGGCGGTGGAGACCAGTCTTCAACCTGAAAAGATTAAACGAATTTGTAAAAGTCAAAAAATTTCGACTAGTCAATCACCGAAAACTACAATATTTCCTACAAAAAGGAGATTTTATGACAAAAATAGATCTGTCACAGGCCTATCTTCATATCCCCATAGTAAGAAGACACTGGCGGTATCTAGCATTGCACTATCGCAACACAACTTATGCACTAACAGCGCTTCCATTTGGCCTGAGTTCGGCGCCTCAAATATTCGCCAAAATAATAAACTGGGTCGCAAAAATTCTCAGGAAACAGGATATAAGATTAGTCGTATATCTCGACGATTTTCTCATAGTGAATCAAAACTCACAGCGTCTGAGAAAAGAGGTATCCATAGTCTTAAAGACTCTCTCAGATTTGGGCTTTCAAATAAACAGGGAAAAGTCCGTATTGATACCAACAAAAGAAATATCCTTCCTTGGAATAAATTGGAATACAGAACTGAATATAAAAAGCCTTCCTTTAGAGAAAACGCTGTCACTGCAGAAAACCATTCAAAAAATTATAAAAAGAAAAGAATGGAGCTGGCAACAAGCAAAGTCAATATTGGGCAAAATGGAGTTTGCTTCGTTCGTAATTCCACTAGCTCGACTACACTGTCGGAAAATTCAACGAATCGTAAACCGATTACCAGAATACATACCCAATCTAACCTTCAAAATAAAGTCAGAAATTATTCAAGAGCTGCAATGGTGGACCGAGAATCTACAAAAAACTTCAAAGATAGTTGTACAAGAACCGGAAATCCACCTAGTGACCGACGCCTCAAACACTGGTTGGGGAGCAGTGTTAGAAGACGAACTTATCTCAGGACTATGGACACCCTCCCAAAGAAAATGGCACATAAACAAAAAAGAAATGTACGTTGTCTACGAAATCCTGTCAAGTCACCAAACCGTATTACAGAACAAAACTATCCTGATCCAATGCGACAACAAAACTGTAGTGGCATACCTAAAGAACCAGGGGGGAACCAAATCTGTGCCGCTTCTAAAACTTGCAGGGGACATCCTAAATTTGGCGCTACGAAAGAATATAGAAATAAGGATAGAACATATACCAGGTCACTACAACGTCATATCAGACCACCTCTCAAGAGGCAAGAGTCTACCAGACTGGCATCTTTCGAACCAGATACTAGAAATAATCTTCAAAAAATGGGGCACTCCATACATCGACTTGTTTGCAACAGAGAACTCGGCAGTAGTCGAAAAATACGTCACGCGATTCCCATGCCGGAAGGCAGAATTTGTGAACGCCTTCACAAGAATCTGGGACTACAAACTAGCATGGATATTTCCACCTCCACCATTAATACCCAGAATCCTACAACACCTCAATCAGTGTCAAGGGACATTCATATTGATAGTGCCCAGATGGGAGAATGTCTTCTGGCGTCCAATACTCAAGAAAAGATCAATAGACAGACCATTCACAATACGGAACCTGGCCGACCACCTGATAGACCTTCGAACCAATCAACCCCCACCCAAAATCCAAGATTTATACCTGGAGGCATGGAAAATACGGGGTGGGCCAATCTAGTAGAAAACTGGTCTATTAATGAAAAACAAATCCTTGAGACTTCATGGCGCAAGTCATCTCTACGAACTTATTCAACAGCTTGGAAGAGTTGGTGCCAGTGGGCTAGGAATAGCAATATTTCAGTAAACAATCCGGATCCCACAGCAATTGCAAAATATCTATGTTACTTATATTATGAGAAAAACATGTCTTATAGAACCATATATTTGCATAAATCAACAATAGCTACGTTCTCAAACCCTTTTAATTCGTGCAAAATTTCCAACAATCCAATAATAAAACGCACTTTAAAAGGAATTGCAAATATAAATCCTCAAACAGCGCGAGCTAAAATATGGGATATCAATAAATTAATAGCCTGGATCCGTCACAATCCTCCGGACACAGGTAACTTATTTCAAGTCTCCAGACATTTGGCAACACTTCTACTTTTAGCTTCGGGAAGAAGGATACATGACCTGACCCTTCTTAGAATAGACAGTACCTTCCTAAACCTATCGGAAAATGAAGTTATTTTCTGGCCGCAGTATGGGTCTAAGACGGATAAGCTAAAACATATACAGTCAGGTTGGAAACTCATGAAGAACGATCAAGAGCTGTGGAATATAGTTTATTGGGTTAGTAAATATATCGAAATATCACATTCAAGACGGAATGCCAATGGGCAAGAAATACCATTTTTATTTGTTACGACACGAGGGAAAACTGGACCGGCCTCCCGCTCGGTAATAGCTGGATGGGTACGGACTGCATTATTATCAGCTGGAATTGAAGCAGGAGCTGGAAGCACTCGCTCAGCAGTGGCTACTTATAGATTGAACAGTTATCTCCCTCTCGATGAAGTCTTAAAGAAAGGCAATTGGCAAGGATCAAACAACTTATTTAAACATTACTATAGAGATATTGATAAGTCTGATAACTGTGAGACTAATATTAGAAATACGAACATTGTTACTGATTCCTTTGTACCATTATAATTGTTTTAATGTGAATTATTTTAAGTATTGTTTATGTTTCAAAGTTGATTCTTTATAAACTGTTTAAGTATTATACCTAGAGATAGGGAGAATGCCCAGAAGTAGATTTTCTTTTATATAAAGAAATTTGATTATTTTAATTGTTAATGATAACAAACGAGAAGACTGATTCAATATTAATCTGATTAGAAATTACTTACTTGACTGTGATTTTGTTACCTTTAATAACTATAAGACTAGACCTTTGTCAAATTTGCTAATATGATTAAAAAACAATTTTGTGGTTGATTAGGTCATATAGGACATATATTACGACCTATTTAATTCTACTTTAACATAAGTTATAGGCTATAAGGCGTTAACCGATTGTTAAAGTTTACGATTAAAATAAAACCACTGTTAGCACATTATATAGTTTAATTATTACTATTTTCCATTGGGACATTGGATAAACAAATATGACAATACATTACTTTCTATATTTAGTTTTTTTTTTTTTACTATTATTTTGTTTTCTGGTTGCCCCTTCTAGGCAAAATCCAATTAAGTAAAAGTTTACGTTCCTTAGGAACCCTATCACAGTACGCTGCTGTGCTGATAGCTAACATGCCGGCAGATTTAAGACATATCTCAGAGGTCAGGCCATAGGCACAGAACCGAAATAAACCAATTTTCCCCCCAAGGGGAAGAAAATTGATATTTCGGGTCTTGCCGTAGGCCTGACCGTGGCAATTACTTGCCGGCTGATCTGCGTTACTGAAGTAAGTAACCGACCGGACCTACGCAGCGCGGTCCGATCCTTGCCGACGACGAGCACAGCAATAGAAAGAGACAGCAATAGGTAGGGTTATAGGAATGAATGAGATAGATAAAGAGTACACACACCAACAAGTGAGCGTAAATAGGAGAGGTAATCTCAGAGGTCAGGCCTACGGCAAGACCCGAAATATCAATTTTCTTCCCCTTGGGGGGAAAATTGGTTTATTTGCCATCTTACGTACAATATTAGTATTGTATTCTCTTTGCTCATTTCTAGTAGTTGTCTGTAAGTACTCTGTGTTGTAGTCTCTGGCCTTTGCCTATTGCTGTCATTGTTTATTCCAGTGGATCGTGGATTAATTTACTATTTATTTTAGAATTGTTTGGGTGAATAAAATAAAAACTTCATCATAAGTGAAAACATTGTGGATTGACTTGTTGGTATTTAATTTTCTTTATGATTGTTAATTTCATAATTTGCTTAGACTCCCTCTGATATTCTGGTAGGGGGAAACGTGAAACACAATAATCGCTTTGTGTGTATTCTAAATTATTGTTTGATGTAAGTATACTCGTTTCGCTACGACTTGTTTAATTTATTTCTCTGTCTACTACATTTGTAAATAGTCATTATTAAATAGGCAAATATTCATTCAAGTGTTTAATACTCTCAAGATTCACAAACATCCTGACTGTGAATCGGGAGCGTGATCCTTCTTAACATTACTAGTTTAACCATTTATTTCTATTCACAATGTCTGTAATTTCTAATCGAATATTTATTTATTTATACAATCCTTTTACATTTACAGGCATGTGTTCATTTAATGGTGTTCTATTTAGCTCAAAGCAAACATACTCATTGCCCTTGAAAACAAACAGTAAATATTACCTATTTCCATCATACAAAGTCACTTGAAGTTTGTTGTTTGAATACAGAGGTTGATTTTTTATTTACTAGATAAAACATAGAAGCATTTCTATCAAGCTTAAAGTAAGATGTGCCAGGCTACAACACCATATGGGCAATGGTTTTATTTTATTCTCTCCTTAACTCATATCTACATATAAGAAAAATATCTTGCATTAGAGTAGCAGATGGCAGATGGTGTACTTCACACCTTAAAGTTTATTTTGTCTTTAGCCTTTTGCCTTTAAATAAGATAATTTTGATTTATAATTTTAAAATAAATATTAATTTGCTTTCTATGTATGCCAACATCCATGGCAACGGAAAAGAAAAATAATTTCATACTGCAATTTTTTTTTATCAGCTTGCACAGTCTTAATACTTAAATTTTGTTTGTAACCTGCGTGATAGTATTGAGTTATAATATGTTAGTGTTATTAATACATCTTGTACATCAATCAATGAGTTATTATATTAAAGTGTTCTCAATTGTTAATGTATAAATGCTATAAACATTGTTCATTGCTTTGTATAGAGACAATGGGGAATACATTGTATTATAAATCAACATAAAATACAACAGAGTACAATTGTGAGGTGGGGATTAGTGCAATCCCCATACAAGGTTGCACAAATAGGTGCTTTGAATACAATATTTTCAAAAAAGTATATGTCTGTTAATTTTTTTTTTTTATATTCAATAGAAATTGTATGAGTGTAATTAATTTAAATTTTGGAAAAGTAAATTTTCATTTGAATTTAAGACTTATTTGATTAAAAATGGTAAGGAATAATATTTCTTATTATTAAAATTGTATTTCTTTTCCAGGAGAGAATATCATTCATAATGGCATCCACTACAGTGATTGAGACTGTCACTATAACAAGACCACTGAAGGTAAGATTTTGTCATATTTAAGTAAAAAGTGACTAAGTACAGAGACTAATAAAAATGCTTATTTCAACAAGTTTTAGGTTTCAGGTTTGTTATGTACTAAACTTTATATTTAAAAAAGTTTTAGCAACATTTATATTTGCATCTAAATGAGTCATCTTATTTATATTACACACTGACTTTGTGTTTGCAAGTAATAATAATACAACCTTGTTTCTTGTGGTTTCCGACTTGTATTGTTGTTGACCATAATAGTCTGCCTTTTATACAGCCTTATAAGTATGTACTGCATTTAGTATATACAATGACTTAATGGAACTAGTTGTTCCTGTCTTAAACCTTCCCAGGATAAAGCTAACTTCATAGCCATCTAATCTAAATTGGTTCTGCAGTTTTGCAGTGAAAGTGTACCAAAAAAGAATAGAAAACTCACTTATTAGTTGGGTTTTGATAAGTGATCAACATTACTTCGTTACTAAGCATGTAACAAACTTTACCCCATTTCTAAAACTCAAACTGTGAAACTAAGGACAAAAAATTACATAGAGATTCGAGTTGTAATATTTTATTTTGGGTTTTTAGTTTATAATCTGACTGAGTCATACTCGTACAGTCATGGTTACGCCGTTAACGCCGATGACGGTATTTACAACTTTCCTTTGTCAGAATATGTTACGTAAAGACCAACTTACGCGAAATCATTATTTATTACGTAGGTACCTACATATATTGAAATGCTAATTGTAAATGCAATTGAAACACCCTTAGTAGGTAGGTACTCAGGGATAATGCAGCTGTTCATAGATTCATAAAAGTCTCCGCGCTGCTCTGACAGATACCGCTAGTGTACCTGTGTACTTGTAAAATGCGGCGACAAATACTATGCCGCAGTCGGCATACCCGAGCCAGTCCAAAGCCAATCCCGTTGAAAGCATCCTGGATGATTTAAAAAAATAGACAATCCGAAGTTAAATCCCAGTTTTTGTAGTGATACTGTGGAAAAATAAGAAAAACACCGGGTTCACTTACACACTCCACAATAATAAGTTGCCGCTTTCACGGAGCTATTGTTTCTAGGAAGCGCGATATCTAGTCGGAGCGGCGCGGAGACTTTTTTTAATCTATGGTAGGCATTGTAGCTGTTATTGATCAATAAGTAGTTCCTGAGATGAAACCTACAAACAATGTAACAAACACATGCGTATAATGAAATAGCTTTTCGCTTTGTTTCACCCGCATTCTTAGGGAACTCCTATACGCAATCTGATAAAAACTAAAAGAGAAAATCCTATGTTCTTCCTCAAGTTTCAATGTGTCCCATACCAAATTACATCTAAATTCACTCTCATACTGAGGGAATTACTTCACGCATCTGGATAAAGACTACCTCATGTCCTTCTCTAGGGTTTAATCTATCTCTATACTAAATTTCGTTAAAATCGATTCAGCAGTTTCATTGTGAAAGCGTAACAGACTGACCGACAGAGATACTTTCGAATTTATAATATTAGTAAGAATAGATAATTAAACTGTTTCCCGTGTTTTACTCGCGTCCTGAAGGAATTGTAACTATCCTATGCCCTTACCTAGGATTCAAGCTAAATTCGCACCAAATTTCATGTAAATCGGTTCAGCCGTTTGCTCTAAAAGCGTAACAGAAAAACAGACAGATAATTTCTTTCGCATTTATAATATTAGAGTAGGGATAGTAGGGTTTTTGAGTAAGGATAGTAACGCATGTGTGAATTAAACTTACACAATACTTACCGTACAAACAATTTCATCGAAGAAAGAACTCCTTCGTAATAATTTTATATTGCTTACCTCCTGATATACTTAATGAAAGTACGGTAAAAGTATCGTGATTAATGTATGTGATATAGTATTGATTGCTTACAAATAATTTTAGTTTTTATACGTACCAAACTTCTGGCTGTAAAGCTACAGTAAAAATAGACATAACATAGGAACACCCTGGTATCACTTACATTCCAGTTTTCATAATCCTTTGTTTATTAAATATTCACCATCCTTGATCCAATTTAAAATCCCTTTATCCGACATTTCTTGAACACCCGCAAGTGCACGAAGCCCAGTATTGGATTAGCTTGCGTCGTTTGTGTACTGTTAGTAAAGATTGGTATCGTGATGCAAACGCACGGGAACTTGACAGCGAGCTACTTGTGGCAACCGGGCGAGTTTGCCCGCCGGATGCTGGGAGAGCGGCCGTCACCCGTGCCGCCTACAAGGGAGCTGTGGCCTCCTCCGCAACAACCCTTGAGCATAAGCACACTGCACATCGCGTACCTGCAAGATGAGCCATTACCAAGACGAGCAGCGACACTCCCGTGTCAAACTTTTCCAGCAGCAATTAACGCTGAACATGAATACAGTAGGCCACGCGTTTGTACCGTCGGAACGAATACCGAACCACCACCGACAATATTCACCAGGATGAGGCATCTAATAAAACGCCAGCAAGACGACCCCGACAAGACGATAATCGCAAGTTGCCCACCAACTGGGCGTTTGACTGCCGTACCTAGGGAAACCACTTTCGATATCAAAGAAGAAGAAAATTCAGCACGACGCGCCCTTAATGGAATAAAGAAAGCCATATCAGGAGTGAAATATCGGGTGGCTCCAGGCTCCGAAGCTGTAGACAGCCCGAAAATTGTTTATCACGTGCCTAAGCCTGGGGACAGGATGACTACGACGTTTGGAGCAGAAGAAAAAAAACGTAGCTGGTGCAAACTGCCGTCGCGCACATCTTGTTCACGTCGGCTGCGAGCTTTCAGTGAGTGGTGCAGACACCGCCCTCGCCGTCCTCCCAGGCGGCAGCCTCATCCACCACGGCTACAAATCACGCAGGTGTGATGATGAAGAACACTCGTAGCCGAATTATGAGCGTAATTCGCTAAGTGCTTTGTTGTGTTGAAAATAATTCAGTCGGAATACCTAAATAAAATATGACATTGACAACTGACAAATAAAATAAAACAAACGACGGTATTGAACGCTAAGCGAAAATTGTGTTCGTTTGTAGAAATATAGAGTTTTAAGTAGAGTTTTTGGCTAATAAATGTGTTTCCATAATCTGTGTTTTGTTGGCGCATGGGCGGGCGGGTGGATGCAAGAGGGTTTGGGAAGGCTGGGCGGGCGGGCGGCAGTCCCGTGTTAGGCGCCGCGCCGCCCGGTCTTACCGCCTGATTACAAAATCCCGCCCTGACAGTCTACTACGTACCAGCCGATTATATCCTAAAGCAAACCCCATCTTATTGTTAATTGTGATTTATTTAAAAAGTTTTAGCTGCTGAATTTGGTAAATACGTACAAGGTGCTGTTTTATGTGAAGGCACAAAACCGGCGCGACCCAATGCGCAAACCTCACGAATGATACCGAAAACTAGGACAGAAAAATGTTTCAAGTTTTTTTTTGTGCTTTTATTGAGATCTTTACAAATAAGGCGATATTAATTAAATGTGGTCATCTTTTCATTTATTTAAATTTTTATATTGCAAAATTGTTATTTTGATAATAAGCGTAATTATGTTGACACAGCCCAATTAAATAATGCGTCTAATTACACATAATTACTACGTACTTGATTCCATTATGATTTTAAATTAATCTTGATTGTAATGCAATAATTTATCTTGTAAATAACATTGGAGTGAAGATAGGTCCTCACTTTTCACCTCACTATTTTTCTATGACCTCACATTTTCTTATGAATACTTTTTACCAACTTTAGGGTAACGGTAGATAAAAAAAATGAAACCATAAGGGTTCCTTTTTACCATTTTTGGCACGGAACCCTAAAAATTACGGTCCAGGAGCACAGGTCTAGCTGCAAACAAAAAAAAACGAGATGCTACACAGTAAAAATAAATTGAACCAATTCAATGAACTAAAATATAATTTAAAGAAAAATGGGGCGAAGTAATATTCAATCAAAAAATAGTAAACAAATCTCTCAATAGTGACAGTTACGTGTTAACTACTAGACTGGAAGCCGACCACAACATAGTTTGGATAAGGCTAGGCAGATGACATGATGTTGATTTAGCTAAGTGCTAACATAAGTAGTATAAAATCGTAGGTTCACCATATCAACATACGCATGACCAATCCAGTCTTCACTTTTCAATCAGACATTTTAGACAAATTCCTAAAAGGGTGTACTGATTGGACACCTGCGAATTATTTGATCTGTGCCCGCGAGCGATGAATTCGGACTAGTTACTATAAAATATCTCATCTCCGACCATTTATTTAATACAAATTATTAAATATTTTTTAAATATACCTTAATTATGCCTTCATCATCATCATCAGCCTATATATTGTCCCACCGCTGGGCACAGGCCTCTTCTCATGCAAAGAAGGCATGAGCATTGATCACCACGCTTGCTCAAGGCGGATTGGCGATTTCAAACTTAATCCATAGTTTCAACGTTATTTTTTCTTACAGATTTCTTGCTCCGTATCTGTAGTGTATTTATTGTTTTAAGCTCTTGTCTAGACCACCAAATACCTTATATCTAAGCTGTCAATTATCGACAGATTGGTAGATCAGTATATATGTATATTTATTGTGGAAATTCAAAAGACATTACGCGAAATAACTATATAGCGAGCTTTGACTAAAGGGTTGTCTGTCTCCCGTGGTTTCACCCGCATCCCGAGGGAACTACTTCCTTCTTCTTCTTCTTCTATGTTCATTCTCAGATTTGAATCTACCTCTTCATAGACAAGGTTGCTTTCGCATTTATTATAATGCTCAACGTAGTTGGTTACGATTTTTGAATAAAAACAAAACTAAAACTATTGGAAGAATCTGTAAAGAAGTTGTTGATTCTTAAGCTAGGTTTAATACACCGTACACTCAGGGCTCAGGGTATATAGCGAGTGTCTGTATGTAAACAGGTGCGAAATTTATCGTGACATGAAAAGTAGAGCGGCATGACAAAGAAACTATTGAAGTGACACTAAAAAAATATTCTGACATTGGTGTCACAATTTTTATCGTGTTTTTTTTTATTCACACTAGAGAAACAAATGACAGTCGGAAATAAAAAGTAATGACTTGACGAGGTATTTATAGTCGAAGCAAGATGAGAAATTTAAGATTTGATTCATCATTTTATATATACCAGCAAATCTAGTCATAAAATTTGGACATTATCTCCAAATCTTCGAGTTCTATTTAAATCGAGAAAGAGATTGTGACTCATAATTTCTCACATAATAACAGAATATTACTGATCTCAATTCATATTGGTGGTACTGATTCGTTAGATTATTTATGTTTCTTTTGCTTCCGGAGTAACAAAACCATTTTTTTCTCAGACATGAATTTATCTCTCTTTGTTTGGTTTGACGAATCTAAATAAACGCAGCTTTGCCTTTGTAGTTATGATAGCACCAGTTTATTTTATAAATGCTATTTATAGATGATGAGCCACTTGTTTCTTGTTTATCACGTTCAATAGGAGTGGCGTATTATAACGCCGCATTTACCAAATATATATTTATTCTTATCAATAACGTCCACAACTTCGTCAGAAGACGTCAAATAGAGCAATCTTGAAGGCAGCGCGAATACACGAGCGAATATACGCGCCCTACTGCCATTATTATTTATTTGCTTTCGGTTAATTGAGTTAAGAAGCTAAATCACAGAATCATTTATGGCCCTACGTTAAATAAATAATATTCTACTATTTAGACGTAACGTCACACAGTTGCAGTGCAACAGAATATGTTGTATTGGTTTCACTTCCGCGAATGATGAGTAGGTGTTGTGGTATTTTGCTGCAATGTGTCAAGGTTAAGCGTTTGTTATCAAGTCTGCGTTTGACATACACTGTTATTTCCATTTAATATTATTAATTAAATTAATGAGTTTTGCTTCCGGTTATTATTATTTCTGAAGTAATAGAATTTTATGTGATGAAGTCACATAAGTTTGATGAAAACCGCACTATTGAAGTTTGAAAAACCATCTACAAAATACTGATAGTTAGGGCACTAACAATATTTTTTGGGTAAAATTAGGGCACATTAGAAAAGCAGAGCATAGTCCAATGTCATTTCACGTTAATGGCAAAACTAAAGAAAATACGTTTTTGTATCATGTATCAGATTTAGTTATGATCTATTTTTACGTAATATTCCGGTCTCTCGACAATACCGACACTTTGAGATAGATTTGTTTGCGTATTTCACAAAATCCTAAGATACAGTTCTGTACATGGATGTTTTTGTCCACTGCTACTGTCGATTACGGGTGACCCCATTTGCCACACTCTTTCCCCTAACGCGCAGGGTTGTGGGTGTTGTGACCTATATACAGACGATCCGATGAGTAAGTAAACAATCACGGATATTGCTAATGATTATGGAAATCGTGAGGTGAAAAGGAGTGCATAGAATAGTTTTTCGCGCGATATGTTTTAATGCTACTTACTTGAGTGTGTGTAAGTTTGTACATTTTGAAGCGAAATATGGCATGGTGCTTTAACAGACCCGGAAAAGGACACGCTTTTATCCAGCTATATGAAGTTGTTACCTTAGGTTGCGAGTGTAACCCCGGGCTCCGGGCTAATATCTACATAATTATTATAAGGGTTCGGCTGGCCCGCCAACCGCTTGAACTCATTTATCAGCACTTGGCGGGCTTTCCGATCCCTTTCAATTCTTTTTGTGGACACAATCAATCACCTTTCAATCAGTAGTTTACTTAACCGCAGGGAACGGGACGATTTTTCTGCATTGTGTCTCCAACTAAACGACAGTGATTGATTTATGTTTTAGGTACCATCTTTTGCAAGAAAATTGTGGTTAGGAACTTATAATTCGGCCGCTACCTCATAAAATATTGAGGATTTGTACACATTTTCCATTTTGGTCAGATATAACCTTAAATTTGTACTGGAAGGCTGATGTTGTAACTTATTGTGAATTTTAAGTGGTCTAGCAGTTGAGTGCATTAGTGGTAGTGGTGTGATGTGTTGAGTTGTGCGCGAGTTCGCGTGCTGTGGTGGCGGGCCGGTAGCGAGCGCATGCAGGGGCGCGCGGGCGCAGGCCCGGGCGGGCTCCGCTCAAACCCGCGCGCCCTCCCGCCGCCAGTTTTACCGCCACCGCCGCAGTTTGCCACTGAACAAGACGAGATGCCTGCTAATCAAATTGCACAGGTTCGAACTATTGAAAAATATCAATGTTCTATGTGGTCCAAAAAAGAGCCACCACGAAATACGTTGTTTGAACGCCTTTTCGTGTTCCTTGACACACTGTTAATCTTTCATCACGGTTTTAAAAAATTAAAAAAAACTACGTTTAAAAAAACCGACTTCAAAAAAAAAACTAAAAAGTATTAAAAAAGTATAAAATAACTTAATAAAGATTTAACACAAACCTAATACCTTTAATATTAATAAAACACCATTATTTGTATGTGTTACCTATTGACAGGTTTAAAGTCGGTGCCAAGCCAAATGTAATAGTGTTACTCATTCAGGTATTAAAAAGTTTTCATCTGTTTCACATTAATTCACATTGTTCTTTAAGTTTATTTACGTAGGTTAATCTTTAGGAATTTCATTTTGTTTAGGACTTGGCACCGACTTCAAACCTGTCAATAGGTAACACATACAAATAATGGTGTTTTATTAATATTAAAGGTATTAGGTTTGTGTTAAATCTTTATTAAGTTATTTTATACTTTTTTAATACTTTTTAGTTTTTTTTTTGAAGTCGGTTTTTTTAAACGTAGTTTTTTTAAATTTATTTTTTACTTTTTAGTGTCTGTAATAAGTTGCTCTGTAAACTACAGTATTTTTTACAGGATTTTAGATTACATAAGGAAGGCTATAACATTTCGTTGTTTTTATTGTCATAATTATATGTTAAATAGTTTTTTTTTAAGTAGCTATGGGTAGGCCTACGAAAGGTGCAGCTTTAAACAATATAGATCAAGAAACGGGAACGGAAAATATAAATCGACTCCGAAACAATTACGTCATCGATGTAAACAAAAATGTAAAAAATGTTCACAAAATGAAAACTACTGGGCCAAACCATGTGAAATTTTTATGGGACCAAATGGCATCTATTCCGCATCTAACTAAAAAAGAATCACGTAAATCGGATCATAAATCTCAGCGTAATCGGTGTACATTACATACATAGAAAAAAAAATACCGATCGAATTGAGAACCTCCTCCTTTTTTTGAAGTCTGTTAAAAATAGTAAATGTCATGACGACAAGAACGATATCCTCAAATCATGAAAATGAAAATTTATTCAGCGTATGTGTTGTATGAGTAAATTTTTCGGTTTTCTACCACCTTTTCGATTTAAACACTGGCCCAGAAATTAGTCACAATAAAGATTGGTTGGTGTACGTATAATACAAGTTTACGCTACGTAACAGGTATACTATTGAACGTCACTAACTGCGTATTGAA
Source organism: Pyrrhia umbra (assembly GCA_963891755.1). Lineage (NCBI taxonomy): Eukaryota > Metazoa > Arthropoda > Insecta > Lepidoptera > Noctuidae > Pyrrhia > Pyrrhia umbra. The sequence goes on from OY982930.1 coordinate 6,376,025, forward strand.
GTGGCGAGTATTAAGAGCAACTGAACCAGATTGGTTTGCATTGTAGTGCATATGAGTACGGAAATTGGATTTTCGATCCTCCACTTTAAACTGCAAATAATGTAAATGTTTAGTTTACTTGTTGTATTAATTCGTATTGATTTCCGTGCTATGTATGAAGATACTGAATATGAAAGAAGATATAAATACTGAGGCCTGAAGTAATTTAAAAATTATAACAGCAACTGATATTCTAATAGCTGTATTCATGGAACTAAGCTATCAAATTGAATAGCTTCATTTGTTTTGTTCATTCCCCTTTTCGAATGACCAGGGACTCCGTCGCTTTGTAATTTAATGAATGAAATACCTCTTGATGACAGATGCTTCCGCTTGCATTGAAGAGTTGATTAATAGACATTTTTGACCCCTTTTTGTTAGACACCATTTTGTAAGGCACATTTCAATCGACCTCATTTATTTATACAAAATAGGATTTGAAATATAGGATTGTTATTTTTGGTAACGATGGACAGAAAAGTAGCTGATAAGCTCACAAAACTGCATTGATACATAATAACAAACTAAAGTATGGTATGGCGCTGAAATACTTGGGTATCGTATGCAATCCGTACTTCACTTGAGGCAATAGAGGAGCTATAAGGAGTGTCGCGTGAAGTGTGCTTGGGGAGTCCAAGAGGCGGATCGTCGCCGTCTCTAACAGCTGATGGCGGTCCCCGCGGCCCCGAGCGCCGCCGTCGGGGATTGCGATCGATGACCGCACCCCGCGCTCCCCCCTCACCTCTAGACACCGTCGGACGGGTGCGTCTCACTTTCCCGCTTTTCTTTCCTTCGAATATAGGTAGATGTACCTACATTAACGCACACTCATGCCGCTTGTTTTGACTTCTACAATGAGGATCCGTAACGTTTTTAGTTGACAATGCAGATTTGTAGAGCTAAGTAATCCTTAACATACAGTGCAAAAATTTTTGATCTACGATAAAAATTGACGAAGTTATGACCAAATTACTAGCGAAGTTCACCGAGCGGTCGCCGCGATAGCTGTGACGTCACTCCAACGGTTAGCCGTTGGCAGCAGTATGGCGCGCAGTGTTTTGTTTGATTAATTGTGACTTTCAAACAAATTAAGTGTCCGATTTGTGTCTAATTCACCTTTTCAAACATGTATTAATATTGTATAGTGCCAAAATGTACAAATACTTCTATTATTACCTAAGAAAAATTATTTTTAACGTGCCGAAAAACGCAAAACTTCTTCAAAATGGTATCCTGTTGTAAAGAGATGATTGATGATGATTTTTTCAAGCCATCCTAAGTAGGTACATACTGAATGAATTATTTGTAACAATGAACGAGGTGGCAAAAAATAGCCATTGAGAACCAATATTAAGGTTTCCGTTATAGATCGACAAGTATATAGGGAACTATAAACTAAATAAAGCGCAAGTTGGTTAAATAGCCATCCGCGAAATGATCCGCATAGGAATGAACGAAAACAACATTTGTTTATCAAGATTTCTGTACCAATACATTATATTCATTATTTTTTACACCTACCTACTGCTGCCTCCACACAATCACCGATGATCGCGGTGATTTGCTATACATTGCTGCGTTGGATGAAAAACTCTCAAGAGTTTTTGAGAGTTCACAGCAATGTACAGAGATTCACCGCGATAATAGCCGATTGTGTGGAGGCCTAAAGATTTTAAATCAATATCTTAAGATTACTAATAAGTAACGTAGATTAACTTAGAACTAGATTACTGAGATAATCAAATGTCATGAAAGAATCCACCTTTGGAAGATTATCTGACTGAGCTCGCACAAAACCAGCCTCTACTTTATTAGTACTCATATTTTAGGACGTTTTATACTCAAATATCACAAAACACACTCTAACAACACTTTACGTAAAATAAATTGCCAAATATACTGACCAACCGCGTCGCAGCTCCGCCGAATAGTGAAATATGAATGCAGACTGCGCTCGGTTCCGTTGGAGTGACGTCACACGCTCCCGCGGACATTAATTTTTAGCGGCCGGAACGGCAAATGTTTATTACTTAATATCTTCATAAGTAATGGTCCGATTTCGATAATTCAAAAAGATATATCATTCTTATGTCATAAAGAATAACATAGATACTAGTTTTATTGAATTTGCTATTACATTACTGATCCTCATTTATCGCGTCTCATTTGCGCCACTCGTGTTGGATGATAATGTATTTTATTTCGTGAATAATTACTATGACAATATTTTCAAATGACTGATAATTGTTTGGTTCACTACCGATTGGTACTCAGATTGGTTTGATTTCTTTAAAAATACCACGAATATTTTTAATTTAATCTTAACGCAAATTTATAAAGTATCTACGTAATCTTAAATTTTTACATTAGCTAGTAGTTTGTCGAGGACCTCTAGGGTATGGGGGAAAAAAATAGTACCTACCAACTTAATAAGAACTTGGGGATTGGGATTGAATAGGAAAAGTTATAATTTATTGTCCCACAGTTGGAAAAAGCTGAATGGATAGAGAAAGGCTGAATGGATGGAGAAAGGCTGAATGAATGGAGAAAGGCTGAATGAATTGAGTAAAAGATTAGGGATGGCTAGAAGGGGGGTGAATATTGAGATGACGGCTGATAAAGATCTATGAAAACAAAAGACACCAGGATGAAGGAAGAGAATGTCATATGATTTACTTCCTCAAGACCTCAAGAGCTCAAACATTTTGTTCCAGGTGATTGCGCTAATATGCGGTTTGCTGGTGGTGATCCTGATGGTGTTAGGGCTGGCATCGGCAGACTGGCTGATGGCGGCGGGGTGGCGGCAAGGCCTCTTCATGCACTGCATAGACCCTGAAGCGCCCACGCCCCTGCCCTTCGACATTACTGCACAGCCCGGCTGCTACGCTGCAAGACCCGCGCCATATATTAAGTAAGTGTTCTATCATAATGCGTTCCCAGAAATAGACGGTAATCACAGAATTGTGGGAAGTTTTGGCTTTATGACTGTTGGGTGCTGTCAGTGTTAAGTGTCATCAAAATTTGCTAGATGATTGGTTAACTCTTCAGTACCAACCGCCGGCAATCAAAATATGCGAGATTTGAAAACCAATCTTGAAAGTCTCAAATCTGGGGCAAGAGATCAATTTCAGTTTATGCATGCAAAAAAATTAGGTGTTACAAATTAAAATTCAAGTCGATATCAGTGTTGCTTTATAAAGTTTTAATGATAATAAATATCATGCATAATAATATAAGGTGATCTTGTGATCTTTTGGACCATGCTTAAGTCACCAAGCCATTCTACACACCATATTATGGCGACTGACGTTCTTAATCAATATTAGTGATACCATCTGGTTACGAAACAATTCTATTATGCAGTCGTTATCACTCTTAGTCATGAATATAATATATCTACGGTCACAATACGTATACAGCTCTTGTTAGCTCTATCTTGCGATCATTTATCCCTAATCCAAGTTTGCAATATTGTGGCGCTGGCCTTCCAAGTTTGATAACGAGATGTAGGTAGGACGTCGTTGAAAATGCTATGACAAATTTTATCTTTTAAGGATAATTATTCAATTTGTGATTTATGGAATAATAAATATGCTAATTTTTTTAATGTGTCCATAAAATTATGTCTAGTCAAATGGCTTCGGGTTAGGTTACATTTTGTGCCGTGTTGACTGTCAATAGATTTAGAAGGAGACTAAAGTAATGTCAATAATTCAAACAAATTTTCATAAACATTTCTTAATCCTAACGTTAATGTTTTGAAGACAGGCAAAACGAAAGCGCTTTCATTTATCAATAGGTAAAGTACTTGTCAGTAATTTCAATCAAGTATCTAAAAATGGGAAAACGGTTGTGTCTTTATTTTTTTTAAGTGTTTGGTATATTTCAAATTTCTGTTTATAAAAAAAAAAATACACTTGGCTTCTTTTTCGTGTCCGCAGCGTTCTTCAACTTGCAATTTTGTACGCATGAGCAGGCCTGTCCCACTCCCCGTGTAGGTATCAAAAATGTACCTACGCACAGCGGCCTATCCGAGACGGCTAGTCACTGGGGCCTCACGCGCGAGCCGTGAGTGACGTACGCGCAAGATTTGTTCCTTTGATTATATATATACGTATCTACTTCATTTATTCGTTTCAATTATTCGTAAGTTTTTAGGAACGGGCTCCCGGACTAATCTGTTTGCATCGTAAGTCATTCCGGTGACTGTGTGATACGATTTGAAACGTCTTTTGTTGACAAAGGTATTAATAGTAAGGCGGCGTAATTCAACATTATTTGAGTAATATAAGGCCTGTGTCTCTTTTCGTGAAGGTATCGAAAACGTAAGTAGGTATGTATGCACAAATGTATTAGAATTAAAGTACTGTTAACACCTACCTTACGTTTTTATTTTAAAAGTCATTTGTTTTCTAGAGTACTACAAAAATGGTAATTCAGTATTTAGATTAATTTATTTTTTAAAAGGAGACAACCCTGTTTTCGTTAGAAAAGGTAAGCGTTACGCGCTAGAAAGAGACGCAACTTCTAGGCAACTATAAGCGTAGGTAATTACGCGCTGCGCGATCTGAATTGAACTTAATCGTATCGTCGCTAAAGTCTATATATCTTTAGATGACTTTTCAAAGTGGCTCTTCTGTACTTGTACTATTATGTATTCTGTGGCATGAGTAATAAGGGAAAGGGCTTTTACGATTGTCTTTTATGTCGCCTTTTAGAATGATACTGGAGAATAGATTTTGTTTTGAGAATTCGCGCCAAATAAGTCGAATGTCTTTAAAGCAATGATTTAGGCTTGATTCCGGTTCTGTACGAACCATAGTGATAACCTAACCTATACGAACCTTTTAGAACGACGTAGATTTAGAGCCATTTGATTGGTTGCTCTAGTTTTAAGTTGAGATGAATCCTTGTTCATCGCCCTAGATTATGATTATTAGAGTTCGGATATTATTCTAAGAATCATCCTTGTTCGCCAGAGCCGCTGCGGGTCTGTGTGTGGCTACGCTAGCGGCGGACGTGTGCGGCGCGTTGCTGACGGGGCTGGGGCTGCGCTCCGCCGACCATCGCACCAAGTTCCGATACTATCGGTTTGCTGTACTCGCCATGTCGCTAGCTCGTACGTACAAGTTTACCTTTCCCGGTTTGAAAGCTGCTTTAAACAAATGCTTGCACGATCCGATCCCGTTATTTTTCAGAATCTTTTACCAAGTCTTGCATATACATAAATGCAGTCATTAATGAAATCTTTTTCCTTTTTTCAGTAATGTGCATTTTAATAGCATTAGTGATCTACCCAGTCTGCTTCGCTGCGGAGTTAAATCTGGGTAAGTCATAAATATTTTGAATTATGTTATCAATTTGGCATTTTTCATGCTATTATTTTGTTTACAAGCTTACCCGCATGTTCGTCGTTGCATCATGGCGTGTTTCTCAGTGTAGATATAAACGTGGACCATGTCATCTTGGATGGCAGATGTTAAATAATTCAATTATAATAATTTCTATTATAAATCGCAACAATTGTTAATTCACTAATAATAATATATAGGTACACACACACAAAAATACATAGTAATCACAATGTTCACTCATCGGCAAGTTGCCATTGAATGGTTCTAGTTCTTACAATGACTGCCTTTATATAAGCCGGTCAAGTGACGTCACTTCCGACCATAAGATTTAAGCACTTCAAAAAAACTCATTAAATTATTTATTAGATATGTTTTATAAAAAGCAGAATTAAATAAATTAATTATAAACTTTGAACAAAATAACATTATCTCATGTTCGATTACTCTCTTATAAGTAAAACGAATGAAATGAAAAAAAAAGACAAACATAATTTCTAAAAATGCGTTTGGAAATACATTGTTGCAAGTAAATTCAAAGAATAATTTTAACTTAATATATTTTTATACCGGCCTGCGCCATACACGTATCTTCCAGGCCACGGAGACAGTGTTGTGACATGTCATAATTATCCAGGTTCCAGTGCGAGAAAGAAATAGATAAAGAGCACAAATAACACTGTTCCTTTTTACATTGAAGCCTCAATAACTTTAACGTGTACTATAATATCATAGCCTAGAATTTATCAGTGAATTGTTTGTATACCATAATTCAGATCCTTCACGGTAGTCTTCTTCCAGCAACTTCAGAGTGCAGTCTGAGAAACTATTTGTTTAATTATTCTAATATGTATCGTTTATACAGGCAATAGATCGGTGTGGGAGTTCGGGTGGGCGTACGGAGTCGGCTGGGGCGCCGCCATCTTCCTGTTCGGCGCCGTCGTGCTGCTGCTGTGCGACAAGGAGAGCGAGGAACTTTACTACAAGGAGCGGAAAGTGAGTTTCTGGCCCTTATACTGGTTTTCATAGACATATTTCTGCACTCAGGATTTTCTCTCGTCGTATTAACATTGTGAACGTTTTGTGAATCGTTTTTGAAATACATGCCTATTACTGAGATACAACTGCCAGCCCTATTGTATAAGAGCTTTTCTCGAATTCTAAATATACCATTTCTTTTCTTTCACATAGCCATTTTTTCTTATAAGTAATGTACTTAGCTTTCTATGAGTGATTTTTTTTCAGGAATCGACCCAGTAGTAGTCAGTAACAAAGAAATTTGTCCTCATTATAATATAAGTATAGATAATGTCGCGAGTCGTGAATAATGTGGTTGCCCCCCGCAGGTGGTGAGCGCGGAGGGCGGGGCGCGCCCCTAGGGCCGCGGGCGCCTGCCCGACCTGGTGCCGTGAGGCGCGCACTAGCGCCCCGCGCCCGCCCGCGCCGCACGTGCGCGCGCGCTGGATCTGATGCACACGCCTCGCCCGCGCCCCCCGCCGCCCAGCCCCGCCGGCGCCCGACAGTTACTCTGCAATACCTCACTGACGACAATTGTTCCCAGGGATCGACAGCTCCTTCACCGCTGTGAAGGAACTACTCCTTGGAACACTTGTCTTGTCAGTAAATGTATTCCAGTTTAGTAAACTGTTAGGCGCTGCTGTCGATGCATGGTCGTGGGGTTCGACGGATGCGCAACCGTCTCTCGGCGACAGGGAACCTATCGATGCCGTTTTTTTGGACCAATCGCAACAGTAGCGACGGTCCGGTTGTTTTTGTTGTTCGAAAATATCATAGTACTTGGGCTGATCAAAATTATTATTATTGTATCGCGTTGAATGCGAGTCGTACTGATTTTTTACTGTAATATTAAATATATTATTGTAAAATAATAATAGCATAAATTGTACTTGTTTTGGCTACTTCCAGTGTAAGTGCTATGATTCTTTTGTAGACACCCAGTTTGTTTTATTAGTTCACTTTGTAGTTTTACAAACGTACCTCGGTTGTTTTTTTTTTTATTATTTTTATTAAGTGGCATTGTGTTGATTCGCAATTTTATTTTGTATCAGTTAAAGCGATGAAGTGAGAACAAAATATCTGAAAATCTACTATCATTCGAATCTACTTAGCAAGTGAGAATCGCCTGTAACGGGGATATATTTTGTGATTATTTTTATATTTTTACTGTTTAGTGTAGCGTGATATGTTTGGCAGCCGGTTGTCGATCCTCGGCGCAGCTCGCTCCCGCGATGGGCGGAACACATTCAGATATCTGTGTGTACTGGCGTACCTCGAATGTAATCCGTTCCAAAGAGCGTTACTTTTATTTATTCGCTTTAATTTATTTGATTTATGTTTAGTTGTTTGTGTAAATATCGTTTTATATGATGTCGTACGGCTTGTGTTGCATCCGGGGTGGCGCGAGCAGGTGTGTGTGGGTCGGAGCGCGCGTGCGGCGCAGCGGCGCGGCTTCACGCCGCCCGGGCAGGCGACCCACTCGGACTGCTACCGCTCGCTCAAATATATCCGTATCGCGTACTACTTGCGTCTTTTGTAATGCGAACTCGTATTTTAGTGTTAGTGCACGACTAGTGTAAGACAAAGTGACTGCGTCCTCCTCGCCCGCGGGGAGTGACGTCATCGGCCGCGGTCCGATGTACTGGCTCCCGCGAGTCCGCCGCGGCTTGAGATTATCGGACTATACCTACTGAGATATTTAAAGGAATTAAATATATGTTTTTATTAAAGTTACCCTTTAGTATGATATACTTCATATTATTGAAAAACTATTTTATTAATGATTATATAAATAGGAATCATGTCTGTCTATGTGCACAGGTTCATATACGTACTTGAGATTAATTTCCAATGTATTAGTGATGTCTAGAATCTCGTTTTGATTTTACTATTTTGTGAATCTCGGAATTGAAGATTATTTAAAAATTATATTTTCTTAATATTTATGCAAACGTAAAGGAACAATTAATTGATGAATAACTCTATAATTAATAAGTAGCTGTAAAATGTGTAAGTTTAATATTTGTGGACATTGTTATAATGGCACGCCATGTGTTTGTGTAACTCTGCGAAATGAAAACTTTGTGTTTATTAATTATGTCATGTTCTTGGTCTTGGCTTTAATTTTTTGTATTATTTATAATTTAGATTGATAAACAGAATATTTATGTGTTACATAAATATATTTTATTAATAAATCTAAACTGTAATTTAATCTTATTTGTGCAGATTATACAATTACAATATTCTAAAATCGACGAACATTTCTAATTATTATACAGCATAATCAATAGTATTTTCGTAAGATCTGGCCTCAACAACCTTTTTAATTAGTTATAGGATTGTTTATTGTGTTAAAAGCAGCTATTTGTAATCGTTGATGTGATCGATTGAGGCTTTGCATTGTGATTCTATATTGTGGGCGCAGCTTGTGCGCTTTTGACAAACATTACACTTTGTAATTACGCGATAACTTGTCAATGAAGTTTCATTGTTAATTTACTGAAATAACTGATGCCTCCAAACTTCCAATTTAAGATTAACTTATCTGAAACTTTCATTTGCGAAGCCCGTTCATTCGCTCTTAGTCACTACTTTTTAAGAAACACGAAAATAATAATCTACTCTAAAGTGTAGCATGAGATATTTCTATCTCCTTTACCTAAGTTTTGACATTTTATATTATAATTTACACCCTAAGCTTTACATTAGAATTATATCAGATTATTGTTTCAAGTACAAGGCTAAATTTAGATCTTAAGCATGTGGAAAGCAACTAATGTTGCAATCATCATTAAATATCAATAAATCACACTGCCATGAACTATATAAACTTACATTTTATTTGTAAGTCATATTAATTTTATTGTAGTTGTAATGAATAATATTAAATTATTTAAATTTCCTAATGTAAGTGTACATTTTACATAGAAATGATAACCCCTTTGTAATTGATATTGAATGACATAGCTACTTAATTTTATGCACCTCAAACGGTACCTTGGACACACTGGTTTTATCTCTATACATTAAAATACGAATTTTATTATATAGAATAGGATGTTCAATATACTGTAACAAAGTTTTTTTTAACACCTGTATAAATTTTACCCTAGTAACACTGATCTAAAATGTTAAAATCATAAAGAATTTTCCATTGATTGAATGATTGCAGTTGTCCAAGAACATCAGTTATAAAATTTCTATTTCCTTAGCCAAATTATGAGTCATATCAAATGAGATTGAATAAAGTAAATAATAGTACCTAAATATTATGTGTATATTATTTTACCTCTGTATATATTTATTTTTATATATTTTCTGACCTCTTGTCATTTTCAGACTGGTTCTACTAGAATATGACTCAACCGTTAAAGGCGGAAAAACTTGTTGCCACTTTTTGATAAGAACGGCCAAAGAAAACAAAACGCGTTTTATTCCAAACCCAATTCACTATTTATTGATTCAGAAAAAAATAAAAACTAAATTTACAGTAATTCTAAATTAATATGGTTATCACGGTACAAATAAAGACCCTTTTAATTTACGATTTTTTTATAAGTGTGGATAAATAGAAAGAACTTTGTAATTAAGAGGACTTAAAATTTATTGACAAAGTACAGCATTAAGATTAACGTGTTCTACACTTGCATAATTTAACAAAACAATTAGTAGGTACCTTAATACGATTCATGATCAATTTTATTTATCACATTTTATAAGTAGAATTATTATCATTGGCATTTAACATTTCTTCAAAATCACGCTAGACTTCAACCCCTGAGATAGCTTTTATGCTTGCAATGAGTCTTTTATTAGCATCCTTGTAGTCTACAGGCTGAACGTTCATCACTGTGGTTTTTAAGCGGGCCTCATCCTGAAGAAAAATATGTGGGTTAATGAGTTGTGCGCGAATTACAAGGCGGTACTCAGATCGTAGCACGATCCAGATTTCAGTGCGGAAAAAAGAAACTGAGGAATACTCTTGTATAGTGCCATCTCGCACTGGAAACTCGATAACAGTTACGTGATACGATTTATTAACGCAACGTAACAGCAACTTATTACCATAGTATACTTACGTTGTAAGTCTCCATTTTAGTACGGAACTTGAATACGAAAGTCCTAAACTTGACTTCTTCGAACATCTGCGTGTATGCAGTCTTGTCGTACTCGAACAGGCGACCGATTTCTGCGACGTTTCTGCCGAGCATCGCCTCTGCAGCTTCGTTAAAGGCCGTTATGCGCTGATCTCCAGTCGCATCTGATACATTTGCCTGTAATAAATAAATACGTACGTGAAATAGAGACAACAGTGTAAAGGCATAAAATAGATATTTGTTTAACAACGGCAAGCACAATGGATCATTTACAGACACCTTTAAATTAAAATATTCGATTGTAATAGCGATGACACCTTTTCTTATTAACGGTGAATAAATATAAGACCTACTTACTGCCAATAAAAGCCTATATTTGTAATTTGGATATTCTCTGTTGCATTTTTCGCATCTGTATAGTCCATTTTCTTGATCGACAAGTTTCTTGTTGCACTGTTCCTGTGGACACGCTTTGTACACTGCGTTGTCAGCGAACGTGAAGGTGAGTATTCCGAGAAGACTGAAGTAGTCGCCCTTGTCGCCAGAGCCGAGCTGGCGGGCCTCCGCGTCCGAGAATGTGATCCATTCGTTACTGCCCCCAGTGTAGCCTCCAGCTCTGTGAAGTATTCAACATGTTGTATTTTTTAACTTGTACAGAACAGCCTAGTCTTGCTAATGAGAAACGCGGTCAAATCAGGCCAATTTAAGGATATCATGCTCAGCATTATTTAAATCAATAAAATCAAGTGCGTAAGTCTCGCCAAAACTGGAAAATCGAGGGATCCCTGGATGGTTCAGATTTACTAATATACACGGAAACTTGCGCTTGACATTTTAAACACTCTTTTACCTGGCAGAAATGTTGACGACCTCCATGTTAGCACCACCGTTGTCGTACCAGCCTCTCAGCTTGTGAGCTTCGGGCAGATCGGGGTTCAGCCGGATCATGGTGCTCGCCAAACAAGAGAGGGATTTGCTGCCGTTGAACTCGGCCAAACGGGCACTCTACAACATTCATTGCATATTAATTTATTACCTTTTTGGGTTTTAAGCAATTTCTAATTAAATAGCACATAAAACTGGTAGAGGATTATGGAGTTTCTTGCCGGTTCTTCTCCATAAGACCCACTCATTGGAACCGTGCAACTAATTTGACGTTTCATAAGTGCCTGCAAAGACCTATTTGAAATAAAAACATTTGAATTTTGAGGTATGAAAAAATTCGGGATCGGATTTTCTCATAATTTAATTATTTTGTGCAATGTCGTTTTACTACGGTCAACTGTGTGTGATAAATAGACAACTACATTATTATAGCTTAGTAACTTTTTATTCATAGCTACTTACTTTTACAGCAATTACTGGGTTTGTGTTGCTATCGAAATTTTCAGCTTCCTTTCCCCACATTGTTAAGACAACCTGAAAGTTTAATGTTTAAGAATATTTATTTATTTGGAATAACAAACTGTAGTATATTACACAGTACACACAATGCAGAACACAATGAAATTGACAAATATACTACCCACGACGTTATTCACGGATTACAATTAGAGAAATAGCTAGCTATTGTTAAGACTACTTAAATGTTAAACATGAGCTAGAATTAAAACTAAATCTTGCCATGATGATCTATATCTTTTAAAGTAGTGATAATCTCTTTTTTAAATTGATTATTGCCCAGGAACATAATGTCCATTGAACAGAACTGTTTATTAAAAGTGTCCACTAATCTGTGCAAAGGTGAGCGTGCGCCAGAGTTGGTACGACATAAATTGGTTGCGAACAAACGTCTCGAGCTAATTATTAAATTAATATTATTTTCTGTGTGAAGTATAAAGCAATGTTTGGGATTTTATGAAATCATAAAGAAAAAAAATAGTCATTCCCTCCATTTTATATAAGTAGTAATCAAAATGTCTTACTAACCGCACCACCCGAATTATCAACAAGGGTAAGCTCCCTCTTTTTCAGCAGTTTCCCTGTACTTCTAGCAGTCAGCTCCTGGAGATCGGAAGCAGACTTGCATACACCCACCACATCTGAAAATCAAGGCATATTTTAGTAGTTCTAGATGGCACATTATTTATACTATACTATTGCTGTTCCCCACAGTTTCACTTGTAACCTGGGAACAACTTCACAGCTAGACAGTAGGGTTCAAGTTATCTCCATACCAAATTCAAACAAATCCACTCAGCCATTTTACAGTGAAAGCTTAACATACAGTTACTTTCAGATTACTATTATTAAAGTATGGATTTTCAAAAGTAAAGCAAGTGTTATCTTACCCAGCAGAGTGTCCACACTTTTTGTAGCAATATCATTGATTGGCACAAAGTCGAATTTAATGCTGGGTACACTGGAAGCGTCTTCCATGCACTCGGCAACTACTGTGTTAGCTGTAAATGTCATCTCATAATCATTCTTCATAGTGGTGTATTGTTTATTAGCCGTTTTCAGTTGGCAACGACTTATATAGTATACTTTGTCCACCTGGAAAACAAAATATGTATAAATTGAATATCGCTATTTTCATACAATATAGAAACTTAGTACTGTTAATAACAAAATTTTCGCACATTGAAACACACTACAAAGAAAAGTCTGTCATACGGAGGAAAGACTTTGATTATATGCTCAGTGATCTTTGGTCTTAAAAAATAAAATAGTATGTCTTACCTGTATCATATCATAGAACTTATCACATTCGTTTTTAAAGGCTGTAGCTCTGATTTCTCCGCTGTCATCGCACAGGTCCATACTGAACAGTTTGCCTTCACCTCGCGCGTTGTTCCATGTGCGTATGTCCGATTTTGACATTACGCGAGCTTTTATCACCCATCTGGGCAAATTAATAATTGATATTCAAAACAATGTCGTAAATTATTAGACAAGTTCTTCAAGACGGTGAAGGTATAAAGTGCAACAACCTTATCATCAAGTGAAAAAAAAATGTAATGCCTCTGGTAGCTTTGACATTGTGTAACGGGATTCGCTCCCAGCACATGAAGAGGAATTAATTAGTAAAAAACTTACTTATTCTGGTATGGACTCAGGCTAGCAATAGGATGGGTCATCTGTGAGGAGAGTATGCTGGAATCAAGGTTTGCTGATGGTGTAGGCAGTGATGTAGGTACTGGAGCTGGTGTTGGGCGGGGTGCGGGTGTAGGTGTGGTCTTTGCAGGTCCTGCTGCTGTTGACTCTTCGGTCCATGTCTGAGGGTTTCCAAGCTTCTTGCCTACTACACTTCCAGGTGACACTATTGTGATATCCAAGATGATCATAACACGCCTGTGAAGTACACAAATAGATTTAGTAGACTTATAGATAGGTACATCTGGATAAATAATTTTAGTGGACAAAATAATTATCCTAACATCATACATGTAAATAAACTGAAGAGTAACTTTTAGTAAAGCGCTGAAGTAGAACAAAAAGATACTAACTTTCAGGGCCTACTATGTACTTTTTAGTTAGGAAAAAGTGGCAAAACAAAGCCCCCAGCAAGATGTATCTACCTTTGAGGTTTGAGGAATAACTATGACTATACAAGGAACAGTACTCAAAATCTGTTTCTCATTGTATACACAATTGAGTCAGTTCTCCTAGGATGATAGTGAAACCATGGTCAACAATTTCAAATAAAAAGATCCTGTAGGCTACAAGATTATTTTTTAATTAAAAGGCCAACTTATTGTTTTTCTGAGATATACATACTTTTCTCCCTTGCCAGTATTTTTCAGCAGTGATGTCACAAATCGGTCAATCTGCACAACAGAATAATCAGACAGTTCTCCTGATATCAATTTATCATTAAGTTGTGTAGCAAGCATGGCGAAGCTGTGTGAATGCTTCCCATCAGACACAAGAAGCCTAAACCTCTCGTTGGCACCACTCCCTTGGATCTTTTTGCTGCCCAACACTTGCATTATGGGTTTATCATATACTCCACCATTCATTATCACCTGCAAATATGATAATTTTACATAAAGCCTTATTTGTATTTATTTTAAACCCGAAAATCTACTATCCTCAGATAATACATGTCCATCATGCTGCGTCTACATTAGCGGGCTACGACGAATATTCGTGTTAACGCGATGTATGTGGCCGGGTACATCGTGTCATCGCGTAGTATTCGGGCGAAGACGATGTAGTATCGGGGAGTTGTCGGTAAACTGGCGCGAATCAAAGGGATTTGTCGCGCCAATATTCGCTTAGGTGGCTACATCTACGTCAATTCAGTGTCGTCCAGACTATGAAGCGAGACGGACGTGCATTTAATTTTTTACACTATGGAGTGGAGTTACGAAAAAGTGTTAGAATTTATTCAATTTTATGAAACTGAGAGTATTATATGGAATCCTAGTGACCCCAACCATAAAAAGAAACACTTGGTACATGATGCGTGGATTCGAATTAAAAATATGCTCAGTTGGCCTACCACAGTGGAAGAAGAAAAAAGATTCATTGATGGCATACTACAGAGTCCATCTCAATAAAAATAAGAACACAATCCGGCACGATGCATCGCGTCAACTCGACACGAATCTTCGCCCGCCTTAATGTAGACAAGAACATCGCCTATACCCGAACACGATGTTTTTGTCGCGCCAACACGATACGAATATTCGCCCGCTAATGTAGCCGAAGCATCAGGGAACAGAAAAAAAAACAAAATTCCATCTACAGAGGTAGATCATAATAATCCAAACAATTGTTATATGAATTGATGGAAATTATGAAATTGAAAGAGGGCTTGTATTTCAAGTAATGCAAAATTATCCTTAAAGTACCTATAACCAAGGTGTTATTATACTATATCAATATTAGATTAAATGTTAGTGTTAAATACTGGTTGATACTGTTTTGATATTTCCACATATTATAAAATGATGATCAGCGAGAATCTTACGACAAGCTGAAACCTGTTTGTGGGTGCGCGACGTTTAAGTATCGAAAGTATTCAATTACCTACATGCATTGATAATTATGTATTTTTACATTATTATTCTTGTAAGATATCACTTTCTAGGTAGTCTGGATGCAGTTAGAAAATGAAAATGTGAATACAAACCTCAAGAGATCCTTCCGATAGTTGGTGACCCATTTTGGCAGCAAATTATAATTTCTATCTCGATTTAGTTATAATAATAATTGCGAAGAAAGCATAACCAGAAAGAGTTAGTAACAATATATAACGGCTTCAAATTATTTAGACACAAAAATATTAACGAACTCTCGATTCTCACTAGAGGATTTTTGCCGGGAAGCGCGAAAAATTGACATTGACACTTGATTGACAGGCATCTGGCATAGACTACAGCATTGACAGATTTTTGTGGCTTGGACACAGATTATACATACCACACAGATTATACATTGAATCTATTTTATAGCTGAGGAGCTCGTGACTCAATTAATTAAAGCTGGATTGCGCGGTCGGTCCGTAGGTTGACCATCTATATCATACCGAGACTCTTCCGTGCCACGGAAAACAAGTTAAGCCGTTGGTCCCAACCGTCATTTGTAGCTCTTTGACAGTCATAATCAGAGACTAAAGTCCGCATGGCTATTTATGAATGTGGCTGACAGGTGAATTAACGACGCGACGCTTCTGGTATTGTAGATATCCATCGGCCTCAGTGACTACTTAATAATCTGTGTGGGTCTCGGCTTGTGGAGCGACCTACTAACATCTAAATGAACACTCATTTAGATGTTAGTAGGTCGCTCTCTTTACATATTACATAATTATAACTTGAACTAACATTGTCTGTCATCTTGGAATAACACTGTTAATGATATCAATAAATGGAAATTTCCATTTTTCGTAAGTAAATCAATCATAACATGATAAATAGCAATATTTACGTCATTATAATATTTTCAAATTGGAAACAATAAAAATAATGTACCTAATATTTAAAAATTAACACTCATTTGGATGTTAGTAGGTTGCTCACAAGCCGAGACCCACCCAGATTATTAAGTAGTCACCGAGTCCGATGGACATCTACAACACCAGAAGCGTCGCAGATCAGGATTGCACTTTCCTAACTAGTTCGAGGACAAAATCTAGTCTTAACGAATACAGCTATATTTTTACTTACGGTACCAAAAAAAAAAAATACATTTCAAGACGGTGGATAGCGTTAGTTCACCTGTCAGCCACATTCATAAATAGTCCGACATAGATCTATCCGGCGGTCAAAGATAGTCCCCCATCCACGGACCGACAGTGCCAAGCGCAGCTTATCCTTTGATACGGTAGTGAAATAATACATCTATGCTTTGATTGGTTGAATTTCATTAACTACTCAAAATAGGGTTTTCTATTTTTATTAGGTTCCTTCACTATTATTTGGTACTTACGGAGAAAATTGAAACTGGCTATAATATCTTTTTAGTATCAAGTTGATAACTGAAGAAATTTCCGAGTTGTCTCTGAAAGCAGTTTACGTACAAGAATAACAGCCTAGGTCGAGCCAATTTTTATGTATTATGTAGCTACTTTCGCGTAGTTTTTATAAGGCAGGTTGTAAAGGTACCTGTGATATTATTACGTCCTTAATTAATATATAGTAAGTGGGTTCCTATTTATTGAGAGAAGAGAAACAAAAACTATTTGTACCATCAAAACCATTTATTTCACGAACAATACATAAAACATCACAGCAACTTAATTACAATTCTATAGCAAAATAATACTTACAACCAGAAATATCCACCTTCATAAAAAATAATAATATCACAATTGATTTATACTTGGATCTAATCCAATGAACTAACAAAGTATGTTATGTAACAAGTGGGTCTTGGAAAATCGTAAGTAAGTAGGATAGCATAATCTACATCAAATAAAAAATAATAATATATTAGCTATTTTTTAATGAGGATTTATTAGCATACCAGTGCGATATGCTATGATTTATAACTATCGTTATTGAGTTAAAGATTATCGATATTTAACTAATAAGAAGAAAGAAAAGAAGAAAATTTTAATCGATTAAACCCTGTTTTTATTCAATGTTTACCAAATTAACTAACCATAAGAGTTCACAGTTAAAGAAAACTAAGATTTAAGTAGGTATGGGAGCTATTCAGTCCGTTGTTTGAGTGACTAAATAAAAAAGGTACTTATGTATACAAGATCTGTTTGCAAAGTGCTATTATCAGTCGATAATTAAAACCTATTTAAAAAATTTAGAATCCATCGATACTGCCAACCCTTCTGTGATCAGTCTGTGGTACCAAATAGCCGTAGGAGTCTCTAGCGGCTGCCACCATTGCAGCGAATCCAGCTGTCGGTCCAAGCTCCGTGGTCGCATGCCCTTTCGCTTGTAAAGATGCAATGATTGCCTGTCGAACCAATACATATTAAATTCATATAATTATGTATACGTATAACGTATATCCTACTAATATTATAAATGCGAAAGTTTGTAAGAATGTATGGATGTATGTTTGTTACTCTTTCACGCAAAAACTACTGAACGGATTTTGATGAAATTTGGTACACACATAGTTTATTACCTGGATTAATATATAGGATACTTTTTACCCGGGTGCGTGAAGTAGTTCTCTTAGGATGCGGGTGAAACTGCGGGAAATAGCTAGTCTTTATATTTCTACCATACCATATAATTTAAATATAAGTACTAAATGATCCCGGTGAACTTCGAATCACCTACATCTATCTCAACTTTTTCACCGTTTAAACCTTCCCTGGAGTTACGATAACGACAAACATTTCAAAACCAAAATCAGCTAATCGGCCCAGCCGTAAATATGTATAATAAGTATGATATGCATATTTCATAGATAGAACCTATTCGAAGTCAAGCAAGCTATCTAGCTTGACATCGGTTAGTCATCCCATACAAAATCTAGGTATTTGAGATTCGCGTTTTGATAAAAAGATAACTGATAAAAATTATGTTAGATAATAATTCATTGGTGATGTCAAATACTCAAATATAGTAAGTGGATTATACACCTATCTTACCGCTGATTTATCAATGGTAAGAGTGATTCCAGTAATATGACTCGCACACCATATCTGGCTTAGTTTCGATAACTGATGAGAGATGACATTGAATAGCAAGGCTAAGTTAAATGGTTACTGAGGTGCAGCCGTGCAATCAAGGAAAACGACGCAAACGAACACGTTTCAAATCTAGTTACGAAAACACGTTCTGTTGTTTAAATAAGAATGAAGATAAGTTTCTTGAATGCATTATTGTTGTCAGTACCGACAGACTACTACCGATAGCAGTGTTTTAGTCCGTAGTGTTAGCTGATGCCTATATAATATAAAATAGATAGAAAAGACAAGCACCTACAAAGGTTTTGAAAATGTATTAAGTCAGGTATATCTACTAATGATGTGTTCGAATTAGTTGGAATGTTGTTATTAACGGTAATCTATCTTTACAGCCGATCGCACCAAACTTTTTATCATTTATACTTTTACGAATACCTATCACAAAACATGATTAGACCAGTGCCAATAACTTTTGAAAACAAAAAAAATAATAGTAGGATGAAACCCATTGGGAAAGGAGGAGAATACAATAAAAATGATAAGAAAAATAAATTACGGGCGATCTGAGGTCGGGAAGTGGGGGGAGGGGGGGGGGGTTAAAGTTAAAAAAACGGTTTATCTCAATTTCCGGCAAAACTACAAGTCCTATGAAAAAAAGTTAAATGGCAAAGTTGTAGGTAATAAAAAGATCTACAACTTTTGTATTAACACTTTTTTCACATAACCTCAAAATTTATGTGAAAAATTAAAAAAAACAAGTTTTTGGTTTTTTATTTTTATCTTTTACAATAATTAATATTTTTTCACGAAATTTGGTGAAAACTTACCTTTTTATGTCCCAAACACACTGTAATTTATTTTATTTAAAATAATTATTTTTTCACCCTTATTTTGACTTAATATCGAAAAAACACCCTAATTTTCAATCGAAAATTCTCGTGTCAAAATATCACTTTTTTTTAAAAAGTCGATGGTCTTTTTGTTCGTTGAAATCTCTACTTTCAGATGGTATAAAAAAATATTTACATTGCTATGGTAAATGTTCTCAGAAAATATAAGGAAACGCTACGAAATAACAGTTAGCAAGGCCTAAAAATAAAAAACCAAAAACTTGTTTTTTTTAATTTTTCACATAAATTTTGAGGTTATGTGAAAAAAGTGTTAATACAAAAGTTGTAGATCTTTTTATTACCTACAACTTTGCCATTTAACTTTTTTTCATAGGACTTGTAGTTTTGCCGGAAATTGAGATAAACCGTTTTTTTAACTTTAACCCCCCCTCCCCCCCACTTCCCGACCTCAGATCGCCCGTAATTTATTTTTCCTATATTTTTTATTGTATTTTCCTCCTTTTCCAATGGGTTTCATCCTACTATTATTTAATTCACTTTTTACCGTTTTTAGAGGCTAAAAGCACTGGCCTAGATACTAATAAATTAGCTTACTTTTAATATTTTTTTTATATCAATTCATAGATATAATAGAATAATATAATAATACGCATAACATAAAATAATAGCAAAATTATTCAATTTTGTACTCCATTTTGACAGGTCTTCAATGACAGTTCTTCCGTTTCACGTATAAGTAACCTGATAATTTTTTTGTGCAACTTGGTGTAAGAGTTTCTATTTAGAGTTAAATGCAACTAAACAGTCATATTATGGCATTAACTACTCAGTCCTCTAAGTGCTTCTTCGTTCATGTCTTCACACAGACACTCGAAGAATACACTGAGTGTGCGGTGTTGGTGTCGTAGTGTAAACCTAGCCTTAGAACAGTCAGATAAACATTATCTAACCATACAGTCATATTTAAATAATTTTATTTATCTTTACGTCTAAGCATAGATATGTATACCTATTTACTGCATTGAGTCATCCACGTATTTTACATATATACATACATATACCTACGTCTCGTATCTATGTATGTAGGTATAGCATTATATTTATTTCAGGCCGTATTTCATCGGTAGGTACGAATACATTACGCTAACTACCGTGACGGACACTTGTTTAAAACGGATGACAGTAAATGTTCAGCCTATTGTACCTAGTTCACGCACAACAATAGTAAATCTATTCAAATGGGAAAAGTAACACGGTGAAAAGATACATTTACTATGAGAAACCGTAAACATCACTCACTATTCTGAATTATAACCAGAGGTTCTATTTGAGTCCTGACGGAGGTAGGTATTTGATTTTATAAAGCATGGTAGTCTTTCGAAACCACTAAAACAAATGCTAAAACACCCTGTAGTATTCTAAAAAAGTTGTTATTCTTGATATGTTACGTTATTTTTGATCATCATCGTCACCATTAGTCAATGACGTCTAAGATATACCTACTTAGAAATTACGTAATTATGACTTCAGAAAAGTCAGATTGATACTTTCCAGGTTTCGAACCCGCACACTCATGCACGAGAGGTAGAGGTGCTTTAGCCACTAGGCCACCACGAGTGAGACCATATTTTTTATAAAGTTATAGTAATTATAATAAGTCTAAAATTATAGATACATACTTCTATAAAACGTTATTAAATTAATAAATATTAGACAATTCAAACGGATATTCGCATTTAGGTTTATGAATAGCATAAGCTTGAAATTGCTTTAATGAGAACCTTAGTAATTTTATACAATCTTATCGACGTATATAACAGTATTTTATTAGCCACACCACAACTATTATTGTCAAGGTCGTTTTGGTTGACATAACACTATCTCGATAGGATCTTTACATTCTCTGACACGGTTAGGTAATATAAAACATAAAAAGTAGATATCCAATGGTTCTGTGCTGCATAATTTACTGGAAACGAGTTTAGAAAGTATTCTAAACTAGATTATGCCTACGACTTCATCTGCATGGACTTCCAACTAAGTCTAAAAACCGGGATAAAAAGTACCCTATGTATTCAGGCTATAAACTACGTGCGTACCAAATTTCATTCGAATCAGTTCAACCGTTTTTTGACATTAGCGCGCATAAACTCAAGTCTCATAGTCTAAGATAACTCAAAAGTAAAGCGAGATCATAATTTGTGAAGGAAATCATCGTTAAGAAACCAGGGGCTGTACCACCACGTGTTTTTGCAATCACTATTCAAGTTTGGGAGCGTGACACAGTTACTAACGTCGTAAAGCTCCGTTTCTTTTTCATAACGAATATAATGTTGTTTTGGCACGTCATGGTAAGGCCCCTGGACGTAAAGAGTCTGAAATCGTCAATCCGCCTAGAGCAAGCGTGGTGATCAATGTTCATGCCTTCTCTGTATGAGAAGAGGCCTGTGTCCAGCACTGGGACAATATATAGGCTGATGAAGATGAACCTAAACTACACTGAAAACTTTTTTGAAATAATCTTACCGGGTTGAAGTCCGCCTCGTGCTGCACTTCCATTGGTAGGAGCTGATGATGCAGTCGCGGTCTCTGGACGGCGTCGGGAAGGTCGCTGCCCTCTAATATTGTTTGGCGAGTAATCTGGAAGAGAAAACCAACTAGATTACTGAAGTTGAACTGGTGATCCACAGTCGGTACCTACAACATGAGAAAAAGGTTCCTTTCTCTAGGTTTTGCTGTCTTTGCTTATAACAGTCTGCAGGCTTTCATGTATTTCCCAGACAAATTTTATTCAAATGGATTTAGCAGTTTCACCGTGAATGCGTAATCAACATATAAACAAGCAAAGTAACATTCGAATTTATATATTTTTGTCATCCTTTATTTAGGAAGTTATTATCTTTTTCAAGGATGTTCCAAGATTACGCGGAAGCAGTGTCTTTGCATCCATATTTCTAAAGTTATGTATCTACCTTCATTGAAAAATCGTAATAACATTGTGAGACCCGGAATTTGAACCTGAAACCTCATGCTTAGGCAGGAGTGCCGAGGCAATCTTCATAAAAGTTGGGTTATCTGTAAAGGCAAAAAAACAAAACCACCAAAATCTCACCAGAGCGACTTGTGTTGTGATTTTAGTACCACCAGCAGCTCCAAGAACCAAGTCCACGCTTCCACTCCTCGACATCACAAGACTAGGAACCATAGAGCTCAGAGGCTGTAGACCAGGCGTGAGCATGTTTGCAGGAGAAGGCGGCAGGCCGTATGCCGACTCCGTATTCGGAATCGCAAAGTCATCCATTTCGTTGTTCAACATGATGCCCAGGCTCTGCGACCGTCGCTGACTGCCCCAACTGTAAATATTAAAAGTCGTTCATTTTGTGAATGAAATATTCTCATCTAGAATATTTCAGTTTGAACGAAACAACATGGATACACCAAATCGGTCGAATGGTATCTATTAATATTTTGGCAAAAATCGTAAGCAGAGTGGTTTTTGTCCGTATCAATCGAAAACAAGGGGATCTTTTGTTTATGTGTTTACACTTTTTTCCGATTTTGAATAAGCTGTTTGACAATGCCATGAACGAATGTAAATATTCACGCCACCGGTTTGGCGCATTTAAAAATACTTAATTGTTGTATATATATAATTATGTTAACGATAGTTGGAAAATATCTATTATGTTCGGAGGTCATTCACCTAGCTATTTTAAATAATTAAGCTAGTTTTGCTGACTGAAACATACATTTATCTGTGAAAAATGTGTAATCCTACTAACACCTACGTCATTTTCAGCCCATTATCTTTAAGTACCTACAAAATAGGCATAACCATCGTGAAAGGATAAACCAAAAAACGCTTTAAAATTATGTTAATATATCATAGCTTAGGTACATATAATTTATGGTGCTGGTGGCCGACACGACGCTGCCATCGGGCGCGATGACGACGATGTGGGCGGTGCCGTGGTCATCCGCGCCTTCGAACAGCGCGCCATAGTGCTGCCAGTCAGAATAGGTCTTCGAGTCGTTGACTAGCTCCCGGAATGATCTCGCCCAAGCGGGGTTTGAGAGATTGCGCTCCAACTGAAATAGTAAAACTTCTTGTTATTCGGTTTGAATCAAATAATAATTAAGACTCTGATAGTAACCTGGTTTTGGAATTGAAAAGATTTAAATTTATTGCTGAAACTTCTCAGAACTTCAAATGCTTAAATCAAAAAAGATCAAGAACGGAATTATTGAAATTATCTAAAGATGCCTATTTCAATTTCATAAAACATCTTCAGTTACGTTAGTTGTGTATGTTGTATCTGCATTATAAATGCATTAGACAACGTTTATTACTGTTTCGACGATGCAAAACAGTATTTTTTTTAATGACAACTTCCTATGCAAATTACAGGCAATTACAGGGTTTCCTCAATCTCTCGATTACTGTAGCCAATCTTAAGAACTGACGTGGATGAGGCGATGTATTAAAGTTTTATCCTCCTATAGTCCAGGGCCGTATAAGCCATAGATTTAAGACATTGTACAACATAAAAAAAATGCAACAAAGTATGTTCATAATTAGCTGTAAGATTTTTCATGTTTGCTATATGGTAGGCCTGGACAAAAACATGAACCAAAACTGTTTATTGTATCATTAAATGCACAGATGCTTGGCACATTTTACATAGTAAAAACGTTACATAACGCCTATACTATGCTACATAGTTAACTATGTTTCCAATTTATTGACATAGAACTGGCCGCACCTATCACGCACGTAGCTAGGCTACGCTATATGTCATTAATACATAGTCACATAATATTTAATGTTACAAAATGTTATTGTTAATAAGTAAATGGAAATAATTTTATATTGATTCTGAATGTAAGCTGCGGTTGCTAACCTTACGAAATCTGCCAATAAGTGTTAAAACTGGCTGAATAATTGAATACAATTTTTCACAAAATATCAACTAAAGTAACATTAAAGGAGAGTTTGTGAAATCGATATGAATACTTACATCACGAATATTATATGGCAGGTTAGAGCGTGAAGGGTCGCCGAGGCCGGTTCGCTTTGCGTACGCGTACTTGAAGGTTTCGACGACGCGGTGCCAGTAGAGGTTGGAGCCGACGGGCGCGGGCGTGCCGTCTCCGACCCAGTCGCGCAGCATGTTGAGCATGAACGCCAGAACTGATCCCGACCCCGGCAGTGGTACCGAGTAAAGCGTGTACTCCTCCGTTAACGGCACCTCGATTGGCTCTTGCCATTCCACCCTAGAATTGAATGCAGTTTTATAATTTCTGGTAGTGAGACTAACAGGCAAAGCTACAAAGTGGGTTATGGATAAGGCTGGGTTTCCGTCAAGGCGCTGAAATTAAGCGTATGGCTTTCAAAAGCCTATGATTTGCAGCTAATAATACATAACACTCAGCGCCGGTCCTAGCCCTTGATCAAGGTAGAGCGAGACAATCTTCTGGCGCCTTTTGGTTATCTTTGGTTGTGATAAGGTCTGTAGATCTATGAATTTTTCAGTATCACACTACAGATTAATAAAAATCTGATCTAGCGACACTGTTCCCGCGCCTCTTAAAGACGCCATTCAATAGGTTAGATATTAGGATATTATATTTTGCATTTGGCTTTCTGGCGTCCCTTGCCATCTGACGCCTAGAGCGACCGCATCTCTCGCTCTACTATCTCCAGGGCCGGCAAGGGCGCCGGCGCCGGCGCTGATAGCATATTTACGAATATTTTTGACAACCACATAAGTGATCTGGAATAAATCAATGGTCTCACTTGTAATTCATGAGGTCTTCTTCTGTAATAATGCCACCGAAGTTCTGGATATCGCGCACGAGCCGCGACGTGAGGGAGCCGTTGTGTATCGCCCGTGGGCCCTCCTCGGCGATGATATCCAGGGTTTTGGCCAACGTTGGTTCGAAAATGAGTTCGCCCTCGTTCCACACCTCCCCCGTCACCCCGTTCACGTATAACTCCCTTTTAACATAATATAATACTTAAGGATAAAGGTATTCTATATCTGTTACCTGTAATACTGTATACTCTACATAGAATAAAAATTGTAAGTTGCAATCAAACCATATTTATACTGGAACGGACTTATACGCCGTGAACAAGGTTCATAACCTGTATATGTTATCTAAATCATGTACAACCTATGCACTGAGAATTATACAAGTAAAAAAGTTAGATGAGAATATAAAAATCAAATTGTGTTCTCACCGCATAGAAGGCTCGGCTTTGATTCTGTCGCTGTATGTCCTGAGGACTCGCGCCATGTAGGCGTTGACGCGATGACCGCGGCGGCAAAGCTCGGCCGTGGGTTCCACAAGTTCTCGCCACGGCAGGCGTCCGTACTCCTGATGGAGAGCGCCGTAGCCGGCGAGTTCTCCTGGCACGGCGATGGCGAGGCCGCCGACGGTCGACGAGGCGTTGGCGTACATGTTCTCGTGGGCTGCGGCCGGCGCCCTCTCGCGTGCGTTGATCACGCGCACCTGTCTCGTCGACGCGTCGTACACCGTGGCCAGGAAGCCACCGCCGAGTCCCATGCATTGCGCGCACGCGATCCCCTCACAAAATAATGTCGCTATCGCTGCATCCACGGCCGAACCATTTCGTTCCAGGATTTTACTAAAATTACATATTGATAAAGTTATACCAATCAAGATTGCAGTCTGCAAATTTACTCATGCGCTGATAAAAAAAAAAGAATGAAATTACGTAGAGCCATATAAGTCAATGTGTAGAGCTTAATTTCCTAATTAATTAGATTGCCATAAAAGAAGATAAGTAGTTTTAATCCCAATATAACATTTCTAAGATTATATTTGCTTATCGTAACAGCCAGTTTTACCAGTTCATTTTACTTAGATGTTGATTTTCGGTACCTAGGTAGGTAGGTACCTAAAATAGTTTAGGTATAAATTTATTTAGAATTTTCATCATAGGGGGATGTGAAGATTGGAAGATTGAGTTAAACTTATTGTTAATATTTGGCGATCATGGTCTAATTTTGCGCATCTTGGAGAGACCCTTTTGTCTAGCTGTCGACTGCGATAGCTTAAGTTTTGTTATTTTGTCCAGGAGGTCATGGGAATAAAATATGTTTGGTTTTATACCGGCCAACAGAAGCACATTCGTAGCCATTGGCGGCGACGGTAGCGCGCGGGAAGCGCAGGTGGTTGGGGCCGGACCACGGCTGCAGTACCAGCACGGCCACCAGCGCGCCCGCGACCAGCGCCGCCAACACGCTGCCCACCAAACACCACCGCCGCGACTTGCAAGACTTCCTACACAATTACAAATATCTAATTAATATCTATGATAAATAGCCATGACGAAAAGTATACTTTACATCATGGAAAACACAAAACTATATACTAGCTACTTCGAAAGCACTCTTTATTTTTTTCTTATTTCTCTTTCCCATCTCGTGTCTTCTACTAAAGCAAATTATTTTGTAGGTCTAAATAGTGGTGGCGGATATTATTTGTTGTATATTTAATTGCCGTTAAATCACACCGAAAATGTCAATGGGACCAAGTTTCTTCCGGCAAAAGTGAGTTCGAGACAGGTTAAATAATAAGTCATTATTTGTTGTTGTTGTGAAAATAATAACTAGGTACTGTAGTAAGAACAACGTGTGGTAAACAATCATTCATTACCTTATATGATACCGGCTATTAACGTTTCAACATTCACCAACATTTGACAATTCGCATCCTTACAATATTTGAACACAATTAATTTTGGATTTCTAATATTGCTATGAATGTGTCGTAAGTATTGAAAGATAATAATTTTGTAAAGCTTTTTTGGCTAATAGAACAACTGGAACGCCTTCTGAAAATGTCAGTTGTGCGTCAAGATGATTTATTTTTTTTCCTGTCGACATTCAGCCACACTCAAAGAGATTAGTCGCAGAATGCAGGTTTGCTTAAAATAAATATTATAATTCATAACACAGATATTTATACTGTGTTAGGTAGGGTCGTATGGAGGTTACGAGTACTAACACAATTATCGGAATATGGAATGATAATTATCTCTTGCTAAATGCATGCTTAGGAAGAGATATAAGTTTGGGAGACAACCGTTTGCGTAATAAGCTTATTTTATATCTGACAACATAATATACTGATAAACATAAGCTAAATGTTAGCTAAAGGGAAATCCACCCTATATCCTTCAGTTAGTTCCTATTGTTCAGTCAGTTTTCTTAGAAAGCGTAACAGACAGACAAAGTTACGTTCGGATTAATAATATTTTTATTATCACAAAAAATAATACGTGTCTAATCGCCGTGAAAGGTCACAGAAGTAAAACTGCGGAATATAATTTTTCACTACATAAAACAATTGTGGTGATGTTTAATTTAGAACTATACTGAGTTTACTTTTTATTATTTCTATAGTTGGAAATTAGACGTTAAAGATGCAGGGAATCTATCAACACACGAGTAAATATTATTATATCATATTTGTGGCGCTATAGAAAACCTCTAGTTATAGCATAGAACAGGTTCGGACACCGCCGCCGTGGTTTTTACTTTCACCGGTTCTGATTGATTGAGATGGTTGGCAAATTCATAGATTTTAATATTTTGGTCAACTATCAACCTTTTTGTTTATTATGTATTTAGGTAGCTTCTTCCAATTTCTACTACTTAATCCTACAAATTTTATAAATACGAAAGTTTGTGAGGATGGAGGGATGGATGTTTGTAACTCTTTCACGTCAAAACTGCTGAATGGATTTGGACGAAATTTGGTAGACATATAGTTTATAACCTGGATTAACACATAGAATACTTTTCAACCGGGTGCGTTAAGTAGTTCCCTCGGGATGCGTGTGAAACTGCTTGAAACAGACAGCTTTTAGTATATTTCAAGTTATACCTAAGTACCTAGATATTTTCATGAAAAAAAAAATGTTTTGATAAATGGTATTACAAATTACACTACCTACTTATGAATGACCACGCATTTTTATGCCCATATCGTAAATCTTACTCAGCATTACTATTAAAAAGGAAATCTTAAGTACTTACCTATTTGATATTATAATTGCGTACTAATTTGTTGAAACAAAGATATTATAATATCAACTAAGATGTCGGAGTAAAAGAAATATTGCGTGCGAACGGAAAACAATGTAGATTACAAAGTTACAGCGAATGAAATATAGTATGATTATTAGGTACATATATATCCTACTAGCTGTTTCCCGCGGATTCACTCGGTTCCAGAGGAAACTACTTCATGCACTCGGATAAAAGCGTCACCGGTGTCCCATATCTCCCTACGGAATCTCATCTAATTCGGAATCGAAATTTCAACAAACTCACAAGCATTTATAATATTAGAAAGATTAGTGTAGTTAGGAAGTATATTTATACTCATCTACTTGTTCTTTTTGTTCCGTGTTTATACATTTGTACAACAGAAAATTCTCCACTTCGGTTACTCAAGTAACTGGACTAGTTTGATTTCTTTTGTATTAGCTTTAGCAACTAGCTACCTATAGGTATATTGCCGATCGGCAACCTTAGCTAATCGATTGTATGCTCTGTATATGCATAATTATAATACTATAATACCACTCAAACGCATAGAGAACAAGTGGGATTAGAAGATTACAATAATAATGATTGTAATGTCTGATAAGTTAGTGAGCAATGTACCTACATTACGTATAACAGCATAATAATTTATTAGACTCATTAAAACATTCGCGGAAAGGCGTTAATTTTTATTTTTGAATTTTCCCTTTATTTATGCTGTAAGACCTTGCTTTTTACCAAATTTCGTAATTCTAGGTCAACGGGACCAACCAAATAGGTTTTCGACCCAAAACCTTTAGGGTACTTCCGGTTGACATAGAATCATCAATTTTGGTTAAAAGCAAGGTCTCACAAGTGTCAAGGTCAGCACAAGTAAAGGGACAAATCCGGAAAATAAAAAAGTTGAAAATTAAGGAAAATGTTGGTCCTTACAAGTTTTCGCGAAAATCTAAATTTGCCCATACCTTTTTATCGTGTCGACTAAGGACCTTGATTTTTATAACCTAATAGGGACTATAGACCTTAGTATCTGGTATAAATTTCAACTTGCTAGGTCTACCCGTTCCTGAGAAAAAATCAAAAACATAAAATAATTAGAAAATTTGCATTTTTTTTTCAGGCAACTTGTGCTACGAGGAGCATCGGACGATATCATTGTTATATAAACAAAAAAACCGGCCAAGTGCGTGTCGGGCCACGCGCAGTAGGGTTCCGTAGTAGGAGTTAGTTAGTCGACTATAGCTCTGTAACCGGTTAAGCCTACTTAGCCGTGATAGTTTTCCTTATAATTTCATTACACGTACTACGTCTGTGATTTTTTTCACATTTCTAGGTACAGCCATTCAAAAGTTAGAGGGGGGGGTAACACGTATCGAACAAAAAATTTCACTTAAAATCTAGATATTTCGCAAATGGCTCGCTTAACTGAAAAATGGTCTTCACACACCCATAATATTTTTGAAAGACCTATCTAACGATACCCCACACAAAGGGGTACGCGAGAAAAAAAATATTCATCCCTACTTTACATGTTTGGGAGCTACCCTAAAAAAAAATATTTTTCAAAATTTTATTTTACCACTTTCTCGGCGTGATCAATATACATATTCATACCAAATTTCAGCTTTCTAATAACAAAAACCACGGAGCTATGCCGCGGACAGACAGACAGACAGACAGACAGACAGACAGACAGACAGACGGACAGAGCGAAACTATAAGGGTTCCTTGTCGGACTACGGAACCCTAAAAAGATAAAGTTCTATGGTTTTATACAAGGCAATCCAGACGTGGTCGCGTCGTCTTAATTCAATTATGCATGCAAGTGTCTAAATATTTGTAAGGTCAATGTTCGTGACCTAGTATACCGAAGTTTCGTCGTAAGTAGTTCTCGAGCAATAGGTAAATAGGGCATTGTATTTTTGATCTAAACATCAATTGTTATTTGTGCTGATTCAGTGATTTGCATTTGTGTGTTGGAATTTCGGTGCGTATGGGAAAATGACTTCATTAGATCATTTTATTAATTTGCATTGTTTTTTTATGAATTTGGCAGACACAAATATCTATTTAAGAATACCAAATCTTGACTTCTCAATGAGCATTTAAGTTGGCGTATTTGCGGTATTTGTAATAATAATTATGTGCGTCGGGTGCGCGTCTGCATTCACGAGAAGCAATAGTTTCCATACAACCATTAAAAATACGACACTAATAAAATCATCAGTCACTCACGACACACAATTTTAAGCGACACTCAAAATGCAAAATGCTTTTGTTGCCTAATGTAGACACCACACACAGCACTGATCAAATTTCTATATTAAATTTGGCATTTACTGCGCCAGATTTCATGAAATGAATTTCATGCCGTGGCTGGCACTTTAACGTGTGAAGTTAGTGGTGCGGAAATATTTAGAGTAGCCCAAGGTCTTTTGAGTATCCGGACAATAGGATGGTCAGAGTTGATTCATGAAATAGATCACTGATGCGATTTAAACTGGAACAGCAAAACTATTTATTTTCTATACATTCACTTCTTAATTATTTCATCACTATTATATTATACGCACATTCGCATTATTTCGCTTATCAAAAATAAACCAAATATAAATGCACATAGATATCATTTAGCATCACAATGAATGATGATAAAGAAGACCAAATTATGATACCACCACTAAATTTAAAGCAAGGGAGATTATGTCTTCTTTACACAAGGCAATAATTTTTACCTTCCTACTGCTTTTTTGCAAGATAGTTATGACAAGTCGTTTTCCGAATTTAATCTTACTGATATAATATATGTGCCTATGTATAAATGAGATTTTTTTTGACAATGGACATGTTTTGGAACAAATTGATTTTATAATGAATATTTAAAAATGTAAAAAATCTCGTGGCTAAGCAACAGCCGCACGGGTCGACCGATCAAAGGTTAAGCTGCGCTTGGCGCGGTCGGTCCGTGGATGGGTGACCATCTTTGTCATAGCGAGACTCCTCCGTGCCTCGGAAAGCACGTTAAGCTGTTGGTCCCGGTTGTCATTTGTATATCTTAGACAGTCGTTACAGGTAGTCAGAAGCCAGAAAGTCTGACAACCAGTCTTACCAAGGGGTACCGTGTTACCCGGTAACTGGGTTGTGGAGGTCAGATAGGCAGTCGCTCCATGTAAAACACTGGTACTCAGCTGCATCCGGTTAAGACTGGAAGCCGACCCCAACATAGTTGGGAAAAGGCTAGGCAGATGATGATTTAAAAATGTAAAAAATATGTATAAAATTTAAATAAAGGATAATAATAAAGTATATTATTATTAGTAAAAATATCCGGTAAATATACGAGTAAATAATGACGAATGAAAGTCGACTATTACCACACTATTATTTTAAACTAGCTTCTGCCAGCGACTTCGTCCGCGTGGAATAGTGGTGCTCCGCTCCTATTGGTCTTAGCGTGATGATATATAGCCTATAGCCTTCCTCGATAAATGGACTACCCAACACTGAAAGAATTTTTCAACTCGGACCAGCGGTTCCGGAGATTAGCGCGTTTAAACAAAATGGAGTAACTTCTCCCGTTTTCCTAACATTTCCCTTCACTGCTCTGCTCCTTTTGATTGTAGCGTGATGAAAAGTATACTATAACCAGCTCAGGAGTATGAAAAATAATTGTACCAAGTTTCGTTAAAATCCGTCGAGAAGTTTTTGTTTCTATAACGGTTCTACAGACAGACAGACAAAAAATTTACTGATTGCATTTTTGGCATCAGTATCGATCCCTTATCACCCCCTGATAGTTATTTTGGAAATATATTTCATGTACAGAATTGACCTCTCTACAGATTTATTATAAGTACTAGCTTCTGCCAGCGACTTCGTCCGCGTGGAATAGTGGTGCTCCGCCCCTATTGGTCTTAGCGTGATGATATATAGCCTATAGCCTTCCTCGATAAATGGACTATCTAACACTGAAAGAATTATTTAAATCGGACCAGCGGTTCCTGAGATTAGCGCGTTTAAACAAAATGACAACATTTCCCTTCACTGCTCTGCTCCTATTGATTGTAGCGTGATGAAAAATATACTATAACCATCTCAGGAGTATGACAAATAATTGTACCAAGTTTCGTTAAAATCCGTCGAGTAGTTTTTGTTTCTATAGAGTTTATACAGACAGACAGACAGACAGACAGACGGACAGACAGACAGACAGACAGACAAAAATTTTACTTATTGCATTTTTGGCATCAGTATCGATCCCTAATCACCCCCTGATAGTTATTTTGGAAATATATTTCATGTACAGAATTGACCTCTCTACAGATTTATTATAAGTATAGATAGATTTCGGTCATTATGAAAAAGTTCCTATAATCATTTGGTATTCCCTATTAATCAACAGATATAACAATGTATGTTTGTAACTCAAAAAAATTACTAAATGGATTTGGATGAAATTTGGTAAACACATACGTTGCACATAGTACCTTTTAGAATCCAATTCTAAGTGCACGCAGCCGAAGTCGCAGGCAGAAGCTAGGTAATTCTTTAATAATACCTATTATATTGCACGCATAATTAAGTTATCTATATAAACGTTAAACGTATAATCAAGATAAACGCAGATACAGGAATGTTTACAATGTTAAAAATATGACGTACCATTTTAATAGCAACCAATAAACTCAGAAAATGTTTCGTTTATCAAAACTTTATCTAATATACTTTACCTATGTGGTACCTTTTTAATAAAAGTGAGAATTGGTTATAAGATAATGGAACAGATAGATTACTATAATTTATTAGTTTTGATAGAATTTCGTTTATTTTGACAAGCTCCAATGTTTATGGGACAACATTGAAAATATCATGAATTCTTGTTTTGTTTTTGGGATAAAATTGAAAATATATATAATAATGATGCGATGTGGATGATGATAATGGACGCCTATGAAAACCCATCAATCTACATTAACATCACGAGAGGTTTGTATGTAAGGGATAATCTCAGGGACTTTTTCAAATCATCTTTATTTTCAGGCTACATTGGCCCATAGATATATACCTTAAAGACTAACATATATATTATTATATACAAAAACTTGTTAGTAAATAAAACTTAAATCTATGTTAGTAGCACTTCACTTATGCACTACGTCACTGTGGTGCGGGCGTGTGGCACCTGTCCGCGGAAGCGACGGAACACCACGTCCTGTGGCCAGAAGTTTTTTCATGTCTGTACATATTTTACATAGGTTAGCATCTCCGCGGGCAGAAGCTAGTTATCTACATATGTATATAAATGTATTTTATTTCATATACGATTTACTTAACATGGTTTAAGAACGTATCTAACTAATTATGTCAATGCCGTGGAGGGCTATAATAATGATGTCGCGATAGCCGTTATGTACACAGCAATAAGTAAATACAATCTGTTAGTAGGTAATGATGGTGACTAGCGTTACATACTATATTTGAACAGCTTTTAACGAGATTCGAATATATGTTTTATAACCTAATTATAGGATTCCACGTGTTTTGTTATATGCTGTGAATGTCTGAGTCAAAAATTCCCTTGTGTTAGGAGATTGGATTATTCTCAATAACTTGAAGTCTCTCTGTTTACTCTGTGTCTGTATGGTATGGCATTATACTATGAATATTCTACAATTAGCCAAGCTGGGGGTTAGCCAGGCATAACTGGCTTTTAATTAAATTGAATTAACGTTTATCGCTTAATGTTTGATACTATACACTTCGAGGTTGTATATATAAGTACCAGGTTAGTATAAAACAATGGGATGCGACTTATTTGAAATACTAGTATTTAAAATGCAAATTCAAAATGCAAAATATACCTACTTACCTATTTTGTATTTTGCATTTAAATACCTTTAAAAAAATATCAAGATCACGCCGACAAAATGTTAAAATACAATGTTGAAATAGTAGATTGTTACACAAGGGATGAAAGTGACCTATTTAGGCCCGAGATGGTTTGGCGCACGAGCGTAGCGAGGGCGCTAATAGTTCGAGGGCCTACATAGGTCTTTCTCCCGAGGTAAACACTCTGCTTTTCATTTCAAATATGAGGAATAGTCCATTGAAAAGTTACATTTGGGGTTGCGTTTTTTAGAGGACGCAATTTTATTTTTTTGATGTGTAGGGGGGGTCAGTGTAAAGCTAAAACCAAGTTTGTGGGGTCGCCACCCTTGTCCCCCGGCCGCCATCTTGAAAATAGGGGTTGAAAAGGTTTTTACGATATATCTCCTAAACTGTTTATCCGATTTAAAAAAAATCTTGACATTTTTGTTGCAAATTAAATTCTCTACAACTTTGATCCGCAACTTTTTGTCATAGAACTATAAATAAAAAAGTTATAAGCGAAAATGTTCAGAATTCCAGAAAAAAAAATATATTGTTCGATATACTTTTTTTTATCATTTTACGAAAAAATGATATTAGACCATTTTTGTAGATCGTTTTACGAGGAACAACTTTTATGTAAAACATTTTGTCATTAAGTCAATAGCTAAGGTTTTACAGCGCTCCGAAGTAATAGGCCAGTGCTTTTAGCCTCTAAAAACGGTAAAAAGTGAATAAAATAATAGTAGGATGAAACCCATTGGAAAAGGAGGAGAATATAATAAAAATGATAGGAAAAATAAATTACGGGCGATCTGAGGTCGGGAAGTGGGGGGAGAGGGGGGTTAAAGTTAAAAAAATGGTTTATGTCAATTTCCGGCAAAACTACAAGTCCTATGAAAAAAAGTTAAATGGCAAAATTGTAGGTAATAAAAAGACCTACAACTTTTGTATTGACACTTTTTCACATAACCTCAAAATTTATGTGAAAAATTCAAAAAAACAAGTTTTTGGAGTTTCATTTTTATCTTTTACAATAATTATTTTTTTTCCACGAAATTTGGTGAAAACTTGCCTTTTTATGTCCCAAACACACTGTAATTTATTTTATTTAAAATAATTATTTTTTAACCTTATTTTGACTTAATATCGAAAAAACACCCTAATATTCAATCGAAAATTCTCGCGTCAAAATATCACTTTTTTAAAAAAAGTCGGTGGTCTTTTTGTTTGTTGAAATCTCTTCTTTCTGATGGTATAAACAAAAATTTACATTTCTATGGTAAATGTTCTCAGAAAATATAAAGAAACGCTACGAAATAACAGGTAGTAAGGCCTGAAGGTTCTGAACATTTTCGCTTATAACTTTTTTATTTATAGTTCTACGACAAAAAGTTTATGGACCAAAGTTGTAGAGAATTTAATTTGCAACAAAAAATGCTAACAATATTTTTAAATTAAATTAATAGTTTAAGAGATATGTCGTAAAAACCATTTCAACCCCTATTTTTAAGATGGCGGCCGGGGGACAAGGGTGGCGACCCCACAAACTTGGTTTTAGCTTTACACTGACCCCCCCTACACATCAAAAAAATAAAATTGCGTCCTCTAAAAAACGCAAGGTTAGGCCTAAAAAATGTAACATTTCAATGGACTAGAAAGGAAATACAAACCTGATTACATAAACAAACAATATTTTATTTGTAAACGTAAATAATTAGCACTCGACGAAACAACTGAAGATCGATTGTCCGCCTCTTTTTTTTTCTGTGGCATTCTACCAGCCTGTATTTTTTTGTAAAAAATTTTGCTCAAATCTATTTAAATTAACGAATAATTTATTGAATTCTAAATTAGAATTACCTGTATGTTACAAAATTATTGATAATATTTTTTATTGCAATTTTACGCCGCGATATAACAGAGTGGCTGTATAGAGGGGCTGTATAGTTTTTAGGGTTCCGTAGTCCGACAAGGAACCCTTATAGTTTCGCTCTGTCCGTCTGTCTGTCTGTCTGTCTGTCTGTCCGCGGCATAGCTCCGTGGTTTTTGTTATTAGAAAGCTGAAATTTGGTATAAATATGTATATTGATCACGCCGAGAAAGTGGTAAAATAAAATTTTGAAATAGTAGATTGTTACACAAGGGATGAAAGTGACCTATTTAGGCCCGAGATGGTTTGGCGCACGAGCGTAGCGAGGGCGCTAATAGTTCGAGGGCCTACATAGGTCTTTCTCCCGAGGTAAACACTCTGCTTTTCATTTCGAATATGAGGAAAGGAAATACAAATCTGATTACATAAACGAATAATATTTTATTTGTAAACGTAAATAATTAGCACTCGACGAAACAACTGAAGATCGATTGTCCGCCTCTTTTTTTTTCTATGGCATTCTTCCAGCCAGTATTTTTTTGTCAAAAATTTTGCTCAAATCAATTTAAATTAACGAATAATTTATTGAATTCTAAATTAGAATTACCTGTATGTTACAAAATTATTGATAATATTTTTTATTGCAATTTTACGCCGCGATATAACATAGTGGCTGTATAGAGGGCTTGCATAGTTTTTTTTGGCTGTTTGAATTTTTTTTGATAGTAAATTTTTTTTTTGTAAAAAAAAATGCTCAAATCTTTTTCAATTCAATTAATAATTTATTGAATTCTAAATAAGAAATACCTGGGTAAGTATAAAAACATGTTACAAAATTATTGATAATATGTTTTTTATTGCAATTTTACGCCGCGATATGAGAGACTGGCTGTATACAGGGGCATGGCTTGCATAGTTTTTATTTTTTTTGACAGCAGGGAAAATCGCTTCCCCGGGACGAAAAGTACTACTTTCGTCCCTCTGATCAGGTAACTTCAAGCGTACTTTCCGTGTATGAGAAATGAAAAATATATTTTTTAGGGTAGCTCCCAAACATGTAAAGTAGGGATGAATATTTTTTTTCTCGCGTACCCCTTCGTGTGGGGTATCGTTAGAT
This sequence comes from Pyrrhia umbra, assembly GCA_963891755.1. Classification (NCBI taxonomy): domain Eukaryota; kingdom Metazoa; phylum Arthropoda; class Insecta; order Lepidoptera; family Noctuidae; genus Pyrrhia; species Pyrrhia umbra. Next base: position 6,413,374 of record OY982930.1, read on the forward strand.
AGGTCTTTCAAAATTATTATAGGTGTGTGAAGATCATTTTTCGGTTAAGCGAGCCATTTGCGAAATATCTAGATTTTAAGTGAAATTTTTTGTTCGATACAAGTTACCCCCCCTCTAACTTTCGAATGGCTGTACCTAGAAATGTGAAAAAAATCACAGACGTAGCACATGTAATGAACTTACAAGGAAAACTATCACGGCTAAGTAGGCTTAACCGGTTACAGAGTTATAGTCGACTAAATGAGACCTACTACGGAACCCTACTGCGCGTGGCCCGACACATTTTTTCCATACCTAATTTTAGCTTTCAAGTACTAAGAACTTCTGAGCTATGCGACAGACAGACAGACATGACGAAATTATACAGGTTCCTTGTAGTCAACAAACAAACAAACAAACGGAACTACGGAATTGAAATAAATCTATACTAATATTATAAAGAGGAAAGATTTGTTTGTAGGGTTTTAACTCAAAACCTACTGGACCGATTTTAAAAATTCTTTCACCGTTAGAAAGCTACATCTTTACGAAGTGTCTATATTTATATTTATATTATTTCCTATATTTATTTCCAGGAATAATTAGAGATCCCTACTAAAACTTGAATATTGTAACCCAAGGTGTAAAAAAATGTCCACGCGGGTGAAGCCGCGGGCGGAAAGCTAGTAATAAATAAAGGGAATTGGATCAATTGTACAAAAGATAGTTATACTTGGTTTAAATAAAGTATTTTGAAAATACCTATTTTGCATTTAGTGTTTAAAATACAAAACAGTTTAAAATTTTGAAATAGTACCTACCTAAATCAAAAAACCGGCCAAGTGCGTGTCGGGCCACGCGCAGTAGAGTTCCGTAGTAGGAGTTAGTTAGTCGACTATAACTCTGTAACCCGTTAAGCCTACTTAGCCGTGATGGTTTTCCTTGTAAATTCATTACATGTACTACGTCTGTGATTTTTTTCACATTTCTAGGTACAGCCATTCGAAAGTTAGAGGGGGGGGTAACTCGTATCGAACAAAAATTTGCACTGAAAAGCTAGATATTTCGCAAATCGCTCGCTTAAACAAAAAATAGTCTTCACACACCCATAATATTTTTGAAAGACCTATCTAACGATACCCCACACGGAGGGGTACGCGAGAAAAAAAATATTCATCCCCACTTTACGTGTTTGGAAGGTACCCTAAAAAAAAATATTTTTCAAAATTTTATTTTACCACTTTCTCGGCGTGATCAATATACATATCCATACCAAATTTCAGCTTTCTAGTATCAAGAACCTCGGAGCTATGCCGCGGACAGACAGACAGACAGACAGACGGACATGGCGAAACTATAAGGGTTCCTTGTCGGACTACGGAACCCTAAAAAGTATTTGCTTTTGTATTTAAATACATTAATTTATAAAACTATTTTGTACTATGTCGAATAAAGCTATTATTTGTAGATTTATAGCGTTCAGACTCGTCGCATTGTGCTGATATTTTTCATTTCAGCATTTCTGTCATGGCAGTGGAAAAAGGAACTTTTTCACTTACAAAAGTGAGATGTCAGGAAATGAGATAAAACTATTGGTTATCTAGGGAAACCCCGTGTACTTCCATTGACTATTATAACGGTAAACGGTTATCTTATTGTGTCACGCTATGAGTCCTACAAGAGGAAAACCTGCCTTTTTTCAAACCACACGTTTGAAGACACTAGCGTTACTGGGATTCTCTAGCTTTCTTTTGTTTTTCCCTTTTCTGCCATTATTACGTGCGTGTTTTGTAATGATGGGTTTTTACTGAATGTTATTCATTGTGTTTTACAAAGGTAAGTCATAAATTTATGAGGAGGTGACAGGTATACTACGAGCAAACTCGTAAACGGGCAACATCTCGTCGTCATCAGTATCTTGAAATTGTTTATTTAGCAATAAAAACCTCTATATCAGAAGCTATCTTCTGATATGATTTAAATATAACTCGGCTATCCGTGTCCCTACACGGATGGCTGATTTATATCATCTCTTTTTTACCCTCAATATTCCACCTTTGAACATCGCTATCAACCAATAGTGTTGATTGCGACAAAAGATAAATTTGCAAAAACAATTAAAACGGTTTAGTGGGTAGGTGCGTGGCTTGGTAACTTCATTTGGATTACGATTTTAGATTTTCTAAAAATAACATCTTCACGTGCATCAATATTTAATTTTCGTAGAACTAACGGAAGGTTAGTTTACAAACAATGACCAAATAGGATATTTTGGAACTTTGGTAGTTAATTGCCGATGGCGCAGTAACTCAACATTATAGTAGCATCATACCATGGCATTTTGTATTTTTTGCAATACTAATCTACATTACGACAAATCTATTTACTTATACGTAAGTCTATGGTTTCGTCTGCATCCTGAGGGAACTTCTTCAGTCACCGGATAAAAACTACCGTATGTCCTGTCCCAGGGTTCAATCTATATCCATACCAAGTTTCATCTAAATTGAAACTGCCGTTTTACTGTGTGAGCGTACATTTGTGATAAATAAAGATTTCAATGAAATAGTAAAACTTATTCAGTGTTTCCAGTTTAGACGGATTAATAGGCCTCTGGGCAATTCAAATTCAAAATATTTAGTGTACTATAATGTTTACAAGTACAAGTTCTTATTGTATATTTAACAGTAAGAGATACCTATGTATAGTAATTCTCACTTTAATATAATCTTAACTAATAATCTATATTATAAAGAGGTAAAGTTTGTAAGGTCGTAGGGGGTAATCTCTGGATCTACTGAACCGATTTAGATAAAATTGGTACGGACATAGAGGGGCCACTAGAGAAGGTCATATCATAGGCTACCTTTTTCCGGGTGCGTAAGTAGTTCGCTCGGAATAAGGTTGAAGTTGCGGGAAACATGTGTTTCAATAATTTTCAATACCTATCTTGCCAGAATTGGAAAAAAACTAAACAGCCAAAATTATTTTGTATACGCGGGCGAAGCCGCGGCCGGGAAGTTAGAACCTAGTAAAGTTTTTAGTCGTTAATCAATCCTATAATCCCATCCTTTGTACACGAATCATTATTTCAGTTAGTTTTCAGTTTAGTTTAAGTTATGAATTATACAAAATACCCAAACGCGCGGCATAGCATAGTGTTATTACGATATCAACAAAGTGCCACTAAAACATAGTTAAGATTTTTATTGATATGGTAATAAAGAGCCGAATGGTACGGCTTATTTGATAAAATAACATCAGTAGGTAGGTACTAAGTAGTGCTAACGTAATTTAGAGACGTTGAGATTAGGTTGATACACATACACACAGTTTGCATTGTAGTAACTAATTAAATTAAATTGACGCTAACGCCTTGGATACTGAGTACCTATATATAATTAATAGCAGAAAAACATTGCAGGAATTCACGATATTCGAGCCATAATATGGTATATCAAAAATTTTATGGCCATTTAAAAATGTAATCAATAGGAACATAAATACCAAAGTACATATTTAGATTCATTATAGATAACAAAAAAACTGCCAAAATTCCTTTCAAACTGGTAGGCATTTCTATTGCGAAATCAGGTCTAGTTTATTAGCATACCTACCTAAATAAAATCCTTTGAATTAAATAATCAGATCAGACACGAGAGTTCCTTAAAACTACCTACTATAAAACTAGGTACGTTTTATAGTAGGTAGTTTTAGGTAAATTTAGAATTTTCAGATTTTAAAACTATTTATTAATTCGAGCTAGTAAAATATTGTTAGTTTAATAAACATCGATGTTTCTTACCACATGATCAATGCTGACTGCTGACGACAATCCGTGATCGAAGTCACTCACAAACTGCGCTCGCGCAGAATTGTTTGAATGGTTTTAAGGTCGAACGCTTGCTTTCCTATTGCGTATGACAATGAATTGACGATCTTATACCTTGATGTACCTAGCTATCTTAGCTTACGGAAGAACATTGTAATGAAAGAACATTTAATAGGTAGGTATCTGCCAGACAGATGTTATTCATGATTTGATTAAAATCGGCAAGTGTAATTTATCGTAAGTAAATATCTCATCCCATAATTTTATCAAAATATATTCATAGTTGCCTTAATAATGCCACCAGTCTAGCGCATACCCATTTACCTTTACCTACAATATGGTCCTGCGTGACTGTAGGTCCTATTTATATAATTATACAGTCCAAGTCCAAGGTAATTAGCGTATGTAATTATGCCCGGAAACCCTTTTTCTAGCGAATGGAAATCATCAAATTACTCCTCCCGCTGTGGGCGGACCGGGAGCAATAATAGTTATATTGTGTCGGGATTCGGGAGGGAGTGTCAGGTTCTTGTTGACTAAAACCATAGAGAAATTTGACTAAAACCCATCCTTGTTCCTTCCTTCGCTCTTTGTGTGCCGGGGCCGTGGTAACTCTTTCGAACACCCCGAAGCAATGCCTGTAAACCCTGAGCCGCTCAGGGCCTTAGTTATTCAGGGCCGCTCAGGGTCAAGAATTTGGAAAGACTTTTGGGTCTCTAACGAAAGGGGGTCAAATAGAAAGACCTACCTAGTAGGCTACATGACCTACCTTGCAGAAGGAAACAAATACCTATCTAAAATCGGTGGTTTTAGGGTTCCGTAGTCGACAAGGAACCCTTAATGTCGCCATATCCGTCGTTCTGTCAGTCCACGGCATATATCAGAGGTTCTTAGTACTAGAAAGCTGAAATTTGGATACCCATGCATATTGATCACGCCGCCAGAGGTAAAATAAAATTTTGACAACGGAAACGTACGAAACTTTAATCTAATCTTCGTACAGGTTAAAAATAAAAATGCGATTATAGTATTTTAAGATCTCTTCTGTGATACCTCAAAGTATTTCGATATATTTTGACAACCTATCCGTTCCGGTGTGTAATTGAAACTTATCTATAGATCAAGCCACCGGTAAATTTATCTGCGATTATTAAATGCACCTTTTTCAAGCACAGAAAAAAAAATAAACAGATGTTATAACTTTAACGTGGGCGTGTCTGTCTCTGGCATCGTAGCCCCCACAATGAGATGAATCAATTTGTCTGTGAAGACCTTTTGTTATATTAGGGTTTCGTTGTCAAGAAGGATGCCTCATAGTTCCGCCATGTCCGTCCGAGGCATAGATCACTCTAACTTAGAGGAGGCTAGTAAGTACTATACTAGAAACCTGTATTTTGGCATGGATACTTCCTCTACACATATACCTAGTGGGAATGTTTTTTTTAAATCTCCTGTACCTAGATACACCATCGTAAATTAAGTAAGTTTTAGAAAATAGGAGGGAAAATAGATGATGAACTTAACCACCTTGTACGTTGGCAGGTTTTTGTTTGATTCATCAATGCAAATTTCCTTTTTGTACATTCTACGCAATGTTATTCCATCATGCATAATGTAGATAACTAAATAGGAAAATACAAATAGTCTAGTCTATCCTGTAGGTAAGTACTTAAGCATTGCAATTGTAATAAATAGGAAGGTAATTATATCCTGTATTACCCACGGTGACCACAAATATGCTTAGGTACTTTAATTCCTAATTCAAATAGAATGGCAATATACATTGTCAGAGCAAACATGACATGAGCCTTAAATACCTTTTGCGATAGTCACCCCGCAACCAACCAGCATGACAGCGAGGTGGCAGTCCTCCTGAAAATTATTACACCAAAGAAAAGAAAGCAACGAAATATTTGTAACGGTTGCCAGGTCTTAAAACCACAAAGCCGGACAGACCATCCAGTTAAGCCGGACAATAGGGTAAAAATAAAAGATTACGATGAATTGAGAACCTCCTCCTTTTTCAAGTCTGTTAAAAAGGCTGGTCACCCTTAATTTCGTAATCTACAAAGCCTTACTTTAAGCCAGTGCTTTTAGCCTCTAAAAACGGTAAAAAGTGAATTAAATAATAGTAGGATGAAACCCATTGGAAAAGGAGGAGAATACAATAAAAATGATAGGAAAAATAAATTACGGGCGATCTGAGGTCGGGAAGTGGGGGGGAGGGGGGGGGGTTAAAGTTAAAAAAACGGTTTATCTCAATTTCCGGCAAAACTACAAGTCCTATGAAAAAAAGTTAAATGGCAAAATTGTAGGTAATAAAAAGACCTACAACTTTTGTATTGACACTTTTTCACATAACCTCAAAATTTATGTGAAAAATTCAAAAAACCAAGTTTTTGGAGTTTAATTTTTATCTTTTACAATAATTATTTTTTTTCCACGAAATTTGGTGAAAACTTGCCTTTTTATGTCCCAAACACACTGTAATTTATTTTATTTAAAATAATTATTTTTTCACCCTTATTTTGACTTAATATTGAAAAAACACCCTAATTTTCAATCGAAAATTCTCGTGTCAAAATATCTCTTTTTTTTTAAAAATCGCTGGTCTTTTTGTTCGTTGTAATCTTTACTTTCAGATGGTATAAAAAATATTTACATTGCTATGGTAAATGTTCTCAGAAAATATAAAGAAACTCTACGAAATAACAGGTAGTAAGGCCTAGACCGGGTTAAATTTTTTGCGTAGATGCGTATTTATTGCTATTTTAAGATAACTTATGTATCTGAGTGACCTACGGAACCTCTGACCTCTCTATGAAATACCTTTTAGCTCATCAAAAGGTATTTCATAGAGAAGTGGGGAGTTGCTAGAAGGATCTAGGCCTTGCTAACTGTTATTTCGTAGCATTTATTTATATTTTCTGAGAACATTTACCATAGCAATGTAAATATTTTTTTATACTATCTGAAAGTAGAGATTTCAAAGAACAAAAAGACTACCGACTTTTTTAAAAAAAGTGATATTTTGACGCGAGAATTTTCGATTGAAAATTAGGGTGTTTTTTCGATATTAAGTCAAAATAAGGGTGAAAAAATAACTATTTTAAATCAAATAAATTACAATGTGTTTGGGACATAAAAAAGTAAGTTTTAACCAAATTTCGTGGAAAAAAAATAATTATTGTAAAAGATAAAAATATAAAACCAAAAACTTGTTTTTTTGAATTTTTCACATAAATTTTGAGGTTATGTGAAAAAAGTGTCAATCCAAAAGTTGTAGATCTTTTTATTACCTACAACTTTGCCATTTAACTTTTTTTCATAGGACTTGTAGTTTTGCCGGAAATTGAGATAAACCGTTTTTTTAACTTTAACTCCCCCTCCCCCCCACTTCCCGACCTCAGATCGCCCGTAATTTATTTTTCCTCTATCATTTTTATTATATTCTCCTCCTTTTCCAATGGGTTTCATCCTACTATAATTTTTTTTGTTTTCAAAAGTTATTGGCACTGGTCTACTTGTTTATCAAACAATAATAAAAAGGATCACTTTCGAATGATCAAACTTAAAAAGCCAAACAAAAACCGGGCACGTATCTACCTAACCAAAAAGCCTGACTATGCCCTGCTTTGTCTGGAAAAAGCTGGCAAAGCTTGGCAAGCTATATGCAACATGTAAACAGCCAACAAGATATTAAAAGGAAACGTTCAAGAGAATCGTTATTCAAGGAAAAATTTGGTCATATAATACTTACAGGCGCTTACTAACAAGTTCACTTTCAAGTCTTAAATTCACAAACTAGCAGTTTTTTTTTGCATTACCTATGTTACGACGGAACGACGGAAGAGGTAGGTAAGGTTCAATATTTACATCGGTAGTGAATAATACATCTATGATTTACATCAACATCGATAGGTGCTACGTGTTTCTTTGAAAGATAAGATCAGAAATGATATTATTCGAAAAATAACTGTCACTAAACATCGCTTGCAGAGTTAGCAAGCTGAAGTAGCCGTGGGCTGACTATGTCTGTTGCAGGACCGATGGCTGTTGTAGCAGACGAGTCTTGGAGTGGAGACGCGTATAAATAGGCAGGCGTAGCTTTGGCCCCAGCTAGATGGACCGACGACTTTAGAAAGTTCGCTAGGATTGACTGTATGCGGCCGTTGGAGGACCGGGTGTTGTGACGCAACTTGAGAGAAGCCTATGTCCAGCAGTTGACTACGACATTGCGATGATCGATTGAATGTGCGTGTAGTAGTATTCGAAATTCTTGTGCTATCTGGCATGACCGATTTAGATTTTTTTTTGTACCTATTTATGGTATCACCGCTGGTTCATAGCTATAGTTAGATGTAGTAGGTGATGCTGTTGTCCACATTTAGCAATAACAGTTTTCATTATGATGTAAGTAACAGCTAGTTTTTAGGTAGCTACATATACATCTATTTCATCTATAACTATTATATAAAAAAACTGGACAAGTGCGTGTCGGGTCACGCGAAAGTCGGGTTCCGTAGTAGGTCTTAGTTAGTCGACTATAACTCTGTAACCGGTTAAGCCTACTTAGCCGTGATAGTTTTCCTTGTAAGTTCACATTTCTAGGTAAGTACAGCCATTTAAAAGTTAGAGGGGGGGATTCTCATATCGAACAAAAATTTGCAGATATTTAGATATTTCGAAAATGGCTCGCTTAACCGAAAAATGGGAATAACAGACAGACAGACGGACATGGCGAAACTATAAGGGTTCCTTGTCGGACTACGGAACCCTATAAATGAATCCTTATTTCTCTTGGTCATCGCATCACGCGTAAATGGCTGGATCAATTTGGCTGAAATTTGGTACGGAGATAGAGGGGACCCTGGAGAAGGTTCTTCCCTGGAGAAACTTCCGTCGGGACGCGGTTTCGGGCAACAGCTAGTTTGAAATAAAACACAAACTTATAAAAATATATCAGTTATTCGGGGTAGCCTCCGTACAATATACAAAACATTCCATCTGGTAACTTAAAAACACATAACATTATTTATGGAGTCCATTAATTCAGTCTAATAATAATGGTTTTCCAAACGTAGAGCATATAATTAGACCTACATTACTATCTACCTGATAGGTAGAGCCCTGCTACGATTGTGTGCAAGCTAAGTGCGGCACTGGGGCCGTACCATCACGTGTTTTTGCAATCACTGTGTGAGAGCGAGACACAGCTTTTAACGTCGTATAGCACGGTCCCTTTTTACAACGAATTCCTGCCTTGCCACGTCATGGTAAGGCCCCAGCTCACTAAAACCAATTACCTACCGACTGCTAAAAATATTTTCTCTCTGTCAACTTCAAAGGATTGAAAGATACAGATTGATGTTTAAATTATGTTTAGCAGTAATTATATTTAGTGGGCAGTTATATTGAAAAATGGGCCTAGGCGCCTTGTAGCTTACAAAATGCGCGATGCGTTTGTTTATGTCAACGTGATCCTTTATTGTGCTTCTGTTGAAAGTGGATCTCAGAGTCGCTATCTCTCGCGTCTTACAAATGCGAATAGCATCGACCACACGTGTTCGATAGCAAATAGTCACACAGGTATAGATGCACCCACGCATACACAAAATGCCCTGGGGCTGTACCACCACGTGTTTTTGCAATCACTATTCAAGTTTGAGAGCGTGACACAGCTATTAACGTCGTATAGCTCCGTCTCTTTTTCATAACGAAAATAATCTTATTTTGGCACGGCCCCTGATGTCGGAATTCCAAACAAACGGGCAGTAATACAATACGTATATTTTTTTTATTGTATAAACAGTTTTTTTTTGAAAACTGAAATGCACAAGTTTAAATGCGCAAGAGAAGGGGTGCAGTCAAAATATAGTAGCATTTTTCGATTCGGTATCAGTAGTATACACACGCGATTAGGGAATAGGTATAAGTTTAGGCGAATAGACAAAAATATAGGTACTGAAACCTTTTTGAACGAACAAACCTATTTCCATGGATGATTTAGTGACTGTTATTGCAAATAACGCATCACTGAATCCGTAACATATTGTTAAATATATAACTTTAAATATAATATTATTACATGAGATCTAAACTTGATTAAAGTACTGTGTATTTTTTTCATTAGTCTTGTCTTTAATATTTGGCAAATAATAGAAAGGAAGTTGGTTTCAGACTGAATTAATGTAGAAGATCCTAAAAAGATTGCATTTACGAATAAAAATATATTCAGTATTAAAATCTGTTTACTTATAACATATTTCTTATCTCGTAAAATCTTTAACTACTTGGTGTCCATTGCTCCTTGTTCACTGGCATTGAGTTAAATATACCTAGATAATTTAAAAAAGCTAATATTTTTCTTTTGATAAAGTCAATAAACAGTCTTTAGAAAAATTATGGAGTATAGGTACCTACATAACATCCCATGGATTGCATTTTCTTCGATTGGATAAAAGCTATTCTTTTTCAAAATTTCGATGTAAATAGAAAAATCTTTTTACACAAATATTTCATTTGTTTCAATACTATTTTAAAAACTGGATGTGCTCAAAAATATTATTTAGACTAACTTATTATATCCTAACTACATTTCAAATGAATATAAATGTAAAAAAAATACTAACTTAAGCTACGAAGATTAATTTTCGCTAGTCCGGTGTTCTGGATCGCGGCAACTCGTCACCGAAACAATGCTTATTAATAGGGTCCTTATAGGAGTTCTCATGGAGAACACTGTGAGAACTGGTACGACATTTCGTTAAACACAGTTCGTAATCGTCACTAAGTGAACGGAAGAGCACATTTTTCTCTGTTGAGAGTTTGGATAATACTATTTCTAGCATGTCCCTCTGTGAACAAATTAATATAAATGTATTAGTAACATGGAAAAAACTAAAACACACAAGACTCACAGCATTACACGACATTTCCAACAGGACAAACACAAAAAACCTGTAAAACTCCCTAATCACTGCTCTGAGATAATAATATCATATCTTATTATACTCGAAAATTACTTCATGCGTCAAATTATCGGTGTGCACGAAGTTCCAAGCTGTCATAAACTTTCAGTAAACACAAACATAGATACTAAAGTAATAGTTTATACCTTACTGGGATCCAAACAACATGAAACACAATATTCATATATAACACAGCAATTGTTTTTAGAACATGTTTCACAACTGTATCTATCAGTTGAATCAGCATCGGTATCACAACAGCCATTCTTTGTCACATCCATTCTTGAACAGACATATCCTGAAATATGAAATGTAGTTACTTGACATACATACTATTTAATGTAATGATAGAACTGAGTTAGAATTAAACATTGTAGTATTTACAAACAGACATAGAACACATTAAGCATACAGTATTGACATGTCCAACCATTTTTTAGGGTTCCGTAGTCCGACAAGGAACCCTTATAGTTTCGCCATGTCCGTCTGTCTGTCTGTCTGTCCGCGGCATAGCTCCGAGGTTCTTGTTACTAGGAAGCTGAAATTTGGTATGGATACGTATATTGATCACGCCGAGGTGGTAATAAAATTTTGAAAAATATTTTTTTTTAGGGTAGCTCCCGAACACGTAAAGTGGGGATGAATATTTTTTTTCTCGCGTACCCCTTCGTGTGGAGTATCGTTAGATAGGTCTTTCAAAAATATTATGAGTGTGTTAAGACCATTTTTTGGTTAAGCGACCCATTTGCGAAATATATAGCTTTTAAGTACATATTTTTGTTCGATATCCCCCCCTCTAACTTTTGAATGGCTGTACCTAGAAATGTGAAAAAAATCACAGTCGTAGCACATGTAATGAACTTACAAGGAAAACTATCACGTCTAAGTAGGCTTAACCGGTTACAGAGTTATAGTCGACTAACTAACTCTTACTATGGAACCCTACTGCACGTGGCCCGACACACACTTGGCCGGTTTTTTATATCAATTATTATCAGTCTTTTAAACAAAAAGTTGATGATTTGAGACATTGAACAGTTGGAGTGTGCTCACTAGTGAGTGAATGGTATGTTGCACACTTAATAATGGATGCCCAATTGGTTATAGATAGATAAAAGTCTAGACAGTATTGCACACGGTGTTCACCAAAAATAAGATTTCTGCCCTTCTACTTCATGTAAGATTTAGTAATCACACACTTATCCATGCACGCAAGCAGCCAAAATAGCTCAAATAAGCTATATGATAGATATCCTTTCATGCAGTAAAAGTTCCATCAAACTGGTTTAGTTAGTACAGCTATTTTTTAAATTGAGAATCCAACTTGAATTTTTGGTGAGTGTGACCACCTTTTTTGGGGCACAGAATATACTTTTTTAAAGTTTCTTACAAAAAGGTTGCGACCAAAGAAGTTTGTCCCCTAGGTCATGGAGTACTTCTGCAGTCCCTGATGCAAGCAGTATTCTTAAGAAGGAATCCAGATTTTCCTTTTTACACTGAATACTTTCAGTTCATGGAACAGCAGTGCTAAAACCCATGTAGATGAATCACAGATACAGTTAGATTACCTCTATCATCTACTAGTAATTGTTTGCCTTGCACTGAGTTTCTACATATTATATGATCTATGGTATCATTGTGTTCTTGAAGTGTTCTCCATACAAATGGTTTCCTTTCAAATGAAATATCTTGATAAATCATGCCTCTGCTACTGCCCTGAAATGTAAATTGGTTTATGCAATTTTATCTGAAACATAATTATTTGTAATATCAATTATTACTGATTTCACCAGCCCAGTCATATTAAATGAAAAACAAAAATTAATGTCAAGAATATTTTTTATTTTAATGAAAATTTTGGTCAATTGTGTATTAGTTACAATTGGACTTGTCACAAAGGGTAGGTACTGTACCATGGTACAAGATATAGCACTATGTATGGTATGGAATGCTTCATATGCGACTGACTGTGTTCCCACTTGACCAGCGTCTATTATTTGTTGTTATAGCAGCAATAGAAATACACATTCTATGAATTTTAACTCTCTACCTATTATGGTTCATTGCATACAGCACAGACAGAGGGGGAGAGTTGGCTTAATAAGACGGTTCCATTGGCACCCTTCAGGTTCAGAACTGTAAGACTTTGGGAATGTTTGTCTTAAAAATTTGGTCAGTGGGTCATCTTAGGGGCAGATTTTTTGTTATTTGATATAAAATAAAGGCTAAGGTCAAAGTGTAATATAATTTAAAAAATATCTGTGTTATTACTATTTTATAGTACCTACATCCGTCTTGTCTTACAAACAGTATGATTAGTGTATTTTGAACATTGGTCTCTTATAAACAATAGTTTTCTCTGAATAATCGAATTGTTTATTTAGTCTGGACATGTCGGGTCACAGTATAGGTTTCTGTGGCTGACCACAAAGTATTTTAGCAAATACTCATATTACTAACCTCTCTAAGGAAACTGACAATACAATAAGTTAGCGAAGACGCAAATATTATGCCCAACACTAATCGTCTTCGTATAAATCGTATCAAAGCGGCATACCACATTTTATGCTTGTAATTAACACTCAAATTACGAAACCGATCACAATAATACGGAAATAAATCGAAAAATAATAACATTTTCAGGCGCAAGAATGCAGTGTAGAATTCAACACTTTCTCTGAAGACATTTTAATTACAGAGTAGCTGAAACCTCACAAGATCAATCGTTTCAAGTTTCAGATTATCTTTGTTTATTGTTCTAATTAACGAAAACTATATGTTAGTTTCATAAATAATATTTCGCGGATACATTGCGATTATTAGTAAAAAACTGCAATCCAAGATATTATTAATGTCAATTGACAGACAATATCATTTTGACAAATGCATAATGTTTGACAGTGACATTAAATAGGCAACACTGGAATATGTTTTATTACCTGGTACTAAGACTTTTAAGTCAAACATGACATTGATAGTAAAATGAAAATCTAGATTATAGTCCGACATGGATAAAGAATACATATAAGAAATGTGGTGAAAATTGGAACTATAATCCGACATGGATCTTTATGCTGTTTAGGAATGTGGTGAAAACTGGTTCTAACGCTGAAACTGTTACTAATCAATGGAAAATTGCAATTTTTGAAGTTAAAAAAGTTAAAAAGTCATTTCAAGTATCATCTTGAAATGACTTTTTTTTAGTGAGATAAGACACAGGAGAGGTCTCAGGAGATTAGTCTATGGACAGGTAAACTATCGGCAAAGCTATCGGTTTGAACTGCACATGAAACCATGAAACTTCCAGTAAGCAAAGAGAATACAATACTATGCCCAGTGCCGGATTTATATTTTTTATGAGTATAGGCCACTTTATTTCCGCCGCCCATGTATGTACCTTCCTAAAATAATAATTTTACATTTGTTGTTAAATAAAATAAACCGGACAAGTGCGAGTCGGGATCTTGTTTTTTTTCGACCGCAGAATTAAGTCTGTTGAGGAAAATTGCTGATTACTTAAAAACTGCAATACGATACATACGATACGAATCATAGTTTTATTTTGTCTGTAATATTTAGGCTAATGTCTATCAGCCCTAATTATTTCAGATTTTTCTGTTCTCAATCTTCGGAGATACGGAGATAAGAACGATTTTTTTTATGCGGACTCTATTATAATTCCAAAATTAAAAGACATACCAGAAAACTTAAAATTATATTCGAATGTGTAAATATTTTAAGACCTTTCATATGATGCCTAAATAAATTTTAAACCCCCACTACCTCCCACTTTTTCTATAAAAGATGTTTTTTCAACTTTTTTCATTTACGATACGCATGCACAATCGTTCTTCATAACTGTTGCAAGCATGAGTAGTTCCTGAAATAATCAGCTGTGACAGATAGACAGACAGACGAAGTGAAATCATAAGACGCAGGCAGCTGAGTGCGGGCGGGAAGCGGAGGTGGTTACCAGTTGCGTAGCTAGCCTTTTAGGGGCACCATATCAACTTTTGCCCTTGTAACAGACTGGGGCGAAGTACAAATGGAGGGTAGACTTTTCACAAAAGAAACAAAACCTTTCGCATTTTAATAAAATAAATAAACCCTATGTTTTCCTTTTTTAACATAATAATATTATTAGGAATCATATTTTTTAAAAAATAGTAACAAAAACAGCGCTTGAAAAGTAATTTATACGTAGGCGACAGCGCGAGCGAAGCGAGCAAAATTTTTTTTGTACCTTGTTAATTATAGGGAATAATATTTTTAAATGAAATACAAATAGCCATGTAATCGATAGCGCGAGCGAAGCGAGCGCGAATTTTTTTAGCATGATATTTATAGGGTTTTTTTTTTTTTAAATAAATTGTATCAAAAACAGAATCTGAATAACAATAACTAGCTTCTGCCCGCGACTTCGTCCGCGTGGAATAGTGGTGCTCCGCTCCTATTGGTTTTAGCGTTATGAAATATACCCTATAGCCTTCTTCAATAAATGGGCTATCTAACACTGAAAGAATTTTCAAATCGGACCAGTAGTTCCTGAGATTAGTAGCGTACGCAAAAATTAGTAACTTTTCTGGTTGATTTCTTACACCTTGTGTCCGAAAAACCCAAATATCTTACGGAACCCTATTTTTTTCCAAAATAAAATTTAGCCTATGTTACTCGTGAATAATGTAGCTTTCGAATAGTGAAAGAATTTTTAAAATCGGTCCAAAAGTTTTTGAGCCTATTCATTACAAACAAACAAAGTTTTCCTCTTTATAATATTAGTGTAGATATACGTAATCAGGGGGGTTAGACAAGTGGCAAAACGCTAACGCTAACGCTATAGAATAGAAAACAAAATGTATGGGAATGACATATAGCTAGTCGTAAACGAATGTCATTCCCATTCATTTAGCGTTAGCGTTTTGCCACTTGTCTAACCCCCCAGAACCGCGAGCGCTAACTATTTTTTTAAACAGAATTATTATATTTTTCCATAAATTGTAACGAAAACAGAATCTGAAAAGAAATAAGAATATGTAATTGAAAACGCGAGCGAAGCGAGCGCGAATTTCTTTTTTAGCAAGTAAATTAGGGGAATAATATTTTTTTAATGGGTTGCAATGATTGTTGATGTTGCGACCTATTTTATTTAGTTTCCGAAGATGGGAGAATTTTTCGCTAGTTCTATAAGGTAAAGTTCAGTAAGGCTAATCAGGTTTTGGAAGCCCCGGGGCACTGCCCCGCTTAGCCCCTGGGTAGCTAAGCCTCTGCTCACGCTTTTCTGTAAGTGATAACTGTAACAAATTAAAGCGTATGTTGCTTTTCCACGAAAACAATGAAAAATGCTACTGCCACCCGTTCCCCGCTCTCATCCAACAATCACGCAGTAATATAGATAAAATAGGTACAATAATATAACAGTAGGTACAAGGATAATTTTCGATAGGAAAGAGTTTCTATAGAGATTAAACGTATAAAAAACCATGAGAAAACCAGTGAGCGTCCTGAAATCTGAATCTGAAATCTGCCGCCCCTAGGACGCTGCCGCCCCTAGGCCGCGGCCTATACGGCCTATTGACAAATCCAGGGCTGACTATGCCAGTAAATTTCTTGAAAAATAGCCCATTTTTTCTTATCGTAGAGCATACAGACCATCTCTAGAGACTACGTACTTTATCTATTTCTTTCTTCTCTTATTTAAAATTATCCAGTCATAATAATATCAGAAAAACACAGGCCAATTTCTCCACTATAAAAAAATATTAAAATGCAGAAATTGTGCCGTTTGACAAGCACTGCACGGCTACACTACCAGCTCAGCCCATCTTGGTGGGAAGATGGGGACAAGAGTATCGACGCAAGTTACGTCCCACGCCAAAGACTCCCATTTTCATTGGCATTTTAGACAGACATCCCATCCGGTCACTTACCATCGTCGCGTTCTAAGAGAGCTCGCACGACGGAGGTGTCAAGAGCACGATGAGCACGGATAGTACCTATCGTCAATATTGACGTGCAGTTCTATGGGATGTGCACTCTTACTGCAGAAGAAGCCGTGGTGTACGAAGCTTTCTACGGTTTTACCAAATTGTAGCATTACAGAGCTAAGCAAGGAGCGCATCTTTTTCCTATTAATTTAATTGGCATTGTTACCAAAACTATAAAAAGTGAAAGGATTTTTAACAGTTAAAAAGCTCCACTCCACCAATTTAAGACCCTCGAACTCTCGCAATTTTTCTTTTGTTCATTTTATTATTTTATTTCCCCTAGGATCCCCAAACGATGCCGTTCGAAACCCACAACACTTAGAACTGGATCTGATTGCGGATTGATATTTAATAGGATTGTGGGAGTGTGTTTCTTGCATCGCAGATAACCTAATAGCCTTGTATGTATGTTAAACACTAGCAACACACTCCGGTGGCACGGAAACTGGCGATAGAGACAAGCGTTTATCCGGCGATAGACATTGCGATAGAACAAGTTCGTAAAGCTGTGTCAACCTTTTTTTTTTTGAATGACATCTCGCATGTCAACCAAGAAGGTTGTCGACTGCTTAACCGGGCTTGGCTGTGTCAACCGTTGGTTGATTATTTTTTTTTTTCAGATGGCAATCTTCAAATGACCCCCTCCCGCCTTGGGTGGGGCGGAAGTGAGTGTCAGTTTCTGGCTGACTAAAACCTGGACCATTGTTCCGGGGGCGCGGTAACTCTGGCTATGGCCCAGGGGCCGTCAAGTAAAAAATGTGGAACGCTTCACGATTTTGCGTGTCATTCTTGCGCAGGGGCTATGCTAATCTTCTCTGTATCGTTCCAATTTTAGTATACATTTGTAGTACCAAAGCAAATACAGCTTGTGCTACCTGTTTCAATAGACAGGTTCTAAGACCAACGTCTTAGAGGCATTTTATTGTTTTACTGCACCTTTAATTACCGAGCTAAAAGCACATAATCCCCATGTTTGAATAACCTAACGGTAAAACAAATACAAATTTTAAACTCTAGAACTAAAGGTAAATATTTTTTGATGTGCCTACCTATATAATAAATAATCATTACAAAATACTTGTGCTATATCGGTAGAGATAAGCGCTGCTGAATGTAGTTAGGCAACATCTAAAATGTAGGTATTTTGACATCGAAATAAAAGCACACAAAACATGTTATTTTTTATTTTGCTTAAAATTAATAAATATAATTAATATATATTTTATTCTTCTGTCTTTTGGTTTCTAAGTATTTCCCCACACAGGCTTGTAAAATTGGCTTTCCAATTCCTGAAATGAAAAATACTTGTATACCTACACATAATAGAAAGAGACAGATGTAGGTAGGGTAGCTTAGTCAGAAGCTAGAAAGTCTGACAACCAGTTTAAAACGGGTATTACACTAAACTCGATCAAGGTTTCTAAACCCTAAATAAGGGAAGTGTAATAAAAGAAAGGTACCTTTATGTAATACAGTGAATAAGGGAGATCTTTTACCAAAATCCTTTATAGCGTATCGTGTTACCCGGGAACTGGGTTATGGAGGTCAGATAGGTAGTCGTTCTATGAACCTAAAACACTGGTACTCAGCTGCATCTGGTTAAACAGGAAGCTGACCCTAAAATAATTACCTGACAAAGATAACTGCAGAATATCGGTCTACTGAGGTGGTTGGTTAAGGCGGTCGTAGCTGATGTATTCTTGCCACACATATAACAACGAATGACTGGCATACATGTCTTCGGACCATATGAAGTAACATTAGTTATTACTGGTCTAGAATTCAATTGTTTTTCAAGCTCTTGTCCATGCTGCAATCACGAATTCAAAATAATAAATTATTAAACAACTTTTTGGCACAAGTAATAAAATATTCTTTTCTTTCGGTTGGTTTTAGTCTTACCGTTGGAGCATTTATGCCATCATGTAACCTAGGGTTTAAAGAATTATCGATTGGAGATGCTTGATTGTTGTTAATATAGTGCGCTTGACATTGATAGCTTTGCATTGGTGATGCTATGCTCTGATAATTTTTATGGTTTGTTCGGTTGGATGTCGGTGAAATTTGTTCCTTGTTATGATAATTTTGACGTATATGTTTGCTTTTCATATGATTCTGTTGTGGTAATTGAGTAAAGTTTTTTGAAATCTGGTTGCCATGTTGTTGGTTGTATGGTGGAGGCGGAGGGCGATTGTATATGGTATTATTATTTTGGACATCATAGTTCTGATTTTCGTAATATGGTGGTGCAGCCGATGTGTTACTGAGGGCAAATTCACTGTTTGATGCATAGCTATTATAATTATTATTTCCATTCCATTGCCCCGTATTTGGTCTTTCGGTAAAATTTCTTAGTGTCGTTGCATCGATGTTTATACTAATTTCGCTTCCAGGAGCTCCAGAAGAAAATATACATAGATTATTTTGTATGTTTGGTGATGCAACGTTACTGCTTGGTACGCTCTTTGTTTGTGTTGGTGGAAGCTTGAATGGTTGGGGCGGTGCGGACAAATGTTGCTTCAAAATTATATTGTCATTTGATGGTTGCAGTTGCAATTTTTTAATATGGTCTTTTTTCTGTTTTGTCCATTTAATTAAATCCTTGAAAAATGGTTGCACGTGTCCTCGGTGACATTTCCAATTGCAACATTTGTCATTGGCGATTTGAATAGTTTTGTTCAAAAAGTGATTGATGAAATTATCATTCTGTTCCTGTGGCAGAATAATAGATTCCACGGTATTATATGATAATTCAAAGAAGTGGGATCTAATAAAATGGAATATTTTTTCCCTATTTTGATTATTGTCAACATTAGTAGTCCTTTTCGCACCATAGTGGTAAAACGATTGCATTATTAAAACTAGGTGTTCTGATACCTTGTTTAACAAATCTTCTATGAACGTATTAACTGGCTGAGGATCATTCATTTGACGTTTATTCAGTACAGCTTCACTATTACAAATCGGCTCTTCGTCTATATTACTGTGTACATTGCACTGAGTGTCATTCGTATTATTCAATCTATGATTTTGTCCAGCGTCATTTTGGTTTTCTCCTAAGTTTTTATCACTATTCAAATTATTATCAGCCTTTTCTCTATTTAAATCTAAGTATTTCTGTTTTTGAATGTAATTTTCGTTC
Organism: Pyrrhia umbra; assembly: GCA_963891755.1. NCBI lineage: Eukaryota > Metazoa > Arthropoda > Insecta > Lepidoptera > Noctuidae > Pyrrhia > Pyrrhia umbra. The sequence continues at coordinate 6,433,282 of OY982930.1, forward strand.
AAACTTAACAAGGATTTGTTTAAACTTTTGAGATTTATTTCACATTCAGCATTTTTGTTTTCTTTTAAGCATTCGGATTCACTTCTTTGAACAGAGACATCTTTAATAGTGTTATCACCCTTCATATTTTCCTTATTCATATCTTGATGCGATAAATCGTCATCGCTGTCTTCAAATATTATTGTTACGTCCATTGGAGAGCTGAAGTCATACTTTGCCATCTGGTGCAATACGTTTGCTAAAATAGAAGAATAATCGCTTATTAGACTTTTTACTTCCCTTATGTTTGGGACATTTTATCATTAATTGACACAATGAAAAATCAGTCATCCCCATCGACTTTTTAGGGTTCCGTAGTCGACAAGAAACCCTTATAGTTTCGCTATGTCCGTCTATCTGTCTGTCCGCGGCATAACTCAGAGGTTCTTGTTACTAGAAAGCTGAAATTTAGTATGTATATTGATCATGCCAATAAAGTGGTAAAATAAAATTATGAAAAATATTTTTTTTAGGGTAACTCCCAAATACGTAAAGTGGGGATGAATATATTTTTTAGATCTTTCAAAAATATTACAGGTGTATGAAGACCATTTTTGGTTAAGTGAGCTATTTGCGAAATATCTAGTGGTCCGACACGCGCAGCCATTCAAATCACATTTTTTTCAAGGGCATATTTTTGGTTTTACTCACCGCTGTCCATTTTTCTTCAACGATGATGATAAATGATGAATTAATATACTCTTCAATATTTTTTATTACTGCCTGTAAACAAAGAAACAAAAATGCGATTTAGTAATAGGAAATATATTAGTATAATAATAAGAATACATGAATAATAAAATAAAAATACATGAATATGAATAAGAATACATATTGTTCATTAAGCGTGGATTATTAGTGTATAACAAGTGGATTACTGAAAACGTCGTGGTGGCCTAGTGGTTAAGGCACCTGTCTCTCGTGTACGAGTGTGTGGGTTCGAAACCTGGCAAGTAACAATGTGACTTTTCTGAAGTCATATGTACTTTCTAAGTGTATCTTAGACGTCACTGACTAACGGTGAAGGAAAACATCGTGAGGAAACCTGGACCTAAAATGTCTGAAATCGCCAATCCGCCTTGAGCAAGCGTGGTGATTAATGCTCATGCCTTCTCTGTATGAGAAGAGGCCTGTGCCCAGCAGTGGGACAATATATAGGCCGATGAAGTGGATTACTAATGTAAATACTTGTAATGTAATTGTAATGTAATTCTTGTAATTGTAAAATAAAACATGTACTCGTATTTTGTAACACAATGTAATATTTGTTTTTGTCAAAAAATAAAATGTCGAGACTATTAATAAACCTATGTTATCGTTGGCTCATTCATTAATATAATCGGTAAGTATTGACCGAAAGATATACCCTACAAAGATGAGCCCACTACTGAGGTACACGCGATCGACTGAATTAGGCTACCACGCTATTAGGTACCAAGCACGGTAACTCCTGAAAACCAGTAGATATCATTAGTGGCCACCATCAGAAAAGCGTCGAGGCAATGAAGCTTGATGAATGCCAGAGAAATCATTTAAATTATCTTGGAACACGGATGAAGTAGAAAAACCGGGATGTCATGTATAGACTAAATGAATAGGAATAGACTTTAGTCTAATTCAGCTAGTCCCTTATAATTCTCCTACCAGCGATATCCTAAGCCGAGACCCGTCCGTATGGAGGGTAGACTTCCTTACCATTCCTAAGGTAAGGAAGTCTACCCTCCTGATATTGTAAAATGTGAAAGTAACCCTGTTAGTCACTCTATATATTTATTGCGCTTTCGCGTTAAAATGGCTGAACCGATATAGAAAAAAAAACCGGCCAAGTGCGTGTCGGGCCACGCGCAGTAGGGTTCCGTAGTAGGTCTCAGTTAGTCGACTATAACTCTGTAACCGGTTAAGCCTACTTAGCCGTGATAGTTTTCCTTGTAATTTCATTACATGTACTAAGTCTGTGATTTTTTTCACATTTCTAGGTACAGCCATTCAAAAGTTAGAGGGGGGGTAACTCGCATCGAACAAAAAATTTCACTTAAAATCTAGATATTTCGCAAATGACTCGCTTAACCGAAAAATGACCTTCACACACCCATAATATTTTTGAAAGACCTATCTAACGATACCCCACATGAAGGGGTACGCGAGAAAAAAAATATTCATCCCTACTTTACATGTTTGGGAGCTACCCTAAAAAAAAATATTTTTCAAAATTTTATTTTACCACTTTCTCGGCGTGATCAATATACATATTCATACCAAATTTCAGCTTTCTAATGACAAAAACCACGGAGCTATGCCGCGGACAGACAGACAGACAGACAGACAGACAGACAGACGGACAGAGCGAAACTATAAGGGTTCCTTGTCGCACTACGGAACCCTAAAAATTGGTATGGAAATAGGTTGAAACCTGGGGAAGGATATAGAATAGCTTTTATCCGGGTGTGCAAAGTAGTTTAGTTCGCGGATGAAAATTGAGCGTGGTTATTTTTACGACAACTCATGCCCTAGTAAAGGAAGACGAAAAAGTAAAGAGCAAAGCAAATAACAACAAAGGTTGATAGCACAATAAATGTTAATTAGGGTTGATACACCATCAACCACCAAAATATTACAAGATATATAAAACTAAGATTCTTACACCCAGTTGCACCAAAAAAAATATCAGGATACATTTAAGTGAAACGGAAAAATTGTTATTCAAGATCTGTCAAAATGGAGGATAAAATTTAATAATTTTGCTATTACTCTAACTAAAGTCTAAAGTGTTTCGTCTAAATGTTAATGATATGTATGTTCACTTAATTATTAGGTACCTTTAACTTCGTAAAAGTATAAATGAAAATAAAATTGGTGCAACCGGCCATTTGTATCACAGTTTTGAAGTTATTTTCCCGCCAATTCTTACTTATCTATCCATAGATTTGCTTACTAGAGATAAGTTTTTGACATTATTTGTATGGACCTTATGCCAAAATTTTATCTCTAGTAAGAAAATCTGCAGATAGATAGGTTATGGAAACTGGCCGTAAATTCAAAATCAAGTTAATTAATAAAAATATAATATATATATGTATATAGTATCATAGTTCGCAACTCTCTTTGCGCGATTGCGATTCACACTTGGCCGGGTTTTATTCCTCGTAGGAAAATTGATGCGCAGTTGGTTGTCCTTTAGTCACAATTAATTGGTATTTAAATACAACCTTGTAATGTGCGAGTATAAAGTGCAATGCACTATAATTGAAGGGCATTAACACATTCCACAAGCACGGACGCCGAAACACGTAAGATAGGTACAGCTACCGGAAGGTTATTTTAAAGTGATTTAGTTGGTATAAAAACTGTCTGTTTTCATATCGGCCTCAAATGTTGGTACAGCCATCAATACTTATATTGATTATATTTTTCAATATATTATATTACTAGCTGCCCCGCGCGACTTCGTTCACGTGGTATGCAACTCCTACCCAACTCCTACCCAACTCCTACCCAACTCCTACCCAACTCCTACCCAACTCCTACCCAACTCCTACCCAACTCCTACCCAACTCCTACCCAACTCCTACCCAACTCCTACCCAACTCCTACCCAACTCCTACCCAACTCCTACCCAACTCCTACCCAACTCCTACCCAACTCCTACCCAACTCCTACCCAACTCCTACCCAACTCCTACCCAACTCCTACCCAACTCCTACCCAACTCCTACCCAACTCCTACCCAACTCCTACCCAACTCCTACCCAACTCCTACCCAACTCCTACCCAACTCCTACCCAACTCCTACCCAACTCCTACCCAACTCCTACCCAACTCCTACCCAACTCCTACCCAACTCCTACCCAACTCCTACCCAACTCCTACCCAACTCCTACCCAACTCCTACCCAACTCCTACCCAACTCCTACCCAACTCCTACCCAACTCCTACCCAACTCCTACCCAACTCCTACCCAACTCCTACCCAACTCCTACCCAACTCCTACCCAACTCCTACCCAACTCCTACCCAACTCCTACCCAACTCCTACCCAACTCCTACCCAACTCCTACCCAACTCCTACCCAACTCCTACCCAACTCCTACCCAACTCCTACCCAACTCCTACCCAACTCCTACCCAACTCCTACCCAACTCCTACCCAACTCCTACCCAACTCCTACCCAACTCCTACCCAACTCCTACCCAACTCCTACCCAACTCCTACCCAACTCCTACCCAACTCCTACCCAACTCCTACCCAACTCCTACCCAACTCCTACCCAACTCCTACCCAACTCCTACCCAACTCCTACCCAACTCCTACCCAACTCCTACCCAACTCCTACCCAACTCCTACCCAACTCCTACCCAACTCCTACCCAACTCCTACCCAACTCCTACCCAACTCCTACCCAACTCCTACCCAACTCCTACCCAACTCCTACCCAACTCCTACCCAACTCCTACCCAACTCCTACCCAACTCCTACCCAACTCCTACCCAACTCCTACCCAACTCCTACCCAACTCCTACCCAACTCCTACCCAACTCCTACCCAACTCCTACCCAACTCCTACCCAACTCCTACCCAACTCCTACCCAACTCCTACCTTTTTTTTTTTCTCCTATCCTATGTCCTTTTCCTGGTTCCAAGCTGCCTCCCCTCCAATTTTCAGCCAAATCGGTTCAGCCGTTCTCGAGTTATAAGTGGTGTAACTAACACGACTTTCTTTTATATATATAGATTTTCATAATATCACATCGTAAATTAAAACGGTTACAGGTTTCTTTTTATCTGGGTGCATAAAGAAGTTCTCTCGGGACGCGGGTGTAACCGCGGGAATCAGCTAGTGATACAAAATTATTTTAAAAATGGAATTTCATGTACCTATTTGTTTTAAGTATTTACTTACTTAGATATTAAGCATTTATTTTTATTTTTTATTGTGCTAAATATTATAGGTATGTCCGTTTACAAATTTCTCGATCGACCGACGCAGTCAAATTTCAGCCGAATCATCCAGTTACTTGGCGCCGTCTGCCACAGACTGTAATATATGTATATAATACATACAGTTATATAGTGAGATCGTCGCGACGATACGTACATAGCGAATTGAACGTATATTTACAAATTACAAGGTCATCCTATTCAATGTCAGTGAAGGCGAATGACCGGTGCACCAAAATATACACGTAACATGTCGACGTCCTCTTCCTTATTTAAAAGCTGTTGTTGTATCTAAATGTGAAAGTAATACAAAAAACCTAACTTGAAAAGTTGCCTTACTGTGGTGCTATTGATGTGCTACTTTTCATGTGTATGTGTGTCACACACAGGGAAATGAGGATACGACATAATATAAAGTGGGCGAAGATGCGAGAAGCTGGTGAATAAAAATTAAGGTTTTTTATTCAGGTACATAATTCATTACTGAGTTACTCTGGACAGTGAAGAACATTATATACAACATCACCAACACACGCTAGATAGTTAAAGAAGATCACAGGAGTTAATTAAAATCAAACAGTAGGTATTCTGAATTCAACGCATTAGTCGATGTTTCGTGCAGCACTACAGACCCGGTCCTTGTCGCATATCATGGTAAACTAGCTGTTTTTCGCTGTTTTACTCGCGTCCCGGGGGAACCATTACACGCACCCGGATAAAAAGTAGCCTTAAACCTTTTCTAGGGTTTTAGAATTTCAGCTAAATTGATCAAGCTGTTCACGCGTGATGCGATGACCAAGGGAAGTAGGAATTCATTTTTATATATATAGATTATTCCGTGGAGGCTTTAAAATTCGGGAACGCAACATACTTAAAAAAAATGTATTTTGCATGGGGATTTTAAGACCAAAAAATATTTTGTATATTACTTTTAAACCGCTATCGTGATGGCTCATTGACTCGCGCAATTTACTGCTCTCCTGGATACTCTAACTCACCGAAACGAAACTTCGGAACGACCGAGAATAGACGATAACTTTTTTGTGGTAGGTGCGGTAAGGTGCGATCTGATGCTCTGTACAAAGAGAGATGTACTTATACTATCCATATAAAACAATTTTTTGAACCTTGCCGCCCTAAAATTGACAAGGAAACGTTCCGAATATCAAACGAATCTTCGTTTTCGTTGAGGAAGAGTAGGCCCCCTGGTGGAACTAGTTCTACGTATTTTTGTCGAGGCACTTGGTCCGCCCCAGCACGCGCCACCTGTATAGAGTCGCGAGGACTTTAACGTCAAAGTCCCAAAGATTTCAGTAAGTTGGGTTGCGCCGCGAAGGAGATCTTAAATTAGGTAGGTACCCCCTTATCAACCTGACCTGCTCGCTGCAGCCTTGGCAGAACGACGAAGTCGCGATAGCTTTAGGCAGATAATACCTACCGTTTTTATGTTTAAGTTAGAGGTACGTAGGTACTACGTATTAAAAAAAATATATATATTTCCATGATGCTCTGATTGATTATTTATTGATCTGATTTTGTAACAAAAAGTTTTGATTCGATAAGTTCTAGTACCTACCTTTATTTTTTCAGGCTATTTACCATGCAACTAAAAATGTATGGAATATTACAACAAAACCCTATTACTACGACTTAGATAGCTGTCTGTCACATACAGGGATTTATCTTCAGACTCGTAATTATTAAAAATATTCAATTTTCACGGAATATACCTATGTAACACTAACAAAAACCGCACATGACAAGTAAAAAAATTACAAAAGTAAAAAAATTAGCCCCTATTTAACAAACTAGAAAAAAAACACAATGTATTATGTAATGCTTCTTATTTTGTAAAGCAAATTATGTAACGTGATTTTTTATATTCTGCTGCATATATATGCAGTTTGCAATGTAGAGTAGGTACCTACTCTAAAATAAAGAAAAAATATTTAATTAGCTTTGCTATACGTATTTCTATTACAAACGAATCCTAAATGCGTGAATCTAACTTAGAGTGAGTTGGATTTTAAGCGACTCAAAAAAGGAGGTCAAGTTTTCGACCCATGTGTCACCCATGTGATCCATCTTTACATATAAAATTCTTTGTCCTGACTGACTGACAGATCAACGCACAGCCTAAACCACTGATCCTTGAGACCTGAAACTTGAGTGCGTTCTTTGTATGACGTGGCCATCCGATAAGAAAAAGGGGTGAAAAGGGGGTAAAGTTTGTATGAAAGTCTGTCATTTTTAATTTGAATTGGTATACCTAGCCCACGCGGACGAAGCCGCTGGCGGAAAGCTAGTGTAAGCGTATTTGTGTGTCTGAAACTATCTCAAAAACTACTATTCCGATTTTGATGGAGTTTACGTTATTTAAATGCTTATTTATTTTGTTTTGTATATCTTACACGTACAGTAAAAAAAAATACGATCTAAGTATGTATTACATGATGTGTTTTTTATAAAACTGAGTTGTCAAACTCCACGATAACACATCGGGGTTCCCTAAGATTAGAACCAAACTGTTCACGTGGTGATAGACGAAAATCGTATCACCTTATCGCTAATTACGTAGCAAGTTTCTAAACAGTGTGCAGTGCTCTCTGAATTAAATTGGAAATAGACACCTACGGACCACCCACCTGGATTTACGGTAAGACATTTAGCCCTACCCCTAACCTAAATCTCCAGTTTCTTCAGAGAAACGTCATCGCCAATCGTCATTACTTACTTCTACCCATTATAAAATGTCTGTCTGTTTGTCTATTAGCTTCCGCGGCAAAACATCTAAAATTTGGTATGGAGACAGATTGACACCTCGAGTAGGACAGGATAGTTTTTAGGGATGTTGGTGAAACCGGGACAAATACCTTGTCAGTTATACGCTGACATAGACCTACATATAAACAATATTTAAAAAATTGGAGTGATTAAGATATGTAAACCTATTTCGTTATGAACTTGCCTATAATTATCCTTTTTGGAGTTCTGTACCTTAAAAGGTAAAAAAGGAACCCTTATAATATCACTCTCTTGTCCGTCTGTCTGTTCGTGTGCAATGTCACCACCGTTGTTATAAATTATTTATTCCTTTAAGTAGTTATGGGACTTTAAAGAGAAAGTTCTTGCACAATATGAACTGGTTTTTAGAAAGGTCTGGTAAACTTCCAGGTTTAGGTTTCAATATAATATACTACTTTTTCTTCTTATCGCGTGGGCTGCACGTTTAACCAACCTAACAAGCCCTAGTGTTAGAGTTTTTCCAACATATGTAGATACACTAAATCGGGTAAAACAATTAAGCTTTCAAAGTTTAATTAAGAATTTGATGTTTGGGTACTATACCTTGTTTTGGTTGTGATTTATACAACATTAAAATCCAAAGTGCTGATAAGAACGCCGGTTTCACTACACTGTGTAACTGTCACTATAAAAACATAAATAAATTCTATCGCCGAGCACCATGTTAATTAACGTATTAATGATTCAACTGTATAGTTATAGCACAACACTGTGTAGGTACATTGAGTGTAGGGACGTCGGTACTGCCCGAGCGCGATGTATGACTGACTCTGCCTGTCTGGGACGGGATTGGTTTGCTGACTAAGACATAAAAATGCAAGTCCGGAGTGGGGCGCCAGGCGTGCGACTTACGACGCAGTAGCTGTGGCAGTAGGATCAAATATGCGAAATTATCGAAATGCATGTTGCTGACCTCGGAGTTGTTGTCATCAGCGTTGGCGGCAGACGCATTTAAATATCGCCAACTTTGTCTAGCAAACTGCCCTACTTTAGGGTACCGTGATAAGGCTGGTGGACCCGTATAGATTTCTACGTAAGAGCCAAAATTTGTAAGTACAAATCATTAGGTAATAGAGAGATAATTTCCAATAATCAATATGCAGCTTAATTTGAACTACGTAACATAGTTGATAAATATGCAATATCAATGCAATCATTTGTTACTATATTTTAAAACTAGCTTCTGCCAGCGACTTCGTCCGCGTGGAATAGTGGAGCTCCGCTCCTATTGGTCTTAGCTTGAGGATATATAGCCTTCCGCGATAAATGGACTATCTAACACTGAAAGAATTTTTCAAATCGGACCAGCGGTTCCTGAGATTAGCGCTTTTAAACAAAATTGCAACATTTCCCTTCACTGCTCTGCTCCTATTGATTGTAGCGTGATGAAAAGTATACTATAACCACCTCAGGAGTATGACAAATAATTGTACCAAGTTTCGTTAAAATCCGTCGAGTAGTTTTTGTTTCTATAGAGTTTATACAGACAGACAGACAGACAGACGGACAGACAGACAGACAGACAAAAATTTTACTGATTGCATTTTTGGCATCAGTATCGATCCTTAATCACCCCCTGATAGTTATTTTGGAAATATATTTAATGTACAGAATTGACCTCTCTACAGATTTATTATAAGTATAGAAGATAATAATCAAATATATTTTTTTCGTGATGGTGTACCTATCTCATTTTCAACATTTATGTTAATATGTATTTCAAGATTTCCACAATAAATAATAAATATCAAGTAAAGCAGTTGGTATATTTGTATGTATACTGTATGGAACTTTTAATACTACTCAAGGACGCTATGAGTGGAAACAATGACCCACGGCCGCCCGTAGCTAGGGGGCATTTTGGGGCAATACCCTACCTTGAAATAACAATGCCCTACGTTAAAAATAAAAAACTTATATGAATTATTATAATTAAATTGTTTGTTCATAGTTTGAGATAAAAAAATGTAGCGATAAGGTCAGTGCTAAACATGGTGAACGGTGATTGATTTAGGAGCCCGTGCTTCGAGGGCAGATCATTTATGATATTTTTTTTACTTCCGCCCTACCTGTAACCAATGCTGCCCTACCTCAAATAACAACCCTAAACTTTATCTCGACGCTTATAGCTACAGCCCTGCAATGACCTATTGCGATGTTCCCACTTAAAACCTTTTTAGGCGAGTATAGCCATGATAATACTTTTTTTTTTCTTTTTTCTACATGACCTCTTGCAGGGTGCTTCTAACAGCATTCGACCTGCTTAACCGGACAATATTCCATGATAATACTAGTAAGTGCCTTCTTTTATTTCAGTATTAGCTGTGTTCCAAGGTTTCACCTGCGTCTCGAGATAACCAATCCCAGAGTCTTTTCTATCTCCGTACCAAATTTCATCCAATCGGTTCTTCCGTTTTACTGTGAAAGCGTAAAAAACAAACAAATAAACAAACTCATTTTCGCATTTATAATATTAGTAAGTTGATTTCATGATCACGATGATATATAAACCGATTTCGCTTAGAATTTTATGACAGTCGTAGTGAGAAAGTATATAGTCTTGAAGGTTGAATATGCTTCGATGTCACACTGGCTGGTTTGTCCATTGTGTCAGACACAAATACAAAGGGTAGACTTTAATGCGGCCACAGCAGGTAGGTGGCCACTCAAAGATTTTTGTATTTTTGAACGAAAAAGAAGAACGGTTTTTGCAAAGAAGAAAGGAATATTAGAAAAAGTATGTAAAGGAGTAAATTGTATTTCTGTTTTTTTTTTCACAAACCATAATCTGCTATGTGCACTTTGTTGAGTATATCTGCTATGTGTATATTTTGAGGTATACATATAATATAGTTTGCGAAAAAAATATTATTATGTAGTGATTAGAAGTACATAGCAGTTCGTTTATACGAAAGTTTGGTTCGTAAACTAGTCGCAATAGAAGTGATGAAACCTCAGCAAAGTGCACATAGGTACTATATTTTAGTTTGACAACGATGTTATGTTAAAATCTAAAAAAAACTTTGCACTGCACGCTGGAATGTTTTTTCAGTACATAAGGTACCAGCTTTACAGATTACAAGAATCTCTCCACATTGATATGGTCCAGCCTGGTCCAGCCTGTAGTGCTCTTTTGGGCTTAGCCTGTATTTTTATCCTTACCGTAAATAATCACGTTAAATTTTATAGCAAAAAATCTTTATGTTTCAAAATTTATAATAAAAATATTTGTAAACCGATTCGGTAAAATATATGATACTTACTATATTCTAACAAATATTTTTTCTTTCTTTCTATCATAATTGCGCAAAGTTTTAGCAGTCATAATTAATATTGCAGATTAGTAAAATATGAAAAAATCGAAAAGCCCTAACTTAAAGAGTCTAGCTTTCACTTTGTTTTGTCGCTTATCAAGTAATACAAAAGTAGGTACCCATGTACGCTGTCCATTTTATTTAATCGATTTTGCACAGATTCTTCTTGAATATGAAATGAAAGAAACGAAGGAATGCCGTAGTATAACGACAGTAACTTATGTCCGATTACATTACGAACCGTTTGGTTAAAACAGAAGAAAATAACCTAACTAAACATAATTTTTCAACCTAATATTACATAAAGACCATGGAGAACGGCTGTTCTCCATGCCAAGTACTTATCTATTTAAATAAAAGATATTGTTTGAAAATAAGTAATTACGCTAAATAACAGATATCTACTTAAATAATTGAATTATTTAAGTAAACAAAGTGCCAATGGCATTACATAATTGTACAAACAAAATTATTAGTAGGTACCTAGATATACTGGATGATCAGCGCCGGCCTCGCCACGATAAGAGCTTACCAGCAGTGCCAACATAAATTAAAGAGTAGGAGGCAACCTAAACTGTTACCAGTAGATTAGATTTTTTTCAAAAGGATACCTTGGCATTCTTGATCTTTAAAAGCATACGAAGTCTAATTTTTATTATTCATAGGCATATACTTATAAAAATAAAGCTTATATTTGTTTAAATACGTGTCAAAATGAGTAGAACAATTGGCTTTTATAGAGCCGGCTATTATTCATTTTGAAAAGAATAATAAGTTATGTTCGCCGAACCCGAAGACATAGTTATAAGCATGCAAGTATAAGTATAAGCAACCAGCCCAAGTTAAGTCGGGATCGACCGATTTCATAGAATCACCGTCCTCGCCACCTGACGGCGACAAAAGGTCCCTTCTGAGAAGGCGGCCATTGTCTCGGCATCCATTGTTGCCGATTCTCACAAATCGCCTATTGCCCGGATGTCCATTGTTCCTGGAACAATGACCGCATCGCAGCTGCAAAGCGCAGCTGCGATCAATGATACCGCCGAGGAGGCGATAGACACCGCCCCCTCTCAGTCCCCCGCACCCCTATTTTCACCGGCGGAGGGTACTTTATTCTTCCAGCTCTCGTCCGACGATGACTTCACCGCAAGACAGCCGCTCCTCTAGCTCCAGAGAGCTAGCTCCCAAGCTGCTACAAAGCAGCAAAAGAAACACCTATTCCACCGTCTTTGATCATTAAAGAAAAAGGGAAAAGGACCAACGTGTCTTGCCCGTAAGGTCAATTACACATCGGTAAAAGTTTTCACAAAGGGGATCAAGGTCCGAGTTCCCACGGCCTATGACTATAGGGAACTTACCAAACTCCTGAACGGAAATCACATTTCTTTGCACACTCTGCCATCTTCAATGCCGCTATGAGCAATAACACAGTCATTGGCATTTCTAAACTCGGCAAACATCTAGTCGAGCCCTCCAGCTATCGCCCTATCTGTCTTCTCAATGCTATTGGGAATATTTACGAGCGGATCATCTATAACAGACTCAAAACCTGTGCTGAGGTTAAGAGACTCATTCCTGCCAAGCAGTTTGGTTTTAGAACCAAGCACTCCTGTGTCCAAAAAGTCCACCGCATCGCCGAGTATATTAGCATTGGTTTCCAACGCAATTATGATCGGGCGTATTATTCTTCCATGGAGCGAAAGCATTCGAAGAAGTCTGGCACAAGCTGTACAAATTCGGTGTGCCGTCCGGTTTATCACTATCGTATAAAGGGGAACTATCCTCCTCCCACCCTATCCGACCCGGGGTCCCCCAAGGCTCCGTGCACCCTCCCCCCCTTTTGTTCATGCTGTACGCCAGCGATATTTCCGAAAATAGTAAGACCATTTACTACACGGGTCGCAACCCCGATTGTTTACCCAATCTGCCACCACCATCATAGGCAAGTGATGTCGCAAACAATCAAGGTCAATCCCAGCAATAGCCAGGCCTTTCTCTTCTGAAGACGCATCTCCGGCCCCAACCGGACCCTCAATCAGATCGAAAAATTCAATCGCCCCATCTCCTGCGATGACAAGGCCAAATAAGTGGGTGTTATACTAGACAAGGATCTCATTTTCGGTGAACATTTTTTTAATTTAATTAAAAAAAAAAGAGTGAAATAGAACAAACATTTATTGACAGAAAGTATTTACATTATTTACAATATATACATTCTTAACAAGATAAATAAAATAAAAACTATAATATTAAAATATTGCGTCAAAAAATTCATCCTCATCGCCGTCAACTGGGAGTGTACCCAAGAGACTGGCGGCATTGCCACGTTGGATGGCAATGCTTAGCTTTTGACCAAAATAAAAGCCAGCCTTTGGGTCACAGGAAGTGTCAACAAGCCGCTTGGATATTTCTTTAAAAAGAAGGTGGGCGCTCGGACCCCACGACCCGAGAGTTTCAACCCCAAACGGCTCAAAAGTATAGTTTCCGATGAGGCTACTATACTTGCGCCGCTTGAGGTTCTCCGCAGCCGCAGCGGCGGAGCCAGCACAGCACGTAGAGCTAGCAAGATGGGATGGTGCAAGAGTGAAAAAAAATTAAAAAAAAAATAATATTTTTTTTTCGAATGGGAAATCATCATATTGCCCACAAATTCCCACCCTTTGTGTCAGACTCTTACTGACTAATACCTCTCTTTCGAACGTCCCGCAACCCCGGCAGATCGGTGAACACATATAGACGGTGCGTTGGCGCGCCACCTATGTTCACTTGTGCCTCTGTCCCATTCTCAAATCACGCAGCAAATTGCCTCTTAAGTGCAAATTGCGCATCTATACAGCGTGCATCCGCCCAATTATGACCTATGCCACAGAAGTGTTCGCACACGATCATCCAGAAATCCAGAATTGTTTTATGCGTAGGGCCTCATGAGTCCCGTGGTGTGCAATCCATTGCACTCTATGGGGCCCCGGTGTGGGCGGGTTTAGTGGCGCGCCGAGGCGCCCGGTACCTGCCCGAGAGGGCCATGGCCATAAGGCTCATCAGGGGGTACCGCACGATCAACCGCGAGGCGGCGGGCCTCCTCGCCGGATTGCCACCGTGGGATCTGGAGGCGGGGGACCTCGCGTACCTGTATGAGTGGCGCGCGACGGCCCAACGCTTGGGCGAACCTCCGCCAAATCGCGGCTTGGCGGACGGAGCTCCGGCGTGATCTCATGGCGGAATGGAAAGAGCGGCTGTTGCAACCCAGCGGGGCTGCGGACGGTGGGCTATGGGTGGCTCGCCGTCCGGCAAGGACCAGACCCGGGTCAACGGCGCGTTCGTGTTCCACGCGCGCCTCAAAGTCAATGTCAGCGTCGTTGACGGGGCCCTCCCCCAGGCCCATAGCCTGCCGGGGCTGAGGGACGTTCGAAAGAGATACCGCGCCCCCGGAATACAAAGGGCTGAGGAAGGATCATGGATGGGTTTTAGTCAGTAAGAGTCTGACACTCCCACCCGCCCCCCTTCCCACCCACGGCGGGAGGGGTCATTTGATGATTTCCCATCCGTCTCTTTCTTTGATGATTTCCCTCCTTTTTTTTCCCAAAAAAAGGAATCCCGTGGTACCTTAGAAACAAGAATCTTCACTTCAATCTCAAACTGCCTACTAAAAAGCAGTTCATGAAACGCACTTCAAAGCGCTACATCGACTCTGCTGAAAAGTACCGAACCTCCTGATCATATCGGTTTCCCATTAGGCTGCCTTTCAGATCAACTCGATTTGCCGTTCGCGGCATACTCTCACATTCCCTGACGATGAAATCAGGGTTCCTCCAAGTGACTAATAGGGAAACCAGTACAGTACACAAACACAGACCGTCGTTATATCGTCCTTGCCGCCGAGGCCCGTCGCGACGTTCCCGTCCATGTCCTCCCCGGCCCGTGCTCAAAGAGCTGTATCTTTGAGTGCGCGCTGAGCCTGTAGCATAAAAAGTCCCGTACTTATACTTGCTATGATCTAGCTAGTCCCTAGATCATAGGTAGTCCCTAGTTGGCCTCCCCAGTGACGCCCTAAGCCGAGGTTTGTTCCCAACTAGGGTGAGCCCGTAGCGCGCTGTCACCTAAATTTAATTTTAGTTTAAAGGTGCTCGTGGCTAAGTAACAGCCGCATGGGTCAATCGATCAAAAGGTAAGCTACGCTTGGCGCGGTCGGTCCGTGGATGGGTGACTATCTATGTCATAACGTGACCCCTCCGTGCCTTGGAAAGCACGTTAAGCTTGTTGTTGTTGGTCCCGGCTGTCATTTGTAGATCTTTGACAGTCGTTACGGGTAGCCAGAAAGAGTGACAACCTGTCTTACCAAGGGGTATTGTGTTACCCAGTAAACTGGGTTGTTGAAGTCATATATTCAGTCATTCCACGCAAAACACTGGTACTCAGCTGCATCCGGTTAGACTGGAAACCGACCCCAACATAGTTGGGAAAAGGCTAGGCAGATGATGAAATTAGGACCTCGCCACATTGTCCAGTTAAGCATGTCGAATGCTGTTAGAAGCACAAAAAGGCATTGTAATAGTAGAACAATTTTTTTTAGCGCAGCTGTAACTCGAATTTGAAATCCTAATCTCTATAGTACCTCGTTTTTGTTGGGCCTCAGGTATGACAAACTTTTTTCATTTTATGACAGAATACAACATAAGAAGTCACTTTCCACCACCTTCACCTTTGCCTCTTCCTATTCTTGCTATCTATGCCACCGTCAGCGTTGCCACGGCCCCACTAACTTTCAGCACACGTTAATCCCAATACAATAGCTACTCCTCTCGCTGCAGAGAGGCTCTGACCATGATGGATTTTCAATTTCAAAACAACTTTTTATATGTTTTTTATATATATGTTCTGTATTTAGTTCCATATTCATAAACCCCTAACACACAAAAAAGATACACTTAATAAGTAAAAGTACAAAGCATAACGAGTAAACTAAAGATTTTCCCTAATATCAAGATTATTATCTGTACCAAAATAGTAAATGTACACAAACACCTGTTAGAGCGATCTCGCTAATAAGATCGAGATATAAAGGTGTGATGTTTATCGTTTTCAGGCTTTCAGTCGTGCCTCGGTCGTCGGGCGCGCTCCACGGTTTTCAGGAATTGTGGAAAAGCGCGCGAATTTTCCGCCAACGTAACATATAAAAAGTTGACTGTTCTTGTGAAAAGTGAACTAATTCGTAGTTTAAAATTAGTAATGATAAGACAAAAATCTAAATTGGTGTTAGATGAAAAGCTATAACATTTTGCAAATTAAACACAGAATTAATTAGTAGTTACTTCTTTATTTAAGGGTAATTGATTAATTTCTATTTTATGTTTATTATCATTTTAATAGGGTTACAATATCGATACAGAATATTACATAATTTCCTTACATTTTTACTGATTACACAAAAAAAGAAACTTAGAAGTCGGTGAAAAACTTTTACCGGTCGGATAACCTCTCTTGGAAAATGAATTTTCGTTGAAGAATCAGTTTTAAACAAGAGCGCTTATTATAAGTAAAAAAAAATAAGAGAAGCAATCAATGAAATAATTGTTTTTACCCACAAAATAACGAAGAACAACCAGAAGATTTTTCGGAACGTTGAGAACTTAATTCCGAATAAATATTTACAATAATGATATTAAACCGCATGTAATCTAAAATGAGAGTAAAAACTTTACTTGTTGTTAGAATAAATAATACATCAAAAGGAAGCAGAAGAGAATAAAAATGAAAGGTGAGTAACAAAAACAAACAAAAGTTTATCTTTATTTATTCTTAAGGGATCTTGACCGATCAAACAGGCTGGTCTTCTGTACCACATGGAGTATACCAATAATACTTATAGTCCTACACGTTATGTTATACATGCATAAGACATTAACAAAAACCTCTTATCCTGATATTTTATGAGGTTAGTTGGGTTCAATTTTGTTTTTAAACAAACATATTTGGCAAACAAAAAGTGGTGCAAAAAGTAGCCGATATTCTAGGCTCACATTATAACCTATATTAGTTTCTATTTTTTTTTCGCCTGCTATCAAAGGTAATTGATGAATTAAATACCGATAGAAGTTTTTATTTTCATTAATCCGCGCTGTAGTTTTAAAATACATTATAAAAATTTTATTTTTAAAATTAACGCATGCAGCGTTAATTTTATTGCGTGTTAAAAATGAAAAAAAAAACACCTTTTTAAGAATCGGAAATCTTCAAATGCCTCCCTTCTGTTGTAGGTGGATCGGGTGGAAGTGACAGACTCTTACTGACTAAGCCATCCATTCCATGTCCTTTCCTTTCGTCGCGATAACACTTTCGAAAAATCCCGCACCCACGGCAGGTATAATAACCGCCTAAAATGTCATATTTTTACGCAGCAATAGATTGGTAAATAGAATAATTTCCTTTTGAAACAAGCTTTTAAAGTACTTTGAATATAAGTATAATATATTACGCAATACAATTTATAAAGCTGCAAAACATTTTAAACAATTCGAGCTTTTAAGATCAGAGAGTGTACCCACCTGGTTACCTACTCTCGAATGATAAATCAATTTTGGAGCCAGTTTAAAGGTTCGCAGAAAATATAATATATTTTTTTTAGAATATGAAAATACATTAAAACGTTCTTACAAAAAATAAATTGATGCTTTCATTTTTATATATTTTGGGGTGGAAATGTTTTATTTTTGTATTGAAGGTTTTGCTTCTAAGTATACCTTAATGACAAATGACAAAAATAAGTAATTGAAGTTATGATCCTTACTTATATGAAGCGACCAAATAGCTCGGGAAGCAGCAATTAAAATAAAGTATAAGTACATATTTTCATAGGTTTCGATGACATCAAATACATACGCACATTGTATATTGGCAGTATGACGATAGCCCTTTTTTAAAAGATTCGAATATATAAATGATTTACATATTCATTTATGTTTTCCTTATCCGCTAGGTAGCTAGGACTATTCAGGTTGGACCAATTTTTTATTGTTATACATACACACTTGCCTAAGTATGATATGATTCACACTTATTTTATATTTTAGTCATCGTTGTACGTCAATTTAATATTTCCATGGATAAATCAATGCGGATAATGGCTTCGAATATGTAAGTAGAGTTCTCTTTAACGCCTTTCACGAACCGATTGGGCAGTACCAAACCTGACAAGTAAATTGATATACCTATTTTTTAGTAAATGTTGCATATCGCTGAAGACAAGTATGAGTGAAAAAAGTGGATTAAAATATATATCTGAAATCAACCTATAAACCTAACAAAAGCAAGCATAGCAGTAATTCATTTTCATTTCATTTAAGTAGCAGTAGCAGTGGGGCAGTCTGTATAGATAATAATGAAGCAAAACAATGTAATATTTAATAGTTACGAAAGAGCCTAGCATTTTAAATGTTATTTTAATAAATAAATAACGCAATAAAGTTTTAAATTTATGACAATTTAGTTGATGAAATTAATCGAATTTTACGATAAACTATTTGATATATTTTGTAAACACTCTACAAGACTCGATAATTGCCTCGTGCGAAAATCAAGTAACTTTCCCTTTGATTTATTGTTCAAAGGACTCTGTACTCGATCGTGTATTCGAATTGATTTCTATCATTCAATCAGATTAGTGACGTAACGTGCTGAAAGTTGTTTTATGCAATCGCTCTGAAGTTCCATTTGACTTAATTAATTTCGTGCGATGCGGTCGAGCCTGACTTGAAAATTTTGTCGCCAATAGAGCTTAGTATAAGTAGTATAATATAATAACCTACTAATATTTTAAATGCGAAAGTTTGTGTGATGTTTGCATGTTTGTTACTCGTTCACGTAAAAACTCCTGAAAAGATTTGAATGAAATTTGGTACACACATACCGTCTTATGCATAATAAAGCCATTCGCCTAATAAACTTATTTTAACTATCAAACTGTTTTGTCCTTATCTGTCAAGTTAAAATGAAGTTTAACAGAACGGAACAAGTTCGATGGCCAGAAGAACACGAATGGCTTTATTATGAACTAGCTTCTGCCAGCGACTTTGTCCGCGTGGAATAATGGTGCTCCGCTCCTATTGGTCTTAGCGTGATGATATATAGCCTATAGCCTTGATTTCTGTGTAGCTTTAACGGAAGCTTAAAAAATGGAGTAACTTCTCCCGTTTTCCCAACATTTCCCTCCACTGCTCTGCTCCTATTGATTGTAGCGTGATGAATAATTGTACCAAGTTTCGTTAAAATCCTTCGAGTAGTTTTTGTTTCTATAACGTTTATACAGACAGACAAAAATTTTACTGATTGTATTTTTGGCATCAGTATCGATCCCTAATCACCCCCTGATAGTTATTTTGGAAATATATTTCATGTACAGAATTGACCTCTCTACAGATTTATTATAAGTATAGAAGAAGAAGATAAGAGGGATAGTTTATAACCTGGATTAACACAAAGGATAATTTTATTTGGATGCCCGAAGTAGTTCCCCCAGGATGAAAGTACTTCTCTCGGGAAACAGCTAGCAAATAATAATATTAGTACCTCCTCTATTATCCGTATAGTTTGCATGTGTTTGTATGCTCTAAAAGGTTTCACGAAATCTTTTATTTAATTTAAATATTATTCGGGTGCTTTCCCGGTTCCTGAACCTGCAAACAACACAGTGGACTGCAGGATCAATAGAGAGTTGAAGATAAAGTTCATAATCACGACATAGTATAAAACAAAGTCGCTTTCTCTATCCCTATATCCCTATGTATGCTTAAATCTTTAAAACTACGCAACGGATTTTGATGCGGTTTTTTTAATAGATAGAGTGATTAATGAGGAAGGTTTTAGTATATAATTTGTCCAGTTTTTGTATCCATTAGCTAAAATATCGCAGGCGAAGCCGCTGGCTAGTAGTATAATAGCTAGTAATATAATATTACAAAACTAACGAACTAAGGCGCGCCTGTTTTTTCCCGAATTTGGTTTGATACTGCTACGTGCCTAGATTTGATGTGTGCGGGAATACCAATCAGTTCGCAAGTGCGCAAAAGGAACTGCATCAAACCTTTGACTGCATTAAATAGACATGTCAGTAGAAATAAATGAAGTGCTATTTTCTCGTAATGTGGCACATCGTAATCAAGGCAGAGTTGAATACTAAGAAACGAGCTAATTACGAGTAGTAAGTCTTGTATACTCCGTCTTGCTTTAACTGGGTCTTATCTTTTTGGTGTACTTTGATTGGCTGGAAAGGAAACTTAATAAATTAATTAGAATAGGTATATTTGTCGTTTGCCATTATCACTATATTCAATATGGCTGCTTGGAGAAGTTTTATCGCACTTAATATTCTGATTTGAGAAACAACAAATAGCTTTGCGGAAAAACATACCTATTATAAGTAAGTATAAAACAATAAATATGAATAGTTACTTTATTGTGATATGTTAAACTCTTGTTGGTACATACTATACATATTCAAGTTGGGCTATT
Source organism: Pyrrhia umbra (assembly GCA_963891755.1). Taxonomy (NCBI): domain Eukaryota; kingdom Metazoa; phylum Arthropoda; class Insecta; order Lepidoptera; family Noctuidae; genus Pyrrhia; species Pyrrhia umbra. Next base: position 6,453,877 of record OY982930.1, read on the forward strand.
TTCAGTATAGTGTTAATTAGAGGTAAGTAAATGATTGTTACGAAGGTCGGTAAGTATAATTCCTGTAAATTGGTCTGTCATGAACAAAATGTTTGTATAAAACATTGACATCTCAGGTAGGTGTTAATAAAATACCATAAATAGACGACTTTAGGAGGATATTGTGAGCTGTTCACGTCCAACAAATGAAATAGGTATTATGTAGATGAAAAATACATAAAAAATACTAAATCGGTGCATAAAATAAACTGAATTGATCCTAAAAAAGGAAATCAAATGCAGGTTCTTTTCGATTATGTGTACCTACCTATCTATGCCGATTCAATATGTAGCGATACCTATTTCAAGGGGTAACGTTTGTTGACTTTACCTACCGAAATTGAATTCCTTTGCCGCTGATATATTTAGAACGAAAAAGTTGAAAAAATCTTGAGCTTCTATGTAATTTATCAACAGGTCAGACGCGGCAGAAAGGTTAGAAGTTTCAGAATTGTTGATATCAAAATTAATGAAAGCTATACATATTTATCACGGTAAGCAAAGGTTAAATCCTTGTGATTTAATGTGGATGACATTTAGTTTGAACCTTCAGTTTATAGCATAGCCTAAGTTTACTTTAGATTTTGTGACCTTCGTTAGATCAAAGGAGCATGGGCACTTGTAACGATTCAATTATGGTTTAACGCATATAGGTCGAATCAATTCTATGAAAGGAACCCTCATGACGTATATGGGTGAAAACTTTACAGTATCACAAATCCATGTAAAAGCAATGCATATAAAAGATATTACCTATGTGTTTTAATTCATTTGAGTACCCTCCAAAGCATTATGGAAATTAAAAAAAGAAAACGAATTTTAGAAACGCGAAGAAGAGGCGCGGCAGCTTACATTAAAATGATCGAATGCGTCTATATGTACGACTGGATCAGGAAGTTGGTCAGATAATGATTTTGGTTTTTTTCATTTGTTAGGGACAAAAAACAGTTACATGCCAGAGCTTAACTAAAGAATTATAAATTAACACTTAAATATACATTGATACATAATCTATTTCTACTTATGTTGTCATACATGTAACCCACACCATTGTCCACGAATTGGCATAAAAAGTTAAAAGAAAACAGACATCAATAAATGTGCATCATGAAGGAACTGTTAGGGAATAAAAGAATATACTTGAGCAGTTAGCAACTCTATTGCTCTTGCCTTAATGAATGTCGGTTTAGGGGGCTATACTATTACAATGACACAGAAGAAAGGAGATTACTCAACGATTGTTTTTACATGTGACAGAAACTGTCCGCAGTCTGAATTTTATCCTTATGAGACATCTCTAATGGCATGATGGGCAACCTCTCATATTTCAGAGTATCTTTGTCACATTTACACGTGCCTACAAGAAGGGAGGTAATAGAATGCATTAGAACCAAACAGAACATCACCATAATGCTCCAATGCTAGTAACAATAGCAACACAAAATTCTTGCTGATGAACAATATACTCTATGGCTGTCGTCAAAGAGTCATAATTACATTATTTCAATTGGTGTGTTTCAACGGCAATGAGTGGAAAGCGAAACGATGTATCTGCACTTCATCTGCTGACCTAGTATTAAGTGGCCATACACTGTGCTCACGATACCGGTAAATACTGTAAATACATTATCAATCATCTGGCATCGTTCGTACAGAGCACTGAAACTACATATTGTTTCCAAAATAGGACTTCGTTACATTGTTAGGGTTCCGTAGTCCGACAAGGAACCCTTATAGTTTCACCTTGTCCGTCTGTTTGTCTTCTTGGTACTAGAAAGCTGAATATGAAAAATATTTTTTTAGGGTAGCTCCAATACAGGTACCTAAAGTGGTATTTTTTTTTTGTTTAACCTATTTTAGCTATCAAACCGTTTTGTCCTTATGTGTCAAGTCAAAATTTTGTTTGACAGAAAGAGACAAAATAGTTTGATAGGTAAAGAAGGCGTATAAGACGAATGGCGTTATCTATACTTCTATACTAATATTATAAAGAGGAATGAATTGTTTGTTTGTAGGGTTTTAACTCAAAAACTACTGGACCGATTTTAAAAATTCTTTCACCCTGAGAAAGCTGCATCTTTACGAAGTGTCATAGGCTATATTTATTTCTAGAAATAATTAGGGATCCCTACTAAAACTTGAATAATGTAACCCATGGTGTAAAAAAAAACCGGCCAAGTGCGAGTCGGACTCGCGCACCGAGGGTTCCGACCATTGCAAAGAAAAAATACGCAATAAAGTCGCAATTATCTTGTTTTTTCCGACCGCATAATTAAGTTTGTTTTTAGAGGAAAATTGCTGATTACTTAAAAACTACCTGCTAGATCTCGTTCAAACCAATTTTCAATGGAAGTTTGCATGGTAATCTACATCATATATTTTTTTTAGTTTTATCATTCTCTTATTTTAGAAGTTACAGGGGGGGGGGACACAATTTTTACCACTTTGGAAGTGCCTCTCGCGCAAACTATTCAGTTTAGAAAAAAATGATATTAGAAACCTCAATATAATTTTTGAAGACCTATCCATAGATACCCCACACGTATGGGTTTGACGAAAAAAAAATTTTTGAGTTTCAGTTCTAAGTATGGGGACCCCCAAAATTTATTGCTTTTTTTCTATTTTTGTGTCAAAATCTAAAAGCGGTTCACAGAATACATCTACGTGCCAAATTTCAACAGAATTGTTCTTATAGTTTCTGAAAAAAATGGCTGTGACATACGGACGGACAGACAGACAGACAGACAGACAGACAGACAGACAGACATGACGAATCTATAAGGATTCCGTTTTTGCCATTTGGCTACGGAACCCTAAAAATGACCACGCGGGCGAAGCCGCGGGCGGAAAGCTAGTAATGAATAAAATGGTTTGGACGTTTATGTGAATTAAAGGAAATAAGAGAAATATTATTATAAATAGATCAGATCGTGAAACGGAAGAACTGTCATTCAAGATCTGTCAAAAATGGAGGATAAAATTGAAAAATATTGCTATTATTTTATGCTTTTCGTCTTAATATTTATGATATATGTTTACTTAATTATTATATCTATGTATTGATAACATAAAACATATTAAATGTTCTTATTACTGATATCATGTTTTGTGATTTTCGTAAAAGTATAAAGTACTTCTGCTCGCGACTTCATCCGCGTGGAATAGTGGTGCTCCGCTCATATTGGTCTTAGCATGATGATATATAGCCTATAGCCTTCCTCGATAAATGGACTATCTAACACTGAAAGAATTTTTAAAATCGGTCCAGTAGTTTTTGAATTAAAACCCTACAAACAAAGAAACAAATCTTTCTTCTTTATAATATTAGTATAGATAAATGCTAAATCGTAAAAATAAATCGTTCTGGATTTTGTTCTACTGTTAAATCGATAACGTAATTAAAACACACAAGCTTCAAACTTGGAGCAAGATAGCCGGCCAAGTGTGCGCCAGACTCGTGCACCAAACTTTCTGAACTTAAAAAATATACAAAATACACTTCAATACAGTTTGTATTTTGTAACTTCCGATGGCATAATTAAGTTTGTTTGTAAAGGAAAATTGCTAATTACTTCAAAACTAAGAGTCATAGTTTTATTTTCGATTTTAATTCAAAACTTAAAGATTATAAATCAACTTATTAGAATATGCAGATCAAGCCCTTTCATATGATATCTCACATAGCGTAGTAACAACCACTCCTTTTTGTTCTTGCCCAATTTCAGGATTTTAGGTCAATGAAGTACCCTATAGGTTTTAATTCTTTTGCTATGATAGACAGACAGACGGACTGATATCGAAGTGATTTGAACTTATTTCGAATAGAGCTGTTTTAGTGATTTTAGTATTACTAAAACAATAACCTTGTAATAGTATTTTATTCTTTCTTTTCTTGCAATTGAAAAGAGCGGTATGCGGCTGACATAAATAGGTCAAAATGTCGCCACATCTAAAATATAATGCAGGCAGTAATCGGGTTAGCATTGTTTTCCGCTTGGTCCTGTAAAAAGCGTTTTAAATTGTAATGTAAATTCAATGTATATTATTATATACATTTATAACGAAATTATATTAAATCTACCATTTACACATACAATTATAATAAAATCTACCATATACTTAATGCCTATTCAGCGTCAAATTAAAACATGAAAAGCAATCATAAAAATAAAAAAAAAACCGGCCAAGTGCGTGTCGGGCCACGCGCAGTAGGGTTCCGTAGTAGGAGTTAGTTAGTCGACTATAGCTCTGTAACCGGTTAAGCCTACTTAGCCGTGATAGTTTTCCTTGTAATTTCATTACATGTACTATGTCTGTGATTTTTTTCACATTTCTAGGTATAGCCATTCAAAAGTTAGAGGGGGGGGGGTAACTCGTATCGAACAAAAAAATTCACTTAAAATCTAGATATTTCGCAAATGGCTCGCTTAACTGAAAAATGGTCTTCACACACCCATAATATTTTTGAAAGACCTATCTAACGATACCCCACACGAAGGGGTACGCGAGAAAAAAATATTCATCCCTACTTTACATGTTTGGGAGCTACCCTAAAAAAAAATATTTTTCAAAATTTTATTTTACCACTTTCTCGGCGTGATCAATATACATATTCATACCAAATTTCAGCTTTCTAATAACAAAAACCACGGAGCTATGCCGCGGACAGACAGACAGACAGACAGACAGACAGACAGACAGACAGACAGACGGACAGAGCGAAACTATAAGGGTTCCTTGTCGGACTACGGAACCCTAAAAAATGTCTCATGGTCCATTTTTTTGTGGATGATTGAACTATGAAATTTAAATAGTAGGTGTATTTAGATTTTGCAAAGAATAACTTATAATTACTTGTATTTATTAAAAAGTCAAGAACAGACATGAGGATAAATATTTCCTTATAAAGTTAAATTTTGGGATAAACAATGAGACAGTGACTTTTGTGTTTTGTTGCCAGGATTCCCAGAGGCTTTGGTCCTGCTCAGCGCGGTGACGGTAGTAACACCAGGGTTCCAGTTCCGCAGTAGAAACGCTTCGGACACCTCGGTCAGCAAGCCTTGTTCTCTCGGAGAATACTCAGGGCGAGCCCAGTGCGTGCAATTGCAGGATAGTCTTACCTGCAAGAATGGCTTCGCTAGCTTCTGGATCCGAGGGATAAAGTGAGTAATTGATTCATGAAACCGACAATTTAGTGGAAATTACTGCTGAGCATGAAATCCTGGTTTTTGGGGTTTACCTTCAGGACTTTCTCAATAGAAGATTGGAATCAGAATTTGCGTGATGTATCGTTTATGCCTCTATCACGTGATTTTTACAACATAAATTATGAAATTCGGATATGCTATGACTAGACACCCCGGTCCTATTATGCAAAACTAGTGTAACGATACGTTTAATATAAAATTAGAATGGGATTGATATTCATCATATTGAGACGGTGTAAGAAGATGTTTTGACTAAGTAATATATGTTATTCTGGATTTCACATTACTGTAAAGTTCGTACAGCGCCATTCAAGGTCAGTTCTATTATTGATTTGTGCCTACTTTATCTATGTTGCGAGCATCCGCTATTAAGGCTGCGTCATGCGTCCATAGCTTGTACCGATGAGGATAATACTCAATTTGCCTGCCTAACCTTTAGGTATATGAAGCATTTTCATTAGTTAATTTCATCATCCCACGTTCGCAGTTTAACTGTATAATAAAATATAACACTTATTTACATGATAATATGCTGCAGTGACGATCAAAATCATGTGCATTTATAAATTGAATGATGAATGGATGATGATGATGTTTTTAAAAATGTACGATAAGTGGGCTACGCCTTTCAGTGTTTCAGGTTCGCGAGAGAAAATAAATTAACACCTATACAATAAACGCTCTGTTTAAATGTATGTTATTAATTAAAACAGTTTAGCTATAATCGTAAGTTCTAGAAATCATAGTACTGGATTCCTTGTAACGCTTACAACTAACCGTGAATTGTGTCAAATCCATGTTTTCTATAAAAAGAGGTCAATCGATACCTGTGACAATAAAAGTAACCCTTTAACCCTGTATTGTATAAGCGTGGTGGTTTACTTGCTGGGCCTAGCATAAACTACTTTTGTGCAAATATTCGTAACGAAATCGGTTTGTGATAAGTAGTAAAATTATATTATTGTACAAACGCAAAATTGATGTTTAAAACAGAAAAATAACAATTCCGCACTGAAAGATCTCATAGTAGGTATCGTACTAATATTATAAATGCTAAAGTTTAAGAAGAATTTGTGTGTATCTGTGTTTAATTTTTTGTCTTACTTTTTTACGCGAAAAAACTACTGTATAGATTTGGGTGCATTTTGATAATTTTATAACATAAGATTCCATAAGATTTTATCCGGAAGGGTAAATAAAAAAAAATCGCATATGATAATGTGACAAACGAACTGAAACGTAGTTTTTTTTACGTTTTCTTCGTTAAGTAACTTACGCTTTAATACTACTTAAATGCGCTACTTAACACTTTGGTTTGTACAATAAATATAGTTATTTACATACCATTTATAATTGACTATTCAGCATTCGGATATTAAACTGTTATGGTAAGTAGATTGTACATAAATAAGAACTTTACACAGAAATTTACAATCGTTTTAATAATTATGTAAACATTAATTAGGAAAACTGGTGACTGTGTTCTGTAGGGTGGCAATTGTTTATTCATTTACACAAGAAAATTCTCAGAATAAATTTTACCTATTTTGTTTGTTCAATGTTTCAGAAGACAGTGTGTTTGTGGTTACCTTTTACATCAGAGATTTTACGTGTCTGTATGAAGTGTTGAAGGTACTTATGGAGAATTTAATTGTGAACTGGCTGTTTCTTAAGATAACAAAAAAATAAGAAATCTACTTCACTGTATGTCAGTTATCCTTTATTATTGTTCTGATATTTTTTTTAGAATTGTGCCAAATTTCACAAAAAAATGGTAAGAATTGAGGATTAAATTTTCATTTATCTCATTGAAAGTCTTATTCATTGAAAGTTAACTATCCTTTCCACTTTTCCTTTCTAGTAACTTACCCATAAAATGGATGTACACATACATACATAGTATGTAATAAACCTAGCCAAATAAAACTTTGACGTCAAGGCACCCTATTCATCTATTTAATGACGTAGGTGAGAGCCGTCGGAACATGTGACGTCATGAAACTTACAGTTCGTCGGTAAGCTCGTGAACGGGTGCCGTCAGTTGGGGCTGGTCATCTCCAAATCGCCATGTTACAGCATTAAGAATTTTACATTGTTCTCACATATTTTGGAATAATTAAATACCTATTGTAAAAACAGCTATTGTAAACATGTTTAAAAGAGTAACCATGGAGTTTCTTGCCCGTTCTTCTCCATAGGAATCTACGCTTTGGAACGGGCAAATAGCTTCAATTAATATTCCATTATGACTAACTGACAGACTCATTATTCTTTGACAATTCAAAAGTGCCTGTAAATGGTCTAATTGAAATAAATGATTTGAATTTTGAATTTTGAACGTAGTTCTTTTTACCTCTACTTGATATCGAACAGCCGAGCGTCGTCATTTGGTTGACTATACCTATCTACTATCATTTTTAAAAGCCTATCTTGCTGACCCACTGACCACTGACGAGTTATTGAACGATAGATATAAATGATATAATCGGATATTTCAATAAATGTTAGTAATTATAGAATGACCTGCGGATTTTGATGTGGCTGTAGTCACACAAATGAACAAGGGTCTGTTAATTATTGTTAAAATATAAACCATCAAACACAACACTTTTTAATCCGTAGTATTAAAAAAATGGGCGAGGGCCCATACGACAAGAAGGCAAGCAAGTTTACATATTTGCAGTTAGTAAGATGTAAACTGGCTTGCTATAAAAATAACTGCAAAGCTCTTTAACAAAAAATAAAAGGTTTTGACACGACGCGGCGACGGCGACGCCTATTAATCTTGCAATTTACATGAACTTGAAAAAAAAAACCATTAATTTGATACCATTGTGAACTTGCGAGTTTCTACGTAACTTTTTAATAAACCCTTGGAGTTTTAAAAATAATTAATTAAATAAAGTCTCAGTTAGAAAATAAGTTGTACACTTAGGTTTTTGTGGTTCAGTACACTTTAGTAATTATATATCACGTTACTGACAAATGGAGTCGAGTATAACTTATCACAATATTACGTAATTTTTTAATAGGGACCTGAGACAAGATTGAGTGAGCGAAATGAGAGTTGTGCTTAAATGCAGGAATATATTTTTGAGGATGAATTTGCTATTTTGTAATAAGCGTCAGCGCCTACTCTGCCTGTATCTTTACGCATTAATTACCACGTTTATAAAAACGTTATGTAGATATGGCCAACAATTTACGAAATTGTAATCTACCCAGGTTTTTTAAGCCGGTCAAGTGTGTGACGACTCACGCCCGCAGTGGGTTCCGAAGAACATTTTAATTGGTCGACTATAGCTCGGTGTCCGGTAAAGCTTACTTAGTTGGGATATCCCATATGATAACGCAATAACAGATTTCTAATACTATTCTGAGCTAAGTCGCGAACAGACAAGCGAACAAGGTAAAATTATAACAGTTTCTTGATGACTTCAGAATGCTAAAAATGTAAAAGCAAGTGCAACAGTAACATTATAACAAGAAATTGAGACTTAATAGGACATTTTAATGATTTGTAAATAATTTCAAAAATCATAAATCATTTGGCGAAGTTAAAATTGGCGTGGCACGGTTAGTCTATCTATGAGATAACATTTTTTTCATGTCGAGAGATATGGCTGGGCAAATGAAGAAGATGCAGTTGGCCAAGACGATATTTTTAACACTTTAACAAATATCTAGTGCTATATCATGATGTTCTTGGTAAAGCTTAACTTTCTATGTAATTTTGTTTCAACTTTGCAATTGCATTGCCAACAAAACTTGGTAGCTAACTTTTTGAGTTTATGGAATAGTGACTAATGAAAGGTTGTCGAGAAAATACTTTTGTGTCGGTATATTACCGGTAAAGTATATAATTCTAATCTTTGTATAGATACCTAGCGATTTTATATAATACCGAGCTCGGCTAGGCACTTTATAAAATATTTTTTCTATAGCATCATCATTATATACCTTGCCTAATCGATGTATGCAATGCCTCGAGGTATGGAATGCTCCACCGCCTTGTCCACTGCCTTCCTAAACCATTCACTCGATTCGTCTTTTAAGTTTATAGGAGATCAGGGACTGTACCACCACGTGTTTTTGCAATCACTATTCAAGTTTGAGAGCGTGACACAGCTACTAACGTCGTATAGCTCCGTCTCTTTTTAATAACGAAAATAATCTTATTTTAGGCACGTCATGGTAAGGCCCCAGATAACGACTGTGATATCTTTTTGCAGATCCAAGATGGCACACTTCGGAGTAAAATCGACATAGGTTATCGTTTTCGAGGTTTTTAGGGATAATCCATTAAAAGCAATTAATTTTGATATTTGACCAGCCTTTCTTGGTTACCTTTTTCTGTTACAATAATAAATGTAGGATTTAGTAGATAACTACTGCCCAAGGGTAGGGTATGAAATTTACTTCTTTACACTATAGCTGACAGCTACTACTTCCTACGGACGGTTTATATTATAATTAAGCGGGAGAGTAATATCTATACTCCATGTAATAGATGCCTATTCATTGCGAGCACCACAAATTCAGAATAACTCTGTTGGACCTAGTTAAAATCCAGGATCTCATGTTCTGCAGTAGCGCTTCAATATTTATTATATAAACCTTCTCAGGTTTTCATGAAAAATTCATGTACATGTTGTATGTTTCTAGTCTTACTAATCCTACTATGTATTATTATAAATTCGAAAGTTTGTGAGGATATGTGTGTGTGTTTATACTCATTAACGCAAAAACTACAGAATGTATTTGGATGTTTGGCACACATATAGTTTGAATACTTTAAATTCGGGAGTACGAAGTAAAATCCTCAGTGAGTGAATACGAGTGAAACCGCGAGAAACGGCCAGTAAGATTATACAAGAATACCGCATCAATTAATACCAACTTCAAAACAAAATATGTTTTTGGAAAAATTGACCATTATTCTAACAAAAAAAAACACCTACAGCAAATCCAAGATCTCAAGTAACCTCTATTTGCTTCTCAATAAAGCGATACTGTATACTTTGTTCACAGACGTGACATAACATATCTTCGGTTGGTGGACTGGCCTGGAGAGTGCTTAAACGTTGCACGTCTCCAGTACCACTATCCTGAGCTACAGTTCTTAGAATTCATCAATTCTACCAGTTTGAAGAGCTTTAAAGGACGCTTCAGTGCTGTGAACAAGATTGAGGTTTGTATCTGTTATTCTGGTTCGTATAATAATCTCGTAGTGGTGACCAATGCTCATGCCTTCTCCATGTAAGAAGAGGCTGGTGATGTACTTACATAGGTAGGTACATATTTATATTTAACATGGTAATACGGGTCCTTAGCAAAATAGTCTGAAGGATATTTCGGTAAATCATGATAATATGTCTCATCGAATATCGAGTCGCGTAATGCTCCTGACTATCATTATTATGTGTTAATAGATATACATGTTTATTTGGCAGAATAAAATAAATAATATTTTTTTTTATACGGGTATTTGATTTGTGATAATGAAGATGATACGCTTGGACATATACTTACGCTATATTTAATACTCCATATGTACTATTTAGATGGGCTAAGAAATTAGTAAAAAGGCTGCCATAATAATCGGAACATTATTATCTTCAACAAAGCCTAACTTTCAAGTAAGCTATTAAATAGTTTTGCTAATATTAACCGCTCGAGTTACAGGTAGTTAAGAACTCCTACGCTTTACCTTATAACTAGTTTAACGTGTGTTCTTGTACACTACACATAAAAGAGACAGAAGAATGTAATAGAAAACCCTACTAATACATGTTATAAATGTGAAAGTACTAGAAAATATGGGTTGAAGGCCAACTGAGCGAGAAATTTGGAAAACCCCGCGTTTGTACCACAGTTTTTTGCCGTGTGTACCTACGTAGAAGCTGTATTGTAAGATGTGTGTCTATTTGTAGTTTTACTCGCTTCCTATCCGTAATTTTTTATCACAAGTTGATAAAAATATTTTTGCTGAACATGCATGAATATGATAACAACATCGAACAAGCCTATTACAAGTTTAATATAAAGAGTGTTTACCTTATCGGTGAGATTATCGTTGATTACCTATACCTACTGTTGCTGATAACATTTTCAAGCTTCCGAACTGCACCAGTAATATAACCACAATTTGTTCAGAACTAATTTAAGAAAGGATAATGATTTCATTGGGACAGAAATTAAGTTAAATTTTCGGATAAGCATAGCTATTCAGCTTGGCAATGCAGCCAGCCTCTTGGGTACGCTCCCAGTTGACCGCGATGAGGAGGATTTTTTGATGCTCTGTATTAGTTAGTGTAATATATATAATTATATATTTTTAGCTATAGTAAGTTTTTTTGTTGATATGTAAAATACTTAATAATAAAAAGTTAATTTTTTAGGTGTTTATATGTATAGGCGATTTTTTATTTGTTTTTTGTACGTAGATAGGTAGCTAAAAAGTAAGACACATTCGTAAATTCCTATTGGCTCAAAGTTTCAACACCAGAAAATGTTATAGACGAGAGGAAAATATTAACCGTAAGCCTGAGAAGAGTTGATTCAATTATCCTATACCACATAAAGTCTTTTTGTGCCTTATTCTATCATTTTCCTCTAAGGCATTTTAAATCAACTGCAAGACAATTATAGTTTCATTTTTCAAAAACATTGTTCTAAAATGCGGATTCTAAAAACTCATTTTAAATCACCGGAGGGAACAAAGCAACAGCGACACTTCTATTCATAGTGTGCCACAATTTTTTATCATATTATTTTTGTAACAGTCCGTCAGTTAAAGTGCACTTATAGCACGAAGGACCCCACGATAACCTGGTCTAATAGCTTATTATATGTTACCTGAGCTTTCCATCCCCATTAATCAATCTGGATAAGAACTTTTGTCTAGATTGGTTAAGTGGTTAACCGTGACCGTAACATAGACAGAAAGGGTTAGTTTTGTTTTCGTTAATGGCACATGCAAATTCTTCTTTTCAGAAAAAAGTTTAATCGTTGAGTTCGTGCGAGACAATGGTTCTGTTGGAACACAATTCTCCAAACTACTAGTAAAATAAAATTCACTGACATAGACTTTAGTCCTCTGAATTAAACACAACTTTAGTGTTATTAGATTGGTATTAGGTATTATAAACTCCTTGGAACCGTGCAACTAGAAAACATTAGAAACATCTAGATTGATCTTATCGAAAACGAGGCACAGGTAGTGGGAAGCTTGAAATGGGTCCTTGAGTCATTTCAATTTTGACTACACTGAGCAACTTTCTAGGAAACTGTCTTTCAGCGTTTACCTTTGTTCTTGGAAATTGCTGAACAACATTGTTATGTTTCTATGTTTAAACGTCGTGTAGTAGTTACCCTTTGTATAAACGTTCTGTCAGCGAAAACTTCAGTGGGTTCAAAGAATTATGCAGTTACAAAAATAAATAGTTTTTAATTTAAATAAACGAAAGTTTTGTGTAGGTTAAATGCATTTTAAATTAATAAATCCATCTTATTACTTAATTTTGCGGCATTTAAATGAATCGTTTCAATACCTATTTTTTACGATAAAATAATTGCGTTGTAAATGCATGACGCATAGTTTATTTAAGCTAAGGTAGGAAGGTCAATAGCCGATAAAGAATGTGCGATGTTCTCGCTCAAGTGCGGGGTCAGTAGCTAATGATAACATGTATAGACCTACTTGATTTGTTTTAAATCTTCACTATCTATACAATATTTTAACCAGCCAAGTGCATATCAGTACTCCTGAGATTTTTTTCATATTATATTCAGGAACAGCCATTTAGAAGTTAAAGAATAATCGACTATAACTAAATTAGCACTTTATAATTTACGCAAACAAAACCCCGAATCGGAAAATCGGATTCTTGAAATACTTATAGGTACAACGATATCCCACATGATGCCGGAGCTGCGGGACGTTCGAAAGAGATACCGCGCCCCCGGAATACAAAGGGCTGAGGAAGGAACATGGATGGGTTTTAGTCAGTAAAAGTCTGTATTTTTGGTCTACGGTTGTTGTTTACGTCGAGATAGTAGAAACTGATTCTAAATTTTTTAAAAATCATATAAATCACTATCCATGATCGTTCCTTAAAAGATCATTTACGTATGTGCCGGTTTATGGGCCCAAATTTCGACCACCTAAATTTAGGGGACCTTTTAACGTTTATTTGACCCCTAACAGTTGGTGAAACAGAAACTATCTTCTAACGGGCCCCTAACCATGTTTAGGGGATCCCGTAAACTTAGGGGACGTTGGTGAAAACGGGCATTACACTCTCTTCCGCCCCACCCACGCAATAGGGGTGATGTCATTTGATGATTTCCCTTCCTTCAAAAAATGGGTGTACAAGAAAAACAATCAAGAAACGCTGACTTTGCTGTGGCCAGAAGCTAGTAACGATAAATGATAAATGATATTTATTTTGCAAATGGGTTATAAAATAACACTTTTACACGTCAATTATTTTTTAAAGCTAGATGAGGCCGGTATTTCCTATCTGACTGCCTTGAGAAGAAACACCGAAACAAACTCAAGGGTCAAAGTCTCTTTTAAGGTCCAGACATAATGTAATTATAACGTAATTATAAAATAATTATTAACGAACCTACAACTAGTATAAATGCGAAAGTTTGAGAGAGAATATAGAGAGTATGTTTGTTACTCTTTTACACAAAAACTAATGAATCGATTTGGGTGATGTTTGGTAAACACATAGTTGAGGACCAAGATAACATGGGATACTTTTTTTCTGGGTGCGCCAAGTAATTTCCCTTAGGATGCGGTTGAAACGGCGGCGAATAGCTAGAGCTTTATTATTCGTGTTAGTAGTCAGTTAATGTTATAACTTATGTTACTTTTATTTTAGTAAAAGAATTAGGGTTCTACACAATATAATTAAAACTCTTGAAGTCGTATAACGCGGCGACGCAATAGTGCAAGACTGGTTGTATACATATGTTTGTATGTAGGTACCTACTTAGGTAGGAACGAATATAAAGGAAAAACACAAATTGGACAAAATAAATAGCTCTAGCACTGATGCTTTGCTTTGACGGTGTGCCGTGTGACTCACATACCTACTACCTAACAAACGCTACTTTGACATAACATTTACCTATCTCCTTTGCGAAATGAACCATAATACTAAGCGAATTTGGTTCATTATTAGATTGCAGCCAAAACATAGAAGGCAAGTAGGTATATATAATAATATGAGATGCAGTCGGCAATATAATGGTTTATTTTCTTTTGTTTTTGTTAAAATGAGTTATCGATGAATACAATTCGAATTGGATTACATAGAATTTATATAGGTATCTTTAGTTGTTTCGTCTATATATTACCACTAGCTTTCCGCCCGCGGCTTCGCCCACGCGGTATTTTTTTTTACACCTTGGGTAACATTATTCAAGTTTTAGTAGGGATCCCTAATTATTTCTGGAAATAAAAATAGCCAATGACACTTCGTAAAGATGTAGCTTTCTAACGGTGAAAGAACTTTTCTGGTTGATTTTTTACACCTTGTATCCGAAAAACCCAAATATCTTACGGAACCCTATTTTTTTAACCCTATTTTGCCTATGTTACTCGTGGATAATGTAGCTTTCGAATGGTGAAAGAATTTTTAAAATCGGTCCAGTAGTTTTTGAGCCTATTCATTACAAACAAACAAACAAAGTTTTCCTCTTTATAATATTAGTATAGATTATCCCCACGAAAGTGTGTTTTCTTCTAAATGGTTATTTTTGTACGAAACGAATATTCCATTCCCTTGAGATGGCAGTGCTGTATTTACTCGTAATAAGTTTCCTACAGTGTCTGTTATATGACAATACCTATAATATGAACAGTTTTTTTCATGTTTCATATTGTAAATAATGTAAACGCCTGTTCGAATAAATAGATCAATTAAAATATTAACATAAATATGAAGCAACACTGTCGTCTACTGTAGGGTCGCTTTTTAAAACAAGTAAGAACGACGATCCATTAGGTTTTATTATGCGTTTATACTATATGCGTTCTATAACTCGTACCATATCATCATCATCTGCCTAGCTTTTTCCCAACTTCTTTGTGGTCGGCTTCAGTGTAACCGGATGCAGCTGACTAACAGTGTTTTACATGGAGCGACAGCCTATCTGACCTCCATACAGGTCCATACTTAATAACCGGGTCACACGCTATCCCTTGGTAATATAGGTTTCTGACTTTTTGGCTTATGACTACCCGTAATGACTATGTTAGATCTACAGCTGGCTTAAAGTGCTTTCTGAGGTAAAGAGAGGTCTTGGTATGACGTAGATGGTCACCCATCCATTGACCAACCGCAGCAAGCTTAGTTTGACCTCATATAAATAATGTTAATATTTTCATTATAGAAACTCACAATTCATGGGCTGATGTCACTCTGGGAGCTACCTCCGGAGATCGTCATGGAGATGCCAGAACTTCAAGAGATGGATCTTCGATGGAACATGCTGAGGCATATCAAGTCGTCTCTGTTGACGGGACCGAAGAGTTTGAAGTCCCTTTGGCTGGCAGGTGAGAAAAAGTTCCCAATTGGGTCACTGACACCACCACTAATGTTTTTTATGAGCTCTAAAAAGCGACTCTCCGTAGATTTTTTATGGCAAAAGCAAGCTGTGATTTTTTATATTTGTCAAATCAATTGACGAGACAATGTATTTGTCGATATTATAACTAGGTTTACAATACACCATACACAGTAAACTCAATGTAGGTATACAGCGAGTATGTATGTGTGAACGTAAAATATGACATTTATTGTGACACACTATAGAAAATTTTCACAGTAATTGTGTCGCAATTATTGTCGTAGTTAAAGTTTAGCTTAAATTTAAAGCAATCAAAAATCTAATTCTAATTTAATTGGAAACTAGTCTGGATTTCAGGGCACAACTTTAGCCCAGAAATCAAATTAGTTTTAGGCTGTGTAAGAGATTTGCTGTCTTGCAATGATTTATTAATAGTATATCAACTGCCCAAATTAGATAGATGATATAGTCAATTGAGTTCGCAGGACTTAAGAGTGACACGTCAATGGTATGCAATAAATTAATTGTTGCACAAAAATGGAGATGTAAATATAACTCTACTAAATCAAGTAGATCCTCTTCTCATTTGTTATGATTTACCGAAACTACTAGTTACTTAATAAGTTTATTGGGATATGATAATATTAAATAGTGTTTTTTATGCAGATTAATTACGTATTTTGGTGAAAAGTATATTTTTCTGACTATAAACAAGTAATTTTATTATTTACTAGCTATTTCCCTCGGTTTCACCCGCGTCCCAAGGGAACTACTTCACGCACCCGGATAAAAAGTAACCTAAAACCTTCTCCAGGGTACTCTTTATCGCCGTACCAAATTTCAGCCATATTGATTCAGCAGTTCACGCGTGATGCGATTACCAATGGAAATAGGGATTCATTTTTATATTAAAGAAGATATTCAGACCGGGGCGCTTAAATAATACCAACCAAGTAAAATAATTAAGTATTCATATTTGATTTCATAATCAAATAAAATGAATGCAACAGGTGAACCAAAAGAATTGTAAATAACAGGAAATATGTAGAAAACAAAAACAGGTAACGATTCGATAACAAAAATCGCAAAATAACAAAATCGACAATCGGCGGGAGTAAAGTGCAACATATCCGTGCAAAACAAAGATTATTGCACAAAAAATACAGATTACTTCATTCGTATTGACCTTAAATGACCTATTGGGTTAATGCCCCCGATATAATCATAATGAAGTGTGCCTTATACATACAGCATATATGCCATAATTTATGCACTTCGGGTTTTTGTATTTTTTTTGTTTAGTATTATTGTTTTTTGTCTGTCGCTTCTCATTTGGTTTTAACAAAAAATAAGTAGGTTAGTATAACTAAGTTATTTTAGTTGTTATTACTATTCGATTTATAGTCTTGGTGGCCCAAAGGTTAGGCCCAAAGGAACTCACTTCCCAACCTTAAGTTTGTGAAATCTCAATCTGGCAACTGCCGGAGTGGCCTATGTAATTGAAGTCATATTTTCCTGCCTTCGTATTTTAAAATACATAACGGTGAGTGAAAACTTGGAGTTAAAAATGTAGATTCTCCCTTAAAAGGCTTGTGACTAATGCTGGTGCATGTATCAGATGATACGTTTGTCTAATTTTCGGACAGTAATTTGATCGAGGATTACCAAGCGATATCAAACGAATTTGTTTATTAATATTTCAGTAGGTACAGTGAGTAACAAAACGTTAAATTTTATCGCTTTTTTCTGACCAATTAGTAACCCAAAGACCCAAAACCTGTTTGATAGGTTTTCTATTGTATTTTGTTGATTTATAGGTACTTAAATATTTTTTTAAAGTTAACTTTTTAATTTAGCTGAGTGTCTACATCTTTCTATCTCCACGTGACTGTACCTAACTTTATTCATTTCTTGCGGTGGAGATTATTAACAGGTGCTATTTCCCAATGGAATTATTCCATGATATGATATTCACGCATGGGTAAATACATCTTCATCTTTAGTATATTATTGGATCATTTATGTGAGTTTCATGGGAGTATGGTTTTAATATTAATAGCGGAATATGTATCTGTTCTCTGGAACTAATACTTTGTGTATTTAGGAGTAGAGCGATATGACACGATGGTGAACAGAATTCTAAATTGACGTACGTTTATTGGAATTATATTATTAGTTTATTCTGTTAATCAAACTCACACTAGCACAGTCTCACACCATAAGAAATGCCCTACCAAGACGTGTTTGTGTGAGTTTGTCCGGAGTGAGAACGTGGCGCAGCTATAAATGACGTATTTTAAATAAACAGGTAAATACGGTATTTACCATCCTTATTTCGCAACGGAATTATTGCTTGGATAACTCATCGGTCCGTGCATTATACAATTAGAGATCAAAAATTGATAAACTCAGAACTATGATGATAACAGAACTGACGTCGCTTCGGCAGAGTGTTTACTAAAAAATCTACAGATATCAATAAACATGAATATTACCAAAGAATTAATAATATTTCGATGATAAAAGACAGACTTCTACAATTAAACATTAAATGAATTTATGACTGCTTAATCATCTGCCTAACCTTTTTCCTAGTTGAGGTCGGCTTACAGTCTAAACTGGATGTAGCTGAGTACCAGGTTGGGTACTATGGCTCGATGTAAAACACATTCGATAAGACTAGAAGCCGACCCTAAGATAGTTGTTAAAAGGTATCAGATTTACAAAATCTATATATATATATATCTTCAACTAAAAAGAGTAACAGGTACCTATAACTTATTTACTGTTTGTATTTTCCCGAGCAGGTTACGTGAAATCTAATTACACTCTGTCAGGAGGTTTCCTTAGGAACTCCGCAATGTATTTATGCTAAGCGATTTGCTCTTCACAGTCTTCCTTTTGACCTTAGTCGGATGTAACTTCAAAGGGTTAAAATAAATATTTCTCGTGTTCCTTAAGTAATTTAAGTAGTGCAAAGGAGAGCATATTTTTGCTTGACTTTTGATATTATGGAGCAAATAAAAGGAACGGTCGGCCACGAGCTTCGTTCTAGAAAAATATTATCTTAAATACAAATATTTTAAAAGATTTCCGACAGGCATCTCGCTTATCCACAGAAAAAGAATTTAATATGTTGCGGCTCGCATTATTTTGTTTTCGGACTTTGCCTTATTTGATAAGAGAATAGGTTTTTTCCATTACGTTTAGGTCTTATTCACAAGAGATTTTGTCTTTATTATTAGAACCCTTATTTTACAGTACCTAGTTATTTAAGTTGCTTTTATTCAGTTTTTGTATTTTTAGGGTTTCGAACCAAAGTGGTAAACGCCTATGATTTCACTTTGTCTGTCATCTGTCACAGCTGATTATTTCAGGAATTACTAATGCTATCGACTTCATATTTGGAACAGTTATAAACAATTTATTGTTTATACGTCTTGCATAAAAAAAAGTTGACAAAGACTAATTATCTAATCGGAAAAGTGGGAGTTAAACAATTAAAATATTAAACTAAGTCATGCGGGATATCATATGAATGGATTTGATTTACATATTCTAATATAGATATATTTTATTTCTTTCATGTCTTTTTGTTTCCGGATTATAATGAAAGCACCGTTCCCCCTTATCTCAATTCTTTCTACTTTGTGAAGCGAAAAACCTGAAATAATTAGGGTTGTTAG
This sequence comes from Pyrrhia umbra, assembly GCA_963891755.1. Lineage (NCBI taxonomy): Eukaryota > Metazoa > Arthropoda > Insecta > Lepidoptera > Noctuidae > Pyrrhia > Pyrrhia umbra. The sequence goes on from OY982930.1 coordinate 6,473,396, forward strand.
ACTTAGACATTAACCTAAATATTACAGGAAAAATAAAACTTATATTTTTTCGCCGACAAATTTCCGGCCGACGAGCTGCACGAAATTCAGACCAGATTTTTGAAATATTTGCCCGACGGTTTTAAAACATTCCGTCCTTCAAATTGTTTTAACTTGCGGCATTCATTTTTATCTGGAAAAGACCAGGAATAATAGTGGTTCCTGCTTTCATATTGTTTAGCTCAGACACGTTTCTTTTTTTATATTTCTGTTATTTTTAATATATATACTTTATATTAGTAGGTACTTACATATGAAATTGGCGTTTTGTCAAACAGGCCACTTTGATCTCAAATAGCTGGCGTTTGGTTAGGAATTCCAAATTCAAATTTAGGCTTGTGTATTTGTGTTTCCAATTTAGCGATTCATTTGTTTTCGCGACATTTGATTTTTCTTCGACATCGTTTTGTTTACAATATGGAAAACTTAAAATATCGGTTTATTTACCAATGCGAGTTCCACCGTGGCACCAGCGCTGCAGAAACAGCTCGAAGGCTTATGATGTGTATGGGGAACTACAATACAAGAGAACACGGTACGTTTTTGGACCCAAAGTTTTCGTTTTAGAAATTTTGATCTACAGAACAATCCCCGTGGACGGCCGGAGATCCTAGTTGGTAATGAAGAATTAAAAGTGATCATGGAAGCGATCCATCGCAAACCACGTCAGTCACGTCAGTTAGCGGCAGGCTTCGGTGTTGGTGTTAAAACAATTTTAATTCACTTGAAACAAATTGCTCTACAACAATTGCTGCTGCCAGCCCACTGTTGCTTCAAGACAATGCTAGACCACACACTGCTCAACAGATGGTCGCTAAATTAGATGAGCTGTGAATGGAATATCTTCGACACCCACCGCACCCACTAGACCTTGCTCCAACAGATTACCACTTTTTCCGGAGTTTGGACCACTTCTTTCAAGGAAGAGAAATCAATTCCGCTGAGGCTGTCAAAACCACTTTCAAAGATTTTTTTGATTCCGCTCCCGCATTTTTTTCGGCAAAGGAATCCATGAACTACCGATAAAATGATGATAGTGCATAAATAACAATGGTACATACTTCGATTGATTAATTAAAATAATTTTAATTTAAAAAAGTCGCTTTTCTTTTTCCATACAAAACGACAATTTCATAGGTAAAAACCTAATATATGTATGGCCTTTCCCGCGCTTTCACCCGCGTTCCGATGCTGAACTACTTAACCCGCTTGGGTAAAGCGATTTTAAGCTTATAATCGTCTCCAGGGTCCCATTTATCTCCGTACCAAATTTCATCCAAATCGGTTCAGCCGTTTTACTGTGAAAGCATAAGCACAAACTCATTTTTGCAATATTAGTTATTTTCAAACAAAAATAATATGCATGTTCGTGAAATGAACAGATGTTTTTATTATTTTACTCGAATAATCAAATGAAACTTACATTCAAATTAATTTATGAAGCATTGATTCGAAACTTGGTGGGTGTTGAAAGGCAATAAACTTGTGTTTGTTAGTTGTTACTATGACGTGGTGGAATTCAACTGAAACAAAAGTTGTTGGTTTAGTTATTGTTAGAGTTAAGATCAAAATTTTGTTTTAAAGTCTATTTATTAATGTGGGAAGAAGGAAACGAGGCATTCGACATGCTGTTATAGAAAGAGCGAAGTGAAAGGTTAAATGTAATGAAGTGAGTTTTAAAAGGTGCTAATTTTGTACATTCTTAAATAACTTATATTCGTTATTATTCTCCGTTCGATACTAAATGAACATAAAGTGTGTTGCCATTTTTTTATTGTGTTTTGCAACGCTGACATTAGAAAGTAGCAACACTGGGGACATTTCCGTTTCCTTTACTTTTTAGTTTTTTTTTCAATATTTTTGGGCTTGTGCTCCATTTTTATTTTTATTAAAACTTTTTTAAAGTTAACACTTATTTCATAGAACATTAATACCCAGTTTCACTTGCCTAGCCGTATTAAACAAGCATATAATTGGAATTAAGTCAATTGCGTATAAGAATACCTTATATATCCAGTTCCACCCATCTACATTTTCATGTTTATATTGTTGTAATAAAACACGAAGCTTATAATAAGATTTACTAAAGAGAAGACAAAAGAAAATTGGACTCCAATTGTTAATACAAGTATTTAGTAAGAAATCATTTTTACGTGTCAGAGGCGTTTTATATTTTAGCGGGATGGGCACACTAATCGGTATAGATGTGTAAGAAATGAAATAGGTGCACGTTGTAGAATTCGCAAAGTAGGCCGCTCGGTTTAGCTGCATCCATACACTCCGAGGGCGTGCCTAGATTGGCGGTAAAAAATATGTTGCCAATATATACCGGTCGGGTGTTTATACCTCAAAAGTCATCTATCGTGTCAGCCAACCATACTTAAAACAACGCCGGAATAGAACAGAATGGTACCGAATAAATCGCGATTGGTAAAAGTCTAACTTGCAAAGTAATTGATTTGGCAATGCCAACCGAATGTACTAAATGTATAGCGCCTTTATACATTTTGTATTCAATAACCCAGGATCCAATACATCTGGGACGTAATGTCTACACATCCATGAGTCATTAAGAAATAAACATAAAGATAACTCAACGCTGGTTGCATGTGTCTTACAAAACATCATGCACTCAAATATCTGCTTATGGTCGGCAGACCGATTGCAAGATGGTAATAACCACATACGGTTATAAACGGTATCATCATCTACGATGCATGGAGCAAACTAATATCTATTTAAAATAAGAAAGCTTTTAGCTTTCGACACCAGAATGCTGTGAACGACTCCGCCATTTTCTTTGAGATACTGACGACAAAAGAAACTGCAAAAACTTTTAACGATACTAGAAAACTATACGCAAAAAAGTTTTTTAATATAAACTTGCAGTTTGATATTTCATGAACAGCTCTTGATTTCAAAGTTCTCAAGTTGAAAGTCTGATAATAATATCAGTTGACACGATGCACTTCGGAGAGAACGATGGTCCGTTTTCAAGTAGATTCGGTGAAATTGGAGAAATTTAAGTTAACAATTTTAAAATGCATTATAATGTTATTAAAATAAGGTCCAAAATTAAACGAAAGGTCATTCATGTAGTAATAGTACAAGTGCCTATTCTTATTTCCACGGTTTCATAAGGCCCACAACACTCTCAAGTCTCAGCACGTGTTTAATGAATGGCGTCTTTATAATAAGTGTTTAAAAAATACACTTCTTGGAAAGTCACATATTTTGTTACACTTTATGGGACTGCTCTATTCAATAGCTACAATAGCTAATAATATAGCTACAATAAGACTGGCAAAAAAAATGTGTCACTAGCAGTTCTGTTTTGTCTTTTAAATAGGTACCTTGCCGTGGTAACAGTAATAAATAACACTAATCAGCATTTATATGACAATTTTGTTCTACAAGATCAAGCTCATCGAGATTAGTAACATTATATTTATATCAATGTACAAGCTCGAACTTATTATTATATTCATGGAATTCTTTAGATCTTAATCACTAATCTTCTGACTAGAAGTGGCTTAGTGCAGAAGTTGCTTATCTTTAATGTATTTTTTACAATTTGTATAGTTGCCGGCAAATAACTTGGCCAGATTTTAACGTAGTTGAAACAAGTTTGCGCCTGTGCACCCAGTGCAATCCAAAATTAACACTTTCAATGCTTGTCATTACACTATCGTCTATTGTATTTATTTACTTTTAAACATTTATATGTAGAAAATCGTTAGAGAAAAGAGAAAAACTACTTACAATTTTGGCCAAGTTATTTGCCGGCAACTATATGTTGCTTATGGTTGACAAATGGAAAAATAAAACTATATTTTTTAATTTTATATTTAGTTTTAAAAAAACAGAAATTTTCCTTTACAAACAGACTTAACTATGCGGTCGCATTAAAACAAGATATTGCGAGTTTATTGCGTATATTTTTCTTTCCGGTTTGGAATCATCGGTGCGAGAGTCCGGCTCGCATTTGCTCACTTTTTATTTTATTTATTTATAATATTAGTAAGGATATTGTACGCATCTTTGTCGATTTATACCATAAAACAATTAAGTATACCGCCCATATGCGTTTTACTTTTAATTATATTCTTTTGCTGGCAGGTAACAGTTGGGACTGCAGTGATGGCGGCCTTGATTGGTTAGCAATGGAGACAGAAAACGGAACAATTAGAAGAAAAATTGTAGACTACGATGAACTTGTGTGTCATCAGCAACTGTACAGAGGGAAGCCACTGAACAAAGTGATGGATATAATACGGGTGAGTTTGATTTTACTTGAAATTTCTATCGTACTCCAGTATATTATGAACGAAGTCTTCATAGGTGTGTTATCGATGTGAAGCCGTAGAATTATACTGCTAATTACACTAATACGCCGATCCAAGTGGATTAGCATACCATTAGTGCAATTACTATGCATCCAAATTTGGCCTCACAGGCCATCGATTAATATTGCTATCATTACCAAGTTTTGCTATCGTTATGGTGATTGTAACTATTGTGGTATTCGTTCACAGAAGAATAAAGTTACTTATTCTCTTTACTGAGTTTACGAAGTAAGTTACGGAAAAAATTGATCATTTTTTCGTGCGTAAATCAAAACGCCGTGTTTCGAAGTACATGCTAGGTAAATATTGTTTTAACGATGTCACAAAATATAGGCCATTGTGTTTAATTAAAAGTTGTGTTTTTATTACGTAAAGAAAGTTATGATTTAAATATTAATAAGGTCAAGACAATTAAAGTGGTTCTTGACCTCGGGTTACGTATCGACATATGTAGATATACTATTGAGACGTTGCTAATAAAAAGGTTTTTGTCGATATGTTGGTTTTTTTTCATTCAGATAAGATCGAGCTATACTAGTTAGCCTACTGTGTTGTGTCAGCCACTAATAATAACCATGTATCGTAATATTTTCTTTACCTAAACTGTATTTGTATCTTCCGATATGTAAACATTCGCATGAGTCAAGAGTAAAGCAAGGCAATTTTGGGTATTACCTCATTAGAACAATAATTAGTCGCTCGCTTTGTTGTTACTGTTTGTCCCCTAATCTGCTAATAAAGTTTTTAATCTTTAAGCAGTTTATGGCAGAGTTCGCATTTAGACTTTGGAATCTTTATGACTGCATAATAGCGTCATCTAAGACTCGAATATTGTCGTATATTTATTCAATTGTTTGAAGTATCTCTGTTAGTTTAAGAATATATTGTATCGTCGGAAGTAAGTATGTTACTGTGTAAACAATTAGAGCTATCTTCTCTTGCAATTTAAGATAGTATTTTTCCTCTTTATAGGTAGTTATTTTTGATAATCTTGGAGTTCTATGTAACTTAAGGTCAGCAAAAGCGATAAGCATGCAAACCGTGAGTGGCTGACTACATACGCGTTCTAATAGGATTGTTTTTGAGTTAACTTCTGATAAGGCACTTAGTACGCGTTCATTTTTGAGGTAAATTTTACACTACAGCTGTTGTATCTAAAAATAATCAATCAAAGCCTATCATTGACGTGCGACAGGTATTCGACGCGTGGGCGTATTCAAAATGAAACACGTTACTATTCAGGATCTGATTAGATATTACATTCAGATTTCAGATATCCAAGCAGAAAAATACCTAGAAGTTATGTCTACCTGTCTATAGATTCTTTGTCAATGCTTTAATGGATATACATATTTGTGAATTCCATGTCAGTTTTCTTAATCCGATAAATCTGATGTTATCTTGTTTTCGTCTGTCCATGTTTCATGTTTCTATCGTAAAGAATGGTATAGTCGAAATATGATATAGGTGTGGTGAAAATATGTCTTTTACTAGGCTAAACCGCAAAAATAGTAGGTATCGAAAATTATATACTGGGTGTACTAAATGCATGTTCAATTTAGTTATCACGACTTTGGGTGGGTTTCATAACCTAAGACGATGTGAATATTATGATAGCAACTAGTGTTTACAACTGTTGGCAATATTGCCATAAACAATCGTCTGGCCCATTGTAATCATCAAATAGGTTAAGATAGCAAGCAAGGGGCAGAAAATGTTTTTAATAGCTTGACAGCAATGATATTGCACAACATCAACCGTTTACTTTTTAAATTGGAAAAAAGTATGAAAGAACTTTAAAAATCGCCGGTAAAAAGTAAATTTTAATTACTTACCTATTCTTTGTCCTGAAAAGTTTCCCACACCTTCGCTTGTAGGTAAAATGAGGACTGAATTTTTAAACGGTTATTTTCTGAGAATATTCCTTTGTTTTACAAAATATTATTTAACGCATTACAATGTGTGAACGTTTTGAAATGGGAAGCTTTATTGAAAAGGAACATTGCAAAAACCACTAAATAAATAAATGAAATTTAGCAAACGTAGTTTTTCTCCGAGTGCGCGAATTATTTCCTTTCTGGAAATGGCTGAAACAGCGCTAAACAGTTGGTATATTTCATAATGGTTTAAGACATTTATGTATTTTGTCAGATTATTGTGTTCCTTTTATGTTATGCTATAGTAACCATTATTTGCGTTATAGACGCTCATTCTTTTGTTATGTTTTCCAGTCCATTATTTTAAAGTATACTCGGTTTTTTAACAGGTTAAGTAATTATTATTATTTGAAGTAATTTGTTTTATTTGAAACTAGCTATTTCCCGCGGTTTCAGCATCCTGAAGGAACTATTTCACTTACCCGGTTCACTCATTTTGAAGTTCGAGCTTAATAGACAGATATACACGTACTTTTGTATTTACAATATTAGTAAGGTCTATCCTTCTTAGACTGGACGGATATTATTCTCTATCTAGAAAAGTCTGCAAGAAATAGATTAGAGTCAGCAAAAAATTCTATACATTTTCAAAAGATCATAACAACGATAAATTATTGTTTTCGCCAAAGAAGAAGCCATTTAAGAAAAACTTCAGTATTCGTGAATCAAGTTTTACGTAAACTTTTTTACTTTATTGAGAAAATAAATAAAAAGTTTTCATTTGAATTGCCATTGTTTTCGCCTTGAGCAACTTTTTGAGTAAGTTCAACATACACTAATTAATTCACGGCCAATGTTTGCATTACTTAGCAATTAGACGCGATTGCGTAAACGAGTGATTAAAGTCAAGGTTTAGTTCTTAACTTTTACGATTGCCAGCTCTGAATTTTCACGTTTATGTTTACGTAAAGCTCTTGATCTCGTGTTGGGTAGGCAACCACAGTACTATAAATATTTGAGCAATTTGGGGTTGAAACAATTGGGTTATGGGATCGGATTACTTATCCGTTTTTTATATCGTAACGTAACATAGCAACGTGTCTTCACGTGACCCAAAGGCTGGCCTATATTTAAATTTTAATGTATACCTATTAATAGTAATATGTGAACCAAATTTCATCAATTAAATAGTTACATACATACATACATCCTCGCAAACGTTCACATTAATAGTTTTCTCATTTGACATTTATATTTATAAAATTGTACAGACTATTCGAGAAACCTGCCCGGATCCCTGTGCGTGTACGATGACGCACGTGGTGTCCGACGCAGCAGGAGCCGTTATCCCTCTCATTACGGTCGACTGCTCGAACAGGCAGCTGGAGAACCCGCCACCAGCCTTGCCACCAGGCACCACCACGCTCCGGCTTGAGGGCAACAAGGTAAAATGGTACGAAGATTCTTTGATGTTTCATGTAACATAATTCAAATTGGCCGTTTTGAATGGAATAGCTATTTCATTCTAATGTTGACGTCAGAATTCCGTGCAGAAATCAAAAAAATGTCCGCTAAAGGAACCTTAGTTCAAAGCGAAGTGTGTGTTGACGTTTAAGAAATGACTTTGCGTGTCGACAATTTTGCCAATGTCATAGTGGAATGGAAATGTGAGTGAAAACTAATTTGTATTCACTTGGAAAACTCGGATAGTTATCTTTTCTGCTTCTGACGTTAGCTATAATTACGTAACAAACAAATTAATGTCAATTGATGTAATTAATAATGCATAGGAATCATTGTGTATTTCTTTGGAAAAGGTAAATTGGATTGCTGTTTGTTACGTAATATGGGTGCACGCTGAATAATTTCACTAGTTTTATTTTTATTCACGTAGCTTACTTACATGGTAAATTCTTCATTCATTTAATATTTCATCTTTCATTAGTCATTCAATTTGATTTACTTAGCAGAAGCATTGCAGGATTGAGTAGCACACTTTTCTAATTATCATTCAGTGATAATTTTAAATATTTAATTATATATTTGATATTTATCGAGAACCGACAACCAAAATGTTAAGAGCGGCAGTCTGTGATTTGTAGAACGTATCTAGAATATTTTACATCGGTTTTTGGTAATATGATGCATAAGCGGCATCTACAAAGCAGTGTTAAGATTTAATTATAAATTACCTTAACATGTTTTTACTGTTACAATTACTTGTATAGTAAAGAGAAACTATAAGGGACAAATTAAATCTTTCGCGCGAGAGTAAACAACTGAAACTAATTAAATGGTTCGTGCAAAGTTGATAAGTTTTTATAAGAAAATATCGCACTTAGTTCGCGGTAGATGAAATAATTAGTTTCAATTAATTATTTCCCCTGCAGGTGTAAATTGTGAAAAGAATATTCTGAAATAGCGTATTTTTCAGTGTGAATGTTTAGTGTATTTGGTAATTTTCTGCATTGTTATAAGGGTTTATGACTCGCCAACATCATTAACATGATCACACCAACCTACAAAAAGGCCCAGGCAGTCTCAAAGGATAAGGCAGTGGTGTAGGTACTTATAATAGTACAGGAGTAATTTCGCCGCCATATGTCTAAAACAAGGTTTACGTTACGACACCATACAGCGTACACTCAGAGTATACAGCGAGTGTCTCTGTGTAAATAGGCGTGTGACATTTACTGTGACACGAGTAGTGTTGAGACAGACAGCGGCAACACAAAGCTACGGTTGAAACATGAACAGCCTATACATTTATTTCTGACATTTGTGTCGTAAATTCTGTCGAGGTTTAAACTTAGATTAAGTCCAATATGAAAACAGATAAATCAAATCCTTTGAAGATTGAACAGGATAGCATTACAGTTGATAACAGTGTTCTCTGAACGAGAAATCAATAAACGAAATTTAATGTTTCAATCGCCACCACAGCGAAAAAGCATACGGAAGCGTTCAAAGGTCTTTTATTTATGTACCAGCTGTGCCCCGTGGGTTTACTCGCTCGTAGTTCTATATTTCTTTATGATCTGTGCTTCCCAATCTCAATTATTAGATGGAGCTCGTGGCTTAGTAACAGCCACGGGTCGATCGATCAAAGGATAAGCTGCGCTTGGCGTGGTCGGTCCGTGAATGGGTGACCATCTGTGTCATACCAAAACTTATACGTGCCTCGGAAAGCACGTTAAGCTGTTGGTGTCAGCTGTAATTTTTAGATGTTTGATCTTTTATTAAATAAGCTTTTCATTGACTGTATATTACTGACTGTAAAGGAAGGAGCTGTAGTAACTTTTTGGTAATTGGTAATTGTTATCTTTTGAGAACACAAACATCATAAGTTTTATGATAACAGTCTAATATTAGTAAGTATATATTGTTAAAATGAACAGATAATATAAACAAATCATTAATTTCCTTGAGAAAAGTCAATAACATTAAGATTTGTCCATTAGGTACTCTGATACCCGTCACCGACTTTGGGTAAATCGCTAAAAAGATTCTGTGTTAGATCGTGCAACATTTGTCCCCAAATGAATATTAAGTGTCTTGTTTTAAATTACGATTGTGTGAAAGAAAAACACTTTTTATTTAATGTAACTTAGGTCAATGTGTTTTCTACCAGCACTGATTCTTTGGTATAAAATAGCCATTATACAGACGCTGTGAACAAAGTATACAATATTCTCGTATATATAAATTTTGAAGGGGTAGTTTTTCTTGGATTGTAAATGTTAGTGTATTATTTTATTGAAATAAAATATTATTTAATTTTTTTATAGTTTTGTTAATACTTAGGTATTTTTTTTTTGGTACCTACAGACACCTCTGTAGGTACCAAATTCTAATTGAAAAGAATTGAGTACCAAATAAAGTTACCACCTATTCATATTTATAATATCGATATTCAGTGTAGTGAGTCTGAAAGCTGACTTCAATCTAATTTGGAAAATTGAAAAATGACTACAATTGTATGACCTAATGTTGGTAGTAGGTAAAATTATTATTAGACATAGTCGCCTAATTACCTGATAGTGTTTTGTTTCCGACCATGAACGCCATCAATTTGGTCATAGTAGCTTTGGTGTGGCGTGTTTATAAAAGCCGAATAGTTCAGGCTAATTAGTTTCGGGTTTCATAATAATTTCTTATATTATGAACCTTTAATAAACATTTCAGCATTTTCATAAAACTAAGAGTATTTGTTGAAAATTAAGTAGACCCCGTTAAATCAACAGATTCCGGCACAAATTGTTAGTAATGTTGATTAAAATAGAATGTGAAGTGTTCTCTAAACACTAGTTGTGATTTAATTTAGTTGAACATTGTTTGGTTTTGAATACCGCTTACCCACTGATAGAAGGAGCGAGATATGAATTTCAATCCTTATAATGTAAACCTAATTATCATCTTGTTCGTTCTTCTCTATGTCTATTAAGTGGTTATTCACACACGAAAGTGTTTAAGCACTGATATGAATAAATATTTTGCCTTGTTTACAGAAGTAGTTATACGCTGCTGTTTTATTAGTTCGCCACACTCTCGTTTAATTTCTGTATCCAACAATTATTTGAATAGCTTACAAGATAGTTGTCGGTAATCTACGTGTGTGTGAATTTGTGAAGCAAGCGCAATTCTGATTTGATCAGCTCATAAACAGGACTGCTAATTTGATTTAACTTTATTGCAAGTATCTATTAGTTATTTTTCATTATCACCATTTTGAAAAGTAACTCGCCGTCTCTAAAAGATTCAATGCGTGTTAAGCCCCAACTATTATATTCAACGGTTAAGCCGTCGAAAAAACATGAGATTGTATGGTAAATAAAGGTGCATAAGATTATTATTTTTCAAAATTAACGTGGGCTGTAATTTTCATCTTGAGACTTCTTTAGATATGCTTCTAGCTAGATCAAATTTGCTAGTTCAAGCCGAGCGGACCAATATAATTTAGGTTTTAATTGGCCCAGATATCGAAGTCTAGTAGGTATTATCGAATTTGGTATTTGACTTTTAGGTATTTGGTACATTTATTAGTTGAATGGCAGAATTCTATATTAGATAGGTGAGTGCCAGTGTGCGTCAACACACAACACATACCTATCACCTTTTATCTTATTCATCATGAACATAAAATGCTCCTTCGTCATCATCATCATTGGCCTATTTACTGTCACACTGTTGGGTACAAAGACTTGAGCAATGCTTGCTCAAGACGGATTGATGATTTCAGACTTTTAAATCCAGGTTTTCTCACGATGTTTTCCTTCACTGTTAGACAGTGCACCTTGGTCCGAATGTAACAACAACGTTCCATGTGCTTGATCACGTATTATTAAATATTTTTTTTCATTCGTTATTTGAAAACTTTTGGTGTTACGTTCTATAATTATCATTACCGAAATAATAAAACACACACACTTCTAAATACTACAATTACCGGTGACGATATCGCAATTTTGCAATTATTAAAACAACAATAAAATTTTCATTATTTTGTTAATAATAGCGAGCTTAATAAAGCCAATATTTTTATAATTTCCTACGTTCTAGTCAACAAAGTTATTTTTATCGATGTTATTAATTACTAAATAATATTATAACTCTATTATATTTCTGACCTTAGTTCGTTTCGGGATGGCCGATTTCTAGATTGATCTATGACCCCAACGCATGATCTGTTATCTGTTTACTAAGATTAAAAATACATATACAAAAACAATCTATGCAAATGATAATAGTATCTGTGGTAACTAGGGTTAAATAGTTCTTAGATAGTGTGTCTGCCAACGTGACTTGATTTAAGTACTTTTGCGTGTAATAAATCTTTATTTTATCTTTGAAACAAATAACACTTAATGAAATAAAAACTACGAGTATGTAATGTAATAATGTCTAGTTAGTTATTTGTATTAGGTCTCTCTTGTTTTTTTTTTTCAACTATACTACATAAACATGTTATGTAGTTAACTTTACTCGCTAGTGGTAACTTAATATTAACTTTTTAAAAGTCCATGTTAATATTTGTAGTTCTAATATCGCATGCTTTAACGTAACTAACTCACCGAAATTTAGCAAGAGTTATAGGAGTAAGAACCTTGAGCTAATTAATATGGTACATACATTATAAGAAGTCGTCTTGATAAAATATGATGCTTTATTGTACAAGTACATGTAGGTACATACTGCTGTGAATTACCAGTCAAAATCACTGTGCAGTGGGCCTAACACGATTGAATTAATGTAGGTATTCTAACGTTATTGTGAGGGATTTTTAAATAAAAAATACAACTCGATATATAATATAGAAAAACAGTTGTTCAAAAACCGGCCAAGTGCGTGTCGGGCGACATGCATTGGGGTTCCGTAGCAGGTCTTAGTCCACTATAACTCTGTAACCGGTTATGCCTACTTAGCCGTGATAGTTTTCCTTGTAAGTTCATTACATATGTGCTACAACTGTGATTTTTTTCAAAGATATGAAGACTAGTTTAAGAAATAGTGTATATTCCATTCTAAAACAACTTTTACTATCGTTACGTGCCATACACTTACGTACAAGGATTAAAAAAAAGTTGTTGTTTTCCAAACAAAAGAAGCTCACATGGGTAGTGCATGCAGATTTCGTTCATCTAAAGAGTTTCACGACTTGACGCAGAATAACAAAGGCCTTTTATTCCAGTTGAACACAATCCGAGCCATAGTCCACAATCCTCAGTACAGAAGACTGGCTGACTTGTATTTGGATAACAATAGCATATCAGCCGTCAAGGAACTTGAAGGCACTGAGTGGTTTTCCACTTTTCGGGTGCTTAGCCTACGCGGGAATTTGCTGAAACAAGTAAGAATACGAAAACTGAAAATTTTAAATTAGAAATATACTTTTTTGAAGTTTATGTAACTTAGAAATAAGCTCAAAAATAACAACAATATGATATTTGGGCTGTGAAAATACAAACGTCAGATTCTAGGAAGTCGTTTCAATTTACAAGGAAACTCAAATAATATGTTAGTACATATTGCGAAGTTTCCTTCCTGAAAGAATTGATCAGGAATCACATTCGAAGCAATATCTTCACGACACGAGTTGTGCCTCAAGAAGAATTATTTTTAACTCACTCAGGAGTATTTTTTCAAAGAGTATATATAACACATGTATCTGTATAATTTTGTGTAGGTACATGATTGCTAAGTGCCTAAAAAGTTTTATATTTCGAGATCCTAATGTATATAATGTAAATACAAACCACGCATTCGCCCACGTGTTGTGATACATAAGTGTAAGGATTCGAGAACTTAGCTCAATTAGATTCCTACCTTATACCTTACATTATGTATTTACCTTATATTTATGTATTTACCAGGACACAATTATTTGTAATTTCACAATCCGTAATACAATACGGAAGAAGAAAGGAAATACAAAAAAATCTCATTCCCATTTCTTTATTAAATTTCGGAAATCTTCTCATGTTCCGATTTAATCTAACGTTCACGCGAGTTTGGGAAAGGTTCACAGACCTACAAGTTCGAAATTGAATTATAATATAACACTAACATTTCTAATCTTACGTTTTCTTCTTCAGATCCCTGTGTACGCTTTTGATAAAGCGTTTCAGTATAACAACAATATAATGCACGTATTCCTCGGTAACAATCCGTGGCGGTGTGATTGCCACTTCATACCTCGCTTCCAAAGCTTACTGTTGAAGTACAAGAGAGTGATTCGGGATTTACCTGACATTAGATGCTCTAAGTCTAGCGATAAGAAGACTTCGCTCATACAGGTATGTTAATTTCACACTCTGATTTGACTTTTAAGTAATGTAGGTATGTAGATGTCGGCACGAGACGATGGATCTTCGAGTTCTTATCAACGTGGGACGAAGATGTTAAGTCACACCTCTTCAAGCTCTCAAGATCGTCGTCGTCCTCGATAGTTAAGCGCGCACAGCTTATTGATATTGTTGATATTAAATAATTAATAATTGTTTTGGATAATAAAGGCGACGACGTGAACTTGATTACGTCGAACGTGGCCGATGGTCGGTTTAGTTTTCCCATGGGAACGTAAGACGTTATGGTATTTGACACCAGAGTAGCTTGGATGAGGATACCGTTGATTCAGTGCAGCTGAGTTGATATTTCAGTTCAGTGCAGTCAGTCAGAGAGTTGCATTCGGGGCACAAGATAGACAGAGCGCGATCTGCGGACTCGTTTGGCCCTTCTAATTCATTTAAGAAAGAGTCATAAATTATTATGAGTTATAATGTAGACCTTTACAATTAGTGGACAATATTGTTAAATCAGTTTAAGTAACCAGTGATTGTGATTATATCGATTGGTATTTGCCTCGCGCGTATAATGAACAATCTAATCGATAATTACCCTTCTGACGATGATTGTGAGCCGCTCGCTCCAACATACATTTTAAGGAAAAACATTAAGCTAAGTCGAGCAAGCTTCACATACTCTGATATTTATGAAATTGAAACACGAAATTGAAAAGTCAGAAACACTCTAATTTTTAAATCCTTGTTTGTGAACCAAATGCAAACATAATAATATGTTGAACACACAATATACGTACTACAAATGTGCAATATCGCAGCACTTCCACGTTTCACTACATTTCCGCACAACAGACATTTCATCTTAATAAAATGCTGTATGCGTGTAGCCCCCACTAGCTGTCGGGTACAGCACATTTCTTCTACATCTTTCAGTTTGTACGTGAGCATCTGATAGTGACATTATTTTATATAAAAAATGTAAGTACCTTCAATAAATAAATCAAAAATCAAAGCATCTACATTTATATTACTGGGCCTATCAGATTTTTAAACACTCACTGGCGGCTTTGTTATTTGACAGCTTGTAGTCTCAACAAATAATATACAAAAGAATTAAATTCCATAATCCTAACAAAACATTAAATGAGTTAAATCATTATATAAGGTAAATCATTGTAAAAATATCTCACCAAGTGTCTAGGGACTTTTGGTTAGGTAGATATTTAAGCTGTGGTACATAAACAGTTATGTCACCAGCTAAAATAATTTAGCAGGTCAGTGGTCTCGGAAAGCAATGTTTATTTAAGGACGCTAAATGGATATAGTATTATACAAGAAGCATAGTTATTTAAGAACACAAATTAACAGTAAAAATAGAGTATTATATATTTATCGTATTTCATATTAAAAAGCTGACTAACTACCTAATTAACGGGAACTGTACGAATATTGTCTTATAAAAATATAAAAGAAAACAGAGAGACAAGGGGCGTGAGAAAAAACCATAACTGCTTAAATATTTATAGAGCGCCTTATTTAAAAATATACGCATGAAAGTATTGAATAAAAAATAACCATAGGTAAAGTAAGATGACATAAACAGATCCACGCAAATTAAAACGTCTGCATCTGAGAGGCGAGGACTTTGTCATCGCTCGGCTGAGGTTCTGGGCATTTCTTATGCCGTTTTAAATGGCAGGCCCCTGCGTTGGACATAACTCTCTAGTGGCTGTATAATTAAATATAATTTATAATACAACGAACGAAAAGTATGCAATTTCCTCATTGACATGATTTTTTGTAAACATTTTTCTTCAGCAATTTCAGAGGGGTTCTTAGCAATTTTAGTTTTTTTTTACTTCACCAATTATTTTTTGTTGCTTGTTAGTTTTTAGCTTATTTATATTTGCTGCATGTACTTCTACTATTATGAACATAAATGACAAACTTTAGCATTTATAATCTTAGCAAGATATATGTTATTAGTAATTAAGGATTAGTATATAGCAAATCTGTTTCAAAGTTTCCGTTTCTTTCCTTCTCTACAAGAACTTAAGCTTTATCTTAGTCTCGCATATTGTTATCTTTATCTGACTCTTTTAATTTCGTTAACAAGTATCAAAAGTAATTATATCAGTAATGTAAATATTGTTTCTCTACGGACCATCAAAATAAACAAAATCTTAATTTAGAACAGAAGTTACGTAATTTGTGTAGAAGCAATTACGAGAGAAGACCAGTTGCAAAATTAATAAACATTATATATCGAGGGGCTCGTAGCTAAGTAACAGCCGAGCGTATCGATAGATTAGCAAGGTTAAGCTGCGCTAGCCGCGGTCAATCCAAGGATGGGTGACCGTTTTCTGAACATAGTGAGACCCCTCCGTGCCTCGGAGAGCACGTAAAGCTGTCCTGCGCCTGATCTCTCTCCGATCGTGTTGTCTTGTGTCGGATTGCCGAAACATGAGAGGGGCGGAATAGAGAGTGAACCTAGTCTAAGCAAGCGCTTGTGCACTATAATAATATCTACTGCGTACCTGGCTACCGTGAATCGAAGTTAGTCTGGAGAGATTATTATATAAGCGAATTTGAATTTGTTTGTTACGCTTCCACGGTATATCGGCTAAACCTATAGGTCGTTTTTATCTAAGTGAGTGATGTAATTCCTTCAAGACGCGGGTAATATTGCGAGAAACAGCTAGTATACAATAAGAGCACACTCCCTTGGCATTTTATGTATTATTGCTATATAGTTTTCAATCATCTTAGATCAAATAACATGTTAATATTAATAACAGTCAGTTTATTAACGTGATTTTATTAAAATTAAGGCAAGGACCTTCGGGATCTTTATCGACTATCCGCTTTGATGTTTACCAAAACATGGTTTATTAAAATAAGTGAGAGTAGAAGTTGAAAGCAAGCCGTGTAAGGTTTCTTTTGATCCTATATTTAAGCATAAATGCTGTTATGTGTCGAAATGTTTTAGAACGATTTGATTTAAATAAATAACTATCTGATTACGTATTTCTCTTTTATATAGATTAGATTAATTATAAAACAACAAGGAACTTGGAATAAACACTTTAGTGAAAACTAGCTTTTTCCCGCGGTTTCATCCGCGACCCGATATAACTACTTAACTTAAAATTCTAGGATAAAAAGTAGTCTATAACAGTTTTCAGGGTCGTATCCATCTATCAGTTAGGCCGTTTTACCATGAGAGCGTAACAGGCGCTTTCACGTTTACAATATTGTTAAGTATTTACATTGTTTACGAAGTCTGTGTCTTACATAAAGTTATTGTATTGTGTATTTTTGGATCACACTCCTCCACACACATGTGTTAGACAACTAATCCTTGAACATAAAACTTAAAATCTGAATTCGAAATGTCAACAAAAAAAATATGAGGCCCGCTTGGGCTAGTACGGGGCCCTGTAGCACAAAGGGGGTTTTGAGAAACGAATGGATTTGAAGAAATTGAAGTTTGGCTCTCCCGTCCGCTCCGCTTAGAACGGGCTAGACATAGGCATCTGATGAATTCCCATAAAATAATGGTAATAAACAATAATAATATATATTTTTTGTTCCAGATCAGCACAATACCGCTAGGAAACATCTGCGGAAATGATGATGTAATGCCTATAAGTCCAATAAACATAGTCAATTTAATTTTGCTAACGCTAATATTATTAGTAGTTGGAAGATTTCTTTACGATTGGCAGAACTTTAAGAATACTGGCGAACTACCGTGGCTGTCTTCAATATTACCATAAAAATGTTACAAACAGTCATAAAAAGTGATCAATATCAGCGCAATACCTATACTAAATTAAATTATTTGAAATGGAACATCAATTCAATTAAAAAAATACTATAAATAGCATTTTTTTTTCTCTCTTTCCTAAACTGTTACCTAAGTTCAGTATTTTAACTTTTGGTCAATTTTATCCATTTATCAACTCAGCCTACTTAATATTCAGCAGTGGACCGGGTCCAATATTAGCTTCTCTAAAGTTGTGACAACACTAGGTCCTCCAAGGAAGTAAGTACTGGAAGGTCCTACGCTACGCTTGATGAAATGCGTGGAAGAGATCCGAATAATCATGCTGTTTTATGCGCACTACACACCATACCCCAGCCAGTTGACTTGTGTCGGCAACTTTATTTGATAGAATTTTCATAATAATTGAAGTTCTCGATAAGTCGCCATTGTTCGTTTTGGTGTGTAGGGCCTTCACTTCATATAAGAGTTGTGAATTGTCTCTTATAATATGATGTATAACCGCTAGGGTATCAAATTACTTTTTGCTAACGGGAATTTACTCATAGCTATAGTCCGTTTGCCCGTGAATGATAAGGGCACAGGCTAACATGACAAGTTCTTGAGATTTATCTGAGCTCTGTTTAATGTCTTTGTCATACAGACCATGCCATACACTAAATTTGTACTTTTCCTCATACATTTAAAAGTTTAGCATGTTTTGTAACAGAATCGGTAGATTCATATTTTCGAATATATTATGTCTACAGTCCTTATGTGTCTTACTACTTCAAAGCACTCTTTCTAAACTATTCACTGCATGGTAACGTGACAGCTGAGCGGAGCTGCAGCACAAAGCGGAGACAATAAATGTGTAAAAGTAATGCAAATTTTAACTTTTACTCCAGTTTAATTCTATCCGCTAACGTAAGTATTTTAACTTAATAAAGTCTCACCATTGGGATTCTGTTCTAGTGGACATTATTATTCCGTTTATTCATTTTTAACACATATTCATTAAATTTTTAAATATTTCTATACAAAAAATATAAAAAACATTTAAAAATATAAAAAACAGGGATCCACCGATATCGGGAACAGGGTCCAAGCTATCGGTGGTTAGGGCTCCAGAGACAGGAACCTCCTCACAATACGTGGAGTATCCAGGAGCCTTCTGAATCAGGCCCTTGATCCAGCCGCCTAACGAGAGCCTCCTGAGATGTTGGTCGAGGCTCTCGGCCATCAGGCCATTGGCTGTCACGACTATCGGCACAATGACTGCCGAGTCCACATTCCACATGTCGACAACCTCGTGCGCCAAGTCGAGATACTTTATTTGTTTTTCTTTCTCGGCTTTCACGAGATTCTCGTCATGGGGAATGGTGACATCGATGATCATTGTGCGGCGCGCTAATAGGTCTATCAACACTATGTCAGGCTTATTGGCTAGAATAGTCCTGTCAGTAATGATAGACCGATCCCAGTACAACGTGATATGGTCATTTTCGAGAACTGGGTCGGGCGCATACCTGTAGTACGGTACCTTAAGATCCACAAGTTTGTACTGCAAAGCAAGTGGACATTATTATTAGTATTTGTGCAATATGTGCTTGTTCATACAACACGGATAACGCCGTGGACAGAAGGTACCTACTAGGTATACAATAATATTATTATCACCACAAAAACTTCGCTACTACTTTCTTGATTGGATATTATATGAAAACGATACTTATTCCCCGACTCTAGAGAAAAAGATGAATATGATGGATACAAATATACTACAGCTTTTACAAAAAAATGAAAATATTTGAGCTATTTTTGTAAGTAATATCGCGACGTTACGTCTGTATGTTTTCATTATCAATTGTTGCCTAAATGACGCTTATCGATTCGATTTTCAGCTATCTTGGGATTAACAACTTTGATGTTTATAAATTAGTTATTTTATGTCTTCTCTCTTTGGTCTATTATTAGTTAAAATAATTGCCATTTGTAATTGATGTTACGCGGGTGGCAAATTCTTGAACCAGATAATAATGAATTATCTATAATATATAAGAATCAATTAAATTGCTTGAGTACCTAATTAAATTAAAATATAAAATAAAAAGAACTAAAATAACTTATTTTAACTAGGCTGAAAATCAGCACTTTTTGAATATCAAATGTAGAAGAAATAGCTTCCCCAAATCTTGCCCTTGACCACTTTGTATGTGTTTTTGCTGCGAAGAAGAATTGGGACAACGAACTCACCAGTGGGTTACTGGTCTAAAGTTCAACTGCCTAAGGTTTTAGGGACCAGCGGGCCTTTTTTTTTTTTTCTTTTTTCTTTTTTTTTTCTTTTTCGGGGGGAAATCCTCATGGACGAACCCGGCCTGGGGAGGCCGGGAACAGTGCCGGACTCTTACCTAAAACCACCTAAAACCACCGCAACCAACCGCTAAAACCACCCCGGTGTCGCTTCTCGCACGTGGGCGCGGGGCCGCGAGAATCCAGATTCGTCCGCAGCCCCGCACTGGTGCCGGCCTGTCCTGCCGGGCCTCGTCTCCTGCACGGGGTAGTGAGGTGTCCTACCCCGTGCATCGCCGCGGGGGCGCGCGTGGACACAGACGCGCGCCGCCGGCTCGGGTCCTATCATGGGGGGCGGGGACTTCCCCAAGTCCGTCACCCTGGACCCGTTTATGGGGGGCGGAAGAGGGCGTTGTCTGCCCTCCTCCGGCGCCCGGTGCGCCTGCTGCGGGCGGGGTTGAGAGTGGAGATCTCCCTTTCCCGCTCTGCAGCTTCCTTCTGCGACATCACGTCCTCGCAGAAGGACACCACCGCATCCCACGACTCTGCCCTGCCGACCATACTCCGCACAACGGCCGGCAGCGACAGATCGCCTCCTACTTCAGAAGTGAGGGCACGGCGCAGGGACCAGCGGGCCTACTCTAACCCACCGAAACGAAACTTCGGATAGACTGAGAATAGACGATTACTTTTTTGTGGAGTGGTAAAGTGCGATCTAATGCTCTGTACATAGAGGTATAGGTATACATACTATCTATCCATATACCTATTACAATTGTTTGCACCTTACCGCTCTAAAACTCATAAGAAAACCCAAAAAGAAAACCTATGGAATATTATCTATGTTACTATAGTCAAAATTTGCCTTCAACTTCATAGTTATAATTATACTTATGTATGTGAGAAGCCAAGCGTAAAGTCGAGTAGTTGAAGACAATTAGGCTGATATTAGTTGGCAAAGTCTATAGACTTACTAACTGTACAGACTTGGCAAAGTTATATCATAGTATGTAACTTTGTGGTAGCTAAATTTTTTTGTGATGAGACCCTATTTTTTTGAGAATAACACTCATCGCTGTACTTTATAATTTATCGATAAAATTAATGGAAATATAATAAAATGTTCTAATAATATCAAATATAAACGAAAGCAAGCAAACATAATAATGGCTGATAAGACTACTATATTTCCAGTGCTTTAGAAGTTCAGAGATGTTATTACTTTAAATAAGTACAATATTAAATCACGCTCGTCACGAAATGAAACTGTTAAAGAATATATTCTATCTATTTCTGAAATATTATTTTGGTTTTCAATTAAAACCTCTATTTGAATAAAAGTAATTAATTGCCGCAAGTATGAAAAATGGTCACATACAAAGGCTGGACCAATTTGGTTGCCTTTTTTGTTGGTAATGTATTTTGAAAAATAACATAAAATAAAAAAAAAGGTTGCCTTTATAGCGTGACCTTTAATGTAGATTAAAGCACCTAAACACAACATAATGATAAAAATGAAAATAACAGGAAAATTCGTTAGCTTAATGTGAATAAAATTGCTGCAAAATTTTGTTATCATGTTGTCAATCAGGTATATGTAAGCTACGCTCAAGTTAAACAAGTGTTAAAGAGTCTGAGTCTCATAGTCTTTTCAGCAAATGGCCTGATGATGCAGAGCTTCGACCAACTCCTCAAAGTCCCTCGATAGTGGATCGGAGCACAGGGAGAAGACTGTCGTCCTCAATACGTTGTCTATATAAGGAGGTTCCTGTCTGTAGAGCTCCCACCAGCTTTAGCTTGGACCTTGTTCCCGATTGCTATTTTCATTACGTTTTATGAGTAATGATGAATAGGTTATCTACCTGTATACATGATATTTACTGTTGCTAATAAATGTATGAAAATGCTCCGACGCTCTATGTAACATTGGGTAGTGATGCTTTACATAGCAACCATTTTCGAAGTTTAGTAAAAACGCCAAGTAAGCAGTCACATATGATATACATATTAATCTATTAGTCAAGGTATCTAATGTGGGATAATATTATATACACACAATCTAAAAGATAAGACGAAGCATAGTGTTTTAGAAATGAAGGTCCTACTTCACTATGCCACTCTTATGTTTTATTTTCAACACCAAATAGTATCCGACAGAACGTCGATTTTTGGCTAGGCCTAAGCCGATTAATAGGCAATCGCTTAATTCTTTGGCTAAAGCGCTGATAAATAAAAAGGACTTGATCTTCTTTAATTTTTGGTCCAGAAGTCAAAGACAGAAGAACTGAAAATGAAAAAAGAAGATATATTCAAATAGTATATTTAAGGTTCCGAACCAAAATAGTAAAAAGTAACCCTTATGGGATGCGACTTTCTCTGTCTGTCTGTCAGAGCTGATAATTACTTCAGGAATAACTAACCTTATCGATTTGGAATAATTGTTGAAATATATCGCAAATGGATAAAGTAGAAAAATACTACTTTCGAGGAAAAATGGGAATTAAAATTACAAAGTGTAGTTTCTACGTCATCATAATTATGAAAGGGCTTGATATAAAGGCTTGATGCATATTCTAATATTTTTTATGTTTTCTTCGACATCTTTTGGTATACGAATTAAATTTAAAAAAAAACTCTCCGTAGTTTGTAAAACAAACATTCTGAAATAATTAGACTTCCGTACATTTTCCTCTTAAATGCTTTTCTTAATATGGTATTTCGACCATTGTCCAATTCCAAGGTTATGTTTGAATTCCGATGAATTGTAATAAGAAAACTAAATGAAAATTGAGCTACTGCATGTCAATTTAATAATCTTTTTATAAAAAAAACTGTCAATTTTTGCGGTGAGTTTTTCTGATAAAATATATTATAAAAAAACCTTATATTAGTAATATAAGGTAAAAAGATAAAGATCAAAAATATTTAAATCGGTAATTATAAATGATTTCAAAGTCAAAAATCGATATTGCATCTTTCTAAAAGATTATCGAAATGCCACACAATGGTAGGATTTTTTTCCATTACTTTATTTCTTCAATAATGCAAGAAACCGTGGAAAAGGGTCGTACAAATTTGGTGCTTGAAAATGTAACAGCTAATTCTCATTCAGACAAAGTCTATATCCGAATTTAGCACATTTATTTTTGCATTGATTTTTTGCTTTGCGGCACATTCAAAATTGGGCCCAAAACGGGTGATATTCCATTGTTCATGATAGGTAAAAATTTAAAAAATCCTGGTCACAATCGGAATCTTTACTATCCCACTTTTGGGTATGACATAGACATGCATTAGCATTAATTATCACGCCTTTTCAAGGTGGATTGGTGATTTCAGACCGTGTAGTCCAGGTTTCCTCATGATGTTTTCCTTCACCGTTAGTCAATGGTGTCTAAGTTATACTAAAAAAAGTGCATGTAAAACTTTGGAATAGTCAGATTCGTAATTTCTAGGTTTCGATGTTCGAATCTGCATACTCATAAATGAGATGCAGGTGCCTTAGCAAAGAAGCCACAATGACTTTTTACTAATATGTTCGGTGTATCAACTTAATAATATGAATAAAACTACCTGCAGCTTATTTAAAATATTAACATCATTTGTAATACAGTCTCACTCACTTTTAGGTCTTTAAACGTAATAGATTATTCAATTTCGGTTCTGTTGGTGTCAAAACTTAGGCCAATTTTAAGCTAATGTATTGGCCAAAGCTGATGCCAAAGGTTTGGTCGGACACTTTACAGATGGATCAGAAACATCGGACTAATTAACCGGTTTCCAGGCTCTCCTTACAAAACTAATATGATTTTCCTATACAAGTGAAGATGAGCTGAAGTTATTTGAGAAGCAGCAGATGTCGTAAAATGCAAATATGAAAAAAACTTGCGTGCATTTCTGTTAGAATATGGCCTAAAAATTAACTCCTATGGTGCGATCTTGTCTGTCTGTCTGTCCATCTTTCACAGCGGATTAATTCAAGAATGCTAGTTGTCAGATTTTTTTCTTGAAACTTGTAACAATTCAGATCGATAAACATGTTTTGCAGATTAAAGAAATTGAAAATATTTTTGCTTTTCTGGCAAACGAAGTATGCAGTGGGGGTTGGAAATTTAAAATTAGTGTTTCGAAGTATTACTCAGACAGGTGTTATTTATATTTCTATTTTTATATCTTAGACATGCATATCAAAATACAATATGCGACTGTCCTTAGAATCTCTACATAATATTATGGTCACCCGTCAAAGTTCTTCAAAATATAAAATGACAACCGTGCGGTGTGCATTGCGGGGTCGCGGGGGGGAAGCTCAAGCTCCGCCCATTTGCTCAAGGTCATTGGCGGTAGTCGTCGTCTTAAACGTCAAAATTTGCCTTCAACTTCATAGTTATAATTATACTTATGTATGTGAGAAGCCAAGCGTAAAGTCGAGTAGTTGAAGACAATTAGGCTGATATTAGTTGGCAAAGTCTATAGACTTACTAACTGTACAGACTTGGCAAAGTTATATCATAGTATGTAACTTTGTGGTAGCTAAATTTTTTTGTGATGAGACCCTATTTTTTTGAGAATAACACTCATCGCTGTACTTTATAATTTATCGATAAAATTAATGGAAATATAATAAAATGTTCTAATAATATCAAATATAAACGAAAGCAAGCAAACATAATAATGGCTGATAAGACTACTATATTTCCAGTGCTTTAGAAGTTCAGAGATGTTATTACTTTAAATAAGTACAATATTAAATCACGCTCGTCACGAAATGAAACTGTTAAAGAATATATTCTATCTATTTCTGAAATATTATTTTGGTTTTCAATTAAAACCTCTATTTGAATAAAAGTAATTAATTGCCGCAAGTATGAAAAATGGTCACATACAAAGGCTGGACCAATTTGGTTGCCTTTTTTGTTGGTAATGTATTTTGAAAAATAACATAAAATAAAAAAAAAGGTTGCCTTTATAGCGTGACCTTTAATGTAGATTAAAGCACCTAAACACAACATAATGATAAAAATGAAAATAACAGGAAAATTCGTTAGCTTAATGTGAATAAAATTGCTGCAAAATTTTGTTATCATGTTGTCAATCAGGTATATGTAAGCTACGCCCAAGTTAAACAAGTGTTAAAGACTCTGAGTTTCATAGTCTTGTCAGCAAATGGCCTGATCATGCAAAGCTTCGACCAACTCCTCAAAGTCCCTCGATAGTGGATCGGAGCACAGGGAGAAGACTGTCGTCCTCAATACGTTGTCTATATAAGGAGGTTCCTGTCTCTAGAGCTCCCACCAGCTTTAGCTTGGACCTTGTTCCCGATTGCTATTTTCATTACGTTTTATGAGTAATGATGAATAGGTTATCTACCTGTATACATGATATTTACTGTTGCTAATAAATGTATGAAAATGCTCCGACGCTCGGTTGTGAAATTTTTATCTCCTCCGACCCACGCCAAGACCAAAACACAAAGTAATAAAATATTTGCGGTAGTTCGGGCCGCGATATTGGGTGACGCCTTTTTCCGCATACCTTTCATTTCTCCTCAGGTATGAAATGTAAAAATAAGTAAGTAGGTATTTATATAACACTTCACCTTTTTTAGTTACACGGGCGTATTCACCATTTTGATATTACGTAGGTGAACGGTACGTACGCCAAACGTTCATTGAAGGTATTCTCAGTAGGTACCAACTTCCGCTCAAATGACAAAAGAAAGCTTACGTACTTCGGCTAGGATTACTCTGTGACGAGGGTGGCGTACTAATAGTTACGTGATGCGCAATATTGTATTGTTAGTAACAGCTTTGAAGCATACGATGGCTCTAGATAAAGGACCTGTGGAGGTAGCTTTGATGGATGTAGGTGAGGATAGGATCCACGAGTGAGCAACAAAATCTCCGAACAATTTTGCGATATTATTTATAACTACAAAACATATTTCATACTAGCTGTTTTCAGGGGTTTCACCCGCGTCCTAAACAAGTAGTTCTACTTCGAGCATTCGTATGTGATATCTAGGATCTAAGCTATGTGTGCCAAATCAAATTTCATTCAAATCTATTCAGTAGTTTTTGTGTGAACGAGTAATAAATATACATACAGACATCCATACAAACTTTCAAATTTATAATAATAGTAAGATTAATTACCAGTAAATCAGTAGACTACCCTAGGTTTTTAGGCAGTTTCAAACACTTCTCAGATGCGTTGTTTACACACTAAATTGAAATATCAGAACCGAAAGTGGTGATTAGGACGACTACTAATATCAGGGACCAATTTTAAGATCCAGGGTTACCAGGTTTCAAATTTCAAATGTACTGTTTTGTAGCGATGTATCAACAATCTTTACCGATAGCAATAGCACGAAAGTCTGTGGTGAAGCTCGTCTGTCGATTGCGGGCGTAATAGGTCGCCTCATTTGCGTAGCAACTGTGGTAATATGTCAGGAGTATGCCCGACCTCCTTTGTAATAAAAACAACAGAATGAGGATCAGTAATGTAATAGCAAATTCAATAAAACTAGTATCTATGTTATTCTTTATGACATAAGAATGATATATCTTTTTGAATTATCGAAATCGGACCATTACTTATGAAGATATTAAGTAATAAACATTTGCCGTTCCGGCCGCTAAAAATTAATGTCCGCGGGAGCGTGTGACGTCACTCCAACGGAACCGAGCGCAGTCTGCATTCATATTTCACTATTCGGCGGAGCTGCGACGCGGTTGGTCAGTATATTTGGCAATTTATTTTACGTAAAGTGTTGTTAGAGTGTGTTTTGTGATATTTGAGTATAAAACGTCCTAAAATATGAGTACTAATAAAGTAGAGGCTGGTTTTGTGCGAG
Organism: Pyrrhia umbra; assembly: GCA_963891755.1. NCBI lineage: Eukaryota > Metazoa > Arthropoda > Insecta > Lepidoptera > Noctuidae > Pyrrhia > Pyrrhia umbra. The sequence goes on from OY982930.1 coordinate 6,500,374, forward strand.
CTCAGTCAGATAATCTTCCAAAGGTGGATTCTTTCATGACATTTGATTATCTCAGTAATCTAGTTCTAAGTTAATCTACGTTACTTATTAGTAATCTTAAGATATTGATTTAAAATCTTTAGGCCTCCACACAATCGGCTATTATCGCGGTGAATCGCTGTACATTGCTGTGAACTCTCAAAAACTCTTGAGAGTTTTTCATCCAACGCAGCAATGTATAGCAAATCACCGCGATCATCGGTGATTGTGTGGAGGCAGCAGTAGGTAGGTGTAAAAAATAATGAATATAATGTATTGGTACAGAAATCTTGATAAACAAATGTTGTTTTCGTTCATTCCTATGCGGATCATTTCGCGGATGGCTATTTAACCAACTTGCGCTTTATTTAGTTCATAGTTCCATATATACTTGTCGATCTATAACGGAAACCTTAATATTGGTTTTCAATGGCTATTTTTTGCCACCTCGTTCATTGTTACAAATAATTCATTCAGTATGTACCTACTTAGGATGGCTTGAAAAAATCATCATCAATCATCTCTTTACAACAGGATACCATTTTGAAGAAGTTTTGCGTTTTTCGGCACGTTAAAAATAATTTTTCTAAGGTAATAATAGAAGTATTTGTACATTTTGGCACTATACAATATTAATACATGTTTGAAAAGGTGAATTAGACACAAATCGGACACTTAATTTGTTTGAAAGTCACAATTAATCAAACAAAACACTGCGCGCCATACTGCTGCCAACGGCTAACCGTTGGAGTGACGTCACAGCTATCGCGGCGACCGCTCGGTGAACTTCGCTAGTAATTTGGTCATAACTTCGTCAATTTTTATCGTAGATCAAAAATTTTTGCACTGTATGTTAAGGATTACTTAGCTCTACAAATCTGCATTGTCAACTAAAAACGTTACGGATCCTCATTCTACTCATTAATTCGTCTACCAATGAAACGCTAATATCATGCCTGTCTTGAGAATAAATATGATGGGGGGCTTGCGTAACACATTTACGATGACGACGGTTCAGTTAAAAAAATCCCTTAATATAGAGGCTATAAGTTGCACATTAAAAACCTTTTTACATGTTCCGCATATATTAAGTCTTTGAAATATTTATGACTGTACAAAGAAATCATCTGTTACATCACTCGCAAAATTGTATGAACAGGTACACTCTCACTCACTCACTCACAAACTGTAGTTGATTAATGATACGAAAACACTGCATGCCAACGATCATGAAAAAAAACTTTATTACACAAACAAAAACACGCTCATAAACAGTATTTATACAAATAATATTGACGAACAGTTGAAAAACAATTGAGCGCGTAATTTAATCACGTTGCGACAAGCGATCGGTTCGAGTCTGATATAGGAAAGTTCATGAAAATCGCCCTACTGCATCCTGTATTGCGGTCGTCGGTAAAGCTAGCGATATTACTGTTCATTTCCGTTTGGACGTGAACAATATCGAAATACATGTATTTTGTTTCGTTATTGTAAATTCTATACACTCTTCTACCCTCTAGGACTCCATTTCCTGCGGGAGAAATGGGAAGAAATACAGGAGAAAAGAAGTATTAGTCGTTTGCCGGAGATTACTTTTGAAGTCTGGGCATTTTCCATATGCTAGCGTAAAGTTCCTTTAAAACAAGACGAGAAACTAAGGTACCGCGCTATTAACAAGGTTGGTCATCACTAGATAACATATCGATATTGCTTTTTCATTGGCCAGTTTTAGTACGTAGCTTTATTTTCTTGTTTATGAATATTCTTACTTAGTTCTTGAGTTTGAGTTGTTGTGTTTTTGAATCTTCGTAAAAGTTTATAGGTAAGTCAAGGGGTGGATAATAGCGTGGGTAGCCTTTGAATGGTTGAATTTTACTGTTTTAAGAAAAAAGTTATAGGAGATTGCCGAAGTAATGAAAGATCACAAAGAATTTCTAATTATTATACTTTTGAGACTTCAGATGTTTATATTACATTTTGTTGAAAATATAACCTGTATTTATTTATTCAGAATAATAAATAATAACCAACATATTGGTAGCATAAAAAAAAATTGTAAGTTATTTATAATTTTAGACTTATTTTTCGGTCTAATCTTTTATTGTTTAATGTTAAACCTTCCATTTATGTGAATATAAACTTTAGGTCTCGAGGTATATAATAAAATGTAGGCCCAAATTGAACAATATTTGAGGGCAGACAGGGTCGTTTATGTACTGCCCTGTTTTTGTTATTCTATTAACGGTAACAAGACTCGTGTCTTCTTTATAACGTAGCTATACGTAGCAATAACAAAATACCGGCCAAGTGCGTGTCGGGCCACGCGCAGTAGGGTTCCGTAGTAGGTCTCAGTTAGTCGACTATAACTCTGTAACCGATTAAGCCTACTTAGTCGTGATAGTTTTCCTTGTAAGTTCATTATATGTGCTACGTCTATGATTTTTTTCACATTTCTAGGTACAGCCATTCAAAAGTTAGAGGGGGGGGTAACTCGTATCGAACAAAAAAATTCACTTAAAATCTAGATATTTCGCAAATGGCTCGCTTAACCGAAAAATGATCTTCACACACCCATAATATTTTTGAAAGACCTATCTAACGATACCCCACACGAAGGGGTACGCGAGAAAAAAATTATTCATCCCTACTTTACATGTTTGGGAGCTACCCTAAAAAAAAATATTTTTCAAAATTTTATTTTACGACTTTCTCGGCGTGATCAATATACATATTCATACCAAATTTCAGCTTTCTAATAACAAAAACCACGGAGCTATGCCGCGGACAGACAGACAGACAGACAGACAGACAGACAGACAGACAGACAGACAGACGGACAGAGCGAAACTATAAGGGTTCCTTGTCGGACTACGGAACCCTAAAAAAGGTAAATTGAGAAGGACTGTGTCCGTTTTTTAATGATGTCCATGAAAAGCTCTTCAGGAAAATAAAGTCTTATGCTTCATAAAGCACAACGTGATATGACATAATCCGTCTTTAAGTGGGTTTTTTTTTAACTAACTTAAAGTTATATTTATATTGACACTTGGAGATTTACCCGCGACCTTCTTCTAAAGGAACTTCACGTTCAGTTCAGTTTCAGGTACCTGGATAAAAAGTAGCCTATCACCATACAAAAAATTTCATCAAATCGGTTTAGCCTTTTTCCGTGAAAGCTTAACAAGCTAACAAACTCACGTGCTCAATTATAATATTAAGAAGTTACAGTGTCAATAACCCTGTACTGAAGGCAGCTAAAATCCCACCATTAAAAGCATCTTAAAGAAGTCATTTACTCACGAGTAAGTCTGAATATTCTTTTATCATACATAACGTCTGCAAAAAATGTCTTACCTATTAAAAAAAAACATAATATACTTATTTAATCTTTGCCGAATTAAAACTTTAGCTACAATATGCAATAAAAAGTTTAGAACCCGACAGAGGAATAAAAGTTAGTGTTAGCATATAGTCAGGCTGCGTTATTTTAAGTATATGGCTGGCAGCATAATACAAGGTCGTTTGTTCCAGCTGAGCTCAAGGCCAGTTTTGACCAAAATTAGAGTGAAACCGGAGCTGAAATTTGTAGAGATGTGAATATTTAATCAGCACACTGAAACTGTTTTTCAACTGGATGAAGTATGACGCAGAGTACAAGGTAGGTAAGGTATGAGAAGTCGACTAGTGAATATGATGGATCTGTGAAAACGCGCGTCAAAGCGTGTCAGTGACTCCATGTACTGCACTATGCGTTTTTTATATACCTACATACATACTCGACTACGACTGCCTCGTTAGTCTAGTATGTTGTGTTGTCTGCGGGTTGCTGGAAAGAGTTACCGCGCCCCCGGGTAATACACGGGGCTGAGGAAGGAACATGGATGTAGATAGTCAGTAAGAGTTTGACACTCCCTCCCGCCCCACTCAAGGCAGGCGGGGTCATATGCCGATTTTCCATCCGAATAAAAAGGTTTTTTCTCAACACACACACGACTCCCGGGTAGGGCCGAAATCGCTTTTGGGTTCTTAAAATTTCACATTAACCATCGTTCCCGGCTGCTATCTTAATAGGCTATCAGGCGCATTTGAAAAAAAATGTGACACTTGGGCTTGTTAGGTTAGTAAGTAAACCTGCAGCCCATATGATAACAGGATATAAAAACTGCAACACTTACCTGCGGTCAACGCAGCACCGCGCATCGGAGCGTAGCGCGTAGAAGTGGGTGATGCGCCTATGGTGGAATATTTAAAATAATAAACTGTCGACTGTACAGTTTCTCATTGAGACAATATTCCCAATTGATGTCAATTTGTAGTATTCACGAACTTCTGATGAACCATTCAATGCATTTCTATTTGAAATTGTGTTTGATTTAGCACATGATAACATTGAATAAACATGTATCTTTGAATTTCTAATTAAACGTGATGAAGTGGGTAGATACTATCCAACATGGCTACTTCATTATATAGAAACCGTTTTCATGCTAAATTTGATCCCATAATTCCGCGAACAATAAAATCAAAGTGAGATTTGGAATTTAACTTTTCAAAACTTACTTTACCTAATTCTGTACGTACGTATATATCTATTTATAAGTATCATCATAACTTATATTAAAAATGCGAATTTGATTTTGTTTGTGTTTTTTTATTTGTTACACTTTCATGGTAATACGGCTAATCCGATTAAGATTTATATATGGAGATAGACGAAACTCTGAAGACGGTTAATGGCTACTTTTTATCCGGTTTCGTGAAGCTGTTTCTCGAGGGCGCAGGTGACACCGCGGGAAACAGCTAGTATTGTATATTTAGATACAAAAAACATTTGAAATATCTGTTATGAATCATATGGGTACAATGCCTAGCCATCATGTATAGAGCAAATTCATATTTTGCTTCCAGAAATATGTACATTAAGCCTGTCAATCTACATGTCGTTAGATTAATTTATGCAAGCAAAAATAGTATAAAATTATGAACATTAATTATCATGGGGGATGTCACGTTTCACGTTTATTGTTGGCTAAAGCAAATTTCCAATTAAGTTGTTATAATATGTCCAAACTTGCGTGGGGTGTTCTGTCCCTTCAAAGACTAGCAGCCGGTTGTAGGTGCCAAAAAATGCTATTATACTTATACGTGAAACGGAAGAACTGTCATTCAAGATCTATCAAAATGGAGGATAAAATTGAAAAAAAAATCCTACTTATTATGTTTTTCGTCTTCTTGTCGTCGAACTTGCAAACATTACAGGCAACACCAAAGAGGCTTTAAAAACTATGAGGTAACTGTAAATTCGGTACACTACGATAGAAATTGCGACACAAATGTCCGAATATTTGGACATTTGTGTCATTTCAATACAGTTTTTTTATGTCATGCCGTTTTCTGGACACTTTTCTCGTGTCACAATAAATGTCCCACACCTGATTACACACAGACACTCGTTGTATACACAGAGTGTACAGTGTATGGTGTCGTACTATGAACGTATATTGTTGGTATACACGAACTATGTTTTGTGTACGAGTATCTTTAGTTGAAAGGTATAGTCAGACCTTGAACCCTTTATTGGTGACTACTCATCATACTCTCATTGTCCTTGCGTACACTATCGAACGTGACTTGACAGGGAGTCTGGTCACGTCATAGACACGATGTGAAAACTAGGTATGAAGGCATTCCCCCATCTGGTTATACTGTTCAGAAGGTCAATTTTAGTAATTTATTGTTACCATTTATTCATCGTGGTGGTCTTTATCAAAACTGAAAGACTAAAATTCTTCGGTTTTAGTCTTATCTCAATTTATTCCAGACATGGATAAACGAGTTCGGCAACAGAAATAAGTAATTTTAAATAAATTGTTATCAAAAAAAAAAATACAAAATTTTCACAATAAATAAAAGCTAAAAAAAAATAATCTTCAAACTTATACTATACCTGTTATTGAAAATACAGATAACAACAATGCCAATTCGCTACCCGGGATTCGTACCTTCATGTATATACTATTTTTTAAAGCAAACCAAAATATCGGGTTCATAAAAAAGGTCTGATTTACCTCTAAAAGCTTATTCCAACGCAAACCATAAAGGAACCCCAATAAAATTATTTTCCCTACTTCGTAGATATAACGAGCCTAACCCTTTATTGGATAACAAAGCACATTTGCCCTTGATAGTTTTGAACGGTGATAATAAACAGCCATAGCATGGCTTCTTATTCGGAATCGTTATTGAAATGACCTTTATGATCCATGAAGCCCTCTGATGGCAATTACTTTAGGAATAAGTAATTTAAATAGTTATTGAAATAAGTTTTTTTTTACATTATGTCAATGGAGATAGAGAGAGCAGCTGGTAATCATAGTTGCAAATCAATTTGTGGTGCCGCGGGATGTTCGAAAGACTTACCGCGCTCCGGAACATAAAGGGCTGAGGAAGGAACATGGATGGGTTTTAGTAAGTAAGAGTCTGACACTAAAATAATGCGTGGACTCATTTGACGATTTCCCATCCGAAAAAAAAAACAATTTGTGGTGTGCAGGGGCTTAATATAACGTGTATTTGCCACCATTGTTTAGTATAGAGTGAGATGCAAGCATAAGTTTGTAACTTTGACTTTTTTAACATCGGAATGAATACTGCATGCTTTGACAAGCTATGGCAAAAATCTATTAAAACCACCTGAGTATTAGAACTCTCATTTATAATTTAAGACAGATATCATTTAATCTTAGGTATAAAAATCAGAATGGAGGTGAAACCACGGGAAATAGCTAGTGCTTTATAAACCCAATAATACCTAGGTAAGTACAAGTAATAATGGCATAATACCCCAACAAATGCAAAGTTGTTGTTAGAATTATACGGTAAATTAATATCGTTTTTCGTCTTTGAACTCAGATGACAATAAACAAAACTAAAGTTTTCCTCGAATTCTTGTGAAAATAATTTAATTAGCTAAATTTTGTTCAAAGAGCAGATAGTCACTTTGGAGCACGTTTTAGTAGGAGGATAATAATATCTATGAAATACACGAAAAAAATGTAAGTAGACTAGACATATAACTGACAAATAGATCCCAACCATCTTGTTATGTATAAAGCAATCGAGAATCCATGAATCAAGAGATGGCCATAACAATTTATACTGCCTTTATTTCGACGTATTATTGGAAAATGGATAAAAAAATAACGAACTATAAATTAACGTATTATGCCATTGCCAATTTAATAACTTATATTAATTGTGTTGGCGATCTTAATGAATTCCATTAATTTTCATTAGGAGTATTTAAAAATGTTTACGTTTAGGCTCCACCACGGGGATCAAAAGGAATGTCTTGATAGTATTTTTTTTTAATTATATAAGCAAAAGATTTTACTACATAGAAGAAAAGATCATTATTTTTTCAAAAAAACCTCATGTACATCTTGTATCACCGAATTTGTACACTGAATATTGCATGTGCAGTTCTGCACGTGTTTTTCTATTATAGTTAAATCAGCGAATAAAAACAAATTGTAATTGCAATGAATGCAAATTAAATAAATATACATATTAATTATTGCAACATAAATTTATAAGTAGGTCAGTAATTTCTGCTACGAAGTAATACTTCCAAACGGTTTCTGCTGATGAAGCTTCCATTTGCATTTTGCAGCCGACAGGTATCACGTTTATGCTTACCATGAGTTAAATATTAAATTTCGAGTACATACATGTTTACAGTTATGTCGTTTCAAATATAAACAATGAAGTATACCCAGCCTTTCATGGAATACCGAATCGGATACAAGTCTTCGTATTACAGTGTCAATGTCAGCAATATTAATATGCTACAGGGTGGTAGGTACACGTCAGATTGTGAATGTCCATGCTTATGTTAGATTCATTATCAGCTTGTGAAGAAAAATCAGAAAAAGCCGTGGTGGCCTTCAAAACCTGGCAAATGCCAATGTTACTTTTCTAATGCCATCTACTTTCTGAAGAACGGTGAAGATTTCTAAATGACCAATCCGCTTTGAGCAAGCGTGGTGGCCTTCTCTGTATAAGAAGAGGTCTTTTACCAATAGTGGGATAGTAAATAAGCCGATGTTGATCAGCTTGTAATAGTCTGACGGTCGGGACTCAAGCCTCTTTTTAGGGTTCCGTAATCCACAAGGAACCCTTATAGATTCGCCATATTCTTTGTAAAATCTGTTCCTTTTTGACTACGGATTCTAAAAATTCGAGTAACATAATTCGGATTATCAAATTATCTTTGACCATTAACGAGACTCGTTAAATTTAATTTAATCATTCATTGGTCACAGAAGGACCTTAATAGAGTTTGTAATGATTTGGAGTTTAGAAATAAATAAATTATATTACCATGAAGCTCGACGAATTAATCAATTTTTATTTTTTTTAAAGTAACTCTAGGTTTTATAATATTATAAATTACAAACGAATGTCAATGTAATTGAAGAGAACACCTATCATAAGGCCAGTCCCCATTTTTAGGATTCCGTTCCAAAAATGGTAAAAAACAACAAAAGTTTGTCGAAAAAAAAAACAAGATAATTGCGAGTTTATTGCTTCTAATATTCTGTCCAAAGGTCGGAATCCTCGGTGCGCGAGTTCGACTCGCACTTGGCCGGTTTTTTTTAGGATTATTACATCTCCTAGAAATGGGTTCTATACATTGAAATATTAATGATCCTTTACTGTGTATTTTTGTAAGCAGAATTCAGCTTTAATATCTGTTACTATAATATAAATTGAGCGATTTTGGTCAGTCTGTAAACTTTATATCAATATGAAAACATATATAATATCTCATCAACTTTTTAGGGTTCCGTAGTCCGACAAGGAACCCTTATAGTTTTTAACAATCTCTATTCAGTATTTCAAGTGAAAATCCATTTCACTTCAGTAGTCAATTCAATATAGGAATGTAGAAACGAAATATCACAATGGACACCAGAAAATTAACCTTCTTACATTTATGAACGGACTAGCTGTTTTTCGCGGTTTCACCCACATCCCGAGGGAACTACTTCGCGCACCAGGGTAAAAAGTAGCCTATATCCTTTCTCAGGCTCTAGACTATCTGTGTTCCAAATTTCATTTAAATCGGTTCAGTAGTTTTGGCGTGAAAGCGCGACAGACATACAGAGTTACTTTAGCATTCTTAATATTAGTTAGAATGTAAGGATAAACATAGTAGGCACTTATCTTCTCTATACTTATAATAAATCTGTAGAGAGGTCAATTCTGTACATGAAATATATTTCCAAAATAACTATCAGGGGGTGATTGGGGATCGATACTGATGCCAAAAATGCAATCAGTAAAATTTTTGTCTGTCTGTCTGCATAAACGTTATAGAAACAAAAACTACTCGACGGATTTTAACGAAACTTGGTACAATTATTTTTCATACTCCTGAGCTGGTTATAGTATACTTTTCATCACGCTACAATTAATAGGAGCAGAGCAGTGAAGGGAAATGTTGTCATTTTGTTTAAACGCGCGAATCTCAGGAACCGCTGGTCCGATTTGAAAAATTCTTTCAGTGTTAGATAGTCCATTTATCAAGGAAGGCTATAGGCTATATATCATCACGCTAAGACCAAAAGGAGCGGAGCATCACTATTCCACGTGGACGAAGTCGCTGGCAGAAGCTAGTACTAACTAATATAACACCATGTGCATACTAACATGGAATTTGCGTGGTCATTAAATAGGTAAGCTAAGTAGGTACCTATTTACATTTGTTTACACATTAGGAATCACGTTTCGCAACCTTTTAAAACATTGAGCTAGTGTTCGGCAAAGCAAAATGCTTGGTTTGTAACACATCATAATGAAAACAATAAATTAAACAATATTATTATTTAATTATATAGTTTACTCATTGTTCAATGTCTGCGTTCATCATCATCAGCTTATTTGATATTGGTCCAATCGTCGTCCAATCATTAACTTGGATGTTGCATCCATGTATTATTGTTATTGTGAAACAAATACATATATGCAAACATAAACTCACGCCTTTTTCTTCCCATGGGGGTAGGCAGAAAAGACAGAGCTATAGTAACGATCATTAACATAACATCTACTTTTATGCGTTTGAAATATTACAATATATATATTATATATTGAATGAGTACACAATTATTATATAATTAAGAATTCGTTAGCGGCACAGCTTTAGTATGGACCCATTAATTGGTGGGATTGTAATTAAAACCGTATATCGATATTTGATATCAATTTGATGTGTTTACAATCAAATTTCTGCGAAATATTATAATACAATAATACTATTTAATTAGTAGGTCAATCATAATAAATTCAAAAGCTTTAAATAACATAGCGCGCGGTATTTTAATCGGAACAGAATTCCTTTTAAGGTAAATTGAATCTAATCGGCTATATTTTATCAAATTATTTGTATTAATAAGAACCTTCACCCATTTGAGTGCCTATGAAGTACTTTTATAAAAGCCAGACGTGGCCTAGGTACTAAATTGTATGTAGAGGTATATTTCATTTATTTATTTTCATATTATAATTTTTACATAGTTCGGGGAGATAGTTTTTCAAATCAGAGAATAATTAGACTTTGTCGGATTAATGGAAATTAATCGTATAAATATAATATAGCCAAGTGCGTGTCAGGTCACGAGCAGTGTAGGGTTCCGTAGTATCTGCTCGACTATAAACTATTTAACTTGAGAAGCTTGCAGTGTGGCAGCTCCAAAAAAATGTTAGAAGTACATATATTGTCAGTATTTGTATCACAATGTAACGTTTGTATTGATTTCTTTCGTTTGTAAAAATATTGATTTAATTATTATCTTTACATTTTCAAACATCAGTACCACTCTACTTGTGTTTCCTTATTTCTGCTTCTTCTTTTTATACGAAGTATTTCTCCTTAGTTATTTGCTACTGCATTTGAATGATCTAGACATTCATGATATCGGTACTTAATAAATTTTGTATTCTCGTAACAGTAAGTCGTTTCATTTTATGCCTTCGTCGGTCGTCCTATCCTACCAATATTATAAATGCAAAAGTTTGTTAGGATGATGAAGATGTATGATTGTTATTTTTTCGCACAAAAACCTTTTATATATATTATGTATGTTTATTACCTGGATTAACATATAGGATACTTTTAATCCCGGTATATAAGACTAAGTATATAAAGTCGCGGGCTGAAGATAGTATACCAATAAATATGGATCAAGTCAAATTAAAACGGGCTGCGGGATGTTCGAAAGACTTACCGCGCCCCCGGAATACAAAGGGCTGAGGAAGGAACATGGATGAGTTTTAGTCAGTAAGAGTCTGACACTCCCTTCCGCCCCACCCGTGGCGTGAGGGGTCATTCGATGATTGCCAATCCGAAAAAAAGTCAAATTAAAAGTGAAGTTTATATTATTTAGCACAGCGCCATCTCGCGGAGCTTCGACTAGTTGCATTGTTTGGGAGTAGCCTCCCCTCAACGGTACGAGATAGGTGTAGGCCATCGTTACGTTTCCTAACTTTCATAATGGTTCATGTACTAGAGTAAAGATGTCGTTTTAAATCAGGAATGTTGGTTGTCTTTTAATTAATTAATTAACATGCAGTAAAAATAAAAACTGTATAAGATTATTTATCGTGATACTTATAAACATAGATTTCTCATTAAAGAGTTCAGTTTTTTACCAACGTGTTCATTATTTAAGAATTTAGTCCAATTTAAAATAAAAAACCTTTCCAGGATGCTATTATCATAGGTGTAGTATTACTACTGTTTTATTATGTCATTATAACTATGTGCTATACTGAGGGCTATATCGCAGGTGGCTCGTAGCAGTAAACTGTACTTCGTAGCACTCGTAGCGTTACCTACGACAATCATTTATTCTGTGCCTACGAGGCTTTGTAGCTGTGTATCTAGTAATAAGCCCATTCCCCGTAGAGTATAATAAAAATATTTACTTTCATAATTGAAAAAGAAAACGAAAAACACTACCATGAAAACTTACGTGTAGCAAGCTTTGTACTATAATTTATCTTCTATGAATGCAACTTCTTAGAAAAGAAAAAAAAATGACATTTCTTGACAGATTTATTCTATCATAAGAAGACAAAAAATACTTAGTTTTTGCATCGAATAAATTAATTTATAAATTCACGCGATTGTTCATTAATTAGCTTCGATGATTATATATTATCGAAGCTAATCTTCTAATGAACAATCGTTTGTGAATTCACGACTTTATTCAAAATGTTCACCGAAATTAATGAATCCGATGGAAAAACTTTGAGGGTTGTGTTTGAGAAAAAGAAAAAGTGTATTGAAGATCGCATCCAGCTCGAGAAGAAAATGAGGCTTGAAAGACAACTTTATAAGAAAAAGGCATTAGAATTGGCAAATGAAACGATAAAGAAAAAGATTGCACTGATTTGTGCAGAATTCGATAAAGCAAAGGAACTTAAACAGAAGAAAATTGTGCATATCGCAAAAGCAGTGAAGAAAGCTAATAATCGAGAGAATGTTATCACAGAGAAATTTCTTGGTGATGTAGAATCTATGGTCGTACACTTCAAAGAAGAATTGGATAAGATGCAGCAACTATTTAGCAGCATAATAAAGAAGTTGCCTCAAGTCCAGCTTGATGTTGGTGTCAAATCATGTTAACCTTACTAGTCATAGCAGAGTCGGTTTGTGAAAATGTCAGTCAGACGTACATTCATTTTTTAAGCATAAAGTTAAAGTATTTTCAATAGTTTTGGTCAATTTTGTTAACTACAAAGCTGATAACCTGTTATGGTCCTGTAATCGACAGCAGAAATTTGGTTCAACATGAAATAGCACACCCAATTTGTTCTTTTATTTTAAACCTTTTTGTCATGAGAAAGATGTCCCAGAGTTTTAAGCCTATAGGTTATCCAGTAAGGAAACCATAAAAAAAATATACTGAAGACGCCTTTCATCTACCCATAGCTAAGCTACTACTTTGAGTAGGTACCTAATGTTTTTGATATAATTTTCCCTGTGAAATGCCATTCTATAATTCAGTCTCTCTTTCTTTATACTATTTCACGCATTTCATCCATCTTTCTTCTTTCTTCTTCTTTGGTCTTCCTCTCCTTTTCCACTCATAATCATCTCTTTCTTGACTTTCTCGATGATAATGTGGTTACTGTTTAACTAACTAAGCGTCCTCTAAAATATTCATTTATCACTTGTCCATTTACCATCTCAATATTATCAATTCTGATAAAAGGGAATTATTATCCTTAAAAGTACGATATTTTAGTAGTATATTTAGTAAAACCTCTCAAAATATTTACTTTACACAATTGGTTTTGTTTATACAATGGTTACATTGGGATGATTAGGGTAAAATTCCTATCGTAGTTCAAATATCTTTGATACTCCCGTCCATTTCCAATTCGTTGCTCCCTTCATATTATTCTGAGTGTTAGTGAGATCTGTGACAGTAAACACAACCGCGACGTACTAATTGGCAAAATTGTATGTTCACAAAGTTTTTCATGGAAAAAGTATTGAGCCCGTATTAAGTCATTATTCGATATAATCTGCTTCAAATATTTTACTGGTGTTATAATCAAAGTTCCATTACATATTACCATTCCCAATAACCAATTATCATTAGCCCGACCCGCAAGTCAAATCTAAATTGAACTTATTTCTAAAATACTAGACCAACATGCAGTCAGTGTTTATTGGTAGAATTTCTTTATTTAAAAAGAAAGAAGATGTTGCAGAGCTGCAGCCTCAAATTATTTATATCACCAAAATTACAAGTGGTTCTTCAATTTATAGAAGTAATGACGCGATCGGCAAATGGCAATACCTCGTTAAATTCGTTTAAATTATACTAATTGCTGTATAAAGTAGTGAATCAATTGACAATTAAGAGCGTTTACGCATAGCGCACGATGTCAAGTATAGGTATTTTAACGCAAGTTTTACTCACAGAGAAGCGAATGTGACTGTGTGCGTAGCGCTGGCGCGTTCTCTCGCGCTATAGGCAAACAAACCCATTTTGATCCATCGAGTGAATTATTTTAGAAAAAAATTCTAACGGATGCGAGTAAGTACATAAAATAAGTAGTCAGTAATAATATTGCAAGTGTAAACAACATGGTGCAATAAATAAATAAACATGAATTTATAGATCGAAATTTAGACATAACTAAATTCTGCAATAATTTATTGAACCTTCCTAATAGTAATGATTTATAGATATATGTTTTTTTACCGATTGCGACAGGAGGGTTATGGTATTCGATATAATCTGCTTCAAATATTTTACTGGTGTTATAATCAAAGTTCCATTACATATTACCATTCCCAATAACCAATTATCATTAGCCCGACCCGCAAGTCAAATCTAAATTGAACTTATTTCTAAAATACTAGACCAACATGCAGTCAGTGTTTATTGGTAGAATTTCTTTATTTAAAAAGAAAGAAGATGTTGCAGAGCTGCAGCCTCAAATTATTTATATCACCAAAATTACAAGTGGTTCTTCAATTTATAGAAGTAATGACGCGATCGGCAAATGGCAATACCTCGTTAAATTCGTTTAAATTATACTAATTGCTGTATAAAGTAGTGAATCAATTGACAATTAAGAGCGTTTACGCATAGCGCACGATGTCAAGTATAGGTATTTTAACGCAAGTTTTACTCACAGAGAAGCGAATGTGACTGTGTGCGTAGCGCTGGCGCGTTCTCTCGCGCTATAGGCAAACAAACCCATTTTGATCCATCGAGTGAATTATTTTAGAAAAAAATTCTAACGGATGCGAGTAAGTACATAAAATAAGTAGTCAGTAATAATATTGCAAGTGTAAACAACATGGTGCAATAAATAAATAAACATGAATTTATAGATCGAAATTTAGACATAACTAAATTCTGCAATAATTTATTGAACCTTCCTAATAGTAATGATTTATAGATATATGTTTTTTTACCGATTGCGACAGGAGGGTTATGTTTTTAGAGCGTACGTATGTATG
The DNA here is from genome assembly GCA_963891755.1 of Pyrrhia umbra. Classification (NCBI taxonomy): domain Eukaryota; kingdom Metazoa; phylum Arthropoda; class Insecta; order Lepidoptera; family Noctuidae; genus Pyrrhia; species Pyrrhia umbra. The sequence continues at coordinate 6,515,447 of OY982930.1, forward strand.
TGTGTATATATATGTATATTAAGTGTCATTAATTTGTCTTGATCGTGACAGTGACACTATAGGGTAGGTATTTAAAATTATAATCGCAGTCGAGTTTTTTTATTTTTTTTATTAATTTACTTGTTTTAATTTTATTAAAATAAAACACTTTATACGGATCTACTTATGTTTATTATGTTCTTTTAAAAGTTTCAAATTTTTAGCCTTCTTTTTACAATTTTTGAATTAGTTTTTCTTACAATAAGTAACCATAGGTTTTGATTCCCAAGCTTGATAGAGTGATAGACAGACAGATGGACCAAGGAAGTGTTCCTATAACATATTTAAAACAGTGTGATCGCCTATATAAACGTGAAAAGTAAAACAAACTGTTTTAAAAAAGCGTTCAAAGTACCTCTTCTTCATTTTAGTGTTCACACTCAACTCTTGCCATAATTTATTCATCACTTGATTTTTTTTTACATTGCCTGAAGTTAAACCATATACCAGTAAGCGCACAAGCCTTGTTATCTGAAAGGAAGCAGTAATTAAATAAAAGAAAATATTGTAAATAAAACACGCTTAGGAAAAGAGAATTCATAAATAATAGTTTGATTACAAGCTTGCCATTTGATTGGGCTGAAAGATCTTCTCAAAAACAATATTTTGTCTGTCCTGTAAATATCGAGATATAAGCCGAAAGTTGATGAAGTAAATACTGTTTTTTCAGGACTGATTTTTGGGCTATATCTTGATATCTGGCAGGATTCATTATAATTATTTTATTTTTAGCCCAAGCCCCATAGCCATTGTCCATTTTAAAGCAACATAAACTCGTTTTTTTTGCATTTAGTAGTGGGATTCTTTTATTAGTATGTTATTTACATTTATTACAACTCGATTTTAAATACAGTTATATATGTAAGTATTTATGTATATGTATGGTAGGTAAAAAATAAAAGTAGGTTTCTCTCACGAAGGCTCGTTAAAAGACATTTATGACATGGAAATAAAGTTTCAATTGTCCTGATTGACAGGCCTTACCGAAATAAAACCTTGCTCAGGTGATCTAATAGTGTATTCATGCATCACGACACAAATCAAAGATATTTGCCTTACCAAGAAAACTGTTTGTCGAATACGTGATTAGGTTAAACTAATTATACTAACATCTATAATATAATATAGTATAATTAGTATTAATTCGAATAAATAATCATTTATTTCAAGTAAAAAACCCATATTACATTACCCCCAATATGCGAAAATATGTGTTATAACCGGGTGCCGAAGCCGATCGTTGAATTAGTATAACATAGATATACCAACCTTTTAGCACTTGCTTTTTCCATATTTTCGTCATTTTTGCGTTGTCGTTTTTTCGCTAAAAATAACTTGGTTTTGTTTCCCATTACGTCTGAAATATAATTTGTTGTCACTAAAAAAGTGTATCATCGAAAATAATAATAAAATATTTTACTTACCAAAGTAGCAAGACTTTTCTATCACACTATAAACGTCCGCTATCCTTGTACGCACGGCAAAGGTCAACGCAGGTCAGGATGGAGCATCGAGCGACACGTCCTCACTCTGGAAAGCCTCGTGGCGGTCTGATTTGAATTGATTTGCGCGCAGTGTTTTATAATAGATTTCAAATATTCATAGAAAAATAATTACACTAAATTATTTAAAATTTCAAAGCAGATGTTTTAAAGAAGACTTTATTCTATAATAAAAAGCCATTATGATAATAAATTAAAGAAGATATATCGGTGAAAAAACCATCTGAATTTCTGGATATTTGTCATTATTTGAATTTTAATTTCTTGTTGTTTGATCGCTAAATCGGAAACTATTTTCAACTAACTATTTACTTGACGATTTAAGTAATTGATTATTATTTTTTTTAAACTACGTTTCCCTGTATTTTCATGAGTTTTAGGCATCGAAACATACGCTGTATGAGGAAATTAAGAAAACCTCTGATCAGTTATCTTGATAGAATTCATAAATACTCTATAAATCGAAATATTTTCTTAACTAACTATTTAAACAGTGAAATTTCCTAAAGTTATTAGTAACTAACATATTTGTAGTACAACTGGTTGATGGTATTAAACAGGTTTGAAATTACTGTTTTTGCGCATGGACAGCGTAAACGCTCTTAATATTGGATCGAGCATCGGTCAATTTACTTTCCGGTATCCGCGGTGATAACAAAGGACTGACTTTAACAGAATTCGCAGTTTCGATGCTCCAGTAAAATAATTTACCGACAACTATTAATAAAGCTTTGACTGGCTTAAAAAAGATATGGACAAAGGACCTCGCCTTTTCAATTGTACTTTCAGTATTCTTGTTCCATTTTCTGCTTCACATTGCCCGTCTGACAAATCGAATAATAAGACTGTATGTACAATCGAGCACAAAACACTAATAAATCGAGTTTGGTCGCGATATATCACGTTGGTGGCAGCTGAGCTGAGTCGGCAAGAGGTTGCACATAATGACGTCATCCGTTCGCGGGACGGCGTACGTACAATGCCTTCATTATGCTCTAACAGCTTGCTTACCATTGTGCCGACTGTCTGCCGGCTAATGGAAATAGACCGTTGGCAGTTGGTACTGACATCCGAGTCCATTCGAGTATTTTTAGCTGGATTTTTTTGGCGTGTTAATTCATTGTGGGTAGTATGATGATGTCGGAATGCATAGATTTATCACAAAAATATACATGTATATTTCCATTAAACAAGCATTCTAGATACTGTGTAAAAGTAATAGAGTTTATAAAATGTTGAAGTACCTTCATAATTTTATCTAATAATCCACCTTGTAAGTCCCTTCATAACACACTGGAATTTAAAAATAAATTACAATAATGGAGTACCTAGAATTTTGCTCAATAAAGAAGTTTCAAAGTAATAAAATTCATACCAGACTATGGTAAAACAACTTCACCAACCATCTTTCGAAGATCCCGAACTAACTTACACCGGTATTCCAGTACAACCATGTTCAGCAGTGTTAGCTCATTTTGAGTAATCATCACTAATTATGGTTATTATCCGCACACACAGCGTACAACACGTCGACATGTATTTACACTACCGTAGTATATAAGGAATGTTCCCAATTTGCGATCTCTGGCGATGACGAGGCTATTTATTGGAAATGAAGTTACGGACATTATAAGATGTCCTTAATTTAATTTACAGCAACTGAACTTACAAGTTCGAGATGAATAATAACTAATATTATGGATGCGAAAGTCAGTTTGTTTCGTTTTAGGGTAAAACGGGTGAATAGATTTAGATGAAATTAGATTTGGAGGTATATGGAACCCTGGAGATTTAGACGGGCTTCATTTTATTCGGGTACGTCATGTATTATACTTCCCTCAAGATGCGGCTATAACCGCGGGAAACAGGTAGTATTATAATTTGATGGTAGTTAGATGTAGATGCATGTGTGGTGTTATGTTTTAGTATAAATACCTAATGTTTTCTAAACAAATATATGTCAGAACACGTAGGTACAACTTGAGAACAAAAATTTACTTTCTGCAGTAATTATTTTTTATTTAGGTAATTAATTTTGCCGGCGCTGAATATGGAGTCCCATTTCTAATGACGCTTTTTTTAAATATTAATTGGCAGCGGACTTTATGAGGTAAAAAATGTACTTCTCCTTTATAATTCTTAACAAGGGCAAGAGGGAAAATGTCATTATGAACGACATTTAAATATGAGGGCCTGTTTAGTTACCTGCTCGGCTATTTATTTTAATTGTTCTTTACAAAAAGGAACGGAATTAAATCTCGTGGATTTTGCGGTGATGTATTTTAACCTTTGTTGGCACTTTTTATTGTAGGACTAGGTTATAATTATTTAAGAAGTATATTTAAAAAAAATCTTTATATATTAATCGTCAGTTAAGTAAAGTAAAAAGATTATTATTTGGGGGTAATAAAATCACTAAACAAAACTAACTGAATTCTTCTGTCATGTTTTAATTTCAATCTCTTTAAATCTTTAATAGATATTTCTAACTGACCCGTATTTATTGTTTCTAAGTGTATTTTCCTTAAAATGATGTTGATGATATTCCTGTATGTGACTATACATTAGGGATTATAATAATCTTGATATAATAACACAAAAACTTTTAATCTGTTCAGTATTGTCATCCTTATTGGCCATATATATTAACTTTGTTTCACATCTTCGAGCTCTCTTAACAAATTGACACAAGAACTTTCCACTAAATAAATAAAACCAACTAAAATTAAAGTACAATAGCAAATACTTAACGTTGCTAATTTAATTCATTATTCTGCATAATATTTCGTTAACTCTGGAAAGATTCAAAAGCTTTCAGACATGTCCCTATTAAGCCCTCCCTCCTTGCAGGTGCAAGTTATAATGCACTTTGGAGTTTCAGTTAACTTTGAAGATATGAACAAGTTTTCAGTGGCGTGCTTTCGTTCTTATTTGTTTTATGGCCCATCAGATGCACGTTGAGTTGTGAAGATTGGGTTACGTGACAATAATTTAATCTAGAGTAATGGTGGCTTAGTGGTTAAGAGAACTCCATCTCGTAAAAGAGTGCGTGAGTTCAAACCCGGCAAGTACCAATATAAATCTTCTAAAGTCATATAGACTTTCTAAGTGTATCTTAGAAACCACTGACTGGTGGTGAAGGAAAACACTATGAGGAAATTTGGGCTAAAAAAACTGTAATCGCCAATCTGCCTTGAGCAAGCATGGTGACCAACAGAGCGATAGTAAATAGGCCGATGATGATGATGCCTAGCCTTTCCCCAACTATGTTGGGGTCGGCTTCCAGTCTAAACCGGATGCAGCTGAGTACCAGTGTTTTTACATGGAGCGACTGCCTATCTGACCTCCACAACCCAGTTTACCGGGTAACACGGTACCCCACGGTACATATAAACTATATGTACATATATTCTACCACACACACTAAGCGTAGTATTTTATAATGAGATACTTTTAATTGACTTTTACTAGACGAAGTTGATTAGATTTCACTTTTGTTTTGGTACTTATTGGAACCTTGCATGGGAAATAGAAAATTAAATGGGTGACTTCATGTTTTGTTTTTTCAAACAAACACTATTCTAGTTTTGTATAAGAATTAAATGGTTATCTTAGATTGATTCTAACACCAAAGCGTAACACGAACCACGTCTATGAAACCGACCCGATCTATAACAGTCAGAAATAATATCATAACTACGATGTTGGTCAATATTTCTGGTCGTATTTTGATTGATAGCGTCGCTAGGACATAGGTAATGTCGTGTCACGCATCAATCACATTCGTCCTTGGCATTGGCAGATTAATGGAGTACGCGCGATCCATCCGTTTTATTGGGAAAAGGGACGAAATAGCTACGTTATTAGTGATGAGTTTTGACAAAATAGAACTGTGAAAATCTTTGTTCAATTGCGAACTTTGATAGGTAGGACTTTTATGCAGCTGAGAGCTACAAAAATGAAGCTATGCTGTTTAGTTTATGTGCGCTATTAAGCTGATAAATTTGTAACCAGTTTATTTAGAATATGAATATACCAGATTTTTATTTTGTCTATGAGCTAAGGTTTATGATTTTTAACAACAATTTTAATTTTTTTAAGCTTTAAAAGAAGTTTCGTTCAACTGAAACTGTTATTTTCGGTTTTTTGTCGCAACCAACGTTAGGTACTGATTTAAGTGTATGAAATAAAATGTACATATGTATAGATAGGTATTACAAAGTTGCGATCTATCAACTATATTTGCCAGATTCAAATATAGCGGAATGTAGTTATATATATAGTCACGAAGTTATGATATAAAACATCATAGAAATCAAGGCACAGCAACATAATTTTCCTATCAGCAAAAGACGCAATATTTGAAAGATGTGATCAAACTACCAAACTTAGAATTTGCCACATCTTATGCCAACTATTGGATACGTGTGGCTCGTGTAGTTTCCGAGACATTAATTAAAGGAGGCTGCCAGCACAAGAAGGCGCTTCTACGAGATCAGACAAGCAACAACACATGTCCAGTATAAGTAGACCCATCACGTCTGAACTGAACCAGCAAAGAACGTACTTTCTTACGAAAAGATCGAGTAGTCGGGGGTCAGAGTAAAGTGGTAGATTCTGATACACACGCGTCCAATAGATTAGTTTAATTATAACACGCCCCTAATAAATGACACTATATTTACAAAGCTTAGTTTTGAAATTCTGTACAATAATTATATGTTTATGATTTCTTGTATATCCAAAGGCTGCTTTTGCTCTTTCCGTCAATGTATTTGGGCATTGAATCGGTCTTTCACGTATGACTTTCGTTACTGATAAGTCTAATTTCAACGATATTACCCACTAAATATTCAAAGACACCTCTGAATCAGTCGATATGAATATGTAGGTATTAGTTCTACAAATACACTCTTACTATTTTGCTTCCTAATTAATAGTTATGGTCAACTCTGCCAATTTGTTAATGGAAGATCTAAGTAAATAAGACTTGCATCTTTCACTGTTAGTCGATATTATGTACGAGCCACATGCAAACGTATATTACAGGAGAAAGTTAAATAGTACGTAGGTATCTTCAAAACATTGTGGAGGAATGTAACGCAAAACTGATAACAAGTAATGAGAAGTGAGACATTCAATGATCAGTACCGATGTAGACAGTGAAAAGTTTTAAACGTATTTTATATGTCGTGCGATTGACAAATATCAGCCCGTTGTCATCGATCACAGGCACTGAACGGGAACAGATAAATTGATGAAGCATTTTTCGAAATCGACTCCGTCGAACGGGGAACGAAATGTCGGTATCGGGGCGACATAATAGGTATCCATGTATAACGCAAAGTCATGTTTATCTCGACATCAGTTTCCTACGGACGGTGAAATAAAGTTTGTTGTGTCGAATGGCTTCGATATTTCAACAAATATTGGTAAGAGAAATCTGTTCGAATGTTAAAGGATGTCATGTGATAAGAGTCTTTTGTCGCGATCAATGTTACAGTTGTTTGGGAGACGGGATGGGTAGGCAAGCAATGTCTATTCTGAAAACATATTTCTATAATAAAAAAACATTGCCTCTTACTAGTAAATGCTTACTATATTAAGAGTGTTTTAAACTAAAATAATAAATAATATCAACTAAAATGAAACAATTACACATAGAACAAACATTTTTTCATCGACGCAAAATATGCTCGTGCGGAAGTCGAACCTAAGGAAAACGGTACAGCAATCAATCACTCATCCATTGCATCAATTTTGTAATTAATTATCTACTTACTTAACACATAAAGAAGAACGAATATATTAGATAATTTTAGTATAGTATTTATATATTAAATCCCATTGGTCAAATCATACTAATTGGCAATTAGGCCCGGTTCTTTACATACGCTAATAAATAACGATACATGAAGCCTAATATATACGTAAAGCCGTCTGAGGGGTCCACCCACAGGGTACCAATCGATCAGTCCAATAACTCTCACATAAAAGTAATTATTGTCCCGTCAATTTTCATTACACGGAGTAACATCACAGCGTGCTCTGCATAACTTTAGTTTCGTATTAATTGATGTTGGATGGATCATATGGACATATTTGTTTATTGACGTTATGTAGAATTGTATTTTACTTATTTGAGGCAGCTCATATATTTGTAATGCATTAGGTCTGCTGTTTTGTAACGGGTTTAATTTTTTAAAGCATTGATCTCGTCAAAAAATAATGGTTTAGGACAATGCCATTTCTCTACACCTAATCTAATTTAGTGGAACGATATCACTGACACTATATTAGTATTTTACAATATCTTTAATAATTTTGAATGAGAAAATGTAATTAAAAATTTTCGTGAATCCCTGGTATCTTCATTTCCTTGCGTCATATAAACCACCATCTATATATCACCGAGTTCCGTTGGATCTGTGTATATTGATCAAATAAACGCTTATTCATTACAATAGCAAACACAGATGACTCCAGAATCAGTTGAAATGACTTTAACTATGACGTCAGATCACAAATTCTTTATTGAAATAAGGACTACCTACCTCAGCATACTTTCTGCGATATTGACAGATGTCAATTTTTAATTGTTCTGTGCTAATACACAGTACCTACAAGATTTTTTTTGGCGTAAGACTTCTGAATTCTTACTAATTTTATAAATGTGAAAATAACTGTCTGTCTCTGTATGTAATGCTTTAACTGCTGAAGCGATTTGAATGAAATTTGGTATGGAAATAGATTAAAACCCGGTAAAGAACATAGGATAGTTTTTATCTGAGCACGCGAAATAGTTCCAGGTTATGGGTGAAGCTGCGGACAAAAGCTAGTATCATAATATCGTAGCATCATTGAGCTTACTCACATCAGCTCTGCTAGAAATGCAGTTACCACAGAGTGGCCACTTATGTTTTACACACACTCGACTGGCTAATACAGCTGCCTTATGACTTGCATACGATAATGCGTCTGGAGTCTCAAGCTCCGTAATAAGAGATTATGTTAGAGAGTTAACGAATGTCTGTGTACGTACATCGTACTGTTTTTATATGAATCAGAAATTAACTTCTTGAAAGAACTGGTGATAGTGGTGTTGGATATTGTCAAAGTAAATCATTAAAGCTGTCTTTTTTGCGGATTTATAGTTTTGGGTTATGGTTAAGTAGATTTGAAGGCCAATAAATATACAAGGTCATAGACTTACGGGAGATATTTCGCCAGGCGTAGCTATTAAATGTGGGCTGCAAATAGGAGATGACAATATGAGATTATTTGTGTAGTTATTGTTTTAAACGTTGCACTACTCTAGGAATTTATCCTGTGTCGTGGGTGCGTTTACAAACATATTTAACACATTCACAAACACCCAGACACGGAACAATTTTAGTTGTCCCGTGCGGGAATTGAAGCCGCGACACGCAGCGCAGCAACCAATTGTTCAGCCACTACGTCATGTTAGTAATGATATTTATATATTTCATATTAACTTGCGATAGGTTATATATTAAACCGAATAAAATATCCCTGGTTGGGATTAGTAATAAAGATCAAGTAAAGGTTCATAAAGAAAAACAAAGTTGATTTTAAGTTTGTAGGGGGTATGTGATCACTGAAATTACTGTACGATTGGAAACATCTTGAACTGATAATAAAATATACTGTGCTGTTTCATTGTGATATAAATAAGTTTCAATTTACACAGCCGAATCCGCAGGTTACAATTAAATATGTAGTTGTGGAATATATTCGAATTCATGGTCTAGTTGTCTACTTCAAATGTTTGAGTGGGGTCAACTCAATTGAAATTATATCACGTTGACGGCCGCCTGAAGAAGTATCATGTTGACTGCGTTTGTACCACATGATATTACTTCAAAGCGAGGCCGTATGATTGCCGGTGTGTGATGTCACTATTGCACGTAACTAGCTTAACAAGGGTACGTATGTAGGTATCTTTTTCAATAATTCGCTAGCGGTAACTAACTTTATACTCGCGACTTTGATAAAAGGTATTAGGTACAGCTTGGCAAAAAAGAGTAGAAATTAATAGGGGCGCCACTTTACCGTTCGTGTGGCAACCCGCTGCGACCGTATAGCGTACCATGCTATCGTCTTGATACTAAGCTGTATTTTTATAATTAATTAAAATCAGTAAGTATTATAAAATGTAATAACAAGTATTCACGTCATGTAACTGAATACAAATTACTTATAAGCACTAATAATGTAAGCACTCCTATGTTTACAATTTTTTTTGGGTATAAAAAAAGGCGTATGAATATAGCGTTATTATATTTGATTTCAATAAATCTTCCTCTAAATATTCCACGCCCGCCACATCCATCTCTTGGCTAGAGCTAGCCATAAACCCATCTGAGTCACACTCAGATTCAAAGGCACTGCGCTATCATGTTGGAGATTGATTCCTAAACGTTTTATGTCCAAGTACGAGCCCTCTCATAAATTCATAATACTCCTTTTCTATTTTGTTAACATGCTGGCATGAATTCTTTTGAACTCCTACTCGGTTATAGATTGAAATGCACGTTCGGTGCTTCCTATAAAGATAAAAAAAATGATTAAACCTCTATCAATAATTAATGTAAAAAGTTTACGGTACCTATCTAGTTTTTTTTGTGGTTTTTAAATGCTAGTTATAACAAGTATTATATTATCTTGTGATCACACTCATAGATAAGGTTATGTAGAAATCGAATTTACATATTGCAGAGTATCAAGGCTCAAGCCACTCAAGTATCAAAATAATCTAGTCGCGCTATACCAAAGTGTCAAAGACAAAACGTAAACATAACCTATATGCTCGATGTTTATTGTTCAAAATTTCACTTATTTCGTATTCAAGCAATTCAAAACAAAATAGAGATCATAAATTAACACTTGATACAACTAAATACAACAAAACAAACTCTTACATACCTGTAATTATGGCGGTACTTTGGTAAATATCGTCGAGATCGGAAAGAAGAGTTTCAGCCTCATGTTTGACCAGATATCGCCTATAAACCTTATGAATTGTTTCCTTGCTAGTAACTCTGAATGGTTTTATTTATTATAACGTAGTTTTATTTCCGTTTTCATGGTCGAAATAAAAAAATAAGTAACTCGCGAACTTTGTTTACATCGAACGACACAGAACCACAGAGTATATAAACAGAACGACATTAATTGCCAGCAATAAAAAAAATTAGTTCCGTTTCTAGACTTTTTTGCCAAGCTGTATCTATGTCCTTTTTAAGGATTTACATATTCATCCAAATTATAAATATGAATAAAACAAAACATAACCTTTGACGTGATCCTTTATAAGTAGTTTATTTAATACTAGCGGTTTCCCGGGGTTTCACCCGCGTCCCGAGGGAACTTCATAAATTATCTATATAAAACGTTGATTATAACCGTTTACATTATCATCAACCTATATATTGTCTCACTGCTGGGCACAGGCCTCTTCTCATACAGAGAAGGCATGAGCATTGATCACCACGCTTGCTCAAGGCGGATTGGCGATTTCAGACTTAAGTCCAGGTTTCCTCACGATGTTTTCCTTCACCGTTAGTCAGTGGTGTCTAAGATATACTTAGAAAGTACATATGACTTTAGAAAAGTCACATTGGTACTTGCCAGGTTTCTAACCCGCACATTCGTACACAAGCGGCAGGTGTGGCACCACGGCACTGAACTGAACCGTTTACAACGTCCCCTCTATTTCCATACCAAATTTCATGAAAATCGGTTCAGCCGTTTTACCGCGAAAGCGTAGTGAACAAACAAATAAACTTACTTTCGCATTTATAATCAGTTAGGACTGACCAGTACTGACTTTCCAAAGTCATGGCGAATCTTACTAATAATTTACAAAATCAGTTTGCAGATATAAATCTCATATTTACAAGCAGATCCGGAGCAGATACTGTACGCAGTATAAATATTTGATCAATCTAATAATAGAATTACAGACATCTGTGATTAGAACTCACTATGAAATATGCGTGGGATTTTAATAAGTACCAAATATTATACTCATACTTTATTACTCCTGAATTAGTATCAATATTTTATTTTTAAATGCTTAGCCTTTGGCCAAAGTAAAAGCCAGCCTTCATGTCACGGGAAGTGTCAACAAGCCGCTTCGCTTATGCCTTAAAAAGAAGGTGGGCACTCGGACCCCACGACCCTAGAGTTTCAACGGCTCAAAAATATAGTTACCAATAAGGTTACTATACTTACGCCGCTAGAGGTTATCCGCAGCCGCAGCAGCGGAGCCAGCAAGGTGGGATGGCGCAAGAGTGTCGACACGGGTTGCGTCCCACACTAAAGGCCTACCCATCATCCATGGAAATAATGACATACCGTCTGGTCTCTTGACATAATTGAATAGACTTTGAAAATCACATAAAGCGCGCCAAAGTGTCGGCCTTCTAACGTGCCCGTATCGGTCTGTTATTTATAACATAGACTTTCTTACAAAGTTTTAGATTTTTGGCGGTACATATTATTTCACTTTTGGTCATCGAAATCTATTTGATTTTGGAAAGGCTCGTACTTTATTACTATTTCAACAAACTATGACGTCGGTAAGGAACACTCAAATTACTAACTGATTTTTGTGTATCTTCAAGAAGAATTTAGGAGTCTTCTCGTCGGTGCAAAATCACACAAGTTACACCAATAAAACCTTACGTACATTACTCTACAAAATGAACAGTCCTTGCAAAAACATACATCTTCTAAAATCCTCACAACCCATTCATTTTCAAAGCAGCGTTCTAGAAAGATCCACATGCAGTTCCACATTACAGTAGGGCAGTTATCTACAGGCTAAGAGCGTCAGTAAGACGTACTTAAGAGCTAAACCAGTTCGGACAGTCGGCCCCTATCAGCTGCCCCAACGGGCAGGGCTTACGTGCCCCGTAATAGATATTCCATGTACGACCACTACACGAATGTGTTATACGATAACTCTTAAGTGGCCGAAATGGGTTGTTTACCGAACTATTTCGATATTGAGAAAACGTTCTTATTGTGGATTTGTTTGACATTTTTGAGAAGGGTATAAATATGTTTCTAAATAAATGTTTTTTTGTGCCATGATGTACTTAAACAAAAAATTTAAGCATTTAATCCCATACTAAGATTCCTTGTTTGTGGGCCTTAGTCATGACCTCGTTGATGTTCTTGACTAAATCTAACTTTATTCGTCATTTATACATTAACAGTTGAACCTTAAAGAATAAGTCATTTCTTGGAATCGTTATAGCAAGCAATTAATAATACACTATTGTCGAATCAAGTTAGTATTAATTCTTATCAGCTCAGTAATTTCTCAGTTATCTTAGCTGCTTGTCTGTCTTCCAGACTCTCTGTCTGTTTCGCTTTCACAAGAAAATGGCTGAATCGATTGATATGAAATTTGGTACGGAGATAGATTGAATCTTGGGAAGGATACAGGGTAGTTTTTATGCAGGTGGTTCCCTCATAGAAACAGCTTGTGGATGCTTCTTATCCGGGTGCAAGAAGTACTTCCCTCAGGATGGGGATGAAACTGCGGAAAATAGCTAGTAATAAATATATGACAGTCTTTAGGATCCATGGTTAAACAAAAACTTTTCCTTCTCAATACGACAAGTGAGTTTATCTTTGTTAATCCATTTTTGTTATTGAACCTGAAAATAGCGTTTAATTTGTTTGATTTTTCTATTTAAGTAAAACATCCGACTGTAGGCACCGATGCAAACAGATTAAAATAAAAACTTCCCACTGAGGACTCTTACAGAAATGTTGAACTTCTTGTAAACTTTTTTATTCATGTACTTACAAGAGTTCCGTATGTATTTTAATTTTATGCATGCTACAATTCTTTGCAACCTTATTATAAAGTCAATTTACCACCTAGCACTCTTTTAACCATCAAATTGATTGTTGTGAGCAACGCATTTTTGTACACAGTTGCATTTCAATGAGACAAAGTTAAATATTTATTATACCAATCTAATTTTCTACAGCAGGGAAATATTCTACTCATTGAGAATACTTAAGCATTGATCACCTCCCATGCTCAGCGCGAATCGGTGATTTCAGAATTAGATCTTCTTAGAGGTTTCTTTCACAACTGACTTGATTTATATCTTACTTATGAAATTAATAATCACACTGCTATAAACAGAATAGAAAGAAAATAAAGATATATTTTCATTTATCTCAGCATGAGTAAACACGAATCAAATACTGATTCGAATCCTCTACACAACGCTTATTTTTCTGCATTGTTTTAATTTAGGACTTAATGAAACATAGTGCAGAGCATCTGAGCTGCAAAGAAACGGAAACGTCTGTATCGGCTAATCAGTAATTAAGAAGATAAACAGTGAGCGTTCGCTGTATTTTCCAGTGGATCGCTAAAAGCAGAGGTTCATCCGGCACACTGAAACAATAGCAGTTTATTTATATTTGCACGGCTAAGTCTTTCCGTGAAAGCTCGTTAAGAGGACAAAGCCATTCTGTTTATTAGCTCTCACCTGGCCCTGTTGTTGTTATTATGAAACAGACAAAGATTTTCAAAAGAAACACAAGGTTTTAATGACATTTCGTCCATTTTCCGGTTTTATATAAATGCTTGCGTAATAAGATATTTTTAACTGTGATTAAATTTGATTGTGAATCATAAAAAGCGCTGAATAGTTAGTGATAAAATAACTGAGGTTTATACGATAGTTGTTGATTACTTTCGTTTCAGGAACAACAAAATCATTATTTTCTTATTAGTTTCTAGTTATGCTTAGAAATAGTGGTAACTTATTCCAACCCTAATGAAGTAATTAACAACTGAATTATTGCATTGGTTTTGTTAATTTTTAGGTAAAATTATCCAACTCGATGCCAATTATCCTATCGAAATAATCGAACGCGACCCCTTTTGGTATTTTGCAACATATGCTTTCATAAAGCAGCTGAAACAATGATTTCTATCTTTAAGATAAGATTATGATATTATAATACAATCAGTCTACAGGTGAAGGTAGTTACCAGATAGAGTTGCTTGCGAACACTCCCCCAAGGGAAATAATGCCGTAGAATATTCCTAGAGTTTTCTTATACTACACGACAAACAAAATATGCCTTTAATATATCTCGGACGTATGTAGTACGTATTTGCAAAGCACAAAACACGAAATAAAAAGAATTTACAGAAATGCTAAACACGGGGGCGTGACTGAGCGGCGTTTCATTAGGGAGAAGTCAATTACAGAGAAAGCGGCCGAGAACATATGGTGGGTCATATTTCAGCTCAAATAACCTTCATTTCGGCTCATATCGCGAATGAAAAAAAATTCATTAATGGAAAATGAGAAACATAAAATGTGTCGTAAATATTCGTTGTATTTTCGACATTTGTTTTATTATTTATCATGGTGTTTCGGTATGTATGTAGGTACGGTATGTTAGTTACAAAACTGTGCACATAATTTGCTAACATTTGTATACAACTTACTCATATAATATACCAGCTGTTTCCCGCGGATTCACCCGCATTTAGAGAGAATTACTTCGCAGATCCAGGTGAAAAGTATCCTATGTATTAATTTAGGTTATAAGCTATGTGTGTACTAAATTTCACCCGAATCCATTCAGTAATTTTTGCGTGAAAGAGCAACCAACTCACATCTAACAAATTTTCGCATTCATAATATTAGTAGCGAAAGTAGGTTTAAGTCAGAACATTTAACACAAAAAGAAACAAAGTATCTATAACATTACATAATTATATTTTTATAATCAATGATTTAAGGATAAAAAGAATCTGAGCTTATGGCACAATTAATTCTCGAATAAACATTAAGTCGTACCTAAAAAAAAACTGTCTCTACAGTATACGTAGCATTCGATTTAAACGTGGCTTAAAATGGAGTGACGTTTAAGTAATCTGCTTTAAGATTATTTAGAGAAGGATTTCTTATTAATATTTTAATTATAATCAAAGACAGCCTGTTATTAGTTTTATAAATAATTTAAAATATTAATTTATATTGTCTCAATTAAAAATCAAAGTGCTGCGGCGTAGTAATTAATATTCACAATTTCATGAAATCAATTAAGATTTTAAGATCAAAGGGATTTGCCTCTTTCATTTGACTTGTTAAGCTTCGGTGTAAGGAGTCAGACATTTTAAGAAGGTCTCTAATGTATTAAGGCTTGTACTAATTGGTCTGGTAACTTTTGTTATATTGGATTAATAAGGAATTTTGATAGGGTTTTGAACATAAACTTCAAACTCTTTATTTCTTTCACATTTTTTTAAATTTTATGACAGTACTAGCTTCTTCCCGCAGTTTGAATCTTTATTCTACTTGAATAAAAGGTATCCTATATTCTTTTCCAAGGTTCAATCTATCTCCATAACCATGTAAAGATAGACAGATTTACTTTTATTTAATATACATACGTCGGTATTAAATACTTTAATACAAGTTTTCCAAAAAACAATTAATCATTCACATAGCATTTAAATGTCACAACCACCCATTCGAAAACAGAACAAGTCTCCATAATATCTGAAATAAAAAAATAAAATACGAGTCATCAAAATTAATTGTGGTTTTAACTCATCAATCAGAACGGGGCCTTATGTTTTTACGACTAAACCTAATCGTATTATAAATTGAAATTGATTCGATATAGAAGTTTAAATGCTTGACGAAAATATAAATTAAATATTTGTTAGACCGAAACTCCGAAACAAATATGATTTTCATCAAAATAGTTTGTGCTATTTGAACTTTAAAATTGAATTACAAATTAATGAATAGATGTTAGATCAAGGTTCGGAAATTATTAAGAGAGGTTTATGTTAATAGCGACGACTAATGATTACACTAATTATGACTAAACTTTTTTGAATGTTACGGCAATATTATTTGAAATTGGATATTATTTTGGTATTATGTCGGTATCTGGTTAGTAAATAATATTATGTGAATGTGGGTATCAGAAAGATATGTAGAATTAAACAGTCTTAGCATGACACGCTTGTTTGATTGACGTTACCAAGTCCAACATTAACATGGCGCAGCCGGTAGGATCGCAAATAAGATATTGCAAAAAAATGTTGTGACTGCAAGTTATCAAAGTTATATTCTGCATAGATAAATGATCATATGTCGAGCAGTAATTCTGATTGTGAAATTTATCAAGAAGCAGAGTGTGTTACCGTAAAAATGGAATCAATGTTGCAACCACCCCAACCGTTTATTTTTGAAAACGACCTAACAAATGTTACATCTGGAAATTTAAGCAAGGATTGGGAAAAATGGAAAAGTTCGTTCAAGATATATTATGAAGCTTGCGAGTTGCATAGAAAAGATAAGAAGGTGCAGATAAATATATTGTTACACATTATTGGTGAAAAGTGTCGAGAAGTTTATGAACAGTTTAAAGGCGAATATGGAACGATTGAGGAGCTACTTAAGGCTTTTGATGGTTTTTTTCTACCCAAAAGGAATATAACAATCGAGCGGCATGCATTTTTTACAAGAGAGCAACGTGAATTTGAATCAGTGGAACAGTACGTTTTTGAGTTAAATAAAATTGCAGGAAAATGTGAATTTAGAGAATTATGTAGTGACTTAGTACGAGATAGAATGATATGTGGAATAAGAGATGGAGCCCTACGGGAGCGTTTATTGAGAGAAATAGATTTGTCATTGGCGAAGGCGGTAGATATTTGCACATTGGCGGAAAGATCGCGGGTTCAAGCCAACAGTATAAAACAAGATAAGCAGGAGTATCAGATTAATCAAATCGAAACGTCCGAGCGACAGAAGGAACATCACATAGATTACGTAAAGGGGACAAGACCACGTACTTCATGGAGTGTACAAGCAAATCAAATAAAAGGAAGGAAACATCTTCAAAAATATGCCAGTAATGATGGTCGTACAAATGAACGCCGACAATCGGGTCTGAGTGAAACTGCAACAAGCAACCGGTCTTATAACAAACGTCCAATAAACAATAAGGTGTGTGGCAGTTGTGGATCCAGTCATAAAAAGTTTAATTGCCCGGCGTATGGACAAAGGTGTAATTCATGCAGAAGGATGAACCATTATGCTAGAATGTGTCGAGTGTACGAGGTTCGGGAAAGTTCCAGCGATCAGGTAATTTACTCTGTCGATAATAATAATTGTTCTTGGAATAATGAGTGGTCGATAGCATTGTTAATAAATAAAGAAATCATACATTTTAAGTTGGATACTGGAGCCGATGTCAATATATTACCAAAATATTATTTAAACAAACTCAAGTTGTTAGAGGAGAACCTTGTTAAAACAAATATGAAATTACTGGGTTATTCGGGCAGTAACATAGATGTTGTTGGTAAATGTTTTTTGAAGGTTACATATAAAAATAATGTGTTTATATTGCAATTTGTGGTTGTAAATACACAATCAGTGCCAATTTTAGGTAGAAGTTCTTGCGAGGAACTAAACTTAATAAAACGAGTGATGGCGGTAACCGAAGTAGGTACAAATAGCTCAAATATTTTAGAAGAATTTCCTGATTTATTTGTGGGTATTGGTTGTTTGCCAGGCACCTATAAGATAATATTAGATAAAGATGCACAACCGGTTGTGCACGCCCCTAGGAAATTACCTGTTGCTCTAAAGACACAAGTCAAAGATAAGTTATTAGAAATGGAAAAGGATGGTATTATTGAAAAGGTTGACGGGCCCACAGATTGGGTTAACAGCATGACGGTTGTGAAAAAGCCAAATGGGGATATCCGTATCTGTTTAGATCCCCGAGATTTAAATAAATCAATTAAACGTGAACACTTTAAGTTACCTACTCTTGAGGAAATAACAGCTAACCTATCTGGTGCGAACTATTTTAGTACGTTGGATGCAAAACAAGGCTTTTGGAATGTAAAATTGGATAGCAGTAGTTCTGAGCTATGTACTTTTAATAATGTGTTTGGGAGATATAAGTTTTTACGTATGCCTTACGGAATAAGTTCCGCGTCGGAGATATTTCACAAAAAACTTTGTGGGTACTTTGAAAATATAGATGGTGTAATTCAGTTCATTGATGATATTTTGATTTATGCCAAGACAAAAGAAATTCACGATGAAATACTGCGTGCTGTATTACAAAAGTGTAGGGAGATTAATATCAAGCTCAATAAATCAAAATGCAAGATAGGATTAAGTGAACTTAGTTATTTAGGGCATAAAATAACAAAAGATGGTATTTATCCTGACGACAAACATGTTTCAGCAATAAAAAACATACCTAGACCAACAAATGTAAAAGGGGTTGAACGGTTTTTAGGAATTGTAACGTATGTAAGTAACTTTATCCCTAACTTCTCTGATAAAACGGCCCCGCTCCGTGAATTATTAAAAAAGGACGTTGCGTGGCATTGGGATCATACACATCAAAAATGTTTTGATATAATTAAAGATCAATTGAGCAATCCTCCAATATTAAAATATTATGCTTTAAATAAACCAGTTGTGTTATCGGTAGATGCAAGCAAGAATGGCTTAGGTGCATGTTTGATGCAGGATAACTTGCCCGTCTGTTATGCTTCAAAATCATTAACAAAAACGGAACAAAACTATGCACAGATAGAAAAAGAGCTTTATGCCTGTGTATTTGCATGTGAAAAGTTCTATATGTACATTTATGGACGACAAGACGTAACTATAGAAACTGATCACAAACCGTTGGTAAATATAATAAATAAACCGTTAGCTAATGCTCCACCACGATTACAAAGAATGTTAATGAGACTCCAACCGTATTCATTCACATTAGTGTATAAACCAGGTAGATACTTATATATAGCTGACGCGCTCTCAAGGGCAGTTGCACCGGGCAGCGATAACAACACAACGCCGCGCGACCATCTGGAGGCGCAAGCGCAAGTGTGTGCAATATCAGCTGATAATCCGCTCACAGACTCGCACTTCATACTTATACAAAAGCACACTAAGGAAGATACAGAAATGCAGGAATTAATTACCTAAGATTATAAAGCGTGGCTGGCCTATTCATAAAAGTGAAATCAGTGATATATTAAAACCGTATTGGGACAGTAAAGAGGATTTAACTGTAGATTATGGTTTAGTATGGAAAGGACATAGAATTGTTATACCGAAGTGCATGCGTTTTACAATGTTACAAAACATACATGTCGGCCATTTAGGCTTAGAAAAATGCAAACTTAGGGCTAGGGAAATAATGTTCTGGCCAAACATGACTTCTCAATTGACTGATTATCTGTCGCACTGTCAGGCATGTTTGACATATAGAAAGGAGAATACAAAGGAGCCGCTCATATCGCATTCGGTACCTACCAGGGCTTGGTATAAGGTTGGAACTGATATATTTCATTTTAGTAGGAAATCATTTTTGATCGTAGTTGACTATTTTTAACCGACTTCAAAAAAAAGGAGGAGGTTCTCAATTCGTCGGGATCTTTTTTTTTTTTTATTTTTTATGTATGTTCACCGATTACTCGAAGACGCCTGGACCGATTTGCAAAATTGTTTTTTTATTTGGTAGGGTATACTTTCCAGGTGGTCCCATAGTCATCAAGTCAGGATCTGATGATGGGAACCCTGAGAAATCGAGGGCAACTTTGGAAAGTTGTAGGCATGCATAGGGTAAAAACTTAATGCTCAGGTGTATGTTTGATAACACTATTCACTAGTGCAAGTTTGGAGCTGACCTGATGATGGAGACGAGAGAAGGTCGAGGGAACTCAGCAACGGTATATATTAACTACCTCGTGTTTGGGCTTATTATGTTCGTATTGACGAGACCTTTGCAACAGTGAAGGTTTGGAGCTGATCTGATGATGGGGACTAGAGAAGGTCGAAGGAACTCGGCAGCTGAATATGTAAACTACCTCGTGTTTGGGCTTATATTATTTGTATTGATGAGAACTTTCCACTAATGCGGATAGTAACAACTATACTTATCACTAGTATAGGTATATGTATAGTCACTGAAAAGCTAAACGTTTTTTACGACCCGTGTGGTCCCATTTAAATTTTATCACTACCGGTTCAGGCGTTTTATAAATATATCAAAAATAACGATTTATCTCTACTTGCTGATATGCCAAATACTTAGATGATTTCGTTATTTACGCTTATTACAACCTAAAAAAGTGGTGTGTTTATTTTGTTAAGATTGCAAGACCGAGACACTGAAAAGCGAAAAAATAAAAAAGCTTTTTACAAAAAAAATAAAACCGACTTCCAAAAAAAAAACTGAAAAGTAAAAAATAATTTTTATTTAAACGCTTTACGACCAAAACAACGCTTTCGAAGTCGGTGGCGAAATATTAACAATAGTAACTTACAAGACACCGACTTCGAAAGCGTTGTTTTGGTCGTAAAGCGTTTAAATAAAAATTATTTTTTACTTTTCAGTTTTTTTTTTGGAAGTCGGTTTTATTTTTTTTGTAAAAAGCTTTTTTAGTAAATTTATTGAGGTTACTGAATTGCAATCAAACATTTCGAGTGAGGTAATAAAACAAATGAAAAAAATTTTTGGACGTCACGGTATACCTCAAATTGTCATGTCAGATAATGGTCCGGAATTCTCATCAAATTCTTTCAGAGAATTTTCAAAGAATTGGAATTTTGAACACATAACATCTTCCCCCAGATATCCCCAGTCAAATGGTCAAGTCGAACGCACTATACAAACAATAAAAAATATTATGAGAAAAACTAATTACAATAAGTCAGATTTCGATTTGGCATTATTAGAGTACCTCAATACACCCATTAACAGCGAACTAGCCTCACCTGCTGAATTATTATATAACAGAAAGTTGAGAAGTATTGTACCATGCTCGCCTAGCTTATTGCTGCCTAAGATACAAAAGGGAGTTAGACAGAAATTAGAAGCGCGACAGGGGTGTCAGAAAAAATACTTTGATAGGGGAGCAAGGACTTTAGATCCAGTAAAATTAAGACAAAAAGTTAAAATTAAAATGAATGGTCAGTGGACTCCTGGAATAATTCACAAAGTTTTAGGTTGCAGATCTTATTTAATTAAACTCATTACAGGGCGGATTTTAAGACGCAATAGAAGACACATCATAATCGATTCTCAAAAGCGAAATGATGAACTCAATTGTATTGATAATCGGTATTATTATAATTATGACTATGACGATATAAATTCAGAATCAATGCGAGCCCCCTCGCAAAGTAAGTTAGTGTCAGAAGACATCAATTGTGGCTCCAGTGTTCCTAACACAGTGTTAACACCAGTACAGTTATACAATGATACTAACTTTTATCAAACTCGTTCTGGCAGGACAGTGAGACCACCTGATCGCTGGGAATATTCTGGACTTGGGGTTCCGACTTCAAGGAACTAAGTAAGTGATTATAAAATGATGTCAGGAAAAGGTTAAATATATATATATTAATAAATAGCTTAACTTATGTTTTGTAATTAAATTATCTAGGTTTTAAGTAATAAAATAATAAATCTTTATAATTGAATGTAAAAACATAATACTGTTCAAGTGTAATAATGTAGGTAGTGCATGAAAAACAATGAAGTATGTATGTGTTATTTTGTAACTTATGGGCATTTATTAATTATGTATCTGAAAGGATGTTTAAAAAAAAAAAAAAAAAATGAGTTATTTATGAAATATGTTATGATGTTATAATGTTGGGAATTATGATTATGATTTTATTAGTTATTATGTATGGATGTTCTAGTAACAATTTGTAAATGTAATGAGTATTAATTTGTAATTTATTGCGTTAGTCATAAGATTATTTCAATGTTCCAAATCAAATTTAAAAAAAATATATATATATTTTCTGCGTAGGTACACTCATAATAAATTATAGTGTTCTGAAATTTTGTAATGTACAATAATACTTTTTTTTTTTTCCTTTTTTTTTGTTTTATAAGGGAATTGTCGGTATCTGGTTAGTAAATAATACTATGTGAATGTGGGTATCAGAAAGATATGTAGAATTAAACAGTCTTAGCATGACACGCTTGTTTGATTGACGTTACCAAGTCCAACATTAACATTTGTCTCTTTCGGCGGTCGGGTAAAAAGGAAACCATAATCACAGGCGCAAATTTGTCCGTACTTACTAACCCTGTAAAGTCTTATTTTATTTGAAACTTGGAATTTGGAACAGTTATAATTAAATAAAATATATATTGCAAATGAAAGAAGTTGAAAACAATATTGCTTTCATAGCAAAGTAGGGGTTTAATATTTGTAGAATAGAAGTTCGAATAGGCTTCGGTGTACGAGTACAAATCGCACTTGGCCGTTTTTATATAAATACTATTAGATTATTACAATTATATAATACTTTGGTTTATGTAATTGGTTTCACAAGCCGTGTAAATCAAATAAATAAATGAAAATAAAATAGAGGGTCTCTCTTCTCAACTCTTCTTTTCCATTTGAGTTTAATAACAAGCGAAGACACTTGTCTGTATCATAGTTTACTATAGTGTACCTAATCTTTATTTAACGTTGATAACGCGTAGTCTGTAGCTAAATAAAATTATTGGTACATTTTAAAACTCGCGTAGTGCATAAATGCATAGGAAATAGGTACACTGCAGTTTTAACTATATTCGCAAACAACCTATGGCCATACATGTATCCAGTATTAATACAGTAAATAGAAAAGTTTTGTATATTGGCACTAGTATTTCTAAAGGAATATCTTCCAGCATTTTTTTGTAACGTTATTTTATATTTCTGTCGACTGAAATAATTATTTACATTTCCTAAATACCTAATCTAAAATATTAAGAGAAAAGTTTTTAATCTTGTCCTTCATGTCTGATTATTATCACTTGGCTGGAATAACTACAAATGAAAATTCATTTGCATGTTGTTATCTGATTATAATATTATACCAATAACATTTACCTAGGAACGAATACAATAAAAAAATACATTCAGTCATATGTAGTTATTTTTTTTAATTAAAAGCTCATTAATTTTCAAGGTACAGATTTTAATTGGCACTTATTTCATCAATGAACGAAACGCCGGTGGCTTTGGCAAGCTATACCACCTGCCAGGCTCTGTTTATTAATTTTTATCACCCACTTTTACACGAACTCCGATATCACAGACGATTGTTCTTTTGATCTATAAAACTGCCATTGTTCATGATTTATTAACGTTTTAATGAACCCACTTGAGCGAATCGCTGGTAATTAGGAGTTTAGATATCATTTCTTTTATAACTAATTACTCATCGTAAATTCGTGTAATGTACGTTGAGATTTTTGAAATTTATTTGTTTTTCTTTTTCAGGAGTGGAGATAATTAACACTGCTTGCAATAGCAGTTGTTTGGCAGAAATCGTCACGTATGGAAAAAGTGGTTATGCTCCTTTCATGTAATTCTCTCTCTCTTTCCATAATATACGAGCGTGTGAGATTGTAGGCGGCCGGTTGTATATTGTTGTACTTTGTTCTCACGGGTTTCCCTGACCAAACATAAAAAAAAAAACTTTCTACACTAAGATTTTAAGACCTGAATACTACCTGTAGCTCATACAAAATATTTCCTTTGCAAAGCAGGAAAACTTTTAGTTGGAATGCATGGTAGATGGATGTTACTTGTTCACGCAAAAACGAATGAAAGGATTTGAGTAAAACTTGGCTTAAGAATATATCATATTTTTAATAATACGTAGTTTATATTGGTATCTGGATGAAAACAGAAGGTAGAAAAAAAATAAAAGATTCCTACAATACTATTCATCGGTTTGGATGAACAACAAAAGTATTACATAACCTTTGATTTTGGAAAAATCGTGTCAATTTTACTTATTATACCAAGAAGCAATAAACATAAGAACCTCATTTGTAATTCAACCCATAGACGAAAAAAATCGCGACATAAATTGATGATTGATCGAAAATGTCACAAAATAAGAAATAGCTATAGATAATTTTAGTTTTATTTAATTATCATATAAAAATCATAGTTTTCTCATAAGAAACAGCCGAAAACTCGAATATAATGGAAAACTTAAAGAGCCTGCTTGCAACAGTGAACATAATCAATGATACGGAGGCAGTTCTAGATACTGTTGATGATCTCATCAAGGATTCTGAATGTAAATAACTCTCCCAAGTATTAAAATATCACTTACTCTTAACTTATATCGTTTATCTATGACATACGGAACACACAAATTAAATGCCTTTAAATTGTTTTAATTCGCCCTTCCCTAGCTCTTAATGTAGTTCCTCCTTACTCTCTTATAAAGGCATGAATATGTATTAAAGTAATATAGGATTTGTATTCTAACTATGCAGTGCATGGCGATGTGCATGAAGAACCACAACCTACAGGCGCGGGCGATGCAACAGCCTTTCAAAACACCGAATGCAACGACGGTGGTTAGTACCATACAGAATAACATAAGAAATACGAAATTGTGTCTGTCTGTTTGTTACCACTTCATGTTAAAATTGCTGAACCGATTTAGATGAAATTGGGTATGGGGATAGGTTGCTAGTTTTTATCCGGGTGCGTTAAGTATATCCCTCGGGCCGCAGGCGAAACCATGGAAAACAGCTAGTTTAATATAATAATTATTATTCTAAATTCATTGTGGTAATAATTTAGTTTTAGATACAGGAATCGCGATTCATTTACAAATGACAGTGTGCGAGCCTCACGTAACCCACACAAGAAATGTCAGAATGAATGCTTTGTCACCGGAAGATTCACGGGAGAGAGAATCTTTGTCAATAAAAATACGTCAGTACGAGTTGAATGCCTTTAATGCACTGTCAAACAAGCGCTAATAACATATACATATTAAAATTAGGTCGATTGTGCAATACACCTCGACATTGCAAACAAATGCTAAATAATAATTAATCAAACATGGCTTGTACAGACAGCATACATATACAGCATTGAGTTGTGATAATCTCTAGATAGATTTAACAAAAAGTTTTATAATAAATACAATCATTTTATTCAAATTCAATAACATAGCAAATGGCTTGCCGATCACAGCAATATCCTATAAGATGCTCCTATCTATTTTCTCAAATAATATCCTCTACCTAAAAGTGAGGTCTTAAATAAAAGCAAGGTAATATGGCGTCTAATATAACGCTCGGTCGGGAACGGATGGTGTAGACGCGTCGCGTCCGGCGGGGGCAAGCGTCCAACGTGCGCCTGCCCTTACCAACTTTACTGATCACTGAAATACAGAAGCGATTCTCGCAAGCCACTCTTTTTTGCTTAACAATATTATTTTTGGTACTGAAGCGTATAACCCCACTTATGAAGCTTTGCATTTGAATACTCTTATTGAGAGAGCAAAATGATCCTAAGAAAAGTTTTGCGTATTAAGCCATTATCTAAAGTGAGTGATAGAAAGCGACAACGTGTGCCTCGATGCAACTTACACCACAAAATATTTTATTATAATCCTACTAATATTATAAATGCGAAAGTTTGTATGTATAGATGTTTGTTACTTTTTCGCGCAAAAACTACTTAACGGTTTTGGATGAAATTTGGTAGACGCATAGCTTACAATACTTTTTATTCGGGTTCGTGCTGCAGTTCCCTGAGGACGCGGGTGAAACTGCTGGCAAAAGCTATAGTTTATCATAATTAGGTAGGAAATTTATGCGATGACGTCTATGTACATATATGCTATAGCTACTGTCGATAAATTATCAATGTGTTGTGACGTGGTACCACGATTTTTGCATAGTTTGTCACTGGCTTGTGGGTCTAGATAATTACAAACATTTGTTTAATATGGATAGATTTGGGTCAAGCATTTATCTAGTCAAATACGAAAGTATCCAACACTACTTACTCAAAATGAATTTCACTATAATTATAAAGATAAGAAGCAACTATTTAAAAACTAAAAGTATTTGTAGCATAGAATATAATTGTTATACTGTTCTGAAAATGACCTACCTGCAACCGATTCATTTAGGTATAAAACAGACAAATGGAATTTTTTTAGTCTATGCAGCCGCACCGTGGGCGTCCGAGTAATTCCACAGCAAGTTAGCGATTTATTATCGACTCACTTCAACGCGGTACGTCGGATGCGATAGTTTATAGTTTTCGCAACTGTAACTTACCGGCCTTACCGCACTCTACTGCTCACGTAGCGAGCGCAGCTATGCTAATCAAGATTGCCATTAGCTGCAGAACGAACGTAATTTGTTTTAATGTTGCCTATCTACGAGTGGATCACAATGTTTGTGGGTTTTGTTTTAAATATCTAGTGTATCACTTATATGTGTGCCTTTAACTGACGTGGAAGAAGTACTCAAAAGTGATTTAACACAACTAAAATACATGCATATGAGAACTTATGTACTACTAGCTTCTGCCAGCGACTTCGTCCGCGTGGAATAGTGGTGCTCCGCTCCTATTGGCCTTAGCGTGATGATATATATATGCCTGTAGCCTTCCTCGATAAATGGGCTATCTAACACTGAAAGAATTATTTAAATCGGACCAGCGGTTCCTGAGATTAGCGCGTTTAAACAAAATGACAACATTTCCCTTCACTGCTCTGCTCCTATTGATTGTAGCGTGATGAAAAGTATACTATAACCATCTCAGGAGTATGACAAATAATTGTACCAAGTTTCGTTAAAATCCGTCGAGTAGTTTTTGTTTCTATAGAGTTTATACAGACAGACAGACAGACAGACGGACAGACAGACAGACAGACAGACAGACAAAAAATTTACTGATTGCATTTTTGGCATCAGTATCGATCCCTAATCACCCCCTGATAGTTATTTTGGAAATATATTTCATGTACAGAATTGACCTCTCTACAGATTTATTATAAGTATAGATATAGAAGAAGAAGATAGATTGTGGGTTTGTATCTACTTTTTGAAAGACGATTGTTTAATATTAAACCTATTTCGTAGGTACTTATAATTGTGAAGTTTTTAGGAACGGATTTATTGCTTGTTGAAAAAAAATGGTAGAAACTAGGCACATATATTTTCTATGTTCTGAATCAACGAGAAAGGCTAGTACTACATTGATCTTAAGATACGTTTTCTTTTAATCAGTCAATTTCGAATTTCAGATGTCATTAAATCAAATAAAACATCACTTTTACTGTAGTAATTCAGAGCTAGACAGATGTTAAAATTACTTCTAAACATATAATAAATGTGAATGTAAGTGGCATACTATAATAATTTATTATGTTTTCACCTATAAATAAAAAAGGTTTTTATTTTTTCAATAACGTGTAAACAGAGGCACCATTTGTGCGTTTAGTTGAAGAAAAAGTGCTGAATCACGTTCCATTATGGAAAATAAATAAAGCGTAAAGCTGAAATTATTTCAACTCTTAAACGAAACGGAGGTAGCCAATGATGATTCTGCAGTTCCGAGGGTCGTATTTGAACAATAGTATCAGGTATAACGTGTTTTTCATATCGATAATAATGTAATAAATTTCAATAAATATTTATTGTGCGCTCTTTAATTACACTTCTTAGTATTTAATACAAATGGAAATTAATTAAATTTTCATAAGAGCCTGGGTTAACTATTCAAAAAAAATATTGTTGAATGATGAATGGTGAATAAAAAATACGAATAAAGCGACGTATAATTCAGAAACTGTACCTAAAACAATATTGAAAGCATTACAGCATGTTCTGTATCTATGGTGTTTAAACTTGTAAGCCCTTTGTGCTGACGCTGGTTAAAATTTTAACGATGTTATGACCGACATGACAACATTGTACCGTATGATAAAAAAATAAATTAACACGGTAGGTGCTTTCTAATATGAAAAAATATTTTGAAATCTTTTTTCCATTAACACAACGTCGAGTCTAGGAATTTTCGACATATAAAAAGGCGGGTTCGGACTTAAGTTTACGAAGCAAAAAATTGGTCGACAATTTATTCGTGGGCGGGTTGGGCATCACTAATCGGCGTCATCAATCAGCTCGTCCCGCGATCGGATCAACTGACGGACAACCCCCGCCCCCCTACACCCCGCGTCCCTTGCCACACCTCATCTCACACCCCGTTATTAGAAGCCGGACAAGACCTCGTGTAAGTAGACTTGAATGGCATTTAGTTAGATTTTTATTTATCGTTTATTATTCAATATTTAGTATCAAGCTAGTCGGAAGTTGTATAACTTGAATAACTCTGTCTGTGTTATTTAACGATTATTATATTTATTTAACATTATTTTCCATGTATAAAATTGAGCGATAATTAATAAAAAAACTATAGACGTTCTGAAATGTTTGTATTAAAAAAATACGAAAGATAAAATAACAGACGAGAGTTTCATGAGGTGGAAACAAAGAATGCTTGAAATTTCATCCGCATAATATTTGACAAAACCAATGTTTACCTGAGTCGTTGGGTTGGCCATTGTGTTATCTATGACAACAGTCTGCTTCAGGCTTGTCGCGATGAACGTACAGAAATACTCTGCGTAGACTCACCAACATAGTGTTTATGTCCTCTGGATAGGGTTCAAATCACTTCTACGCAAAACAATCGCCTGTACGCTACCTTCGCGCTTCGCTGACATGGGTAATGTTTGCACCCGTCTCCGAATTGATTTACCCACATCCGTAAATGTCACGGTTTTTCGCGTCGAAATCGACTATTATTGGAATATGAATATGTCTACAAATATAGCTGCACCATTTTTTGTTTATTGTTATTGTTGCGTGGTGTATAATTTTTGAGGCGATCATCGCCCACTGACGCTTGTTCACTGATCCAAATGTAGTATTTCGTGTCAATTCACACTGAACCTATTAGCGAAACAACCCGGCTCGGTTTCCATTTCGATACATGTTTTCCAGAACAATATTTGAGTTTAGTAGCAAACGGCTTTGTGTATTTCGAATAGTTTTCAAATTGTTTTTCAGTATATTTTAGAAGGGTGAAAATACCCGTACATTATTGAGATTTGAACCAACCGCAGAAGAAACTAAGTACCTACTAAGTTCATTGATTTGTAAAACACATCACGTTCATATAAGAATGTTCATATATTTTAGTAAAGTCTACAAAGATTCAATGTTATCAAAAGTTTGCCTGACTCACCGCACCTTTAAATTCAGTGTTCGATATTCTGAAGACAAAGCGTCAAGTTCTATAGTTTTAAACCCTCAAAGAATAAGCTTCGGAATAGTAAAAACTCTATTAAAATTATCGTCATACTTATGTATAAGTTTTATTGTAAAACTTGGCACGTAGTTTGTACAAACGATAGCGCAAGGGTTTAGACTGGTGTACAAGTGATCTGAATTTAACTTCAGTATTTTTTTTTGTCATAGATTTATAAAAGTCTCCGTAGCGCGGAGACTTTTATAAATCTATGAATTTTGCTATTGTTTAAAGTTTTTCGATGTTTTTGGTGCAA
This sequence comes from Pyrrhia umbra, assembly GCA_963891755.1. Lineage (NCBI taxonomy): Eukaryota > Metazoa > Arthropoda > Insecta > Lepidoptera > Noctuidae > Pyrrhia > Pyrrhia umbra. Next base: position 6,545,475 of record OY982930.1, read on the forward strand.
CTGGGTGTAAATATCACAGCCGTATATCGTTCGTAGTACTTATATTGGAAACTTAATTTTAAGCAATATTTATTTAACCGAGGTGAAGAGAAATAAAACTGGCCGGTTTATTTGCTGTATTTGTTGTTATTTTCTTTAGCAATCTATGTACAAACAAAATAGAAAAGCACTACTTATTTCGAAAGAAATCTATCCCAGCAGATTGTTTGATATTATCATAATAAAACTTTGTTGATTGTTTCAGAACGCGCTATTTTGGCTGGCTATGTGTCATTAATTCGACAATGTATTGAGCTTGCTGAAAAAGTTGGAGCGGCTAAGGCTTAGCGTACCACAGTGCTCGTCATTTATGTTGAATATTGAAATAAATAATTATAATGATAGTACTGGGTTCTTATACCTGCTCAAGTAGCCTGCTCAAGTAGGCCAAAGGCCATTTCTCTTTTGTTTGATCAGTGCGGATCAGGGATCAAAACTTATGTGCTGTGTTAATGTAGGTATAGTTGTTACAAATATTTATCACAATGTTTACCTACCAACTTATAAAAATAAAAAGAATCACCTTGAAAATTACTTGGTTCACGCCTTGCATTTTTGCCCTCGGAGAATAAGCACGGAGAGAAACTCCTACGATCTCCATACAAATATTATTATGTTTAGTGTGTTAATATTATTTCTGAAAATTGAATAGGGAAACGATCCTACCCATTGGATTAAGTATCTTAGATCTTAAATCCATTGGACCAATAATAATTTAAACCATGTATACCACCACGTTTTGATTAGGGTAAAAAGCTAATTTACCTACATTAGCCAACAAAAATGTTTATAATGAATAATCTTATACAATAATGTTTGCAAAGCCTTTCAAGGATTTGGAGCTATTTGGAGCTATTTGTACCTATTTTACCGTTACCTACTCCAATAGCAACTCCTGAATATTGTAGTAGCTTTTCCTTACCAAGATATCGATCATATTGGAAATAGAATACTATTTGTGTACCCTGAGGCAGAGCAAAAGGAATTGTGTTTTTTGTGTGATACCTCCCTGTGCGTCAGCAAAAAACGCTTCAAGTGTCTCTTATAACGTTTGTCCTACCCCATCGAATGGGGTTCGATAAATGTTTTTTTAAAATACAATTTTGTCATACGTTTTGGTTTTGATCGAGTAGGTATGTTGTTGGGTTTCTGACGGTACTTCTTCTTTTGTTATTCTACAGCAGATTTAGTAAAAAGATTTTGCTGGCTTGGAAAATATTTCAAATAGCTATTTAGTATAGGAAGCCAGTATTGTAAAAGTATTTAGAATAATTATTCATTGGTTTGAAAAAAGACTAACGGGTTTATTTTAGGCACTTAAGGCGGCGATATACGACTTTGCCCCTTTTAAAGCTAATGAATACGCTTTAACGACTTGCTTTCATGATTTGAAAAGTATATATACTAAACTAGAGCATATGCTTGATAATTTTGTATAACGTTTTTTTTAATTATGTATTTATAACATTGTATAAAAAAAACATGAAGTTAGGTCTAACGCAGAAGAAAAACTGAGTTTTACATAGAATTTATCAAGCGGATTTTAATGAAACCTGTACCATTTTATAGAAAAGTTAATTATCTGTCTTTTTGTATACGTATATTTTTTTTAAATCGTACATTTACGTCAATTTTTGTGCTTTTGTCAAAACGTTGAGTTGAAATTACGGAGGGGCTCCACCGGGCGACGGGGGCAGTACGTCCGTGACCACTGTCACGGGTAGACGCTGTCACTCAGAGCGAGCACATTACGATGTAAATAAATTATTATATTTATGATAAGATGATTGGTGAATTATAATTATAACATTGAAAAGGCACTACATGCGGATAAAATATTTTTTTGATGTGAATAACGTGTTTTCAAACCAAATCATCCATAATCTGTCATAATCTAAAATGTGTGTATCTAAATTTGGCAGGACAAATATATTTTGTTATTGACTTACTAAATAATTAAATGTACTTTAGGATTTAAATATGTATTTCTTTTAATACATTGCGTATTCAAAGCGAGAATATTGCATACCTCATTTAAATTTTACATGTAGGTCGGAGATAATCGTCAAAATTAAAATTCTTTCATGTTATGTTACAATATTTCCTAATAGTTTGGAATTTATAGAAATAGTAGCTATAAGTCAGGGCATGGGATGATATCTTAGAACAAAACTTAATGGTTTGTAAATAAAACGGTTTATCCATGGGTAACAAGGTGGCGCTATTCTAAATTATTACCAATGAAAATATTTTTCTAAACACGTGAATTTGGGTTCGAGTTTCTTTGCTACGAGACGAATTTAAAAAAAAATGCAGAATATGATAAAAAAATAAGCTTACGCTATTAAAAGAGTATTGTAAAATTGTAAAACGTATTGCATTGTCTGACTATTTTAGCTAGACCATTTTCCTATTTTGGATTGGTTACATTAGTTTTATTTTTAGGGTTCCGTAGTCCGACAAGGAACCCTTATAGTTTCGCAATGTCCGTCTGTCTGTCTGTTCGCGGCATAGCTCAGAGGCTCTTGGTACTAGAAAGCTGAAATTTAGTATAGATATGTGTATTGATCATGCCGAAAAAGTGGTAAAAATTAATAAAAAAAATAAAATAATTTAGTGGAGCTCCCGAACACGTGAAATGAGGATGAATATTTTTTTTTGTTGCGTAATCCTTCATGTAGGGTATCGTTAGATAGCTCTATCAAAAATAAAAAAAACTAACTTTCGAAAACTATCACGGCAAAGTAGGCTTCACCAGTTACATGGTTATAGTTGACTAACTAAGACCTACTACGGAATCCTACTGCGTGTGGCCCGACACGCACTTGGCCGGTTTTTACTGGTAACATTGGGTAGTGATGCTTTACATAGCAACCATTTTCGAAGTTTAGTAAAAACGCCAAGTAAGCAGTCACATATGATATACATATTAATCTATTAGTCAAGGTATCTAATGTGGGATAATATTATATACACACAATCTAAAAGATAAGACGAAGCATAGTGTTTTAAAGTGAAGGTAATACTTCACTATGCCACTCTTATGTTTTATTTTCAACACCAAATAGTATCCGACAGAACGTCGATTTTTGGCTAGGCCTAAGCCGATTAATAGGCAATCTCTTAATTCTTTGGCTAAAGCCCTGATAAATAAAAAGGACTTGATCTTCTTTAATTTTTGGTCCAGAAGTCAAAGACAGAAGAACTGAAAATGAAAAAAAAAGATATATTCAAATAGTATATTTAAGGTTCCGAACCAAAATAGAAAAAAGTAACCCTTATGGGATGCGACTTTCTCTGTCTGTCTGTCAGAGCTGATAATTAGGTACTTCAGGAATAACTAACCTTATCGATTTGGAATAATTGTTGAAATATATCGCAAATGGATAAAGTAGAAAAATACTACTTTCGAGGAAAAATGGAATTTAAAATTACTAAGTGTAGTTTCTACGTCATCATAATTATGAAAGGGCTTGATATAAAGGCTTGATGCATATTCTAATATTTTTTATGTTTTCTTCGACATCTTTTGGTATACGAATTAAATTTAAAAAAAACTCTCCGTAGTTTGTAAAACAAACGTTCTGAAATAATTAGACTTCCGTACATTTTTCTCTTAAATGCTTTTCTTAATATGGTATTTCGACTATTTTCCAATTCCAAGGTTATGTTTGAATTCCGATGAATTGTAATAAGAAAACTAAATGAAAATTGAGCTACTGCATGTCAATTTAATAATCTTTTTATAAAAAAATCTGTAAATTTTTGCGGTGAGTTTTTCTGATAAAATAATTATAAAAAACCTTATATTAGTAATATAAAGTAAAAAGATAAAGATCAAAAATATTTAAATCGGTAATTATAAATGATTTCAAAGTCAAAAATCGATATTGCATCTTTCTAAAAGATTATCGAAATGCCATACAATGGTAGGATTTTTTTCCATTACTTTATTTCTTCAATAATGCATGAAACCGTGGAAAAGGGTCGTACAAATTTGGTGCTTGAAAATGTAACAGCTAATTCTCATTCAGACAAAGTCTATATCCGAATTTAGCACATTTATTTTTGCATAGATTTTTTGCTTTGCGGCACTTTCAAAATTAGGCCCAAAACGGGTGAATTTCCATTGTTCATGATAGGTAAAAATTTAAAAAGGTTCCAGGTTTCCTCACGATGTTTTCCTTCACCGTTAGTCAATGGTGTCTAAGTTATACTAAAAAAAGTGCATGTAAAACTTTGGAATAGTCAGATTCGTAATTTCTAGGTTTCGAAGTTCGAATCTGCATACTCATAAATAAGATGCAGGTGCCTTAGCAAAGAAGCCACAATGACTTTTCACTAATATGTTCGGTGTATCAACTTAATAATATAAATAAAACTACCTGCAGCTTATTTAAAATATTAACATCATTTGTAATACAGTCTCACTCACTTTTAGGTCTTTAAACGTAATAGATTATTCAATTTCGGTTCTGTTGGTGTCAAAACTTAGGCCAATTTTAAGCTAATGGTTTGGCCAAAGCTGATGCCAAAGGTTTGGTCGGACACTTTACAGATGGATCAGAAACGTCGGACTAATTAACTGGCTTCCAGGCTCTCCTTACAAAACTAATATGATTTTCCTATACAAGTGAAGATGAGCTGAAGTTATTTGAGAAGCAGCAGATGTCGTAAAATGCAAATATGAAAAAAACTTGCGTGCATTTCTGTTAGAAGAGCTCAAAATGGACACCAATATGGCCTAAAAATTAACTCCTATGGTGCGATTTTATCTGTCTGTCTGTCCATCTTTCACAGCGGATTAATTCAAGAATGCTAGTTTCAGATTTTTTTCTTGAAACTTGTAACAATTCAGATCGATAAATATGTTTTGCAGATTAAAGAAATTGAAAATATTTTTGCTTTTCTGGCAAACGAAGTATGCAGTGGGGGTTGGAAATTTAAAATTAGTGTTTCGAAGTATTACTCAGACAGATGTTATTTGTATTTCTATTTTTATATCTTAGACATGCATATCAAAATACAATATGCGACTGTCCTTAGAATCTCTACATAATATTATGGTCACCCGTCAAAGTTCTTCAAAATATAAAATGACAAGCGTGCGGTGTGCATTGCGGGGTCGCGGGGGGGAAGCTCAAGCTCCGCCCATTTGCTCAAGGTCATTGGCGGTAGTCGTCGTCTTAAGGCCCAAGTTCACCGACAAGATAACGGTCCGATCAACTGAAAACAGCTGTTTAGCATAAATTCAAACTTTTACTATACGATGGATAGCCTATTATTTGGGATTTTTATTCCTAAAACGGTCGATTACCACAAGCCGGGTTGAACAAGAAGTTGACAACACGAAAACTCCCGCTTCGTGGTTAAAAAGCAAAAATTATAGTTTACAGATTACAGTTTTATGAAAATTGTGTTGCAATTACAAATGAGCTTGATAAAACCAATGTAGGTGCATTCTGGTTTGATCCCAGTTAGCACGTTTCTCGCTACAAAAACGATTTTAGGAGGATTACGCTGTAAGTGCCTAGGGGAGCAAATATTGTCTACTCTGTTGATAAAGTGCAGCTACTTATAGGACATGCGATTGTGGTCCTTGATGTATGATGATGATGAAACTTACAAGATTAAAATTACCTTGAAAACTTTTGAATAATCCCATACTTCTTCTTTGGTTCTTTTTGTAAGTCCAGTATGGTTTTTTTAACATCGAAGTAACTCTTATTCAAATAATTTGTTGCAAATATTAAGATGGATTATTTCATTTGGCGTTGATACGCTATATTTCATTTTTCAAATGTTAATAATCCGACTGCAACGAAACTCAAAAGGAGAGTTCTATTGTTTTTATTTTAATCACACCTTACAAAAAAAATATTACTCATACAAAGTACCTACCGAATAAAAAAACGCTAAAAACCACAATACAAAAACCTTTACAAGGAACTTTTTTATTTTCATGAAATGAGGGTTACGTGGTGAAGGTGTGGTCATGGAGTCCTGCCAAATTTTGAGACATGTTCAAACATGTCCTCTTTGGTGTCACCTCTGCGTGTATTTACATCGTCGTTTGCGTTAAAATTATATCAATATCCCGCACCTGTTACTAATATTATGCTTATGATAGTAATGGTAAACAGCTGTCGTCGGGCTTTTTTATTTTGGACATGTTTAGATATTACTGAAGTTTCAGTATTATATTTTTTTGTTGTAATATCGTTAAGTAATATCATCAAGTAACTGTTTCCAGCGGGTAAAACCACTCCGAGCCTTGGAAAGCACTTTAAGTCGTAGGCCCTTGTCATTTGTAGATCTTTGGCAATCGTGTTTTTTTATTACCAGTCTTACCAGCATAGTCGGGAAAAGGCTAGACAGATGATGATTGTTTTCATAAATTTACTTGTATTTGTTTTTGACTAAAATGTTCGTTTGTGAGTTTTTTTGTTTGTTATGCTTTCGCGGTAAAATGGTTAAACCGATTTAGGTAAAATTGAGATAATATGCATATAGATACGATCTAGGAGACCGATATAGTCTACCCACCCTCGTCGTAACATAGTTCTATTAGGACGCGGTTGAGAGCGAGGAAAACAGATAATTTACTATATAAATGCCAATATATCGTATTTTTTTATAAAAATCATTTTTCATAAAGTCCTTATTAGGAGTATTACGTTATTCTTTGAAATCTTTTCGACATGCGTAGTTTATTGTCATTGGAAATCTGTCTCCATACGAGCACTTCTTTTGTAGTCATAACAAGGGCTGGAAAATAAATAAGTCATACATAAGCAGTTGGTAATAAGGTTCTATTGTGATAAAACATTACCCTCAAAAATCATACAAATACTTTACTTAAATTATTAAATATTTTATGTATCTACAAAAAAATATATAATTTGTGAAATCAATTTGTCATGCCTTTGTCTATACTTATAATAAATCGAGAGGTCAATTCTGTACATGAAATATATTTCCAAAATAACTATCAGGGGGTGATTAGGGATCGATACTGATGGCAAAAATGCAATCAGTAAAATTTTTGTCTGTCTGTCTGTCTGTCTGTCTGTATAAACTCTATAGAAACAAAAACTACTCGATGGATTTTAACGAAACTTGGTACAATTATTTGTCATACTCCTGAGATGGTTATAGTATACTTTTCATCACGCTACAATCAATAGGAGCAGAGCAGTGAAGGGAAATGTTGTCATTTTGTTTAAACGCGCTAATCTCAGGAACCGCTGGTCCGATTTAAATAATTCTTTCAGTGTTAGATAGTCCATTTATCGAGGAAGGCTATAGGCTATATATCATCACGCCAATACCAATAGGAGCGTAGCACCACTATTGCACGCGGACGAAGTCGCTGGCAGAAGCTAGTTTTATAATAAAAATGTTGATGGTTAAAATAATGTCGAATGCGTACTTCACTTATGTATAAATAAATAATAAGATAAAGATTGATATGCATATTTCTGTCATAAAGAAGACACAGGCAATTTGTCACCAAAATTCGGTTTCACATGTGTGGTGTTCATACAAAAACTTCTGTAATAAAAACATTACGTATAGGTTAGGCTACCTTAGGGTTAGTTTTTATCAAGGTGTTATTTTTCTCTCTCTAAGAAAGGAGATAAATATGCGATATATGAGATAATAATGCTTGTAAATAATTGGTTAAACATCAATTTTATATTTCATCAATCAGCCTTGATAGGCTGATAATGTACCTGCTTTGATTAGTACACTCTTAAAACGTTCGACATTAGAACTTTTCTCATATTTTTACGGAAGCATTGTTACCATCTTGAATTAGGTATATGTTTGTCTAAATTGATGGCATCGGAAAACGATGACCGTGTCACTATTGCTATTTTGTATTTAAGCATATAGTATAACAACAGAAATTATTCGTCAAAATTTCAATATTCAGCTCCAGTACACGACATACAAATTCATTAAAATCAATAACACAGCGGGAGCTTTATTAATTTATTTTACACCAGCGCTATCAAAGATTTCTTTGGAATTAATTTCGAGCCTTTCCACGTAATATCAAGAATCATAATTATTCGCAAGCAAATATTCGGATATTCGGAATTACAAGGGCCAAACAATATGAACGCTGTAAATGACAATCAATTCTAAAAGAAAGTTACTGTAATTGCCTGCGACGGGGTCAGGTGGGTCTTCGTTGGGTTTGAAAAGGGCCCGTCCTTTATTCCCTTGCTCCTTGATTTTCCGGCTGAGAACAAAAGCCATGGTGCCCTGAATGAGACCTCCTACTCGGTGCTGTTGTCCTATTAGAGATTAGATGTACCTACCTCCTATATTACGCAATTAAGTACAGAGGGTCGTGAGTTCAAGGAATATCCATTATTACGGATGCTTTATTGTCTTTTGACTTTGGCATTGTATAGGGAAGATACCTACTGATTAACTAGACAAGTTATTAGTAGTAGGACTTAGTTATTTGTTGCGATTGAACCTGCCTATAGAAATTGCAGACCCTTTGGCGAGTAGAGTGAAATAATTAAAAATTATACGAAAAATAGAATAAACATTTTGAACTAAATAGGTATCACAAATAAAATTATTCATGTGAAAGTTTGATACATAGCTTTTTTATATATATATCTATCGTAAGTGTTAATGTTATACCGTACTTTTCCTGTCTACAGTGAGAAGAAAACGCGATAACAGTTGTAACCCTTCTGAGAAAACCACGGGATTTTCTGTCCCTAAATAAACATAACATCTTAGTAGTGCACCATACGGAACATTTTGTCATTTGTCTTTTGCCAACTATGTAAGGATATAGTTGTGACGAGCAAGGGGAAAGTAAATCTTTAGGGTTTCGTAAAATGTAATTCAGACAGGATGGCTTAAATATGTTTTTGTTTATATTTAGTTTTTTTGATCTTTTGTTTTGTTTTATAGACACAAAATGCGAATTAAAGCTGATATTTGACACACATATGTTATCTTTAAGAATACGATTGGGTGATTTTGTTTTACTAATATAATAAAACTAACAGTGGACTAATACAAAACAAGCTTAATGATGATGTTAATGAATTAAGTACCTAATATCAATGTGGTTAATCACACATCGGCATAAATAATTACACATCGGCTACATTGACGCGACGGTTTCGGTGAGGTCGATATCTGTGCTAGTACTTACACAGTATTAAGTTAATTCTAACAAATAATGTGAGTTTGTTTTTACGCTTTCGCAGTTAAATAGTTTGGTAAAGATATAAATATATGAGAACTAGAACCGATTATAGGCTACTTCTATCAGTTGCGTTTCCTTTGGTACGTTGGTAAAACCGTAGGAAATAGCTATAAAGTTTAAGTACCTAATAAGTATCTACATACCTACTAATAAGTATGTATGTAGATTATAAACATTTCTATCCAAAAATATTTAAACCATAATTCACAACAGTTTGTGGCAATTTATATTACACTTAAGTTACGCTATTACCTACTTTCGAACGTGGTACAGGGAATAATTTAGATTTAATGGCGCAGAAGATATTATAAGCTACCTCTCTGTATAAGGCATGATGAATCGGGCTAAAGTTCAAAATTTTGTTAAGTTTCAAGAATCTCGTTGGTCGTCGTCTGCGGAAAAGCGCACTGGAGTGTTTCTTTATGACGGAACTTGAAGGAATTTTTGAAATATCGATTCGAGTTCCATTCAAAAAGTTCGCTTCTATATTTAGAAATTTATTAATAAAGTGTAAATTGAAAACGTTATGCTGTTCGCTGATTTTTCTTGGTATCGTTTCGTTGAACCCGATGAAAATCGGTAGTTTTAAGAAAAAACTGTGCTATAAAATTGTTTGTTTAATAATATCTAATCTATTCGACACCTAGGTAGTACATTTGGATAGTAGTTTTCAAACTTAGTTATTCCTTTATTTATTAACAATTCATTTTTATGAAGTATTCCTGCCCAAATACTCAGCAATTTAGAATTATTATCATAATATCGTCAGTCATATTTTCACTGAGTTTCTATGACTTGAAACATGACATACTTTTGTATTTGGTAATAATCTCAAGTGACGTGTTAAGGAGGTTGTCACTTTGCAACAGACTAGTTTTAGTAGTCCAATTCGAAATTAATTCCTGCATGTAAGGTATGGTAGGTACAAGGAGAAGTTCTAACAATTTGGGAACTTGTGACAGCGGTATAACGCCTCCTGTCACTTTGGGTGCCAACTATCGACGTTAAACCTATCTGTATTTGTCCCACAATTGTATTTACACAATGTTCAAGTATTTCTTGTGTCCAATATGGCATAAAAATTACGTGATATTTTAATATTTATGATGTACAATATAATGTGCAATTGAAGTAAGATTTTTTTATTATATTGATATACTTTATACGTGTTGAAGTTGATAAATAAAGTGTGAATTGTATCCACTCTTACGTCTAATACATTAGCTACTGATATAGTAGGATAATATGTCTATTTTAAATTAAATTTGGTGCGGATAGATGGGACATTGGAGACGGCTATAAGCTTTTTATCTGGGTGCAGTATTAAACCGCGGCAATTAGCGAGTTTATAATATAAGTTAGGATAGAAAAACCGGCCAAGTGCGAGTCGGACTCGCGCACCGAGGGTTCCGTACAAACCTGCAAGGTTTACAAAGTTCGTTCATTACGACAAGTTTATATTTATTAAAAAATATATATTTTGTAATGTAACTAAAAATTTAAGGTTTTCGGAATTTTTCCTTTATGTGTGCTATAAAATGTTGCTTCATGCCAAATTTCAAGATTCTAGGTCGACTGGAAGTACCCTTTAGGTTTTGATTCCCTTGCGAGTACTTGCGAGTTTCAAAATATGCAGCTTAAATTGCTGTTTCTTTTGATTGCGTTGACATAGAAGTTTGATTTTGTTACAGCTTAAAGGTATTATAGACCTGAGTATTTGGTATGAATTTCAATTTAATACCTTTACGCGTTTATGAGGAAATGGGTAGTAAGGTTAAAATTATTAAAAAAATATATATTATGTGATGTAACTAAAAATTTATGGTTTTCGTAATTTTTCCTTTATCTATGCTATAAGACGTTGCTTCGTACCAAATTTCAAGATTCTGAGTTCACGGGAAGCACCCTGTAGGTTTTGATTCCCTTGCAAGTGTCGAAAATTTGCGGCATAAACGGCTGTATCTTTTGATTGCGTTGGCTTAGAAGTTTGATTTTTTCACAGCTTCAAGGGACAGTAGACCTGAGTAATTGATATAAATTTCAGCTTCATACCTTCACGCGTTCCTGAGAAAAAGGGTCTTGACAGACGGACGGACGGACGGACAACAAAGTGATCCTATAAGGGTTCCGTTTTTTCCTTTTGAGGTACGGAACCCTAAAAATCATACTATGTACGTAGAGGTCATAAGTTCACCACATATGTATGTCATGTTTCTCGATTCTCGTTCGTCACAAACAAGCAACTAACACTGGACTCATATATGGGTAAATCAGTAACAGCGGGACGGGGCTCTCAAAGGATTTGCCCCGTACAGCCATCGGCAAATATTTGTCACTCTCTTTGTTTCCATTCAACTAAGAATCTTCACTTAGTTTTGGACCTTTGTGATAGAGAAAATATTAGTATTAGTTTGCATTGAGGTGATAGTATTACTTGACATTTTTTTTCCATAAAAAATATACTCTATAGTGTCTCAGCGACAAATAAATATTATTTTATTCAATATCCTATAAACACTATAGGTTGTTATATTCTGATATTGCACTGCAATGCCGAACATATAAACGAGCATTTGCCTAATTTACTACTTCATATAGTGACTTTTCCGAATAATTTTCTTAGAAGCTAGTATTATTATTATTTGAGTCAGGGAAAATCGACTTTACCAATATAAACGTTTGCGACGAATAGATAAAAAATGAAACAAAAAAATGCACCTTATTCATACACGACGGTAAAAATATATGAACTGTAAATAGAAAAACCTATCGCAGCATGTATGAAGCTATAAAGCATACAATTTGGTACTGAGTTTTCCTGTTTTTGTATGTTATCGGCAGGCGGCGCTGGTGACGCGACTAACGACCGATGTCGACATCTCAGTGAAATGTCACAATGATTTATCGGCACCACGGGTGTATGTGTATATATATATATACTGATGTATATATGTAGAAATATAGATATACATGTAACCGAGATATTTAGATAAAGTATGGAGGAAGGAAATGAGACCCTGGTTCTTGCTAACATGGGTTGAAAAAAACTTTTAGACTAAGCGCCTGAAGGAACATCTGCGAACGCTCTATTGCTGGATTAAGGGATTTAGATTCAGCAGCAAAATAGGAATTTTCCCCGTTACGGTACATCAACATTGTGACGAGGTCTGTCTCTGAAGCTCAAACCACCTCACGAGTAGTTTTTACCATGTTCCCGATATCAGTAGAACTATTTTTTTATTGTTTTTTTTTGTATATATTTTTTATTATTATTAAACAATGTTTAGAAAAGTGTTACATAAAATATTTTTCTATGTAATTCTTTTCATAAAATTACTTAATTTGTGCTCTATATTATAAATTTCGAAGGTTAAATATTATCATCTTAACTGCAAAATATCTGAAAAGATTTTCCTCTTATAATGGTGAGCAAAAGCTACTGTATATTTAAATATTACTTTATCAAAATAATGTATAGTATGTTGACTGAGGATAAACTAAATACACAAACAGACATGAATATTCATATAGATGTGAACATTATAAATATATTCGTCTTTATGACAACAATTATTTTTAAGTATAAGTTTGTCCCAAAATTTTATTGTTTGATACTCGTACTAATACTATATTTTATTACATGCATATCATATGAGGCAAAAAAAATACCGTCAAGTCTATATAGGCTTTATTGTTATTTGGACGGTGTCTAAATGAGCTTCGCAAATTACACCTACTGGTGAACATACGGTAATAACATACACCTACATAATTATTCCCATCTGTAAATGTAACTCAATAATTGTAGCATAAAATACTCGTATATACTGGAATTTCCCATTGGTCGACATAGGCCTTTTAAATTGATTTCCAATCTGTAATACTTTGTGCTAAAGATATGCAGTTGAGGATAAACATTTCCAGTTTATCTTGTTATCGCTTCTTCGTTGATCAGTCGTCACAAGTAGTCCATATGGTGACAAATGTATTGACTATACTTAGAATTCCAAAATAAAGATATTTGTTGAAAACGTGCTTTTTCAACAGATATCTTTTCTTTCAATTTGACACCCGGACCCCAGTTTTCTCACAAACTTCATTAGATGAACTAATTGAAAATGACTACAGTCTAAAATTTGCATTCATATTCATTGATATTACCGATTTTGATACACATTTCTGTGGCGCGTTGAATTTTCGATAACCGCGTGGGCCACTTATTTCGAGCAAATTTGTGTACAGACGTGTGCAAAATTGGAACGCAGAAATTTTCGGTTTATTCGATACGGGGAATACTGAAGATGGGGCGTGGTGATGTGGTTTGTGCTGGTTCCATTTTTAAACTTTTAACTATTTATTATATTGTGGTGTGTCTATGTTTGTTTAGAGTTTTGATTATTTTGTATTTTGTAGCGGGAAATGTTTATACGCCTGCATGCTAAGGAGTGCATTAAAAGCCTTCACAAGTGGCGATACCTGCCTGAACTTTCTGTTGCTGATTGGGTAATATTTCAACAAGAAATACCAAATAAACGGAAGATTTATAAGCATTTATTAACATAAATTCAAAATCCAAATAAACCTCGCTTTATATAGAACTTACGACCGGGCTGTTTCTGGACGCCTATATTAAAACATTATTTTTTAATTAAACAATATTGCAGGACTTTCATTGAGTAAAATGTTGCCATTTATGAAACGTTTTTAATTTACTCGCTTAATAAAGTTACTGTTATTATGATAAATTTTAATATGGCAACATTAAATTTAGTTATTAAAATAAATACAAGTTTTAATTACTATATATTGTAATTCGCCTATTAAAATTTTAGTGCAAATGACAATGTTCTAAATGAGTTAATACGACTAATATTTTTTTAAATTGTTTTGTATTTTGATTTAATCCTACGTTTATTTTGTTTGTTCAACTGAACTATTGGTAGTTGTTATTACACCTATTACACCTGGCTCTTTTTCTATGTTATGTTTCACTTTCAATGTATTAATTGCGGTATATCTAATACCATTATCTTAATAAATAGAGTACCTATAATTACATTTATATGAGATAGAATCATTAGGTTTTTGTTTCTAGGGATACAAAAAGTTTTTCCATATTTCCTAATGATCCGATGATGATGTTTAGGATAACAAACAAGTTCTTGTGTAATAGCGATGAAAAAATCTTGTGATGCTGCAAGTAGTCAGGTAATATCCTAGATTAGCTGACAAAAATAGTTTTTCAGGGTTGACTGACTGTGTGTATGCGATGAATGATTTTAAATACACTAAAGATAATATCGAGTACCTACAAAAGGAATCCTTAGTGAGGGCCATCATTTTCCAAAAATAAAGACTTATATTAAGGTTGATATTTGAGACCGTATCCCCCACTCTTAATAGGGATAATAAACCTAACTGAGTTACGAGACAGGGGTCAAAATGTTTCACATACAACTATTTGGGAACGCTAAGCGGTAATAGGTAAAGTTAATAGTTTAATCCAATTTATATGACTATAAATCCCAGGCTCAGACGTCTGAATTGGCCGTATGTATGATCATTTGGTCAGAAATGTTTTTTAATTCTCTTTGGGTATGTAATATTTTAGTAAGTAATATGGGACATATTTAAATTTAACCTAATTAAATATATACAATATCATATCTTGAATTCATAAAACATAGTCACGTTTTGATGTAAAAATGATTGTCTTTTTTTAAAATGCTTAACCATATATAAATCATTCCGACGTGACGGAATCTTACCGGAAAATCATATTTTTTCTTTAAGGTTAATATTTTTAACCCCCAAAAAGAGGGATGTTATAAGTTTGACGTCGATGTCTGTCTGTATCTGTAGCTCTCAAACGGATGGACCGATTTCGATGCGTTTTTTTTTCATTTGAAAGCAAGTTTCCTTGCAGTGGTTTTGAACTATGTTTGGTTAATATCGGAGCTGAAGGAGTATCAGCTCTTTTTCATAATGATGTAAGGCATTTTTACGTAGAGGGTTTTTTAAATTTTTAATTTATCTTGTCTTATATTTATCCTATTACCTATATTAATTAACCTATATTATTTACTTTAAGATGGTGGGTACGAAATATGTAACAAATAATGATATAACTTTATATCGTCAGTTCTATCTATATTGCCAAAATCAACTAAGTTGTAAAGTAATCCATAAATATGTCAAATTAGGGATTATTAAGGATGTGGAATTTTAGTGTTAATTTTGACAGAAGAGTCCAGTTTAGTCTTAGCCTGCTTGATAGTTGTTGTTGACTACATGATAAGGGTATTAACGTGTCCTGAGTACTAAACCTAAGATACTTGCCAGTGTTAACTATTTGGTCCCGAGTACCTTCCTAGAACTAAGTTGAACACTAGAAAGCGGTGGTTTCCAATACGACCCCTGTACTCAGTTTCCTATGAAATAATATATGCGTAATGTAACGAAGAATACTCAATGCTCGTACCTCGCTTTTTTGAAGAGGGCTTTGACCTTTTGGGAAAATATAAGGCTGGTTTTATTGTATTAATATTTTGCTCCACTGTTGGATTGGAGGCTGCGATATACCCCGATTTTCAGATTTATACATTCAACTTCTGCCAGTATTGTGTCAGTCAGAGTATTGTTAAGGTTAAATATAATTGTAATAAAAATCAACTATATTCAATCACATAACGATAAATGTATCGGACAGGAACTAGTATTAAATGTGAAAGAGTCCTCATCGTAAAAGGAAAATATTATACGTTAAAATAAAATTTCTATATTATTATTTTTTTATATAAAATTTTTAAAGATTGAAATCTCGCCGTTTCGTCAAATGAGTTTTGTTTGAAACTCTCTATGGTCCCTATTAGAAGTTTGCAAAAAAGATGATGTCGCAAATTAGTTCTGACAGATTTGCAGTCTGAATGTAAAGTTAGTTCCAAGTTACGAGTATGTGGTTTAGAATCTACGTCTAAGTTACACCACATATATCTACCATACGTCGTTTGTTATCTTATTTATATCTTGATTAAGCTTGCAGTGACACAGCATTTTCATCAATAGTTAACACATACTATAATGAATTGTACTTAAATACTAAGGCCCAAGTTCACCGACAAGATAACGGTCCGATAAACTGAAAACAGCAAATTTCTAACATACGATGGATAACCTATCATTTGGGATTTTTATTCCAAGACCGGTCGATTACCAAGCCAGGGTTGAACAAGAAGTTGACAACACGAAAATTCCCGCTTCGTGGTTAAAAAACGTTTTCGTTTAACGGGCCGATTATATAACCATTTGTCGGTGAACTTGGCTCTTAATAACATAAGAAAGATATTTATATGTAATACAATACAAAATTATTTTTAAATATCAAAGTAAAATATAAAAATAAATCAAATAAAACAAGGCCGTATTTCTTAGTAATTATAGTTCTCCATTAAATTTAGTAAGGTAGTGTCTCCATTAAATTAAGTTAGTTAGGTATTTATTTAGATTTCGACTCAAACAATGACGTCACGACGTCTCATACAGACTCATAAATCTACTAGAATAGCGTGTCGACAATTGAAAACGGCGTGTTAATGCCGCGTCGATTTGTGTAATGCTGGTTTGCAGTTTATAGCCAATAGCTACAGTTAGCCTGTATTGTGGTATCAACAACTGGGTATACGTATTACTAAACACCTGTGCTAATGGCTGTCATTAATGAGAATCGTGATTTGGTTACTGGATGAAATGGGTTCTGCGGTCGTGAGCTGTCTACAACTTTTGTCATTGTTGGGGCTGTATTAAATGTGGATCGGAACAATTCGGCGGAATAATATGACGCTGTTCATTTTATGGAAATAAATGATATGGATGTGGGTTGTAAAATAAAAAGTTGATGGGATTTTTTTTTTAATTTAAATGACTGTGAGTAATATAGTATACTCTAGGAATTTTCATCTTACCTGTGTACAATCCAGCAAAAACTGCCTGATCGATTTCACAATACACGATGCAATAGCGAATCACTCATCTATGAAGCCAAGGAATAAGTAATAACGAAGGCTAAACATTCTATTTTCACTTAAACATTAGCACTATGATACCAAAAATATTTAATATATTTTTAAACAGCAACTTATCCTTAAATAAAGCTTCCGTAACACCATAAATACCTTTAGTTCATTCCTTAAATAAATAATTATTATGTAATACTATTATTTGACCTCCGTCACACGTAATCAAAAATCATAATTCTTTATAGGCTCTGCATTACGTAATCTCTGAAGCTTATCCTACTCTGTTATTCTATTAAAACGTTGAACAGCTACAATCAAGGAAATTGAAATTTTAATAAACTGTTTAATTTCGCCGTCGGGTCGTCGCCGATTCAATATGGAGTATTATAAAGTATTATGAAGTTAAGTCGGGTTATTTCTTTGCTCAGTTTCATATCGTAAATCCGTCGAGGGCAGCTCACAGCAGTTAAATCATACTATGTAATAACCCCCTCTATATAGAAGTTGTTTTATGATTGGGTAGAGTTTTTGAACAGTCGTCGTGATCTGGTAGCGAAAGATTTATGGTAGGCAAGTGAATAACTGTTGGGAAGAAAAATGAGATGTAGGTTCTTACGGCTTTTGAGATTTCATATCGAATTTTCCGCGATAAAGTCCATTTAACGTTATGGTTTCTAGAAACTTTATCAGTATTATAAAAAAGTATTTGTTTATTGAGGCAGGCTTTTTTAAATTAGGTACTGACAGAAAACTACCGATTTGAAACATAAAATTTCGTTGGTAATCTATACTAATATAATAAAGCAGAAGAGTTTGTTTATTTGTTTGAACGCGCTAATCTCAGGAACGACTGGTACGATTTGAAAAATTCTTTCAGTGTTAGATAGCCCATTGATTGAAGGCGATAGGCTATAAATCATCACGCTAAAACCAATAGGAGCGGAGCACCACTATTCCTTGCGAACAAAGTCACGGGCAGAAGCTAGTTTAACAATAAATTGAACTTTGTTAAGTTAATGAAAAAACCGTTTTGACTCATGTTTCTATTATTTTATAAGCCAAATTAGAATTCAGATCGTACTACAAGATGAACAAGCTTTTTTATATGAATTGACATAAACTTTTAAACATTAACATTATTAAACTTTTAAACCGTTAGCTTTTATGTGGAAAATCTTAATTATAGTTACTGCAGTGGATAGGAATATGTACGTTGCAAAGTGTATTAGACAAAGTTCGGGGTGAGAGCAGGTCGATAGGTGGCACCGTGCGCTTGAATTAACTGGAATCGACTAAATTAAATGTCAGCCAAGCGTGGATATATTGTGTCGCGAACACGGATACACGGAAATGCTACGTAATTTGTACTGAAACTTAATATGGCAATGAGTGACAGTTGCGGGAAGAGATCGACATTAATTTACGAGCACAGTTAATATCAGCCGTATATCTTTGATAGGAAAGTCAGAAGCCGAAAGTGTGACAACTAGTCTTACCAAAGAGTATCGTGTTGTTACTCAGTACCGATGGATATAGGTTCCGAGTAAGCAATGAAAAGAACATATTAATTGGATTTCCACGGAAAAACCATTCCACTATTCACACGTGTGTTTGTAAAGATAGGCGACATGCGAAACCGCTACAAAAGTACCAACACAGTTTGGGGTTTTATTTTAAGCTTTGCATTGCGGTTTTATACCGTGGTATTTCGATCGAATGATGTAGAAATAGCACGGTGAACTGTGAAATCTGAACGTGGTGTTTTATTTTTATTTTTTTGAAGCCGGCTATCAGAAAAAAATGTATCGTAATGGCGTGTCGATCTAGCAACTACGCATCACTTAGTGAATGGACTAGCATATGTGTACGATCTAAACTGATCTAGCAAAAGCTTAGTTGAGTGGAATTCTGATATATGGTCTGTACTTTTGCGAAGTTTATAGCCATACAGAAGTAAATTGAAATGTGGTAATAGCTTGAGTTTTTGGGTGATGAAAGTTCAGATAACGTAAATCTATATGCTAATATTACTGTGATCGCCCCTTGGAAAGATGGTGGCATATCATGGTCATGCCAAAAAATAGAAGAGAAGATGAGTTGTTGAAGGGTTGAATGTTCAGAAAGAGTTCACGTGTATTCGATATTATTCAATAGAACACTTCCCCATACGAGTATTGATGAAGAGTTTCACCCGAAAAAATATTGGCTTCGAACATTTTATACAATAAATTAAGGGGACGTTATTTATGTCAACCAAAGTAAATCAAGCTCCCAATATTTATAGTACTGCATGCAGGCAAAAAGTATCGTGATAATGTCGTATTTGTTACAAATTAACGGTAGGTGGGCGGGGTGCGAGGAAGCACATTTCTAACGCGACCGCCTCGCTGTCATCCCTTGAACGCCCCGACGCCGTCGTGGCGGCGTGTAGTTTTAAAAGTAATATTGAAGGGTATTTTTTTTTATTTTATAGTTTTACAATAGTTTCAAGAAGAATTTGATAATAAGTTATTTTTTATAGGGTTGTTTTGAGATATAAATTTAAATCCTAGCCTGTATATTTGAACCGTGGAAGCACACACATAAATATCTCCCGTACGAATGCGACCACAAATTTCTTATGCATAATAAAAAAATGAACTCCCATTCACCTTGCCATGAGCTATTTAGATACTGCAAAGAGAAAAAAGACAATCAAATAGCCCCTTGTATGTTGTTTACTTGTTTATTTGTGTCGATCACATCCAGACTCTTTAGCTCCGCAAGTATAGGTGAGCGGGCGATCTAAGCAAGGTTCTCTAGTCACGTTCGCTACGTTTATCGCGGACACGTTCACTGACTGTAATAAAAACTTCTCTAAAATGAAATATTTAATGCCACCCTGCCTGAGTGCTGCTCATGTTTCAGACGCCTCAATGAACAAGCGTGTTTATTTTTAAAATAAACTCGCACGGTTTATACACAGGTGCCTTTATAATCTGCGAGGTGTGTCGGCTTGGGTAAGGTGATTTTTGATGCTCGTTTTTTGGTGTTTGGGTTTTCTTGGTTGGGAAGGTTGTTTGGGTAGATTTTGTGTTCACATTAACAACAACTTGCTTAAAATTTCTGACGCTTTGACGATGTTTGATTCTAAAGGGAGCCAGCTGAGATAAAAAATATGCCGTAGTTTTGACTAGGATAAAATTAATATGTAGCGCCAGTCTTTGGTAAGTTATTGCTAGACAATATTATACACCAAGAATCTTGGACACCAAAGGGTAAAGAGCACAAATATGTGAGCTACAGATTTGGGCCTCGAACTAAGTTTCCACTAAACTTTTTAACCCAGATTATCTTATCTGAATTTGACAAAATATAAATGAAACCACGATAAAGTTCTTAAAGTATAATGCAGATGGGAAGGGGTATAAGATTGAATGTGTGACTTAAGTGAAGGCTGAAATATATATAGGCACCTATGTAACTCACATAAGACTGTGCAGTGTAGGCCTCGGCTTTGACAGTCCTTTCATTTATCTTTGTCGCCAACAAATTCATCGCGGTTGCTAGGATAATAAGTTGTCTGAATCCCATTATAACTTTCCTAAGTGTGTATTAACTTATCTCGAAATAAATACAAATTTCAGCATTCCCATGCGGTGTAAATTAAATGTGGTAAAGGCGGGTCAGACTACTAATTCCTGAAATTAGAGTTCATAGAAAATTACCAAATGTAAAGTCCCCGCAGAAGCCAAATGAAGGCACAACTTGTACAGCACAAACACGCTGGTCAAATATTAATTCAGGTCACATTTGCCGCTCCGAATGTCCGTGTTTGCAGAGATACAACTTTCGGGCCATCGAATTTAGAATGGTTTACTTTGGGCCTTGTGTATTTGACTATTTATGTAAATTTAATTTGACTTGGTAACGCGGGGCGGGTGCACTAGACACGGAACCCGCCCGGCAAGCCGCTTGCGTAATCCGATATTTTACGCACCAGTTCCAATTAGCACAATATTCCTTTAAATATTATGTTAGAATGGGAGCTGTGTCTACGCTTGGATATGCCTGTATTTTGAGAAGTGTTCTTGGAAAATGTTGTGTTTGCATGCATGTGACTCACAAGTAAAGATTGATTAGGAACCGGAGTATATTAAGTAAAGGTTCTGGCACATAACTATTTGACCAAGTTCGGTTCTTTTAAGTTCCCCAAGAAAATAATATAAAATTTAGATTTCACTACATGACTACAAAGTCGGAGCACATTCGATAAGGATGCTGACTATATGCAGTACGTGCGCCAAGCAGAGGAATGAACGCACATAATTTTCGACTATGTAGTTATAGTAGGTATGACATTTTGCAAGAAACTTATACACATACATACATTACAAATTCTTTTGTATGTCGCAAGAACTATTTCGTATTTTTTGTGCTCGAATCTTGAATATCTACTCTGTCATGTAGTTAGATAGCAGTTATAAGATGACTGCATTACATTAAAACACAAGAATAAAGCGCAAAATCCATTTTTTTATTTCGCTGGATTTTCCAGTCAGTTGCCTTCCCGATAGTTTGCATCGATTGACTGATTTTGTTAGCAATATCACAGTTCATCGCCTTTTTGTTAGATAAACAATACGAAACGTGCGGTTGATGGGTAAATTGAGATCTGTATGTGAGACGGGCAGGTATAATCTCAGTTTGCATGAGAGGCGAAGCATCAACAAAGGGCAGTAAGCCAGCAATCCTCAATTTGATCGCTGTCTGTGAGAAGCTTGACAGATGATAGCCCGGCTTGCGAGGGCAAGATATATCGAGCTGTTGATTATAAATGACCACCTATATATGTTGATTTATCTTAATAGTCTGGTATGGGCAGAAATATGTTTTACAGTGTGAAAATGTAAGGAATACTCAAAGCTATATTTTTCCTAAAAATGTTTTGTAAGACTTTTTGATTAACTATTTATACTAATATTATAAACAAGTTAAGTTGGTGAGTTTGTGAGGTTGCAGGGAGTAATCTCTGGATCTACTGAATTGAAAAAAAAATGGTACGGAGATAGAGGGGACCATGGAGAAGGTTAAAGGCTACTTTTTATCCGGGTAAGAGAAGAAGTTCCCTGGGGACGCGGGAAGCAGCTAGTTTATATTAACATGCATATTAGGTGATTTCTTTAGCTGTAATGGAGGAGATGAAAGAATAGCCTGTAGTCCACATGAATTTTCACAGGTTTGACTCGACTTCTATTTTTAAAAGCTGATGCAGTTGTTTTCACACGTTTGTAGTTGGGTTATATTACTACGTGCTATAATAAGACTAGACTACTTTTAGGCTTTTTGAATTAAAAAAAAATAGACATATTGCCTGCTGTCCGAAGGTACGGAGGCGTTCCAATAATGTTACCTAAGTATTTATCAACGACCACAGCAATTATTCAAAGATCGATCAATCATCACACAATCACAACGACTATTTTACAAAACAAACTGCTACAATAAACATGTAATACGCTATCTATTTTACATAATATATAATCCATACAATTATGTCAGATGGCTGTTTCAAATCGTACTCATGCAACATAATTTAGTTATTGCTTTCAAAATACTGCCAGTAACACCGTTATTGGTACATTTAGTGCATTAGTAATATTTGCATGTATTTAATACACGGGCTCGCTGCTTTATTGTTGTAGGCTTGGATTATAATTCCAATCCGAAAAAAGGCTTGCATTATAATGTTTATTTGTTACCTGCTGTTTTATTTATTTATTTTATTGGCTCACCAACAATTGTTAACACTTATATAATTACAATATTACTTAGATTAAATAGTAGTGTAGAGAAGTGTAACATTTTTTATAGGTGCACAATTATAATGTGTTAATAACTCTACTTACATACTCTATTTTACATCTAGTCTGTGGTAATTACATGACGCACCCGGATCAGTTATATTCCAGAAAATAATTTAATTTGTTGTCGAAACCTTTGTATAATCATGAGACGTTGTAGCAATTGATACATAATATATGAATTGGATGAAGATTTATCTTGATTTTGGGCTATTTGCTATTATTTAGTGCAACTCTATTTATGACGTACATACAAAAATTCAAGCGAGTGATTTTACTTTTAAATATATAAAATCACGCCGGTTCCCAGTTACAGGTTAAATTGTGGTTTACGTATAACCATCATATAAACGTATTGCCATCAACCGCAAAATTCCTAATATAATAATAATTAAATAAAACCACCCGAATTGGAAATCAAACAAATGAGGCAGATGAGGCAGTAATTAATGATAAATTAAATTATCTTAAAAAAGTATCTATTGCAGATATTTGTCGAAAAAATTAAATTAAAAGCGGCTGTACCAATAATCGGTAAATAAAATCGATTCACATTCAAAGTAATAAATCGTTGCTCGGTTTTTGCCTGCACTATTTTTCCTTTGTTATTTTGGCTTGAACAATGCAAACTACAGAACATTAGTACCTACCCGACATGGCAATGAATCCTGAAGGGGTGGTGTTGGTGCAACACCCACGATTCAATCCGTGTGATATTTATTAGGAAAAAAACGCTTTAAAGCTTGATATTTCGCAAACGCCTATATTGGACAGACAGACAGATAGACAGACGGGCATGGCGAAACTATAGGGGTTCCTTGTCGTCTACGGAACCCTAAAAATGGCCTAATGCCTAATATAGTTTTAACTCCACTATTCCACCTACACGATTAAGGTTTATTGAAGTTAAAGATATGAAAATAGCTATAATTTGCTTTTTAGAAGGTGTAATTTGTAACTACTACTTATACGGGTTCCGTAGTCCGACAAGGAACCCTTATAGTTTTGCTCTGTCCGTCTGTCTGTCTGTCTGTCTGTCTGTCCGCGGCATAGCTCCGTGGTTTTTGTTATTAGAAAGCTGAAATTTGGTATGATATCGAGCTGTTGATTATAAATGACCACCTATATATGTTGATTTATCTTAATAGTCTGGTATGGGCAGAAATATAAGATTTTTATTATAAGGAAGGAGTCAGATTTAAACAAGATTGTCTAACGTGCCTCTTAATTTTTGTATTTTTTTTCCTATCTTACTATAATGTTTTGCTTCAATGGCTCCAAGTGTTTAATACCATTTGTGTCACAATAACTTTTTGCAGAATGTTTAGCACCTCTGGCGTACTAATGAGTTTCGCACTTCTCTATTGTTTAGCTACTCGCATCCTTTGTGTTCGTTATCGCGCTGTTTACCTTAAAGCTTTACCTCATTACAATATGTTTTATTCTTTCGCACTTGCACGCACCACGCACTTTTGTTTGCTTTTTCGCACAGTTGTTTACTACACAAAATCGTATGATTCTTGCGCTCGCGCCAATCTTATTTACTTTTACCTTCATTACACTTATTTACGCGTTATACTATACCTTATTCTACAATATTATTTTATCAAATGCTTAAATTTAATGGATTATACAGATTTATACACAATTATTATCTTGGTTTTTAATGGCTCCTAAGCTAAATATTTTTTATCAAAACGTTCGCGGGCTTAGAACTAAAAGTAATACTTTCTATCGTCAAATGTTGCTAAACTCATATGATATTATTGTTCTTACAGAGACATGGTTATTAGATGGAGTTTTAAATTCCGAATTCTTTGATGAACGTTATATTGTGTGGCGTCGTGATCGGGATTATGTTTTGACTCGGCAGTCGCGTGGTGGGGGTGTGCTTATTGCTACACGTAGGGAACTTTCAGTTATATGCCAACCTACCTTCCATTCTACAGCAGAGGACCTATGGATCAGCATACGACTAAAAAATTCTAATACACGCAAGTATATTACATTACATATTTGTGTTATTTATTTATGTCAGCAAAGCTTGGGCCTTTCTTTTTCTTTACAATTAAACAATTACCTGACAAAATTAAACCAAATAGTCATGGGTAACTCTTCCGGTACCTTCCTCATCATTGGTGATTTTAACATGAGCGGCATTAACTGGGCCCTATCTGACAATTTATCGCTCATACCAACGAACCCGAATAGTCCTGACGAGGTTCTACTTTGCGATGAATTATGTACCCTCGATTTTGGTCAATACAACGGTGTTCTTAATAGGTATGGTAAGATTTTAGATCTGGTACTTTCAAATGAATTGGTTAATGTAGTTGAATGTTCAAGCCCGCTGGTTCCCATCGACGCCTACCATCCAGCATTATTAATTAAAATGGATTTTGTTGATGTCCCTCTATTAGAGTGCGCGCCACGGATGCAATATCTGTTCGACAAGGGTGACTATGAGTCTATCAACAAAGATATTTCAATGATCGACTGGGAATCCGAGTTTGCGACACGATCAATTGATGATTCATTGAACTTTTTTGATCAGTTTATTCTCCATTTACACACAAAATACATTCCACAAAAATTACATCGTAGCAAAACATATCCAACTTGGTACAGTGCGGCATTAATTAAAACAATTAAGGAAAAATACAAATATTTTAAAAAATATAAGACATACGGAAATTTAGCTGATGAGTCAACATTTAAGCTTCTTCGTGAAAGGGTTAAGGTATTAGAATCGCAATGTTATGAAAACTATTTAAATTTAACTGAAAAATCTATTAAAGAAAACCCTAAATATTTTTGGACCTTCGTTAAAAAACGACACAACTCAAATGCAGTTCCGAGCACTTTAAACTATAATAGCGAAGCGTTGCGCACCGGAAAATCAATATGCGAAGCGTTTTCTACGTACTTTCATTCTACATTTCTAGACACTAGCTCTGGTCATAGAAATTCTTCATCCCATCTTTTTACTGAATCGTACAGTCTTTCTGATATACCTAGCATTGTGGTGAACGTTGAGGAAGTTTCCAACTTGCTTCGCAAGTTGGACACTTCTAAAGCGGCTGGCCCGGATAACATTTCATCTAAATTTCTTGTACGATGTTCGACTTCGATCGCTCAACCTATTTCGATTCTCTTCAGGAAATCTTTGGATACTTGTGTTGTACCTAAACTTTGGAAATCGGCTTTCATAACTCCTATTCACAAAAAAGGAGTGAAAACCGAAATTGTAAACTACAGGCCGATATCCAAGCTCTGTATTGTAGCCAAAATCTTAGAAAGAATCATCTATAACCAGGTTTATAGTGCTCTTAAAAATTCGTTTAGTTCCTTTCAACATGGTTTCTTAAAAGGAAAGTCCACCGTTACCAACTTAATACTACTCAATGACTTTGTTACTGACGCCATGGATAACGGTAAGCAAATTGATGTCATTTATACTGATTACAGTAAAGCTTTTGATCGGATTGACCATGACATCTTACTATCTAAGCTAAATGGCATGGGTATACGAGGTGATTTACTCAGATGGTTTTCATCTTATCTGGAGAACAGGTCTCAAGCAGTAGTGTTAAGTAATTATATGTCTGGTTGGGTACCTGTTCCCAGTGGAGTCCCCCAGGGTTCATTGCTAGGCCCATTACTTTTTATTATCTATATAAATGACATCAACACCTGCTTGATTACATCTAAACTGTTGTGTTTTGCTGACGATATGAAAATCTATGCCACAATATCATCTTACGCGGATATGATTGCACTTCAGGATGATTTACGTCGTCTGGAGGCTTATTGTCGTGAAAATAAGCTTGATCTCAACCCTGCTAAATGTTCGGTTTTAACATATTCTCGAAAGCGTGCAATTATACCTTCATCGTATAACTTAGACAATCAAATACTACCTAGAGTGAATTGCATCCGAGATCTGGGGGTATATCACGATTCGGAGCTTTCGTTTAAACTTCATGTCGATGCCATAGTCGCTAAAGCATCTAAAGCACTAGGCTTCATAATGCGGCTATCCAAGTGCTTCACTCAAGCCAAAACTTTAAAGATTCTATACTGTACTTTTGTTAGAAGTCACTTGGAATACGCATCTGAAATCTGGAATCCGTGTTATCAAAAGTATATTGATCGTATAGAGAGCATCCAGAAAAGGTTCATCAAGTACTTGTGTTACCATCAGAGAGTGCCCTACCGGTCTGAAGATTACCTCATCCTCTGTAAGAGGTATCATATATTACCCCTAATTAATCGGCGAGCAATCTCTGACTGTACTACATTATTTAAAATTTTCAATAATTCTATTAATAATTCCGATATCCTATCCAAATTTTATTTTAACGTTCCAGGAAGGTCGAAAAGATGGAACCCACCGTTGTGTGTTCCATTTAGCTCTACTAATTATAGGCAAAATTCATTTATCGTGCGTGCAAGTAGAAAGTTTAATGATTTGTGTAAACGGCATGATTTTGATCCTTTCACAACAGGTGTGTCCTCGGCCAGAAAGTGCATGAGCCTAAACTTTTTTAATTAATTAAGATTTTGTATATTTTTTATTCTTACACCTGTTAAACATGTAATGCGAGTCTAGTTTAAGCTGGATTGTTACATTTAATGTTATCTTTTTCTTTTTTGGTAGCAGTGTTGTAGTGTGTTCACACTTTTTCTTTTTTCCAATTTGTTTTTAGAAGTGATGACTTTTAATTGGCTGTCAGACAAATTAACTATTTTTTATTCTGCTTGTTTTAGCTGTTAGTCATCCATAGTTATTAAATAAATAAATAAATAAATAAATAAATATGTTTTACAGTGTGAAAATGTAAGGAATACTCAAAGCTATATTTTTCCTAAAAATGTTTTGTAAGACTTTTTGATTAACTATTTATACTAATATTATAAACAAGTTAAGTTGGTGAGTTTGTGAGGTTGCAGGGAGTAATCTCTGGATCTACTGAATTGAAAAAAAAATGGTACGGAGATAGAGGGGACCATGGAGAAGGTTAAAGGCTACTTTTTATCCGGGTAAGAGAAGAAGTTCCCTGGGGACGCGGGAAGCAGCTAGTTTATATTAACATGCATATTAGGTGATTTCTTTAGCTGATGTATATTGATCACGCCGAGAAAGTGGTAAAATAAAATTTTAAAAAATATTTTTTTTTAGGGTAGCTCCCAGGCATGTAAAGTAGGGATGGATATTTTTTTTCTCGCGTACCCCTCCGTTGGGGTATCGTTAGATAGGTCTTTCAAAAATATTATGGATGTGTGAAGACCATTTTTCAGTTAAGCGAGCCATTTGCGAAATATCTAGATTTTAAGTGAAATTTTTTGTTCGATACGAGTTACCCCCCCCTCTAACTTTTGAATGGCTGTACCTAGAAATGTGAAAAAAATCGCAGACGTAGTACATGTAATGAAATTACAAGGAAAACTATCACAGCTAAGTAGGCTTAACCGGTTACAGAGCTATAGTCGACTAACTAACTCCTACCACGGAACCCTACTGCGCGTGGCCCGACACGCACTTGGCCGGTTTTTAATTATGCATCTTAAGCGTGGGGGGTCGGTTAAAGCTACGCCTAAATGTGGGAGTCTAGATCGTAGCTTGAATCCCACTAGTGTCACTTGTGTTGTGGCTACAACAATGGAAAGTTTTGATAATTTGAAATTGTTTGATTGGTTTTTCACTGCTCAAATAATCGAAAATTTGAATGAATACCAAGTACTCTAAAAAGGCCACCACGATCAAAATGATTAAAGTTCATAAATGAAACACCATATGCGTTGGTCCCTCCAGGTATTTGCTTACAGATGGATATTTCTAGAATAAATATTATTAGCTCGAACACTATAAATAAAATTTATGTTAAAGTATGCTATCCATTTTACTGGAGCTTTATTTGGATGTTTGGTATATATTACCGATTTTATGCATTGTCGTAAAGATCAGCTACATTCGTTGGATGTTAAAATTTTATTATAGTGGAAATGCATTACTTGTAAATTTTATTTCTGCAAAACAATTAATTGTATTTTTTGCGTGTCATGTCATTTAAACTTTTTAGTGTTATTTTATTGGATATATATAAAATTTTATGTTTTTTAAACTCTGTTAAGATGTATGTTTATATACATATGTTTGTTCCTCTTTTAAGCAAAAACTACCGTATCGATTTGGATGAAATTTGGTACACACATAGTTTGTAACCTGGGTAATAGCTACACAAGATACTTTTTATCCGGGTGCGCGATCTATTTCCTTCTCAATGTTGGTGAAAACTGTGGAAATATCTATTTTTAAATATTAAACACCTAAGTCCATTATTCATCAATTTAAAATACAATTTCTTCTTCCACCAGTTTTAAACTAGTATCTACATTTATAAATAATATTAACCTATATGTATGTACAAGGTTGTTTTGCTACCCTTACGTTTAATATTAAACGAAAAATACCGACAGCTTTATGAACGTTTAAATTAAAAAAATAATTTAAAATATCATCAATTTAATAACCATGGGGGAACGCCAACATCCACACATAATCTGCAACCCTCATTGCAAAATTGATCACAGTCATTAATAATAGCTAACCTAACCTAAAACTGAACCGCAATGACAAATTACGGGCACAACTGAGCCTTGCATGCCCTTAACACATAGCGGGGATGATTTTTCAATCCGCACCCATTATCTAGCGATTACAAGGGTGGGTCCAGACAGATTTGGGATGTTTTTGCGAGTTTTCGCGAGGCGCTGACAGGGGGCGCGCGGGGCGTAACGACCCACCATGATTTATTGACGTCACTGGCGAGCTGTTATTTTTTAAACCCCGTTTTATCTTAAACGTTTTTCGATCAACGGTCTATGAGATTAACGGTGGTGTGACGTTACGTATAAAGGGTAGGTTCCGGACAAAGAAAGCCACTTTATTTGCTCAAACGCCTGTGCCCGAGATTATAGAAATACTTCCACAAAATCATTCTGTCGTCAGATATTGGACCAAATAATATGTCTATTAGTCGACAAAAATAATATTTTTTTACAGGTTATGTATAACAAATATTTAGAGTTATTTAATAGCTGTGTATTGGTATTTTTTTTAAAAGGTCACTGCTTCAAAAGGCTGTCGTACTTACTGTGTTCCTATGTGGTTCCTACTAACATAAGCGAATCTTTTGAAAATTCTCCGTCTTCATACTCCGCTCGTAAGTTGTAAAGGCTACAAATAGTGAAAAGGGACGGATCGATCAGCGAGTCGACATTAAGAGCTATTCATCGATTGCTCTGTTCGGTTCACGGTAACTGTCCTGATTTAGTCCGTCAATACGTCGTTAACTACCGCAAGATGGCGTTGCAAGTTGCAATATATGTGTTTCACGTTTGTAATGTAGATTGGAGCTCCTTTCACAATTTCTAAAGATTTGAAAATGCAGTGTTACTATAAAAAATCTTATTACAATTCATGAATACCTTTTAAATATAAAAAAAATGAATAAGATAATGGCTGTAATGACCTTATGCTGTGTTTACCGATTTCTTGAGCTTACAAAATGTTGGAGCGATTATATTTATTTTAAAAAAATTGCACACCATCTCCACATCCATATAAAACACCGTCCATCCGGTCTAAATAGCCGGACATACGCTAGAGTCTCGCTATCTTAAATTTCGTCATATCAAATAGCCTCTCGCCTTTCAATACGTCAACGGCTTAACCTAATCCTTAAGAACACACGCTATGTCTATAAAAGGAACAAACTTTGCCTTTTGATGCTTGAAAATCGATCAGCAATAAGGGTATCATCAAAAGATATTCGGAAAATTACACTTTCCCAACTCGGAATATTTCTTCAAAATAAACATGACAAGGGTCTTGAACTGTCTGTACCTATCGAAAATCCTAAGTTTCTGTATTCGAATAATGCTCCAATTATACGAATAATAACTTTCATATTTACTGAAGACCGTGCTCGTTATTTCGGTCAAAATAATAAATAAAACATCAGTCATTTAATTCGTTCATTCACTTCGGCGGTTGAATTTTGATTCGAGCAGACCCCGACTCTTCTCAATTTACATGCAAGAGACACTGGGACGTGATAGCTTATTCATATTCATTTTTTCAATATGAAATAGATACAGACCAGTAATTGGTTTAAGAGATTAAGTGAGGACGAAGGCTGTCTTAATAAAACCGGCGACTTATAGAATTCTTGGAACTAACTGTTATTATTCTGACTGAAAGTTTGTTTAGAGTCTAAGTACAATTTGTGAATTTAGAACTTTTATTAATTAAAATATATGTTTAGGCTTCATTATAATTATAGCTATTTATATTTATGATACAGACTGCATGTTGTAATTCGGATTAAGTTTACTCTGTGGTATTAATGTATCGGATAAAACCAATTATTTTAAAATAGGTAAATTCTTTGTTATAAATTCTGACTCTCAAACAGAAATTCCCAATAACTAATCTTCCTACTTTTGAATATTTTTATCTCATAAATTGCCTTCAAATATCCATCGCAGCAGACACGTAGCGCCCAATCAGGGAGATCTCGTTTCTTTCTTCATTAGAGCTGCATCAAAAAGCTTATTCCGCTTAAATTAAATTGGTTCAATAATCCCAGCTCAGCGATAGTTGCTTTGTTCAATGAAGCCAGTTTGAACGCGTCTCTAAAAAAAAAGAAAATACGGTGCATGCAATCAAGCGTCCCCGCTACGATTAGCTCGCAAAAGCCGATGACACGTACTCGCCATTTTATTATGCCTATGTGCACTCTGTGTGCACCTTGTTATTTTAAATTGGACGCGCAATACGAGAGTAATCGAATAATCAACGTGTTTATATTGATTGCTTCCATTGCTTTGTAGCCGCTTCTACTATTATACGTTCTGTTTCTTTTTTGACGTAAAATATTACTTTACTATTATGTAAATATGAATTCTCTTGTTATTTTATTTAGCATTTCATCCATATTCTAGTACACGAAAGAAAAGGAGTGCATTTGAGTGTGCCTTGAATAGTTTAGAGATTCAAATATGCTTGTAATCTTAGAAACTCTCGGGAATCTTGCTTTCTGAATTATTTTATTGCAATGAAATGTTTTTGCTGTGTTGAACTTAAATGTTATCTTGTACGTTCAGAACTGGAGTTGGTTTACGATTCTAGTTAGTGGATTCTAGGTTGTTTATTCTCTGCAATGTAAATGCATAACAAACACAAAGGTAATAGGTAAACACTATTTATTTATATTTTAGAATCATGAGCTGCTGTTGATTTACATTAAAGATGGCAAGAAGTAAATATATAAACGATCACCCATCCATAGACTGACCGCGGCTAACACAGCTTCAAAAAGGATTTGGAAAACGTTTTCTAAGATAAATATGATATATTTTTCTTTGTTATTATAAATATTTGCCCAATGGGTGAAGCTGTGAAAAACGCTATATTTTGAACTATAACATTTTTAGTTTTATTCTATTTAAATTGTTGACAAACTATGCTAAATGTAAATTGTGAAAAATTGTATAGAATGCAAAGTGACCACTCAAAATAACTCCGGAAAGCAGAAAGTCCTAAAACAACTTTTCAGCTTTGGAAAGTTATAGAGGGCCCCTTGTGAAATAGGTTCGATGTGATAGTTTCAAAAGTCACTATTGAGAACAAGTTTACCTCCTACAGACCGGGCAGGTGAATTCACAACCAATTTCTATTGTGCGTTCCAAATACGGAGTTCATTTTTTAAAAAGTGATAATAACAAGGTGGAAAGTTTTGTAGGACGTCGATTTCATCAGGCTTACAAACATAATGTGGGACAAGTTGGCAACGCGGGCGTCCGCTTCAAATTTCGTAATACTTTAAGCAAACTTGTGAAGCAAAGTTAGCGAGTTGTCGGGCGAACAGGTGCTGCATCGAATACGTCCTGATATTCAGTGGATCATGCACATAGAAATGAGCAGACGTGCCTTTAATACCTTCACATCGTTAAAACTACCAAAGAATATGTATCGTATATATTCCATCATCCCTAGTCGACAAAATATACTGATGTGATACTTATTTTACTTTGTTTTATTTTCTTACCCATTATCGTGACAGGATTATGATCATTAAACTTGTGAGGCTTGCCAAGATTTATAAACAAGGAGATTGATGTCACAGTAAAATATACAACGATATTTGTTCCACTATAAGCAAATTACCCGAGAGACGTATAAATTATTATGTTTGGGGCAGTAAAGTCTCGTCTGCAGATTTGTATTTCCACGTCAGGCGTACGTTCATGGTATGCAGGGTGCCGCTTTGGGGGTGGCAGTGCAGTTCGAACGAGATAACGAACCCGTTCGAGAGCTACGTGCCTTTCCTGACTCCGTCTGTCAAACTTCGGATTGATTATTTTGTCAAATATATCCGCGTGTGCCTCGTAACTCAGGATAACTTTAACTATTTCCAGTTTCAAAACACCTAATGATATATGTTTCGAACTTAGCGTATACTAGGTAGTAGTCGTATATTAGGTATATCAATAATAACTATTGCTGCATCTATGAAAGAAAGGTATTTTTTTGGAAAATGTACCGAAAAATATTGTGCCTACCTGTGCGAAGTCGAGGCGGATCTCTAGTAAATATAAAAACTCTTTAGTAGAAACAAAAAATTAAAACAAGTTGTAATACAATAGAACAATGGCTTCAACATTTGTATAACATTTCAAAGATCAACCCAAGGTTTGTCATTACACAACATTGTTCTAATAAGGCCAAGTTTATACGTTTCAACTGACGACGAAAAAAATAAAAGACAAAGCTTAATAGCTTGCCTGGGTCGGGCGAATACCGTAGCTTATTTATAAAGAACAAAGCTGATTAAATTGCTGTTGAGACCGACGAGATGCTCTTTATTGGAGCGCTTGGCTGCGGTCGGGGGCGGTCGAGATCCCCTATACATCGTGAATTTTCTCCCGCGAGGTATATGCGGGCACAAATTCGGTTTAGTTAGGTGTTTTGGCGGAAAATATACATTTTTAAACAGGTTCTGATGAGAGATTTTATAGTTGCTTTGTTACGTTTCTTTCTGAGCGTAAGTCTTGAGCTGGTTCGTCCGGTGCCTCTTTAGAATGCTTCCGCTGTTCATTCTTTATCTGCCCTGTATATATTTTATCTATTTTTAATTACTCCTGCAAACAACTCTTTGTCCAAGAAAAAATACTTTGTCGAGTTTCAACGTGGTGTAAAATGAATAAATGAAAAATCTTTTCATGAAATTATTACAACTGTATATAAACATCGTTAAATATAAATTCATTGAAAAAATTCCATGATAAATATTCATAAAATTTCATATGTCATGCCGTTGGTGGATGGGACACGGCAATCATTAATCATTCTTATTGTTATAGGTTTGTTGTTACAATATTTTTATATTCGTCCGAACATGTGCCTGAAGTGGCCGTGCAACCCAGTGTTATACAAGTGGGGTATAGATATACGAGTATGTATCCGAAATCTTTTTTAGTTATATAGGTAGGCAACCAAAAAGGTTGACAAAAGACAGTATGATACCTAAACTTCATCGTAGAGGCCACAAGTTACGTCACACGCCGCTGATGTAATATAAAAATGAACTATATTTTAAGGTAAACACCTCAGTAACCCAATATTTTATTAAAATGCAGATCCGGGGTAGCACGATGAAAGTACATGCAAACTAAGGCGGTGCTGCAAGTAAATTGGTACTTATCTCTCGACTCGGCTAAACGTTGATGAATGAGTATAAATCCCGTATATGTGCCGAAGCTCCGGGAAATTTATCCAGGCCTCCCGGGAATAATGGGTCATTGCATAAAATCAAAGGGGCTAGATTACAAAGTAGGCCGTTATTTGTAACTAGCTGATAGCGTATTGGGTGATAAAGTTTAATTAAATCAAAACCCTGTGTGCCTTTTATATTCCTTTATCTAGATAAAATTAAGCAAGTTGCGTGTTCGGATTAAACTGGCTTTTTATGGCGAATTTAATATAATGAAACGTTTAAAAGGACAAAGCAGCTAGTTCTGGTGTTTCAAAAAAGGAAACAGTTTTAAGACACATTATTTTCGTAGTCGCATATTTTTTTGTTTATTGAATTTTAGGCTTTGGTATAAGATCTGATTTGATTGGTCATACAAGGCTGGAGACTAGCAGAAGAGGAAGTGTTCGTTTCTGAGTTTCTGAGTTCGTCAGACATACGATACATATGCTCTGCAATATTTTAACCATTTTTTTTAATTTGGTTTTGAAAACACTTTGTTCTGTCATCATAATACCTATTTGTTTCCAATAATGCAGCTCACACGATAAGAAGAATAATGTCGTTTTTTTACATTAAAAAATACTCAGATGTGTGTACATTTTTCACGGAACAATCCTAGTATCCATTAATTTTTCCTTAAGGTTAAGGACATGTCACATTTTATTGGGTTTTTTATAATAATATTACTTTAATTTCATATTCATCACACCATATACCAACGAATTATAACTACATATCATTCGTATCTGCATTACCGTTGTTTATAACGAAATGTATGCAGGATAGCGTGGCCGCTCGTACATCATGGGATTAATGCTCGTTTCCGATCTCTAACTAACGTGGTCTGCCATAAAAGCAAATATTATCCGCCTCGCCTGAAACACTGGGGACAGCCGAAGCTTCTAGAAGCTTCTGTTGGTTTATTGATGAGATATAATGATGATGCCCAGCCGAATGCTGCTGAACTACTATTGAGAGTTAAAGAATGCCAGTGACGGACGTAGGCATAAAGCACGGTCAGTCAAATGCTGACGACTGCTATACTCGATACATCGTATACAATATTAGTCGTATATTATACGATTAAATATTTTATTGCATATGAAAATTATAAGAATACTTGCAATTAATCACAGGTTTTAAATTGAGGCGTGAAGAACATTAACAACCGTCGTTGTGCATTTTGTTGTCATGGTTTTTTTTTGGAATTGTAAACTTTGATATTATCTTGATCATAGATACAAAATTACGTGAATAATTCAAAAAGAAATGTGAACTCAATTTTTACAGCCATGTCTGTAAAATTTTATGTGAATAAAAAAATACATTCAATATGAATTCGAAATACAACTCTTCGACATGACATTACCCTGGGGCATTTTATATTCACAGGTTTGTATTGTAGTGCATATATATGTTGCTCATTTGAAACAAAACTCAATGAAATTGGAGACGACCCAAGGGGATGACTTTAAAGATAATGCTTGTCGTGGAGTATTGAAATCGAAGATGTTTGCATTAGCTGACACTTACAATTTCTTTGATTGTTTGTTTACTTTGTTGGTTCACACAGAATACCAGATAGTGTATTGTAAATAAAAACTAACGTGTAGTTTTTTTGCAGAAATATAGAAAATGAATCTCTTTTTTCTTACTTTCACTATGTTTGCAGATATGCAGTGGATTTGACCATTCAAGCGTGGTGATTGCTTATATTGGCTTATTATTTAAGTTCATTTCTTTAATTCACATTGACGTGTTAATATCTGCTGATTCATTTTCTAATAAATTCTTATACTCTTATTCATTATAACGCCATTCGTCTTACGAGCTTCTTTTATCTATCGAACTTTTTTGTCCCTTTCTGTCCAATTTAATTTTTACTTGACAAATAAAGACAAAACATTTCGATAGCTAAAAGAGGATGATAAGACGAATAGCTTTACTATGAATAAGGCGGTTTATGTCTTCTTTTGTTAAATTCTTTATAGTCATCAGTTAATTAATTTTACGTAGTTAGATTTCTATACTTGTTTCAAGTCCTTACTCTGCAATGCAAAGCAGCTTAGTTTCAAGATTACACTTCAGAGAATCGGAGAAGTTGGCTAGGTACTCTAACTTTCTAAGCATTTTACGGCTAAACTATTTGCAACATAATCTTAGCATATTAGAATGTAAAATTTAATTATTAAATTTTAATGTACGAATAATTATGAAGCTGTATTTATGGGCGAAGGAGTTTGTGGCTTAGTAACTGCCACACGATTTGGCTACGCTTGCCTCGCTCGCGCCGGGTGGGTTGGTGCATTCTCCCATTTTCTTTAAATCCTGACTTGACTACCCATTAACCTGAAAGTTTTGGGACCCACAAGAACCTTGGTAAGATTAGTCAACAGTTACTATGTTTCAAGATTAATAGGATACTATTCTTGTTGGATTAGTGAGATCAGATAGGTAGTCAATCCATGTAGAATAAATATAACATAGTTAAGAAAAAACTAGATAAAATTCTAGACACGAATGTACAAAATATTGTATATGCTCGTAGCTAGACAATAACCTAGCCTAAAGGCGCAAAAGTGTTCATAATATCGGTTTCCCATTCTAGTTTAGCCGAAATTGAGGGCTTGTTCACATTGCGCGCAACAACACCTGTGCACAGAATGAACGACAATGGGTACGTGTTTGCGAGTTCGCGCACAAATTACGTGCATTTTATTGAACGTATGTGTATGGCTGTGGAGGTAATGACTACACTGGTGCCCATGGCAAGGAATGAGTGGATAGGGCGAGCCAATTTAGTGATGTGTAATCAATCGCTGATTTCCTAAAGATTTATCGATATTTTATAGGCGCATCAACTATATTTTGTCGAATAACCAACAATAGTTGGGGTAAGCGGGTTCTAGAGTAGTGATTGCGACAGCTAACTAAGGAATGGGTACACACAGCACATGTTGAGTTAGGCCTATATGCAACAGTAAACAACGATAGGTTTATGATTATAATGATGCTGTATCAGAATGATTATAGCGTATTCGACTTAAAGTCTAAACCAATCGGGATTAAATAAAATACCTCTCTCTGGAAGTAACAATAACTGTATATTGAACTATTTAGATTTTTCTGTCTACAAGCTGTTTCGCAGTTTGTATAACATCCTTTGTCTTTTCTGAGGTTTCAATCTATGTTTATGTACCAAATTTCGTAAATCGGTTTTGCTGTTTTACCGTGAAAGAGTAATAGATAGACAGAGTTATTTTCGCATTTATAAAATGTATTAGCAAGGGTTAATATTAACATAGATAGAAGTCGTGAATTAACGTTCTTCACGCTTCGTTTGTTTTATTTTCAGTTCTGCTTGAATCCTCCTAATGTTGAGTGTAGACCTCACTTAGTTTATGCCACTTACAGTCTACCCTATCCTTTATTTCTGTAGTACTCTTATCTCTAAATAACTGAAGCACGGTTTCACATAATTTGAAAACAAGAACATAACATAAAAACTAATAATATTTTTTATTTTCAATATTATTTAATGCAGATTACGAATTCCTAAAATAAATAATATCATCATTATATCACAATATCGTCATATACTTACATCGCAGTAGTTAGGGACTGCAGAACTGTTTGTATATCTTTTAGTTCATCTACACTAATATTATAAAGAGGAAAACTTTGTTTGTATGTTTGTTTGTAATGAATAGGCTCAAAAACTACTGGATTGATTTTAAAAATTCTTTCACCATTCGAAAGCTACATTATCCACGAGTAACATAGGCTACTTTTTATCCCACTGCTGGCCATGGGTTGTAGTTTACGCGGGTGAAACCGCGGGCGTACAGCTAGTAATCAATAAACTGTTTCATTAGATACAAAATAATGATGTTGAATATGTTGTACCTATACCTAAAATATGTGTATGTTATATACATTCCAATATCCAGCAGGGTAACAAAGTTATTATTTGCAGCGGGAACTTCGCATGCACTGAGTCGTTAATTATTCAGTACGCCGACACCTGACGCTTTCGGTTCAGTAAAAAGCTAATAGTTAAGGAGCTAGTTACCAATTTGTAATTTTATGGGGTCTACTTTATTTAAAATTGAAAAAAATGTCGTATAGATACGTATAATACTTTTGTTACATGATATATGTAAATGATAGAATCTCCTAACTTAAAACGAAACGTTAAGAAACAATATTAATGGGTATAATAAAATGAACAATCAATTAATTGGTAATACCTACTTACAAAAAAATTAAGTCTTATTATGCAGAATATAAATCCTAGTACTCACATTTCATTTCTGGAGCTAGTTTCGGTCTGATACTCCATAATTTCTTTATTATTTACTCGATTTTTATGCGATATTGCGATTTGGTAATGTTTTCAGAAAGTCGCAGTAGCTCCTATGCTACAAGTATTGTTTATATCGTCTTTACGACCTCGAGTTCACGATTAATTAGTAGGGTGTCCATCAAAAAGCCAATTAAAATAGCTAGCGAAGTAAAAATGCATGTAAAGAGAAAAGTTTTAAGAGCTATTGTCGTAATCTGTTTCTTAAAGGACCGTAATAATTTTATGAAGGTTTAAATGGAGAATAAAATCTTGTAGAATGCTATTGTTAGAAATGATCAGAATCTCATTAGGCGTCATTAGTTAGCTATATTTAAATTTTTATGTGTTCCAAATTGAAAAAAGGTACTGGATTTAGACGTAACAGTTTATTTGTTACTTTTTTTAACCGACTTCAAAAAAAGGAGGAGGTTATCAATTCGACTGTATTTTTTTTTTTTTTTTTTTTTTTTTTTTTTTATGTTTGTTACCTCATAACTTGCGACTGGGTGAACCGATTTTCATGATTCTTTTTTTATTTGAAAGCTGGTGCTTCCCGTGTGGTCCCATTTAAATTTTATCACTACCGGTTCAGCCGTTTTATAAATATATCAAAAATAACGATTTATCTCTACTTGCTGATATGCCAAATACTTAGATGATTTCGTTATTTACGCTTATTACAACCTAAAAAAGTAGTGTGTTTATTTTGTTAAGATTGCAAGACCGAGACACTGAAAAGCGAAAAAAAAAAAGCTTTTTACAAAAAAATTAAAACCGACTTCCAAAAAAAAAAACTGAAAAGTAAAAAATAATTTTTATTTAAACGCTTTACGACCAAAACAACGCTTTCGAAGTCGGTGGCGAAATATTAACAATAGTAACTTACAAGACACCGACTTCGAAAGCGTTGTTTTGGTCGTAAAGCGTTTAAATAAAAATTATTTTTTACTTTTCAGTTTTTTTTTTTGGAAGTCGGTTTTAATTTTTTTTACCTACTCCTATTACGTGACACTAGACTAAAAATATAATATGTTGAATTTTTTAAACGTTTGTTTATATTTCATAATAATTCATTAATTATACCGTAATATATGAATACTTGGAAATATATCTAAATAAATAAATTAAACAAAAACAATAATCAGATGAAATTAAAAAACAAATTTCTGTTTTGTCAAAATACGAAGCCCGTTCATCGGCCTCCTTAAGCATCGTTCAGCAACCCAGGCGTGTGCATAATTATCCAATTCAGCAAAACTATGATTTGTTTTAAATAAACATTTACACAATTTATCTAACAGTAGACTGCAGTACTGTACGCAAACGGACGAAGGAAAGATGCAAAGCGGGCGGGAAATGGCAAGGATTGATCGTAGATTACCTTTGCTATGCGAGCAGTGCTCCAGATTAAATCTCCTGCAAACGCAGATTTATTAAAAAAATGTTACTCAGCTTAGACTCTGTTTCCAATCTAGCTACTAGCTATTATATGTAACCTTGCCTTTTCTCAAAGAGATTGTCGATAGAGATATAATACCATCGATTTATTTGTTATAGGTACCCTCACTTTGATTTTTAAATTAGTTACTAGACTGCTTTTAAGAAAAACAGTCGCTAATTTATGTCAATAATCTGCTACATTTTACCTTAGTCTATTAAAACTTAATTTTGCCTTTTTAACTAGTAAAAGGTTTTAAGTTTATACCTATATAATTTGTTGTCAATTTTTTTTGATTGATTAATTTTCTATTTAAGTAGGTACATTTAATTCCATATTTTTAAATGGTTAATTTTCTTATAAATTTCATTCCATTCCCTCCTACAAGGTAAGTACCACAGCCATTAGCAGAACACGAAAATATAAGATTCGTTTACAAAAAGCCCCATAAAAAAAACCACAACAGCGCTACTCTCTCATCATCAATTATTACAGGTTGGAGGCTGTGACTGGCTATTTTCATAATTGCCTCAGAAGTAACGACGCGATGAGTTGGCCAAATGATGCGTTACTTCGATGGGGCTAAAGTAGGGGAAAATTGCTATAAGTTATGCAATTTCCCTACGCACTATTAGCTTCAGGCCTCCAGGCAGGGAATTTAGTGCTCAACACTTATTGCATCGTCTGCAACGGATTTTCTTTGTTACAGTAGTTTTGCATTTGCCCTCTTGATGTAAAGAGTCTTTAGTGAATTTTCTGTGAATAGGTAAATATGTTGCTCACGCAAAGAGAGTCAATTTCCCATGTAAAAAAAACCGTGATATAAAAGTATGACAAAAAGTTGAGTTTATTCAATTAAACCGTCGCATCTGAAACACTACACTACAAAACACAATACATACTCCGATAAATTGAATAATACTCCTTTAATTTTATTTTTACAACAATTAAACATGGTATTAAATAGCTGCAAAAGCAAACAGGTAATAAAAATTGCTATCAAACTATAAAACGAATAATAAATAAAAATTCAATCTTAACCTAGAAAAACATAATTATATCTATCTCTGTCTGCCTGAAATATTAAAGAATGAACCATACCTACATAATATGCCTACTTCTTGAGATGCAAGTACCAATGAGCGCAAATGAGCCATACTCACTTGCCACGTTAAATAAAGAATATTATAAAATACATTAATCATCAGGTGTCGTTTCGTAGTATACGGTAACGTTCCATTAATGAGTGACTCCCAGTAAAACGGAACGGGGCTCACAGACGGAATGTTACGACGTCGTAAAGTAATGTAAGTGACGTGCAAGTACTACTTCTTTGACTTTTACTTGTAGTTCTAGTGCCCTTGTCAAGAAACAGTTTATGTACGCATGCTTCTGTGAGACTGGAGTCATGAATCCTAGTTTTCACGGTCGGTGTCTTGTTTTTTTTACGTGGGTTTTGGATGATACGAGTAGGTATTAGGTTCTTATGTTTTATTGGTTTCAGTGGAATTGGTATTTGCAGGCCTATTTTCTACTTTTTCATCTGCGTATTATTTTTTAGAAAATGTATGAGTCTAAATTTCAATTAGCTAAGTTAAGGATTACCTAAAAAAATAATGAATTTAATTTATGTACACGCATTTACATTAAATGAAAAGAAAATGTTTTACTAGAAAATAATGAGATTTTAACAATGGCTTTATATTTTTTTTCTTCAAAAATAATTGCAATATTTTGATATTAAAATACTGAAATGTTTCTATCGTAGAGATGCCTTGTTTTCTTTTATCTTTATCATTAGGTATTAGTTGAATATTTAAAAATCCAAAAAAATATGCGAAATCTCCAGTATTTCGTTTATTTAATATTGAACGGCATTGACGTCTACGTTAAGAGACTAGCCTCAAGTTATAAACATAGATAACAAGCCAAGCATACACTATCGACTGTCTTCATTCATGCATCGCCGCTAATGATAATTGAAATGATATATACTTATTTATAATAATGAAATGCACCTTAATAAGATTTTAGCAATTTCCTCGATTTCCCCACGACTGATATCCAAGGCACTAAGCGTTTCTGTCGTTAAATTAATAGTCACAGCTCGAGGGGCGTTTATACAAAATCTTTAAATAAAGCTGGTACGTGATCGGCCGCTACGTCGGCCCTGCCAAATGGTGCAACAACAGATTTTTGTAATGTTCTCTGTTGGTAAGCGGGGTCTGGACCGAAGCCAATTCGGCCATCGATTTACAAGTTCACTTTATGTTTTCCTGATACTTTCCGTACTAGACGAAATACGGGGAGACTTCCGTTTGTTTGTTGTGTTGAAGAAATCTTCTTGTAATGTAGATGTTGTTTTTTTTATTTATGTTTACGATTTCTGTCTAGTACAGTCATTACGTTTTTACCATTGGCAGTCTTGCTGGCTTGTTGAAATGAGTTGAGCTTATTCTTTGAAGTTACTTTTAGTGGACTCAAATTATTAATTTAATTATTTAAGTAACATAGCTAAATTTATCTAGAATAATGCAAACTTAATCAACAGAGAGCCAATGGCCAGTCTTCACTTCAAGCGTAAAATATTTTTTATTTGTTTTTTTAAATATGAGCGCACTGCGTAATTACATAATTGATTCCAATAAAAATGACGTGAAACTAAAAAAGTTTAAGCCTACCAGCTACTTTAAGGAAAAATCTAACTATAACCAATGAAAAAAAAATCTACCTTGGTCACACGCCACTATAACTATTAGGTAAACCTAACCTAAAATGTTGTCTATACATATTGTTGACGCCGTATTAAGAATCCGAACGTCAACCGTGGCTGGCAACATCACCACACGACAGTATGCCGCACAGCCACCAATCGCAGCCCTGCGTGATCGCGCCACGGCGCTACAACCAATAACGTGACGCTGCGCGCGCAGGAGACGCCGACGCCGACGCGGCGGCCATACTAACTCCATCTTACCACTTTTACTGCCACGCAACTGACTGCGAAACCTTTTTAAACTATTTTAAAGCATAGCTCTTGTCACTCTTAGTAAAACTTAAGTTATCGATTATTGTTAAACAGTTCCTAATATTTCGACATTAAAAACTCAATTAAGTAATCTAAATTGCATTATTTAAAGTTTGTTCCCTACTCGAACAAAAAGTGGCGACCGTGACAGGACACGAATCAACCTAACCAGTCTTGGAACGAGTTCGACGTGTCCTTACAACTAGCTACATCAAGCCGAAGTGGAGCAGAAGTGCAGAACGCCTCCCGTTGCATGGAACATCGTACGAAAACGAACAAGTCTACAACGTGTCCACGCCTACACAACCACGTGGCGCATTAGAGGCGCCTACGTCCTGGAGCCGCCTAATCAGCTAAGGATATAGCTGTGGACCCAGGGCAACTGCCTGTTTGCTTGTTTGCCATCATTAACGTGAGCCCGTTCCTATCATTTTCCTAGTTTAATCCTCTTCTGTCTGTGTTTATGCTGGGGTTCTGTTCTTCTAAGTGCTTGGTGTTATCAATTTGTCTAGTAAAATTGCGTGCCTATTTGATTTT
This sequence comes from Pyrrhia umbra, assembly GCA_963891755.1. NCBI lineage: Eukaryota > Metazoa > Arthropoda > Insecta > Lepidoptera > Noctuidae > Pyrrhia > Pyrrhia umbra. Next base: position 6,589,789 of record OY982930.1, read on the forward strand.
GCTCTAAGCACTGCATTATCCAAAGGAAATCTGCACGCTAAAACTCCATTCGCGCATCAAGGTTGTGAGCCTAGTCATTTCACAACTTAAAGACCTACAGTCATTTAAACTTCCTAATAACCTACACTGTTAATATTGCAAGTGTTTGCCTATTGTAACATAACACATAGAAAGATACTCTCACTTGTCCCTCATTGCACGCTTATAACAGGCACCTGCTTATTTGCATGACGTTGATTTCAGCGTAAGCAGTCGTATGGGAGTCTACGGCCTGCCACACGCTTTTGCCTGCGATTGCCTGAGCTGAGCAGCCCAGTCGATCGTTTGCTTCGCTGATGAGAAACCGGTGTCTGCGCTTGGGACTACGAGACGAGGAGTGTATCGTATACAAATTCACTATTAGCTTTGCTATTTCTTGAATATTTATCACAATGCCTGCAGAATTAAAATTAAAAGAATTAAATGCTAAACGTGGGTCCATTAAAGGACGAGTAACAAAATTTAAAAGTTATTTAGATTCATTGGAAAGTGTTGAAAGCATTTCTGCTGTTGAAATAAATAGGCTTGTGATGAAGCTTTCAAGAATGGAAGCGTTATTCGTTGAGTTCGACGGGTTGCAGAGTCAAATAGAAATTCTCAATGAGTCTGATCAAGATATGGAATTAAATACTCGGGATTTAATCGAGCAAGATTTTGATACTTGTATCACCCATGCCCAAGATTTAATTCAATTGCACAGCTCCACCCCCAAACAAATTGAAGGTACTACTGGCTGTTCTCACTCCAGTAATTGTTCTCATCATGAACATGATTTCAATAATTTAGGTTTCAAGTTGCCTACTATAAACATACCTAAATTTGATGGTACCTACTACAAGTGGCTAGAGTTTAAAGAAATTTATTGTTCATTAATTCATGATAATCCTAAAATAAAAACTATTCATAAATTCCACTACCTCAGCTCTTATTTGGAGGGTGAAGCTGCACGAGTTCTAAGTAATCTTGAGGTATCTGATAAAAACTATATAGAAGCTTGGTCACTTCTCTGCAATCGGTTTGACAATAAGAGGCAATTAATTAACAATCATTTAAAATCTCTGTTTTCTATTGAGTCTGTTCGTGAAACTGATAAGTCTCTTAGATACATTATAGATCATGTGACAAAAAATCTACGTGCCCTCTGCACACTAGGACTCCCTACTGACAAGTGGGATGTCCTAATCATTCATATTCTGGCGGCAAGGTTAGACAATGGTACTGTTTTCAAATGGGAAGAACACCGTAATTCTATATCTGAAATACCTACCCTTGATGAATTCTTCTCATTTCTAAGAAATCGTGCTGATGTTCTTGAGACTGTCAACAAAAACAAGACAGACAAAATTGCTGGGACTAAACAAGTTTATCACAACCCAGCCCTATGTAACAAGAACACTACACAGACTAAGTCACTAGTTGCTATGTCTAAGGAACCCTCCTCTTCTCAAACTCCATCAGAGTGTTTAGTATGCTCTGGCAAGCATCGGGTATATGAGTGTCCCACATTCAAGTCTAAAACGCCTGAAGATAGGAATTCCACTGTTGCAACACTAAAATTGTGTCTTAATTGTCTGAGGCCTGGCCACAATAGTCGAGTTTGTAGGCTTCCTGGTTCTTGTAGGTCATGTAAACAGAAACACAACTCACTTCTTCACTTACCTGACTCAAACTTATCTGTCCCTAGCCAACCTACATCTGTAGTCATGTCTGCCTTGTCCTCCCCAGAGATCCTTTTATGTACTGCTATGGTTCGATTAACAAATCCAAATACTAATGAAACTATTAGTGCTAGAGCTTTACTTGATAGTGGGAGTCAATCGTCTTTCATCACTGAGCGTGTAAGGCAAGTACTAGATCTGACTCCTCAGCCTTCAAATATCAGTATTGTAGGCATAGGCAACAACGCTTTAAACCTAAACCCAGAACGCTGTTCCATTAGACTCCAATCTAATACAACTTCCTTTGAAGTTCTAATGTGCTGCCTAGTATTAAAGTCTATTGCTGATGACTTGCCCAAGCATCATTTCGATATTAGTTCACTTAACCTAAACAACATTAAACTTGCAGACCCCAGCTTCAACGTACCATCACCTATTGACATGCTTATTGGCTCTGATCTGTTTTGGGACTTGATAGGTTCCGAACAGCAATCCCTAGGTCCTAATAAACCTAATCTCAGAAGCTCTAAGCTTGGATGGTTCATCGCAGGTCCTGCGTCTATTCAAAGTCGCACACCGCCGCCTAAGTCACTAGTTTATAATTTTCTACTAAAAACAGAAAATCCTCCAGACATCCAGGCGGATCTATCTAAATTCTGGGAGCTGGAAAGCGTCCCTAAAATCCAACCTCTATCAGAGGAACAAATGAGCTGCGAAAAGCACTATCTCTCCACTACTTACCGTGAAGGCAATGGTCGCTTTTGCGTGAGTATTCCACTTAAAGACGGACTCGATTGTCTGGGCGAGTCTTACTTCATTGCCAAAAAAAGGTTCTTCAATCTAGAAGCTAGATTTAAAAAAAATCCAGAGTTGAAGAAAATGTACTCAGACTTCATTCATGAGTACGCTGACCTCGGCCATCTTTCCGAGTCTACCGAGTCTAATCCTCCAAATTCCTATTTTCTTCCTCATCATCCAGTCTTACGAGAGAAAAGTGAGTCAACTAAACTTAGAGTGGTATTTAACGCGTCGGAACCTACTACTTCCGGTCTATCGGTCAATGACCTCCAAATGGTGGGCCCTCCTATTCAGGATACATTGTTTGACATTCTTCTGCGATTTCGTCAGTATCGATATGTTCTGTCGGGAGACATCGAAAAGATGTTTCGCCAAATAAACTTAAGAGAGTCTGATCGCAATCTCCAGCTCATTCTATGGCGCGATAACGAAGGCGAAAGGCTTCGCACTTTAAGGCTAAACACTGTAACCTACGGTTTTGCAAGCTCTACCTTTCTTAGCACTAGGTGTATCTGGCAAGTCGGTGAGGAATGCTACGATCCTAGAATTAAAACTATCATTCAGAAAGACTTTTATTGCGACGATCTTCTTACTGGGGCCGACACAGAAGAAGAGCTCCGCTACATTCAGCGCTCCGTCTCTGATGAACTTGCAAAAGGTTGTTTCCCACTCAGAAAGTATCGATCCAACTTACCTAATCTTATCTCTCCCGACTCTATGAGTTCTGAGGATCTAATTATAAGCAACGCCCCTAGTACTCTAGGAATCGGCTGGTCGTCTCAGACCGACCATATTCACTTCCCTATCGCCCGTGCATCTGACACTATCTTCACTAAAAGAAGTATCTTGTCATCGACATTTAAAATTTTTGACCCTCTAGGCTTATTATCCCTTTGCACTATTAGCGCTAAAATATTACTTCAGAAACTTTGGTCCGAAAAAATAGATTGGGACGAACCCGTTCCCTATTCTATCCAAGTTGTTTGGGAGAAATTCAGTCGAAAACTTAGCACTCTATCGTGTCTTAAGATTCCCAGACATGCATGTGCCCCTAACTCATGTGAAGTTGAACTTCATTGTTTTTGTGACGCTTCACAGCTAGCCTACGGAAGCTGCATCTACCTCAGATCTCTGGATACGGAAGGCAAGGTGCATGTCCACCTACTGTGTGCCAAGGCCCGTGTAGCTCCCATCAAGGCTTGCACTATCCCTCGCTTAGAGCTCTGTGGTGCTCTGCTAGGTGCTGAGTTGAGTTCTGCTGTCAAAAAAGCTCTGAGACTAGAATTAAAGCGCTGCGTCTTCTGGACTGACTCTAGTGTTGTGCTAGGTTGGCTAAAATCGCCTGATAAGACTAAAACCTTTGTAGCTAATCGTATAGCGGCTATAGGTGAACTCACCGACTTTAATTCTTGGCGTTATGTTCCCACTAATGTTAATCCCGCAGACCTCGCTTCACGAGGTGTGGAACCCCAAGAGGTCAAGGATTCGGTTCTATGGTGGCATGGGCCTACCTTTCTAAAAGAACCTGAATCAGCGTGGCCTTCTCTCTCAGCCGGTAAGGTCGTTGACCTACCTGAATTGAAAGCGTTACCCGCTTTGGTGGCGGAGGATGCACCCATGCTGCCCTTAATAAAATTTCAAAGGTACTCAAAACTATCTACTTTACAAAGAATATATGCCTGGGTCTTCAGATTTATCTATAATTGTAAAAATCCTACTAATAAGCTAACAGGAACACTACAAGTTCATGAACTAGACAAATCCATGACTGTTCTCACAAAAATAGCTCAAAGTGAATCCTTCAAAAAAGAAATAAGTGACCTTAAATCCAGTAAACAACTCAAACCTAATACTCACCTGTGCTCTTTAAATCCTTTTGTAGATGATGCAGGTCTACTTCGTGTAGGAGGACGCATTGATACGTCTGCCTACCCCTATGAAAAAAGACATCCTATTGTTCTAAAATCTGATCACTATTTAACAAAACTAATTTTTCAATCTAGACACACTCAGCTCTTGCATGCTGGACCACAGCATTTACTCTCTTCTATCCGGGAGCGTTACTGGCCCATAGGAGGTCGCAGGCTCGCCAGAGACGTAGCAAGAAACTGTGTGGTCTGTTACCGCTTTAAAGGGACAACAATGTCCAATATAATGGGGAACCTTCCCACTGATAGAGTAGAACCGGACTTCCCATTCAGTACTGTTGGCACTGACTTTGCTGGCCCGTTTCTTATAACCGATCGCAAGGGACGAGGATGCAAAATAACCAAATGTTATTTATGCATTTTCGTTTGCTTTAGATATAAGTGCCTACATCTAGAAGTAGTAAGTGAGTTGTCCAAAGATGCTTTCATACTAACATTAAAACGGTTCGTTGCTCGTAGAGGAGTGCCTAAGATTATTTACTGCGACAACGGCCGCAATTTCGTTGCCGCTGCCAAGGAGCTTGGAAAACTTTTACAATCTAATCGTGACTCTATATGTGACTATGCGGCCAGTCGAGGCATTGAATTTCGCTTCTCTCCCGTATACGCTCCTCATTTCAATGGTCTTGCCGAAGCCGGGGTCAAGTCAGCGAAGTTTCATTTGCATAGGACAATAGGTCAATCTCACCTAACATTTGAGGAATTGACCTCTGTATTCACACAGATAGAAGCAATCCTAAACAGCCGACCCCTATGTCCTTTGAGCCCGTCGCCTAACGATTTCCAGTCTCTTACCCCAGCTCACTTTTTGATTGGTAGACAAATGACAGCGCTCCCTTCACCGAGCTACCTGGACTCCAGCATGAATCGTCTCGACCGGTTCCAGCGCCTAGAACGAGTCAAGCAGCACTTCTGGAACAGATGGTCTTCAGAGTACGTCTCCGAGCTCCAACAAAGGACTAAGTGGCGGGTCAAGTGCCGAGACCTCAAGCTCGACGATCTTGTTCTGGTGAAGGAAGCCAACACGCCGCCTCTCTGCTGGCGCCTAGGACGAGTAAGCCGACTCTACATAGGATCAGACCGGACACCTAGAGTGGCAGATATATCCACAGCTCAAGGTACCATAAAAAGAGCCCTCAATCGTCTGGTTTTACTTCCTACCTCCGAGATAAATGAAGCTTGAAAGCTGCTGTAGAGCTTTCAACGGCCGGGAAGATGTTGACGCCGTATTAAGAATCCGAACGTCAACCGTGGCTGGCAACATCACCACACGACAGTATGCCGCACAGCCACCAATCGCAGCCCTGCGTGATCGCGCCACGGCGCTACAACCAATAACGTGACGCTGCGCGCGCAGGAGACGCCGACGCCGACGCGGCGGCCATACTAACTCCATCTTACCACTTTTACTGCCACGCAACTGACTGCGAAACCTTTTTAAACTATTTTAAAGCATAGCTCTTGTCACTCTTAGTAAAACTTAAGTTATCGATTATTGTTAAACAGTTCCTAATATTTCGACATTAAAAACTCAATTAAGTAATCTAAATTGCATTATTTAAAGTTTGTTCCCTACTCGAACACATATACATATATGTATATAGTCAAATATGTTTCTATATTATCACCCAGATCATTAATTTCGAAAGCTTTAGTACATTAATTTTATACTAAGTACTAAACATAGACACGTCTACGCTTTGACAGCGTCGGTATTTTACATACTGATGTTTCACGTTCACGAGTTTTACAAACACATTGCTAAGACGAGCAATTACACTGAGTGGTTTTGCGTGTACCTTACTTATCAAGTAAGTGTCCCGTGTGATAATTACTGAATGGAAAGAATATGATAAAAAAAGAAACATTTGAAGAACTTGAACTTGAATACGTAGACAATTGGTAAAAATAAACATTAAAATATCTACTGTTTCCCGCGGTTTCACCCGCATCCTGGGGAGTTTCCTCAGGATTCAGGACATCATCATCTGCCTAGCCTTTTCCCAACTTTGTTGGGGTCGGCTTCCAGTCTAACCGGATGCAGCTGAGTAGATTTGAAAAGCCGGAGAGATTCGGGACATGCGCACTTCAATAAAAAGTATCCTATGTTTTAATCTAGGTTTTAAACTATCTATGCAATTTTCATCCAAATAAATTCAGTATTTTTAGCGTGAAAGAGAAACATATAATGTATGTAGTTTGTTACTACGCTAGTTTTATCTACATGCATGTTTGTACATTCATACATTCAGGTACATCCTTATAAACTTTTGCATTTATGATTAGTAGGATATAAGAAAGTAGAGTGATCTATTTTTTATTAATTTGAGAATTCAATTTTACTCACAACGGTTGCCAAGTTTTTTTGGTTGTTGAGAATTAATTTGACAGAGCAGTGTTTTTTTTTAATAAAATGTTGTATTTCGAAATTAATACAGGCAACGGCGCTGCCTGTAAATAGTTTAGGTAACAAATTAAATCATTTTACAGGTGTTCAGCCTAAATATTAAAAAAATTGAGATATCCTTGAATTATGATTTCGTAAACTAGATTAATACTGGAGGGTATATTAGTTTAATAAGACTCCAGAGCAGCGCGCAGACTTTTATTAATCTATGCGGTCTACATTAAAATTTAGGAAAACTTATCCCAAAAAAAGAATTTATTTAGGACATTTAGTAATCTACTTTAGGTAATTAAAAAACAGTCAAACAGCATATTGTGACAGAAGTTATTTGTATCATACATGCTGAAATTTCAATTTTTACCCGACTGCGACAGAAGGAGGGTTATGTTTTTAATCATTGGATACAACGCACGGTACACAGAGATGCTATCTATCTTGTCTTATCGTTTACTCTGTTAGATAGATACTTATCTCTCTCTGTCCATCGACATAGGTTGCATGGTAGAATTAGTGGCAGCAGTAAATGTACTTTTTCTATCGACTTTACCAAAGTTTACTACGATAGTTTTGGTAAATTTCCACGTACTTCAAACTATCAGATTGTGTACAGTACATTACAAACAATCTTAGTCCAGTCTTTGTCTTGTCTAGTTAGCCACGGAGGCCCCTAGGTATTTTCGTTACTAATGCATTGAGATAACACCGCAAACAGCTCAGTAGTGCATTGTAAATTCATGTTGCTAGCCCATCTCTTTGATGTAATGTTCCTCACATGGTTTAGGAATAGCATGTTGGTACGTAGCCCATGGTGAAGTGGTTCATATTAAATCAGGTGGATATAGTTACAAAATTAATGCTATCTATACTAATATTATAAAGAACAAAGATTTGTTTGTTTGTTTGTAGGATTTCAACTCAAAAACTACTGGACTGTTTTTAAAAAATCTTTCACCGTTAAAATGCTACATCTTTACGAAGTGTCATAGGCTATATTTATTAAATTATATATAAAAAATGTCAACGCAGGCGAAGCCGCGGGCGGAAAGCTAGTATGTAATATATTTGACACCGATAAAATTTCATCCATTCTCTTGTTTCACTTTCGCGCTTAAGCCGCTGAACTGATTTAGAAGGTTGTGGAGAAAGATTGAAACCTGGAAGAATTTAGAAGAAGGACATATCATTTTTGAAAATTATTTTTTTCACAATGCTAAATTCGGCAACATGTATGGTTCATCGAGTAATATGATGGTGCTTAAATTTCTAGTTCACTGTAGTAGCCATTTAGAAGTCGCTATATGATAATAATGTTCTACCTGCGTAACTAAATTAATTCAAATATTTGCGAAGAAATCAGTAAGCGCAAATGAAAAACGTTGCTTTTATCTTATGAAGCGAAATGTAGACAAAAACTCAGAGATTTTGAACGCGATTTGTCAGGTGTTGCGAGCCGACAGTAAAATATTGGGATCATTAATTGAATCGCAATATTGCTTTAACAAAACAAAAGGACGCTGTGAATGACAAATTTGTAGCGTCCTGAAGGCATCAGTTGCTTACGAAATATGGCGGTACCCGCCCCGGGACCGATACTAAAATAATAAATGGAATCTTGAACGGCTTCCGGCTTAAGATATAATTTTACATTTTTCTTGATTTGTCAACCGTGCCCCTTAGTTAGAATGAAAAATGTTGTACCAAATTATTTTAATGCAATATTTTAAGCTCCCATCGTACTGCCTCAGTTTCAATTACAGTACTGGGCCGTTGGAGGAAAAATATTTAATATAAAAAAATGAGTCTGTAATTCAGAGGAAAACGGGACGCCGTATTGACGGTTACATCGGGACTTTGTTATAAATATAGTCAACATTTTAAGTAAATTATTTTTCTTTATTAAGCTAAGAATGGTAAGCTTAGGAGTTGGTGATTGCTTTTTTTATAAATACATCTGTTGCAAACTACTAGACTGCGATAAGAATAATTTATTTTAGAATAACATAAAAAAATTGATTGAAATTTTAGTATTCTTCTAGTTTCAAATAGAGATGTGAGTACATAACATGCACGTAACTATACTTTAATTCTCACTAAAAGTAAGTTTTCTTGTTTGTTTATTTATTACGCTTTTATGGTAAAACGGCTTTGCCGATTTGGATGAAAATTGGTACGGAGATAAAAGAGACCCTGGAAACATCAGTTCCCACGGGGCGCGAGTGAAACCACGGGTAATAGCTAGTTGTACTATATACTAGTGTCCTGGTACTTGTACGTACATTAGGATACTATTCCACCGACAATCCACATGTTAGTCTGAAACTACACAGAAAACCTAATAAAACAACTTACAATAAACATCATATTGCATTTTAACATCAGCTTTTGTGAACCGCATAAAGACGAACGATAAACTACGAAATTTCACTACGCAACCGAAACGTGAATGAGATGTTGGAACGTTGAAACTAAGATCCCGCTGAAGAGGAATTTATGCAAATGAATCTCATCTTAGATGATGGAATGCATTGTTCTGGTATATCACACAGTAGATGTAGTATATAAATTATCTTTGTTAATGGAACATGCGATGCGAGGAGTTGAAGTAAGGTGAGGTAAGAGGATACGGAATCCGTGTATTGATTTGTTTTTGATGAGCTGTTGTTGCGAAATGTGAGTGTAATCTACACTAATATTATCTACACTAATATTATAAAGAGGAAAACTTTGTTTGTTTGTAATGAATAGGCTCAAAAACTACTGGACCGATTTTAAAAATTCTTTCACCATTCGAAAGCTACATTATCCACGAGTAACATAGGCTAAATTTTATTTTGGATAAAATAGGGTTCCGTAAGATATTTGGGTTTTAAAACCAATAGGAGCGGAGCACCACTATTCCACGCGGACGAAGTCGCGGGCAGAAGCTAGTATATTATAAATGAGAAAGAACTTACCAGATATGTACATTTAGTTTAATTAAATTACCTCCGATATGCAAAATATCAGCTAGAAAATCTGACAAACCAAGAGGTATCGTGTTACCCGGTAACTGGATTGTGGAGGTCAGATAGACGGTTGCTATGTGTAAAACACTGGTATTTAGCTGCATACGGGTAGACTGGAAACTGATTCCAACACGGTTTTGAAAAGGCTAGGCAGATGACGCAGAATACCAGTCATCTACAAGATGATTCAAAAGTGATTTGCTTAGTCGCGTATATAAATATCAGGGTCGTAGATATTTGTTTTGGAACAGAATAGATATTTTATCTTTTAGCAAGATACCAAATACGAATTGTCGAAATATTTGAAATTGTTCCTAATTCAAAAAATATTATAATTCAAACACAACAAAACAACTCTGTTACCAATAAAGGAAATGGATTCCCTAAGCTTTGCAAAATGTATAAAATTTTTAGGATTATTTGAACTTCTTTGAAACTTTTCCATTTCTCATTCAAGGCCACAATCAATCTCGTTCGGGTAGAGTTTCGCTTTAATTTTCAACCCTATAAATTTATTTGGACTGGTATTTAAAATACGTAGCGATATTTTCTAAAACGCGCCTGAAATTCAAATTTGTTAGACGCTCGCATAAATTTTGCAGTTTAGTTTTGTGGCATTGCGCGGCGCGGTCGAGCTATAAATCTGGCGGTACCGTTGGATGCTAATAGCGTGCATCTGTCACACGCGTGTGGAATTCAGAAAGGTATTTCTGCTATCAGTACCACTTTGACGTGACGAAGCTATGACGCGCCTGCAGCCGTTACAACGCGTCAATTTTCTGCATACAGCTGTTTGAAAATGCGCAACGCTAGTGTCTGCTTTTCAGTTTTTGGTTAGCACTTTGGGTTTTGTCCAGGTGCAATGCAGCAAAAACGCTTGGTATTTAGAGTAATGGAACGCGGTAAATAACAAATGAGGGGAAGATTTACTGCCGGTATTAAGTAAACTGCCTCGGGTACAGTAGCTGCTTTTTATTAGGACAGAGTTAAGTTTGACTGCTGGTTTGTATAGTTTCACAGTCGAAATTGGAATTGTTTTGCTCATCAAAAATGCCCCCAATTTTGAAACAAGTCGCATAAAGTACGAATACTCGGATATCTTCTGAGGATGGTTGTCAAAAAAATTTACATATAACCCAAACATAATTTTGGTACGTACTAATCATTTTACGAAATTGAGATACATACCTATTGGTCAAAATCATAGCCGTCCTTTTTTTCCTTGTAGTCTGGTAATAAAACTGCGTTTAGGATCCTGTGCAAAGATGTTAATTACAAAGAATTTTCGCTAAGAAGGGGCTTTATTTTCATTAACGTCCTAATAAGTAAGTGAAGTAGCAAAAATAGCTACGAGTATAATACAACTGTGTAATTACATGAAATCCTTAGAGAGAACTAAATCTGTCAACGTTCATGTATCTGAGTTATAAAATCTACACAATGAGCATTGTGTAATGTGTAGGTACTTCCGTACTATATACATAAAATATATTCATATTATGAATGCGAAAGTATGTCTGTCTGTCTATCTGTTACCTCTTCAGACTTAAACCACTGAACCGATTTAGATGAAACTTGGTATAGCTTAAAGTCTCGGGAACAACATAGGATAGTTTTTTTATCTGGGCGGAAACAAGTTACTTCATGATAGGTGTGTATTAAGCTAAGTTTGAACTAAGATACTTTACACCGTACATTAGTGTATACACCGCGCGTGTTGTGACAGCGTTATCACTAAGAATCTGTTAAAATGTAAACAGCATGGACATTTATGTCAGACATTTTTATCGCAATTTCTGTTGTAGTCTTAGCTTAGTCCTTACTCGTCAAAACTACTGAACTTATTTGGAGGCAATTTAGCATATACTATACGCCCATATTCTGAATTAACTTGAATTTTACTTTGTATCGTGAAAATATCCACAATCCATATGAGAGGCGGGTGATACCGCGGGAAACAGCTTTAACTGCATCATCATCTGCCTAGCCTTTTCCCAACTATGTTGGGGTCGGCTTCCAGTCTAAACTGGATGCAGCTGAGTACCAGTGTTCTACATGGAGCGACTGCCTATCTGACCTCCACAACCCAGTTACCGGGTAACACGGTACCCCTTGGTAAGACTGGTTGTCAGACTTTCTGACTTCTGACTACCCGTAACGACTGTCAAAGACGTACAAATGACAACCGGGACCAACAGCTTAACGTGCTTTCCGAGGCACGGAGGAGTCTCGCTATGACAAAGATGGTCACCCATCCACGGACCAACCGCGCCAAGCGCAGCTTAACCTTTGATCGGTCGAACCGTGCGGCTGTTACTTAGCCACGAGCTCCTCCACAGCTATAACTGCATAACGCCGAGAATATTTTGTCATTTGTTATCATTAAAATTAACAATCCGCTAGCAATTTTTCATATTTACAGTCATAAATTGCTTCATTTTAACTAATTATATAATGAAACAAATAATCGTTGCAGCATATATCAGAGTTATTAGGCTACACGTATCGGTAACTGAATATACAAATATTTGTGTTCTCGCTACCAAATGCCGAATGTTATTACGTCAGTTCTCTATATGGCAACACATGTACGAAGCATAAATTCGGTCCTGCGCGTTAAAATTAGAAATGTAAGCGCGGCGCCGTGAAATATGTGCCTTTAAAATTTATACCGTATTATATTTGTTCACACCCGAACACCAACAATTGTTTTTTTATCCGTAAGCAAATAGTATCCTCAGATTTTTTATTAACTGGCCAGTTCTTTGTTACACCTGGCTCGTTTTTATTTCGAGGAAAACAGAATTTGGTCCGCCAGTGTTACAAATGGGTTGATTGTTTGCGGATTTTTATTTGAGACCTTTCATAGAAGCACTTTTGATTGGTTAAAAAAGGTCGCCTGAAAGTGTAATACTGCTTTAAAGTAAAATACTGTAGGTATTATGTATATAGCATTCGACTTACTTTAGATTTACAAAGGATGCGAGAGCACAGAATTAAATAGTTAACTAGAAGAATTAATTTCGTGCACGAAGGGTGCACGAAATTTGGGTGATATTTTGTTATTATTGTTTTTATAATCTATACATTTCACTAATTAGCGTATGTTAATTATGAACGTACAAATGAAAGATATGGATCAACCTTAAATAACATAGAAATCTAAACTTAACACACCATGTACCTATAAAAATCAACCACCAGCCCCCAGGAACAAGTGAAACATGATTAATTCCAAAAATGTAAAACGAATCGCACGTGTATTTTACGGCGCAATACATCTAGAAACATTGTATGAGCGTGGATAGTAAAACCTCCAGAATTCTCATCTACTCGGACACTGCAGTTTAATCAACTTCATTCTTTGCACCGCTATCTGGTTCCCTCTTATCCGGAGTTAGCCGTACGTAGCCAACGAAACTTTTCAATCAAGAGTATCTCGATTAAAATATCAATCTGAGTATGCTTCAAAGGTTTTGAGATAGTTTTTAAGGATTCTACGCTGTGATTCTGTGAACATTTTGCTTTGCAGGTTAGATTTATTATCTCCATCTGCTATAATCTTTATAAAAAGCGTGGTCCGGTAACAGCCCCGGTCCAGGACTGGCATCATACTCAAACTCAAACTCAAAAACGTTTATTGAAATTAGACTAATTAAATTAGTACTTTTTCACGTCAAAATACATCCCAAAAACGCCCACCCTTCAGTGCTTCCTAGTATTATGGCTGGAAAGAAGAAGCAGAGATGAACAAACTTCCCAGCAACACAGCTGTCTATTACAATTTTACTTTATAATATAAATATGTCATCTTTTATTTACAATATTAAATTAATATATGATGCACCGTGTTTAGAATACAAATTTGTTTATGTTACATTATCCACTGCAGAGTTGCCATCTGCTTTTATCATTAAAATTGTCGTTTACATCTTCAGTTAACCTGTGATTGCTGTGGCCGATCCGCAGATGTGTGACCATTAATATTATACCTAGACTCATTTTATGCCTCTAAACTAAGCTAAGTGTTTTGTGGTTACGGGTAGTCTAAAGCCAAAAAGTCCTACAACCCGTCTGACGAAGAGGTGTCGCGTGATCCAGTAACTGGATTGTGGAAGTAGGATTGGCAGCCGGTAAGTTACATTCGGTAAGACTGGAAGTCGATCAAGGTAGCTGGGAAAAAACTAGGCAGATGATGAATATTTCTGTTGTTCCGTTATTGGCCAGTATGTTTCACTGCGCATTTTTTTAATGGAGTAAATAGCAGTTGAGGTCTTTGCCTAGTTGATAAATGGCCTCGTAAGATTACCTACGATTACCTCTACAATTACAGGTAAAATTAACTAAAAGTACTCTGTATCTTACCTGATGTAGTCTATAAATTTATATCATTAAGATATAAATTAAATAAAACTATATCATGTGCTTTACTCTTGACTTTATTGTCTATTTTATATTATGAACTTATACAGTTGTACAGTTTTTATGCCAAGACTTTATTTAGTATATAAAATAGTAGCTCTTCAGTATAATTTCTGTTAATTTTACTAATAAAAATAATGACTGCAGTCTAGTCTAGAAAGTATCGTCTATAAAAAATTAAACAGCGTAAAGTATAAGTACAATAAAACGATTTGCAGCACTTTAACTATTAGTACTTTACGTCTAAATGAATTCTAAAATCTTCAGTTATTAACAAAGTTAGTGAAAGTTTTAAAACATTCGAGTTCATCTTGTTTACTGTATAAAGTTTCATTTTAAAGATAGAGCATTTTCCAAGAATGTTCTTCTTTGAGACAAATATGTTTTATTTATAATGATTCGTAATTTCTTTGTTGTAATGCTTCAGAAGAATCTTTGAATACAATACAATCTTTACCGTTCCATAACTGGTATTCTTTCGAGACAAAAAAGTCAACGGTGCAGAAATGTTTGAGGGGAGAATATTTTGTACAATTCGATTATGAGGTTTCATACGAACAGATCAACTATCGCACTGGCACCAAAACAACAAAGTTCAACTGCAGAAAGACAGACAATATGTGAAAATTGGTTAGGTTTGTTTTAGTATGCCAAGGAACCGTTAAATTTTGACAGCTAAGAAGGACTCATAAAAAATCTTCGATGTTATCAAAAGAAACAAAAAATATACTAACGTAGTTTTGTGTCGCACCTTGATTTATATTTAGTAATTTCATTTTAAATAATTTCTCATCAGCATAACCGAGCTACATAAAACGAACATGCAACTACGCTTATATTAAATTCTGTGGTCGAACTGTACGGCGCGACACCGCTCGCTACGTGTGGAAGGGCGTTAAGACTGCGAGCTTAGTGATTTCGTACAGCGAAATGATTTAGTAAGTCGCGTCGGGCCCGCTCGCGTCCTGTCGCGTGCCATTGTTTCACCTCATCACGATTCTCCAGACGTACGTTTTGGTTTGTTCTACTTTACTCTTCAGTTGTGTTCAGATTCTATTTATTACTTTTAAAACAAAGTAGACCCAGATAAGTTGCAGGAATAATATCGAAAATTACTTCATCCATGATTAAAGTAAATAAAGCAGCCTCAAACATAAATCCACCTGCACCGTAATATTAGAAATGAAAAGCTCTTTGTTATGCTACGAGAACGCTACACGATCATCCGCTACGCGTTTGCTACGCACACACTCGGCGTAGACGACTCGTAGAAGTAATCAAGTACACGTCGCATACGTTGCAAAGGCTTGCCGTGTCCTTTGTCACTATTGATAACTATGTTACGTTCTTGTTACAGTGAGGCAGTATAACTTACAATACTGATAACTACGTCTATATATATGAAATAAGTTGATAGATATTTTAACGGGATAATGGTTGTAAAAATAATATCGATGCCACTAAAACGACCTGCGACCTCTAAAATACAAATCGTTTCACATTATTTTAACAAAATATCTAAAACAATCTACTCGTTAGAAAAACGATCACGCCGTTTAATCAAACGAGTCAGCCTGAAAAACCTGATTGAATTCCAAGTTTGGCTCAATAAATCAACTAGTGTCAGATAAGTTTACTGTCATCAATTTCATGGCGTCATTAATCATCACTCAACTTACAAGTACAGACATTATTTATTCGCGGGTTCGAAGCGGAAAAGCCTTTTTGAACAAATGGCTGGTCGCGTTCCCAACGTTACGTTCAGAACTGAAGCATGTTTATAACAATTTCATGGGTTACCCGAGAATTCTCCTTAAGCGACTTAAATTTTAGAGCTGAGGTATTCTAGCTTTGCACGTATCTCGAAGATAAATGTTCATAATTTTTCGTCTTCATCATGGAATAAGTTCTTTTTATATAGACTCCTTTTTGAAACGCGACTTGTAAATGTCAGTTATATTCAAAATAAGTTATTCATCATAATTTTTATAAAATTGACTTTATAAATACATTGATCCTACACGAATTAACAAGCAATTCCCATTGTTTCACTCATGTTCTGAAAGAATGTGGATAACAAACATCTTATATCTTTTCCCAGATCTTAATCTACCTGCATACCAAATTTCATCTAAATTGGATCACCAGTTTAGCCGTAAAAGATTAACAAATAAACATAAGTTCCTTCCGTATAGTTAGAAATATATGTATAGAAAATTCAATGCTGTATCAAACAACATTAATTTACTTTACAGCGCACCAAACAAAATTTCATTTAATACATTCTCATCTGCATACGAGTGAAAAGTGAACTTTTTTTCGTCTCCTATCACAGTAGGTAAGTACGAGTATGTGAGGTTTGTTAAGGAACCTTATTTCGTCATACAAAGGGCCCGTGCTTTGGAATAATGAGGTTCTCACGAGAGCGCACTTGAGCCTCGTTCCTCCTATTTCAAACTTGACTTTACAGCATCAAGACACGAGATGTGGAAAAAACTTTTAGTGGGGCTTGTTCGTTGAAAAAGTTTTTTACTAAATTTTCGGGACATGTTTGTATTGTTAAATGTTGTATGAAATTTTGAGCTTTAATGTTCGCGTTAAATGGTCTATAGCCTGATTGGAAATGTGATTGGTTGGTGTCATTTATTACGTTACTTGAAATCAAAATTTCGCTATTCATAGACTCGTTTAATAATTTGGTTCTGCATAATGTCTAGTGTACCTATTTATCCATTTTTGGTAATTGAAAGATAAATATTTTTTAAATTCCTATGAGCCAAATGAAAGCAATTATTTAATAAAATGTAATGTGTAAATTAAGGCATTAAAAAGTCCACAATATAAAGCTAAGTTGTTTGATATCATACAATGCATTGTACGCTTAAGATAAGATGCTTTAATTCAATGCCTAGATCATAATATATAAGTTATTTACTATAATATTAAATAGTTTCCCATATTAAAAAACTGCTTATTTCCATTAACTTCAAATTACAAAATAAAAATCAAACAGCATATACAATCCCGACAATCAGGTTTCACAAAACTCTTTGTCTATCTCAAAACAATATCATTACTTATCATTCTTTCAAACATATTCTAACCCTTCAACATTTACATGTACAGACAGTCAGAGAACTACAAAATGCTTTGTAACACATCAAAGTGTTCACATAAAGCACCTATACAAAAATCTATTACGCTCCGATTTCTCAAACGTTTACCTGTACAATATATCCGCCGTCTATTATCCTTATGGCCGTGGATCAATAAGGGATAAGACAGAAATGAGAAGAAATGTTGTATCATTGTTTATGGAAAGTCATTCAATCAGGCTGTACAATGGAACATATCGTTCACGTCTTGTGTTCTCGTTAATCTTAATCTTTCCATCTGCGCAGTCACGGTCCGCTTAGTTGAATGACTTGGAGTTATAACTATTTTTTTATCGAATGTACTTTGTTTAGTAGTTTATTCTATACCATTGTACGATGAGGTAAATATGTTTGTTTACTTGTGGGAGTTTTATCTGGAATTAAAAAACTTTCTCTCTTGGGTTTTATGAGTCACGTTTGTTGACTGTGTAAAGGCAGATGGACAAGGGTGGAGGCCATGCGCTGTTGATGCTTCTTCGGGCACCGAGTGAGTGAGTTTTTACGTGTGACGGAACAGTAAAAAACTCTGATCGCGAAATACCGCGTATCATTTTTACTCTATGATACCTACATGGTTCTAACCGTTGTGATTAATTATATATATAAATAAAATAAATACTTGTATTTTTTATCTTTATAAATCTACGTCATGCCTCTAGCAAAATTAAATATTAGTAAAGATGCTCTTAGGAGCAACCAGGGAAATACGTAAACATCTCGACTTAATCTTTATTCGCCGTGCCGCCATTCGCCAAACGAGTATATTAAATGAACACATCATTTAATGTACTCGTATGTAGGTTAACACTTTATACTTGCTTTATTGTAAAACTTATTTATTTGTACCCTTTGGCACGCACAATTTTACGGGGAGTTGATTTTCTAAAGACAAACTTAGAAATACGGAGAAAATTTTATGTAATTTCTCTGTAGAAACCATTCAATGTGGTTTTACTAAGAAATAAAAATACGATAAAAACGAATGCTTGCTTTCCTGTGGTTGGTGTTTTTCTACGGTTTACTTAGTAAATTGATGCAGGTTTTATAGTTCTTCTAACTTTTCAGAGTTCTAGGAATAATAAAAAAAAAAATAATATGAAAAGTTGAGATAAAAAATAATAATTGTTCATTTGGTCCCAGAAAATAGTCAGTCTATTACCTAGTATTCCATCAATATACAACACAGAAATATTACGCATATGTTTTAGACTCCGGGGATACTCGAAAATAAAACGTTTTCCCTACATAAAAATTCAGGTACCAAAAAACCAGCAAAAACGGAGCGCTAGACACAAAAAACGAGTATATTTTTTTAAAGCCAAACTAACGGGACCTAATCGAAAACTGTAATGAATCAAAGGACTGTTGCGTAGTTCAGATAGCTTTTTCCTGCTCTACCTACATTTTTATTTTTACCCGTTGGAGTCTCGTTAGCTACGACTGAATTGAAATTATCTTGTTATTTTCAGTTTTTTTTTTCAAAGTGGCGGTATTAATACACCTGCATTTAAAGTTATTTTTAGTTTGGTATCTGTCATTTATTTTATAGTAGATTAGGTTTTTTGAATAGAATGTATGTTTTTAAACTGGAATTTAATTCGATATGTGAGCTAAGCATATATGTTATTTAGTATTTTTATTTTGGATGAGTTCATAAACAAGTAATCATGAAACTACATCTTTATAAAAAAACTTTTGATTTTTATCATTTTTATACTTTTACTAAATTTTGAGTAGTGATATTACTATAGTAATTGAAATAACTGTTACTAAACCTACGCATTACGTGACTGTAGGGAATGTAATAACAAAATAATGAGTCATACGAATACAAATTTCAATTGGTTTCACCGTAAAGTTCTACAATAGACTTTACCAAAAACAAAAGTCATAAAATATCTATATTGTGATGTATTTCAGTAGTATTCGAGTATATTTCGTATATTCATTGAAACAGAATAATACTCTGAAGACGTTATTGATATTCAGCCATATTGTTGGCAACGTTTCTTCATTTATGTTTTGACTTATCGTCTAAAAGTTTTGTATGTATGTTCATACCACAAACATAGGTACTTGCTTTTGATTGCGAGCATTTTAAAGATAACATGAGTTGACCATTTAAAAAAGACAAGAGTCGTTGAGAATGAACTAGAATTAGAACTTAACGCACCTGCACTTGAAGTACGAATGTGAAGGTTCGAAACCTAGAAAGTTCCAAAGTGATTTTAAAAGTCATAATATTACTTTCTTTCGGTAATTTGGATACTACTGATCAATGGTGAAGAAAAATATCGCGAGAAATCTGAACTCAAAAAGTCTGGAGCTGTGATGTTGCCTTTTTTGTATTGGAAAAGACTGTCGTCAATCAAAAAAATGATAATGAAAAAGTCCATAGGAATATTTTGAAGTGAAGCTCATAAATAGTGTAATTATTGTACGTGTACAATAAAGTGCAGGTGATATAACTATAAATTATAATATAACCATGTAATATAATATATCTGACATTGTTATCTATCAATTCATATTAAACAAGTTCGTAAACGAATGATTGACTGACAATAGAGATCGAAGCGTGGATGCCGTAGACTCGTCCTGACTTTGATAGACTTAATATAATTTAACGTCATATATGCTCTATCTCTTTGATTTGATTTATATTTCTGTTATATTGAATATTCACTTAGTATACCTAGCGTTAAAGTAATACCAATGAAACTTGGTACAAATTTAGAAAATAAAATATCAGCGTTCGATATTTTGTTTTAAAGATGTGTTCAAAATTGCTTTGATACTGTAATATATGTAGATATGTATGTGTGTACTTTAACCAAAAAAATACATCATAGGTCAAGGACCTACTTTAATTATAGAATAGAAGTTTTCGTAACGACAAAAATGTGACTGGTTAGTTGAGGAAGTTGGGTCCTTGCTGGATAAGACTAGGATGAATACATACTAGTTTTTTATCCATGAAGAAATTTCATTAATAAAGTAATTCCTTTAGTAATGAAGTAACTTAAATGCACATTAATATATTAACGTAATTATTGCTGTCATTGCGCGTACATAACCTTGAATGAATATTCATGAAAAATCCAAAGACAGTAGGAGATGGCATTCTATACTTTTCGTGTGTTGATTCAAAGAGTTCCCTAGTAAATGCATGAAATATGGAACAGTTATTTAATATAACATCATTATTTTTTCTGATATCTACATCTTGTATAAATAATGAACCAGGCATAAGAGGGATCTAATACTCTTTTTCATTTATCTACATAGAAATCGGAACGCCCTGTCAGTCTCGCGGCTGTGTGTTGCGCGACAAAGGGACGCTTTTTCAGAACGTCTCGTCATCTCTTTTTGCGTTACTTTGAATGAAGATGGCAGAATGTAAATTACCGGCTTGCTGAATTGAGATGTTTTCTGTTGTTGTCTGCGCGTTAGTTGTTTTTAGTTAGAAGTTTAGTAAAATATCGGTAGATACTAGTAGATTGTTGTCATTAAATCATTATATATTTTGCCTGAATTTAAAGACGATAGACACCTACAATTTTTAATTACTAACAATCAATTTATCCTAAAAAGATAGGTTGACCGAGGGACGTACTTTAGGACATGATTACTACCACTAACAACTGTTGTTCTAAGAGTCTGTAAAATTGGCAAAAAAAAACACTTCCATAGAAAAGTCGTCAGCTGATCGACCAATTTGTAATAGATTGTCGTCAAAATTATATTTTGTCTAAATTTTAAAGATAATGGATAGGTACCTTACTTTTTTAAGTGTCTACATAATACCTTCTCAGGAAGTATAGTAAATGATTTATTATAGCCATATTGTAAAGTATAGTTGTAAAAAAATATATGGCACAATATAGGCAGAGATCATCATTCAAGATCATTTATAAAAGTGGTCCAGTGTGCATAATTCATTGTAGTCATTCTGTGACCTTAACGTTGAATTCAGTGAGAAGTTTTATTCCGAAACAGTCACACAGTTAGTTTAAAGATACGAGTATTCTATAAATGTCTTAAAACATTATTCGGGATAACTTGAGTACTTTTACTTGTTTTTACTTACGAAATTAACTATTGTTGCTTAGTTACAGCTTTTTTATAGCGTGATATATTATTTCAATTAGAGTATATAATCAAAACACCGTTTGTTTACTACACCATAGCTTATTATTTTGTGTTACCGTACAAAACGGAGTCTTCATCTGTTTGAAGAGAAAACAAACATTGTTAATACATTACGTATAAACAATACAACAATGTAACACAATACTTTGGCACAAATACAAGCAATTATGTGCTCATAACGTGTTTGTTATCACCTAACTATGAGAATATGGTGAATATATTTCTATCGCTATACATAAACAAAATTGTAATGTCTGTTTGTTATGTCAAAATGACAGCTTTTTTATAAATGTTGATCATGTTTGTACCAGATAAGCTACGATATGGCTGGATCAATTTGATGAGACTTTCACAAGTAGATAGTTCGTATTATAAAGAGTTAGTATTTAGGCTACTTTTTGGAAAAGAAAATATTAATAATGTCCCACGCAAAAAAAAACATGCAAATTTATAACCCAAGCCACGCCGCGGTGAACAGCTAGTACATAACATGTACTTTTGTCTATATAAGTGTCCCTGCAGACTAGGCGACTAACCGCGGCCACAGTGTGGTCGCAAGTCGCCACAAGTTGCGGTCGACATTACATGCATTTTCTATGAAGTCTGCGCAGATTCGGCAGTTGTCGCGTCTCAGCAAGTTTGCGAGGTCGGTGCGTCTTGGGCTAATTGTGGACAGTGTTTGTGGTCGCTACTGTCACTTGGACTAATGGAAACCGCAAGTCTGTGTTGACAAGACGGAGATATATTCAGAATTGAGCATCAGCTGAAAATAGACCACCGCTACTTCAATGATTTATTTATGAGATAGACAAAACTATTGCCTGTGAACTATGGTAAATCTTACGTGGAAATAGAATACCTACTTGACTGAAAAGTTTAAGCAGTATAAAAAATAATATCTAGTCAACAAAGTTGTAGCGAAGCTACACAGAAAAAGAACTTTAATGAAATGGTAGAACAATAAATGCTGATTAAATGGTTAACAAATTAATCAAGTGTCTTTAAAAAGTTTAATTTTTTTTTTTAATTAGCATAATAATAAATGTAGCATAGTTTGAGAAAGCCTCTTTATATGGACCAAGTTAGCCAACAAATCACATGTCTCATTATTTTATAATTACAATGCTAAATTATACAACAGTTAGGTTTGTGTTTACGTTTATGAGTATTTGTAACTATGTACATAATTTCCATTTCATGGTGACTGGTTTCAGGCCCAATTTAAATTAAGCGTTATAGAGCTTAGAAAATAGTTTGAGTGGATATTGAATTTATGACTTATAGAGGTATTATGGCAGAAAAAGAAATATTCATTATATTTTCGTTCCGAAAAATTAAAGTACCTGATTATTAGATCTATCTAGTCAAGCTGGACTTGCCGCTGTAAGGCCATAGATAGTCAATCTTGAGTTCCAAATATGAAAATACGGATCGTCGCGTTGCTCGACGCAAATTGCTGCAATGCGCTTTCGTGCGGCAAGGCGACTTCCTCCACTCGAGAGGGATTCATGTTCAGTAGTCAACAAGTGTTATATAACATGAAAAGATTGTGCGACGTAAATCAATTTACTGTTCAAGTTCTTGCAATGACATCTCAGCACAGTTTTGTTTTTGCGTCCACATTTGGAGACGAGGCCAATAGTCGAAACTAGTTCTCATAGGAATTACTATGATCGTCGTAACGGGTAGTCAAATACCCTTTTTTTTTCAATTTACCCTTTCAACAATACGAAGTCGAAGGTCCTATAAAGCATGTTATACGTTATACTTGGCGTCAAGAACTATCAAAGTGAAAAGTTTCAGCCTACTCACAATGACTTAGCTGCGAATAATGGCGTAGGTACATAATTCATTAATTGAACAGTTATAATTTTCCAATCTCATGAAGGATGTTCTTAGGGTTTCGGACCTAAATGTTCATAAGGAACACCTTTTTTTGTTAGATGGGAAATCTTCCTCCCTCCCCCTCTGGCTGTCCCGTCGGGGAATTTAGACATGACGTCAAACTTTAGTTTATTCTATCCTAGCTTTCTCTATACTGAACTCTATTTTGTTAACGACAATCTAGAAAAGGTTAGGCAAAGATTCATTTTCCTACTTATATCCAAGCGTAAGTGCTGGCTATTTTCGAACAAACCAAAGAGTCGATTCTAGCAAACCAACTTACAAGACTATTCGTGCGTACAGAATCATCAACGTACTTAATGAAACAGCTCTGCGTAGAATAGCATCTTTGACGACCGTTTACTCGCGAACAGTCTATAAACTTTTATCGATATCGATTTTTCAATCAATTTCGTACGGTATTCGTGTTTTTGTATTTTTTCCGCATTTAAACTTGAGAATTACCTACTAGATTAATCCTCTGTGCGTAGGACCCATTCCCTTCATCTCTGAGTTAAAAACTGACGCAGCCGTCGCTTTATTCAGAGGTTTTCCTCCTTTCACACTTTTTGTGCGCGTTCGCGTGACACTTCATTTATAATTCTGCTTAATCCAAGTGAGTGAGTTCTTACCGAATGAATTTGTAATGTAAAGATTAATGATATATCCTACGAGCTCTTTCAAACCGTTCTCTAACTGCTATTTCTTATCGTATTTATCAAGCCATACAGCTCCATTGTACTGTCGAACCTAAGCGTTTTTTCAGCTTGCGTAATTCGCGGATTATCAAGAATTAAATTGCGCGGAACGCAAACAGTTTTTTGTAACACAAACACGGGTTCTAACCGATCCGTGTCCCTTATTGAAATGTTATGTTCAGACTTGGGAGTAAATTTAATTGTCGAAGTTCAGATTGAAAAAGTTACAGGCGGTCGCATAATTCCACAAAACGAGCCTCGGTGCCCGCGGCGTAATTATTAGATATGTTTGTTTTGTACAATTTGGTTAATGTAGCTGGTGCCTGCGCCGGGAGAGTTTTATGACTAAAATTTTCGGTAACCTCTTTAAACGTAGGTGGGAATTATTTCTTCAACTTTTATTACTTTCCCCTTAATAAAAGTTTTTAAGCTGCGTTCGCATTAAATTGAACAGCTTAACGTCGAGGTTGTTGCCTAGACGATTACTTGTGTGTTTTAGCTTTAAACATTCATTACTTGTAGATTGGTACTTAGTAGCGGTATGGCTGAACTTTGTGAATAAAGATAATCATTATGGATTACGTTTAACCTTTGAGAGCAAACAGTGTGCCTATAATAAAAGTATATTATGGGCCTAATAGCCTTAAGTGCGTTTATTTGCGTCTAAGCTAAATAGATTTCCTAAATCCACGTAGAATAAAGCGGCCAATAACTGCTTCATGTAAAAGGGAACTCTTTGTTATATGATTTATTGAAACGACTTTCAATAATCCGGGGCCCATTACCTTCGCGAGCGTTAAATTTAGATGAAATTGGAAAAAATGGTATGGAATAGCGAAAAGGCCCCAGGAAAAATTCTTTCATAAAATATAGCCTTGTTATAAAAATGTAACTAGATAAATATTTGAAACACAAAGTTTGCTCTATACATTTTGGTAATAACATTATGTACCTAATAGAAATTTACCAGAACATAAATAAATTTTTTTCAAAGCATCGAATTCGGATGTGCGATTTTATTTAATTCCCCAACAAATACTGTTGCTTCAACTTCAACTGTTGTGTTAAACTATACGCATTGAAAAAAACGTACAAAAAACTACAATATCCACAATTTTAAATAATTTATCGCGTGTCAATGACATCCAATAAATTGGAGTAAAAATTGCTAACACACACTGCTCGCAGTAACAAGTTTGCCCAACGTTTTCATGTACAGGGTGTCCATTATGCGGACAATCCAGCTGCGGCCGAATTTAATCCATTTAACTGCATAACGCCAGCAAAGTTATCTCTCTGAATATGTGTGTAAAATCAGCCTTGGTTTAATGAGTCCAAAATAACGTTACAGTGTGCGGTCCGTTTATTTGCATGCCGTGTTTTTCTCAATTTGTTAATGTTGTAATTAATTTATTTGTGTGTGTTGTTGACGTGTTTTGTGTTTTATTGGTAGTGTTTTTTGTTTATTGTTGGACTGAATATGTTTCATCAGCCAATTACAGTCTACTTAATTCCCTACTGTTGGATATAGACATGCTCAAATGGCGCTATAATTTAATTTTCCTTTCTGCAGCATCTTATCTCTTGAAAGCAAGAAAAATGACAAGATATAATTACATTTACTAGTACACAAGCAAAGTAAAATATTATTGAAAGTGGGTTTTATTATAGTACTAAGATTATTAGAAGAAACAAATATGATACTGTTACAATGACATACGACTGAACACAGTCTACAAACAACAGTAGCATCGCGCAACATATTGGAGCACTTTCAAAGACTCCATCAGAATGATATATATAATAAAACTTATCAATTGAAAAATGGAAACTCTTTGATCTACTTTAATCCCAGTATGTCGTGAACGAAGCGAGGGAATGAGACTGGAAATGTCTAACGAGATTTTATTTTGAAAAGAAACACGAAAACGCTATTTATTGCGAGTTGCTCTATTTGATTTGCTTTGGTACGGCTAGGTTTTGAAGTGTGCAAACGGATTAAGCGAAGAAAAATATCTATTTAGCTCCTCTCCCCCTAGTTTGTAGTTCTAAGCGGAGAACGAATTAAAGTACCGAGTACGTACTCTTTTGTGAGATCTTTGAATTACGTGATAGAAACGAAGATAGGTGATATTTTAATAATAACGTAGTGCTATCGCACATCTCTTCAATCTTTTTCTTTTTAATTCACTACAATATCTGTTATAACTATGTCCTCTTTCAAAATATCAATCTCTTGGACTGGTTCTACACATTCGTATATTTTTCTAGTGACTTGTTTCACAAGTTTTATTATATATATATATAGATATTTAATTTATATATATATATATATAAATGAATCCCTATTTCCCTTGGTCACGGCATCACGCGTGAACGACAGTACCAATTAGGATGAAAATTGGTACGGAGATAGAGGGGACCCGGAGATTCTCTCGGGACACGGTTAAAAACGCGGGCAACAGCTATTATGCAATAAAACCTACGATAGCTTATACGAGATTAGGCTTCAATGCTATGCAACCGTTAGATCACGTAAGATTTATAATCGTAAAATCGCAGATGCGTTTTGTTTCTTTCCACAAACTGAACTTATTCACAAACTTAGAAATCGTTGGCTTATACCTTAGTTCCGTATATCATAATATTGCTACTGCTTATCATTCCGTACAAGTACCGAGAGCTACCTCGGGAAAACAGGCTATTACTGGCTCATACGCACTGACTATCAATGCGTGTGTTTATGCTTTGTAATGCCTGAAACTGTGTTCTGTGCTTAAAGCCTTTGAGAGCACTCTTAATAATGTCAAATGCTAACAAGGTCTAAATATTAAGATTTATAAGTTTATAGTTGTAAGGTGAACAAAGTAATGGTTTAGAACCAACGTGTTATTTAAAAAGATTCTCAAGGTGTTGGCACGAGTATAGCGTACTACATTCACAGGTCGTCTACATTGATATTGGGTCTGTCGCTATTTGTCGGGCAGAGTTCCAATCTTCGACTGTATCGAGATTGTATCGTAAGACAACTTTATCACATAGGTACAAATATTTTTGTCTGACTTGGGACATATTCGTGGAATTTCTATGGCTTCGAGAAAATATTCTTATAGCTTAAGGTTTCTTCTGTCTGACTCCTCATTATGTTGTTCGTTCATGATGGCGATCGAATATTTAATTTCTTTTTTTATAAGAAATATATTGAGTAAGTAAGGCAGATAAACGATAGTCAAATTAAAACTTTTTGGATGAAACAGTTTTCATTTATTGTTTTATCTGCCATTTTAATAAAAGAATCATGAACACGTTTTCACAAAATTCTAATTTAAAATTCGAATCCAATATGCTTCACGCAAACTTTTTCATAAAAATCCTTCTATTTAATCTGTGAACAATGACATAACAGACGTCGAAGTTCGATAAGTGAAACTTTTTATTCATGTAAATCCATATAATAATATGGATAGAACGGAACAAGAGCTTGCCGGGATTTATAAATGGAACATTCACGTTCAAATTTCAATTTCCTACTAGTAACAGCTATTCTGATTTAAGGTGACGTCATTATAGAAGTTCGTATAATAGTCAGTTTTACATTAGTGATTGAAATAGAAAATAAATATATTATAATGTAGTGAAATAATAAACTTTTATGATAACAAAAGATCATTATATTTTTTATTAAAATGCTGATAAATCCGGAATGGGTATCCTTGACATTCTTCCTATGATTATATCATAAAAACCCTAAAGAGGTTTAACCTGAATATTGAGGAAAAGGGTACTTTAGTACGTACTTAGGTAAGTGCCTAAGTCCTTTTCAAGTAGGTATACCTCAATTTATTCAGTAAAAGTAACGCCCACAACAAATGATAATACAAATCCTCACATAATATAAATATTATCGCTTTTATTGAGTCATTTATAAAGAAATGGCGATCCTCAAATTCCCCGCTATTTGCTTCGTTTTGTTAAGAAATTTATGATTGTATTTTACTCTCACTTGATGACCTACTCCTAAACTTTGAAATGTGCGTCATAATAAAATTTAATGATGCTATTCGCCAAATATTCTGTTTGTCAAACGTTCTCTTAAGGAGTCGTATTTTTGAAATAATAAAGCATTTCAAGTTGCTTCCTTTCCATCGTACTGGTACTAATACTTTATAGTATGTAGAATCAATATGACCTTTTCAGTTTACGGTTACGGGACAGAAGCAATTTGCTCGAATATGGATCTAGATATCTTCGTTCACATTTCACTTGTCTAATATTGTTTGATTTTGAGCAATTTCTATCAAGTATGATATTATTCAAGTTGGTAGATTTTATAGCTGTGAAAAAAGAAAGTATAGAGCACGTGGATCAATAATAGCTGCTCGGGTTAATCGATCAAGGTTAAGTTATGCTAGCCCAGGGGCTGTACCACCACGTGTTTTTGCAATCACTTTTCAAGTTTGAGAGCGTGACACAGCTACTAACGTACGACGTAGCTCCGTCTCTATTTCATAACAAAATTAATCTTGTATTCACACGCACGTCATGGTAAGGCCCCAGATCGTGATTTCTTACGAAGTGTACTACATACAGTACTCAAAACTCAAACTCAAAAAGTTTATTGAAATTAGACTAATTAAATTAGTACTTTTTCACGTCAAAATACATTATGGCAGCACCCGTCACTACTTCCTAGTGTTATGGCTGGAAAGAAGAAGCGGCTTTTGAACAAACTTCCCAGCAACACAGCTGTCTATTACAATTTTACTTTTGTATGCCTATCTAGAGATTGTAGAACGGAAGGTCAAAGTCAATCAGCTGGTAATCAGAAACCCGAAACAATCAACTGTCTTTGAAAGATCTATCCAACGATACTTCATACGACGGGATACATAGGAAAAAAATATTCATCCCCACTTTACGTATGGAAGCTGCCCTAAAAATATATTTTTTTTTACCAAATTTCAGCTTTCTATTGCTAAGAACCTCTGAGATATACTGCGAACAGACAGGCAGACAGACGAACATGACTAAACTATAACGGTACCTTGTTGACTACAGAATCCTTCAAAACAACACATAATGATCAAAACATAGTTACTCTAAACTCTTTCGCAGTCATGCTAGATAAAAGGCGAGCAAATCATTAAAAGTAGCAAAGCTTTGCTCTGTAAAAGCAGATACTCTTTCTATTAAAACTTACGGAGCCGGCCCGCCAGACCGTTCAACTGGATTACATGTAACTTTAAAATGTGGTTGAATAGAGATTGCCTGATTAGAGCAATAATACTATTAGATGCTCTTAATGCGTCGTGAGATTTGCTAAAAACACTTCTGTTTACAATTAAAGTGCTCATTTGTTTTGTTTGTTTAAACGGTTATTGCATACGATTCTGTCTGTGAGAAATATCTTGCTTTGGAATTTTTATGGCAAATGATCTTAAGAAATGCGTTTTCAGTCGGTTAGTCAATCAGTGAGATTAGTTTTTTATTGGTTTTTGTGCAATACATTTTATACGTGTGTTTTCATAAGAGAATGATAACTTTTTTGATTACAAAAACAATCTACCGTCTGGTGGGCGGCACTATTATAATTATACGAACCTAGCTAATACAGTACACGTGCAGGCGTATACTAATTAACCTTTAGCCTTTCGTTAACCTATTCTTATCAGCTGTCTCGCAACACCTTATATAATATACGCATACTGCCTTATGGGGTCCTGATTTTTTTTAATTACTGATCTACTACATATCGTGTATTTATATTTATATAAAGGAAAACAGAAAATATCTTCTAGATTAATTTTAACCCCCTACTCAAAAAGAGGGGTGTTATGTGTTTGACGTTGATGTCTGTCTGTGTGTGTATCTGTCTGTGGCATCGTAGCTCTCAAACGAATGGGCCGATTTCGATGCGTTTTTTTTTCATTTGAAAGCCAGTTTCCTTGCAGTGGTTCATAGCTATGTTTGATTAATATCGGTTCACCAGTGTAAGAGTATCAGGTCTTTTTCAAAATGATGTAAGGCATTTTTGGTAGGAGGCTTTTTAAAATTTGAATTTTCTTGAGGTGTTTAAATTTACATCGTCACTGACTAAAATAAGTATTTTGATTGCAATTTGTTTTAAGGATTCCGTACTCGAAAGGTGCCAGCGGGACCCTATCACTAAACCTCCACTATCCGTCCGTTTGTCTGTTAGCGGGCTGTATGTCATGATCCGTAATAGGTCGGATTCGCATAAGAAGGATTCCCTAACTTACGTAGTGTTTTATCCTTTTTTATGAGGATTATATACCTAACTAGCTTTGCGCCAGCGGCATCGCCTGCGAGGGCTATATGAATTCAAATTAAAAATGAAAGAGTTTTTTCGGAAAATCCTTTCTTAACGTATGCCTTCGTCATACAAAGATCACCTATAAGTTTCAGGTCTCTACGACCAGCGGTTTAGGCTGTCCGTTGATCCGTTAGTCATTTTAACTGTATAGATTTTGATCGAATCAATTAAATCTGGATCAGCTCAAAGGAAAATTTTATTCATATTCCTATATTTAATCGGTATACAACAACTTGTTATTGCCAATAAATAATTCAGGACTTAGTCAAACAGGCAGTGAGCAAGCTAGAAAATATGCAGAGTAACGACCAACGACCCATTTTTATAGTTTCCTGCTTAGAGTATAAATCAAACAGTCTGTATAACGCTAAATTTACTCCTTGCTTGGAAATTTCTTTATATCATATACTTATGTACGTAAGAATCACATCTGTATTAGGTGTATTTTTTATGTATAGGAACAAAATAAGAGGGCTTTAAAACAACTTATTCAAAGGTACCTACTATCAAATTTATCCAGTGTGTTAACTACAGGGTATTTATCTCACAAAAGGATGAATTGTAGAATTTTGAGCTTTTTTTACACAAAAGTATGAAGTGGTGCCAACTGGTGACCGCCAAAAATAGCTCCCATCAGAAATAATGTAGCTCTCTTGTACTGGAAGAAATTTATGGTTTAAAGATTACCCATTTCAATAAAATAATTACCCATTTCAACTTTGAAAATATGCCTATTTATAATGATAAGTTTAGGTTAAACTTTAAATATTTTATTCTTTTTTTTTTTTTTTTTTTTTTTTTTTTTTCTACATGACCTCTTGCAGGGTGCTTCTAACAGCATTCGACCTGCTTAACCGGACAGTGTGGCGAGGTCCTAATTTAATTAATTAAATTAAGGCCTCCAGCCAAGGCTTACAACTAAATTTAAAACCTAAGTGACAGCGCGCTAAGGGCTCCCCCTAGTGGGGAACGAACCTCGGCTTAGGGCGTCACTGGGGAGGACAACTACGGACTAGCTGGATCATAACAGCTACTGGCTCAGCGCGCGGGCTGGCTCGTCGAGCAAGGGTCGGGGAGGGCATGGACGGGGACGTCGCGACGGGCCTCGGCGGCGAGGACGGTATGACGGCGGTCTGTGTTTGTGTATTGTGCTGGTTTCCCTATTACTCTCTTGGTTTGATTCTTGGGTGATTTCGTCGTCAGGGAACGTGAGAGTATGCCGCGGACGGCGAATCGAGCTAATCTGGGAGGGAGTGTAACGGGAAGCCGATACTATCAGGGGGTTGGTGTGCTTTTCGGCAGAGTCGAAGTAGCGCTCCGAAACGTGTTTCATAAACTGCTTTATGGTAGGCAGTTTGAGGTCGAGGTGGAGATTCTCATTTCTAAGGTACCACGGGGATCCTGTGGCCCTGCGCATGAAACGGTTCTGGAGGGTTTGCATCCTATGGAGGCGGTAAGATTTGGCGTGTGCGAACACTACGCTGGCATAGGTCATGATGGGGCGGATGCACGCTGTATAGATGCGCAATTTGCACTTGAGAGGCAATTTGCTGCGTGAATTAAGAATGGGATGGAGGCGTCCGAGAACGAAGGCGGCGCGCGAACGCACCGTCCTTATGTGTTCACCGAACGTGAGATTCTTATCGAGGGTTACACCCAGGTATTTGGCCTTGTCACCCCATGGGATGGGGCGATTGAACATTTTGATCTGTTTGAGGGGTGGGGTGGAGCCGGTATTGCGAGTGCGTCTCGAGAAGAGAACGGCCTGGCTCTTATCGGGATTGACCTCGATTCTCAATTTGCGGAACCACTTGCCTAGGGCGGTGGCAGCAGATTGGAGGATGCGAGTTATGCAGTCGGGTTTGCGACCCGTGTAGTAAATAGCCGTATCGTCAGCGAATAGAGCCAACTGGGCCTTATTATTTTTGGGAATGTCGCTGGTGTAAAGCGTGAATAATAGGGGGGAGAGTACGGAGCCTTGTGGGACACCTGCTCGAATGGGGTGGGGGGAGGATAGTGCTCCCTCTATGCGATAGCGAAACGAGCGGTTCGACAAAAAGTCTCGAATGATGAGCACGAGACGATCGGGCACACCGAATTTGTACAGCTTATATATTAAGCCGTCGTGCCAGACTTTGTCGAATGCTTTCGCTACGTCGAAGAATAGTACGCCCGTCATCATATTGCGTTGGAAACCAACGCTGATATGCTCGACGATGCGGTGGACTTGTTGGACACAGGAGTGCTTGGTTCGAAAACCAAACTGCTCATCAGGAATGAGTCTCTTAGCCTCGGCAAAGGCTTTGAGTCGGTTATAGATTAGCCTCTCGTAAATCTTCCCAATAGCATTGAGAAGACTTATAGGGCGATAGCTGGAGGGCTCGGCTTTGGGTTTGCCGGGTTTGGGAATGCCAATGACTGTGGCAGTTTTCCATTCATCGGGAAAAATGTTATTGCTCATAGCGGCATTGAAGATGGCTGCTAGGAGCGCTATGAGCTGGGCTGGGAGGAGAAAATATTTTATTCTACTCTAAAGCTTGTATTATACATACTTAAAGGCTCCTTGGTAATGCAGGGTAACCGAGTGGCCGCATTATGCGACAGTAGCGCTCTCTGGGCCAAGTGGCTGCACTGAGGTACCACATATATATGAATTGTGCACAACCTGTATATAAAATAGCACCGGGGTTTAGTTTAAAGAGAAATAAAATTTAAAACAGGTTTTAATGGTCTTGCTATTTTGCATGATAAAGTTAGATAAACATTTTATTCATGTTGTTCCTTTCAGATGACGAATTAAGTAGGATAATGACGAAAAGTAAATTAGGAAACATATTTTGCTCACTCACAGTAAATTACATCACCGTGCCGGGAATAAAAAATGCCATTGATTTTCCTTGTAATTAAACTGTGTCATATTTTAATTTACAAAAAAAAAAAAAAATTAAGAACTAAAATTAACCATGCATTGCTATCATAACTTACATTTTTATAGCCCGTGGCTTCATAAATAACCTAATAAATCTTTTTAAAACCATCTCCGTAATTTATAATGCTTGCAGAAAATCGTTTTCACACAAAACTCCATAAACCCATATTAGTAGCCAGTCATCCACTTATACACGGCCTAAATGTCGCCCAATACCTGTACCTATATCGTTTCACATCCGAATCACTTAGTCACGTAAGATGAAAGCATATATCAAGCGGTATCAAAGGATCTACGGAGCCCTAATCAGGTGTATCGCTCACTAATGATCCGATCTCAGCGCTAATCCAGTTCCAGCCAGTCGGGGCAGGGCCACTTTTTCCCGTTAATCCCTTCATTAACGCTGCTTACAGTTTTCCAAACAAACTGTGTGACCAGGTATTCTACGTGGATGTTTTAGTGCAGGTAGTTAGGGCACGTCAGATTTAATTTTATAAATTCTGATATATGTATTTGCTAGTTGATTTTCGTGGTTTCAACCGTGTCCTGAAGGAATTATTTTGCGCACCCTAATAAAAAGTATCCTATGAGGTAATCCAGATTATAAACAATGTTTGTACAAAATTTCATTGAAACCCGTTGAGTAGTTTTTACGTGAAAGAGTAACAAACATACTTGCATTATATGGGAATGCAACGAATTTTGCAAACCATTTTCTTTCTGGGCTTGCGATATCCCGAATCCTACATTTATTAATCTTCATAGTAAAGTTTTTTATTCTTTTTCCTAAAAGATTTATTAATTCAGAAAGTATGAAGGGCGAATTGACTAATGTCAGATGTCATTATAATGCGAGGGGTGGTGCTAGCCCCGGTACTGGTGAGCGCGTACGGGTTAATAACCACAAAAATCTTTTTTACACGTAACGTTGTAAGGACTTATCTTAATACCTAACAAGTAACCTTAAAATAAATACGCATCTTGTTATTTTATCGATAATGAATAACATTTGATTCGTTTATAATGCGTGTGAAACCGCGGGAGATAACTAAACTTAATGCAATTATGTAGATATGTAGGTATTTGTGAGAGATTGAAATAACTGTTTCGAAATTCTAGTTTTCCCTAACTTGTATATAATGAATTAACTTCAGTTAACTCTAACCGCTTACACGCTGTTCATACTCTAGTAACTTTGTCCTTAGCGCATGATATATTATAACATGTATCTAGTTTTCCTTAAAATCTATACTTATGTAGGTACATCTAAATTTGATGTTCTTACCGGGATCCTTATGCTACGGGTTGAAGAACCGGGTTGAAGAGCCAATATACCAATCATGCTATGAGTCGTTCTGATAAGTAAATGCTGCTATGCTTGCCGCGGCCAGTCTATCGATGGGTGTCCATATTGTTGACTATCTAGTTGGTCTAGTAGTCGCAAACAGGACTGCTGTGAATGGGATTTCGCGTGTGATTCCTAGGTCTGACTGAAATCGCTTCGTGGGTTTAAAAAAATCTTAACAAAACAGCATAGACTTAGGTAGTTGGCGGTGTTACACCCGCTTCCGGGACGTTAAGCAGTCGTCCCCAATTGCTATTTGATGGCAGTCGTTGTTACAATATTACGTCAGAGGCCGCCAGGCGGATTTAAGAAAATTCTGACACTATGATTTATTCGGTTAGGAAACCTTCAGCCCACACGAAAAGAAGGAGATCATTCAGGTCGAAAGAACCCTAAAGCTTCAAAGACAGTATACAGTCGCCGACTTTAAAATAAACTTATAATAACATGAGTTGTGTATAGTCACACCTAAACCCTAAAGTCAAACCATTCCAATTGTGTCTATCTTTAGAAACAGGTTACCTAACTTAGTACCGAATAAAAAAATACAAATTAAATAAATATATTTAAATAAATGCACGTGAATTAATAAACGGTAATAAAAATACTCATTTTTAGGATTCCGTAGTCCGACAAGGAACCCTTATAGTTTCGCTCTGTCCGTCTGTCTGTCTGTCTGTCTGTCTGTCTGTCTGTCTGTCTGTCTGTCTGTCCGCGGCATAGCTCCGTGGTTTTTGTTATTAGAAAGCTAAAATTTGGTATGAATATGTATATTGATCACGCCGAGAAAGTGGTAAAATAAAATTTTGAAAAATATTTTTTTTTAGGGTAGCTCCCAAACATGTAAAGTAGGGATGAATTTTTTTTTTCTCGCGTACCCCTTCGTGTGGGGTATCGTTAGATAGGTCTTTCAAAAATATTATGGGTGTGTGAAGACCATTTTTCAGTTAAGCGAGCCATTTGCGAAATATCTAGATTTTAAGTGAAATTTTTTGTTCGATACGAGTTACCCCCCCCTCTAACTTTTGAATGGCTGTACCTAGAAATGTGAAAAAAATCACAGACGTAGTACATGTAATGAAATTATAAGGAAAACTATCACGGCTATGTAGGCTTAACCGGTTACAGAGCTATAGTCGAGTAACTAACTCCTACTACGGAACCCTACTGCGCGTGGCCCGACACGCACTTGGCCGGTTTTATTAATTCAAAAAGGAATGAAAATTGGATTAAGCCCTTCGATCGTCGGCCATTTTTAAAGTGAACTATAATATAACTTCCACTCCCTATATCCATTTCATTTCTAGCCAGCCTGGAAATAAACTGATATTTTATAGAATAAAATATCAGATTTAAGTGAACTGACGCTTAAAAATCCCTGCATTAACTAAATCCTGGTATTAGTACGCCCCTGTCAGTCCAGTGTTTTGCCAGCAAAGGGATCGGTAGAAAGCATAAAGAGTATTAACATTTTTATATATGTACATTACTTTATGTATCTTTTATTTCAACAGTCAACTTGTCAAGTATATTGACAGTATCTTTCTTTCGTTTTACTAACGTTTTTATTTGCCATGACATAACATTTCAGTTCTTCAGTAGAAACTACACGTTCAGGCTCTAATATTGTTAACTTTCTAAGAATATTCAAAGTCAACATTTTTAAATTAATGGCGCCTCAAAATAGAGTGTCATGAAAGATCAAATTAGTTACACGGTTCCAGGAAGTTTTAGGACTTAGATTTACTCATTGTGAGATAAAGTAGGCTGTTATGGTCTTGTGGAGGATGATCGATGCAAATAATTATGTCTACAAATTAATTCTTCCTCAAAATACTGGCTATCGCCATTTTAGAGCCTTGGCGATGAAAACAAAAAATGAAATGTTGGTCTGTCTAGGTTACAGCATAAGATTACTACTAAGCAACCATTAGACACAATTAATATTATTAGTAAGGGAAAATTATAATGCATATCAGCATTTTTTATACTTTACTTCACCGAAAAACATAAATATATAATCCTTTTTCTTAATTTGCAAAAGTTACGCTGCGGCGTGTTATTTCGGGTTAACTTAAATCCGAGATCACATATAATGTCAATTGCACATATCGCTCGATTTATCCACCGCCAATAATCCATCTATTACAAAAGCTTATTCAACCATTGGTTAAAGTTAATTCTGACAATCAAATCTATGAACGAGCGTCTCATTCCGGCCCGGTACGGTTTGCTAGCGTCCGGCATTCGGACGAGTACGGCTGTAATATTTTATAGATATTGGACCGCGTTTTCTGTCATTATCGTAAAAGTAGCGTCAGCAAGAAAACTATTCCCTCTCCTCTATTACTTTCATAATACTTAAGTGGATCCGATACTTGCGTAAAGGAAATTGAATCATTTATTGTAACGACATAATACTGCTTTATCAGATAGGTTTCGAATGAACATACCTATGATTGTTTACTACAAAAGATACGAGCTAACCCTTCCTCCAAGAGAATTGTATACGCTCCAATCATATCGATATCAATATGCCCAATCAATTTTGTGTGTACGATAAAAAAATATTTGCCAGAAAATAGCAATAGTTTTACCATGATTGAAAAAAAAAACGGGTTAAATGAATATATTTTTTTCGGTAATTTATTGAGGTGTATTTCACATAAATATATATGTCAGACGCACGTATTGTAGTAAAGAATAAACATAACTGCACAATTGTCGCTTGCAAACAATAAAACCGAAAATACACGAACAATGTTAAAATGGAATACAATTTTATTCGGCCAGTATTCAAAGACATAAATTGGCGGGTTAACCGAGCTCACGCGGCCTCACCCATGAAATCATAAAATCAGAACTACAAAGTGGGTGGAACGTCAGGCGTCATGCGGTATGCGTCACACATTAATCTATGTACAGGGTGCGCCACTTGCAACTGTCCGACAAAATCCGCATGCGGTGGCCGACAGAGTAAAGCCCACCGAAAGCTGCTTTGAGTTTGTCCCTGAACGGATTAAAAGCACAAAGTTTGTTGAATGCAATTTTAAAATGAAACTTTTGTAAGCAAGTGCATTCTATTATGTAACAACTTCATTTATTTTGTAAGCAGCCCGAGAGCAATATTGGAAAAAGGTTTTATTTTAGCTACATTATGGCAAGATAAAATATTGTTGGCTACTAATACGAAACATTTTCTCCTTTTCCTCTCGTCTACGTAAACGTTTATTACCGAAGTAATATCGGTATACCTTTACGAATCATGCACGGATACGTTAAATACATCGATTTCACATTTAGCAACAATAAAAACGTGCATCAGCAAGATGTCATCTCAAAATCAAAAAGCTTTTAATTTTCTTTTTATCGTGTTCGACAAAGTTTTTCCATTTACTCCAATTCTTGTATCGGCGACATTTCCGCGGGCAACTTTTTCATTTTCCCTACTCATGTTACTTTATACGAGTGCTCACTCCGCCCAAAAAGCCTCCTTTTGTGCGAAAAAAATATTGACAACAACTTTTCATTAAAAAGCAAAATGTTCACGCAGATTATATCGTTCATTTGCATCAACACCTCTCTTTGTCGAACGCTGATAACGTTATTGTTTAAAATAAATGGAATAAGTGAGTGAATTTGTATTCACTATGAATGTCCGCTTATCATTATTCTGTTGCATTGCGGTTGGCTTTTTGTATTTTAATCGTTCTGCTAAATTCGTTGAATATGTTTGCATTATTTTTCTCTCGATAAATGTACTCAAAAATAACTCACTTTATTTAATATTTTATATGAAACTATCCGACAGGCGTTGTACTATCCTAACTTTGCCGTTTTTATGAAAACGACTACATATACCGGGTGCAATAGTATTTTCAAACCGTCCAGGGTTCTCACACAAAATTTCATCCAAATTGGTCAAGTCCTTTGGAAGGAGTTAGGTGACAAACACACGTATAGAAGATTTATATATATAAAAATTACAATTATATCAACTTTCGTATTTTAACAAGAGCGGTGTATTATAGCGAGAAAGAAACTAAAGCAACTCAGAAGATTACAATAGAAAATGAAAATCAATACAATACATGTAAGTGGCTAAGTTTGAAGTCTTTATTTAAGTTCTGTCAGCGTCTTTTAAAATATTTATTTAATAAAATCACGGTGGAAGATAGCAATTCCCATTCTATGTGGGAGGAGTTTACATCAAGTTGTCTCCTGTGTGGAGTCGGGCATACTTGGGGGTAACTCATCACTTATTACGACCCCAACTATCCGGCGGAAAAATGATGTAGAGTCGGCAGAGGACTAGTTTCAGCTGATGTAATAGCTTAGTTCTTAACTTTGTAATTATACTGGGCTTTGAGTAAGTGATTGTATGGATACTTTTTTCGTTGTGTGTTGTTGTTGTATTGCTTTTTTAGTAGTGGATGTTTAATGTTTTTGGTCGATGAAGAACCTAAGCAAATTAACTAAGGATAAAAATTAAAGAAAACTAAAGTAAAAAATACTACTATTTTTAAACTAGAAAAATACAGTGTCCTTGAGCTAAACTTGACACGCACGAGACTAATGTTAATTACGTAATTTTTCTTAGTAGCTATGTCTTGCGCTCCGAGGGGACTACTAAACGCATCTGGATAAAAAGCCAATAACTGTCTCCAGTGTCCCATCTATCTCTGTGCTAAATTTCATCCAAATCGGTTAAGCAATTTTACTGTAAAAGCAAACAAGCAATTTCTATTTTGCATCTGTTATGTTAGGATAATATTAAATAAACAGAAATAAAATGTATACTCAATATATTCTTTTAATATATATAATACCGGACGTGTGTTTGTCACCCAAATCCTCCTAAACGGCTTGTCTTGTGTGGAAGAATTTTTGTGTGTATTTTTGAGTGGATCCCTAAACGGTTTGAAAATACAATTCAACCCGGTAGACCTGGTAGTTTTCATAAAAAGCCAAAGTTAGGACAGTACAACGTTTGTAGGGTCCGCTAGTATTATAGTTTAAGATTCAGGAGAAATCTTTGATTAAGCAAGGCAAGCGATATAAAGGCAACGTATATTTTATTTTTAAACTAACTTCGTAAACTATGAACCGTTTGCCAAAGTCTCTGCTTTAGTCTCGGCTCCTTTATCCCACTGCAAACATTTACATCAAAGTAAACATTCGTTTCTGACTGTACACGGGTGAATTCCTTTGGAAATAATGAAACTTGTACTTTACGAGTAATTCACTAGAAGTCAATGGTAAAACTGGACAAAGCTTTTGTTAAACTGTAAAGCTATTTGCCAAAATGTAGTATATTATTGGTCTAAAATGTTAGTGCATATAGATGTTTAATTACGAATAAGAAACAATAGTATTTCAGGGCCAAAATTAAGTATTTTTTAATGTTGTTATGTTATGGAATTATTGGTTAATTACCTACTATTTTGCGGACCGGAGTCTTATATGATTTATCCAGGTTGCTAAACACACATGTGTATCAAATGTCATCCTAATTCATTCAGTCGGTTTGGCGTGAAAGAGTAACATTCTCACAAAAAAAAAACTATCGCATTAATAGGATAATTATTGCAAGTAGGCATCGTATCGAGAACACGAAACGCATTGCACTAGATAATTTCTCAGCCACTACGTCGCTGTCAAATTCAATAGTGTTGACATTCACAGAACGTAAGAGACCTTTTCATCTTTCAGAAGCATTTACAGCTCAGAGTATCTTCAAAGGACCGGTTAGGTAAATTAGGCAAATGCTTCGAGTACTAAGTAAATTGGTTCCTTTTGAACGTAAGAACCGGGTTTTAGTCATTACTATTCATTGTAACTCTATGTCTGAGTACTTTTCTGTAGATTTCAGATTAGTATTTGTACTTTATAAATGGATACTTATTTCTATGCAAGCTGTGGTCCGCTTTATGTGAAGGAGTACAATGACACTACCTACGTTACATATTCCTGTCTGTTCCCCTAATAATTCTAGTCTTATATTTCGTTCTAGTGCAAATATTTCAAGCAAACATTCAGCATCGCCATAATAATGTGATAGTAGCTTTTGGAAACCTTAAGAGACTTTATGAGGTTTTTTCCTTTAGGAATATTTATATATTAATTAATTACTTCAACATAGGAAAAATATTGTATGAATCCTGAATTTCCGAGAAATGTTGTCGATAGCGATTGGAAGTCTTGGCCCTATCAGAAGAAAACAAATGCTACGTTGTGGTAAATTATAACTTTGATAATAAATCAAAGTATTATAATTATTTTTTAAAGACGTTGCCCCATACTAGGAGTTACTGCTGTATCGGGGGTGCGTTTACAAACATACATTACACATGCCCAAACACCCAGATCCGTAACGATTTTGGTTGTCCCGTGCGGGAATCGAACCCGCTACACGTAGCGCAGCAGCAAATTGCTCAGCCACAACGGCAAACGTGCCTTCAAATATTTTATAACATCTAAAAAACGATTTGACCGTTTATAAACAGGTCCCGCACGCAACAATTTGCACCTCCCACATGTGGCTTCAGTCAATATCAGCAAACTCTCTGCAACAACAAAGAGATCACGTACAAGATCACAATACACACGTCAACAAGCCGCAAAGCCTTACAGTTTCATAAATATCTCGCCACCTGCCGACATATAACCGCGGCCGTCATTTCATCAACTTTTAGCGCCGTGAATTCTCTATCCCACTTGGAAAACTTATCATTCAAGCGCACTCGAACTTCGTTTACTCTCGTAGGTATTTCTTCAAAGTTAGCACGTAGCGTTTTACACAAATGTGTACCTTAATGACATAGAAATAAAGTCTTTCTGGAAGGAATATGTAATGTGGTTATTGTGAATCTAAGACCTTTATAAGTGCATAAAGTTATTTTTATACGATTTGCTTGTTATCTGACTTGCGACGTAGTCTTGCTTTGCAGCTGTCGTTTATCTTTTTACTGATATTTTTTGTCTATATTCAGCAAGATTATATGAAGATACTTTTTATATTGTTTATTATTAAAAGTAATCAAAAAATTCATTTTGCAGGAAATGCGTATAATATGCATATTGCAGAGTTTATTCTGCAATATGTGTCAGTAACGCGTATTTCTATGTCATGTAAAGCCGCTGTTTTAATTATTTTAATCACGTTTCCTATCTCTGAATTACAACGCATGTTCGCGTGCCCTGGTCACTATTTGATGTACTAGGATTTGGCGTTATCTAAAATTGCTTCATTATAAATCCATTATGTGTGACATATTATTAATTATTGTGATAGCAGTAGTTGTTACAGTAAGGTAGAATTATAAAGGAATATTAGAATACTTATTCTAAAGTATAACTATTCTGATGTGTGCTACTTATGTGCTTAGGTTAGATCAGTTTCCTAAAAAGTTGACCTTTTTCGATTTTCCCTAAGGAGTATCATATTATTATCGTGTTAGTGACGTAATCGGGACGTTGGTTCACGTGCTTTCCTAAATTTAGAAGGTTCCTTAATGTCCATAATACCTTGATCATTGTGAACTGCCATGCTCAAATCTTGCAGGTCTAATTCATCAGTTAACTAAATCCTTCTTCTGGTTTAATTTTTAGTTTATTCGAAGACTTTATAGCAATTAATGATGAACACTCATAATAAAAAAAATATATTTAAATCAGAAAATGTCTTCATCCTAACCGATCAACTAAAGCACTCACTAATTTAAACTACCTTTCTAGTAAATCTAAATCCACGCTTCGTATTCCGATTCGAATCGCAAAGTTGGTAGCACGTTGTAATTCCGATGCACTTCCAAGATAACTTTCTAGATCGTGCGGGACCCAAACGACCTGACAAAGTTCCGCCACCTCGTCCTTCAGATTGTAACATTGTATTTAAGCGTTCAAGTATTCCGGCCATCTTTGAAATGAAAGGTATCCCGCTAGTGTCCCCTTAGCTTTAACGTTAGACATTTTGAGAAGAACGGGCTGTGCGTGCCTTAAATGCCTTTGTACTTCACTTTAATTAATTTGTGAATGTCCGTCGTCGATTGGGGACTTTTTCATATTTTCATGCTCCGTTGACGTTGAATAGCAGTACGGTACCATGAATTTGACATTTATATTTATATTGGTATTTATATACTTGGGTTTATGAGTCGGCTATTCTTTTGATGTTTTTCCAGGAATTGGTAGTTTCATCTGTGTGATATAGTGCTACGAGTATCTACCGTTTCCCTTCGACTACCGAGTTACTATTTCGCGGAACTCTTTGAATAGATCATTACGTCTCGTTAGTAATATTTCCTACGACGATTATGGTGAATAAACTTACGTATGTTGAAATTATTCTGAGCAATTATTAATATTATCTATGTTCACTTCATTCATAGATAAAATGATCTCTAATCAATCATAAATACATGAATCTCTATAAATGTTATTGGTAAACTTTGTATCTACTCAATGAGTCCGGTTTTTGTTAAAAAATCGTCTCCATTAATTTACTAGGAACCAATTAGAAAATTGATTACTTTTTGCTAGATTTTCCTTATAAATTTATAATTTCTAAGAATTATTCGGATTTTTGTAACTGATAAACTTCCATAACTTGTGTGTGGCTTCTGGAAATACTAATAAATAGAATATAATATAATTTTAGTTAATATATTATGATAAATAAGTATATCTGAAATTGATGGATTGAAAACTAAAAATATGGATTGAAACTGAATTTCAACTATCCAATTATACTTTCAATGAGATTATATTGAAAACAGACATTTCATAATAAGGATATAAATATGCTTATATCACGCAGTAATTGGAAATAATTATTTGTCCGTAATATTTACTGAAATGTTTAAAGTATTAAAATTAACTTTCTTCTTAATAAAAGACAACATCACCATAGTTAGGGGTACGTTAGTTATTACCTTATATTATAAATGCGAATGTAAGTTTGTTTGTTTCTTACGCTTTCACGGTAAACGACTGAACTGATCTAGATGGCATTGGGTATGGAGATAGATGGGACTCTAGAGACGGTTAAAGGCTACTACTTTTTACCCGGGTGCAGGCCGTAGTTCCCTTAGGACGCGGGTCAAACCGCGAGATACTGTTAGTTAGTTATATAATAAAGATTCACTCACATTTTGCCTTTACCAAAACCACTATGAATTATGTCCAATGAAATAATAATAATCAGTGATCACTATTGATGTGAATACTATTACTACGACATGTACTTGTCGATATAAATATAGTTAGGAAATTGTAAGATACTAATTAGGTACTGATGATAATTTTATCCTTTTGCTTCGTA
This sequence comes from Pyrrhia umbra, assembly GCA_963891755.1. NCBI lineage: Eukaryota > Metazoa > Arthropoda > Insecta > Lepidoptera > Noctuidae > Pyrrhia > Pyrrhia umbra. The sequence continues at coordinate 6,633,865 of OY982930.1, forward strand.
ATATTTTAAACAAGTCAAATCTTTGAAATAAGCTTGTATTATTGTTCTAAATACTGTTACCAAAATTCTAAGAACGTCTGCCGAGTGTGTCCAACAAAATGTCTAACAATACCGCTGCATAACCGAGCGCGAGAGATGCAAGACAAGCTTGACATCAGCTGAAAGGACTGACCCATATTAGCACTGAGATAAGTGGAAACAAGACATATTGAGATTTGAATTATAATGAAGTTAAATATAAATGTTGGCTTTATTATTATAACGCCTATATTAGAAACTAGCTTACGCTCACGCTCTCTAGTGGAGCGTACCTACTTGGGGATCAAAAATAGCCAATACTTTGGGGTATCAAAAATTTTACCTTTATAAAACTAATGACGTTATAAGACTAGGTTGATCTTGAGATAACTTATTTCTATAAGGAATATACACATTTTTGAAAAACATTTGACGTAAGCTATAATGGTACACATAGTGAAGTACCCAAGCAATGCCATTAATTTTTTTGAGGTATCTATATTAGCTTAGAGCTCTAATCTTATTGCATTAATCTTTTATAGATTTAGACTTTACTTATATACTATAACTTATCACAGTGCACTTCTCACACCATCATACTGGGATAGGATTACAATTCACACGACCGCCGCAACATCAGGATTAGGAACAATGACCTTAAGCGTTCCGAGTCACGGAAAGATCTTCTATATAAAAATACATCTGTGCATTGACTGCGACAATAGCTTATCCTTACAGATCCATCTATCCGCTACATTGTAATTAGCCACGTGCCCTACAATCTTCTAACAAAGCAATCGTGGTAAATAAAACTACAAGAGCAAGAAGTCTATTCAGAATCAGTGGCACTTGTAGTGCCGCCGATTGTTTCCCTCGCACATCGTACTCCATTGCTAAGTCGAGACGACTGCATAAGCCACAGCTGACAACTCAGTCGGTCCCTTTCCAATTTGCGTTCGAATAAATGGAAACGCTCGAATCGCATAAATGAAAACGGTGGAACAAATTGATTTCTCACTCAAACAGAACCGTGCACAGAACAACCTATTACACTTTCTATTTTCTGTTGTATTCTAAAAATATGTTTTGATTAATATGGGAGCGTCAATCAAAATTTATTAGTTGTTTTTTTTGGTAAATTATTATTGATGACATTTTTGGTGATTGGGTTTTTTTGCCAAAAATAATATTGTATTTTCAATCTAAGTTTTATTTATTGTACAAAATATGCCATCAATATAATGTTGGCGGAAGGTGGGTGTACTCTGAGATAAACATAACATACCTATGCCTAAATCATCAGGCAAAACAGGCGTTGAGTTATTAAGTGCTGTTGAATCTATTTTATTTACAATATATTACAAAATAAGAATAATACATTATACTTAAGAAATTAGGCATGAATATTATATTATATTCGCATCACTGTCAACGGGAGTAGTTCCCAAAAGGCTGGCTTTTTTGTGGATTGCTCCACGGTGGATTGCAATGCTATTTCTTTGACCAAAACTTATGTATTCGGTGCTTATAACTCCTAAACAAAAATATTGTAATCATCTAAGATTAAAATCATATTTCTGATATAAACTCTAAGCAGAGAAATGATATCATGCAAGTCTGATTTTTATATGAACAGACTTAATAATGATTATGTCGTCAAAATATGCAATATAGATCTCGAGCGTATCATAGACTAACTTTTTACTAACGGTCTGACTCGTAATTATTTGACTATTCAAAAGTGCCTGTAAATGGTCTAATTGATATAAATGTTTTGAATTTTAGACTTTTTGCCGTGAATTCTGAGCTTAGGTATCGATTTATGTAATGTTCGATTTTTCAATCAAACACGTCAGACAGAATATCTCGAATGGTTCATTAGAAAATGTCGCTCCCTATCCGTTCCCGGTCTAGCTGCCTAATACTGTCTGACGCGCAATCTGCCTTTTTTACGCTCCAACCAACACCATACTGCTGTATAAAAATACGCACCAGTATAGGGGTAACTGTATTAGGTTCTTTACATATGTATAATTGTTGAACATACTATTATATAATAATAGGTACATCGCAAAACTAGTTTCCCAAGGCCCCGCTGGCCTCACTCCGTTAAGGGACAGTAATTCCCTATTTACAAAACTTATATAACATCCGATAATTTTGGCAATAAATCAGACAACTTGTTAACTGAACTGCCACAAGAAAATACGTCCAAAATTTTCCCTCAATAGGTACATAATGTAAAAATAAGGGGTCCCTTTGTCGTTACGTGATCGTCAGGCAGGCATCACGCACGAGCCGACCGTGGCCAATGAAGCATTGACAAATGCCTAATTGAATTTTCAGCCACGACATTGTGTCCCTGTCAAAAAGATTTATAGCTATACATTCTATGCTTCTATTTCCCGGCAAAAAAAACAAATATACAAAAGGAAAATGTACTAAAAGGTCAAAATGGACAGGTTTTAAGACCCGCTCAATAGATGTCGTAAATACTTGAGGCCTGAGCTCGTTTATCGAAGTCTAGTATGATTGCTAGGTATTTTTTTGTCGTTTCTCTACTAAATGGACTATCCTGGATGAATGATCGTCGAAGTAATGGCCGGAGTGTGATCGTAAAATGGAACATGATATAAGCAAGTGTAGATTTAAAAAATATTGATAAACTAGACATGAGACTAGTAAGATGAGTGAGTTGATGAATTGTATGAATCGTAATTGATATCTAAGTTTGAATAAACTTTCATACCATTGACTTCATAAACTTTGGCTTGCTAGGTGAAGGATGATGATACCATAGATGATTATACCAGCAATGATTATAGTGAAAACAATTTCGAACACATTACTACTTTATCATATGTTTACGTACTATATAGCTCAATATATCATGTACGCTGAGCATTCACTACAATAATACGAGTAATTTCGCTGCACGTTATACGAAGATTTATGTGAACAGGAACAAATAATGTGCGCGGAGCACACGAATTAATTCCCCGTAAACGGATTCACGCTTACATTCTCTCAATACTTTTTTATTATAAATCTCAAATCTCATATTTTTTACGCCGACGGCGTTATACTTTGGGATTAATATTGGAGATAATCTTATACGTTATGATTGATCGTTTTATACTATTAGATACAGCTATCTGAACATATGTATTAGTAAATAGGAGAATGAAAATAGGCTAATGTTGATTAATAACGAAATATTTAATTATTTATCTATCCAGTATTTTTCTATACTAGATCCGAATTCAATTTTAGTTAAGCCTGAATTATGGTATTTAACAAGGAGAGATTGCCTATCTGTCTATCCTCCTCGGCCCAGTTACCCGGTATCACGGCACCCGGCATAACACGTCACAGTATAGTTGTTTGACTTCAGGTTATTATAGTTGTTTGATTTTCGAGTTTTTAATGGACCGTAAATACTATTAAAAGCTTGACGAAGTTTTATTATAATTGCGAAAGTAACTCAGTATGTTTGTCTATGCAGACTAAGGGCCAAGTTCACCAACAGATGGTTACGTAATCGGCCCGTTAAGCAAAACCGTTCTTTGACTAGGAAGCTGGAATTTTCGTGGTAGCCACTTCTAGTTCAACCCTGGTTTGGTAATCGACTGTTTCAGGAATAAAAATCTCAAATAATACGTCACCCATCAAAAGTTAGAAGTTTGAATTTATGGTAAACAGCTGTTTTAAGTTAATCGGACCGTTATCTTGTCGGTGAACTTGGGCCTAAGTCGCGGCTAAAAGCTAATTAACCATAAATCGAACATCTTAAGTTCCTAAAAAAGAATTTAACGCCTAAATAAACACGCCACCCGCCAATGAGCATGTTCGCTTTCTTTCCAAATTTCCGAAACGTAGACAAAAACGAATCGACAAAATGTTCACTGATGTATAAAGCCACATTATTACTTGTCAATTCAAGTAACGAGATTCCGCTTACTGCCAATGTAGAGAACAATTCAAGGCTGACCCGAATTTCTGAATGAGGAAAGCCTAGTCTCTCGAAAGCCTGAGGAGGCTTCACTTAATTGAAAGAGATCGCCCACACTACTTGACGTGGATGGTGAACAAACTGTGTGATGCCTCTTGCTATTTTGGTGTAGGATGTGTGTTTTAGGCTTTAAAAGGCCAGTGGTTTTAAGTAAATTATTGATAAATCTACTTTAGGCTTAAAATAAAACAACTTTTAGTTTGTTTGGTTCAATGAACATAAACCACCGAACTAATTTAAATCAATGTAAATATTCAATTCTAAAAATAATAATTGTTATTATAATTGATGAATATTCATGATGTATCTGAAAATAAATGGTTCAGTTGATTTACAGCAGACATCAAGACGTATCATCGTATATATTCTAATTATTTTATACTACGAGCTAAGTTTCAAGTTTATTTATTTAGAACTAGCTTAAAAATACATGACAATGAAACCAGCAGAGAAGGCAACGTATAACAAGTACATTTTAAATTAAATTCACATAAAAGCTACTCAAGTTTAAGTCGAAATTAACGAAGCTATTTAGTTATCATTCAACTATAACATCTTATTTATTATTATTATTTTTTTAGGTGCCTAATCTTTTTATTTAATGTTCATAATAATATATTAATTTATTTAAACTACTTAAAACTACTGAAGACTAAAGACTACTACTACGACATACATATATGCAAAAACAAAAATTATAAAATACAAAAAAAAAAAACACCCAAAGGAACAGCTCAAGGTTAAGCGTCAAAATAACAATAACAATTTATTTCAACTTTTAAGTACACTGCTTGATGTTTTATTTTTATTTGAATTTAAATTGATGCTGAACTTATGAATGTTAGGTTCAAGCCCAACCAAGCCAAGCAGCCGAGTGTTCTATAAAATGTGGACAAAAATATGAAATCCTCACATAAGGAATTTTAAACGTAAGTGATTTTTAAACAAATAATAATAATAATAATATAATATGGCAACACCAACACCAACGTCAACATATTTTTTTCCATCTCAAAAAATTAAATATTAAATTAAATTCAAATACCAGTTTTTACGCTTATCCAAACCATTTATAATATAAATAATACCAATAAATAAACGGAATAATAATAAAAATAACGCTACAAAATCATGAAAAAGAAAAGAAGAAAAAGTGTAAAACTGACAAATGTCACTCTGATTGTAAAATACTAAGAAAAATTATCATGGAATGAAATAATGTTGACAAGAAACAAAGCCGCAAGCTGTCGCGCACGCCCACCACCCCCGGAGTCGTCGCTCAGCTCCGCCTCGCCGCCGCCGGACCCCGGATCACCCGTGACACCGGCGACTGCAGTTGCGTCGAGCTCGAGCGACGAGTATTTTTCCCCGCCGACGTCGCCAACACCTGTGCGTCGGCAGGGGAGAGGCCGGCCACCGAGAAGTTTGGGATCCAGGGGCCAACCGGCCCTGAGCAGGGTCCCCGCTGTCGGTGGTTGTGTGCAGCGCATGAAATGGACTCAGAATATGAATGAGAATGTCATGCGCGCATATTACGGGTCTACAGAGGGGGGAGCTAACCTCACTGCGTACCGTGAAAGGATGCTGTCTTTGTTTCAGGTACTTGAACCAGCAGTCAACGTCTCGGCCCAACGACTTTCGGATCAGGTGCGCGTTATCCAACGCAATCACAGATTGGACGACGCCGCACTTGATAGGCTGCGCTCAGAGGTGCTGAACAACCTTATGGTATCGACCTCATCACAGACCGCGGCTCCACCGTCTGTTACGGTCGGAGTCCCGCCGCGGTCCAATCACGGTGATGAAGATGAGGACGATAGGGTTGTAACAGTAAGTAGTCAGTGCAACGACCAACTGGGGAGTGCCCTGGAAGATGCGATCCGGGAATTTAGGTTCACTCCTGTCGAATTTAGACCACGTCTACTACGCTTGCCTATGCACAAGCGGAATAGGGCGCTGGTGTGTACTTTGGATTCGCTGTTGGATAAATACTTTGAAAACAGCGAAGACCTCTTCGATACACACTCAATCATGTATTGCGCGGCTGTGGCGGCATGCCGTGTGGCGAATGTCAAATTTTCTGACAGTGATAGAGCCACACGACCAAAACCAGCCATCCCAGCTTGGCAATGCAGGATTGAGCGTCGTGTCGAGGGGGCCAGGGTACTCATCGGCAAACTATTATGCTTCAGGGAGGGTAATACCCGACCAAGGGTGATGCGCTTTGTGAGACGGGCATTCACGGGGACTGGAATTAGTCCTCGTGAGTATATGTCACATGTCACAGAGCGCATCGACTTCCTGAAGCAAAAAGTTTGTGCATGGGCAAGCCGTATTCGTCGGTATAAACGACGGGTGGAACGTTATACCCAGAATCGCATGTTCCAGAGCGACCAAAGGTGGGTATACAGAGCTTGGGAGCGACCTGAACATACTGTGGCTGACGTGTGCCGCCCAGATGACGACGCCACTAGTATGTTTTGGCGCGACATCTGGTCGGCACCCGTCGGCCACACTGAAGGTGACTGGATGCGTGATGTTGAACGAGAGTGTGAATTTATAACAGAAATGGAGGAGGTTAGCATCACCTCCTCCGATGTAGCCAGTGCAGTCCGTCCACTGCCAAATTGGAAGTCACCAGGACCGGACGGACTGCACAATTTCTGGCTTAAATGGCTACAAAGTTCACACCCTCGTTTAGCATCGCAATTCCAGTCAGCTTTAGAAGCCGGGTCGCTACCACAGTTCCTAACTACAGGAGTTACCCACCTGCTCCATAAATCAGGTAGTGCCGCGGAACCTAAGAATTATAGACCGATCACTTGTTTACCGACGGTCTATAAACTTCTTACATCTATTTTGAGAGCTAAAATAAATTCACATATTGACAAACACTCTATCATGTCAGTCTCTCAAAATGGATGTAGGAATGGGTCCCGTGGCACTAAGGAGCTGCTCCTCATCGATATGGTCATAAGCCAGCAGGTTCGTCGATCCCGAAAGAATCTGTCGACATGTTGGATAGATTACAAGAAGGCCTACGACTCGGTCCCTCATACATGGCTCATGAGGGTGCTGGAGCTGTATAAAATAAATACAACTCTACGCACCTTCCTTGCGTCATGTATGGGGCAGTGGAGGACGGTACTTCGCTATCCAGGATGTCGAACGATTCAAGGGAACGACGAGTCTATTAAAATTAAGCGGGGAATATTCCAGGGTGACAGTTTGAGTCCACTTTGGTTTTGTTTAGCCTTGAACCCTCTCAGCACTCTACTAGAGGGTTCGAGGCTGGGCTATCCTTTGCGGAGAGGCGGCCGGGTTATATCCCACTTGCTTTATATGGATGATTCGAAACTATTTGCCCCTACTAAACTGCAACTGATGAAGCTACTAAAGGTAACTGAAACTTTTAGTAGCTCCATCAGGATGGAGTTTGGTGTGGATAAATGTGCAGTTATGCATGTAAAGCGAGGAGGGATTGTAGAATCTGAGGGACTACAACTTTCAGATTCTATAAACCTTAGATCACTTTCCGCAACTGATACTTACAAATACCTGGGTATGTCGGAGGGGTTAGGCATCAACGCGGCTGACGTGAAACAATCGTTACGGGAACGGTTCTTTGGTCGCCTGAATAAGGTTCTGAAAAGTTCCTTATCAGGTGGCAATAAGGTCCGCGCCTTTAACGGTTGGGTCATGCCAGTTCTGATGTACTCCTTTGGCATACTCAAGTGGACTCAGTCTGAACTTGACGCCCTGGACAGAAGAGTTCGGTCACTGTTGACTGCAAATCGGATGCATCACCCACGATCATCGGTGATGAGATTGTACATCCCACGGAAATGCGGGGGTCGTGGCTATTTAAATGCTAAGACCCTTCATAACCGTGAGGTGTGCAATCTCAGGGAATATTTTCTTAAAACCGACGTGGGTATGCATCAGGATGTAGTCGCAGTGGACAAGGGACTCACCCCGCTGTCGCTGGCTAAAGAGAATTGGCGCAAACCTGTGGTACTTACCACCAATGACCGCAAGGAGGTATGGCAAGGCAAGGAGCTACACGGACGCTTTTTCCGGGCTCTTCATGGGCCCGATGTAGACTTTATGGCGTCCGTATCTTGGCTACGTTTCGGCGACCTGTTCGGGGAAACCGAAGGGTTTGTCTGCGCAATTATGGACGAAGTTATGTTGACGAACAACTACCGGAGATATATCATGAAGGACGGGACGATTGACATATGTCGGGCATGTCATCGTCCAGGTGAGTCTATCAGACATATTATCTCTGGCTGTTCTCGTTTGGCTAACGGTGAATACTTGCACAGGCATAACCAAGTGGCCAAGATCATCCACCAGCAGCTTGCTTTGCAGTACAAACTTGTGGATCTTGAGGTACCATACTACAAGTATGCGCCCGACCCAGTTCTCGAAAATGACCATATCACGTTGTACTGGGATCGGTCTATCATCACTGACAGGACTATTGTAGCCAATAAACCTGACATAGTGGTGATAGACCGATTAGCGCGCCGCACAATGATCATCGATGTCACCATTCCCCATGACGAGAATCTCGTGAAAGCCGAGAAAGAAAAACAAATAAAGTATCTCGACTTGGCGCACGAGGTTGTCGACATGTGGAATGTGGACTCGGCAGTCATTGTGCCGATAGTCGTGACGGCCAATGGCCTGATGGCCAAGAGCCTCGATCAACATCTCAGGAGGCTCTCGTTAGGCGGCTGGGTCAAGGGCCTGATTCAGAAGGCAGTGCTCCTGGATACTGCACGTATTGTGAGGAGGTTCCTGTCTCTGGAGCCCTAACCACCGGTAGCTTGGACCCTGTTCCCGATATCGGTGGATCCCTGTTTTTTATATTTTTAAATGTTTTTTTATATTATTTTTATAATGAATATTTAAAAATGAAAAAAATATGTGTAAAAAATGAATAAACGGAATAATAATAATAAATGTTTATTTCAATAACTTACAGGTTAATAACATCATTTCTTATGGAATAACCTTTTAAGTAAGAGATATACTTGTGTTAGGAGATTCCGCTCTTCCACTATACACAAGATAAGTTATTGAGTAGACATCCCGTTACAAAAGCATAAATACTAATAGTTAAGATTATACAAATCAAAGTAAATCAAATAAAAGACTAAATATAAAAGAAAACACCAAGACATGAGGTAAATATGCGCTGTTGTGTATGTGTGTGTGTGTTTGTGTGTGTGTGTGGAGTGAGTGTATGTGTATTTGATGACAGTGACTAAGATGTAGTCTCTAAAGATAATTTTAGAAGTAAGCATCTATAAACTTATAGTTTGTACTATATTCTCAATCTCATCATAAGTTTTGCCTTTAAGCCATTCAATCACAGATTTTTTGCAGTCTCGATATGAAAGTGAGTAAATATTTAATTCTTTATTTATAAAATTATATAAATGAGAGGATTGCCTAGCATATTGTCTCTTGGCAAATGTAGATTTAACAGGAACACTAGGGATCGTGTATTTCCTTCTCCCTTGTTGGTGTGAGGGTATGAAAGTGAGTGATGCGTGTTTCTTCAGTACAATTTGAAGGACATAAAGTTTCCGAACCGTTAGAGTGTCAGAAGTTAAGTAAAGACTTTCAGTCGGAAACCTAAAGGGCTTAAATAACATAACTTTTAGCAGAGATCTCTGAGATCTCTCTAATTCTAGGTATTTGGTTTTTGTTGCCCCTCCCCAGACTGGTAAACAATATGCTAGTACTGACTGAGCCAGAGATGTGTAGATTTGAAATAGAAGATTTTTAGTAGTTACGTAACGCAGTGTTTTAAATGTCCAGATAAGTTTCCTTATTCTTTTCATTATTAATTCAATATGAAAGTGCCAAGTCAAACGTTGGTCGATCAAGATCCCTAGATATTTAGTATATTGAACTTTATCAATTTCTATGCAGGAACAAACTAAGTTAGGGCTTAATGAGGTTTGGCAATTATGAATTTTGATTTTGAAGTCAGCTGGAGGTTGGGAACAGCTATACTTTGAGAAGCAAATGAAGGTGGTTTTAGAAATATTTAGGGTCAGTAGGTTGCAGTCGAGCCAGGATGCGATCCTGGACAGCCCAGTCTCAGCCGATTTCTGAACTTTGCTCCAAGTTGTATCGCTAAAGACTATGGCGGTATCATCCGCATAGGAGTAAATGTGACCCCCTTCAATGTTCATGTTACAAAGGTTGTTTATATAAACTAGGAACAAAGTGGGACCGAGGACGCTCCCCTGACCGACGCCATAAGTAGTTTCCTCTTCTAAGCTTACAGTGTCACCTATTTTAACTTTTTGTTTGCGGCCACAGAGATAGTTCTTGAACAAAGCAAGTGGCGAACCTCTTATGCCGTATCTCTCTAACCTGTCCAGAAGAGTGGAGACAGAGACAGTGTCGAATGCTTTTTTAAGATCAAGGAAGACGGCCAGGCACCTATCTCCGCTATCCACTTTACTGGTTACAGTAGAGACAAGAGCCAAGGTTGCATCTTCCGTTGACATTCCTTGCCGGAAGCCAAACTGATTGGATGACAGTAATTTGTTTTTATTTAAATAGCTTATTAAGCGAGAGTTTATTAATCTTTCTAAAATTTTGGAAATGGAAGGTAAAACTGATATGGGTCTATAGTTCGATAAGTCTGTCTTGTCTCCACTCTTATGCACTGGTGTGATTAAGGCCAGCTTCAAAGCAGTTGGGAATATTGCGAGATCAAAACATAAGTTCGCCAAATGAGCAATAAGGGGAACGATTATTCCGTTAGCAGCTTTTAGGAAGCTAATCGGAATGCCATCCCAACCTGGGGCGCTATCAGTCTTCAGAGTCATTAGTGTGTTATAAACCTCTTTATGATCAGTTGGCAGAATTACGAATGAAGACGAAGGGTCATTGTCATTTTCGATAGGGTGAAAGGCGTGTACCCTGTAAGAGTTTGAAATGATTTCACTGGCGAGAATATTACCTACGTTAGAGAAATATTCATTAACTGCATTAGCTGACTCCTGTGCAGTCGGTTTGAGTTGTAACAGCTCTGTGTTCGGTGTTTTTTTAGGTTTACGTTGTGTTATAGTGTTTATTGTGTCCCATAGTTTTTTAGGATTATTTTGTACTTTGGCTATAAGGTTTCTGTCGTATATTCGCTTTTGTTTTTTGATAATAAAGTTACAATAATTACGGTATCTTTTGTATGTGATCCTTAATATTTCGTTGTACCGGTCTACCTTAAGTCTTTTTTGCATGTTATTTCTATTCCGAATGCATCGAAGTAAGCCAACAGTCATCCACGGTTTAAGGAGTCTATATTTCACAGGAGTTATCTTAGTTAAAGTACTGGATATAAGACTCGTTTGTAAGATATTTATTAGTCGATCGGTTAGAATGTTAGGATCATCTAGGTCTAAAAGATTTTGAAGGTTACTTCCTTTTAAATATTCAAGTGCTTTTTCTATATTTACTGATTTTTTTATGAAATTACTTTTGCTTTTATAAATCTGGTTTGAATTTTTTACGAAAGTCATGTAATGATCTGATATAGTAGTATTTATAATAGCTATCATTGCAATGATGTTAACTGAATTTAATCGTAGGATAAAGTGATCGAGGCAGCTTTTGCCTCTTGTAGGTAATGTATGGCCAGGTAGCAGTCCGTGCATTGCCAGCATATTTAAATAACTCAACCTTTTTGTACGATCGATAGATTGTTCGTCAGGATTACAAATTAGGTTGATATTAATATCTCCAGTTATTATTATGTTTTTACTAGGTGTAATAGTAGCAATGTGTTGATTAAGTGAGTAAATAAAATCGTCGGTATTTGACGTAGAGGGTGACCGGTAATAGCCAAAATAATAAGATTGGGGTTAATGTTTATTTGTAGGCAGGATGCTTGTGAAAGTATCACCTCATGTACTATGGCTTTATATGCATTTTTGATGTAGACAACAACTCCATCTGCTTTATTTAGGTGGTTAGTCGTTTGATAGGATGCATAGTTATTTATGTCTGGTATACGTTTGTTAGGGTTTAATCTGCACTCGCTTAATATTATTATATCAATTAAAATTTTTAGGTTTAATAGGTTTAGTTGAAGGTCATTGAAATTGGAATAAATACTTCTTATATTTTGAGACACGATTGTGATATCTGTTGATTTTACTTTCATTAAATTAGTTAATTCTTCTGGGGAACATTCATAAGCTTGAGCAATCTCTGTATTATCAATTGTATATAAAGTTTGTAGGGTGTTATCCATACTTCGGTTTGTTGTAAAAACAGCTGCACGTCACTGTATTAACATTGGGTGTGTGAATGATATGAATATAGTGTGTGTATAGCGTGTATCGTGTGTATATAGCGTGGAGTGGGAACTTAGTTATATCGATACTTTTCCCACACATTAACGATAAAATTTTAAGTGTCTTAAATATGTGTGCAAGATGTGAGAATAAGCGCGTAAGTTTTACACATATGAAAATGATTATATAAAACAAGTTATAAAAAAATATTTTACAGCAATTTAGGGTTGTTAGTGAAAAATAAACATACCATAAATAAACATTGAAACGCAAACATCGCAGATAGGTAATATTATCTAGTCATTTTAGCTGCATGAGATTGTGAATCTGTGACTCGCTTTTGATTATTATAGTGGGTGAATTTTCCTCTTTCTTGACAAAAACTTTACCATAGGCGGTCCAGCAAAACTTGTACTTTCTAGTTTTTGCTAAATCTCTCGCTAGAAAGTATAATCTAGATCCCATCGTGGTGAGTTGCTCTGAGACAAAAATTGGAGTATCTTCTTCCGATTTAAAACCTAAATGTTTTGCGCATATTTTTCCTTTATTTTTCTTATTAAATTCTTTCGTCTTCTTTAAGAATTCAGTTTTAAGTAGTGTTGATCCTAGTTCAATTATAATTGTACTGTTTTTTGTGTTCGACCGGTTATTCTGTACCCGATATATATCTGTGATATCTTTTGTTTCAATATTACATTCAACGGAATTCGATAAATTAGTAACTAATTTTACTAAGTCGTCCGTACTTTCCTTTGCCACTTTAGGGACATTCTTTATTTCTAGGTTAGCCTTACGGCTTACTCTTTGGAGGTCCTCGATTTTGTTTTCCAGTATTACTATGTATTCGTTATCTTTTTTACATTGACTTTCTAGCAGTTCAATCTTTTTTTTGAGATCGTCATTTTGCGCTGATAAAGCGGCCATTGCATGTTCAATATTAAAATTGGTGTCTTTTATTTCCATCAAAGTCGGGTAAATTTTTTTGATTTCCTCGTGTTGAGCTGTCATCATAGTTGCTATCATGTTCTTCATTTCCTCCTTAAAGGCATTAAATTCAGTATTGTCAAGTTCAAGGCCTCTCGGTCTCTTGGCACGTTGGAACACGAAGTTGGGAGGAGGAGTACGTTGTTCCGTCTGTTCAGAGATATTAGATTCGGAAAGAGATTTATTAAATAACTCTTGCATATTGAGTACTAGGATATTATGGATACTTAGAAGTTCTCGGTTATAACACAGTTGGATTTATGTGGTTGATCAGTAAAGGACAATTTATTTTATCTGTAGCTTAGATTGTCGTTACGAGTACTAGGAGACAATAAATGGTTCCGAAGGTAGTTCTCCCTAGTGTTGTTTACGCTTATAGGTGCATGTAGGTGGTTTTGTTTCCAGTCCAAATCACTAGCAGTAAACAAAGAGGTGGGGCTAACATCAGGTTGTACTAGCTGTCCAGGTAAACAATATATATGCACATGAAATACACTTATACTCAGGAATTTTGTTCATTCAATAGCTATTGATAGATACCAGGAGATAATAACTCAAAGTAAGTGCTCTGTCTGTACGTAGGGTTCACACATCCGCTGTAGTAGTAATCATAGATGCACACATAGATAATGTGCATGCACTCTTTCTAATGTGTCAGGTAGTGGGCGGGGTTAGTTGACTAATGACGAGTAAGTGGGTGGGGTCAGCGACCTCTCTCTCTAGCAAGGGGATGATGCGCTTGCGCTCATTCACATCATTCTTATAAAGGAGTAAATTATACCTTAGTAGCGTTGAGTGGGTTGACGGTACCAGGGTATTATAATTCGCTGTGAGGTAGCCGTTGTTTCTCCGACCGCTCGATCCAATCTCCTCAGTATTGATGCACTCCTATTTTTCCGTGTAATTTTAACTAGTTTTAAATGTAATTTAATATTCTTGGCGCAGCTAAATACGGGTATTGGGTACGTCTACACCTTGAGGCGGTCCGGGGGGAAGAGGCAAATAATTATTAAGAATCAATTTGACTTTATATCATAGTTTTCATATCAGGAAAAATCTAAATTCTACGCTTTTTCAATATTTTATTTTATTAAAATTTATCCAATTTGCGGTCATCCAGTTTTATCAGTTTAGAAACTTTTTGGCTTTGAGCCAACTCAGTTTCTTTTACATATTTATATAACCTATGTTAGTTGTATGTACTAAAACTTAGAATTTTAGGGTTGAACTTTGGAGTATTGTATTTAATAAAGACTTCTTTCTTCTTCTTTTTTTTACATTTGTGTTCTTTTTATTTTAATTTTGTTTTTTAATTTTAACAGCTGTCACATTAAATGGTAATCATAAGAATAAGTCATTTTTGTATCATAACCCTTCAATTCCCTTTGAATAGACTAAGATGCGTCACAAAAATTTAAGTGTCTCATACATATTTACGATTCCATCGGATCACATTACATACCTCAATATTTTCTTGTTCCAATATTATTTTATCAGAGGGGGCGCTTCCGAGAGACGCTTATTCTTCAAAGCCTGTTTCGAGAGCTGGTCGTAAAGTTTACGAGCGTGAATGACAGTGCCCGGGTCAAACGGTCCGGGCCGCTGTACCAAACGGGAATTCCGTTTATAACACTATTCTGTGCTAAGATAAGGTGGCTCCCGTAAGCCTTACTATGGCCTCGTCTCTAAGGTGCACACGTTAAGTTCGGTTATAGCGTGCAGATGACACATAAATCTTCGGGAGATATTGGACGTACTACCAAGCAAATGGAATTGCTATTATGAAGAGATGGAACTCATTTGCCTGGCTGGTCTTGTTCCTATGGCTACCCTTATGCGTCAGTTTCTGTCGGTATAGGTATTACAAAATGAAGTAAGAATTTGTTACACAGACACAGACCGAAATAATAATGATTATAAAAAGTATGAGTACGTAGGTACCCATAGTAAACCTAGGTATTGAATTTGGAACAATACCTTTATCTATATTGTGTATTTTGTTATATGTATTGCATGAAGTCTGAATATTCACAAAAACAATGAATTTATTTCACTTCAAAATATGCATTTTTTTTTCTATTTTAACACCTCACTTGCAAATACACAACAGCTTTTTTTAATCAAATTCATCTATTCAGTTGTATTTTGCCTTTCACGGTTACAAATTAGTTTTTGCCGGGTACATTAGGCAAATGACCGCTATCTTGTTCACGCAATCTGCTTCTAATGATGCGTTAAGATGGGACTAAAACAACTCAATGAATTGATGCAGTTTGGAACGAAGCTTCCTTTCGACAAACATGATGATTATTATGCTGTCTATGTAATATCTGTGGATATTCTCAATTTTATATTATCTGTGGTAATAATAATGTCTGCTGTCACTGGGGTGGACTCGCCCCTTTCCCTGTCTACGAGATTACGAGAACGCACGTTGTAACCTAGGTGTAAGAATATTGAAATATAATATACGTGTCTCCAACATATGTTGTTTTACTGAATACTACAGTCTACTGTCCATCAAAACATTAATTCCCATTAAGAGTTTTTTAGCCGATTCTTTTATAGGAACAATCTAAAAACATTATACAGTGTGTAGCATTATATACGAGGACAATACTCTACTAAAACTTTCCGCATAAATGTTTTCCCAAAATCACGTCTCAATAATAAGAATGACTTAACGACCTCTAATCGCCGATAGAATACTAACATTCATATTCCCAGCTCATTCATCCGCGCACTGAGTACAGCTTGTTGAAACACTGTTGATGGGAAAAGTTTGGTTATTGTACTTATTGTGAGCTTTCTGTTACGTGTGTGCGAATCTGAACACCTGCCGGGAGATTTGCTGAAGTTGCCGTGTGTGTTTTACTAATAAATTCTTTTGGTGAAACATGGATGTGTTTACATAGTGATTAATATTAAATGTTTTGGTTATCTATGTAAATTTTAGGCCTATTGGCTCCCGGTGTTGTGATATATTTTTGTTACGGTGTATATTTAAAAACTTTAGTGTTCACAAAAAGGTCGAAATTTGACCTTGAAAACATTTTGTTTTATTGCAAAACTAAATTATTTTATAACCGGTAGGATCTCATAGGATATTTGTTTTTGCGGTATATAATAGAAAAAGGTAACTCAACTAAACTTTAATTGGGCCACATAATAATCAAACCGTATTGCCTGTTAAGCCTTCATGGCACGAGGATTTAAATTTTTGAGTACTATAAACAACCCCTAATGGATTACAGTAGTTGCAGATCCGATAATCCTTTCACGTGGGCCGGGTGATACCTACAAAACTTTGTATCTGACATGTAGGTAACAAATCGATTTTGGTGGCATTTTATGCCCGAGCGATTTAGTCGTGCGACATGTTAGTCGTTTTAAGACAAGTCGATTTTAAGTAAAACGCATTGAATTCGTAAAAAAATATTTGATTTTTGAAAAAATTATTTCATGTTTTTGTTAATTAAAAAGTAAAAATTTCAACTGTCCACCTAGTCTTTTTTGAGTCAGCTTTCAATGTATGCTATACAGATGATACTAAATACCAATATTTTAAAATGAAACATCTGGTCACTGCGAACTCCCTATATGAGCTCCATCAACAATTATACAAATTCATATTTTTCCATTGAACTTGTCGGGATAGTAATATTTCTGAGTGTTCCATAAAAGCTTCTATTTCAGAGTTTTTAATTAGCTTTTATTCAACGTTCTAATGTAGGTATGATTTTAATGGTTTGCAATAATATTCATATCGCATTATGATCCGGTAAGACAATAGTCAAATCGCTCTACAGTAGAACGTACAAACAATAGTAAAATGTCCACTAAGGCTCAAGTCCATCGACAAGGTAACAGTCCGATCAACTCAAAATAGCTGTTTACCATGAATACAAACACCTGTCTTACGACGGATACCTTATTATTTGGGTTTTTTATTCCTAAAACGGTCGATTACCAATCCGGACAAGAAGTGGATAAGGCGAAAATTCCCGCTTCGTGGTTTAAAAACGTTTTTATTTAACGGGTCGATTTAGTTAACCATTTATCGGTGAACTTGGCCCTAAGAAATTTAAGTTCCCCCATACAGACACTTCCTACAAACCAGTCGTAACTAATAGTCTACAGGGAAATATGTTAGAGACGTATCACAAATTTATTTCTCCTCTCTTGTAATAGTTTTCCGCCCCTTCCTCTTATCTCCCCTTTGTCCTGCGTTAAGTCGTACGTGTAACCGAACTACTTAGTCGTCACTGGTACTACCTACCCCTGATGCAATGGATTTAAATTATTATGACTGTAAAAGGTAGATAAAAAGACTTGACACTAGCAACATTGACTCTTATTAGAAGCCGCTGATTGCCACAATCAAAAAAGAAGAAGAAAGGTAGATAATATTTTTATTAACTCTGAATACATGCATGTGGTTTATCAAAGCCGAAGTCTGTACTAGTATTCTTGTAATTTCTAAACATTGAGGAAAAATAATGATTGTTAAACGACTTCGATTTATTATAAAAGATGATCATCTTTTGGACTCCACTGAAGTCAAATTAAACACACAATGTTTTATATATAGTTACGACTGTTGGGACTTGTCTTAACAGATTTATAAGCGAATGATGTTATTAAATTGAAATAATATTGACATTTGATTTTGAAATAAAACTGTGTGGTTTTAAATATCTCTGTAGTGCCACGAGACTGGCTTGTCGGTTTTCAAATCCGTGATTATGCGTTGATCCCCCACCGACCTTTACTAACCAACCACAGAACCGCAAAAGCTGCCCGAACACTACTATTATCATGTTATTTTGAATAAATGTTAAACTATTTTATTCTTCTCTCCCCTTTTACCAGCGATTAATCGCTCTTCCAATCGCATCAGTCGTCGATTCGTAGCAGACTCAACCCCCCTAGTGCGGTCGGTTGGTATTAATTGTGAAAGTTACTCGGTTGTTAGCTACACCAACTAATCTGAGCGGTACGTGTTCCTCCGTGTGCCACGCAACAGTGACGCACGGAAACTTCTTACTAATTTCCTGGAAATTTCTAGAAATTGTCCATGTTGTTGATTAGAGTTGCGGGATTTGCGGGTTTGTTTTTATGGATTAGTTTAAATATTTTGTTTTTCCTTTTATGTTTGGCTCAGTGGCTGAGTATTGTTGACTGCATGTTGTCAATTCCTATATATCGAATAAATACAGTGTTCCGTGTGGGGAGTTTGATATATCCCCACGATAAAGATTTTTTATGACAGTAAGGCTACATTATTTGTAATATAAAAAACATCTCTATTTCCCTTTGAGTGTTAATTTAATTTTACAAAAAACAATAGCTGTTGGAATAATAGACTGCACACTGCAGTGCTTGTACAATGGCAGTCAGTAAATATCACTATGAACCTACGCTTGATTTTGTATCAAAAGCGTGGATCGCTTTTACATGCTATATCAAGGCGTAGATTGATCAAAGGTTTTATATTTTCATTGAAAAAACCCCGAACAATCTATGTGAAGCCAGTACAATGTATTTTGTGAATAAATGAATGTATAGCTATTCTAACACTGAATAAAACACTGCTGTACAGTTGTCTGGTTTTATTTGTTTCTAGGAACTAAAAAGTCATAACAAAAATTGGAAAATTCTTTGTAATATTTGTACTAGAAAAAAAATGCGCTCCGGAATATTACTCGAATGGATACGTCCTTTTCACTATAACTTACAGGCCCAAATGGCTATTTGTTTTATTCAATCCACAGCTCATATAGGGCTTATGAGATATTGACACGACTTGTTTAATTACATAGAAAAGTTATCAGTGTTAAATAAAATATTTTTTTGACCATTCATTTGGAAATAAATTACGTTTTTATTGGTGTTCTTAATTGCTTATTGCTCTGTGTTTATTAACTGTTATTTGATACGCCGAATCGTTGAGAGAAGTAAACCTCTAATTTAAGAATATATCTTGCTCTCAATATTGTTTTCACTATAGAAATATATTGCATTTTAGTCTACAAATATTATTCTTATTGGTGATATTAGATATGAAAGGATTCTAAAAATATTATTCGTTTTGATGTTCAAAGTTACTCACAAAAAAGTCTTAGGAATTCAAAACTCGTTGTAGGTACTAAGTTTCTTTTTTGGAAGACGTCAGTTGATTTTATATACAATGAATTAGTTTATGTTTGCAAGGCCTATTGTTAGTTGTTTCAGGTTCTTTGTCTACGTGACATTAGATTTTTTTAACACCACCAACAATAGGAAAAACATTTTCAAGCTACGAAGCTAAGCTACCTTTCAAATCGACAGCTTACTGGTCTATTCATCCTTTAAAACTGAATACAATTAAACAATGAATATGTCGTTCTCAATAAAAAAAATGTTGATTGTGCTAGGATCTGAATTGAACTGGTAAATAATATTATAACACAATATATTTGGTTGTACAATGTACAATCTACCTTTCTGCCGAAATGTTTTTGTACTGGCTTGAGTCCCTACAGGAGTTTTTAATCCAACCCCCAAAACTTCCAGAGACACATTAATGAGGAAATAACACCACATTACCTGCCCCTATTTCGTTCACAAAGTTAGATTGAATAAAAGGTTGTATACCTATATTAGTGTCAAAAGTTTATGATTTAATTTCATTGCATTCATCCCAGGTTTTTAATTAAGTCGCGAAGGTTAGTTATTACAATTTTTGGGCAGGCTAAATATTTTTTTGTTGGCCTTAATGTAATTTGGCGGTGGTTACTTTTTTATAAAAACACTCATTTATTATAAGTCTAATATTTAATTTTATTTAATTACAAGTATAGTAAAACCTTTATTTAAAACTAGCTTCTGCCAGCGACTTCGTCCGCGTGGAATAGTGGTGCTCCGCTCCTATTGGTCTTAGCGTGATGATATATAGCCTTCCTCGATAAATGGACTATCTAACACTGAAAGAATTATTTAAATCGGACCAGCGGTTCCTGAGATTGGCGCGTTTAAACAAAATGACAACATTTCCCAGCACTGCTCTACTCCTATTGATTGTAGCGTGATGAAAAGTATACTATAACCATCTCAGAAGTATGACAAATAATTGTACCAAGTTTCGTTAAAATCCGTCGAGTAGTTTTTGTTTCTATAGAGTTTATACAGACAGACAGACAGACGGACAGACAGACGGACAGACAGACAGACAGACAAAAATTTTACTGATTGCATTTTTGGCATCAGTATCGATCCCTAATCACCCCCTGATAGTTATTTTGGAAATATATTTCATGTACAGAATTGACCTCTCTACAGATTTATTATAAGTATAGATAGATAGATATAAAAAAAATATGTTACTGACTTCACTAAATTATGGTCTAGTTCTCTAAAGGATTTGACAGACCATTACCTGTACCTATACCTACATATCTCTAAACGATAAGGACCCATTGTTTCTAGTTTTGTACCAACTCAAAATGGGGGGAAATTATTGGTCGTTATTGTCCAATTTTACGCAATTATTTTTAAAACAAAATATTTATAATATTTCAGTATCCCAGTCATTATTGCAACAATTTTGAAATTGGCAATCATTTAAAATGCATTTCATAGTTTATTGAATTAACGACAATCAATGCCTAAAAAAGGTCTCGTAAAAACCAATTAATTAACAATTATTTCACCTTCCACTCTCTATTAATAATGAGAAAATTGCTCCACCCAAATGAGGCAGATTCAACATTGTTCCACCAACCAATTTCACTGTGGAACGTACTCCTACAATTTATGATAGGACACGTGTGAAGCGGCCCGCGGTTTTAATATCAGCTGTAAATTAGACTGAGCGAATGGATACTGCACAAATTGGCCCATGCTATGCTCTTATTTACTTTATTGTTTTAGAAACGCATTTTGATGATATAGTCGTTATTTATAGGTGCACCCGGCGTGCGTTGCAATACCACTTTTTTGGGCTTGGAACCTTCGCGGGAGTACATTGAAGAACTTACAAGAGTTTAATCAGAATATGGTCAATGGTTTAGGATGGCTTAGAGGACAAACAAATATTCATTTTTATTTAAATAGGTAAACTTGAGAGGTATTAATCAGTAAATATCAGACAATATCAACGTCATTATGACGAGAGTTTGTGTCCATATTTTCAGTCAATAAATTTCAGCATGGATTTGTACCTATCAATGATATGACGCAGTTTCGTTAATAGGTTTAAGAGAGGTCTCGATATGTGTCAGTGTTGACAACATTTCCATAAATCGCACTAGGTAATCAGGTCGCTCAGCCAATCCGGCGCACCGTGCGATATTGTAGGCACGTCTGATTGGCTTACGGAGCCTTGCGCTGACCGACGGATTAGCTAATGCAACTGGCTGGGTGCTGCTAAATCCAATGTTGCTGCCCCAAATTTCAGGCTTTGTACTAATTACTTCGTGATTCAGTTTAGGTGGGATTTTATTTTGATCTCTCACCTGAACCTTTAATTTTGCTGGACACATCAGGTCGTTACCGTTTTTACTGTTAATCCTTGGATCGAGTGATTAATAATCTGATTGGTTCAATTTAAGTAAAATATTTTCCTATTTGATACAACGATATATTCATCGAACGTATTATATATATTTTTATAAAACCTTTCTTTTTTTGTAGTCTCTGTCTCTAATTTGTAATTTATTTCACATCCATTCACATGTTTTCACCTGTCTCGAAACATACACAAATTCACAAAAGATTTGCAAAACTTTAGGAATCCTTTCTAATTATGCATCCCACTAACAAAAGGAGACTAACACAACATTTGTAGCATACCTATTGTGCACTTTATACCCAAAAAGCTAACAACATCATGCATAAACTGCTGTTACCCACTGACCCGTCCAAAGCTAGCCGCTAATCTAAATTAAACCGTGTTTGGAAGAACAAAAGGTGTATTCTCATCTGGAAGGATGGTCACGTCAACTCTTATTAAGTTCGCCTGGTAAGCTCCTTATCAGGCAGTGTATGGTAAAGATAAAGCGAACGCCAATGCCCGCTGTCTGCCGGAATGCATTCGGTGTAATCGCGTACAATGGTGATTTCGGTTTATTTGTCCAACGTTTCGTGTTTGGGAAGATGTAATGTCGAGTGCTAAGTATAATTTGTCCGTTTCTTAGCCATGTTGTGGGGTTCGGTATACTTGAAGCTGTTTTTGTATTGTGACGTAGTAAGGTTGACCTTATTTGAGTTAATGTTTTCGTTGTACCTAGCATGCTTTCTTGTGTGTATAAAACAAAAATACAGCATAATATATAATAGAGAATGCAATTAATAGTTTATGTATAATATACATAATATAGTAAGTAGAATATAATGAATAGAATATTTTTATTACGGATACCAAACAAAACATACATTGAGCAGTGAGTAACTCATAAAAAAAATATTATTCCACAAATGAAAAATAATAATAAAACTAATTGCATTCAACATTAAAGTATTTTCTATTTCAAGTTTATAAAAGAAAAAACATAAATTTTAAACAAAACTATGTGTCGAATACTAGTATAAAAACTATTAAATCGACTAGAACCGTGAAAAGTTGTCCATAATTCACTGCCCACAGTCAGGAATACGTTATGCCAACACCAGTACCTGTCCAACCAAGTAAGGCGGAAGACCATTTCTGGGGGTTTACTGCCTGAAATTTGACAGCTTCGTCCCCCTTCCCCTAGCATTTCACCCCAATATTATTAAGCTGGCTTTTATCGCGCCCACCTCACCGCGTAAATTAATAGAGGTAATTGTGGCGTACAGTTTAAATGAGTAAAAACTGCTCGGAACATTCAATTATTCGGTTCGGTTGGGAAAATATGGCTGAAGGGTGAGCGCTCATAAAAAGCTTTGTTTTAGTTATGACTGCGTGATTATTGAGATTAATTAGTAGGGGATTTTTCAGTGAATGCCTTTTCTGTATTGATAATAATTTATTTTAATGTAAATGAGATTGAATTTAGCTAACAGCATGATTAAGAACCCACCATTTAGTGGCTACTTAAAAGGTAGGTTTGGTGGAATGGTTTAAAAAAAAATCTTTCATGCTCTATGAATTGAATGGACAGAAAATATTAGGTTGACTCCTACTTATTCGGCATAGCTACAAGATACAATAATATTTTATGTTTAGAAGTGAAACGTATAAGATTATTGTATTATATATTTTATATTATATATAATACCATCAGTAATGCTTATGGTGACTCCATTTAAATTATTATTTCTAACGCTTATCGTCGGTCAAATAGGTAGAAGAAACCTTATAACAGTATTCAAGCCCGAAAAAAATTCAAGCCTTCCAATATACTATTGTAACTAATATTCCAAATTAAATACTTTTAACGTAATACTAGACTTAGTAACAAAATCTCTTATAAAAAAGTTTCGTCCAATTTGAAAAGTACGCAGGTAATGTAATTTTGTAAGTTAATTTCAATGCTTCTACGCCGCTCTAATTCGTTTAAACCGGGAGCGTTCCCGAAGAATGTTATCGGGATTTTATGAATATTCAAACCAAGTAATCATGTCGAGGTAAATACGATTAATACGAGTCCGTTTTATTATTTAATTTAGCCTTCACAGTGCTGAACATTATTAAAAGTATCGAATTTATTTAAATACTTACCTAGCATTAATATTGCGGCATGGTATTAATAATCAAACCTATTTTTTGTTGATATTAACATTACGAGCAATATTTTCAAAAAATAAGAATGTTAGCTTAAGTAGAGTGCTAAAAATTGATTTCCGGGCAATTTAAAAAACTGGAAATAAAGGGCAAACTGTATTGTATATATGTATATGAAATAGAGTAACAGTGGTATTTTTTTTTTGCAAATGATCCAGTTTTATTTCTCCTGAGAGTGTTATTTTTATTAATCTATTTCAATTATCTCTTCATTTTATTTTAACACTGTAAACGGGTCCTAATACTTTTATCGTATTTAAATTAAATTTTTAAACATAAATAAAAAACGACAATATCTTTAGATTGTATCTCATCAGTAGGTACCTACGTAAAAAAAACCCTAGACTTCATACTTACATAAAAGATAATGTGAATTTAAAAAGTTTCTCAATGAGGCACTCAAGATATTACGAAGATATGTTTAGTTCTTCTTTTGTTTCATGGAAGTCACGCGGTCAGACTCAGTATCAGCCCTATCTCTACCAGTGACTAGGAAATAATGAAATTATATAGAGATTTTTTCTATTTTTGAGCATAAAAAATGGAACTTAAAATAATAATAATAATAATAGTCCATTGAAAAGTTACATTTGGGGTTGCGTTTTTTAGAGGACGCAATTTTATTTTTTTGATGTGTAGGGGGGGTCAGTGTAAAGCTAAAACCAAGTTTGTGGGGTCGCCACCCTTGTCCCCCGGCCGCCATCTTGAAAATAGGGGTTGAAAAGGTTTTCACGATATATCTCCTAAACTGTTTATCCGATTTAAAAAAAATCTTGACATTTTTGTTGCAAATTAAATTCTCTACAACTTTGATCTGCAACTTTTTGTCATAGAACTATAAATAAAAAAGTTATAAGCGAAAATGTTCAGAATTCCATAAAAAAAAATATATTTTTCGATATAACTTTTTTTTTATCATTTTACGAAAAAATGATATTAGACCATTTTTGTAGATCGTTTTACGAGGAACAACTTTTATGTAAAACATTTTTCATTAAGTCAATAGCTAAGGTTTTACAGCGCTCCGAAGTAATAGGCCAGTGCTTTTAGCCTCTAAAAACGGTAAAAAGTGAATAAAATAATAGTAGGATGAAACCCATTGGAAAAGGAGGAGAATATAATAAAAATGATAGGAAAAATAAATTACGGGCGATCTGAGGTCGGGAAGTGGGGGGAGAGGGGGGTTAAAGTTAAAAAAATGGTTTATCTCAATTTCCGGCAAAACTACAAGTCCTATGAAAAAAAATTAAATGGCAAAATTGTAGGTAATAAAAAAACCTACAACTTTTGTATTGACACTTTTTCACATAACCTCAAAATTTATGTGAAAAATTCAAAAAACCAAGTTTTTGGAGTTTAATTTTTATCTTTTACAATAATTATTTTTTTCCACGAAATTTGGTGAAAACTTGCCTTTTTATGTCCCAAACACACTGTAATTTATTTTATTTAAAATAATTATTTTTTTACCTTATTTTGACTTAATATCGAAAAAACACCCTAATTTTCAATCGAAAATTCTCGCGTCAAAATATCACTTTTTTTAAAAAAAGTCGGTGGTCTTTTTGTTTGTTGAAATCTCTACTTTCTGATGGTATAAAAAAATATTTACATTTCTATGGTAAATGTTCTCAGAAAATATAAAGAAACGCTACGAAATAACAGGTAGTAAGGCCTGAAGGTTCTGAACATTTTCGCTTATAACTTTTTTATTTATAGTTCTACGACAAAAAGTTTCTGGACCAAAGTTGTAGAGAATTTAATTTGCAACAAAAAATGCTAACATTTTTTTTTTATTAAATTAATAGTTTAAGAGATATATCGTAAAAACCATTTCAACCCCTATTTTCAAGATGGCGGCCGGGGGACAAGGGTGGCGACCCCACAAACTTGGTTTTAGCTTTACACTGACCCCCCCTACACATCAAAAAAATAAAATTGCGTCCTCTAAAAAACGCAAGGTTAGGCCTAAAAAATGTAACATTTCAATGGACTATAAAGCTCGTGGCTAAGTAACAGCCGGACGGCTCGACCGATCAAAGGTTAAGCTGCGCTTGGCGCGGTCGGTCCGTGGATGGGTGACCATCTATGTCATAGCGAGACTCCTCCGTGCCTCGGAAAGCACGTTAAGCTGTTGGTCCCGGTTGTCATTTGTACATCTTTGACAGTCGTTACGGGTAGTCAGAAGCCAGAAAGTCTGACAACCAGTCTTACCAAGGGGTACCATGTTACCCGGTAACTTGGTTGTGGAGGTCAGATAGGCAGTCGCTCCATGTAAAACACTGGTACTCAGCTGCATCCGGTTTAGACTGGAAGCCGACCCCAACATAGTTGGGAAAAGGCTAGGCAGATGATGAATAAAGTACACATTATGGGTTATACTTTTATGGGAACAATGACAAAATTTACCTCTATGTGACATTCATGTCACGAGTACCAAGGTTATATAGCGATAGATAAAGTAGCGAGCACTATCTACCATAAATACAATAGATATTAAAAATATAATTTAAAAATATCATAATTTATTTGCGTATCATCAAGTTAATCATAAATAAAGGCAATTACAATTAGATGGTGAGGATTTAAAAAAACTTTGACATTAAGGTTTGTTAGAAGAAGATTGGCATTTAATAATCACCAACCTGTTACGAACTGGGGTTAATTAATTCAAAACAGGAAAGCCACATTTCTCTATATTGTATTATTATAAGTACGTAAGAACGAACGCCATCAAAGAATACGGTTGTCATCTAAACTTATTTCAGACGTACGGGGAAATAAACAAGGAAATGAGAGATGTCGTTTCTGTTACAAGTGCCATTTTCATGATATTCAGTGTTATGATAATGTGTTGTAGTAAATAAAATGGGGAAAACTGTACGTAGGGAATGCCTAGAAAATGACAAGAACTTTTATATGCGTATGATTTTTCGTAGGTTCATAGAAGGTTGTGCTTCTCATAGTTAATTGTATAAAGGTACCGTACTCAAGTTCTGTGTATGGATTATATACCTAATAAGGTTATTTCGTAACGTTCCTAGATATATAAGGCCTTTAACAAATCACAACTAGCGAGGGTACAAAATTATTAAATATTAAAAATGATGACGAAAATATTGAGTTTGCGTCAACGAGCAATTCGCTGCTTAGCGTAGTTTAAAACCACTTAAACCTAACAGCCATTCACTTGTCTGATGTCAATTTTAGCTTAAATAATAAATACAATACCTACAATTTCAGCTCAAACTTATTTAAATTTTAATTCAGGAAATCCCGTTCAGAAACCCTATAAAAACAGAAAATTACACGAAACAATAAAGCCGAATAAACAAAAGACAGAGGAACTCACTAAACCGCTTTCACAATAAACTACATAAAATACTGAAATTATAGTCTTTTGAATAACAAAGCAAGAACAATAAAGAATTATAAGATTCGATGGAAATTAAACTTTTTTTTTCTTAGGTACAACAATTCGGGGTAAGCCATAAACTTCGTGGAAGTTCTTAAAGGGAAACATTCGGAATCAGTACAAAGGCGACTTGATAATAACGCGGCAACTCCATTCAGTGTACTGTAATCATCTCCCATTCCCAATTTCTGAAACTTTTTTCATCTTTGTTCACATCTGTTTGGGCGCTTTGGTTGCCGTCTTTTGATTTTTGTGACGTTTTCTACTAAGACACTTTCTTTTCAAAATATACGTTGGGCTGCTACCTCATTTGTTGGCGAGATTATCGTTTTGTCGCGATAAATATTCAAAGATTTATCGGGAAAGAATTCAATTCAAATCCGAATAATACTATATCCATTCAGTTCAAATCGGGATCTGCTGAACTGTAAACCGTCTATTTTTTTTTATCTTTCATGAAAAAAGAATCTTTTGAAGCTTGGAGTTATATTTATAGCCAAGAAAATCGTAGAAAACTTTAAATTGTAAATTGTCATCTTCCTGAAATTTGTATTTAGATCCGACGTCAATGTTTTTGGCACACTGACGAGACGTTTTGTGATGACTACAATGTAATAAGTACGAAAGTCTGTTGTTTGACAAGCAATCACGTTACTTCATAATACAATAGCTTGTAGCAACAGCGGACTGGCGTTGCCGAAGTTTAATAGATTTTGTTCTAGAACTGGCAAGCATGAAATGCGAGAATCGCTTCCCTTGTAACAGTTCTCAACAAATTCAAAACAGATTTCACTGTTATATTTTAATTTTATATAAAGTTTAGAAGAAAGTTTATGAAGCTTTCGGATAAATGACTTACGGGCAGTTTGATTGATCTGCAATAGGCAGATAAGGCTATGGGTAAGTATTATTTTGTAATTGAAATCTGTTCTTGTTCATCTTCGTTTCGAGTTGTGGGGTCTCGCTCTTATCTCTGTAGCTGTAGTAGGTATATTTATTTTGTCCATATTAAAACTAACACTTTTATTGAAATAAATAATTACCCACCCTGAATTGCCCCAAACTGAAAATTATAAAATTTTCAGTAAAAAAATTATATCATAAAAAAAACAGTTTTAGGAAGAATTTAGTAATATTTTACTGTATTTTTGGAATATTAGATAAAATAAAACCTACTACATTAGAGGCCGTCAGATTTGAGAAAACTGACTCAAGGGGTTGTTAGGTTAATAACCCTGCAGTTTGGTCTGCAGGTTTATAAGAATAGTCGATAAGGAGAAAGAAAGTAAGTAACAAAAAAAAAAGAAAATAAGTTGTTTCACATTTTATTAGTTAAATAAATAGATAAAAAAAATATTATTAAATTATATTATCTATACTTATATTAAATCTGTAGAGAGGTCAATTCTGTACATGAAATATATTCCCAAAATAACTATCAGAGGGTGATTAGGGATCGATACTGATGCCAAAAATGCAATCAGTAAAATTTTTGTCTGTCTGTCTGTCTGTCTGTCCGTCTGTCTGTCTGTCTGTCTGTATAAACTCTATAGAAACAAAAACTACTCGACGGATCTTAACGAAACTTGGTACAATTATTTGTCATACTCCTGAGATGGTTATAGTATACTTTTCATTACGCTACAATCAATAGGAGCAGAGCAGTGAAGGGAAATGTTGTCATTTTGTTTAAACGCGCTAATCTCAGGAACCGCTGGTCCGATTTAAATAATTCTTTCAGTGTTAGATAGTCCATTTATCGAGGAAGGCTATAGGCTATATATCATCACGCTAATACCAACAGGAGCGGAGCACCACTATTCCACGCGGACGAAGTCGCTGGCAGAAGCTAGTAATAAATATAAATTATTATAATGATAAAGATAGATATCTTAATATTATATTTGGTTTGAAAAATATATCTTATAGATTACTCAGATTATTAATAATTTTTATTTAGATATAGACACCAAAACTTTCCGTTAGTTTTAAAATGTGACCTACGTACAAGGATTGGACCTTCAATTGATAAATCCACTTGGAGTCTCAGAAATCGATTCCAAAGAACCTTGCCTGATATTATGATAATTTAAAATACAAATACCTGTCTAGAAACATATTAGTACCACAATTTATTTGAAAAATGTATAAACGATAAATCGTAATCTAACAAATAATGAGATTTTTATGTGGGAGTAGAAATCTAGACTTCAAAAGTAATAAATTACTAAAATAAGTGGGATAGTCACCCGCAGCCATTTTGTTTAGTATTCTATAGTCAAAGAGCGTGTTAAGCTGGGACCCTACATCCTAAAACTATGAATGGGAGATACATGAGCCTAAACGACTTCTATTTGAGTATGTAGGTACCATTATTTTAATTGAAAATGGTTTAATTACATTAAACACACTCGCTCTTTAAAGGGAAGAAAGTACGTAAATATATCCTAGTGCCAAAGATTGCCACTTGACGATTTATCAAAACAGGAATTAGACTGGACTCTATGCTGAAGTAGTCATGGTTGCAACCATTGCAAAAACGACACTGAACGAGACAGTTAACGTAATCATTTTTTTTATTTCCCTTCAAATCCCAGAGTAATGTGAAGTCTAACACCCTATCAACAACATACTATGATAAGTGAAGGATTTACGAAGTACTAGAGATGACCGTAGGAAAAAAATAACCAATCACAGATCATATTTGCTGTTCCGAGACCACGGGGAGAACATTTGTGCCGAAATTGATCCTGGATAATTGATTCAGTTGGTGTAATTGGTCTAGGCCGTTCCAATTTGAACTAAAATAAATAAATAATAAATAAATAAATATTCGATGCTGTGGGTCTGCATAGCAAAGGCTAGCTTGAATATTGGTTGTGTATTCAAAGACTCACTACAAACATTCATCATCAGCCTATATATTGTCCCACTGCTGGGCACAGGCCTCTTCTCGTACAGAGAAGGCATAAGCATTGATCACCACGCTTGCTCAAGGCGGATTGGTGATTTCGGACTTCCAGAAGTCCAAGTTCCCTCACGATGTTTTCCGTCACAGTTAGTCAGTGACACTAGGCACTACAAATACCATGAAAAAAACCTTACTTAGCATAGCATTGTTCTCGAATATGAGTTTAAGAGTAATACAAGCTATACTATCGACCACAACGACCTTAAACATAGTTCCAACTTCCATTTGCTCCCATCGATTTTCATGACCTACAAATACAAATAAAATGGTGGCACTTAAAAGTTTAATATCAAGGATTCCTTAACGTATTCTCGTCTCAAACATGTCGGTGATTGGTCGAACAGGGCTGCAAGTGTCTACCTACGTGATTCGGAAGCAAATTCAGGCAACCAGGTACAGCTGGCAAAAGAAATATGTACGTAGGTAGCTCAGTTTTTTTATGAATACTGTGTACCGTTTTATTTGTCAGCTATCAAACATTGTCAAGTTGGTAAAAGTGTAGCTTCTTGTTATTACTGTGAGTTGTCTAGTAAATTTATAGTAGATATTGCGCACACACTTATTTCCTTTGCTGTTTGTACGTCTCGTACTTGTATCTGAAGTAAGTTTTACGTCGGATTTTACTACTGCAACGTGATTGATACAGTGTAGAATTACTTGGGGAGTCACTTTTATAGCTGGAGTCTTTGTGAATAAGAATCGGCCTTGTTTAAAATTTCGTAGCTTTTTCTTTTGTTACGGCGAAGCTGATGCTCGCAATGTTTTATTGTGAACCAAATCTATGTACTCAACAAATTATTTATTACTATCGTGCTGTGGTAATTATTTAACGCACCTAGATAAAAAAGTAGTCTCCATGGTCCAATCAATCTCCATATGATGATATTCATTTATCGCCATCGGTTGAGCTGTTTTACCAAGAAAGTGAAACAAACAGACAAACAAATCTTTACAGTGAAATTAACTCTGTCTGTCTGTTACGCTCTCAGGGAAAATAAGTGTCGAACCGATTGAAATGAAATTTAGTATGGAGAAAGTTTGAACTCTGGGGAAGGACAAATTATAGTTTCTATCAGTTTAGAGAAATAGTTCTCTCTGGAGGCGGAAACAGCTACGTTAATACTAAATTTCATTCATCAACTGCTTTTTTTAATCACAATGAAAAAATACACAAGGCTGCTTTTGGATTTATCATGAATTAGCACTTTTTTTTAAAATAATGCTTACTCGAAGTTTTGTGGCCAGTACATGGTGATAGCAGATGCTATTTTATTACGCAAAATGCTATGGTAACATTTCTGTTAATATCTCGGCACCCATTAAATAATGATTATGAAAATGAGGTCAGTGTCACCGGCAAATGCCAAATTCCGGTTAAACGATAATTTATTGTATCAAATTTCGCGCAAAAACAATAAGCTCTATTTCAAATGTTCTGCCGAAAATCTGGTGCAATATTTTTTACTATTATGTAGGAATATACCTACGTAATTAAACAATAAATCAAAAATAGAAAATGCAGTAATATTTCGATTTCGAAATTCGCTGAAAAAGGCCGAAATGGACAAACTATGTATTAGTAGAATTGCTTAATAGAGATAGAATTTTAACATATGGTTTCGTCTGCTTTCTGTACCCGAATAAAAACTATGCTATGTCCTACCCCACGTTTTTCCTAAATCTGATGAAATATTATTTTTAGCGTAATATAAGGTAGGGGTTTCCCATGATAGCGTAACAAACAGAAATGGTTACTTTCGCATTTATAAGTAAGGATGCTACAAATATCACCAAAAAAATGGTGATCGTGCTCGGCTTCATCATTGCTTCCGACATCCTTTACCCTACGATACATAATCTCTATAACAAAAATATTAAATAATACCAAATTGCTAGTTTAAAATAAGTGAATTGTTAGTGTTCATACTTAAGTTTTATGTCAAGTCACTACATGCTAAAAAAATATTTACGATTTAGCAATCTATGATAATAGATAGATTTTTGCTAGTTGACGTTAAAAACTGACGCTTCTGCACTTTGTATTACACCTTGCGAATTAAATATATTTCGTGACTATACTAGGTATGATTTTCTTCTTTGTATCGTGTGGATTGCAGGTTTTACCAACCTAACAAATCCTAGTACTATCAGAGTTTTCTCAAATCCGCCTGACGGCCTCTGACATGCAATTGTAACAACATCTGCTATCAGTATAGCACGACGGGCACAACGTGCCTTAGCGTGCGCTCCCAGGCACAGGGGTGTAACGCCACCAACTTCTTGACACCAACATTTTCCAAAATCACAACAAAGCAATTTCGGCCCGACTCGGCAATGGATCCCGAGACCCATTTACAGCAGTCGCGTATTCGACCACTAGACCAACGAAGCAGTCGATTTACTAAATTTTCAATTTCAAGTAAAAGTATATTGTATTAATTATTATGCATTTTTATGCAAACCTTTAAAGTGTTAAGGTAATTATTAGTCTTCCATTTTCCTGGCGTTAATTAGTTCTTAATGACTAGAGATATTAAACTACATAACTCTCAGTTTCTAAAGAAAATACTGTCTTCTATCACGGTGCTACATTCATCAGTTACCCATACCAGTAGCAGATCTGTTGGTTACTAATGTGTGCCAACAAATATTGCAAACAGCTTGCCTGCCCGGCTTGTGTGTCTAACACACTTCTGGTACATGCATTGTCCGAGCGCCATGCAAGCGTATACCGTTCACATTTCAAGCTTAGGGGCACACTCATGTAGCCTGCAAAATTTAATACTGTATATTCTGAGAGCGATTTCGGAGAGGTCTGTCTACCCGTAGATTGATTTATTGGAGCCCGGGGGCCTTCGACGCATTCCTATTCCCTGTTAATGGAAATCGTAACGGGGTGTCCTTTTCATTTTCTACCAATGACTACGCTCGATGTTATAAAAAAAGTTTGAAGTTTTTTTTTCTTTACGTTGATTTTTCTTATTCCACTTTCCCTTCTTCGTCCCGTTTATTGTGCCGTTCGGATTTGTGCGCTCAATTTTTTTTGAATAATCTGGCGGTTGATCGAGATTAATAATAAGGAAAAATAAACGATAAGAGCCCAAAGGATAGAATTATGTTGGGATAATTTTGGGGAGTTCTTTTCGATTTCGATTCTCTTCTTTCTGTTTGACATTGATGGAATTTTCTTTGTTAATACTGAGCTGGGTTTAGGTTATTTTTATAACACATCTTCAATATAATTAGGGTTTACTAAAACCATTGATATTGAGCCCGGCGCTATTATCTTACTAGCTAAGATTTCACCATGGCTCTTTTCTTATATGAGTAAAAGAAGGAGAAAGGAATAATAAATAATAATACAAAAGGTCACTTACATTAAGCCAAGATGTGCTCGCAATTACCTGTAATTCATTGCAGAATAAATTATTAGACTCGTGTTCTTAATTAAATCGATGGATGTCCTATCTTCGTAGACAAGATATTTCTATTAATATAGTTATCAGAATATGCTTGAATTAATTGAAACTGGTTATTGTAAAGTCTGTGCAGGTATTTTGATAAATTGATATTGTTGCTAGAACTTTAGATTTGAATTCTGTCGCGTTGGTACGTTATATTTTATGACATTCGATTTAGTTATCGTGATATGTAAAAGTGTTTACATTGTTGTGAACATTCTAATATTAGCAATCTCGCTTGCTAATGATGATAGGTACAATATAATAAATTATTTTTTTTGGCAGGAAAAGTGCCTAAAACTAGTTGGAAGTCCCAAAAAATATTCCCATTACAATCTGATTTTACAAAATGCATAATTATCTTCTATTAGGCCTCCGTTTCTTCAGTCTACGCTTTTTCTGGAAAACGGCTGAACAAATTCAGATCCAATTTGGTATGGGATATCTTGAACTTAGAGGAAGGACAAAGGATAGTTTTTATTCAGGTGCGTGACGTAGTTCCACACATACACAGATGCAAGAAAAACAGCTGCTAATAATATAATTTTCTAAGCAAAACAATTTATAGGTCGTCTTTATGATTCTTTGTGGGCTGTAATCCACCACACCCGCTCAGTACTGTTTGTTAAAAATAAAATGTCTTTGAATTTTTGTTCCAAGGACATGAAGATCTTTACAATTCCTTTCTTTATCGTATCTAAAATTGGGGTGATGACGTATATTGCGCAAAATTAAGTACCTATACGTTTTAATCTATTCTATTTAGATTTAAGCATTAAAATAATAATGCGGACTAACATGCACCGTAGTTTGATATAATATTATTTTATAATTAATAACATAAACTGTAGCTAATTACATAAACAGCATAAAATAATTATTATCAAAACAAACACAAAATATCCCACTCTAATATTCCGCTGATTAAACCTGTCTGCAACAATCGGGAGCATAATATACAGTACTTATGTAAGCAAACACAATACTTCTAAATGATTTATTGAAGGCTCCTTCCATTGTGGCGGGGATCCCTCGCACGAGCTAAATATCAATGACAGTAAGAAAGATTTATTATGTTTCGCAAGAAACACTGTGGAGCAAGTTTCACTGCAGTTGGCTAACCGATAACTTTGAACGAGAGTCGGTGTTTAAGAGCCTTTAATCTATTTTACTAGACAGTTTGAGCCTGGGAAATATATGCATATTTTTTTGCAAATAGTAGGTACTTCTGTTGCAAATAACTACTAATTTATGTACATAATAGTTTGTCTTTGAAACTGATTATCTCTGTTCTAATCTATAAATATTTTGCTATAGGTATGATTCGCAATATTTGGCTGAATTTCACAGACGTTTAAATAATTTTGAGTGAAGATCAGTGTACCAGGAGCGGTATGGAGTTTTGTTTCAAATGTAAAAAGGTTTCTGTGCTCCTACAGGTAGTGTCTTCAAAGTGTATGGCGGAATCTCCTATACTTTTTAAGACGATTCACAAAAGGCTCCGAAAAGAAAACAAAAAAAAATACAAATACAATATCTTTTGTCTGAAACATGCTCTGCTAATTTACAAATAGGTACTACAATTATGTGTCATTCGATTAGTTTTGAGATTTGGTAGTCTGTTATTTATGATCACTGGCTTTCCACTGCTTCGAAAATTAACTTTAAGCTGCAAATTAATACCTACTTTTTCGAGACGAGACGAGACGAGATTACAATGTTTCCTTAGTTAATTTTAATTCCCTACTTAATCCTTCGCAATTATAATTGAATGTAAATAGTGTGATTCTGGAGTGATAGTTGTATTGCATCTTATTTTATTTTACAGAATTAGGACATGATAATTAGATCTTAAACCACTGTGGAATCATGTGTTAGGTGTAATAAATATATAATAATATATTATAATTATTTCCAAAATTAACATGATAGTAGGTACCATTTTTAACAGATCAGCTAATGCCGTAATCCGAACAGGCTGTGCTTTTAATATGATTGATAGGGTAATTATTAGGGGTTAATTAAGCTACACTATTAAACGAATACATTGTATTAATTAGCTTCAAATTAGCGTAATAGTTAGTGCTGAATAGTGGATGCGGGAATTAAATATGTACAGGTAGGTAATAAAAGCGATAATTACAAATTATCTATATTAGGATGAACTATATTGCAAATCGAAACGGTAAATGAACCATGAGGTGGGAGTGAATTTAGGACATAATCCATTAGGTGCATTTAATAAGCTAATAACTGTTAATTACATTAACCTAAGTAAAATACGCAACAGTTTTTTTTAATAGGAAATTTGAGTAGTTAGCCTCATCGCACCATTTTCACTCCGAAGGGTAAGATTGAGGTACGGCTATGGAACACCTTTACTTGACCAATCATGCTAAGTTCCATAGGGTGACTCTATTGCAATAAACCAGTTTACTGGACTCCAGACTTACTAATATTAAAATTCCTAAAGAACTCCTGTCTGCTATGATTTCACAGATAAACTGATGACGAATTTAGATGAAATTTAATAAGAATATAGATAGTAACATATCTGTTTGTTGCGCGAAATGACGTAGTAAAGTTTTTAACAGGGTGCGTGCAGTAATTCTCTCAGGATGTGAGTGAAACAAGTCGTATACTATAATGAGAATGTTCCCCGAAAAATAAACTAATAACACTACATGACCCGGGAAATGAATTCAGTTATTCCGTACCTCATCTTGTTATTGTTTTCTTTTTTAAATCAAAATTGTTAATGCTGCTTGCAATAGTAGTTGACTGGTAGAATCATCACGAAAGAATAAAGCGTTATTATGTCCTGTCTATGCAAATTTCTTCCTTTTTATATTATATAGGAGTATGTGGATGCGTGCGAGTAAGGAACTTCATTCCTGACGGGGTCCACCGATTACCAGTGATTTGGACACAACTATATTACATACTAGTTTCTGCCAGCGACTTCGTCCGCGTGGAATAGTATAATCAGACAGCTTCGAACTGCTAAGCTATCGTTACACGTGTTATTGTGAGTCAACCATAAAAGATAGACATATGCTGTCGAGGGATATTTTTATATAATTTTAAGGAAAACATTTCCGTCATACATGATTTCTGTGTAGCTTTAACCATTAGGGTTGCACACGTGACGGAAGCTTAAAAAATGGAGTAACTTCTCCCGTTTTTCCAACATTTCCCTTCACTGCTCTGCTCCTATTTGTATTGGATTGTAGCGTAATGAAAAGTATACTATAACTAACTCAGGAGTATGAAAAATAATTGTACCAAGTTTCGTTAAAATCCGTCGAGTAGTTTTTGTTTCTATAACGTTTATACAGACACACATACAGACAGACAAAAAATTTACTGATTGCATTTTTGGCATCAGTATCGATCCCTAATCACCCCTTCATAGTTATTTTGGAAATATATTTCATGTACAAAATTGACCTCTCTACAGATTTATTATAAGTATAGATTAGTATATAAATTATGTCTGAAATAGTTTCATCCAAGAATGGTACAAAGGCGACGTAGAGAATGCTTTGTTTAATACTGCGAATAAAATCGTTTGTTACTACGTTAAATAGGTATCTGTCGACGTCGAACCGTTTTCAATGAGATCCCCTATTGAAGATTTACTGTTGTCTAGGGAGATACTACTTATGTGTTTTGAGAGGATTTTCGTTTTCAATTTAGGATGAGAATGATACTTTATGAACATTGCAACCATTAAGATTATTTCGTTGTTTTGTTTCTTTCAATCTTTGAAGTTATTTTTAGAACACGTTATATATTTTTTAAAACACTGCCTACGCAGTGCAACTGCTAATGGCTAAGCCACAACGCCAAGCATGACTAGCTTAATGTGAGTGTATAACTCATCATCATCAGTCTACTTGATTTTCGTCCACCTTTAGACATAGGTCCGTAACGAGTGACATAATGCCCAGTTTTCAGTTTGACGTATGAAACTCCTGTCTGCAGACTATCGCAGATCGTCACTTCATCTTATAGTCTATAGCTGTGACCCAATTAAAGCTAGCCTATAACCGCGGTCCTCTCTATCTCCATACCAAACTTCATCCAAATCAGTTCAGCTGTTTAGCAGTAACAGTGTAACAAACATACAAACTCACTTTCGCAGTAATGATAATAATATTAGTTACGATTTAGATACACTCACATTATGTTACGGAGGTTAATTTAAATGTTAATGCTATGTTATTTCGCTTGACCCTGCGGAAAGGAGAAGATATTATGTTATTTATATATTCCTTAAGTTGCTGACCTCAATAATCAATTAACAGCAGTACACACGTAAACATACTCTAACGGCATGGCACTGAGATAAATTCAATTCAGACTTAATCCACTTCGACAAAGCAATTGACCTATGAAAGGACACAATAGGCACAATAATAGAGTGGGTATTTTCCAAAGAGTTCCCTTTTACGATAATTGCTTATAGCCTTTTCGTAGCTCCGGGATTGAAGTGCCAAGATTTACGTTTACACAACTACTTCGAGGTTTGAAAGTTTAAATATTGCTTATCGAGGGTTTTTGAGTGGTTTAGCTTGTTTTTACAAAATTTTCTTTGTTTCATGAAACATAAATAGCTCCTGGGGAGATACCCTAAAATGTATTTTTCACAATTTTAATTTACCATATCGTCGGCGCGATCAATCAATATGCATATTCATACCAAATTTCAGCTTTGTATTACCAAGAACCTCTGAGCTATGCATAGACAGACAGACAGATAGACGGACGTGGCTAAACTGTAAGAGTTTCTCGTCGACTACGGAACCCTAAAACATAAACAGTCTAGTAAACTATGCGATTACTTTATTTATAAGTTAAGTAACATGCACATACTAAATGGGTCAGTATTTTCTACTGAATAAAAACTAATAAGTAATTATAAAGTAATAGGTTCTTTGCGAAACAATATTTATTTATTTTATATAGGTAATCAAGATTTTTTATTAAGCTGTGTGAATGAAAAAAAAAAATCCTAAAGTCCATCTCTCTCTTAGACTATGACACTCCTTAGGTTCTAATATCATAAAAGCAAAGTAACTCTAACTGACTATCTGTTACGCTTTTAAAGTAAAAAGCGTGAAACGATAAAAAAATGGTATGGTAACCGACCGAAAATGGTCTAGTTATTGTTGTCAATCTTCATATAATATATCTGACCGCACTCGATAAAGTCAAAAATCTTTAAAAATATACAAAACAAAAGCTAATCTGGAACCGATAATCCTTCTAATTTTGAACTGAATATTCGAAAACCCGTATGCCATAAAGGCATAAAGAGATCGTTTAGCGTTTAGCAAAGAAGAAAATGCGATTAAATTAAATTTCCGCTAGTAGGAAGTCTCAAAGGGCTTTTCGATAGCTGCAATATCTTAAGCCGGCTCTCCAAAGGTCTGGCTATCGCGGTCTTGCCTTTTCTACAGCGAGCCTTTTCATGTACTAGTTTAGCCTTAGGGCGCGTTTACACGACAAGAAATTGCTTGTTTTTTGTTGGGGAAAACAGAGCGTAATTTTGTGTGTACTTCACACGCGAAGCTGTCATGAAATGAATGAAGGGTTGCGGAATACGTAACGCTATTTCGGGTTGCGTTTATCTATTTCGTTCTTTTTTTGTTAGACATTTTTTTTGTTATGTTGGAAGGATATATGATGAATGTGTCTACTTATATACATGTATGTATTTTGGTATATCTCATTTCCTATGTAAGCCTAGTTACCTTACATTTTTTCGCGTATGATTTTTTGACAGAAATATTTTCATATTAAGGTAATATCTTTTTGTTGGCGAAGGTTTCAACCTGTTTTTTCAGATGATATTATTACATTCGTTCATAAAATAGAAAAGAACATGTTAAATTATCTCAATGGTCTGGTAATAGCTCTTAATGGTATGCATACTGCTTTTCAAAGGAAAATACTCCTAGGTTAGATTCTATACAAACAAATAAATAAGTTACATACACTTATTTTTTTGTAAATTTAAAATAATGCAATGTATGAAGACAGATCGGCAATAATTTTAAAAATTAATACTTTTTAAGATTTAATCTTATATTAATTAAAAACGGCTGGACTGATTGAGATAAAATTTGATAGGGAGATGGACTGAATCCTGGGAAAAGACATAGGGTTATTCTTGTTCGGGCGCGTGAAGTAACTAGTAAGCCATAAATATTATTCTGAAGGAAAAATACCTCATTATTTATCCTGGTAATCCTCTTTGTTGGCTGCTGTTTATTTCTACAATATAGCGCTTTTAAAACGGTATACTTTATGGTGAAGGTAATGTTGAATTTTACATTACCTACCTATTACAAAATGGCCTGGATAGTCTTAGTTAAGAGTTTGATATTTTTTAGATTTTGTTTTTAATTTAATGTTACCATGTTTCAAAATGTTTGTAAATCAAACCATTAATAAGTTTTTCAAAGCTAATCAAATGCCGATTATTGTGGGGCAACGTTGACCGGTACAACATAACTAGAACTACTTAGTTTTACGTAGAAACAAGTAATTTTCAACTCTATATATAGAGACTTAAAGTTAAGTCTCATATTGAACAAACTATTTCCAACAAAAATAATGGTAAAAGTAGTATAACACAGAACTGGATTACTCGCTAATCATTCATCCAGTGTACGTCAGTTACGTAATACGCTTCTTGTCTTAGCAGTACTCACATACTCTCACGTCACTGGTTTAGCAGTAATTATGGTATACTGACTAATGTTCAAAGAGAAATAAGAATAAAATAGAATAGAATAGATCTTTATTTGCTATAGTACATCAGTGACCTGGTACAACTGACTTTGTTATATTAACTGCAGAAGCAATATTTATCTGTTAATTTTTATTAGGGTTCCGTAGCCAAATGGCAAAAAACGGAACCCTTATAGATTCGTTATGTCTGTCTGTCTGTCTGTCTGTCTGTCTGTCTGTCCGTCCGTATGTCACAGCCATTTTTTTCCGAAACTATAAGAACTATACTGTTGAAATTTGGTAAGTAGATGATGTATTCTGTGAACCGCTTTAAGATTTTGACACAAACATAGAAAAAAAGCAATAAATTTTGGGGGTTTCCCATACTTAGAACTGAAACTCAAAATTTTTTTTTTCTTCAAACCCATACGTGTGGTGTATCTATAGGTAGTATAGGTAGTACCTATAGATAGGTCTTCAAAAATAATATTGAGATTTCTAATATTTTTTTTTCTAAACTGAATAGTTTGCGTGAGAGGCACTTCCAAAGTGGTAAAATGTGTCCCCCCCCCCTGTAACTTCTAAAATAAGAGTATGATAAAACTAAAAAAAATATATGATGTAGATTACCATGCAAACTTTTACCGCAAATTGATTTGAACGAGATCTAGTAAGTAGTTTTTAAGTAATCAGCAATTTTCCTCTACAAACAAAATTAATTATGCGGTCGGAAAAAAACGAAATAATTACGACTGTATTGCGTATTTTCAAACTTTCCAATGGTCGGAACCCTCAGTGCGCGAGTCCGACTCGCACTTGGCCGGTTTTTTTTATTTCACATGTTTTTACGTTTTATTTTATCTATTGATTTTTGTTTTATAATATATGTTTTAGGTTTTGTTTCTATGTTAATGTAATTGATTTACAAACCGTTTTAGCATAAATATATAGCTGAAGCTCTGTTCAAATTTTGCATATTAATTTTCTTATTAAGTCACATTCTTTCTGCACAAGTTAGCAACTTTATTTATTTACCACAAATCATTATTAGTAAACTATGCTCCAAGTTGTCGAAAACAAATGACAGCAGGAAAAAAACTTGTCTTGTTTGAAATTAATGTTTGAAAAAGCCTTTCTCATCTATTAAACCTACAACAAACCAGATATCCAGGATATACCGTGATAATACTCTACATAAGCTAGCAATAATTCAGTATCAGGCGTGGGTAGGCCCAATTATTATAACAGACAATTCTGAGAGAAGATTAGCTTGATCACGTGCTTGGTTCATAGATTAGTAGTCAGTGTAATCTGCGACTTAATCGTTCATATAAAGTACTTACTTACATGTTCTTGAACTTGATAATATTCACTTGATTTGTAGGATGTTTTTATGTTACTTGATGGTAGAAAGTCAACGGGCCCACTGGTTCAGTGAATTAAAGATTTATTATCAACTTTAAAAAGTGTGTTTGTGTGGTATATTTTTCATGTAATCATAATGAAGACGAAAAAAGTAATATTTTTGATATAAAACTTTAGCTTTTTTAAAAATATTTTGTAATGAGTTATGATAAAAGTTTTTTCTGAGTTTATGAGTAATTAAATGATTAATACATCTTATAAATGTTACAAAAATATACCCGTCATCACTATAAAAGACGGCTATTGCTAGACATTTTGCGATGCCCGGCCCCAGTCAATCCTCGGAACCACTTATTCATCCGCCAACCTCGAGGAGATTACCCACGCTTCTTACACTTTAAAAAAATAAAGCACCAGCAACTCTGCTACATAACTTACGTCGTGCACCTATTTTATCTCAACTCTACTCCGTCGTCTATATCTACGATCTAAGTCACATCCATTTGTTCCTAAGTCCTTGTTACCCGAATGGTGTAAGTGCGATGCCGAAAGAATGATCGCCCGCTAATACTGCTCCGAATTGTGAATAGCCCGTACGGCCATGCAGTTTTATTGCAGCCTTTCAAGAGAATCGACCGGCGGATTGTCTGCCGAAACTATTGGTGTTTTAGATAAAATTGGCTACTATTACCAATGGGTCATGGTTTAAAATAAAAAGTGAGCAAACCAAGAGCGTGTCAACCAGTGTTTTGATTAGGGATTTTAGTTGATTTTACCAACTTTTTCAGTAAAAAATGGAAACTTTCAACTGTGTACATATCTATTATTAATATAGGTGTGCATATATTCGTGATGACTTTTGAGCATAGTAGGTGGTGCTATTATCGATATTTAGTAGTTACCATAGTAGGCTAGCGAAACCATGGGGAAAAGCTTGTAGTTTTATTTGTATGAATTCTACTATTGGTGCTAATAGATAGGTACTTGCTTGCTATGCTATTTCATTTGAATTTTCTTACTTAAACAAATAGATCAACAACGTCAATATTTTGCACATAAATAAAACTATTCAGTGAGAACTTGATTGGGTTGGATGGTAGATTACGTAACACAATATTTAAAGCCATTGCATATTCTTCGAAAGGGTCGAGTTCCAAAAATACCCGCTGTTATGTTTGTAACGTTTCAGTTACTTTAGGTAACAATATATAAGTGGCAACAAATTGTTTCCCGTAGCCCCTACGCATTGCAGTGAACCTTTTTGCCTCTGACGGCTAGTGCGGAAAAATCAATCCATATTGGTGTATTTTTTACAGATCAATGAACAATTTATTCTGTTGCTCAAGAAATAAGTAAGAAATACTTGCTTGTATATAAATATAGCTAGAGATTTCCCCGGCTTCGCGTGGGTGCACTTTATTTCCGACATATCTGGAGGTTTACTGGAAACTAATTACCAGACTAATTTAATTTTTATATAAAAGAAAGAGAGAAAGAAAGTCGCATGGAGGGTACATCACGTTTTTTTTACGTGATGATTTCAACCAATCAACTTCTACCAAAAGCCACGTCAGGATCTTTGCTCCAAAAAGTGATGAAAAACTAAGAACAGTCTTTAGTAGGCTTTCAAACTTTTACTTATTTAACGAAGAATAAGTAGCATCCCCCCCTGCCTCCTCCTGTATCGGGGTCGGTGCAGTATGTGTTTTTCACCCATACATCTCTATCAGTAATTATCTCATTATTTCGCCATCTAGTCATCTTGTCTTTTACACAGTCCATCCAGCACTTATTAAGCATGCTTATAGTTCTAAAGCCATTCACATTCACGCTCAAAACAACGAAGAATACAATAGCGAATAATGAGATGGAACAAGCAAAATTATCAAAAGCGGCCTTTTATTTGCCATTAACGAAGTATTGAGACTACCAGTCCGCCTAATCAAAATTGCAGCTCTCTGTCAGCGGTTAGCCTGCGGAATTTTACAACATTGGGCGGAAATATTACCAGACCTTTAATGAAGCCTTAAAGGCACATTACCACCAAAAACCTGTGCGTCACAGATACACAGCAGGTTTTAATGAAAAAACTTTCGTATATTTCAATTAGTATCCGTTCAAAGACTGTAATTTTCCGACGTTAACGAGTTTAATTTTATCGAAAATTAATTGCGACATCTTCATTGAAAACTTTTCACTCAACTTTAATACCTACCTAAATTTTCCTTCGGCAAAACTTTGACAATACAGAGTATCTACCGTAGAACTCCGAGGGGTGACTGAGTAGCTGTTACGTTGAAGTAAATCTTAAACAAATTTTCTCTTCAATCACCCGTTGAAACGTTCAACTGGATTGCCAAAACATTATTAAGAAAGTTCTCATCTCGTTTTGTGCTGAGTTTAATTATACAGAATCAATAAAGGCTTGTTATTCTCTCGTGTCTTGAATTGAAGATAGTTCAATTAGTTCTTGCATGTGATTACCTTGCAAAGCAATGCAAGTCAGGAATTAGATGCAATTTTTTAAAAAATTGTTGTGTTTTTTTGAACTGGTTATTATCTTATTACTATTTATACGACGTATTACTATTTATAAGTACGTAAGTGTTGATTTTTTGTTAAAATAAATTGTAAAATGCGGGTATCAAATCAAATTGTCAAGTTACAATTGCTTGTGGTAAGTAAGCCACGGGTAAGAAGTGGACATCAACTGTGCCAAATGCGTCATTTTAATAAAGATAAAAGATTTTTTATTGCATTAGCGTAGTGGAGTGAAAGTTTGGTAAAAATATCATCTATTATTCTGTAATGTGAAAAATTCCTACTTACTTCTGTAGGAGCTATCAATCATAAAAATAAGTTAATTAAACGGGTGAACTGCAAAATGCATTGCTCCCTATTAC
This sequence comes from Pyrrhia umbra, assembly GCA_963891755.1. Classification (NCBI taxonomy): domain Eukaryota; kingdom Metazoa; phylum Arthropoda; class Insecta; order Lepidoptera; family Noctuidae; genus Pyrrhia; species Pyrrhia umbra. Next base: position 6,678,806 of record OY982930.1, read on the forward strand.
AAGTCCATATTTTTACAATTCTGGGCCGATCGACCGATTCGATGCCAGGTTTGGAATCAGCTGACAGTAATACATATAAACTACAGCATCTGACAAGCACACGTAACTTATAATTATTATTCAATCGACAAACAGATTTATTAAAATCAAACTTACTCGTTTCTGTTTTAGTGTAAACCAAATCCGTTGAATACAAATTATCGTTGGGGATTACAAGTTTAAATCGCTTCTATGTGTATGGGCATGAGAGAAGTTGTGCGTCGGCCGCCGCGTGTGTGAGTAAATCACCATTAGTGTGTACATCATTTACAAGCCCAAAAATGTTACTTTCCCGCTTCCTCTCGCGGCCCTCTTGTAAGAGCCGCAGGTGTGTGCGTGAGCCGCCCTATGCCGATAGGTTTGCGAGCTCAATGTAGATGTGTAGGTGAACGGTCCGGGCTCGCGTAGCCCCCGCCAGTGGCGAGCCGGCCGTAGCGGCACTACGACGCGCCTACGCCGTAGCAAACGCGCTCGCATCTGTCCCCCCTACCCACATCATCGGACAATAGGACCGGCGACGATTCGTGGCGTTTTGTTATTTTTTTGTTAGATGTGAATAAAAGCGACTCTTTGTGACATTCACTCGTAAAAAGCGGAGACAGTATGCTGAAGGGACACCCTTTGTCCTCAAAAGAGACGGTTATTAAGGCGGCACTATGTAATTTTTGAACATTAATTTGTTGAAATGATAGCTTACAAATTGGGACAGTTTAGTCGTGTTGCGGTAGATTGAGCGGGATGTAAGTCAGCCGCAGCGGGATTCGATGTTGTGTATTAATAAATATGCGCGAGGAAGCCAATTTTGGCGTATTATTGTAATCCATGTGACGGTAGTGTTGGTGTAACGTAATTAATATCAGACAATTGTACCCAGAGTGCTGGAATGGAGTTTGTATTTCTGCCTTCACAAATACAAATGTAAGGTAAATAAATTTTATGTTTTGAAACACTTTTCACCTTCCAGCATCCCTTTCCGTTTTTTGTTTTCACTTTGTTTCGTACTTTTGTTCTTTGTTGTAATGTTTATTTACCAAAACTTTATTTATGAAGTCAGTGTGTTTTAAGAGGCTTTTGAAAGAAACTGGGAAGCGCTGAAGAATAAGTCAACGATAAAGAAAAGGCGGGAGTTTTTACATAAAATATACGTAAAATAGTATGTAATTTGCGGAGATATCTGAGCCATAAATCTACTTTTTATTTGCATAATAAAATTGAATTAACTGTGATTTTAATTATTTATCAAAAAAGTTATGAATGAAATCAATAAATCTTGTTCAAGTTTACATAATATATATTATTATATAATCATCATTAATCTTGTCCTAAATGGTAAACAAATAAGGATCGTACCTTTTACAAAAAGAAAAACAATTAATCAAACTTGCAGTGTTGTGTGTAAATTAAATTGATTTAGCTTTTAATGGTTTGAAATTAAATTTCTTATTCGTTTAAAAGGTACTATAGGACTGGATTAAATAATATGGGTCTGCATTATATCATATAAAAAGGTGGATATCATTAACTGAAAAACATTTTTTTTTTCATATTTAAACATAATCCAAATATCAAAAGATTTGAAAGGATTCTTTAATGCATAATATAACGATCAATCAAACTATATCTAGTCCTAACTTGCATTTATAAATCCCAAAGTAAATTATATTCCAATAATATTAAACTCTAGCGTCGACATAAATCTTCATATGATTTAAAGAACTTTCAAAATGGCATTACCAAAGGTTTCATTTGAACTTTTTGCTGAAATTTGGTTTTCTTTGTCATACTTTGGAACATTGATATTTTTTTTATTTTTTTTTTGTGTATGGCAGGTCAACCTAGAAGGTTGTCGACTGCTTAACCGGGCTTGCCTGTGAAGTGCCTTAAATAAATTTAGGGCCTCCAGCCAGGGCTTAACTTACAAAACTAAGCGACTACACGCTAAGGGCACCCCCTAGTGGGGTACGGGCCTCGGCTTAGGGCGTCGCTGGGGGAGGACAGCAAGGGACAGGCTGGATCAGAATAAATTATGATTATTATAATCGGGAATTTTAAAGCTATTAGCTCAGCTCGCGGGCTGGCTCGTCGAGCTAGGGAACATTGATATCAGGTGCTTTGAAATAGGCTTAGCCGGCCAGTTTTTTTTTTCTGACTGACTTATTCTTTCTCGTCGAGATGTAATATTTGGGTATGAGTAAAATGACTACGTTATGGGTACTATGGCGTATCTAAGGATCATATTACAGAACCTGATTGAACACTCAAACACACGTTAAAATTCGATTAAAATTGAATTGATGTTCCAGACTAGATCAATCTATTTGTATTCCTCCTAGAATACCCTACAAGACTGGCCAGAGGTACCTAGTAATAAAAGTACAATTTGGCTAGTTTATCCTATCAAAGAATATGGGGTTTTAGAGACCCCACAAGAGCACAATGTAACTATTTAGGCGTGATAAACTAAGGGTTAATAAACAACGGCCTACTATCTTGAAAGGTACTGTAAGATTCCTTTGTGAAGCTCGACTCTCATAGTCATAGGCCGGTGTATTACTTGAGTATCAAGTAACGCGTCTTTTCATCTGACGTTCTGGGCTGAGAGATTAAATTCCGCAGCAAAGTGCTAAGGTGCTACCTCAAAACTTAAGACATGCAGGTAGACTGTTCTAGATGGAACTGAATAATATGAGAAATGGAAACAGTTTGAAGTAAGACATTTCAAGACAGCAGTTTTGCCGAGAACAAAAATTATGGGTTGGTCAAAGTAAATAGGATGGTCCAAATGGATACATGTTAATGATCAACTGTTATCGAGCGAATAGATTATTCAATGCCCATCTCTGCAAAGGTTTGAATGACCTTTTTTATTTTCAAAGGTCCCAATCATGTTCATTACAAAATAAAATGTTAATAATCTCGACGCCTGCAAAAAATTATTCGTTTGACCATTTGGTTCAATAGCCGCTATATAGTTTGAGTTCATAGACTGATTGATGGTGATGAGGTTGATGAGGGTTATATTTTTATATGGTGGGCATTTTCTCCTCGCTATGCGATTATCATTTATGCCGCCGGGCATCTGGATTTTCGTTACAAAATGATAACGCTGGAAAGACTATCGGCCGTTCTCCAAAATTATTTTGTCAACAAATTTCAGTGTGAGGCGAGAGAGAGATGGAGCTATACACATTGAGTAGTTCCATCTGTTTTTCGGCCGCTCCGGCCTTAACACTTCGCGGAACGGGTCCTGTAATTACCTCGCAAGTACACCCTCTACGAAATTTTCCAAAATTATAAAGCTTAAAAAGCAAGAAGGTCCTTATGAGTTAAATGGAAGGTCAAAGTTAAATGCGAACAAAGTCGCTGGAAACAATTAGTATTTTTAAAGCACTTTTAATTTAACCTTAGTTACTATGCACTGTGTGTTGCATGTGTGTTCCATTTACTTGTTTCTTGCTTTTGTTCTACAAAAGTTAGTGAACATGCACCAGCGTTAGAAGTAGAAGATATATTTGAACATAAATTAGAAAAAAACCTGAGACACGTGTAATTAGAAGGTATTTTCCTATATTATTATCATACTAGCTTTCAGCCCGCGGCTTCGCCCGCGGTGACAATTTTGTAACACCTTGGGTTACATTATTCAAGTTTTAGTATCGATCCCTAATTGTTTCTGGAAATAAATATAACCTATGACACTTCATAAAGATGAAGCTTTCTAATGGCGAAGAATTTTCGAAATTGGTCCAATAGTTTTTGAGTACCTACCCCTACAAACAAACAAAACATTTTTTTCTCTTTATAGTATTATATGTAGATGATTCGAGATTTTTACTTAAGTTATTGAATATTACTGAAACGGGGTTCTGATCATAATACTTATAATAAATATTTTATATTATGATTATATTAAAAGTCACTGGACACATAAAAAATAATAAAAATAAAATTGCTTGTCTTCTGTGACAATACGCACGTGATGTTGTTTTCAATGCGGAAACGCGCGATGTTATAACACTTTTGGAAGGGGGCCTAAGTCCGTTCACGGTCACGTATTACGTTAAATATACCCTTTTATAGCATAACTTTAAACTTTAATAAGTATTTACATTATGTACATTAGAAAACTTAAAAAAAAAGTATAAATATTCTAATATAAAATAACTAAGATATGGCGTCGAAAATTCTTCGTCATCGCCTTAATAATGTATAATTTAGTGGTTTTTATAATACTCAAAAACTGTATTCTTTATAAATGAAAATTCATGAGAATTAAAATATTATCCTGCTAATTTAATGCACCCTGGGATAATATAATTTAATTATTTTTTTTGTATGGCATCTCGCAGGTCAACCTAGAAGGTTGTCGACTACTTAACCGGGCTTGCCTGTGAAGTGCCTTAAATAATTTTAGGGCCTCCAGCCAGGGCTAACCCTGGGATAAGTAGATCTATATTATCACGCAAAAGACTTAAAGCTAACGTAACTAAATACATAAATTGGTGATCACATCGTATTTCTTTACCTATCATTTCAAACATCAGGAATGTCTGATTGCTATGCAAATCTGTCACCCTGGTACATAACATACATTTTCCTCGTCTACAAGAACGTTCAAATAAAATATGTATGAAGGTGAATTCTTGCGGTTTTCGTCTTTTTCAAAGATAATAACATGAAGATTTTGAATAAGCCCATGATCAGTTCTTCGTATGAAAGCATGTTACTTTGTGTTTCTTATGTTAACATAGTTATCACTTTCCATAATATAGAGACGGATACTATGTAAATTGTATGTGGGTGTAATGGGTTGTACGTTCTAGAACTACTGGACAGATTTCAATAATTCTAACTTATAGATAGATGTAGCTAGATGATCTTTGAGTTATATTTATAGGCTAACTTAATGAGCATACGCCACGGGCATAGTCACGAGAGGAAACAAGTATTCTATAGAGTTATAATGCACTGCAATATAGATTCTAAAAATATATTACTCTGCACCTTAATCAGCAAACCAATACCTGAATATTAAAAATGCATTTCAAATAATAACAATATTTTTGAAAGGCTTGTTCAACGAGTCTTTAAGCTAAACAGCGGATAGTCAAGACAAAAATAACAAAAATAAAAGGCAATCTTATTAAAAACTGCCCTTTAAGGAATTACGGACGGTTCCTAAAAGACTGATCAAGAAACCATGGGAGAAAACTTAGAATAGAATACATCATTTATATTTAAACAATAGGACTACAGCCTGATCGATACCGAGCTGCGCTGACAACTACAAGTAGTACGTCGTTTAAAACAACAAAGCAATTTAACAAAATAAATTGCAGACTAACCGTTACAAGTTAATCCTTTGTACAATCGATACCTGCCTTAGTACGTTTGTCTATAACTGACGTAGAGAAATACTTTTGAAATACCAAAGCCCAAGAATGTTTTACGAAGTTCAACCAAGTTTATAAAATGGAGAAATACGTACTTTTGCAGCTTCACCTTTGTTCTTTCACGGGGAGTTGAACTCTGCTGGAGTTATGTCGGCGTAGTGTTACTATTATGCCAGCATAATTGTGGAAGGTTGGGCAGTGTTCGAAAGCTAATAAAGTGTAGGTACGAAAGGTAATTCAAAATTTGGCACTGGAAAAGCATTTTGCTTGATTTGGATTGCATATCTTTACATAGAATGTCACGTTGGACTTATTTGAAATCTTCAGGTGAGATTATAGTTGCAAATTATACAAGATTTTATCAAAATTTTGGATCAAATATACGTGTTGACAATGCCTTGTACTTTTCCATACTTCGGATTATGTAACTTGTGTTCAGTCTAAGTCTTTACGCGGAAACCATGTTAAACTACGAAAGCTTCACCTGCAGACTTACTTTAAGGCGTTTACCCCCTCGAGTGCAGCATACAAGTAACAATGCACGTCCCTGTGGCACGTCCTATTAAAACCGAGGTACAGATATTGTAAGCCACCGTCATCATTACGAAGACTGAAGATTGACGGGATCGATACGAAACTTCATCCTGGTATACAATAGAGGCAACCAAAACCCACCTTTAAGTCCCGTATACACTTGCAACAATTCCCCGTTGTTACGCCCAGCGGTGTTGTTTGCAGTACCAGCGATACCGCGATTGACTGGGTTCATTGTTTGACGCGGCAGGCGTAACTCTATTGTGGACGGAAAATGTCATAGCCCGCTACGATGTGTACCCGTCCTATGTTGCGATGTATTGTATTTCACGCAGTTTTATGTCAACTTTGATATGTCAGACGAAATTTTACACAATTTCGAGGCGTCAGTTGGTGTCGACACGGTTTTACAATATTAGTTTGAACTGACATGTTTTTTTTGGTCGAACAACAGAAAAATATTAAACCTAAAGTTATTTATATTTTTTTTTCGTAATTAACATTTTGAAAAATAAAACTAGTTCAACGGATTGTCATGTCACATCGGCTCCTCTGGGACTCAGAGCTGGAAAATGTTCGAAACTGGGAAAAAGTTGTCACGTAAATAATCCATGAAAATTTTCGTAGAGTTGGCAGCAATTTTTATATAACACAGTTCAAATTTAATCAATTATATGCATAAAGAATACTTGAAAAGGCACAGAGTTTACTAATGGAGTATGTCTAATGTACTGTCTTTCGGTTTAATAAAACGTATTCTTCTTCTTCTCGCGTATGTAGATGAATCACATCAAAAAAGGTCGTGCTATGCTTAAAATATTAACCAGCCAGTAACTACTGCCTAGCTGACTTCCTAAATTTTAGTATCGCGTGAGGGCTGTTTATGATTGTTTTTAATTGATTCAGCCTCAGTGTTTCTCAGCTGACCGAATAAAAAAATAAATACGACGTTACTTTTATTTGTCAAGTAGTTGATAATGTTCTTCAAAATTAACTGTATAATTCTCTCTACTTAAAATACGTCATGTTTTAAAGAAGCGAAGTATCAGAATTCCTTTTATTTCATCTTGTTGTTACGTCGTTCGCAATAGAGCCGACAAGCCACTATATCTGTTACATAGCCTCCAGTCACATTCTTATTATTCGCGCACTCCGTCGAGAGCACAAATCAAAATAAGTAGTTATTGGTCTAACGCGAAAACACACTTACAATTTTATTTATTTGGTGTGTTATTTTTATTAACTTACTATTCTGTTTATTGTTCTGTATCGATGAAGTCAAAGCGTGTTTAATGTCATTACCAAAAATGTTCCCAGTTATAAAAAAAAAACATCTTTTGTTTAAAATGTATGGTATTGAGTGCATCTCAGATGTCCCATGTCTGCAAGTGAAAGCAAACCCGTCTATCGAACTGAAACTTTGAGATACTCTAAATCAGCCATCGTCATAAACTTCACTGTAGTAAAGTCTGTGAACTAGTACAGAAAAACACAATAAAGCCTTATACATAACATTATACCTGTTCTTACGAGGGCTTAAGCAGAGATGTAAATACTAAATCCATATTTACATAGCTATGTTTAAGACCCTTGTTTATTGCTTTTATCCGGTCACTAATCCCCACTTTGAGATTCTTCTGAGAAATGTCTAATGGAAAAACTAAATAATATCCTATACCTGGAAATTTAACCCCGGGTTTCACATCATGCCACCCCGTAGGCAGGCAGTCGCTTGAACATTGACATTATTTTCAAAGTATAATGTCAACATTACCATTAAGTAGATACAAAAGAATGCAACGGGGCGCGGTGTGTGTTTAAACATCATTATAACTTAGTTGCATGTGCTAATGCAATAAACATGAATCATAATTCCCCTCCAATAAACTATACCTACCCCACTCAAGAATTTAACTTGGACTTACAAAAATATTTATAACTACCTTTTGCCACGGTTTTATCTGCTCCTGAAGGACGAACTATCGACTACCTTACCTTACTAAAAAAACATTTTTTAGTAAGTTTAACATATTTTTTTAACATTTTTTTTAGATTTACCTTACTAAAAAAACATTTTTTAGTAAGGCTTACAAATCACCCATTTCAAGTTTGTAACCCCAGCGGTGTGAATGAGTCAATCAGGGCAAGTAATTATAATAAACTAGCTTCGCCCGCCTGGGCTATATGAATTCAAATTAAAGATGAACCGCTCGAACGATTTTGTGCAAACTTCACATAAACCATCTACTAAATAGTCCAAACAAAGCCTAAACATTTGGTTTGGATACGTGAGCCCGTTATTGAGTTATAAAATTACAACGAAAAGTGGCATTGATTTTTATATATATTGATGTCTTTATGATAATAAATACAAAAAGAATGATGACTGCAAAGCCAAGTAATGCAATTAATGAATATAAAAAGAATTATGAGTATAATCCAGTTTCTGTAAATTTGTTCGAACTGAGCCTGTTTGCAAAGTGGCCGATTTTATTTTACTCGTTTCGCCGGACTCGTACTTTACTGTCCTCGAGTCAATAGAGGTTTAAAATGAGACTTTAAATAAAAATGGCTCGTTTCGCAATGATAGTTGCGCTTTCCTTTGAACATCTATTCTGGTTTGGATTAATTTAAATTTTTTGCTCAGTATTTGAGTGGACGGCAATCGGAAAGTATTTTGAGAGTAGGTTTGTTATTTTTATATACCTATTTTGAGTATTTTTATCTCTATACGAATGGGAATTTAAATTTAAATTATTTATAATTTAAATGATACATGAACGCTAAGAATCACAAGAACATAAAGAATCCATTATTTTGGTGTTACACTCTCCGTATATATTCCATGAATTTGGTTGCTTGTATGAATATTATTTTGGTATAAATAGGCACTTTCATAGATAAATAAAACATTTATGTAATGCAAAAAATAAGACACAATACAAAAAAGAATATCGTTATCACTTATAGGATATCTTGATAGACCCCCATTAAGATCGACTGAATAAAATTTCTACAAAGATATGAGCTATTCTAAGTATTCATGCTGAAATAGAAAAAAAAACAAGGGCACCAGTCACGATACATTTGGCATGACTTTAGATATATTAGAATTTTCCACACCATATAATCCACACTTTACAAATAAAAGACATTTAAAGAGTAACAAAGAAGAGTTTTCGAAGCCGCGTTCGTGTAAATTCAAAGCAATAAAAAAACTTTTAATCCAATTTACCCACATAATAAGGTTTTTACGTTCTTACCAAATCAATTGAAACAAATATCTCTGACCCTACAAGGGTACGGCAAAAAGTTGTGTTTTAATCATGCGAATGTAATTGTATCAAACGGCGCAAAACCACAAATCGTACCGATTAAAGAAAAACTTCTAAATTTCGTACAAACGTCGTTAATAGGTTACTTTTTGTATCAACACCCACTGAGGGTATCGAAAAAGATTTAAAACGTATTATTTCGGCAAATATTTTAGCACCAGGAACTTTGATTAAAAAATGAACTTTAATAATTGAATTTTATTTTGAATTTTACATATTTTTATGTTCTGAATTAATAATGCCTTTCGCCGTTTATATGTATTAAAAAAAGGATTTATTTAGAAGAAGATGCTAATGACGACTTATCCGGCTAAAAAACTTAATTCCATTAAAGTTTGCAATCATAACTGCATCAAGTATCATCTAAAAACACTTTCATCGTAATCCAGGAAACATGATAAGATTTTACAACGAAAATCGTTGAAGTATCCAAGCCAATGCGGTGGTCAGGTGAAAGCGCCTTTTACGTGTTACGCTTCAAAGAATGCGATCATTGTACCTTACGAATGTCACCTCGTACTTCTACTAGATGTTCCTTGAATCGAGAAAATTGAATTGAGTCGTAGTACCTCTTTTGAAAATGTCTTTTATAAGATACACGAAATCCTTACTTGTTACTGGGAACCAATAAGTTGAACGTCAAAGATTTGTTTCGAACGTTCGAAAGGATATAAGTTCTGAAAGGATTGTGATTTTCTAAGGAATAGTTTAAACGGTTGTACTGCTGTATTAGATGTCTTTTTGAAGTCGTGGTGGTCTAGTGGTTAAAGCTCTTGTGTATAGGTGTGTGGGCTCGAAAACTCGCAAGTGCTAATGTGACTTTTCTTAAGTTATATGTACTTTCTGAAAAGTATACATGTGAAGGAAAAACATCGTAAGAAAGTCTGAAATCGTCAATCCACCTTGAGCAAGTTTGGTGATCAATGCTTATAGTAATCACCAATCGCGTGCTGACTAAGAATGTGGAATATTACACGAACTTTACCCTTAATAACATTAAACTATGATATATATATTAGTTGAATTCTCAATATCAGGAATGGAAAACGTAAAAGTATTAATAATATAATTTCAAATCACAGTAAAAACCAACACGAGGACTTCATTTATCATAAAACTTGATGCTCTTATTCGATAGCGGCTACAACATTTTCCATCAAACAAATAAAAAAGGAACGATCTCTAATAAAATTACCACCATAGGAAAACGGGGCCAGTTATTAATAAAGATATAATTTCCCCCCGGTTATGAGTGTGAACGGCCATCCGTTACGCAATTAAAACACGCGAAATGGTTTCGTGTCCATTGAGATTTGCATACAGATATGTGATTATAACCAAAATGGCTTTATGTTATGGATATAATGCGTATAAAAAATACGCCTCAGGGTAGGTACCTATACAGAATTTTATTACCGTGAAATCCGATCTGTCGCATGAAATTTTTTTTTTGGTAAAAATTTTAGGTGCGCTTCGTGTATTAAATAAAATTTGAAAAAATCCTGTGCCTATAAAATTAATATATAAAACCGTCAATATCACGTTTCAACTTCTGAACGATTCTAGTATAGTTGATAATATGAAGTACGATAGTTCAAGAAAAAAAGCTTAGTAAACAAACTATCAGTTATTCGAATGATACTGAATACTGAAATATAGTTAAGAGAGACGAATAACATAATGTCTTATTACCAGATCTGTCCTATATACAATATAATAATATTAAAATGTATTACCAAGAAGTAAAAAATCCATAAAGTAACGTTTTTCTGCTGATCCGCCTAGGATATCCTTTGTAACTAAATAAGATTATTTTACAGCACACCGTTTGTACCATACCATAACTTTAGTAGTGGCATTCATCCCTGCTACTCTACACAGATAAATGCCGTGAACCTTTTCTCTAAAGCAACGAGATTCAAGCTTCAGAGCAACTAAATTGTCACCGTATATGAACTAACAATAAGTTTCAATATCACGCACATTATCAAGACAGCAAACTAGCCCATTAAGATTTTTACGACCCTCTACTTATTTTAATCACCCAGTAATTTGGCACAAAGATAATATTTCCCTCGCAAAATAACAATGCAGAAAGCTTCTGTAAAGCCATACTGTATTTTATTATATATTTGCACGTTGTACCAAAATTTCAGTACCCAGTTTATATTTGAGCTGGCAACAAAAGATTACAAGATAAGGCTTTTTGCAAATATAACTAAACGAGTATAATTACCAAATGCGCAGTACATTATGTGGGCATAATGCCTGAGGTAAGCGGGTTTTGTAAGCGGCTACACGACATCGCTCTTCGACCTTGAATAAAATAGACGAAATTTTTCGCTGAAGTAGGAAACTCATATCCGAGCCCTCGGAGTTATCTATAGCTATAAGAAGTGTGCCTTTTACTTGACCGTCGCGATCCGGCCGTTGTATAACCATCAATTTTCTATGGGCAATAAAGAGAATGAATTCTTTCTCTTCGGAATGAATATTGTATTCACTCTTACATTGAAAACTTATATGGCTGGTAGGTTTTATGTGCTTTTCTGTGTTATGTTAGTAGTAAATACACACCTATAATTAGAACGTTAGTACTATAATCACTTTGAATATATTGGTTTTTCCGGCTTTATTCATATCCTGTAAAAGCTCCAAGTCTTCGCTTTCGTTGGTATTAGTCTATCTCCATACCTAATTTAACCTTAATCAGTTCAGCGGTTTAACCATGAGTGCGACAAAAGAACATACAGGTAGAGTTACTATCTCATTTGTAATATAAGTAAGGACTACATAGTCAAAACAATTTTGTTAAAAATGTATCGAGATAATAATGAAGAAAAAGGAATGTGAATTTTCAAACTTCAAATCTAGTGACTAGTGAAGTGACTAGCCATGTCCACACATCAATATCTTTATTACGTCCTTCACGAGATTGTGGACTTCATATGTCCGCTAAACAGGTCAATGTACGATTCTGACATCAACCCAATTATTAAAGTTCGTCGGTACGGCGACTTAGTTATGAAAAGCTTGAATAGAATGTAAGCGACATATCGGCGACTTATAGACTCCACTATTGGTAGCTTTGATGTATTTAGGTCCCATTACGATGTAAAAAATTTCCTTGCCTTTAGTTAAAAAGTGTAGGTATATGCAAGTTTTATTTGCACCTAAGTTTTTGACAATTGAAAAACTAAAACCTCAGTGGCTCCTCTTCTATGTCTTACTGCAAAAAATCCATATTGATCATAAAATACTTCAAGTTGTTTGGAGCGGATAAATAAATACTATACTACTCCAATGATTGTGAAAGCATTGTAGATAGACAGACACATCTACCTACTTTTGAATTTATAATATCACTAAAGATCGGGTAGTTTTTGTGCGCAAGTGAAATTTAAGTACGCGTACGTGTCAGTATTTTTAAAGAGGAAGGAAAACAATAACATTTTTTTCATAAGATTTTTTTTTTCAAATCTGCCGCCATAATTATGTGTAGTGGAAATAAAAAGAAATAGTGTGCGCTAGTTGCGGTTGTCACCCCAGCCGCAACACATCCAGCGTCTAGACTTTTAAGCACTTATAAGAAGTCTTATTGATGTGCGGGTTCCGGTATAGAAAGTACCAAGTAATGTTTTACTCTAACTTATTTTTTTTTAATTATTTCGGTAAAAAATAAGGCCTGTGACATAAGTACATACTTTTTAAAAGACGTTTGTTCTTCTTTTAAATAATACAACGTGCTAGAAAAGTCGTAAGAAAAAAAAATCTTTAGTTTCTTTTAAATATTTTTTTTAATAAAACTGCATTCCAAAACGTGCCGCTGTATTTTAATCGCATATATCCGCATCTGCACCTAATTCCGCAGCTTTCAAGAATTGAATATTAGCGTACAACGGAATTCTGTGTTAGAAGGCAAAGGACATCGATCTCGAAGTCAGTTACTAGGTCAACACGGTGACAGTAACGGCTATCAAGCAAACATTCAGATCAGATTTCAGTAATGTCACCGACGGAATCCAATAGGCCAATTTAGGCACTGGTGGAATTTATTGGCTATTCATGTAAACCGTTTTGTATGGTGATGGGATTAATTTCATTTTCTGATCATAAACTAGCTCTTGCGGTTTACGTTTACACCATTTATATGAGTTTAATTTGACTGGAGGAGGAGCTCGTGGCTAAGTAACAGCCGCGCGGGTCGATCGGTCTGTGGATGGGTGACTATTTATGACATAACAAAATTCCTCCCTACCTCGGAAAGCACGATAAGCTATCAATCCCGGCTGCCAGTCGTTACGGGTAGTCAGAAGCCAGGAAGTCTGACAACCAGTCTTACCAAGGGGTATCGTGTTACCCGGTAAAACTGTAGTAGAGGTCAGATAGGCAGTCGCTCTATATAAAATACTGGTACTCAGCTGTATCGGGTTTGACTGCAAGCCGACCCCAACATAGTTAGCAACAGGCCAGGCAGAAGATGATGATATGCGTTTAATTTTTTTTTTTATATTCTGTCATTGTCAATAACTATATGTATTGGCATGATGATGATGGGGAGTATCCTGTGTAACATACTCTTCGATATCAGATAATATTGTTGTGTGAACTGTGGCTAACCTATTTATTGATGACTTTCACTGATTGATCAATCAACTTTGCTCAATATGACTACAATGTATTTTTTTCCGATCGATTGCCAGCCAGCGAGGCGGACTGACATGCTTTTAAATATAGAGTAGAGAAAAAAAAAGTTTTTTTTTATATAAAAGATGACCTATTTTACACCAGAACATTGTGCCGTCAAAGTTCTCTGACGTACCTTTCCTTTGACGGTGAACTTTTATTGTGTCAAACTAGCTTTTCTTTATAATTTATATTGCGACTTATTTTCCTTACTTTGTTATAATTGTTTTGTTAAAATATAATGAGTTTTTTGTATGAGCTGTGCTGTTGGAGCTTTAATAAAAGGAAATAAATATATTTGAATTTCAATTTACTATTTATATAATATTATTCTATTAAATATTATGAAATAAGCAATATTTTCACATTAAAATACTACTAACACTACATCATTATTATTTTGTGTGAAATTAAATTGTGATGAAAACAGAAAAGAACAGTAAAAGCCCGTGATGACGTCACGCCTTGTGCCACTGAAAGCCGCCCGCAGTTTGATTTTGCGGCTGAAAACAAAAAACGTGTTGAGGTCACTCGGCGCTTATATTTCGTTAAGTTTGAAAAAGTAAAAAATAAAGCGATTACCTTCCTAAATACATTATTTTTTGTTTTACAAAAAAAGTATTATAAAACCAGGTCAGAAACAATAGTCAAGCCCGTGTGTAGCTATTTAAAATTATTTATTTAAAAATAGCTACATACGGACTTAACTACAAACATTATTGGTTCAATCCATATCGAAACATATAGTAAAAAAACAATTGAATTCGTTCTAAAAACAAAATATGCATTCAAATTTCGCCAGAAATCAGCACTGGCTGAATATAAACTGCAACCCAATAAATCCATGCGAAATTTTCAAATCACATTCAAAAACCGATATTCTTGGAAAAAATATATAAAAATCTGTTAATCAATACTAATAAAAGAGATTACGTTTCAATGTACATTCACTTACGCGATTATATCCGACAGTTGCACGGACAGTTTCCAGGTACAATCTAGCTACACAATAGAATAAATGGTTTCCACGAAACAATTTTTGTTTAACGTTTTCATTATAAATAGAAAGCATCGTATTCCCGATGTTGCGCAGCTTAACATGGTTTATCACGAATGAGGGTTAAATGTATCAGTACTCAATTATTAGTTGCAAAATTATATTCGTTTTTATTTATTCCGGCTCATTTGTTAACGGTTTTTATTCAAGAGCCATTTTGTTTTTTAATTAAATTTTAAAAACAGCTTCATTGTGGCTGGAGGAGGGCATGGCTTTTATTATTTGAAGTAAGGGCAATGCAAAGGCTATTTTCAGTACTTCATTACTCATATTGATTTATCTAGAAGTTTAGTGTATTTTCTTGCTTTCTTGCCATTTCGATGAAATAGCAAATTAAACCTTTTTACGAATTTATTTAGAACTAGTGCACTTAAGATTACTAAGCCGATTGGTTTGGTTACCTACTAAACCCTTACTAATATTACAAATGCGAAGATAACTGTAAAAAAACGGTCTATTACGATTTAACGCTAACACGGCTGAACCAATTTATATGAAATTTGGTATACAGATACAGTAAAACCTATGAAACGAAATATGATTTTATCCAGGCGTGAAGAACTTAGAATGCGACTAAGACTTCGGAAAAAGCTAAATAATATAAATAAATAAATACTAAAAACTAACTGCCAACTAAAAATCCCTTATTATACACAGATAGAACAAATCCAGTTTTATAGCAGCTTTTAAAACAGTGTTTAAAACAGTGTCCTTTTAAAACACCGTTGTATACAGAGCGGCCATTTTCGAAAAATAAAAGTAACCCCGCTATTTACTGAGTAATTAAAGCACTGGCTGGTCTTTACGACCAGCACCAGAATGTTCTATTACATACAGAAACGACGTTCCTTTTTAAAAAAATACAAAACATTTTTTTGCTCTTATTATTAACGTAAATGTTGCCCGTTATGAATAATGCAAGATTTAAAAAAGATAATGTAGTTGCCAGAATTACATTTTGAATTACATTTTATGGTGACCCTGGCATTTTTTGATTCATATCGTTACGCAATTTTAAGCCCATATCTACAATTTCAACGTTTTTAAACTCTAAGTTAGTCAAAATGACGAAATAATAATTATCACTCATCTTAATCATTTGGTTTTATTTTAGAGTTTTTTTTCAAAAACCTGGTAGGTAACCTATTTGAAACGGCAATGTCATTAAAAGTCCTGGGGATCTTCGAAAAGTTTGGCGGGACACTTGAACTCCCCCAAATGTCGTCTTTCCTGAAACCCTCATCATTACGTACATACTTAAAGGTGCACAAATAAAAAAAAACATAAATAAAGTGAGATCCTAACAAGACCGGAATATCTTCAAGCAAAGATTCGAGTAAGCATGAACACAATAAATTTTCATACCACTTAAATAAGCTTTGATCATAAATACACAAAAAACCGTGGAAAGGAACCCTCAGGCGATGGTTATCGATCAACTGACCGTATACGAACCCCTTGGAGGGACGAACGAACGCCCGTTGTAATCAAAACTGTAATCAAACGGTACGAATTGGGAAGAGCGAGTCAAAACTTCATTCTAATATTAAATACTCGTATGAATAGTCTCGCCCTAAATATTAAGTATTGATTTATTTAATTTAATAGGGGATTAATAGAAGGGTTTATTTTGGATCTCTTTTGCATGTCTATGAATAGAAAATAACCCTCTTTTTAAATTTAAATTAAGATAGAGTTTTATTACGCCAACTGTTGCGAGCGGTTAGAAAGATGATTGGAATGGGTTTGTGATGAGCTATTGTTTGCGTGAATACTTATTTATTTAGAGAACATTTCGTATTTATTTATGCATATTTAAATATACGAGTATGTTTAATAATTTAAGATTGTAATATTTTGTTAAGTATAATTTCCAAGTACATATAGATATTATTTTCTAATCGATTTTTTTTAAGTTTTACACTTAAAACTTGTGTTACCTCAATGTGACGCGTGTATAGTAAAATCTTCTCGGCCATTCCAGTATCACTGACACAATATATTCAGTTGATCCTACATTATTATTAAAAAACGCAGAGCAAATAACATTATGAAAGTAAATCCTAGTATTAAAAGGAGTGTTCGCGCAGTGTTGTCGCACCCAGCCTTAATCTGGCGACCCGCTTCGTTCGCCAAGCAATTATCTACGTGAAATAGTGTCCGTATTAGGAGCACTTACTTTGTACCGGATTAAACCGGATTACGCTAACTGTAAGTAGCCGTCTGTGCTGGTATTCAGTCGGAAATAACAGTATTACACGAAACAATCATTTGACTGTACCCAATGACGACTCCAACTAAATTGTTTGCACTAATTTTATTCGAATTGCCGAGTAGTGAAATGGACTTGAATTAAGTCTTCGTATACATGGGCTTGATGGGAATTAAATGTACTGTTATTGCCAAGCTATTGCTGGAACACGATGCCGAGAATAAACAGAAATACAATACACAGATAAAACGACTTCAAGGAAAAGCAGACTGGCGTTATCCGAGTCATTTATATTTATTATAGCAAAACATGATGTTATGTGAACCTTAAAGCCCGACAATAATATCCAAACGATTGCTGGTACAATTTATAACACTAACCGTTTTACAAATCGGCTATATTTGTGTCGAACAAATAAAACAAGGTATTTCGTTCGACCTTTTCATACAGACCCAAAACTAATGCGTCACAATAGATAATCCAATCCAACATGGATGTCACCTTTGTTCTGGTGAAAAATAAGCTTTAGTGCCATATCCGATAAATCGTGTTTCGGAAAAAATACATTGGAGTGGGTTACGTAACGATACCCATATTATGGGCTGTTTGTGGGACAGAAATCTCTACGTAATGGTTCCCACACGGCTCCTTATTTTAAGGATACACGCGATATAGCAAAATGTTTTCGTAAAATGGCTCGCCCATTTTACTGTATTGACATAGATAATGTACTCCGAAGCCAGTGAGACGGTGGAGGGAACGACGCCGTGCCCAAGGGAGGTTTTTCTAAAACAAAGCCGTGAAAGCAAGGGAAGATTAGAAACGATATACTTTTACCAAAGGCGTGGTGTTCGCTGCAAAATATCTTAACGGACGCCGCCGCGAGAACTTAGATAACCGCGTCTGGGTCAGATACGAAGGACGAGAGAAAATATATTGCCTTTTTATAAAGGTTTTGCTTCCTATTTAATATCAGAACCGGACTCTATGTTATCTAGGAAATATCACGGAAAATAATTTGTTTCAAGTTGGGTTTTTTGCGGATATTCATTAGAATTATTATACGTAAAGTCCAGTTTGTTCTTAGCAAATATCAAAGTCAAATCATTACGATGTTCATAAATGATTAATAATATCTCCATCATCACACTAAACAATTTATATCATTATCCTACTTTAATATTGACAACCGCATAATCGTACTTTGATTCGCCTCATCAATAAGCTTTCTAGCTAATCTCTTAGAGCAAGTGCGGGAACCGCAGTCTAGCAGAGCGTACACAGACCCAAAAATGTAGATGTGACCGTTTAGCTACTTATCCCCGCCCCCTCGCTTGCTTGTTTTGTTTAAAAGCCCTCGACACCATGTGGCGCTGTAAAAACAGACCGACTCAAACCGTCCCCTTTAATCCAGGATACACAGCCGTTTGTACACCCTTCACTCATTTGCATAAGTCCTGTCCGTCATAAGATGGGTTGTAAAACTTTAATAAGACTTTTTGATGGCAGCTCTCACAGATTTAATTGGATTATAAGGATTACCATGATTGGCATTGTATTTTACTGTTTGGATGAAAACATATCAAAAGAATATTGTGTAAGAATTTGTGCAGTATTAAACCGTAGGTACTTCAAATTTTATTCTTAAGCTTTCATAGAAATTGTAAAATGGCTATTAGAAAATTGTGTCGCACATACGTTCTCTACGAATTTAAATATTATGTTAATCCTTTACTGTTTAGCATTTCAGATGGAGAAACTATAGCCCGTAATGCTATCCAAACTTTAGTTCCAATAAAATACGTGAGTGATAAACCGCATTCTCGTATATACATTTTTGAACAGTCGTTTCAAGTGGTAACAAGATATAAAAATAGCGAAGTGATTGTACAACTGAATCGAAATTGCCATCGAAACTTTTATTACCTTATATATATCTAACTCCATTTGGTAGATATATAAAAATGGCTACAATTGGCTAAAAAGCGACATCACGCCACAAGTTCATCCAATAAATATTCCTAACTGCCGCTTCGTAAGGAAACAAATGCTCGAAAACACAATGATGGCCGACAAAATACAATACTGCTGAGAACAAGTGAAGCGTGTCCGACATATTCTGTTTGTTGTGAAAATTGTGGGGTTCATGTTTTTCTCATATTGCGCATAATTCTTTTGAAGCGAAGTTGTTTGTTCGGTAATCGTCGTAATCACTGTTATACTAGCTATTTGTTTCAAATATTTCAACTGACCGGAAAGAGTGGAACACACGGGGAAGTTGATTGTTTATCGTGGAGGGACGCGGGCGTGTTTTTGAGTCGCGAATACGAGGATAATAACCATAAAGAACATGATATGTGAGTATGTTTTTATGTAAAGTTTTTACAATAAAGAGAGTCCTCGGACAGCGCAATATTTGCTTAAGTGCTCTAAAATTAATATTCGTAATGGAAGATAAATTATTTTTCGTTTAAGAATTTATTACATATTCCGATTAGAAGTACCTACCGTTATAATATATCATACATTACCAGTATCTAACAAGAAAAAATCATGATCTAAATTCATGACGAAGTTGTTTTCTTTTTGGAAAATATAAGGCGAAAACGATATATTACTCAGGCATTGATAAAGCGCCCTTCGGCAATCCATAATTTCTGAGAAAATTATTCTCATGTAACTTATTCCCACAACATTAATTCATATAAGTTTCACGGAAGGGTCTTTTTACAACATTTTTGCATGCCGTCGAATAGAGTTGACGTAAATTATATTCGAAATAAGGAAAATATACTGCCCTTTGGGATTACTAACGAAATATTTTCTTCGTTTTATCTTTGCGAGTAAAGAATAATGTCAACGCTGCGTCGGTCAGCGAAGTAACCGAAACGGAACGACGTTATCTTTATAGGCGGTACCTACGCCTATTATTCTGCTATCGCACTTCCTTAGGGTTTGGTAGGTACCACGTATATATCGGAACCAGTAGGTATTAGATGTGTAATATATCTTTTATCGGGCTTAATAAAGAAGCTGGCTGGAAGTTGCTAACCAAAGTTTTCTGATGAAAAATGTCGATCTATTTTTCTCCGTCGCCCGCGTAATTTGGATCATGTGGTTGGTTGCGCGATTGCGCACCGAAGAGATTATAATAAAGTTAGGACAGTCTGAAGGGTCATTAATTTTATATAATATTATAGGGCGTATGATGAAAAATACTTTGGATGTTTTGTATCCGGAGTGTTCTCCAGATAGTAGCTTGGAAATGTTCTGGTGCTCTCAGCGTAATACTTTTAATGTAATTTTCGACTTCATCATTTAACCACAACCCCACTTAATGGGTTTGCATAATGAATACTAAAGTTTTAAAAATAATTCTACGAGACGAATTATATAAGGTCTGTACCTACAATAAAAACTCAAAAAGGTCAGCTTACACGGGTCACTTATAGACAGTGAATTTAAATAAATGCTGGGTAAATTTGGAGCAGAAAAATGATTTCAAAAGGTGCCTTCCTACTTTGCCTAACATACCGTAGAGAATTGGGAATAACAACTTAGAGGAACACTTCGTTAGGGAGAAAATGCGAGGGCAAACGATCTCAGTGACAGGGTCCCTAAATGAAATTTGTAAAGGAAAATCTGCATTCATTTAAATTTTTACTGTTAAGAAGATTTTGTTGATTAATGTAGATATCTTATGTCTGCGTGTTGTTACTTCACAAAATATTGTCATTGGAACGTTCGCAAATGGAATTGCCGTGTTTCGCGCGCGTCTTGTAAACACATTTCTGTAGTTACATTCTGTGTACTATAGGTACACGTATATTTGCAATTAAACTCTATATGGGTAATTGCTTTCGTTGTTAATTGAACTATATTATTGTGTATTAAAATATACAAGGTACCTATTAATTATATAACTACATATCACAAAACGTGGAGGAAACAAAAGGAATCTGTAATTGCAACGTATTTTCTGTTTGTAGCAGATTCATTACTTGATATATTCTAAATTTTACATTATGTAGTAGGTACATACCAAATCTGAGTCTTCAAAATCTGTTCACTCTCAATCGGATGGGCCCGGCTTGATGACATAAGCTTAGCCTAGCTTTTTTCACCAACGACATGTTTCAATGTGTTTCACCCAATATGCATATATAGTGGTACGATTACATGCTCACAAGACAGAACTTTAATAGGATGGTTAGCAGACATAATGTGTTGTAGCGGTGCGATATTATCAGATAATAGATCTACCTATATTAACTGTATGACATATCCTCTTATATGAACGTTTTGTTACAATTTAAATCTAGAAGATAACATGTTTGCCTATTCAGTAGTGATTGATGAAAACTAATCACGTCACCTTTTTTTTTTAATTTAATTAGAACACTCAACAATTTTGTTCATTATATATACGAGGCATAATAGTCCTTTTTGACTGATGCCAACTTGAAGAAATAATGATATCGTTATCGTGCGAAACAAATCAAATTCAATACTCTGAAAACTCAATTCGTACAATTCGACATCGCAACGCGGGGATGTCTAAAGAGCCTATTAGAAATTCCGTAAAGAATACTATTACTTGCACAATTCTAACAAGCTACCCTATTGAAGTCCCGAGACCACTCAGCGATTTCCAATTAAATATAATACAAACAATCCTTTCTCCCCTTTCAATCACAAAACAAATTATTTGCTCAACTCACTGATACAAAACTCGTACTGTACCGTTCCCGCTACAGTTTTCAATGAGAAACTTATTTGTGCAGAGATTGGCCTACATCAGGGATTTAGCTCAATGCAGACGGTACTTTGTACCGGTACCCGGTCGAACGTGGAGGCATTTAGGAAATTTGCATACGATACTATCGGGAGATTCTAACGAAGAAACTTTTGGGGACCCCGTAAAGTGTTATTGTAAACTGCCTAATTATGTATCGAAGGCCGAACCTTTAATGGTAAAGGGATTTTGATCGTGTTTGCCTTAATTTTAATTAGAAGAGATTTTAGTTTGGAATTAAGAGATTGGGTCTTTTATCTGTAGATAAAGTGGTGATTGTATATTCAATTTTCGATTATATTAAAATTAGATTTTCAACCTTTGGGTGAAAATGCTTAAACCAAGGTTTTCAGAACAATGAACATTTTGTATTTAGACAGAAATATTAATTAAATTTCTGTCATCATCAGGCAGATGATGACAGAAATATAAATTAAAATGAAAATGCTTTTGAAGATAGGTATTTTAATAAAATCTATACGTATATTATTTCACAAACAGAATAATTCTCATCTTTTCCTCAAATTTCAGTGCAAGAACAAAAAAAAACATCAAACTCACTTACAGATTCCATATAAATTGATCGTTAAAAAATGCTAACGTGTATCTACTAGAACATTCCTTCATTAAAAATAGTCATGAAAGGCCCTCCATTTTACGTATCATAGATTGGATATTACCTATATCTCAATTCACAAATGGCAAATTTGTTCTAGCGAAATCATCTCAGATGTAGTCGGAGTTATTATAATTATCAAGAACTCTAGAATCCGTTTGAGATTGAAGAGTAAGACCAATTAAAATTGAACGCTTCCTTGAGAAACTGACGTCATTATCCTGTGTGTACTGTGAGTAAAACATCGGTATGCACTTTTGATCAAGGCGGTTGAAATGGGCATTTGTTACCTCTAGAGAGACTATATTTCTTTAAATTATCGATGTATGGATGTTTGTTACCCTTTCACTAAAAACCTGCTGAATAGATTTGGATGAAATATGGTGGACACATAGTTTATAACCGGTTAACACATAGGAAACCCTCAGAATACAGGTAAACAGCTAGTATTTCTATAAATTGCGATATTGACTTAAACCATCTTTAAATATAAGTATAGGTATCTGGGTCATATTTGGTATGCATAACATACACCTTATCTCTCCAGAAGGTCAATACACATTGGTTTAGAAGTCGGTGTTTTACACTAGATACTGATTTTCGCCACCGATTTCTAGAGCGATGCATGGGCATACATCGGCATACATGGGTATGGTTAAACACTTGTGGGCACAAGTGTTTTAGCAGAAACTTAATTTATTTTTAGGTGTTTTTGAAGTCAGTTTTGCTTTTTGTAGAAAGGTTTATTTATGTGAAACTATTTAGGATTTTGGTCGAAGATCTGCATGAATTTGTGTATCTAGTACTGTTTTTGTACTAAATAAAGGAACGACATGTTTTTTCAGCGATTAGAATACACTTAAATGTCCATGTTTCGAAAAGTGCTGTACCTACTAGTTTTGATGAAACTTACACTATCCTGTTCAAAGTAAGCAACTAAAAAAGTCACAATTCAACTTATACTTCCTGAAAAATAAAATGAAAAACAAACATTCAATGAGTTGTGAAATTCAAGACATGTTTTAGAATATATATAGACTAACACAGATGAATATTATATGATTTCAACCATGTTAAAAATCGAGCTACTACTAATTATTAAGCTACTAATTATTGAGCCAATAAATAAAATAACATCAAAATTACGTAAAAACATTAATCTACTCAAACAAATTATACATTTAACAATTAAATAACCAAATATTAACCAACACAGCATGATTGTATCAATTTTGAAATTATTAATCAGCATGCTAGTAAATTATTATGAAGCAAATAATACTCGAAGTCGCATTTCACGCTGCTTAGTATTCAGGAAACATACACAGAGCTCGCTGGCCGTGCAACGAACAACTGGCTTTTATTGTACTACCCACTTATAAGTAATAAAATTATATGGACACTGGTTCAATGTACGTCGGTACTCGTAGATTACGTTGTGGATATTCAGTTTGTTTAATGATGTTGGATCGAATGGGAATACTGCATAAAAGTATTTTTATTATTTACGTAAATTGTATAAAGTATGAATTTAAATAACCTTCCGTGCATTTTTATATTATTTAATTCAAACATGAGGTTTACACAAAATACTGTTGATATTTGAATAATATTCTAATTAATCAATTTATGTAAAATCAATTGACCACACCTATCCCACAAATGAGTTCTGTATGAGGTTTGTATTGTTAACGCAACCTTAAACTTATGTATTTTATAATATCGTTTTGATATTATCTACACTTCTACACTAATATTATAAAGAGGAAAGCTTTGTTTGTTTGTAATGAATAGGCTCAAAAATTACTGGACCGATTTTAAAAATTCTTTCACCATTCAAAAGCTACATTTATGCCTATGTTACTCGTGGATAATCCACGAGTAACATAGGCTAAATTTTATTTTGGAAAAAAATAGGGTTCCGTAAGATATTTGGGTTTTCTACCACTATTCCACGCGGACGAAGTCGCGGGCAGAAGCTAGTTATCTATCAAAATATAAAATGCTTGCAGTGTGCAAGGGCCATAAAATAACCAGATTGAAGAATTAAAAACAAACGACAACTATCATAAAGTCAAGTTTCCAACTCTACTTACTTTTAACGAGACAAGATGAATATATTTCTAGAATGTTCCGTCGCTTTGCCTCATCTGCGGCTGCTGTTGAATAATGGTTGGCATTAATAAACAGGAATGGTTTGCTCCACAAAGTTGAAGTAAGATCGTATAAGAGGATATAATTAATTACAAAGTAGAGTGAGACAGAAACTATCACTTAGGATTGAGTAGGATTGTGACGTGCGGAAGGCGTACCTATATCAGCTGTCTCTATTTATGGGGTACCATACGTTATGGGATGAGTTATGTCGCTTTGTGTGACATGTTTGTGTGCCGCATATGCTCATTACTGCGCGACGGATGTCACGCGAATTAGTCTGCAGTTGTTACTGAAATGGCAAGAACGTTGTAAAATATCGTTCAAACCAATTGATTGTGGGTACAGTTTACTCTTGTGGGAGAATATAGATAGTTGAACTAAAAAAAAAAAGTATAAATGAAAATTAGGTAAATGTTTATCTGAATTTAGAAGCTACCTACGGTTAGTAAATAAAAAATGATTATTTTGTATTCAAAGTATGGTTCCAAGTATATATAGTTATTCCTTTTTTACACAGTCTCTTAAGGGTTTTCACACAATTTATTGGAAATGATATTGAATTCATACAATATGTTCTGCCGAAAATAAAATATAAAACTTTTAACGTGCCACGATTCACAGCTACCATATCTCATATTACGTCATTATTGCTGCGTCAATCCAAGATCAAGTTGCATAGAGGCAATTACGAGTACGTACTAAATACAACTTCACATAGGTGTTAGTTTAGCGCTTAGGTAATTAATTATCTTAATTTAATAGGAAGACGAATACATAATTATTCAGGATTATCAATTAAAACGAGTATATCTAATTACATACACACATTACATAGCCAGTCCTGTCATAATTGTAGATGTCCGTCACTTACCTATATGTTTATTTGATATAATTATATTAAAAAAACTTGTTGGCCCATGGGTAAAAAGCTGGTATATGGAAATCTCATTTTTTTTATTGCGCGTATCTTGGATGCTCTCAATTTAACTAGTGAAACTTATGTGACTAGAAATCTTTACCCAGCAGTGGGGCTATAAACAATATTTTGTAACTAGCTTCTGCCAGCGACTTCGTCCACGTGGAATAGTGGTGCTCCGCTCCTATTGGTCTTAGCGTAATGATATATAGCCTATAGCCTTCCTCGATAAATGGACTATCTAACACTGAAAGAATTATTTAAATCGGACCAGCAGTTCCTGAGATTAGCGCGTTTAAAAAAAATGACAGCATTTCCCTTCACTGCTCTGCTCCTATTGATTATAGCGTGATGAAAAGTATACTATAACCATCTCAGGAGTATGACAAATAATTGTACCAAGTTTCGTTAAAATCCGTCGAGTAGTTTTTGTTTCT
Organism: Pyrrhia umbra; assembly: GCA_963891755.1. NCBI lineage: Eukaryota > Metazoa > Arthropoda > Insecta > Lepidoptera > Noctuidae > Pyrrhia > Pyrrhia umbra. The sequence continues at coordinate 6,704,983 of OY982930.1, forward strand.
ATAGAGTTTATACAGACAGACAGACAGACAGACAGACAGACAGACAGACAGACAGACAAAAATTTTACTGATTGCATTTTTGGCATCAGTATCGATCCCTAATCACCCCCTGATAGTTATTTTGGAAATATATTTCATGTACAGAATTTACCTCTCTACAGATTTATTATAAGTATAGATATAGATATAGATTAAGGGTGTAAAAGCATTAACTCAGTACAAACCTAATTTTAATTATCTTTGATACGAAATAATAGCAAGCTTCCTCTGCGAGCTGGTTCCAAGAATAGTTATTGCCACTACGAAACGGGAAAACAAACTAAATTAAATTAAACACTAACGCTACCAGAATTCATGAAACGAACGCGTCCAAGCCTAACATGAAGAAAACATACTGTATGTAGGTTTTTTTTTATACCAAGCAGCTTTGAATCTGTGCCAAAAAAGTTTGGTAGTTTTTCGTCGACCGCAAACGGGCGGGACCTTAGTAATTCATAGTTCCCCCAATCTGTTACTGAGACACTGGATTTATGAAAATTGATAAAATAGTTTTGGAGCGCAGTTTATGTTGGGCGGTTTTGAATAGAATGGCCAACTATTTTGGGCATTGATTTTGTGGTACCCGATAGTAACCACCAGGCTCTTTCTGTTTGATTGTCTTAAACTATTAAGAATACACCATATATTAGGAGCTGCCGGTTCATCTGACTAACCTACCTACTACCTACCGTTTCCTACAAAGCTAGATTTTTTTATAATATTTTTTTATTATCGGCCTATAAAGAAAGTACCATTCAGGTGGTTTCGTCACCACACTTAATTTTTGAAAAGAATTTAAATCTCATCACGCATGCTCACTTATTCGGAAAGACATTAAAAAATATAGTAGGCTTGCTGAAATCTTAATTTTAAGCTGTGCTAAACGTAGAGGTTCTAAGTACTTATGACTTGAAGCTCTTAAACCGCAGACCAGAGAGTATTCATCTAGATCGGATTACTGTGTTCTGAGTAGACGGGTACCTAACCTATAAGTACGAGTGCTAAGGTTACTAGTGACCCCTGTCTGTCACAATACTCTTTATGTCTGAAATATTGTACTTGTATAACTGACTGTTTTGAGTACATTTTGGTAGGTACATTTCACTTTTTATTTTTTCATTCTTTAACCATACAGACACACTGGATTGTTTCAATTAATTTAGTAATTTATGTATATAACAAAAAGTTATCGAGATACTTACAATAAAAAAATAATACAGAATCGAAGTACCGAGGTTTTGTTTAGACTATAATTTGACCATTACCATAATTACCTTAAGCGACTACAAACTTTACCCTCAGTAATTACTCACAGCGTCATGATTACTTCCTTTTAGAACTACGTGGGCGGATGCGTAGGTGTACTCAACTAATTCCTTATACATGTCTAGTTTTCTAAAACGATATTTGTGAACCTGCTGTTTATTACTAAGCGTGTTTACTATTTCACTAGCTTCTGCCCGCGACTGCCCTAAACTAACACTATTTTTTTTCAAATCGGACCAGCAGTTCCTGAGATTAGCGCGTTTAAGCAAACTTTTCAGCTTTATATATTGGTATAGATATTGACTATCACAAGTATCTACTTCATCTTCATCTATGTTCTACATTATTTTTTACTTAAAATTATTTATTTTAATGTCCAAGAGCAAAATGAACCTGATCATCACTGACTCAAAACTCGGACGTGTAGGTACAGCCCAATGCGATATAAGATTCTACCTAAACCTTGTTTTTATGGCGAAACTTATTTTAACATGCTGCTACGATGATGATAAAAGAATAAAACTATTCAAATTACGATATCTTGTCTCCTAACTTTACCATTAGCTTTTTCTGGGACCTATTGTAAAGAAAAAGATAAAAATTTTGCTGTGCGTTTAATTTTTCAAACTATTTGTCAATACTATATCACCAGTCTAGGGTGCATGTATTTCTCTGGGTTGTGGACGAAACCGTTGAAAACAGCTAGTATTGCTATATCTATATAGCAAATATATTCCATGGGTATTCCATGTAATAATTCTAGTAACGGATTTTTTTTTAACAAAATCAGGTTCAGCAAGCTTTGGTTAAAGGCTTTCGAAACAATTTTTATTAACGCATTTCTTAGAAAACACAGTTTAAATATTTTATAACTAAACCAAAGTTCTTGTGACTTTGCCAATCTGTTACTGAATATTTGAATTTATGCAAATTAATAAAATAGTTCGTCGAGCGCAGTGTAGCCTCGGGCTAGGCGGCCGACCTAATTGAAGTGGCCGACAGAGATTCGATGACAAAGAGGAATGTTGTTTGCATTTAGAAAATTAGACCTTGCTTTATTAGATATTGATTATTAACTTTCAATACGTATTTTATTTTGTGGTAATTTTATTTAATTTAACAAATAACTTCAGAATTAATTACTTTAAATTTTAATATTTAACGATCATCAAATTGCCACAGACCGTTTCTCACAAAAGAAAAAACTCTTATTCAATTTCGATCAGACACATTTAATTACGAACACTTCTGAACGTATGTTGACACAGATTATTATTTTTTTACAGTAATTCATAGTGGAACTATATTCTAAAAAAAACCGGCCAAGTGCGAGTCGGACTCGCGCACCGAGGGTTCCGACCATTGGAAAGAAAAAATACGCAATAAAGTCGCAATTATCTTGTTTTTTCCGACCGCATAATTAAGTTTGTTTGTAGAGGAAAATTGCTGATTACTTAAAAACTATCTGCTAGATCTCGTTCAAACCAATTTTCAATGGAAGTTTGTATAGTAATCTACATCATATATTTTTTTTAGTTTTATCATTCTCTTATTTTAGAAGTTACAGGGGGGAAGACACACATTTTACCACTTTGGAAGTGCCCCTCGCGCAAAATATTCAGCTTAGAAAAAAATGATATTAGAAACCTCAATATAATTTTTGAAGACCTATCCATAAATACCCCACACGTATGGGTTTGATGAAATTATTTTTTTTGAGTTTCAGTTCTAAGTATGGGGACCCCCAAAATTTATTGCTTTTTTTCTATTTTAGTGTCAAAATCTTAAAGCGGTTCACAGAATACATCTACTCACCAAATTTCAACAGTATAGTTCTTATAGTTTCTGAAAAAAATGGCTGTGACATACGGACGGACAGACAGACAGACAGACATGACGAATCTATAAGGGTTCCGTTTTTGCCATTTGGCTACGGAACCCTAAAAAGGCCTTGCAAAGTTACCGATTTTGTTATGGTTTCAATTACCCATGCTTCTTTTACTATTCTAAACTTTCTTAAGTATACATTTTTTTTATAATTTCTAGGAAGGAAATAAATAACATTTATCTCCATAATTTTATTTGTATAAAAACAGTACGTACCTAGGTAAATTATAAAGTTTTTACCTAAAAATGTTTAGAACTTTTCATTGCCTGAAACACAGATTATGTTACCCGCAGGTACTCAAATAAATATAATTTGTAACAATTTTCACGGAAACGATTTCATAATCGTCGCATTATTATTGTACATGACCACGCTATTGCGATTTTTAAGTACCCTCAGCACGTGAAGTAACTAAGTGTTCGCTTTTATACCTAATTACGTTAACCTATTTAATGGTTTTTATTTGACCAGGTCATAATCGGTATGTACATTTCCTTTCGATTATGTCGATCAATACACATTTACGATTAGATCGGAGCTAATAATAACTTTTAAGACGACGACTACCGCCAATGACCTTGAGCAAATGGGCGGAGCTTGAGCTTCCCCCCCGCGACCCCGCAATGCACACCGCACGGTTGTCATTTTATATTTTGAAGAACTTTGACGGGTGACCATAATATTATGTAGAGATTCTAAGGACAGTCGCATATTGTATTTTGATATGCATGTCTAAGATATAAAAATAGAAATACAAATAACATCTGTCTGAGTAATACTTCGAAACACTAATTTTAAATTTCCAACCCCCACTGCATACTTCGTTTGCCAGAAAAGCAAAAATATTTTCAATTTCTTTAATCTTCAAAACATGTTTATCGATCTGAATTGTTACAAGTTTCAAGAAAAAAATCTGACAACTAGCATTCTTGAATTAATCCGCTGTGAAAGATGGACAGACAGACAAACAAAATCGCACCATAGGAGTTAATTTTTAGGCCATATTGGTGTCCACTTTGAGCTCTTTTAACAGAAATACACGCAAGTTTTTTTCATATTTGCATTTTACGACATCTGCTGCTTCTCAAATAACTTCAGCTCATCTTCACTTGTATAGGAAAATCATATTAGTTTTGTAAGGAGAGCCTGGAAGCCAGTTAATTAGTCCGACGTTTCTGATCCATCTGTAAAGTGTCCGACCAAACCTTTGGCATCAGCTTTGGCCGAACCATTAGCTTAAAATTGGCCTAAGTTTTGACACCAACAGAACCGAAATTGAATAATCTATTACGTTTAAAGACCTAAAAGTGAGTGAGACTGTATGATGTTAACATTTTAAAAAGGCTGCAGGTAATTTTATTTATATTATTAAGTTGATACACCGAACATATTAGTAAAAAGTCATTGTGGCTTCTTTGCTAAGGCACCTGCATCTCATTTATGAGTATGCAGATTCGAACTTCGAAACCTAGAAATTACGAATCTGACCATTCCAAAGTTTTACATGCACTTTTTTTAGTATAACTTAGACACCATTGACTAACGGTGAAGGAACACATCGTGAGGAAACCTGGACTACACGGTCTGAAATCACCAATCCACCATGAAAAAGCGTGATAATTAATGCTAATGCATGTCTATGTCATACCCAAAAGTGGGATAGTAAAGATTCCGATTATGACCAGGATTTTTCAAATTTTTACCTATCATGAACAATGGAATATCACCCGTTTTGGGCCCAATTTTGAAAGTGCCGCAAAGCAAAAAAAACAGTGCAAAAATAAATAGGCTAAATTCGGATATAGACTTTGTCTGAATGAGAATTAGCTGTTACATTTTCAAGCACCAAATTTGTACGACCCTTTTCCACGGTTTCATGCATTATTGAAGAAATAAAGTAGTGGAAAAAAATCCTACCATTGTATGACATTTCGATAATCTTTTAGAAAGATGCATTTATCTTTTACCTTATATGTATTACTAATATAAGGTTTTTTATAATATATTTTATCAGAAAAACTCACCGCAAAAATTGACAGTTTTTTTATATAAAAAGATTATTAAATTGACATGCAGTAGCTCAATTTTCATTTAGTTTTCTTATTACAATTCATCTGAATTCAAACATAACCTTGGAATTGGAAAATGGTCGAAATACCATATGTATTATGAAAAGCATTTAAGAGAAAAATGTACGGAAGTCTAATTATTTCATGTGAAATGTTTGTTTTACAAACTACGGAGAGTTTTTTTAAAATTTAATTCGTATACCAAAAGATGTCGAAGAAAACATAAAAAATATTAGAATATGCATCAAGCCTTTATATCAAGCCCTTTCATAATTATGATGACGTAGAAACTACACTTTGTAATTTTAATTTCCATTTTTCCTCGAAAGTAATAGGTAGTTTTTTCTACTTTATCCATTTGCGATATATTTCAACAATTATTCCAAATCGATAAGGTTAGTTATTCCTGAAGTAATTATCTGCTCCGACAGACAGACAGAGAAAGTCGCATCCCATAAGGGTTACTTTTTACTATTTTGGTTCGGAACCTTAAATATACTATTTAAATATATCTTTTTTTTTTTCATTTTCAGTTCTTCTGTCTTTGACTTCTGGACCAAAAATTAAAGAAGATCAAGTCCTTTTTATTTATCAGGGCTTTAGCCAAAGAATTAAGCGATTGCCTATTAATCGGCTTAGGCCTAGCCAAAAATCGACGTTCTGTCGACTATTTGGTGTTGAAAATAAAACATAAGAGTGGCATAGTGAAGTAGGACCTTCATTTCTAAAACACTATGCTTTGTCTTATCTTTTAGATTGTGTGTATATAATATCATCCCACATTAGATACCTTGACTAATAGATTAATATGTATATCATATGTGACTGCTTACTTGGCGTTTTTACTAAACTTCGAAAATGGTTGCTATGTAAAGCATCACTACCCAATGTTACCAGTAAAAAACCGGCCAAGTGCGTGTCGGGCCACACGCAGTAGGATTCCGTAGTAGGTCTTAGTTAGTCAACTATAAACATGTAACCGGTGAAGCCTACTTTGCCGTGATAGTTTTCGAAAGTTAGTTTTTTTTATTTTTGAAAGACCTATCTAACGATACCCTACATGAAGGGTTACGCAACAAAAAAAAATATTCATCCTCATTTCACGTGTTCGGGAGCTCCACTAATTTTTTTTTGTTTTATTCATTTTTACCACTTTTTCGGCGTGATCAATACACATATCTATATTAAATTTCAGCTTTCTAGTACCAAGAGCCTCTCGAGCTATGCCGCGAACAGACAGACAGACGGACATTGCGAAACTATAAGGGTTCCTTGTCGGACTACGGAACCCTAAAAATAAAACTAATGTAACCAATCCAAAATAGGAAAATGGTCTAGCTAAAATAGTCAGACAATACAATACATTTTACAATTTTACAATACTCTTTTAATAGCGTAAGCTTATTTTTTTATCATATTCTGCATTTTTTTTGTCAAATTCGTCTCGTAGCAAAGAAACTCGAACCCAAATTCACGTGTTTAGAAAAATATTTTCATTGGTAATAATTTAGAATAGCGCCGCCTTGTTACCCATGATAAACCGTTTTATTTACAAACCATTAAGTTTTGTTCTAAGATATCATCCCATGCCCTGACTTATAGCTACTATTTCTATAAATTCCAAACTATTAGGAAATATTGTAACATAACATGAAAGAATTTTAATTTTGACGATTTTCTCCGACCTACATGGAAAATTTAAATGAGGTATGCAATATTCTCGTTTTGAATACGCAATGTATTAAAAGAAATACATATTTAAATCCTAAAGTACATTTAATTATTTAGTAAGTCAATAACAAAATATATTTGTCCTGCCAAATTTAGATACACACATTTTAGATTATGACAGATTATGGATGATTTGGTTTGAAAACACGTTATTCACATCAAAAAAATATTTTATCCGCATGTAGTGCCTTTTCAATGTAATAATTATAATTCACCAGTCATCATATCACAAATATAATAATTTATTTACATCGTAATGTGCTCGCTCTGAGTGACAGCGTCTACCCGTGACAGTGGTCACAGACGTACTGCCCCCGTCGCCCGGTGGAGCCCCTCCGTAATTTCAACTCAACGTTTTGACAAAAGCACAAAAATTGACGTAAATGTACGATTTAAAAAAAATATACGTATACAAAAAGACAGATAATTAACTTTTCTATAAAATGGTACAGGTTTCATTAAAATCCGCTTGATAAATTCTATGTAAAACTCAGTTTTTCTTCTGCGTTAGACCTAACTTCATGATTTTTTTATACAATGTTATAAATACATAATTAAAAAAAACGTTATACAAAATTATCAAGCATATGCTCTAGTTTAGTATATATACTTTTCAAATCATGAAAGCAAGTCGTTAAAGCGTATTCATTAGCTTTAAAAGGGCCAAAGTCGTATATCGCCGCCTTAATATTGGGGCTGTCATTACTGCGTGGCAATCGATAAAGTTTTGGTTCGATAAATCTGTATATTTCCGTCGGTTCAGTGTAAGAAGGATACAGAACTATCAAAATAATTGTTTTTTAGTGAGTGACTCTAATTGCAAGTATACGAGTATTATTTTAACTATATCAGATCATGTGAATACGTATTCCTAAAAGCAAAATTTAAGTTTAATTCATTAGAATTCCTTGCAACATATTTTTCATAACTAAGACAAATAAACGTATAAAAAATATTAAACAGATGACATTCAAGATTGAATCTCGAAAGGCAAACCACAACAAATAGCCTTAACTCCTTGTACAACAATATTATAGTTCTAGAATATTCTCGGTTCAAACAAAAATAGCTTAGGAGAGTCAATTTGTCCAGCTTTGCAGTGAGGTGGCATTTAAATTGCGCAATTATTTTTTCCTGTTGCCTTCATTTGTCACGGGTGTCCTTAAGCAGGGCTTTCTTACCAAGAGTTTTTGTTGGCGATCGTTATCAACGCTTTATTTACTTATTAATTTATCACTGTCCACCAAATTATCTTGTCCGAAGGGATCAATGACGCGATTAGGAAAATATTTAAGCTCCAGATTTTTTAAGCTTGTTTGGGACACTTAAAAAGCAACAAACAATGATATGAAGTGCCGTTTTTTATTAAAACTTTGATATTTTTTAATATTAATTATTGATTTCTACATAAATTATGACATGGGATACAACATCCACAATAATAAATAATTATTATAATTAAACTAAAATCAAAATAATGAGTAATTATTTTTGTGGATGTTAAATGTATCCCATGTCAGAGTTTATACTCTTATATTGAACGCAGACACAATGCAAAAACTATTGTTTGGGGGTCACCGGTGACCGGCGTGGCGTTCAAAGGCTTCTTCTCATTCACAATGTATTAAATATTTCTATACAAACCATAAACAACTACTGCTGAATAAAACCTCTGATCGACCATTCAATAGTTACCTGCATGTTCACTATTTCAAAATACGCAAAACAAAATACATCAAAAGGATTATTTGCATAAATTAAACGTCACCCATCATTACAGAATGCAACAACCCCACGGCAATGCTCAGCCATCAATGGGGTTTAGTGCAGTAAATACAGCGTCATGTCCAAGCTCGCAGTTCAAACGTTATCTACCTATCCACATACTCACTCGACGGGCCATCCAATCGGTTTTACATTTCAACGTATTATCTGCATCGCTTTTATAATAGAATTGCAAATTTAAACCCTTTATAAGCGCTCTGCATTGGGGAACACAAATTCGCTTTTACGTTCATTTGCATTGCAACGTCACTGTTGCGGTGGCTTCCGAATCGCCTAGTTGTGCACATTGCACGGTTTATTAATACAAACTGTGCTCGGGGTGGGGCTCGTGGCTAGCAACATACATTATGTTCTATGAACAAAGCTGTCATTGTTGCGATGAGACCTCGGAGAGGCCAGTTTTTAATACTACTTCGAGGTTTCAAACCTTTCCCATGGGCCCTTAAAAATCTATAACTGTTAGTCAGAACTTTAATACCTCTTATGGAACTAAAGAAAACCAGTACTGTTCAATAATTGCGTTGGGTTTCCTTACTGAGTTATATAAATGGATTACTTGGAAAATGAAAATGTTATATCTTCTATCTATACTTATAATAAATCTGTAGAGAGGTCAATTCTGTACATGAAATATATTTCCAAAATAACTATTAGGGGGTGATTAGGGATCGATACTGAGTAAATTTTTTGCCAAAAATGCAATGAGTAAAATTTTTGTCTGTCTGTCTGTCTGTATAAACTCTATAGAAACAAAAACTACTCGACGGATTTTAACGAAACTTGGTACAATTATTTGTCATACTCCTGAACTGGTTATAGTATACTTTTCATCACGCTACAATCATTAGGAGCAGAGCAGTGAAGGGAAATGTTGTCATTTTGTTTAAACGCGCTAATCTCAGGAACCGCTGGTCCGATTTGAAAAATTCTTTCAGTGTTAGATAGTCCATTTATCGAGGAAGGCTATAGGCTATATATCATGACGCTAAGACCAATAGGAGCGGAGCACCACTATTCCACGCGGACGAAGTCGCTGGCAGAAGCTAGTATAAAATACAACGTTTGAGAGCGTTGTAAATATTTATATAAACGTTACACTAATAGTCATATAGAAGTTGATCAAAATAAATTTATTAGAGACTGCATCTGACAACATGTGATAGTTCATAGCAAAAGAGGTAAAAAAAAGAATGACTTTTTTTGCATCCCCTGGTGAACACTCAGTCACTAGCGTCTATTTAATCTTAACTGATAACATGCATATCTCAACATGATGCATTAATTCTGTCTGACTTAATACAGGAACGAAACCCTGGATACAAATTTCCTTATTATTGGAGCTGCGTAGCATTGTTTTTATGTCTAATTTATTGAGCGCAACCCCCATTATAATTACAGCCGGCGTTTAATTAAACGGGTTTAGCTTCGTATATTTAAAGATGTATACGTACTCGTGTTATCGTTTGTCATAAGCTTATAATTAAAGTGTTTATATATTGAACCCGTTTATATAAAATTTTCAATGAAATTTAATTGAATTTATACTGTTAAGTAGGTACGTGGATTTTGCTCTGATGCTTTAACAAAAGCTTAGAAATTGACTCAGTACATTTGTTTCAAGTTAATTATAGTATTATACGTACACATTGCGATTTGAAATTATAAGATTGAGTTTAATCAAGAATTTAGATGTCAAACCTAATCTTATAACAGACGCATTTAAAAAAATGGTACCTATAATATAATAATGAAAGTTTAGAACAGAAAAAAAAGAACCCCTTTTGGTGAAATCTTTTGTGTGATTAAAAAACCGCGATTTGAATTCGTGATTCTGCTAAAGGATTGAAATGAAGGAATTTACGAAAATTTACATTTGAACGCCGAAGGGTGCGTCGGATTACAAGCGCTTATGAAAATTTGTATTCACGTTATGACGGCACCGAACATAAAACTCCTAACACAGTGTCCTACTTTAAGACAAATTCTATTACTGAGCATTCTACAAAGAGATAGAATACCTATCTATATACAGAAAGGAAGACATTTAAGTGTCTTGCGATAAAAAGAAAAAGCCTTGAAGGAGGAAATGAACAAGCTATAAAGAAATTCGAGCCCCTGTAATCTTGAGACAATGGTTTTTTGTACTTTCTATTTCTTAATTTTATTTACGTATACTGAGGAAAGTAGATTATAGGTAGGTACATTAGTCGATCGGATACTTAAATTCTGTTCTAGATTTTGAATCCCCTCCCAAAATCTGATTATACTCGTTTTAGTCCTGGTATTATTACATTTTGATAATATTATGATGGATTCTACAATTTTATCCTTGAAAAGTCCTAATTAAACTTTTACTAAACTTTGCCGATTCTAAGCTTCCGTATATTAAAATAGTAGGTACAGATTTTGACAAGGTCACATATCTTTCCGCAAACACCATAAAGAGAATATACACTATTCCATTCTACCCGGCGAAGCAAAAACAGAGGACAAAGTCGTATAACACAAACGTATATATGAACTCGGCAAGTGTGAAGCAGAATCGACCTCTAGTAAGTAGGGCAATACATTCAGCCACCCTTTCCGACATGTGCGGAGACCATAAATTATAACGCGCACCTGTAAGTGCTAGATCATGCCTAGATAAAGAAATGTATATAGATCTGATTTATGATTTTGTTATATGCACTTTGGGATTACGTTTGGAATTTATGAGTATCTTCGGTACATATTTTGTTTTTCGTCTGCTTTTTTAGAGTATCTTGAAATGTGTTTATGGTATTCGATTTCAGAGATTCTTCCAGGATGTAGTTAGATTATTATATGTTAGATTATTATTATTAGTAGATTAGTTATTGTTAAACTACAACTTTATTATTGTTACTTACTGGTGATGGTTTCTACAGTGTTATAAAGGTTAATAAGGGCAAATGAGGGTTTCAACTGTTTTTAAACCCCTTTCTTTATCTAGAAGGGTCTAAACATTTTAGAAGTACTAACAAAGTCTTTTGGTTCTGTTTCTTTTCCAAGTTACTTATGGTTGGTTTTCAATAGTTTTTTCACTGTGGTTATTGGTGCCGATTCTGACTTACACACGACTAAACTAATTTTAAAATATCATGCTCTTTTTCTATTGCGAAATACAAGAAGAGGATAGCAAGTAATTCAGTGCTGTCAAATTAAATGACAGATGACATTTTGTTCGTACAGGTTTGTTAATTTAGTCGAGATGTTACGTCGTGATGTTTAATTTTGTATGGAAAACTATTTTTTGCTAATTTGACAGGTGTTAAAAGTTTGCTATCCCTTTCTTATATTTGTTGATGGAAAGAGAGAATTATAGACTAAATTTAATTTAGATGGTGTCAAGAGAATCGCGGCCATTGTATGTTTTTTGTATGGTACAATCATAAATGGAATTGGCTTTGTGTTCGATGTTTCTGTATTTTTATGTGGAAAAGTACGGGTATTATCCGTATCTACGTAGCGAATTTTACAAGTTTTTTTATTTTTATTAATTCAAAAAGTTATAAGTGGTGCTAATGGTTCGTAAAAAATCTACTTACATTAAAAAAAAAAACTTAAAATTAAATCAATGTATTTGTTCTGTTGGTTAGAGGTCCTCTGCTATTATTTCCCGAAAACTAATACTATGTTGTGTAAAAATAATTTGATTAATTATTAATTAATTGTTTAGGAAGCACACCAAAAGAAAAACATATGCCATCGAAAAAATAATCACAAATTTCAGTAACCTTCAATTTTATTATATCAAAGTAACGCACCCATTCAAAGTAGATTAAACGTAATTTTAACCCCAAAGAGAGATAGTGTGCGTGAATCATATCACAACCATGTACTCATTGACATCAAGGGCCGAATTAACGTGTGAATTATTTTCAATCCAGTGAGCCGAGAACCTAAACATACTCATATTATAGGTAATAAAAGTCTATACAAAAACGTATTTTGGTCACATATTGTTCACTCAATACGGCTTTTAGGACGAAACATACAGGTGCCTAATGTTCTGGATTATCGAGTCTGCGTATTGGTAAACCTTGTATGTGAAATAAAAAGTTTCAGAAAACTTTGCAGACAAAATATACGGTCTCAAGGACATGGCACGAATATTCGATAGGTAGGTACCTTCTGTTATGGCAGGATGACAAGATTATGTTTTTATGTTTAACTTTTTTTACCTTCATTTAAAACGGGGGATTTTTTAGGCATTGACGTTGATCTAATAGCGAATGCTGAGAACAGTGCTGTGCGCTTTCCAAGCTGGTCAAGCCTTTGTAGGTTTAAAAAAAACAGCAACCCGGAGCTAGGTAATTGGTAATGTTACACCCGCGTGCCTGGGAGCGCTAGCCGTTGTCCCCGGCAGCTGCCTTGATCATCATCATCATCCTCCTGCCCTTATCCCAATTTTATTTGGGGTCGGCGCAGCATGTTTTCCTCTTCCATACTCTTCTATCTGCCGTCATCTCGCTAGTAACATTCATTCTAATCATATCAACCTTCACACAATCCATCCATCGTTTCTTCGGTCGTCCCCTTCCTCTATATCCATCCACATTCATGTCCAAAACCTTTCTCACTACATAAGCCTCATTCCTCCTCATCACATGCCCATACCATGATAACCGATTTCCACATAGTTTTTCGGTTACCGGTGCCACTTTCAAACTTCCCCAGCTGCCTTGATATCAGTCGTTTTTACAACTCCATTTCAGAGAAAACTCTGTCACTAAGGTTTGTTAAGTTAGTGAAGCAGCAGCCCACACGATAAGAAGAAGAAAATGGTACTTGAGTTATTCTTGATCATCATATTTTTATTCTGATACCGTGCTACTTTTTATATTCAGTACCTGGTTTAGTACTGTTTGTTTTAGTAGCGGTAGGTTCTTGGAATTTCATATCGGTACGTCGCACGTTACGGCACAATACTAAATTCTGTGTATCTCCACAGTTTCATACGTGGTGTAATAACATTCAACTATTAATTTCGTAAGAAAACTAAAAGTTTTCGTTTAGTTTTCTTTTACAACAACATAAATATCATATATCTTTTTTTTATTAAATTAATTATAATCACTTTTTAATTTCGTATGCAACTAACTTATTAATGAATCGCTCACTTCTATTCATTATGTTAATCTTATTCAACATCTCTATACAATTCACTATCGAAAGTCATAATTGATTCCCAATAAAAAAAAAACTATAAACTTAGATATTGTGAGCTCAATAAATTAATTAATCGTTTTAAGCTTTTGATTATATTATTTGGTGTTTCATAGTTTTGTCATGAGGTTTCAATAGCTGTATGATTATTTAAAAGGTGAACATCATAATAAATTACTATCATAACACTCATTCAATTCACATTCTGTATGGAAAATATAACCACGAATTTAGTTCTAACACATTTTAGGGGCCAAAGCCTTAATCGATATATTTCCACGAAACGACGTTCGAAAAGTCGTCATATACCTCAGTAGGTACGTGTATTTAAAGACTCATAGGTACAATAAATAGAATTCCAAGAATTCTCTAAGTATCTCCCACATGCTACCGCAATATTCTTGGAAAATTCCAGAAATTGTATTTACCAAAAAGGAAAACCGAGTTAGTCTCAACACGTAACAGGTTACGTAAAAGTTTGTACCGTCGTCGTATTGATTAGCATAAAATTTTCCTACTATTATTTTAATGACTTTCCGCTAAAGCTTGAGGTAAACGTTGGAAATAACTTGGAACAACGAATAAGTAGATGCTTTGTATTAGGTATTTAGGTCAGTGGCGAAAAATATGGAATTCTGAAATGTCAACGGACTGATAAGCATAAAGTGAAAATATATAATACGATAAACATAAAGAGAATACTGTATTTAACAGTTAGAATGTTATTCTCAAACCTGACATTTTCTTTCTTTAAAAAATAACAAAGACAGCGTGAAATGCTTTCCTATTAATTTATATTACTGTGTTTCTTATTCCAGGTACTAGCAGAGTGCAGTGAAACAATGAACAAAATGTTGTGACAAATGTGCGGAACAAAAGGTGACTTAAAAATGTGCCACCCAAAGTATTTCCTACACGTGACCAGCAGTAGAACATTTTTATTCATAATAGTGTTGCTATCTCTAAAACTGTGCAGTCCTCAGGACTTAAACGAAGAGTTTGTTAACGAGGATAGTATAGAGACATCTGATATTAGTATGGTGCCAGTGAAAAAAGTGAAGTTTCCAAGAAATGTTGGGGTGGCCACGCCTTGTAGGATGAGCGAGCTTCTCTGTGACACTGGCCAGTGTATATCTCTGGACAAGTATTGTAACGGAGAGGATGACTGTGGAGATAAGAGCGACGAGCCCAAGTCTTGTACACGTAAGTATTATAGTATTATGTTACTTGCATAATGGCTCAGTTTACATAATGTTGTATATCTGTGTATAATGTTGTGTATCGTGAGAGCAAACTAGGTGCGCTGATATTTTCGTGTCGCTGCGGTGAATCTAACCTCTCTAATATTCATACTCAGAAATATCTCGTGATCTAATTAAAAACAATCAATAATTTCACTTAGGAGAGATTACGATGATAAATGTATTAGTATAAATTGTACCACCGTCAATAAAGTGTTCTACCCAATTTTTTGTAGATAAAACCATTATTTTAAGCGTGGTACACAAATTTTTGGAAGTAATTTCGACAAAGTATTGATGTATAAAACAAAACACCATTTATATATACCATCGAGATATCCAAAAGGCTATTATGAAACCTACTATACCCAACATTCTTAAAACGAATAATACCTCGTTTGTAAAAGTAATATGTGAAGTGAAAGAAGTCGAACTCTTTATAACAAAAAGGCGCGCGAATAAATCTTTTGAAACTCATTTTAGGTCATTCAAACGCATTTTTAATATGTCTCCCCTTCTCGGTTTGCTGACATCTGTCACAAAAGAAAAGGTAGTAAAGGAAGGCTAAGGATTGGGAGCCTTAAAATAAGCGATTTTACGAACGAGCGGAAAGTTCGAAACTTGTGTGTTTCATGTTCATGTTCTTCAACTTTTGCAAAGATTTGAAGTATAAGTTAATAATATTCCTTTCCTTCACTTATTTTCGTTGAAATGTGGCCTCATTTGTCTGATACTTTACCGTAAGAATGAAAGTAACTTTATATGGAGACATCAAATTTAATTAACTGCTTTTTAATTTATTTAGTGACGTGAGTATCTTAGCACTCATGTATTTGCGACTCAGGATTTATAGAAAATTTGAAATTAATTTAATAAGAAAAAGTTGGTTGAGTAAAGATACTCGCTTAACCACTCCTTGTACGGAAACGCAATCGCTCTTTTAATGGCTTCGAATGCTTCGTCGCATGGCAGTGGAGTGGCTGTGTCAGCGATGGACAGACTTGGCTCCCTTTTGCCTTTTATGTAATATTCATCCCCGGGAGTTATGCGAGGACTCCGCCAAAACATATTATACAACATGTTTATGGATTTACGTAATCGTTCGGTTGAGTTACTGAGTATCGCTTCTGCATTATTTTGTTGGTATTCGTATTTTACTTGAGAGACGATGATAAAGCCAGTGGCAATGTTTATCTTTGAGAATACTTCACTTTGCTGTACTTGCATTTTTACTTGCTGTATCGTGGAAACCATATATTTTTAGCCTCAATTATACAGATCATGGTACGTTGTTGAAGTAGTTCATTGCTCATCGCGTATAAATCTCATTGGTGACTTGTTAAACAATTACTACTTTTTGAATCATAGATTTCTTTGAGATGTCTATAATATTTTTGTGTGTTATGACGTTCTATGTGTGTAAGACGGCTTGCTTGTAGTATTAATTCCTAACTTGATCAAGGTACATCATTTTCATCTGCCTAGTCTTTTCCGAACTATGTTGGGGTCGGCTTCCAGTCTAAACTGGGTGCAGCTGAGTACCAGTGTTATACATGGAGCGACTGTCTATCTGACGATCCACAACCCAGTTACCGGGTAACACGGTACCCCGGTAAGACTGATTGTCAGACTTTCTGGCTTCTGAGTACCCGTAACGACTGTTAAAGATCTACAAATGACAACCGGGACCAACAGCTTAACGTGCTTTCCGAGGCACGGAGGAGTTTCGCTATGAAAAAGATGGTCACCCATCCACGGACCGACCGCGCCAAGCACAGCTTAGCCTTTGATCAGTCGAATCGTACGGCTTTTACTTAGCTACGAGATCAAGGTACATATTAAGTAGAAAATAAACAGCCTTAGGTACTTTTGTTTACAATTATGAAATCACAAACTTACAAATATTGGATTTTAATACATAATATATTTTATACAATAAAATGTATCTAAAAAGATCTTCACTCGTTTACTAATAGCGGTACTGAATCGTTAAGCAGCTTTCTCGCTTGCCTCTCTTACTTATAACATATAAAGCGTCAAGCGGTCACAAGTTATGACACACCTGACCCTTTCTGAAGGGCATCACTTATTACCGGTCACCATACGTCCTTGCAGAGTGTCCTTCCCTGACATTTCTTTATTACTATAATGTTACCTAAAAGCTTTTTATTCATTATGTTAGGTTGAATGATAAAGGCTATAAGTATTTTATTATTGGAAATTATTGAAAGCATCATGCGTTAACATGATGTGACTATTTTTATTAGAATAAGATATTTTCCCCCGTGTTTCGAAATAAATATTTATTTCACAAGAATATTTAGTATATTTTCATAAAGAAATAGAATTACATTTTGCCTGTTCAAACAACATGTATCTAACCGCACAAGGATTTTGTTTCGGGTAAACTAAATTTGTTCCAGAACAAAGACGGACCTAAACCACAGAACATTAGTGGTAATAATCCCTGTCTATATTAGCTGAATAAGCTTTTAGAACGGGCTCACAAACAAAACGTACTCTTGGGTACATTTGCCAGTTCATAACACTATCGCCGATCCCGAACACAAATAAATTTCTTTACCAAAGCATGCCTTAATCTGCCTCGCGTAGTTTCACCAAAACTGTTCTCATTCCGCGCTCGTAAAATACGTTTTTGCTGAGAAAATGTCTGCAACGATAATTGTCTTACACAAAAGAACTGAAGATATACTCACAAAGGGAATTGAAAGAAGTAGATTACAATGAGTTTGCTCAGTTCCTTCTCTCAGGGGAGTCGGTGCATCAGTCTGATGCAGACCGCAGAACGAAGTTAGAAATTACATTTTTATTGAGCGAACGGTATAGAAATTGTACAGAAACAATGGCATTGCGATTTCAATGCAGCTTATATAAAGTATTGGTAGCAAAGTTACTCTCTATGGGATTAAATAATAAAATTGTCTCTTCGAACTGTATGGTTTGACAAAATGCACAGACACTAATATTATTAGTCTACATAGTGTCTTCATATTATTACTTTACTTATAAGTATTTTATAATTCTTCTTCTGTGAATATAGCAACGCATATTAAACAAAACTCCATTATTGCAAGCATAATGATTGTTCCTATGAATATTCTAGCAAGTTAAACACACACGGCCGTATCTCAACGTGGGTTCCGTGACTAATGACAGTCCATTTTGTAAACACCGCCACGGTAAACTTAACACCTTATTAAACGCAGGTTTTTTTGTTAATTGTAGCTATATTTTGGCTTAATGACCACCTACGTGGGTACGATAAAAGGGAAAGCTCGTTTTCAGCCACCCGCTATAATTAAAGAAGGTTTATTATACGTTTCAGTCTTTGAGTGGTTGCTATTTGAAATTTTCACGATGTTTGCATGAATATTTCCTAAGGTTTTTTGGCGAACTTTGCCTACCGCCTACGTGTAAGTGTCAAGTTTAATTTTGTTTGTTGCAAAATATAAGCACAGTTATATTGTTTAAAGAGGGTAAATGTTCGTAGGAACAATGAAGTTAAAGAGCAAAAATAAACAGTTATTTTAGTTTGATTAACAGACGGTAAAGGGTTTCGTAGTTAAAGTTTATTTTATATGTCCAACAAAGATACTTTAAAATCCAGTATGTTTCTTTAAACTTGAGTTCAATAATGCGAACTATCATGAGCGGCATGTAACGTTATTCCGAAATATTTTACCTTTCTGTGTCAGCGTTTTAAAGTCTCAGAAAGCTTTATTTCGCCCCATAGAATGCAGTCTTACTGGATAAGTATCCACTAGCACATTCTATCCAATGAGAATGTCTCAAAATATTTGTCAGCATTAGATGCCTTATATTTGAGACAAGATAATATTGTATTACGAATTTCAGTAACATGTATAGGTATATTATGTATTTATCAAATAAAAAGCAGAAAAAGATGTTTTAGTAGATCCAAATGCTTTATGTTAATCTAAAAAATAAAATAAGGTTTTGTTTATAGCTCGAACAAAAAATATACTTTCGACTGTTAAAAACCACAAAATATTCAACGTTCACTCTCACAAATTGAAAAATATATTTTGTTGTTTTTATCTCCGAATTAAATATGTAAATAGGTCACACTACGGAGGTTTTAAAATAAAATCAATTCGCATTTTTTAAATGTATACTCTTCGTGAAAACCAAGGGTACAAAAAATATTTACACAAACCGAAATTAGGTCAGGTGCAACAAAAAACGGAAAGCCGGGGCTTTAAAACATTTTGTAAAAATACGCCACATTGAGTCAAGGCGGATGATACCGGTGAAATACGTCTGCCAAAAGCTTAAAATTATAATGATCCTTATTAGTATTTTCATCAAAAAGAGGAAAAGAAATAAGAAAAATCCCGCAGCTGCAAAATAAGCCCGATTCTAACAAATTGATGTTTTGCAGTCATATTCGTTATCATGCGACAAAGCATACACTTCCTTTTTTATAGCAATAGAATGAAAATGGCATAGAAAATTTCAATAATTACTGCCATGAATGTAATTGTACTCTCTAAAATAGTCCTCATGTAACAATTCGCTAATCCTATGTCCTGGTTTGAACTCTGATTTTCAAAACCGTGTGAGAAACCTCCCAAATTGCCAATCCCTGTCCCGAACATTTCATCGATTGCATTGAGATAGGTGACCGATAAATAGGGACAAATTGTGAAAACATCCGATCGCTAGGTAGACTACTCGAGAATCTGGATCAGAGATGCAAGCTGGGTCGCGAACCTGGAAACTAAGCATTTTGTTAAAATACTTGACGAAGTCGACACGGTGCAAACGTGCATGTGTGCGTGTGTTGGCGAAGCTGAATAGTACACGTGTGAGTGTGTGTGTTCTACTTTCTTTAAAACACTTAGTGTTTGGAGTTTATTTTATTTCATTCAGAAATATTTAGCTTAAGTTAGCTTTTGTGGCTTAAACTCTTTTATTTTATAATGTTGAAGTTACGAGCTTGCCTGTAGGTACATATTGCAGTATTTTAGATATTTGGGTAAATATTACGAAACTAAAAGTCGTAGGTTTTATGTTAGATGTGCTTTTAAAATAGATCCTACTGAAGCTATATGTATGTGAGGTTGCGAGTATGTCTGTAGGTTAATCTCTAAAACACCTAAACCGATTCTGAAAACTTTTTCACCTTCAGTGTTGGTTGATACATTCATGTAATGTGGGCGACAGCGTGGACAGAAGCTAGTATCAATTATCCAAAACACTGTTCCATCATTTTAAATGTGCAATGGAAATAATTAAATAATCATTGCAAACATTGTCATTTCCGAATGGCGGTGAAAGAATAATTAACCACACCGCAAATGTAAACGTGACACAGATACGCATACGAGTTTGCACATAAATTATCGCACATGTGCAACTCGTGCAATGTAAACTCGTAACGAAAGTATATAATATTAACTAGCTTTTACCCGTGGTTTAGCCTACAACGTATGGAAACTACTTCACGCACCTGAATAAAAAAATAGTCCAATGTGTCACTCTAACTCCACATCAAATTTCATTTTAATCGCTTCAGCTGTTTTCCCGTAAAAGCGTATAATAATGACTAACTGAAGGAAAATGATGGGGAACCCTTACCCAATAGTAGGATAGTAAAGGTTCTTTAAAATAACAAAAATGTAAAATGCGATTTTTTTTAGGACTTTGGAATAGCGGTTTAATTGTATTTCTTTATTATAAGGTGAATACATAAGTATTAACACTATAGAAAAAAACCTTTTCCAGACCTTTCGATAAAAACAAGCGAGATTTTATGTGTTATAATTATAGTGAAAAACGCAGACCAATCTACTTTAATCATCACTATTCTAGTGATGAATACTTTTATTTAAGGTACTTTTATTTTATTCGATTTTATGAATAAGTTATTAGCTACGAAGCGTAGCGTGCGTAGCGAGTGCGTCATATCTTCGTAGCAACATCGTAGGCCATTCGTTATTTAAGTATGATCTTTTAGTATCACATAATAGTAACCATAATCGTTTGTATAAACTTTGCAATACTTCACGTTTTACTTCAGGGTGCTCCAAATAGCAGGGTTGAAAGAATAATCACGTACCTACACCACAAATATTCCCGCGACGACACAAGTTTATACATAACTAATTGGTATAACGCGTCGACTCATTTGATGATGTAGACTTAGGTACTGAAACTTGCGCCACTAACTTTAGTATATAATTCTGCACTGTATTACTATTGTGAGAACTTCATGCTCAAACTATGTTTATGTGTAGATAAGTCTACCTTAATTGAAATAATTTGAATTTCGGAGCCTTACACCTTTTGGTAGACCGTATTTTTAATGCAAAAAATAAAAATGTTAGGATGTATCTGCCTGCAAAAAAAAGTAATATAAATCAGTTGAGAAGAATTAAGTAGGTATAAACATTTTGTTCTTTCTTAATGCATATAGTGTACAGAGGTGAGTGGGTTGACATAGCCCAATTTTACCAATCAATTAAGAAAAAAACAATTTATGGGTTGTAAAAAAAAAAGCTGTAATATTTTGAAACATATTTGTCCATAACACATTGTGTATTTAGCTAATAAATGCTAGACATCAGAGTGATTTTAGTTAACTCTGTTACCAACCAATTACATCAGCAAAGCGGTCCAAAATGGTATGGATGGATTACCTAATACGGCGACCTGTTAATGTATTATGTTAATTTCAACTCAGGTACAGAGCACAGTGCATACTGATTAAGCTATTCCGACCATTTATTGAAGCTGTCGGTAACGTAAACTGTGTAATTTCTGTTGCTTTTCAATAAAGCAAACTACACCTATCTCAATGTTGATGCATGTACACTGGCAAAATAATAATTATCCTCGCCGCAAATGTTCCCGTTACGCGGCTCGTTCATAATTAGCGCTGGACACAGGCGCTCTTGTTGTAATGCAGTCTTAACAATGCCTGTTTGTTGCCTGCCTACATAGCTGTGTCAATCTTTGTTACGTCCAGTGTACGAGCTCGCTTCTAATTTTGGACTTCACGCGCTGCTAGTATAAGTAATTACTTATATACAGATTTTTTGCTTTTACGTGTAAGTACCTAAGGCTTATCGATCTACATGGTTGTTTAAATTTCTGATTACAATAATCACTTTTGAAAATGTGGACAAGTCAGTGTTCGTTAAATTATTTACCTCACTGTCCACGTCACATATATACATACCTAAGTGGTTTAAGTTTTTCACATGAATAATAAGTACGCAAGACAGACGCTTGGTCCTGATGGATTTCGGTTTTATGCTCGTGCTTATTTGGTGAGACAGAAATATCTATGTCAATATATAGAACAGTATCTACTTAGATTATTCATCAAACATGACATTTTCCTGTAAAAGAAAGAAGCAGTAATTGTAATATATTATATAGCATTAAATTCTTATTTTGTAATATATTTTTGCACGTGACTGTTCAAACTCTTTCGAGATGGCGTAATAAGTATCTTCATACAATCTTTTTAGATAGCTTTCGATTTCTTTGATAGCATTCAAAAAGAAGTCTCACTTAGTAAGCAAACATTTACTTCCCATTTCTTCCTATACCTACTATCATTCGGCAATCACAAACGCTTGCTAACGTGCCTATTCGCGAACCGTCTCCGCCTAACTTTCCAAAGAACAATTTCGTTCCCATTCTGAGAAAACTTCAGCGAGTACTAACTGCGTTCTCACTAAAATGTCTCAATTATGTTCGCTAAGCAAACACCTCCTTTCACGTCATTCGCTCCTGGTATATTCGGGACAGTTTTCACTGGATGTACTCGCTCGAAATACAATTCCACGCATCGCATAATGTGTATGTATGTATTTAAAAGTGATAATTAAGGTTGATCGATTAATAGATACAGCAGAATTGAGAATCTTTATATTTTTGAAGTTGGTATAGAAAAAGAATTTATAAAGACTTTTTGTGAAAATGCTGTTAATCAGCAATACATATTTTTTTAGAGTACGATTGTATATTGAATAACTTTTTTACTTGCTCGCTAAGACCTTTCATACCTTACAAAAAATAGAACGACTTAAGTTATATTACATTCAAATAACTGCTAAAATATAAGTAAATATCTCCTACTAATCTATTACAAAATCCTTAAATTGCTCAGCTGAGCAACATAATAATTTTCCTGGTACTTAAATTTACTTTGTAATTCAATATAAATTATGGCTCGTACCCGCTATACCTTCCTATTTCTATTAACTTTGACTATACGGTATTCATTATTTTTTGTATGATAAATAATAATTTGAGAATAAATTGTAAAAATGTACAGCACTTTTTGCAATTCTTTACTTTAAAAGGTGATAGAGTTATTTCACGAAGTGTGTGTATGACATGTAACACTACATTCAAAATACCATATGATAAAATGTAAAAAGTAAAGGGGCAGGTAGCCACGATTTTATTATTTGTTAATATATTTAAGTCTGTTAAAAATATAAAAAAATAACCAAGTCGCATAATGCGAAGGAAATATTATAACAATTATAGTGTTGAATTAACTATCTAATCTAATCTATCTAATCTAATATATATAAAACTCAAAGGTGACTGACTGACATAGTAATCTATCAACGCACAGCCCAAACCACTCGAGGGATCGGGCTGAAATTTGGCATGCAGGTAGATGTTATGACGTAGGCATCCGCTAAGGGTGTTTGTATGAAACTCGGTATTTTTTTAAATAACGCGGGCCGCTGGTGGGTAGCTAGTTTATATATAAAATCATAGTCTTAATCAAGTTAAAAGCAACACTAGAATTTACAGGCATAAATTTCATTTGCACTTATACTGAGACCTCGAATAAATATTTAGTTTTAATGAGAATCAAACTTAAAACTCATAGTGCCGATTTCCAGCAACTGTGTCAATTATACCATTGCTAAATTAATGACAAGGCACCTACAACAAACTAAAACAACTTTATCGTTTTGGCAGCTCGTCTTTCACTTAAAAGTTACATAACAATCAAAAGTTTCGAATCTAAGTTTTATTTCAAGAAATAAACTTAACGAATTGAGTATCATTTTACGTAATTATGTGGTGGAGTTGTTTTGATATTTCGCGTTTGCCTAACCGAAAACAAAAGCTTTACATTAATGGGAACAATGATTTTGGCCCGAAGTGTACACTTGTCTTATGCTATGTAATGCGCTGTCAGTGGAGACAAAAGGCGTGTTTTTTTAAAAAGATCGTAAAATATGGCCGCAGTCCATTGTACGGAGCGCTTTATTCACGACCTTTTTCCTTCTCATTTGCCTATTTTTTATTCTGAAAGGATTAACAATAGTACAGGTACGGTGTTGTATTTTATAATGACTTGCATAATTTAGGACCAACCTACGCACAGTATTACTGTTTGAGTTTCGTGACTATATAGAGAAATGTTATTATTTTATCGATAAAATGTGGTATGTAATAAAAAGTAGGTTTAATATTTTATCAACATACTCTTCCTACTTCTACAAGGGAAGACAGTCGCGCCATGGCGTCTATTACTACCTAACTGATCTTACCAATAAGTAAGAGTAACTCTGTATTTACGGTTTGGATTGGCTTAGAGATAGATTGTAACTAAGAAAGGACATATGAATTACATTATCTATACATTTATTTACTGCGGTACGTTCGAAAGAGATACCGCGCCCCCGGAATCAAAGGACTAAGGAAGGAACATGGATGGGTTTTAGTCAGTAAGAGTCTGTCACTCCCACCTGCCCCACTCAATGCGGTAGTGGTCATTTGATGATTTCCCATCCGAAAAAAAAATAGTCTATATATTTATTTCAGCACGTGACTTAGTTCCCTGTGCAGTGAAACCGCAGAAAATCAAATAATTCAGTATAAATATCAGCCCTAACGCTATTATATTATATGTAGTTTCGAAAACTTATCCAAGCCAAAAGTGAATGATGATGTGATGCATAAAGTCGTATTCACAGTAGACAAATCGAGCAACTATCGACCAATGACAGTAAATATTGACTAGCATAATTGTAATACATGTCGTGTATGTTTGGACGATTCAGTTATATGCACTATGACACAAACAAACATTAATTATAACTGCGCAATAGACGTTGCTACTAGTACGATTAATATATCGAGTGGTTTAGACAGTTACTGTGAAACACAACATATGTCAAAGCCTTTGAATTAAGGAGGAAACCTGGGTGTGATAGGTTTACTACTGGTCGAAATTCAACCATAATTCATTAAATTTTATGTTTATTTTTATCTACGTTATACAAATATTATTGTAAAGAGGTAAAAGTAAGTTAAAGTTTGCCTGTAATGGATAATTATTGGAACTACTAAAAGGATTTTATTATCCCTGTGGCTTACGCTATAGGCTATGTTTTATGTAAGTAGGTACAACACTGGCACTGTCATGTCCAGAAACTAGTATGTATTTAAATAATTATATTCTGCATCCTCATTCAAATAAAATGTGAGCCAAATTTCATTTATTCCTCCTTGCAATCTATATATATAAATTGCTTTGTCCTGAATGACTGACGGATCAATGCACAGCCTTAACCGCTGATCATAGAGACCTGAAACTTGGTGGGTGTGTTCCTTGTATGACGTAGGCATCCGATAAAAAAAAACAAAATTCTACCCATAAGGATGTGATAAAGGGGGCAAAGTTTTTATGTCGCCCACGCGGGCGAGGCCGCTAACGGAAAGCTAGTATGGTTATACAAGGTACAAAGTTTTCTCACTTTTCCTAAATATAAATACTATTTTTTTCATTCATCCATTGAAAAATCGCTTGGATATATGTAAATTGTTAACTGGAAAATCACTTACCAATATTTTAGGCCGTGAGTGCTATTTTCCATTCTGATGTGTTGTCTTCGAAAACCTGTAATGAAAAAGTCGAAAAACATGAAAAATCTTTTTAAAAATTCAACGTCAATGTTTTTAATTTCAAAGGTGACCCCTTTTGGGATTCGAACGAAGTTAATCAAAGCCTTTGGCTGAACTACTGACTTTATAATCAGATCACAGTATCAGATATTCTAGGCTGTGACAAAAAAATTTTTAGCTTGTTGAATAATTATTTTACAGGAGAAACTACTTGGCTTAAATTTAAAATTATGTTAAGCCATGATAATGATTTTATTGACAATGGCATATTGAAAACATAAATTATCAAAGAAAAATATGTATCGCTATCTGCATCTGAGCAAAATTAAAACCTTTTTTACCCGACTACCAAGGAGGGGTTATGTGTTTGCGCGTATCTTGTATGCAAATTTCTTTATTACTTTGTGTTTGGTTATGTAAGTTGCTGGCAGATCATAATTATATATACACAGATTGTCTAATTGTGTATTTATGCACCGTACCATTACTGGTCAGTTTTGGTCAAAAATGGCCGGTTGTAGTATGCATTTTTTACTGATTGAGTGTAGTATTTTGGACTCTCTTATAATGACAATGCAACATTATGAGTGTCAAGAACGCATATGAATTTCGAAATTTACAGATAAACTTGTGGAATAAAGTTAGTTTTACTCACATGTTTTGAATAACAGATTCTTTTTAGAAAGAAAGTATTTTCTTTGTAATAAAACCAAACCTGTATAATCAAATTACAGTATAGGATACTCTGTGTGTACACAATTTTCGCTCTTTAGTTTCACGGTATGCTAAACAATTATGTCTTGGAAGAAACTGCTTTTGTTTGTCCCGTGCCAAGACTAACGCAACTTAAACATGTGTTTTATTGTAACAGTTCTGTAAATAATGTATTGTATCTACTGTGTTGTTGTTTTCTATATTCTGTCAGGTTTATGTTGAATTTTGTTTGGCTTTATGTTTGTTGGTCTAGTGCACTTTTAGACAGAATAGCAAGAAAAATAGTAATAATATTAGTTTTTTTTTTCATATTCTTTCTAAGTTCGTAACTAAATAGAAAATATGAACTTTACTAAACACACAAAACTATAGGAATATATTATATAACTATAAAATATTAGGAATATGCCTTTTGCTAAAATGTAAATTCAACTGAACCTTAGTTTCGGGGTTTTTTTTAGGTAGGTAAAGTATCATTGGATTTAATTACTAGGTACAGCAAGAACTTTCAATATTAGACTGTAGCCACTCAAAAAAGGCCCATTGATGAATTGTCATCAATTTATCAAGAGAGCCTTTTGAGACTCTCCGCCTTACATGGACTTTTAAAATATCTGGCAAATTGTTCTCTTTTTAGGTAGGTGTAGGTACACCTCTGCCTATCCTTTTGGTATTGGTTTGACCTCTGAGTTTATTTCATATTTTTTTCTCAAGGGCTGTGTGTCAATTAGTTAAACCGGTGGGGGCTAGAATTCTGTTGTGTAAAAGTGATTCCGTAATTTGCAAAATAAATAATTTCTTTTCAATTATAAAACAGGTGTTCTCCAAGGTATTAATCATAACTGAATTGATGTAAAAAATCTGCCAAATACCTACCTATATATCAATACATTATCTGTGTCAAAGTCCCTTTAACCTTTTTTTTTTGTTACAGCCTGCAACAGGACGTACATGGGCGATGTGGGTCGCACATACGAATTAGAGGTCCGGAGGCCTCGTGAGGATCACCTCCCTTTCGTCTGCCACCTCAACTTCACCGCCATGGGAACCGACTATGGCGACATTATACAGGTATTTAGAAATGGCTACGTGATCGGAATTCTAAGCAGAACCCGCGTCAAACGGATCGGTCTGAACTAGTATGTGATTGTAATCTGAAATAGGAAGATTGTATTTTAGTGGACGGGTGGGGTTGAATTTTGATGGGGTGAAATTGCTATTGATGTAAAAGTGTTTGGATTTCTACGTATTTCGTGCAATATTAACATATTATATAAATACTTTTATATATACAAACAAAATGAGGGAACCTAAACTTAAAGTGCAAGTGTGGTTATCATGTGCAAGATCATGCCTTCTCTGTATGAGATGAGGCCTTTACCAAATAATGAAATAGTAAATAGGCCGATGATGATTTTATATTCATAAAAAGTAACAAAAACATTGGCGAGGTTAATGTTAGGCGGGTGTTAATAATATTGCATAGTGTAATAACTATGCTTCACACTTATATCTAGTCTTTTCGTAACTTATGATCAACGGTTTGACGTGCTTTTTGAAGTATGAAATAGGTGGTCACCCATCCTAGGACCGACCGCGAAATGAAGGTTAAGTTACGCTCAGCTTAACCTTCATTTAATAATTATAAATACGAAAGTAGCACTATATATTTGTTACGCTTACACCGTAAATTTACGAAACCGATTTTGATGAAATTTGGTATGGACATGGATTGAAACCTGAGGAAGGACATAGGATAGTTTTTATCCTGATGCGTTAATTAGTTTCTACGGGGTACAAGTGAAACTGCGGTAAACAGCTAGTTTATTAAAAATCCACTCCCAGCCACGCCACTCCCTAAGTAATTTCAATCTGAACACACACACAATACTATTAGAATTTACCGCCCACTAGGTATCATTTGTTACTTATTAACCGCCAGTGTGGGAGTACAACACAAATTGCTCTACCATTCCTGAAATAAGATACGCCATACCATTTCCTTCGTATGAATGGAACGCACACGTCATCTATATTTAGGGATGAAATTGAAAAGGAAACGTTCCGACAAACGAGCTCATTAAAAATGAACGCTTCACTGAAGTAACTGTCTTATTCTTGCAAAGGTTTATATTCTTCCTCATCTGTTGGCCGCTGATCATTAGAGCGATCCGCACTTCATTTCCTACTACTAATAAGGCTGCTTTGAAATTACTTACGTTTTCATTTTTGCAAGACTGAGACTCTTCAATTAATATTTTATCGTGGTACAAATTAAAACTGCGGTGTGTTTTTGTACTATAACTCACGAAAATCTAAAATAATTGATATATAGCAAGGTCACACAATTATCTGATATTGAACAAAAAATGCGAAACCCACAGTCTGTGTAGACAATTACAATAACCCTTAAAAATCGCCTATTATACAGTTTCAACAGATTCCGTCATTACGGATTCCAAAATATATAAATACGTATATCATACCCAAACAATTACATAAAGGCGATTCATACATTATAAACATAAAAAAAAATTAAGATAAAAAATATCTAAATAAAGTTGGGATATTGAATTCGACGCAGTAGGTTGACTGATAACTCGCAAAAAGTACTAAAGCAGTCTAGGTATACTTCAAAGAAAACTTTATAATGTGACGTCTCAGAGACGTCTTGGTGCTCGTAGCGTCTTTTTAATGTTTCGAATTTGTTTTAAAAAAAAGACAACTTTAGTAGTATGTTTGATTCACGTCTTTGATCGATCATACAACACCCAGAATAATTATGACTTAAGTCCAAAATGAGTGGATCAATCAATAAGATTAGTTTCTATTCTAACCATTATCCTAACTCAGAAATATGTCTCTCTTTTTCATTCGCATATGTGCAAAGATGCTACTATAATACTGGGGCATTTCCCCCTAAAAGATTCACTTTCGCATGAGGATGCGCCAATTTCAGGTTACCTAAAGTATGATAGTGGATCCTAATTTTAAAATTTGTTACAGCTAACATTTGACACGTTCACGGTGGGTAAATTCGTGTCGTTCACGTCGGATGGTTGTCCAGATGGGCACATGACGATCGTGGAGCACTCCCCCTCCCCGCCTACAGGACAATGGTGCGGCTCAGCGTGGGGTTACACGGTGTACTTCTCGGAGTCAGATTCTATTAACATGACTTTAAGATTAGACAGGCTTAGTCAACAGGTGAGTAAAATATTTTGTCTGCACTTACAGTACGTTTAAAATAAGTGTAATCGTCTGAAGCTAAGTAATCCGAAATTCCGCATTAAATTCGTCACCGAGAATAGTGTTATAGGTACATTCCATTTCCTAATTCTTCTGAGTAGAGAGCAACTAAATTCTTTCTTTTTTGACTTTCAAAAGTGCTTGTAATTAGGCCTAATTGAAATAAATGATTTGAATTCAATTGAAATTGAATTGAGTATTTATGCGTCTAAATATGACAACGGCAGCTATTTGTATCTAATTTCGGACGATTTATATTTTAACATACTGCATTATTTATTTAAGTATTTTCTTAGTTTGTATGGAGATGGTAATCTCTGAAACTTTTGACTTTTCATCAGTGATACTTTTCATTATTGAAGACTGTTTATTCTTGATGCTCAATTCGATATATTTAACAGCAGGTGTATTCATTATATAACCTGCATGCAGAATGTACGAGTAGGTTAAAAACATCAGTGTAAGCACTATTATATTTTCATAGCTCCATTCTTCAGATATGGTATTACCATGTAGTTTCCCTAACGTACTAGGTAGTGTCGCACTTTTAGATTTAAATCGATTATTCTTACTCGATATTCGATTTTTGAACGTCACTATGAGCTTACCTGTTCCCAGCGCTCGAGCGATTCCCTCATTCCTTTTTTGTGCGCGGTAGTGAACGCACGTACTTCAAAAAACTTGTAAGGTTACTACCGTTACATTTCAAAAATGCCAAAACGAAAGGCAGAGGATAAAATACAACGTTACAAAGAAAAAATTAAAAAACTTGAGAAAAAACAAAAAGTGTATAAACGGCGAAGAAATACCATAATTTCCGATTCAGAATCTGATATCGAAAACCCTGGTAAGTTTGAATTTTATAATTGAAAGTAACGAAATAAAAGTGTGCAATAACGCGTCTGTAAGTCTGCCTGGAGGTTAACCGCGAGTTACACACGTTGGTTAGACATGACGCTAAATACAAGCCTGGAGGTTGACTGCGAGTCATTCACGAAGGCAATAGTTAATTAGATAAATGTGAGAATATAGGATAAAGATTTTAACTTGAGATCAAAAAAAAAAAAAAAAATCTACCCGCAAAAAATATTTTTTTATATACTTATATTTTATCTTACAGTTATCCATATACCCGAAAATTATGAGGTTGAAGTTACTAACCAAGACTATTTACCGGACGAACCATTACCGCCAATACCAGGCGATATAACGTTATCAAGTGCACCAACATTATGCGAACCGCCGTCATCGCTGACATGCGGGGAGGAAATTCCTAAAAATGCGGGTGAAATTTCTGAAACCCCCCATATTTCACTCGATCAAATTAATATGGTTCCAGGAACCTGTAATGAAGTGCCTATCGAGCTTGATCCAGACATTCGTCTTGCATTGGGCGATCCCATTGCAGACAGTCCTAAATACGGAACTATCATTCATAATGATTTGGCGCAGCGATGGTTACCAATACTAAAGAAAGGTTTGACGAAGGATGTGAAAGAAAACTTGCTCAAAGAACACCATGTACCCGATAACTGCAGATTACTTAAAGCGCCAAGTTTAAACCCAGAGATAGCTGCTGCTGTTGCAGAAGCAGTTAGAGCACGAGATAAAAAGATGGAAATCAAACAAGATCAATTAGGACTAGGAATTACTGCTATATCAAGGGCTATGGAAATCATTATTAACGATGGAAATAAATTAGAGATCATAAAAAATCTTTCAGAAGGATGTAGAATTCTGACTGATCTTCATTATACAGAAACTCAAATTAGAACTAAATGCATTACTCCGTGTCTAGACAAATCAATACTTAATATTATTCAAGAAGAGGAAAGAGATGAATTTTTATTCGGCAGTAAATTATCTGATAAAATAAAGGCGGCCAAAGCCATAGAAAAACAGGGTTGGCAAATTAAGAGAAATTTACCACAAAAAGTTAGCCAAAACCAACATTTATCAAAAGTTAGGCACACGGGAAACTGGACAACCCCTCCTCGATATCCCTCGTCGACGAACAGGGGGGGGCGCGGAGCATACATGACGAGCAGAGCACACCTGAACCGACAATTTCGCTATCAAGCACCGCCGCCGGCGCCGCCACCAGCGCCAGCGCAGTCACAAACGAGGACAGCCACAGCCTCCAAACAACGTGCCCAAACACGTCAGTAGTTCAGGTACATGCAGGTCGATTAACATTTTATTATGATTGTTGGCTTAATATAACGAAAAATAAAACTGTGTTAGATTATATTTTAAATGGCTATCGTCTACCATTGACAGGTAATATTACACGACCGCACTTACCTACAAATCCACTATCCCTTAAAGAAAAAGAAAAAATTAAACTTGCAATTAATAATTTACTGGACTTAGGAGCTATTTCAGAATGTGAAAAAAGTACGGAACAATTTCTATCACCTATTTTTTTGATACCAAAACCTAATGGGACTGACCGTTTTATTCTAAATTTAAAACATTTCAATAAATATGTAGATACTGAACATTTTAAAATGGAGGATTACAGAAGTGTTAGTACATTGTTATCAAAAAATAGTTACATGGCTAGTATTGATCTTAAAGAGTCATATTTATTAGTTCCTATACATACAGAACATAAAAAGTATTTAAGATTTCAAATTGAAGACGACAGAAAAAATCTTATTACATATGAGTTTAACGCAGTGCCCTACGGTTTATCATCCGCACCTAGAACATTTACCAAAATAATGAAAGAAGTAATTGGCTATTTAAGAAAACGCGGTTTTAGTTCAGTTACATATTTAGATGACACTTTATGTATTGAAAATTCTTATGAAAAATGTCTTTTGAACGTGAATGAAACTGTCAGAATACTTGAATGTTTAGGGTTTATCATAAATTATGAAAAAAGCTCATTAGAGCCAAAACAGTCATGCAAATTTTTAGGTTATATGTTTGACACAGAAAACATGACTATGTTTTTACCAGAAAACAAACAATTATACATATTACAGCTAGTACAAAAATTTCAAACATTACAAAGATGTACTATTCGAGAATTCTCGCAATGTATAGGAGTTTTAACAGCCGCATGCCCGGCTATAAAATACAGTTGGTTATACACAAAAAATTTTGAAAGGGAAAAGTTTCTAGCTCTTAAAAGATGTAATAATAATTACGATGCAAGTATGGAACTGTCAAGTAACATTTTGCCAGATTTAATTTGGTGGGAAAGAAATATTTTAGTTTCCAAAAATCATATTACACCTCCAACATTTATCTTAGAAATTTTCACAGACGCATCGCGGTCCGGCTGGGGTGCTGTTTGCAACAATATGCGCGCAAATGGTCATTGGAAAGAAAGTGAATTAGCATATCATATTAATTACCTTGAGTTGCAGGCAGCTTTTTTTGGCCTAAAATGTTTTGCCCAAAATGTAACCAATAGCGCTATATTGATGCGGATAGACAACACTACAGCCATTAGTTATATTAATAGAATGGGCGGAATACAATTCCCACATTTAAATGAATTAGCAAGGTCCATTTGGCAATGGTGCGAAGAGCAAAACTCATGGATATTTGCATCTTATATAAATTCTAAGGAAAATAAAGAAGCTGACACGGAATCCCGAAAAGTTAATCCTGACACCGAAATAAAATTATGCTCAAATTCTTTTAAAAAAATTATCAACAAATTTGGCGAACCTGACATAGACTTGTTCGCTTCTCGCACCAACGCCAAATGTAGGGTATACATATCCTGGAAACCAGACCCGGACGCGCTTACCGTAGATGCTTTTACAATCTCGTGGACAAAATATTATTTCTACTGCTTTCCGCCTTTTGCTATAATTCAAAAATGTTTACAAAAAATTATTAGTGAACAATCTACTGGAGTTATTGTGTTCCCGTATTGGCCCAAACAAGTCTGGTTCCCTTTGTTGCGTAATATTATAATATCAGAAATGATTTTTCTAAAAAATTCAATTCGGTCGGATTTCAGGATACATCTACCCACACAGACTACCCTGGCAGCAGCCATTGTCTCCGGGAAGCCTTCACAAGACAGGGTATTCCATCAGAAGCAATAAATTTAATGATTTCTTCGTTGGCGATTAACACTGTTAAACAATATAACACCACGTTTAAATTATGGTGGAATTATTGTTTAAACAATCATATTAATTACTTAGAAGCACCAAAAACAGCAGTAATTTTATTTCTTAATAAACAATTTGAAAGTGGTGCTTCTTATGGTACGATAAATAGCCATCGTTCAGCTATATCACTGCTTCTAGGTAATAATATAGGTTCCGATGAACAAGTTTCACGGTTAATGAAAGGTATATTTAAATGTAGACCTAGTGTACCTAAATATAATACCATATGGAATCCACAAATTGTATTAGACTTCATGGATACATTGTTTCCGCATACAAATTTAACATTAGGTCAATTGTCAAAAAAGTTAGCTACACTCTTAGCTCTTTGTACAGCTCATCGCGTTCAGACATTATCCTTAATTAAAATAAATAGTATTGTTATTCATGAAAATCAAATTATTATAACCATTGCAAATTTGATCAAAACCTCAGCAGTAAATCGCGAGCAACCAACTTTAGTCATACCCTTTTTCATTGACAAACCTAGTATTTGTCCTGCGAAATGCCTAAAAGATTACTTAGAAATCACAGAAAGTATTCGAAATGAATCCTCCAATTTATTTTTAACATACAAACGTCCACATAAACCGGTGACGGCGCAGACCATCAGTCGATGGATTAAAGACATGTTAGCGGAGAGTGGAGTCGATGTGATGAAGTATAGTGCTCACAGCACGCGCCACGCCGTCACATCAACTGCTCGCGCATCCGGTGTATCGCTGGATGCGATCCGCAAAACAGCCGGATGGACTGCCACATCACAGACGTTCGCAAAATTTTATAACCGTCCAATTATTTCGCAAGAACTAGCTAGGTCTGTCTTTGAACCTAAGGAATAAGATTGTATAAATTAATGCAATTAATCATAGAAATTAATACGATTAAGTAATTATTTTAAGTTATTGTATATGAAAGTTTGTCGAAATAAAAATCTGTTTAGTTTCAACAATCTTTATTTTATTTAATTTTAGTACAGTTTACACCAAAACTTTACGAACATTTACTTATTTAGTACTCTGAACATCTACATGGTAATACCATATCTGAAGAATGGAGCTATGAAAATATAATATATGATCAAACGAACTTCAAAAGTGAAGTTCGATCAATATTATATGAATAGCTCCATTCGAAGATATAAGGACCCACCCACCTCAACCCTTATTGTAAAGTTTTGGTATCTCTAAAGAAATGAGGGAATCGCTCGAGCGCTGGGAACAGGTAAGCTCATAGTGACGTTCAAAAATCGAATATCGAGTAAGAATAATCGATTTAAATCTAAAAGTGCGACACTACCTAGTACGTTAGGGAAACTACATGGTAATACCATATCTTCGAATGGAGCTATTCATATAATATTGATCGAACTTCACTTTTGAAGTTCGTTTGATCATATATTATACTGACAAAGAAGTTTTTAATTGTGATAATATTTGCCACCATTTTATCAAGTCACTATAGTTTTCTAAAACAACATTTTATTTTTAATTATTTGTTTAATGTGTAAGTAAGTATGAGAGGTGATCTATAAACGCTTTTGCATTATTATTTTAATCTTCCTAGCACAACATTAAAAGTTAACAAAATAGGCACAAAAATGCCAGCATACTGTATTTCTGTACTAAATCCTCGGTATTTTATCTCTGTCGTATAAATTGACGCTCATTAAAAATAAAAAGTCTAAAAGATAAACCTCTTTCGTGTAAAGAATTTTAAAACAGACATGAAAAATCTCATACACGTGGGGACATTTAGAAAGGGAACACGTAAGGATAAGGTTTAACATACAATTTGTTAACACAACAAACTGACGCGTTTAATTAGAGTTTTTGCTCTCAGCAAAGTTAATCCGTATAAATGAACAACCGTATTTATCTTCATTAAGAGTCACTTACTAAGCATCCCTTTGTGTTGTACTGACGTGATGTAACTAACTACACGTTTTCGCCTGTGACTTGCCTAATATTTCACATCACCCCGCTTTTAACGGTTCGCTGCCTTTCCTTTATCTCTTGTTAGCAGC
This sequence comes from Pyrrhia umbra, assembly GCA_963891755.1. Classification (NCBI taxonomy): domain Eukaryota; kingdom Metazoa; phylum Arthropoda; class Insecta; order Lepidoptera; family Noctuidae; genus Pyrrhia; species Pyrrhia umbra. The sequence goes on from OY982930.1 coordinate 6,741,252, forward strand.
CGTATTATGTGCACTAAGGGTTGAACTTTCGATCAATTAATTAGGCGACGATTACGGACACCCTCCCGGGACCGCAGGATAAGGATACCTCGCTATTACAATAATGTTATTGGGTACCGCCTTAATTCCTTAATTTAATAACGGGAATTTCGTTTCGGAACCATTTAATACATTTCGGATGGTTCCCTAAATTTTGTTAATGCGCTTCGCCTTTTATCTTTTACTAATATAATACTTTAAAAGCGAATCTTTTGGAATGTAATTTTGCTGTTCTAATTGATTAATGACTGTTCCTCAATAATACAACAGAAAAATGGAAAATTTTTGAGTGGCTCTTTAGAAAGTTGGGTAATTAATTAATTTTATTCGGGGACCCATATATCAAAACCTGTTGTTGATAAATATAATTCTGTCAATTGAAAATAAAATATCAATTTCAGACATTTCCATGTTTTCATGAATTGAGATAAAACCGTTCCAAACTTTCTCTTTCCATGTACATTTCTATGAACTCCCTACACAAAAATGTTAACGCACCAATTTTATCACAGGGCGTCGGCTACAATTTCGACTTCAAGCTGGCTTACAAGTTTTTAAGACGAAGTGAAGCGAGATTACGATACGGTAACGCTACTGTCGGCGCGTGGAGAGGAGAGAGGGTACCAGGGACCTACTGCGACAGAATACTGAGTGACTGCGACCTTAGAGCCTGTCGAATCCAGTCACCCAACTTCCCCGGCGTTTATCCCCGCAACGCAACTTGTACATACCGCATCGAACATACTAAGGTAAGCAATGGAAATGGGATTTATCTTTTTGGGTTTATCCGGGTTCGTGTTTATTCTTGCGAATTTTGAATACGGAACGAGAAACCAGTGATGTGATTGCTTGCTGTTCGTTTGTCGAGGAATTCTGAACTGTAACTGTGTGTTTTTAGGAAAAGACAATAATATTGTTGAATTTAACTTAATTTAAATTCAGAACCGCTTTGTCAAGAGTGTATATGAACATCTATCTGATCAATCATCACAAATCAAATGAAATAAAATATAATTAGACAATTCTAATTACAAAGATCAATTGTTTAATAGACAATTTTCTTCAGAATCTCGAATCTCAGATCTTATTTACTATGTAAAGGTCAACAATCAGAGATTTATATACGATAAATTAGAATACCTAATACCTAAATTTAGTACCTATTAGAATTATGTATAAAGTGTAATCCCAAAGTAAATATAAGGGTTTGCTACCTTATTATAGTTAAAGTGTTTGCTCCTGGATTTATGTAGAAAATAAATCGTAAGCAAGAGATGTGTAATGTGGGCTTTGTGTGGCTCTTTGTGTTAATATTTAATATAAAATTCACACCAAACTGCGTAACAGTTACACCTGAAATGTACATAATAAATGTCGGATGCGTAAGGTTTCGAACTTTTTTCGTTAAACAAAAATGTTGCTTAGTTTTTCGTGCATAGAGTAGAAGTTACATTGATGTGTTTCCTTGCAGATACCAGCAGATAAACATGTTTTACTAGCAGTAAGACAGACGAATAGTCACAAAATACATATCAAAGACCAAATAGTAAAGTACGATAGGAGTCAGCGCGTCTTAAAGTGAGTACATATACAACTTCTGTTCATTCCGCACTACCTTGAGTGTGAAGTTTTGTCAGTTGACGGAGCTACGATGTTTGTTAAGTTCTTCGTAAAATAATCGTATGTAAAACTGGGACTATATATTTTTGTTTTTGATATAAAAGGAAAAAATAGCGTAACTTTACCTTTAATACGATCATTTTTATCTTCAATTTTTATAAGTTTTTCCTGTCCATGTCTATTAGGATATATTTAACGATAACAATACATGAAATAAGAGATCTTTTTTATTTTAACGAAATCATTGATAAGATTTTCCCAGAAATTTACTACAAAACTAATGCTTATTTCTCAAGCTACAATATCCCAAACACCTTGATAGACCACTCCTGGTAGAACACACAATTACTCATGTCAGATGATAATCGTAATTACAGCTGTAATATAGATTAATGAACAACTACTGTCCAACGACGTCATTAGTGAACGCACTTTATCTCATTGAAATGAAACTTCCATTTGTCAGCCTAATCATGTTGACAAATTTTATTCATCCAAGACGTTTTGGGGAACGTTGTTTACGCTTGATTTGAGACATTGGGGAAGCGTAGTAGAACAAATATAGGTGAATTAGAAATACAATTTCCAAATTTTTGATTTGTTGTTCAAAATAATATTTTAATGTTTAAAGCTCGAGTCATCGATCAATGGGTTAATATGAATACCAAAAAATTTTATGTTTTAATCTTAATCTCACGCTTGTTTAATGATTTCCTTTTGTTATTTTTGTGTGTTGTTTCGCCTATGCAATTTTTCACAATATCAAAAAACAAGTCATTCCTGTTTTAGTAGAATAATAACGTTATCTCTTCAAAATTTGTATCACAATAATGCGTCCTTCAAAACACTCCAACTTAAACCCCAAGATACTAATCTATACCTATTAAAACCCACACCTGTCAAACTTTAGTAATCCATCAATCTTCTAGGATTTGGGACCAGTGCAATGTCGTGCAAGATTACCTCACAGTTTGGGACGGCCCCACTCGCGATTCACCTGTACTGGTGCGTCTTTGTGGCGGAGATGCGGTCCCCGATATTGTCAGTAGAGGTCCCAATATGTTGCTGGAGTTTCATACATCGCCGTACGATAATCCCTTTCACCCGGTACCGTTGAGCTACCTGCCAGGATTCGAGCTTGAAGTACAGGTGAGGTTTTCGAATTGTGAATATTATGTGAGAGGATTGGGGATGACAGATCTGAATTTATTTTGCGCTTCGGTATGCGTGAGGAGTTGGGGTAAGGAGGGAGATTTGTGACGAAAAGGCTTACGATTTGTTGAGAGGTGTTTTCAATATTACTCTTAACGATATTATAAGATGAAATAAATTGCTTATTGTTTTTCGGGATATTCATAATAATTGTTGCTCATAAATCATCATCTTATTACTTTAAAAAACATTGATGGGACCGCGAGAAAAAATCTGAGTAGCGTTCTTTTGTTGCTTATACTAATATTTAATGCATCAAACAGAAAATCACTAACAATTAAAATAAATTCCAAAGTAAACGAAAAACCTTTTAAAATTATCTTCTAGCAGCCTTAGAGTTTATATTACCAATCCAATTTAGTTAAATCCATACTATTCCTGCATTGAAAAGCTGATTGTATTGCATCCAGTACAAAGCGAAGTCGTTGGTACTTCGAGCGCACTATCAAAGTAAATAATAATATGTGTTTTCTCGCTCAGGTGTTGTATGTGGAGAAGGATTCACATTCGTACGTGCGTTCGGACGGCCGCTGCCGTTTCGTTCTACGCTCGTCAGACAAAACTAGTGGAGTATTGAGGAATCCGAGGCATTCGTTGCCACCGAACACGTCTTGTGTCTACTATTTTCAGGTGAATTTTGTTTGTAGACTGCTTTTATGCTGTACCTGTTTTAGAAAAGAGATATACGTGTAGTTTAAGATTGGAACGCAGGCTAAAGACTTCTTTACTACTAAAAAACTAGTATCGATTATTGCGCTCTATGATCGCGGGATAAGAATTTTATTCCCTGCTTTATCGTTTAGAATAATTCATTACCTATTATGCAAACATGCATGTACTACCTACGTTTTTCGCGAGAATCAACCCGAGACAAGCAGCGCATCAGTCGATTGCCCAGGCACTGTGCCAGACGACCCAAATCAATGTTTATTCCAAAATGTTTAATTCAATTCTGTTACATAGTGTTAGTTTTCAACGTTACACTCAAAACTCCGGAAAACGAGATATATTAGGCGTTTTAACTAAATTCCGTAAATATTTGAAGCGGAACTAGAACGAATAGGTTTTTCACAAATCCATTCGGAAAACTCATTCTGAAATACCGGCAAAAATATTTGCTTGCTAGTATGTTGGCCGTTGAAATCAATTGTAAATGAAACATTATTTGTTTTATCTTGTTTTATTAATGTTAGTTTATTTAATAAAAATATCATAATACTTTATCATTCTATACATATTGAGGACCACAATCATATAGCTCAAGTAATGAACTGTATATCATGTAATTGATCACATCATTGACTTGAATAAAGAGTATGAGAGCTATATAATCATTCATTCTACTAGCACGAATATTTATTTTATTCTTATATCTTTGAAGATCTTTGTATCTATGACGTAGCGTCATTGTGTGAGTTGTTCTTATTATAGTGGTAGAATACAAGTTTATATATATTTAATGTTCGTAGACATATTAATATCACAGAGCTTCTGTCTTATATTCAATTAGGAGTAATAAATGTGTAGAAGTCACGCAAATGTTTCATAATAAATAAGAAACAAGACGAGCAATGGCATATATATTATATGCCAGCCTACATATATGCAGCCTACATAGGTCTATGTATTGATTAAATGTCCTGCCTACGTAACCAGCTAGTTGAACATGGAAGGTTAGATTCAAAGTGTAAAAGGCGAAACTCTTGTTAACGAAACCAGGGTAATTCAGTACTCTGCACCACTAAAACTATCCACGTTCTGCAACATACAAACGGGACAACCATTTTGCATGTCCACTAACTGTAGTGTTTCAAACAAAACAGCTAGGGTTGTAACTGGTAGTTAAAACGATTTACGATTTCTAGGGTCGCGCCAACGAGATAGTTTGGGTTTCGTTTGTGAAGTACCATTCTGCTGGAACTGAGCCGGCTGGCTTCGACCAGCAGAAAGACTGTTCGTCACAGCTAACGATATGGGATGGTGCCGCCCCTGACGCTGACTTGGATCGAAAGGTAATTTTGTTTCAGCATTTTATTTTATTATCTACACTAATGCTACTACTTAGGACTTCAATTCGTCTGCAAATTCAATGATGACTTTTTGTTCTGCTTACTCCTATAGTTGTTTGAGAAATTGCAGATAGTACTATAGGATATTTCTAATAACATTGTTTTATATTTTGAATATATTAATTTTAATTTATTTATTAAACTCAGGTAACGTGGTCCATAGAATAAGATAATACAATACAATAAGCTTACAACTATCACAAAAAACTATACATAAACATTATGAACTAGGTATTATTTGTACCTTAGTGTAAAACAAAAAAAAATAGTTGACCTTAAATATATGTCGACGCAAACCAATTTTGCTCTTAAATGGAAGTCCTGTAGTAATTTAAATTTACCACGCTTTTAAACTCATTATGTACCGACACTCTCATCTTTCACAAAATGAATACATAGTTGCATACTATATTTACCTTCTAAGTAACCCTATAATATTCTCGAGATTAATTCCTGTAGGTACGTAGTACTTTACTTAGAGCTCGAGAATTCTATTTTCACAAAGCACAAAGGCATGATTGATATGCGCTACCGGTATGACTTATCTACAACATTGCAGATTAATCTTTGTACCGTTAGGAAGCCGCTATAGTTTCTTTCCTCTAATGAATACACGTGACGTCTTTATTTATATAATTAAGGCGGAAAATACACCCTCTTTTTATGACAGCAATTTTCAAATAAATGTCTTCGGTTTCACGTGGTAGTTTAATATTATTCACTATCTCGTACACTATTTTATTTTAATATTTATTGATAATAAGCAGTGAGTGAAAACCTATGGTTTGCTAAAATAAATTACAAATAATATAAAATTTTATATAACTCAATAAAATAAAAAGAACGAGTTAAGTTATTAAAGTTTTGTTTTAGGTTTTTTTTTATAAACTAATTAATAATCCCCCCCCCCCCTAAAACGCCTTAAAATAAGAAAGTAGGTTAGAGTCTTTTTTACAATAATTTGCACGAAAAGGGACAAAAACCCTAGAAATATCATGCTCAGAAGTACAACTACTAGGCTAGTATGCCTTTTAATAACTTTACAGCGTATCATGTAACCGTATGCGTTTAAATATTGTACGAGGCTATATTTTTATCAAGTAAGAGCGGGAACTGGCTGATTCGCTTTCGGTTATTCATAGCATAAAACACGGTTTATATGCAACCAGGCGCTGTACTGTATCTTAGTGGGAAAATTATAAAATGTTGCAACGCGAGTGTAAAGAAAATTATCTAGTAACACTATAGCCCGTCACTCTCTTACAGCATAAACTGTAAAACATATTAGGTACTTTGAGACTAAGAAACTTTACAAGATTTCACTCACATCTTTATATGTAATATTTCCCAGATTTTAATATATCTTTCTTACATCTAAATGGGCTCTGTTACCGCGAAAACGTAGATATTCGACATACAAATTCACTTTCGAATCACACACTTCTCTTATTTCTCTTAATAAAGGCTTTTATTAAATTGTTGTTATTCGTTTTGCAATGTATTTATCAAATTACTTAGCAGAACACTTCCATTAACAGTAAGTTCGCTAGTCTAAGTAAAAGTATATTATGTCAGTATTCTCTTAAGTCAAAGAGCATCTAGACTAGGTGGGTTGAGAACTCAAGGCATAAATACGCATATAAATAATACATTATGATAATTTATATCATATTTCAGGTATAAACACGAAAACGTAACAAATTTCTGTTAGACCCTTTCTTTGCCGAAACAATAAATATAATATACTAGCTTCTGCCTGCGACTTCGTCCGCGTGGAATAGTGGTACTCCGCTCCTATTGGTCTTAGCGTGATGATATATAGCTTATAGCCTTCCTCGATAAATGGGCTATCCAACACTGAAAGAATTTTTCAAATTGGACCAATGGTTCCTGAGATTAGCGCGTTCAAACAAACAAACTCTTCAGCTTTATAATATTAGTATAGATAAATCTATGAAATAATTTTGACTATATTTCGAAGTAGGTAGTTTTAAGTAGGAGGTACCTACTTATTCAACATTTTCAGTACATTTTCTTGAGTAATACCTAAGTTAAATAATATTTATCTTGTAAATGAGCTCCTTAGGATTAGATTAATAATCGCGACAAGGTCGAAATATAACTTTTTGAAAGATAATCGCAAATTATGCCGTGTCGCTAAGTAATGGCCATCATTAGTTATTTCATATCTACGAAATCATTAGAGATGACAGAGATATTATTTGAGCTTATTTTCTGCTGAGAATTCTCTTGTTTATACTTATATAATGTACCTGTAAATAAGGAGCTGGTTTTTTATGCTACTTACAATAGCAACATCTTATAATATATTTTGATTTCCTTCATGTCATTTCACTCAAGAATTTTCCACTTAGATTACTCATTAAGATGTAAACACACTTATAATGAATTGCATTTTTACGTGTCACTGAATATAATTTCAGCTGCAGAGAGTATAACTTTCTAAAAAAACACCAGAGACATTACGATTCATAGTCGCGTAGGCAGAAAAAGGAAGTACCCAAGCATGTGTCGTCTAATGTCCCAAATAACACAGTAAATCTCCACTTAAAACTGTTATTGTCTAACTTCCATACTTATCGGAAACAATTCTTGGCGTTCGCGCAATAAAAATAAAATATTTAAATTGTTATCGCATACCGAATCACAATACCGGGTCGTTCGTATAAAATTTTATAGTACATGAATTTAAATGGTAAAAAGTCCGGAGCCAACGTGTATCGTAATGAAATGTGGATTAAGTTTAGCATGTACGGAGTAAAACTTTCGCACTGCGCAAGACTAACGCGATGATACAAGTACGAAGCGATATAGAATTGGGCGGCATTCGCACTGCCTTTATTCGTGCCATTTCACTTTGCCAACTACCTCAACCTCCTACTTGACGTCGGCAGCCAAACATTAATTTTCTTTAATGTGTCTGAGCACTTTTACCGAGTTCCACCGACTGCAGTGCGGTGTTTCGTTTCATTCATTCGGGATTCTTCAGTTTGCATTAAGAATGGATAAGCGGTTCTAGTTCAACTTATTTTTTGTTGGCACTTTAATCAGAAAAGTTTTTCCGTTCGCTCGCAGATACACTATGTAAATAGTGTTGCTGAGTTGAATAACTAAATAATTTATTCAGGGCCTTTTTAGTTTTCTTTCAATTTGCATGAATTTATGAGTTATGAGGGAGTATTTTAATAGTATATGGAAATGCCACTTAAACTACTACTTGAATGGATATTCAACCACCCTAAATGTGATAAATATTTATTTGTAGGCGGTCAAATCTAATATTGACAATGGCAGGCACAATAGTCATTTACATAATAAGGTAATTCAATTAAGCCTAGACTGTGTTCTGTTTGCTAATTCATAATTATGTATTCCTTCCAACAGTTGGATATGAGTGACAAGAAGTCCCGTCTTGGGCTCTTCTGTCGGGAAGAGTCCCCACGTCTATGTGACCATGCTCTTCTCTCTAATGCGACAAGAGCGACCCGGCCGTGCGCCCCCTCTGAGAGCTACATCACTACTGGGAACGCGCTCACTATACTGCAAGTAAGTAAATAATTAGGTGTGATTTACACGTGCTAGTTAGTAGCTTGAATACGCTGTTATTTGAATTACATAGTTTTGGATTATTGATATAGGTTGGTGCTTTTATGGTTTTGAACTATTCATTTATACGTTTACATATATCTACATACATAGCTAGAATGGTTTATAATGTGCCTACCTATATTTTTTTGAATATTGACATAGACACACCACACTTTTATCAAAGATAAAAACACTAGAATAATATAATTTAGAGTCAAAGCTTAAATAACTCTTGAACAGGTCGTTGTATTTGTGAGTCGTTCAAATTATGAAATGAAGTTTTATGGAACACAACTTAACTAATAATAATTTATGCAATGACAAAATATATAGCACAGAACTATTTTTTGTGTAAAGTGATTTTTAGAAGACAATGATTAAAGTTCCATTAAAACTTTCGTCAATATCCTTTATTCTCCTTTTATTAATCATCATGTTACTAGTTTATAATTATAAACTGAAATCGTATTTAGTTTTATAGCAGAGTAAAAGTACCTAATGTTTTTATAAGTCCATTACCACGACTCAAATCTAACACTGCAAAAAAAAGAATTTAACACGTAATTAAAGCAACAAACAGACAACAAACAAGTAACTGCCAAAGCTCACATAATTACTGCTGCAAATATTTATCTACCCATTTTGCGAGGTACTCCTGTATGCAAAGAGCGGTGTGACAGGCAACGAGGAATTTTTAGCCAAAATATAACTGGAGCATATTGCATAGAAGTGACTCGGAATAGTCATGAATATAGGAACAGTCGGCTAAAACAAGTCACGTTCACCCGTGAGCTAATAGTGCGAGTGGTTCTTGCGCAATTTTTATGTCTTTCTCGAATATTACTAGCTGAATAACTAAAGATATGGCTTTTGGAATAAATATGTGAGATTGTAATGTAAGGTATATCACTGGATGTATTTGTGTTTATTGCATGCGAGATATTCCATGGATAAGGAAAAATATTCTACTTTTAAAACATTATCAAAATAAGATAACAGGAAATGAAATTGTAATGTTGAAGCTACCATCCTCTAGTAAAGTAAACAGGGGTAACCCTTTATCTATGTGGAAAAAATGAAAAATACCACACAAAAATAGAGACCAACATAAAATCATACCGATGATATTCTCATTCATAAACGACCCTCTCAGCAAATCAGAAGATAATAATATAGAACCTATAAACATGACTTCTCCATTATATCAATCCGCATATATCAAAATCAGTTATACGTTCTGATATCGATCCAATACTCTGACATTCAAAGCAGCAATCCACGCGGGATTACACCAGTGACTACCCATTGTTTCGTTTTCTCCCTCGCCACTGCCCTTTCAGCTGTATTCCCTCGGCTTGATGTAACTTTTCTGGCGTGTGAAACATTCATAGCGGCCAGGATAGATAAGTCACGCGCTACTCCCGTTGCATTTGCCATAGTGAATAATGCAAGGAGCACGTGCGAGTTCGCTCCTCACACACTGATAGAATGCTTTAGTGTTGTCACGTTATTTGAAGTGTTAGGAGTGTCACAGGATGAGACACGTACCAAAGTGTTTGTAAAACTCAGATTTATTGCGACTCATCACTCGTTATAGCTGTTTTATTTTCTTAGCGATGTTTTGCATAAAGTCGAAGACAGAACGTGGTTTGTGTACCTACCTATAACCAGTGTAGGTATAGATAGTATAGCAGATTAAAACATATTAAGCAGGTCGAATGCTGCTAGAAGCACCCTGCAAGAGACCATGTAGGTAAAAAAGATTAACACATGCATTGCATAGGTATGACATTTCAGTTGGTTGTCAACCAAACTAATTGGTTTACTGTCAATTTAGTGTGAGTACTTATATAGATGTCTGATTTTCATAGGATTTCACGATTCACCGTAATTTTGCGCTGCGTTCCGTTGCCCCTGTACGAGGTACTAAAATTCGTAATTTGTCAGAGTTGATTTCTGTTTCCAATTTGCGAATAAACTACTACATCATTTTGCTTTTGAGTTTAGTTCTGGAGCTGCATGTCTGGATATTTGAATGTACAAATGGAAATCTTTTATATATGTATGGCTAAAATAAAATACTGTCTTACATTATCATTTGAAAAATAAACTCTTTTGTCTTCTAATCGGCTGGGGGTCAGTTTTCAGGGATCAAAACTCTAAAATAATTAGTTAACGCGTACAATAATTACAAAAACTTTTACTTTGTCATTAGTATTCTACGCAGCTGCTCAGCAACTAGAATACGCCCTAGTTTATATAGGAAACCTGGTCTTAAGCAAGTTGTTAAAGTCACTAGTTGAGAACTGCTTTATTATTCAATATTAAATTCAACAGTCCTTCCTGACTGAAGCAAGTTCCTAACTAAATATTTGAAGTTTTACTACACCACGCGGTTTCGCTCTACCGTGAAGCCGACCTTGGCGATACACCACTTATAAAGTAGAAATAAGTTTTAACGTTTGTAGGAAAGTAGAAATTGATGGGGAATGATCATTATGGGTGATTAATGCCTTTACCTATTAGACTACTACATTTAAAAGAGCTTATCTACTAATGGCATATAAAGTGAAGTGTGACATGTCCTACAAAAAGAGGTTTTTGTAATGTCATGTTTCTGATTAGTTAGGTATTGTAGGTGTAAAATATTCAAGTTCACGCTAATTGTGTATTTCTTTGCAGGAACTGCGGCAGGGATCAGCACTTTACCCAGTCTCGTTTGTTCTCCGCTATGAGTTTGTAGACGTAAGTGAGCAAGGACAACCACTGGTAGACTCACAATCAGCTTGCGACAGAGTTTTTAAATCTGCTCAGACCTATTCTGGTAGATTTCAAGCTCCTCGTGCAATCTTCTACTACGGAAGAGGTGGTGCACAAAATCTTACTTGTATCCTAAGGTAAATACGAATTCTAACAAACTCCTAAAACCTTGAGAGTACATTACATAATGTTATTGAAATTATGATAATGCTTACAGATTCGAAGCCAAACAAGGAGAAAGAATACAGTTGACCTTCACGAGCACTTACTTTGGAAATAAATATTGTAATACGCACAAAGACTCACGTACAAGTCGTTGGAAATGCGATAGGCCTGCGAAAAGAACCATTGGGGGCGAAGGACTGGCCCAAATTATTATAACAGAATATCCTTGGGAAGGAGTGCCGATTCAAAGAGACTGCATTTGTACTAATAGATCTGAACCTTTGAACGTACACACATTAACCGCACCAGTTGTAGAAATTAACTTTACTGTTACGATGATGAATATTACCGAAGACTACGATGATTTTGCTTTCGAAGGCGAATATAAATTTGTACCAACTGGACCTGGTGATGAAACTGTTTGTTCCACAGGATGGGGTAAGAGACGACTTAGAGGTAGCAGTGGAGAAATCAGATTGTTTGATAAAAGACAAATTCCAGTAGCCCCTGAAATAGTTGGAGATAGACATGTGATATCAGAAAGTGTAAGAGCTGAAGTGGCATGTGTTCACAGACCTTGGCTGATCGAGCCAGGAGGCGATGAAGTAACTCCTGTGCAAGGGAGGTATTTGTATGTTAAAGTTCCAGGATATGAAGTCACGCAGTCTTCACCCTTCTGTAGCACTCCAAATCGACTGTACATATACGAAGCCCACGATACTTCAAAATTGAGAGAGGTGTGTCCAGATGGCGCAAATGTCATAGAACTGTACTCGCCAGGTTGGAAATCTTCCCAAACCACTTTGGAAACGTCATTGAAACCCCATGCTAGAAGCTATGTCATCGATTTTCTACAACATGAGCAAGCTGACTATTCAATCAAATGGATCGAGCTCATGAAGAAGCCATCTTTTGAACATGATTCGGAATCTAACACTATACCTCCGCCAGTGTCATTGGAATGTCGATATAGGTAAGTTTTGTCAGCGATGTTGTGTATTTAGTAATCAGTTAATATGAATGTCCTAATACTTTTATTTTCTTTATATTTAGCTGTCCGGAGTTAAACGCCTGTATTCCTATCGCACTATGGTGTGACGGTAGTGCACACTGCCCATCGGGCTATGATGAAGATGATTCAAATTGCTCATTCAGGATATCGTTACCCCCACCTTATGTCGCCGCGGCTGCTGGAGTTGGCCTTCTTCTATGTGCTATTGCCGTTGCTCTGTGCGCATGTAAAAGGCGACGAAGAAAAGACAAGGAGTTCAAAGCGCGGCTTGATGGTGCACTACCACCTGAAGAAAGACCATTTGATAGAGCTAAAACTAATGGTGTACCAGAAGCTGCACGTCAATACGCTACAGTTCAAAAGTATGCGACGATAGATAAGTACAGCTTAAGTCAAAAGTACAGCGCAGGGTTGAACGATGCTCGTTACTACGACGAGGTAGCACAAAGGGATAAGCTCGCGGATACAAGGTACGCTAGTTTGGGTCGTGCTGGGCGAGGCATGCGAGTCGAGAACTCAAGAGGCAACGGTTCAAGAAGAGCGATGCCTGATTTGGGTTATCCTGATTTAAAAGACGGTTTTTGTTGACCCTCCCCGGATCTGATAGAAACGACAGTTTAGCGTTTAGGACGTTAAAATTTAACAGATTTCCTTTTGTGTAATCATTACATTGAAGACTGAATTTGGCGAAAGTGCCTCCCCTAACATTTGATCAATAGATACTCAGACTCGAAATTGTGCTGCAGACATTGGCTTCTATTGTTAAGTAATTTGTTTTATACCGAGACGAAGACTATGACTTTGACTTTGTAGAATATTGTGTAAATAAATTAACTACATAAGTTTGGATAGTAGGCGTCAGATACTTAATATTCTTTGCATCAAATCTCACAGTAATTTTATTCTCATCAAATAACATATCTAAATGTACATAAAACGCTTGACAATACGATTTTAAGATACAAAATAAAATCATTTTAAAATGTTAGTAGAATGAGTGGTTAGTGACTGACTCTGAACAATAGAATACATTTGTTTGACTTAAGTGTAAACTGAATAATGCCTGTTCATATTATGTATGTATATGGATATTTTCCTGTATCAACAATCCTATTTTAAAATTGAGTGGAATTGACAATTGTTTGCTATGTTATTCATTTATTATTTTATACATGCAAATAACAAATACAAAATTTTCTCTTTGAACTTTTGTTCATCGACAATACACGAAAAAAATTAAACAAATGCGTTTGTGTTGCAATTTATATTATTCTTTCACGGCAAACAATTGTTTTTCACCCTGACTCTATATTGTAATAACACTAGACATAAAAAATGAAAATGTGATATAGGTTGTAAAAATGTAGGTATCTAAGCGTTCACAGAATGTATAACTTAAATTAGTAATTTTCCTTTGTGTATAAAAGTAATTAAGGGTGTAACTAATTAGATATTGACTGTAAATAAATTATAGAATAAGATTTTTAAAGTCTGTAATTATTTCCAGGTAAAAGGAAGATTAAAGTCATTTCTAAAAATTAACTTGATGTTTGATGTTGCCTGCTATTACTCTTGCCTATTCATGTTTTTTTTTTCTATTTCAAATACAGAAACCCAAGATAGTAGTTAGCCGAAGTTATCGTTGCTTACGAAGGCTACATAAAACAAACACTGTTATAATATTTTATGCAAAAAGAAAAAAGACTGTAAAACGAGTAAAGAAAGAAAACATTATGATACACCGACCTCTGCGTACCGACAACTCCCTTGTACACCTGTAAAAATCTCAGTACGGCTTAAAAATAAAAAGTATACCAAGATAATGAATAGAACGCCGTCTTACAACAAAATAAACAAGGCAAATATACCTACAGAGACAGTTTTTATGACAATGAAATATTTTTATTTAGTACACAAAAAATGAGACACATTTCGCTTCATTGAGGTCGTGATATAAAGGTGGAAGTCCCTACGTTCTTATATTTCTTGTCTTGTTATAATTCTTTTGTAAATTATAGCTTTGTATTAAATTACTTTATGCGTCGCCGTCACGAAATAATGCGAACATTATGTCAGAAATACCTTGGAACGTTAAAAAGCACGAGTTTTTTTAACAACACTTTATCGATACGTTTTACGTTACATTCGTTGCGTAGAAAAATATTTAAAGTTTTTGTATAAACGCCGTTGAAAAACGTTGTGAGAATTATAACGATTATTCAGGATCCGCACGCTTTTGAGTAGAAACGGCTTCCGTAATTTTCTCGGCGAGATGCTCTTTGTTTTATCAACCTGAATTCTTAAACGAAGCGCTACATTCAAAAATAGGACACGCGAGGCCGCACGAAAATGACAAAACAACTATAATCACATAGAAATTGCAAATATTCAAATACATCGATATATTTATGAGGAAACCGAAATTTGCAACGCTCAAATAGTATAGTTTTCTTTTTTTTTCACACAAAAATGGGTTTAATGAACTATACCTAATATAATTTTCCTTTCATCCGCACGTCCATCTTCCAAAATGACGTCATAAAATCAGTAAGTACCATAATACCAAGCTTATCTGAGCAGGTACGCAACGTCACTAATTAGTATTTGTCTCGTCTGATAATTAGATTATAGGCCCAAGCTGCATTAGCCTGTCCACTTCGCTGGCGTAACGAGCGCCGCGTAAACTAAATTATCTGATGAACTAATTAAAGCTTGGATGGAAACAGTACTTGTGTACGACAGTACGACAAATCCCTGGGAAGACCACGATGTCGAGTTTGAAACATCGCTTTAGATTTAGTGTTGTTGATCGTTTGTTGAACTTTGGAGCTTAGCTGTGATTGACTGGCAGTTGACGTATTTAGAAAACAAGTTTATAACTAAATAAAGTAAACCTTTACAGATGATAAGTACCTGCGACATTAATAATGATTCCTGGAACATGATAAAGACGAAACCTGTTTCACGAGTTGTTTTTGTATATTATGTAAGTAACTCATTATTTTATGTTTTGTTCGAGGATAGGTACTTCGAACTTAGTTACTAAGAAAAAGATTGTTTTAGTTTCTCAATCCGAAACCAAGATAAAAACTACATATTAGTTCATATTTTATTTTCAATGCCAAAATGGTTTTCATATTTTTATGCGAACACGTTTTTGCCTACAAAACGTAACTTACTAAACTAAGATAAATGAAAATACTTGACGTAAGTTTGTGGGCGGGTTTCACTCGTCCAGTTATCTAGCTAAACCAGTTATTCTCGGAATTTGAAATTTAAGGAATGTTCCGAATTTACGTTGTAGGCGCTCCGTAAACACGTTGTTTTGGAAATTCAAGACCAAAGGGGTAACCGCTGGGAAGGTACATAGTGCAACTACATTCTAATATATATTTACTATATAGATGCGTTACTTTGTAAAAAGGCTCAACTGGTTAAAGTGGTTCATTTATTTAAATACTCATGAATATTCTAATTAGATTGAGTTGTTTTTCTTTAGGAAAATATTCTCTCGGTATTTAAGAAAATAATTTAATTGAAGTAATTTTAATTCGTGCGTAAAGTGTATTTTCTTTCACGTGCTGTTTATTTACCAGTAAATGACTCGTCCCGGCTTCATATGCGTTCAATTCACTTCTTATAGAGATGTTCAATTGTTTATATAAAAAAAACATCCATCAATTCCATCATCATCAAAATATAAATACCTTCTTTAACAAATAAGAATACGCAACAACAAAAAAATTCAGCATATCGTAGGATATTTTTATAGGTTAAAAATAATATTTTATTAACTAAATATATTTCTTGTATATATTTTTAATACATATTTTTTGTCATCCACATCTACAGTTTGATCGTATGTGGTCGTAAACAAAATGATTAAACTTAAGTAAAATAAACAATGTATCTTGTGGTTCTATTGAATTAAAGTGTACCTATATTGAACATAATTTTGTCCACCTGTGCAGTTTACAGGAGAGGAGAATTACTTGCTCTGTAATTTCGAACATAAGACGCAGATAGACAAAGGACGTACAGGTTCATTGAGCAGCCTCAGTAAGATGGTAATTGAGCAAATCAGAACAGGTAGACATAATAGTTACATATACATATATACATTTACATATACACATAGCATTGTACATAGTTGTTGGACCGAGCACCTATTATACGGTAATGCATTAATTGCTTATTATATGCGTCAAGATTAGCATAATAAACTTAATTGCGACATCTTATTGTAAAGGTACTTATGTCATTTACACATAATTATTACATTAATAAATTCGAGCTTAGTTGAGTCTAGAATTCGAACATCCCGTTCGAAACTCGTAGCCCCGGAAATCAAGTTGCTTCTGGAGCGAACTATAATGTAATTTAAAATTTTCCAGTTTTATCAATAACATGCCGAAAATCCAGTTTACTTTCAAAAATACCTATTCCTTATTTAAAATAAACAATAATCTTGTATTTCTATAACACGTCACTTGAATCGTGAAATCCAAAGAGCTCTTTTTGTATAACAATAATATAGGTACTTACACATGCGGCAGATATTTAAACTGCTTATTAATGCACATTCATTTGGAAAGTAATGTAAGTAAGAATACATTTATTACTTGAATAAAATTTATATAGGTATAAAATCTAACCTGCCTTAACATGAAATCACCTTCAACTCTTTAACTCCAAAAACTCAGGTAAAATTTTAAAAGATTTAATCGTCAGTCGTAGTAAGTTACACTTAATTAAAGCCTCTATTAAGAACGAAAGATTGCGTGATTCACAGGCATTTAAATAAAATAAAAATAATAGTTCTTAAACCATTTTTACGAGTTGATTTACTTAGGCAATAAACTGAAAACAAAAACTGGACCCAACTGATTGGTAGGTAAGTCGACGTTATTCTAAATAAATAACTAAAAAATATTGTACAAAAAGAACGTTTTTTCGAGGCTCAATGGAAAAAGCTAAGTTCCTTTATTATTAAATCATCTTTTATTCTCAAATAAAATTGATACGACCTATTTCTTCTACCGTACCTAAATCTAATAAGGAATTGCGAATGCTAGTTCTTTGTCTTTTCAAGTTCAATGACCTTATGGATCAGATTTAGCCATCGCCTGTTAATTTATATTTGGATTGTAATAAAAAAACTGTATTCAATATTTTAATTATGAGAATAAATATAAAACACAACCAATTCCCATTTTTAACGACTCTGTCTTTTCACTGAAATGCAAAATGATTATTTTAATATCTTGTAACCTGATGTCACATTGTCCAACAAAATAAAACTAGCTTCAAAAGGTAATGGATAATGTTTTGTCTTATTAGTGGCTTTCTGGCTAAAGTTGTAATACTAATTAATAAAATAATACCTATATAAATTCCTTGTAACATTTTCAATGAACATAAGACAAACAGAATTGCTGTATTTCGTGGAAAATTTAATGTGTTATGTCGCGTCAATTTCTACATATAAAAACCGGCTAAGTGCGTGTCGGGCCACGCGAATTTAAAGGGTTCCGTAATAAGTTTTAGTTGGTCGACTATAACAGGTAAAGCCTAGTTTAATCGTGATATTTTTCCTTTTAAGTTCGTTGCTACCATCTGTGATGTTTTTCACAAATCTAGGAGTAGCCATTCAGAAGTTTGAACTTAATAAAAATATTTCGCATACATATAATATGATATTTATATGCATGAAAAAAAAAACATCCTTACTAAAAGATACACCTACTAAAAATATTTTTCAAAATGTTATTAATCCACTTTGCTTCTATGATCAATACGCATATCCATAACGGAAACTATAACGGTTCCTTGTCAACTACTGAACCCTAAAAAGGGTTCACAGTACATTGGTGTTATTGTTTTATTAATTTCTTAAAAACACAGAGTTCATTACAACATAACTAAAAGGCCTACACGAAAAATTATACTCAAAATGTATGACAGCTCCCTGGACAATGAACCCTTCTATCAACTTTCTATCTTACTATTATTTTCACCACAATATTAAGATCTATTTGTAACTTTATTTACAGAAACTATTTCCAATATTTACATTAGCTTGTGTCAATATGAAAAAAGCAAATTATACTCTTTATCTCTTGATATATCCATTGTAAATAAGATCAATTCAAGCTAAACTCTAGAAGCGAAATCCTTGCACTACAGAACATTATCTCGCACAAAGTTCACTATCCTTTACTAAGAGAAATAACAAAAGGTGAGAGCGTATCGCTCCTAGAAACAAAACCACTTACTCGTAATGGTTGCGATACGAGTTACGTGACAGAAGTGTGAACATGCTTTGCCGACCACGCATTCCAATTCAAAATTCCAATTCAAACAAAAATAAACAATCCATATTCTCAGCACAGGTGCACTTTTCAAATGGAATGTGGGAACAAAATTGATTGTATAGGGCCGTTTTCCATTTAGATATGGAAATTCCGACAGTGTGTATGACACCGCAGCGCGGCTCGTTACTAAAAAATATTTCACCGGCAATGTGTTCGCACGTGAATTTTTGCTTTTAACGAGAGTGTATAATGGCTGAAATAATAGTGGGTGTTTTATGCGCATTTAAAGTAATGAGATGCCTGTTTATTGCATGCTGATGTCCCAAATGGAGTCAATTTTTTATTGTTATGTTGGCAGACAAATTGTGACGAATTGAGGCTAATTGGAAAAGTTTGAGGCATGATGGTTAACAAGATTCACATTTTATACGTAATGGTGATTTAGATTGAGATGAATAGAGTGATCAATTACTGTTATCTTAATTGTAGCTGTAAATGGGTTTACTCTACTTTAATTTTATATTGCATATATTTTTAAAAGGTGACATACGAAATGGGCATTTGTAATTTACGAAATTTTAATTGCAATAATGTTTTTATACACTTAGAATTAATTGTAAATAGAACAAAGCTGCTCAATTATTCAGGAAAGTTCGAAAAACTGATAAGAACTAAATTAGACCCAGAAAATTGGGTTACACTTAAAATTGGATCAGAGTTATCGTGGAAAAATTATCACAGTTACGCATAGGATTTGAGAGAGAGATCATTTTCTCTAGAGTACCTACAAGGCCATGATATTTAAGATACTCATCGGCTGGATAATTATTTCATCATATTATGATGAAATAAATAGATGGATGATACTGGAGAGACCACCGACAACAGCATTCCCAAGTAGGGTTTGTCGTCAGGCGGTGGCCGGTCGTATACTTTTGCGAGAACTTCTGATGCATGGCTAACAAAATAAACATCCTGTGGATGAATAAGTGCTGCAGATGCTAGGATAAATAGATAAAACTGAATAGACATTGCTGTTTATAGACATCTGCTTTATCAGAAGAGTTGCAGTACGCTGGCCACCTCAGAAGCAATTTTATTATTGATATTTTATTACAGCAATCAAACGAGTACTCACGCTCTTCTAATTCCGCTTAGAGACCGAAATAGGCAAAGTACTATTTCCTAGGACGAGCTCTTTCATAAAAAGCTTTCCTTCTACTTAATGTAACTTCTGCGAAAAGCATTCACTTAAACAGCATGTTTTTACAATTTTATAAGTTGATTGGTACACTAGAAATAGAACGTTATACCAATCAACTGAGTGCTTTTTGTCATTTGTTATTTATGGTTTGATAAAACCCGATCAAAGGGAAAACCGATGACCGCTTGAAATGAAAGCATTATTTTCTCTTCAAACAAATTGGAATTTTCAAGCAACTTTTTAACTCTAACAAATATCGCAAAATATTGTTCGTAACTTTTGGATGTCGTTGAAAACGGGAACGAGTTTTGTTATGATACTTTGTCCGTGTTACTGTAATGCTGATAGAAAACAAAAGGTGTCGTAAATTTTTAAAATGCTGCTCAATTTACTTGGTAACTTTCGAAACTGGGAGTTTCCTTTAATGTCAAATTTTACAGGTACTCCTGCTTAGCCTGTAAACACAATACTCGAGAAGCAAAATAAAAATCACAATCCATGGGCAATCTACTTAGCCATTAGTGGGCAGCATTATATTACATGGAAAATCTCTTACGAAATATGTATGAAAGATGCAATTTTCATCTGTGATTCCATTTCATCAGGCAAAGTTACAGTTAGGTACAGTTGTTGTATAATTCAAATTTTATTAAATAACTTTGTCTAAATCGATCGCTTTGACACATAACAACTATACTTCATTTATACTTTGGTATTATCACGACTAATACCTACACATCATCCTCAAGCATCTAAGACACTACATATTTACACTTACAATTGATATTTTTATAGCAGTTGGAATAAAATTCATAAAAACTTTATTGTCTCCCGCGAATTTTAACAGTTTAGGAAGGAAAATGTGTTTTTTGGTCTCAATCCAAAAACCCATCTTACTTTATTTATTCATGGGTATTAACATTTTACTAGACGATATTTAGCTTCTTGTGTATTTGCGTTTTTTACTATATACGTACCAAATTTAATCTAAAATTGTTCAGCCATTTTATCCTGAAAGGATAACAGAAGAACCGGCAGACATTTATATAGATTTACTTCTACATTTATAATATTAATAAGGATTGAATTAATAATCTATCCATTCACAAACCTTAAAAAATACTTTATCAAAGACAAAATATTCTCCCAAAATGAAAAACACTGCTTCTTTTTGAGAACGCAGCCCAATTTCTTTTAATTTGTTTTTGCCTTCAACATGACAAAATTTAATAAAAAATTGTCATGTTGAAGTTTCGTTCAATCTGAGACTACAACAGATTTTTATGTTAAAAATAAAAGAGAGAGTGTTTTGTGAATAATAATTATGGAAGTAAGATGTTTTGTTTACAACATTTTGAGTGATTGTGGGTTAGGTATTCAGTTTTATACTCTTTAAAACCGCGGTTATCAGGCCAAATTCTAATAGCAATTATTACTACCACAGTTATTTGTAAATATTTGTCATAACACAGACGTATTTTTAATCCACATTTGGGCTGTCACGGATAGTCTTAGAACTTCATAGAATGAAGACAAACTTTGTTCTTTTTTTATTTATTTTAGAACTATTAAACCAAAGTCACAAATAGCACCTAAAAAGAATGAGCCATACTAGAGCTGTTAAATTCATATCCAAATAGACTCTGTAACAGGAGACCAGAAGATAGACCTAGGAAGCGTTGGAAGGATTGTGTCAGGGATGGTTTAAGATGCATAAGCAGGAAAACATCGTGGCGAAGAAAGGTCAATGGTAGAGTGAAATAGAAGAATACCGTTAGGGAGGTAAGACCCACAAAGGGTTGTAGCGCCAAAGAAAGCAGGCTAAGATTAAATGTATCGTGAAATCTGAATGCCATCTTCTTTTTGAGTATAATATTGAAGTAGCCTTTTGATACTTGATTCGTGAGCTGAAAACTGGTTTTCGGTTGGTGCGGTCACCACCCAATCCATGTTTGCAATACTGTTAGTATTTTGGGTATTTGTTTATTACTTCACAGCAATACAAAAAAATATTTTTAACAAATATTTTGTTTTTTTTATATATAATGTTAATATAACTGTCATACAATTTTATTACATGTACTTTTAGCCCTGAGGGGGATGAAATGATTTTAACTTTTTGCTCACATAAACGTAAGTACAGCTAAAGGGCATAATTAAACGTATCATTCGATTGAATGAACAATATTTCTCTTTGATGTTGCTGTTAAATGAATATTCCGACGCGGTACGTATTATTTCGTTAATTACAAGCATTATGGAATGCAATGCGGTCTGTTAATTTCCGCTTCACTCATATTGTGTAGTGACACAGTACAGTGTCTGTCGTTAGTATATTGCTGTGCATGTCATTGTTTGGACGGCGGCGTTTGTGCTTTGTAGGTTATGTGAAATTAGTTTGTTGCAGTAGAAGGCGATTGAAAAATGATGCGCAATAGTTCATTTTTGGCTGCGTTTTTTTAAATATTTTTCTATATTATGTAATGTAATAATGAAGGTTATTATTATTATTTATTGATAGTTACGGTACGACAAAATTTAAGCCTATACTACACAACAGATAGACGATTGAAATTGTACATTCATAATTATACATAAGGTTCATATTTTCAATTAAAAAGAATTTTATAAAAAAATATGCGCTGCCCCCTACCCTGTTTATAACCGCATACGTAATTAACTGGGGTTTATAATTACCTGTAAAATCATTAGGGTTGATAATTCCCGTGTACATAACTGCTATGAATTTTCCCTCAGTATAACTAAATGTGTCTGCGGTTTTAATGGGAAATACTCCCCAAAATATTTTCTCCTTAACTTATTAAAAGCTGTTTGTGGTTACTTAAACGTAACCGTTTAAGTTTAACAAATATAAATAATCTGTTTTAGTTTCGTATCTTTTATTAAAAATGAGAGATTTAAAAAAAAACGGAAAGCAAGTAGCTTACGGCACACCATTGCCTATAATGAACATTGCCAATAATAAAAGCGTTGCAAATGTATCAAATTGTCATATCAAAAGGCAAAGCTGAAATATCTCATGAATGGTAAAGCTCTACCACAACTACTACATTAATGCTGAGATGACTGTGTAGATAAAACAAATTAATGGAAGAAATATAGATGTTGCGTTGAAACCAAATAATTGGCAACATGGCAAATATGTGGTGATGCTCACTGACGATAATTCCTGACTCTCCACAATACTGACGATGGATAAACAGATAGTAGGTAATTATTATTATATATATTACCTACCTACAATCTTTCTATACGTTCTTGTTGGGTTACAGACCAAGAGTCTTCAACAGCATTTTATACAGATCAAGTAGGGAACTATAAGCAACAAGGCCACCTGCATCTGACGCCGTAGGCAGAAGTGTTTTTGCGTCCCAAATAGAACCCTTCCGGTAAACGAGAAGTTATTCGGGCGTAACATGAACTTTCGAGTAAATGTAGCATGTGTTTAACCACAACCATAATTTTAACGTAACGACCTACTACGTGAGAGAGATAAGTCGAAGTTTTCGGCAGGGAAGGTATTGCTGGTTTATCGCACGCACGTTGTAAGAAATTTTAATGATTGTGCAATAGTTGGAAAATTTAATGTAGTGGAGCCGGCTTTCAAGCACGATATTACGTGATCGAAATCTTGCAAAGAAACCGTGTGAAGTTTTTAGTTATATTTACTTGAGTTTTTCTTTGATGACAAAGGAACATTATGAAGACACTTTGAATTTTAGTAAATAGCCGGTTATTTTAGACGTATATTTATGGCCAAGTTTACTGACAGATGGTTACCTAATCGGCCCGTTAAACAAAAACGTTTTTAAACAGGAAGCTGGAATTTTCATGTTATCCATTTCTTGTCCAACCCCGGATTTGTAATCGACAGTTTTAGGAATAAAAAAACCCAAATGATCCATCGTAAGACAGAAGTTTGAATTTATGGTAAACAGCTGTTTTGAGTTGATCGGGCTGTTATCTTGTCGGTGAACCTTGACCTCAGTAGTTCAAAGCAAGTGAATAAGACATTGCCCTGTGGGACACTAAATAGGCCACTCTTATTGTTATATATAGTTACTAAACGATTTATTAGGTAGGCATTGCGTGCGTAGACGGATTAGAAACCCACTGATTTATATACGAAGGCTAATGACATCGTTAAAGTCTTTTTGTATTTTTAACGATTTCTGATTGCGTCGTATCCGATAGGATTGAGTCGGGTCAGTGTAATGAGGTGTGAGGTTATCGGCCTGACCGTCTGACGAAAGTGCGCAGTAGGCTCTTTTGTACCACCGACATATGTTGGGATTCATAGGAAATCAATTTTAGGTTTATTTTACTTGGGAAAAACGTAATTTCTGAGGAGTGTGTCTAGCCCTGATTAAAGTTACAAATTGAATATGTGGTAAAGATATGAGTCAGAGAGAGGCACATATCATTAGATCAGGCACATATCATTAATGAGATACTGTTATTAGGTTCCTTCTGATTCTAAGCATTGGATGGATACGGTTGCAGTTAGTGTGTAACAATGCTTGTAAAGAACCAATATTTTAAAGTCAACTGTGGGCTGGAACAATGTAATTATAATGTAAGCCAATTTTTAATCATAAATAAAATTGTCCTAAAGCAAAAGAGTTGATCAAAATGTTAAAAGAACAATTTGTAGCATCCAAAGATATGATTAAGACTTTAATTTCAAACATTGTCGATGCCATGTGATAATAGTTCGTGCTTGCACCACTAAAAAACTCGGAGGTAGACAAAAATTAAGTCTTAATTATTATTTATGTAGCGGAAGATAACTTTTGACTCAAGCTTCATTGATTTATTTTTAATTTTAATATAAAGATTAAGATTTTCACGCTTAAAATCACCCTAATTCAAGCTAAGAGGGTGATTAACGTACAAATCCACCTGCTATCAAAATTTCAATTACGTATTAACATTAGCTCCTCTTAAAAGGGAGGGGACGGACCCTGCTGGGAATTATAATTATCTATTCGGGACCCAATTGGTTCTTACCGAAACCTTTCACTCAGAATCTTCGTTGTATCTATTTTACTAATTATATAACTGGCCATTTCCTTTTATATCGTACAATTTTAATGATTCTACCCATTTTGTATTCTAATTTTGAACTTTCTAACGAACTTTCTTGTTTTGATTTCGGTGATGAGTTTGAAAGGTTCGGATTGGGACGAAAATATCCAACTACTTTGAGTAAAGTGGAAACTGTATTAGGTTAGCAAAAGTTGATGAATATTTAATTTTATCATCATTATACCTTTGAGGATAAATTTGCCCAGATTTAGGGACAGCTTTAATAGACACTGTTCAGAGTTAACTATCCATTTTCCCAATCCAGAAGTACAAACCTCCGCTCCGTGCGATATAGACCCCATGACCTTATTTGCATTAGTTTATAGTAATGACACGACATACTTTAATGTTATGAAGTATAAATTCAAACGTCATCATCATCTGCCTAGCCTTTTCCCAACTTTGATATCGGCTGCCAGTTCAATCGGATATAGCTGAGTGTTTGTTATAGAGTGACTGATTATCTGATCTCCTCAACCTAGTTACCGGATAACATGATACTCCTTAGAAAGACAATATTTGTCGCTGTGTCTCAATAAAAATGCACAATTAAACTTCTTAAACACAAGTCAAATTATCAAGATACTCAACATACACATTACTGAAGCATCTCTTAAGCAGACTATTTGATTCAATGTCTCCCGCCAATAAACGCAAACGACCATCACTTCATGACGTCACGGGTACATTACGACCGCATAATAGAACGCAAAGGTAGTTCCAACCCTAACATCATCACTTAAAATACTTAATATGCTCACAAACGTTCCCAACACCGTGAAATTCGTTTTACGTCCCCCAACGAAATGTCAAATGCTTAGAGAACCTTCTCAAATACACTAAGAGGGTCGATTCGACCCCTTGACAGCTCTAACCAGTAATCCGTCGAAAGCGAAGGGTCACTTTCCAATTACATAATTGTCTACTCAAGCGCAACGTACGTTCCTCCAAATGTCGATGAAAAGGCGCTGATTATGTTAGCGATGTAAAAAAAGGCGATCGAAATCGAAAAAAAAAACACTGCGAATCGATACGAGATGTTATCATTCATATATCTGTCATATATAAGGGTTAGAATATGAAACTTTACAATAGCCTATAGATACATTGTAGTGAGTACAGTTTTAATATAAACCGTCTTATTTAACCATTATAACGTGAACACGACCAAACTCGGATCCCTTCACATAAGTTATATAACATTTTCGAAATTGTTTCCATGTGAAGTTACAAACCACGAGGACGCCCGCGGGCTATTTCCTAGAAACCCCTGTATATAAGTTTCAAGTTTTATCATTAACACTTCACTGAAACCGACGGAGGTTGAAACCGTCAATGTAACTTTGCCCCCGACTGTACGAGTGAAATATCGATAAGGGTGGTCTAAAATATTGAAAGCGTTAAAAGCAAAAAATGGTTTTTGCTATACTTGTTTGAAACTGGAGCAACACCTTGATTTATTGGCCTTGAATTCCCCGTCGCAGCGTCCGACCAACTTTCCTAATTAAGAGAAAGATTAATTTCCCTTTTCCCTTAAACAATTTCCTTTAAAGTTATAACACTTGGAAACTCTTTTTGGTTTTTAAAAATAATCTGATTCTTCCTTGACCTAAAATATTTAGATAAGATTTTTCACGAAACAAAATTACTGAACACAAGATTTTTTCCCTTAACCTTATTAATATCTAAGTCAGATACTACCTTATTAGAAGGTTGGAAACTTTTTTAACAGTTAAACAAAATCTTTATGTATTAATAAGATGAAATTAAATAATTTTACTAAAATACCAAATTACAATGACAATTATTATGACACAATAATTACTTCGACGTTGGAATATACAATCAAGTTATAAAACAAAGACGTTCTGTGACAAAGGGTACATTCATGTTTCAATAAAATAGTCAATCTCTTTCATCAGAAATCGACTTTATGTCCACAATGGAAACAGCTACATAATAGCTTGAATAATAACAAAAATCATAACGATAGAGTAATTTCTTACGTTAGGTACAATATCTAAATAAAACTCAACAATAGAAAACTTATGTCGCGTGAACCTGTTCGAAGCAGTTATAATGTAACAATTTTTAACGTTATTTATTCAAGCGTTTTAACGTTAAAGCGTGAGTCTTTGATCCCTAATGATACAATAGAGGTACACTAACACGCCATAAACTCATTTGCTGGCGACTCCCTAATCTTGGCTTCCAGTGTATTTAGTTTCTCATTTATGAACACTGTTGGCGTGGAACTTGCTTCGTACATAATTATTAATATAGGCTTAGAGCAGTAATGAACCACAAAGCCCGCGCTCCATATAACACCCTATACTATTTTGATTGCCAAAGTGTAATTTGGAAATGGTAACTACGCATTATAATGACAATCACGGTCTGGATAATGATGATCTATTTTGTGTTAATTTCACACATTTGAACAATTTTATTCGTGAGGTTACGTCACTCTGGTATTGAGTTCTGTTGTGCTAGAAAAGTGTGATATTAACATAACATAGGTTTCTGGTAGTTTTAATAAAATTAAATAATTTGCAATTAAGAAATTTTTAAAACTCAATATTTTACAAGGTTCATTGGCTTAGCACTGAGTTACAATCTTCAACTGCCTATCTTTTTCCCAAATACATATGTATGCTGGGATCGCATTCTCTAGTGTATCGCATTCCAGTCTAATCGGATATAGCTGGTGTTTTATATGGAGCGACTGACCTCCACAATCCTGTTACCGGAAAACACGATATCCCTTATTAAGACTAGTTGTCAGACTTTCTGGCTTTTGACTGCCGATAACGACTGTCATCATCATTTGCGACACCATCATTTACATTCAACGTCTCATACTTATTCATGTTAAAACTATTGCATACTTTAGTATAAATCTTCCTCCATCGTCCGAAGCAGTTCGACCAAAAATCGATCACGTGCCTGAACTTTCGCATGGGCTGAAACAAATTTGCAAGCGTTAGCATGTGCACGGATGCTCTCGACACGGTTACTTGCTGTGAGCGGAAACGAAAGAACTCATTTGTACCGAATAGATAGCAGACAGTTTGGAATCCGAATTCAACTGCTTGCGTTTCCCACTGCATTCGAAATGGTAGGTAAGTAGGTAATTACAGGCATAGGCACTTTGTATTTACGATAACGTATCTGTAATAAAAAGGTTTTCTGAATATATGAATTAAAAATTGTTTTGCCATCGACTGAAAATATGCATTTAAATAACGAACCTCCTGTTCTTGAAGGCGATAAAAAAGATTATGTACATATTTTATAGTGACCATTTATTAATAGATTGGCTTTTTGCTGTCTTACACACTTTTGTAACATTTTAAATCCATTGACTTTAACAGCTTTGTCAGTTTACAGTAGATTTCTTCACTTGATTTAATAAATCCCCAATTTTTCACACAAAGTCGAGTTAATATGACAAATTATTATTTGTTGTCAAATGTCTTTAAGAATTCAATGATGTCAAGTCCATTATCAAAATACAAAGAACGTCAAAGAACACTTTATAAATATTTTTGTTTTATCTCAAAGTTTTATAACCGCGCATAATTTTTTTATTGCAAAATTAAAAGAAAGAAGACTAACATTAAAAGCGTTTCAGTCGACTTCATTTATCTAATAATACCGTTGAGACTATATAACAAAAGTTTGCTAGGTACTACGCTATGCGTTCAACTTTGTTGAGACTTCATTTCTGTGCCACTGAATGCCATATTCGTGGCAACTAGGTGTTATAAATGAGCTCATTTTTCTGGCGGGAGACTTTTTATGGATATTGTTTTGCTTAATAATATTTTCAAGTGCTACTGTGATATTATGCACGCAATCTTAGAACTCGTTTCTTTGAAGCAAAGATAAAGTTATTTCGAAACTGATGTAAATAATAGATTTTTTAAAGCACGTGAAAATTATTTTATAAGCGTCTCCATGATGATTTATAATGTTTTTATGCTGAAATATGAATGTAATAATAGCTGTATTTTAAAGATAATTTAATGGAACTGTTATGGGGTTGTAAGTTCTTCATTAAAAATACATTATTTTCTTCTTGTATGAAATATGTTTGGACTTTATATGGAATTGTGATTTAAATACACTTATTAATATTATCATAATTTTACGGAGGGATGTTGAAACCAATCAACGTAATTATTCATGGTATAATTAATGGTGATTCAGTGTGCTAAGGGGACAAATAGGAGGGTAGGTGTCCTTCGATACCCATGGGGCCTTTTCCTATAGGGTACCGATCTCAAAAGCGGTGACAGACGTAATTATTAATTCATGAGCTACATTAAATGTCTCACTGTTTTATTATTACTAGCTGTTTCTCGCGGTTTCACCCGCGTCTGAGGGAATGAAAAGGAACACAACGCTCCTGGATAAAAAGTAGCCTATATCAAATCAGTTGAGCCGTTTTACCGCGAAAGGATAACAAACAAAAAAACTCACAATCGCATTTATAATTTTAGTAACTATTGTAGTAGTGAAAGAAAAAGATGAGTTATTTAATAGCTGAAATTAATCACGTGTAAAATCTATATCAGCCAAATTATTCACAAAATTACGCAATAACTCAATAATTACACACCAGTGCACAAAAAGAGACCCGAAAAATTCTCACATTAAAATTCAACAGACTTGATCAAATATTTGCGATCGAGAAACTGCCAACAATTCTTATGAACTGAAAGTGGAGTTTTTTACCCCCTTTACTTGTAAGGGTCCGCTCGCGTTATTGTATTTCGTCCATGTTTCTATAAAAAAACCTTCAACCAACAAGTTATGGCTGAGAGCAACTTCTGAGACGAGTATTTTTATTTTTCTTTTTTAGAAATTTGCGAATGTTGTGCTGTTCCCTCGGGTATTCTGTGAACTTTCTTGTTTCGATGCCTTTTCAGCGATATATTGGTATGCTGTTGTTTTATTTACTGGGCGATTCTTTTGTTAGTACTTTGACAAAGTATGTCCTACATCTGTAGTCGGATTTGTTCGTGGATCTTTTAGTTGATTCGGATTCTTTATGTAAGTAGTCTGGTATTGTGATCCTTTCGTTAAGTCACATCCATGCGGATAAGGAAAGGTTATGTTGCGCTAACCGTAGTCATTCTATGGATAGGTAACTGCGCGAAACCCCTGATCTCACCCCGGTCGTGTCGGATTGCCGACCCATCGAGCTATGAGAGTCAGGGAACAGAGAATCCACCTATACCAGTACAAGCGCTTGTTCACTGCAATATCTCCTGGTATCCTGGCTAGTCCCCATTGAGATTGTCTGCCGTGACCAAAATGCATGGAGACAGATTATTCAGATCCTTGCAACTTTATTCTGCTTATGAATGAAGGAACTTTATTTAAATTAACACTTTTTTTTTTTTATTTAACACGCTTTTATTAGCTCGGGTTGTATGTATGTATGTATGTATGTATGTAACGGAATCTTTGAACCTAATTTTCACTGGTTTCTAGACGTCTGATCAACTTGGAACTTTGCACACGTGTTAAGGGCCGATGACAATGTAATAATCCGATACGATATTTTTTAGTTTTTTTTAAACTATTATTTATTTTCCATTTTTTAGTTCGGTCAGCAATAAAAGCGTTTTTTTTTAGTTTTTTTAAACTATTTTAAAATTGAATCTGTAACCAACGCGAGCTGGTTGATTATAGACATTTGTATGTCTACGTACAAAATCTAAAAGAAATGGACCTGAGATTTACACAATATTCAATTAAAACTATTGATTCTTTTTGTAACTACATAGAATTCTGTATTTAGGTGGTACGTAAAAATTTTATCCTGGTTAAAATCCTCCTACTATTAAATACGATAGTTGGTGAGGATATACGTTTGTTTGTTACTCATTCACTCAAAAAATATTACACCTATTTGGATAAAATTTAGTTCAAGCATAGTTTGTAGCCTGGACTAACACAAAATAAGATTTTTAACGGAATGCGTAAAGTAGTTCCGTGGTTAGGTAAAACCGCTATTATATAATTAATTTAACACCGATAGCTCACCGTACTATAAACAAGCAAATAACATAATATTTTCTATCCAAAAATCTTCCACAAACATAGCTCTAAGTTCTTAACTTATTTAAATTAGCAGGCTATAAATACCATATTTTAATTTTATCTAGCTTTAAATATACTCTAATTGTAACAAATTTCTATTAAGTTCGAAGCTCGGTGTAAGATAATGAATGAAGTACTCTTAGAAAGCAATAATGTCTGTAAACTCGGAGTTCTATCGAGTTCACTGAGAACTCTTGTTGTATTTACACAACAATTCACTGAGACTTAGCGAGGGCACTAACTAAAGCAACGTTTAGACGTAATTATACCTTTTGTGTCTCAGCTATAAATCTTAACACGAAATTAGGTTTTTGAAATCACGATTGCTTGTTTTTTTGACGGCTAATAAAAGAAGATTTTGATTTAGAATAATTGTAAAAACAATATTATATTCAGATGCAAAATAGACAAGAATAAACATCTAGTAAAAAGGAATGATGAGGCACTTACGGTAAAAAGATAACTCTTTATTTTTTTTATTTCATTAGAAAAATATAATTTAGAAGGATTGAGTACTATCACAGGGATACTATCAATGGGGAAAATTACTTTAATTAGTAACCGACGCTTCCTCATTTAATATAAAATAAATATTTCGTGATGTTTAGAATGTAATATTTCTCTTTCATATATGTATATAGCTATTTATAGACACACATGCGTCTAATTGTATTATGCGCATAAAATATACGTAGAGTATCGAACAGGGCCGGCACGCACATTGAATTCAGATCAAGCAAACCCCTCCTGATGGAGATTTGATGTCATCTGTAGCCGACTGCCCATGCACATTTTATTGTTTCCTCTTTTTATTTACAGCAGTTTTTTCTGACGTCTTATTAAATTTATATTAAGGATAAAAACGTGTGGAATAATAATGTTTATTTATTTGTCAGTTGCAAAACATCTTTTTTTGGTACTCAGTAAATAATATATTAATCATTTTGTTCTCTATCTAAAAATAAAAATAGAGTTACATGAAAATGTAATTGGAAGATGACAGACGCGGTTGCAGAACTTTTAAAGAAAAATATATTTGTAACCCAAAAGATGTAAATAAGATTTCCAATTTTGTTATTTCGGTACTATTATGACTTTTTGTATTTTAATATATATTTTAAATTATTTAGGTGTTTTTTAGGCAAGGCATGCAAAAAATATCCAAGCAAGGTTTAAAAAATACTGTGTTCTTACCTCAGTAATCCTTTAAAATGTGTCAGAGGCTCATGCAAAGTGAATAAACGAGTTGTTTCACTCATTGTGGTCCATTCGCAACTGCGCCGCCGTGCTCGCACCTAATTACTAAATAGCTTAATGGATGGAACGGTCTCATTAGAGCGGAGTGGAGTGGCGTTTAGAAAGACATTCTATAGCCATTGGCAGTGACTATAAGGGCGCACATTCACAAAGTTGCTTCATCGGGAAATTACGCTTCCAACGCTGCTTTTTTACCACGAAGCGACGATGCAAAGTACAAAAAAACACGTGTTTCTGCCACCTTTTGTGAATTAACGTTGCTATTTTTAACATAGTTTCTACAACCTCATTTGAAAATGTAAGAATTTTTAATGTTTTCTAAATAGAAAAAAGGAAAAAGTTATATTTTCAAAGTTAATTAAAATGTTGTTTTATGCTTCAAGCTATAGTATAAATTACGTCATACTATTTTTTTAATATACCCAAAAATATGTGACGCAAGTTTGCTCAAGAATTTTTTATTGGTACTTTTTTGCAGAGTCGACTCCCAACACAAGATTTGTGTCCACTGCATACGGGAACTTTGGTAAACCCAGCTAGAGATTTATGAGGCCGAAATTTCAGTTACAATGGATGTTGGTGGAGACTATTTTGCTCTCAACCCGACTGCATACTGTTTTCTCGTGGCACGCGAAATTCTGCTGCGTATCTGTAGAGAAAAATCACTGAAACATCAGCTCGTTTCATTGTTTTAATTCTTCATTATTGCATGATGTTTATTTTGTGTTCCTGTTCCATCGTTACAGAAATGTTTTATAGATTGTTTAATTTACGAGCAGACAAAGAGTATTTTGATTCATCCAATGCAGAAAACTAATAGTAATATTAGTTCGCCAGCGTTGTTCCTCCACGTCTATATAATACATTTAGTAAAAAAACTGCTTCAGAATATTTTATTTTTGACTATCGGATTCATGTCATCAAAAGTTGGGAACGAAACCAAATTGTTCATTTGTTTATTGTCGCCTAATTTTCAAACACAAGCAAACTCGGATGTCAACTTTGTTTCGAAATGTAAATTATAAATCTATTATCCAAATTCCCAAGTGTCCGTTTGAGTTGAGAGCTTCTTCAAGAATGATAACGAAGTGTCGATACGAAATTTGGTCCAAAGTTTCAGTCCCTTTTGTTTTGTGTCCAGATTTGAATATCTTAACGAGACAAAGCAAACAGACACGAAGTCCCCACGATAAACAATTATTTTTAATTTTGTCAATTTCCTTTTGAAGATGTACCAAATAGCTGTAGGAGTGTGTTATTTTAATTATCTGAAGATGTTACTTTTGGAGAAAGAAAAGTAATTTAAAATTTTGTTCGGACGGACTCTTGTTTTGTCTTTCTGTTATTGAAATGAGAGCGTTTCTTTAAAATTTTAATTACATTTTGACTTTTGGCGTTTTTAATTAAATTGTATTCATATCTAGCGGTAAGAAAGCGAATGTCTGGAGTAGTATGAATGTAGGAGTAAATAATATACGTTGATAAGTGGTTTCGTTGATTTTATGTGAAATCTCGCAACCCCAATTAATATGAAAAGCAACTAAATTGAAATTTCAAGAATTATGAGTATTCCAATTAATTAACTACGTTACATCGCGTTCTCAAGGTCACTTTAGAAATATTTATTGCATTGTCTTTACGATACGGTCCAAATTATTTTTTAACCCATATTTCAAAAAATCCTTTTTATTGCAGCCTCTGGATACTCCGAAATATTTCCTCTAAACTTCAAAACACTGGATGCACTAGCTAGAGCAAGCTATGCACACACAATTCCTTTTGTTTGGGTAAGATAAATTCACCGAATTATTTATTCCCATATACTTATAAAAATGACTATAAGAATACACAAAAGAACGATCAAAACCAAGTATAAAAGCAAATCATCGAATTGGAGAGGCATTTGTTATTCGAAGTAGTTGCCTAAAATACTTATTGAGGACTCAACACAAAAGGGCTGGAAAATTTGGTTATGCCTGTACATAATAAATTTAATTCTAGCTAAATTCAATTGACTACCAGAGAAACCTATTCTTATCGAACTAATTATTTCTAGGAGTAAGCCGTATTATAACGAGGGGCTTTTCTTTGAAAAAGAGTGGTATAATACCTTTTTAAGTTGAGATGGTATTGTTGTACCAGATAATTTTCTGGTACATAAATAATACCTATATTAGGTATACAAATAATATTATGTTGGTATCCTTGTGTCTTATGGAATTGCGAAGTTGTTATCGAATTCTTGTTCTGTAATATGAAATACGTTATGTTTCCCGCGGTTTCGCCCGCATCCCAAGAAAACTACCAAGTAAAAAGACCTAACCAACCCAACCTATAGCCGTCACTAGCTTCCCATCTGTCTCCGTGCCAAATTTCATCCAAATCGGTTCAGTGGTTATACCACTGCACTATACATACACTCTGCAACTAAGATTTACTTCTTATCTTGCTCGCTGATGCTGATACCTCGATGTATGAAGTAAAGACAGTTGAATATTTATATATACTCGCGCTTGACAAGCTGGGTACTTGAGCTCAAGGATACAGCGACAACTTATTGTGATTAAGTTTTTTTATTATAACGCTCTTTGCGGTTGGAGTTGACCAAAGTAGAAATCATCATGAATGGAAAAAGCATTTTGCTCCCTCCATACGACTTTCTTTCTCTCTTTGCATCTTTATATGAGTAAGTGTGTGTGAGTATCAAAATTCGAGCAGACTTGTATTGTTCGCGGCCAGTACCTCGAATTTCA
This sequence comes from Pyrrhia umbra, assembly GCA_963891755.1. NCBI lineage: Eukaryota > Metazoa > Arthropoda > Insecta > Lepidoptera > Noctuidae > Pyrrhia > Pyrrhia umbra. The sequence continues at coordinate 6,776,489 of OY982930.1, forward strand.
TTCTTTTTGGGGGTCCCTTGACCGCATACGTTTTTTGTTATTCTAACACTCACCCTGCAATAATAAAGCAATTGTAAAGTCTCTTGTGAACGAGCTGCTAAATCATTTTCTACGACCAAAGTCAATACTAGCGGAGTTCATTGTATTCTAATGCAATTTAAATTCAAATTGACGTGAATAATCTCTTAAAATTTGAGATAGAACTATTCTAAAAGATGAAAGTTAGAAGCATAGACGTGTGAAATGTGTATATGATGTTCACTTTTATAAAAGCAAATTCCAAAAAATCCAGAAAACCCTTCAAAGTACAACCGGGACTAAAGGATTACAAGGATATTGGCATAACCGTTATGGCTGACATGGAGCCACGAGACATGAGGTGTACTTATACCTTTTCTCATGACTAGTTAATCGAAGTATAACATTAAACACAATACATACTGGACTATGAACACATACTGCACGTATACTACAAACTATGAACATAATAACCTAAAAATTGATTTCATGTATCCATTTCACTTTTGTAGTTTATCAATATCGTAAAGTTTTTAATGAATACGACTTTTTCTTTGAATTATTGGACCCAATTCAGTCGACTTTGAACGGGCCAGTTAAACAGCCAACGTGGCGAAGCAGTTTTGTATATTGACGTCAAAGAGGGCTTGCGTCAAACGTTTGTTATGCAAATAGAAGACGGTAGTTAGGGTTGAAGGGTTAGCCACTTAGTTTGGAGATATTCTCAAAAGCGGGCAGAGATTTTCTTTTTATTACGAAATATTTACTTTGAATTTGAAATATTTGGCTTTTGATGGAAAGGAACACACAAGAAAGTAAATTCGAGTACTAAAACGGATTTAGGCTCAGATTTTATACGACAACTGTATGTAATTAGAAACTCGTTACATTAAGAAATACCTACTACTCGTTAAAAGAAGCTAGATATACCTACAGCAAATAATAGAAACAATAATGAAACCAAAAAACTAGAATGAATACATTCTTCAAACAATAAATATGAATGAAACTCAAAACAAAACGACAGTGAGGTCGAAAATTGTTTTAAAGTACAACCAATATTAATCTGTGAAGAAGTGATATTTGAATTTAAATTGACTAAAATATCAGTTGAATTGAAGTTTAATGCTACTTCGCGGAGTAAAGGGCTTTCTTTACTGTGTTTATAGGATATCTTTTTCGACTATTAAGTTTATTTATGCTATTTCATTGTAAATTTCTTTGCGGCAATAAGGCAGCCTTTTAATAAGCATGAGACCACAATGGTAATAATAGTTGACGTAACAAGAATTTTAGCACACTTCAGGTATTAAAGATTGAAATCCTAATTATAACCAAACAGGAAACTGCCAATACCATTAATTAATTAAACAGATGTTAAATAGTAAAACTTAGTTGCGCCGTGAAACTTTTGGATAAGGGAATACCACCAAGGGCTTACCGTCTAAGTATTATACATTGTGGAATGCAATAAACAATTGCGTATTGAATATTTTCCTATTTTGATTTATATTACATGACAATATCGACGTTAGTAGCTAATAGAAATGTTTATTACACTATTTAAAAAAAAAAAATCATACTTAATTATGGATAAAAACTTTGCCTGTATAATGCTAAAAGCCTTGTTCACTTTACTTAATAAAACATTAGTTACAACACACCCACACAAAGTTAAACACATTTGCAAAACTTTGTTTCAAGACGCGTCTACCTCACATAAGTGCTACTCAACCAAAAATGCAAAACGCACGCACACACGCAAACTTCCTTTTCAACTACCAGGTGCTTTAATTAAAACAGGACGCACACATGCACAAAATTAGCGTGTCACATTTACACGTACGCACTCGTCGCAGGTTTCTATGAACCACAGAACTTTCCTTTGTCGACGTGGAGTTACAATTTGCGGAGTAAACAATTGTATATGAAGACAGCTTAAATTTCATAAAACGGAATAGGAGCCATTGAGGTAATAGGGATGTTTTGGCCCGTTTTACAGACGAAAACCTCACTCGAGATCACGTAACGTTTTCATAGCACTGGAAAATTCCAAATATATTACCTGCGACCGTTGCATTGTTGAGAATAACAGTGGTGTAGAGTGGACCTTTCAATACGTAGTAATATAAAATATATTAATTTATTTTAAATTTCTTCAAAGGGTTTATACGGATTAAATCTTGTCTTGTTTCAACTTGAATTTTGTTATTATTAATACGATTACTTTTTATTATTCTCTATCTCTAATATGAGAACTAACTTTGTAACTGACGTAGTGTAACCACTAAACAAAATGTGTTACAATATTCTCTTACAAGAATGAAACAATAAATTAATATATTTTTGTAAACTATCGCTATTCGCCATAATATAATATTAAAGTATAAATTTTATATCCACAAGGCATATAGACATACAAAGGAATTTATTTTTATAACAAAAAATACACGGTACAGTCAAGCACTCAACAGTTTCACAATAAGCTTATTAAGTACAATCGCATCCACAGCATCATAAGGCCGCTCAAGACTGGAGCACGTGTGCCCGCCGCGGAATTTCCTCGTTGCATTTACCTCTGATGACGCGTCCCGCCATTACCTACGGGACCGTCCCAGCAATTTTATATTTCGCTACAATATCGTGCTGGTTGTCACACAGCTTGATAGATTATCTTGTACAGCGATATTTATAGATTAAAAGTGTAAAATGTGGAGTTGGTGTCATCGTTCTCGGTGCCTGGTTTTGGTAGCAATTTTATTTTCGAAATACATTTATGTGGATTCTTTTTTGAGCAGAACGCTTATTTTTAACAGTTTTTGTACCCAAATTTAGAAATTTTGCTCCTAAAACCTAGCTCGGTTTATTTAAAGAATAATTATTTTTTTACTTTTAAATTAGAATGGTTATTTCTAATGAATAATTTAATATTAAGTGGGTACAAATAAAACAGAATTAATTTACAGTATAACTTGGGTAAAAATCTAAAACAAGCTATCAATATGGCTAAACTATAATAAATAGGTTGATTAAACTAGAAGCTAGTTTTACAGCGCGCTTCAAAAATAAAATAATAGAATGCAAATCAAGTCAAACATCGAGATCAAAAATAAGGAAAAAATAAAGCAATACAGCCCCGCTTTCCAATCCAGTTTACGGCTCAAAATGATATACAGAACTCTTTTACGTTTCCGCCGCTGCGTTCCCCAATCTGAAACGGCCATAACTCACTCATTCCCCACGTTCTGTGTTTTATCAAATTTACACGTTTCAAAAATCCAATCGGGTAGTGTTGAACGAAAAATGTCACTGCAAAATAGGACTTCATAATACAGAGGAACGTGGCCCGACCAATATGCTGACGTTACGGGGAACACATGAAACTCGATTTTCACCGTTCCGGTGGAGTGGCGAAATTTATAAGTAGCCCGGATAGGTTATTCTGACAGCTAGCGGTGATTTTAGTTAGTACTTTGTTGTGTGGCATATATGTGACAAAATGGTCCAGGTATATAAAAATAAATAAATAAAATTGTCTAAAAATTGAGCTACCGAAATTTAAACAAATGACTTCATAATATATTTCAATACATGCTTCAAAAATAATCCTTTAAAAGAGGACTCATTGCCCATGAGTCCCTTTTTAAAGGATGGAAAATTATAAAATGACTCCTTCCACTCTAAAATATCAGACCCTTTCCGACTAAAACCGATTCGTGTTCCTTCAATTGCTCTTTGCGTCCCAGCGTCACGGTAACTCATTCGATGCGGGATTGTTCCCGCAACACTGGAAGAATACAAAATAGTACTGAATAATATTGCTTGCGGTGATAGTAATACATGTTGTAAGTATTAAGTACATAGAGTGAGCATTTTAAAAGCATCTACAATAATTCTCTAAATAAAATTAACGAAGAACAAGTTTCAAATTGTTTGATAATGACTCGAAACTCTGGCTAGATCATTCTCTAACTGAGTTTGTGAACAAAATAGTTTTAATTCGTTTTCTTATTTTATTTTACTTAAGTTTTCTGAGCGTGTAATTTATTTATAGTGGATTATTTTTATCCTAATAAATTAAGTAAGTTTTAGGTTTCAATTTAAATTGTTTAGTTTGAATTTCATTTAGATTATATTCGTTAGGCTTTTTAAGAAAAGAAACAGTTTTGGAGAAAGAAATATGAATATTTTATTGTTCACGTCGATTTTGTAATCAAGGTAACCTTCCAAACTTCTGAGACTTCGTAAAGTTGTATGGATTTTTAACATTTAACCAATATATCTATAGAAAAAATCCATAATATGTAATATAAATAGTAGTACCTATGGTTACTAGAACGGGATACTATAGGTATTGTATTACATATTATCCATACATGAACGTCAATAACCTGTCCGTGATGTGAGAATATTTATCTTTAAAACAAAATACAAACAGGATATCTTAAGAGGGTCTCAGTGCTTACGTAAACATTTTATCGGAAGAGACTCTTACTTCGATCTTTGCACCCCCTGCGATGCCAAATGCAACTTGCAACGTGACGAAAATCGAAATGTTCACATATTTATTACTAGTTATTTTGCATAAATTCACTATCATCCTATGGGCAGTCTTGTATTCAAACAAACATAACGGTACGCTTCAGACTATCATAATGATTACATTTATGTTATCAGAGTATCACCGTATACTACTCAGCGCCCTCCACGAAAAAAACGCCAAGCGAGGACCCGGGCAGCCCGCAGTCCTAAGGCGTAAGTTATGTTTAGTTTTTGGATATAGTATATAACGTGAAAGCCTGTATGTTTGTTACTCAATCGTAAAAACAACTGAATGGATTCAGATAACATTTGGCACAAACAAAGTTTATTATACTAAGACCTGGATTTATTTGATTACTATATCTGGATCCGATTTGAAGACTAAGTCGCAAGCATTAACTAGTTAGGTATTATATAATAACCTCACAAAAAATACATATTCTAGTAATTAATTTTACTTTTTTTGGCGCGCGACGCATCGTGTTTCCGTGATAGCGATCGGCATTTTTTTGCCTTATTTCAAAAGAGTTCACTTCCCGCTGCGTTCTACCAGTCATGGTTGTGCAACACCATAAATATCCCCTCCGGAAATATGACAACCAATTGTATTGTGGACGAAAATAAACAGCGATTCGACGAATTGCCTTCCATCGGCAGTGTAGGATACGACTGAATACAAGTTGTACCTTGCACGTGAATAGCTTTGTGTGTGTGTTTGTTGAGTGTCAATGACAATGTTTTTGAGTCGGTGATTTGTAATATTAGTGCGAATGAAAACATCTGTAAAACCTTGTTGTTGTCAGTATTACTATAAAAGAGAAGATGGAGTTACTAATAATTAAATAGACATTTATGTATCTTCAGTTAGATGCAATAAATAGTTGTTTTTTTAACTGAATCTTCTTTATCAGTATTTTCATCATATAATATTCGATGGCATAATTATACCGAGGATGGCGTAGCTAGCCGCCGCTTACGCACGCCACGGTGATGTTGATAACTACTCACATCTTTCACAAACTACTTCACGCATCTGGATAAAAACTAGCCTCCCAAGGTTTTAAGCAATTTTCATTTCAAATTGAATTCAAATTTGTCAAGCTGTCATGCATAAAATACCGTGTCCAATACCATAAAAGTGTATCAGACCAGGCGCGGATCCAGGATTTGTGTAAGGGGGGGGCAGTCTTAGCTCATTTCAGCTCTGCTTAATCTTATAGAAAAGTGATACATTAAAAAATCTGTTTGTCCATAGACGAAAATATAAGAAAAATGCATGTTTCAAAGACTTAATAACAATTCGCTGTTAGCTAATCATCATTAGCCTAGATGATTATATTGGTACACTGTTTTCTGTCGCAGTCCTTTCGCCTGCTGCAGATAGTCACTTTATCTTTCTGAAAGGCGTCACACGTTTGCGTAACTGTGGTCTCCACTCAATTATACCTATGGATAATAGTACACAGAGATAACCATTTACCACAACGGACGACCGTTTTCCGACGAAATTTTTCGTCAAATATGGCCTAGACTCGGATCCTGCCCCCAAAAAAGATAGTGGGCGCAGCCACTCAAAACAATGTTCCAAATCGATAGCTTTATTTGAAATATAATCAGCTGTGACAGATGGATAGACATACAGATAGACAAAGGGAAACCATAAGGGTAATATTCCTTTTGGTCATTTTGTTTCGGAACTTGGAATCTTAGAAATATTAAGTGATAGAATAATTGGAGCGCGAGCGAAGCGAGCGCGAAATTTTTTTTAAGGAACACAAGTAATATAATTCGTAGGTCTTTTTTAAGCTTATGTTGTTTTTAAGATATTCAGCATTTTTTTGGACTTTTGACCAATTTGATGTTTTTTTCCTGATAATCCCTGTCCACGTAGTACCTTTCTGACTTTCATTGATTTTCTAGAAAGTGGATACTCCGCTAGCTAAGTGTACAAATTTCGTTGCAATCTTGAAATCTTAAGTAGGTGGCATCAACACTATCACTGAGGGGGCCTTACTTAGTCTTTCTCACAGACCTCTGATAGGTTTAGTCAGCCACTCTAATACTCGTCTGCTTTTTACACTTTTATATTTTAGATTCTGACTAACAAATTTCATCGACATCCAGACATACAGAAGTATGTAATAAATATATATGTATCTATATATGACTAACAATGCAGTGGTGCAAGTCGGCATACCTAGTAGTTGTAATGAAGTTGTGGGTATGATGTCACAAACTTCTTCCTATGTCGCGTATTGTGGCCCTAGACTACCGGGGCCCCGTATTTTTGATACGGCAGATACGGTGCTAGCTACGCTCCTGGCAACCTAACAAACCCTAATGTCAGAGTTTTCTCAGATCCGCCTGATGGCATCTGACATGGAATCGTAACGACAAATCATAATTGTGGACGACAGTTTAACGCCTGGGAGGACAGGCAATGGGATGTAACACCGCTATCTTCCTGACTCCGGGCTGATTTGTAAAAATTTAAAAAGTCCACAAAGCGTTTCGGACCTACCCCCTAGTATAACCCGAGACCCGTTTGTCGACGTTTAAGTGCAGTCGCGTTACTAGACCAACGAGGCAGTCCTGGCAGCTGATCCGGGGATATCGCACGATCTCCCGCGAGGCGGCGGACCTCCTCGCCGGATTGCCGCCGTGGGATCTGGAGGCTGGGTCTTAGCGCGCCTGTAAAAGTGGCGCGCGACGGGCCGACGCCAACGCTGGGGCATATCTTCGCCGCCGCGGCAAATCGCAGCTTGGCGGACGGAGCTCCGGCGTGATCTCATAGCGGAATGGAAAGAGCGACTGTTGCAGCCCAGCGCAGGGCACGCCACAATCACGGCGGTAAGTCCCCTCTTTGAGGAGTGGCTAGGGAGACGCCACGGCATCCTCACCTACCGCCTGATGCAGGTCCTCACCGGGCACGGAAGCTTCGGGTGGTTCCTGCACAGAATCGGGTGAAAGGAAGCGCCCGTGTGTCACCATTGTGCCCGGAGGACACGGTGGAGTATACGGTGAGGGTTTGCCCCGCTTGGGTGGAGCACTGTCGTGTCCTCGTAGGGGCTATCGGCGGCGATGACCTCTCGCGTCCGGCCCTGGTCCAGGCCATGGTCCGGAGCGGTATACGAGACGGAATGGAAAGCCTTCACCTCTTTCTGCGAAGCAGTAATGCTGGAGAAGGAGGCAACGGAGCGCGTGAGGGAACGACAGATCTCCCCAGCCGCCGCGCGAGACGACTCCCGGCCAGCGTAGGCGGAGGCTGCGGACGAAGGGCTATGGGTGGCTTGCCGTCCGGCAAGGACCAGACCCGCGTCGAGGGCGCGTTCGTATTCCACGCGCGCCTCAAGAGATTACAGCAAAAGAAACGGGGCCCTCCTCCAGGGCCATAGCCTGCCGGGGTTGCGAGACGTTCGAAAGAGATACTGCGCCTCCGGAATACGAAGGGCTGAGGAAGGAACATAGATGGGTTTAAGTCAGTAAGAGTCTGACACTTCCTTCCAACCCACCCACGGCGGGAGGGGTCATTTGATGATTTCCCATCCGAAAAACAAGTCCTGACAACTGAAAGACGTCAAAGAAGTAAATAGGTCTAGTAAGGGCGCATTGACTATCATTCTGAAGTTTTCTCTGGTGAATTGACTGTCCGTCCCGTATATATGAGACTGTCATTGTATATAAGTATCGGTAGTGAAATAATAAATCTATGATAAGTATAGTGTCCTGTATAGTTACGGATGGACGCGGACTAGCTGCGATTCGACTAATTGAGAAGCGTGGGCGCCTTGGAGAGTGCGATCTTCTCTTCGTTCAGTGCACTGGGCAATATTATTCAAATCTGCTAAATTCTGCTATAAGAGATGAACTTACGATATGATAAAATGATCTACAATCTATGATTTAATCGACAATCTACTAATGCAGTGATTCTCGAGCAGATGATTGGTCGTAAACGGGACGATACAGTGAGGTCGCTATGACGATTTCAATAATTTGAAGAATTGATCGGGTCGGTCAGGGGGGGGCAATTGCCCCGTTGCCACCCCCCTGGATCCGCGCCTGTATCAGACAGACTGAGTTACTTTTTACTAATATACGTATGTATCAGTAAGGATATACCCAGTTACTAACATGTTAAACAGGATCACGGCACTAAATCATCGAACAATCACTTCACGTAGACGTCTCTCTATGACTTGTAATAGACGTCGTGTGGGGCTGACAGGCCCACCAGTGGGCCATGAACGTGCCCGTTCTATCGTTGATTGCATTTATTCTATGACGGGGGCCCATCTAGGGGCGAGGCCTGGCTGAGCATAATGACGTGCCCCAGGCGTACAGTGCGATCAGAAATTCCCCTGTTAATAGATTTCTGAGAGTCGATTCATGTCAATTATGTTCGGACGGTCGAAGCCCAGGCTTACCAGAAAATCAATTCAGCTATTGTTCTTTTTGTTATGAAATGAAATATTTATTTTATGTAAGTAGATTAAAACAGATTCCTTTACAACTAAGGCTAATTTTTTTAACTACTTGGTCTTTCCTAAATGTTATTTTTTGTAAGGGGTCGTCCCCTTACAAAAAATGACAAAATTCTGAGAAGAGAATTGTACCATTCGTATAATGTCAAATGAGCGATTTATTGAAAATAAATATATAATTGATATTTTTATATAATAAAGTCCTGCTTAATCACTTTGTAGTAATGTTTTATGCCTAATTAGTTGTTTTATCTATAATTTTATCCAAAAAATGTGGTTAATTACAGTTACCTATTCAGTGTTAGAAGGTAAAAATCTAAATTAAACCAAGATGAGTATTCAAGTAAATTATTATAAGTACCAAACTCCTTCTAAGCTTTAATACCAGTTACGTTTATACGTATGTCGTCTGTCTAATTAGTTTTTCGGGTACTTTTGTGTTTAATGAAGCCGAGACTAATTATGTTTACGAAGACTTTGGTGTTTTTTGTAGAACATTGAATCGAATAACAAAATCTACTTAATGTTTACTTAACAAGTTGTAACAGAGAGTCGTCATTACAAATTCAGAGACACTCTTGAAGCGAGCTTTATATAATACATAATTATATATATAATAATATGCTACTAATATCATAAATACATTTTTTTAATGTTAGTTACTCTATCACGCAATAACTAACTACTGATCGGATTTGAATGAAATTTGGCACACCTATAGTTTATAACCCGAATTAACATACATGATACTTTTTGTCCCGGAATCTGCACCTAGTTGAAGACCACGCAGGTGAAGTCGCAGGCTTAGTGCTAGTGTTAAAATACATCTCTTATTCTAACTCTCCTATCGCAGGCCTGCTGGAAGAGATTTCTTAAGAAATAAGTAGTGCCTTGTACGATACTTTCCTATTCCTTCTTTTATTCCTATATGCTGTGTACATAAATTGATAATTAAATAAATAAATAAAATGCATGCATACAAGCTATACGCATTAACTCGCTATAAGCTGCGCCACCATACATAGGTATGTGAGTCGTGGTACCTATTGCTGCATCAAGCATGGTTTTATGGTATATCCAGATAAACTTCATAAAGAACTTGTATTTTATTTGCGAAACATAGTGCTGTATGCAACATTATTCCATTTTATATACACTTATTAATAAGTATAGTTTATTATGTACATATTATACGTTTGCACCCTCGAGATTTTTAAGTTCGAGCGAACTTCAAACTCGCGCGCGGTCATTCTGTATCTCAAGTTCCCCGCGGGATGGCAAGTTACCTAAGCGGTCGGGTTAAAAAGTAGCCCGTTTCTTTTTTCTTTTCTATAGTACTTTTAGTTATTCCTTTGAGACACGGTGGGGCAAGGGTTCTCATCCAAGTTGGTTTATCAGGGGAATATATTCGACTGTCATTTTGCTTCATTCAATCGACAGTACCTGATGAGAAATCTGATAATGAATATCACTATTTTGCGTATGTGTACATTTACAATACTCTGTTGCCGTCGTTTCGCCCGCATTGTAGAGAACTAGTAAACAGCGTTGCAGGCTGCATTATTTCGATTTTAGTTTATAACCACGTATGTACCTTCACAAAACAAATTGTAATCTATCTACACATATAAAATGCTTTGTCCTGAATGACTGACGGATCAACGCACAGCCTAAACCACCGATCGGTGATACCTGAAACTTGGAGAGTGTGTTGTATGACGTAGGCATCCGAAAAGAATAGAGATAAAGAAGAAAAGAATCCGAAGGATTTTCCAAAATTCTCCCCTTAAGGGAATGAAAAAGGGGGGCAAAGTTTATATGAAACTCTGAAATTTTTAGTTTGAATTTGTGTAGACCACGCGGGCGAAGCCGCTGGCGGAAAGCTAGTTTTCATTAAAGAAAACGTCTTCCAGTACTTCGACATAATTTATGTCATATCCTTTCCCAAGGTAAAGTAATATACATCTTATACTACTTGTTGCCCGCAGTTTTAACTGCTTCCTGAGAGATCCTGTTTCGCGCAGCATACAAAAAGTTTCTATATGTTAATCCAGATTACATATATAAAATATGCATATTGCATGTACTAAATTCCATCCAAATCCATTCTGCAGGTTTTACGTGAAAGAGTAACAAACATAACATTCAAACATTCCTTCGCATTAATAATATTAGTACGAGTAGTATAAATCAATTCTGATACTTTACTTCTGAATAAATAGACACAGATTTTTCCCTATACAATTTAATTTTAGAAAATAAACATGTTGTGGATATGACAGTCATTGAAATACAAAACACAACTAATTAGCTCAAACCATTTCCCTTCCAATGAAAACTTCTGAGAAATAATTAACTAACTAATAAAAGGTTTCCTATAACAAAGCAAATAGCACTCAATGCGGTACCAATAGATTTTATTTTCAAAACACCAATAAACCAAGCCATTACTGGGCTTCGTTTTATTTATACTTCACGTAGCAACTTAAGCAGACGTGTAAAGTGTGGGAAATGCCAAACTGTAGGTGCCATATGTGATTTGTAGCAAGTTTAAGGTATCTCCCTCTATATTATGTGCATTAAAAATGTACTTGGAGGGTTGCGAAAATGAAGGCTATGTCCAAGTGTCTACTAAAACTTTAATGGTCTATAGACAGCTAACTGTTATATGTCTATTACTTACTTAAAACCTACATAATTATATTTAACTAGCTTCTGACCGCGACTTCGTCCGCGTGGAATAGTGGTGCTCCGCTCCTATTGGTTTTAGCGTGATGAAATATAGCCTATAGCCTTCTTCAATAAAAGGGCTATCTAACACTGAAAGAATTTTCAAATCGGACCAGTAGTTCCTGAATTTAGTAGCGTACGCAAAAAAAGTAACTTTTCTGGTTGATTTTTTACACCTTGTGTCCGAAAAACCCAAATATCCTACGGAACCCTATTTTTTTCCAAAATAAAAGTTAGCCTATGTTACTCGTGAATAATGTAGCTTTCGAATGGTGAAAGAATTTTTAAAATCGGTCCAGTAGTTTTTGAGCCTATTCATTACAAACAAACAAAGTTTTCCTCTTTATAATATTAGTGTAGATAAAATTTCGTATGTAATAGTCAACTAGATGAAACAATCTAACTAAAGGATTCATAGAATCATAGATAGATACATAAAAACCATTCAGAGGCCTAAAAGTCGAAAAAAGTCAAACCATTTATTTGGAATACGATGGCCATATAAAAGCAAAATTAGCCAAATGGTAAAAAAAAACATTGCATATACATTTTATACGTAAAAACTTTTTAGTTTAAGATATATTGTAGGGTAGTTGAGATTGCCAAACAATATTTCAATATTAGTAAATTGGTCGAGTAGAGTTTCCATTCGACTGCACTACTATCTTAAGTTGGTACAATGATAGCTAGCCATCATCATCATCATCACCTATGTGATATCGGTCCACTTTTCGATACACGCCTTCCCTAAAGTGGGCCATATTACCGCCCGATCCTCTGTGTAATTCTAGCGCAGAGAATAGTATTCTACCGTCGCACTATCCCATGTAAACGAGGCTTTGTTAAAAATACCTGTTCCAGTATATATTAATTTAATTCAATTTGCGTTACAAACACCTCATGTAAGTTACTTTCCGTGCATATTGATTTACTGAGGATTTGCAAATAACTTTAAATTTTATCGCGTCCTGAAATGTAGTAGGGTGAACTCTCCATGCGAGGAATATTTAATTTTTTCGCATTTGTCTTGTGTATTTTCACGCTAATTTCAATTAATGGGTAATAAGATTTTATGGTAACAGATTTTCAGATTGAATGAATTGATGTAGAACCATTAATTGTTATTTTTTTGGCCTTATTATTGCACTGGACCCACTGACAACAGTAATTAATTTCACACCTCTGCTTAACAAATGAAATTGTGTAAATAGTTTATAACCAAACCTATAAACAAGCTCTGCAGTATCTAGTCCATTATTCGCCTTGGTATTGCATGTAATCCTGATCATCAAACTGAAGCCGCGGCCCGGTGATATTCCGTATGACTGAGCATAGGGGATTGTGGATGACATAATGCGTCCTCTAAAACGTTTGAGCTGGATTTGAATGCATTAACTCGTTGAAAACTAATACAGATTGAACTAATATCTGCTAATTTGGTTCGAAGTTTGGTGATCTATATTTATTACGAGGAGCGAAAATGTAGAAAGAAATAAAGACGTAATAGATGTTAAGGTTAATCGGAGTCAATACCAGGGGAGTTCAAAATTATCATTTTTCCTTGTACGGAGTTTTTGTGGAGCTAACAAAAAATCTTTGTGTTATACAAAAAAGTTGTATAAAATTAAAAATTTTAACTGTATATCTAAGATTATTGTAATCTATATTAATATAAGGGTTTATTAACTTTATTTAATATCAAAGACTATAATCAAAAAAGTGTAAAAATATTTAACCTACTTAAAATCCGCCTATCAAGATTTTCCTACTTAACAAGTATAAGAAAATTTCTCACGAAAATAAACACTTAATGTTAGGAGGTACATAAAAAATCCATTCCACTTTGCCAAGTTCAGAGAAGTTAAATTTAAAATCAACTGCCAACATCCCTCCACTGAAATCAAATTATTTTCGCCACCGTGAAAAATGGGAAAACATTTTTTCTTCTTTTGATCTAAGAAAACATTGCGTCCAATATTTTGGGTAAACATCAATTTGGCGTAATGACCTGTTCGGCGTATAATGTTGTCTAATGATTTAAATAATGTTTCGAAATTCAAATAAAATCGGTTGGGTCGTGTTTGGGTCTCATTAGTAGCAGTTTAGAGCACAAAGGTATGGTTCACAATGAAGTCGGCACGCTATTGAGCATGACGAGAGATCGTATTATGAAAAGTTTAATTATATCGGTTAACAGTTTTGTTGAGGACTATTATTTTACGTTGGGAAACGTGATTACAAGTTGATGGAGGTGAAACGGTTTTTAAGTAGGTACTTGTGAATTCGTTGTAAAGCTAGGTTTACACTATGACTAAGAGACTGATACTCCCTCTCTAAACGTAAATAATTTAAAAAAATATTCTCAATTTATGTTGCAATTTCCATCGTAGTTTAAACTTAGCTTAAGGTAGAAATATCTGGTATTACTAGATGCATTTAAATAGTTACATTGTCGGATAGATGTTCCTTAACTATTAGTTAACCAAATTAACTAATAGTTAAGGAAATATTATTTCTGTGTAACTTTTATCTTGTTAAATACCTGCCACCAATTGATTGCTTATGGTCTTTGCAAAAGCTGAGCAATAAGACTGCAGTGCACTACCCGTGGGATTGACTCGCGCACGGTATTATCACGGTATATTCATGAAAAAATAAAGAGGTGAACACCAACACACTCCCGAAAATTTTATTGTAATCCAGCCCAAAACATTTAACCTAAACACGGTTTTAAAAATGCTAAAGCCAGCGTTAAAGCTACTCCTATTAAATGTTAAGGTTAAACTCTAGACAAAATTAGCTACGTGTTGACGCATAAACTTTAAATGAACTTCAGGTATTTTTCAAGCTTGTAAAAACCTAGATTTGCGGCTCGGTGATGACATCAAAATTTTACGCACAATACATACAAACAAGATTTTTGTTCTTCGCTGTATAGTATCTCGTAGTAGTAAGAGCTTCGCCTTTCAAATAATATGCATTTCTATTATTCTTAAGGAATCCCATAATAAAACATTTTGGTTTGGTTTTTGAGCTTTATCTCAACTCGTGGGAGTTTTGTCACAATACTAATAGGTAATTTAGTTTTGCTTTACACGGAGTCTTACAAAGTCCTCTAGTAAAATGATATTCAACAAACATGAATACGTTGTGGACGAAAATAAGAGCAATGGTTATGAAATAAGCAAATTAAAATCTAACATTCAAAGCCATAAAAATCGAATATAAATCCAAAACCCAAGAAGCGAAAGCTCACATGACTATTCAAGTCAACCGGCCAATTGGAGCGCAAAATGTTCTTACAAACAGGATTTTGTCGAACGCCGATTGGTCGGGTTCGCAGTAGACTTAGCATTTCAAAAACGCATTGAGGAAATTTAAAGTGGCGTGATATAGTTTAGATTGTGCCCTAGATTTGCGTTCTTCAACGCAGTCGGTAGCCATTTTAGTTTTCAGGTCGCTGCAACTGCGCTCGCGTGGTTATATTTGCATGCTCGTAATAAAGCAATAAAATGTTTTTCGCGTGGCTGAGAGCTCATTTCATAGAGCTAGTCTTGAACGAGTTAAGGCGCTGTATAGATGGTGTTGTTTTATAGCTAGCTTTAACTTACCAGATGTTTTGGCTTTGATGTAGGTTTCACGAGTGGAAGCGATTGTGTTATATTGGCCAAATATTATTTTAAATAATTGTAAAATTTTTGTTAAGTTCTGCAGTAATGTTAGGAGTATTTTTGGTCAGATAGACAATATTTCCACAAATTAAACCTCAGATTTGTACTTTACAAATGATCATAATAAAACTTTATTATTATATCTGGTTATATTATATACTGAACCATCCAAGCACAGCAATAGCACTCCTATTACGTTTCAAGAACCATTAAACCCTATTCACAACTAAATTTATTTCTATTCAACTTTCATGCGGAGTCCTAACCATAATGAATAGCCTGTTAGCTCGCTTGCAAATCTTATGGCGGTTCCAAATGCCTATAGCTATGACCTACATACTGATTTTACAACTCGAGAAAATTATAATAATCAGAGGAGTTATTATTAATAAACACTATTTTTATTTGAAACCGAACTATCAAGTAAACTTACTGGCACTTACCATGGTACTTTTAAATAGTTCTTCACATAGGTACAGCTTATCGTTTTCATTGAACCTACAAAAATAACCGAAATACGAAAAATATTGTAATTTTAAAAGTTTAGCTTTGAATTGGTAACTAAAATATTCTTAAATACATTTTTGGTATAAATAAACAAATATAATACACAATTAATAACACTGTCTCGATGCGTGGTTGCAAATTAGATTTATACCAAATAAATAAGCTGAACCTCCTGTATGTAAGTAAGAACTGCCAGAACCAATTAGTGTGGTCAACAAGCGCAGCAATTATTGTATTATACTATTTGAAAGCCGTTATTTCGAACTACATTAATAAGGCTTACGTCTATGAATCTATAACACGAGGTCCCCTGCCCATCCCATATCTTAGCGCCTAACATTATAGACATCTGGGTGTTTAACTACATTGTATTAAGACGTACATTACATCTAGGACGCTAGCATTTTTTCTTGTAATCATCATCATCATAAAATAGTGGCAGTGATTGACTATACCTACTTGAATATACTTTCTGTCTTCGGTAGGTACTTCTTGGACACTACACACGACCTGTAGCGAATGGTGCAATAGTTAATATGTAACTTTGTTTCATTTGAATTAAATTAACTATGAATGTTTTATTTGTAGTTATGTTATTATATATTGCTAGTCAGCTACACGTTGACACAAACTATTTCTATGTCAAAATGAGAGAAGAATATTAAAAAAAAAATAAAAAACCCACACATTTGCCAGTGCAATCCATATAGCCTCTCAAAGCGTCAGATGGAATCACGTATACTCGCGTAAGGCAGATCACACACTATCCGTGGCACGCTCTACGCGCGGAGCGACGCATCTGTAACCACTCGTGTCAATTTGTTGTCAGTGTATTATATATGCGTGTTTTATACACAAACTGAAGTACTTACGGTCAATGCACACTGGAGCGTAGCGCGTGGCAGTGTGTGATCTGCCTAACAACAAAAGCTTTACCGGCGACATCCCGGGATATTCATTATTCAGTACCGCACATATTTACAGTTTCTTTGTCTCGGTATGCTAACGTTTGTTTCATGTAACTGTGAACGTATGTGGGAATGGTGCTTATGATTGTTAAGGGGGAAGGATAGTTTGTGAGAGAGGAAATATCTTGTTCTTGTGTGTGTATGGTTGTTATAGAAGATAATAAATTTCGAATGTCTGGTACCAAATATGATGGCAGTGAATACAAAAATAGCTTCTGGTCCTTATTAATGAGTAGTCAATCTGGCTTCATTCGAAAATGGGTCCTTGTTTTATCGTGATTTGAGATCCGGTTAAAGTTTCTTCCATGGAAGAATTTCTTGAATGGATGGATCTTGGTATATAAGTAATAGTTCACCGTTTAAAAAAGTTACCGCTCCCCCAGAACGCAAAGGACTAAAGAAGGAACATGGATGGGTTTTAGTCAGGCAGAGTCTGACTCAAAGAGTCTGAGTCAAATCATTTGATGATTTCCCATCCGAAAAAAAATACTGCCACGGGCTAGGCAATGTGGGACAGTACATCAGTTACGTAGTCTTCAAAACCTGTTTGTAATTAACTATACATAATTAATAAAGGTGACTACGAAATGAAATGTTTTTTTTCATAATATAAAAGTTAAGATGGCAATTTTTTTGTCGTCTGTACTTGGTATTTATGGAACATTTCATAGAAATTGTATTCTCAATTAAAATTACTTTTGATGGATGTTTAAATATACTCAATGAAAGTATTTTATGTATAAGGGAACAGCCAAAAATCTGTTATTTAAAATTAAGTAAATCTACGTTCGCTCATAAATTATTGCTGACCGTTTAAAATTAATTTGAGTAAAATATTGGAGCACTAATTACAATTTATTTGCCATGACATGTAGTGTAAATGTGCTTTATTTATGACTGCATACTTAAAATTTAATCGTCTCTTCATCGTGATTTATTTGGTGTTAAATAAGCTGGAAATAATAATTCTTAGTCACGAAACTTTTAACACAATATGTTTTGAATTGCATATATCATTTATTCTAGTCCAAAAATTAGTTTAAAATAATTTATAATTGATTAAATTCAATTTGGTTGCGTTAGACAAGGTGCTACGGATTGCCGACGTAGTACATTCGTATGCTGGGCTCGTAGCACCTCGTAGATCCTCGTAGCGGCTCGTAGCGACACGCGTCACGGACGCGCTTGAACGTCAGTTCTGTCGCCTTGAGCATTCCTAGTACCCTTTTGTATAAATGTCGAATTTATTTTACTTGAATCGTTAATCAATACAGTAGAATGCATTTTGCAGTAATATAAATAATTTCAAATTAACGTGATGTGGATACATAATGGAGAAGATGATGTAATTACACGTGATTCAGTATAAATTACTATTTACGTAAACAGACAGATACAAATAAAATAGCACCAAATATCGAGAACCTGAGTGAGAAAAAATATTCATAATTCTTCATTCGATAGAAATAAGTAGCAAAAAACAATGATTTCATGATTTCAATTCACATAAAATGTAACTAAGGAATAGTCTTTAGTTTCATTGCTATTGGATAGCCAATAGCTATCAATCAAAATTTAACCAGAAGTATTCACACATAAAACACAAAAAACAACACTATGTATTTACATACATATCTATCTACGTATGCCAAACCAATTGGCAAGTTTTCGTACTCAAATCTAAAGCCTAAACTCCCCAATCAGCAGTCAGCGGGGATAATCCAAATTGTGCAAACAAAATCGTCAGACCGCTTGTTTCACCAGTAATAACTCCACGTCTGACGCTGCCAAGAGTTTGGCAATGCGGCAACATTTATCTGCCTGTCGGGATTCATAACTTACTGTGTTCTTGTAATCAAATCTATCGTACTATAAACATTAGTGTTATGAGTAAAGATATTATTTGCTTTTAGGACAAACTTAGGTTGAACAGAACTATGTCGTTGACATTGCGATTACTTAGAATAATAGTATGTTTTTTTTTAAGTAGATTAGAAGAGAAGGCTATTTGTTTTATTTTGTTACTATCTAATATCTAGTTTTTGGTTTGTTACTTGTTTCTTTTTAAATATAATTTAACAAAATCTACCAAAAAGAATATAATTATAATTGGGTTAAATTCTAAACATTGTTTTCTGCAATTTATCTTTTGACATTCGGAAATATTTGTGATATTAATTGAGGCGGTATGCAAGGTATATGTCCATTGACATATTCTCATTATTTTTAAGTTATATCATGAGGCACTTTTCTCTGAAACTCCTAATGCTAGGAAATATTTCATCCAAAAGGTGATGTGCAGGTGATTTGACCCCAAAACTAATTCAGATAAAATTGATATTTAAAAACTGTTATCAAAAAATCCTACACCCTATTCATATCCCTATAATAATTCAATTTTGCTCAGAAATCATCATAATAATTGTATCCTAAAATTACACTATATATAACTACAATAACACAATCTTTCTCCAAGCAATATCGATCTTTCAATACATAATACGATTGCACTCCAATTAAAAATTAATGGTTGCAGCGAGGGCTGCACAGTTGCACATGTCATGATCGTCTGATCATTTCATTTTCAATTAATATCGTATGAGTTCGACACGATAATGACAAAGAGCCACGAATGTCGGACGGACAAATGCGAATTATTATTTTGTCATGATTTTTCGATATTGTGTTGTCAAATTATTTTTGGGCTTCATAAAATTCCCAACCCATCACATCAACACAATATTTAGTTTAATATTTTATGACTTTATTATTTAACGAATTCTTATTTGATTGAATTATTGTCTAATTTTTTTTGTTAGAATTTGTAATAAAAAGTTAGAAACTATATATTTATGTGATTCTGGGAGACGGGTTAATGAGTTGGAGAGTTCCGCCTGATATTCTTACATTGTTTTTGATAGGTACCATAGGTCCCTACAGTTCACCATATCCTGGTCCACCATCATACCTTCACAATAACCAATAATTAATATACTTTGAAATACGACATACATTTAACATTTGTCAGTGCATTTCCATTATGAAGATCAGACTGACATATCGGTTACGTCACTCGGCGATCACAATAACCTATTTTACTCCAGTGAGTACAACATGCACTCGAGTGATATTATGCAGATAATAGACACATAATTGAATTGATTTAGAAATTCCGTATTGTCAATATTATATATGACAGTTATGCAATTTAATGATATTTATTTTGCAAGTAGGTAGGTTCATTTTGCATCGTCATTTCTAAACTAATGAGCTTGTAGAAGAAATGACGAAACAAACCCTCATTAGTTACGTAATTAGGTTTTCTATTTTGATTTTTTCAGTAACAGCAGTTGGTAGCATAAAACTCGTCCTTTGTGAAAAATAAACGTGGCATTATTTAATATTTGTGCACCCGGATAAAAAGAGTCTATCTCCATACCAAATTTAATCTAAAACAATTCAGCCGTTTTATCGCGAAAACACGACAAGCAAACTTACATTCGCATTGACATAGTAAGGATGTCTACGTTGCTTTTAATACTCGTTCAGACCGTGCGACATACATCATACCAGCAATCGAGCGCAGTCAAATTAAATCGACGCGTGTCTGTCTACCTGTGTACTTATGAAAGTTAAATTCATTAATAACTCGCTCAATTTCGGTATGTTTATCTTCACTTATGACTGCATACATGTAGGTATATTATCAAAAGCTCAGTAATTTTAACGATGGATATGTATTACATGAACTTTCATTATAAATCAACCAGAAAATAATTTCATGACGTCATGGTGTTTTTTTCTGAAGGGTTAAGACAGCTATTACATTAATAAGACTTCACCCTGCCTGGGAATTGACCCTAATAACCTAATATTATAAATGCAAAGTGAGTTTGTTTGTTTGTTAAGCTTTCACGGTAAAACAGCTGAAAAGATTTTAATGAATTTTGTAAGGATATACAGGCGACCCTGGAACCGGTTATAGGCTTTTTATCTTAGTTAAGTAGTTTCCGCGGGAAACAGTGTCGACCGAATCCGGTAAATCAGGCGAGCTATTTCAATGCTCGAAATCGTTGCAATAGGGTGTGTAGGGATGCACAACGCCACCACATTCATGAGTCAGTTGAAAATGGAGATCCAGCGAAAGTCTGGAAATTTCTCAAATCCTTGGGAGTTGGAAAATCTTGCCAAAATTCAATTCCAAAAGACTTAGATATTGATAGATTGAATCAGCACTTCTCAGCTTCGTCCTGCTGTAATGGGACCACGAAGGCAACTACTATTAACTTTCTTTCGAATCTTCCAACTCCGGATCATTCACCATTCATTTTTAGTCAATTTTCGGATTGTGATGTTAAGAAGAGCATAGTTGCAATAACGTCTAACGCTGTTGGTGGTGACTGCGTCAGTCGAAAAATGATTCTCCCTATCCTTGATGAAATTCTCCCAATCCTTTGCTATATTCTTAATTACTCTATATCCTATGGTGTCTTTCCAACTATATGGAAAGAAGCTAAAATCACTCCCTTGCCCAAAAAGTCGAATCCTACTTCCTTTTCAGAATATCGTCCCATCTCCATTCTGCCTTTCCTCTCTAAAGTCTTAGAACGCCTTGTCCATAATCAGCTGAGTACTTTTCTCTGTAAGAATAGTCTGCTGAATCCTTTTCAATCTGGTTTTCGTCCTGGTCACAGCACTACTACAGCCTTAGTTAGCGTTACTGACGAGATACGATTAGGTATGGAAAAAGGTAATCTGACGGTGCTTTGTTTACTGGATTTCAGTAACGCTTTCAATACCGTCGATTTTGACATCCTACTTGGCATTCTTAGCTCGCTTAACATATCTCCAACGGCAATTGACTGGTTTCGTAGTTACCTGTCTGGGCGCCGGCAACGTATATGCATTGAAGAATCATGCTCTTCATGGTGCAATACTTCTGTCGGTGTACCGCAGGGTGGCGTTTTATCTCCTTTACTCTTCGCAGTTTTTATCAACTCTATTTCCAATGATCTTCGGTCTTCCTACCACCTGTATGCCGACGATTTGCAAATTTATAGACAAGCTGCATATCCGGATTTGGCTGAAGCAATCGATGTCATCAACATGGATTTGGCTTCAATTTCTGAATGGAGTGAGGCGTATGGACTAAAATTAAATCCTGAAAAAACCCAAGCTATTGTGGTTGGTAGCTCCAGAATGTCCCTTCTACTTCCAATCCTTGACTACGCTGATGTCAGTTATCTTGATCTCACAGAGGCACAACTAGATAAACTTGAGCGACTTCAAAATGTTTGCATAAGATTTATATTTGGCTTGCGCAAATATGATCACGTATCTGAATTTCGTACAAAGCTCAAGTGGCTTCCAATGCGTCTTCGCCGGAATTCTCATATTTTATTTTTGCTTTACAGTATTCTGTTCAATCCTGCAACCCCCTCTTATCTTAAAGAACGTTTCAAGTTCCTTCATGACACACATACAAAATATCTAAGATCATCAGAAAACTTGAAGCTTGAGATGGCGATGCATTCCACTAGTTTCTACGACAAATCTTTTACAATACAAGCTGTACGGCTATGGAATGCTTTGCCAGTGGAAATAAGACGTGCACAATCTCTTGCAATATTCAAAAATATGGTTTTTAAGCACTATTTATCCTCTTAAATTTTAATTAGTTCAGTCAGTTTTTTCTATTTTTCTGTTACTCGATCCCTCATGATATGTATTATATAGGATATATATTGTATGTATGTTATTATTATATTACTTATGTATTTATTTATTATATGTATTATTTATGTATTGTATGTATGTTATTATTATATTATGTATAGTAAGTATTCGAGCATATTAGTATTATATCTGTACATTATGTAAACAGTACACCATGGACTACCTACAGCATCATTACTCCTTTTATCATAAATCCATCCAAAGGTTGTCTGTAAAAGATCGCTTTTAGCGATAAGACCGCCCATTGTGTCACCCTATGTAACTAACTTTCCAATGTTATATGTTTTTCTTTTGGTGTACATAATAAAGAATATTCTATTCTATTCTATTCTATTCTAACAGTTAGCTTTACAATATTATCAATAATGTAAATGACTTGCAGCAAATCAATAAATTCAGTTGTAATTTATTTCACAGTGTCTTAAAAACTTATTTTCAATCTCAATATTTCAGATGAAACTGCTATCACGTCATCTGTAACAGATGTTTGAACGACAGCATCACACTTTGATTTTGTTTGAAGTTCTTCTTAACTCGCCGTGTTGCGAACTCTCTTACATCTATGTATGTACGATATGTAGGTACTACGTGACATCTTGATATATTTTAAGGACATTTTAGAAGACTCGTTCCAAGGTCAATCGATACGTGCCTCAGTGAGGTGTCGCCGCATCGGTCCTACAACTAATCTCGTCCCAATCGTGTCGGGCTGTAACCCCATTGGACTATGAGAGTAAGGGAATTGAAAATGCATTTCTGTACTATAATAGCTGATATCTAGTTGGAAAATCTCAGTTGATGTAGGCTAATGGTGACCGAAAAAGATCATGGATGCTGCATTTGTAATATCGGCCACTGCTGGGCAAAATGTTTAACAAATTCTTCTATCATTCTTTATCTGAAGCTAGAAGTGAATATAAATGAATATTTTTTTATGAAATAGTTTGATTTACCAATAGAACTTAACATCAGAAAAATCCTGTTACAATTTTAAAGATAGCTAAATAGTATCGGATATTTCAAGTAAAAGTCCTACCGATGTAACCAACATATCTACCCACAAATCTGCATTATCTATGTAAATTAAATGTGTTTAGCTCTTTCAAAGGGTTCCTAACCAAAATTCGTCTAAATATAAATCCAAGGAAATTGTCTTCGAACACGACAACACAACAAATGCAAATTGAAAGACAGACCTCTGTATGATCTACTCGGAATTTAATGCACCATGAAATTACGTATTTACCTACTTACCTAGTCGATAGGAAAATTGGTTTCTACATCCCAGTTGTCCATTCGGTACAGGAACGATTGGCGTTTGACAGCCGAGACTTCTCCGGAGCGGAATTACACGCGGATCAATCTGATTATACTAATCGTTTGATCTCTTTTATTAATGGGAATCTGCAATATATGCTTCGGTAACATTTTGTTGGATGAGTTTTGTATGCGGTGTTTGTTTTGGTTTATATATTTATTTATTAAATTCGAAAGATTTTTGGCATGAGCTGGGAGAACAATAATATCAGTTGTAAATAGTATTTATATAACTTGTACTTATAATTGTTGAACATAATTCATGATATTTAGCTTAATGTGAAATGCAATCATACTATAACTATTATTCCCTAGTCTTAATACATAAATATAGCATATACTTACGTTAACAAAGTAGAAGTAATTGGCTTTTTTATTTCGGTATTACGTTATATAAAGGCTCATAAATTCGTGAGTAAACCTACTAAAGTACCTATAGAAGTAATAACTCAGGTTGGTGGTTGGCTTACTGCTATTATCATCGATTTCCTTTGCTGTCATCAATCACGTTACCCTATATAAAATCGGGTACAATTAATAATTTATACCTCGTCGGCGAAGTAAGTAAAGAAACTTCTTAGCTGTCAATTTTTTCGTTTGGTGCCTTTGAAAAATTAGTAGTCATCAAAGGTTCAGAGAGGGGATCATAAATTTTAGGGTGGTACTTTCCTGATTTCATTCGCTTTCCCCTTAGAACACGGGGCCAATGCGATAAATTATGCCCATCAATAATACCCAGGCAGGCTTGTGTCAACAACATTCTATACTGATGGTATTTGTAGCAATTTATTTAGTCACCCTTCGCAGCTGTGGTGAGACGTATTAACTATGACCTGTCTATATCCTTAATTGTTTTATGTACGATAAATAACCTGAACTAGGATATCAATTATTTAAATATATAAATTGAGGAATATGTTGAAGGTAGGTATTTGTCAGCTCGGAGTGAAATACAACAACGTACGTTTCGATAGCACAGCATATATTCGCAGACTGCTCGGCGGTGGTGACAAGTGACAATCATATTATTAACAAATTACTTACTACCCACTTAACCTAAATATCGATACATACATCACATACAAAGTAAATTAGTAACCATAGAGTAGATTACCAAGAGCACAAGACTACCAAAGCAATTCTAGAATACCAAACTAACATAAGTTCCAATATCATACAGTTTGTAACCGCTTTCGCTGCGGAATCCCAAAAAGAAAACAATGTTTATTACTTCACCCAAAATTAGTTTTCTTTTTTATTATACGCTACCATAAATAAACCTGCCAAAGTTAACTAAAACCCACTCGTCCTTTTATTCCGGAAAGAAAGGAGCCTTTTACCTGCGGGAATACCTTCTATGTTTAACGAGAAAACTGGTCGCGGATCGGTTTGAAATTTCAAGTGTACGTACCCCTTTCAGGGTTCAATCGAAATAACCACAAAACATTCCGATCCTATTTCCGATTCTCGTCACACCGCCTCCATCACGGAGAGAGGTTGGGACGGGACAGAGGTGGGTAGAGCCACTTTCAATGCGTATTCAGAAAGCGTACGTGTACCGACGGCGTGCTGTGATCGCGTATGATTTCTATTGAGCGAAAGATTAATAACTATGTTTAGGGTTTTGATTTCTGTTGAAGGATTGAATTTAGCTAAGGTCGATACTATTAAGTGGTTATAATTCTAGTATAAATAATTACATTTAAATTCATCATATTATCTACCAATTCACAAAGGAAACATGGGGAAAGTGGCTCTACTCTCGAGAGTTGTACACTTTTTATTTAAAATTAACAGGGCTTAATTTAATACGAAATAGGGAGATTAATATATTGAAGAATGTAATATAATCTATAGCAAAAATAATAATAATAATCTTTAGACCGATTTCGATCAGGGCTGCCAATCGTAACGAAGACTAGGTATCCAGGTACGCAGGAGATATAGTACACAAACGCTTGCGCAGACACAGATGACCTCTCTATTTCCTCACTTTCATTGTCCGATGGGTCGGCAATCCGACAAGACCGGGGAGACATCAGGCGCAGGACCATCAGCTTCACGTGCTGTCCTAGGCACGAAGAAGTCTCGCTATGTTAAGAAAACGGTCACTCATCCATGGACTGACCGCGGCTAAGGCAGCTTAACCTTGCTTATCTATCGATCCGCAGGGCGTAACTAAACCCATATTGTTGTTAACTCAGTCAATACACATATTGAATACTGGAAAAGACATAAAACTCTAACAGTTAGAGAACAGCATTTAAGACGACGACTACCGCCAATGACCTTGAGCAAATGGGCGGAGCTTGAGCTTCCCCCCCGCGACCCCGCAATGCACACCGCACGGTTGTCATTTTATATTTTGAAGAACTTTGACGGGTGACCATAATATTATGTAAGGATTCTAAGGACAGTCGCATATTGTATTTTGATATGCATTTCTAAGATATAAAAATAGAAATACAAATAACATCTGTCTGAGTAATACTTCGAAACACTAATTTTAAATTTCCAACCCCCACTGCATACTTCGTTTGCCAGAAAAGCAAAAATATTTTCAATTTCTTTAATCTGCAACACACGTTTATCGATCTGAATTGTTACAAGTTTCAAGAAAAAATTCTGACAACTAGCATTCTTGAATTAATCCGCTGTGAAAGATGGACAGACAGACAGACAAAATCGCACCATAGGAGTTAATTTTTAGGCCATATTGGTGTCCACTTTGAGCTCTTCTAACAGAAATGCACGCAAGTTTTTTTCATATTTGCATTTTACGACATCTGCTGCTTCTCAAATAACTTCGGCTCATCTTCACTTGTATAGGAAAATCATATTAGTTTTGTAAGGAGAGCCTGGACGCCAGGTAATTAGTCCGACGTTTCTGATCCATCTGTAAAGTGTCCGACCAAACCTGTGGCATCAGCTTTGGCCAAACCATTAGCTTAAAATTGGCCTAAGTTTTGACACCAACAGAACCGAAATTGAATAATCTATTACGTTTAAAGACCTAAAAGTGAGTGAGACTGTATTACAAATGATGTTAATATTTTAAATAAGCTGCAGGTAGTTTTATTTATATTATTAATTGATACACCGAACATATTAGAAAAAAGTCATTGTGGCTTCTAAGGCACCTGCATCTCATTTATGAGTATGCAGATTCGAACTTCGAAACCTAGAAATTACGAATCTGACTATTCCAAAGTTTTACATGCACTTTTTTAGTATAACTTAGACACCATTGACTAACGGTGAAGGAAAACATCGTGAGGAAACCTGGACTACACGGTCTGAAATCACCAATCCACCTTGAAAAAGCGTGATAATTGATGCTAATGCATGTCTATGTCATACCCAAAAGTGGGATAGTAAAGATTCCGATTATGATCAGGATTTTTTAAATTTTTACCTATCATGAACAATGGAATATCACCCGTTTTGGGCCCAATTATGAAAGTGCCGTAAAGCAAAAAATCAATGCAAAAATAAATGTGCTAAATTCGGATATAGACTTTGTCTGAATGAGAATTAGCTGTTAAATTTTCAAGCACCAAATTTGTACGACCCTTTTCCACGGTTTCATGCATTTTTGAAGAAATAAAGTAACAAATAAAATAATCCTACATTTCGGTATTTCGATAATCTTTTAGAAAGATGCAATATCGATTTTTTACTTTGAAATCATTTATAATTACCGATTTAAATATTTTTGATCTTTAGATAGTAATATAAGGTTTATTATAATATATTTTATCAGAAAAACTCACCGCAAAAAATGACAGATTTTTTTATAAAAAGATTATTAAATTGACATGCAGTAGCTCAATTTTCATTTAGTTTTCTTATTACAATTCATCGGAATTCAAACATAACCTTGGAATTGGAAAATGGTCGAAATACCATATTAAGAAAAGCATTTAAGAGAAAAATGTACGGAAGTCTAATTAGTTCAGAATGTTTGTTTTACAAACTACGGAGAGTTTTTTTAAAATTTAATTCGTATACCAAAAGATGTCGAAGAAAACATAAAAAATATTAGAATATGCATCAAGCCTTTATATCAAGCCCTTTCATAATTATGATGACGTAGAAACTACACTTTGTAATTTTAATTCCCATTTTTCCTCGAAAGTAATAGGTAGTATTTTTCTACTTTATCCATTTGCGATATATTTCAACAATTATTCCAAATCGATAAGGTTAGTTATTCCTGAAGTAATTATCAGCTCTGACAGACAGACAGAGAAAGTCGCATCCCATAAGGGTTACTTTTTACTATTTTGGTTCGGAACCTTAAATATACTATTTGAATATATCTTTTTTTTTCGTTTTCAGTTCTTCTGTCTTTGACTTCTGGACCAAAAATTAAAGAAGATCAAGTCCTTTTTATTTATCAGGGCTTTAGCCAAAGAATTAAGCGATTGCCTATTAATCGGCTTAGGCCTAGCCAAAAATCGACGTTCTGTCGGATACTATTTGGTGTTGAAAATAAAACATAAGAGTGGCATAGTGAAGTAGGACCTTCATTTCTAAAACACTATGCTTCGTCTTATCTTTTAGATTGTGTGTATATAATATTATCCCACATTAGATACCTTGACTTTCTATAAATTACAAACTATTAGGAAATATACATAACATGAAAGAATTTTAATTTTGACGATTATCTCCGACCTACATGTAAAATTTAAATGAGGTATGCAATATTCTCGTTTTGAATACGCAATGTATTAAAAAAAATACATATTATTTAAATCCTAAAGTACATTTAATTATTTAGTAAGTCAATAACAAAATATATTTGTCCTGCCAAATTTAGATACACACATTTTAGATTATGACAGATTATGGATAATTTGGTTTGAAAACACGTTATTCACATCAAAAAAATATTTTATCCGCATGTAGTGCCTTTTCAATGTAATAATTATAATTCACCAGTCATCTTATCACAAATATAATAATTTATTTACATCGTAATGTGCTCGCTCTGAGTGACAGCGTCTACCCGTGACAGTGGTCACGGACGTACTGCCCCCGTCGCCCGGTGGAGCCCCTCCGTAATTTCAACTCAACGTTTTGACAAAAGCACAAAAATTGACGTAAATGTACGATTTAAAAAAAATATACGTATACAAAAAGACAGATAATTAACTTTTCTATAAAATGGTACAGGTTTCATTAAAATCCGCTTGATAAATTCTATGTAAAACTCAGTTTTTCTTCTGCGTTAGACCTAACTTCATGATTTTTTTATACAATGTTATAAATACATAATGAAAAAAAACGTTATACAAAATTATCAAGCATATGCTCTAGTTTAGTATATATACTTTTCAAATCATGAAAGCAAGTCGTTAAAGCGTAATCATTAGCTTTAAAAGGGCCAAAGTCGTATATCGCCGCCTTAAGTAAACTTAAGATTCCAAACGAAAACCAAAATAAAGGCTATAAAAAATCATGGCACGTATGTTTCACATATGTGTAGCTGAAACACGAGGTTCTCTTGAAATTTTGATTAGTATTACTTATTGGAGTTTATTTTACTGGAGTACATAAACAGCAATAAAATCTTTATCTTTAGTGCAAACTGACATCAATAATTTCCGAGGTGCTTTCTTCGTAGCTCTGCTGAGTGACATTTTGGTAGTGTTAGCTTTCTTAAACCCGGCTGATGGCCTCTGACATGGAATCCTAACAACGACTGCTATCAAGGTAGCCGGATTCGACGGCTTAACGTACCTTCTCAGACACGAAGGTGTAACACCGCCAATTATATGATTCCAACCCAAAAAGTGATTTCGAGTCGACGCGGGTGGCAAATCCAGGACTTTGTTAGTTAACTTTGTTCTTGGCATTAATGAAAAACAAACATTACATCTAGTGACTAGCACTCAACATTATATCACGTATTCGCGTATTGATTCTCACTTACTATGATATTATGATGATTTAAAATAAATAACTATAAGGGTACGTCGAAATCCACGGGGCGTTATGATGCTGATGGTTAATTTCCATACGCGACCCAAGATGACGTCAGTCGTGTAGGGGTACGGTCGGCCTGTGGGTAACGTAAACTTTAGATTCCATTTAATTTCCGTATGGAACGAAAAGCTGCTTTTTATAATAACAAAAATAATTACTACATGTTAGGAAAAATATTCTTGTTTTAAATATATTATAACGAAAAATGTTGTTAATAATTTATTTAATAAATGATAGACAGTTATACTCCATCTCAGTCCGCAATAGTTAATTAGACTACGTGAGGTTGCTGCGGGATTTTCGAAAGAGTTATCGCGCCCACCCCTGGAATACAAAGGGCTGAGGAAAGAACATGGATGGGTTTTAGTCAGTAAGAGTCTGACACTCCCTCCCGCCCCACCTATGGCGAGAGGTGACATTTGATGATTTCCCATCCGAAAAAAAAGACTATGTGAGGTAATAAACTTACTCAAACATATAAACAGATTTCATAACTGTGCCATATCATCATCTGCCTAGCCTTTTTCCCAACTACGTTGGGGTCGGCTTCCAGTCTAACCGGATGCAGCTGAGTACCAGTGTTTTACATGGAGCGACTGCCTATCTGACCTCCACAACCCAGTTTACCGGGTAACACGATACCCCTTGGCGAGACTGGTTGTCAGACTTTCTGGCTTCTGACTACCCGTAACGACTGCCAAAGATCTACAAATGACAGCCGGGACCAACAGCTTAACGTGCTTTCCGAGGCACGGAGGAATCTCGCTATGACAAAGATGGTCACCCATCCACGGACCGACCGCGCCAAGCGCAGCTTAACCTTTGATCGGTCGACCCGTGCGGCTGTTACTTAGCCACGAGCTCCTCTCATAACTGTGCCATAGTGGGATGAAAATCATCCTTTACCAATAAACTCGATTTTCACCCTTTTGCAATACTGCTTACTTGTACATAAATATTCAGAATTCTAAAAGTATTTTAATATAAAGGAAAAAGTTACTCAAATAAAAAATCCTAGGGTTTCCATGTTATTAAAACATTTCACGCGTCACGCACCACTTTGGCCGCAGCCTGAAGTGGAATCAATATAGATGCTTTTCGTATTCCGTATCACGTAGAATCAATTTAAGAACTCCTGCTGCGGGTCAACGGATATTTATGAAGATAACTTCGATTTATAGAGATTGCTTTGCGTTCTTTACACCGTCGAGCAAAGTTATGGCTCAGCGGTGCTGCTATAAGTGTTCGATAGATATCTTGCCGCAAATGAGTCTTGGCTCTTATTTATTTTAGTAGACATTGAAGGTGTCTATTCTCAATTGTAGTACATGTTCGTAGTTTCTTTATCTTTGAACAGATTTGGTAAAAAAAACCAGGAATATTAAGTAGAATATACAACTTTATATTTATAATATCAATCAAATGATAATATTTTAAGTCAGATAGAAGGCAGTACTGATCGATTTATGAAGTCATTAATATTCCTGGCCAAGTCACACAGTACCCAATACAATATTACACCAATGGTCTAATGTTTTCGACAATATTTCATGCAATAGTGATAGTTCAAAAAGTTTAAAACTTTTGGAAATGAGTAAATACCAACTAGTTATGATACCTAATCAGTTTAAATTGGATTGAAACACATAAAGATAAAGATGACTTAAAAAAAAAAACTAAAATATAGTAGTAGCCGTAGGCTAGTTAGAATTCGTAATACACAAACAATTAACTATGATTTGGTGATTACTTTAATAGTGCCTTTACCTTCTTTCATAGAAAAATACTACTGACGGTCAGTGACCTCTCTTGTCCCGCTTTTAAATGAAAGAATTAAATGTATTTCTGCAATTTATGGACATCTGCAACTAATACAGTGTTGACTCGTAAAAGTACAGAGAAATTGTGTTTTGCAGTCAACGTCTCAAATGTTTCGTGTTTTTCTTTAAAAATGTGTTTTTTTTTTGTATTTATTTTTCTGTGGAACAAAGTTTGAACTTTCTTTGTGTTTAGGACTTCTTAATGTTTGTAAATTCCTTTTAGCTTCCATACTTTTATGTTAAGGGAAAACCTTTGGACTTTATTTGGCTTAGAAGTAACAAGGGAAACAATGATGTCAAAACTTATGGTATAGTAATAGTTCGAGTTATTGAGTGAAATTACAATATTTTTTGAGGTTTGCTAATGAAGCCGTGGTGGCCTAGTGTTAAAGGCAGCTGCCTCTTGTATACGAGTGTGCAAGTTCGAAATCTGGTAAGTACCAAGTGACTTTTCTGAGGTCATATGTACTTTTTAAGTACAGATTAAGGCAAGGACTACAGGTATATCGTTAAAATCGTATAAGTATATCGTTCGATACATTAAAAAAAATATTTATTTAAGGTAGATTTAATTTTTATGTTTCGTTATAAATAGGCATATTTTAGTTTAATTGAGTTCAATTCTTAAATAAATATATCATCCTACTCCATTTAAAAAAATGTTAACAAAGTTACAATTAAATAAATAATATCTTATATTGCTTCTTATATATTATTTGTGTTGTCGAAAAGATGATTTTTATTCCATTCATAAAATATTATTAAAAAGACTAACTTGGCAATAAAACACATTTTATAATGCAATGTAATCAATAAATGAAACGAACCCCATATGTAAACGAACAAAAATAAACAGCACCTTCAAGATTAAATCCAGCTCTTAATCTATAAACACGTTCCCCGACATCAGTTTACATTTATTTCCCCAATTTCCATCAAAGAGAAAACGGGGCGAACCCTCCAAGAAATCTGCCAGTAAAAGAGCCGAGCGCAAATTTAATAATACATGTTTCGTCAGATTTCCGTTCTTACATAATGCACTTTGTGCCGTCACTTTTTCCGATGTTTGCTCTCCCCTCGTGCTAAATGTATTAGTTTTGCATCGGCACACTATTGTCAATCGTTACTAATACACTCGAGAGCAATGAATCCGGGTCACTTAAAGAATCCTAAAAATCTCGGAAACTAAAAATGCTAGGTTAATGCAATAAATTGTATTTAATAGACAATGTAATACTCCTTAAATGAAAGTAAAAAAAATATGAGTCACCATACATTTTATTAACACAAAATTACATAAAGAAAAAAACTGCTGATCTCTCCTTAAAACAAAAATAGGAAACATGAAATTTTTGAACTTTATTACGATTTTCTTGAATTTTAATACTTCGTATTGCCTCCTCGTGCTTCCATTACTGCGTTTACGCGGTTTGGCATGCTGTACACCAAGTTCCTTATACGATTTTGGGGAATATTCTCCCATTCCTCTGTGAGAGCAATTTTGAGCTCACGAAGCGTGATTGGGGGAGGGTTTCGTTGTTTTACGCATCTGCCTAGCTCGTCCCAAGCATGCTCGATCGGGTTGATATCCGGGCTGCGCGCTGGCCACTCCATACGAGTAATGTTCATCTCTTGAAGGTAGTCATTCACAATCCTACCTGTATGAGGTCGGGCATTGTCATGCATAAATATAGCATCTTCACCTAAATTGACCATAAATGGACCAACGTGATCATTGAGGATTTCTTCCACATATCTTTCGCTAGTTAAAGAGCCGTTTTCTATGATCACCAGCTCTGTGCGACTTTCAGAAGAAATTCCGGCCCACACAAGTACAGACCCACCACCGTAGGCTACTTTTTCTTCGATGCATGCTTGCTTGAATCTTTCCCCTGGTCTTCGATACACTCTGTGTCTTCCATCGTGCTTGTAGAGCATAAATTTTGATTCGTCGGAGAACATAACTTTTGACCAATCTTCAATACTCCAATTTACGTGGCTCTGGGCATATCTTAGTCTTGAAATACGATGCCCACGCTCCAGTTTAGGGCCGTTTGCAGGTCTAAGGGGTTTTAAGTTAGATTCAGCAAGCCGACGTCTTACTGTCCATGCACTTGGGTTACTTCCTCCGAGGCGTCGAAACTGATTTGTGAGTTCAGTTCCAGTGAGAAAGCGATTTCGAAGCATGGTGTTCACCAAGTATTGGTCTTCTCGTGCTGTGGTACACCTGGTTCTGCCCGTTCCTGGTCTGCGTAGGTTAGAACCAGTTTCTTCGTAACGTCGGAGAACTCTTTGTACTGTTGACAGCGACACACCGACAGTCCTGGCTGTATCGCGCTGACTCCGGCCGGTTTCCAGCATTGTAAGTATTCTGGTGCATTCTTCAGGCGTAAGCGACATAATTTCAGCTTGAATAATGAATATAGAGCACTATCAACATGGTTTATGTACCCACATAAATGACAGATTACAAACAAAAGCAAAACCAAATGCTGTAATTTCGTAGTTCCATCTTCGAAAGTGGCCCTTTTTCAAATTTGATTTTTTTAATGATATAACTTTACAATAACTAAGAAGTTTTAATACCTTCATTTAAGGAGTATAACATTGTCTATTAAATACAATTTATTGCATTAACCTAGCATTTTTCGTTTCCGAGATTTTTAGGATTCTTTAAGTGACCCGGATTCATTGCTCTCGAGTGTATTATAAATACGAAAGTAATTCTGTTTATTTGTCATTTTTCCGGTAAAACGGCTAGACCAATTCAGCTAAAATTTGGTATGGAGGTAAATAAAAGGGTATGGAATCGTTTTTATCTATATATGTATATAAAATTCTTTTCCTGAATGACTGACGGATCAGCGCACAGTCTAAACCGCTGATCGTAGAGGCCTGAAACTTGGAGGGTGTGTTCTTTGTATGACCTAGGCATTCGATAAAAAATAACTTTCCAAAATTCTGCCCCTAAAGGGGTGAAAAAATGGGGCAAAGTTTGTATAGCCCACACGGGCGAAGCCGCTGGCGGAAAGCTAGTCCAGGTATAATGTAAATTGTCCCTCGGGATGCGAGTGGAGCCACGGGAAAGAACTATTGTATCATAAATAACACTTTAGCATCGGGTATTAGTGTATTAGGAGGGGAATGTCCAGATGTAGCTTGATAATAAAGTAGCTAGTGAAAAGTAATTTGTTAGAGTGAGTTCAATATGAAATGCGTTTCTGCATGTTCCTGCTGCGAGATTAATTAAGACACAGTTGGTGTGGCTGATAATTATCTACGTATACGATCTACATATATTGCTGTGTTCATTGGACTATGCCAGTTAATATACGGTTTAATTGCTATGACAAATGCAACGGAAGACCGCTGTTATTGTCGTTGTTAATGCATGTGCATTAGTGATCTATAACATCTATATCAATCTATAATATCAAGCATATGAATGTCGCAAAGATTTTAATTAGCAAAATAAAAAGTTTTTTAAACTAAGTTAAGATAAATAATATCTTATATTCAGTAGCTATCACCATAAAATAAATAAAATCGTAATTACAAATCAAATTCTACTACTCTTTCATTAGTACATAACGTTTTTTCTTGCAACTCATCTCCCCATATTGCTTGTGGGAGGATGAAGGATGTGTGATGGGCTCAGCATTATTGCAATCAGTATATTCAACCTCAGCCTCCCCTATCAACCACGATTTTATGGGACAAGGAGGATGACAATGCCATATGTACGGTTATGGAGGATTGATAAGCGAAACATAATCTTTGAGGTTCTTTGGTGGAGGCTGATGTTCGATCTTTTTAGATTCTTTCAAAGCTCATAAAATACAGAAAACTACAGTAGAAACTAAATAATATACAATATTATTGTAATGGCCCTTCGATTAATATTACTCTATATTAATCTAGAGTATTCGTGATTGAAGTAATGGCTTTTGTAAAAAGTTATTACTCAGTGCGTGTCCAAAACTTTTATTGGCTTTTTTTTCAAAATCAAATCGCCTTCCACAAATTATGTTAGTACAAAATAATAGCCATTTTTAAATGAAAGCACGATGGAAGACCAAAATTCAAAGTCGTTTTAAAATCACCTTGTTTTATACCACCGCACCGGTAATTTCTGAATTACACAGTCACACAAATTTACACCACTAGGTTTTAAAATGTTACCATTTTTATCATAAAATCTTAAAACATATATATTAGTCAACATTATTACCGATATAACGCGTACAAAAATCACACACGTCCATTATAACATAGGTACAATTCACCAAAAAGCGAAAGAAAAAAAAAATACCAACACAAAAATTATTCCACCCAACACTACAATACAAACGAAGTAATATATTATATTTTTATTTGTAAATACAGAACTAAACAGCTGAGCCCTTGTACCGACGACAGCGCCAAACAAAGCGGACAAGTGAATACCATTACTTATGCTCCTTCCAAAAATATTCCGCTCCTCAAATTTGGTAAGGGAACAAATGCTCTTAGCAATGTGGTACGGTAATGTACGCCGGCCCCCTGAATTTTTCATTCCCTTGTGGCTCGACAACTAAGCATTACCAAAATTGCGTCATATTTCTTTTCCAACACATACTGAGGGGATAGTTAGGTGAATTGCTCCTTTATGGACTGGAATGAGGATCTTAGTGATGATAATTGTTTTTGTAAATTCTGAAGACAGCGATGGGGAATTAGAACGGCCTTTGATATGATATTTCTACGGATTTAGTGGAAGTTATGATAGGTGGACCGGCACACACTTTATTATAATACTATCTGCTTCCCACAGTTTCATCCGCGACCTAAGTGTACTTCTTCTCGCGCATAGATAAAAAATATCTATTAAAGTTATAGATAATACTTTTTCCCAGGCAAGATTTCTCCTTGAAAGCGTAACAGACGAACAGACTCACATTCGCATAAATGTAATAATAATATTAGTTTTCGGATCCGTAAAGTGGACCGACTTGTACAAAAAACTAAGACTAGAAAATATTATAACCTTTTGATTTTTATATAAATTCTATTTTCGGAGACTTCTTTAGAAACGAATTTTAGGGACTATAATGTATATACATAGAGATATCTACTGTTTTCGGTTCCGTAGTCCGACAAGGAACTCTCATAGTTTTGCCATGTCCGTCTGTCTGTCTGTCCGCGGCATAGCTCAGAGGTTATCACGCTGTCAAAGTGGTAAATTTTTTTTTAGGGTAGCTCCCAAACACTTAATGTGTAATAGGTACACGTAATAGGTCTTACAAAAATAGTATATGTGTGTGAAGAACATTTTTCGATTAAGTGACCCATTCGCGAAATATCTAGTTTTTAAGTGCAAATTTATGTTCGATACGAACGTATACTCTAACTTTTGAATGGCTGTCCCTAGAAATGTGAAAAAAGTCATAGACGTAGCACATCATGTAATAAACTTACAAAAAAAACTTTCACGGCTAAGTACCCTTAACCAGTTACAGAGTTAAAGTCGACTAAGACCTACTATGGAAGACGCACTTGGCTGAATTTTTTTACAATAAGCTTTATCGTAAATATGGTGCCTTAGGAAAAGTTGGTTGTAACTTCATTATTTTCTATTAAGATAACAGTCCGCCTTTCTGGTTTACCTACCAACAGGTTTATTTTGAGCACTGTAGTATTTATTGGACGGCATAAATAGCGACATCAATCTTAATACTCTATTTAATTAAATAGAGGGCAGAATAAATAAGTTTTTAGTGTGTTTATTTGTAACTTTTAACATTAACTGGAAATAGTTTTTTGTCTTTGTCTTTGATGTTAAATAAATTATTATTTCTAAAATAAAGATACTTAATTTTTATGATTCAAATGTTTTTTTTTATATTAAATAATTAAAAATTAATATGTTGTATACTTTTACTCACATAGGTAGTGAACAGTTTTTCTATAATTTATCTTATTTTTCTTTGATTGCAATATTGCCTGTTTCCAAAAACTATCATTACGAAGTAATTGATAATCATACCATCAGACACAGAAATTGTAATAAATATTACACTTTAAGTAGGTAATAATCAGAATTACTCACATAAAAACAGCCACGCCTCCCCTGAAAAGAAAAAAAGCGTGAGGCAATTTAGTAAAGTAGTTTAAAACACACTTCAGTACCTTTTACAACTCAATTTACCCCTATACCAGGAAAAACACGAGTGCCATGTTTATACCTAATTAAAAATACCACTCTACTGATCCCGCACAATGATTTCCCCAGCTTGAGAAAGAGAATTATATTAAGCAGGAATATTTTTGATACACAAATGCGAAAAGATCTAATAAAATTGTGCCGATGGTATGTGGTATTTTTCCGTCTTGATACTTATTGAGACGGCATAATAATGATATACGATTCAGAGACTTATTAAGTCTCGGTTCGGTATAAATTAGTATAAGCTATTGTAATGTTTGGCTGACTGCGTAGGTTGTTCTTTCTGAGATATTTATGTTAGCGTTCTCGTAATTGTGAAAATAAATCAATACGGTGTGGTAACACAATGAAGTTCTCGGACGCAGAACGCCTTGAGTTTTATGTTCTCTTCTTCTATCGTCTGCATAAATATAAAATGCAGTTTCCGCCGTGGTACGAACTTTCAGTTAGACTATGTCAAGTAGTATATTTTTCATTTTTTTTTTAAATATATTAAGAGGACCTCGTGGCTAAGTTACAGCCGCACGGGTCGATCGATCAAGCTACGCTTTACGCGGGCTATACGTGACCATCTATGGCATACCATGGCTCCCTTGTGCCTCGGAAAGCATGTTAAGCCGGTGGTCTTAGCTACCATTCGTAGACATTCGTGATAGTCAAAAAGTGTTGTACAGTGGTTACGGGTTACCTATCTACTAACGGGCTAGCTGGATTGTGGAGGTCAGAAAGGCATGTAAAACACTCAGTTGCCATCCATTTAAACTGGAAGCTGTCCCCAACATAGCTGTTCCCACATTGGAAAAGTCACACATCATATATGTTTATTAGGCTCCGTCAAATATGCAAAATTCTACAAGCAAAGCTCCGAGCGAAGTCTAGTTAATCGGTATTATGATATTTGCGTTCATATCACTTACATATGTCGATATGGAGTTGCGCTGCCTGAAGTTTACGCGTCAGCAAAAATTAAAGTGGTAAGTACCACGAGAATATGCAGACTTGAATTTGTAAAAATATTTAATACTAGCTATTCCATTTCACTGTTTTACTTACTTCCAACATAATTATTTCTTGTTAAAGAATTTTAAGGCCACCCCTCGTTGTATTCAAGCTCATTACGAAATATCGATACACCAAAGATATATTAACAATTATGATAATGAATAAAAAAATCATAATATTTAACATCTAAGTATTTCTATAGTGTATATATAAATAATGTATAATAAGCTTAATAACGTGTATTAGGTAGCGCATTATATACATTTATAGAAATGTTTGAAATAAACAAAAAACCTTCCAATTTCAATTATTTTTGTTTTGTTTTGCGTGAATCAATATTTAGAATCTGACTATCCTTTTATTTTGTTAATTAACGACAAATCATGTTTATAAATTCTCCTAAGATATTTTCTTTCGTAACTAATTAAATAAATAAGCATTGAAAAGAAAAAGTAACAATCAAACAGGATGCTTGGACAGAAATTCGGGCATTAGCCCGGGCACACAGTTTTCTGCTCAAGTTTAACTCTAATGAGTTACCTTATGGATAGGTAAATATAGATCGGATCTAAGCCGAAACTTAGGACGACGCCTAGGCAGAAACAGACCAAAACCTAGGCCAATGACTAGTTCGACGCCCAGGACGACGCCCAGGCCAACGCCTAGGCCGAAACTTAGGACTATGCCTAGGCAGAAACATAGACCGATGCCTAGGACCACGCCCAGGCAGACGCCTAAGCTGAAACATAGACCAACGCCCAGGCCGAAACTCAGGACGAAACGTAGATAGGCCCCTACATTATACTCCCTAATGTCAATTATTATATTCTTGCTATTATAGTTCGTTGCGTGTCGTGCGTGTGTTGCTGCCGCTGCGGACTGACTGACGTATATTTACGAGAAGGTATTATTGTAGATTTATACATAAAAGTGGAATTAATGTGTCTATCTAAAATTATGACGTATTCTCATTTTGAAAATATGGTATTAATATAACCAAAAAGAAATATCCATTATAATTGACTTCATGGATATTTATATGAAACATATGTATATAAGTGGCTCTCCACTTGGCTTTTTTGATTTTCAAATCGTCAAGGGATCCATTCAAATATATACATATAATTTCATTTAAATCGGTGTAACCATTTAGGAGGAGTTAGGTGATAATCAGACACACAAAATAATTATAGACATATATAAAGATAATGACTGAGAGTTAGTTAAAAAACGAAACTAGTAACCTATATTGTAGTTCTCGAAGAATGTTTCGTGTAATAAAAAAATAAAGGCTTATTTTTTTACAAACATGCGTATTTAAATTTAAATTTACTTTTCCTACATCAAAACAAAATCTTCTTTGAAAGCGAAGTAGCTTTAGAAGAGAACTCGAATGAAATCGAGCTTCTAAAGTAAAGTTGGCAGAGAAAACGTCAAGTACATTTCTCAAGGACTGTTCCTTGGAACGTTGCATGAAAATATAATCACTTAAAAGGAGGAACAAGGTTTCTAAGAAAAAAAGATTTGGCTTTCATGGTATCGGTAGAAAAATGGTATTGATTTTATTCATAACAAGCTATTTCTCACGGGTTTACTTTAAGCATCCACATAAAAATATCTTATATCGCTTGCTCAGGGTTCAAGCATTATTCACACCTAATTTTATCCAAAACGGTTTTACAGTTTTAACGTGAAAGCGTAACAAACAGTCAGAGTTACTTTCGGATTTTTAATAGTAATAAATATTTAATAAAATCGTACATTAAAACTATATCTTTTAATAATATATATGAATAGATTGCAAATTCCATAAACAAAGTTTGCATGAAAAGATATTCTTGCTATATTTATAAACAGACTAGAGGTTGAAAGCAGTTTCAAAATTTTTTCTTCTTTCTTAACAAAATACCTATAACAAGAACTTATCGAAAATTCAATTCATCATTCAAATGAATTTATTTATAATAATTAATAAATACAATAAAAAAATATTCTAATTTTATATATATATGTATGCATTTTAGTAGTTTGACCTAATATGTTACATACCTAGTTAATATCTACAAAACACTAGTCGTATATTTTTTTATCATAAAGAAATAACTACCCAAATCGGTAAAGAGCCTAAAATTACGTTACAAAAAATCGTAGTTCGATATTTTTGTTGCCATAGCAACGTATAAAGTTCATTCACACTCCTCATCGGTTCGCCACTAATAAATAAGGGCTCATCAATAAGTGAAGCTTCTCAGTATCTTCGGGAGGAGTGTTCATTCGTCAATGTACACTGTGGGGTTTTTCTTACGCAGGTATTTATTTATTTATAACACTGGTAAGAATATTTATTTAGTGTTTTAGGTATTCGAGTGAGTGGCATTATTTATAAGTCTACTCGTATTTATACTTGTTTTGCTACGCTTAATATAAATAATGTTTGTTCTACCTAAGAAAGTTTATTAATAATGTAGATACTTTTAGCAATATAATAATCTCCAGACTAATATATTACCGACTGATTTCCGAATGAAAACTAGCCACATAAGCACGAGATATTTTAGTGCACAAGTGCTACACATATTATAAGAAGTACCAATAAAATATTATTAAACTTTAAAAAAAACACAAAAAAAATTATTTGGTCTGCAAACAGAAGGGCAATTCTCACACTCTATTTTATATTTATTTATTTATATGTACTCAATAACAATGTACAAATAGCGTTCTCAAACTTTGTATGGATAAATAGTCATGGTGCACGAGCATTCGTTTTTCTTTTAAATAATCTAGTAGCTATCTAAACCCAATATCACTTCATAACAATTTATTATCTTATTCCAATTTAATCTCACATATGTATACCATTTTCTGCCATGATGAGATTGAGACTAAAATGGAACTGAATTCAGTTTTTTAAATACCTAACAGAAAATAATTATAATATTTTATTTGACTAAACATAATTTCAGTTGCGCTCCAAGAATAACATAAAAAAAACAATTACCACCAAGATATTAATTAAGGAACTCGCTTTCTTAAAAAAAAGTCTTCACAAAAAGTATCTACTTACACAAATTCAACTCATACATGGAAAAGATATTCATACAAATACATTATTCATAAAATAAAGATGTACATCAAAAAATGGAGCTAGTGTAAAGCGTATTCCAGAAAAGGACGTACTGTAAACACTACCCCTGGACGAGGGGTAAATGTTCCATGAAATTACCCCAGCATTTCGCCAGCAATGAAACTCGTTTTCCACCGGACAATTCCGACTTTATCCGCTGAAGCAGATCTTGGCAATTGTATAACTAGATAATGATAATACGTGACTTCTAGTCCGTGTAATTTATTTTTTTGTTTATGTTAATATTGGTTGAAAAGCTTAAGATTTTTTGCAAGTACTTACTTATTTTATTTACATAGTAACCAGACGAAGTATAAAAGACAGTTTCGGGGAACGATCTGCCTTTTGTTAGCTCCATGCAAATGGAACGCAGAAAATCACTAATACATCAAATGTGTGCAAAATCGCCAATCGTCTTAAAGGTCACTTAGTTTGCTTTGTTGTTAAAGGCTATAGAAGACCTATATGTAGCCTTACTTCATACTTTACAGTCAACATGAAAAAGCAGCTAATAATTAGCGTTGTTAAAAGAGTAGTTGTAGTAGACTGGTGTTCTTAAAACTGATTTTTCATAGGCGATTTTTAATTTCCTTTTTTTTTAACTGAAATATACGCTTAATAATTATATTTTTTTATTGAAAATAAAATAATGAGAAAATTATTCTGTTATTGGTGGACTTGCTATCAATGTAAAATAAAATTTTGCTACTTAATTTTGTTCGTCTTAATAAAACCCGTTCTTAAATACACTTATCGCAATCCGAAAATGCATTAAAATGTATCTCTAAAATGATTCTTCTTCATATTTATTATCACCGATATCTGACCAATATTTTAATTCAATAAACCAAATCC
This sequence comes from Pyrrhia umbra, assembly GCA_963891755.1. NCBI lineage: Eukaryota > Metazoa > Arthropoda > Insecta > Lepidoptera > Noctuidae > Pyrrhia > Pyrrhia umbra. The sequence goes on from OY982930.1 coordinate 6,819,465, forward strand.
ATTGTTGCAAGCTCAAAACTCTAATTAAACTTGTTCCCAACTAAAACAGATTGTTTTAATTAGAACAAGATGAATGTGAAAAGTTTCCTTGTCATAATTCAACGGTAAGTTATCGCAGGTGTCGATAGAACGTACGGATTCAGCTGAGTCGAGGCGAACGTTCAAAATATGGGTATTTATGCAAAATAAAGCTGACGTGCTACCTTCTCTTGGTGAATATGAATCCCGAAAACTTATTTAAGTTTCTATGTAATATTTCCCGAATATGTGTCTTGTGGCGAAGAATAATAACTTTACTACTTTCTTCAAGAAGCGACACTTATCGCTCCTGAAAACATATTTGTCTACGCAACGCAGCAGTATGCTTGGTAGTATTTGTACCAAGATTAGTTCCTCTCGGTAAGACCGCAGACACCGATTACCTACTTAGACACCGATTACCACACGCACACGCACATACACACACGCAGTTACGCGTGCCCACAGGCTGGTGCTCAAAAGGTAATAGTGAGCAGTTTAAATGCCCTAAGTGCAGTGTCCCAAATATTTTTTTACTCGAAGTCACAGATCTAATTTATTCAATGAAATATGTTAAGCTCACTATTAAAAAAATACAAATTCAATCATTTTTATAGACTAATAAGGATAAAAATATGAACGAATTTGTAAACATTGGACAGAGTTTACATCTGGCCACATTTTTGACTATCACCAAGTTAACCATGGAAACCACAATATGGGGTCTTTGGATGAAATAGTGATGGGCGGTGCACGCGTCAGTCATCTGATAAATGTGGTGTACAAAAACATAAGTAATTTACTTTACATAAAAAATCCTCTGACATGCGTTGATGATAATATAATAGCTGTATCTTGATAGGATCGCCTATCATTAAAGTATATGAGGATATCCCGCAGCGGACATTAAGGGACCGATAACAGTAGAAGATGGTATCGAATTCACGTGACCTACATAGTAAAATAGGCCACAATCACAACTTAATTATATAAATTTTCACTTACTTTTCTCCAATCCTTACAGAGGCTGTAGTGAAATTAATAAGGATTCCATTATTATTCCCACCGCGTTTATTTATCAGAACACAAAACAACTGAGAAATATCTCGGAAGACAGACATTTCCATTGACCCCGGAATAAATTACAAACTCGCTTAATTTTGTGTTGTTTGTTAATCCCCACAATAATTTCTTTCAAGGTCTCTATTTCAATCTGGAACAATTCAGTAGCATTGAGGATTAGGTATGATTTAAGAGACTAGGTTAATGATTAAGAAATAATTAAGTGTCCCTAAAAAAAGCTTCGTCTTTATGCTTACTAAATACGAAAGCAACTCTGTCTGTCTATGTGCTATGCCTTCACGGCGAAATGGCTTATCGGATTTAGATAAAATTTGTTAAGGAAAAACTAATAAAATATTGAAACGTGGAGAGACATAGAATAGATTTTTCTCTACATGTCAGGATGCGGGTGAATATCGGGAAACAGCTAAATATTATAAATGCGAATGCGGCTGTGGTTTGTTACGCTTTCACAGTAAAACGGCTAAGCCAATTGAGATGGGGTATGTTAATAGACTAGATCTAGGTGCGTACAAAGGGTAGATTTTGTCCGGGTTCGATAACTAGTTCTCTCAAAATGCAAGGGCAACCGCGAAAAACAGCTTGTTAAAAGATGTGAATTTACTATTCTGAGACATTTTGGTGAAACAAGTGATTCTTATCATATATGACTTTGAAGTTATATTTAAAAATATACAAGATAATATTTTATTCTCTTTATATAAGATTGCTTGATAAAATTGTGAGAAAAGATGATAAACACAAAATAATTAAATCAGTACTGGTAACAGCGTAATTCGAACATAATTCATAGCGCCCGTCGGCCAATCTAATCTTGATTTATTTCAACTCAATCCTTCCAAGATTATAATAGCTTTTATTTAAATTAATGATATTTCATTCTTTTTAATTCATTCTTTCGTAAATATCAAGGTGTAATCCTGGGTTTAATTCCCGAGTCGGGAAAAATGTCAATGTGTTTATTGAACAGGAGCCTGGATTTGTGGCCATAAATCCCATGCTTCCTATGAAATGAGAATTTATCTACACCTTTGGTTATCCCTACGGAGAAGTAGGCGTCATGTGATGTCAACATGCCGAAGCAATAAAAACATTTGAAGTATACTCGTATATTCCGCTTACTCTCTATCTTACTACCTTTTTTTTTTTTTTTTTTTTTTTTTTTCGGATGGGAAATCATCAAAATGACCCCTCCCGCCGTTGTGTCAGACTCTTACTGACTAAAACCCATCCATGTTCCTTCCTCAGCCCTTTGTCTTCCGGGGGCGCGGTATCTCTTTCGAACGTCCCGCAGCCCCGGCAGGCTATGGCCCAGTGGGAGGGCCCCGTCGCTTATTGCTGACAGCTCTTTGAGGCGCGCGTGGAACACGAACGCGCCGTCGACGCGGGTCTGGTCCTTGCCGGACGGCGAGCCACCCATAGCTCACCGTCCGCAGCCCCGCGCCTACGGTGGCCGGGAGTCGTCTCGCGGCTCCCGACGCCCGTGGCGTCTCCCGCGGCGGCTGGGGCGTGAGGACTGTCGCTCCCTCACGCGTTCCGCCGCCTCCTTCTCCAGCATAACTGATTCGCAGAAGGAGGTGACGGCCTCCCATTCCATCTCGCTCCGGACCATGGCCTGAACCAGGGCCGGACGCGAGAGGTCGCCGCCGCCGATCGCCCCTACGAGGACACGGCGGTGCTCCGCCCAAGCGGGGCAAACCTCCACCGTATGCTCCACCGTGTCCTCCGGGCGATCTACGCAATGGTGACACCCGGGCGTTACCTCCCGCCCGATTTTGTGCAGGAACCTCCCGAAGCAACCGTGCCCGGTAAGGACCTGCGTCAGGCGGTAGGTGAGGACGCCGTGGCGTCTCCCTAGCCACTCCTCAAAGAGGGGACTTACCGCCGCGATTGCGGCGTGCCCTGCACTGGGTTGCAGCAGTCGCTCTTTCCACTCCGCCATGAGATCACGCCGGAGCTCCGTCCGCCAAGCCGCGATTTGCCGCGGCAGCGGAGGTTCGCCCCGGCGTTGGGCCATCGCGCGCCACTCGTACAGGCGCGCGAGGACCACCGCCTCCAGATCCCACGGCGGCAATCCGGCAAGGAGGCCCGCCGCCTCGCGGGAGATCGTGCGATAACCCCGGATCAGCCTAATGGCCATCGTCCTCTGGGGCGGGTTCAGGTACCGGGCACCTCGGCGTGCCACTGAACCCGCCCACACCGGGGCCCCATAAAGGGCCATGGATCGCACGACCCCCGCGTAGAGCCTCCGGCAGGAGGTGTTTGGACCCCCCAGATTGGGCAGGAGCCGCTTGAAGGCGGCCCCGGCCCTCTCCAGTTTGGGAGCCAAACGTCGGAAGTGCTCCGCGAAGTTCCACCGGCTGTCGAGGACAAGTCCCAGGTACTTCATCGTCGACTCGACGCCGATGTGAACCCCTCCCACCATGAGCTGGAAACCCGCAGGTGGCTTATTCCGAGGGCCATGAAACCACATGGCCTCGGACTTGTGCAAAGCCACCTCGAGACCCAGCCGCCGGATCCTATCGATGACCGCTGCAACCCCGCGTGTCATCGCGTCGGCCGCCAATTGGTACGACCCCCCCTGCGCCAGGACAAGCGTGTCGTCAGCGTAACACACTACGCTGACGCCTCTGGGGAGGTCGGCTCGCAGCACCCAGTCGTAGCCGATGTTCCACAGGAGCGGCCCCAGGACCGATCCCTGTGGAACACCGCACGATATCTCTCGCCTTCTCCATTCCCCGTCGTGACCAGGGTAGATGACGGCTCTGTCCGTCAGGTAGTCCCCGACCACGCGACGGAGGTAGGTCGGCACCCGGTGATACCGGAGTGCCTCCCCAATGCTGCTCCAGGGCAGGGTGTTGAACGCATTGGCGATGTCCAGAGACACCGCCAAGACGACCCCACCCCGAGACACCGCATCCCCCGCCGCGAGGGCCTCCACGCGCATGATGGCGTCCACCGTCGAGCGCCCCTTGCGGAAACCGAACTGATTGTCCGCAAGATCCGGCCCAACTCCCACCAGGTGCCCGACGAGGCGGTCTGCAATCACTCTCTCGAAGAGCTTGCCCACCTCGTCGAGCAGTACGATGGGCCGGTATGCGGACGGGGAGTCCGCAGGGCGCCCCGGCTTCCGAATCAGGACCAGTTTTCCCACCTTCCAACGAAGCGGGAACTGGCCCCTCTCCAAGCATGCGCTCAGGAAGCCCCTCAGTCGGGGCCCGAGAGCCTCTGAGGCCAGGACCCAGGCTTTCCCTGGTAAGCCATCGGGCCCTGGGGCGGTGTTTTTGGCCTTCAGCCTACCCACCGCCGCTCTCAGGTCCACCTGGTCACCTCGGGGACGTCGTCGTCGTCATTGTGGTCCGCTTCCGGCACCGCAAGCGGCGGAGCCATGGGCGGGGGAGTATGCTCCCCCTGCGAAGGGAACAGAGCGCTCACCACGCCCTCCAACAGCTGGGGCCGGAGACTCTGGGTTAGCGGGGGGCCCCTGGTGCGGAGTTTATCCCGCACCATCAGGTATGGGCGCCCCCACGGGTCTCCGTCCAGAGCCTCCAGCATCTCCTTACGGGCCAGCTCTTTGGCCCGCAGGATCGCCTCCTGGAGGGCAGCCTTCGCTGCTCTGTATCCCTCATACAGCTCCGCCTCGATGGCTTCCGCATCCGAGGGTCGGATGCGGAGCCTGCGATGCCTGGCGTACAGGTGGCGCGCGGCGACGCACGCTTCGCGCAGGGACTGCAGATCCCGCGACCACCAGTACACCTGACGCCGGGCGCGTCCCAGCCGGACTCGGGGCATTGCCATGTCGCACACCTCGGACATGGCCTCCTGGAACCACTCCGCCTCGCCATTGACGTCGGCAGGCCTGACCGGTGATGACACCCAGGCCTGCACGATCGAGGCTTCCAGGAGGAGCTCCCGGTCCAGCTGCTTCAGCGCCCACCGCGGACCACTCGGGGCCTGTCGGACCGGCGCACTTGAGGTCTGGGCGGAGACGTCGAACCGGATATACCGGTGGTCGGAGTAGGTCTCCACCCCCTCCACAACGCGCCAGTCAATAACACGCGGCGACAGAGCGGGGCTGGCGAACGAAATGTCCACCACAGACTCGCCCCGCATCCGCACGCACGTGGGGACAGAACCCCGATTTAGGACGACCAGGCCTGTCTCCAGGGCCCAGTCCTCCACCATCCTGCCCCGCGCATTCGTGCAGCGGGAACCCCAAGCCAGATTCCAGGCATTGAAGTCCCCGAGCACTAGCACGGGCAAGGAACGATATCCGACGACGACGACACTCAACTCCCTGAGGGAGTTGTGGAGCTCGGCGAGAGTTCGGTTCGGGGAGAGGTAGACCCCCACTACGACCATGTCCCCGAACCGTGCTGCTACGCACCCCTGACCCTGTTTGACCCTCTCAAGGGACGGGGTACCGGCGGCGGCCGACGCAATAATGGTCACCGAGCCGCTAAGGTCCTGCACCCAGTCATCCCGGGGCAGGACAAAGTACGGCTCGGAGACCACGGCGACATTGATTGACCACTGCGCCATGCTCTGGAGCAACAGATCCTGAGCTCTGGCGCAGTGGTTGATGTTCGCCTGGAGGAGGCGTAATGGGGCCGTTATTGGCACTCCATTTCAGCCCCCTCCTGAGCCCTCCGTGAGGGCCCCGCCACTGCAGCCGGCGGCTGCGCAGCGGCGGGTATGACGGCAGCGGCGGCGACAGAGGCGGCGGCGGCGACAGAGGCGGCGGCGGCGGCGGTGGCAGCGGCGGTGGCGGAGGGCCTCCCCTTACTCCTGGCGGGTGGAGCGCAGGCCTTGCTCCCCGCCCGGTGGTCGGCCGGCTTGCCAGCAGCCGCACATGCAATGCAGTGCGGCGTGGCATCACAAGAGCCGGCCTTGTGGCCGGGTTGACCGCAACGGAAACACAATCCGCTGCGGTCCACCTCTGAGGTGCACCGCACGCCCACGTGATGACCCACGTGGCAACGGAAGCACCTCAGAGGCCTGGGCTCGAGCAGCTTGACCTGCGCCGACACCCAGCCCACCAAAAGCCTCCGACCCTCCACAATGGTTCTGGCCGCCGTCACCGGGCAGCTGACCGTAACGGTCCGCATGCCCGCGTAGTCGGGGCGCAAGGTGCCCGCCTTCACGGCCTCCGCCGGGCACCCCCCCATCCTAGCGACGGCGGCCACAACCTCCGCCTCCGTGATCGAGTCGTCCAGGCCCAGTATGCGCATGTCTACGCATTTGGTGGGCCTGGACACCCGGGCCTCGTCCGCATTGAGGGACGCCCTGAGCTTTTCGGCCAGGGCGTCTGCGGCCGGGCCACTCGCCGCACCGGGGACCTCCAGCATGCGGGCCCCGGTTGCCGTCACCCTGAGGCGGAGGCCCCCGGTGATGCCGAGCTCACCCAGGTCCACCGCCTCCCTCGCCTTGGCGAGCACGTCGCGGTACGACACGCCCCTCTGTACCGCATCTGGCTGTAGTGTGACAACTACAGCCGCAGACTTCGGGGCGCGGAGCGCGGCCGCGACGCCTCGTTCCCTTCGGCGCCGCCTCTGCGCCTTCTTTCTGGCCGACCTGGCCGCCTTGGCCTTGGCCTTCCTCTCCCCGGCCACTTGCCAATCGGCGTCGGCCGTGGGAGGTTTTGGAGGCGGCGGGGGAGGCGGGGCCGGCCGTCGCGCCGGCGGCGCCGGGGCCCTCGCGGTCTGCGCGGCCGCCTTGCTCCTCTGTGCCGGCACCGGCTTCGCAGGGGCCGGCCTCGCCTGAGCCGATTTCACCGGGGCCGCTTTTGCCGGGGCCATCTTGGGCCGGCCAGACGGTCCGGGTTCAGCCGCAGCCGCAGCGGCCGCATAGGAGGCCGTCTTGCCCCCTGCTAGTGGGGGACGCAGAACGATGCCCTCCAGGACGGAGAACCGTGCCTGGAAGGCAGCCAGCTCCTGCCGGACCAGGTTTAAAACCTGGTTCTCCACAGGCAGGGGCTGACTCTGAGTGCGCCCTCCCCGCGGCGCCTCCCGGGGGGCGGTCCGGAGTCCAGCCAGCTCGGCACGGAGCTCCCCATTCTCCTTTTGGAGAAGCTCCGTGGTGGCCGCCAGACGGGCAACCTCCGCCCGCAGACCTTCCACCAGTTTTTGCGGGGCCTTCGCAGGAGGAGGTGGAAGTTCCACCTCCTCCTGCGAAGGCCCCGCAAAATGGGCCTGCGCCGCCGCTATTATGGAGGCCCCGGCCGCGCCCATGGCCCTCAACTTGGAGGCTTTTTTTGTTTTGAGGGCCACCTCCCTCAACGCGGCCGACACGGCCTCCTCGAATCCGGCCCTGCGCCCCGTAGCGGCGCCGCCGGCAGCGTCTGGCTCACCACCAGAGGGCTCCGAGAGGAGTATGGTCTCCCCGGGGTGACGGCCCTCCTCAGCGAGCTTTTTTGCTCGCTGGGCGGCCTCCTTGGCGGTGAGCACCCGCCCCCCGCCTCTGGCCTGGCCCTTACCCCGCCTGCTGGTGGGGATTTTGGCCAAGGCCAGTCCACCGTCGGAAGACGACCCCCGATCGTCTTCTGGTCTGGGCCGCTTGCGGAGGAACTTAGAGTTCCCCGCAGCAGCCTCGCGTCGGGAGCTCTTTGAGCTCACGCTGCCGTCCTCGGACGCGTCGTCGGACTCCGACTCATTGTCCCACCTCTCCCTCTCCCTCTCCGCTTCTAAAAATTTTTTAGTTTTATGATCCATACAGTTCCCACGAGTAAAAATTTTGTGTACCTGCTCAATTTGCGCGGTTCGCACTAAAGACTAGAGCTACCCACCAGCCAAGCATTCAACCTCCCTCACGGTGCGCCGCCGCTTGGAGGTTTGGGGAATTTTTTATAGAGGTTATCTTCCTCGCGGTCCGGGCGGTTAAGCCAAGACCCTCGACCCCCGTCGACCGTCAGAGACATGACCTTGACGATCTCCAGGGCTACGAGATTTGTAGCGGTGGCAAAACGTGCCTACCCGGTGGCAGGTTAGTGCACACCGAGCCCGCTCTTCCTCCATCGCCATGCTCCCTCTGCTACTCAGAGGGGCACGCGAGGAGTGGTCCGCCGTGCTCCTTCCTCCTTTCTCCTAACCCTGGCCGCCCCTGGGCCCCCCCTGACAGGATATTGGCATACGGGCACCGAAACCCCTCGGGGAAACAATCCCGATGGGGAGTCGCCGCCCGTACCCCGGGATGCACCGTCCCGGAAAACTGGCCTTCCCCCCGGACGTGTCCATAAGGGAACTCCAGTTCCCGGGCACACGTGGAGGTTTCCTGCCCCAGCACCCCTCTATCTTCCTACCTGATATTCATATTAGTATTAAATGGCCGATCAATCTTATCACAACATTAATCGAAGGACTAATCGACGATCAAAGCCCCGATCACGTCAATCCGTTTCCTGCTATCAATCCTCGAGAATTGCATTTCATTAGCACTAGGAAGCGCCCTACAAGTTGTCAGTGCGATTTCATAGATGGCGTGACAGACGTAATCGGCTATCGTCTGCCAACACTGCATGACAGCTGCTGTCAGATTGGAAAGCGAAAACGGTTACATGGGTGTGTCTGTCGTCTTTGGTTTGCTTTTATCGGTTTAACATTCTTTGAGCTAAGTTTTTAAGCATTTTTTGTCAAGGAGAATTTTATTATAATTGAAGTTATTTTTTTATTCTTTCCTTGTGAAAAATGGGTCACTGTAAGATGAAAAAGTATAGTATCATGGATATTTAGGCCGAACTTTCTTTCCTTTGCTTGAATGTCAACTGTTATTGAATTTAAAATAGAGCTCTTTGGTTAGAGCACTTCATTCATCCTCCAGTATAATTGCTTGAACGGTTACAAAAAACTTTTATTGTAATCCGCATTTTAATTTTAAGTCATAATTCAAAATATCATATAAACTTAAACAATACACCTCACTAGAACAACAAATACACTATTTTATCAACTAAAATCAACACGAAAATGCACAAGCCATTAGTATGGTGAATTTACAGTTAATATGCCAACAAATCAGAAATAAAGTGGGTATGTAGAGGGCAAAGTTTACGAACTTGTTCTCAGTTGGAGCCGCAAATCAACTTAACTAGCGCACGCTACTACACACTACTTTAAACTACGTAGCGCGATCGATTCGAAATTTCTAACTTAACCGCGACTAAGCCTCGCTTGACTACAAATAGATACGTTACAATGTTTTGCTTATAAACTGTCAAATTGTATTTATTTTGTAATTATTTTTTAAAATAAAATAACTTTAAAGTTAAATTATTTTTTTTATTCACCGCTGCGAAATTGAATATGGAATAGAATCGTGACTTCATTATAGATAAAATAAAAAATCTAGTTTTATTTTTTTATTACTATTTTAATTATAAGTAGATGCTATTTTTTTAACTCAGTATTTCTTATTTAATAAACCGTATTTGTATCATTACAAATTATTATATTATACATTCAAAAAATACATAAAATCAATGTTTTATTTATTTTCAAGACAAGAAGACATCAGATACCTACATATATTTTACAAAGGTGCGTAGTTTATTTGACTCGCGTTTAATTTATAATCTTACTCAAATTCTTTTATAGATATTGGAAAGTATCACTAGTAGTAAGGTACTAGGTATACAATTTGACTAACACCTACATAAAAAATCTACTCGAAAAATTTATAATATTCCAAAACAAAACATACTTGTTACCAAGTAACAACTGCGTAGAGAGCGCTTGCTAATTGAGTAATTCCTTTAAGACATTCGTTATGATTATCAACTAGGACAGACTCCCGGGGGTGAAACTTTGCGAAGTACTTAGCACTTCTCTTCTGAATACGTGTGATATGTAGGTGCCTACGCTGCGGCGGAATGAGGCGTCGAACCATCGATGTACGAACATTCTCGAAAGACGACTAGTGAACTAAGTTAAAACCATATTTATATAATATATTTGTTTAAGACTCAGAAACATCAGTGCAAATGCATGCACTGAAAATCTTTCAAAAGTTCGACGAGGTTTTTAGAAGTCGTCTAGGTAGTCACATTGCATAAAATAATGATATATAGCTGTGTTCGGTTACACTGGAAGTCAATTCGAGTGTATGTGACAAAAGGCTAGGAAAATGACAATAAATTTAATATTTATTAGAAAAGGCAATAGCATATTAAGTACTATGTTAAATAAAACTCTTAAAATACGTAAATAAAAGAAGAAAATTACGTTATTGAAACTTATTAAATCTAATCAGAATGTGACCGCTGCGCTGTACTCAACATCTTAAACGTGAAATCTTACACTGATTAACATGACCATTAATGTTATTAATAGGCTGTCATTATTCATGTATTTGATGGTTTAGATATTGTATCCTGTAGACCTTGTATATAACTGATATTTAGTAAGATTTTTGAATAATAACTATAGAGTTCTACATATCATTTTCATACTCATTTTGCGACGTTTCAAACTAACAAGAATTCACTAAATTCGATTCTTACAAAATAAAAACAACATACATTGAAGAGCCTTAAAAAATATACAATACAACAGCCGCACTGATCAATCAAAGGCTACGCTAGGCGCGGTCGGTCTACAGATATGTGATCATCTTTTTCATACCAAGACTATCAAGACTGAGAGAGAAAAGCATGGTAAGCTGTTGGTGTCGACCCTATCTGCCAGTCGATATGGGTAGTCAGAAGCCTGAAAGTCGCTCTGTATAAAACACTGGTACTCAGGTGCATCCAGCTAGACTGGCAGCTTCTCAGGCCAACATTACTATGCGATGCAATACAATACCTGAATCAATCAGTATTATTATTGTTTTTCTTCTACATATCAAAAGCGGTGTTAAGTCATGACAAATTCTTCTTTATTAAAAACGAATTATCATAAACTTCAAGTTACATAAAACGAAAATATTACAGGCAAAACTATCAACATTAACAGAGTGGGTACACTTCACCCAATTTTCCGCAGTTGGTCGCTAGTTACAAAGTTATTTCGTAACTTCTTGTTACGAACACAATGACATAAGGGGCGACGCTTTGAAGCCACTTCCGTTTTCTGCGTAACTGTTATTAGGCAGACGGTACCCTCAATTTCTGTGCCATTTTCCAGGAAGGTAGTTATAGTGGGTCTAGATATTGATATCTGTATGTGAGAGCGATGTAGATGTTTAAGCCGTTAGCGGTTTGTGAGATGATTTGGTAATAGTAAGTATACATTACTAGCTGTTTCGCGCGGTTTCATCCGCGTCCTATGTTTTTGGAGATTTTTTGGAATCCATTCAATATTTCCAGACCTTATCCCAGACAAACAACTGAAGAGCACTTAAGTCTCTCTTATTAAGCCCCTGTAAGTTACAAAGGAGCTCGTGGATAAGTAACAGCTGCACTGGCCGATCGATCAAAGGTCAAGCTGCGTTTGACCCATGGATGGGTTATCATCTATGTCCTACCGAGACCCTTTCGTGCCTCGGAAAGTACGTTAAGCCGTTACGAATCGTCAGAAAGTCTGACAACAAGTTTTACCAAGGGGCATCGTATTACCCGATATCTGGTTTGTGGAGGTCAGATAGGCGGTCGCTCCATATATAACACTACTCAGCTGCATCCGGTTAGACTGGATCTGATCCTAACATAGTTGGGAAAAGGCTAGGCAGATGAGGATGATACGAACATAAGGGTATATCTATAAAGAATATAATATTAGTGTAGTGTAAACAAATACACCACTCAAAAATTTGATCCAAATCAATATGTTTGATATATTTCATTCAGTTAAACGTAATCAAATAATAAGTGTAAGCTCAGACCGCGAGGCGCCTCGCGGTTCCACACCCTTCCATAAACATAAAAGCGAGTGATAAATCTTCAGTACTGATACATCTTATATTGGGAAGCTCTTGTGATACCAATAGTCGTGGTGTTGTTGTTAGAACACGCTGTAGTGTAAGGGTGATGGTACATTGCCGTGTAATGGAACATACAATGAATATGACCATGCAAAATATTAATGTTTTCTTTTAATTGATTCTCATTTTGTAATTTTGTTTTTGTATTATGATAGTATACAAAGTATTTAGATGAACAGTAAATATGAAAAATAATGAAAATAATGTAATGGCGAGTTGCGGATTACCGATATAAAAATAATAAAGATCACATTTCCAAGTCCGCCCAAACTCCTACAATTTTGGAGTCAAATAAGCGTTTTATGACTCATATAAAAATATTGCTTATAAAATGTCCTTACCACAAATATAACTTTCTTTGCTTCGTATTGAAAAGCTGATAACTCACCTGGAACTTGACAAAAGAAAATGTTATTTCCTATTTGGGATTAACCTACATACGACATTTTCCTTGTGTTATTATTAGGTATCGGCTTGTGGGGCTTTCTCGCAATTGCCTCAGGTGTGAACAATACTATTTGGAAATATTTTAACGCTTCAATACGCATATGTATGTAGGTCCAGGTAGGACCTAAATCAATTTTTTGTTAGGTAACATTATTGTAATAATTAATTTCCTTTGAATAATGCTAATTAGTTAAAGGAATTCAGGGGTTATGGATTTAATCGTTATTAAAAGTCATGAGTATAGAAACAATCAGCGCCATGAATTTTACATAATTATATTTTTCCTCTAACATTGTTATGGTAGTTTCAGTTAGTGTAAGACCACCTTAAGCTTGGCAATCACCTTAAAATTGGCGCCACTTGTCGCTACAGCACACATGTCGCAAGACGGTTGCATCGCCACTCATGATATGATTAGTGCTGTGATATATTGTTGTAAGTATTTATTTTTATCGAGTTTATTTATTGAAGAAATTATATAAAAAAAAAACTATTTAAATAATTCGAAGATATATTGCTTATTTATTGGATTAATTAAGTATGAAGATTTTTTTATTTTAATATGGGGAAAGTTGTTGTTTACTCTAGAAAGTATGTTGATAGCGCAGGAAGCTGTATCCTTTGTGACAATAAAAATACAAGATTTTTTAAATTTGTCAATTAGGTACTAAACTCCATTCCTCAGGATTTACGGCTATTGGCCACTTTCAGCTTAAACTGCAAATTAATTTACAATAACAGAATAAAAATGTAAAAGGTTTCTCATCTACTCAAATCACTTCATTACATCAAAGGCAAACAGAAAATTTATATTACTTCAAGTAAATAAAATCGAAGACCCTAACACTCTTCTTAATTACGCCACACCCTCTTACTCTCAAACCAATACATTCGAGTACAAGATTACATTGTAAACCGTAATCGTAAATCTAAATATCGATAAAACTGTAACATTTGATAGGGGATCACTAGTGTAGTCCCCGAACGGTAATGCAACTGTATCCAATTCGTTATCGGATCCGACTTGGATTTGTCGCCGTCTCAGCTCACAATGGTAAATTTTCGATGTGGCTACACCACTGTTGTGAAATTGAATGTGTCTATCTAAACTACATAATATATTGGTCTCAGTTACCAAAGTCAATGGCCAGTAAATGGTTATACACTAAAATATGATTACTTTAAAATATTTTTTTGTTTTCGAGATGACAGTATCGATATATTGTTTTCTCAAACCATGTTTTACATTGTTGTTAATATTATGGCGAAGTAAATGTGCAGTTCTCATTTCATGAATAAATAAAAAATCCTTGTTGACCGATACTCAACCAAGCTACGTGCAAAAAAAGCTCTTACTTGAACATCAGTAATTTCGATTAACATTTTTCACATGAACAACAGAAACCCGATTACCGAATGAATTCGTTAAAATTTACATCGCAAATACTGAACATCAATTTCATTAGCAAACAGTATTAATCTCAGCAGCGATATGTAATAACTACGTTATATTTACTCTGTAATTGCCTTCGGGTATGCGTGTAATTAAACAGATAGCTGTTTGTCCTAGTAAATTAATCGATAACCTTATCGGTTAATGATGTACACCTCTATTGTTGTCTTTTTGACTTGTGTCGACTGTGATATGATTTTAAAAATTAGGAGTCATTAAACAAATAAGATTTTTCAATAACGTAACGTATTAAGAAATTGAAAAACTAAAGATCCCTATAAAAAAATATTAACTAAGTTACACGGGGGAGTGAAATGGCAAAGGCCATAGATTTGTTCTAAATGGGGGCTTACAAAATACTTAACAAATACAAAGACACAAAAGGTGATGTTATTTTAAGGTCCGTAGAGAAAAGCTTTATTGTATCATGATGAAAATCCAGATACAAACAAAACATGTTCAGGTAAATAGCCACACAATAACACGGCCGCCCAACATTACCGCGGACGAACCGTGTAATTTCTTTAAAACAATGCTTTCTTATCTCACAATAGCCAACAAAAGGCGTTGAAAAGGGGAGCTGTCCTAATGGCCCAGAATTTTAGATTATTATTTTTTTATGTGACCTCAAGATAAAAGTTTCTAAGGCAATAACAAAAGCCAAAACTTATTGTAACAGGTAAAAAAAATAATTTAAATATCGACGAAATGTTACACGAGTCAGAACATTTTCAAAGTTAATGCTTTACGTTCAAAATTGACGCGAACCAAAGGAAAAAAAACTTCGTAAAAGACACCGAAGTCAGTAAATTTTTGATATAGAGAGGTACGCTTAAGGATTCCGCAGAAAGTTTCGGTCAAGGGCTGTATAGCTTTACGACTTACGGCAAAGGTTCGGATAAAATTGTAAAAGTAAACGCGGCGAATATCAATAAAATTAGTTTTATGTCGCCAATGCGAGTAGCGGAAACTTTCTCAATCATTTTATCGTATCAGAATGCGTGTGTAAGGGGATTTTACGAAATATGTTTAGTGAGTTTTCCTATTCAATGTGGGAACGCTATGTCATTTGAAATGTATTAGACGCAGCTTCTCTAAGGAATTGAAACACATTATTGTGTGATGTTATTGAAGTTGCTTGATATTGTTTTGAAGTACCTATACTCTTTTGCTGGAGCTTGAATAGCACATCTAGGTTTTTTACTTGTCCCAAAATCCTCATGGATTAAGGCAGTCTCTTATAGCCTTTTCCAAGACTTCCCAAAATTTATGAGGTATGGAGTTCCTCCAAGCATATGTATACATCATCCATAAAAGTATTTATTCAATTTTAAATAATGTTGAAATAACTTTCTTTAAATTAACTACTTTATCGGTGAGTTTAAAAACATAACCCTCCTTCTATCGCAGTCGGGTAAAAACGGTTATATATTTTTGCAATTTCAATATTTCTCATAAAGTTAATTTAGCTAACACATTTTTCAGTTATAGACACGTATTCTGTCATTATTAAACCTTTAAAGAGAACCTTTTGAACTTAAAACACCCTAGTCTTTATCCACACCTTTCCAGCTAAATCCAGTGAATCCTTAATTTATGCGCGATTACCCCATCAAGCTGTCCTATAGAAACTTTGTTTACAGCTACCATATCTTAACTTACCTATATTTACGAAGGGTACGCCTCGTATCAGGTAGAGAAATTTAGGGGAACTACACTATCATTAATCCCAGGAGACAATGTAGTTAACGATGACCCACTTTATCTATATTTCTTGGGGCCACTAGTTCCCAGCACGATTAGTTGCTCTGATATTGGATGAGATATCAGGTATCTAACTGGAATATTGTTCTTTGCGGTACAATATATTTGAAAAAATATACTCCGATAAAGAATTCTGTCATGGAATTTCTGGAAAATTGCAAACATTTTTTTTGCCGCATAGCAGAGTTGGTTTTTGTCAGAGAAGGCATGTGTGTCAGATTAGTAAGCACAGGTATTTTTTAGCTGACTCTGCGATCAAAATATGTGCCTATAAAAAGGACTTGCCTTTCAAAAAACTGTTCTTCATCATCATCGGCCGATGTATTGGGATTTGAAAGAGGAAATTATTGTCCCATTGCTGGGCAAATACCTCTTTTCATACAGAGAAGGCATGAGCATTGCAAGCCCATTTTACTAAGATAGATACACTTAATTAAAAACTTCATGTATTATTATTATGACTTTCGAAAAGTCACATTAATACTTTCAAAGTTTCGAACCCGCGCACGCATAAAACCGTTACTAATTTTAATCAGCAACTAGTTTAAAGTCAAAATATTCTGATCTAGAGGCGGTTTGTAACTGTATTTAAATGCAGCATCATCTACAATATGCCCACAGGGTTGATGATATTTTGTTTGTTAGTAGAGGATTACAGTGGGTACCCGATACAGGCGGTACATGCAATTCGATTGCCTCGAGTACTCGATAGTCACGACGCGGGACGTTCGCGTATAAATCCTACCAATTCCTAGCAAAGCATAGTGTTCTGTAGTATTTTTTTTAATTGCTTTTGGCATAGGTGCAGTATAATAAATACTACGTACGTATGCTTTTAGATTCACCATGAATTTTTGGGGGCGATTCTTTATCGTTTCCTTCAAAATGTAAACTGCCTGTAAGGTATTAAAACATTTTCATGATATATTGATACTAACCATGTTTAAAATACCTAACAGAATCATCAGCTGACCTTGCCTAAAGCTGTATGCGGACCAAATTATCCTTTAATTAGAATGAGCTCTTAGAGAACCCAATTTTATCAAATTTCCTTTGCGACGTTAAATTAAAAATAATATCTATCAAAACAAATGAAATATTAGCTCAATTTATTTGTTAAAATTCATCTTTTGTTAAGAACGCGTATTGGGATTTCAAAATGTCATAGTCTTCGAAAGTTATTTGGGCGCCACGATGAATAATAATGGTCTCACCTCACCGCTCCGGTTTACATTGTAAATCTGCTGCGTCGTGTAAACAACCGTTTGTAATTAACATTTTAGTAGGCGAGTGTATTATTAACGTATTTCCGCGTTTAATTAGGATGTCTACGATTTATTTATACAAAATTTTAGGGAAAATTTTCAAGTTGTTCTCTTGATTAGTTTATGAATTTTAAATGTTATTTGTTGCGTGTTTTGACTGTTTCAGCTTTTGATTAAGGGTTTTATTGGGCGTGGGCTGGTCCCTGACATTTAGGAACGACGATAGTTTACTATTTTTTTAATAATGATTTTTCATAAATAGACTTGGCGGAGGCTTTAAGTGTCAAACGTTGACATGCCAGTCATAAAAACAAATAGCTTGTAATTGATGGTCAGGTAGAAAAACAAGTGTAGGTCGATTTATCGATAAAAGCACTTTGATAAATTATGTTTCTGTTTATACGCTATTTGTCAATTATTACTTTTTTCCTGGACTTAAATATGTTCCGTGCAATTTAAATCATCTTGCGATCGACATTAGGAGCGCAATAGATTTTCCATTTTATTTAGAATATTTTTTTTAGAATTTCCGCAGGTTGTGTTATACTCATAGTATACAGACAAATATATTAATTTTACCATCATAATATAATTATATAGCTAGCACTCATATGGTAATTATAATATGACAGTAAGGTAGTGCCACTTACAATGGCTCGAGGCTTGCCACATTTCAAATTAATCATTCATTATTAAATGTGTAGGTTTCATAACGTATTTAGTACAAACGACTGTAGCTAGTAATTTTACCTGTAAGCGATATGTACACTTATTATAATTACTGTATTTCACAATACCCCGTAGTTTAATCAAATTCAAATGAAAACTGACATACGAACAGCTAAAATTAACTAAATAAAAATATAAACAGACTTCCAAAAACACTGTAAAGAGAGAAATAAAGTTACTTTCTGCTGAAACGCTTGTGGCCCAATCATATAAATATCAAATACATCGTTCTAGAAGTCGGTGTCTCTAAGTAATAATTGTAAGTATTTTGCCACCGATTTCTAGGCGTAGGTAGTTATCAAAATCATTGGATTGTATTTGCGGATTAATAAAGAAATTATAGAAATCGATGACGAATTCAACCGGTAAGGATAACGATTATATGGCTAGGAGCTCACCTCATAAGCTATGATGATTTGGCTTATATTTTCCTTCCAGCTAATATAGGTGGCGGCCACCCTCGTTATGTTCCTCTTCAATTTCACCTCAAGATCTTCTCTTCTTGAGTATGAGAATGTTCACACAATAGACACAACTACAGTACGTAAGTCGATTTCACGTCGCGAGTCCACAAACAGAGTTGCAGACCGATGCACTACACGGTGATCACGCACGCACTTGAATTTGCGGACAATGCAGATGTCCGGCGTCGTCGAACTGAGGTCGCGGTGACGTTGAGTGAGCGGTGAGATAGGAATATGTAAAAAGGGCGGTAGTTGGAAATGTAGTTAATGACAACTACCTACATATTTACATTATGAAAAATATAAAACTCAACAGAATAGATAATGCAATTGATACATATTTTTAACCGACTTCAAAGAGAAGGAGGTTATTGATACACATTTTTAACCGACTTCAAAAAAGAGAAGGTTATCAATTCGGATGTTTTTATATTTTTTATGTATGTTAATAACCACGTCATATATATACGGATTTGCAAATTCTATTTTTATATGGTAAGACATACTTCAGAGGTCCCATATAAATTTTATCAACATTGGTTCAGTAGTCTATTAAAATAATGGTTTATGGATATCTGCCCTTATTTAGATGAAACCGTTATTTTAATATATTTACAAGACCACTGAAGAAATAATAAATAAACAAATAATAGATATAAATATCCGAATTAAAAACCTCCTCCTTTTTTAAGTCGGGTAAAAATATGTAGGTACCAATGAATCCACCAAGGTAGATCGTGCGGCAATAGATTGCATTATCTAATCTGTTGAGTTTTATACTTTTCATAAAGTAAATAGGTAGGTAGTTGACATTTTCTTAATTTCCAACTACCGCCTTTTATACGTATTCCTATCTCACCGCTCACTCAACGTCACCGCGACCTCAGTTCGACGACGCTGGTCACCTGCATTGTCCGCAAACTCAAGTGCGTGCGTGATCACCGTCTAGTGCATCGGTCTGCAATTCTGTTTGTGGATTCGCGACGTGGAATCGACTTATGTACTCGTGTAGTGGTGTCTATTGTGTGAACATTCAAGTATATATAATCTCGAGGGGAAATTGAAGAGGAACGTAACGTGGGCGGCCGCCACGGATCTTAGCTGGATGGAAAATAAAAGCCAAATCATCATACCTTATGAGGTGAGCTGCTATCCTAATTGAATTTCTCATTAATTTGTATATTTTTTTTATTAATCCGTAAATGCAGTCCAGTTGTTTTGATAACCACACCTAAGGTTTTTACCGCAATTCGTTAACCCGCAAACAAAGATGTGATGGTATTAGGCGCCAATATAATCTTTATTAATATTATTATAATAGTCTGTCTGTCTGTTATGCTGTTACGGTCAAACTACTAATCCTATTTAGATGAAATATGATGATGCCATGAATATAAATTAAAACCTTGGGTAGTACATACGATAGTTAATTAATGGGAGCCTGAAATGATTCTTCCACAAAATAATCTAGTAAAAAAGAAAAATAGAACTTAACTATCCCGTTGATTCAAAAGTCGCAAGCACGACTGCTGTGCTTGAGGCATAGTGTTGTTAGACTTTTCCTGAATTTCTCGATAGCAGACCGAAGCTTGAAGTATAGTTGATAGCAAAGTACATTTACGGCCAGATTCAATATTCCATCAATCCGTAGATTTCCTTACTAGAGACAGAATTTTGATATACGGTCCATACAAATAATATCAAAAATCTATCTCTAGTAAAGAAAACTACGGATTGATGGGATATTGAATCTGGCCGTTAGGGGAAACAGGAGTAATATTATTAGGATTATATTATTTATAATAAAAATAACTTAACTTAATGTCATATGTCCCGTAGGCGGGTCAGATGGCGTCCACAATACTCCCTATCCTCCAGCAGCCTGACAGTCTTCATCTCCGATGTCATGGAAGGCCGCCAGGTAAGTTGCCTGTCGATGAGCTTTAGCTTTTTAGCTATTCTAGAGCTAGTCTAAAAAAATATATAATTTAATTAATTTAAGTTTTATATTTAATTCTATTCATGTACTCAAATGAGATCACTACATTTAAATTTACTCAAGCATCTAAAACCAAATAATTGGATTGCGTTTTCTGCAGGCTTCTTTTAATTTAGTCAATAGTTCCATAGAAAGTCGTGAATCCTTTAGTCTTTTATTCAGCTTTATTTGTATATTCGAAATTTTGCGTTTCGCTTGCGCTCCACAGAAACTAACTTTGCTGTTTTAACCGCTTCAATAAACATTAAGATTTACTGAAGTAGAACGTTCAGTCGGAATAGTATATCGAAGTATTTTAGTAATTGTATTGCTGTGTTTCATTTTTTATTTGGATCTGTAGGATAATGTAGAGATTAGACGATATTTTGTAGTACTGACGGTTTACCCCCCTATGGAGGACAGACGACCAAGGTCTTTTCGTGAGAACCATTGACCAGGAATTACTATTTTTTGCCTATAAAATAAGATAGCTAAACATCTATTAATCAGTATACACTAGAAATACATGTTATAGAATATCAAGTTCATAAAAAAACCTAAAAAATAATCGGTCATCATTATTGGTCCGATATTTATGATTTTTTATTTAATTAACAATCGATTATATTATCTATTATGGCCCCGTCCGTCGTATCATTTGATCTTCAATTTAAAGGTGCTTCCCTACAAAGGTTAATCAAATTTACATTATGAAAAGAAAATAATTTCAAATTTTCTTTGCTTTTAAATGAATTTACCTACGCGTTATTTTTATTTTTACGTACCTAAGTGGTAAAATGAGGTGTCAAGGACCAAAATAAACTTTTTCATTTAGGTATATAAAAAGATCCTCTAATTATTATTTCTTACTCAATAACAGTATTTTACAAATGGAAACTTATTCTAAAAAACATTTTTCGAATAAGTTTTAAAAATGTTTTTTAGAATAAGTTTTCGTAAAATATGGAGTGAAACTAAGATCCGATTTATCTTAGAGTCCCTATTTTTGCTATTTCTTGAATTAGAGCACACTGCATTAACTTTATCAAAATCATATCTTTAGTCTTAGTTTAAAAGCTGAGAGGTTTGTTGCAACAAAAAAATAAGTTAACCAAAACAATAGTTTTCTTGTTTCCCTGAAAACAACAGCCCTCAAGCAACATTAAATTGATATTAGCTGCAAGTGTAAAGCCATTTTATTTCCCGTACATTAGCTCCTAGTTTTCGCACTCAAAGGTCTCGGAAGAAAAGATTTATTAATGGTGGGCTAGGCTACAGGTACACCTCAAGAAATAAAAATAAAACACATTTAAGTGCGGTAAAGATGTAATAAATAACTGATGTTAAATTGACTGCGAAGAGCTTATGGGCCCGAAACTCGAAACAAAAGGGAAATTGGCTTGGTTTTCCATTGATTTTCAACGGGGAAGGAGAAACGAGTTTGTGGAATTTTATATAAGGATTTACGTTATGTAAAAGTAAATGTTTTCTGAATTGAGATATTGAATTTGTACTCAGTATTAATCAAAGTGTGTTAGACGATATGGCCGAAATAAATAGATGAATGAAATTTAGTCTGAAATTATCGGATCATTTTACTACGTTGTACTTGTAAAAAGCATATTCTGTTAAGTACTCTTGTAACTATAATCCTGGTTTGTTACTATCATTAGTTCAGATAATCTACTAACTGTCAATCTAAGTGATATCAGGTACCTATTGACCATTTTTTTTTCTTAAATATTTAGAAACAATAAAATACCTTAAATTATTCAAAGACATTAAATTTTATCACTTTATTTGTGAATGAAAAAATGAACACCGTGAGAGAAAAAGCATGGCTATATTATGATAAATTGCAACACATGTAATGCTTGCGGAGGACTACTTTACGGTAACTCCATCTGTCACAGCGGCCATAAACTTGGGAGACAGGTACTCAGCATTATTTATTTATCTTTACCCATGAGGGTCTGAGCGCAGTTCACACTTTATCTGTTACTTTAATTCTTGGATACGTTTAAAATATTCTTTATTCTCAAGAGTAATAAGGAGTAGAGTAACAAGAAGTGTAAAGTTTTATATTGTGAATAACTAAGTTGTTAAACTTGGCAGGGATATATAGTAGAGAGGGTTATCTTTCATCTAAATCTTTGACATTAGAGATTTTATGTCATGAATTATGATTTATGATAATGAAAGAGCTGAAACAAATTATAAAATAATCCTAAACTTGTAATAAAAAAATATAAAAAACGGACTATTTTTTATAATCTTCAAATTGTATTATAATATGTAGTTCCTAAGTAGGCATTTATTACTCTTTTCATAAAGTATTTTTTCATTACTTTGTATTTCATCTTTATGTGAAATCAAAACACAGCAAAAAATGTTTGTTTACTTTCCAATTTGAAACTATTATATTTCAAACGATTGCACAGTTCGGATGTGCATTTATTTGGGAAACTATTTTCCATTGCAATATTAGTTTAGAACAAAATTCTCTAAAGCTAAACTTTTTTGATAGAATGATGTAATATTTCAATTTGAGATTAATTGGATTTTTATTGCAGAGTAAAATCAGTGTTAGGACTGTCTGTTGTTTATTCAATCAGATTTTTATGCACTTAGTTAGATTGATAGTGCAGATAAGCCTGTATGTGCCTGACGTTTTCTGAATCTATGTATGATAAATTATTTGCATCATACTTCCACCAGTGTTATATGTTTAAAAATCGAACTATGTTTATTTTAGTAGGTAGGTTTAGTAGGTAGTAGGTAGTAATGAAATTAAATAATAGTAGGTACTTAAAAGACATAATCTTAAAAAAGTTTATACACAGTTAATTGAAGTTATATATGAAGGTTAGTATTTATTTATATTTTGCATAAAAAACCTATGAAAAAAATATTTTTTATAAAAAGTTGAAAGTGCCTGCCTTTTTTCTTTTTATTATGTATTTGAGTGCGTTTGGCAACACTTCATCTGATATTGACTGACAATGCTGCCAAGGTTGGATCACGCAAGCTCAAATAGTGCCTTTTTTATTCACTCTCACCTTGAAGACTCCTTAATTATACGAAAACGGCTGAGTCTGAAAATTACTAATAATTATTTTAGGCAATCTTGTACAACCAATTCTGTCACTCAGATCCAAATAATTAAACACTACAACAAGACTGTATTACCAAAGCCTATTAATATACAACTAGCAATTTACCTATAAATAAATCTAGGTACACCGCACCGGGACTATTGAATATCATTTTTCATGATATACTGAACTTCGCTATTATCATAACGGCTTGAAATGATATACTGGGCTTGTTTTGACGTACGCTCGGTATCCAAGAAATGGAAAAGTTACTGAACGAACGTGTAAGTAGTCTTTTATTTATTGGATGGAAGTTCAAAGATTCGCGATACGATTTTTTGCAATGATAATCGTTTTATTAGAGCTAAGCACACAAACATCGAAAATGAAGCTAAGCTATTTCCTTTTACATTAAATACCTATTGAACATTAATAAAGTTTATGGATATTTTAAACAACGGATAAGAATTAGCAACGAACTAGTAATAGTTTTATTTTATGAAAAAATAGGAATGTTTTTTAAGTTAAATTATGATCTCTTTTACTTGAATTATTATTATTTAAAAAAATAACAAATTCAGTTTTTTTATCTCTCAACGTTATCCTAAGTATTCTTTTTACGGCTAATGTAACAAGAAACATCATATCATAATTGTTGGTAAAAAAGTTTTCCGTTTCAAGAATTTCGCGTTACAAACCGAGGGAGAGATGTATAAATATTTATTGTACAGGTGGTATAAACCGCTCGAGGATATTGGAGGATAAATTGATTGTTCGGGGTCGGTTTTCCATTTAGATATGGAAATTTCCGGGATTGTGTACGAAAATCTTCGATTTTACCTACCTATACCTTTTTTTCAACAAATCACGCTAAGAGCGAGCACTGGTTTTTTAGATATTTTTTTCGTAATTTGAACATAAGTTTTTCTGGACAAAGGTATTATGATTTACACTTGTAAACGGATCCAATTAATATTTGATTTTACAGGCACTGTTTATTCAGTTTTATTAAATAAAATATTCATTACCGTTTCGTATTCAATATAAACAACTTGATGTTATTAAAATAACCAATTTCGTATTTAAATAACCTTAAAACCGTATTAAAATTATTCAGGCTTTAAAGGTAAAACATTAACAGTACCGCCATACTTTACGGCCGTTAAAAGGACCACAGCAATTTCGATTCTGCTTCGACCGTAAAAGAAATACAGCCGTCACAAATTTATTTATGTTCAGTTATTGTACGTCATGTCCCATCGATCGTAATAAAACATAGCGTTTACATCCGTAGCCCGCAAGAGACGCCGTTCAAACAAACGTGACCCTTTCAACATCATATTATTAGATTCAGAATGAACGGACCTAACATATAAACAACGGACAAACGATCGACTCTCATGATAAAGGGTTCGTCCATACGATATTAATTCAATAACAAAGGTCATTGTTGTCTCTTTTTATCCCAGAATTGGATAGTCGATATGTTTCATTTCACTCTTATTTTGTTACACTTTGACTTTTCTTCTTATAAGTGAAATTGGAGATTGAAATTGTGCCTCTAACTCAGCCCGCGATTGCTTGCCTCAAACTTTCGAAGTTTTGATATCGTTTTACTCAGCGATTTTAGATATTGCCTTTTCAATAAAAATATATTATTCCTTATTTTATCGACAGTTCTTTAATAGTTTTCGAAGAATAAAGGCGCTTAAAATTATTTATAGCTGTCCCTTAAAGTCTTGGACAAGACAAACGCGTCTGGATGGAACATTTTAAAATGGATATACTTTTAGTTTAATTTCAATAATAATTGGGTACATAAATCATGTTTCTAGACAACTATTTAAAGATACCCACGGCCTATATCAAGAATATTAGTAAAACTTGGTCAAACTAATGCAAATGCTCGAACCAAAATTGAAACGAATGGCTCCAAGTTATATACTAATTAGGCGACGTCGCAAGAACTTTGTTCGTATAGTACGTCTCCTTAGAGTGTCGAAATTAGAGTTAAACTAAACTTGTTTACCTTTCTGCTGAGCTGTTTATATGAAAGTTTGCAAATACGCCACCTCGGGGAAGTAAAATTTTGCTTAAAAGTGCCATTCCCGAAGTTTGCTTAGTTCTCTCATGCCTCAAAGTAGTTAAGTAATTTGTATAAAATTGTTTTACTTCAACAAGTTTTGCATCTGTTCGCGTTCTCTGTTGTTATCATAAAAGCTATACGCGACGAACATTGTCAATTTCGTTTAATATGTATTTGGTTTTAATTTCGTAGCAAAAAGGTTAAACCTATCATTATTCCTTCAGAAAACTGTCTCTAGTCGATCTAAGATTCGATCGTATATTTTAGTATTTTAAGTTCCCATTTTTAAGTCTTTATTAGTACCTAATCTAAATAAATGTTCTATTTATTAATTTATACTAATAAATCACATAACGATTGATTATAATATAATATTCATTTAAAATAAAATTGGCCTCATACACTACCTAAATAATAACCAAAACTTGATTACTCCATCTACCAGTGTCTTTATTGCAGTCTAAATGTCAAAGATTGTTTCTCTCATCTCTCCCTTTACGTCTCTGTACAGCCAAGGCCCCTTGTTAATAAAATAGGAAGTTTCTTGCAAGGTTGAGGTGCTTTCTTTTACGATATGGGTAGAGGAAATCATGTCAAGGTGAGGTTTATTTATTTTTAATACTCACAAATAGTGTGTTTGATTAATGGACAGATGTAACCGATTAACCATTACTATGTAAGTAGTGTGCATGTATACTTATTTGTATTTAAAAAAATGTGATCGGTCTTTAACAATAGTAATTACACACGCTAACATAATATTGTGCCCTAGTTTTTATTTATTTAATAGAAAACCAATTTCGGCCAAATTTTGAGTGTCTAGTGAAACTTTGATGCTAAAACTATTTAGAACCAGTCAGACCATGCAATAAGAATGTTGGGATAACCAAAAAAATATATATTATAGAAACATTACATTATTATGTAAAGGCTCAGAAAAAAAAGAAAACGAATATTTCCACATCATTTATTTAACAAAACAGAAACGTCTCAGTTACTAAAGTTATACCTACATTTCTATTGTCTTCACAATTTCGTGTAAAATGAAGGGAGCAAAGGAAACTTCCCCCGATATTTTGTTTCTTTTCAATCAATTTCTTTCGGCTCAACGCAAATAGGCAACTGTCAGTTATGAGAATGCGTTTTGGATATAAACTTTGGATTATATTTACTTCGAATGGGAAGGGAAATCAATGTCTGGAATGTTTTATTTGGAAGATTTATTGAAGTTTTATTACTTTCTTTTTTATAAATTACATTTTGTCCTTCAAGTTTGAATGTATTGCACAGGGTCTAAAGATGATAAAACTTGGAATTATAATTGGATTCATTTAAGGTTACATCTATATTATGAACCCTTAAGCCAAGTCTAACAAGCATAGATTACATAGAACATGTTAATTCTTCAACATGTTATTTGAAGTTGTCATAAAATCATAATTTTCATCTTTTATTCAAATATATAATATGGTGATATATTTTAATTTAATGTTTCTGTGAATATCTTTGTTTTATTTATTAATGTTTAAGCTTTTAAACAAGCATAAATACTTACTGTAGGTTTAAATTAATATTACAAACATTACTCTAAATTCTTGACCTAATGACAATTTCAAAAAATCCATTTCAGAAAGCTTACCAAAACAAATAAAAATATACCATTTTTATTAATATCCACGATGAAAGACAGTATTTTAATATGCATACTATCTAACCACATTTATATTTTACATAAAAAAACAACATCAAAGGACCCATTTCATCGACAAAGAACGCTGTTACTATCAAAAGGATTGATATAATCGTGTTGCTCCCATTTCGTTTATATTACCAAAAAATAAACAGTCGCACACTGGCGCTACCTATAGAAATACGGAAAACGTGACGTCACCATATTTTCCTGTTGAAATTTCCGCCACTTGGATAAAGATTAGGTTATGTATATCTTTACGATGTAACTTTATTCGGGTAACGTAAAAGTGAAAGCGGAAAAATATCGCGAGAGAGATATCATTGTGTAATATCTATTACGTAGAATATCAAGTTAGTGTGGATTGCCTTCTTGAAGTTCCTTCATGAAGTTTCTTCATGATCTGTAAATGTATCAGCTGTTTGGCATCCCTCACTATATGAAAAGAAAAAAAACCTTTTGCTTTTATGTGGCTTTTACTATCTAATAAGTCTATGATATTAACACTTCTGGAACATGACACAATTTCAGAAATAGTACCATAGTTCAACAAACAGGCCCAATGTGGGTTGTTGTATGTTTAATATAATATTCTGAAACCTAAAAAACAAAAGAGAATACACTAGAACAATATTTATAACAACAGAAAATACTGATAACTACCGTCAATTAACAAGTCACTCAAATAAAGTCGCGTGCTTAAAACCAAACATCGAAGCCTTCCCTAAGTTTGAATTATAGATGAGTTCCGAAGAAAAATAATTACTTACCGGGGAGTACTTACGTTTAATTATTTCCGAACAATTCAGTTGGCAGCCTCGAAATGGCGCCCGACTAAAAGAACCTTTCAACGGGAACCAATTAGTAAAAGTAGGTGCCTACAATGCGCTCGAAGATCAATAAATTATTAACCTGACTACAAAGGACACGGTTGATAGCAATAAGTGGCGGGAAATGTACATTTTATTATAAAACTTTTTGTAATATTTTTTGTGTCATTCTTTTCTATAATGATTGTTTTTAATTTTTATCATTTTCTAAGAAAAGATTATTTAATTTCGCTATTGTTATTATAAAATTGTTTTGTTTGTGGCTGAAAAATTGTTTACAAAGCCATTACCTAAAGTAAACCGTTCATATAAAAGCGTTAGACTTGATACCTTCATAAATTGGCTAAATATAAACCTAGCTCTTTTTTTTATTATTGTTTAACTTATCAGTATTTTATCGACAAGACGTAAAATAAAAATTACTTGGGACTTAAAGCATTAAGTATAAAAGTTTAATGCAACCGGCTGTAAGTATGATGCCAATTTTACTTGATATTTCAGACATGTGCACAAAATGTACGTATAGCATTAAAGATGCTATTATTGACTATAGATTTGATTATCTAATAGCACGGTAATGCATAATCAAAGGGCAGATTTACATTCGTGAAATCATTGCCTATACTTTTGTTTTTTTTTTATAGTAATCATAGATAATATGCAAAAAAATATATAGGTACGTATTTTGGATTGAACACTGTATATCTCTCTTCTTAACATAGGAAAATAGGGCGTACTCTATTCTCAGTGGGAACTACATGGTATTAAAGCTAAAGTATTTTCTTGTTACTCCCAGCCATTTTCCTTGAGAAATAATTCATTTCAATCACAACGGACAAGTGAATCTCGTCGCGAAATGAACGCGGTTTATTTTATATATTTTTATTAAATTCCTTAGATATTATCTTTGGAGCATTATCCCGGCTCGGGGAAGCGGTTTAACGTCAGATTGACTATACTATCTGACTTACAAGTGACTTAATTATATAATTTCATTTGTGACGTGGACGAGGCTACCTTGTCGTTTACTTGTAAATTATTATGAAACTTTGTACACCGACTTTACATAAAATGATCATAAATAATACAAGCGGATTCTTGTTGATTTATATTATTTTATTTATTAGGATCTCCTACAAGAAAATTCTCTATAAAAAACTAGACAATATCAACAAAAAATAAAAAAAACCTTGTTCCTTAATTACAGGAGACCATTCATAGTTAAGAAAATCAAAAATATAGAATAAAATACCTCAATAAAAATTTCAAATAAAAAATAATCAAAAAAAATCCACCTATAGTTGGCGCAGAAACATATTGCTAGATATTTTTAAGTCTCATGGACTGAGAAAATGTTGCCATGAACCGGATACAAATCCATAACTTACGAGTTGGTATTAAAAATGCAGATAGAAAATAAAAGTAAACAGAACTAGGAATCTAATCCTGAAGTTCCTCTTCACCAGAAGTAAGTATACATTAATGATTAGTTTATTTTATTATTTTTGAATTTATTTACTTTGGCAGTCCTATTTTAAATAATAACCTAAAGATTTTATACAATAAGTAATTAAAAAATAAAAACCAATTATCGATAGCATTATAAATAACACAAATATAGCGATAGAATTGTTATAGTGTAGGTTTCTAATCATTCTTGGCACTTGATTAGCTTAGCTTATTCACATTGCAACCATATTCAGATCATGTTGTCAACATATTTGATTGCCTAATATTTTGGTCAATAGTTGATAGTCCCTATTTGTAATTAATATCTCATTTTAGCTGGATACATTACCATTCAATGAAGCTAATTTTGCATACTGTGAATTTCTGCGGAATTCTACCTGATCCCATTTTTATCACAATTGAAACATTGAATGTCATTCATATGATCTCATGTCCATGTGTTTGGTCACATGTGGTTATGTAACTTAGTAAACCAGAGCCTGCCTTGCATGCAGGATGATCAAAAGACAGCCCAGAAACACAAAAGGCGAATGATGGAACATGGTTGAGTTTTTATTCAGTAAGAGTCTGACAATCGCTGCCGCTCAAAAAATACATAATATTAGACATTAATTATGTGTAATTTTATTGTGAAAGATAGGGATCAACATTATTTCAAGAATTATTACAAGTCTAAGATACAGTTTTACTAACAACGTCGCGCTTCAAGAATTCTCGTTAGCCCTCCCAGTCGGACAATGCTAAAAATGTCTGCTTTCCGCAGCTCCATACAAAGTTGAACTGAAATAACTCTGTTAGTGTCATTGTTGAAATGAATATTTTAAGAAATATTCCCGCCATAACTACATCGTCCCGAGATGGGAATACCTGGCAATATTGAAATATATTTTAATGAGATTTTATGACTGTTACGTCTTTGTTGATACACTTACAACGAATGCTATGAGTCGTACAATTTTTATCAAAAAAAAAATAATCAGAAGCGACTGGATATCCTTTTTCCAAGGTCTCTCAGACTATAGTTGTCATATTTTAACTACCTTTTGACCGCAACATCGTCTGCGTGGTCTTAGTACGGTTCAGATACCGGGACAACTAGCATCCTATATGCAAAACCAGGTTATAAAATATAGGTATGTGTCCTAAATTTTATTCAAATTTATTCAGTAGTTTTTGCGGGAAAGAGTAACAAACATTTTCGCATTTATAATATTAGTAGGAAGTAGGACTTTTTCACTACTTGTAACCATATATGCACTTGTAGTCATTCTTCTATAGTTTGACGTTCAGTTTTAATTTCACAACCAGAAATTTAAAATTATTTATGTAAGGGTAGGTTTCATTACTCTAGGTCATAGCTAGACCTAGAGTAATGAAATTTGGACAGGAGGTACCTTTTATGTCCTAGGCAAGTAATAAGAAAGGATTTTTGGAAATTCCGACCCTAAGTATATTAAAATAGGGTCGAAAGTTTGTATGGAGTAAGTTTTGTAATACTACATAAATAATTTAAATTTTCTGCAATACCATTAAAAATATTATTCAAAATTACGAATGCAGCACAAAAACCGCGTCTTCCGCGTAATAACGTATTCCAGAGCGTCATAGCTCAGGTGGGTAGACCGCAAACATTCCCGCTCTGCCGTACGTCTGCAACACCGAAATTGAACTTGTTTACCGAACAATCTCGCGAGTTGTACCGGATACAATGTACGGAGGTAGCGGTTAAATTAATTTTCTGAACCGTGTACCGCATTGAGTTTAAGTAGTGTTTTGTTTTAATTGGAATTTTCGAAAAGAACCTTTTTGTTTCATTTCTTTGAATTTGAATCAGTGTTCTAACCTAAAACAAATGAAGAACCATTCTATATTATAGCATTATGAAGGTTAAGGGTCATTCTTAGCGCAGAATGTATCATCAAGAGTATTTATTAGTTAAAACTAATTTTAATGCCAGTTAAACCTAGTGTGTAATTGTGTATATCAAATTTATTTTAGGACAAAAACCTAAAAGAATTCGTTGGAAAGAGTAATTTATTTATTTAATAACAAAATGTTTCAATAATACTATTAAACTTCAATATATTAGATTGATATAGATAAATTATCCCAGTGTAGGTACATAATACTGAATTCTCAAGTAATTATTAGTAAAGCCAAATTCCCGAAACTATGAACATATTTGGGTATACCAGGAACATCATCATCATCTATATTTACTTCAAATATAAATAAATATCCATATCAACTTCCTAAAATACCAACATCTGAATGACAACTTAATTATCACAAAATCCCCACATAGTTATAAAATTGCGATGATCGAACCGGTCTACTGCAAACTATTTCAATCACTCCAATAGTTATAATTTAAATGTGTATTATTAATTTCATGTTAGATCAACTGAATTTGTGGTTTTGACGTTGCTCTATTAATTCCAGTGATTTCTGACAGCTTATCAAACAATATAGAAATTGTTCGCCACATATTTTGTAATACAAACCACATAAATACTAATTGTATAATATTCTGTATACAATATTCCCATCCCTCATTAATTAAATTAATTGAATTCTGGTAATAGAATACAATAGATGTTACAGTTAAAAGTATTATTAAATTAATCTTTTACCATTCCATATAAGGTATTTTATAATAAATATAGTTTAAGAATTAATTTATTATTATTAATTGAATTCTTCCAATCTTACAGATATTAGTAATACTATGAGCTTGCTAAGCTTTTAAATTTCCTTTTACTAAAATATTCAGAGTAAATATTCAATGCATATAAATAAATATAAATAGGCACACCAGATTCAACGTTTCTTATAATTTTAGGGTTCCTTGCAAACCCTACTATTAACCCTCCACCATCCACATTTGTCCGACTTTCCGTCTGTCAGCGAGCAGTGTATCTTAGAGTTAAAATTTGAGTGTGTATTTCTTTTGCGCCTATAACAATAAATAATAAAAAGGAACTAAGTACGTGTTATTTATCTAGAATCCTACTAAGGATTGTAAAGTGTATAAAGTGCTAGCACTTGGGTTTTTAATGTTGGACGTAGACGATTAGACTATCATTTTTTTCTACATAAAAACTTAGAAACATATATTTTCCTAAGAAAGCGAGCTAGTTTTTATAAATTTTCTACTTGTTCTATTTTCAGTTCGGTAATTACAATGTTCTAAAATACATATTTGTTTAATTAACCTTTCGAATATACCCGTTGTTTGGTTAACGAACAAATAATATAGGGTATTCTTCGCAAACCGTACCGTTTGCACACTTTGTAACTCTATGTAAGCTGTATAATACCTACAGTGTGTAGACAGAAATTAATTTTACATTGGGCCGGAACCGCCAAAGGGACCGAGTGGCGCGCAAGTAATTATAAAATTCATTCACTCACCTCATTTTGCTCATTCAAAATATCTAGGGTATAATATTCTTGTATTTTGGAGTAATCGCAGCACTTTTGTTCCTTTATGCAAAGATTTGGCTGTGTTATGGTAACGGCTTATTGCTAAACATCATACTGAATTCGTTATTTTTGTTGGTGGTTGGAACTGGGTGATAATATTCAACGCCATCCACGGATGGTAACTTAAGAAAATCTTTTTTGTATAAAGATGGCTTGAACATTATATGTCATCTGCTACCAGCCGAGTTTCTTTTATTGTACTACACGTACAGTTTATTTATAAAAATCCCAATTCTTTTCACAATCCTATTCAGTAAAGCAGCCATAGAACTAACTTAAGTCACAAAAAATATCACTCCCTTATTCACACGCCTTTAACATCGATGCCTCATAAGAAATGAAAGCCGGTCGTACAACCATACGCTAAGACCGATAAATCATATCACAGACTCTTCAAACATTCACATTCAAGGCTAGGTACACATGAATGGTGTGCAAAAGTTATCTGAGGAGCATGTTGAGTACCTCAACCTTTAAAATAAATCATATGTAATACCGCATTGAGGGTGCCGGCTTGACGTTGCTCAATAAGCCGGGGTTGCCGTATCTTGTGGCTTAGATTTCATTACCGTCTGATGTGTACGTACTTACTATACGTAAGACTAAGAATTCTGGCGATAAATGTACTGTTTTAACGCTCATGTTGCGTATTTTACAAGTTGACTCAAAAACAATTCTTATTGGTGGTATAGGGAACTTTTGGCTATAGAAATTTTTAAAAGTGGATACCTTACATCAATACAAATATTTGTCATTAAACATTATTTACAATAAGCGATTGAATCCTTGACAGTTGTTACGGGTAATCAGAAGCCAGAAAGTCTGACAACCAGTCTTACCAAGGGGTACCGTGTTACCCGGTAACTGGGTTGTGGAGGCCAGATAGGCAGTCGCTCCATGTAAAACACTGGTACTCAGCTGCATCCGGTTTAGACTGGAAGACGACCCCAATATATTTGGGAAAAGGCTAGGCAGATGATGAATAAGCAATTTAATCCTATTTATAAAACCTTTACTCCCATTAGATTTGCGACCAAAAGAACCTATGGATTTTCCATACTATTAAGTATGCTTTGTTTTTCCGCTACTGAATCTAATTTCTGCAGCTTTCTGTGTAGTCTCAGTTAATATTGTTCGGTGCACTATAAAAACTATCCAAAGCTGGAAATTCCATTAGAAAAATAGCCTCGGCTTTAACCCAATAGGAGCACTCTATATGTTGGAAAAAAACTAAAACTATCAAGGTGTTTTTGCTGGATGCGATTTGTGCTAATAGCGTTGCATTTCTTGATTGCTACATCAATATAGTGGCTTATCCAGTAGCTGTTGCTCAATGAGATATTGATTTGAATAAGTTGCTGATCAGTCAGTTATGCTTATCACTGACCCTTTTTCAACTGACTTGGCCTTTTCATATAGCTCCAGAAGACGTCAATTAATCCGGATAAGATCGAAGAAGAAGAAGAAGACATCAAATAAAATAAAAACTTCATAGAACATTTACGTTAGTCATAGTCTGAGGTGACAACTTGGATTTGAGACAGCTTGGATTGACTATACTAACAATATTTATTTTGATTAAGAAAATAATTATTAAAAAGAGCTCTACATTAGATAGAAACTCGGAATATAAAGGCGATGAAACACGACGAATTGAACGTAGGTATGTGACGTAAAAGTATAGAATAAAAAAGGCAATAAAATGACCGTTTTGTTCACTTTTAATGCCTGTTATTAAACACTTTGATGTCGCAAGCGTCACTAAATTTCGCTTTTTTTGAGCTGGATATTTTGTTTATAATCATATTTATATACCTATAGATAAGCTATTCCCTAAAAAAACTCGCATATTTTCAATAATTGTCATTAACTAAAATTATTAGATTAAAATACGAATCAAGTTATCAGCATATTTGTCTCGTGAAATATTTTAATACTTAAAAATCGTTTTCATATTCATCACTGTAACAGACAAAATAATAAAACTCGTATACCTAGTTTAACATTTATGACGTCATTGACAAACGCTTGTCAGAGCATCTTAAAGTTTTAATTGCTAACTCCATCTCGAGGGAATTACCCTGATCAATATTTTAACGAGGTCTCGAAACGTAGGGAATGATCGTAAACATACGTGATTAGATTTTATATGACTTGACCAAAATTTGACTAAACCATTACAAGGTGGTATAATCATAATTAATAAGTGTATAAAATTGTGATAATACTGCGTAATGCGAATTCAATTACAGACGAAATGAGGTCTAGGAATATAGAATATGGTTTGATACTGGCACATAAACAGTAAAAAAGGTTATATGCAATTACATACCTGCTTCAAAACCAGCAGTCTTGTATTTAACTGTTAAAATCAGAGTTTAAAATTGGGGTAATGCTATGAATTGGTCTCGCGCACTGTGGGTGGAACTGACTTTGAACTTCGCAAGGATTAATATATTTAGTAAAACCGTAATTATCTTTTTTTTTCACATCATTTTATTTTTTTGTAAAGGAAAATTGCTGATCTGTAATCTAACCAAGGATTGATATTTTTATTTTTCCTGAAATATTTAAATAAATGTCTATCAATCCTAAATATTTCAGAATATTCTTTTCATTAACTTCGGAGATAAGAAGGGTATTTTTTTACGTTCTTAATTTGAATAGAATTCTACAAAACAAAAAACAAAAGAGGAAATTATTTAAGAATGTACAATTCAAGCTCTTTTTTAGGACATCGCACACATAATCTAGTAATATACTTTCATTATAAACCTTCACTGCCCCCACTTTTTAAATAAAAACACTATTATTTTTCAACTGTTTTTCAGTGAAATAATTTGAACAGTATATCTTTATCATCACTATCGGCCCGAGTTAGTCCACTACCGGACACAAGACGCTTCCATGGCACGCCATCATTCTTTATAATGTTTTTAAATTAAAGTCGATAGCATTCATATTTACAATTTTGACAAAAAATATAGAAAAGAGTAGGTTTCCAATTAATTTTGACTTTTTAAATGTGATCTCCATTATTAATTACTTTTGATTTAATGTTTAATATGGATCTAATAAATCATGTTACTACTTTCATTCGTAAGAGCATTAATTTTACGAAATTAAACTTGTGAACTAGACTATAAAATTACTTGGGTGATTCCAAAAATCCAGTTTAGATATGACTTATTTGTTTTTCATTATTATTTAATAAAAGACGCACGCAAAGCTCATCAAAGGTACCTACTTGTCATTGGTGCTAGTGTCTATTTTTTATAATTAGGTATAAGAAAAGGACGGAGAAGACTGCTCAGTAAAAGACGAAAAATTTAATTAAAGCAAAAATAAAACATTCAGAAAGGCTTAACGATTCAGTGAGTTTTTGTTTAGTATTTGCTGACAACAACGTAGTCTTCGTTTTAAATGATTGATTTCAATTTTCCATCATGGACTTCGAACGAAATTCTAATCAATGTAAACAATATCTATAACCATTCTTCAAATCTAATACGTAGGTAAACATCAAAGGTTAAACAAAATCGTTGCAACATTCCACATACCTCTTTTGAAAGCAGTAGACCCCAAACTAAAGCAACAGATTAAAGCTATACGCAGCAATAAAGCGCTAAAAGGTTAAAGGGAAAATGGAGGTAGCCAACAATAAACAAGTTGAGAATATTCTAGAAAATTCGCTCTGCATACTGCAGTCGGAATGCGCTTACCAACGGCGAATGGGTCGAAATTAGAACATACTTTGTTGTAAATTTTGCGTAACCAGCTTTGTACTAAGCACATTACAGAGCAATTTTTGTGTTCCAAACAGATTGGCTTTACGTCGAATAGAAACTAGGAGATTGCGAATATATTTTCTGTTTTAGAATTGCGCTTGATTTGTTCTATTTTCTAAGTTAACTGCAGCGAGTGTTTTAGATTGAGTACTTTTTTATTGGAGTGGACTGGATGTGAGGCGGGGAACCGAGTGTTGTGGTACTAAGTAGAGGTATAGGTCATACGTACCTAGAGATGTAGAATTCAATTTCATTTTATAAAATACAAAAATACATTTTATTTTTTGACCTTTCATCAATGGACGCGTGCGACTGTTACTAAGCCACAAGTACCTCGATAATTGAGTAATTCGACATATAATCGGCAGGAGCATTTTTTTGGCTATGCAAATAAAAATCAATGTGTAGATAGGAAATTTGTAATAATTTGTATTTATGTTTAACTCTGGGCTGGAAGAAAAACATTGATTGCATGTTTAGTGTAGTACAAAAATAAGCTTTATACCGGCTATAATGGGTATAATTATAAAACTAAAGGTAAATAGTTATTTTTGTCCTTTATTCCATGTAATTAATTAATTAAAAATATACCAAACCTATTCTCGGCATATTTTTATAAATTAGCCAATAATCACTAATTTCTATACCAAAATAACCCACAATTTATCCAAATAACTTGAATTCCTTCAAAATGCCAACAAAAACACGTCACATGATATTAGTATTCAGGTGATGAGGAGGGAGGCGCAAGACATTAACCTTTAAAAAGGGGTCAATGCGTGAAGTTCTGAACCCTAATATCTTATTCTAGACGGCGATTTGTCGAGGGACTGTTTGGAGAGACAAATACTTACTTTGAATATTGATGATCTACCTCATTACAAAGACAATTAAAGTTCGATGATAAGATTTTAATAACAAACCTTCCTTAACTTTGCTATTAATGATACAGTATAATAGATCTTCAGACACAAATTGTCGCCTCGAGCTGTTGTCATTTCTTCGTGAATCTTCTAACAAGAATTAAAGGAATAAAAATAGGTGTGTTATTTGAAAGCTATTTTTAATTCTTATATTTAAATAACGTGAAAAGAATATAATATAAAAGCCCCGTATATAAACAAAAATAAAATCAGAGTACCTACATTTTAATCCAATTATTCTACGAATACATTCTATAAAAAAACTACTCAAAGAATATCCATGAACAGTAACATCTCGTCAAAGTTTACAAAATAGTGGCCTTTCAAAAATTCAACAGGTTTCACTATTGTGAAACTTCGCTAACGAACCCTTGTTATTGTGACTGAATGGATATAATATTATAAAATAAATACTAAGACAAAAAAAAAAACATTATATAACTGCTTATTTGTATAGATATCTTTGACAATGATGCTTAAAAAAACAAAATAATCCTCAAGCAATAATGTTTCTAAAGAACGATTACAAAACAAAATTCATATAAAACGAAGAATCGATCGTCGTTCCCTTTCTTGTCGTAACAATAACACTTTAAAGGAAAATCTACTTCGTTCTAGAGTACATTTTACGGGAAACTCCAATGGCGAGTGACTTTGTCAGGTGAATAATAAATGTTCTGGAAGTCACCTGTGGGCTTTTATTTCTGTAGCAAGCTGAATATACTTTAGTGGGGAAAAGGCTCGATTAAAAATACATCTACCACAGCAACAAAATTAATTATAAAAATAAAAACATTAACAATAATTGCTGGTTTGCATTTAAAATCCATTCCATCCATTTTATTTAAACTGCGCTCAACTTTGTAACTTGTTGATAAAACTACATTGAAGGCGCACAGACATAGAAGCTAATCGTTTATTTTTGTCTAAAGCATTCTCGACGCGCTGTCGACTGGTAATGGACGTGGTAAGTTTAAAAACTAGCTACTGCACTCCTAACTTAAAGTTCCTCTTTGTGTCAAGTCTTAACACAAGCAAAATTTTTACCATCGGCAACATTTGTGACACTCGACTTACGTTGCTTTCGACAAAAATATCGGAACAGGATTTGAGTTATAACGTCAAACTATTTTATCGATTCTCAACTAAAGTACCAAACGTTGTAGGAAGTAAGTAGATCGAGTCCCGGCCAGCAATAAAACAGCACTAATTTAGTGTCGATCTTCACGTAACAATGTTACACACATGACTAAGGATACAAAAGCCAATGGTTGCTTTACGAGTATGTACTGACAATACCAATTTTAGAGCCTTGTCGAGTTGCAGTAGTTATCGGCATTGTTCGAATTTTATGATGCTACCGCTGTTGGAAATGTGAGAACGTTGTCATATATATAGTTAGGGAGTAACTCCATCGATAGCTTTTATATTGCATCTGTTTACAGAATTTATGTATCGATTCGTGCAAAATAATGAAAGTTGTTAATCATTATAAGGTCTACCAATATATAAATGTGAAAGTTTGTGAGGATTTACGAATAGATGCTTGTTACTCTTTCACGCAGTAACTCCTGAATGGATGTTACAGTTTTTCTTATAATGTACATAGTTATTCATAATACATTTGAAAACAACACTAGGCATTTTGAGAAGTATAAGTAAATAATTTTTAAACAACGTTACCATATTTCATTATTAACCGACTTCAAAAAAAGGAGGAGGTTATCAATTCGACTGTATTTTTTTTTTTTTTTTTTTTTTTATGTTTGTTACCTCATAACTTGCGACTGGGTGAACCGATTTTCATGATTCTTTTTTTATTTGAAAGCTGGTGCTTCCCGTGTGGTCCCATTTAAATTTTATCACTACCGGTTCAGCCGTTTTATAAATATATCAAAAATAACGATTTATCTCTACTTGCTGATATGCCAAATACTTAGATGATTTCGTTATTTACGCTTATTACAACCTAAAAAAGTGGTGTGTTTATTTTGTTAAGATTGCAAGACCGAGACACTGAAAAGCGAAAAAATAAAAAAGCTTTTTACAAAAAAATTAAAACCGACTTCCAAAAAAAAAACTGAAAAGTAAAAAATATTTTTTATTTAAACGCTTTACGACCAAAACAACGCTTTCGAAGTCGGTGGCGAAATATTAACAATAGTAACTTACAAGACACCGACTTCGAAAGCGTTGTTTTGGTCGTAAAGCGTTTAAATAAAAAATATTTTTTACTTTTCAGTTTTTTTTTTGGAAGTCGGTTTTAATTTTTTTGTAAAAAGCTTTTTTTCCAAACGTGTCGCTTTACTAAAATAACGAGACTCGTGTTTTGTAACAAAATCACTGCTTCTTATTTTATATCCTTATTTCATTCAATACTTTAAAAATAAGAAATCTAAAGAACTCTCCATTACATTTATTAACAAAAAAAGAATATTAAATCAACTAATAAAGGACGTATCGGTTGTAAGGAACAAAACCCGGTTTTTTAGGCAGTGGCTTATGCAAAAATCCATCATAATACAAACCTGCTAATGGTCTAAATTCACTTGACGTCGAAAACGTTTCCCCAAATGAAGAGCTGAAACTCCTCCATCGATCATCTTTAGTCGGCGGCAGAGGTGAATCATTTGTATAAGAATTTGTCGTAATTGATACCTGATCAATCTCCGCATTGTGGTACAAGGCAGCTGGATAGGGACCTTTCATTGTACTGTCAGTCTCATTAACTGATGGAGACAAAGTAGTATTGACAATATTTTCTGCGATTTCTGTTTTATTTTCTTTGGTAACATTAATATTTGTAGTCACTGTAAAGTTTTTCCATTGTTCATCCAATAAAGGTGGTAACAAAAAATAATTTGGTGGTCCGTCTGTTATAGTTAAGGTATTCACAATTTGATTATTATAAACTGCCGTTGGATAAACGCCACTAGATTCAGTAGTAGTAACTTCTGTGGCATTTTTGTCATTATTCTGCATAGTTGTAGTTGGAACAGTTGTAGTTGTATTAGGTGTTGTCATTTCCTCAGTAGTGTTGGCTGCTGTCACGTTTTGTACTATATCTTTATTATTTTGTACTGTATCATTGTTTTGGTTTTCACTCACTTCCGTTTTTCCAAGACTACCTCTGTTTAAAGCTTGCCTAAAGTTCACTTCAATATCATTGTTTTCGTCATTTACTCTAGTATCATTGAAGATAATTTTCACTGGAATAATTTTCATATATATCGCAGCTTTTTCAAAGAAATCTTCACCGCTGGTTAGTTTAGAATTGGAATTATTTTCTTTATTAACTCTAGGAACTATAAGTACGGGTGCTATTAAGAACGATGGAATTTTCAAGCCTTTAGTTGGTTTGAATCCTTGAAAATATGCAGTCAGCGCTTTATTAGAAGTTTGTTTATTACTTTCACCTTAAAACAAAGATAATATTTATTAATATGAAGGAAAACTCATTACATTTAGATTGAAATTATTTGAACTTACATGCCACAATACTACAAAGTAAAAATAAAAACAATGTAACAAAAAGAGCACGGATATGCATTTTGCGGATACTGTTACACTAATGTGTAGCGTATTTAGGAACATAACGCCGCCCTCATGTGTGATTATAATGCAACATGTACAGTATACGTAAAAATTAAGACAAATAATTATTTTTTTCAAGTAATTTTAATGCAAATTGTAGGTACTTACTTATTCAATTACCGTCTAACAAGTCTAAGATAGTATATTTTATTTCACGTAGGCTCCGATATTTTAAAAACGTTTACCTAATATAAATAAAACTTCTTTTACAGCAAGAGTTATTCCCACTATTGGCTTTCTCTCTAAGTTTGACAATCATTATAGTAAACATTTATTTTACCTTTTTACAAAAACCGCATAAAAAC
Organism: Pyrrhia umbra; assembly: GCA_963891755.1. Taxonomy (NCBI): domain Eukaryota; kingdom Metazoa; phylum Arthropoda; class Insecta; order Lepidoptera; family Noctuidae; genus Pyrrhia; species Pyrrhia umbra. The sequence goes on from OY982930.1 coordinate 6,860,844, forward strand.
GCCATCTTCATCTCAAAGTGAACGCGCTAGACATCCAATTTTCTTATTAAAATGTTTACGTTTCATCTGTTTTCATCAAATTTAATCTTATAACCCTCCTTCGCGTATACTAAGTGAAGTGAAATCGAAAATAAACATAAGCTACATCAGAATGCGGGCTCGTCAAACCACCATTCCGTTCTGCTATCGTTCTTTAACATTGTTTATCATTCGACGTGTTTACGATGGCATGTACAATTTCTCCAACGTTACGAGCATTGCTATCATAATAGTGTGAAGTGGGAAACTTTCCAACAGAAAGTTTGATGATATTACGTACTCCGCATAAGTTCTTATAATATCAGGAATATTCCGGTGGTTTATTATTATTTTACTTACCTAATAATTCGCCTTTTCTTTCAATTTGAGGGTCGGATTTCGATTTCTAAAGAATGTAATTAAAATATTTCATCAAGCATCGAATAACCTATTGTAAGCTAGGACCGTAAACTACTGTTAATATTGGATGCTCTGGTCTATTCGAAACTACATGCAAAAGTTATGTGCTGGGCTAGCTAAACAAGTCGACAACGGAGTCATAATCAACTGCATTCAATATTAAAATTTTTATATTAAATTTTTAGAAGAACTTACATTTACTTTGATGTAAGTAATTGGTATTATAATTTTGGAGTACCCCCTCCTTGAAACTCCCTAGTACTTCCTATTGTAGTAATACTGGTAATTTGTAGAGGCCATGAAATTATGAAAATAAAATTATCAAATCTACAGCTAGTTCCTCCTAAAATTATGAAATAACAGATTCGTAAAACGTAATTGCTTTGCATCAAAATGATAAAACTGATATTTTGTTTTACGTCTTACATAAAGCACGTTCATATGACATGGCCTTGTGGTTAACGCACTGAAATTTTTAGTAGGTACCGATATGACCGTCTAAGTATGTCTTGACAAACGGTGAAGGAAAACATCGTGAGGAAACCTGGAAGAACCACCAAGCATGGTGATCAGTGCTCATGCATTCTCTGTAGACGAAAAAGTATTCATTTAACAGTTAGATAGTAAATAGACCAATGATGTTGATAAATTACATATCTCTTGTGTAGTCATCTTAATTATCATTGTCAAGTTTCATATTTATTAAATAACATGAATTTTATTACTACCGCTGATGATATACGAAAAAGTTCATTGACGCAGAAATTGTCTTATGACGTCCTAACACTGACAATACCAAAAAAAACAAACAAAAGATTTTACCCCAACAAAAGCATAATCACAAACAGACATCGATGACAGGTAAAAAGCAGCTATTATTACGAGTTTTCTTCAAACGAAAGAGCCTTCTTTTATTTTGTCGAGTCTTCGCTGAAAATAAAATAACCTTTGAAAAATATTATCATCTCCTAAAGGGAAGTGGAGGTAAAGATGACAGTTTTAGAATTCATCGATTTTTTATAGGTAATGAACAATCCTTACTAATATTATAAATGCGAAAGTAACTCTGTCTGTCTGTCTGTCTGTTACGCTTTCACGCCAAAACTACTGGACCGACATAAATGAAATTTGGTACAGAGATAGAATAGACCCTGAGGAACAACATAGGCTACTTTTTACCCGGGTGCGCTAAGTAGTTCCCTCGGGATGCAGGTGAAACCGCGGGAAACAGCTAGTAATACAATAAACGAACGATCATTTCTTAGACAAATTTCACACAGCTTTAATGTTATTATTAATAAGCCTGGTCTTAAACGGAGAATTTACATTATCTTATTTAGATCTATATAAATGCGAGAGATTCTTATTGCTTACCCAGAATACTTATTAAAAATGAACGCAATTTTTTCTCCATCAATTTACCCATAATATTTTCTTTCATATTTTATATACTCGGATCAGTGTCTAGCCATTTAATACCTCGTCCAATCATTTTCTTTTTCTTTCCTTAAATCTGAACTTTCATAAAGTTCATTGTTTAATTAACATGTAATCTTGTAAATAAGGAAATCTTCATCTCATTGTGACAGTCGAAAAAATATAGTTTTAAAACGTTACGTTCTAATGATGATTTTAAAATTATTGATTTTTCTGATTATTTTTCTAAAGTTCATTTCAATATGAAATGAACTTTAGAACTATTACCCCAAAAATTAAAATCGCTTTCTTACCACTGGTAGTTTGGACTATGAAGCTGTCACTGTCTGCTTACGTTTTTAAGGCAAAGCGGTTCAACTGAAAAACGACTCAACTGATCGAGATGAAATTTGGCATGGAGATAAATTGATAATAACGGAAGGAAATAGGATAGCTTTTGTCTGGGTGCATTAAATAGGTAGGGTGTGAATCCGTTTGTTTAAAGTTGTGTTTAGTAAAAAATATAGCAGAGAACGTCATGAAAAATCTTACACATTAGTTTGCGATGACAGTGCTAGCTTATTTATTTCAACAACACTACGCGCCTATAATTGTTTTACAAATGGAAATAAATGGGCATTATTCCGCATAGCCAGCTCACACAACCCAACGCATAGCACAAAACGAAGACACAACACATGGATGTAGTCAAGCTATTTTTATACTTACACTAGCTAGTTAGATAGCTAGTTTTTATACCTCTACACTCATGTACTGCACTTAAATTGCGTTTATAATACGACTTTTGGCTGCAGAATTCTCTTTACTTGCAACAAATATTTCAGCTGGGTGTTTTCTGCTTAACTACAGTCGAATTAAACAGACTTGATATCCGAAATAGAATGACAGAATACAATTTACGAGTAATATGCGCTTATATTACGCGTAGGGTTCCGTGATGTATGTCGACAGAACGTCGCTTGAGGCTCACGTCATCTGCCGTTCCTGTGACGTCAGCGTTACGTCACATCGCTAGATTATTAAGCTTTATTTGTAATATCGTATATCGTTTGACGCTTTCCTTTATTGTTGCTTGCCTCCAAAGGTATGAGACAATTTAAGGATGTTTTTTGTTTTTTGCGTCAGTTTAAATTAAAGGTAAACAAAAGTGACATTTTGTTCTTTCAATTTGCTGTATTTTTTACGTATTCTCTTCAGTGTTTTCTGTTAGTTGATGTAGAATATCTCTTAAAGAATTTCTAACTTAATATCTTTTCGTATCCGCTTTTATTATATTTTTTTCTGCTGGCTAGATGTACTAACCATAATTATGTTTATAGTATGTATTATGTAGGTACACATATTCATATTTCGAGCATCACCTTTCGTCAGATAAAAATGCAAAGCGCAATCATCCTAGATTGACTAATTGATAGATATGATTTGAAACTAAAATCCATCTAGATATGAATTTAGCAACTAACAACATGTTAAGAAAACTCTTGTTTCATGGCTTGACCTGTTTACTATAAAATGTATGGCGATACGAAAGAAGAAAAGTCTTCTTAATCTAAAATATACCTAGCAACTCGGCCATATAAATACGAAACATGACACACTGTTTCCTATTTTAGATTCAGCTGTCCAATTCGAGCCAAATATTCAAACTTGATGTGTCGCCTCAACTATCACCAAGATGAGAACTACTCTGTTTTGGGAACAAAGGTAATAACTGCTTCTACTAATGTTTCTCGAAATATTCTCATATTTATCGTCACCCGAACTAAATCTATGGTATTTATTACTTGCTCGTTTATAAGCTTGACTGATGGAAATCGTCACGTACAGAAAAAGTGTGGCCCTCCCATATCTATTTCTATTCTTTTTTCTTCTTCTATTTCATATAAGTGTATGTGTGTGCGTGTGTATGTGTATGTTTATGTGTGTATACGAGCATCGAGGTTCGAACGGACTGGTATTGTGGGTGACCGTTGTATAATATAAAGAATTTCGATTCCGTCGCTGGTCCCCCTACGGCAAACGTTTGTTAATTTTTATATAAAAAACAGTCAATTTGAGAACCTCCTTATTTTTGGAAGTCTGTAAAAATTGCAATTTAAGCAGACGTTCTACCTAGGGGTCTTATTATAGAATGTTAAAGCGCTTGAAGTTCCAATGGGAAAAGGGACGGTATTATTCATCCAAAAAAAAATATAATTTTAAAAGTCTATTCTACTTATTGTATAATCACCAACAGCAAAAACCTTTAAATCTATTTAAATCAATTTCTTTATAATTTATTATAATAAACGATAAACCAATGTTAGACAAGTATAAAATGATCTATCTTGAAGATAACCTATCCTACATTATCAGTGTGAATACATACCACAAATCAAGGGAACAAAATCAACTACTCCAAAAGGATTACATTACTCCCTCCACTTGAAGGCCTATAAGAAAACAACATAATACCTTAATGATATAATAGTATTCAAATCTCAAGTAATTATTTTACAATACCCCTCAACGATGAACTTAGGAGCAGGCATAGGGGCATTAAGACGCTCACGACGAGTATATTAATAATATTACTATCGCGTTGCCAATCACGGTAGGGTGCCGATATTCTCGGGAACACGCTAAATTTCAAGTTACTGAGTTAGACGGAGTTCTATAGTTGTTGTATTGTATATAACGATACATATTATACTGTTGTAGTGGAATGAAGCAGGTTTAGTAAATTATATTTGAGTTTCCCACGTCTACTTGAGAAATAACTGGGTTATTGAAGCTTCTTGAACTATAAATTTATTGAGATATTCAATGTTCAACTAGTACATAATTTGATAAGTTTTATTTGACTAGAGCAAAGTCAAAAGTGGAAATATTTTTTGCTAACTATGTTGTTATATAAATAGTACCTAGTAGAAGCGCTGAAAACGGATAAAAAGTAACCTCTTGAGACTGTATTTTTTATTGTATTATTAAAAAACCCATATATAAAAAAATATATTTTGCATGACACTACATTCATGATAGGTAATTGAAATGAATATCACGCATATTTAAGAAAACGTTATTTTCCATGAAAAACATTTTCACGATAGTTATCTTTTATACTATTTGAGAGCTAGGTAAGAATTATTGATACACGAATTCTATTCAACTGACAATTCTATTGTGTTGAGTAACTTTTGATATTTTTTTGAATTCCATGTATTTTTAGGTTTCTAAAGAACCTATTTCAAAGACTTTATTTGTAAACCATTATTATTTACAAGCTATTACCCCGTTTTTACTATTCAATACTTCATTATATCCACCTAGATAAAAAACAGCTCTATTATGTTCTTTTGACTATTACATTTTATAGATATACTATTTTTAAACTGCTGCGATTCGTCCGTAGTTGTGTGATCATCGATTTCATACCGTCACTCCTCCACGTCTGGAAAGCACCTTGAATGATCCCGATTATAATCTGTAAATTTCGACAGTCGTTACGTAACTTCGTAGTTGGTACACGAAAGTATGAAATTTAAGTTTACCAAGGGACATCGTTTTAGTCAGCCTTATATAAAAAAATATATTTTGCATGACACTACATTCATGATAGGTAATTGAAATGAATATCACGCATATTTAAGAAAACGTTATTTTCCATGAAAAACATTTTCACACTAGTTATATTTTATACTATTTGAGAGCTAGGTAAGAATTATTGATACACGAATTCTATTCAACTGACAATTCTATTGTGTTGAGTAACTTTTGATATTTTTTTGAATTCCATGTATTTTTAGGTTTCTAAAGAACCTATTTCAAAGACTTTATTTGTTAAACCATTATTATTTACAAGCTATTACCCCGTTTTCACTATTCAATACTTCATTATATCCACCTAGATAAAAAACAGCTCTATTATGTTCTTTTGACTATTACATTTTATAGATATACTATTTTTAAACTGCTGCGATTCGTCCGTAGTTGTGTGATCATCGATTCCATACCTTCACTCCTCCACGTCTGGAAAGCACCTTGAATGATCCCGATTATAATCTGTAAATTTCGACAGTCGTTACGTAACTTCGTAGTGGGTACGCGAAAGTGTGACATTTAAGTTTACCAAGGGACATCGTTTTAGTCAGCCAGACACTATATTGTTGAGGTTAGATTAGACTGAAGGCCGACTCCAATGTAGTAGGGACCAGGCTAAGGTAAAAAGTGAAGACTAATTATTAGGACTAACACTCCCTGAGTCACTGGATTCATCTTCACTGATTGAGATTACTCAGCAAGTTGATATAACTCTATAACTGATTATCTCATAAAGGAAACAGGCGTGATGTTATCTTGTATGTTGACGTTCGATGTCATATTAGTGTAAAGAAAGAAAAAGAGATCTAGAACATTATTAAAAACAGAAAGATAGTGCAGTTTTCTATTCCTTATTTCTTCACTTCATTCAATAATATGCTAAACCAAAAAGTTTCTTTCAAATTGTATTTTAGTTCCTTACAAATGATTATGGTGTAATCCCAGTATCGGATGGTTCTAAACTATGTTTATTGTATTATTATATTACGGCTAGTACCGGGTATCTACGGTCGTCCGTTGGGAGCATTTCGATACCGATATACGCAGTTACAGTCCGTTCCATAACTTGCGGTCCCTCGGCAACGTTTGGCGGTCCATTACAATTATGTTGCTACGATTACTTATTGGCCCAATTTTGGTGGAGGTTTCTGTTCCCTTTCTTTCGCTTTTTGTATGAAACATTTTTGATGGATTTCCATTTTAGAAATCATTGTTATTCATCAATATGATTGTTCTATATATTTTGGTTGAGTTGTAACTATAAGTTTACTACTTTCATGATAGTGCATTTATTTAAGTTTAGTACAATGTAGTCATGGTAAAAAATATATGAAATCATTAGTAGGATTAGATAAAACAAATTGGATAGTAAATACTTTTCTGTATCATGTATTGATGTATGGATGTTTGTTACTCTTTCACGCAACATCTACTTTTTATCTGGGTGCGCGAACTAGTTCCCTCGAGATGAGGGTGAAACAGCTGGAAACAGCTAGTACTTATAATATAAAAATGCAGCAATTTCTTTATCAAGGGCGATTAATGTTTTTTAAAACACAACAATGTTTGTTTTAATATTCTGTAAGTATGTATTTTATTATTCTACGAAAATTGCGTCAGCTCACGCAAAAAGACGCCATGTTTGAATTTGAGCGTGTTTGTCTTCAATTCCGGAACGGTAAAATTTTTATTTCTAAATTGTGTCGATCGAGTTTAGTTTGGCTCAACGTCGGAGCGTGAAAACGGAGAATCCCAATCTCTCTTTCACATTACTCCACCTTTTGTACACTGCGAATTTACATAAAGAGCCTCACTCGGTCCTTGGGGTACCTTTCCGGGTTTTCCATTTTGTGCTTGAATGCGACGTAGCGGCCGGGTCCTAACTATAGCTTGAATCTGGCAAAGCGGCCGCCTCGTTTTATTTCGATCGAACCACAAAAAGGGTTAGGTTTTTTGACGGCTGACTGTACATTTTTCGGTAATTGGAAACTATTCTGTTTATGAAGGTACTTTTAAGACCTCGATAATGTAACTTTAAGGATATTTGAACCCTCAACGTACCTACTTACCCATGTATGTATATTGAATACATTTTATCTGTTGTTTATATTTTTAGGGTTTTCTAAACATTTTGATCTGCAACTGCAACGTTATTTATAAAATAATTTGCATTATTATTTTTACCTATACATTACCTACTATTTTATATTGAAAAGTGTTTAGTTAATTTTCTTGCTTACAACAATATAATGGAATGAGATCCTTTTAGAACTATCGAAAAAATATGACCAGGGAACGGCTAACGCAATCACCGTTTGCCACCACACTATCGCTCAACTGAGATATAAAGAAAAAAGTGACGAAAAGTTCAAGAACACGTTCTATTACCCAGCTGAACTATTCTCACCTCCTCGCCTCGCCCGTTCGTCTCATAAAGTAAGAAAATCGTCCGCCGCGGACGATCAGTGAAAGTAATCTTCGCAAACATTCTACCTCCGGGCGGAAAACAATTTTCACTGATGTATTTTTTTGAGAGGCTCGTGTGCCAGCATTATTCTCGAGTAATATAGGATTGGAGTTTTTTTTCTCTGCTGTCCGTAATTCAAAGGAGGTTTTACCGAGATTTTTTACAACGCTAAAAATAATACGGACCTTGTACACGCCGTTCATTGCCGACCGCAGATTCAACGTTGCGATTCCTCATGAGATAAGCTTGTTACCACATTTCTCTTTCTACCACTATTTAGTTAATCCCAATTTCAAACTAAAAATTTTCGAGCATTTGCAGTTATGTGATTTCTCAGCTTTAACTTTGTAAATAGGACTGGCAATATTTAACTAGAAGATTAAGAGCTTACAAATAAGATTTTAGGTGAAGCTTGATGTATTGTATGAATTGTATAACTGCATTAGCTGTCAAATGTTTTGCCAAAGCTCTCGTCTTTTTGTTTTAACAATAAGTTTTTTTTATAACCTTTCTCGTAATATAATGATAATATTTTTCACAATTTCACTTCATAAATAAATAGAATAAATTGTCCCTACGGGAGCGCGGTGAGGTACTTATTTATAGGATAGGAGCACAGGTGGGTTTTGGGTCTTAGCAAACGTGTTTTACGCTGCCCCCGGGCGCCCTGCCGTGACGCATTGGCGGCCCGAGACCATTAGATACACCAGCATACATAACTTCCCACAGTAATTATAGCTGGTGTGAAACATAAGTTGAAAGTTGTCCAGACCGTTGTGGTTTAGGCCTCTAATTTTGGGGACATATGTTTGGCTAGGTTACTTTATGTTAAAAGAAGTGCCTAATAAAGTCCTCAATCTTAAAATCAATTAAAATATAAACGTGGATTTATTAATTAATAATGTTTATAAATATTCTTTTATATACCTTATACTCGTATGATGAAAATCAAGATGCTGTTTCCGTAATTCTTACAATAAGGTCCCTTCAAATAATTTTTAATTATAAGATTCAATTAATTTAAGAAACCAAATGCATTATCATAAACATATATTATAACTGAACCAGAATCAATCAAAAAACTTTTCTTTTTTCGAAGAAAGTAGCGCTACAAGAAAATGATTTCAATTTCCGATGTTTCATTCACTAAAAACCGATGCAATATTTTTGAGTCAACACCTGAACGCTGAGCAAACACAAACTAAAAGCAAAACGAACAACAATGGCCGACATCGCTGGCTTCATTTTTACCGTGAAAGAAAAAATATGATGAGCAAACTGAAGTGCGGATGTCCAGCAAAGTTTTTCGAATAGAATCCAGACATAAATACTTACTTTATGACTTTTAATGGCTATCTATAATGATAATAAAAACATGCGTAAGTTAGTATGTTTAGGGCAATCTTTGAAAATACTGATTCGATTCTTAAAACTTTTAGCATGGAAGCCAATTAAAATTTATAAATAGTGTATTTTCAAAAGTTGGAATGGAAAATTGCAATTGACTATTTAGTTCCTATCATGTAACACTTAAAAAGCAATCTAAATTATTTAAATTTTTGATAGATCCATAGATTTGCCAAGACAAAAAAGAGGAAAAAGAAAAATTATTTACACTCAAATAAAACTCTACTGGACAATTATTGACAAGTCGGTAAAGTCAATTCGTCGATTCACTCAGTCTTACTTATTTTAAACTCAGACAGTATTTTACCCAAACTGTATATAAAATCGAATTGATTCCTTTAAAGATGGATCTACTAAGTTAATCAAGTTAAAAACGTGGAAAAATCCACGTCATTTTATGTCGAGAATTCTTTGTACCTCAACTGAAGAAGGTCGGGTAAGGTAAATATTTACTTTATAATCGTATACGGCGTGTTCCATTTGATATAAATGATTGAATTTACCTGAGTAACGATTTCTCATTCCGTTCCGTTTACAATTTGTTATTCCTAAAATATGAAAACGTTTGTATTGCTTAATATCGCGGCGTATTATAAAATTATAACAATAATAAATTGTGGTCTAATTAAAGCAATTAAAATTAAAAGAGGGATAATAATATTATTCTTTGAATTCTAATTGCGTCCTGTAATAATTCGTATTAAAGAATTTACTCTAGAACTAGTGGATCCGACAGACGTTACCCTATTACGATTGCAACAGACCATTTTTTATCTAAACCATTCAGTATTTACGAGACTAACGTACGGGAATTGATTAATATTGATCAATTACTGTTCCGGACATCACATCGAGCGGCGCACGAGGACCGCTCGTGATCGCCGTAACGACCGTCGTCACCTTCCCCCACCTGACACTAGGCTGTCGACCATTATGTGTCCGGCACTCGCTCCACGGACAGGCTCGCTAGCCGACGCTTGACCGCTCGCACGCTACGCGGCTTCTTCTTGTACCAGCATATATATAGAAAATACAGTTATTACTTTGAGCTTCGAGTTTTATTAGTACAGCCGAGACCACCAGATCACAACTGGAGCTTGGCACTCAAACAGTGGTCCTTCGAGCCTTCGAACAAAGAAGTTGCCGTCTTGAAAGCTGCACACAACCGCCCGTGGACTTTGGACCGATCGCCGACCTCTGCCGTAGCGGACCTTACGCCGTAGAGGACTTTTGGAGGATGTGTCTACCCGGACGGAGGGACGTTATACTGAGTGAGTCCGTTCCGATATCCTTTATTTCCCGTTATTATTTCATATCTTCTTTCCAGTAATTTAAAGTGCTTCTATACCGATCAGACATTCATTGATCTCTTCATTTAGCTTTATTTTACATTCATAATTAAACTGATGTAGTTTGCTTATTCATTCATAGTCATATTTGCATAAAAAACCTTATCTTAATTACTTGTTAGAATTCCTTTGTTCGCTTGTCGCATCTGTTACTCGGTGTTAACGCGTAAACAAGCTCATTAGTGACTTTTTTTGCTTGGTGAACCGGTTTGCACACCTGACCGTTGACTTCAAATCAGCTGATTCACCGTTAGCTTTGCCGCGTATTTAAATAGTTTATAACTCTTTTTTGCTTATTTCCTTTGTTTGCGTTGCCGATATTTTTTAACGCTTAAATACCTTTCATTATGGCTGATGCAAAAGGAGCTAGTTAAGAGGCGTGGCAGCTTCAAAGCAAAGCTTACACATTTTAGTAATTTCTTAAGATTGCTTCCTAGTATGGACTTAGACAGTTTTCAGGAGGCTGAATTACAAGGTCGTCTTAATTTAATGGAAAGTTTATATAAGGAATTCGACGTGTTACAGACAGAGTTGGAGCTTTTGTCCGAGAACACGGACGACATGTATGCCGAGCGGGAACAGTTCGAGTCGCAGTATCACGCGTTGGTGGCTCGCGCGAGGGTGACCCTTGCCCCCACGCGTGCCTCTTCGCCCGCGCTAGTGTCTGCTTCTTCAGTCGACGATATCCACCGGCACGGCTCTGGCTGCAAGCACGACTTCGTTCGGCTGCCTAAGATAGACTTGCCTCACTTCAACGGGGACTGTCAGCACTGGCTTGAATTTCGAGATACGTATCTTTCCCTTATTCATCATATTATTATCTTCGTGCGGCTTTAACTGACAGTGCGTCTTTGGTTATCAAAAGTATTGACTTCAAAGCAGATAATTACGCCATCGCCTGGCAGTTATTGACTGACCGATATGACAATGAAAGATTACTAGTCAATAATCACTTGCAGGCACTATTTAATTTTGAAAACATTCATAAAGAATCATGTAGCTCAATACGTAACATGATTGATGTCACCAACAAAAATTTAAGGGCTCTTGACACACTAGGTCAGCCTACTAATCATTGGGATACCTTAATTATCTACATGATGTCCAAGAAATTAGATAGTGTTACAAATCGCGAATGGGAAGAATATAAAAATAATTAAGTCAATTATCCAAATTTAAAAGATTACATTAAATTTTTATCTAACAGAGCAGATTTACTAGAATCCTTGCAGGATAACAAAAACACAACATTAACTAACACAACACATAATAAAAATACTTATGATAATAAAACTAAAAACTATTTTACAATAACTAAACCTAATCCTATTTACAATTCAAATAATATTAAATATCCTATGTGCACTCAGAATCACTTTTTATTCAGTTGACAATCTTTCAGAAACCTTGACACTGAAGCACGCATCAAAAAAGCTTCAGAATGTAATGTTTGTATGAATTGCCTTCGACCTGGTCATACAGCGAAGCGTTGCAATTTATCACATTGCAAAAATTGCAAATTTAAACATAACACCCTCTTACATAGGGAACCTTCTACAGAAAATCTGACAGGGGGCAACGTAGTACTGTCAACCAACGTCATTACTCTCTGTTCAGACAATAATCAGAACATTTTACTTTCCACAGCTTCGGCAAAGGTGGCAGATGTCAATGGGCGGCTTAATACTGTCAGACTTTTGTTGGATAATGGCAGTACCTCCAAGTTTGTCACCAACGAGCTGTGTCAGAAGCTTGGCCTGGTAAAACATAGCACTAGCTCCACCGTCTCAGGTATCAATGGACAAATGTCTAGTACCTCAGAAAGCTGTAGTCTTATTTTACAGTCTTGTTATGGTGGTTATCAGGCGAAGGTAGGCTGTTTTGTCTTACCCAAGATTACACAGTTGTTGCCTGGCTCTTTTGTGGACAAAAAACATATTTCCATTCCGCCAGGCACTCAGTTAGCAGACCCTTTCTTCAATGTACCTGCGACTATTGATATTCTCGTAGGTGCTCAGGTATTCTGGGACGTCTTAGGTTCCAAAAGTATTAATTTAGGTAAAAATCAACCTAGATTACAGTCTTCAAAATTCGGTTGGCTTATTTCTGGCTGCGTTCATTCATATCGCCATCGTACACAACCTTCTTTTTGTCACCTTCCTTCACTTAAGGAGTCTTATCCACTGACTCGTTTCCGGGATACGGATACTGCATCGTCCGCTAACCGTTTCTCTTCAGATTAAAATCAATGTTACAGCAGTGTATGTATAATCTTAATTCATTAAATTATGTAATCGCTTCCAGCTCTTAACTCCATTTACATTCCTCGTTGGATATCTTGTAGCACCAAGGTTCATCGAGTTACATGCTTTCACAGTCGCTTCTGAACTCCCCGCTGATCTCGCATCTCGGGGGGTGAAGGCTGATTGCATCAGCTCGTCCACTATTTGGTGGTCAGGTCCTGATTTCCTTAATCAGTTCAGAATAGAATTTCCATCTTCACCCAATACACACAATCATTCTTTACCAGAGTTATCCTTACATACAGCTGTTGATACACACAAGTTTAATTTACATAATAATAATTTAATTTCAATTTTAATACACAATAAATCATCATACACTAAATTAATCAGAATCGTAGCTTATATACAGATTTATACATAATTGTAAAAACAAAATAAGAATAACAAAAGGTTATCATTACATTTAACTTTATCTGAATTACAATCATCAAAGAATCTTATATTACAGATTTCTCAGCAGGAAATGTGAGGAATATGCATGCCTAACAAATAATCATATATAATCAAATAATCAATGACATCAGAATCAACTACTGGCCTCTAGCAGGCAGAAACTTAGCCAAGCAGATAGTGCGTAACTGTGTTCGATGTACTCGCTTCAGAGCTCAGCCCGTTCAAGTCGTCATGGGTAACCTACCCAGCGATAGAACGTCTCTCGAGTATCTTTTTCTGAATACAGGGATTTATTACGTAGGGCCAGTGCTGATAGCCGATCGTAGATGTAGAGGATGTAAGCTTATAAATTCTTATATTTGTGTTTTTGTGTGCTTTGCAGTCGGAGCCGTTCATCTGGAGTTGGTATCCGACCTCACCAAAGAAGCCTTCCTTGCGGCTTTCAGCTGATTTATTTGTCGCCGTTGCATTCCACAGCGCCTGTGCTCGGACAACGGCACAACTTTTGTGGGAGCTTTCAATGAACTTCCGCGCCTCTTAAAAAGCTCTTTGAGTGACTTAGCATCTGAACTAGCAAGCAATGGAATAGAATTTAAAATTATTCATACCCCCCACTTCGGTGGTCTTTGGGAGGCAGCAGTAAAGTCTACAAAATAATTATTACGCAGAATCATGAGCTTAACTCTCAAACTTATGAAGAGCTTTCAACTTGTTTGATCCGGATAGAGGCCATTTTAAATTCCAGACCCTTGACACCTCTATCCACTGATCCATCTGATTTCTCCTACCTTACTCCTTCTCATTTTCTTATCGGACGACCACTCATGACAGTTCCTCGTCCGCAGATTACTGACGTCAATATCGACCGGCTCCATCGCTTCGATCGCATCGAGAAGCTCCGACAACACTTCTGGCTTCGCTTCTCTAATGAGTATGTCTCTCCAACAGCAGAAAACCAAGTGGCAGACGGCTGGACATGTCCTGAAGATAGGTACCATGGTCTTAGTGGGAGACGCAATTCTTCCTCCTCTTCTGTGGCTGTTGGGCAGAATCATCGCCGTACGACGCGGATCTGATGGGCATTGCCGAGTCGCTGATATCCTGACGAAGAAGGGCACCACCACACGTGCTTATAATAACATTTGCCCTCTTCCCATCTCTACATCATCATCATCTTCATCTTGAAGCGTGCGCTTCAACCCGGGGAATATGTTCCGGACATCACATCGAGCGGCGCACGAGGACCGCTCGTGATCGCCGTAACGACCGTCGTCACCTTCCCCCACCTGACACTAGGCTGTCGACCATTATGTGTCCGGCACTCGCTCCACGGACAGGCTCGCTAGCCGACGCTTGACCGCTCGCACGCTACGCGGCTTCTTCTTGTACCAGCATATATATAGAAAATACAGTTATTACTTTGAGCTTCGAGTTTTATTAGTACAGCCGAGACCACCAGATCACAACTGGAGCTTGGCACTCAAACAATTACTTATATTGATTAGTCTAAAAAAACAATATTGAAAAAAAAAAACAATTTCTCATCCATCATATCTAACAACATTCTGATTAAACTTCCAATACGTACGAACGTTAAATTTAATAAAAAAATAACATTTCACTTAAAAAGAGTCCAAATTTTATTTTGATTCAGCTTTTCACTTTATTAATTTTAGTTGAACAACAGCATTCTTTAGTAGGTCATCGTTGGGGTGAGCTCGAAATGAATCCGGATCATTGATTTCCCAGGCGCCTGGTAAAACCAAACGTGCCTTTATTTAAATACAGAAGTCAGCCTTTGTCACAGTATTGTAGGCGTTCAAATAAAATGGCTGAATTGCACCCAATATTTGTCATACGGTTATTGCCTCAGATCTATTGAATGTTACGGCTATTTTTAAAATGGAGTAAGTTTAGCTTAATCATTAGTTTTTCATTTAGTGGTCTAGTATTAAAGGCACCTGCATCTTATGTTCAAGTGTACAGGAAACCTGGCAAGTACCAATATGACTTTTCGAAAGTCATTATGCACTTTCTAATGACATCTTAGACACTAACGATGAAGGAAAATATCGTGAGAGAACATGGACTTAAAAGTCTGAAATTGAATCAATGCTCGTGCCTTCTCTGTATGAGAAGAGTCCGATGATGATTACTTCAGCATTAACCTTGACCTTGAGCAAGAGAATGGGTTACCTCCTAAATGACAAACTTTATATTTAGATACTCTGTAATTATAACAAAGAGATTAAGTTTGTAATCGTAATCTTTAAAACCATTGGACCGATTCTAGAAATTTCCTTATTCTTGCGTGCTGTAAGGTAATTTATATGTACCTACTTGTACATAAAAATAGTCAGTTTGATGTACCTACAGTTTTGACTTGTGTATGTCCAGTGTTCAGCGGTTGAAATGCTATCCTACCTACTCAAATATATTACACGCGTTCCACATGCACACAAAGAAAATAATAAGCCCAAAAATATTGTTGTCAAGTTGGGTTCTCGCATACTACGAGATAATATACTTAGTGCATTCCGTCTCGCGAAAGGTGTGAGTACAGATCAACTTGGAATTTCTGGTACATCGAGCCCTATATACATGCATGAACATCTAACCCTAAAAAGGAAGCAATTATTTCGAGACTGCAAAGAGGCAGCCAAGAGAAACAATTTCAAATACGTATGGGTTAAGAACGCGACCATTCTTGTCAGACACACTGACGGTTCATCTGCCTTGGCAATACACTCGACGCGCGATCTCCAGAAAATCAAAGCCTCCTCCTTTCCAAATGCAGATAAATAACAAAGGTGAATTTTCAGTAGTTATCTTGTTTAATTTAAATTCTAATATTAAGATGCATGATAATCTCATTAGCGGTCCTTATTTACAAGCATATTACCATTTTTCCATTGTTAAAATTAATAATATATTTCATTATTTGTTACAAATATTTTTGTTGTATCGGTCAGTAATAACTATTATTTTGTCTCATTACTTTTTATTGTCTTACTATAAGTGCGGTCTGGACGTGATATATAACTTGTTCGTATTGTTTTTAACCACTTTTACTTTGTTAGCGCCTACTAATTTGTTGATGTGCTCTCATAATGTCTGATAAGTTAGGAGTTTATTATCAAAACTGTAGGGGCTTACGTACTAAACTAAATACTTTATACATGAATATTTTAACTAATTGTTATGACATTATTATCTTAACTGAGACTTGGTTAACACCTAATATACTGGACCAGGAATTTATAGACGAGCGGTACGTAG
Organism: Pyrrhia umbra; assembly: GCA_963891755.1. NCBI lineage: Eukaryota > Metazoa > Arthropoda > Insecta > Lepidoptera > Noctuidae > Pyrrhia > Pyrrhia umbra. The sequence goes on from OY982930.1 coordinate 6,877,499, forward strand.
TTTTCAGATGCGATCGCGATCGTATTGCCTCAAAGAAGAAAGATGGAGGTGGGGTTCTCATAGCCACGTTGAAAAACCTAAAGGCCATAGATGTGACAATTAATTCACGAGCAGAACATATCATTGTCCAGCTACCTGGTGACGGATGTTGCAAATATTATATAAGTGTTGCTTATTTTCCACCTAACACCCCTGATGACATTTATTTGGCACATTTTGAATTGTTACTAAAGTTTTTTGAGTCAACGGTATCAGCAATATTATTTTTGTTTGGAGATTACAACTTACCGCAAATAAAATGGCTGCCTGTTGCGAACAATACAATTGGTGCATTGTGCAGCAACGGCAGTGCAACGATGTGTAAGCACATGGATAATTTTATGTCAGTTATTAATAGTTACCAATATAATAACATAAAAAATAGTATGGGCCGAATTTTGGACTTAATAATTAGTTCTACGTGTTGTAATGTATACTCGCCTTCTCCGTTGGTACCACTTGATAAACTTCATCCCCCGTTAGCCACAACTATTACTTATAAATCTGACCTCCAAATGTCACCACGAACAAAAATTCTAAAATATAATTTTCACAAAGCCAACTACAAGGATATTAATAAAGATTTAGCCAAAATAGACTGGAATACCTTGCTCAGTAGCGTATGTGCTGAGACTTCTGTAGATATTTTTTATGACCAAATCATGTATACAATAAAAAATCATGTCCCAAGAACTTCATCACGGTCTACGAAATTCCCCGTCTGGTTTTCGAAATCACTCATAAAAATATTCAAAAATAAAAATAAGGCATGGATTAAGTGGAAGGTATATGGAAACTTATCTGACTATGAGCATTTCTCCTTCCTGAGACGTAGATTTCAATTTGAGTGTCAAAAGCACTACAAGGCGTATATTGATTCCGTCGAAGATAATATAACTAAAAATGTTAAGTTTTTGTGGAGCTACATTTCAAATCGAAAAACAAATGTAGGCATACCTTCCACGGTCTTTTTTAAAAACCATAGTACTAGTAACCCTACAGAAATATGTAATATATTTTCCCATTTTTTTCAATCTGTCTATGAACGCTCAACTTTTGAAATTGACACTTGGCTTCCCCCTGAGACATACTCAGACGGTTGTAACGTCATCAACAACATTCATATTGCTACTGAGAAAGTTTTAAAAGCGTTGAAATCATTGGATGGGACTAAGGGTCCTGGACCAGATGGTGTACCAGCTCACTACCTCAAAAACACCTCAGAGACAATATGTGTGCCGTTATGCCTAATTTATAACAAATGTTTGGCAGAAGGTACTTTCCCAGAAATTTGGAAAAGGGCAAATCTCACCCCAGTGCATAAAGCAGGTCCCAAAAACGATGTAGAGAACTACAGACCTATTTCTATTCTGTCTGCCTTTTCGAAGCTTTTCGAGAGACTTGTACACGATGAGATTAGTCCTGTTTTGTACAACTTGATTATAAAACAACAACATGGATTTGTAAAAAACCGATCAACTACTACGAATTTAATACTTTTTACAGATTACTTATTCAACAATATGGACAAACGTATACAAGTAGATGCCGTGTACACAGATTTTCGGAAAGCTTTTGACAAGGTGGACCATCAGTTGCTTCTTACAAAGATAGCGTATAATGGTATACGAGGTGACTTGCTCCGGTGGTTCTCATCATACGTTACAAATAGGACCCAAAAAGTAGTAATACGTGGCTATGAGTCCTCTTCGATTAGTGTTACTTCTGGAGTACCCCAGGGCTCAATTCTCGGACCTCTTCTATTTATTTTATTTATAAATGACATAAATTTATGTTTTAAACATTCCCAATTTTTATTATTTGCTGATGACCTAAAAATATTTAGAAAAATTGAACATGTTAATGATTGCCATTTAATTCAGGAAGATCTAGAAAGGTTCGCTTCCTACTGTAATAATAATAAACTCCAGCTAAACATATCAAAATGCCTAACTATAACATTCTCCAAGAAATCTAATAATCTAACACATATTTACTGTATAAACAACACTCCTTTACAGAAAGAATCCTTAGTTCGAGACCTTGGGGTGCTGCTAGATGTTAAATTGCATTTGGACCAGCATATTGACAAAATTATTAGTAGTGCTTTTCGTATGTATGGATTTGTAATAAGGGCTACAACTGAATTTAGACGCACACAGACATTCATACACTTATATAAATCCCTGATAAGATCGCAGCTGGAGTATGCTGTTACAGTTTGGAATCCATATTATAAAAAATATATCAAGGACTTAGAGAGGGTACAACACAAATTTTTAAAATCAATGCATTACAGATGTTATAGTAGAATTTTAAGTTACGATGAGTTATTAAATTACTATAAGTTGCTTAGACTGGAGTCCAGGCGCACTCTTCTGGAGACAACGTTCCTATATGACCTATGTAATAATCGATACGACTGTTCAGACCTGACCAATAATCTGTGTTATATTGTACCTAGAACTGTAGTAAGACGAGAGGTGCGCGCTCGACCACTGTTTGCAGCACTATCTAGTCGCACCAATGCTGGGGAACGCGCACCTCTGCGTCGCTTAGTAAATACGTACAATAAGTATTTTACGGACATAGACATCTTTTCATTATCTGCCAAAAAATTCCGCAATGAGGTAAATAATAGAATAAAAGATTCAGAAATATATAATAACAAAGAAACAAAAACATAAACATATAATATATTGTGTAAATGCAAATTGTAAATCGTGCATGACTAGTTTACTAGTATTTTAATTACTTATATAATTTGTGGATTACGCAGTGAGTTACACACTCACTCATATGGTTGTGCATGCCTATTTTAAGATCATTCACAGTGTGTAACTGTTTGTTCTCCCAAATGAATAAATAAATAAATAAATAAATATTACCTTGTTATCTAAATGTATTGAATAATAATTTCATCACCTTCCATAGAAACCAACTAATCGGCTCTCCAAATAGAATCCCTGAGTAATCCTTCGTCGAACCCATACTTATCATTCATAATTATAAGGCTCGTATTAACAGCACACACTGGTGAATAATTTATAAAGACAGGAATACATGAACGTCTACATCAATCAACGGCTAAGATGGTTCAGTGGACGTGAATTTGGTATTTCATCAAAATATCATCCTAAACAAACATATGGGCCTAAACAATATACATTATTCAGCAACTAAAGATGACGGAACCCAACAATCAGACGTTTGACTCCAATATTCAAATAATTTCGTTAGTAAGACCCGAAGTTATAGCTTCTGAACCTATAATTATTAAACCACTAGTTAGGGGTAGTTAAGTTTAAAGTTTCACGTTGATTGCTAGTGTTGTGACCGAAAGTAACCAAGAACAAATAGTGTTCAGAAACTGATGTTTAACTTGCCAAGATTTTGTTTATTTATTGTGGTGTTTGAAATAAAATAATTGATGAGCTAATAATGGGCCAGCACGACACTCAAAAGGTGTGTGATTTGAAGTCAAACAGTATGTTGACGTTTATGTTTAGTTACTATAGCAAAATTCTGGGGCGAAAAAGATTTTATGTCGAATAACTATGCAAACCCTTCCGAAAGTTTATAAATCACGGGGAATGAATCATTTTGATTTTCCGCAACAATTGTTGATTTTCAAAACAGTCAATTGCTGCACAATTTTCATCAAATAAATTTTCACACACTAAAAAAAAACTTTCCATACACTAAAAAAAACGTTTTTTTACGATTAAAAAATATCCTAAGGGGTAAAAAAAAAAACTAAAAAGTATTAAAAAAGTATAAAATAACTTAATAAAGATTTAACACAAACCTAATACCTTTAATATTAATAAAACACCATTATTTGTATGTGTTACCTATTGACAGGTTTAAAGTCGGTGCCAAGCCAAATGTAATAGTGTTACTCATTCAGGTATTAAAAAGTTTTCATCTGTTTCACATTAATTCACATTGTTCTTTAAGTTTATTTACGTAGGTTAATCTTTAGGAATTTCATTTTGTTTAGGACTTGGCACCGACTTCAAACCTGTCAATAGGTAACACATACAAATAATGGTGTTTTATTAATATTAAAGGTATTAGGTTTGTGTTAAATCTTTATTAAGTTATTTTATACTTTTTTAATACTTTTTAGTTTTTTTTTTGAAGTCGGTTTTTTTAAACGTAGTTTTTTTTAATTTATTTTTTACTTTTTAGTGTCTGTAATAAGTTGCTCTGTAAACTACAGTATTTTTTACAGGATTTTTATAGATTACATAAGGAAGGCTATAACATTTCGTTGTTTTTATTGTCATAATTATATGTTAAATAGTTTTTTTTTAAGAAGCTATGGGTAGGCCTACGAAAGGTGCAGCCTTAAACAATATAGATCAAGAAACGGGAACGGAAAATATAAATCGACTCCGAAACAATTACGTCATCGATGTAAACAAAAATGTAAAAAATGTTCACAAAATGAAAACTACTGGGCCAAACCATGTGAAATTTTTATGGGACCAAATGGCATCTATTCCGCATCAAACTAAAAAAGAATCACGTAAATCGGATCATAAATCTCAGCGTAATCGGTGTACATACATAGAAAAAAAAAAATATACCGATCGAATTGAGAACCTCCTCCTTTTTTTGAAGTCGGTTAAAAACGATGTTTGAAATCTGCTGAGAGAGAAACCATTGTTCAACAGGATACTCACAAAAATATACATAATACACAGATAACAAGTTAGTCACAATGTATACTCGTAGTTGGAGATGCGGTACTGACATTTATGAAATTCAAATAAAAAACTTCTTTTTATAATATTGTGAAGAAGTATGATTAAAATAAACTCAATTAATTTATACTTATTAAAAATAATTACAAATTACTTCTTTTATAAAACCAATGAATCAATTTGATTTAAAATAAATTCAAATCGGAATGAGTTTGTTTTAAAGTTTCAAATTCTAATTGCTGTCAAAACCATGTCAATGTTTGAACATTGTAAGTTTTCACGTCGCCTATAAATTGATATCAAACGATAATCGCCTTAGAAGACCACCCACTTACAAGTTTATATTAAATTAATTTACTTAGGTAGAAATTTCTCGTTCCAATCTAACCGTGATAGAAATTTGTTAGAATTAATTGAAACCAATATTTGCTTTAGATTTTCGAGCCTATTAAAATACTAGATTGATTCAGAATTGTTAAATAACTTATTCAAAATGATTACATGAAATAACTGTCGATTGCAAAATAAAATTTAAATAATATCATTGTATAAAGATTTTGTTCGGTTTAGTAGGTATGTTCTTATCGTAAAACAAATTGGTATTAACTTCTTAAACAGAACTTGAAGTCTGAATTTTTACCGGTTCGAGTTGTTGACTAACCTAACTCACAGGCCTTTACTCTCGGCTATACCCTTTGTAAAGTGAACAGGCGTTATGTTATTGTATAAAATCATCATCATCATCAGCCTGTTTAATATTCGTCCACTATTACACTTAGGCCTCCCCTAAATTGTGCCATAATATTTATTATAAGACTAGCTTCCCCCCGCGCCTTTGTGGACTTCGAATTGGGTCGAAATACCAAAATAAAAAGTATTTTATATGTTAATTTATGTGTGTAATAAATGTCATCCAAATCTGTTCAGCCGTTTTTGAGATTAGTGCGCATAAGCACGGCTCCTAAAAATAAAGATACGAGGAAAAGATAAAATAACAAAAAACCTTTTTCTTATATTAATTTGTTTCTATCAAGTTATTTTACTAACCATAATGATTTCCAAGACTTCGATCTTCTCTTAACTAAAATAAACTTATAGTTGTACAATATCAGATTGCAATTTCTTCATCCAACTTTACAGTTTCAAAGTGAAAGAATCTCGATATAAAGGTATTTAGTAGTGTTTACGTTCGATAAAAAGTTCTACATCCATCTAAGGCGAGGTACTTACCGTTATTTATGTTTCTTTCCTAACTTTAATCCTTTTCTTTTTCATTGATAAGGGAGGCTTTGGCGAGTTACAAAGTTTTCTAGTAAGTACCTAGCTATAAGAGAAAGCTTCTTTTTATGTGGAATAAAAGTACTCTTCCTTTTATTAAGGAAAATAATTTATTTCCTTTAATATAAGCAATGTTTCTAAATCAGTTTATCAGAGTGTAATTACATGTGCTATTCTCAATTTTCGCTTATACATTTAATTTTAAAATTATAAGATAAATTGTATAATTAAAATAATTAAAGTATTTAAGATAGAACAATTGGGTAGATTTATGGTAGTACGTACTAAAAAAAGACAGTTTCACTTAACATAAAAAAAACATTCACACTTTTCGAAATTGTCCCAATAATGTCCTTTTCCAAAAATATGCAATGACTACACACAACATGAAATATAGTTTCATACCATAAATATATTTTGTTTTTAATTTCAATATTGGTCGTCAAATGAGGATTCCGTAGGTTTTTTTATGACGTAAGAAACCACTCATAGGATCCTCTCGGAAACATAAAAAAACGTAGTCAACTTTGCCACAAATAAAATCTTTCATCATCCTCTGTAGTAAAAATAAATGCTGTTCCACAATTTTGTCGTACAAATGGGTAGGACACATTCATTTCCAATCATTTGTAGTCAAGTCCGTCCTTGAAAGTGGTTTATTTGTTCCAAAGCCTATTATTATGATCTATTATTTTTTAAACAAAAATCCACGCAACATGAAAATAGCTATTGTATCATGTATATTTATTTTTAAGAAAAAAATTATACCCACAGGGGGCTTTAAAAAAGCAATTATGACATTTGAAACTAAAAACGATTTATCAAAAAATAAAAACAAACGTTATTATCTCCATCATAATTTAATGGTCTCTGTAGACAAATTTTTTTTTGGCATTTCGATTTTTTTGCCCGCAATTTTTAGATTGTTCTACAATCGCAAACGATTAACGCAAAGTTGCGGCCGCGACTTTAATTACATTGGAGTAAGTAAAGGTAAAGATTCGTTGGGTTATTTGAAAGTCGAAATTATTTCAACCCAAAAGCTACATAAATGTACAGGCCGAGTAACATATCCATAAAAAAGACAAAATAACAAACGTAATATCATTGTCCACCTCAAATAAAATGATAAACAATAATTTCTAAATCTTTGCCAACCTCAAAAGCAATATAAAGGATCAAAGAGTATCAATAGCCATTTCATACAGAAGCTCTAATATCGAGTCTCGTCCGCTAAAAACTAAAAACCTATCTTTGCTGGCATCATAAAAATCCCTATTGCAACGGCTTTACTTACAAAATACTTTTAGAAGCACTCCAAGTTCTTACCAAGAAGGTGCTCGCAACTTGAGAGTATGTTTAATAGAAGCGTTTTTATATACGTTGTCTGTTTTTTTATTATTTATGGCTTGGGAGTTTAAGTAACAAGTTGTAAGTTCGACATTGAGATGGAATGTTTTTAACAATGTTGTATTCTTGAGAGAATATGTGTACAATCAATATAATGATGTTTGAAATTCATCTTAACTCTAGTATGATGCTTGCTGCAAGATTGTTCTAAAAAGTTACCGAGGCTCAGGAACACCAATGGCAAAGGGACATGGATGGGTTTTAGTCTGTAAGAGTCTGATACCTCCCCTCCCTCGCTTCACCAATAGCGGAATTTAGTCATTTGATGATTTCAAAGCCTAAAACACGCAGAAATTTAAAAAAACATGACTGATTTAGTCCTCCTAGTTCGTTGCTAAAGATATTTATTATCCCGATTCTGACCCAGATGTCGTTGAACATTTCTGATTCTCTCTCCTTGTTTCTTACTCTAAATAAACAACATTTGATTCAATCTCAATTACTCACGTCAAACTGCCCAAACGCCATCATAATTCAATTAGGTAGAAATCAGCGCGAACATTAAGTAGATCACTTCATGTTCCCCTGAGCATTGAGCGTGAATCCGCTCGATACCAGAATATCTGACTGCGAAACGGCCAATAGCTTTTTCAATATGAAGATTATTAATTTTGTATGGATTATTTTATTATTTTATTGCCAGTTATATACGTGTCCATGTCCAGTCCATGATGTAAAGGTGTACACACAGAAGCACGAAAGCTGAATACTGTGTAGGGATAATGACCTTTTGAGTATAACACATGAATACAAAATCCTCCCATAAATTATGAAAATGTGCTTGTATACGCGTTTATCGATGACATCATTAGATCATGCATCTATGCGTAACAGCTTTGTATATTTGTCTAATTCTTTATACAAAGTAAAATATATGCGTTTACTGAAATTGTACCTGAAATGTAAAACCGATTTAAAACAAAACATAGATGCAGCATCTGAATAACAAAATCACAAACATTTATACCGTTACGAAATCAACAATATCAATACGACCCGAAGCCACTCAATATTCTGTTGTGAATATATTTTTGACGTGCATTGTACCGCCCTCGTGCCAGCCGGCTCCCGGGAGGGTTGAAGCTGACAGCCTCAACCAAGAGGTAATCCATTAAAGCCGCCGTAAGTCGCCCTACAATAACATAATATGAACAGTGCCAGCCCTAGCAGCTTTACCCACAATTAATGTTACCTTATTCCTCGCTATACATCATTTTGGTTTTATTTTTTAAGACCAGTTACAGAGAGATACGAAGCGTAAGCGAATGTACTGTTCTAAACAGCGGGTTCTATGGAGAAGAACTGCGAAGAAACTCCAAAAATGTTCTTGTAAAATAAATTGTTCATGCTACTTATGAATACTCATATAATGTGAGGATCATGGGAATGTATAGAAATAGTAAAAGTAGGAGAAAGCCTAAATTGATAGCTATAGCAGCTAAATGCTGACCAGTCCAACCAAACCAGACTAATGGCACCTGTTGACAATCATAACGTGCTCACCAGCCAACACCATTAGCAGATAACTTAAGTGAGCATGACATATTTCTAATACATAAGAGGCAGCTTAAAAATTAAGTGACAAACGGATAGACAAACATACCTAAACTATTGCTATTTTGGATCCTTAATCAACTACGTGATGGCTTAGAGATTAAGGCGACTGTACCCTAAGTACGATATTATTGTAGTCATTATGTATTTTTCTAAGTATATCTTGGATACTAGGTACTGACTAACGGTGTGGAAAACATAGTGAGGAAACCTATGCTGAAAAAGTCTGAAATCGTCAATACACCTTGAGCAAGCGTGGTAATCAATGTTCATGCCTTCTCTGTACGAAATGAGGCATTTATCTAACAGTAGGGCAGTAAATAAGCCAATAATGATGATCAACTACATTTTATAAAAAATACACTTTCATTAAATCAAGATAGGCACCAAAACCGAACAAGAATCAATTAATATAAGCTAGCAAATCCGATTTTCCGCATATAGCATGACCGAGTAGGTAATTCGTTAAAGCCTCCGTAAGACGGCCTACCGTAACATGATTCCACGAACAACATAACCTTTAGCCCAGCTTTAACAACCCACAACTTATTTATATAGTAGCTATATCTAATTATGTGACGTCATTGAGGTAAACTTTCAAACGGTATTAATATCAATTTACATTTTAGTATAATTTTGTGCAAAATTATCTTTGGTTATCTTTTATATTTTCCTCTCAAATCTTTAATTTTGTTTTCATAACTTTCCTTTGTACGTTTCCTTTGTTGACTAATAAGTTATTTTCAAAAGTTTTATTTTATCAAACCAGAATTTAGGCTCGGTAAACCCAAAATATAACTAGCAAATTCTCTTTAAGAACTTTAAATAATTTATCTAACGGATAAATATTCACTTCATTTAAATGGACGGAAATGAAACCTTTGGGTCTCTTTGAATCGGATTGTCATAAATCTCTTTTTTATTAGATTTTAATACTATAGGTATTGAAAGAGAAAAAGTGAATCGTTACAATGCTTTTAATTTACTTAAAGCTAATGACATGCTAAGCTACTGAATGTAACTGAAACTTTTGTAACTCATTTGTCTTACTTAGCCAAACTAAAATATTTTTTGTAATATTTACAATAAATTTCCTAAAAAAAATAAGATACACAATACTTAGCACTAAAGATTTCTGAATTGTAACTTTGGTTAAATTAATTATCGATGAGATTTTTTTTTTCAAATACAATTTACATAAATAAAATCTAGTTAAAATTTTTAATGTGCCGCGAAATAGGTTATTTATTCTAGTATCTTGTTGGGCTCATAAATAAGAAGTGCAAGAGTAAAGGAGTGCTTGTGTGACAAGATAGCTGGGACACATCCTCCCTGATGTTTCCGCAGAGCGCCGCGGTGGCGCGAGCGTGCATTACTGAAATTCTTTATTTTTCACATTTCTCGACCGGACAGATATGCGGTTGGAACGCCGCGTTTGTCTTGAAATGATAGGAATTTTCATTTTTTCCTTGAATATTTTATTTTTTATGCCAAAAGGTTCTTCGTAAACTCGTAGGTACCCGGAAGGGGAAGCGATGAATAAAATTCAAGGTTTGAGAGAAATATCTTAAAAAAATACCAATCGAATTGAGAACCTCCTCCTTTTTGAAGACTGTTAAAAATACTTTCATTTTGTTAGTTAGTACACTTGATACATATGCCATGATAACAATTTTACACACACACATAAGGAATACTGAACATAACATACTCATATAGACATTATTATCCCTACAAATAACATTCAAGGGGTTTCAAACTCATCGTAAATTCTCAAATCAATACACCACGCTATCAAATATTGTTAATACCACTAATACGAATATCAGTCCCCCTTCCAAGCGATTCAAATACGCAAACGTTTACAGTTGAGTACCTCTCAAGCATTGATTAGCTACTTCGTTATTCAGTCGTGGATATTACACGGAATACTTAAGGATATAATGCATGTACAGTTAGTGGGAACTTTATAGTTTACGAGGAATTAATGGTTTTAATAAGTCTGATTCCGAGTACACAGTTACATAGGTAATAACGTATCCTTGGCAAAGTAAATGTGCTTCTTTGAAATGATCAAAGGAAGATTTATTAGATTATCAAGAATGAAAATAAAACTCTCTTCTTCGTCTGCAACTGTTACAGCCGCTTGCATCAAACTTTGTATCATTTATACTTTATACTTTTACGAAAATCACAAAACATGATACAGTAATAAGAACACTTTTAATATGTTTCATGTTATAAATACATGTCAAAGATACAATAATTAAGTTAACATATATCATAAATATTAAAACGAAAATCATAAAATAATAGTAAAATTATTAAAATTTATCCTCCATTTTTACAGATCTTGAATGACAGTTCTTCTGTTTCACGTATTCAAGTAACCGTATATTTTTTTTATGCACCCGGCTATTAGTCTATTCTTCTTTCGTCTAGGCTTCTTGTTATTATGTTGGTGTCGGGTATAGTATATCTGAAATGTAACAAAAAAAAACCGGCCAAGTGCGTGTCGGGCCACGCGCAGTAGGGTTCCGTAGTAGGTCTCAGTTAGTCGACTATAACTCTGTAACCGGTTAAGCCTACTTAGCCGTGATAGTTTTCCTTGTAAGTTCATTACATGTGCTACGTCTGTGATTTTTTTCACATTTTTAGGTACAGCCATTCAAAAGTTAGAGGGGGGGGGTAACTCGTATCGAACAAAAATTTTCACTTAAAATCTAGATATTTCGCAAATGGCTCGCTTAACCAAAAAATGATCTTCACACACCCATAATATTTTTGAAAGACCTATCTAACGATACCTCACACGAAGGGGTACGCGAGAAAAAAAATATTCATCCCTACTTTACATGTTTGGGAGCTACCCTAAAAAAAATATTTTTCAAAATTTTATTTTACCACTTTCTCGGCGTAATCAATATACATATTCATACCAAATTTCAGCTTTCTAATAACAAAAACCACGGAGCTATGCCGCGGACAGACAGACAGACAGACAGACAGACAGACAGACAGACGGACAGAGCGAAACTATAAGGGTTCCTTGTCGGACTACGGAACCCTAAAAATGAATCAGCATAAATATTTTTATATTTAACATCGAGCAATTGCAATTGAACACTTTTGGTTGCGGCAGCATGAAAGTAACTTAGATGTAAAAATATAAAAAATAGTGTTGTTCTGGAAACCAACAAAAAATATCTTAATTTAGACTACGACAGAAATTGCAACTCATATGTCAGATATTTTAATGTCTATGTTATTGAGAGTGCAACTGTTTCTTCGGGATGCCGCTGTCACGACACTTTTCTCGTGAATTAATAAATGTTAACATCGTTTTTAACACAGACACTCGCTGTATACACTGAGTGTTACCTAGCTTTAAACAATGTAAGGGACATTCTTCGTGTTGCACTTATATACCTCAACAATGCCATACACAAAGTGAAAGAAAACGGATTTAGTAATTGCAGTTATTATTTCTAACCGTTTCCGTTTATTTATTTGAACACATGTAAATTACATTTTAAAATATTTGTTATGAAAATATTAAAAAACAGTAAAAAACAGGGATCCATCGATATCGGGAACAGGGTCCAAGATTACAGGTATTATTAGTAGATTAGAAAATCACACAAGAACTATATTCATCAACGAACCAATCAATATCCAAGCTTTATTTACTTCATCAAGGTTCAAAGCCAATTTAACATTAGAACCGCGTCTGAAACGTTCGTTTGCATACAATTTGTGAATAAATCATTGTCTTCAGAACAACGAGATAGTGCGTGTTGCGTTGGCAAATTTATTTTTATATTTCACAGAGTTTGAATACAAAGAGCGGTGCAGGAATATTTTAGAGGAGAAAATATTGCTGTGTATGTAATATGACAAATTAATATTACCTACAAAAATATTCGTAGACGTTGCGCGATGCGCGTAAAATGAGTTTAAAATCATAATTTATGTTAGGTCTAAGTTATTATAATATAGTTTTGTTTAATATAGCAGTGTAGTGAACGGTCTTAGGTTCGATTCCGGTCAGCAAAATATTATTTAGTTCCAGCATAGAGTCTAAATATGATTGTACCCAGTTAATAATAATAATAGCTTTTACATGAAACTCAACAATAATACTTAGTGGTAGAAACCAGGGTAGAAACTACCACATAGATTAAGTATAATTGTTGTTGTTATTAATAATAACTTCGTTGCGAGAAAGGGGTGTTACTTGAAGTCGCTCTTATCTCTGTCTCGCTCTCACTCCTGAAAAATGATAGCAAAAACTCTTGATGGTACGGCCCCAGGCCCGATTCGACGGCGCATTGTGTTCTACGTTACACGCGCGCCTCAAAGAGATGTCAGCATGATTGACGGGCCCGCTAGGGCCAGTGCCAGCCAGATGATTTCCCATCCTCAAAAAAAAGTTTGCTATACCATTGCCTACACCTGTTGGGTAAAACAATCGAAATGAAATGTTACTATAAATATTGCATGACTCAGGTAACAAACAAGAAATATTCTAATACTTCATCTAGTTAAACACACATAATTATTCTTCCTTGTTATCTAATGTGTTCCACGCTCCCCCGCTACCAAGTAGAGACAGAGGGAACACCATCTGTTTTACATATTTTCGAAAAATTACACCATGTCTTGTCAAATTATTGAGATGGATCGATTGACAAAGTTCATCAACCTTTAGACACGTGCTATTCTTACGTCACCTTTTTCAGTAGTCTCAACATCAAGTTCAAAAGACACGGTTATTTAGTTTTAGTGTGTAATCCGATAAAACAGACAATTACTACCACTATAACAAGGCGTAATTACGTAAGTACCAAAGTGTCTAGCAAAAAAACGGGACTCGTATTACTCAGAAATCTAGAGAGAACGTTCGAGACTAATTTGGAAGTGAGTGTACAAAAAATTCATTGGCAAAACCTAAAGATCTGACGCAAAATGTTGGGTAACTTACTTCCAGATGAGGAATCAACATGGCGCGCAAAGTTTCTTGCTGCGAAGCTGTAATCGTTTATCTTGTTCAAGGTGAAAAATTACTTCATATTTCCGTGGCCACAAGTTCCGTGATATATTTTTAAGGTGAAAGTTTTATATTTATATACATAATTAAATTTTATAAAACACGAGGTGTCTGGACGCTAGAAGCTATTGTGCATTAGAATAGTAGGAATGAACCAGAAAATTTATGATAAACAAAACATTTATGAAGTTCAGAATTTATGAATGCATTTCATTCAGAAGATTATAGTTGATTCTAGAATAATGCGTTGAAATTTAAAGTTTTTGAGTGGTCAAATATTATAGTAAATCTTTTCGAAATAAAGATTTCTTTGGCGAACATTTTACTCTACTTACATAGTTTTTACTTCATATAATATGTGGTACGAGTGAAGATATTATCATATTGATTATTTTAAACAAAATAATAAATTTGATTTCAGCTCATGTGTTATAAAATGTATATAGACATATGTCTTCAACTGCCAATATAAACAAAAATAGCTTATCTGTAACAACAAGGTACTGCCAATATTGTTTCTAACTTTCTGACAAGATAGCTAGATATGCAGTTTCATTACTATTGTGTCGTTAACAAACATTTGACATACACACACACGCACTCACATTGTATAGTATACATTCACGAAACTGTACGCGAAAGGTTGTATGTGTGAGTGAAAACAAATGAGAACCGACAGTTTTCATTACATTGGAACATTCCCTACAACATATTCACCGCAGCGTTCGAAAGCTGTTGGTAAAATCTATACTGTTCAATGAATTTGTGCTAATTAAAAGCTAGGATATGTGATTCGATGTTCATGTGAAACCAATAATGCATGGTTAACGGAAGCAAAGCTATTGAGGTTCTTTATATGCAATTTGATTATTATTTGTGTTCGGGTGTTGTGAAAAGCAATTAGGTAATTCGAATTTGAACTTGACAAAATGCAACTTTTAGGTTATGGCTACAAAAAAAAATTAAACATTTATATGACTTCAATTCTTGAGATAATATAACATTTTAAACAGCCTACACATTTGAAGTGTTTACTCAAACAAGTTTGTTGGGTTGAAAACAAAAACAACTTAATTTTAGTTTTCACACGAGAGCTGTGCAGACTTGTCTGGCTAACATTTTGGTAGGTATTTCTGCGAAATCTAGGTCTTAAGTTCTTAATAGCTGTACGCAAAGTACCATTTGGGAGCCTGAACGTGGTTAAACTTCTTGCTAAAGTAAATATTTTTTTACGATGTAATATTCAGTTTAGAATAGAATAGACAAACAGCTTTTAGCTCAGGAAAAAGAACGGCTATTAGTTATTAAATTTAGTCTACTTAAATAAACACTCTTTTTATCACTATTATCGTGTGGGGTACGAGTTTAGTAAACTTACAGCTCTAATGTCAGAGTTTTCTCAAATCTAGCTGACTTCTTCTGACATAAATGTTTAATTATGCCACCAGATATTAATTTTCACTTAACAATAATGATGACGGAAAAGACAAAAAAAAAACAAAGTGACAATAGAATACGTACAGATACTCATACATAACAATAATTCTGAGTGATCAAAAATATATTTCTTAATCAACGAAATCAATCCCAGTTTTCCAGTACAAAGTCAACCGCACCAAAATCAGTCAACGCGAACAAAAAACGGTGGAAATATATTTTGCAAACACGCTCTCATCTCGCCCTGTTTGCACTTAATTAGTAACAATCGCTTCAAGCACTTCATGGCGCTGTTTCATCACGCCAAACCGAATGATATGAGGATTTACGTTCCTGTATGCTGATTGGATGGTTTTGATTCACGCACAAATACGTGTTAGAACTGTACGAACAAATTATAACGTCTAATTAGAATTGTGAACACTCGTTATCACTAATTTGGCTTTTCGAGTACTTTGTTCAATGCAAAGTCGGCACAAAATAAATTTTGGATATCTTCAATGGTTAATTACGGGGTTCTGAGGTTGCAGTTTTTGTTCATTTATATTTAATTAGGACTTTATAAATATTTGGTTTTGTTAATTTTAACAATTCGACTTGTAAAAAGAAAACGAATAACGAGATCATTATTTAAGTGGTTTCACATCTTGTGTCTAAAACTGTCTCATTAGTCTAGAAGTCACTGGCTATCTTTTCTCAAAGTTCTGAGTTCCATTCCAATGCTAGGCAAAATTCACCTACGGCTAACCCTACGAACAAAACGTTATATTAAATATACTTAGAATGATTTTTGCTTAAGATTAATGTTTAAGTAGAATAGATATTTCATGGCAATAGGTCCGCTCCATAACATGTAAGTATATAGGACTTAAACTTTTTCTTTTTTTTACGATGAAATAAGTATGTTTACAACAAATAAATTTTATAAGAATGAACAAGTAAATATATAATGTATTTTCACTTTTTTCATCAATCCGTGTCAGTCCACAGCTAGATAAACACTTCTTCATGGCACGCCACTGAGCTCAATCTTCAGGTCTTCTCCTCAAATCCCTGCCTGCAGCCTTAGGAATATCATAACCACTCTACTAACAGAAATAAATATAATTTGAGC
This sequence comes from Pyrrhia umbra, assembly GCA_963891755.1. Taxonomy (NCBI): domain Eukaryota; kingdom Metazoa; phylum Arthropoda; class Insecta; order Lepidoptera; family Noctuidae; genus Pyrrhia; species Pyrrhia umbra. The sequence continues at coordinate 6,894,093 of OY982930.1, forward strand.
TACAAAATCGCCAGGTACTTTGATTAGCTAAAACTGTAATAAAATATCATATAAAATGAGTGGCTACTTAATAATAGAATTGACAAGATAAACTAATTTAATGAAACAGAAGGGACACTAGGGACTAGGCATTTAATTATAAACTAAAACTTTGTCAAGCAAAGTGCAAAAGGCTTAAACAAAATTAACAAATAGTCCTTTACACTAAGCTGGGTGTTTCTAAACAGAAAGTTTTGTCCACATTGGGGTTGCAAATGATTTTAATTTACTGTAAGTTGGATAAATATATCATCCACATGGCTGTTTTCCGCGGATTCGTCTGCGTCACGAGGGAACTACTTAACCCGGATTAAAATAGCCTAAATCGTCTCCAGGTTTCCATCTATATCCACACCAAATATCATTTAAATCGGTTCAGCCGTTTTAGAGTGAAATACTAACATAAAAACTAACAAACTCACTTTCGCATTTATAATATTAGTTAGGATTATAAATATAGGGTATGTTCTCTGTTATTTATCTTCTAGTAGTATCAGAGATTAAGTGTGTGTTCGAAGGTATTATAGTAACATTAGGTATTCTGTCAGATAAATTATACCGTAATAATGTAAGGCAAGTAAATCTATAAAAAACCGCGAAATGTTAATAAATAAAACTTTTAATAAAATGATTATTGAAAAATACATTGAAATTATAGGGTAATATGTAAAGTTAAATTGTACGCTTCCATGCCTTTTAAATAACTCTTCTAATAATACCCATCGCATCAATAACAAAAAGCATTCCCAATAGACAAGCTCACAATAGAACATCTCATTTTTTCATAATAATATCCCCAAGAAATGGGCCATTATCTCTTATTTATCGCGTAAACTCGTGAACTGCATGAGGCTCAACTCTTTTTTACTCAACAATAATTCTTTAGGCCTGAATAAAAATGTCAACTTTGTTGGAATTACATGTTATCAACATTTTTCTTTGAAAGGGTGTAAATTTTGTTTAAACAACCTTGTGTTTCATTAACTAAATAGCTAACTTTATTTAATAACTAAGTACCTATGTATCTACTCTTCGAGTTCATTTATTCATTATGTGTTATATAATCATACACTGTTTCATAGACTACTAGCTTCCCGCCAGCGGCTTCGCCCGCGATATTTTAGCTAATGGATACAAAAACTTGACAAACCTTCCTCATTAATCACTCTATCTATTAAAAAAACCGCATCAAAATCCGTTACGTAGTTTTAAAGATTTAAGCATACATAGGGATATAGGGACAGAGAAAGCGACTTTGTTTTATACTATGAAGTGATGATTCACTCCAAGGGCCGTTCACATATCACAGCTAGAAAATAGATTTGTTTAATAAAAAACATATATCCCACATGCATTATATTTGATTGCAAAGGCAGCCTGTTATAAAGCTTTTCACTAAAAACTATTTAATTATGTTATATGAATATCCGCATATAGAATAACAAATATACTTGTACAAGTCCATTTTGTTGACATGTAGCATGATAAAAGCATTTGTCGTAATCTGTTTTGTGCGCCTAGATACTTGGACGCGCTTGTTTAAGCTGTTAATCAATTTAGATAATCCGTTTGCAAATTTGTATGAAAAATACTGGCAATAAGCTTAGAAAACGCAAGCAAAAAATTAAAATCCTCTTTGACATCAAAAACTAGCTTGATCCATTATACCTACATCAATTTGCTAACCCATCATGTCACGTGTAAAATATGTAAATAAAAGTGAATTTTATATTCTGTTATACAAGATAGATTATACAATATGCAAAAATATTTAAAACATCAAAGAAATTAATTTCAGTCATTCAACAATCTAATCAGACAATTATTGTAATAAAGGACTTGAGATTTTAATTAACAGCTCTGTTCACAATAATCCGAGTCCTTACCTAACGGTCCTTTTATACAGCAAACCGCAAAAATAATTGACAAAGAAGGTAGGCAAAGAGACCGTGAACCGGCCGCTCCCCGACCAACGCATTAACAGACTGTTTGAAGAAAAAAGTTGTTTGCGCTTATTGTTAGAGAATATTTCCGTCCAAATATAAAAATGTTGCATCAGAAAAACTTCAAAAGCATTCTCAGCGCAAAAACTTGGAGGTTTTAAGCTTACTCAAACTGGAAAGTTAGGCAAATGACACCGCGGGGACAGAAATATTTCGCAATCTTCTCACAAACCGAGATGGGATGCTTTCTTGAAGTTTTTCCAAAAGGAAGTTGGCCCGAAACGAGTAGCGTTCCGTCGCCGCCGCTTCATAGCTCAAACAAGACAATAGATACCAGAATAGTTGAAATGTTAACTTTTGTTCTTGCTGTTGACAGCTCGCCTTTTCAGAGAGGATTTCTCATTTTCTTAAGGCCTAGTGTTTGCCACGGGTAAACCAGCGCCGTTGAGGTATTTAATAAGTTAATGACTTTCTTATCTGTTTTAAGGACGGATTCAGTTTATTTAAAGCTTTTGGCAAAATTATAGTAAAGCAACTAAATGTTTATTGTGTACTAAAAAAAATGTTTTATTTGTTTGTGATTGTAGAGATGAAAACACATAGTTACATATTAAATACCTACTTATTTTTTTAGACAAAACAAGAACTTTTGACAATTGAGAAAAAAAAATATAATTATTAAACAATATGGCTGCACTATTTCGATAACCGACAGCACTAGTGAAGACATACTACGAAAAGCTTTTAAGTTCAACTCTTGGCTGTCAAATTTAGATTTTTTTATTATTATTTTTCATCCTAAAACGTATCCGTAAAAGACTAACTAACTAAAAGACTACCCAGGCTAACTTGACGTCCAACACGTATATTTTAATCAACAATTCAAAAGTCCGGTCGCCAACGCCTGGGGCGTAATCGGTGCGCGTGCCATGTGGCTTGTTCGGGAAATGAAAATCACCGGCGCACATCCTTGCGTCGGTGCGATGGTAAATTGGAAAAGCAACACCTGTGCCGACCGTGTTTCCAAACACTTCCCCTTCATCTGCGGAGGTTTTATTGACGTTTCCAACTTACGTTTTAAACTGTTTTCCTTTGTAGTGGTTTATGATTGACGTTTGCTGTCTAAACTTGTGCTAGGGTTTTTACTGAGTAAAAACGAAGCTGTTACTATAATGTTCCACGGACCTCCACGGCCAAATTTTTTATTCCTTTCGTTGTCTGTGTTATTTTAAATTCAATTCAGATTTTAAGTCCCATTACTCAACTAAAACTTATGTATCCACATGACAACCAATGTATTTATCTATGAAAAATTAATACAATTTGGAATACTACAAATACAAATACAATGCGCTAAAGCCAATAACAACCAAAATAAATAAAAGTAAAATATCAAAATACCACTAATGGTTAGATGAACAAGCTTCATGTTTGCACACTCATATTAATTATTTTCTTTATCAATATTTAGATACGTAAATAGAAATTAAATTCACACGATTCGTACTCACCAATATGGAATATCGAATATAGGTAGAAGGGACATGTGGCGCACAATATTATCAAGCGGGTTGAATGCAACGCACTTGCAGGGTTCAGAATTAATTAATCTGGATTTAACCTTCCCTCACGCCAACATGAGATAAAACAAAACAGCGAGTACGAGAGAAATGACGAAAACGTCAGTGAATTTTCAAGGGGTGCTGGACTATCATTTGGTCATAGAGATGGAAGTAATATTCAACTTTGTAGAATCTATAAGTATAATTTTCTTAAATATAGGTATAACTCAATGATATTACACTATTCTTGGCAACAAAACAGTGCTAGAAATTGTAGCGCCAACGAGTTCCTTCTATTGTCGCTTGAATAAATCCACTGCAATAGTTATGACTATTGAAGAGGTGACGGAGTTCAGAATTCTCTTCAGTCCACTGAGATTTTTTTAATAAATGTAGTTAAGATAAGGAATAACATTGTATTTGTTTACTTCGAACGAACCAAATCTTGAACATTTTTTTCGTCATTTTCATGGTTCGATTTTATCGTTTGGTTTTATGCTGCACACATGGGACTAAACAAGTCAGTGACATTAACAAAAAAGAAATTTCAGAGTATTTAAATATTAGTCACTATCGTATCATTATCCGGTTGAGCAGGTTAAATGCTGTTAGAAGCACCCTGCAAAAAATATCATATCCAAGTTTTGAATTCGACCAAGAGCAATAGTCAACCACGGTGGTCTAATACAAACAATTACTTAGAGTAACTATTTCCTTTACCATACCATCTATATTGCAAACATTACCAAGAGTAATTAATGCCATCAAAATGAACGATACAAAGTTATTTGTAGAATACCTTCACAAAATTATAGTTCCCAGTCGTCTAATACGAACATAATTGTGTATCACACATCCCAGATCTGTTGAGTTTACGTAACGGCAATAGTAATCAATTTGAAATCGACCGTTCAGCACCGAGCACCGGCTCGTTTCACATATTGAACCTCACCATTTCATGTCAATAGGGCTTTTGTATGGAAACCGCATAGTGGTCTAGCCAAAGGTGGTCTGAGCAATTAGCAGATAGCATTGCCTCCATCTCTATCATTTTGGGACATACGGGTAGAATAGATAGGGAACTTGTTGAAGTTTTCACTCCAGCGTCAAAAACGGGTATCCGATTGACATACCTTTCCCAGAGGAGTTTAATATACATTGCTGCACATATTTCGACGTTCATGTTATCGATTCTTACAACGAGGCAATGTATATCATTGAACTGTCAAAAAAAAGGTATTCTAGCTGAAATTGAAAGATTTTGACTTACGTGATTACCTCCCAGGAGTATTATCTCTTTGATTTATTGTGTCTTAAACAACAAACGCCTTATTCGATACTTTTTTGTGATTAAGCTATACTTAATCGCGAATAAAGCGATTATCACACTGCACCGCGCTACGTCGCGTTGCGCGCAGCATCCGATTCTATTCCATTGTAAGCAAAAGTCTCAAATTGTATAGAAAACACTCCTAGGAAAATACACTGACAAGGCGCTTACGCTGTTAAAATCTGCGGCCCCGCTCTACGCAACGAGTGCGGTGCAGTGGGATAATAGCCTTACTGTTATTAGTTCATGGTTGCTTTTACCATGCTTTGAGACCTTTACAAAAGCTAAGGACAGTGTAAAAAATTTTAGTCGTAATGTTCTCTGTAATGCTAAATATTGAGTAACCTTTTATTAGCTCCTATAAGTTAGCTAGTATAAAAAACATGGCACAAATAAGTAGCCTTCATTGAATAAAATATTTTCGGACTAAAATATTAGCTGCTGATTTGAGCGAACTATAAATCAGCTGAACAAGAGACTGTGTGTAATAGTATAATGCCAGGAACATGCTTCCAGCCCTTAACTAATAGCTTGGCTACTCTTAGCGATATCAAACTATACGTCTGAATAAGCTTATACCTACAATAGGATTTCTGTCATCTAACTGAAATAGCTGGAAATAGGCTTTTTGGCAAAGTATTACGTCCAAATTAAATAAATTAAAAACAAAGAAAAGTAACATCTCTTTCTTGTATCTTTTCCGTAATCGTGTAAAATCAAAGACCTTGTAAATAGAATCTGTGTACAATACTTCCATACAAACTATTATACTTGGTTTTTACACATTAAATTATATGTTTTCCGGCTAAAGAAATATACCCGAAAGTCGCTAGTTTGATGACTTCTCGACTATTTTACTATACATATAAAATGCTTTGTCCTGAATGACTGACGAAGCAATGCATAGCCTAAATCGCTGACCGTTGATACCTGAAACTTGAAGAGTGTGATCTATATATGACGTAAGCATCCAATAAAAAAGGATTTTCCGAAATTCTACTCCTAAGAGAGTGAAAAAGTAGGGGCAAAATTTGTACGTAACTCTGTCTTTTTTATTTGAATTCGGATGATAGCCCACGTGGGCCAAGCCGCTGGCGGAAAGCTAGTCTAATATTAAACTATTCAACTAATATTTGTGTTGTACGGGTGTATATGGTAACTCATCGAAAAATATTTATATTCAGCTAAATCGTAGTTAGCTTGGTAGCTGACCCTGAACGTGTTAGGAAAGGCTGTGCTAGAAAGAAAAGACGTCGACCACTTAGGTGAACCTATTTAGTAGTTTAGGTGGGATTTACGTCAAGCGATGTTTTTATATAATTAATTTAGACTCATTAAGCGATTTATGTTTTATTGTATTGTATATAGGTTTTTATTTACTATACTATTTTGATTTATTTCAGGTTACGACATAGTTTTAGTATTTAAAATACTTTAACTAAAGCTAAATATGAACTAAATGCGGGAGGATAATTATAGTGGGATGGTAGGCTGTAGGTGTTATAGGTATGGTTTTAAATTACCGCTGTAAATAACCGTAAAAAAACTAATTAAAACTAAATTACCCATTATTAATCCTCAATTAAAATAACAAAACTTTTTATTCAACCTCAAAGCTATAAAATCCATAACAATAAAAAATAAAAAGCAATAAAATGATTTTGCCGTTTAAAATCGGAACATCACTCAAAAAGCCTCGATATTTGATAAATATGGCTCTGATGGAATATAAATTAAATAAGTCGTAGGATCTCTACGCTGAGATTTTTATTGATGGCCGTAATTTATTTGAACGGCACCCGCAGTGTGCTTCGGGAGAAATATGAAAGGCATTACAGCAAAAAGGCCTCTCCGAATTTATGAGCATCTCTTTCGTTGTTTGATAACGTTCGAGTTTTCGTGGTGGAGAGGAGTTCGATTTTTGAATGGGTAACCGTATTAATTTTGATTTTAGCCATACGTACAATATGAATTTAATATGGACTTTGTGTTTTATAATAAAAAGTAATAAAAGCAATAGCTATATGAGTTTACGAGTTTCAATGTCAATTTCAAATAAATCTAAAAGATAATAACATGTCTTTATAATCTAGACACTATTTGAAATACTAGTTCCTTCTCACGGCATCGCCCGTGTGCTTTAAATATAGCACTCAGCTTTTTTTGACTCAGTCCCGTAGTTCACACAGCCTACTTAATATTAATATAGACAACTTTATCCTAACCTATACTAGTATAAATTAGAATCATCGGCATTCTAATTTATGTGTGTTTGTTACGCCTTCACGATAAAACCGAGGAACCGATTAATTTGAAATTTGGTATTATATTGGGAGATAGATGAGACCACGGAGGCTGTTACCTATAAGATAGTTACCTATTAATAAACATGTAGGGTATATACAATATCATATAGCAATATTAAATAGTGTGGTTTGTTATATATATTACAAATAGTTGTACGACGTTGATTTCACTACCTGAAAACGATGTCTGTACCTATATTACTTATATGATATTTCATTGCTTGAAAACTTAGGCCCAAGCTCACCGACAAGATAACGGTCCGATTAACTTAAAATAGCTGTTTACCATAAATTCAAACTCCCAACTTTTGATGAGTAACGTATTATTTGAGATTTTATTCCTGAAACGGTCGATTACCAAACCAGGGTTGAACTAGAAGTGGGTAACACGAAAGTTCCAGCTTCCTGGTTAAAAAAGCTTTTCGTTTAATGGACCGTTTACAAAATCAACAGTCGGTGAACTTGGCCCTTAGAACTATCAGTAAAGGCCTTAAAACGCCCACAAATCATGCTCAACGACCTGTATTATTTGAACTGTTATAATGAAGGTAATGCCTTATTTGTCTATTAATAGATCACATTGATTTGTCGCGGTATATCTTCAATTTCAATCAACAAATTCCATTACTGATTTTAAACAATGTAAATAAATATTATATTTAAAGTAATTGTACAAATTCATAACATTGAACCTATACATGAATTTGAGGTAAATAAAATAATTATTCGTCCATTTATTTATAATCTCGTAAAAATAAAAGCGTGATATACGCTCTAAAAACTATCCTTTCTCAGCAGTCGGATAAAAACATGAATCCAAAATTAAAGTCTTGTCAATTCAAAAACAGGTATGTATAATTCTTTCAACGAATATCAAAGTAAGAACATAATTTATAGCTGTTCAACCCTTTCACTACCTATGAATGAAATAGCACAAACTACAAATAAACATTAAAACAAAATATTCGTATTTTTGCCTAACTAAAGCACACAAGCGCACGGCTGGAGCCAAACGCTACATATATTTTTGTAATTAATTTCCCTGGTGTACTGTAAACAACTGCAGAGAACCTATTCCGTGTTTACGCTTCTTCCCCAGCCACTTTTATGAACATATTAAGCTGTCAAACGTAAAATTTTCTTTGCTTTGCATGGGTTAGAGATTACGGAATTGCATATTTCATTTTCTTAACTGTATTTTATCGATGAATATTAAATAGTAGTATGATTTTATATATGTAGCAGGAAATTGGAATGAATATCAGAATATTCATTAATCTATTTATATCAAGTAATAAACATTATAATCATAACCCTTTAGGGTTGAAAACAGAAATATGATAAATCAATTTGTGTCCGTAGGATAAAGTACTTAACTAAATGTATATTATCTAAAGTATGCACTGAAAATCCCCCTATATGGTGGTGATAATCATGATCTCATAAACAGTATTTAAGTTTCAATTATTGGCAATTAAACATCTCGTTTCCTTTTTTTTCTATCAGCTTTCAATGTATCATTTAATCACCACCAAAAAGATCAACACAGCCTTATTTTAATTTGTCTCGTGTAAGTGTTTGCGCAATCCCTTCCTACCCTTTTTTATCTCTGTCTAATGAGCGAGAAAGAAAGGACGTGAGAGATTAATGTCTCCCCGTCGGACTAGGAAAGAGAGAATAAAACAAAATCTAGCTTCCATACAATTTACTTAGAGGAAAGTGCATTACATGTGCGGAGGCACGCGAGCACGACATAGTTCCTAGAAGTTGTTTCAGAATAAAGTTGGGTAAAAAGACTGCAGTCTAGAGTTCATGGTTAGGGTTTGGAGGAACATGCGAGCGGGCTATTAAGGCCGAAAAACTTTGACTACCTTTTTTCCGAAGCCTGTTTAATCATGTATTTTTTAAACTTTGAGAGACGTAGGACATTGTTGTTTTTACTTTTAAGGAGTTCAAGAATTTTTTTACAGTGATATTTTTGTCGGTACACGCAAAACTTTAATTACACATTCGTTCCAATTCTTCTTTAATTTTATAATATACGTTAGATATAAGGTACGTTCAAAATTTGTAGTACACAAATATTTCACTCATTCAATAGAGCCTATTGGCAAGAAAACTGAAAACCTCCAATAACCAGAACTACGGGAAAAATCAAGCAGGTATATTAAAAATTGAGCATAAAATTCATAAGCTAATATATTCATCTAAAACTAGAGCCTAGAATGTCTGTACCACCATTTAACAGATATAAAATAAATGCCGATGGACTTGGAAGTGCCCTTCAGGATAGCTGGATCCATGTCTGTGAATACTTGAATACCATCCAGCGCTAACGAGCGCCAATGAATGTCGAGCGATTCCCAGATAATATCTGCGCTATATTTCCAATAGGTATCGGTCGGTATAGGTTATATTATAATATATAATTGTTGCACTCAACGCTTAGGGGTTTGTAAATCGTTTGCATGACATTTTAGCAGGAATTCAGATATCAGTGTAATTTTTATACATGTTTATGTCAACAATTTTATAATATCGACAAGCGACATATATCGTTTAAAGGTCTCCTGCTAAAGAGTTTATGACAATAATAGTAGTGTTTGACCACTACCGAATATAATAAACTAATAAATTAATAATGTGAAGTTCAAAAATTCAAACTTCAACAAGTTGTTTTTTTTTTAACATGGTAAAATGTATGTATATATTCAAATCTACTCAAAACTAACTTTAAATTAATGAATTATGCAGTAATAACTCTTTAAACTTTGGTACAGATATCACACAGCTAAAATGTCCAGTTCATCTTGCAATCTCCAAAATACACCAAATAAATAAGCTACAATTAACTACTTAAATAATAATTAGCTACAAGTAACCACCAAAATGAATTGGGACACCGAAAAAAAAATCTTCATAATTAACTTAACATTTGCTCTCATAAAAAAAAGTTTAGAGGATACCATAAATTCTATTTTCTCCTAGATTTATAAGAAATAAAAAGGGAATTCACGCGAAGTTCCTAAAAGTTTTTTGAAGAGTTCTTAACTTAAGCATTAGAAAGGAAATTATCGTGGCCCAGAGGTATAATTCCTAAAGTTTTGAGCCGCTTTGGCCGACGCCTACAACTTTTTAAAGTATATACCGGAGCACTGATGTGATATTGAATACTTTTACTCAAAGTCAGATGCGTAGCGTTACTCATCCATTCTAACTGATCAAAAGTATCAAAACTTAAGAACAATAAATTATAATAAAGATATTAGGCATCAAAATATTCATCCGCATCACTGTCAATTGGCATGGTGCTCAAAAGGCTGTATTGCCACGTTGGATGGCAATGGTGATTTTTTGACCGCAGTATAGGCCAGCCCTTTGATCACACTTGAAGTTGACTAACAAAGGCGAAAGTAACTCTGTCTGTTTGTCTGACACGACAAGATAGTTTTTAATGGTAGCGTGAAGTACCAACTACCTTCAGGATGCAGGATGCGGGTGATACCAAATTTCATTAAATTGGTTCAACTGCTTTATCGTGAGTTGTCTTTTTATCTGTCTGTTACGCTTTCACGGTCACTGTCTATCGACAGACGATTTACTTTCAAATGTATAATTTTAGTAAGGATACTTCGATACTTCTATCTAATCTATAAGTTTCCATCAAGGGCCAATTAATTAACATCAATATCATCTATAAAAATATCACCTGACTCTGCATTCTCCACACTCACACTGGTACAGTCTTGTTGACTGTACCAGTGTGAGTTATAACGAAAATTTACTAAAAAAAATCCAAACATTTAGAAAGTTTATTCTGCATATCTCTGTGTGTGGGCCTTTTACTTAAGTGTTATATTCTTTGTTTTTCACTTATTTTCTGTGTGTACAAATATTGTAAAGCTACTTACATGATTACATGCTATGTATTGTTTAATACAGAAACAAACGTTCCCGATTGTTCTATGCATATGTTGTCGTTATTCAATGTATTCAGTGCACGCCGGAAATTCATGCTCAACATGACAGGTGGCGCTATCTATAGCCGATCTTGAGACAAAGATACATTATACATACCTATATTATAATACCTACCTACCTACATTGTTAGTTACATATGTATTGCAGTTATATGAACATATCAAATGCGTTAAATTTCGTTAATTGGCGATGCCTCTTCATAATCCAAAGCTAAATATTAAAAGTATTTAGATTTTTCTAGTCTTCATCTAAGACGAGTTTGAGTTTATAAAAAGTATCCGTAACCATAAAATTAATTAAGTAATTATGAAAATTATTGCAAATTGTGTAAGAATTACAGTTTTCACAATAAAACTGCCCAATGACAAAATTGAGTTGAACACGACGAGGGGTAATAATATTTTTAACTTAAACTATTTTTTCACTTCACACACTCTACTCTATTATTATTAATATTAATTGTAATTTATCATTCTCATTTGTATCTACCATCTTTAGCTGCTGACTGTACCAGCACTTATAATACGCGCTGCAAAAGAAGAAATGCACTCGCAGAGTAAAAGCTTTGCCTGTTGCTCAGAGGAAATGTACTTTAATATTGAATTAAACTTAGAAATGTCACGCGTTATCTCTTCAAAGGAATAGAACATACAAGTCATACATGTCATCCTATACCTATATATGTATATATTCTCTAGAAATAACAGCTATTTGACAACATATTTCCTCATTGGTCTTGTGCTCGTAAGCGCGACTACTGAACGTGAAGTTTAGGGTTCGGATCGCAGGCACTATGTTATTCGGATCGTGGGCACTATGTTATTCGGATTTTAAAATAAAATTTCTCAGAACCAGTCCAAAGTGTCAACTTGTGCTCGGTTGTTATTATTAGGCTCACCCCTATGACAAAGGCACTTTCAATGGCTAAATTAATGTTCAATAGGAACATTTTTGACCAATCCTTTTCAGAACAAAACAGTTCTTATCTGTAACATAAAAAATGAATCGTAAATAAAATTAAACACCTTTACAAATTACACTTCTAACCCGACATTCTCTCACCAATACGCAGTACCTACCCTTAGGCTGGATGCAGACTGTATACGCCCCAGACTACACTAATTACGGTGCACATACGCCTCCTTACTAGCCGGGTAAGGGCAGCCTAATTGACATCGCGACGGATGTCACTTAGCAACGATTCCGTTGTCTCGCCATATAAAATTAGATACGTTTATTAGATTTCCTTGTAAATGTGATTGTATGAGTTTTTTGTGTTCTTTTTTGTCTGTACCGGGGTTTCTTTTTGTAGCTTTTATTTTGCGTGCTTTGTATTTGAAATTTGATTTATTGGAATACAATTAGTAATGTTATTAAAAACATATTTGATGACGTAATCAGCAATACAAGAATATTATTGTTTTTTGGAAGCTTCAAATTTAGTTTTGCACTTGTATCTTTTTGTCGATAAATAATAAAGAACATCGTCCATTGTAGTCGTATAATAAGTCCAAACAACAAACACCCATTAGATCATATAAAACCATCGCCAATATATTTCTTAATACACTTCCTTTCAAATAAATCATGACACTGCACCGATATAAATCACTGGCCGAAAAAAACAACAAAAAAATAAAAAAGCCATTATCCATTTCGCCATACAAACTATATAACAAACGCTGCTTGATATTTATCTTAATAATCGTGAGTACAAAAGCTATATATTAGAACGCTATCAGCAGATGGAGCGAACGATTGTTTTCCGGAAGTAACAGACATGACGTTAAAATAAATAAAGCTGTATACAGCACTCGATTTCCTATGTTCCGCCGCTTCCGTTCTAGTTTGCTGGAAAGATATTTTCTCGCCTCTCAGTGAGCTTATCAAAACCTGGAAATAATGATTTAGTTCAAACGCTTGCTTTGATAAAATATTTATTACTGATTATTGTGGTATATTTTTCTCAACATACGCCAATTGTCCTATTCTTTCATGTATTGAATGACTATTATATAAGGAAAGGAAATTAAAATTCGTAAAAGTTTAAATATAGTAACTGTACTAAAGTCAGTGATATCATAATGTATTTTGCAAAGATTGTGATGTAGCACACCTATGTATATACGGTGTACAAAAATTGATTAATTTTTATATTTTTAAAAAATTACGAGAAAAGTTATTTGCAATAATATAAAAATGGCAGAACATTTCGTTCTTTAAAAACAAAGAAACTTTTTTGATCGGTTAAACATAGCGAAGTTACTAGTACAGTTTAGCTTAAACTCCTACTTAATCTTTAAGTTCAAAATGGAAACAGCAGTTAAGCGCTTACGTATCGACTTCCAATAGTTTGTGTCTATTTGGTCAAACTTAGTGACATTCAAGTTAGTACAAACAAGAAATAGGGCGAGTCGGGCCCGCATCTAGAGCAGGCCAAATTACAACTGACTAAGAACTTAGACACACACCAAGTTGAGACAGAGTAATATTAAGGCTGTTAAGTACCTCCACATACATGTCCAAATTGCTTTAAGTAATATTTATGCGCAAACGTAATTAAGTTTTACGGGTTTTGTCCAAATAGCGTAACCTCTTAAAGGGTACTTTGCAAACAACTTGGTGTTGAGGCGTTAATTGAAATAATGGTGAATGATTTTCTAATGAAATATGACTTTGGTTAGCCAATTATGGTCTGCCGCATTGTTTTGGTTGTTATCAAAGGTTGTGAGAAGTGAATTGGTTGGTAGATTGAAATAAAAATATCGTTGAGGCTCAAATAAATAGATAATCAAAAAGTTTTAAGACGGACTAGTTCGTGCCGCTTGCACCAAAAATAGGATGCCACACATTCTTAAAACAAATTAGCCTTTCACATTTTATGAATGACTGTATCTTTTTCTACGATTTATGATATATAGGAAATAAAAATAAGTATATAACGAAATGGATGTAAACACGATGATAATTAATAATGAAATAATGATGTGGGGTTAAGAATTAAATGGTATATCTATTGATTAAGACAATATCTGCGGAAGTATTAGAATCTCAGTAGTTAGAGATGTTTCGGTGTGTTTCGAAATAATGTGACACGTGTAATAAAATACACGTGTAGACAGATAAATCTGACATAAGTTTCCACTTTGGCAGCTCTTCCCGTAAAATAAGTTTATTGGATTAATATTTGCGAAACAAAACAACTTGGAAATATTGTATTGTTTTATTGAAAGTGCGTGTTTCTATCAACCAATTTATCTTTCTTTCAACCACGTTACCTACAGTCAATTTATGCTGGGTTAAAATTAATTCATTTAATTGTAATATTATTTATACATGCATATAAAATGCTTTTTCCTGAATGACTGATGGATCGTAGAGACCTGAAACTTGGAGGGTGTGTTCTTTGTATGACGTACACAACTGATAAGAAAGGACTTTCCGAAATTCTACCCCTAACAGGGTGAAAAAGGGGGGCAAAGATTGTATGAAACTCTGTAATTTTTATAGCCCACGTGGGCAAAGCCAGTGGCGGAAAGCTAGTCAGTTTTATTTCTATTTTTCACAAAAGTGCGTATTTCTATCAATCAATTTATTTTTTTCTAAACAGAGTACGGTCATTTCCCAGTGTATGTTAAATTTATATTATTAGGTATTAATGTAATGAATACTAATGTAAAATTATTTATTATGTTTTTTTTAATGTAGTTAAATTATATAAGATTTTTAAAGACCCGAATTAATTGCTTCTGAGTCTAGACGTAAAACCGACATTCTGTTTTTATTACTTTCTCAAAACGTAAGATTTTAAAAGATTATGTAAATCAACAAGGTGGTAGGTAAGCGTAAAGCGAAAAAAATATAGTTAACCTGCTCAAATTTTCATGCAAACTGCAGCAAGCCTCTGAAAACATTTATTTTACGCCACAGAGTAAAAATAATCTACACATCGATGTCCTACATAGTGCAGCCGTACAACACAATATTATTTGTATGTGGCTAGCGATCCGATGTTGTGACTTCCGAGTTGGCCAATAACGAACCCGAGTGGTGTTTGTGTAATGCACTTGCTCCCATCGGCCAGCGGTGCAACACTGTGGAACTTTTTACATAAATTACTGGTAATATATCGGTGGTAGTGCTGTATTAAATTTAGAAAAACTTTGCGTGTTTTCTTATTACATCGCTGTAGCGGATTAAGATTAGAAAATAATGTGTTTTGTAAAAAAAATAATGGAATTATTAATACTAAATTATTTCGATAATCTACCAAGGCTTCTTTTTAATATAAAATTAGCTTTCAACCACAATTTGATTCATGTAAGACATCTTCATAATATCCGATAAAAATCAAGATTGATTCAGGAATTTTATCATAAAAAAGCGACAGCTAAAAGCAGAGTAAAGATATGGCCAATCTTGACATAATCACTTCGCGGTCGTGTTTGAGACCGCAATAAGATGTTATTAGTACCCATATTCTGTTGGCCATCCCAAAAGCCACTGCTAATCCTTTGGTCGTTCCCATGGGAAGTATAAAGCCCTAATGTAATACCGGGAAAACAGATGTTATAGTTGACCAACTTAAACCTCTTTATTAGGCTGTGGCACTTCGGTTTTACCTCAAAATATAGGCCTATCACACACTAAAACTTTTTGTCTTTCAAAACATTTTAACCTCAGGCTGCATGTCACCGAAAAGTAATTTCATTGGAGTTAAAAAAGAAAAAAGTTTTTGTTGTGATGTATTCCACGGCATGTGGGAATTGCAGACACATCGTATAACGCTTGTAAATTGTGTTACAAATCTAGTTCACCTCAACTGCAGTGGCAGACTGGATGTCAGATAGAGATCAAATTAGGAACTCCGTGTTTTTATTGAACTAGATGATTTAGTTAATTTAATATAGGGTAAGGAAAGTTCTGAATTAAATAATTGTGATATTATTTAAGTAATTCGTAAACCATCATCATTATCTGCCTAGCGTTTTCCTATGTTGGGTCGCTTTCCAGTCTCACTGGATGCGTGATGCGTGATGAGTATTAGTGTTTTACATAGAGCGTCTAGCGAACTGCTGATAGCTCCTACCTTTAGGTACGTGCTGTGGCTTAAGTAGTTCGCGCAGTAAATAATTTTAGAAACGTTATAAAAAAATATTTGCTCTGACAGCTGCCTTCTAACAGCTTGAAATGTATTACTTCCACTGTAGATAGCGTATAAATTAGTTTTAGATCTTACTTTGAATTTTAACGGAAAGTTACCATACAATTTTCAGTGACATAAAACTATAACAGTGTTCCGATTGCGATTTTATTATGATAAAGATTAACTTTATACATTTTGTGATATTTGTTTCATATCTACAAAGTAATTAATAATAACAGTTTCGTCTCATAATAAATATTTAATAGTTTAAATTTATTCTTTCCAAAAATATACACAGTGTTCCTGGTCTATTTTAGTGTACAAGCGTAGTGACCGCTACAAGCCGTCCACATTTGTGGCGTGGCGTGACGGCCAGAAGGACCACAGTGCGCTAAGCTAGCAATTACTCACAGCTAATGTACGACAATGTTTAGACCGTAATCCTAACGCATGCGTGTGATTCTAATCGTGAGGTGGTTGAATTTTGGTCTTTTAGGAAAGTGCTTTTTATTAACTGAAGCAACTTAATTGTTTATACATTTTAGATATTTTAGTTATTCGACACGTCAATTAAATAATTAAGATCTTAAACTGATTTATTCTTCAATTAATACGTCAATATAGAAATATGAGATAAAAAACGACCTTTATATTAACACGTTAAAATTTTTTATATAAGGGTAAGTTTTAGAGGTTTTCTTGGTCTACAAATAACCTTTTTTAAACTTAAAAGGCTCTTCTAATTTAAAACACTACCAGATATTTAGTGGTTCGTTTACGTATTTATCCTATTTTGTATTATTTTTTTTGTTTGGTTGTCAGTGAAGGCCTTTGAATAGGTACTAGATACTTGGGCCAGATATAATACTTACCTAGTATTGTGAGCTTGGTAGATACACAATTACAATATACCTACAAATGCCGCGATACACCTGTATTGATCTTGGCTATCGGGTATCAATTGCTTAATATAGCCATTGAAGCCTGATGGTTAGTACCAGATACACAATCGTAACTAGTCCGAGGCATTATAGGATAGTCCATGTGTTAAGCTAGAATTTAATGGCACCTATGTGTTAGGAGCGCTATCAATACATGTACTAACAAAAGATGGATTGTATGGGATATCATTGAGGTAAATCAGATTCGGGAGCAATAAACACGAGTGTTTGAATTTGTGGTAATATTAGAAGTATTGAATATGTTACTCGTTATTAAGGACCTACCTCGAAACAAAATACGGGGAGCGGCAAGCGAGAGTGACGCTATGATTTTAGAAAGGCAAAAAATAGGCCCTAGAAATAAACGCGTGTGCCAAAAATAGGCATAAAAATGTGAAAATAGGCATAAAAGGTGTGTAAAATCGTACGCCGTAAACGCTCTCATACAACGCAATATACTATATGTTAAAATTTTGTGCAGGACGTGCCGCCCAACGCGACTAGCAACGCCACGCGGCCAAGTAAACGTGGCCTAACGTCAAAATATAGCTTCAGTTTCCTAAGGCAGATGCAAGATCTTTAACTAACAAATAATACCTACGTATCTACTATCTAAATATATCCATTATAACTATAACGCTCGTTCTGACACTGGAGTGACCACAAATTTTAGTGAATAATTAATGGACGAAAATGGGGACATTGTGACTGACATAGACGACCGCCGGTCAACGTCATTCAAATGTCATCCTATTGCGAACACAAATCTCTGGGACTGGGTTGCAGAACCCTTGGATATAAAAACTGGGTTTATTTTTTTAATCCTAATGTTTTTTTTAATAATCAGCAAAACTAAGAGTCTATCGGCTTTTCTCGAGGAGTTGGATGGATGGAATAATCAATCCAATGATCCACAAACGCAAAATACGATGTTTGTCGTAAAGTTGCGGAAATCAGCCCGCTTATACCTAAACACCAAAGAAGTATCATGAATGATGCGGAAAAAAAATAGGATCAATAGCTTCAGGATTAGAAGATGTATTTACCGATATTTGTTACCGTCGAAGTAGATTACGATTGGCGACAGTGAGATATTATCCCTTCTTCTTAAATTATATTATCAATTACATTCGGTTCAATGGACCGTGATTGTTATCTTTTGTGCCATTCTCTTGACGAAACGATACGGACGTACTTAATGTTAAAGCCTATTGACTCTTTGTTAACTTTTATTGAGATATAAATTGTATAAATGCGGCTTCATTAACTATCGTGATCGCTAATATTCATTGGCCAACCTTAAAAGTTCTCTCAAGATCAAAAGTACCTTATATTATAACTTATCGTAAATGAAAAATGAATTTAGGTAAAAGTTACATGAAATATACTGACATATTTCATGATGAGCAAATTGTAAATATTAATATTGACAGTGTTGAAAGTTTTTATATTGCTAAGATAGTAATAACTTATCGACTTTTGAAGGTTTTCACGAAGTAAATAAAAAAAATTTTAATCAAAAAAATATGTCAAAATTATTTTTAACTTAGGCTGTAGGCATAACTGAATTAATCAAACTGATGGCTAAATTATCTGCCTGGTTAGCCAGTGCTAATGTTAAATAGTTGCCACACTAGCACGTGTCGATAATTCACACAGATTATGACATCTAAATTAAATCTCGAACAAACATGGATTGATTGATCAATTGTGATTGTGCAATCAATGTGACCAATCAGCCACACAGGTGATTATCATTCATGGAACACATAATTTTGCGGTCGAAATTGGATGGGCCGACATTGGATGTCACATTAATCGCTAGATTAGTGAACCAAATGATATTTGATTAGCCGTCATAGAGGATTACAATACAGAAGCCGCGAGATATGATAGCTTCCGTGTAACTGTTGTTTTGATCAATGATATGTGGTTAGTGCATCCGTAGTTCGGCTAGTTTGAATCTACAATTATAGTCATAATACTTACTAATGTGATTGGTAATATTTTTTTTGTTTAGGTTTAAAAAGAAGATGGATATGGGCACATTGTAGAGATAAACAGTCCTTTTAGGAATGCATCTTCCATCATATTTTTCAAATCAAAAATGTTTCACACTTTGATACCCTGAAAAATATTTTTTTATTTAGGTGTACCTTTTTATAATATTTACAATATCAAACAAAACACGCAAAATTGTATTAAAATGTAAAAAACGGAATGAAGTAAAATGAATGTCTTGTTACGAGGGATAATGTCGACAAACAGGTTTCGGTGTAATATTTATGACTTCTATTTGTCATTTTGAGCCAACAATTCGTCTCATTGCTGGGCAACGGCCCCTTTCTTGTCTGAGATCTCTATCTTGTCTTACCGTAACGGTCCCAAACCTTGCTCCATTTACGATGTTGTCAGTCTTGACATCTTTATTTTACTTTGTTTTTATATCTTAGAATGTTTCCTGGAAACAAAAGACAGTATGGTTTTGAAAACAATTTACTTATACTTCAGTAGTAGTAGATCATTTTTTTTTGTGAAGAAATTCCTCCTGGGAACTAGGTACTATAATTTTTTTCTACATGACCTCTTGCAGGGTGCTTCTAACAGCATTCGACCTGCTTAACCGAACAATATATAGGTACTACCATCTATTATGTTTACCTACATACTTATTTTCGCCGTCAATCTTTACCATGGTGTTTGGCTGCGGTATACAGACAGGATATATAATGACAGGCACATATGACATTTTATTTATAAGCTACACACATGTGCAATGCCTCTTTTAAGGACCTATTGCAGGTGCTTTTAGGCGAAGGTAAGGACCACTTACCAGACGGACCGTTTAGATCATGTGTTTAGAGTACCAATTACCTATTTTAAATAATATTTTTGTTATTACACTTTTTTAAATCTATATAAATAATTACTTATATTCTTAATTTTTTTTTAATCTCTTATTTTATATTAATGTCCAACCTTCAGCTAGTACCAAGCCATGTGACATAGTGTTAGCAATTTCGTTCTGCACCACTGTAGCTGTTCGTTACGTAAAGTTATGTGCCCCACCTGTTACTGATATGGAGTGTTCAGTAGCTGAAATGAGAAAAGCTGGAGTCTTTTCTTATGCTGCAGTTTGGTAACTATTGAGTCCATATTTTAAAGGACAGATATGACCTTTTACCTGTGGATTCATTAGTTTTAAATCCTGGAACTGAACTTCTCTGAACTGAAAGGTAAAGTTCTCGAAATTAAATGTTGGGAATTTGATTTCAAAAATATCGAGGCGTAAAATTACACCTTTAGTATTTCTTAGTGTATTTAGTTAGTATTAATTATAATATTTATACAATACAGGTAATTATTTCAGTAATTAACCGTAATACGATTTTATTATAGAAGGCATTCAAGAGTGATATACAGATGGTTTTTATCAATCTGTATATTACATAACAATTGCAAGAACAAAAACTGTTTTGGGGAATTCAAAATATATTATTGACCGCGCCATTTTTATTCGTCATTTTATATTCATATATTTGACAAAAGCTCCAATTTTCCTAAGAGGTTAGATGCAAACTCTTTATCAGACCCGTGGAGTACTAGGGAAGAGACTCGCGAAGCTCTTTTTATTACAACGCCGCTTTGCAGTAATTGTCCTAACAATGTTCTCATTTAAGTCACTTTTTGCATATAAAGAAACTAATGTCCTATGGTTAATAGATAGTTTATTTTAGTATGCTGAGATAAATTATGATTTCGGTGTCATTAAAGTCATAAATTTAATTTTATGAGTTATGAAAAATAAACATTTGGGAGTCCCTTAAATTAGTTTTAAAATGAACTGCATTACAATGGTCTCTGTCATTTTAAAATAACTTGCCAACTTAAAATTAATAGTTCACAGTAGTCTATCTGCAGTATAATAAAGTATTAGAGAGCCAATTAAAAGTTTTAATTGATAAATGTAAGAGACTTTCTCAGTTTTTTGAATAACTATTTTTGGATAAAGAAGAATAAAAATGGTTTCAATCTTGGTTGTAGAAGTAAGAATAGAATGGATGTCGTTTGAAATAATGAGATTTGATATTAATGATGAAAATAAATGTAAGGACAGGGCGATCCGCTTGATAAAATGGCGCCACGAATTTGGTGCTCACATGGTGCGCACACACTAGTCCGCGATCGGCTTTCTTTGTGAGTGGTCGTAATTTTCATAGTCAAAATTGCCGAGTTTTATTGCCAAAGGTTGCGTGAACTATGAAAAAAAAGCACAATAAAAAAGGTTAACATTTCATATCATCGGTAAATCAAAAATATGACATTAAATCAACTTCTAACATCTTACTTATCTCTCCTACTTGTCTCTACGTTTGTCGAGGGCGACATCGTAGTTATGAGTAGTTCTAATAGACGGCGTTAGTGTTTGTTGGATACAGAACGCGTCAGGCAAATGTTCGGACGACCGTATCTTTAGTTTTTAACCGACTTCAAAAAAAGGAGGAGGTTATCAATTCGACTGTATGTTTTTTTTTTTTTTTTTATGTTTGTTACCTCATAACTTGCGACTGGGTGAACCGATTTTCATGATTCTTTTTTTATTTGAAAGCTGGTGCTTCCCGTGTGGTCCCATTTAAATTTTATCACTACCGGTTCAGCCGTTTTATAAATATATCGAAAATAACGATTTATCTCTACTTGCTGATATGCCAAATACTTAGATGATTTGGTTATTTACGCTTATTACAACCTAAAAAAGTGGTGTGTTTATTTTGTTAAGATAGCAAGACCGAGACACTGAAAAGCGAAAAAATAAAAAAGCTTTTTACAAAAAAATTAAAACCGACTTCCAAAAAAAAACTGAAAATTAAAAAATAATTTTAATTTAAACGCTTTACGACCAAAACATCGCTCTACAAGTCGGTGGCGAAATACTAACAATAGTAACTTACAAGACACCGACTTCTAGAGCGATGTTTTGGTCGTAAAGCGTTTAAATTAAAATTATTTTTTAATTTTCAGTTTTTTTTTGGAAGTCGGTTTTAATTTTTTTGTAAAAAGCTTTTTTTAAATCAACGGTCTAGTCACTAGTAGTCACAGAAACAAAAGATGCATATTTCTTATTTACAAATCACGTATCAGCTTGACAAATATTGCTAAAACTTGCAAATCCACATTCAAAAGCATCGATTGAAGTTATAAAAAGTGTTAAACATACATTTCTTTGGAAACGTAAATATGTTTAACTTAAGCAGGTACCTACGAGTGGTAAGAAGTTTCGTTGCTTCGCCGCTTGAGTTTGTCAGCCGGTGGCAAGGACGTAAACTTGCTACAAAGTTGATTGCTCTGCAACCGCACTCCAAACAAGTTTTAGCTTGATTTCTATACTGTGCCTTCAAGGACCCATTCATGACTCCATTCAGTTTGTTTGTTACTGGGTTTCATTACTTTAACGTGGGTTATTTGATAACATTTTACTTTTAATGTAACATGTTATTTTTGGGACTTTTATTTGTGATACATACTAAAATTGTTTATTTGTCTCATCTACAGTTTATATTTAAAAAAACATGTACGTAAACGGTGCAAATAATAATTTAAATATCGAATAAAAAGCCTCAAAATCAAAGTGGCTACATTCAACACGAACGCAGTCTTAATTCAACGCAAAATTAAATAATTCCAACCAAACAAAGTAGGTAGAAAAAAGGAGGTAGGTAGTACCGAAGTCGATTGCTGTAAGTCGAAAATAATCGTTCCGGCGATTAATATTTTCCTGGAACAACCTTGTTACGAATAAATGGGTTAATTACAACGTTAGTCCGGGAATGTTTGAGCTTCAAACCAAAATGGCTTATACAGGAATTAAAAACTCATTACAATTAGCGAATAACTGCCAAGACTAATTCGTGCAGGCAACGGTGTGAAGCAAAATTTTAAATCCACGTTCTAAACTTAGTTTTTTAATTAAAGAATTGGGTATTTACTCAGTGTTATTCTTCTAGAACTCATATTATTCTGTATACAGGAAAAACATTTTCATAATCGGTATGGTAAGGTCTAGTTTTGGTTCACTTCATGGTATCCATTAGAGAATATTTTCCGTTACTTTCACTTGCCTGATTTACAAACGCATACGTTAAACAACTATAGAAAAAAAATATTAAAAAGCTAATAGTTATCACCAGAATTCAGCTAAGGTGATTGACAGATATATCGCAAACACTAAGCCTATCTACATTTAATTTCAAAGGATTTCACTATTTTGCGAAATGACGTGTCTGAAATGATACGATTAACTCCGCCTAATCTAATTAGTTTAATATACTAAAGGGATATCTATTTACTGTCTACCTACATGTACGAAGCACCATAATAGTATACTTAAATATGTAATAATATGCACTTTTAAATTGCGTCATTGCAAGATGACAGATTTTTTAATTTGACAGTCCGTTTCCCGCCTGTTTGTCCATGATCATAGACAAAATGAAAGATTCCCAACTGTATATTCAATTAATTAATTACTATATGATTAAAAAATAAACACAAAACTAGTCTAGCCTGAGGGCAATAACACTTAATATTAATAATTACCTCTCCTATAAAAACTAATGCCAAGTTTTATTTGCGTAGTCTTCATGAGACTTGGCAGCCCTGCTTATGAAGTTTCATTTTAGCGGCAGCGCTTCCATCCCGCAAGTAGGTGACAGGGTTTATTAAGTCTTGTACACTAAGATACAAAAGGTTTTAATATGATTTTATTTATAACTAGCTATTTCATGCAACTTCACTCGCATCCTAAAGGAAAGTACCAAATATCTGGTACGTACATAAATCCAGAGTAAATTTTCTCATGACTTTACCTTAATCATAACATTTTAATATGTCCTAATGATTATATTATTTCAGATAGTTGTGTAGTATCTGAAATAATATTATCACTAGGACGTTAACATTTGAAAAATATTTTTATGTCACATATAGCTAAATGAAATTATTGGTCATATATCTATCTTGTTAAGTACCTAGTACTCTATAAATATTAAATAAAACATTAAAAGCAAAATAAGTAAAGCCATAACTTCAATATTTTTGATTGGCATACACATTATAATATTTACGCAAGCGCTGCTGTTTTTGACCTGAAAAAGGCAATTTTATGTTAACGTATGAAAAGCGCGTAATGTCCCCGCGATGTAAATGTTAAATGTTTTATGGTAAAAAAATTACAGAATATCTGTAATGAGCAATATTAACTTTTAAATACAGTTTTATTAAAATTCATTTAAATCTTTTATTAAAAATACACATCTCAATCTATAATTGAGTAATTATAAAATTTATTGCAATAGAATTTAAAGTTTTTTTTACAGAATAAGAAGTGATTGATCTGGTTATACTTGTAACTCCCCTCTTAAAGAATTTAAAAAATACGTTTAATCTTATTTAAGAGAGCACATAGGTATGCCAATCACGACTATTTATAATTGTAGACAATTACCTATTTAATATCAGTATAGAAAAATAATACAATTAATCTACGGAAGTATAAACTAAGTAGAAAACAATTTTCGTAAATTTCGTTGCTAAAAGAATTCCAAGTCAGCTTGGCTGTTTATTTGCGTCTATATTTTGTGCACAAAATATTTTTCAGGCATTAAAGCGACGGCCTACGGAACCTTCTTCAGGATTCCCTAATGCTGCTAATCTTATTTTAATTTATATGTAAATTCATTCTCAGCATATTATCTCTAATATTCCGGCCAAATGTTCGGAGTTTTGAAACTTTTTTTGAGATATTTTAATATTATAGCAATCTCTCGCTTATTTCCCCTTTTATTACCTCGACTTTTATCTTTAATTCCGCAGACATGCCATAGGAACGCAATGATTACGGGGGAGAATGGGGTGGGAAGAATCAGAAAGAAACACGTATAATGAAGTCCCGTCGAACCCTACTTTCCCCTCTTTTGTTGTCATTCTTTAAATCTAATCAAGGGTAACCCTTGTATTACTTAAATGAGAAAGCTTAAACATCATACTATTATTAATTACCTAGTGATACTCTGGTAAATGCATATTTTTTTAACTATATAAAATCCTATATTATGTTTTTATATCAAGCGAAAAAAATATCTTCCCACCGTAAATGCAATCCTATCTTATAATATAAAAAAAAGTGAGTTTGTTACGCTTTCACAGCTAAACAGCTGAATTAATTTGGATGACCTACAGCATCATGAGTGCTTAACGCTCTTTTCTCTTTCTCCAATGTAATTAATGTACAAGGAAGAAATTGTCATAATAAAATTTCCCGTTTCCATCTGAACAAAAATTAAACGCAGCAAGAAAGTTTGGCAAAAATTACACATTTTTAACCCAAAAGTTTCTTTGGGTTAATTAAGTTGTTCATGTTATGAAACTTTAGAGGCTTGTTCATTTCCTCAAGCTGTTTGTTATGTACTTAGCGGAAAGGTCCTACAAAATTTCAGTTTGCAATATTTCAATAACATTTGAACTACGCTCAGCATTTATTAGAACACGGAGAAAATAACAAATTAAGATGGAATTCTATCATAAGTACAAAAGAATGATGTTGCGTAGATACAAGAAATTCTTTCCCGGGAAAACCTCACCAAATTAAACAATACCTTTCGTATACCAAACGTCAGTTATTGTTTCCGCATATGGAATCCCGAAATGACTCCACGCGTATTTCTTACACGTACACACACGCGGATCATGTTATAAACTTTTGCACGTGGCTCCATTAAATTAATAATCAAGCAGTTGATATTATGCCCTGGGGTATAAATTGAAATATGAATTTGGTTGTACGTTTCATTGCAAAGCGGCTAAACTCATTTAGATGGTACGGACAGTACGGAGATAGTTTCTGCTGAAGAAACGGTTATTAGCTACTTTGTATCAGAGTATGCGTGAAGTAGTTCTTTTGGACGTAGGACGCGGGTGAAACTGCGGGAAAGAATAAAACTTTATGAACTCGATTATCTTTTGTACACGTAAGCGTAATGACTGCTAATGGTCATACGGTTAGTTTCTTTAACCAGTATTCTTAACGCAGCCTAGCCTTTTCCCTACTAACTATGTTGGGGCCGGCTTCCAGTCTAAACCGGATGCAGCTGAGTACCAGTGTTTTACATGGAGCGACTGCCTATCTGACCTCCACAACCCAGTTACCGGGTAACACGGTACCCCTTGGTAAGACTGGTTGTCAGACTTTCTGGCTTCTGACTACCCGTAACGACTGTCAAAGATTAACAAATGACAACCGGGACCAACAGCTTAACGTGCTTTCCGAGGCACGGAGGGGTCTCGCTATGACATAGATGGTCACCCATCCACGGACCGACCGCGCCAAGCGCAGCTTAACCTATGATTGGTCGAACTGATCGATGCGTCTGTCACTTACCCACGAGCTCCTCCTCCTTATTCTTAACGCTGCCGTTTTGAAAATTTATTCATATAAATAAGGAGACTTTTCATAAATATTTACTTTGTCATGCTGTCCATAGGTATTCGTGTGTATGTTTGCGAGTGTACCAACGCCCTACATGTAACGGTCACATTGTGTCGACACCGCACATACGGCGGTACAGTCGAGCGCAGGAGTATCTCCTAGTTAATTACCATCACTTGACACCTGGCTTCGTACCACTACCTGTTAGCTAATTGACAGTGGGACGGACCGACAACCAAAGCCGGGAAACGGATTTACCGCTGAATTTTCCCCTTCGAACGGTCTGATTTGTAACATATTTGGCGCAAAAATACATTGAAGCACATTGTTTGCGGTGCGATGTATTGCATCACGTTATTTTTGTAAGGCTTGATTGAATTTGTATTGTAGTGGATGTAAAATGCAATGTGGTTGTATCAGTTTTAAATTTTATACTGTACATAATTCTTGATTATACTCGTAGATCTCAAAACGGATAGTATACATTCAACTTGTTGAAATTACTAGTTACTCAAGCCGATTTTCATATTATTAGTTATCTAGATATTACACCAATATTTGGGTTAATTTCTAATACTGGTACCTATATTGCATCTAATACTGGCTCCTATATTGCATCCAAGGCAGGTGATGCATGACTGGTTATGCTTGTAGATTATTAAGGTAAGCTGCATAAAGCTTCCATTTGCGTCACATTAGCACCAACTGGCCCTTAAGATATGTTTAAAGTATGTACTATACATCATATATGTATCCGACGATGCATATACTACGATCAACCTTTATGATGATTAGCTGGAATGATGATTGCTGTTTGAAATCTGAAATGGCGATTGTGATTTTTGATAGGCATGAGATTACTAATCGATAGGTACAGTGGCGATTCAAGTTTTAATAACAAAAGCAGATGCTATTAAATTATGAAAAGTAATTTCATCATAAAAGTACTACGTCAATGTTATCGTGAACTTCAAAACATTTTGCTGTAAGAGTTCATAATTTCTATTTACAAAATATTTTCTCTTCACAGAAACAGTTTTCCTTAAATACCGACACTGTTTTATTGTCGAACGGGAAATATACAGTGCAACGTCGAGGCGGGATGTAACGTACTTTTTCACTTATACCTGCGAATAATTCCCGGGCGCCCAGTAATAGATTTCGAAACAGCGGAAACGAAGTCAACCATAAATCCGCTGGAGGATGATAGAATGAAAAGACTGTGGCTATTTAAATATTGTTAAACGACAGTAAAGGTCTGTCGTGAACATTTTTTTTAAATAAATATTTTGAAAAAGTAATAATTATCCGTAAATAGGTGGTCTTAACAGTATTGTTCTTATTTTTATTAATTTTAAATTTGCATTTCCGTTGAACCTTAAAATAACTAGAGAAAAATAGCCAGTTGGTGTTGCTTTGTAAAAAAACAGCTTTCAGCTTACGTTGCAGGATAAAAAACAAGTAGGAATGTATAAACAGTGTTGCACTTAATTTAGTACTGGCCAACACAACCCGGAAACAATGTCAAATTATTTCGAATGTAATTTAAACGTTCAATATGTCATTCACTAAAAAACGCACTACACAAAAACTTCCCATTGAAAAAGTGACGACCCACCATTCTCTTGTTTCCATTTAATTAAACTGGAAATTCAGAGTCATGGTTGGAAGCGAAACGACTAGGATAGCTAAGCTCGGTACTTGAAAAAAGTTGGTTTAGCTTTGCAAATGAGATTAAGTCTTATAGCAGTGTTGCTCTTTATATTGTCCGTATTTAGTTCAAGCTTTTGTGAGCCGACTTATATTTGAAATATTCTCTTTTTTTATTTACGGGTCCAAGCCTTTTGGTCAGTAACAAATAATAAGCTTAAAATTGGTCATGTTTATTTAGATTTTAATAGAGTTAACAATGGTTGATAGACTTTTTAAGTGGTTATTATTATTTTATCCCTATTAGCAATAACATCGAATAACCCCCAACCGAAGGAAATCACGTTCACGTCACATGGTTTTAAATTTATTTGAACTCCGGCAATCTGTATTAATCTGTATATATATATAGCAAGTAGAGTATTAGAGATATATGTTTATTCGAGCTAGCTGCTAACCATTACATTGAGCTGGAGTGGGGTCGGGAGCGTGGTTGAGGACAAAAAGTCTTGGCGTGAGCTAAGGGCCGCCTGCAACCCCTGGGTACCTTAGGATAGCAACTAAAACTACCCATCATATTAAAATTTTTGACCAATATATATATACAGTCGCCAATCAAATGGGTACTGGGAAGTCAAATTTGTCTATGATGCTACAAATAAAGTATCTATAATATATAAATCTAAGTACCTTTTAATCACATAGAAGTTAATTTGATTATGAAACCTAATAAAAGACTCATCGAGCTTAATTAGTCACAACTCGATAACAAAAAAGGAAAGTAATTAAAGCAAACAAAGATAAGTAGGACATTCATAAACATTGGTGTGAGCACCACGATAAAACCTCGCAGGTATGTTCACCGTTAATTAAATTCAACCGCGGCGCGTGTCGCCTCTTAGGATATATTAATCCCCCCTTTACCTAGGCATCTGAAATCAGAACAAAACTGCCTTTGTCGCGAGGGTGAAGATTAACGGGCAAGGTACAATTTTATTAGCATTTTTTCCTCTTTCCGGGGTGCCAAGCTCATTTCCTCTCCTCTAATTTATTGCAGGCATTCGGAACCCGTGAAATTAGTGATATCAAACAGTCATAACCCCCTTGCTCCTCCCTTTCGTATTTACTTCGAGGAAATTTAATTTTAGGAATTCGATTAAAATGTGATTAAGTAGAATTAAAAATGTTTCACGTCGGTGAAATATTTTATGGGAGATTTAATCGTCTGTTTGAAGTTCGCTAATCTATGTTTAACACAAAAAGTATTTTTTGGTGAAAGGTTTATTTTTTATACAATGAGCTCAGCTGTAGTTTTTTTAGTAAGGAAAATATTTACAGTAAAGGGGTGGATGACCCCTTTTAAGGATAAGAAATCATCACATAACCACGTTTTAATCAGTATAATCCCACAGGGAAGAGTTCCTGAAGGATTTTACTGACTAAAACTCAATCGGTCAACGGTCAAAGTCAAATGGAAACGAGATGATATTTAAAATACTCGATTGGCCAATCTATAGGAATTAAATTAAATTAAAAAATATTTATATTAAGTCTAATAAAAAAAAGTTTGTGAAACTAGTAAAAAAAGAAAGAGTAATAATTGTATTTTAATGAACACTGTGAAATGTGTTTAATTAGTTCAATTTGGCTGTTCGCCATTATTGTAATTCCATTTGTATTCCAGTATGAAATAATTACGATATCGCCAGCACTACGAATTTCAGATTATACTTTAAAATAATGTATGTTTTCAAGTAAAAAGATAAATTGTCATAATTAGTAGAAAAGCCGGCCAATGGTGAGTCGGGCTCGCAGACGACGAGTTCCGTACTGGCGTACAGACTGGTCTGTGACAGATGGACTAAAAAAGTTTCATGACGGGAACGCAGCAAATCGATGGGTCCTATGTATATGGGCCAAACTAACAATTTGGCAATTTTGACTTTTTTATGTCAAACGCATCTTATCGATACAATTAATCATGTGAGCTCTTAAAAAAAAATTCTGCATAGAAGCACGATTTTTTATTACAGTATAACGGCATATGTTACATGAATATAAACGTACAAGGTCCAAAGAGTAATTAGAGACTTATACGCGGGGAGTACCGGCGCGCGTTTGTTTATATTTTGGACCAATCAGCTAGTTTGACACTTATACGTTGAACGGATTGCTCCGTTCTGTGATGAATACAAAAATGTATTGTTGTGTTTTTGCGTTACAATTAAGTTTAATAAGTAGAAGATGGCATCTAATTATCGTGCTAGGTTGAGTAGAGGTAGGAATTTAGTGGATTTGGCATTGGGAAATGAAAATAACAGTGCACAGAGAAAAGATTTAGGTTACGAGGATTTTATAGAAAATAGCGATGATAACCTTTGTAATTATTTAAAATTTTATGCATGTTTAAGTTATACAAAGAATGGTATGATCCAACTAAATATGGTAATAAATGTGAGTCGTTAAGGCAATACAGGGACATAGTAAACAAAAATATTAATTTATCATTTCATCAGCCAAAAAAAGACCATGTTCGTCATTCCTTCAAAAACGGTCCTGTTACTCCTGAAAATAAAATGTTTTATGATAATCATATAATTAGCAAAAATCAGGCTAGATCTTTAAAAGAAAAGGATAAACGTGATTCACAGAATGACACGATAATCTTCTGCACTACTTTTGATTTGCAAAAAGTGTTGTTGTACCCGAGTGGTGAAATTAGTCTATTTTATTACAGCAAAAGGTTGAAAGTACGTAACTTATCAGTTTCCGACATTGGGAATTTAATTGGTACCTGTTACTTATGGAATAAACAAATTGCAATGAAGGGATCGAACGAAATAGTGAGCTGTATGTATGACATAATTAAATTAAAAAGTCAAGAAGGTTGTGACGACTTCAGATTTTGGTTAGACAATTGCACTGGCCAAAACCGAAACAGGATTATGTTTTTATGTATCTAAACGCTGCTAAACAGTTTAATTTAAATATAAAACACACTTTTCTTGAGGTAGGCCACACTCAGAATGAAGGCGACTCCATACACGCCACCATTGAAAGAGCTTCAAAATATAAGAATATTTACACACCCTTTGAATGGAGCTCATTGATTCGATGGACGAAATCAAAAGGAAGTCCTTATAACGTCATAGATGTAGCTCAAAACATGATTTATGACTTCAAAAAGATGCAGACAAATACACACTTTAACTGGACTAAAAACTCAGAAGGACATACAATTTCTTGGTCTAAAATAAAACAAATTCGTGTAAGCCGAGACGAATCATACGTTTTATACTACAAATATGATTTGGGTGAAGATGCTATTGAAAATCATATTAAAATCTTAGATCAGCCAGTACGAACAAGAAGACAAATTGCCGCTAGACCAACAGATATTCCTTTGCAATTATGTTACAGTCAGCTGTTACCAATACAACCTTCCAAGAAGAAAGACTTGCTTAATTTATGTCAAAAAAATATTATTCCACCCGTATACCATAGTTATTATGAAAATTTAGTAGCATCTAATGATACTGTGTCAATTAATGAAAGCGAAGACAATTAGTAATTTTCCACTTACTAGTAATGTTGATTTTGTTAATTTTATTACTTGATTATACCACAGAGATCTTTTTATTTCTGTTTATGCCTGATAGGTTTTTATTTTTGTTAAGATTTTATTAAGAAAATAATAATGTAAAGTAAATTATTTTTTATTACATAATTTTGTTAATCAAACTAAGATCTTTAGTAACAGTTTCCTTCTTACTTATTTTTTTTTTGTTATTTTTTTCCTCACGATAATACCAAAAAGACTGAAAACGGGCCCATAATTGTAGTTTTAAGGCTAATTCAATTTTTATTTCAATAAATAAGTAAAAGTTTAGTGTGTTTTTTTATTATTTAAATTATCTAACTGAAAACTCAGTTAGTAGGTTAGCAAATTGTAAAACGTATAAGTGTCAATGTGACATAGTTATCTAAACATCTAAATAGCTTTTATTTTAATTAATAAATTATCAACTACTTCAATTGTTAATTGATTTTATGAGTAAAAATAATAAAAAATAATACTTTATTCTAATTAGCGTAATACGCGTATAATGGCCAATATGACACATCGGCCCTTTTAGGGTATTTTTGAAGAAAATATTTTTAACAAAAACTACCGTAGAAGGGCCGATGTGACGTAAAAAAAAAAACCGATAAATATTTATATAAAATACTGTTGTACAAATGAGGAGGATAGTTGTCTTAACAAACAAGCAAGGTTTCGTTAACTTCGGTTTTACCGATCTAAAATTATAGTAAATTGAAACTTTGGAAGCCTCTCCTGTAAAGTTGTAATTTTGCATTTTGGCCATATAGGACCCATCGAAATGGTAACCGAAAATTTAAATAATTCCACAAAACAATATTTTATAAAGCAATGTAACATTGAGTGATTCATTACAAACGAAAAAAGAAAAATGAGGAATAAAACAAAACCCTGCCAAAATCATTTGGGTGAGGTCCAGATTACCAAGAAGCTATAGTACCTCCCCGAAAAAACTACATTTGTATCCTTCAATCAAAACGGGAGCCATCTGTATCTTACTCGGCCAGCCAACTCGTGCATTACCAAAATTGCTGGGAACCAATTTTCTTTATGCGATTCCGTAAGATACAGTTTGCGAAGACTTGCAAGCCACTCATATTTACGTGATTGATTTATGTTGAACCGAAACATTTTAACAGTTTACAAAAATCAGGGTATTTGTTTGAAGATACGGGAATATTTTAAATAAGTTTTTAAGAACTAGTTAAAGTGGTAACATCAACTTTCTGTTAGTTCAATCAAAATAAGTCCAACCATTTTGGAGCCCGGAACAAATAGACACAGATATAAATGTGGAAAAAAAACTGTTTTTGATCCGTTTTTTATATGCGTTTAGTATAAAGCTGATAATTGGACATTACAAATAGACACTTCAATTTTATTAACCAAACCAAGTGCATGTTGGTGGAACTCATATAATATCGTTTCTTCATTATATTTTCCTTTCGTAACTCGGATGTAACAAAAAGCATAGGCTTAATTTAACTTAGTCTTGTATTTTATGTTCATACAAGATACATCATTATCGAAATATTAATGGTACGTGCATTTAATTAAATTTTAATTTCAATCCAAACGCAAATAATACAATTAAAATTATCAACTATACACCAATTACTTAATTGATATAATACGTAATTACTTTCCAAAATGAAACTACAGCGTAGCATTTTTGGGAAATTCATTTCAATAAATGAAAGGATGAGTCCCTTGGCACCTGCGAACTCGGGTCAAGTCAGCATAATAGACACATTGATGAATCCTCGGCTTAATGCAACACAAATTCATAGAAAAAATTTCTTATTTTAATAAAAGGCAGTTTGCATCGACGCTGAGGGCTTAATGACGCCATATTTACGGATTACATGGAGGGATAAAATGTAAAAAAATCTTCCAAACATTTTGCGCAGATGGTGAACTGAATTAACCACAAACTTGGGCCATTATTAATTCTGTTTTCGTGTAGCCGACGGCTAATGTTTCAGCGGGCTTATTATTGGGAAATTCTGTAATGACTGTTAATATAACGATCACGCCACTGCTTCGGGCACGCGACCACGAATAAGGACAAGTTTTATCAAAGTTCAATGCACTTACCTTCTAACTTCAATTGGGTTAATCATATTATAAGTTTCGTGCCGGGCTGGCCCAGGTTAAGTTGGAAAAACTAGAATCGCGAAGTATTTCAATTATCTAAAAGTTTTCTGTTACGTGAAGTTGAAAATGATAGAAATAAGTCAGTGCACTGCAGTATCATTTCTTGTGAAAGACGAACAACGCTCACCTTGCCTTATATTTAACTTTCAAATGCCAATTTAAATTAGGTACTTTACTTGTTACATGCATAAGTGAAATGGTACCAATATCGGTACATAAGTATTTGAAAATATAAATGTCATTAAAATTATTTAAAATTAATAAAAATGCGCAATAAGTAAACACAAAATGTTTTTTTTTTATTTAAGTAAGATGATTGCGCATTTGCACCCCTACAAAAACCAGAACTGATTTTAAAAGACGTTCCTGATAAAAAAAAAAACATTATGTTTCAGAGGTGTTACATGTGGATACAACCCTCCACCTGTAAACAGTTATCTACCCTATGCATTCCACATACAAGAACCGTCAAGTGTAAATGCTCCGACGCTTGTGATTTTGAATCTACCCACAGATAAGGGGTACCTCTATCGTATTCATGTCTCCACTCACGACCATTTTTCATGTCTTTGTTGGTCCGCAATAGGCATTAGGGTGACAGTGACGTTTACTATCCCTCCCTATAGAGATTTAATACTTTTTTAAAATTTCAACATGTATTTTTCAATATGCTTGTTGGCATGATTGATGCTTGTTATGGAGGGATTTTGTTTAAAAATTGTTGTTTATGAAACACAGTCGACAAGTTAAACCATCTGTCAAATATTCCGTAGGCAATTTCTGTACGGGTTTACAATGTTTCTGTATTTAAAATTGGAATGTTAAATTGGATGTCTGGAAAAATGCAATGATTTATAAATTCATATGGAATAATATTTAGTTCGGATTGATTTTATTCCAGTAAAATATTTTTAAAATTTCCTGGAAGCAATTTTACAGTTGCACATGTTTTTATTAAGTATCAGAATAATAGTTATTAAAATTTCTGTAATCCAATATATTACTGTATGAAAAAAGTAGGTTTAAAAATAAACATTTAATGAAAATAAAAGATCGACACAAAGGGACAAAACATTAAAATTAAATCATCCTCTTAGACCACTATTGTGTAAAAAGTCTCAGACTTCTTTTATTATTCAAATACTTATCAACTCGATATTTCCACTTCACAAAGTCTGAATTAGCCTTTGGGAAAAATTTAAAAAAAGCCTCCAGTTTATTAAAAGCCGAATTGGGTAGTCGTTAAATTCATGATGAATTTCTTTTGAAGTTTTAATGCGTCGTAAAATTGTGTGTCACTGGATTGTATTAAATTTCACCAAATAATTAACTACTTAACTTGTTGACTTGAACCAATTGGTTTGAAAACTTAATATTAAAAATAAAATATAAGCTAAAACCATTCCAAGAAAGATAAAAACATAATACCTACAAATATTTCTATTGCTACAATAATTATAGTGACAGAGACAGCTGCAGGAATCTAATATCTGAGTATTCGAGTATAATAATTTACATATGAGATGCGACCTTAGTCATTCAACTCGTGAGGAGATCGTAACATTGTCGCACGGGGCATTAAAGCTGTGCTTGCTGTGGTCAGTCCGTGGTTGGGTGTTCATCTAAGTCAAGACTAACTATTTAACACTAGAAGCGCGGGCGTCTAAAATTTGGCCCATTTTATTGTTCTTCGTGGAACAGTGAATTTTTTTTTCATTATGAGTAGAGTCCTATTTTTTTATGACTTTTAATTAAATGTGATAATTGTCGAAATAAACGATATTTTGAGTAATTCAGCAATTAATATAAATAAAAGGTGCAGTTAAGTTCTGAAATCCATGACTGGGTCAAAATTGATCCATCCGCGCTTCTAGGGGTAGACGGATGTTCTGCGCTTCTAGTGTTAATCACTTCACAGTTCTTATTACGTTAGTAGGTTTTTAAACATACCTATAAATAAATTCAGTCAAATTTATATATAAACAATTATTACATTACAATTTATGAATTTGTAATACATATTTGGTATTATTAATAACTATTTGTAGTAAAATACCTAATCAATGCCACAAACTTTTTGGATGGTAAAAAAAATGAATTATGGCAACACTAAAAGCACCTTGACTTTTCGTAACACTAAAACATTACAAAGCAAATAAAAGTCAAAAATATTTACGTAAAACAATTTAACTTGATTTATTCAACAATTTTATTGCTCGGCGTTCCCAAGCTTCATGAACAGTACTGAATACAGGAACGGGAGCTTTATATAACTTCTACATAATTACTTTGTAGTCGGGCACGGTCAGTATTTCATTGTTATTATCAAAGTTAGCTTTATTTCGTACAATTGGTTCGACTATTTTGTTAAATTTATTGTTAGGTCTACCAATGTGTGCCATATGTTACGCCGTATTGAAAGTATGGAAACGGGTTTCGTATTATATTGCAATTTTGAAATACGATTCAGTATTATAATGGGGTTGCATGGTAACCAGATGCGAGAGGGGTCGCTAATTTAAAATTAAACAGCAATAGCTTTTACATGGAAATGTTACTGGGTATTTACATTAAATCTCACAATGTCTGATTGAAAATATGCTATTTTCTGGTACTTATGTTTTTTTTTTTTTAAATTATTTATGATCTTTTATTTTAAAAAATATAGTCAAATATCCAGTTAAACTAAAAATACATTCTAATCAAAACGTTGCTAAGATTTGATCATTATACTACTGAGGTTAGATCTGAAATTACCAATTTGAAAATCGTAGGCACTTTAATTACCTCTTGTTGCTCAAACAATGTTGTTTCCAGGTCACATTTAAAACTAAATAGCACTCGTAAAGTAAGGTAGGGTAAAACAATACATTTTTATTACAAACACGCTATATGATCATAAAAATTATGTTTTGCCAATTATGAAAGTCGGTAAGGCAACAATGTTTGTAGAGAGTAGTCAATAAATAATTCTAAACTATGTTTAATGTAAAACTAACTTGGTAGAAAAAAAAATGATTTGAAAGCTGGATCAACATCAAAATTCTGTTCGTAGTACGTACTCGTTATAGTTAATAAATTAACCAGAGTCGCTAATTTAATAATTCCAGTGTACTTTAACGTTCCTTTATCTCTTTTCGAATTGTCAAGACTAAAGTTGTAAAACAAAAAAAAAATCCCAACGCAAAAAAAAAGAACTTATAAAAATCAAAAAGCAGACTCATATTCGGCTGAACCGACTTTGATAGCACATGTCTAAGAACCACTGCTAGAAAATCAATTTTTAAATAAAAAATAACCGCCTCCAAAATTTTAAGACAGACAGACTGACACACACACATAGCGGCCAAACTTATAACAACCCTCTTTTTGCATCAGGGGATAAAAAATAGAATAACGCGACAATTGTTATGTAAGAAAAACTAAAATCCTAAGGACTCTAGCCAATTTAGCTGAGTAAGTATAAATTACTCGTAAGACCTTCAAGCACCACCTCCTATCAGGCTCTAATAACTAATGGACGTCAGGGTCCGTGCAGTAATTCAATTCTGTTCACAATAATACGTCACTGACCGAAAGCCGTCACGCTTACATTTTTAACAACACCTATACGACGTGCCCAATATAACTTGGCACGCGACGAAATAGAAACTATTAAACTTAAATGTAGTCACTGAATTTATTCACGATTCGACTGGTGTACTAGAAAACTATATCTTAGGAGTTGCTCTGAAGGATCAAATTGGATGTATGAGATTTTTATAGAGAGTAGCGAGCTATAGTGACAAGAGATCAAACTTATTATGAGACTGAATCTTTGTGAGTTGTCGAGTATCCTTATCTAGGCAAAAAGAGAGATCTATATCCAGCCCACAGTTGATAGCTTGATGACAAACAAGTTGATAAGTCTACCTGACGTTAAGTGGGTGGTTACCACTTGTACATTTGTGGTTTTCAGAACATTTGCACTACCATAGACACGTGGATACGTTGATTTGGGAGACGATACTGAAGTGTCGCATGTGTTTGCGATAATAATGACCCGTTATTGATTTCCATCACCATTCAAACTATACTTACCAAGAAGAACTACTTTCAGACAAGCTTAAGTAGATATTTCTAAGAACATAATATTATGCAATCAAACTCTTTCACGTCAAGGCATACTGGCCTCCATACAAGTTAAGCGTAGCATGTCTAAATTAATAGCGGCGAGTGCGGACTAACAACACACAAATCACACCACCTCCGATTATTTATCGGTGTAGCGATCTTTTTAAAGTCTTTTTTCTTTGAAACACGCTAAGGCAGCATTAAAGTTTTCGTGGTGCATTTACAGGCCGTAGCGTGAGTCGCGTGCGGGTAAGAAACATTTTTTAATGCGATGTCATTTTAACTATAGCTAATTTATTGCTAGAAGTCTTTGTTTGAGTGTTGGGTCTTTATTTGAACTTTATTTGGAAAAGTAAATATAATATATAAGAGCAGTTTCAATTTGAAATTGTGTGTGTGATGATTTTCTTGGTCAGGTATATGTTAAAAATGCGCAAGCGACTGCACTAGTCGTATGGGGAGAATAGGAAGGTATTTATAGCTGTGACCAGACATAAGTTGGTTTAATGTT
Source organism: Pyrrhia umbra (assembly GCA_963891755.1). Lineage (NCBI taxonomy): Eukaryota > Metazoa > Arthropoda > Insecta > Lepidoptera > Noctuidae > Pyrrhia > Pyrrhia umbra. Next base: position 6,932,857 of record OY982930.1, read on the forward strand.
TCTACGAATCAATCATTAGAAGAAGATAAAAAATATTTATTAAAAATAATTATTTTATTATTATTATTAAATCATTCATTTCAGAATAATTAATTCCATAAATTGTTAGTAATACTTAAAACTATGTTAGTAAACTAAATATCAATTGTAATTTAATTTAAATAATAATATTAATATTTTTCTGGACGCAAAAGGTACTAAAATAATTAATACTTGACAACATTCCATAAACGAATAAAAAACACTTACCAATAGACTTGAAAGTGTTGATGTTCAGATTTGAAATAGTATAATTTTAATTCACGCTATAAAGGGAAAGCCCCTAATAAAATATCAAAAATCGATAGTAATGAAGTAATTAAAAATACAATTAACTTAATTTGGCATACGAGTAGGTAATCGAATCGTAAGTACTTGATTAACTTATTGCTGCATCCAATTATTTTTAGAACAAATGTTTATAATGGCGGATTCACCGAATATTTTACGCAAATAAATGCATTTAATTTAATGGAATTTATAACGAACTGTTAGCGTATACTAATAGATAATTATGCTTAATTATAATAGATAATAATTAATGCGCTTATTATTATGGCATTATGCAATGTACAATATAAATATGTTGACTGCAAAATAAATAGGTTTAGAAAAAATAGACAAGCAATTAAATACAGTCAATAAAATATAATCAAACCGCCAGAGGCTTCGCCCACGTGGACCCTACAAATTCGAATTAAAAATGACAGAGTTTCATACAAATTTTATCCCCCTTTTTCACCGTCTTCTAAAAATCCTTACTTATGCCTACGTCATACAAAGAACACACACACCAAGTTTCAGGTCTCTACGATCAGGGATTTACGCTGTGCATTGATCCTTCAGTCAGTCAGTCATTCGGGACAAAGCATTTTATATGTATTGATAAAAAAACAACTCACCTCAAAACATAAGTTGAAAAGGATTTATCAAAATCTAAAAAAACTGTTTTTCATTGGCTTGCATGTTTGCATGTGCAATGTACCTATGCAAGTGTTTGCAAAAGCACTCACGCTACAAGATAACCTTCTTGTATATTCTTGCAAAATTTCTTCATCTTTACAAAAAAAAAACAAACTAACTTTTCCATAAAGTACAAATGCTAACGGAAAAAAATAGGAATAGATAGATATGGTGAACGTTTGGTCCTGTTTTTAAATGTACATTCTGAATAGAATAATTTATTGAACTCTAAAATAAAAGTAAGAAACATTTACATTATAATAAAGGGTACAGTCGTGGGTTTATCTAGTTAATCATTAGAAAAAAGCATCAAAGTAATTTCGTCAACCCACTTACATAAAAAACTGAATCAAAGTCTAGACGTTATTGAATTTAAGGTCTCGGCGTATCGCGTTACGAGCATAACGATATAAGGCGAGGTAATATCGCTCGCCAAGGACCTGCGCAGATAAGTTCGAAGCGTACAGATAATGCGTGTGTGTTCCTGTAAAATATACCTACTGTAAATGAACACTAAACAATAAACATGTGTAATATGCATAACATGCTAAAAATTCACCAGTATTTTTCTAATGTGGATCAAAGTTCCTATGTAAGAAGCAGCTGCGGCTGACACCAATAGCATGGATGCTAAATGTCACAAAAAAACCATAGAATAATTCATTACAAAACTACCCAATCTGATGATCGACTCTAGGATCCTCGTCAGAACACGCATTTCAATGAGACATTTTGAAAAATAATATTTAGAAAATAATATTCTAGTTATCCCACGTATATAATTATAAGCCTACGGCAAGATAAATTTAATACAAGTTTTCAAAACAACCTAGTCTTTATTTGACAACAACCAATTAACCGAACATCATTATTGTATAAAATTTAATTCAACAAAGAAATTTGTAATATCAGCGGCCTCCTTACCTTAAATCTTATTATATTAACTGCGAAGCTAGGGTTAAATTATTCAAAACGATTCCGAGGTACTCTTTGTTGTGGATCAAAGTTTAAAAAAGGAATCTTGAATTATCTGCCATCGCTGCTCCTGGGCAGTAGTCATAAAAAGTGGGCAGAGCCACGACGTGACTGCGATATGCCCGTGTTTAATTTTGAAACGGACGGAGGCGAGAGATTTTAATGAGAGATCAGGTTTTTCAATTATCCCCACTTCTTTTCACGAAGTTTTACGTCAGATTTTTATCGGCTGCGTACTTTTATGAGTGCTACAGCTACAGTATCAAGTATAACCTTGGATAAGTCACGGTGGCTCTTTAATTTATTGGTCAATTCTAAAATTAATGAGTGAAGGCGTATATTTCAGAGGATCCGCCATGTTTTTCCATTTTTACTCGATTATGATAAAATATTCAATATGACTTCGGAATTGGAATTTAAACAACGCGTCATATTCAGCTTTGTGTACGTTAACCAACGCATATTGAATATTGGATTGTATAAATAACATACTCGTACATCGTATTAAACTTTGATACAAAAGCTATATTACCGTAACATCCTGCCGTGTGAATAACATCAAATATCAAAATAATATTAATAATTAAATCGACAAAATCAATTTTTCGACAGCCTTTTAGTTTTCATACTAGTCATTATTATTTACATCGTGCTCTCATATATAAATTAATTTACAGGTTGATAACTGCAGGCAATATTTCCTACAATAGAACGCACCGATACTAAGTCTAACAAGTGCGTGTCGGGCCACGCGCAATAGGGTTCCGTAGTAGGAGTTAGTTAGTCGACTATAACTCTGTAGCCGGTTAAGCGTACCTACCCGTGATAGTTTTTCTTGTAAGTTCATTACATGTGCTACGTCTGTGATTTTTTTCAAATTTCTAGGTAGAGCCATTCAAAAGTTAGAGGTGGGGGGATGCTCGTATCGAACAAAAAATTTCACTTAAAAGCTAGATATTTCACAAATGGCACGCTATACCGAAAAATGGTCTTCACACACTCAATTCAAATATCCATTTTGAAAGACCTATCTAACGATATCCAACACGCAGGGGTACGCGAGAAAAAAATATTCATCGCCACTTTACGTGTTTGGGAGCGAACCCTAAAAAAAATATTTTTCAAAATTTTATTTTATCACTTTTTCGCCGTGAACAATATATATATCCATATCAAATTTTAGCTTTCTAGTAACAAGAACCTAGGACCTATGCCGCGGACAGACAGACAGACAGACAGACGGACATGGCGAAACTATAAGGGTTCCTTGTCGGACTACGGAACCCTAAAAACTGAAAAGATTGGCCAAACATAATACTAGGAAAGTGTGGTGTCTGATTATAAGCTCTATTTAAATATTAATTTAAGGTACATTTTATCCGGGTGCGTGAACTAGTTATCTCGGGACGCAGGTGAAACCGCAGCAAATAGCTAGTTTATAGCCTAAAACATTTTTGTAACAGGCTGAAACATAATAAAAATATAATGAATGGTTTATGAAGTAAACTTGATGCACAGATATAAAAATTGTTTTAATTATGGACAGTTCTTGAACTATTTTTGAATTCAATCCAGTTTCCTACTCGTTTATAAACTCTTTTATATTTGTTAAACAAAAAGTGAACGAATTAAAAACTGAATGGACTACTGAAACTTTTTAATACATTTTTTGTTTGCACACGGAACTCATGACTTGTGTGGCCGTCCATCCGTCTGTCACAGGCTTTGTTTAAAAGAGTACTGAAAAACATTGCATTGAATTGTTTAACATTAAAAGCTATACAATATGTCCCAGAGTATAATCCCGAATGATAAAAAGCATGTATAAATTATTTGATTGTGTTACAGTTTACATAGGCAGAGGGAATTTTCCCCTTTTGTTTCTTCTTCCCCCCCCCCCCCCCCATTTTGTTTTTATGGCATAGTCTATCAAACGGCATAAGGCACGTGTTGTAGTTAGAGTCGTATTCATCAGAACAAAGCTGTACATTTTTCATACACTTATTCTTAATAACTAAATGACTATCTTAAAGCATTACAACATATTGATGGATGGCGACATTGCTTAGCTTCGTTTGCCATTATGAATACCTAAGAATATATAGGACCCAATAGGACGTATACATACTCATACAGTCTTAGTATGCTTAAGTCCCATTTTATCGGATGAATGACCTCCCTAGTATCTTGGTCTCAGGAACTTTTTATAGTACAAAACTTTGGTGTAACTTGGACGTCCGTTCAACCTTCTTCTACTTGTTTTTTTTTTAAGTTGAGTTATAAAAAGCTTTTTGTGGAGCTTAGGACAAGTATTAGGTATTACGCTAAGAATATTTTTATATGTGTATGGATTATAAAATATTTGAATATAATTATTATTAATTTCTTATATATTTAAACATATTATTACGATTTAAAAAATAAATTGAAATTATATTTATATCCTAGTGAGGTTTAGGTAAATTTTTGTGTTCATTTAAAGTGAATGAAAATCGTTTCTAATATTATATATCTAAGAGTATCTATTTATGTATGTCTGTCTGTCTATTCCGCTTTCACAGGAAAAAAAGTGCAGCATGTTTACGCAAAAATTACAAGACACTTTTATTTTACTAAACATTATCTAAATATATTTTTTTGTTATGAAATATCAGTCACACCAATAGTTTCAGTATCGTCATCATCGGCTAAAAAACACAAGTTTTACAATCCAATCCTGATTCTGCCCACAATAACACAAACACGCGTGTATTATTCAAGGTGCTAAACAAAGCTCCCATCTTAACACGTTTTTGTTCCAGCTAAACAAGCCCCGTAGATATCGCGGTCTCAAGCACTTTTTGCACACACGATAAATGACGCCTCTTGAACAGGGAGCACATTGTTTGTTGACCACTGTCGTGTTTATGGCCCAGAAACGGTGCGATGCCACTAAAGAAGATTTATTCACACTTTACTCCACGACTGTACAGCGTTTGAGTTAACTCGACTGTGAAAAACTTAGCTATTAGTGTAGTGTAAGACTCGGGTGCACGTTTTAGAAAATGCTGTTGTTGACTGTTGCCAAGAATTAAAATTATTTTTATTTTTCTATTAAAAATACTGTTAAATATTAGTTATATCGTCAATTTGTCCTTTACTTTATTTCCATTCTGATCACCAATATTTTATATCATTTACATTTTAGAATCATCTTATCGGAATATGATTATAACTACTCAAAATATAAATTATATTAAAACTATCAAATAAAGTAGATTAACATTTAAATGAAATATATTCCAAAAATAATATCTGCTCTCTTATATTAATAACTTGGCACTCGAACGGAGAGTTACTCAATGATGGAGACCGATAGATTAGACTTCAAGTAGTTTTATTTACCGAAATACGTTTTAAATTCCCAATATTTTTAAACCATCCTTTATTTAAAAGGCCCTAAAGTGCTTTTCAGTGCTTCCTTGTCTATCCACTTTACCTTTTACCAGTTTCTCGACGAAGACATAGTTTTAATTGGACTCCTTCCGCTTTGCTTAAGGTCTCCTAATTGAATTTTTTGCATTTTAAATTTGAAAGCACTTAATTTGGAAGTTAAGATTAATTCAACTCATTATACGTTATAAAGGACTTTAGAACTTAAATGAACTCTTGCTTTATCTTTATTCAATTTCTAAAACTTTATTTATAAACTGCTTTACTACATTTATTTACATATTTATTAAAACAAATAGTAGAAAATACATTATTATAACAATTAAAAATATAGTTTTTGTATAAGGCACCTTATTTTTTTTTATATAACCTAATACATACATTATAAGGCGAAATTAAAATCATAAAAAACACATAAGAGCAAACTACGCTGAAACCCGGAATAAAATTCCAGAAACTTAATTTCAAAACCTTACACAGTTTCTTATTACATTTGCATACAATAATACAAAAGCTCACAATGTATCATGTAACAAAGTAAATGGCCATAAAACGAATAAACTAAACTAAAGCAGGCAAGAACGCAACATCAGTAGTCACGGAAGGGTGTTGCAAAAACTCAATTAAAACTTACCTAATACGAACGTGAAGGGAACTATTCCTTTTGTCTCATTGCTGTGATTGAACTGTGTCAATGTGCTGTTGCAAGGTTTCTCAACCTTTAACAACAGGCGTGTTTTTACAAGCAAAAACTTTTTCATAAATAAATAATATACAAGCAGTGATCAACACACTTGCTCAAGGCGGTTTGGGCATTTTCCAACGATGTTCTTCTTCACCCTTAGTCAGTAGCTTCCAAGATATACATAGAAAGTAAATAAAACTTCGAAAAAGTCGCAGTAGTACTTGCCAGATTTTGAACACACACTCTTGAGCTTGAGAAGCGCTCCTTATCCTCCGAGCAGGGTGACATTCAATGAATTAATCTTTGAACTTAAATTTAATAAAAAGGAATACCTTTTTATTTAGGTGTGCAATGTTAGACTAACATTTTACAATTTTAATTATCAACAGACACAAAAACCATTCTTATTAATTACGTCGAGAAAAATATTTGGTGTACCACTTCACTATTTTGAGGTGTCAAAAAGGCAATCGAAGCTTGCTGCTCGCTATTATAATAACGTAGTAGATTATGTTTAATACCCTACGTTGAGAAACGCTGTACTAAACGAATGTAGAAGCATCGAAAGCCCTTTTCAGTATCAACATTTCCACAGGACGAGTTTCGGAACTCTGAAAGCTAGATAGTGCTAGCACGGGATGTAATTGTGGATTGTTTTTCTTTGTAAGCACCAGCTGTTAAAGTTTATCCGATCGATTCTCGGCTGTTATTGCAGGATTAAAGTTTTGAAATTGAATCTAACATGATTGCAGGAAAATTCTGGAAAATTGACTTTTAGTATCATCATACGGGTTTAGTAAATTTAAAAAACATTATTTAAAAAACAATCATCAGCAAAGAGTTACTTAAACTCATATTGCTTAGCTTTGCATTAAAATACATTAATAAAACCCACAACAGATTACAGCAATAACGGAAACATACCGTACTAGTGCAATTTTCAGACCTATTTCTTGGAAATAACCAACGAAAATTAATAAGTTTTGGTGGAGGTGTGACCTTTTTCTGAATCTAAGAAAAATTGTTGAAAAAAATACCATGTTTAAAAAATAAAAAAATAAATTCATATGCATTGAGAGTAGTTTACTCCCAGCTGATATTTGCTCAGCAAATACAGAATAAACATGCTGAACAAATTGAGTGTGCAAGCAACTTGGCCACCGCCCAGAGCAAACTAGGAGCGGAAAGAATCCGCTCCCAGGATACCAAGTTCAGGCTCGAACTTCACAAATGACACCGAAGAGACCGCGATAATTCACCAGCTAATGTCAAAGTTGGGACTTGTTTGAAATTTTTACCAGTAGGTATAAAGTACCATTATTCGTCCTTCCGTTTGGCGTTGCGAACTGCTTTATGGTAAGTACTTCGCTGTTTTAATTAGGGTTATTAAAGCTGGCATGTTTTTCAAAAGGGTGATGTAGGGAAGTTTAATGAGACCAGTAATTTTATGACTAAGTTTCATTGGTTGGTTGGCTTTCAAAGTTTGTAATTTTTACCCAAAAACGGCCTTGGCGGCAAAACAGATGATTAAAATTTTTACTGGTATATATTTACCTATAGTTCATCGTATGTATGTTCATTTGTTCCATCATAATTTCTAAACCACTTATCATAATTTTTCAATGAGTTATCGTATCAAGACGCCTGTCTTGGTCGTCTGCTAGTTTTAAACGGCCTAAAATAATGAACTTACAAAATTATGATTAATTTGTATGATGCCGTATTCGGTATCAAATAAACGGGCTTTATATGTACATTATAAAACGACATATTTTTTTTACACAATAAAAATCGAAGAAGAATGTAAACTAAAACCCGACTACGAGAAAATCCATTATAAATATTACTTAGGATTGGCATATGAATCATATGCGAATTCCTATTTGAATTCAATAACATGCAGCATATTTTACAACTACACATACCTTGTAATTTAAAAATAGTTAAGCTATCTACTGCCGTAAACCTGAACGCCAAATCATGCAATGCAGTCTATTAAAAAGTATCCAATTATCCAAATTAAGCACTGCTTTAACAAAATCAAAACGTACAGAGGTAAAAAGTTCTCTCCACTTTGGCTTTGACGTGTTGGCGTAGTGTCAAGAAATCATTAATGTATTTTTTGAGGATTTGTATAAAACATCTGTTCTGTTCAATCAATGTTTTAAAGCCATTAAAGAAAAAGATTGCTTTTGTGGTTCATCATTGACTACTTTATATCAGTCAAAATACATGCACTGGGCAGGACATAGACAAAGCATTTTCGCGACCAGAATCAAATTATTTCTTAGTTCTTTAATTAAAATTAAATGTAGGTATATTATATATCTGCTGAAGTGAAAACTTAAAACTATGACGTAACATAAGTATACCACACACACGATTTAAAAGTTCTGAGTTCAAAAATATGCGTTCTTCTGATTATTCCATATTAAGTTCTTTTTCTGCTCAATTACTTTAAGCTAAATGAGATTTTGGTCACGGTACAAATTCATTTAGTTCTAGACATCAAAAGCGTATTATGCATATTTAAATTACGTTTCAATCTGCTAGAGCTAATGAATTCGCAGAATTAGTTAAGAACTAACCATAGTCTACTTGCATATTTAATAATACTTAATCTTATACCTATATCATGGCTTAGACGTCTAATGCATTAATGTTATACTTGGTAACCAATATTGTGTGTAGCGAATTACATCAAAGCTGTGTTATCAAAGCTGATTTACATTGAACTTAATTTTCTTCTCGTAAGATGCTTCGTAAGATGCGTGTTAACATTTTATTATGACTTTACTATAAACTAGGTATAAGATTCTGCTAGTAGTAATCTTGGTGTCAAGTATCTTTATCTTTGTAGTCACGAAATAATTGACTGACCTTAGCAATTCCTGCTTAACCTTTTTTTAAAGATGGGATATCATTAATGGATGGAATGAGAGGGAGTGACTGACTCTTCCTGACTAAAACCCATTCATGTTCCTTCCCTCGCCCTTTGTGTTCCGGAACCGCGGTAACTTTTTCGAACATCCCGCAGCCCTGACAGGCAGTTCAAATCAACCTTACAATTATTTTTATCAGCAGAGTTGTTTCATGACATCTCCCAACGTTATTTAAATACTTAATAGTTTATAAATAGACTAATATTAGACTCTGCTTGCCATTCGGTTTTATGTCAAACTAAGTTAACGTTAGGTCAACTTATCTGCATCAGCCAACAAAAGCATTTTATTCTTAACGTATTCCAACAATAAGTAAACGACTTTATTAACAGTACAGTAGAGTTCAGTAGACAACAAAACAATAAGCTACGTTTCGTAATACCACACAATATTGATATCAGTTGAACCTGTAAAGAATAAAGACTTCAAACACATACGTGCATAATGATATACACAGCATATTTTATCAAGTTCCGTATGCCGCATATAAAGTAAGTAATATGCGAGCTAGTCTCGCATGATCTCAGTTTCGTGTCAGTGTCAAACAAAAGCCGAATTGTCTTTGTGAAGCAGGAACTGAATAATACATTTCACTTGAGTTTTAACATGACACCTCTTCTTTGTTTTGTGCCATGCCACTCGTCATACAGACTGTCTGATATGAACATACACTTAAAAGCAATGAAAGTGGGTCTGTATGATTATTTTTTGAACATGTAAATAATGGAATATTAAAAAAATTAAAGTCCATGTTTGGTAACCAGAAAGTTCCAAACTTGAATTGAATGACATGTTTATATATATAGTATATTAATTTTAAACAAGTGTTTGATACTTTTTAGAGCCGTATTTTAAACTTAAGTGTAAGGCTTATCATAGATACATAAAGCTATGTAGTATGCTATACAGTCTAGCTCGACGAGCCAGCCCGCGAGCTGAGCTAATAGCTTTAAAATTCCCGATTATAATAATCATAATTTATTCTGATCCAGCCTGTCCCTTGCTGTCCTCCCCCAGCGACGCCCTAAGCCGAGGCCCGTACCCCACTAGGGGGTGCCCTTAGCGTGTAGTCGCTTAGTTTTGTAAGTTAAGCCCTGGCTGGAGGCCCTAAATTTATTTAAGGCACTTCACAGGCAAGCCCGGTTAAGCAGTCGACAACCTTCTAGGTTGACCTGCGAGACGCCATACAACAAAAAAAAAATATGCTATACAGTAATGAATGAAAATTACGAACAGTTTAGGAGATTTTTTTATAAGTGGCCCGGATTCATTGGTCTTGAGTGTAAGTTACTGCTTTTTATATTTCACGAGGATGTAAACAGAGATGGAATCAGAAATTTGAATAAGTTAAGGCTCGTGAATTATTATTGTATCGTGTTGTCATATAAAGTGTGCCAGTGTTGATATGTGTTTTTGATAACACTAACACATGACTATTTTTTGCTATGCTTGTAACACTTGGCGGACTGAACAGTTTTGTATGAAAATTTGTATAAAAAATCTCTAAAGTATTGATATTATAATGTTAAATTTTATATTGGTAGATGTTGCTCGCAATTTTACTTGCTTCGCACCCAATAATTTACAAAATGAAATCCTAAAGTTAACACAAGTTACCGATATACACATATTATGTATATAATGTCGGACTAATGGGTACTTTCGCTTCAAAAACCACTAACGTACTATTCGCTTCAATAGGCTTGCTTTATTAATTAGAAGGGCACAGGCTGTGTATAGCATGTACCTACCTAAATATCACTACAATATATTATGTAACGACTTTTACGCCTGAATCTAACTAGCCAAACAAGTGCTTTCACAATCTATACTTATAATAAATCTGTAGAGAGGTCAATTCTGTACATGAAATATATTTCCAAAATAACCATCAGGGGGTGATTAGGGATCGATACTGATGCCAAAAATGCAATCTATACTTATAATAAATCTGTAGAGAGGTCAATTCTGTACATGAAATATATTTCCAAAATAACCATCAGGGGGTGATTAGGGATCGATACTGATGCCAAAAATGCAATCAGTAAAATTTTTGTCTGTCTGTCTGTCTGTCTGTCGGTCTGTCTGTCTGTCTGTCTGTCTGTCTGTCTGTCTGTATAAACTCTATAGAAACAAAAACTACTCGACGGATTTTAACGAAACTTGGTACAATTATTTGTCATACTCCTGAGATGGTTATAGTATACTTTTCATCACGCTACAATCAATAGGAGGAGAGCAGTGAAGGGAAATGTTGTCATTTTGTTTAAACGCGCTAATCTCAGGAACCGCTGGTCCGATTTAAATAATTCTTTCAGTGTTAGATAGTCCATTTATCGAGGAAGGCTATAGGCTATATATATATCATCACGCTAAGACCAATAGGAGCGGAGCACCACTATTCCACGCGGACGAAGTCGCTGGCAGAAGCTAGTATAAAATAATTGGAGTGAGAGTTTTATTGTTTGCAGCTACACTTGTTCAAATATTTGTAACAAAAACAGCAGTCCTGTAATACCATTGAACTATTGGTTCGTTACTTAATTGTAAACAACGGTTATTTGTTAACTTCAGCTAGGTTTAAACTAGTTTTTGAAATGAGAAAAGTCTATTTGTTGTGAACTTGAATAACAATTGAAATATAGGTACATTTTTTATAATATTGACATAGCTTATATACCTAGAAGAAAGGGACACAGAGAAGACACAAATGTATCTTCTCTTCATTTACATAAAACAATGGGTACATCTATAAAATCTATATACTATATATATGTATAGAAAACAAAGTCGGGTTTGTCGAACACATTACTCGAGAACGGCTGGACCGATTTTCACGGTTTTAGATTTGTTGTATTTATCTCCGTCCCGAATAGCAGAATAACTATTAAAATAATGAAAAAAATATGGGGTGGTACGAAGTCCGCCGGGCCGGCTTGTAAAATATAAAACAATCCCACAAACTGGTTTAGCGGTTTAACATGGAGGGAGCATAACACCTATTTCTTTCGTGACGACTAAGTTTTGGAAAGTTATTCCAAAAATAAGTTAATTTTAAAACAACGGTGTTACCTCGAAAAATAGCAAGATAACACAAAGGTCGTGCACAACAAAGTACCTACACAATACTAGATTCTATGTCAAAGCTTTGATATACTGCCTACACAATTTAAGATGTTATTTCAAATCTCGGTCGAGATGCGGAGGATACAGATATTCAATATATTGCATCAGACATGATTTCCTTTGGCAGATAGATAAATGGTGAGTACATCTACACGAAATTTTATTTTTGCGAATAAAAATTTGAAGAATTTTGAACGTAGATGCTACAAATGTAATAATATACTAAACTTATTTAACATCCTATCAATATTATAAATGCAAAAGTATGGGAGGATGTATGTATAAATGTATCTGAATAGGTGACACGAATGTGTGTATTTCGAGTGTGACCTGTGTGCGCCTAAATTGACACCGTCTGATTTATGCCGCGCTCCACCGTATTGGCATCAACCGTAAGCTAGCAAAAATTATAAAACTGAAATCATAATTTATATTTTTACATGAATTAACACTTTGAATATTTTTTTTCCAGTAAAGCTAGGTACTATTAAAACACAATTAAACTAGCTTTCCGCCAGCGGCTTCGCCCGCATGTTCTGTATGATCTGATAAGAGTAATGTTATTAAGTCTCAACTGGGTGATGCAACTAGATAGCTGCTTCATGCTCAACTATTTTTCAGCTGTCTCCGGTTAGACTGGAAGCATACCTCAAGATAGTTGAGAGAAGTTTCAGCAGATGTTGGTGATTAAAGAAATTATTATAACCAGTCATAATTAAAGAATATCTATCTACCTATGTATTTATCTTTACCATCATTTTGTCAAGAAAAGACCGTAGGCATATTAATCTTGAACTCGACTTGATAGCTTTACCTTCTATAATTTAGAATCTTTTATCTTACAAAAACTCTCTGGTATTATAATTTATTTCCTTTCAGGGGTAGGTACCTCGTAAATCAATCACCGTAATTTGTGCTCGATCAGTTTTAAGCTTTTTTTTCCGATAGAGAAATTTTTATTCCACTGGGAAATATCTTTCTACTTATTTCGTAACTAAACTTGGTACTTAATATAAGTAAAAATCACTTGAATATTTCTTTGCTATCAGCAAAATTACTTAACTTATACCATTCGTTTCAATAGAAAGAAGCTTCTAAATATTTCACGACGGGATATGCAGAACTATAGGTACCACACTATCATTTCACAAGTTATCTAATAACTTGTTAATGTTTTTAAATATAAATAAAAGAGTTGAACTATTTTTATTTGGGTACCAAGAGCTTGCACTACCTGTACCTGTGCATGTTGAGATACCTGAAGAGCTTTTTTATGTTCCGTTCCACGTCCTCAAAAAGCTGTGAGGAGTGTACCTTTAATCGAAAACGTTTTATTCAGAAAGAAGTACTCTTATTTATAGTATTGCTTAAAATAGTGCATTAAACATGTTACTATTTTTTACTTAAAAAATTGAACGAACTCAATTTTTAAGTTCAAAAATCTTATTTTTAAACACAATATCGTACGTTTGAAAATAATCTTTAATGTCAGCACCCCAGCATCTTACTGTCGGGTATATATCTGATAGCGTCGCGTCCTTATATCAAGGGGCGTCGGCAAACACCTAGCGTGCCAGCAGCATTTGTCAACTTCACGGACAAGGCACTCCTCGGACACAGGGCTCTTCGGACAACACGACACGGCAACATTATAACGACTATTGAGTATTAATAAGACAATCTTGTTGCAAATTTCTTGATACCATAATGTGAAAATGATGGTTGGACAATTTCGGAAATGATCCATTTTAAATCGATCTTCCTATTGTACGGTACTGCTGGCTACTGAAGCTTGTTTTTATAGGCACTATAGTGACTAACCAGTCTTACCAAGGCGTATAGTGTTACCCGGTAACAGGGTTGTGGAGATCGGATAGGCAACCGCTCCATGTAAAACACTGATACTCAGCTGCATCCGCTTGGACTGGAAGCCAACCCCAAGATAGTTTGAAAAAGGCTGATGATGATGAGCATCATAGATTTAAAAGCCATATGCATTTATTTTTTGTTTATTCAGAGATACATTTTACGAGCTCTGTTTACCAAATTACTGTAGGAAAAGTATTCTAAGCCACATTAATACTTCGAGATAAGTATAACATCCTGTATCTAGAGGACGATATCTCGAGCACCGAATCAATCAACCAACACGTGTAAAGGGGGAGTCCGAAACACTCGCGCCTCCTCCAAACCCGGGCTGCTTTTAAAATAATGATGGATAAAGTGCATTTCCTTGGAAGTGAAAAACATTGTATTTTCTACTTTTTTTATACTTAAGTGACACATTTGTTAAGGTATAGACTCGATATCTGAATAGGTATATTTGGATATTTACAGGCAGGTGAGAATAATATTAGTAATTATAGGATAGCTTATTTACGAAAAATAAACAAAATTTAAATTACAGAGGAAACATATTTTATGATTTTATAGATATCTAAATCGAATAAGGCCTGATAACTGTTTAGCAGAAATTTAAAGCACTCAAACTCAATACCATCACGGTTTACTCCACTTTTGCACAGTACCAATATTATTACACTATACAGGAAGACGGGATAAAATATAATAATCCCTTAGAAAACGGTTGATTTGTCAAAGGATTTACTGTGATATTTTTTTCCAAAGAGCCTTTACAAATTTGTTATGCAAATGGAAAAGCCTTATTACACTTCCTTAATTATTTCACAGGCTTTACTGAAGCACAAAGTCCCTCTAATATTTTATGACGTAATTTAAAAGACTGTCTTTGAAAATGAGTTTTAAGACGTCCTCTACGAGGGATAATTTTCAACCATTGTTTTACATTCTGTCGAAATCTCGGGTCCTGATTAGTAGAACGAAAGTAAAATTTTGTTGAAAGAGGAATATTGTCAGTAAGGGAAAGTGGAGCGAATTGAGTGGACTCATAAAATCTCGTAAATTAATACCAAATAATATAAAATAAAAAATATAACAGAAAGCTGTGTTAAAATATAATGGATATAAAATTAATTTATCGGAAGTTACGAAGATAAAAGATAACAATAAAAGTTTTCGACGAATAAAAAACCTACTCGTTTTTTGAAGGCGGATAAACAGACAAATCTGAAATTTAAAAATAATAAATAAAAAACAATTCTTTGTCCTAATATAACTTTGTACTTGCATTGGTCGCGTCCTAAAACATAAACCTACTAAAAAACTGAAGTTTACAGTAAACAAACATAGTGATAAATAGAATTTCCCGTCAAATCTTCAAAACAGATAAGACTTAAATGCATCCACAAACTTTCTTCAGACCTTTTCTTTATCGCGGTAGAGACAAATCACGCAGAATTTTTAGGGATTACATGCGTACGAAACATTTTATCGGAGGTAGCAAGGAAGTTTTTTTCAAAGATATCTAAAGCCTCGGATCTCCCTATAAAAGTTTTCCCGAACTTTCGTTTCCTCCTACTTTAATAATAGCTACTTCTTCTTTACGTATCGTCATAAAAAATCTACCGTGTACCTACCATCTTTTCATAGTGGTGAATGAAAAGCCGCGAAGATAAAATCAGAAGCTATAATGCTGGCTATATTTTTTATGACTGCATTTGAATAGTTGAGTATTATGTACGGAAGGAAAAAACTATTGGAAATAAGATGCTATTAGTTTTTACTTCAGCTGATGCTGTAATCGGAAACTTGCAACCACACACAGCGTCTTTTAAACAAAATCAAAGAAAGATTTTTTTTTCGACGCGTTAACTTAAGTGAGCAAGCTTTCACCGATCCTGATTTTTTATATTCCTATAGTTCTAATACTAGTTACAGTACCTAGAACATATAAATAACATTCGACCGACAATATCACATCGTACTAAGCGAAAGACGACGCACTACACGGTTATGCGTTCACTTCAATAACCGATTTCAAATAATCCTGGATGAAAATTGTTCATAATTATGTTCCCTTAAGACATCGAAGTAGTTATACTTTCGTACAGCTTCGATTTTTTCGTAGACAGTGCTTAAAGCCGTCACTAATAAATGATATTACATAATATCATAAATATTATGATACTACTAGTAACTTTCCGCCCGCGGCTTCGCCTGCGTAAACGTTTTTTTACACCTTGGGTTACATTATTCAAGTTTTAGTAGGGATCCCTAATTAGTTCTGGAAATAAATATAGCCTATGACATTTCATAAAGCTGTAGCTTTCTAACGGTGAAAGAATTTTTAAAATCGGTCCTGTAGTTTTTGAGTTAAAACCGTACAAACAAACAAACAAACCTTTCTTCTTTATAATATAAGTATAAATGTACGTTCACAGTTATTAAATACCACTAACGCATTAATGTAATCATATCACGAATGCCAAATGTATCTTTTAACAACCAATCTCACAATCATAAAAACAAACCCGCGTTCAACATTACATCAACGTATCACCCTACCTACAACCTCAAAACACACTAAAAACTAAAAGTACCCCAACCCACACATGTCAGAGTCACTCACAGCCACTAGTTAAGTAAAGATTGGATATTTTTTTTCTGTAGCTTTGCAAACATCAATCCTTTTACGCATTGGTATGCAGGCTGCGTGGGTCGAAATGCAAAACACTTACCCTCGGTAGAGTTCAAAGCGTAAACTTTTTCTGTCCCAAACATTATTCCAGTCTCGTAGTTCTGCTTTGCGTGTTTGAGGTTTGAAGTATTTTTCGGTTGAGCCCTGGTTTCATTAAAAAGTTGGCCGCACAACTAATATTCGAAGTGATTGAGCAACTTTCAGTTGCGTCTGTAAACGGCTTTGTCGTCATTGTCATTAAGTATCTTTTTGAGATTTTGCACCACTACATTAACTTTAGGTAGTTATTACCTACTTTCGATTTGGCTTTAGACAGGAAAAAAAAACAATTTTATAAAGAAAAATGTAATTAACATCGTTTTAAAAACTCAAGTCACGAACCAATTTTCGTCGAAATCTAATGTTAAATTAATGAGAAAAACAAAACCAACTACCTACCATAGCTTTCCAGTACCGACTCAATTTACGTTTTTAGTTATATTTTCAATTTCTTCTAACCTACGTAAAAACCAGTACCTCAAGCCATGTATCCTAATTCTAAATAAGAAAACTAATCATTGTTATTACATTTCTCTAATAGCGATACAATTTCTTGATAATACACGAACACCTTATCTAAATAGTCCAAACACCGCCCATAAACTTGAAACTACTTAGCTTGAATTTCTAATATCATAGAAGTATAGGTAGACAATGTACGAATACAATGTCTATATCTACGCATGTAAAAGTGATTAGTTTTATTCAATAATAGCTTTTCCCGCGGTTTCAACCGCATCCAGGGAGAACTACTTCACAAACACGGATAAAAAGTATGTATACTATGTGCTGTTCCAGGTTAAATAATTTTGTATACCAAATTTCATCGAAATCCATTTCGTAGTTTTAACGTGAAATAGTAACAAACATAGGTACCTACATACATCGTAACAAACTTTTGCATTTATTATATTAGGACTTATTAGGACTACTAATGTAACGAAAAATAATGCAACACTGCCCCATGCTTTTCCCCTAATGTGCTTTAAATAAAGGTACATTTAAATCTCATTTACTAAAGTCTAATTATTCATAGTTCCATTCAATTTCTATAATTGTTAAATAGAATACAATAAAGAATTGAGTATTAATAAGACATACATTTTTTTTTCGTTCAAGCATGACTACAAAAAGATTACAACAGATTCTTATCATAATTTTCAATAAACATACCAACATCTTTTATACTTGTTTCAATACGTTCATAATTGTGAAACGGCTACCTATCTGTACTCTGTGGCTACGCTTTAAGCTAATTTAGACTTAGCCAACTCCTAAGTAGATAAGTCAGTGAGCTAGTCAGCTAACAGTAAGTTAGTATGGTGCGGGTGTGTGGTCGTAGACTAATACAAATAGTAAAGTCAAATGCTAAGTTAACGCGCCTGCAGATGTCCCGAAATTTGAACCAAAATACAAAGCGATTAGGTAGATATTATATGTGTTTTTGCTGAGATAGTTTCAAAGATCTTTTTGGTTTGTTTTGACAATGTAGTTTAAAATAAACTTTAGTAATTCTGTGTTTATGATAAGTTGTCATTGCTTAATTCCAGAAGGGTTTTGATAAATTTTGTCAAAGGATAAGAAAATATTTGGTACTGCAATTTTGAATGTTAAGGCTTGGTTTTTAGGGTTCCGTAGTCGACAAAAAACTCTTATAGTTCCGCCATGGCCGTCTGTCCGTCTGCCTGTCTGTCTGCGGCATAGCTCAGAGATAATTAGTTATAATAAAGCTGAAATTGGAAAGCTGGTACAGATATGTAAGTACATACATATATTGATCACGCCAAAAACGAACCCTACAGTGCGTGGTCCGACACGCACTTGGTCGGTTTTTAAATGCTATGGTACTTCAATTAATAGTTTTTCTATCTAATGAATATTGATACATTACATACTTGTGGTTTACAGACTGATAGCGTTTCCTTTAATTTCAAATGGCAAAACGCTCTTTTCAAAACTATTCAATGCGACAATAAAGTCCCTCAGCTTTTTCTAAGAAAATCAATTAAAAATCAGCAGAAAATAATAAAAGTTGAAGCGCTAAAAATGAAATTAACTTACCTGGAGGCAGCTAGCAGCTAATTTAGCCTGACACGCAACTACAGGCAAGTTCGGAGCTGTGATTCTTTTATAACTGCATTATGTATTTAGTTTATTGGAAAACCGTATAATATTAAGTTAGATTACAAGCTTTTTGCTTGATAATTTTATTGAAAATTCGTTCAGAATGCTCAGAAATCTCATTTAAATAAAAAAAACATAATAAGATTACATTATCTAAAAAATGTAACCCTCCTTCTGTCGCAATCGGGTAAAAAGCTGATAACAGTCAGCATTGTGGGCAGAAAGTAATAAATTATAATAAAAAAATCGTGTTCTTAAAAAATCAATAGTAGCTATTCAATACAGCTTTTAGTAATGTTGTAGTTTTAATGAATTTACAAGAAATTATAGCATTTCGCATTTCAGATTAGGCAAATACTATAATGTATAAAGCATGGTAAATCATGTGAATATGTTAATAATTTATTGTAATCAAAATGGATTTTCGGGAATACGTAATACGCTTTATTATTCAGAACTAAATTGAATTAGAATTCAGCTCGAAATGAATTCCCAAAATCGCTGTTTATTTGACGGCGTTTTCATGATAAAAGTGTTTGTTTATAGATTTAAGTTTTCAATTAACCTAAGCTCTTACAGTGACACTGATAATATGCTTAAAGCACGCACTCTATTAAAATCTGGAGCCGTGTAAATAGAGCTTTATTTATTTAATATGTTACCCAAAACAAAATGCAAATGTTATTTTTCATCAGATTACTTTTATTGTAAATATAAAGTCAAAGCATGTTTATAAACTAATTTATACGTGAACCACTCAACATAGGTGGGAAAAGTATACAGTTTAAGGTTACACTTGAAGCCAACGAAAAGTAGGAACTGGCAGTTTTTCACTTAAGTATATGTTTTTATCTTTCTTTTTAATCATAAGGATGAATTTTTGCGCCTTTAATACAATTTTTTCGTTCTTTATTCAAACTTTAAATATTTTTACCAGTTTTGTGCAAAGTTGAGGGCTGTTGATACAATGTACCTACCGTGGATCACTGAAAGTCTGGGGTTGAAATTGACTGTAAAACGATATACATCTATTTTGCGTGGCCACCTCCACTTGATTTCCCTTCGCTGAAAAAACGAAGTAAAAGGCAAAGATTTATGGTAGTTTTTACAATTTTACGGTCAGCGAGTTCGGTTGGTACGCCAAGGGAGACATTACAAGAGATATCGCAGATTTACTTCAAACTTGATGGCTTCTCTGGAGGGAAATCACGAGATGGGGTATCATTGCAGTATGATTCATTCGACAGCCAGCGCGAATGTTTGTGTTTAAAAACCTATTTCCGCGTCGCTAAACTGAGACATGTCTCGTGTTTTTATAAATATTATTATTTTTATCTGTACGAAAGTCAATTTGTTGTATACAAAACACGAAATAAAACTATTTATTTTATTTTGCATTACTTTAAAATAGATAAAAAATGTGAGCCCCTAACGCAATAAACAATAATCTGATACTACCCGCAAAAACATCGCGAGTCGTTATAAAATAAATCATTAGATTCACAAAGTACGTCGCTCTAGAGTCTAATGAATTCTGAAATATTGTAATGACAAAATAATACGATATTTTAAGGAGCACTTTAAAAATGCATATCATGTTTCAAAATCGATATCATTCCATTTTCCTTGAACCCTACAAAAACACACACATGTAAACATCTACGTCATTATATATTGTACATGTAATATATACTAACGATCCCTTTGGTCGCACATAAACTGATATAGATTATCAACCCCTGGCCCTTATTCGTACAAAGCCTTTATCGAACACGAACCCTAGAACACTTCAAAACAAAGAAAAGGTTGGATAAGAAGATTATAGTGCCATCGCTTAGTTGAAAAATGAAATAGAATAATATAGCATTCATTCTTTGTTTGTTGTCTACATTGAACGGACGATTTGATAGAATACAACGCTAAATGAATTTACATTTTCAAGATTATCATTCTATTGAATTTGAATAGATCTTTGGTACGTCGTTATCGATTTCGTAAATAAGGCTGGGACCTGTCAAAAATAATTCCATTTTTATGTGAGGGGTTCTCAAGAATGGGGAGAGGGCCCCTCCTCGTTATTCCGTTTTCGTGCGCTCTGTAACGTCTATTTTCAAGCTAAATATGTTTTAAATTGCCATTCGCGTTCGATGATTACGACAATAACATATTCTTGCTTCAACGAAATGTAAAAGTGAGCAAATTATTTTGAAAAATGAGGTGCGCAACTTGCTTAGCAAACTGCCATGAGAATAGTCAACTGCATTTAAATAAAATGTACTTTCTCTTTTATAGTCCTTCGCTTTTTCTAATATTGACTTTGGGCTCAAAACTCCATTAAGGTGTAATGAATTTTATGTAGAAAACATCGAGGTGAATGTGGCAGTTAAAATTATTTTAATAAAGGTTTCTTAAATTTCAAAAGCATAAACGTCAGCTCGCACCGTCATACTAATAGTTTATAGGTATAAACAGAATCTGTGCAGCGCTAATCGTTAATTTTAAATATGCTTATTAATGGATTTTTTGTAAAGATTATCTAGATTCATGTATTAATATGCAATGTTTGTTTCTCCACAGATTTGAAGATCAATACAACATGTAGGTAAGTACAAGTATAATAAGTTCAAATCACAAGTAAACAAGGAAAAACTCGTAGAAAACACAATAAATCCGTGTAGTTATATAACTGTGCTAATAAACGAGGTAGAACGACGACCTAGCCCTTTCATCTGGATCTGGCCGTAAATCCAAGAGGGAACTGAGGGAAGTGCTCCCAGTGATGTATTCTCAACATTAATGGAATTACGCGGCCGGCCGATATGTAGCACTTGTTGGTACAATTTAAGGATAACAATTTGTATCGAGTTCGCGTTGCCTCGTTAAGTTCTGAGTATTATGTTGTAACTCTAATATACTTAGGGTTTTTAGGGTTCCGTACCTCAAAAGGAAAAAACGGAACCCTTATAGGATCACTTTGTTGTCCGTCCGTCCGTCTGTCAAGACCCTTTTTCTCAGGAACGCGTGGAGGTATGAAGCTGAAATTTATATCAATTACTCAGGTCTACTGTCCCTTGAAGCTGTGAAAAAATCAAACTTCTAAGCCAACGCAATCAAAAGATACAGCCGTTTATGCCGCAAATTTTCGACACTTGCAAGGGAATCAAAACCTACAGGGTGCTTCCCGTGAACTCAGAATCTTGAAATTTGGTACGAAGCAACGTCTTATAGCATAGATAAAGGAAAAATTACGAAAACCATAAATTTTTAGTTACATCACATAATATATTTTTTTTTAATAATTTTAAGCGTATTAAAATAATGCAGGGAATAAAAATGTACGGAACCCTCGGTGCGCGAGTCCGACTCGCACTTGGCCGGTTTTTTAAAATATACATAAATAAAGTTTTTTAATTTATTTTTAAGTTTTATGGGAGCAGCTCATGGCTAAGTAACAGCCGCACGATTCGACCGATCAAAGGTTAAGCTGCGCTTGGCGCGGCCGGTCCGTGGATGGGTGACCATTTTTGTCATAGCGAGACTCCTCCGTGCCTCGGAAAGTACGTTAAGCTGTTGGTCCCGGCTGTCATTTGTAGATCTTTGACAGTCGTGACGGGTGTTCAGAAGCCAGAAAGTCTGACAACCAGTCTTACCAAGGGATATCGTGTTACCCGGTAAACTGGGTTGTGAAGGTCAGATAGGCAGTCGCTCCACGTAAAACAGTACTCTGGTACTCAGCGGCATCCGGTTAGACTGGAAGCCGACCCCAACGTAGTTGGGAAAAGGCTAGGCAGATGATGATTTTAAGTTTTACGTTTATAGTGCGTGTGAGTTCCGGTTTCTTATAGTCTTTATTTTATTATTATTTTTTTGTACTATGAAATAAATTTTATGAAAAAACATTATTATAAAATTAATTTTAGTTTATCACAATAATCTAGAGGTACAATTATTAATACATAGATACTTCATTTGCAACTAATTAATATTGGTAATATTTGTTTATAATTATATATTTTAATATTTACTCTACCAACATAATTATTTTTCAGTCATCAATTATTTATCTGATGAGGAAATACAAAGGCCCAAACACAAACCATATTTGATCAAGTTTGATAGATTGAAACAGTCATCAAATTATGAAGACATTCATGAATTGATCCATTGTATAAGATTTTTTTTTAATTTCATCACAAAGTTGAAGGTTGTATTCGTAAAATGATCTTCAATAGTTAGGTCACATAAAACTCAAATAAAAAAATACTGTGACTTTCTATCAGAGAAAAAAACACCTCAATATTAGCCAGTTACATAACATCTTTGTGATGTTCACCTCGGGACGCCGAATATAGATATAAGTTATAAAAATTGTTAAACTTTTTTTTTACTTTTTTATCAAACACACACTCTAAATATTTTTTTATCAGACACTAATTCATGGCTCCTGAGTGTATTCCAGATTTCATTTTTGATTCACTACAAACATCCATCCTTTACCATACCCAATACAGACATAAATCATCTATTTTTTAATAAAAAAAAAAACCATAACCCCACGCCATAAAATGAAACTTCCCAACCACTAAACCCCTTGCAATAACATTGTCATTGTGCACCATAATACGTGTAAACGATCGCAATACAGCGCACGATAAAATTACGTTCCCCTTTCATCATTCAGGTGTAGAGCGACGTAATACCCTCCACAATTTTTGTAAATCCACAAAGTACGGGCGGATTCAATCCTGGGATACAGGGATGTTCCTTTGAACGTTGCATCCGTGTATCAAAAACATGCTGAACCTTTTGCAACGGAAAATGTTATACGAACAAAAAACTGTTAATGAACCACGTGTGTATCTCACTATCTGCCTCGGTATCTTTGTACCTGACTTACGTGTGTACTGGCGTCTCATAATTGAAGGGGACGTATAAAGACTTTTGTGAATTAAAAATGTTTACGGCTTTGGAAGTGTAGATTTTTTTAGAGTTGTATAGGAGGATTAACTTGTTCTTGTGACTCATCTGTTCTTTAATGACTTAGGTTCAGTCCAAAATAAACTTTCGATCAAAAATAATATTGTTCGTTGCGGTGCATCGACAGAACCAATTATATTCATTCAAGGCCTGGGTTAGAACAATACTCAAGCGTGAACTCGACTTAATCTCGAATCAACCAATCTTCAAATGCATATGAAAAGTTCGTTTTGATTGAGTATCACTCTATAACACCGGCCTCTGACTCGTACTGAACTAGCAACTTTTTATTTTTCATTAGTTTTAGTTCGTTGTGTCTCATTTTTCTACAGGACTAGATACGTAAATAAGCGCGAATATGAAATTTTTAATATCCTCAAGACAGGCGAAACTCTTGCTCTCAAAAGGTCGTGCCTTCAATATTTTATGAACACTTAAAACTAAATTAGATTTTTTCTCGAGTTTGAACAAAATATTGGACGGTAAAACACCCTCTACGAGTTATGGCGTAAACTTTGAGGCGAAACTTTTGTAATTAATAAATCTTTACAATTAGTTGGAGCTTGAATAGTTTTAAATTAATAACCTGTTTGTTTAAATTCTATATTTATCTTTACAATGTTTGATACAAAATTATCTTTTATACTTGCATAAATAATAAATTACTTGTGTTTAGTCCATTAGTTTCGTTTCAGAACATTCGAGATATTTATTTATTACCTAATATGTTTTTATTAGACGTAGGTATGTATTTATTTGAAAAAATAAAATAAGAATCTTATTTATTATGCATACGTGAATTACATGTTTGTCTTTGATGATGAATATTATAAAAAAATACTTTCTTTGAGCACAAAATAATATTTTGCATGATTAATGCGAGAAAATAGCAGCGTAAAAACAAAAATTACATTTTTTGGAAAATAGTATTGTTTTATATTTTTTTATATAAACGGAATCATTATTGTCCGTAGTATTGTAGAATATTACAATATGCAGTATGCTTTCATAGCATATTTTAAAATATTTTGTAATACAAATGAAAATAGCCCAGCTATTAAGATGACGACAGAAGATGTTGAGGTTCAATCCCAACCCACTTTATGATTTACTTTAGCTGTCAAGGAATACATATACCGTGTTATCTTTTGAAAATATTAATATACCTAGCTACCTAATCAGTAAAATAGTACTTATCACTATAATTTTCATCAACGTACTAGGTACTTAAAATTTAAGTAATCTTTCACATGTCATAAAATTATTATACTAAACATTGCCGATTGTCCATAGTACATCATAACTTTATGTAAGTTCATAAAAAAAATGTCGTGTAGTCAAACTAACTCTGTGTAGTTTTGGGAACATATTTCCGAAAATGATAACATAACATTCAAAGATCTTTAAATCAATAATCTACGAGTTATATGACGTAAACCACCATATAAAACCATGTAAATTCTATAACAGCGTTAAGGTACTCCAAAACTTAGTTGCTAACGCTAACCTAAGTTCAATAACAAACTCATCTTGTCTTCCGAAGTTCACTATTGTTTAACAAGAGCGGTCAATCCCGGCATGCAGCCCAGCTCAATACATTCCGGAATGCCAAACTTATGTAATAACAAAATGTTAGTAAATTAAGCGGAGCGAACGAGCGCGCCTGGCGGAACAAACTGGGTTCGATTTCTAGGTCATGCTATGTTATTAGGTTTTTCAGTTAGGAAGTTTTCAGTTGCGGATAGAGGTTCAGGAATTAAGCCCCGTAAAATGGAAATAGGCTCGCTCTTGTTGTTCAAACTTTTTTTAGAGTTGCTGAAAAACATTGTACATACACGAATTTTTGGTTTAGCTTGTGGATAAAGTAAAATATTTAGTTAACAAAGGCAGAAGAAGAATGAAACTGAAAACTATACACCTATCTCAATGACTATGTAAATAAAAGAACAAGTGTAATGACACTCATCTGTCTACCATTAAAGACATCCGTCGTAATGTTGTAACAAACCAAGCGAACATCGAGCAAGTGAAGCACAACTCAGCTTATCCGGGTTACAAGATCCGGTCAGATCTGGGCCACATCTAATCGCCAAATACACGGATATTCCATTTGCATTGCATCCGGGCCACGCAGCTAGGCGAAATTTATCCGAACGTTAGCTATCAGGTGTAGCCGGTAGGTGGAACGATACCGCGGTGTTAAATTATTGGTATTGAAAATGAAGGATCATATTAATAAACATTACCACGGGCTTTTAATAGGTATTCTCGACTGGTAACGGCTTCTAATACATGCTAGTCTAATAATTCATTCATTAATTTAAACTTCATGTACAGCAGCAGTTATACATAGGCGAACTTAATGCCACAAAGCATTATCTACCGGTCAGCCTTACTGTTAATGTTTAAATGGGTAAAGAATTTCCATAAATAATTTTCATTATCTCATCCTTAACTATATTCGTATTATTTTTAGGCCCGAATAGTATATAGTAATATATATATATATCATTTGTAATATTTATACCTTACAAATAAATTGTACCTAAGTATCTGTATTTATTGCATATTATGTTATAGTATCTAACACAACGAACATTAGATGGACATTCTCCCTAGTCGTCATAATCGATATCTATTTAAAAAAGTTAAATTTCACATTTAATCGATAATATTTACAATAAAACACGATGTTACCTACGATAGCCACAATATACCTGTAATATATCAAAACAAATAGAGATTCAGAGCATTTCGTATGCATGACCGATCCAACCAAAAGACCGGACGTTTCAGAGATATGAACTACGTACGTGGAATGCAAAAGGACATACGGATAAACAACTGCTAATATTTAGATAAGGACCTCCATTCGAATACTCGCGTACACAGAGTTTGTAGCTAATGGAGTTCTCACGAATGTGTACCTGATGCAAACGACAAATAACTGTGATATTACAATTGTTGCTAAAAAGTTACTCTTGTATATACAACATTAACCGTGACTAATAAAATAAAATAAGCATAATTTTGTTGCTATTATCACATTAATTAAAATTATTAATTAAATAGATTAAGATATAAATTAAATAGATGACAAGTGATAGATATTTTTTAAATTTTAATAATGTTAAAGTATGGCATTCGGAGATACAAGAGTTTTTTTTGCAAAGTCTTGTCTATGGAGTTTCTTGCCGGTTCTTCTCCATAAGACCCACTCCTTGGAACCGTGCAACTAGCTTGACGTTTCATAAGACCTATTTGAAATAAAAACATTTGAATTTTGAAAGCGGGTCTACACTCTAATATTAATTAGAGTGAAGAATCGCTGTTAATTATCTCACCACTCACTTTTTTTACAAATCATACTAAATGTGTATAATTATTATTGTTTAAATAAACACTCCATATATTATATTCTCTGTGATCCCGTATGACCAACAAAGTTAAGGCTAAAAGAGATAAGAGGAACCGTAAAACATACGTGCTTTCTTTGTGCTCGCATCAAAACGATGAGTTTTTTCTGCTTACATTGTAATAAAAAATGTGCAGGGATTATGAGAGTTTTAAATTTTAAGTGTGACGTTACCGCTTCGTAATGAGACCGACGGATTTAATGACAGTGATAGGGTACAGTTGACATGTCGTAAATATTCGTGTAAGGAGAGGTGGATGGTATACTTTGTGCAGTTTGGCTTTAAAAAATCTTAATAATAGTATAAAATACTACGTAATGAATGCAGTATTTTTAAGTGTTATGACAGAGATGTTTTTCTTTTCTGTTCTGCAGCGTTTCTGTTAAATTCTAAAATAGAAAATTGGCAACCTGAAAATTTCTGACAAATAACTACATTGAAACAAATACAATAGTTCTACGAGCCCGCAATATTATCATGACTATAAGGCATAAGGGTAGTATATAGTAGTATATACACCTTTAGGTATTATATATTATATATATATTATTCTTTTCTATATTATTCACTCAAACCTAGAGACTATACCCTCGAGTCCTCGAGTTATCAGAGACCTTATATACTGAATCATTGATATTATGTCTTTCCTATGATTAAATTACTTTATTTAGTTATGGCGTTCCATTTTCTAATATATATATATATATATCTAATAATATTAATGCGCGATTCTAAAGCAGATTATTTATTTATTCACTCTTCCCAAGCAAGAATTTTAAGACCCACTTCATTAGTCTAGGGGTTGCAACGATTTTATAACTTTTATATTTTATTCGTCTTGGAAAACTTGCAAGCTAGGGAGCTGTCCCAATCTGCCAGCAATCTTGCATTTTAGTCGCATCTGATTTGGCAGCGGTAGTGTCTACGTTTCTCAGCTCGAGTCTTAACAAATAATGTTGAGAAATCTTGAATATCACTGAGTAAATTTTATCTCGTAATCTTGATAGAGCTTAATAATATTGCCTTAGGTGATTGTGGATTCCGAGGTTTCACTAAGTTGCAGTTTTTTACATATTTTATGAGTATGATACATGTGTTAGTATAATACTTTTTGGGTTCTTAAATATATGTATATTTTTTTCGTATAAGTAAGTATTCTGAAAGCCTTTTATCATAATAAACATTTTACATCGTTGAGATGTACTATGCATACAATGCACTTGTAACAATAATCATTTAAATGCCAACAAAATCTCACAGCTAAATGAAACCCTAAAACAATTTGGAAAATAAAATATATTTATATTCTTCTAAAAAAGACTGAATAAAATACTTAAACACTCCAACGCAAGTGAGTTCAACACTATCCGATCAACGCCGACGAAAATCGAATATAAACGTCCATTTTGAAATTTGTCACCCAAAATGCTATTCGAGAGCGTAGACGCTCACTGAATGTAATAACAAAATTTCATAATATACGAAACGACAGGTACAGGTAGTTACAAAACTGAAATCTTCGCGGAAGCACGTAACATTTTCATGGCGCTCGGTGCAAAATTTCACGAGATAACGTCACCTACATAAATGCTAAGTTTTAAGTTTTTTTGTGTTCTGTTTCATTTGCAGGACGATTTGCATAATTTGTGAATGCCACATTATAGACTTTGCTTTATCGTTACTGTCACGAGGCGCGATAGAGATCGGTGAAACGTTTGAGGTATTTAGTTTTTTTTTGAAAAGTTAGTTTCAACTGTCATTATTTTTTATTTTGAGGAATTAGAGCCACGAAAATACTAGCCACGGGATACGAGAAAACCGAAATAAAATCTGAAGTATACTAACGAAATTAAGAACGGGCTGATTTCAATATTCCAGTAGCTGTTCAATGGATTGATAGTTACACTGAATAATATTATGAAGATTAACTTACAATATACTTTCAGGTGTTTCATACTTCGTTTCAAGAGAGGTAAAGACTAAAAAGATTATTCTTTGCATTCTGTATAAACAGTACTTGAAAAAAAAGAATGCACAAGTTGTAAACATGACGACTTAGCTTGAAATACCGATTTTCGGGTCGGGTAAACTATTAATAGGTTTTCCGGATTAAAAATGTGGTATAGAGATTTGTTCCCAGGTGATAAAAATTGGTTCGCCTCTTATTACGTGGGACTTAAAGATCATCATTATCATTGGCCTATGTACTATGCCACTTTACGGCAAAAGCCTCTTCACGTGATATAGGTCCCTTAACCACTAGACCACCATGATTCCTTAAAGATAGCTGGTGAAACTTGAGCTCATTCACCTCTGCCTCATTCTATAATGAAAACAGGCATGATTTTATGCAGTATCTTAGTAAAAGACATTTCACTTCCTACCACTACAGCAAACACCCTGTTAATTGCAGATAGTCAGTTCTCATAAAACAAAAGGTGTCAGGACCGCAATGATTGAATGTTGCTCACAGAACGTAATAGTTGGCAGCCTGGCGCTTTGAGTTCAAGCACCAACTCCCGGCGCTTAATGAAAAGCCGGTTCCAAAACAGATGTCGGACCTTTTGTTTAGAGAAAATTGTCAAGTCTTTGTGAAAAATTAGGGCGTAAGTTGATTAGTGGATATTCTAGGAAAGCTTTAAAGAACGGAATTGGCTCACGTATATTTTTTTCTTGTAGAGTGATTTTTTTATTAGGATGTAAAAGGTTTGTTCTTGCAGTGGATTAAAATCTTTTTTATCTAGTATTACGAGTGTTGTGTAACATGACATGGCGCACTGCATTATGATGATAAAAAAATGATTGTATAAGATATATTTATATTTATTTAAATCAGCGCAATATTCAACTGTATTTGTTCTTGAAAATAGAAATGTAAAACCGTAGCCAGTATTCTACATACAATTATTCTCTTTTCAAAAACAACAACAAATGCCCCCATCCCTAATCGTCATTGCATAACCGTTGCAATTAAATATTTAAATAGACAGACCACAATAATTACACAGTTTCAGAAGAGCAATTATCCATAGCCTTTTTACCCTCTCGTGTCTTTTATGTTCTTCTCAACGGACGAAGATATAGTTTTAATTGGAGTCGTTTCGAAGCACGCAAAGAGTCTTTTAATTAAAATTTTAACTCTTCATGTTTAAAAAGAGTATGATGGCTCGGATCCGAGGGTATCGCTGTAACTTCCGCAATGAATATTTTTCTTTATGAATTCTTTGGATTTCTCTATGTCTGGGATAAAGTGGCGTAACGGTTTTGCTGAGCGAGTTATTTAAGCCGCTTTTTCTGTTTAAGTGGCACGTGGTGGTTGTTTTATGGTTAGTAATCTGTGTGTGTTAAATAGCTATGGAATTAATTTGTCATAATGGATCGTAAAACTATGTTAAAATCTTACAAATGTTTACTAATATTACAAATCAGTAACTCTGTCTATAACGCTTTCATGCCAAAACGGCGATACCGATTTAGAAGAAATTTGCAATAATAATAGATTGAAACCTAGGTTAGAGCTTAGTATAGTTTTTATGGAGATGTGTGAAGTACTCAGTACTCCCTCAAGATGCTAAAACTGTATGAAACAGCTAATTCCATCATACAACTGAAGTTTATGATAAGTCACACACTGTGACTACCACTTACGACTGGCTTTTGTTTCTTTATACCAATGATCGACGCTCAAACTAAAACTGTCATGCAAACACTTGCACAAGTATTGCAATCTTTCCAGACATTGCAGACAGTTACAGCCACACAAAATGCAGAAGACATTCTCAAACGAAACGAACAACTCTCAAACAACTTTGTGATTTATTATTGTAGTCAACTATCTTAGTATTTAGTCTAGTGGCTTGGCATCACGTTTATTACTATTCCCAGTTACTTTAAACTTTCACCTATTAGTTGGTAAGCAATTACTTGTTCAAATGAAAGGAATACACAACTGGTTTGAGGAGCAATTATCATAAAACTGAAGTAGCACGAATCTGTACTTTTGTAACGAATGAGGTCCTTATCGCGTTCGTGTTTGTTGAATTATGAGAGACAGTTTGTTGGTTTTGAATAGAATTAAAACTTTTTGGGTAGGAACGGCACTTGTACCTATATTTAGAGAGATATTTTAGTATAACCCAGATGATACTGAATTTATTTGTAAGAGTTCATGATTAAAACGTTAAAATTACTTCTATGTAAGACAAAGGTACATAGAGCTTTGTCTCTGGGATGCTAACGCATCTTCTGCAGCTTAAGAAGTTCATAGACAACGGTTTTTAGTTTGGATATCATCTATCTATACACAAATAAAATACTTTGTCCTCAATGACTGACGAATCAATGACAACCTAAACCGCTGATCGTACAGACCTGAAACTTGGAAAGTGTGTTCCTTGTATGACGTAGGTATCCTGTAAGAAAGGATTTTCTGAAATTCTACCCTTAAGGGGGGCGAAAAACGTGGGCAAAGTTTGTATGAAACTCTGACATTTTTAATTTGAATTCATATAGACCACGGGGGCGACGCCACTAGCGGAAAGCTAGTCATGAAATAAAAACGCCAAAGTTCGGACAAACGAAAATATTTCACTTTAAATTGGTTTAGTTAATAACGCAGATGGAAAATAACAAAATATGGTGAATTACATGAGCATTCAAATCTAATATACTCTCTGTGCATAAACTGAACGGGCAGCCCTGTCAAAACAACAACCGTACCATGACGTTTAAAGTAAGATTATTCCATTCTTATTCTAATGTGGGTAAAAGATGGCGCGAGACAACTTTTATAGCTCTATCTCTTTCTTACACTAGAATAAGCATGGAACAATCTTACTTTAAACGTCATGGTAGGGCCGCAGCATCATAATACAAATTAGCAGTGTGTTTTAAGCAGCGCTTAAACTGATACGCATTACGAATTTATAGCGAGCCCGGATTCCCCTGGTTAGCACGCCCATAATTTTTACTACTAAACAATTTCCCGAATGAATTACGATCCTTTTAACTGATGATAATGGTACTCGTCATAAAATGTTGCTTTACGATATTATGCGAACTCGTAAAATAAAGTTTGTTTACGAATAAACAGGACCGCGCGGGCTAATTACGTTTCATGGTACTGTAACACATTATTTTAATTTCTGAAATGTTTTAAGTAGCTTTAAATAACAGAGTTTTAATTAAATTGATACTATCTTATGAATTCGGGGTACTTATTCTGCGTTCATTCGAGACTTAATTTATTAAGTACTAGCTGTTTTTCGTGGTCTCGCTTTCTGATGACACTGATTAAAGTACCCAGATATATATATTTTTTTTACTTTTCCAGAGTTCAAACTATCTTCATACCAAATTCATTTCATTCATCAAAATAAATATGAGATAGAGGTTTAACAATGAACGCAGAATCAAAAAGTTTTTGCATTTATAATATTAGGTGAGGAATAGTAATTGCTAGCTTCATGTAACAGCAATTTAACATACTCGTATCACTGTAAAAATAACCGATTTTTTCCGGTCATGGTTACACACACATATAAGTAGCAGAATTACTGAAAAAAATAAAAAAGTCTTACAGATATAAAAAACTATAAAGGTAGAAGGAAAGCCTGGAATTTGATGATTACGGAGAAATTCTAGAACAAAATAATAATAAAAAAAATATGTTACCAACAAACCAGCCAATCATCTCACTTTAATAAAAATAATAAAAAACACTGATATCTCGAGACCAATGACAAATGAATGAATCTACGCTGTAAAACAAAGCCGATGAGTGACGACCATTACAACCTTTTTCAAGAAGAGAAACGTAAATGTTTTGCCGAAGCAGTAGCAGGTATAATTTAATTTAATTTGGGGGGAGTCGGGTTGATTATAAATTTAATTTATGTGAGCCGTGACGTCAGACGGCCCTGCTTGTTATTCGCAGAGCGTGCAATTTATCGACTGTCCTGATGAGAGCTGACAGTGTAACAGCTATTGAAAATTTTATCAAGTACATACTGGTAATAATTTATACAAATACACATGAGTGTGTTTCTCGGCGTTTTTATTTTAATTAGTGAACTACTCTTTTGTACTCCATAATATTTAGTAATTGAAGTTTTTAAAGTATGATGCAATAGATGATTTAAATTTTCAACCGACAAAAAAAGGGAAGAGGTTTACTAGTCGACGGGTATATTTTTGCATAACTTTTTACAGAGTAGTCCGATTTTGATCATTCTTTTTTTGTTTGGTAAGTCATACTTGAGAGGTGGTCCCATATAATTTTATCAATATAGGTTCAGCCGTTTTGTACTTAAATGGATAAGTTGCGTTTTTTCAATGTTTAGTTAACACATTTTGCAATAAAATACCTACTTTAGTTTTATTTTATGTATTTAAATGTTATGATGTTATTTATGATAACTAAAAGAGGTTTTCTTTCATTTATATATGCTAGTATTATTCGTTTAGATAAGAACTTAGCGACCGTTTTTCAATATATAGCAAATAAATAAAGCTATGATTGAAAATAGGTTTTCTAAAATATAATAACCTAAAACATACGGCAAGAAAAATTCATTTGATCGATCGCCCACCGCCCACGTCACCAATCTCGGTTTCGATGTAGCCTGAAATAATATCATCTACTCCACCTTTTATTATATTTTACCTTTCCTGGGAATAATACTCAGAAAGTCTAATCAAGCCTAGAATAAATAAATCTAAATGAGCTTTTTTATTGTTATCCTGGTATAGTCTAAGCGATGTAATAATATGTGTGTTTGATTACTTTTACCTACTCTGCCATTGTTCTGCCCATCATACTCAATGACTGCCTATTTGTTCTAGTAGTCGCATGCACAACTGTTCAGCATATTATCCTGGGTTCAATCCCGTAGTCGGGTTTTTTTTTGGGTTTTAAGATTTTTTTCAATAGCGGCATAATGGATCCTACATTTGTATCTTGTTGATTTCAATAGAATGGCCCCCTATAATATTGCAATTACTTAACTACTACTAGAGAGCACAACTCTGTACTAGTAGGCACTAATATGCATAACCCTTGGGGGGAAAGAAGTTTTATAATAATATATTATTATTCACATGACATTAAATATCGTATTTTATAAGCTTCAAGCACTGATGATTTCATCCTAAGGTATCGAAGCGCCTATTATAAGTGGCGAGTGTCTGAAGAGGTCTCCTTAGAAGGACATACCCTCACCATATTGATGATGTCCTTTAAAAAGGTCAGGTGCTTAGTCCTTGAAACGGCGCGCTCCGTAAAACCATGAATATGGAAAAAGTGGGGGAAATATGAAATACTAGCCGTATTCCACGGTTTCATTTGTTTTTTTAAGGGCTACTATTGGAAGACCAGCGCTGCAGCGTTTATTATAATAATTGCTGCAGCATTATGCTGAGATAGGAGCATTTTCCGGTCTCGTACAGGACTAAACTGTCACACTTTAATTTTTACTCACTGTTTAATTCCTGTGCGTCTCCTGAAATGAACGATTTTACATTCTAAATTGTTCGGCAATTACTCAAAATTGTTAATAGCTTCACTTGTTTAACATGTTCGCCATTTCCCAGTTAATTCAACTTTATCAATGCCGTGAGACTCTGTTATAAGCTTAAGAGATAATTGTCATCATCTCGCTAACGCTGTGTATGCAGACTTATTAAATGATAGTAAGTTAGCGCAACTACATTGATACGAGTGTGAGTGAACAATCATAGCTCATTAAAATTAGTAATAAACTGTTGAGTTCCCAAATAAATAAATGGAACTATTTTGTGCACCTAAAAAAATATCCTGTATGCTTCTTTAGGTTTCAATATGTCTATGTACTAAAAGTATAATAGACAGAAATACAAATTTATATACTTTCACATTGATAATATTAATTAGAATAGTAAAGATAAGAATCGTGATAATTCGTTGCCTTCTAAAGTTCTAAGTCCAGACACTATGAAATAAAATCGCTATAACTCAACTTTATGGGTTAGCAAACATTTTAAATGGTTGAACTAAATCTTACCCGGTTCTTATAATGTATGAAGAGTTTAATTCCTTGAAAACAAACATTCTTAGAGTATTTATCATGTAAGCCACCTCTATGCTAAAAATTACTGAAAAAAGTACTTGTCGTAAAACTTATAATAACGTTATTAAAATTGTGCCAAATATACTCAGAGATAAAGCATGAAAAATCTACCTGCCATTCGCGAAAATCTATACAGGGTGTAATTGACAGCCCTCCACAAAAACACAGGATTGATTCAGCTTCTTATACTGAATCATATCCCACCGGAAATTTTCTCAGGAAAAAAAAATATTTTTGATTATATATTAAATAAAAATAAAAATTTCCGTTGGTCATCGAACCACGCGTGAACGGCTGGACCAATTTGGATAAAATTTGGTACCAAGAGAGAAAGGACCCTGAGGAAGGTTACGGGCTACTTTTTATCTGGGTGCGTGAAGAAGTTCCCTCGGAACGCGGGAAAACCGCGGGAAATGGCTAGCAATAAATAAACATAAATTACTTTCATAAATGATCTTCCCAACATTTAATTTCAGACAATTTCAATTACCTTTCATACTGTACATCTAAGATAGGTATAGGTACCCACTTGAAGAGTTGTCAAATAAACGTACGTCAACAACATAATTTATCCTTACAAATAGGTATTTTATACGACAAAGTAACTCTGTCTGTGTCTTTGTCATCACGAGAAAACGACAGGACCGATTTTGGTGAATTTGGTATGGGGATAGGTGGAAACCTGGGATAGTTTTTGTCGGGGTGTGTGAAATAGTTCCGCACCCAGATAAAACAATCCTAACTATATAGGCATGCGAGTGAAACTGCGGGTACCTAACCTAACCTATACATCATTATAAATATTTGATTTCCTACATTCCCAAATATCTATATACTAAACTAGCTTTCCGTCCGCGGCTTCGCCCGCGTGGACATTTTTTTTACACTTTGGGTTACTTTATTCAAGTTTTAGTAGGGATCCCTAGTTATTTCTAGAAATAAATATAGCCTATGTTACTCGTGGATAATGTAGCTTTCGAATGGTGAAAGAATTTTTTAAATCGGTCCAGTAGTTTTTAAGCCTATTCATTACAAACAAACAAACAAACAAACAAAGTTTTTCTCTTTATAATATTAGTGTAGACTAAACGAATATAATTTCCATATAATTTACAAATGACGCTCGCGGGAGTACATTTAAAGTTACAAATTCACAGTTAATGACCTTTTAATATCACCCCTGTTGGTACAACTCTCAACCTGTGTTTTGTTAAAATTATACCATTACATTGGTACATTATCATTAGTGAAAATTATGTTTCAGCTTTACTATGTAGGTAGATATATGCGTTGGGTTTGGTCGAGTCAATGAGCTTGCAAATTGCCATTCAAGTACCTCGATCGTGACCATAAATAAATATATATAGGTATATGTAGTATAGTATAGTATAGTATTTAATATATACATATATTAATATTGCATAAACAAAGGTTCTTCAAACCTAGCAACTTCTTCCCAGCAAAAATATATAGGAAGTTGTGAAGGGCTTTTTCATTGTAAATTTGTCTTTTCAAAAAGTGCTGTTTTTCAACCTACTTTGAGTAAATTACTTTTTTTTTATATGGCTTGTTGATATATATATTTTCTAAAGTATTCCCTATACCCTAAAGATGGGGGTTATTATCAAGCTAGCTACTAGTTGTGCCCGTGCCCGTGGCTTCCGAAGCATCCCCTATCTGTACATTTTTTCTGTTTGATCTTTCCATGTCGTGGTGTAAAATAGCCTAAAACTTCAACAAAAACTTTGGCTTAAAAATTCTAAATCATTTTTTTTTAATCAGACTGGTAGTTACAGAGATTGACGCGATCAAACAAACAAAATCTTCAGCTTTAATGTGTATATAAGTATATATTTATATCAGCTAAACGACAATAGACTGGCAGAGAAAATTACTCTTTTCGTCATCTAATACTCCAAACTAAAGATTTATTCCATGTACCGATTTTTTGGCAATAAAATACGCGAAAACCGCTCGATAGAAAAACTTGAGCGATATCTTCATATATTATTTATATGCACCCAAATAAATTCACAAAAAGAATTGCACCACGGCAAAGTTATGTTAAGGAACGGTCGTAGCCAAAATTCTAACCGTACTTATAAGTAAATGTGGGTGGAATAAATCTCTAAAACGCTTGGCAAATACATACGACCTCCGTTATAGAAGGACTTTAATCACGATAATGTCGACATGTAGGTGCATTAGAAAAATTGCTTGTATCAATAGCTCTTAAGCTGAATTGCAACGTAACTGGCTACAAATGTGTGAATTTTGATTAATGTAAATACATTGGTGGTTTTAAGTGCGTGTTCTAAAGAAATATGAGTGTCTAAAGATTTATAGCATTGATTATAATAATTTTGTCTACAATTCACACTTAAATGAATATTTTTATTGTAACTATTTAGCATATTAGCCATGGACGTTTTAGACTTACGTGTAGTGTATGGGTCTAAATACATTTACCACTAAACCTTTCTAAAACATCATTTTCACAAATGTTTTGAATTTTGAATTTTTTTGAATTTTAAAACATCATTTTGTGTCCCATGCGGGCGAAGCCGCTGGCGGAAAGCTAGTATTAGATAAACCTCATGCTACCGTATCATTCATTTTCAACCAAGCCTCTGTTTTTCTCTTACCTCATAGGTTTATCTTCTATCTATATCTATCTATCTATACTTATAATAAATCTGTAGAGAGGTCAATTCTGTACATGAAATATATTTCC
Source organism: Pyrrhia umbra (assembly GCA_963891755.1). Classification (NCBI taxonomy): domain Eukaryota; kingdom Metazoa; phylum Arthropoda; class Insecta; order Lepidoptera; family Noctuidae; genus Pyrrhia; species Pyrrhia umbra. Next base: position 6,970,972 of record OY982930.1, read on the forward strand.
AAAATAACTATCAGGGGGTGATTAGGGATCGATACTGATGCCAAAAATGCAATCAGTAAAATTTTTGTCTGTCTGTCTGTCTGTATAAACTCTATAGAAACAAAAACTACCCGACGGATTTTAACGAAACTTGGTACAATTATTTGTCATACTCCTGAGATGGTTATAGTATACTTTTCATCACGCTACAATCAATAGGAGCAGAGCAGGAAGGGAAATGTTGTCATTTTGTTTAAACGCGCTAATCTCAGGAACCGCTGGTCCGATTTAAATAATTCTTTCAGTGTTAGATAGTCCATTTATCGAGGAAGGCTATAGGCTATATATCATCATGCTAAGACCAATAGGATCGGAGCACCACTATTCCACGCGGACGAAGTCGCTGGCAGAAGCTAGTTTGTAGAATAAAATGGCTGCTTTTGATAACCGCATATCTTTCCTGTTTCACAACCAAGTCACAGCTAGAATTTTCTCTCTAATTAAGCCTCGGGTTTTTATTAAAACATTTCAAAAATGATAACGAGATATCATTACAGGGAGCCGCGCCATTATACCGGTTGTAAGATAGTCATCTACAGAATGGCTTTTCATTTACCAGAACAAAGGGACAAATCAAAATAAAGGGCTTTTCTCAAGTTCTTTTAAGTCCAAAAATATATTTTATGTCAGTTAGAATTTAATTTGCAATTATAAATTCGTGTTGCCTAAATTAAAGGTACGTAAATGATTAAATACAATAAAACTAGAATTTATTTCAGTCTAGTTATTCTGTTTTATTTAATTAAATCTGAGAATTGATGGAATTTAAATTAACTGTGAGATTTGTTGTCTAAGCCGTCTCTAGCGTGAACTCTAGAGAATTCGTTGAGACGATTTATTTATTGACAAACATTAATTTGTAAATAAGAAGATGTTTTCTTCTGCTCAAGAAAAATGCCACGTACATATTCGTGGTTCGCTCTCGAAAATAAATGACAGAGAACTTGTCACACTGTCCCACATCAGTTATGGGCACGAAAGTTCAAAAACACCTACGCGGACCCGACCTATCTCAATTTAAAAAAGGTGCTAGCTTTACTACTCTCACAAAAAGCGACCGCCGCGTAACCAGGGCATCTTTGCTTAAAAATTCAATATGGCTAAACGTACTTGGACTGTGGGATATATCACGTGAAAGCAATTTGAACACCTCTACGGCAGCACTAAACGTTATTTATGGTAAGCCCACGGCACTCAGTGGATAGCCCACATTGAGTTTCAAAGGATTTTCGGTAGTAACGGGTTTTACTATCGGCGTTGTCACATACTTATTGTGGTGCCTAATGTTTGGTCAGTGGTGATTTTTGGTCATTCGTTCACGGTACACCTACTGAGTTAAATTATTTCGAGAGTGCCTTGTGTACCTATTGCTGGTTGTGTTTGGTTTATTTTAGAAATTTTAAACTTGCATCTTATGTTGTTTTCTACATCTATAATTTACGATAACAATGCTCCTAATGAGGATAACGTTAATAACGATGAAAATACAAAAAAAAATATTATTTCGATAAAATCACTTCAAAATTATCCAAAGTCCAAAGCTTAGCATTTTCTTTATAAACCAACGTAACTAAGGACGCAAAGTAAACTTATCAACAGTATTACGTCTTTCTAAATAAGGATAATCTGCTAAAAGTAATCACCAAATGGATAACGAAAGGAAACACGGAACTCTAATTTTACACAGCCGGTTCGATCAGCTCATCCGCTTAGATAGGGAAACTTAGCTGCCGTAACAATCCGTCCGACAACATTAGTCAAACTCGGCTTAATGCTGCCCGAAATAGACTTAATGTAATCCCCTGAAATAATAATGAATTAGATTGATAGAGATGAGCACTTCACCGTGAAATTAAGTCTTTGTCGCAGCACTATTATATAAGCCTTTTAGAAGATCTAAACAACTTAGGTACACCTAATAGAAATGCTAGACGAATTTCAAGAATGACATGTTGACAATTGATAATATACTCTAGTGTACCGCGCTCGCATTAAGCGCAACAAAATAGATTGAATTTTCGGCTTATGCTAACAACGTATATATTCTCAAGCGACTTAAATAAATCCTAGATGCGATACGAAATAGATATGAGAGGAGACAAAGTTTGTTCTACATTGAGAAATGTATTCTGGAAATAGTTTGTACTTATCTATTTTATTAAGCTATGGATTAGTTTTAGTTTGAAGTGAATTAAAATTATTGGAAACAAGTATATGTCTTTAACTTAATTGATTTCGTGAATATAATTTGCCTGTTTTATTATTGTACAAAAACGTATGAAGAATGAATATGAAAAATAAATGCTCATATGACGCCTGTTTATCCGAAGGTTTTGGCAGAGGTTTGTCGATACCGATACCCGGTTTATCAATGTTCGAGAACTCAATAGGTACACTTTACACGATCTGAAAATCGAATCTTGGATCTCATGCTCAGTACACTAACACAGTAGCACTTATGACGATAATGATAGATATTGAATAATAGAAATAAGAGAAACAATTAACATATTTTACATTACTTATTAAATTATAACAATCCAAACGTACACCTTCATAATTAATCGAAAACATATTTTACGCATGAATTCACACCACACAAATTGGTAGACACAAGATACGCTTATTCTGGCTTGGAAGCCCATATCATACAAAGCTGCCTTAAACAACTAGTTATACAGAAAATTAAATTCGGAACTAGCATTCCATTATAAAGAAAACCATATGATATGAACACATTCAACAGGCACATCTCAAATTCAAATCCCTCATCCACCAAGGCGTCTATTCTCGCGCCATAGTTTATTTGCATCTCAGTATTTCTCAGCTCCTTGAAAAAGCACGCAATGAATAAGTTAGAAGAAGGCCACGGGCGCGGGCGGGGTCACCAACAAAAGCTGGAATAACAAGCGAGGCTCAACCCTTGAGACAAAAGAAAACTCTTCGACTAACGATGTACCGGCTCGCACTTGACACCCGACGAGCGCTGCTACCATTTTGGGGATTAATTTTTAACATGTAGCTATATTTTTGCGCGATATTATTTTTGTTGCTTTTCTGGGGATGGTAGTAGTTCTAGGAAAATAGTTCAGACTATTCGTTACGAGGTTTGAGTGTGATTTTTTAGCACAAATCTATGAACAGCCATTGAAAAGTTAAAGCCCCCTTTACGCTGGAATCCAACAAAAATTAGCACTTTAAAGCTTGACAGTTCTCAAACGGCTCCCAGAATCGGAAAATGGTATTCACACACCTGTTATATTTTTGAAAAACCTATCCAAAGAGAAAGAAGGATACATGAGAAAAGTAAGTTAGGTAAGGGTTCCTTATTAACTACGGAACCCTTTAAAGTTATTGTTATAATGGGTGGGATAAGTAGTCGATATATTGTTGTATAGAAACAAAAAGGTCACTCTTTATCATACAGCAGCGTTGTCTGTGCGAAGTCACACAGCCGCAGTCATGGTGGAGGTTTTTATTTGAACAATAAAACCCTCTTCCAAGCTGCCTCACCTACAGGAAAGCTAACTCAGCAATACTGTCACATTGAGGCCATCGGCACATTGAAAACTCGTTGTAAATCTAGGGCCGGACGCTAGTGTCGCCTCCCGCGTCCGCCTGGCAATCGCCCAACATAATGTTTTAACCAACAAAGTTTTTCAACTAGACTAGTAGTTGGACGCACAGAAGTTACAACTATGTAGTACTATAAACTGAGGGTGAAAACTAGAAATTGTATTTTTCATTTGTTTGTAACTTTTGCTACTATTCGGGATTCTAGAAGACTGCGTTTTACAGGAAAATCGTAGCACTGTATCTGAAATATCTAGTCATTTTTTTTTTACTCCGAATACGTTGTCGAGCAACCGTCTATTTTAGGAAGACAAACTCAAACTGCTTATAAGCATATATTTCGGAGCTTTCAATAAACTTGACACCTTGTCCATCATCAATCAATCTGTCATATTCTCCATACATATCAATACTAGCAGGTTTTCGTAATTTTACCGCATCCTGAGGAATAAACCGTGTGTGTAGCCAATTGCATCCAAATTCAATACTTTTACGTGAGAGTGACATAGCATATATAATATTAATAGGTTTGAGCCAAAAATAATGTCGACTGATCATGTAAGAGTTGTACTACCACATGTCATGAATAAAGTTGAAACCACACTCTAGTAAAATCTCGCATAAATGTAGCAAAATATTGACCAAACTGAATATGCGTATGTAATGTGCCAGACGCTGTGACCAGATAAATACTGAACAAAGCCACATAAAGTGCACACAAAACACAAACATTAAATTGTTCCAAAATCCCAATTACTTATCGTTTAAATTCCCATTTAGCGATCCGTAGCTATTAGTTATAAGCGCTAAATTCCAAACTAGTCGTGTACAAAATGTCAGCATTAACATATCGTGCAACACACGCCCCGTATTACTAATTAAATTACGCAATTACCTCGGATCCCACGCAAAACGAGTACTAAACAGTTCTACAACAATACGATACACGAATTCAACAATAAACAAACTTAATACAAGTGAACAATTCTTGAAATTGAAACAGAAGCCAATTTCATTTGTTACATACACAAAGTTAAACAGGAACATATTGCAATAAAGTTTTACTCAGCACACGTAGAAGAAAAAGTGGTGAGAGAACGCCATCAGGCAAGAAACCGAACGTACCGTGCAATAAAAACCTACAACATTAACAACTCGTCCGGGAATAAAACCGCGTTACAACTAGACAGAGCTGGCAACACCCATTCACAAACAATGGAAATACGCATACCTACACGCTCTAGTGTTAAGACATCGATACACGATTCTGTGTGGTCTAGCGTCTGCATTTTGTGGTTGGTATTCGAACCACGGTTTCAAAATATTTTTTAGACTCGTTATGCTTCCATTGCATAATGCATAGCATAATGGTTTCCAAATATTAATACATATTTAGTTCCGAAATGCGTAATGAACCCCTGTCACACAAATGTTGCAACGCAAATACATTCAATAATATGTACTTGAATATTTGTCAAAAAAATAATCACCATTTCTTTTGAATTTTAATGAAATTCAAAATATCAAAACGTTTGTAAAATGCGAATGAATAATCGTTTCGTAATTTGCCTCTTTCGACTAAACTCGACTCCATAAACGAAGTAGGCTCTTCAGTTTCTGCTCACATTACTTAAAGTAATTGTAAACCTTAAGAAAATCTGAATGGTTTTACTCACAAGATAAGAGGCTATTACTTAATACTTCGCTATTAGCTCTTTGTAACTACATATGAGCTTTTGAACTAAGAATTCACTACAAATAAGATCAAATATTGTTTTTCTATGAAAAATGGTTAACGTTGACATTATTTTATGATACAAATAGTAAAATATATGGTTAATAGTTTGAATTATGACAGATTATTGATTCGCAAAAGTATATTTTCAAAATTGTCCAAGTAAAATAAAACTTATGCAAACAGTTTTAATGTGAAAAGAAAAGGTGTTAGGTTGGTTTCAGTTTGTACCTACACTAGGCAAAACTTAAAATTATTCAGTACTCTCAATTATTAATTTATTAATGGTCTTAGATTATGATTGTTTTTACATAGAATTGAGAACTTTTATATTATAATAATTGTGATTTTATGTTTGTTCAGATTTTTAGACATAACAATTTGATGTCGCCTTACCATACTATTAAATACTAGCAGCTGCTTCTGTTTGCCACCAAATCTGCACAAATATATTGCTTTCCTGGGTTTTGTGGTCAGACCGTGTACACGGGGCGTAACATTTAGGAAGCAAGACTCTCATTACTGCAACAATTTGTCACGGGCGCACCGAGCGTTTCCAACTTTACTCTAGCGCCGTTTCTTACCCGGCTCAGTTTGATGTAGTCGCACCCAAAGTGCGTACTTGTCTTGTCTAGTCCACAACTAGGAATCGCTTGAGATTCGAATAGTCGAAGAAGATTTTAGTATAATATACAGTTAGTACCTACAATAAATATCTTTATTTTAAAAGAAGAAAATTTTAAAATCGCTGGAAGGCTATACAAAATAAGAATTAAAAATATTTTTATGGTTCTTTACGTCTATATGAATGAAAAACTTACTCGTGTGTCTCGTCTGTATGCTCTAAATATACTGGATCTGAATTATCATTTAGTCCATTATCTTATTTATACCTGCTACTTTCAAGAATTTAAAGACGGAATGTGTACGTAAATATAACTAAAGAATGAAGCAATTGTTGCGAGGGAAATACCTAATAAAAATAGTTTCAGTTATTCATGAAAATAGTTCATCTCAAAGGCGACTTGGACAGTTGGTGTAAAAAGATAGTAGAAACACCGAGTGGAAATCTTATTTCGAGCAAAAGTCAAAACTTTTCTAAATGTCAATCAACCCTTGAACGTACATAAATAAAAACATTGATTAAAAACACCATCTGCAAACAGACTTTAAGATTTTTCTTTCTTTTCTCAAGCAACCTTATTTAGTCTCGACACTATAAACCTGTGATTACGCGGTCACCGTCACCTTAAAAACGCTCTACAAAAATAATAATTAAACGCCACAAAAGGGGTAAACCAACAGATGTTAAGTTAAAAAATATGGTAATTGTTAAAATTAAACAAGCAATCTCATTGTGTACCAAACGGGGGCCGACTCGATGGCGTTCCGTGAAAATGGGCTATTGCCTCTAAATGTACCAAGTTTAAACAATGATTAGAATCTGGATTTATAGTAATTTGCAATGTAAATGTTAATGGAATCGGTTTATGAGTTGCTTTGAAAATATGAGCTTTATCCACTACGTTTTTTATTCGATCGTAGTTAGCGATAAGGTTTGGTATCGAGATGTTATCAACAGTGTCGCTATCTGAGGTCGTTTAGGAAAGCTAAGCTTAGGCCTAAGTAATACAATATCGGAACCTATTTCGGTAATGCCTATTTTGTAGATACCTGTTTTTCGTTATCGTTTTTCCCTTGACATTATCATACGACTATTTATTTTAGAACTTGTATAGGGTTTGAAACATTATACCTATATCTAATTTTATGAAAGGTATTAACATCATCATTAATCTAAATATCCTTTAGGCAAACTCAGTAAAACTATCCTGCACTTAAGTCACATTAACACCTGAAAATTGACCATTAGGATAAGTACACATAGCATATTGAGATCACAACTGATTTGAACTTATATAATATTATTATTTATTTTTTCTTTATGACCTCTGGCGGGGTGCTTCTAAAACAGCATTCGACCTACTTAACCAGACAATGTGGTGAGGTCCTAATTTACTTCTTCACCTTAATATTGATAAAGAACTTTTATATTACCACCATTATTACTTGGCAACTTTTTGTCCTAAATAATTATAATAACCTTTATTCTTAAACAATCAGATAAAACAATCCACCTTGATTTAGATGTTGCCCACTAATATTCGAAATGAAAATTGTTGCAAAAGTTAAAAGATTCAAAGCGGACTAATAGATCCGTTCCATTGTCGGACCACGATTCACACAACCTTTAGACGCATTCATCGAATCTGCTCCTCCTATAGATGTAAATTAGGATGAAAATTCAAAAGAGCACTTAGTTTTAAACCGGAATCGGGCCACTTCAAGTATTAATTGCTTTTGGTGGCTCATTGTTAGTCAGATCTGTGGAAGTGAGATGCAAATTACGCTAAACTTTGCAACTGCCCCACTTTTCTAACGGAAATGTGAAAACTTTCATGAAAAACAACGTCGGCGGAATAGAAAAGTCTATCTACTGTTTGCAAAAAAGTCTAGGTACGTTTTTTGTTGGTTTGGTTTTTAGCTACCTATACAAATTGGACGATATTTTTTTAATAACTTTATTCTTTCGTCGACTTTTTCTTATAATCCGATATGGACGAACGTACTTATGACACTACGCAATTTCAAACCCTTTATGATTTTCCTTATAGTTGTAGTCTAATAAATAATAAATCTATTATAATACAAAGCACTAAAACCTGACTGTACCTGACCGAGTAGGTACTCGGTACATTACTTCTCTCCAGTTGTGATCTTGATGATCAATCCAAGAGTACGTCGTTTACTAAAATCAGATCAGTAATTATTGCTGTGCGAGGGAACAAACTACACTCTTCTGTTCCGAGGGCCAATAGTGCATTTATAATAGTGCATCTTGGAACTGGAGCGCCCGGATTTTTTCAGAACTTGAATGCTTGACTGACGATCGTAAAACTTATTTTTAATTATTATAGATACTGCCTGGAATTATTTTTTTCTTATTAAATCCGGGTCCTGCAGCAAACGCAAAGGAACCCAGATGACTGAAGGCAGTCTATTTCTCTAGTGTGACATACTCGCTCGCCTCTCAGACTACCAAATAGTTACGCAAAAACAATAATCACACAATTATTCCCAGCTCCACGCACACAGCATCTGCAATAAAATAAATTATTCATTTCGACAGTATCACAAAAATTAAAACGAACTCACGACACATGATAATTTTAAAAAATATTCCCCAATTAAACTGAGAAAGATATTGGAAATGTAATTTACGTTATGGCACGCATTCCGTTGAACGAGAAGTTAATTAGTAAAATGCAACGGCGAGCACATGAGTAGGTAGGTACACGATTGGTTTTGTGCTATGTCAGCCGCTTTCGATGCGTGCACGAGGCTAATGAGAACGTAAATATTTCAATATGCACGCCAATATTTTATTGATAACTGCGTCGGTTGCCTGTGAATTGTATGGCATGATGTGGAATTAATTGGTGGATTTTGGGAGTTTGATGGCGTTGCCGTATTTGACAGGTGACATTGTCTGTTGTATGTTATGTTCGTGAATTAGATGTTAAATGTACGCGGAAGCAGAATAGTGGATGAAAGGACTCAATAGCAAAAATTAAAAAAAATATAAACTAATTTCACAATTCTTATGTAAAGAATATAATAAAAAGAATGTTTGTAGATGTTGGTTGGTTAGTTTATTGACCAAAATACTTTCCATAGTAGCTCTAAAAATATACCTACGTATTTCTCCTAAAATAGTAAAAATAATATTTTGTTTCCCCATTAGTCTACGGTAAAAAAAATTTTCGTGTCAATTTAGAAACGCCTGTACGTTACTTAATAGCAAAATGTCTCTGTCGAAACTCGTATACTTTTTTTTTCGGCATCATATTTAAATAAGTACTGCTGGGACCACAAAGCTGCCACAATGCTTCAAGGAAACAATTTTACCTTTGAGTATGAATACTAAACATAGAGCGGTATTATGAGCGGACAAAGTGCATTTTTCTTGCACATTAAAATATCAATAAAGCATTATTAACCAGTCACAAAACTTACTGAATTAATTTAAATTAATAATATATTTTTTTTATATAGCACCAATACTTTAAAAACGACAGTATCAGTACCCACATTCAACAAATAAATTATCGCGGATGTATGCTTGATGCTGATGTATGTTTTGAGCAATTAGGTTTTAGCAATGTGCACAATTTCCACTGTGCGTATGTTTGCGATTTATTACCTAAAAATATTTGAAAACAAAGCTAATGAATTTGCGCATGTTCACACTGTATTCAAATCGACTTTCGGTATTTACAAAAACAAGTGGACTTTAAAAAAAATGTTTAACGTTTGAAATAAATTTGCTTTTACTAAAATATTCATTTTGGTTTCAATGTGAAAGTCACTGACAGATCCCGCTTTGATGAGAAAAAAATAATTGTTTGGCGCTCTTCAACTTATTGCTACTCAAAGACACCTTTCCCGTTATATCGCATTTATTAAAATAAATATTTTAAAATAACGAGCGGTAAGATCGACCTCCAGTTTGTTCTTTGCGAGCCTCATCCATTTGTCCTGTATAAAATGTTTTTTGTTCCACAAGAGATGTTAACAATGCCTAAATACATATTACCATAGTTAAATATATTACTACGCTTTTAATTATTATATATGTTATATGGTTTTTAAGATGAGGAAGTCGTGGCTAAGTAAGTGGGTTCCACTACCAGGTGAGGCATTTTTATTAGAGTTTTTCCTCCCACCCGGAGTCCGAATATGTAGCCCTGTAGTGACAATATACTCACCCTACATTATATAAATCTGACATTCATTGCGAATTCAGTAAGTGATATAGGTAAGTCAAACGCACTACTTTTTGAGGAAATATAAGCGTGATGGACATAACTGACTCATGTTAAACACTGAAAAAATATATATACTTACAACAAAAATAAACTACAAATTCATGTACCTGCCTGAATTTATAACCCAAACACAGCAACACGGATACACCATTACAAATTCCGGACAAATCTATGCACATCAATGTAGGTACGCACATGTATCGTATTCGATCACATACATAAGTAATAGCCACATTATATGTTGGTACATTAATAATGCAGGGACACTAAAACGTTTCCATCTCACCAGCCACAAGCGGCACCCCTTGCAGCTGACTTGCATTACCATCTAAATGACAGGGATATAATCCCCTAGCGGATTGACAGAGGTCAGCCTTGTTGTCGTAAAATAAAAGACAGGCGGGCAATATTAACCCTCGTATATTTTTATTTTTTTACTAGTTGTGTCCTGCGGTTACGGTTTCACCCGCGTCCCGGATAAAAAGTAGCCTATAACCGTCTCCAGGGTCCCTTCTGTTCCATACCAAATTTTATCCTCATCGGTTCAGCCGTTTTGCCGTAAAATTTTAACAAACTTTCTTTCGAATTCATAATATTAAGTGCTCGGCGAGCCAGCCCGCGAACTGAGCTTTAAAATTCCCGATTAAAATAATCATATTTTATATATATTCTAATCCAGCCTGTCCTTGCTGTCCTCCCCCAGTAACGCCCTATATAAGCCGAGGTTCGTACCCCACTAGGGGGTGCCCTTAGCGTGTAGTAGCTCAGTTTTGTAAGTTGAGCCCTGGCTGGAGGCCCTGAACCCATTTAAAGCACTTCACAGGCAAGCCCGGTTAAGCAGTCGACAACCTTCTAGGTTGACCTGCGAGATGCCATACAAAAGAAAAAACAATAATATTAAGTTAGAAAGAACTAATTTTGTGTGTCGTTTGGTAGCCTGTTATTACTTAAAATGACTTTTTTGGGAAAATAATATTTCGTGCTCCATTTTCTTTTGCGTATCTTGAATACCACTCTCAAAAAGTAAAAGTATAGGTAAGTAGGTACTTCTCGTTTTGATAAGAGGCTTATACATACAATAAGATTGGTAACATAATTCTGATTAAAGAATGTTTTCTTGTATTAATTGATCACCTCTTAAACGGTTTAATTTAATTATAGTTAATTAGAGTGTTTTAGTTGTGCGGGCAAAGCAAAACACTAAAGTAATTATAAACATTTAAAGAAATACTTTAGAATGTAATACGATTCCAAACATTATAATTGATACCTACTTGTGATAATAAACCTTTATCTACGTACATCTAAAACTACATAGAACCTACTCAGTTCAAACCAATCATCCAAAACGATCAAGTTATAATCAGTTACAAACTTCTAATTAAAACCACACTATTTTAAACTAAAAGTTCATCAAATAACTTCCGACAGCTTGCTTAATCTACATCGGACTTTCTACCTGTCTCTTTTACATTTTCAAGAGCCATTTTGGAGAGTTTTTATGTATTATTTGACGACCTGAGTGGTTTAGTGGTCAACATGCCGAAATGCCACGCAAGGGGTCCCGGGTTCGATTCCCGGCCAGGCAGAAATTGAAATAATGAATTTTAATTTCTGTAGCGGGTCTGGGTGTTACTATGTATAATATGTATGTATTTATAAAAATATATAAGTAGTATATCCGTTAAGGTAGCACCCATAACACAAGCATGCTTGCATTGCTTACTTTGGGGCTAGATGGCGCTGTGTGAAATTGTCCAAAGATATTTATTTTATTTATTTATTATATAAAAATAACTAGTCTCATACTATAAGTGTATTTGATGGGAAGAGATAAGTGAAACAGGTCGAAAAACAATGTCTCATTCTCCTTAAATATAAAGTGTTAGCATTGGAAATGAATTAAAAGTGGTTCCACAGAGGAAAACCAACCAAGATCAAGATTCTTAGTTTTGATTTACAAATAACTTCCTTCCTAATATTTTTTAATTGCGAATGTGAGTTTGTTTGTTACGCTTTAGCGGTAAAATGGCTGAACCGACTTGGATGTACTTTGGTACGGGGATAGAGGGAACCTGAAGACGGTTATAGGCTACTTTTTATCCGAGTGCGTTCAGTAGTTCCCTCGGGACGCGGGTGAAAACGCGAGCAACAGCTAGTATATTATACAAATGATTTACAAATACCTAGACTCAGAATTACTAAGTTAGGAAAATGGTGCGGTCATTATAAGCCTGTCAGAAAAGCAGCTATCCAGTTACTTTCCATACAAGATAAAAGAAGAAAAAAATTATTAACTATAGCTAAAAATCTGTTTTCTAGAATATTGCCAAGAACAGGAGCCCTTAGAAACGCGCATCAATCTCAAAAACCGGTCAAGTGCGTGTGTGACTCGCACACGAAGGGTTACGTAGTATCGTGCAGAATATAACACATGACTGATGATTATGTTATAGAGGCATGTTACCTTTTATTATTATATGAAATAGAAATGCACATTCCGAGAAAAAAAAACTACTCTCTACTTATTACGTTTCTTGAGATTCAGTCCGCTGAGGGACGAACGGACGGACAGCGGAGGCTTAGTAACAAGTTCCCATTGGCACCTTTCATGAAACAACACCAATGATAACATGGTTTATTACAATAATTTAATGTTTATACATTAAAGAGATTTTTATCTTATCTTTTTGATTGAGATTTTTATTCTTATCAGCACGCCGTCACCGATTTGTCAGCATAGAAAAACATTTGAATATAACACTGACAAGAAAAACTAATAGGTACATAGTTTTGCCTTATCTTGTTAACATTTTTAAAGATTTCTTAGTTTTAAATGTAACTAGTAGTAGGTAACACATAATACCTGGTTTCTCTTATTGAATGTAATTCAGAGTGCGTTGTACTTTTCCTTAACGAAAGAGCTTACATTATTTCACTCATAAAAGCGACGTGTTAACACAATATTCCCAATTAGCACATCTAATACAAAAAGCAATATCCGGACCACACACGAAAGCAGGAGCCTTATCAAACACACATAATATAAGGAAGACATCCGTATTCCGTATTTTCCCTTATTAGAGTATATTCGTATGCAGTAACGCTGTCAGCCTTATTATATCCGTGATAAACAATAATAGTGATCATCACGCACATAAAGTGATATTCTAGTAGGTGTGCTGAGCGACAAAAGTGCTCGTTTGCACGCTACTGTCTATTCATGTGTTTTGTTGTAGATTTCTCTATTTGACTGTACGATAGAATAGTAGGGGTGTGTCATAATCTTACGTTCATGTATTTTCTTGTCTAAGTCCTACAACTGAAAGATAATATACATATTACATTTTATAATTTATTGGACTCCGCTTGCATGTTTAATTTAAGACAAAATATTTATCATTAGATTAATCCTATTTTACAGCTATATTTTACTCATGCCACAAAATCCCTCTGTAACTGATTGTTTATGACGACCTGAGTGGTTCAGTGGTCAATATGCCACGCTAGAGGTCCCGGGTTCGATTCCCGGCCGGGCAGAAATTGAAATGATGAATTTTAATTTCTGTGACAGTTCTGGGTGTCATTATGATGTTTTTAAAAAAGTTTTAGTTTAGTATATCCGTTAAGCTAGTACCCATAACACAAGCATATTAGTTGCTTACTTTGAGGCTAGATGGCGCCGTGTGAAATTGTCCAAAAGATATTTCTTATTATTATTTACTAGCTTCTGCCAGCGACTTCGTCCGCGTGGAATAGTGGTGCTCCGCTCCTATTGGTCTTAGCGTGATGATATATAGCCTATAGCCTTCCTAGATAAATGGACTATCTAACACTGAAAGAATTATTTAAATCGGACCAGCGATTCCTGAGATTAGCGCGTTTAAACAAAATGACAACATTTCCCTTCACTGCTCTGCTCCTATTGATTGTAGCGTGACGAAAAGTATACTATAACCATCTCAGGAGTATGACAAATAATTGTACCAAGTTTTGTGAAAATCCGTCGAGTAGTTTTTGTTTCTATAGAGTTTATACAGACAGACAGACAGACAGACAGACAGACAGACAGACAGACAGACAGACAGACAGACAGACCGACAGACAGACAGACAAAAATTTTACTGATTGCATTTTTGGCATCAGTATCGATCCCTTATCACCCCCTGATAGTTATTTTGGAAATATATTTCATGTACAGAATTGACCTCTCTACAGATTTATTATAAGTATAGATGATAAAATGAAAAAATTAGAACTCGTATTTATCACAGATCCATCATCAAACAGCGACTTTGCCGTCAACAAACATTTTTGTTTAAATGAATAATGCCCAGATGAAATTAATTATACTAAAATAACATCAGAAGATGCATACTAATCTTACGTACAATCGAAATTTCCCCCTTCACCGCCCTATTCTCTTATCGTCTTATTAAAATAAATATTCTGAGACGGAGCGATATTATAGCTCATCGCTAAATCGCTAAATCCTTGCTGGGGAGAATTCTGCCACTGAATTGTGTTTCAAAAGAAAAACGATCGCTCTCGCTTTCAATGATATTCTAAACAGTCATTGCCTACGGTTATTGCGATCATATTGTTTTGTATGGCAGTGGTCTAAATAATAGTCCTCTTTGTATCTAGTATAAGGCTTACTTCTTGGGTACGTGAATGGTTCATTGGACTAGTAGTAACTAGCACTGAATTTGAAATCCTTCCGGGTCGAGCAAAGTGTTTTTGGTTTTATCTCATGTGAATTTTTTTAGTGGCAGTCGGAAGAATGGATTCTACCAGGTTGTTACTAATTGCCTTTTATCTAAGTTTAGTTACACCTTACCTAATACCTTTTTTTTTTTTTTTTTTTTTCGGGCGGAAATCCTCATGGACGAACCCGGCCTGGGGAGGCCGGGAACAGTGCCGGACTCTTACCAGCTAAAACCACCCCGGTGTCGCTTCTCGCACGTGGGCGCGGGGCCGCGGGAATCCAGATTCGTCCGCAGCCCCGCACTGGTGCCGGCCCGTCCTGCCGGGCCTCGTCTCCTGCACGGGGTAGTGAGGTGTCCTACCCCGTGCATCGCCTCGGGGGCGCACGTGGACACAGACGCGCGCCGCCGGCTCGGGTCCTATCATGGGGGGCGGGGACTTCCCCAAGTCCGTCGCCCCTGGACCCGTTTATGGGGGGCGGAAGAGGGCGTTGTCCGCCCTCCTCCGGCGCCCGGTGCGCCTGCTGCGGGCGGGGTCGAGAGTGGAAATCTCCCTTTCCCGCTCCGCAGCTTCCTTCTGCGACATCACGTCCTCGCAGAAGGACACCACCGCGTCCCACGACTCTGCGCTGCCGACCATACTCCGCACAACGGCCGGCAGCGACAGATCGCTTCCTACTTCAGAAGTGAGGGCACGGCGCTGCTCCTCCCAAGCCACACACTCTTGGAGCGTGTGTTGCGCCGTGTCCTCCCCACAATGGACGCAGTGGTGGCACCGAGCGTCCGACTCCCTGCCTATGCGACACAGGTACTTGCCGAAGCACCCATGCCCCGACAGCACCTGCGCCACCCGGAACGACAGGGAGCCGTGCCTTCTCCCGAGCCATGCGTCGAGCACTGGCCGGATCGCCTTGACGGTAGCGAGGCCGGCGGTAGGGCGCAGAAGCCTGTCCCGCCATTCCGCCACCAAGACCTGGCGGAGCTCCGTTCGGCGCAGCGCAATCTGCCGCTGCACCGGTCTGAAGCCCCGTGCCCGCTCTTCCTCGCGCCACCGATACAGTGACGCGAGTACTTTAGCCTCCAGGTCCCAGGGCGGGGATCCGGCCAGAGCGCAAGCCGCCTCGTAGGAGATCGTGCGGTACCCGCGGACGACCCTGACGGCCATCGCCCTCTGCGGCTTTCGCAGAACGGCGATGGTGCCGGCCGTCAGGTCCATCGCCCACACCGGGGCCCCGTAAAGGGCCATGGACCGCACGATTCCCACGTACAACCGCCTACAGGCGGCGCTCGGGCCCCCCATATTGGGAAGCAGCGTTGAAAGCGCGCCCGCCGCGCCCATCAGCTTGGGCGCCAGCCGCCGGAAGTGGGGTCCGAATTCCCACCGGCTGTCGAGCACCAATCCTAGGTACTTCATGGTGGACCCGACAGCTATCCGGGCCCCACCGACCACGATGTGTGATCCCGGCGGCGGCGCGCGTCGGGGGCCATGGAACACGATGGCCTCCGACTTGCTCAGGGCCACCTCCAGGCCCAGGCGACGGATGCGGCTCACCACCTGTGACACCGCAGCCGTAGCTAGCAACGCTGCTTCCCTGTGGGAGCTCCCTCGGGCTGTGACAAGCGTGTCGTCCGCGTAACACGTCAAGTCTGCGCCCGACGGGAGCTCAAGAACCTTACCTAATACCTATTACAAGTAAATCACGCGGTATAAGGCATGAACTCAAGCACCTCGGTAGTCTAGAATGATACTAAAGCATAAATCTACCCATTCACAAGCTTAGATTTGAAGTCACTTTTGGAACGTTGAGAGGTATTTATAACTTTGATTGATTGAAATGTTTTAAGTTAATATTCTTCCTGGGTTTCGTTCTAAGAAAGGTCCTACTTTCTACGCTCATACATATTCCATTCACCCTACGCTAATAGATCCCTATTTTACATTGAAATAAATTATTGCACACATAATTTTAAAATGTCTGAAATCGCCAATGCTGACCTAGGGTTAAGCCTTGTCTCTTTGATAAGATTAGTACATTTGGTCCGCAGTGGGTCTGATTATAATGTTATTGTAACCTATTCAATCATTTCAATAATTTACTTATGGGTGTAGTAATGATTGGATAAAACGTATTTAATCTCATTCATTGATAAGATAAAATCACTATCTTTAATCATTTTATTGTTACTATGTACTCGGAATACATAGTAACAATAACGTTCTAAAATGTAGTGATCTGCCGAAAGTATAAAAAGTTTAAAGAATTACCTAAAAGTAAAGGGCCCACCCTTTACTTTTAGGTAACTCTTTAAAATAATTTTATTTAATTTCGTTCAAAATAAAGGATACCTATAGAAGAAAACATGGCGTAAAAATCTGCAACACGAAAAATAAACGATATGTTTTCACAATGGAAAACTGAAAATAGATCGACACTCATACATCTGATAACAATGAAGTGAAGTCGACTTGTTTGAAGAAGGGGCAGCTCAATTTATTAATAGATAAAGTATTCCTGTGTGTGTGTGTGAAATAATCGATAATTGTTGTTACCTTGATAGATGTCTACAAAATGTAATATACACCTAAGTTTAATATAACTTTTAATGTAGATAGTATTTAGCATCCTAGATTTTTTCCTTCCTTATCATATTCGCATCTGTTCAGCACACCTCTAAGAAATGCGTGTTTAATTTAACTTATTCTATCATTTCTATCACAAGTATAATTTTGTTGGACTTGTTTTTTAAATTTTGATAACAATGTTTGTCTTAACTCATTTACATATTTATATTTGTGTGAGTGTTATTATTATATGCAAGATAATGTGTAACGGAATTTACCAAATAATAAAATAATATTACATGAACCTTGTATACGACAGCTCAACAGATAGCAAAAGACAATTTCAGAAGCTAATGTATCGGGGGCGTAGCTCAGATGGTAGAGCGCTCGCTTAGCATGCGAGAGGTACCGGGATCGATACCCGGCGCCTCCAAGATTACTTTTTGTTTCATTAAAATTTCTGTTTTTTTTTTTCATTTTCAATTTCCGAATAAGATGTTGTTAGATAATTTTCTAATCTTAGCTTATTTTGACCTTATTTCATGTATTTAAGGTACAGATAAACAGTAAAAGTAATTAACATCAACATTATTTAATAGACATAACAAAATAACATTCTGTGCGTGATATACAAATCAACAAAATAACACATATTTTAGTTAAGAAAATGCTGGTATGCCAGTTATAGCTCTGCCCAATATCAGTGCGTGAATATCATGTGTGCCTTCATATGTGTTGACAGCCTCTAGATTCATTACGTGTCTTATAATGTGATACTCATCAGACACACCATTACCTCCCAGCATATCCCTTGCAGTTCTAGCTATTTCCAAAGCTTTTCCACAGTTATTCCTTTTCAGTAAAGAAATCATATCAGGAGCTGCTTTATCTTCATCCTTCAGGCGTCCGACTCTCAAACAGCCTTGCAATCCAAGGGCTATTTCTGTCATCATGTCAGCCATTTTCTTTTGTACTATCTGGTTGGCGGCAAGAGGTCTTCCAAATTGATTCCTATCTAATGTGTACTGGCGGGCGATCCGCAAACATGTTTCAGCGGCACCGAGAGCGCCCCAAGCGATCCCATATCGCGCGTTATTGAGACATCCGAAGGGCCCCTTCAGGCCCACTACGTTGGGCAATAAATTCTCCTCCGGTACAGCTACTTCGTCGAGCAATATCATGCCCGTTTGCGACGCTCGCAAAGAAAATTTCCCATTGATTTTAGGAGTATCAAGACCTTTTTTGACTTGTGATCGTTCAACTATGTAACCTCGAACTTTACCTTCGTCGTCTTTAGCCCAAACGATTAGTATGTCTGCAATAGGAGAGTTTGTGATCCACGTCTTTGATCCCGATAGTATGTAGGTTTTATTCTTACTATCATATTTAGCTCTTGTGACTAGGCCACCAGCGTCACTACCAAAATTTGGCTCCGTCAGACCAAAACACCCTACTAGTTCTCCCTTGGCCATTCTTGGTAAGTACTTTTGTTTCTGTTCCTCGTTTCCATACATGTATATTGATCCCATAGCTAAGCTACTTTGAACACTCATTGCAGACCTATAAGCTGAGTCAATCCCATCCAGCTCTCTTGTCATTAAACCATATGTAACATAAGATACACCGGCACAGCCGTAGCCTTTAAATGTGCATCCAAGAGCTCCCAATTCTCCCAACTCCTTATAAATCGTTCTATCAAAGACTTCATTTCTGTTCGCTTCGATAATTCTCGGCAACAGTTTCTCGTTGCAATAAGCTTTGAACGAGTCCCTTATCGCCTTTTCGTCGTCATGTAATTGTCCGTCTAAATTCAGCGGGTCCTCCCAGTTGAATGTAACTTTTGCGTGTTTTGAGTTTGTGGTTGACAATGCTCTTATATTTGCCTTATTTTTACACAAAGACAACAATTTCGTGGACACTGACACAGCCATTATGAATGATTAAACAGTTCGACACAAACACAGTGGCGCGACGCTGACAGTCTGTTGTTTACTGCTACTTGTTTATCACAACACTGACGCTTTGTGCTACGTTTTATACTATAAAATGTTTATATCGCTGTACTTGTATTTAAAACGGGATTAATTTTCACCAATTTGTGCTCATATAATTGTTTTTTAAAACATTTATTCCAATTCATAACCTCTCCAACTACGTAGAGACAACGATTTGTTAAAATAGCGTCGCGCGACTATGTTCGTATCGTTGAACTTTACGTCATTCGGTGTGTACGATACGTAACACTTGCGCATGTGTGAGTCAGTTATCTTATTTCCATGCGAGTTTACTAGTTGTGTCCATATCACTGAATACCTTGTTGTGAAAGGAATAAAATTGTTTATCGCTTGTTTTAAACTATGATAAATATTATTTCACTTTTGCTTGTTGTTTGTCTTAATTTTTATCAGCGTACTAAGTTGATATAGGTAGTATATTTAAAGATAAGAAGAGTACAGGTGGTATTTAAACTTACATTTGCAAAACAAATATACTTAACGATGAAGGTCAAATTTTATTAGAACACTAAACGGGCCTAATTATATTTATAAATGCAAATGAATATATGCAGAACTACCTTTTATAACATAAAAATATGTAAAAAAAAATATGATACCTACGTAACATTATAATTTTTACCTAATAGGTACATCAAAATAAATTCAAACACATTTTTTATACCAGCACTATCAGTCGGTCATCATGTATTAGAAAAATATGCAGTGCTCAGATAAAAGTGTAATTTGCTTTAAACAAAACAAAGGATCATTTCCTAGGAAGGAGCATAGTTTAAACAGCATTCCAGTGAGGTGCAGTTATTACATACTTAGGTGCGTACTCAAAGAGCTGGCGAGGAAAACTCAGCGGTGAGGATTACGTAATTGTACATCTTGGCAACTAATTAGGCTTTTGAAATATTTTAATTTTCTGCTACCATGCGAATAGCGATTTTTCCATTTTTTTCTCCTCTATTTTAAATAAGGAATTAATGGAATAATTTTCTTTGGAATTAGTAACCACAATTTAGAGTCAATAGTGATCTATAAAAATGTAGGAATTCAGATTAGATACTTAGTCGTAAATAGAATACAATATTTTAGTGTCCCCGACGCATAATTGGTAACGTAGTAGTTCAAATTGGTCTACTGTGGACCTAACACGAATGCACAAATGTAATCATAACATTAATGTACGCAATTGTAAGTTGAGTTAATGTACGTTAAATAAATTAATATAAAAATATATCAAGACAAGAATTTAAGTACAACTTCGCTCACAAAAACTGCAAACTTAAATACAAAAATATACAATATGCTTATCGCTACTTATTCACCTATGTATGTACCTACATAATATTATGTATGTACGTGCCATCTATTTACAAAGTACTTTGCTAACATCCCTGTTAATCCTATCAACTAATCTGAATGTGCTTGTTTTAGCATTGGGTTTACCACAATAGATCAACGGGGTCGGATCTGATCCCGCGACCTTCCGCTATATAGATCCTATTATGTATTGTGTTTCAGATTGATTACTTTTGTTTGGAACTAATTATAGTGTTTATGTGAAGTTGTTATATGCTGGAGAGGTATTTTTAGTTCTAGACGTATTTTTATACGTTTGTTACCAGCTCAAAACTTTTTTCAGGTGCTCCAAACTTTTTTGATTTTTACAAATATCACATAACATGATATTAATAATTAGCACTTTTTTTATGATATCAATACATAGATATCTTAATTACATAAACACATATCTTCTATCTTCTATCTATACTTATAATAAATCTGTAGAGAGGTCAATTCTGTACATGAAATATATTTCCAAAATAACTATCAGGGGGTGATTAGGGATCGATACTGATGCCAAAAATGCAATCAGTAAAATTTTTGTCTGTCTGTCTGTCTGTCTGTCCGTCTGTCTGTCTGTCTGTCTGTCTGTATAAACTCTATAGAAACAAAAACTACTCGACGGATTTTAACGAAACTTGGTACAATTATTTGTCATACTCCTGAGATGGTTATAGTATACTTTTCATCACGCTACAATCAATAGGAGCAGAGCAGTGAAGAGAAATGTTGTCATTTTGTTTAAACGCGCTAATCTCAGGAACCGCTGGTCCGATTTAAATAATTCTTTTAGTGTTAGAATAGTCCATTTATCGAAGAAAGTTATAGACTATATATCATCACGCTAAGACCAATAGGAGCGGAGCACCACTATTCCACGCGGACGAAGTCGCTGGCAGAAGCTAGTCATAAATATAATGACGAAAAACGTAAAATAGTATTCCCCACAGTAGGTACTTGAATGACAGTTCTTCTATATGAGTGAGCTGGATCTGCCAACAAACTGCTATGCAGTTTGGCAGACGTGGGGATGTTAAGTGAACCTGTATTGTTTTAGTGAATAAACACTTTTTCCTTCTTTCTTTTCTTCTTTCTTCCGTTTGATGTTACTTTTTCCTTCTTTCTTTTCTTCTTTCTTCCGTTTGATGTTTTTTTAGTGCAACTGGGTGTTAGTTCTGCATCTTTAGTCTTGCACATCAATGCAGCTGATATAAATTTTGTTATTTCTTGAGTCCAATAACATTGATTACTTACAGAATTCCTAATTAACACTTATTAACAAAACTAAAATTTTAATATTGATTTTTGGATCGTTAAGAAATAAAACATTGAAACTACAATTTTAAAAACGGCCATTCCAAATTGATCACAACAACACACATCCCCTGCCAAATTGCAGTCTTTGCAGTATAATAAACGTCACAGATTAATTTTCATCCCAAGTCATTTTAAATGCAACCTAAAGGTAGATAACCAAAGTAATCGTGGAACTGTTCCTCATTAAAAAAATGTACAATAATTAGGAACAACACACAGCGGGCCGTATGCGGACAGTGTGTCCATTTATTCACGCCCTAGGACAAAAAGCGCAACGTTATGAATGCGAACAGCGTTGCAGCTCACAAACTACGATATTTTTTTAGTTTCTCTTTGCGTAGACGAGTGAAATATTTAATTTTAACTAGCTTACAGACGTGCCACACAATTTATTGTATTACTTTTGTAGGTATTCGGGTGTTGTGACATTTTTGTGTAGTAATTTCTGTTTTGTTACTCACATTATGCACAACGTTTAAAAGTCGCCTGAAATGTTACGTTTGTTCGTTTTGTCGTATCATTTCCTTAGAAGGTATAACTATCTAATTTGGTTGTAATTATTAATCCCATTAATAATGTCACATTAATAAAATAAAAATAAAATAAATAACGTAGGTACAGCTATCAGAGATATGTTTTTTTTTTCAGAATCGGTTCAGTTAGTCTGGAAATAACTACTACATGCCAACTAACAAATTACTATTTTATAATATTCAGTAAGTACATTTCAGCTTAACCCTAAAAAATACGTCGGAATATAATTATGTATCCGTGGTACCCTTGTCTCGAGCGTTAAGTCTCGTGTCATCGGCATCGAGCCAACGTGGAGCGCTGTTTCTTTGCAACTACAAACATTTATTGTCATTATATTACTTTTATTAGAAAAAATATGCAACATCCAGTCAGTTTATCTATCTGTATGTTTGTTACCTTCTTACGACAAAATCGCTAGATAGAGCTTGATAAAATTCAGAAATTTTTTACACGTATTGATGAAAGATAGAATAGTTACTTATCTACCTAGTCAGAGTACTTGGATCCAAAAAACGCATGCAACTACTGCTATAATAACTTTTACTAATTATTATAATTGCAACTATGTATGTCTGCCTGTACACTTTTGCGGTAAAACGGCCGAATCGATTTGGATGACACAAGTGTCATAAGCTATGGAGATAGCTTGAAACTTGAGAAAGGACATAGGATACGTTTTACTCGGGTACGTGAAGTAGTTCGCTCAGGATGCTGGTGAAATCACGGAATCAGTTAGTATTATATATAAACAGGAAGGGACATGAAATAGATGGATACCCACAAATACATTGACATCAAACAAAGAGTATCATAGCAACAATGTAAAAGGTATTTATCAAGATACACCGGTCGCCTTATATCATCCGATTTCCTCAACAATGGGGATGCTCGTAACGCAGGGGATGAATCTTCTATAAATTATTCACTCTCTATTTGCATGACAAACGACGGAAGAGCAAGGAAGGTCTAAGACCTTTAATGGCACCTCTTCGGCCCTTGTTAACTGTATTTTTACCACTCCATCCCTTCACACTTCCAGGGACACTTTTTAATGGGTCAGTGATTTTTCCCAGTCATATGCAAATGTCAGATTAGCATACATTTTATTCGGAGCTCCTATTTTAGAAGACGAAAACGTTGATGATATTAAAAACGCAAATTTTCGTCTTGATGGTTATTGCTGCTGGCTTTTGTGTAGGCGCTTCTAATTTATAGCGAACGAAGCTGTGTTATCTTGGATATTTTGATGAGGCTTTTCAGTTATTTAAATCATTTAAGTACTTCGATAACCAAAACAAACCATTGAAATATGTCAAGGAAGAGAAAAATTGCATGCAAGATACAATAAAAACAGAATATTTTAAGAGCCTTCAAACGTTAATAGTATCGCTGACAATGTCTTCAACAACTGCATTATATAAAGTGCCAGCTGAAGCGACATTCCAAAATTAGAGTCCCAGGAATATCTTCACAAACATAAATGGAATAGTCGTGTAGTTCGAGAGCCTAGAAATACGAGATAATCTCGGGTAGGTACCATCTAAGTCGTACTATGAAATTGGTTTCACTGTTGGCGTAAAGCGATTTAAAAATAGAAAAGCTGAAATATCAAAGGAGTTCCAGGCGGGAAATAGTTTTGAGCTATGTGGGTATATTTGTACCTGGTTGGTAGTTCAGTACTTGATTTCATTTTCGAGTGGCAGGCAATGGAGAGTGTGTGCATAACTACACCATGGCACTGAGAACTCCAATACCGTAGGTTGATTGAGGGTGGTCTCACACGATTGGGGTCGGCTTTCAGGCTAACCATATGCAGCTGAGTACCAGTGTTTTACACGGAGCTACTGCCGATCGGAACTCCATAACCCAGTTACCGGGTAAACTCCTCGGTAAGCCTGATTGTCAGACTTTCTGGTTTCTGTTCGTGCAGCTGTTACATAGACACGATCTCCTCGTATTCTTCGACATTCTTGAGATATACATAATTATATAATATGCTATTCGAGAAACAATTTGAAGGTGTGTGTAATATTGATTGTACCTAATTTCATAAAGTTTGGTCCCTGAAAAAACTTTTACAAAGACCTATCATTGCCGTTGTGTCATTCAAATCCTAGGAGAACTTGTCCGTTTACTAGGATTTAAAATATATCACACCCTTTGGGTTGAGCTCGGTCGTTGCTTCAATTGGGTGGTTTAACCGTGAAATACTCAACAAACAGACGGACGTTTATAAATAAGTTATTAGCTTACATTCTTGTACCGCGATAACCCTAAATTATTATTTGCAGGATTCAGTCATATAATTAATCAACAGATTTATTGATTTATCGTCTTATTGAAATACAACAAAACAAATAGTATTTCTAGTAATGTATACCTACGATCATTAAAACTTTTATCAAATTGTTTTTGCCTCTATTTAAAACCCTTTAATAAAGCCTGTTTTCATAGTAAATTGGTATAGTTTAATTAGTATTTGGCCCAATAATAGATACAAAATTATTATATGAATTTCATTATTGCTGAGCCAATCAAAATTTTATTGATAAAAAATGTAACACTTATGCATAAACTGCAAAAGGAATTCTTTGCATTTATATTTTTCGTTTGAGTATGTTATATTGTCTCGCAAAAACTTGTGTCATTTTTGTATGTATTTGAATAAGCATGTTTTAAATTCACAATTAGACCAAGTAGCTGGCGCTGCGATTAGGGGGAACAAAGTTTGTAGTCTGTTAAAAATAATGAAAATACACAAACACTATTAAAAATACCCAAACCGGTTGGCGTCGGTATCAATGTTGGTGTCAGTATCAATGTTGACGTCGGTATCAATGTTGGCGTCGGTATCAATGTTGGCATCGGTATCAATGTTGGCGTCGGTATCAATGTTGGCGTCGGTATCAATGTTGGCGTCGGTATCAGTCTAGGCGTTGGCATCAATGTTAGCGTCGGTATCAATGTTGGCGTCGGTATCAGTATAGGCGTCGGTATCAATGATGGCGTCGGTTTCAGTCTAGGCGTCGGTACTCAATCTTAGCGTCGGTATCAATGTTGGCGTCGGTATCAATGTTGGCGTCGGTTTCAGTATAGGCGTCGATATCAATGTTGGCGTCGGTTTCAGTCTAGGCGTCGGTATCAACGGCACGGAGGAGTCTCGCTATGAGATGGTCACCCATCCACGGACTGACCGCGCCAAGCGCAACTTAACCTTTTGATCGGTCGAACGGTGCGGCTATTACTTAGTCACAAGCTCTTTTATTATATGTAAATATGTACACAAAAGTTAATTTTTTTATTGGCAATAGCAGGCTCATTTTCGCACCCGGCGCCCTATATCGTTAAGACGGCCCTGCTTATTATTGACATAATCAAAATAGTGAAAGAAAATATAAAACACTTACTTGCAGTTACACAACGTGCCAACATCAGCAAAACAAAAGCCGGGCCAAGTTTAAACCGATAGCTCACTGCAATTTATCACCAATTAATACAAACGCGAAAATCGCGACCACACCCCGTCAGATCCGTTATATCTTAGGAGATTAATGTAATCTGTTATAATTAGGCTACACCCTGAGATTGCCTCCCTGGAGCCACGGGTTTAATTGATTAATTTGGTATGAAAAGATCCGAAACAGTCGGCTATTCACCGTGTTTTGGTTTTACGGGGAAATTGGGTTATTGTGTTTACTTTAACCGCGGAAACATTATTATGATCGATGAGGAATTAGATTTATTTTTGTTGGGAATAGTCAGAGTAAATAATGATTTTATTTAAACGTTAGGTACTTATTATTCTTGGTGTTTTTGCATTGAGTAATCATAAAATGTTGTTATTTTAAGCCATGGTAAAAAGATTTGGTCAGATGGGTGACAATGTATGTTACCTATACCGAGACACCATGTCATTTGTAGATCTTTGACAGTCGTTTCGTTTAGTCAGAAGTCAGACACAACCAGTCATATCACGGGCATTGTGTTACCCGGTAACTAAGTTATAGAGGTCAGATAGGCAGTCACTTCATGTAAAACACTGATACTCAGCTGCAACAAGACTACAAGATGTGTAAAACTAAAATTATGCTGACCCCAACATAGTTGTAAAAAAGCTAGGCAGATAGTGAGTTGTCCATAGATCGGCTGATCTGATACATAGATACATGTAAATGAAAATGCACAGTCATGGATTTACGTAAGCCTTAAATTCCTCTCTGTCACACTCAGATAAAAACATTATCTTCTGATCGTGCACAGTAACATCAAACAGTTATCTTTAAAGTTAAAGGTTTGACCTAAGTTGACTTAGCAGTAATTACTCTAATCAGCCTGAATGAATGTGAAAATCACGCAGGCTTGCAGGAAATAAAGTAAAAAAATATTATTTGATATTTTTTAATGAACACAGTATGTACCTAAATAAAGATAAAGTAGATATAGTTACTCTTCGCGGTGCATCTCACCTACATTCTCAAACAAAATGGAGAAACATCACCATGTGCTTAGAATCTCTATGCGTAGTATAGACCTAAAGGAATATTTGATAACATTGAAGAGTTATATTGAGCTTTTCGGAAGTTGATGTCACGTATCCAATACCTGCAAGGAAGATTATTAGATAAAGAAATAATTAAAAATGAAAAAAAATGCTACTAGCCCTGTTCCATTTTTTTTAAAGTTTGCTAAAAATTACGTGTCCATTAATTTTTACCTTAAATTTGCAAATAAGTGACATGCATTAAATATAAGGCGTGTCGAAACATTTCTATTTGTAACGTGAGTAAGTACTTAACTTTGTGGTGTTGTATTTATTGCTTTAAACGATTGCTACGTCCCAATCAAAACTTTGAATACAATTTGAAAATGTCAATGGAACGAAACACAATAAATCCAATATTAATGCCTACATTACAATGTTATATTTACAAAAGAGACAGGAGTTTGTTTCAGGCGGGCCATTCTTCTTGCAACGTAATTTTAGTCCCCGTAGTCTAAACTCGAAACAAATTAATGTTAAAACAAATTTCAATTGAAACCATTACTTTGGAGTTTGTAAGTTGGTAATTTAATGTCAAATTTTGTTACGACCAAACTTTCTCAATGAGCTGTTTGACATTTTCTATGTACACATGATACATTGTATACTTTAACTTGGTTTGTTCAGTTTTATGTAAGTAATCATAATAAATATGTATCATCTTTTGTTTATTTCATTAACTAGCCTCAGCCCGCGTTGGCATTTAAATTGTTCGATTAAAAAAAATAACTATTTTGTCTAATCAACACACATAATGGACGGTCACTTTTGAACGCGTCCACGGAAAATACAGTTTTATCACTGAGAGAAGAAGGAAATTCAGCTTTCAGAAGTAACACGTGTCGGAATCAGTTCAATAGTTCCATATTATGTAGGGGTTTCACAAAAATACATGCCAAAAAAACCTCGATACCATTGCTATAAAATTCCCATAAATAGTAATTTTACACATAAATAGCAATTTCTAAAATTAATTATTACTTCTACTACTATTACTATTTTTCTATCATCATCTGGCTTGCCTTTCCCTGATATTATACTAGATTCAACTTGGGAGCCAGAAAGTCTATCAGGCCGTAACGACTGTCAAATGATGGCCGGACCCAATGGCTTGAGGTGGTTTCTGAGATACGGAACTTACAACTTATTCCTTCAATTTTAATAATTCGACTTTGGACTTTTTTATACGTAAATATAACTTTACTTCCCCATACATTACATGGTAACTGTACAAACGTAACATCCTCTCTAGAACTGATATAATATCACAAAAGGCTCTCCACATTCCGCATTCAATTCAGCCCAGTACATCACAGTATTGTGACGGGTATAAATATCGTTTTTGTTCGCGCTCGCCGAGCAAAAAGTTTGCATGCAGCGCCAGGACATAGACGGCTCGCATAAAAAGCGTATGCCGAGCGTATATGTACAAATTATGTTAAATGTACGCAATGTTATAAAGGCTTGTTAGTTTTCTATTAACACGCGGGGCTGCTGTGATGCATCATATTTAGTAACATAAAAAAAACTTTTAGAAAAAAACAACTACCTACTACAAATTTAGATTATATCTATACTTATAATAAATCTGTAGAGAGGTCAATTCTGTACATGAAATATTTTTCCAAAATAACTATCAGGGGGTGATTAGGGATCGATACTGATGCCAAAAATGCAATCAGTAAAATTTTTGTCTGTCTGTCTGTCTGTCTGTCTGTCTGTATAAACTCTATAGAAACAAAAACTACTCGACGGATTTTAACGAAACTTGGTACAATTATTTGTCATACTCCTGAGATGGTTATAGTATACTTTTCATCACGCTACAATCAATAGGAGCAGAGCAGTGAAGGAAAATGTTGTCATTTTGTTTAAACGCGCTAATCTCAGGAACCGCAGGTCCAATTTAAATAATTATTTCAGTGTTAGATAGTCCATTTATCGAGGAAGGCTATAGGCTATATATCATCACGCTAAGACCAATAAGAGCGGAGCACCACTATTCCACGCGGAGGAAGTCGCTGGCAGAAGCTAGTAGTAAAATAATCTTCTATCTTCTATCTATCTATCTTCTATCTATACTTATAATAAATCTGTAGAGAGGTCAATTCTGTACATCGAATATATTTCCAAAATAACTATCAGGGGGTGATTAGGGATCGATACTGATGCCAAAAATGCAATCAGTAAAATTTTTGTCTGTCTGTCTGTCTGTCCGTCTGTCTGTCTGTCTGTCTGTCTGTCTGTCTGTCTGTATAAACTCTATAGAAACAAAAACTACTCGACGGATTTTAACGAAACTTGGTACAATTATTTGTCATACTCCTGAGATGGTTATAGTATACTTTTCATCACGCTACAATCAATAGGAGCAGAGCAGTGAAGGGAAATGTTGTCATTTTGTTTAAACGCGCTAATCTCAGGAACCGCTGGTCCGATTTAAATAATTCTTTCAGTGTTAGATAGTCCATTTATCGAGGAAGGCTATAGGCTATATATCATCACGCTAAGACCAATAGGAGCGGAGCACCACTACTGCACGCGGACGAAGTCGCTGGCAGAAGCTAGTATTAAAATAAAACACAAAACCAGTTGAGAATTTTCGTGTTTTTAACTTGATAACCACAAGTTGTGGTGGCCTGGTGGTTATTTCACCTGCATCTCATATAGGTACGAGTGTGTGTGCTCGAAATCTGGCAAGTACTAACGTAATGTTCCTAAAGTCGTAAGTACTTTCTAAGTATAACTCGACACCACTGACTAACGGTGAAGGAAAAGTTAGGAAACCTGGACTAAAATTCTGAAATCACCAATTCGCCTTGAGCAAGCTTGGTAAGCATTTTCATGCTTCTTTGTCAAGAAGCGGCCTTTGCCCAACAGTGGGTTAGCGAAAATGCCGATGATGATTAAGATAGACATGATTACAAATAAGCGAATGTTAGAAATACACTTGTGAAACAAAAGCGTACATTGGTCCACTGCTGGAAAACCTCTAACGTTTGCCGTATCGCCAGGACCTCGACTTGGCGCATCCAACTTCTGCCTGATAGTAAGTATTACCTACGTACCTGACGGAATTCTTGAATATATATAAAACGAAATGTGAATCTATTTTGATGACAATGATAGTTTAAACTATGATAACTGTATTTGACCAAGCATACTGTATATCAGTTTTTCGTCATGTTTGCCATGATAAGTACTTTTTGTGAAGGTACAATCGTATTTGCTTTATACTTTAAAGTATAGGTAAATAAAATACTATAACTACAGCTATTTAAAAAAAGAACCTCTTAAAATATTTTAAATGATTAAAAGATGTTTCAAAGGCCTGATAACTTTTAACAGAGGAAATATTTTGACGATTGGTTTATCGCTATTACTATGTTTAAATAAAAATAAAAGAAACATTTAAAATAAAAGTAGTTAGGCGCCAAAAATCAACTCTCTCAAACCAGATTTTAACGTCCAAAAATAACTTACAAATTGCCACTAACAATTCCCAATCCAGCACAATCTCTATGACGTTCAAGACTGATTTTCATTTCCCAAGCGTTGGCATTGGCGTTAATTCCCTTCAGAACGGCGTCCAGATTGCAAAGTTTTAATTGCAAACTCTTAATGAGATAGGCCTGGCCTCAAAACAGTCCAATGTCGCATATCTGTAGTCTGCGCTAAATGCACTGCGGCGAATAATTGCTTTATGTCGTCTGCAGATAAAATTGATACTAATTAGGTTGCGTTGCGTTCCTTTAATTATATAAATTTTGTTAGAGAGAAACAGTGGTACGTAAACTTTAGAATATTTAGGTAGTAATTTAGATGTATCGGTGCAAGAAGTAGGTGGAGCGTGTGTCGATCAAATGTTAATCTACGTTTGGCGCGGTCGGTCCGTGGTGGGTGACGATTTAAGACATAACGAAACTCCTCCGTGACTCTTGGTCACAGCTGTCATTTGTAGATCCTTGACAGTCGTTACGGGTAATCAGCAGCCAGAAAGTCTGACAACCAGTCTTATCAAGGGGTATCGTGTTACCTAGTAAAACTGGATTGTGGAGGTCAGATAGGTAATCGCTCCACATAAAACACTGGTACTCAGCTGCATCCGGTTTGACTGGAAACCGACCCCAAAATAGTTGGGAAAAGGCTAGGCAGATGATAATGATGGAGGTGAGTTAAGTAGGATCATAAAATAAATATTTGAAAAAACTGTCGTAACATTAGTAAAGACGTTTTTCCAAATATTTAATCAATTACATGTAGTCAGCGTTTTTTTTGAAGGTATAAAAAATGAAATCACTGCAATAAAAATAATTTAAAAGGGAACATAGCAATGTTATTTCACAACAGTATCGTTATAACAGTCTAGACTGAATCTTAGATGTTTAATACGTGAGCTTAGTGGCCCAAAATAGCGCAGTCTTTTATGCTTGCATATTGTGGAATTGAAGAAATAATTTGTGATTATATAAAATAATAAATATTATAATGCTATTTAATGTGCAAAATACGATGGTATTTTCAATCTGACGATGTCCTTAATTTCGGAGTTTATGTAGGTAATTTAACATTTTCACTAGAATATATGTACTTTTCTGAATTTGTAAAAAATATCAACATAAACAATAACAAAAAAACAGTGTTGCGGATGAATATTTTGATGCCTAATTTTATTAGTATAATTTATTATTCTTATTCTAATAAAACAACAAAAAATAAACTTCAATGTATAACCGTGTATGAAAATTTATTGCCTATGAAATGCACAATCATTGTATGGTTATAGTTCTTTACAAAGTCGTGGATATTATCATCATCATATTTTTTTTCTTCTCAAACTTACAGCACAATAGAATTTTAGAGAAACAAATAATTCCTTTCCATAAAATCCCAATTCTAAATCCATTAAAATTTCGGCGTGAAAATCTACGTCAGACAGGTATCAACAGGAGATTAGACAAAAAACGGACACGCAAACCGACGGATGGCCGCCGGTCGTCGTCGGTATGTTGATTTTAATTTGCGTCCTGTCCAAACTCTGTTAGTTTTACATTTACCTTTCAGGGTTCCAGACAGACGACTGATAAATTAGTGATATGTGTACGTGAATGCATACTTTACTTTTACCTGGGTAGGACGAAAATCGATGGGTAACGAACGGACTTCTCGAATGGAAGCTAAGTTTTAGGTTGTTTTTTTATATAAACTCTTGTAAGCGATGAGT
The DNA here is from genome assembly GCA_963891755.1 of Pyrrhia umbra. NCBI lineage: Eukaryota > Metazoa > Arthropoda > Insecta > Lepidoptera > Noctuidae > Pyrrhia > Pyrrhia umbra. The sequence goes on from OY982930.1 coordinate 7,003,442, forward strand.
CCATGTTGCCGACATTATGGAAAGTTAAGTTTTTATTTACAACCAGCGACTTCGTCCGCGTGGAATAGTGGTGCTCCACTCCTATTGGTTTTAGCGTGATGATATATAGCCTGTAGCCTTCCTCGATAAATGGACTATCTAACACTGAAAGAATTATTTAAATCGGACCAGCGGCTCCTGAGATTAGCGCGTTTAAACAAAATGACAATATTTCCCTTCACTGCTCTGCTCCTATTGATTGTAGCGTGATGAAAAGTATACTATAACCATCTCAGGAGTATGACAAATAATTGTACCAAGTTTCGTTAAAATCCGTCGAGTAGTTTTTGTTTCTATAGAGTTTATACAGACAGACAGACAGACAGTGCCTTGTATTTATTATACGTAGTTAGTGTTTTAGGTTTTAGGTTCAGGACTAATTTATTCACAAAAATATTTATCAAGGATGATCAACATAATATAATTATATGCAGATTAGTTGTATATTAAGTGGCATTATTTTCAAGTTCCATCTGTCTACGGTAGAATATTTCAAACATAACGTACTATACTATATCAAAGAATTGTTTGTCTAGATACCTTTAAATAACCATGCATTATTGTATACTATTTATAGCGTTAAGTTATCATCTTGTTATCGACTTCCAATGAACTCTAGACAGTTAGCTGCCATCTTCCTGAATGGCAATATTTTTACATAACGATCATGATATGAGGAAATTTATGTCGTCACATGTTTAAGCCAGTCTAATCCCTAATAATGTTACGTCACTCTGTACCATCATAATAAAGGACAAAGGTTGATTGCTAACAACTACTCTCGTTCAATGGTAAGACTGTTTGAAAAATAAATGTCATGTCTTTCTGTTTATGTACGACTAACTTCTGCTCGCGACATTACAGAGAGACAGCATACAAAAAATAATTCTGAAAATAGCAGATTTTTGTTCTACAACTCTTCTTTAGTCACCCCCTTTCTTCCAATGGTTCTGTACTGTCCTATTATGAAATACTAGCTGTTTCCAGCGGTTTCACCCGCATGCGCAGGGATGTACTAAACGCACCCTAATAAAAAGCGTAGCCTATAACTGTCTACCAAGCCCCATCTATCTTCATACCAAATTTTATCCAAATCGGTTTAGCTGTTTCACCGTGAAAGCGTACCAAACAAACAAAATTACTTTCGCATTTGTAATATTAGTTAGGAGTTACGATTATTATCTAACATAATCTTTGACTTCAATAATGATCTATTTATACCAATTTATATAAACACATAAATACAACTGGCATGACTTGTTGTTTTTTTATGACATAGTACGCTAAAAATAAATTGACGTCTAAACAAAACATTCGGGGGCAATGTGATAAATAATTTCGCATAACTCTTTTACTTAGTTACTATTTCAGTGCGGAAATTGCGAAATCTTTAACTTACACTGATAGCAGTTATTCTGATCGTTTTGTAGATGGGTTATATATGATACTAGCTTTCCGCCAGCGGCTTCGCCCGCGTGGGCTATATGAATTCTCAGCCCGATTTAAAATTGACAAAGTTTCATACAAACTTTTATCCCCTATTTTATCCCCTTGGGGGTAGAATTTATCAAAATCCTTTCTTAGCGGATGCCTACGTCATAACATCTACCTGCATGCCAAATTTCAGCCCGATCTCTCCAGTGGTTTGGGCTGTGCGTTGATAGACCACTATGTCAGTCAGTCACCTTTGAGTTTTATATATATTTAGATTTAGATATTAGCACGTTACGCTTGACTCAAAGCTTCAATGGAAGCCTCACATAACTTCCCTGTCAGGACGGCTTAGTTCGGCTGCTTACGCTGTCAGAAAGGTCCGTCAATTAACAGATGTAGATACCGCGAGACTAGTCTACTTTAGTTATTTTCATAGCATTATGTCTTACGGCATTCTACTGTGGGGACGAGCTGCAGAAATTGAATCAATTTTTATTCTGCAAAAGCGAGCCATCAGAGCTATCTATAATCTCCGTAGTCGCGAATCTCTTAGGGAATTATTTAAACAAATTAATATCATGACAGTACCGTGCCAATATATTTATGAGAACATAATGTATGTTAGGAAAAATCGTCATCTCTTTAGTAAAAGATGTGAAAGACATCATTATAGCACTCGAGATGGTAACAAATTAATTCAACCACGATTCAGATTGTCGAAAGTCCATACGTCTTTTATGGGGTACTGTATTAAATGTTACAATAAAATATCTCCAAATGTTCTTCAGTTAGAGGATACAAAATTCAAATTATGTGTTAAACGCACACTATGTAGTCAAGCATATTACAGGTTGGAAGATTATATTGCCGACAAGGATGCTTGGCTTAATGCTGGTCCTGCTCCACTGCCACTTGGTTCTAACTAATGATATCAGTAATTGTGAATGTATTATTTGTCATATTTTTATTATAATTTATACTTTGACATATTTAGAATGATATTTTATTCATTTTTATTTTACAGATTTTGTCTTCAAGTATGTTTAATTTGCACAATAATTTGCTTTGTAAAACATTCGTTTCATATTGGATTGTCTTAAATTGGATTAATTTCTCTCTCACTCATGTACATGTGAGTACTATGTAACTATTTACATAATTGTAAGCGTTCTTAGTCTGGTAATTGAGAGTATGTCATGCTCGCTAAAAAGTCTCGCTGATGGTGGCGCGTGTATTGGATCGCTTGATTCCCTTCAAAATGGTTGAGTTCAGCGGTGCTGATGCACGCGTCATGTTCATGAACGGGCGCTGTCAGTCGGGACTGATCATCTCGAAATTGCCATAATATGCATTTTAAGTTGTACTTTAATAACATTAGATACGATTCAGATAACCTGTACATTGTTCTCACATCTTTTTTATACCAAATGTAAAACAAATATTGTAAACTAACATGTTGAAAAAGAGTAACCATGGAGTTTCTTGCTCGTTCTTCTCCATAGGAATCTACGCTTTGGAACGAGCAAATAGCTTCGATTTTTCTTTTTTTTGACTAACGGACTGACTCTTAATTATTTGACAATTCAAAAGTGCCTGTAAATGGTCTAATTGAAATAAATGTTTTGAATTTTGAATTTTGAGCACGACAATCATAAGAAGAAGTCAGATGATATTATTGTTAAATAGAATTTCCATAAATCTTTTCATGTTTGTTTTTGTATATTTTTTATTAATATTCATTTACTAACAGTTTCCCCCTGTTGCACCCGCATTCTAAGGAAACTATTTAACGCACTCGGATGTTCGGAATCTAGATTGTAAAATAGTACCGTATTTATATGGACATAACCTCGAACAACTAATGATTAATGACAAAGTCGAGGGCAAACGTCCGAGAGGTTCTAGTCCATTCAGATGGTTAGACCAAATCGGATCTACGCTGAACACCAAGCCACAGACCAAGCTACATGATGCGCTCCATGATGCCAAAGATAGGAACAAGTGGCGTAACACAGTCAGTAAAAAGATTTCTCCAAGTTTAGGGGATCACGACCCTTAGCAATGAGAATGATGCGAGGAGGAGGACCGTAATTATAGTGTCGTAATTACATCCAAGCGCATTCAGTATTTTTTGGTTGAAAAATAACATATGTACATAGATACTTACATATCCTGTTAAAATTTCGCATTTATAATATAAAAAGGTTAGGATGAATTATACATGCGTTGATAGCATATTATCGAAATATTAGTAGCCTTACTTCAAAGTCCAAGGATTAATTACTTGCTATTTTAATTCTAATTTGAATAAATTACTCCCAAAACATTAATTATACTGGTCATACGTAATAGTAAGGATCTCTATATCTTTAACCGACGTTTGACTGGTTCTGTACTCGACCCGTATGTATGTTTGTATGTACGAGATTTGCTCAAAAATAACTGATTTGATTTGGATGAGGAATGTTTAAGTGAAGCATGAAGATCTTCGGTGATAGTCAATGGAACTCTTCAATTATAAACAGCAAAAACTTTACTGCAAAAATAAAACCGACTTCAACACAAACACTATAAATTGATAAGGAACTAATACATCGGTCTAGAAGTCTGTGGCGAAAATACACAAAACAATACCTAATTGGAGACACCGACTTCTAGACCGATTTAGTCGTTTTTCTAACTGCAGATTATTTTGCTATCTTATTTACCTGTTAGTCAATTAATTAGATAATCTTCCGGTGTACTGTCTGTTATATCATGTGTGCTATTAATAATGCATCTGCTGTACTCAATATTATTAGCATTTAATATTATAACTTATATACACGGCTTATCTACTCCTACATATTTTTACATTGCTATAATTAATTAATAACAATCGATTTCTGCAGCCTTATGTATTTTCCTAATAACCAGTCTAACTATAGATTACTTAGCTAGTTGGCATAGAACGTATTTTATCAAAACTCTCTCTTTAAATGTAGGTACGGAAAATTGGAAACGGGCGTGCTAAATTTGATCAATAGATTAGGTTAAGCTATGCTAGCCGCGGTCAGTCCATGGATGGGTGACCGTTTTCTTAACATATCGATACCCCTCCATATCGTCCTGCGCCTGATCTCTCCCCTGTCGCGTCAGATTGGCGACCCATTGGACTATGACAGTGAGGAAATAGAGAGTCGCAAACAGCACCCGGGTCTGCGCAAGCGCTTGTGCGCTAATATCACTTGAGTACCTGGCTAGTCTCCATTGAGATTGGCCGCCAAGACAGAAATCGGTTTGGAGATTATTATTATTATACACAAAATAAGATCAAGTTTTAATTAAAGATATAGGTAGATAAGAACGCCGATTCAAAGCAGCATGGAACAAAAAAAAAATAAAAACGTGCGTACTTCTCAATGAAAGTCTGAGTACTCATGAAAGAGCCTCGCAATCTCAGACTGTCGCATTCGAAATTCATAAGTCAGTCAGAGCCTCGCCCACAGCAGGCTTTCTCGCGGTGCCGGACAAAAGACTCGCCCTAACCTGCCACCAGCCTTGTTCAAACACCAATGTTCCGTTCAAATATTTGTCTAATTATAAACTGTAGTTCCAGGTACGTTATAACAGCCTGTGTGTTTTAGAGAATTTGTAGCTTGTACTAAGAGCAAAGGTTTTTTTTTCATGTCTAAGAAAACATCGCTAAAGATAGAGCATTAAATAAAAAAGAAATATTAAATTCATACATTATTTTAATAGCTGTTTTGCAAAAAATATTTGTATAAAAATTATGGGTTAATGTTATTTTTTACAGCTTGTATTTAAGTTATCAAGTTTTTAAAGACGAATTACATACATTAAAATAAAAAATATTTACAGAGCAAAAAACTTGAGGAGTGATATGTTAGTCTCATGACACCTTTGGGAATGTATTCGTTATTTATAACATTTAAAATAAAATTTACAAAACAATTCACAAACATAACACAAACTAAATCTACGATCGTTTTTTCTTTTGTTTTTTAGTGTCTTTCGACTTCAACAAGCTCATCACAAGCGTCGATACTTTCACAATTGAGTACACAACCCCTAGGACTAAAATTAAAATAAAAGCGTAAACATCTATCATGGTATAGGCTACCCAACTTAATTCTAAAGCTGGGTTCTTAAAGTATTCTGCTCCATTATTTCTTAGAACATATTCAATCCAAAACATGGCTGTGTCCAAAGCGTTCATCGGCCGGTCCTTGAATCTTGCAGACACTTCCTTAGCCTTTATTCTATAAGAATCATTCGTCAGCACTTCATTTACCTTATCAAATAAAGTTACTTCATTTATTTCGTGATATTCTAATATTTTTCCATAGCCCATATTTTGAACTTGTAACAAATTGTTATACTGATCTGCGTAAATTGGTACACCAATGATTGGGACTCCATGGAAAGTAGCTTCTTGGGTTCCTATTAGCCCTCCATGGGATATGAACACTCTTATGTTGGGGTGCGCTGTAATAGATATTGTTAATATTAGAAATATGGCATAGATTTTTTTTTCTTCACTTTTTTTGGTATGATCGTGTGCCTGATATTATAAATCTTTATTTTGTCTTACTTACACAAGATTTCATTCTGCGGCATCCATTTCTGTACAATAAGGTTATCCGGTTTATTGTCCAAAATATCTTCCTCCCATTTCCAAAATACGGTTTGTTTAAGCTTTCTAAACACGCTGAGAATTGCATTCTTTTTGTCTGCGGGTAACTCTGAACTGCGTACATTTGATCCAAAGTTCATGTACACCACACCATGTTTCGCATTGTCTAATACTTTTTGGAGATCCTAAAAACAAAGAAAAAAATTTAAATGCAAAAATGGTAAAAACTTTTTACAACTTATTACTGCTGCAACAAAATAGTTGAAACACAACTTTGAAACCATACAATTTCAACATTGTCAATAAATGGCTAATTAAAAAAGTAAACATTATTATTATTGAAGAAACACCATTACTGTTTGTATACCCTGGTAAAAAAAAAGACCTATAACCGTCTCCCGGCTCCTCTCTATCTCCAAACTGAATTTCATCCATATGTTTTCCAGTGAAAGCATGACAAACGTAACTTATAAAAGTTAGGATTTCTTACGTCAAAAATGCCGGGAGACTCAATATTCTGACCGTTGTCATTCGACAACTTTTATGATAGTCATAAAAAAATAAAAATAAAGATAATATAATTAAAACACGATAAAAATAATACCTCCATCTGACATAAATAAAATATCCAACTACCTATACTTGTTTCTGAATAGCCTTGATATCTAAAATTACAAATGATAATACATAATGTCGATAATAATAGATAACGCACTATTTAGATGATATGACAGAATTTAACTGTCAATAAAAGACAAAAAAACATGGCCTGATGATACATTTTTTTTTTGTGTGTGGCATCTCGCAGGTCAACCTAGAAGGTTGTCGACTGCTTAACCGGGCTTGCCTGTGAAGTGCCTTAAATAAATTTAGGGCCTCCAGCCAGGGCTTAACTTAACACGCTAAGGGCACCCCCTAGTGGGGTACGGGCCTCGGCTTAGTCCTGATGATACAACTGAAGTATTTTAGTATTGTAGTTCATAGATCATGTAGGCGTTCAATTTGAGAACAAGAAAACCATGTCTAATGTTGGTAATAATAAGCGAACATTATTAACAACAATGAGACGAGAGTAGATACGCAACACGACATAATAAGATGTCAATTTATACAATTCTATATCATTAAGTACTTGTCCGTCTATTGGTACTCTGAGAGATAAAGACAGCTATGAATTGTAGTGTGACATTGATCTAACTAGTAGTTTTCTACTAATTCACTCGCAATCTTTCAATACTACTTTAAGTACCCAGATAAAATTTGTCCTATGTCGGGTTTCAAGCTATTTTCAAGCCAAATTCGTGGAAGCGTAATAAACAAACAGACGAATGATTTTGCGTTTATTTATAAATATTATTAGAGATATGGAGTGCTCATGAGTATAGCTCATGGACTCTTACAGTCCACGCGACTTCCAGCTGACTGACTTCATTGATAAGTGTATGAATATGGGTTGCATTGATTAAATTATTTATCCAACTTCCTACTATTATTACAAATGAGAAAGTTTGTGAAGATGTATACATGTATATAATATATTCGTTACTCTTTGACTCAAAAACTACTGAACAGATTTGGATGAAAATTGGTACACACAAATTTATGACCTATATTAAAACATAGGATCGTTTTATCCGAGTGCGCGAAGTAGTTCCCTAAGGATGCGAAGAAGGATGCGATGAAACCGCAGAGCAAAGCTAGTTGTTTAATATGTATATTGAAAATTATTAAGTATATTGAACCAAGACATTGAGGCACTGATACAATTCGAGCTCATGGTACTCGTCATCATCATCTGCCTAGCCTTTTCTCAACTATGTTGGGGTCGGCTTCCAGTCTAAACCGGATGCAGCTGAGTACCCGGGTTTTACATGGAGCGACTGCCTATCTGACCTCCACAACCCAGTTACCGGGTAACACGGTACCCCTTGGTAAGACTGGTTGTCAGACTTTCTGGCTTCTGACTACCCGCAACGACTGTCAAAGATGTACAAATGACAACCGGGACCAACAGCTTAACGTGCTTTCCGAGGCTCGGAGGAGTCTCGCTATGACAAAGATGATCACCCATCCACTGACCGACCGCGTCAAGCGCAGCTTAACCTTTGATCGGTCGAACCGTGCGGCTGTTACTTAGCCACGAGCTCCTCATCAGCTCATGGTACTCGTACCATATGATATTAATATGTTGATCAGAATTTCATTAGTCTGTTGCAATTTGGCAAAGATGAGATAATCCTTCTACATATTATGAATATAAAATATTTTATTTTTGGATTGTTGACTATTTGATACTCGATCACACAAAAACTACAGAACAGATTTAAATGACATTTGGCACACAGACAGTTGGTTACCTGGGTGAACGCATATAATGTATAATGTATTTTGGATTCAATTCGAAGCCCAAGTAGACGAAGTCGCGGGCAGAACTTATTATAAATAATGTAACAATTGCATTTGACAAAAAAATCTTCATAATATTTTGATTCTGCCTGACTGTTTATTTCGGTTATATGACTAAAATGCTGAATAGATTTAAAAGCAATGATTCTGTTGAATACGAACAAGTAGGAACGGTGATTATAGTGATGCATAGAAAAGGTCTATGTGGATGGTTTTCAAAATACTTAGCTTTATGCTTTATGTAGATAGTTATTATAAAATTATGACATAATACGACACTTTATCCGAGTATATTAAGCAGTTCCGACTTGATCATTATTATAATAATATCCACTGCGTGTATAACAAAGGAATCTTAAGTAATAACTTAAGAAGATACTGCATGTGGCTTGGATCCGTGCCTAAAATGTTGGAATGTTTACTTTACTCCCATTATAAGGATATATATTTGTATAATATATGCATGAATAGGTGTATCAAGAACTGGTACTCAGAAACACTAGTGCTCAGCTGCGTCCGGTTTAGACTGAAAACTGACCCCAATATAGTTGGGAAAAGGCTAGGCAGATGGCAGATGATGAGGTGTATCAAGAACTGGTACTCAGAAACACTAGTGCTCAGCTGCGTCCGGTTTAGACTGAAAACTGACCCCAATATAGTTGGGAAAAGGCTAGGCAGATGGCAGATGATGAGGTGTATCAAGAACTGATTCATGCACCCCGATAAAAACTACTCTTAATTTTGTTCCAGGCTTCATTCTATCTCCAATTTCATCTTAATCGGTTCCGCTGTTATCCCATGAAAGCGTAAAAAACCGACAAGCAGAGTTACTTTCGGATTTATTATATAAGTAAGGATTACGATCTCCTTACTAAACAAAATATACCATACCATCAAACCGACTCTTTTGGGCTGTTTGTTGATTACATAATCAATATCTAACCGGTATATGACCTTGAATTACGGTCAGTGTTGCAACGTTAACAGAACCAATAAGTTTTTGGTTAGATTTTTGTTAAAATATTAAGTACCTAACAGTTTATTTTCGTTTTGAAATATTTTCCAACTGTTCACTAAAATTTAAAATTTCTTTTTTTTTCTAGATCAAAACAAAATGGACATGTATCAAGGATCCTTACAAGTATGGGGTAAGTATCCTCAATTGTTTTAGACAAAAATATCAAGAAACTCACCTCAGGTAATTTAGCATCACTCTTACTTAAATGTGCTCCTCCTATTTCCACTACATTTGGCAGGTAAGCCGTAGGGGGATCAAAACTAAAATGAGCGTTTACTAAAGTCAGCGAAGCATTTCTTTGCAAATCATACAAACTCGGCACTGGTTCCGGCAAATCTTTGAAATATTTCTTCACCAATTTCTCCTGTTCTTCTAAATAAAAATATCTCCAGTAAATATATTCATACATTGTGAAATACAAATTTCTCATTCTACCCCAAAACGATGTCGGGTCTCTGACATCTAGAAATTCTGAGAGAACTGTGGCTAACTGCAGAGGATTTCTTATTACGATATTATGTCTCATGCAGTTGCCATATGTTGTAACTAATATTAAAGGAGCGTTGTATTTGTGGGCGAGTACAGTCAGTGCTTCTTGGAAGAACTGTTCACTGATGACCAAGTCAAATTTGTTGTCCTTTTCCAGAAGACCTCTGATTTCAGTTGAATTTAATACAAGTTCTGTAAAAGCTAAGCCGCCTTTCCATAAAATATTCTCATGGAATTTCTCCGCTGGGAGGTTTACCATACTGAAGACATTTGGTCGCGGTCCTCCTCCTAAAAGTAGAAAAATATATAGTATATTATATAGGTATTTCTGTTTTAAAGCTACCATTGTAACAGAACATCTGTACGGCAAATGTACAATATATATATAGTCATATAATATTCCAAGGCCTTCTCCTAAGAGGTACGACGTAAACAATCAACATAAAAAACATTGTTGTAAATAAAATAAGATTTAATAATGTAATTTTAGTTGATATTTTTGTAATAAAGATCAATTAAAAACTGTTGATTTAAATTATGTCAAGGACTTTATATAAAAATACCGTTATCAAAACCTCGTCACGATAGTTCATGCATCCCGTAATAATAATGTAATGTCTGACAGTTTTTTTTACTAACACGAACAATGCAGGGAGCCGAAAATAATGTATTTACTAATAGGTTAGTCAGAAATATAAAATTCGTAAATTATAATAAATATATACATAACCAAATAACAGTTTACTGGTCTGAGATTAATCAGAAAACATGAACTATTTCTATGAATAGAATACCAAAATATTCAAATAAACAACATAGACTTTAAAAAAATATTGATTCGTTTTCAATTAAATTGGTTTTTACAGAAAAAGTAAAAAACTCATATCATATACGCATGTCTATTACGATTAAAATCATACGTTAAAAACATGCAAAGACTGTCTGAATCTTATTGTTGTTGGTGGATTTTACTTTATGCTATCATAATTATCATTTGCACTTAAAATCACACTTCGGTATATTATAGTAAAATAAAAAAAACTAACCTAAAATATCCCAAATCTCCTTTTTATCCACCAAGTACTGGTGGTAGTTCGGTGGAGTGTTAGGTTCTCTGTTCCCGGTTATCACAGTCACATTATGTCCCCTCCGAGCCAGCTCCAATCCAATAGGTCTTAGCATAATAAAATGTGATTTAGCAGTAAAAGGCACCACATATAAAATGTTCGCGGAATCACAATAATTTACCAAAGCCAAGAAAAACAAAAAAAAATTTACGGTTTCCTGAAAAAAAAGTTAATTCAAAACTTTTGTCAAAAGTAAAGTAAAAAAATAGAAAATAAAAAAAACACGCACCATTTTTTTTTATTAACTTTGTGTTAGAAAAAAAAATGTTTATATTAAAATTGTTCTAAACGGACACTACCCGCAGCTGAGAAACATTATACTAGAGTGACGGACACTGTCATGCTATGCGATTCTACGTAACTAAGTGTATTAGATAAAAATAATTCCATAGTGAACTGAGCTGCTATGTCGCAGATCATATTTCTAATGCAAATTTATCAGTAATAGCCACTTGATTTTCATTTCATAATAATTACTTATTATGATAATAAGTTGTTTTTTTTTTAATTTATGATAAGGTTTATTCTGCATTTTTTTTAACAAACAATATCATTTTTTTTATAAAATATGGAAACATTGGATAATCAAAATAAAATCCTTATATTATATAAATATAACATTATGAAAATAAAACTGCTGAACCGATTTAGATTAAATTTAGTATGGATATAGTTTGAGTCCCGGAAAAGGACATAGGATAGTTTTTATCCGGATATATTAAGTGTATTTCCCTCGGGATGCGAGTGAAACCATAAAATATTCATGTATAAATATTAATGTTTGTCAATCAAAATGTTGGTACACTACAGTGCGAACTCGTATGATTTTAAATTTTGAAGTGAATTTTTCCATATTTTCCAAGCATCTCATATCCTCGTTCCACTTTAGCTTCCGTGATGCTTATAGAATAAAGTCGTGTGCTCATTAGTAGCCCTCCTCCAGATTATCATCCATTTAGAGGCCAGTTCCTGGATTTAATCATCCATATATTGTAATGAACCCGTTTAGATGTGTGTGTGTGAGTCTAGGAAATGTACTTACTGTACATAGTATACTAACCTTAAAATTGGCTATGCGATCTCCTTATTATTGGTATCATTAGTATTAGTATTAGTATTAGCCTATTGTGTCCCACTGCAGGGCAAAGGCCTCCCTTCCCTCCTTCCATTTGTTCCGGTCTTGTGCAATCTGGGGCCATTCTTTTAGGTAGGAGTCCAGTTCATCCCGCCATCTCCTTCTGGGCCTACCGCGATGGTATCATAATTATATTAATTCCTTTTAATATTTCGATGTTATATTTTTTATTACGATTGCCTTAGATTTTAACATCCTTTTCCCAACTAGGATCCAATGTGACAACATGTCTCAGAATATCAATGTCACTGGGAGCGACGGCCTCACTAGGAGTTGCCATCTGATCATCATAGATCAATTTAGTTCGCTTGTGTCAAAAATATAGTACGTATGTTCAAGAATAATAATAATAATAATAAAAACGTTTATTGTTCAAAGATTATTGACTTACTGATAGGGAACACTGTCACTTAAACTAGGTTAACCTGTGCTATAAGTAACAGTTACAATTCGTTGTTGGTCTAGGTACATTTCTATTTTTTATGCAACAATCCGTTAATATTATGTTATACAAAATTATTTTAAAAGTAAATGTAAGGTAATTAAAATAAGGAATGTTAGATATTATAAAATAAGTAAAAAAATTAAGAAGGTAACAAAAAATAAAGTTATTTAAGTAAAGAGATCATTTACGTATTTGTCAGTGTGTGAGTGTATGTGTGTATGTGTGTGTGTATGTGTGCGTGTGTGTGTTTGTGATTGCGAGTGCATGTTATGTTAGTGTGTGTGTGCGCCTTTGTCTGAATGAACGATTATCTTGTCTTTACCCAGTAATATTTAAAAATGTTTCAGTTTCTGTATACTTTAAATTATTTAGATAATTTTTAATTGCTTTTTTGAACCTAAAGAGTGATAATTTATTTATGGTAATGACTTTGTTTATTCTATTGTAAATATAAGGAGCAGCAATGTACGGGTGTCTTTTAGCAAAACTGGTGTTGTGGGGTATGGTTTTGAAAACTATGTCCTTTCTTCTTCTACTATCTCCTCGGGGACAGTCGTATTGTAGGGTTGTATGGGCGTATATTAAATTGCGTAATAAGTATAGTTGCCGGACTGTCAGGACTCCAAGTTCTTTGTACAGATTTTCGGTTGGGTATAACCTAGGTCTGGATGTAAGCACTTTGAGAGCGCCTCTCTGAGCTCTTTCGAGTTTAATAAGTGATGTCTTATGAGAGCCTCCCCAAACTGATAGACAGTAAGTTAGAATCGACTGGCACAATGAAAAATAAATAACCTTTAATATATTTGGATCTTCAATATGTCTTAACTTTTTGAAAATGGGCATTATCTTTCTTGTTCTGTTTGTAAGCAGTTCGATGTGTTTATGCCAGTTTAGATTTTCATCTAACCAGACTCCAAGATATTTAATTTCAGAGACCCTATCTAATACAGTACATTGACATAATCGGATTTCAGTATTTTTACAGGTGTGTGCTTTGATTTTTATTTTATCTGTAGCTGGCAGTCCCGGTTTTGTGATGGAAAAGGTAACGTATTTTGTTTTGGTAAGATTGATCGTAAGTTTATTTATATTAAGCCAAAAAAGGATCTCTTTGAGACCACTCTCAGTTTTGTTGGTAACATCATCCCAATTTTTTCCATGAAAGACAGCTGCTGTGTCGTCTGCAAAAGTTACGATTTTAGCGTTAGGAAGGATAATGCCACAAAGCTGATTTATGTAAATTAAAAATAGTGTAGGTCCAAGTATGCTCCCTTGTGGTACTCCGTAAGTCACTTCTACATCTTGACTTATGTAGGATCCAATTTTAACCCGTTGTGTTCTTCCTACTAAGTAACTACTAAAAATATCCAACTGATTACCCCTGATACCTATATCTTCCAGCTTCTTGAGAAGGATTGGAATAGACACAGTGTCAAAGGCTTTTGCAAGGTCCAGGAACACACCAATACATTTTGATTTACTGTCTAAAGTTTTCACTACAGTTTCGGTAAGATTTCTTAATGCATCCTCAGTTGATCTACCGGCTATGAATCCAAACTGGTTGTCAGATAGAAGTTTATATGTTCTTAAATAGTTAGTTAATCTTTTGTTCAGAAGTTTTTCTATTATTTTAGACATTGCTGGAAGGACTGATATCGGTCTGTAATTATTGACACTGTCTCTATTACCCGTTTTAAAGATAGGATGTATAAGTGCTATTTTAAAATGTTTGGGAAAGATGCCTGTTCTGAAACTAAGATTACAGATGTGTGTGAAAACTGGAGTAAGAACGTGGCGCGCCTCTTTTAGTAGTTTATTTGAGATGCCATCAAAACCAATAGCACAGTCATCCTTAAGGTTCGATATCACTGAACTAACTTCTTCGTCATCAGTGGCAAGTAAAACAAAGGAATTAGTCGATTGCTGAGTCGGGATTTTATCTGGTGGTTTTTTAATTTCGATATTTGGTATACTTTCAGCAAGTTTTTGGCCAACAGTCGCAAAAAAGTTGTTTACTGTATCAACGGAGTTTTGTGGGCTTTGAGTTATTTCTAACAAACTCTCATTATTATCTTTTTGTTTGTGGTGACAAGCTATAGTTTTTATTAGTTTCCAGGTTCTTTTTGAATTATTTTGTGCTTTTTTAAATTCTGCGTTTTCGAATGTAGATTTTACTTTAAAAAGTATATTTTTACAGAAATTCCTATATCTTGTATATATTAATTTTATTTCTAAGTTGTCTGGATTTTTTTTAGCTCTGAGGTGAAGTCTGTCCCTGTGCCTTATACAGCGTAACAATCCAGGCGTGATCCAGGGTTTGATTATTTTTTTACGATGTTTCACTTTTTTAAGTGTGGAGTTATTATTTATAGCTTGTATTATTATATCAGTTAGTAATTTTATAGCAGTATTAACATTGTTGGAATTGTAAACCGGGTTTAAATTAGATTTTTCTAATTCATTAATCACTTTTGTATAGTTAATATAAATATTAGTTTGTTTACTATAGTAATCTGAAATTTTCTTGCCTAATTACAAACAGACTGTGTAGTGATCAGTTATAGTAGTAGTAATAATAAATATATTACAATTTAAATCAGTTTTCATCATGACATGATCCAAACAGTTTTGCATTCTTGTTGCAAGCAAGTGGCCTGGTAAAAGACCATGTGATGCCATTAAGTTTAAATATTCATGAGATCGAGATTCATTATCGTATTCTTTAATATTGATGTTAATGTCCCCAACGAAAATTATTGTTGCGAAAGATGATAGTGATTTTAGTAGAGTATCAGTTGATGCTAGAAATTTGTCAATGTTATATGTGGGTGGCCTGTATACTGCAATTATAACAACATCTATTTTAACTTTAATGATCAAGCAATTAGCATCGTCTAGGTTATACTCGTAGGTTAAAGCATGAAGGCAATTTTTCATATAAACAACTAATCCTTCGTTTTGAGTTTTATGACATGTGGTAGAGAAGTGTGTATAGTTATTAATTTCCGGTAGGGTAATAGTATTTTTTAACCAGCATTCCGATAGCACTATTATGTCAAATTCCAGTTCAAGTTGAGAAAGCAGTATTTCAAGTTGGGACATATTACAAGCAATACTTCTGATATTTTGAGAAATTAAGTTAAAATTATTAGATAAAGAATTCATGCTTATTTTTGCCTGATCAGTATTGCATAGCAATGATTTAGCAATTTTGAAGTTGTCTAATTCATTAGATATCTCGTTTGTGTGATCCATTAAGAAGTTAGTAAAAATTTGGAACTGCAGTAAGGTGTTAAATTTTTTAATACATTATAAAGTATTTGCAAGCTATTTATGAGAACATTTTTTATATTAATTGTTGTAAGAAGTAAGACATTAGGAGTATTATGTTGTATTATAAATGTAAGTGTTCTTTGAGTGTATTTAAGTGTAAATAGGTATGGTGAAGGATAATGTGATGAGTGTTTTTGAAGTTTCCGTACATTTAAAATATTTCTTATATTACATAAAGAAACAATTATAAAACATATTTCAAATAAAACAAGGTACATGAAAAAACTAAATGCAAATAGAATGTTTCTTAATAAATCTAGTCATTCAGTCTCTTTTAATAAATACAGTTGGTCTTCTGACCTAATAATTTTATGGGGATCACCTTCCTTTTTACGCAAATAAATTTTGCCGTTTGCTGTCCATGCAAACGAATATTTTTCAGTTTTTGCAAATTCGCGGGTTAAGTAAAACAGCTTCTTAGTCTTGAAAGTTAGATGTTCTGATACATACAGTGGTTTTGGGTCGTACTTAGTGTCAATGCATGTAGCATTAGAAAATATTGATTGATGGATATAGAATGATGAGTATTGTATTGCTGAGCACGATGAACGTAATATATGGATAGTATGTAGTACAGAAATACACTTATATAGTACAGAAAACAAATCCTAGATAAATCCTAAGTATATTTACATCTACACGATGTATTCAAAAAGACCAAAGGACGTCGAAAGACAATATCGCTAACCTTATCAATGGCTAAGAGTGACACTGGCCACTACAACACAAACATGACCGATTTTTATATTGGAACACTGATAAAAATGTTAGCGTCAACTAAGAAGTACGTTAAATATTCAAGGACTGAGCATTTTAAGTACCATCTAAAAGATGGCTATTATAATAACGGCTGAAACAAAAAAAAATTGCAACTGTTTTTATTTTTCTGATTTCCTGGAAAGAATCAATTATCATGAATTTGAAATCTTTAATTATAAATTATCTTCATATACATAGATACTATTAAATGTATTAGCTTAACTACTCCTGCCTATATGAAATTCTATTAACAATGTGTAATATTTTAGGTACTATAAAAAAATCTAAACCCTAAAACGCGCTGCAAATTTTGACGTATTTATTTAACGTTACGATGTAGTAATAGTAGGTAATTTCCTCTATAAATTAATATTTTAACATGTCATTGTTATGTTGAATAAGTAAATAAAAAAAACATGTTTTCTTCTTTTATTAAGAAAAACTTTCATCCACAATAAGAAACTTTTATTAAAAAGTACAAAAATAATTATGTTATCTACAGGAATTTAATAATTTCTACGAGATAAAGGCTCAAAAGGTTAAGATGGCCGAATAGCCCGAGATATCCCTTTAATTGTTATCCACTCTCATATCCTTATTATTGTTTTCAAACAATAGTCACTCTATTTAGTTGAAACAATTTGTAGCGAACATTATAATAAGATTAGGGATGGGTAAGAAATATTCGCATTTAATATAATAATATCTGTATATTAAATTCCCTTGACCATTGTAGCCGACCTAATGGCGACATTTGCTCATTGTTTTCGGTAACTATATATATCTATGTTAATAAAGATTAACTTATACATGGATTATAAAGGACTAGCTGTTTCCCATGGTATACAGGTTCTAAACTATTTGTACAAAATTCCATCCAAATCCATTGAATAGTTTTTGCATGAAATAGTATTTTTTTTTTAAAGTCGTGTCCATGCCTTTTTAAAGGCCTCTTCTCTGTATGAAAAAAGGCCTTTGGTACGTTAGGATTTTTTATTTGAAGTAGTTTCTCTCTCTTTATTTTGTTTTGAACTTTTATCGATACCTTTTTGGAGAGATTGTGTTTTTTGTAACAGCGCCATCTTCATTCATTTTGATGAACTAAGCATTAACTGTGCTGGCTGCAAGCAAGAGGCTGGGCTGTAAAGGTATGCCCATACCTAATATGAAGTAAACTGTTTAAATTTTGTTTCGCCTATTACTTAACTACTTTCAAACATTATTATAGAGGGCATCACTTCCTTTGTTAGACCACTCATAAGACAGGTGTTTTTTTTATTATATAAAGTACTCATATGAAGTTTTAATGATGCGTACCTACCTACTTTAGAACGAGACTTTTTTGCAATTTCCCAAAAGATTGAATTAATTGTTATTAGTACATTTACTCCGATATTTAAAAATATATTTATGTTCAGAAACTTTACTTACAGACTCATTTTGGATTAGAAATTAGCTGGAACTGATAAACACATTATGTACACCACGTACCCTTTATTTATAATAACATACTCAATCCAAAAGCTAGGTATTTCAGAGGTTTCATTAAATTTCTTTCGGCTCAGTTATTTTTGAATCTGCAAGGGAATGCTTTTGCTACTTAATTTTTCTTCATCATTAGTCAGTGGTATCAACACTTAGAAAGTATATGACTATGAAAATATTACATTGGCACCTACTTGACAGTTTTTCCTGCACATACGTAGGTACTTAAGGTTAAAGGCGCTTTAACCTGTAGGCCACCCAATGCATGTTGTTCTTTCACGCAACAATGTTCCAGAGCTTTTGTAAATAAAACACAAACTTAGTGCGTATTAACACATTATAATTTTATTGATACATTTTTATTATAAAAATCTTATCTAATTTATTATTACTTTTACTTATTATTTTCTTATACAGTATCAATAAGTGTTATTAAAAAAATAAAGCTATTCACAAAGTAAACGCTTTCGATTGTAAAAACGTATGTACCCGAAATTGTTTCAAATGTATTAAGTACACTGGACGGAATTAGACCAATATTAAAGTTAAATTAGTAAAGCTCTATGACTTTTTACAATGATAACACGAAGCTCCTTATAAGAACATTAACGACAGTTACTGTGTGTGATAATAAAGTTAGATAACTTACTAACTAAAGCGTTTCAAAGATTCAGTCTGAGTATGACTTTGATTCATTTAGTACATTCGAAAAAATATGGCAGAATAAACATTTAAAATTAAATTTTCTCAATGTTATACATGTTACTAATAATCTCTTATTTTCTCGATAACTTTATAGTTACTACTCCTTCGTTCCGAGTACAAAGGACCATTCTTAGACTCATATCCGAGCGGCGCGGAGCGGATACCGTTCTCTATATACTTGGGGCTCGCTATTGGTTCGCCTTTGTACCCCCGGCTTTTCGTCACTGAGTTTATTTCCCTTGACTCGATAATCTCTTTTGAGCGACCGTCTCTTGATGGCACAATCTTCTTACTAACGGTTTCTACAGTGTCAGTAACGCTGGGACGTTCGGGATCACCTGAGCGAGTGGTGTATCGGTAAGTCTCTGAATAGTTATCGCTGCTATTGCTGCCTCGACGTATCGCTGGCGACTTTATCCTCGTATCCAGCCGAGACACGAAAGGACTCGTTTCCCTATTGAGCGATTCTGTTTTATACAACGGAGTTTTTCGTTCTTCGGATATACGATCTTTGTAGTGAGGAGACGGTGTATTGTATCTAGACGATAACCTGCTACCGTCGGATTCATCATCAGCGTGCAAAGTTTGATATAATTCAGGCGCTCTTTCACGAAGCCCCTTTAGGAATATCTTCTTCTTATCAGTTTCATCGTAAGCCTTACTGTAGCCATTGGTATGTCCGTTGGTCACTGGAGTTGTTTTTCCGTATCTAGCTCCAAATAAGCCATCGCGTCTGCGCTCAGTTTCACGAGATACAGCATCGGCTAGGTCGCGCTGACTACGATTGATAATTGACACGATTCCAGGGCTCTTCAGCTGTTCCGGAGTTTCATCAAGCCGACTCAGGTGGGGGTTGGATTTATACATAGTTGAGTAATTGCGACTCATTGTAGATACGTAACGTGGGTGAGTCTCCTGTTCAGGAGCTCCCATAGCAAAACTTTTGCTCCTGTTAAGAGCCTTGTATGTCCGCGCTGGCTTCGCAGGTCCGGGTGGATATCCGTTTATTTTTCCTTCAGGTGCAGCAGTGACGTTGTTTGAGATGTTGACGGCGCTGCTGGAGCGTTTGTTGGGTGTGAGTCGGTGCCAGTATTTATTGGAACTGGGTTTCTGGGGTTCGGTGGTTTTTTCTTTCCTGTCGTGCAGTTTCCTCGGCAACGTCTGCGCGCTGCGAGTGTAATCCTCTTCGGGCTCGATGTTCGGATTCAATCTACTTGTAGAGTGACTGAATCGACCCAGCGTGCTCGAGAATTGACCCCTGGAAACATTACAAAGACAATTGAATATTTTTTATACAATCCGCTTATAAGATTTATTGGCATTTCGTGATGGTGTAATGAGCCGGGCCCACGTACAATTATTGTGTTGTAGGTAAGTCGCAAAAACTCGTAATCTTGTTGGTGTTCAGGTAATTGGATTCAATGGGGAATCTCCTCCCACACGCTTAACGACCATGCTTTGTTTACGAGTGTATTAGACGTCTTTGTTAAAGCCTGACCAAATGATGTTTAGTTTAGGACCAAATAATATTTTTTGTGCCTCCAAAGTCCTTCACAGATCTGGAGCCATCTGTCAAAATGCCTGTATAAAACTGCGGAAGTATGTCTATTGTAATTTGCAAAAATAATTATAACATACGCTATTTACATACGCCAACCTCTAACTTACAGGTGTTATTAAGAACATTTCCTTGGCATGAGTCACTTGTCGTTTGTCATTGTAGATCGACACATACTTCTCAATAAAGTCTCCGTTTCACTGGACAAACACAAGTGACTCATACACTAAATAAGGGTCTTTGCGAATAAAGGCATATTTACCCTTAATAGGCAATACCCATGGACGGCGACGGATGAAAAAGGCAAGATATGCCGGAACGCAGTTTTAATTGAAGGTGCATGATTACCGTGATTGATTGGAGAAACCGCTATCGTAACTATTATTATAGTGAATGAAATAATTGTCTTTGTCTCGTAATCAGTACTGCGATTAAGTTTAATTGAATGTAGTTTCTTGTCATTGTAACACTTGCGAAGATTGTCGGATTGATGTTATCGTTTTTAATTATTTTTTTCCAACAGATTTTTATCGATTTACTATTGTTATTCATAGAGTATCTATCATTATGAGTGCTTTTGACCTTTTGGGATTTTAGAAAGTATTTTAAGTAACATTTACAGGGAAACTAGGGACTGAATGGTCTCAAAATAACTTACACGATATAGCAAGTACAGCAAGTGTCATGAAAAAAAGGCTTTTGCTCAGTGCTGTTCCTGTTGTGATCATGTTTAATAATTTTCTTTTCTTTTCTTATGATTGAAGATTCTAAATACAAAAATTTCAGAGTGATTTAATAGTTTCAATTTATACTATTGAAAATCAAGCTACAATGTCGATACCTATCTACGTAATATTATAATAATGCATTTAAATTAAATACACATTTAAATACATTAACTCTACCTTAATTAACGCACATAAATCCTTATAGGTTGATACCTAAGAAATACCTAATGAATTTGCATGCATAATTATAAGTGACCTTGCGTAATACTACAGGGCTAACAAAGTACAGTCATAAGAAATGAAAAACATCTCTTTTTATGGATATTGTACAAACTCTGAAACAAACTTCAAATCATATATTGTTTGGTCCTTCGAGTCTACAGTTCGCTATTTTTGGTCCTTTGTTAGTAAATTTGCGACATAGCTTTCTTTATGTGATGTGAGTATGTGAGTATGCTTCAGTTTCCGCAATCTGTGAATGTCTTGAAATTATTTTGCATTATATTTTTATTGTTTACTGCAGTAAATGAATACTTCACACTTAGCATTACGTTAGTTGTGTTCACGATTCCAAAATATGCTCTGATGCTATTTCTGGTCCTAGGAAATTTATCAAGTAAGTACTTGCCTAGTCTAGTCAGCACCTAGTGATCCAATCGCAATATCTATAATTTAAAAACCTTCTTCAATGAACAGTAAAATACTTTAGGCATATTGTGTCGAGATAATACTTAGATTTCATTCTTGTGATTTTATCTTTGCTAAAAAAAGGAATTATAATTACTATTGAAATAATTAAGCATTTTGTTTTTATATGTTTAAACCTAATATTAATCGTAAATATGTGTTATACTGCATCAGTAGTAACGATCCTTTTAGTCCTCAACTAATTTTAAAATCCTAAGAATATCTTTTGTGTACAAAAACCTCGAAGAACTTATTCATACTTCACAATAGCTGTATGAAAATGGTACTAATGAGTTCAACTGTTCATTGTAATCTACACTAAGTCTTAGAATGCGACTGCAAGGTAAATCTAGCTACCTCCACGTTCCGTCCATGTAAACAATAGAACAAACAGAGTTCGTGTGGCGAAACAACTCATACATACTCTTTTGAAAATACTACGTTTTACCAGAATTTACGAAACAAGGCCCAACCCACATGTTCTAACTTAAACAAATTCTACCTTAATAACTATCGACTCATATCAAAACGCCGTAAGCTTATGATAATACATATAAACACAAAGCAATAATTAAAGGCCCCGTAGATTTTAATGTAGGTGGACGCGGCTGGTAGTAGAACAAGCTTCTATTTAAGGCTTATTGGATAACATTTTTTTATGAAAATTGAATATCTATCATCTAAGATCATAAACTTAATGTGTTCAACACCAAAAGAGATAAACGCGCGAGAGGTTGTTATGATCAATGCCAAATATGTAGCGACACATTTTATTACAATGGCTAATTAATTTTATTGATGTTTTGATGACAATAGGAAGTAATTAATAGCTCACCTTTCGCGGTGATCGCGGGCGTCGGTGGCGGCTGCGCGTCTCGAACTGCCCTCGTACTTGTGCTCTCGGCCGTAGATGCTGGGCGCGAAGGGGTCCTCACCAAGGTAGTAGCGGTGCGGTGGCGCGACGGGGGGCGCCAGCTCACCGCCGTACTGCTTGTAGGTACGTGACGAGTGCTCCGGCGACGGAGTCCGAGAGTTACGCCACCGAGCACGGCGCTCCGCAGAAGCCGAACGAATCTTACCAACCAACTTCCTGATAGAATTCCCGATCGCAGATCCCACCGATTTACGCGCTGGCGATGGCCGCCGTCCGTTGTCAGCAAAACGAGTTTTCTGATTCTGTTTGCGCTCGTCCCTATCCCGTCGCCTTGGAGGCGTACGATCTCTATCCGAACTTTCACGCCTCTCCCTGGGAGGAGAATAATCCGGCGGAGGTTCTACAGCTCCTTCTTCACGACTATCACGTGACCTTCCCGAATTTTCGTTCCGGGATGAGCTTCTGTAGCCGCTGTCGTAGCGATGTTCTTCAGACAATCTTTGTTTCACCGGTCGTTTTCGTTCCGGCGCGATCGGCCGGTAATCGTCCTCTACCGAGGGCTCGCGGAACGAGCGGTCGACTTCTAACGGCCGGAAAGGCGAGCCGCGCGGCGGACTGTGCATAGTCGACGATGATACGTAGGCGGAATCGTCGCGCGAGGGCGGATGACGGCGGCCGATAGGTGATGACCTCCCCTGAGGCGAGTCGCGCTTCCCGTACACATGTCTAGGGGAGGAGCCGTTTAATCGATCGTCACTAGCATATGGTGAACGCACTGTTGGTGGTGACGGTGACGAGCTGCGAGGCTCAGGCATCCTGGGTTTGCTGGCGCGTCTCTGCGACCAGTCTGCAACTCCCTTAAAGTAGCCACCGGTCCTGTTCACTGGTGCTGCCGGTCGTTCGTCTGAGGGCGTCGACGATTTCGTTTTGCGAAGAACACGATCTCCATATACTGGTGGTGGTGGTACAGATGATGTCTTCCCGTAGTATCCCTCGTCTTCAGCCTTTTTGTAGAAGGCGGGGTCAGGTCTTCGTCCTATCTCTTCGGCGATAGAGTCGTGTGATGAGCGGGATTCACTGCCGAAATGATTTTCGAGCCACTTGGATGTTTCTTTCTTGCGTGTTTCTTCCTCGATGTCGTAGTCGACAGGGCGTTTGTAATCCTTGTCGTGTTCTGAAAACAGAGTGAACTATGAGCGCGGAGCGACAGTGCGGCGGCGCGGGCACTCGCGCTGCGTCTCACGGTGGAGTGGCGCCCGCGCCGCATCCTCTAACACACGCTATGGCGTAATCATTCAGTCAATAAGTTTGCCAAACTACCGAAGGTCAATGCGATGTACAGCCGAGACAACTTTACTTAACTGCTGCGAGACATTACCGTGCATATTATTCACTGAATGATAATTTCTAGGTCAGTATTACTTCACGTTATGTTTATGGTGTTATGTAATTATTGTCAGCTTTGGTGGTCATTAACTGAGATGGTAATACGACTATTGTATTGAGATCGCTATTCTTAGAGCTGTGGCCATTTGAGGTAATATCGAAGGTAGAGAAACTATGGCACTGGCGAATGAATTAATAGACAAACAAATAATATTATTATATAAAAAATACAACCGTAATAGAGCTCAATTTGAATTGAATAGAATTTCAAGTACCGCGTCCAATACAAATTTGTCCGTTTAAATTGTTCTCAAAAACTTCAAAGGACACCGCACGAGTGTATAAGTATACATCTAGATATAAGATGTATATATAAAACTGTTACAAGATTGACAAGTCGCTGACATTACAACATTATGTGCGGAACCGGGCGATCTTCGCAATCAAGTTTACACGCCCTATAAGCTTCACGTCATTGCGAAACCCGTGATTAAATACACATTTATGAAGAAATTTATCTGATTTATGCGAGTTTCTTGTTTGTCACTTTTAAAAATTGCTTAAAAATATGAAATTCTATCATATTTATCTAAATAGATGACTGCACACTGGTACTTCGCGTGTCAAAAGGGAGTGCAGTGCACTTCCTTCAGCGCCATTTGAATTGGTCAGCGCTCCACCATTATAATTCAAAGATTTATATGTAGAATACAGTATTTACATAATGGGTCTCTGCATAAATTGTCATTTGAAAAAGACATGCACGAGAAGTCAACCGAAAGCTAAAAAAAAATGTGTAGCATTAAGCTAGAAGAAGTACTAATATGTACTATACAGAGTTAAAAAACAGCCTCGTGCGAGTCGGACTCACTGATTCGAACTTTAGGAGTAAACTAAGCAGTAAAATCACAATTATATTGTTTTAACCACATAATAATTAAGTTCGTTTGTAAAGGAAAAATTCAGAATGCTAGAAGCCATAAAAGAAAACAAAATAATAGGGGTATATGTTAGAATTTTCAATTTTGCTCTTTCATATATTCTTAATTCAAGTCGATAACATTTGTAGTTCCTGAAATTATCATCTGTGACAGACAGACGAAGTGAAATCAGGGTCATCAGGGTTTCCTTGGTACCATTTTGGTTCAAAACCCTAAAAATCATCGCTTGGCTTTTTAAATGAGATACGTCTCAAATCTGTCGGTGGGAGGTACTAACTATTTGGGAACGCTATTACGCATAAGCAGCCTGAATATTAAACTAGATAATCACAATTAGTCCTACGTAATATTAATAATATTAACTAATAAAACTGAAGAACGAATAAGTACATAAAATGACTCATAATAATTTGAATTAGATTTCCAAGTAATATCACCTTTGCAAATAGAATAAGACACGATCCGTGACAAACTAGCGTACTGCCCACCTCTACACTGGGAGTTTTGCTCTAATAAAAGTAACCTACGTGTACTATTTACAATATATACATTCTTAACAATATAAATAAATAAAAAACTATAATATTAAAATATTGCGACAAAAAAATCATCCTCATCGCCGTCAACAGGGAGTGTACCCTAGAGACTGGCGGAATGCTTAGCTTTTGACCGTGTACTATTGTGTTAAAATTGCCGCAAAAGAGTAAGAATCATATATGTATGCCAATGAAAATTTCCAGGGAAGGCTATAATACCTTACTAATATTATAAATCAGAAAGTCACTATGCCTGTCTGTTGCGCTTTCATCCTAAAACGGCAAAAATAGTCCGATATTCGGCAATCTGATACGACCGGGGACAGCTTTACGTGCACTCTTAAGCTCGGAACGGTCACGCGATGCTAAGAAAATGGTCACCCATCCGCGGCTTATCCTTGCTAATCTATCGATTTCCACCTGTTACCGAACACCGAAAATAGTCCGACGGGTCGGCAATCCGATACGACCGGGGACAGTTTTTGCGAGCTCTCTTTGGCACAGAACGGTCACGCGATGCTAAGAAAATGGTCACCCATCCGCGGCTTATCCTTGCTAATCTATCGATTTCCACAGCTGTTACTGTTACTGATACGAGCCCCTCACCATATTCACCATAGCACATGTGTAAATAAGCTATGACGCATTAAACAAAATGTATGAATCACACAATTGAAACCATAAAGTTATGCTTTCTGAACTGTTGTGTGTTTATCACAGAATTTAACGCTATACAACCATATTGTGTTGCATTTCTGTTATTATTATGACAAAGCATCGTATATGACGTCACTGTACGCACTAATAATATAATTAATACATAAACGGAGCATGATATGCAGCTTTCATTCTTGGAACTTGAAAGAGGAGTGATTTGTTCATTTAAAATAGTATTTACATAATTAAAAAAAAGAAATAATGTATAGTTATTCTTAACACATTAATTGATAGCAGTAGCTGCCACATTGGTCCTTTAGGATATAGGCGTGATACTATGTTCATTGTCAAAATTATAACAATGAACATGAGTTATGCTAGTGAATGTAAGTAAATATAAGTCAAAAGTCACCAGAGATAAAATTGAAAGAATGTCATTAAAATTCTTTCTACGTAATAATTATTATAAAACTTAATATTTTTAGTGTATTTGTAAAGGGATACCTCTCAAACATTACACAAATGTTGAATGATGACAAAAGTAAATACACGTTTAATTTTAAAAAATACACCTATGGACTTAAGGATCACGGGGACAATGTTATTAAGAAAATGCAATAAAATGCGAAACCAAGTGAATGTCATACTGTTTCAGCTGAACAAATATTGAAGTCTGGCTAAGCAATAGACATGTTGTTTAATATTTAACAACAGGTACCTATCGCATAAATAAAAGATGTCAAGAACAGAATAGTAACTAGAGAGGGGAATAAACTTTTATTATTGTAACGAATTGGTAAGGGGGTATTTTATGGGAGGAGGGGGGCCACTGGCTTACAGAAATCAATTGATCAAGGTAAGCTAAACTTGCCGCGACCAGTTCGTGGATGGGTGATAGTGCCTAGAACCCGCGTTTGAGCTACGTACACCGAATTGCAACTAGCAGTGGATTCCAATAATCTGAGATAATAAGTATATTGACATAGAATTGTATAAATACGAAGTTACGTCACATTAAAAATCAAATTTCCCTTCGCACAACCATTCGTGAAATATACATACCATTACTAAAAATTTTCATCAAACAGATTACGGTAAACGGGCTATAGCCGTGTCACAACAGCGAGCGTAGGCCCAATGACTCGCCATATGCGGCAGGTTGATGGGCATGTTGCATTAAATTGGCCACTTAAAATCTCGTTTGAACGTGCCACGTGTGTTTACTAACTCCTTAATTGTTCGCAAAACAATTTACCTACCAGATTTGTGAGGGAAAGTGAATATACTGTCTTTGAGGGTAAACTGAGATGTCTTTGCGTTCTATTGAGATGTGGATCGACATTTAGTTAGGTAAGACCGTCTGATCCGCCACGCTGTCGTTGGACGTGGGACTCGTGTCCCACAGACACCGACGTACATATAGCAAGAATGTTTTTGTGTATGTTGATATTGCGCGTACGCAAGATTGACGTACAAAACCGATATCTATACTTCTATACTAATATATAAAGCTGAAGAGTTTGTTTGAACGAGCTAATCTCAGGAACTACGGGTCTGATTTGAAAAATTCTTTCAGTGTTAGATAGCCAATTTATCGAGGAGGGCTATAGGCTATATATCATCACGCTAAGACCAATAGGAGCGGAGCACCACTATTCCACGCGGACGAAGTCGCGGGCAGAAGCTAGTCATAAGATATATATACAGTATGCTGTTTTACATGTTAAAAGCAGTTTTTTTTTTTGGAATATGTATCACAATATTTTTAAGATATATTCAAGTTCCATGTCCACGTAGAGACATAGAAACGTTTTCTCGAAGACAAATTAAGACCTACATACCTACGTAGCAAAAATTGCGAAGGCTTGAGCACTTGTCACGGATGGGCCAGGAAGTGTCCCTCGCTCCTTTTATGGACACCCTACGTAAAGTGCGTGGGGCCTAACTGTCCCGGCGATTCATTTCCTTAAGCTTTTCTACTTACTGACAGTAGGAAGACATAATCGAAAGCTTCTGTGTACGAATAATGCTTTTTTTGATCGGCACACGCGATAATTTTACTAACTCAATAAAGAAGAAGGAAGTTATCTTGTCAATTATAACCTATCGATTCTCGTGCCTTCTCTGAGGTCTCAAACATTTGGACAGCAAAAAGGAAAATGATAACAAGTTTTTTTTTTAATTCGTAAAGGCTCATCAGAGGCAAACATACATACAATCGTCATACAATCGTCCTCATCAATAACACTTTTTCCTTAATTAGTCATCTCAAGTGTCCAAACCTTACATGCCTCATTTGCAACTAGGAAGAGCATTCAACACTCGAGTATCACAGTCGCAGTAACTCGATCGATCAACTTGAACGCAAACAATACCCGAGTAGCCGTGGCAGGTTAACTCGACAAGGTCGGTATGTGTAACACTTCTCATGGTCCACTAGACGTACCTATGTGTTTTGTCTGGACTATGAATAAATTATGCGATTTTTTTATGATCGACTGTCGATTTTTTATTGTTATTTATTGCGCCTGGTTTTTTGAAGGATTGATTGGTATTTAAGATCATTTCCGATATAAAACGTTAAAGATTTTTAATGTCATCGTGTCATGTCAACTAAATTATCCGATATCTATCTATATCTATCTATACTTATAATAAATCTGTAGAGAGGTCAATTCTGTACATGAAATATATTTCCAAAATAACTATCAGGGGGTGATTAGGGATCGATACTGATGCCAAAAATGCAATCAGTAAAATTTTTGTCTGTCTGTCTGTCCGTCTGTCTGTCTGTCTGTCTGTATAAACTCTATAGAAACAAAAACTACTCAACGGATTTTAACGAAACTTGGTACAATTATTTGTCATACTCCTGAGATGGTTATAGTATACTTTTCATCACGCTACAATCAATAGGAGCAGAGCAGTGAAGGGAAATGTTGTCATTTTGTTTAAACGCGCTAATCTCAGGAACCGCTGGTCCGATTTAAATAATTCTTTCAGTGTTAGATAGTCCATTTATCGAGGAAGGCTATAGGCTATATATATCATCACGCTAAGACCAATAGGAGCAGAGCACAACTTTTCCACGCGGACGAAGTCGCTGGCAGAAGCTAGTTATTAATATTTACACAATTTGATTCAGGAAAACATTAAGCCAGCCAACAAATAATAAACTGGATTTAAGTAGGACCTTTCAAAATTTTGTTTTTTCTTTACCTAAGAATATATTTTTATTTATCTACCAATTTAATTTTTTGGAAGTATGTGAGATGCTTACTAAGCCAATTATGAGCTGTGTACACGGATACCTAATTGCCTACCAGTTTGCAATTTGTATAGTTTCTGTCGTCAATTAATTATTTCGCCTACGCGAATGGTAGACAAGTCAGTTTTCTTGTGTGATCTTTTTGTTACGGTGTCTAAATTAATACGTAAAAATAATAAATAATCCGATCTTACAGTTCAAAATCAAAGAAGAGTAGAAAAAAATCTTGATAACTATATCACAAACTATTAAGTAATACGATCAACTTTAATACCTTTAACCATGCATTAAGTAAAGAGCTTGTTTTGCCTTAGGCAGAGTTCAGACGTGCGTGATTTTTCTATGAGTTGAGCTAAGGCATCGTGTATATTGAAACTATCTGCCCGATGTTGAAGAGCTATGGGATTGAAGGTATGGAGACTAGACAGGCGTAGTCTCTATTATTTCATAGCTAGTCTGTGTTAGTTAAAGCAAACGGCTAGTCCATATACTTAGATTGGCCGCCGTTACCAAAAATGCCTCGAATACCTCGAACATATTGTGGTACATTATCTCATTCCTTGCCTTCCCTATTCACTTATTCACTACACTTTCTTCAGATTTTCTTTAGCAAGGATCTGTGTACATTGCCAGAGCATGTCTCCTACAAGGTATCTCGACAAACGCGGGTTTTTACCCGCCATGATGGTAATTGTCCGATCATCTGTTCCCATCCTTACATACCTACTAATAAAATTGAAGGTATAATTATTTCATTGCGAGTCACTACGACAGGTAGGTATCTGCCCACGGCGCCTGCCCATAATATATTCTATGAACTTTTAAGGCAACTAGTTATTGCGAATAAAGTTAGTAGCTGCCGTGACGGTGCGGGTTCTACGGCGAATCCTATTGGCTGTTAGGAATAACTCAAGATTATTCAGCCAATAAGAATTTGTCAATTTTATTCACCATGACAGATGTAAATGTCCGGACTAATTATGAATCTATTTTGAATGAGGTATGCGTATAAGAAGTATACTGCGTATTAGTGATCTAGTGTAGGTGGCAATGGAACTCCGGTATTGTTGGTGTTATTTTTAATTAATAAATAAATTGTATAGTAGGTATCAAACAATAAAAGGAATAGAAACGTAGGTACGCAAGCCAAGATGCAACAAATATTAATGGGCGTAGAATAATGCTAAGTACATCCGTGATCAGAAAAAAAATATATTTCGAACTTTTTAAGTTTCTATTTTAAATTGCACCTGCCATATTCTAGACAGAACTAGCTTCTAGCAACGATTCCGTCTGCGTGGTATTACATGCCGGGATAAATAGGGTTAATCTAGGATACAATCTATATGTGTATTAACCAGTGCCGGATTTATATTTTTTATGAGTATAGGCCACTTTATTTCCGCCGCCCTAAAATAATAATTTTACATTTGTAGTAAGGAAAACACTAAAGTTAAATAATAAACCGGCCAAGTGCGAGTCGGAATCTTGTTTTTTTTCGACCGCATAAAGTTTGTTGAGGAAAATTGCTGATTACTTAAAAACTGCAATACGATACATACGATACCAATCATAGTTTTATTTTTCCTGTAATATTTAGGCTAATGTCTATCAGCCTCAATTATTTCAGATTTTTCTGTTCTCAATCTTCGGAGATACGGAGATAAGAACGATTTTTTTTATGCGGAATCTATTATAACTCCAAAATTAAAAGACATAGCAGAAAACTTAAAATTATATTCGAATGTGTAAATTATTTAGACCTTTCATTATGATGCCTAAATAAATTTTAAACCCCCACTTCCTCCCACTTTTTCTATAAAATATGTTTTTATACGCATGCATTATTGTTCTTCATAACTGTTGCAAGCATGAGTAGTTTCTGAAATAATCAGCTGTGACAGATAGACAAACAGACGAAATGAAACCATAAGGGTTTGCCGGCGCGGGCGGCGGGCGCAGGAAGCGGGTGCAGACAGCGGGGCAGTCTGCTCGGTGAGTGCGGGCGGGTAGCGGAGGTGGCGACCAGTGGCGTAGCCTTTTAGGGGTCCCATATCAACTTTTGATCGGGGCCCTTGTATCAGACTGGGGCGCAGTCCAAATGGAAGGTAGACTTCACAAAAGAAACAAAACCTTTCGCATTTTAATAAACACTATGTTTTACTTTTTTAACAGTATAATATTATTAGGAATAATATTTTTCAAAAAATTGCAACAAAAACAGAGGTTAAAAAGCAATTCACACGTAATCGATAGCGCGAGCGAAAATTTTTTTAGCATGTTAATTATAGGGAATAATATTTTAAAATAAATGGTATTAAAAACAGTGTTTGGAAAAAATACAAATACCCACGTATTACGATAGCGCGAGCGAAGCGAGCGCGAATTTTTTTTAGCATGATAATTGAAGGGAATAACATTTTTCAATAAATTGTATCAAAAATAGAATCTGAAAATAAATAATATACCTACGTAATCAGAAGCGCGAGCGCTAACTTTTTTTTTCACATGATAATTATACTTTTCAATAAATTTTAACGAAAACATAATCTGAAAAGAAATAAGAATATGTCATAAATGTTTTTTCTTTCTTTCTTTTCTTTCTTTCATTGAAAACGCGAGCGAAGCGAGCGCGAATTTCTTTTTTAGCAAGATAATTATGGGGAATATTATTTTTTTAATGGGTTGCCATGTTGCGACCTATTTTTATTTAGTTTCCAAATATGGTAGAATTTTTTGCTAGTTCAATAAGGTTGGCTAATCAGGTTTTAGGGGCCCCGGAGCACTGTCCTGCCTAGCCCCTGGGTAGCTAAGCCTCTGCTCACACTTTTATGTAAGTGATAACTGTAACAAATTTAAAAAGCGTATGTTGCTTTTCCGCGAAAACAATGAAAAATGCCACTGCCACCCGCCCCCCGCTCTCATCCAACACTCACGCGGTAACTAATATAGATAAAATAGGTACAATAACATAACAGTTGGTACCTAATTATAATTTTCGATAAGATTGAGTTTCTGAGGGATTTAACGTATTAGTATAAAAAAACCATGAGAAAACCAGTGAACTTGTTTGACTTTACCCTCTGAAATCAAGTGAACGTCCTCTGAAATCTGCCGCCCCCCTAGGACGCTGCCGCCCCTAGGCCGCGGCCTATACGGCCTATTGACAAATCCAGGACTGGTATTAACCAGATTTCATCCAAATCTGTTCAGTAGTTTTTGCGTGAATAAGTAATAAACATACATACATCTATCCTCACAAACTTTCGCTTTTATAATATCAGTAGGATTATTGATAAAGCCTATACTATCAAAACGCACGACTTTCAAAAAATCTATTTTAAGCTCCAAAGTCAGGTCTTTTTCTGTACTACACGGAACTATTTGGCCACCAAGGCTGACTTGACACTCAAAATGGCCTCAATCGACCATCGACCCATTAACATAACGATCTCATCGAAGACACAGGTGGTTCTCACAATGAACTTATTTAGTAAAGAGCGGCGAACTTGGACATAATAAATTATACCTATACAGATGCTTCAAACCTCAGATCATAGACCTCAAACTATGTATAATTTAAGACACACCTATATTTAAAAGTTAGTCATTGTTTAAGGTATTGTAGGCTTTTAACTTTTTCATCAGTAGTCGTATAGAGTAATTTAAAATAAATTATCTATTTTCATAAAAAAATATTATTATTCTGGCTCAGTGCTCTCAGCATTAATTTTATAATCCATAATATTTTAATGTCTATTTTATATGCATGCAAATGGTGTAAGAAAATAATAATAATTTTAATTGTAAAAATTTAACCAAAATAATTTCAAGGCAACACTTTTTTATTTCAGCGCCATCTCTAATAATTTTTAAGTACTCGTTGTTAACAATGCCCTCTATTAACGAGTAGCTGAACTATTTTATGTGCCATCTAGCGATAATAAAATGAACCAATTAGTTCAACATCTTACCGGCATGACGAAGGCGGCGCTGGCGTCGCATTCTCACTGATAAACTGTCCCAGTCGTCATCCATGTTCGGCTGTCCCTCTCTTTCAACTGAAACAAACAAGGTGCTCACATGCCTTCAGTCGAATCAATAAATACAATTTCATAAGATCATGACGATGCAACGGTTATCATTTTCATTGCATCGTAGGTAGTTAATTATCAGGTCATTCACTTATACATGGTGCAATTAATCTTGCAGTACCTATTTTGTTTTTCAAGCTTGATAGGATTGCCTCTTACCGATTTTTATCTTAGGAACTACGTGTGCTACCCGGTAGAAGTGGGTTGCGAAGGTCAGATAGGCAGTCGATCCGTGTAAAAACACTGGTGGTTGCATCCAGTTAGAATGGAAGCTGACCTCAAGGTAGTTGGGAAAAGGCTAGGCAGATAAGATGAGGTATATACCTTCTTCGGTACGGGAGCGCGAGTTGATATGCGTAGCGACCCGCAAGCCACCCGCCATCAGGTCAGTGCTCTGCTCGAGGTCCACCCGCTTCCGCTTCTCCGTGCCAGCCGTCTCTTCAACCACGCTCTTATCACTCGGCAGGGATTTTGCCTGGTCATCAAACAAATAATTTCAAAAAATGCAGAACAACTTGTAAAAATAACCAATTGGATTTGTAATAAGACAATTTATGGCCATATTTTTTTAGCCACACATTTTAAAGATACCATAATATTATTAGGCTACATAATTAGCCAAAGCAAATTTTCAGCAATTTCTGGATAGAATATAAATTCGCAAAGGCTAGAAATGACAGTTAATAAACACAAAACACTCATCAAGATTCTTTATACAATAATAAGTAGAAATCGAACCCAGATAGAACATGATGAATTATCTCTTTGCCATTTAACAGAATGTGTTTAAAACGTTCAAAGCAAGTCATTCAGTACTTATTACTGAACTTTAGATTAAAGCTTTTAAAAGTATGACTATAGAAAGTTAGGATTAAAAGCATTTTAATTCTTTTACCACTTTTTCCTTCGTGAATCATCACATCGGTAAATAGTTACTTCAAATATATTGACTATTAGTTGTCTATTTATTGTCGTAATAATATTATTTAAACAGCTATTGGAAAGTTTGTCTATTTGTAAATAGGGGTAGGCAAAACATCAGAGTAACTGGGGGGTTAGACAAGTGGCAAAAACGTTAGCAGAATAGAAAACAAAATGTATGGAAATGACAGATAGCTAGTCGTACACGAATGTCATTCCCATACATTTTGTTTTCTTTTCTACTAGCGATTTTGCCACTTGTCTAACCCCCCTGGTCACACTGTGAGCAGAACCTATGTAGACTTTTATATGAAAAATATGATAGAAGAAAGAACTGATACCTTTATTTTCAATTTTCCTTGACTTACGAAAGCAAAATTACAAATATTTTGGAAGTACCCAATGGACACGTTTCTCATGATTGTGATTATTTCAGTAACAATAATCATTTCATAGTTATCGACAAACTCTAGACCTTATGCAAGATCTTGTACATTTCTATAAATATCTACCTCGTCTTTAGACAATTCTTCGTCACAGATCCGTTCTTGCTCCTTCGTGTGTCGTGTCTCCGTCACTATCGTGCCATCTGGGCGCAGCGCTCGCAGTTCCTCCTGCGACCAAACAACTACGGTTAGGTATGCACGGGATATAATAGAAAGGCCTACTTACTCAATTTATTTATGCAACATCACGATCTTTGAATGTAAGTACATATTGACCAGGAAACGGTTAACGTCGCGATGTACAACGTGTTAGGGCTTAAGATCAATGTATTATTGATGCTTATTTCGTTAAATGGTACTGTTATTGGCAATAACGATAAAGGCTAACGAGAGGCAGAATTGTAAATTAATTCGATAATCATGGCCACACTCTTAAATGTCCAAAAACAACGTATAAGAAAATAAACCAAGTGAAAAGCATGAAACAAGTTATTAGATAATTAACTGAATTAAATTTTGCACTTAATACAAGTATCTTGTATCCAAGTCAAAGACGTCATCTCACGGCGTCATACGTTGGCACCCACAGGTCAAAGCGACACCTTATGTGCCTTAAAATCTAACCAGTAGTTTTTGAGCAGCGAGCACACATACATTATGCTGTAAAAC
Source organism: Pyrrhia umbra (assembly GCA_963891755.1). Classification (NCBI taxonomy): domain Eukaryota; kingdom Metazoa; phylum Arthropoda; class Insecta; order Lepidoptera; family Noctuidae; genus Pyrrhia; species Pyrrhia umbra. The sequence goes on from OY982930.1 coordinate 7,039,218, forward strand.
TCATTGCCCTTCCTATTTGGGTAGGCAGGGGTGCACCCACATTTTTTTGGGATGATGTTCCCTGGGGTCTTATAAAATGTTGAATTTTCTTAAAATGGTCAGTAGCATTTGTAGGACACTAACATTTGTTGAGTCATAATTGCGCAAAACCCAACTCAAACCGACAGTAATGAATACCTTGTTAAGAACAACAGCGATGCAATCCAATACGCCTCTATAATATTACTATAAAATTAAGAAATAAATATTTATTATCTAGAAACTCCAGCCGTTATGTGACAAGAGGCGGTTTAGTTTCCCAATTTCAATTCTTAGAAGTAGTTTGTGAAATCAACTCATCCAATTAGCGATACTGGACAATAAATAAGTGTGTTTGTTCTTCTATTTTAAGTATTCGTTCGAAGTTGACATTTGAATATTGGCTTGCATATGTCAAGCGTTATGTAAATATAAAAAAAGTTAGAAAACTAGCGCTGTTGCTCTTCAATGTCCCTACGCTTTTTAACCGACTTCAAAAAAAGGAGGAGGTTATCAATTCGACTGTATTTTTTTTTTTTTTATGTTTGTTACCTCATAACTCGCGACTGGGTGAACCGATTTTCATGATTCTTTTTTTATTTGAAAGCTGGTGCTTCCCGTGTGGTCCCATTTAAATTTTATCACTACCGGTTCAGCCGTTTTATAAATATATCAAAAATAACGATTTATCTCTACTTGCTGATATGCCAAATACTTAGATGATTTGGTTATTTACGCTTAATACAACCTAAAAACCGGCCAAGTGCGAGTCGGACTCGCGCACCGAGGGTTCCGACCATTGGAAAGAAAAAATACGCAATAAAGTCGCAATTATCTTGTTCTTTTCCGACCGCATAATTAAGTTTGTTTGTCAAGGAAAATTGCTGATTACTTAAAAACTACCCGCTAGATCTCGTTCAAACCAATTTTCAATGAAAGTTTGCATGGTAATCTACATCATATATTTTTTTTAGATTTATCATTCTCTTATTTTAGAAGTTACAGGGGGGGGACACACATTTTACCACTTTGGAAGTGCCTCTCGCGCAAACTATTAAGTTTAGAAAAAAATGATATTAGAAACTTCAATATCATTTTTCAAGACCTATCCATAGATACCCCACACGTATGGGTTTGATGAAAAAAAATATTTTGAGTTTCAGTTCTAAGTATGGGGACCCCCAAAATTTATTGCTTTTTTTCTATTTATGTGTCAAAATCTTAAAGCGGTTTACAGAATACATCTACTTACCAAATTTCAACAGTATAGTTCTTATAGTTTCGGAAAAAAATGGCTGTGACATACGGACGGACAGACAGACAGACAGACATGACGAATCTATAAGGGTTCCGTTTTTGCCATTTGGCTACGGAACCCTAAAAAGTGGTGTGTTTATTTTGTTAAGATAGCAAGACCGAGACACTGAAAAGCGAAAAAATAAAAAAAGCTTTTTACAAAAAAATTAAAACCGACTTCCAAAAAAAAAACTGAAAAGTAAAAAATATTTTTTATTTAAACGCTTTACGACCAAAACATCGCTTTCGAAGTCGGTGGCGAAATACTAACAATAGTAACTTACAAGACACCGACTTCGAAAGCGATGTTTTGGTCGTAAAGCGTTTAAATAAAAATTATTTTTTACTTTTCAGTTTTTTTTTTTGGAAGTCGGTTTTAATTTTTTTTTGTTTGCTTTTGTATCGATAATTTACTACTAATTTCAGTCATCCATGACCTACAAATACTTTTAGTATTTATACTACTAATAATTGACTCCAGATAAACACTATAACAGCGTCTAGACAGACGTAATAAATAATATATATGAAAAGAGCAGCGGTATTTTGAAAAATGAAAGTAGTTAGGTAGTAAAATAGGATTAATTATGTTTATTCATTTGCTGTGTTCTGATTTTTGGTGAACTAGTGAATTTAAGTTATTTATGTACCATGTCTTCTATATACAACCACATTAAAAAAAAACAATGAAGTAAGTAATTTTTTTCAAAGTTCAAAATTTCCCAGTCCTCCATGCGCGCAATAGGAGAACAATGTTTTCTTAAATTAATATTAAGTTGTAGAAATAGCCTGTTTTATACTTCAAAACTGTTTCACCAAAGCCTAATTAAAAATAATGATAAGATTGTCTTACGGTGTCATCAGTGGTGATAGTAGTGTTGTACGCGATGGTGTCCTTAACAAGCTTGGGCCCGCGCGGAACTAGCGCCAGCTGATGTTCTGTCTGCGACTTCAGAGCATCGCGGATGTCCTCCTCTGGGGTCTCATTGACTGCCGCAATTAAAGCCTGGAACAAATAAAATGAGATTTTTCAATGTTTAAATCAGACTTGGACTGCCTAACTTAAAAGCTGTGACAATTTATTGTAAAAAGATTTTATCGCATGAACACGAATTCCTTGAATGGCTAGTTGCCAAAAAGAAAATATAAAGACAAAGTCATATAGTAGTCAAAAGTGACACTTGACAAATAAAATGGCACGATGACCGAAAGTATATTTTACAAAAAAGCAGCGCTTTACTGGGCTAGTGTGCCAGCAACGGTCGACGGAGTACTTGGGGGCTTTGGTTATATTTCGGAAATCGATATCGCCGGATCCAAGAAGTTCTTAGATGATATATTGGCCTTCGAAAACCCACCGGCCACAAAACTTGCTCTGGATTGCGGAGCAGGGATCGGGAGAGTAAGCAAGTATGTACTGATACCCCACTTTGAAAAAGTCGATTTAGTCGAACAAGATGAAAAGTTTATTAAAACCGCTAAAGAATTCATTGGAAAAGAATATGAGAAAATAGGATCACTGTACCAATGCGGTCTTCAGAATTTCAAACCGCAAAAGATGTACGACCTCATATGGTGTCAATGGGTAACAGGACATTTGAAGGATTATGATTTGATCGATTTTCTTGAAAGATGCCGAATATCTCTGAACAAACATGGGATAATTGTCATCAAAGAAAACATAGCAACATCTAAAGTATTAGAGTATGATGAGGATGACTCATCTGTAACACGTCCGATAGAGCTACTAGAAAAACTATTTCAGGAGGCCAAACTGAAAACAGTGAAGACTGATATTCAAAAAGGTTTTCCAGATGACATTTACCCAGTTCACTCGTTTGCTTTAATTGGTGTGGAATAATAAACAATTTGGCACTTGAATCCTTCTTTATTATTGAGTGTCAGAATCTATTGCTAACAGGTTACATTTACGACTTTAGTTGGATATTTATTCACGTCTTAATACAAGTGAGTTTATCTTTGTTAGAGTAGTGAATCGTGGCCCGAATTCGTGATTGTGTCGTTTAATAAAGTAGGATCCCGGGCGTGCCGCGGCTTCGCAACCTACTCGCAAGTGCATTCACCGTTTTGGTGTTAAGTTACGAAATACTTGCGTCAGAAGCCGCAAGGACTTCGGAATTTGATCTGTTGGCTACAAGGCTTTGTGTTGATATCTAATACTTTTTAGAAACAATCATATTATTAGTAGGTCAATCTAAAAGTGGTTTTGTCTTGTGGCCTTTGAAAAGAGGTAATGAAGTTTCTGCATCCGCAAGGCGGCGTACATCGTGGCAGTAAGTATGGAATTTCAATTGAGGTAAGATCCGTGCAATGATGGCGTATCTCTGATAATTAGCTGTTGAACGAGCGATGATGTTCAATCAAAGAACAGTTAGCGATGAATATCGCACCGCGCTCTATTATTAGGGCCGCGTCAATCTCTACAACGTGGTATCAAGCCTTGCCCAGCAATTTGATGTTACAGTTACATTCCGAAACGGGGGAATGTTCCCGTAGGTTTGATATACGGTTTATGTGCGAAACTAGTTGCGTTATACTTCCTAGATAATGTTTTAGCCAGCAATTATGTTTGCCTTGAAACAAAACAGTATCGTACGACCTCAGTTGATGCAAAAGGTAAATGTAAAATGTCACGAGTGACGGTGACGTTATTTCTGTCGATGACCAAGCGTGACCCGTATTGTATCGATGTTTCCCAAAGATTGTAACGCTAGATGTGTTTACAATTTCTTTTCACGCACTTCGGTTAAAATATAACGTTACTTTGCGTGTCTTTTAGATAGAGTATAGATAGAATATACGAGTCATCTAGCTGTAAATCTATTGGTGTTTACAGTAGAAAAAAATATTGGTTCGCATACTGCTGTCTGTTGTAATTACTGTTCTTGGTCAGTATGAACGTATTTTAAAGTCCATGTTTGGATTTTACAAATTCCCATGGTGTGGTCATTGCCCTGCGTAATTTCATAATACATAATGTGTTTAGCTAAACTTGAGTAGAGCTCAAACAAAACTTATTAAAAACGTAATTAGCGTTTAGTATCTACGATCGTAACTTAGATGAAATTTTATTGCTTGTACCTTCTGTTTTGCTAATTGAATGATAAAATAACATAGAAACGAGTTTTTCAATATAATTAGCATCGATACAGTAAACTTAATAAAAATAAGACGTTATTTATGTAAACAATTTCAAGTATGTGAAGTGATAGTCGTTTTTTTTTTTTTTCGAAATAAACAAATCCTTGTTACATTCTAGTCAACCCGATACAGTTAACCCGATTTGAAATCATTAGGTACCAATGCCGTCGATATAACTTTTATTATAAATTTATGACTTTTCATAAAGCAAGTGAAAATTCAAGTTCATTAAAAAAAAACAAATGTATAATAAAAATTTAAAAAACCCAACCGACCAATATAGCCGTTAACATTTTAACGTACCCAATAAAATTACACAAAACTTGATAATCGTCTAACTTGCAACGAAAACTGGTTGTCGTTTCCGTTGAGACTTTGCCGCGCAAAAAACGGTTGCTAAGCGTTTTAGAGATAGTTTGCATTTGCGACTTGAACGTGACTCGAGAGGAAAGAGCGTCAGTTGGCTGGCGAATGTTCAGCATCACGCATCACACCTACTTTTGGTACCAACTTTATTTACGCTACTGTGAGGAGAAGCACGTGGGGTTCAGAACGGGTCACGGGAGACTTTACCGCTAACGAATAATGCTGGTATAGTACGGTATGGTGTGGTACTTTGAAAGTTTTTAATTGAATTTATGTAGGTATGTACTCGTATATATTTAAGTGCACGTATTGTACTTGGTACCTCGCGCATGTTTAAAACGGCACAGCCAATTTATTTCTTCTTTATTTTCCACAAAAGGTCTATTGGTCGCAAACGTGGTTGCTGTGAAACAGGGATCAAGTTCGATTTCGGGATCAGACTGATATCGCTTTTGCGTTGTCTTGATGAGCGGCAGGCGCATTTGAGGAAATTAAATAAGAAGAAGAAGAACGAGAAAAAGAACTGCACTGTAGTATAAGTGGTTCAGGAATTTGCTTATCGTAACATCAGCTCCACATAATGTACACATTCATTATAACAGAGAGCGCATCTCACGCCGGGCAAAACCAGGCAAAAAGGCATAGTTTTGATTGAAGTCAGAATTTAGATTTCCAAAATTCCTGGTATCGATTGTCTACAGCAAATAGACTATATTTTATGTTGAAATCGACGGGCGATTTGCAGCGGAGGGTGAAGATAATTGGTCACAAAATGTAATTTAATGGGTTGGGCTGACTTCGAGATAAAGGCGCCCGCTTCAAGACGAATATGCGGGAACAAAAGCTGACTAATATGTATATTCACAGCTTATCTTCTTCTGCCCTGTCCGACTAGTGCAAGTTCTTCATATTTTGTGTCTAAGGCAAAGTGAAAGAAATCAGCAGCCTTCGTGATATCCGTCCACTCTTGGATGCCACTAAATAACGGTGAAGGAAAAGGGTGTGATGAAACATTTTTAAAAAAAAAAAGCTGATATCGTCAAATTCACTTTCATCAGAGGTAATCAATACCCAATTTCTTTGTGTAGAAAGAGGCCTTCGCCCAAAAGTGGATCCGTAAATATGTCGTTGCTGTTTTGATGACAATAAAGAAGCCATAGTAATAGTTTGAGAACCGTTGCTGTATAGCATTGATTGAAATCTTAATACCCGCGAATATTATAATCTGGCACTTCACTATGTGAGAATATTTCGTGAAAGGAACTCCTTCCAGCAGCTTGGTTAAAGAATGTATGATAAAAAGATTGCCTACTTTTAGAGAAATGTCTTCATTACAGTAATATCTAGGTATAAATATATGTGTTCAATCTTCTTACTTTAAAACTACGCGGATGAACTTTTTTTTTTGAAAAGTAAATTATATAAATAGTATTTTTTTTAATAATTTGTGCGTTTCCTTGCTATATATATTTAAAGTACATACCTACATAAATATACGTGAAATCAGCAATGTTCGAAGTTCAATCGCCCCGTATTAACAATTAAATCTCAACTTAATAAATAACAACAATAAATAATCTGAGCAACTGAATAAACTAAATTACTACGAAAAAAAAAACAAGATTTATTACATGTCTATGCATCCTGTCGATTTCATATTATTATTGTATCGTGCTGTAATATAATTATTTAGGCAAGTAAACTATAAATTATACCTTCCATGTTCTTATTTAAGAGAACGGATATAATCAATTATTGCAACACTTTAATAACTTAAACTTGATTATAATTAACTGAACATCATAACTATGTACAGCTGGCTGCAAACAGACCCACTTTGAACTTTGTATTGAAAAAAATCATCATAAAAGCAGAGATGAACAACGATGGAGTCCTAATATGATTATTACAGACCCAATTTTACATCTGGGGAAAAAAGGAACTCCTTTAATATTTACAATTAGTATTTTCAGAAATTGAGCGGATTTCCGTTTTGTGCTATATGACGTTAAATTCTGACATCAGGGGCTGTACCACCACGTGTTTTTGCAATTGCTATTCAAGTTTGAGAGCGTGACATAGCTACTACCGTCGTATAGCTCCGTCTCTTTTTCATAACGACAATAATCTTGTTTTGGCACGTCATGGAAAGGCCCCTGAGGCGGCGATTTGCGTTTTTTCTTAACATAAATGTATATTTTCGTTCTTAAAAAAATCTCAGATCAATTTGTTTATTCTTATTTAATTATCACTGTTAATATTTTTTGGCAAATATAAATGACCTATTCTACGAAACTTTGCTGCTGACTGTATTCTAGTTACGTTCGTGTCAAATCTTTCAAACAAAAGTGAAACTTGGTATGCAAGGAAGCGGTCGCAAGAGCTGTATATAATTCTTGTAATACTAGTTACATTACATAGTAACGTGTGTCCATTCATTATATCGTAATACATTACTTATCTGTGTCAAATGTTCCGTAAATAAATACCTACATGAAAATATTTAATACTCCTGCGTGTATTTATAAACACGTATTTGCATAATGTGCAAGCTTTGAACATGGTGCAAGGAAACACATTAATTTTCAATATTGCGTAATTTGTCAAAAGATTTCTAAAGGCGACAAATAATGTATTTAGTACCGGTTAGAGCTGGTGTATTTACGTACTTTAATTAGTTGAACTCAAGCATAGAGAAATTCTTTTTGAAAAATGTTTTGAAAGTTGCAACTTGTAGAAGGTGCAGGTGCCTACAGTTTCTCATGCAAAAAGGCAACTACGTACAAAGCATTGCGCATAGGAAATAAAAACCTATCATATTCAATCATGTAAAAGATTATCACTTCGTATATTTTTCTGATTTTATTTTTTCCAATAACTTGAATAGTTTCTATTCACAAATCGTAATCAATAAGCTATATATTTTTCGCAATAATCCGCCTCTCATCTCATACCGAACACAGCGAGACGCGGCTGAGCTTACAAAATGACAGCGCAAGCTCCCCCTGTCATAGGCTACTTGTTTCCAATCATGATTTATACTCAGTACCGCGCCGAAGATTTATCTAACATGTGACCGTCCCATGACATTGATTTAATTGAATATTGTGCCGCTTCTCATTACAAAATAAGAGCAACATTAAATTACGTTGATGCAGTGGGCAGTGGGAGAGGACACGACAATCCACTTAGTTGCCCTGCTACCCTGTGACAACTTACCCTGAATTAAGATTGTATCGTGCGAACTGTATCTTAACTACAAACTACTCAAGTTTTTAGTAAAAAGATCAATGTTTAATTAAGTGCAATTTATTTGAAGGGAACAGGTGTTGTGTTGTTTATTTGGCAGCTGATTGCGATGCGATTGTTCTTGTTGTGTTGTTTCGATTTCACTTTTGATGAATAAGTTAGTTAGAAGGAGTAGAACCTAGTAGTATTTGCTGGTGTATATTTAGATTAAAGCTAACAATAGTATAAAAAACTTTGGGGATTACGTATTTCATCTTTTCATCATCACTCTAGGGCATTATTTATAAGTACGTTTAGAAATGAAAAAGAGACGGGATATTTGGGCCATTTAAATCATTTAAAGGGCATAAAACTAAATAAAAAAATATAAAGAAATTATTAGATAAAATAATAATGATAAAATAAAAATCAATTCTGAAATAATTCAATAAAAAGAATAATAATTAGACGCTGTCATAAAGTAACTACTAATTAAATAACGTTTCACATTTCTATATTCATCGTGTATAATAGAACAGGGTTACCTACAAATGCTAGCATGTCCCACTATCCTCAATAAACTCCTACAAGATACAATTGAGAGAATGAAATACGCAATTTTTTTTTCATTCCCATGTTACCATAAAATTGTAACAATCAAGAGAAAATAATTCCAACTGTTTCTTTTTAGCTTACATGATCACTGCACAAGTAGTTGCTTTAATTGTACATGATTTATGTACAAATTCTCTTAGTTTAGAGAAAAAGTCCCATACATCTTGTCGACGTATTATGTGGTTTAATAAAGTCGTGTATGTTTCTGATACCATTAAATAGTTACAGTAAATTTAATCTTCTTCTTACCTAATTGGTCCAGTACTCGCAAACACAACTGATTTGGAATAGCGAGTTCGATGGCCGGTTCGGGGCGTAAATGCTTAATGGGTTTTTTTAAATTTCACAAAGTAGACCGGGGACAGGCAGTTGGCGGTGTTAAATACCCGTGTCTGGATGGGCACGTTAGACCGTCGTCTAGGACTGACAGCAATTGCTGTTTCAATGCCATAATTGTAACAGCAATTGCTATCAAGCAGTCCAGCTGAAACTTATCTCAAATCCAAATCAAAGGATTTATGAAAACTCCGACACTAATGCTTGTTAGTGAACCTGCCCACACGACAAGAAGAAAAAGACAGTACAATTATGCTGTAGGAATTAATTTAAGAACTTGGCGTAGCAAAAAACTGAGTCCATTTTATGAAATACTATTTTATACAATCAATCATAAAGTACCGTTTTTGATGCCACTAAAAAGTTACTTTATTTAAACAAAAATTTATTGCTGGCTTATTCGCTAATGTTCGTATGTTTATGCGTTCATGTGGAGAAAACAGACATCTTAAATTACCAATTAAAGCTTAAATTCATATCTTTTAAATCAAAGCTGTATAACCAGCAAATATTTTATAATAGCTGTTTATTTAGTAAGCGTTTTGCGTAGAAGTGTAAAGATTATTTCCGTTGAGTTGAGGATATGAGAGAGTGATGTATCGCGTGTGTCAGTTGTCGAGAGATTGTCATGCGATAATTGTCCGACACATTAGTGACCGGCAATTAAACGATAAAATGCTGGAAGTAATTATATAAAACAACACGTGTTTTCACTAATTTATTTTTAAACTGGTATGTTACTTGTACACTTGCTGCCATTCAGATTTCGCCAATGGCATTTAAAATATTTTATTATAATTATAAAATACTCGAAGTTACAAGTACTAAAATAATAGTGTAAGTACTACCTAAAGGTGAAGGATAAATCACGCGAGATACATTTACATATGATTCTGTAAGTTTGTTTATGTAAGTCCTTAATCAGCACAAAGTAACAAAAATGAAATATTTACTTTATTCTAATTCAAACATGCTGGCTAAATAGACAGTTTAAATAAACTAAAAAAAAAAAGCTTAAAACAAAAACTGTTAACTTTATGAATAAAAATAAATTACAGACAAAGCAGCGTGTATTTTTAAATGGCCAAAACTGTTTCGTTTTTTTGATAACTAAAAATGGGCAGAAGATTATTCAGACAGATTATTTTTTGCTTTAACTTCTGGGAATGGGAGATAACATCCTAATATGGTGTTTTACATTACCGTAATTCGCAGTGTTCTCTTATTATTTTAACAATTTAATATCATGTAATGAGGAGACAGATGGCAATCTTAAATTAGCAACTAAAAAACTTCGCCGAAAATAAACGAACGTCACGATATATTTTTCGGCCCAAACCAACCGCAACTGGGCGCATATTAAGTAAACCAAAATTTTAACTGTGTCTCACTACAAAACGGTTCGTACGACGAAGTTTTCGGTATTTTACATTCAATGGTCGCTAGTTGGCCGTTATTTCTTTATAACTCCACAAAATGCAGGAACAAAAAGTTTCTAAGAATATTTTTTTACAAACAACTTTTTCTACAAATTTTCAAAGCTCATTAGGACGAAAATAATCTCTGGGTATGCAAGTCCTTGATACTTTTTTCTAGAACAATTTGTAATCATAAATCATAACGCAATTATTTTTTTGCCGCCCACATCCACAATCCTGTGGCTAAGTTACTTAAATTAAACGTCGTACTTGCAAAGCTTGGTTTGTTTTTCTTCCCTATCTATCTATATCTTATCCGTTAAACAGTTTTATGAGGAAATAAATTAGACAACTTTGATGCTCTGAAATTGCTGTCGGAAAAATACTGTTACGTGTATAATTATTTCCCATACTATATTGAAGTAAGTAATATCGAATCACTTATAAACAATATCAAAACGGTAACAGCAATACACAATATCCATATTACATTTACAACCGCACCATTCAGAACTAAAACCGCTTTGTAAACTATCTAATATCTACTATAACTATCGCATACCGTAAAAGCTTATAACTATAATAAAATAAAACAAGATAGTCACTAATGAGTACCTTGTATTTATCTCTAAGGAAACCCACGCACACTGCCTCCGCCATGTAACTCATTCATATCCAGCCTGTACGAATCTAAGGAACCTATAAATAAGGCTGGCTACAGGCTATAAAATGATTATCGGGGAGTTTCGAGATATCAAGAAATATCTCTATAATTGTATCCAACGTCTGTCTATAACCGACTATTTTTATGACAGCTGTTAAATATAAATACAGTCGAGTATAGTTTGTTCTATCTATATTAAGAATGGTTATAAGCAAAATTATCGGAAAGGAATTTTCAATCAACGTAAAGACGCGATTAAATTTCTCACATAAAATTAATGTCAATTATTTTGACTTTAATTGTTAATCGAAGTGTGAAGATTGGTAATTATTGAAGCATGGTGTAGATTGATTACAGGAATTGCTGGCATGACTAGGAGTGGTTTAGTGAAGGAATACTAAAATAAAATGAAATGAAAGAAAAAAATAGAAAAGTTGATGAAAACTGAAAGAACTCTCCTTAGGATTTTTGTCACAAACTCTAATTCTTTGGACAGGACAACGTATAACGGGTCAACTAATATTTAATACAAATGTACTATAAACGTTACCTACTAAACGATTAATGCTTAAAATGTCTGCCCTTGCTCCGTGACGGGAATTTTACAACACCCACAAAATGCTTGTCAAGTTTCATTTCCCGACTAAATCCCTATTCTATTCTAATATAATATCAAGCGAATACAAGGTTGCCTAAACAATAAGTCTATGCTTATCTTAGGATTATTGCTTGCACATAATCTTGATTTTCTTGCCTATATTCTACGGCAATAGAATAAATACGTTACTGTATGAGATATCGCGAAGATATCCTGGAGGTGGGCTGAATTCGATACGTATACAGAATTGGTACTTCTATCAAAATCATATTGAAATTTCTTTGATAAATTAAAGAGGTAATTTACTCTCAAAAATAGTATTTATTAAGCAAGATCTTCAAAAGCTCATTCGTTCCATATCAAGAGCTTATGAGATGACTTGATTACCGTAGCATGTAAATTTTCATTATTTATACCCCACCACGGAAATTTAAATCAAAATTATTTCTTAAAAGATGTTATGCATTTATCCCAGAACAACTCCAGATTTTATTTTTATTATTTTTCGCATTTCTAGCGTACATCTTAATATTTGGTCAATTGCCATTGATTTTCTGATCTATGGTAATACGATTGCCAATCAATCCTTCCACGAGTGTACCCTGAAGTTAACAGCAATTTCACTTTTTATGAACAGTAGCGTGCTTGGTCTTCCGTCACACGAGTTCGCGCCTCTTAAATGGGAGCCTAGTCTATATGTAAGTTTATCTTATGAATCGGCGTATAGTCGAGACTTTCTCGACGCATCTGCCGAGGCTCCTGATTGAACACGCGATACCAAGCGTAAAATACTTAGAAATAATTTCACAATCATTCAACTAGCGTCTGCCTTTTTGTCCCGTCCATAAAGCAGATAACATCTTGGCTAGATAGTGCTGCAGACACACGGTTAAATGATGTCACTGAGGAAATTCTTCATTTTAGCCCCGCGGATTTATATTTAATTCCGTAATAATTGTTATTTCATGTACGGGTATTTGAAAACTTAATTTTAGTCTGATGAGTCATCTTATTCGAATGCAAGGCCTTACTTGCAGCAATCACTTTTGAATTTTAATTAATTGTTATCAATAAAGCGGAATGTGATAATTAATTTTATAATTTAATTATTCTTACTATTCGAAACAGAAACGATCACTCTCTGTACACTAAAGCTTAGTGCTACGATGTGAAAGCCTGTGCGTAGTATCATGAATCTGTGGAGCATCGTCTCGCCAACGACCGACCTTCGCATCCAGCTGGAAGTCACCGACAGACAATCTTTTTACTCTTCGCACAATATATTATACGAATAATTTATTACTTCAATGTATATTGAAATAGCTATTCATAATAAAACGACGGTTGGAACTGGTTTGCGCAGGGTGGTCGCGTGAAATTAAAGACTGTATTTTTACTTATTTGAATGTATTTTCTTAGTACGCTTTTAGCATCAGCAAAAAATCTACTAAAGGGAGCAAAAAGGCCTCGCATTCTTCGCTGTACAGCTATAGAAATGAATAATAGCTGTATAAAAATGTTAACATTTTCCGTGGTGGAATCGACAGGTATACAGGTGGGGTCGAGCACGCCACGATTCTTGAGATATCTAAGTTGTGCATCGGCCTTGAGAAAGCCGCCGCTTGCTGCCGCTCGCTCCGCGCGCTGACCTTTCCGCTCCTCTCCGCCCAGCTTAGTTATTTATTGCTATCGAACGCGTGATAAATCCGCAGCATCTGTGCCGGGTACATCCGTGTTGTCTTCGACGAAATGAGTAACGAATTGTTTCGCGGCGCTGCTTTGGTAGCGGCCGATGACAACTGCGGTGACACGCAGTCATAGTACTCGTAATATTGATTTATACTTATTGCAAGCTTTGATTTATTCTGCGTTAGCAGCCCGCTGACGCTGTGTGAGGTACTGAAGCTTAAAAGTGATCGATAACTGGAACAGTCTTGAAATAATAATAAACTCTAGAAGCATGAACGTAGAGACCACAGTCGGAAACTTAGAAAGCATTAGCAACTTGGAAATGTAAACAACGATTTCGTGAACGTTTAAAGCGACTCTAAACCGATCCAAGTCTCTCCACATCTTTATTTACATTCCCCGTGGGTACTTAATTGGCAGGTACAGTTACAATTTATTATATCAATTTCGCCATACGGTACGTACCGTGTTGCAACAACTTGGAAAACATAGTTGCCTTTTCCCGCTGGGCCTTAGACTTGTCCAGGCTTCTCAAGATCCACTATCAACGTTAAACTTTGTACCGCTCTCGTGGCAGCTCCGTCGTTTTATCAACAGCAGAACGTTATTTATTGGGACCCATATTGGCGGGCACATGATTTATTAGATGAACTTGAAAGACTTGGAACAAGGAACTAAGCCCGAGTGTCTAAATTTCTAACAACATTTGAAGGAATAAAATACATTAGTCGTTAGCGAGCGTTGTTTATGAAACGTTTAACCGCTGCGAGTGGTTCAGTCACAGCGGCTCAACGACTCCGTCCCTAGACAGGCCATAAGTCAACTGCTCTCTTTTGCAGCATGCAATTTTATCAAACTTGAATAGGGAGAAACCACTCATTACTGGTAGCCTACATAAGTTGCGAAGAAAAGAAATTGCCGGGACCTTGTTCAATAAGTTGGAGGAGAAATTACTCGTTCGGGGAGTCTGCAAGGTGAGCCAGTCACCGGTATGGTCTGTGAAAGTTATTGCTTGTGCGTTCGCACCGGTACGCTAACGCAGACCTAAACATTATAATTGAGCAACTATTTGTATGTCAGTTTTTGTATGTCTTTTTTCATATCAGTTCACAATCATTTTCATAATCTCAAGTGGATTATGAAAATGATTGTGAACTGATATGAAAAATAAAAGCTTGTATGAAAGTGAAGGCTGGGTTAATACTAGATACTTAATATCGAGTATCGATATACTGGTTTAGATACAGCAAGATACCTATTAAACAATCAACCTTAACTATAATATTATAAATTCGAATATGTGGTTGAACCGATGTAGATGAAATTTGGTATGAGGATAGGTGGTACCCTGAAGACGAGAATTTGGTCGCGTGAGGTGTTTTCTCGGGGCGAATCTGAAACCGTGGGAAATGGCTAGTTAGAATACAAAATGATGAAAATAGAAAATAGCTTTTTATTGACGAAGAAAAAAATATAGAGATCATTTAATGGCACTACCTGCAACAGCCACCAGACAAAGAAATTAATTAATCCATATTATGATCAATTTCTCGCATGGCTCCGTGGCTCGCATTAGACAACGCGACGGTATGTCTCCATTGTTTGTCGGACAAGTTCCCACGGACGACAAAACGCAGCGACAAAAACATTCACGGCGTAATCACCGAGTCCTTGACAATCACATTGACGGCGCCCGATGTAAATGCGATTGATTTTTTATCCCCGCGCAGCTAAAGGAATCCAATTTATTTATTTACCCACTTAAACATACAAGCAAATAGATTTAAGTGTCGGTTAACTCGTTCCGACTAATAGTTATGTTTTATAAAATTTCATCTATTCGCTTTAGTGCAATAAATATTTGAAGATTGCGTGGATTTACTCAAGTATAAAATATCCTCAAGCTTGTATTGCATTTTCAACAGCAAAAAAATAAACTGCGTTCTTCAACGTATTAAAAATGCATTCACCTATGTCTCTAGTTGTATGAAAACCGCAATGGAACACGAATTGTATCGTTATTTGATAAACTCCAGTTACATTACCGAACCGAACATTAACCTACATACGAAACCTTTGTTACCGGGTCTGTGAAGTCGATAGAATTCATGGTCAAATGTCTTTCCAGGTCGAATCGAATCATTCATAATCGATTTTATTCGAATCGGTATTCGTTTACCGTCCTTTAATATCACGTACACTTCCACGAATAATCGCAAATTATGCAGTTTGTTTTGGACTCGTCACACACAATAATCATTTGTATGCATTGCCGATGTTGGTTACTATTGGGAACGCAGTATTTTACGATCGCAGAGCTAGAATATACGAAACAGATATATATTTGATGTAAGTAGCATTAATGTTAACGAAACGAGTAGTTTTGAAATGGTATTGTGACATTATGGTTATGTTCCGATGTTTATTGTTTAGTGTCTCAAAAAAGCAAAGTAAGGAAATATGTGTTAGGTAAATAGTATACAGAGAATCGCGTAAATCGGATCATAAATCTCAGCGTATTCGGTATACATACATAAAAAATACCAATCGAATTGAGAACCTCCTCCTTTTTGAAGTCGGTTAAAATATCATAAATCAAATTTACTAAGGCCTTATTTTTTGTGGTCTAATAACCTAACAATTAAAAAAAATACGTACGTAATTTTTTTCTAAACAAAACTGTTAACTCCGTACGCCTTTGATCAACGGACATTATTAAGTTAATTAATTACACATACAATAACTTTTTACCAGTTTCTATAATGGTCTTTCGCGCCTAAAAACCACAGATCAAGCCCCATCAAATTATATCATCTTATTGTATCCGCTCTGATTGCTAAGCCCAGATTACTCCGAAGCCACAAAGCAGGCATTTCGGAATAGTTTCACGTTCATTAAGTGAACAGAGGTAGGCCTTAGGCGCCACCGTAATTAGATTAAATGATTCTCTTGAATTACGTGGATGTACTGTCGACAAAAAAGGTACCTATTAGTAGTCAGACAATATTAACCATTAGTACTTCAACTTTTTTTGATCGCCAAATTTTTAAAAATCATTGTTTCGCATACCTAATTATGCTAAAACCCACCCTTCATCACTTCCTATGATTATTTCTGGGTACAATTGATACAACAGGTTTTCCAGATTCATATCGGTCTGTTATGTTCGTAGTAAAAAATAGATTTCTTCATCAACAATCACTCACAAATGTTTAGACAAGTCGACATTGATCACCTTAATGCTATTTTTTAAACGAAGAATGTAGTATGTAAGCAAGCGTATTTTAGATTAACATTAGGTATAGTGCCTATTTTGCTGTCGGTACATACTCAGACTGCACAATAAAAGAAACGGCACAGGATGCGTCTGAACGAGGGTTAGCTACCAATGAATGACGAGTCTACCGACACTTGCTATCACATTTTGTGGGAAAATATTTTACATAGACACTTAGTAAATACTCTATGAGACGAGTACTCACCTCTTATGAGTGGGATGGGAGTGAATGCTCAAATGATGTATAAGAGAGACCAAAGAAGAATACGCATGTCGCGTCGACTGCAAATATTTTAGAATTTTTTTTTTTAATAACAACAAAAAATGTGTACTGGTACGAAAATAATTGAGATGTAGCAAGAGGACTAAATATAGCCAATATGACCCAAAGAAAACAAATTTGTTTATCGATATGATATTTTTAGAATCGATTTATTACTCAAGAAATTCACCCCTTATATTGTACGGACGGAAACAGTATTAGTACGGACTAATTACACGGTGCGCCTGCGCAGTCAGTTCACATGGATATCATTCGCATTAATAAACAATGCTGAGTGAGAATTTCTTTGTGCGCGCGCACCCATCATAACTGTGCTATAGGAAGTACAATTGCGCTAACAGTCCCGTTATCTATTGCAAGCTCTATTCAGAACATATTCATGCGTATTCCAATACTGCCTTCATAAAAAGAAAGGACGCAACTAACATTATAATTATTTTGATATTGAGTGAAATAAATATTTGGGATTAGGAACAATTCTGATTACGAATATGTAGGTATATAGGTACTCAATATCGTAAAAAAAAATTAAGTTAAGCCCTTTTTTATGACGACAAAATACAAGTTTTGCGAGAAACTAATGTTAATAGTGGTATGTTATTAGGAGTGATTTGATACACGCGTGCTTGGATTTGTTTGCCTCTTGTGGTTTTAGTCAAGTGCAGGTACGAAACTATATCTAGTCACTATTTTCGTACCTAGATGGTTTCTAATACGTACTTCACCTACTTGTGGTATATACATAAAAGTAGGGTATAAATATGTAATAGTTTTAAACAATCTATGACTTGCAGTAAATACCACACCTACCCTATCAAAAATTGATCATAATGTAAGAAGTTGTGGTAACTATTTATTGTCACACGTCAATAAAAACTGTTATCTAGTTTTTGGTACTAGAGGGAGCAGCTTCAAAATATTGCAAAACCTAAAGACATAAGAATATTATGTACATATTCTATTTCATAAATTTCGCGAGTAAGCTTTGAACATTTACATTCAAGCAGTAGGCCCTGGACTATTAGTTATTTGTGTCGCAAGCTCCCGGTGCAGCGGACACGATAATATGTGATAACTTCGCCAACTCCCATACAATGGAGATATTGTCATACAAATGATTTGAATTACTTGCCTCCGAGAACATGTGTTGTGCAGTGCCTTTGCAAATACGATTCATGGTTTCGAATTGTATATTAGTGTTTAAGCTTTTATTAATTAAATTGCAACAGTGGAATTCTAAATTGAATTTTGTCACTTTCAAATGTATCTATTTTGCGTCTACTCCGATTCCAATCCCTATAGTCAAAAGATCTGTACCATGACTGTCAAAAAACCCGTCATATCTACTTAACAAAAGAAGAATTAACACATGACACAAACAAAAAGCTAGTTATTAATTTGAGAAAATCCCCCTTTCAAACGTGGCTACAAAAATTATAGCCCATTGTCTTAAAAGTATACGTAACACAGTTAAAGCCACCACACACGTCGCAACACTATGTAAATCAATTTTCTATAGAAACTGTTCACAAGGAAACGCGCGGAACACTTCCGAATGAAACTTCCAGAGGAACTCGACAAAACATGTAATAACACGTAATTCAGCAATTTTGCTGAACACATAAAAAGCGAACAACGCAATCAAAGACCAACAAGCCCTATTGAAACAAAGTTGCTAGTTATTATAAAATTATGCGCCGTGACCAGCAAAGAGATTCGTTTATTTTCTTCATAGCTACAAGAATAATGCGAGCATTTAATTATTAGCTTAGAATCTTCAGCCGCATACAATTCAATTTGCATTAAAATTAGATTTTCTTACACGTCATCGCGATCACTTTAGTTTATGCACAGCGCTTTCTATAATAATAATTAATGCAGCAGTTCTCCTTAGCTGTCACGATACACTTGACTACAATGTCTATTGACAACATAACTCGAGTATCAATTACGTATTGAATGGCCTTTGCGATTACGATCTTAGCTATTGAACTGTGTTCTAACGCTGAGGTTGGGCCTGCGTTCACGAACATAAACGTATAATCATTTATCGTTACTTTATTGACTACTATTATATATATATTATATACTATTACGTTATACTTGACGACCTGAGTGGTTTAGTGGTCAACATGCCGGAATGCCACGCAAGAGGTCCCGGGTTCGATTCCCGGCCGGGCAGAAATTGAAATGATGAATTTTAATTTCTGTAACGGGTCTGGGTGTTACTATGTATAATATGTATGTATTTATAAAAATATATAAGTAGTATATCCGTTAAGCTATCACCCATAACACAAGCATGCTTGCATTGCTTACTTTGGGGCTAGATGGCGCTGTGTGAAATTGTCCAAAGATATTTATTATTATTTATTTATTATTATTGCTTTGTTTTCGTTTGGACCTCTTTAATTGATTTTATTTAGTAACGGAACTAAACTGTTTGCCTACAGTGTTTGTTATGAAACTTACCTTAACTCTTCACTGTTGCGTATTATTATGTAAATAAACTGCATTCCTAGATTTCCTACTAAGTCTGTCTGTTCTGATTGTTTAATCTCATAAATTGTATCCTAGCTGCATTTTGATACAGCTTTCACAAAAGCTTGTACAGTTTATTTGAAAAGATTGTGACATATTCATTTCTCTTTAGCGTGTAATTCTACCTCCAACGACTTCAGGCCAGATTTTATTCCAAACCATTTGAACTTTTGGAAAAAGAAAAATGTCGTATTTTTAATAAAAAGCATAAAAACCAGTTAATTTAATATGAATCCTGCAGAAACCTTCGCCGCAGAGATCGTAAAACTGTGTTCTATTTACGATCCTGTTTGTTTACTAATTAAGTTTGTTGAACATTAAACTAGTCTCGTGTAGACTCTCCACAAATATGCGCTTCACTTTACATTCCCACATGTCAACAAGTGACAATGGGATGGCGAGGTTGCTCACCTCGATTGTACTTGGCTTCGTATACCGCAACTATCTAATACTGTGACGTCGCGTAATTAGAACCGATTGTGCTCGACGATATTGCATGTCTCCTACAAAGTACATCCATCAACAATCACGTGACAACTAATTGACAACTTAACATTTCTATAGTATAATGTATTATATTAATTGAACTATTATATGGATATTGTAGTCACATGGTTTTTGCAGACGATGACAAAGTATCTATTATTGAATTTATTGTCAAAGAAGGTTTATTTGCCCGCTAATTGCGTTAGCGGGTTATTGTTTTAGTATATAAGGTGTTTTTAATTGATGATAAATACGGACATTTACTGTCCTGACTTATACAATGAACATTGAGGCTGTGCATGTTCTCTGCTAAACAATAGACGACCCGGGAGGCAGGGCGGCTAAGTGTTGGTCTTTCCGTGGTTCGTTTCACGGGTTCGATCGCCGTACGAAACAAATAGATGTTCTATGGCCAGTAATGTTTTCAGTAGAGTTAGAAACCAATATAGTCGAAGTGCATAAAGAAAATGAGCATCAATGAAAATAGTGAATTATTATTAATTTTACATCTGATAATTTTAACGATACGATTTTTAATTAAGTCACCGTTAGTTAGTTCTGAAACTGTGACAGGTGTGTTGCCATTGCTAGGCACTCCGAACATTATTAATATATTCATAGTCCCAATAATATTAAAAGCGGTCGGTGTTCTAAATGTGAAGTAACGCAACATTCCTACTAAACGCGAATGTCGGAATGCTGGCAACCAGGGCGTGTCATGTACATATCTACTGTTTACAAAACACTAGACGACTTGTAAACATCTGGATCACATAAATTATGTTGTCAATTCAAGCTGTATCTATCTCACCTAATATTTTATTAGAATTCAGTAGCTCGGTGAACGACAATTGATTAAAATATTGACAGCATTCGAATCGATATTCGCACGGTTATTTTTTGTGAATAAAAATTATAGTGTTTAAATTACTCGGATCCGATTTTTTTTAACTCTGATCACATATTCTAAGAGCGGCTATTTTCGAATTACCTTATTAATCTGTAATGGGTAAAACATTAAGAAAAACATAGGTATGGTTTCCTTTTTTTTTCAACAAAGTAATATTTTTTTTTAAGTCTTCGTGAAAAAGATAGTAAATAAAGATTTTTAAGATCAAACATTTTTAAATCTTTCAAACAGTTTTCGAAATCACTTTTCAAAAACAGAACAAACTCATCACTGCGATGTAAATCAACAGACTAATAAATTTGTTTATATTATTCAACACTGTAACAGGTGTATGCGTAAACAGCGTTACTAATGCGTGTAAATAATACTCTAATCTGTTCATCAAGTTGAACGATAGTTTGTGAACGAGTGAACGATTTTCCGGAGGTTGACCGCGTTCATTCACTCTCGTCGCCACATGCCGTGACGTATCCACCCCATTATTACTTTTACACGTGTTACGTGATGGACATTATTTGATTATTTCAACTCTGATGTTAACACCTTTATGTTTTTTTTTAATTATGTGGTGTTAAAAGATCGTTAACTTGTTCAGTGAACACGCAAGGTATAATTCGAGGTGGGAATACTTTTTTATAGTAACCAATCCTATGTATATTGTGATTTTGGGTATAATTAAAATCTTAGATTTTTTATATTTTTTTATAAACCGCCAATCAATCACTAAAGGCTCTTATTTATTGCAAAGGGACTTTAAGCGATAACATACGACGTCATCAGGTCTTACGAACTTTAGTAATTATATTATTATTTTTCGTAAATGTCATCAGATTTCATCACCTCTCTAGAGAATAACTACGGGGCCCTCCGCCAGGTTCATAGCCTGCCGGGGCTGCGGGACGTTCGAAAGAGATACCGCGCCCCCGAAATACAAAGGGCCGAGGAAGGACCATGGATAGTTTTTAGTCAGTAAGAGTCAGAAACTCCCTTCCGCCCCACCCACGGCGGGAGGGATCATTTGAAGATTTCCAATCCGAAAAAAAAAGCCTTTTTAGAGAAGAAATATAAACAAGTTTAACAACCACCTTTGAGTGCACCAATGATCCTTTCAAGTACGAAGGGCTATCTTATCTTCTAATACGACCACAAAGTAGGCATCGCATCGGAGTTTGTGGTTAATTTAGCAAAAAATATAGATAACATTACGTGACAGGTTGTCGACCAGTTCAAAACCGCAACCAATAGAATAAGACTGAAAGATATTAATAACGGTATTTGCATAAATAAATAAATAATGTGTACCTGGGGCTTGCTATGAACTCATTAGTATAGTAGACTGGTCAGGACTGTTTGATTTACTTAATATTAATTTTGAAAATAAGCTATTTTACTAGGTATACGTATCGACGGCATCGTCACTTCCCATCAGGTGAGATGCAGTCAAACGCACTCAAATCTTTTATAAAAAAAAAGGTATGTATTCTACCTACTTGCTTTTGAGTATTTAAAAAAAATACTCAAAAGTGAAGTAATAGAATTCAGCTAAGGGTACCTACTCAAATACGGATGGAATGAGAAGATTCTTTTTTTAAATAAACAATTCAATAACTAAAGCATCATAACTTAAATGTTCACAACAATTATTTGCTCTTATAAATTTAATCACATCATATTTCAACATAATTAATCTGAACCTGCCTTTAGGTCGTACTTTTCCAATACGAACGTAAAATTCCATATTATTGAATCATCAAACTGTCTAGCCAGTAGTCTACTTGGCGGTTATTTTAAATAAACAAAAATTTACCTCGCGTTCTTTATAAATTATTCATGAACTGTCTGTCTAAATATAACACATTCATTTATGAATAAATTAAAACGTAGTAGCTAGAGATCATAGATCACGCATGTACAAATATTTCTCAACTAACAGGCTTGATTGAATTCGGTAGTTATATCATAATACAATCTACAGATGACATACTTATGTATTGAGTGCCTTCATAACGCATTATGTAAATAGGGCCATTCACAATGGATAATGGTGGCATTACTGAGAACGTATTGGTCGATCTTGGAAGTATATTTCTATGGTGCTTATGAAATAATATTTGATGAATGCATACAAGAACCTTTTTAGGTAAGCTCATCTATGTTTTGTAGTGAACGTTTAAAGCTATGATCTAGCGTAGGTCAAGGAGCCCTTTTCTTGAGCAAAAAAAATGCCTACGCTAGGGGTGATACCCCTTTCGAGGAAGTGGAGTGGTAATGTCGGGCTTGCCACCACTACAACTCCGCCATCTTGGTCTACCTCCGCTTTCATATGAGGATCTACAAGAACAGCTCCGCCTGACTTTCGCGACACCTCTCTTTATAGTCTACATATCAAACTATGCTGGTCAATGTGCACATTAGCTATGTTTTGACTGGAAAATCGCTAAACTAATTTCATTATATCGGAATTTCTGGAGACAAGTGAGAAGCTGGTTTTCCGGGTACATATAAATAAAGGCTATAAATAAAATAAAACAAACCACCCTTTGTGCACACTGTCACCTAAATCCTCATCAATAAACAAATAACATTGCACCAAGCCGCCAAGATTATCTTAGTTTAGATTCGGTAGCTATCTTCAATACAATCTGCAGATAGGAACAAATAATAGATTTAGTACTCTCGTATTATGTTAATGGGACCATTCACAACGGATAATGGAAGTTAAATATGATATGAATAAATGCAAGGGTATCCTACTATCGATTTAAAGGCCGGTATGCATTAGTCTAGTGAGTTGTCGAGTGCAGACGAGCCCACTGTACTGTAGGCGAGGCTGTTAAAGCGGAGTACGAAAATCTAATTATCATTGTAGAGTAGTTTGTTTCTTTGCAGATATACAAACATTATGCAACTTGCTTAAGATCTTTGGTGATTTTCGCTAGATCTTGGTGGTGATCTTACAATACTAAAATTTATCGGTTCTACAGAAAATATCAGAAGTCCTTTCATAGTCAGCCTAAATATTCTCACTTATAGAACAGGCCAAATGGTGTTCTAAAATACCAGATTCCTGCAGGTTATTTTTCTTTAATATTTTAGGACATTAATAATGAAAATTAGATATATGCCTGGCTAAAATAAAACACACAGTTTGACGTGTAAAAGTGTTATTTTATAACCTACTTGCAAAATAAATATCATTTATTACAAAAACCGGAATCGAACCCGGGACCTCTTATAGCGTTTGCAACGATTAGACCAACGAGGCAGCGAAAAAACAGTGTTAAACAAATAAACAAATTAGTTTCACCGTCAACAAACAAAAGCTTTCCTAACAGTAAGTATTACATCTAATCCATAAGTCCTCAACATTTCTAGTCGACCAGTTTATTGCAATAAAACAATGACTGTGTCAAATGCACCTTCGTACTTTCACCACCACAGCCTATTAAAATTACCGTACGGCTATTCAATCAAGTGTTTCAACTAAAATATTCAGTTTCTGAACTTACCTGGCGTGTATTGTTTCTCATTAGTCTCGAGAAAGCAGCGTTTAAGATTTTGAGATCCCAGGTTTTAAGTTTCACACGCTGTGTTTTATAACCGTTTAAAATAATTTTTCTTCATTTAAAATAATATAAATTAAAGCGTCTTTCTTGTCAATTTCGGTTAAGTGAATCCTTACATTTTGATCGTATGAAACAATAGTCACTCCTGAAAACAGCATGTTGCCTGGAAGAATTCAATGATCTTGATTTGACCATGACTCTCAGATATTAACTAATGTGTATATCTTTTTATTTGTTGGGTATACAATATTCGATTATATTCAACTTATATAAACTAAAGTAATCCTCCGTGAAGTTTAATTCAATAATTCAAGTAGATTTTCAACATTTATTTTGTTATGCAAATCTCAGTGCAAACTTAATACCGACTTCGCACTTAACTGAACATCCATACTTTAAATAACACTGTTTAAGCATAAACTTAAACCACAAAACGTACAAAATTACGAGCTTAGCTTAGCGGGGAACTGAAACCTATGATTACATTGTTTCACAACTGTAACTTTTCTAGCTGCATCGGTTCTTAAATCATGTTTTATGTTTACTGTAAACTGTGGTTCGATGGTTTTGAAATTAATTTTTAACGGCTCTTTAAAACGCGCTGGTGAGAAACTAGCTTTTACTCAGCCGCCATTAGTACATTCAAAACTAAGATAAACCAATATGGCACACAGCTCTTTTCTCAGACCTACACTCTACGTGTAGCTCTTTAGTGGTATAGTAATTTTAGTTATAGTATCATATATAATAAATTCTGTAATTCCCTCGATTACAACTAAATGAATTCACGTATTAATAACTGGCTGTTTCAGAGTTACTTTCGCATTTATCTATCTACGAGTATATCTTCTATCTATACTTATAATAAATCTGTAGAGAGGTCAATTCTGTACATGAAATATATTTCCAAAATAACTATCAGGGGGTGATTAAGGATCGATACTGATGCCAAAAATGCAATCAGTAAATTTTTTGTCTGTCTGTCTGTCTGTATAAACGTTATAGAAACAAAAACTACTCAACGGATTTTAACGAAACTTGGTACAATTATTTTTCATACTCCTGAGCTGGTTATAGTATACTTTACATCACGCTACAATCAAAAGGAGCAGAGCAGTGAAGCGAAATGTTGTGATTTTGTTTAAACGCGCTAATCTCAGGAATCGCTGGTCCGATTTGAAAAATTATTTCAGTGTTAGATAGTCCAACTATCGAGGAAAGCTATAGGCTATATATCATCACGCAAAGACCAATAGGAGCGGAGCACCACTATTCCACGCGGAGAAAGTCGCTGGCAGAAGCTAGTAGATAATATTGGTAAGGATATTCGTGTGAAGTTTAAGCTAACTTAACTATAGTCTAAATTTACTTGGGACTAGTCGAGTTTCATGGTCGGTTTTCTGGTGTCACCACTGATGATTCTGGCTATTTGAAGTTTCAGTGATTGGGAACAGTGGTGGCCAATATTACATACTCGCGGTCTTGTCCCCAAAAAAGTCTAAAATACCTACACCTACTGACGGAAAAATACCCCCGATAACATATTAGATTATCCCGATGTCGAGGTGTAATAATATTTTGCATAATATGTGACTAGCTATGTACTCGTACGTACTATATTTAGTTGTTGTACACAACTCGGTAACTTTCGACGTGAAATTCAATGTTGTTGTTTGAAAGCTGTAGCACTTAAAACTGTTTGAAACTGTAAACCGGAGCTAGTTATTAGTAAATTGACCTCACTAGAAAGTTGGCTTGAAATATTTCTTTCGAGTCAAGTTACGATAAAGCTTTGAACAACATTTAAGGTTTGTTTTTATTTAATACCATAGTCACGGTAACTATTTCTATTGCTACGTTTTTGTTTGCTATGTGATGACAATTATGATTCAGATATATATTCCTCATAACTTTAAAAAATATGTAACATCTGTACAGTAATCAGGTAGGCAGACATGCACTTAAAGCGCACCCTTATTTTGTGAGTTATCTTTAAAATACAAATAGAATATCCAGTTATTGCACTCTCCCTTCATAATAAAGCATTCAAGACGCAACGATTAAAATCAAGAATGTCATAAAATGTTTAAATTATTTATTTCACAATATCGCGATAAAATTAATTATGAATTATAAAACTATTTTTATAATTCTAGTCTAATCAATATTACGACGTATTTAACTGAAATCCTAGACTTCAATAAACGCTTCTTCGCATTGGGCGCCAGATAAAAATTAATAAAATAAACTACAAATTTACTTAGTTTTACTACATCCAATAAACGCGTACGTAATTTTCCAATATCAATTAAATAATAAAAAGGAATGAAAAATAGAAAAATATAATTTGTTCGCATCGTTTTTTTTCTGTTTTATTACTTGTATAATAAATTGTTTACTACGTAGTTCCTAAGTAATGCTGTCTGACTTGTAATTGCGCTTGATAAAAGAACAAATGTGAGTGCTTCTATGAAGTAGTAAAACAAATGTTTTAATGAAAATTTTATAGAAACTGATACGTAATAAATATTTTACGACTTTTTATCACTTCTTCTAAAAAACTCTTTTAATTCCTTGTCGGTATTACCTGTAGTGGTAGGCTATAGTAGGTAATACGTACTTATAAAAAAGGTCCCATGGAGTAACCTTTTGTACTTAAGGATGTGAGGATCATTCGGATGGATGTATAAGTATGGCAAAAGAAGTTCCCCTAAAAAAATTGCTATAGCAAATAATACCTGACCAGTCCCATCGGACGGCATCTCTCCACACATATGACGGGTCCATCAGACTCACTTAGCCCAACATTCACATTGTAAGGAACTCGACGACCCGATACACATCACTACCAACAGCAGGACATATGGGAGAACATGACACACTCCCAGAGCCAGTTCCAATATCTCACTACCGACTCTAAAACTTACGTTCGGAAGTTTCAAACCATCATGAAAGATTATTTATTTATCCTATTTTGTTTGCAAATTTCCTGCGTAGATGTGGGAACTTTCTTCAGAGACTTAATAATATCCGCTTCATTGCGCATGATTCGCTCTGGCAAAACATATTTACACCTTCGTACCATTGGTTCTCGCAGATAAAACACAACAATGACTTCCCTTATTTGTTTTCAATAGACAGACTACACCCGATGGATTTTATTAAGTGTGAGATTGTCAAATGGAATTGTGTTCTATTCGTTCGTTTCTTATTGTTCAGTAATTAAATGTAATCAAGAATGATTGAAAATAAGCGATGCGCCTGTATCATATCATTGTATTGTTTGAGCTATGAAAAACATGGTTCTTTGAGACGATGATTTTATGTAGGTACTTGTCTGTGGAAATGCTTTGAAATAATTTTATGTAATATCTGATAATACGCCGAAGATACGTGAATACGATTACCACAAGCAGCTGAAGGATTATTTATTGAATAAGCAACGCCACTCGTGTTCCATCATTCAAAACAGAATCGAGTTTTAATCGAGAACTATTATTTATATGAAGCGATTAAAGCGGATCTACGTGGGTTTGTGATTAACTGAGCGGCGAAGGGCCCGACCGCTCGCGGGTTGCGGGCGACAACTCGCCGCTTCCTCATTGCTCTGCCGGCGGTTATTGCGCCTGCGCAGCCGAGCCGCGCAATCGTCAAGTTCATTTCTCAGGGTTGTCTGTATTTTGTTCGAAATTGAATGCTTAAGTAATCAATCGTCTATTCAAATGCGGTAGTCCGTTTCATTCACTACGTCGAAGAAATAAATTGTATTTTATTCAATTTTAAAAAGTAATACGTACCATTTTCAAGCGTTCACACGCGCACCGTGATCCGAACACACAGATGTAGGTAAAATTTCGCAACTTCAATTAACTCCGCAATTTGAACGTCTAAGTTTTATTACCTATAAAATGTATGTGCATAGGTTACATACAGTCAATTAAAACTTAAGAAATACGTGGATTCGAACGCAGACAAATACTTTAACAATTATGGCTGAAAACTGAACAAACCTGTTCGCAATCAATTATGGCCCAGCAGCAATTTTCTGGTATAAAACAACAATAGTTATAATTTCCTAAAATATTAATATATCCGTTACACGCTAGGTCAATTTTGTACGTGGAAAACGAACGATTGTTCAAATTAAACATTTGATTACAGTTAACTCTACAGTAGATTAGGGGTCAATACCTCCACGTAACGGTATTCTTAGTGATGTGCATTATACTGTACGAACTAGACAAGACATTTTTCAGTGCAAAGTGTAGGGAAATATTGACATTTGATCGAAATACTTGCACTGTGGTTCATATTAGTAGAAGATCCGACCCTACATCGACATTCATCGGGTTGATAATAGAATCAAATATATTTTATAATAAATTTCGTATAATAGAAAATATATTAAAAGTGGGTTGACAACAAAAATCCTGGACAGAATATTTTTAATTATTTTTTAAAAAACTATTTTTTATAAAATTTTGCAACATGAAGATAATAATAAAATTTTATACTGGACTTAAAGTATAAAACATATAGAATGTGCAGACGTAGGGTTGACTATTATTTACCTGGACGAACTACTGGGTTGACAGGTATAAAAGGTATGTAAATTCTAGTTACTTTCACTGATTTGATAATAAAAAAAAATATATATCAGCATAAGCGCTGTTTTATTCCGAACACGATAATATAGGGTTGACTGCAAAAAATTCGGTCCTAATAGGGGTATACAAGTTTTAAATATTTAAATTTCAACGCGTGTGGAAATTAGTGACAGAGAGATCCGAGGTAAGTATACCGTGTGATAATAAAGGACCGAACATTGCAGTCGTGTCTGATGGGATCGTGAAAATAAGAAAGTGCACATGCTCGGTATATAAACTATATGGAGAGTAGAGGTACCCCTGCTACCCTCCATATTGTAAACAGTACGCGTTATTTTGGAGTAGCTAATGACTTATGATATTATATTTTATCGAAAATACGTGTTATTCTGTATCGTTGTGATAAAAAATGGCTAAAAAGTGTTTTTTATGTGACTTGGACGATTCTTTAAGTGATTTTACAGATGAAGCGTTTAAAAATTGTTCGTTAAAGCTAGCTTTTCGTAAAAAAAAAACTTTAAATATCGAGGGGTGAAAGGTTAAACATTTTAGGCGATATTGACTTATATACATATTTAGAATCAGCGATTTTCCGCACGATCCTGAGCATTTTTTTGGCGCTAAAGACAATGCAATTTTCGGCCATAATTCTCAAGGTATGATCCGACATCAAATTTGGCAATTTTATTTAGTTCTTCACTTAAGCTGTACTCATTAATAGTGAATCGGAGCTTAAGCCTTTATTCTCTTCCTAAAATTACAAGTAAATGGCAGATTAACCGTGTTCGATGTAGCTAACTATTAATGTTAAGTCGCTTCATACATGTTGCTTTCCTCGTCTAACACTATGCAGTGTCGCTTCAACCATTTGACTGTCAGCAACATTCATTCATTATTTTTTGGCATAAAAAACTATGTTTTATGATTTTTTTTTCAAAGACGAGACTCTAAACAACTCATTTAGTATAATAAGCGTGTCCTAAGCCACCTAGTGTGAGTATTTATCAAAACCTAATTGGTGGTTAAAACAAAATAGCCCTTCCTATTATCATTGAGTTAAGTCATTTAAATCACTTTGCTTTTTTACTGAATAACACTGAAAAGTCACTTTAACCATTTTGCCGTCAACTGATAGACACTGTTGGCAGTTTAATCTTTTTTCCATACTCTAGAAATAAGACAGTATAGATCATTTTGTATTAAGCGACCATTCTTTTCGATATTATAGCAGTTTTTTTTATGACAAGTATACCAAAACATCAGTGGATTGTTTGCAATAAAGATTCCCGATCCTCATTAAAGTAGGAGTAGTAGTTTCTTTATAACTTTTTTTTTTCGAAATTTTAGATCTTTCAATGGCTCTCCTGTAAAGTTTATAAAATGTCGCTTAAAGCCTTTTACCTTTCACCTCTCGAATTATCATGAAGTTGAACTAACTAAAGCAGCACTCAATTTCGTTGGTTACAATACCAACAAAAAAATAACTGCTTTACGAAGTAAATAACATGAAGACTATATTTTTTTCTTTACAGAGTATTCAGTAAGTACATAATATATGATTTCTCCAATTATTATCTAATAGAATTCGAAATATATCACAATTTTAACGTTCGTTGAATTCGTTTTTATCAAACAAATAATTTGAAAAATAATTTTTCTGAAGGACCTCGGCCTGTTTTTTTTTTGTTTTTCAATTTCTACCTTTTCACATTTTTATTATTTTTAAAAAAAAAACCCAAGAAAATAAGACAAAAAAATCATTTTCAGTTGCTCCGAAATAACGCATACTGAATTCAAATGTCAGTTGCTCCAAAATAACGTGTACTGTTTACAATATGGAGGGTAGCAGGGGTACCTCTACTCTCCATATAGTTTATATACCGAGCATGTGCACTTTCTTATATTCACGATCCCATCAGACACGACTGCAATGTTCGGTCCTTTATTATCACACGGTATACTTACCTCGGATCTCTCTGTTACAAATTTCCACACGCGTTGAAATTTAAATATTTAAAACTTGTATACCCCTATTAGGACCGAATTTTTTGCAGTCAACCCTATATCATCGTGTTCGGAATAAAACAGCGCTTATGCTGATATAATTTTTTTTTATTATCAAATCAATGAAAGTAACTAGAATTTACATACCTTTTATACCTGTCAACCCAGTAGTTCGTCCAGGTAAATAATAGTCAACCCTACGTCTGCACATTCTATATGTTTTATACTTTAAGTCCAGTATAAAATTTTATTATTATCTTCATGTTGCAAAATTTTATAAAAAACAGTTTTTTTAAAAATAATTAAAAATATTCTGTCCAGGATTTTTGTTGTCAACCCACTTTTAATATATTTTCTATTATACGAAATTTATTATAAAATATGTTTGATTCTATTATCAACTCGATGAATGTCGATGTAGGCCCGGATCTTAGACCATATTGAAAAAAACTGAAACAAGATCGGCTTCCACGATTTTATTTAAAAACAATTGAAAAAAATTCTTCGTTTTCCAAATTTCCGATTTAGTGGACATAAAATATTTCTATGTACTTAGGCCCAAGTTCACCAACAAGATAACAGTCCGATCAACACAAAACAGCTGTTTACCATAAGTTCAAACTTCTGTCTTACGATGGATACCTTATCATTTGGGTTTTTTATTCCTAAAACGGTTGATTACCTATCTGGGCATGGACAAGAAGTGGATAGTACGAAAATTCCAGCTTCCTGGTTAAAAAACGTTTTTGCTTAACGGGCCGATTACATAATCATCTGTTGGTGAGCTTGGCCCTTAGTACATTATAAACCAAAGTACGATTAAATAACCATTTATTATAATCACTGACATCTATTCAAAGATGTCAGTTTTAATCCACCTATGTGCAATTATTTTAAGTAACATACATTAAAGTAAGGAAAGACAAGTTAACTGTTATTTATGATTAACTTACTTTAGTTTGTAGTTAACTTATAGTACCAACAACCTTCTAGGTATATCCACGTATATATTATTAAATCTAACGTCCATTTTAAATGTTTATTAATTCATTAACCAGTTATTCCTACAATAGATTTCAATTAAAATAAAAAAATACAGTACAATTCATTCTTGGTAAAATGAGGTAATAAAATAAATAGTTTTTTATTTTGTTTTACGATTTTTTGGCAATCTTACAAATATACCACAATGATACTTTTTATAGAACATCTAGCTCATCAGCTAGCTAGCTAGTTTCAGAAATGATGTGAGGAGATAATATCACCAAATGCATTATAATAAATAAATAACAAAACGTGTTTTAAGCAACCCAATCGGGAAGTAACCAAAAAAACACATTAACACTATAAAGTATTAATTATTAAATGCTTTTTCAGCTTCAGATCGAGCGCACGATATTGAAGTTATAAGAACTTCAATATCGTTCGTAATTATTTTTAAATATTTTTTTCTTCGTATGATTAGTCAGAGGTGTCAATTCTGTTGGCACATCACTTAACTAAAAATCACTAAAATTAAGTTAATTCCTGTCAAACGACGTTTCGTATTCTGAAGTCATCGAACTTAACTAATTTTAGTTTGACAGGATTCAAATAAGTTTAGTTACTTAATTTAGTTCATTTTACGATTTTGGTATTCTGTTGTCACCACTTAACGTCAAAAATTAACTAAAATTTGAAACTTCGAACAAAAATTAGACGGCATGTAAATATGTTCAGACTAATTTTATGTGCCTACTTTTAAAGTTAAATTGTTGATATTTGGTATGAAGATGTTTTCGACATAAATAATGAATTAGCAGGTTAGAGTGGAAATGTATTAAGCAAGAAGTACATTCAGTTTAATAGGTACATTAGATACTTCAATTCAGTGAAAATTTAATCTATCTGAAACTGTTACAATATTTTTTGAGTCCAACAAGTAATCCTTATAATTATAGTCAACAAGGAGCCCTTTTAGTTTTACCAAATCCGTTTATCTAATGGTCTATATGCAGCTCAGTTCATATATTCTTAGTAAGTACTAGAAAGTTGCAATTTCACATGAGTATATATAAAAAATAGGAAAATACATTCTACGAAACTCCCGGGGCACGTCAAGTAGGTAGGGATGAATATATTTTGTTGTATTGGTACCTGATCATATGGGGTGACGTTAGATTATAGGTCATTTATAAATTAATATGCAGTGTATTTGTCTGACTAAATGATTGTTCCTAGATATATGGAAATGAAGATCCTAGATATAAAGAAAAAGATTCTATTAGGCTCCTTAAAATAGAATTTAGACGACCAACGCCTGGGTAAAAGTATCATACCAAAATATTGGACGTTAAAAAGGTGTAAATAAAGTTTCGTTGTAACAAATCATCTATAAATAATTTATAAATCATGAACTCATTCGAAAATTATTATGTTTTTAAAATGTTAAATGTCAAACCAGGTTTCTAGGCAAAGGAATTCAATTGCAGCCTTCTTGGTTGGAGCATAATAAAATTTACATTTTTTTTTTTGTAAATTTAGAGGGAAAAACAACGAAATATTTTCCCGTTTATTTTCTGTTATATTTAAATAAATATTATTCCGCTTATAACACAGTTGAAAATAAAAAAAATATCACTTTTTGTTTCATTCACTCTTTAATAGTTCATTCTTTATTTGTAAATATGTATGTAATGGCAACTCTGAATAATTCAATTTCGTTTTGTCAAAATCAAATACGGCGCTGTCATTTTGAAACTTAAATTTAGTTCGATGCGACAACAGAATACCATTTGACGAATCGCCTAACTAAAATTTGAATATTTTAGTTAAGTTTTAGTTAAGTGATGTGTACAACAGAATTGACACCAGAGTATGTACAAATTAACATTATGTAAGTCACTTTCACTGGCAACACAATTCTTCTGTTTGCTCATTCCAATTTGCATCAAAAAAGTAACACTAGGTATTCTATTTTCAAAACTCGGGTCCTTACGTCATACTTCGTCAAACTTCGGTTCTATACATCTCTCTGATTAGTCAGTCTTCTGTTTAGTTACATGTGAAATTAATTTCATGGTTTTAGATCGTTACATATTAAGTATAACTTGCGTGCTATCGGAAACTGGGTTACAGATTTACGGGGAAAATTATCGTATTGTTCTAAGAGTACAGATATTACTTTCAACGTTTCGGTATTACATTTCTCTTTTATTGTGTTATCCATGCTCTGTTATTGAAACTTTCCTGGTGATATAACCAAATAATGGTTGTTTTTTTTATTAATTTATCAAGTTTACACTGGTAAACATTTTATTTCGAATAAAAATATTAGTGGATATAATTCAACATATCAATAATTACAAGTTCAAACAAAAGCCCGTTATTATCGCTCGTACCTTAATAAATGGCGAATCTAAAACTCGGTTATTCGATACGCTCAACTATCATTATAGAAGGGGTTATAAAAAATGATACCCATTCACCAATACAGAGCTTTCTTGCTAATGAACACGAACTTAGTTCGTTCCAATCTATGACCGCTGTCTCGACTGTTGCACGCTTTAATTTGTCTTTTTGGCATCCGCTAGCGAAATGTGGCGCACTGGGCGTTGAGATGTCAGTTCGGTTCAAAATTGCCAATACAATGCACAGTGTTTCGATGTCTGTAAGTACAGGATATAATGATATTTTTTTGCTACAGCTATTCTGCTAATATACGTGCTACTGAATTTTTGTATGGTATTTTTTGTTGTTGTAACTGCTACATCTACAATTATGTATACAAGTGTATAGTAATTAGAAGTACAGTTATGCTTTAAAGTTTTGAAAAAAAAAAAAAACTCCTTTTTATAAAGGCTGCAAAATATTATTGAAGCAAAAAATCTATATTCATTCATCCTTCCCACGAATTTTTAAATGAATTGGTTCGTAACATTTTAACCTCTAAACTAAAGTGCACATTTAAGTTGTATGTTTGTCTTGATTGCGGTTAATTAAAATGATGTACGCGGTGAGTGTACAAGGTCACGATTTGAACCTCGAACTTTTGACATTGATTCGGAATTTGAACGTAAATCCTCCGATGAGAAAAACTGTAGTATAAAATACAAAGCTAATATTTCATTAAATATCTGATTGGTTTTATATACTTAAAGGATCGAGGTAGTTTAATTTAAAAAAAGAACGATGCGTTTATGTACGATCTAGTAAAAAGTTGTGATTAAAAACTATTAACTAGTTTCTCTTTTTTTCTTTCTTTCAATCTTTGATAAAAAATATTCTATCGTTTTACTCTGCACTATGAGTTGATATGACTGTATTTATTTATGAACAATTCCGTCATCAATAATTCAAGCAAATTTATTTATTTATTTTGGTTAACGAACAATTGTTCACGCTATGATGTGCTTAAGACATAAATTAAGGAATAATGTAATAATCACTTATAGGTAAACTAACCAAATCAAAACCAACCCATTACCCATCTCTATGATAGTGAATTGTACAGTTATTTCCATTAGAACAAAACTTAATCATGATTAATTTATCAATGAGCACAAATAGTCCATGTTTCATAAAAATACCTTTTTTATAATCCACCTTTTCGCGTAGTACCTACTAACTATATAGTTAAAGGTATATTTCATAACCGCTCTTGTTTCCGTTTTTTTATTACATAATTTCAATGAAAATGTATATACGTCAATTCTCTACCTATTAATTAGAAAACAGCCCATTGTTTAAGATTCTCAAAGAAGGGGCCATTTTAAAGGCGTTTTATGATTTACGTACTACAATTATTATACATTTAGACATTGTTTACAATCAAGGCATATTACACAAGGCCATAACCATAAAGAAGAACGGGAAATTGAATTTACAAAAACAAAACATTTCTTAAATGCTTACGTCTATATGAGTATAACTCATCATCACCATCTGTCTAGCCTTTTCCCAACAATGATGGGGTCGGCTTCCATTCTAACTTCATGCAGTGTTTTACATGGATCGACTGCCTATCTGACCTCCACAACCCAATTATCGGGTAAAAAATACCCCTTGGTTAGACTAGTAATCAGACCTCCTGGCATCTGACATCTCTGTGATCAGATCAAATACCTATTTCAAAAATTTTAGCTGTACAACATCAAGAAGATGTAATCATCATTAAAAAGAAAAACTGTCTTCATAAACTCCAATAAGTTACAGACCGATAAAAACTAAATCAAATCGAAATTGGAACGTGATAGAAAATGCTGCGTCATCGCATTAACTACCGTCAATACGCAGAATAGCACTTGCTGTGACGTGACGCCCACGGAGAGCTTTATTGTGAGTTATATTTAGTAGCTGATGAAGGTATCTTTAGATTTAGAAAGGCGTAATTCATTATTTGGAAAATCAATCTAATGTCGATTCTATGAAAAAACTTTCGAAGCACGAAAATAATCATACTTAATATTGCCCCTGTGTGTACAGGTTTTAGCAAATTATTTCACTTAAAACTTTTCTATAAAAACGACGCCTATTTAACGACCCCGATCAATCTAATCAAACAAATCACATCCTATCAATATAAAAGAACATCTCATTTGATTATCTGACATAACACTATTTAACCCACAAACGTTTCACACTCGTAGGCGTGGCGTTCAACCTGTGCACTGCTTAGGTTGAGTTACAAACGCAATAAGTCGCGTCCCGGTGGTAACATCGCTCGCTCCGGGGGCTTATCAACCGTGGCGAACGCTTCCAAGCCTTTTGTTTTTGAAGCCGACGACTTGTGGAGCGCTCGTGTTTTCTCTAACATCTAATTGTAACGAATATTGGTTGGTTGGAAGTTGATTGTCTTTTGTTTTGTGGAATGATTTTGCTTTATGTCAATTGCAGACATTACTACTAGGTTTATACTTTCTTGATATATTCTGTGGCATTCATAGATTAGGATTTATAATATTCCATTGTTATTGAAAAACAACTATGTTTTTCATTAATCAATTATTATGCAAGAAACATTAATTAATATGCAAAAATTAAATTCGCAACACACCGCTAGTTTATCAATGAATCGTGAAAGACTTCACGAATTAATTTGTGACATAATAAACCAGTAATTATTGCTATATATCAAGCAATCAGCGATACCAATTCGAAATCTCATTGTCTCTTCAATGGCCGTATTATGTAAACGAAACTAGTAATAGACACATTAAGCTAAACGTTATCGCTTTGTTACGCAACATGATCGATGATAGCAACGTGCAACGCAACAAAAGATATGTTCTATGGCTATTACCTATGACACCCACTGCGATAGCAATCTACACAAGCAACTTTCTCGTACGCCTACTAACTGTTTGGGCAGCGCGTTTTTATTTGCAATACATTCGATACTACGGATTTCAAATTCGATTATCGATATCGAATGTCACGGACATCGCGGAGCTGTGAGTATAATTACGTCAATACTTGCATTAAGAATTTACTCCGAAATAAATACATAGTTGCTAGAAATAGCATCTGTTCTCGTGTATTCGTGTAGAATAAACAGTAAAAAAGTAATGAAGGCTCGATAGATACATAAAGACACTCCAAATTTGAAAGAAACGAACATTTACGAAGTTCAACAAAAAGTTGTTAATACGTGTGAACAGTCATTCGTTATGGGAAACGTGCCGCGGAAACTGGGGGAATCGAGTTTGATACAACTATTATATCCAAATCTCGGCGCGGGCTCTCGGCGACCGCTTTTTTGCTTTTTCGGTTTCAAAAATATTTTAACGATGTCTAAGTTTACAAAAACATGGCCATAGTTAAAAGACGAAAACGGTAAGAAAAAAGAAAATACTTAATTTTGCATAGTAGTATGGATTCAGTTTGTATTTTAAGAAGCTACATTTTGAAATCAAGTTTTCTTTTTCGTGCAGATAATAGCATCGCTCGGGGTCTCATTTTAATCCTTAGGTCACCATCAGATAAATACAAAATAATATATTGAAGCCAGTCACTTAGAAGTAGCGACTAGACAGCAAAATTTCTACAACCGAATCAAATCATGAGTATAATGCACTGTATAAGATCTTAATTCAGCTTCACCGAACAATTTCTCGAGTTAAATCGAAAGTTACGCATTTCTATCTACAATATCGAGATAACAACAGGCTCTAAATCTCGCTAAGGATTTAATTGACACATTCGCTAAGTGTAAACGCCATTACAGATGAATGGTGGCTGCTTATCTCAGGGGTAACTACTAGCTTCGTAACGAGGGACAGCATTATGAATATCGATAATGCGTTATTCTCATACGTAATCGGTAAGTCGGAGGCAGTATCATCGATAAGCGTCGGCTTGGGGGCATCGCATCCCTATACATCAGGCAGATACGATCTAACCCAATGTCGATCGCAACTAAACTGTGCAATTACGTGATAATATACGTTTGTTACGATATCACGCTATATTTTGCGTTGTTTGGTAAATAAGAGTTCGACTATGTAATACATAGTTCAAAGCTATTGTCATACATTCTAGCTTGTTCTAACAATTTTACTGATTATTCGATTCATCAGTTTTGGTATAATAAAAAAATCATGAATGCACAATGGGTTCAATAATTATCTAAAGTTAGAAAAAAAAGTGGTTTGTGTAAACACAGAACGTATTTTTAAAACGGTTTTAGTACCTTCATAGGTGATATTGTCGTATATGATAATTAATTTTAAAACGTCGACTGACGACTTTTACAGCATATTAAATATTTTAATACGTTTTTCTACCAGACAATAATGTACAAGCAAAATATTTCCAACATTTCTTTTTATTTGCTGTCTCATATTGACATGGAGGCCGAACGTTATTTATTGTGTTACAAATTGTATTTCTTTATTAGACACGTACGAACGAAATGGCTGCTGTAATGGACCTCGTCTCGATACAAGAAACTTTTTTATTGACATGCCTACTTACGTTTAATATGTAGAAATTGCGAGATTGTTTATCATGTTCGAGAATTAACCAAAAAGTCTATTGAAAAAACGAGATGAGGGACATAAACAATGCATCCATTTAGACTTTAACATCATAGTTTATCATGTCTACTTCGATATAAAGAGCTTTAGACAACGCCCATAGCCAAACAAAATTACTACGCTAAAATTTACGAACCAATAAAAAAATTAAACGCTATAATTTCATAATCGATGTTAAAAATAATTATGGGTATCTTTAATAATACGCGAGTACATGTTTCACACCCCTACGATTACGCTTTCTCCACTTCAATCGTTCAAAAGCAATTTACCTCCAAAATATGACTGCCTAATGCAATAATCGTAACAGACATGATTTTCTAACTTGTGTACTTTTACATAACATCATCGGCGGCCTTTCTCCGTTCGTTGACCGCGGCCAAGGCCAGATGACGGCCAATTATAAATGTTTTAATATAATTAACTCTTATTGCGCGTATCTAAAGTTATTTTTTCCTTAACTTCATGCTAGGTTTATATTTAGATTACTATTTTGTTTGTAACATAATTGAATTAATATATTTTTTATTCAATACATTAATTTTATCTTCATTATTTATTTAAGTTGTAATAAATTTATTAATTAAATTATATGACTAATATATTAAAAACTCATTTTAATAAAATAAACTATAAAGTGAGTGTAGTGTATTAGATACTTGATTTGACATTTGGTAGTATTTTAGTAAATAACACTTCACACTAAAATATACTACAGCCATCCTGCTTATTATATGTTCAAGTTTATTTAAATTAACCAAGATTACAGAGGATACGTCAAATAACAAAGAAATTATGTTCTTTCCGTTTTTTAAAATCCATTAGGTAATATATTTCTAAAAAATATTCATTCCACGTTTGTTAGATATTAATCGAAATGAACATATTAGTATTCCTATCACAATAAGATAAAGAATGGTTGTGTTTATTTTAATTTGAATCAGTCATAACATGGAAAAGCTTTTACGTAAATGTTTTATTAATTCATGTAATATCCTTTATCCTTTAATTATAAGTGTTGTCATAAGCTTTCATGAAAAGAATTTCGCCGATTCTAATTTAATACAAGTCGACATATTATCATTTAAAATGAAATAATTAAAATAGTAGATAGATACTGTTACGTACATTAACACACTTTACGTTTTTCATTAATTATAATCGAACTGCTATTAAACTTGGTATGTTCGTTAATTAGAATTTAAATGAATATTAATTTCGAAAACGAGGAATAACTGAAACAAATTGTCTATGATCTTTGAAATCTAATACTTTTATGATAATGTGCGCACAAATTGCAAAAAAAAACAAAGGCCTTATCAAAAACTTACTGGATTAACTAGTTTCTACTTTAAAACTGATACACCCTTTAAGATTATAATTAAAACTAGAAATCTATGTCTAAAATAAAAATGTAGTCACATCCTAATTTTTATATAGAACACAAGTTTGGCAACAATGCTTATTATATTATTAATTTTTAAATGTATGCATAATGTTCAATACAAACAGTTGCATTATCTACATCGGACAATTCACGTTCGAAAATTAAATAAATATCGTTAAATCATAAACAAAAAAGTTTTCTAAATAAAACAACTTTATTTTTAAAAACAGAACACTTGTTTGATTTTCGAACAATGGTAGCTCAAAATGAGTCTTCAAACTTTCTACGTTGACAGAACGAAACGCAATCGATCATTGCGTTATCAAAGTTTAAAAGCAAATAAAGTTTATTGTATAACTTTCTTCTATAGCTTAGAGCGGGTGCGAGCAAGGCGTGCGTTCGTTTTTGTCCATGCTTACGTAAGCCGCCGTCAAGCAACGTCATGCCGCGTCAACGGTCATTATCACATCGTCGGCAAGATGTTAAACAGACTGTTACTGACAATTGGCTTTCGTTTTACGTTTTTTAGGTAAATTGTAGACGTTTGTCATAAAGTTGTTAAGCACAGACTAACTATTAGTGGCAATGTGTGTTTACGTAAGAATATTTATTTGATTTATTACTAAAAACATCTGTTAACGTGCAAGTAATAAATTTCAGTTCAAATTATGTAAAGGTACCTTCATAAAATTTGACAAAATTATCAATTCGACGATTTTTCAACTTCTAACTTAACTTCAGTAGTAATCTAACTTAGCTACTTAAAACCTAGTCTACATAAGTCAAATATGTACCTAGTTAGGCGGGCATTTCTCTTTTTATAATTATTTTATCACCTCTGCACTGATATAAACAACAAATTAAATACATGATGATGAGGAAGCCAGTGTTCTATAACAAAAATACATGCATGACGTCTACCAAGGAGTCGAGTAAAGTTTAACTACTTTTTTTCTCACATAGAGAGAAGGCTATGTTATGTTATTCTACGTGCTCGAACAGCTTTCAAGAACTAAACGGGTAACCGCTCAGTTTTAGTTTTACGACTTTTCACTGTTCCTAAAGAAAGTTGTGAAACTGCAAACTCCATTCAGTTGGCAGATTTCTTTAGTAATGATGACTGCTATAAAATTGATATGTTAATAATAGTCGTTGTTGTATCACTTGAGATAACTAGCGTTGCTATTGTTATTAAGTAATGACGAACTGATTAAGAAGTTCAGCATCGTTTAACTTGCATACATATACATCTAAAATTAGAGTTAATATTATAAATGACTGACTTTCATACAAACTTTGACTCCCTTTTTCATCCCCTTAGGAGTAGAATTTCGATAAATTCTTTCTTATTGGATGCTTACGTCATACATAGAATACACCCTCCAAGTTTCAGGTCTCTACGATCAGCGGTTTAGGCTGTGTGTTGATCTGTCAGTCATTCAGGACAAACAATTTGATATGTAATGATAGAACATATTACGAGAATAATATTTTAAATATAAATTAAAAAATAAAAGCATAAAATGAGTCCAACTGACTATAAAACATAATTTAAAAAAAAATATTTTATTTGTTATCATTTCAGTAAATAATTTGGTTTATTGCTGCTGACACAGCACAGAATGCGTATACATACACTCGTAATTAAAAACCCTCGATTCAATTAATTATATTAGCCTGTCATTCCATTGCACGGTCTGGGCATGTTCTCATACATTTAAAAATAACACGTTCTGTCGTCGCTTCTAGACCTGTGGGTCTAGGTTTCCTCACCAAATTTTCCTTCACCATGTCTCATCTGTGAGCATACTCGTGAAAACGTTACAATTATACCTACCCAAGTTATTTGTTATTTAGCGAAAATGCATAAAATTTACTACGCAATTCTGCAAACTTGACGGGCAACGTTTGAAAAAAATATTCCGTGACAAAACTATATCGATTTATTTTAGTCTAGTAATCCAAAGTTTAACGGAAAATATCACAGCACTTCAGCGTAACTGCCTTTTGGCAAATCAGCACAAAGGAGATTCATTTAAGGCACAGTACACTCTTAATTATAATATATAATTATATTAACTTATTATAATTATTATAAAAAAGCATAAGTAGCCCTAATTAAGTATAACTATACTTTGTCAATATTATAAGACAATGAAAATCTTATATGTTGAAATGATGGAGAAAAAATTAATTTAGCTGTTTACTAGACAAGATTTAAAGACACATTGACTAACAGCTGTAGTTGAAACCTCTTTTGTGCCGTTTGTGTGTAATTTTGTGATCAACGACAAGCTTTGTTTCTTCATGGTATTTAGATATTCAGGTTACAATGCCTCCCCACATTTAATTCAGTTCACGAGTCATCTAGAGTTGTTGTTAAAATTGTTATTTTCTTCTCGCTATCACCTATATTTTTAATACCAGTAATTCATAGGAATCTACTGCGGTTTATCTTAAAGGCATTGTTTATACGTCGAGACTTATAAAAGCACAGTAAATTGTTGGTTTCTGTGTTAATTCGAATGCCTATTATTACGGCTAGTTAGAAGTCTAAAAGTCTGACAATTCGGGGACCTTAGAATCTATACATATAAAATGTTTTCTCTTGAATGACTGACGGATCAATGCACAGCCTAAACCGCTAATCGTAGAGATCTGTAACTTGAAGGGTGTGTTCTTTGTATGACGGAGGTATCCGATAAGAAAGGATTTTTCGAAATTCTACCTCTAAGGGGGTGGAAAATGAGGGCAAAATTTGCATAAAATTCTGTTATTTTTATAACCACGCGGGCGAAGCCGCTGGCGGAAAGCTAATAATAGTAACAATTGGATTGTTAGGATCAGATGCTAGTAATAGTGATTACTAAAACCTGTCTATTGAACTAGACCTACACGCGAAAAAGTTTTTAATCCTGAATCCTGATATACAGACACCTTACAGTGCTAGTTACATATACTTATTTTACATCAACACCAAGAAGTGTTACTACGTTCTTTAGCCTTCATAAAATTTTATTACCAACATTAACGTAATTACCTATAATTTGCAAATGATTGTAGTTACATCTAATTTCACTAATATCTTAATTTCCTTCTGTCCTGTGAAAGCTAGAGAAATTGGCCCGTGACATTTGAATCACGTATTTCATTTATTGATGTGGAAATAAATGGGAAATTTCAATTTGCCATAATTATTTTATTATTTCATTTTTTCGATATCTTTGAGCCGTTTCTTGTATGCTGAATGTGTTAGTGATGAAATGATTTAGAAAATATCCAAAGAAAATTATCTAATTGTATCATTATCCCATTTTTCGTTTGACAATATAGTCACCTTTCTTTTAATCGAGGAAAATATACTATTATGCAAACAACCGGCTTAAAAAGCTTTTCTGTTCCTTCCAATGATTTTTATTTGTCTTCAATCAGCAAGTGCAGAAAATAATTAACAACTAAATGAACTAACATTGAAACCCTTAATATTCCCTTTTGACAATATAAGAGATGGCCCTTAAGGACGTCTCGTCCTCCCCTCCCCGCTCGCCCCCAACCCCGCACCCCCGCCCGCCGGTCCGACGAGATCCAAGATGCAAGAATGCAGGTCCACACAAGTGGTTCGCTTTCGAAATAACTCGCCACTCGCTAACATTTTCTTTCATGTTGGATGTAATTTGTAAACACTATTATATAGATTACCTATATTGTGTATTCAAATAATTAGCTGTTTGGTTAATTGAGTTCCTAAGGCATAAGATTAGATAATGCAAATGAATGTTGTTTAAATATATTATGTTAATGTAAGCGTAGAATGGAATACGTATTTCACGATCAAATGAACTCATTGGATTGTGAAATAATTAATTAATGTAGGCAAAAAATAATAAAAATATAAAATTCTAGTGTGAATATATAAACATTCACTGATTCTTTAATCACTAAAATAAGATCAAAATTGATGAAAGATTTTTTGAAAATAATTTACATAATT
Source organism: Pyrrhia umbra (assembly GCA_963891755.1). Taxonomy (NCBI): domain Eukaryota; kingdom Metazoa; phylum Arthropoda; class Insecta; order Lepidoptera; family Noctuidae; genus Pyrrhia; species Pyrrhia umbra. The sequence continues at coordinate 7,083,675 of OY982930.1, forward strand.
CCATTCACACTCTGAAAATAATATTTTAATTCTAGTATTTCATTTAACACAATTTTATTTGAGTAGTTTTTGATACTTATATTCATTTAATCTAAAACGTGTCCATTCATTTTCAATATTCGCAAATTCATTCACGTCACTGACTGTTGTTTCCTATATAATAAAAACTTTTTGTATTGAAGGCCAACTCAATTCCAATATAACGGTTATCATTGTATGACAAAGTCAAGTAATTTAATACTATAATTGAATATTCACATATCAGTTTTAAATGTAATAGGATAATTTTGAAACACGTTCACTAGAGTTGAACTTTTAAAAGCTCGAATCATCTTAATAAATTGATTTTTATAATGGCAACTCGATTAAATAATGGATCTAAATAATAATGTTTTCCTAATACGATTGGGACAAATGATGTAATCAAATCAATCTTAAAGTTTTAAAATTAATAAATTATATTATATTCACATATATTCAATAATAAGACAAGACACTGACATCCTTCACAACTTCCTAGAAACCTGAAGGATAATTTACAAAACAGGATAGCCAGGCGTCCGGTCTATCTACCTGATGTATTCTTATTCTCGCAAATTATACTTATTAACTGCCTCCCCTCACGCAACATCTAATGTAAATATTGCAAGCCTACTGAAGGATTACCTACAGCAGTGTGTGTATTCTTTAACGTATTAAAGAAACCTCGTAAAACTAGCAATAATTGATGAACTAAAAACTCGTTACAATACAGTTAAATGTCACTCACCTATTCGATTTAATTTCGTCAGCACCAAAAAAAATATTTATTTACAAATGTCACAATATATTCAAACTCCAGAAACACACAACACTGTTCACATATTAAAATTTCAGTTCCACTAAAAAATATAAATATAATCTTTGAACAAAAGAAACTTCAATACGGTTGAAAATAGCAGTTTTCGTAGCACTGTCGAGGTGCAAAAGAGTTCAACGAGTGTGCGAGCTCTCTCTGAGCGGGCCCGTCGAGTACTGAACCCGTTCGCGAGGCCATACACTATCTCCTCGTACAACTTCAGGTACCTGATAACGCATACCTAACAACCATCTTGATACTTCGCCTTTTTATTTCTAAAAATAGTGGTTTTTCAATTCAGCCGCGCTCATATATGAATTGAGTTTTATTTTTTCAGCGTGACCAAACAGTATTTACGTGGCACAAGTGCGGTCGCCGCCTGCGATTGATACAATCATGGGCGAAAAGTAAATGGTTCTTAATAAACGATGCACCGCAAGTGCACTAAGTTAACCTTTTTATCGGGAGCTTTAAGCTCGGCGGTGAGTTAAATAAAGTGGTTTCTAAATATAAACGGCGTATCTGGACGCGCCATTGGCAGGTGCGAGCCTACGCGTAAAGCTTTTTTGCCACTATCTCTATTTTTTATTACATTTTGTATTTTTTTATAAGGACAATTTTATAATTAAAGCTAGTGCGTTTATCGTGGACCGAGAGAAGTTTTACCGAGAAACTGTGGTCGATGATATCTATATCTTATCCCGCCGACTTAGTACTACAAAATGGTAATTAATTTTATTTATTAACAATGTCTACGGGTTTTTATTTGTGGTGTTTATAATTAATATGATGTTTTACTGCGCCTTTTGAGATAATGTCACATTTTTAAAGTTGGAGTTGTAAATGGAGATAAAATTGGGAATGTTAAAAATAACAAATTACATTCATAAATAAAATAAATCGTTGTTAACATTGATCATCATTATCACATGTTGAATGTTACATCGTTTATTTGCATCACTCTTTTAATTGGTACACGTTTTATATTAACTAATAGCCACTCTTAAAAGTCAATCAAGAGAATAGATTAAGTAAAGACACGCATTTTTAATTAACGTTTAATATAAAACAATCTTTATGCGATATAAATATATTGGTACCTCTGAAAATATCATATCCTATCTACATTATGTCGAAGATCTGTGGCCAATTTTATCAAAATCATTTTAGCTGCTTAATAACTTGACTAACAGACAGACTTTTCCATCAATAATAATTATGAAAACAATTGTGTAATAGAAGAGTTATTATCACCGGTTACCGCACAGGAGAGAGGAGGAGCGTTGAGGAGCGACGGAGGAAGGAGGGATAATTAAAAAGAGCGTAATGCGCGTATAGTCTCACGACCCGTTACCGTTATCGCGAACGTAGCTAATGAAACTGAGGGAATATTGTAGTGTGTGGCATAAGTGATGTGACGAAGCGGTTACATTCTATTTGTTCTTTTCACATGCAAAAATGCGTAAGCAAGTTTATTTGTTTGTCACGCTTTTACGGTAAAACAGCTGAATGGATTTGGATGCAGTTTGGTACATAGATAGATAGGACACTGAAGACGGTTATATAACTACTTTTATGCTCGGGTGAAACCGCTGAAAACAACTACATGGTTTACCCTAAAACAAGACCATACTCGTATTTCGTAATTTCTTAATATTAGATGAGATTATTAGGGGTTATTGGTATAGACAGATGATGTTTCAATAAATGACATGACAATAAATGGACACTGTTATCAATCGTATCAAGATATTCAGTCAACTTGAAACCCACCAGCTTTATTGATTAATAATACTTAGGTGAAAACTATTTGAATTTTTTTTTTTAAACTAAATCTAAGTTTAACAAGGCAATCGTTTGCAAAATTATATCATAAGAAAAAAATTGCTTGCCTATTATATTAGGTTATTAGTATGACATTTTACTATCGTTACAGATCTCATATTTTATGGCATACACCAGCATTCTGGATGTGGCGTGTGCTTAAATCTTAACTAATTTTCACTTCATCCTTATCTAATCTAAGATTCGTTGTGTCATTGACCTTTTATAAAGAGGAACACGTCACATAATTTTATAAGTTTTTAAGCAGTTGAAAAAATTGATGTACCTAGACTTTTTTTTTATATTATCTAAAGATGTAGCAATAGCTTAAATAGCTAATAGAACTCACTCCAACCTCTACCTAACATGAAACCTGAAAACTACCAAACATATTCAGAACACATTATTAATAATAGTGGCAACACAGATCATCATCTGACAATTTTGACACATCCACAATGGGTGCACAAGAGTGCTCGCGAAGAATAGACGAAGCTAAGTAAAGCGATATCAATAGAAAGCTGTGATAGTTTCCACGGCTCGCATCGGGGTCGCCCATTGTAGAACGGTTATTGTCTACTTTTCTGTTTAATTGCACAAATGAGTAGTAAGTACTAAATGTCGAGGGATTTTGTATAAAAACAAAAATATTTATACTTAGTTGTTTAAAGTTTCATCTTTTTATTATTAACTAGACAGACCACGCAGACAAAGTCGCGAGTTTGTTATTGTTCTCTTATGTACCGGGATAAAAGTATTCGTCGTGCTAATCCAGGTTATAAACTAAGTGTTTATTAAATTTCATCCAAATCCATTCAGTAGTTTTTGCGTGACGCGTGTACAATCATTCAGACAGACAGACTAAAATTTCAAAAGTTGTTATTCAATCAATCAACCAATCAATTTGTTTATTTGTCAAAAACATAGTAATGAAGATGTTACAATGTTTTAGCTTGTTGCTCTATTAAATACCTCCATATTAGATATTCTTTTATATCTGTAATGTAAAGACATCCGCCTATGTTAATTTTATTATATGAATAGATTACCCTTTTATAGAGAGGAAAAGATAGAGAAACTATGGCAGGTACGTGTATATTATGGATATGATATTTTTCATGTGTAGCAATTTCTTAAATTAATTAACTAATTAATTTACTATTAATTGATTCAACTAATTATAATCATCATTAAATCATTTTGAATAATAAACAATAATTAAATAATTATTGTTTATTATTAATAATTAATTAGTTAATAATTAAATAATTATTGTTTATTATTATAATTTGTAATTTAATTAATATTCTTGATTCCTAGGTAGCCACCATAAAGTTATTCAGAGCTTCACTTGCGCTCACATATATACGAGTACATTATTATTTATAACCGGAATCGTACAAAAATACACTCACGTAGTCTTCACATAATAAAACACTGCATTCTATTATAAGGATACACTGTTTGAATATATAATACGAACAATATTATATATGGATGTAGTATGTAGCTATATATACGCTCAAAGCGTTGTTCCCAACATTATTTAGGTATTAGTCAGGCTCTGACACAGATCAATGATAGACGGCTAACATTTGAGCTAACAATCGCTATCTTGGACTATCAATCGACAATAGATTTATTGTTCGCTATGTTAGTAAATTATGTTGCTACCTTATGTGGGAGTTGGAACAGGGTGGTGTGTTGTAAAGGAATGGTGCTGATAATTGAAAATAGTACAAATCAATATAATAAGATTCTTCTTCTTGTAGTCTTGTCATGTGAGCTGCAGGTTTCTCAAAGCCACCTGATGGCCTCTGACATGGAAATATAAAAACAACTGCTATCATTGTTGTCATGGTAGCAGCGGGGAACGACGATTTATCGCGCCCTCCTAGGCACGGGGATGAGTGTGGATAACATTTAAAAATATCGGGATACGAACCCGAGATACTATTCACACTAGTCGCATTTATGACCACTGGACCAACGAGGCAAATATAAAAAATAGCAATCATTTTAAGCTCCTTGAATGGCTTATATTTTGACTACAGAGGAGCTCGTGGCTAAGTAACAGCCGCACGGTTCGACCCATCAAAGGTTAAGCTGCGCTTGGCGCGGTCGTTCCGTGGATGGGTGACCATCTTTGTCATATCGAGACTCCTCCGTGCCTCGGAAAGCACATTAAGCTGTTGGTCCCAGTTGTCATTTGTACATCTTTGACAGTCGTTACGGGTAGTCAGAAGCCAGAAAGTCTGACAACCAGTCTTACCAAGGGGTACCGTGTTACCCGGTAACTGGGTTGTGGAGGTCAGATAGGCAGTCGCTCCATGTAAAACACTGGTACTCAGCTGCATCCGGTTAAAACTGGAAGCCGACCCCAACATAATTGGGAAAAGGCTAGGCAGATGATGATGGTGAGCTATTGTCATGTTATTGAGGAGCTTGCATACTAAGTAACAGTCGTGCGAATCCATAGACTAAACAAAATTATTTGCATTAAATTAACGGAAGGGCAAACTCTAAAAGCTTATGTTACCCGTCCACGTATTGAAGAGTTATTCCGAAATTTTTGATTTTCTGATTATAGGTATGAGAGTGAGGTGTATATGTGCCTGCGCACACACTTATCTACTAGTGTAGTTTTCACTGAGATTGGCTGACGTGATCGATATTTGTTGTGAAGTGCATTATTATGAAGAAGTTATTTTAGAATTAATTAATTGAATAGTAAAATATCTACTCTCGGGTAATTCTACACTCGGGTAAATAGTGACAGAATGTTCAGCATGTATTAAGATATTTTTTATTGTATGGCATCTCGCAGTTCAACCTAGAAGGTTGTCAACTGCTTAACCGGGCTTGTTGTAATTTATGTTGGTTCATGAATATCAATACCCATCGAGCATACACGAAAAAAAATCAAACAAAATCTATCGACTTCTACATATCATTATAGCTCAAAATAGCTACTAAAGTTAAGCAAAATAGCCAATAATAGCGAGCAGGTACAACGGAAGGGCGAACTAGACATCGTTACTAAGAAGCTATGTGTTACAACTAACATGGTGCTATCGCTTATTTGAAGCGATATTGCCTTGTAAGACAGGGATGCAAAATGTAACACTAGTACGAAACTGTTTATTTAGGTGATGTAAACAAGTTCGATGATAAAAGATTTAGTTTTGGTTTTTTGTACCCGATTGCTGAAGGAGGGTGATGTTTGCTATGTAAGATTTCTTTTGTACTATTTTTTTCTAATCTTTCTTGTTTGTTATCTACATAAATTGTTAATTAAAATAATTTAATGAAATTAACTTTTTTGCAGGACCTTGCCACACTGAAGAATATTTAGTGTGCTCCATATGGGCAGCGAACCAGCGATAGGCAGCTGACCAGCCAAACGCTCAGCCACTTTGCCTTCCCATAAAAGGTGTGTATTTCTTTTGGCTTTAAGTTTTTCTACACCCTTTAAAATTTTTAAGTGGCCTCGTCTGTGGTCGCAAGCGCGACTGCTGTTAACGGGGTCTCGGGTTCAACTCCCCCGGGTTGTACTGAAATCGCTTTGTGGTTTTGAAAATTTTCACAATACAGCCCGGAGTCAGGAAATTACACCCTCTTGCCTGGGAAGATAGCAGTCGTTGTTATAGTTTCATGCCGTCACACATATTTAAGAAAACTCTGACACTTAAACTTGTTACATTAGTAAAAAAACCTGCAGCTCGCACGCAACACGCTCACACAAAGTTAACCTATATAACCACGTCTTAATATTCTAAATTATCTACCCGACACAGAGCATTTGCAATAAACTTTTCTTGTTTTTTTCTAACGCGCGACAGCCCTGACACCTCGGAAACGCCAGCGATGCGCGTACGCCGCGCGGCGCACAAAGGAGCAGGATTTAACGCACAAAGTATTGTACATCCTCACGGAATATATTGCCGCAGCACGCTTACGAATAGGCGTGGTAGCTAGTTCTCGCTACCCAGGACTGGATTTGACATAGATCAATTTTGATATAAATAGCAAAATGATATACCATCGTGAAGTCCGTAGTTCGTAGGCACTAAAGGTAATAAAAGATACGCGTCTTGAACAAAGCATCTTTATTTTATTTTATACTAGCTTTTCGCCAGCGGCTTCGTCTCAAATTCAAATTAAAAATGGCAGAGTTTCATACAAATGTGCCCCCCTTTTTCACACTCTTGGTAGAATTTCGGAAAATCCGTTCTTATCGGATGCCTACGTCATACAAAGAACACACTCTCCAAGTTTCAGGACTCTGCAATGAGCGGTTTAGGCTGTGCGTTGATCCGTCAGTCATTCAGGACAAAGCATTTTATATGTAGGTACTTATAGATATTTTTATACGAGTTTTTTTTTTACAAAAAGTAACAAATCGTGGAATCTCCCGACGATTAACAAACACAGTTGACATTAACGAAGACCGGACTTAAGACTTTTAACCTTCAAATGACAATTCCAAAATGGCTACTATCATAATTACCTACATATATGGTAATGGAACTATGCAAATTTTTATTGCAACATTATAGATGCTAGCTGTTTTGCGCGGTTTTACCCGCATCCTATGTAAACTATTTCGAGCATCCAAATAAAAGTAGCCTTTATGTTAATCCAAGTTATATGTTTGTATTAAATTTCATCTAAATCCATTCAGTAGTTTTTACGTGAATAAACACATACATACATACATCCTCACAAACTTTTGCATATTGACACTATTATAGCATGATTTAAATAAGAGGTAATTGGATATGATTTGAAATTTCAAATGAGTTTGCATTAAAATTGAAATAATAAAACCTTTTATTGAAATTAACCAATAATATTTTAAATAACCTAATAAATTCTTAACAAACTCGTTGATTAATTATTTATAAAAAATAAACAGAATATTGCATTACACTTCAGTAAAATTATGGTGGCAATGAGCGTGTTTTAAGTCCTTAGAGTCGTTTATATAATAGCTAGTAGCTTGAACATACATATGTGGCTAATAAAAATGTAAAACGGATCGTGTCCAGTGCGGTCCTGTGGCTGTAAGTCGGTGCCTATATTATTAAATAGACCATATCTTGCAATCTGTCGGCTCTGAATGGATAATAACGCGAAGTCCGGCCGACTCTTCTATTACGAATAGGACCCCACTCCCGCCCCTTGCCCTGCCAACAAGGACTGAACCCAGTGCTTAACTCTAATTGCTTACGTGTTTTTGCAATTCGACTGATTTCGCCTCTTTATAGGGCTGTTAAGGTCCGTATACTCTAGTAGTCGGTAGGTACTAAAACGATTGCTACTCCAACATTATTATGCGATAGTGGGAACGTCTAGTCTTACATAATTTCACGATGTTCATTCATAGTCGGGGCATTTCGTTTTATTTTATTAGCTACTAATGTAGACCCAGCAGGAATCAGTTCCATTAAGGGCCAAGGCTCCTATTTCTTAATGGTAGTAATGCGGCTGCTTAGACATATAGTCAGGGATAAATTGTATACTTAAGTAGGGAAGAAGGTAGAAATTATAATAAATAGGTAGAATTAAATATAGTTAGGGAAAAATTATGAGTTTTTATTTATGCCGACTTTATAATGATCATTCGTAAATTTTATGTTTCTTAGCAAATCCTTGTAATAATAAAGATGAGGTTTATTTCTAGAGCCCTAACTGCCGTTGGCTTGAACTCTGTCTCATCGCCGCCGGTGGGGTACGAGAAATATTTAAAATGTTCTTAGTAAGTTAGTTTAATGAGTAAACGAGAAAGATATGTATTAGCAATATCTTTTTACCTATCTATACTAATATTATAAAGAGAAAAGATTTGTTTGTTTGTAGGGTTTTAACTTAAAAAGTACTGAACCGATTTTAAAAAACCGTATTATTTCCAAAAATAATTAGGGATCCCTACTAAAATTTGAATAATGTAACCCAAGGTGTAAAAAAAATGTCCACGCGGGCGAAGCCGTGGGCGGAAAGCTAGTTTACTTATAAATACACTAATACAAATTGTTGAAAAGCTATAATAATAAAATGGACATAAATCCATTCAACTTAATAATCTTGTACGATTTGTGAGCGTACCACTACTGATTGACTGCAGTATGCAAGAGAGAAATTGCATGAAAAAAACGTATAACATTTCAATTCACATTTCAAACTTCCACGACGAAAACTAAAAACCGAGCAGTCTTTACAAAATTAACATACCCATGTCTAAATCATGGTGTCGAACACATTCATCATCCCATCATTTGAATAGCCCACTAAATTGCTTGACGCACGCGAATCATCGATTTGTATACTTTTTACTCTGTTTCTCGATAGCACTGTCGATGAGAATGAATTAGTATCGAGAGAACGAAACATTGTATACAATCGAGTAAAAAGTTGTTTATAAATTGCGCAAGTGTAATTGTCTCAAAATGTTACTTTGTATTTGTCATTCTGTGTTATGGTAATTGTATCTGTGTAATTGTTTCTAATTACAATATAAACTAAATACGCTATACGCGTAAGTGCAAACGCGTATAGCGTTGTTATTTGTATCGCGATATTTTGTGTTATATATAATGAAGTTTAAATAATTTAGTAAGACACAACATTTAATTTGGTGCTCAGCTAAAATACTATTGATTTGTGGAAGAAAATAACATTCAAAGTCGCAACAAATTAAACAACGCTCTAAACTATAGCAAATAATTCATTTTCTAATAGGTATGTCTACAACTGGCAAAGTTCATAAGGTCTTACAATAAATAACTCAAACATCGGACTTATTTATCGGTATTACAAAGCTCTGTTTAAGGGCGGATTCGACCAAACTGGAATAAATTTTATTCTCGGCGTAGATCTCTTATTACTCGAGAATAAATCAATTTCACGTTTAACCAACTACAATTCGAGGAATAACGAGTCTATTCGGGAATAGTCACTATACCACCATTTTGCGTGGAATAAGAAGTTTATTCAAGGAATAATAAAATGGCGTCCTATTAACCCTAGAGTAGTCGCGCCTTTCCGTGGAACGCGAGTGATCGCGTAGGGAGCATTTTGCCGCCCATGCTTAATCCATTTTTAAAAAAAAAATAAGAGATCTATAATTTTATATTTATATTAAAAGGATGGAATAGAACATAGATTATCAGAATAATAAACATTTATTAAAGTTTTACTTTTAAAAATAAGAAAACAATGCTTTGGAAAATCTTAAGTTTTTTTTAGCAACCTCTATTTAATTATTCATATAAAAACAACAAAGATTAAACTTAATAGCTATATCATTATTTTTCATCATCTACAGCATGTACTTCGACAAAATAATCCTGAAACACATATATACAATGTTCGTTGCACAGTAACTTTGCACACCTATTGCACCCTTTTTTTGTCCTTCTATTTTTTTGGATGGATATTCTGCGCATATACCTTCCCTGCCTGAGGGTATATTTTGATGAGTTGATGGCTTAAATCGGGTGATTTGGCCCTTAATAGGCCCTTCATTTCACCAAATCCGAACATAGTACTTGGCTGGTCTCTGTCTTTGGTAGTTAGAAAGCAAGGTGGGATTTCCTTCTTGTTGTTTGCACAAGTACAACTGTACGGTGGTTAGCAATCAGGTCATCAGCAAGCGGAATAGACGTAAAGTAATTATCCATCGCTATATTGCGGCCAGTGTTAAAATATTTTTGAATAATCTTATTACCGAATCACAAATTTTACTTACGTGAGTAGTCGCGCAGTGAGCAATTTGCCGCCAAACGCGACACACCTGTGACAATATCTGTTTCCTGGAGTCACCCGCGCACTGAATTTACTCTAATTTCTAAAACAAGGAGGTGAAGAACAGGGGGGCAGCTACTAAGACGCTTGACCTTGACAAATGCATCGTGTTCAAAATAATAGGAATATTGTGCCGAGGGCGGCAAAATGCTCATAGCGCGAGCACTCTAGGGTTAACTTATGCTGTCATTTTAATTCACTGACATTTTTATTTTTATTTTTTTAATTTATTTAAAGGGCTTTGTCGCTTGGCAGTTACTTTTCCACGCTATAATACGACAAATTAGAGTTGACATGAGTTATGCTACTGCACCCTCCCGTTTGTAGAGCAATTTTTTTTGGCCGCGTATTACATTCGTTCACATTCACTTCGCTATTCGTGAGTAGCTTATCCAAGTAAAGCTATACGCTAGATTGCATGGAAAAACGACTAATGATTTACTCAAGAATAAAATCGTGGTATGTATTATTTTCCGCATAGTTAATCTTGTATAAATTCAGGTTTGGTCGAATCTACCCTAAAACAGTTAAGCTGATACTCCAACAGCCATATAGGTCAGAAGGACAATAAACCGAGTATCAATTATTATCAGTAAAATTTATTGAACTGTAAGCAAATACCGATTGACCTGTTTCTTAAGCAAAAGCAGTGTAAACAACATAACATAGTGTAATAGTTTAAGACAAATCATGAACTTGTTTTGGACTACTTGAAACTATTGCAATCTACAAGTCAATCATAGAATAGATGTATAATATAGTCACGGCCCGTACTAACTATAATAAAATGGAATAAGACTAAGGCTCAAGCACACTGAGTGAGACAAAGTAAAAGCTTTGTAGGTACCTACATAAAAATTTTCCCAAAATTTTGTAATGCAAATTGATCTTAACAAGAACTACGTAAAGTGTATTTTTGTCTCAAACTAACAAGCACAGTAATTTTGGACTCTTGTGGGCCTAGCACGTTTGTACTAATATAATCGTACCGTTAATGAAAGCGATTTTTTTATCATACATACAACCAAACCAAAGCAAAATGTATGTATAAAATGCATAAATAACAATTTTCAGGATCTAAAGCCATGATTAAAATCATCAAATTAACAAAATAATACGTAAGAAACGTGTATATTCCATTCAAAAATAGCTTTCGATACGAATACTTTATCGAAAGTGTTCCGTGCTAGGCCAACTGAAGTGCATTACTTTGTATGCCTACTGTGTAAAAATAAATATGTTTTGCTACTACCGACTATCTACCTATCTAGCTAGCCCCACTAAACAAGATATTCTATTCAATCTTTAGCAAGCCATTAAGACAAAGCTTCGGATAACACATTGCTTAAATAAACACGTAAATGGACTCCATGGATACGCGAGCCCGCGTGCATTATGCGCTCAAATGCTGCGCGAATTTCCGCGAGTGTCGAGCGGCGCGCCCCGCAATTCAATGCTCAGCAAGTACAAACGGTCCTAACATTCACCACCAACCTCAAATGAACCTGTTCGGAATGCGATCAAATAAACTGCAGTGAATCAAAATGTCAAAATAAAACAATATTATTATCGGCTAACAGAACCTGTGGGGTACGTCAGAGATGCAGTAAATGTCAAGAACGAACGCTATTTGTACTGTCGACTGCGGAACAACCATGGTACCCATAAATATTCCACCGACATTACAGTTGCTAGAACTCATTCGATTAACGGTAAAATCGATAAAACAATTCACTCGATATCTATGCACGTAACTGTATCAAATAAATGTGCGTCGATTCAATTACATTCTGTACCTACATTTAATAAGATGTGAGTAATAAAATGCACTATTATCTTGCGACAGTCCTTGCTACAAAGCAATGGAATAAAATTCTCATTTTCATTTACTTTGTTACATAAACGTGAGCAATTTAATGTGACAAAGTACTGAACACAACGTTATTTCTTCTATCTAATCGAGTGTGATTGCGGTTTGATTATCGAATAACAGCTGGTACAACTCTAGCCACAATATCTGTTTAATTTTCAACTAAACGTAAAGGCTTTTATAATTAAGTTTATTTTTACACTGAAAAGTATTATCGCCAGGTTTTTCTATATATAAATATGGCGATAGAGTCCCTTTTGTTCGATAAGGTCAAGGACGGTACTATACACTTCGAAAATATTATTCATTGATGATTGAAAACAAAACAATCGCAGCGAACAAAGATCTGCAAACGAGCAGTACGGTCCGCACAAAAGTGTATTAGCACAAGTTATTATTGTACTACGGGACGTCATTAATCTTATGATGTAATAAGCTTTCATGAACTGTGCTTTAATTTAAATGCAATAATTAATGGATCGCTGACAATCGCGCGTTTAATTACAAGAACAATACAGGACTACTTAAAGAATACGCATCATATGTCATCCAATTGGCGTATAACATGCAATGTAAAGACAACCTTACTTTCAAATCCATTAATCGAAAAGTCCATTCTAAATTTGCTTAGCGTGCAAATCGTCCATATAAATATTAATGCTGAGCACATCGGCAGCTACACGCAATACCTGCAGGGATTCATAATCTTTGACAAAGAACAGGTCCCATAGTCGGAGATAATTTTTCGTAACATCACCTCGTAGAGGCTATATCTAAGATTGGATCTTGGAGGTGATCACATGAATTCTTGGGCACACCGCACAGGGCTTGTAGATGTTATCTAAACATCTTAAATTATTGTCCTGAGAGCAGCTACTCGGCTCTCATCTAGCGTTATAATCGCAGAGTTGACTAGAAAATTCACCTGAACCTAACGTTGGATGAGGCAATCGATGCATGTTCGATAGTATAAAACGTCAAATGGTAAACATCTTTTCAATTTATCTAGAACATTTGATTAGCATGCACGATAGCCGCTGGTTCGTAAACATGTTTAGAGCGCATTCGCTGCTACAAATGCCGCGGTATACGCGGGCCTTCAAAGATTTTAAATGTAATTTTGACCCCAGGTGGAGATGCATACATAATCCAGAGTTTATCTTACGTGTGTTGCCAAAAATAACTCTCATTACGAGATACACAACCGGTGACATCACGCCGCGAGGCTCAGCCTCTCGTGTACAAAAAAGGCCACATCCAAGAAGTTTCGCAGCATTTTGTAAATGTGAAGCACATATTTTGTGGTTTTATTGCTATTCGCGTTGAAAGCACGGCGGGCACTCCTACTAATGCTCGGCGTAAGGTCAAATTACTAGCCGACGTTGCAAAGCCGAGTGCTTAGATAGGCACTGTTCAAATTGCGTCGAATAAAAAAATAGGTTTAGTGAGATTGCAAGCGTTTCCAATTGACTTTGACGTCGGGAACTCGAACGAGCCCTATTCAATCGGAATAAAGTTTTAATCTTTTTTTCTGATCCACAATACGTATTGTAATTGAAGAAAAAATCATATTCGTGATCACTATTAGTGCATGCATTCGATCTAATTGTATAATGATCAAATAAGCAGTAAAAGAGTTAGCATTTATTTTTAAGTTTATGCAGCAATGTGGATTTCTAAGTTCGAAGCTTTGTCGAATGCGAATAAGGGCATAAGTGTTCGAGATAAGTCGTCAAAACTGTGGACTTATGATCTTTTGCTTCGGGCGACTCGCAAAAGCTCTGCAAATGGGCGATCACTTTCGTTGGAACATCACTTTCGATGTCGCAATCGCCTCCTATATACGAACATAATCTAGGTCGAATGTGCAGAGTAAAGGCCGAATTGTAATTCCTACAATGTAGGCATCCTTATTACGGTTGCATTGATTGTTTAAGCTGCATTGTAATAGTGATTTAGCAGTTTTGTAATTTACTTTGTGATCTTAATTTCGATTGAAATCGATGTGCTTGCTTGGCTACTTACACATTATGACGATTGTATTCAATCTGATAATATCACATCAGCGATCTTTGTTTATCGCTATTAGGGTTTATACAGACATTACCTATTGAAACTGAAACAGTATTGCAAGCGGTCATATCGATATATCTAGAGACTAATATATTTTATAATTTAAATCTAATTCAAATTCATTACTTTTCGTAACCTTACAAACCAGTTTTCAATTTAAAAGGTTACAACCTACCCAAAAACAGGTAATAATGGACCCAAGAAAATGTCAAGATAATTTGTAGTACATAATATGATTGCAGCAATAGGCGTATTTTGCACGTAAATAAATAATTTGATTATTTTAGCAAGCACAACGTTGCACCGCTCAAATTCAGTTTACTCAGCGATTGCAACATGTATGGGTCATGGAGCAAAACACCTACTTGTAACTGAATAAGCTTTAAAGCGCTCAAGCTGCTGGGAGATACAAAGCCACATTGTGTGAAACATATTAAGCTGACTATTAGTCTAATGTTTGGTAATTTAGAACAATAAAATGCGAGCCCTTAGGATATTCAAGCCCATTCCTAATTCATTCACAAAACGCATTTACTGTATGAAGACTCCGTAAGAAATAATGTCCTACAAAATAGTGATGGAAATTGTTATGGTAAATATTAAGCCAAGGACACAAAAAATCAATGGTTTAAAAATACCCAAATTCACACAGACAAATAATGGCAGCAGCGCTTTTACTACGCTCATAGATAAACTCTCAGATATTATTCTCATAACATTAATAACGATACTCAATAAAAATAACATCTTCAATTTTTTAGAGCACCACCTTAAGAAAAACACTAACAAACGTGCAGAACAAAGCGCTTTCCGATGCGCAAGCGCAGGGCGTGGGCGCGGCGCCCCGGGCGACCTATCTTCATGAACAAATTATAATTTCAAAATCCCCATCGATTTATGTGGATGCTCATCTGAATAAGCCAGTGCTCCATTTTACACTCTGTATCTTACTATTGTTCTTCGATGCGAGAAGAAAAAACATTTGTGACAAGCTCTATCTAGGATTAACAATGTCGCTAAGGTGTAATAAAATTGCGCGGAATTATGTTACGTAGATTATTTTGTGTGGGTATGTTCTGACAATATTTTATATGAATATTTGTGTCCTGTGGCGTACGGAGATAGTGTGCGAACATTGAAAGCATAGATGTACTTGACTTTTAGCGATCAATTGCGTGGACATATTTTTGCCCGGTTCCGTCTTTCAAAAATATTTATTTATTAGTAATAAATATTAAACAATTAAATGTTATAATAAACCTATATAAATAAATATTTTAAAAATTAAATAATTGTAATTATATTATTTTTAAACAAACTTTGGGAAAACTGGACTGTAAACTTGCAGGATAAGCTCGTTCTTAAAAATATCTAACCAACTTCATGTTTTAATTCATATTATTTTTTATGCAAACAATAATGACCCCCAAATTATTCAAACCCAATATATTATTATGAACCTGACAAATACTGGAAATCCAAAAATAATTCAAAGAATAACAGTAAGTATAGGACGAATACACCGAAATCATTATCCTTGATCACATGTTCATAATGTCTAATGATTACTTCATCAGCAAGCCCGCGCAGGGTGGGCTGTTATCTCCCGACCACGCAACTACATGGTGTTGTTAATAGTCAATTAAAGGCCAATTTAGTCGAAAAGAGGTTGCATTCAAACCTTCTTCAAATACAAATGACTTTCATTTAAGTATTTGTTCCATCGAATCACGTATTATGTCAAAGACTGCTATTGTAATGTGTGGTCTATTTACGTTAGAAACAATGGCCGATGTAATCTCATATTGATGAATTAACCTAAAAACAACCATTATTCGATACATGTAAACTTACGTATCGTATAATTTTAAGTATTTCGTATTTTGCGAAATCAAACTGGTCGGTATATTTAAATGAAATATTTGCGCCCTGTTTTCCTTAGTTACTAAAAACAGACTATGGTTATAAGCATTTTGAATTTGTATTTTTACTACAATTTCCAGTTAATTTTATAATATTCCAAAGAACGGTCTGGTCTGGTCTTTTCTAACAAAAAAACTTAAAAGTAAAACTTAATCTTAAACAATCTAATAAAACAAGACTAAAAACTATAAAACCATTGGTACGAAGCATTTAGAACTAAGTTTATGTTACACGTAAATAATAGGCTAGTTCGGACTTTCTCATTACACGAACAACAAAAATCCTTTCGTAGGCGTTAAGGAGGGAAAAATAAGCTAGTGTTGTACTCGAGTCGTGAATCACTCGTATGAACGTACTGTTGTTATTCGAAACCTTCGACAACTGGTTAAAATGGCTGGCTGGTTTAAAGGCCATTTTGTATTTTAAAAAAGATTTTAAAATAGGAACAAGAAGCTGTTTAAGTTTGGAATGCAAAATGGATTTAAGATTAAGAAACAAAATAGGTACCTATTTGATAAATTAATTCTAGTAATTTTTTTGAGAAAATCGGACATTGTAAAACTATATTTTGAATATTTCCCACTAAACATTAACAAAAATACTATTAATTTAACTTAAGTAAGTTCCTATAATATTAACAAATTGGGCGCCATTTAATATCGATAGCATCTTCATTTATTCAATAATTCGTAATGTATATCCAATTCCGTATTACTATTGTTATTACATCGTAAAGCTCAAAGCACTTCTCTCAGTGTTAAGTAACACGTTTGCCTTTATGAAGCTCGCGACCTCGTAGTACGGAAATCACGTAACCGTGTAACAAGCTTAGTATGAATACTTGCAAAGGAATGAGCCCGGTATGTACACATCGGTGATTGGCATTACATTGATTTGCAATTACATTATTCGAAACCAGCTTTTGACCTACGTTCTTGAGATCCTAGAAGTGCCTGTACAAAATACAGTAAATAGCAATATAGTCAGATATTTGGTACCGGATTTATGTGAAAATTGAAAAAAAAATTGTATTTGAACTACCTCCTTCTCAAATAAGAATGTAAACGAAACCTAGCAAGAACCAAAATTACTTTGTAAATGTACTTTCTATGAGTTAGATACCACTGAATAGCGGTGGAGGAAAACATCGTAAGGAAACCAAAAGTCTAAAATCGCCAATCTATCTTGAGCAAGTGTTATCCTCGTGATGACTTTTCTGTATGAAAAGAGGCTTTTGCCTAACTAAAGGACAATAATTTGGCCAATGATAAGTAAATAAGTAATCTATGATTATCTAAAATCAAGTTGCTCTTCATTAGCCTATTTGTCCACTGTTGGACAAAGGCCTCTCCTAACTTCCATCGAGTTCTTTTTCTTTTCTTATTGTAATTTCAGTCAAAGCTACTGTTATAAAATAATTACTTAATTCTCATCACAATAACTGTAAAGAGGTTTTATTACGTTCAACAGAATGCTATAAAAGTTATATTTATAACAATGATTACTAGTGATTGTAATTGCTGATATCGTAGAACAGAAGAAAATAGCTATATTACGTAGGCGTTAGTCGTAGTTTTATGTTTATATAGCATTTAAATTATTTTAAAATGCCATTACTGCATAGCATCCAGACTAATATTCAAAATGGGAAAGTGAGTTTATTTGTTTGTTACGCACTCATGGATTCTAGGGGGGTTTAAGATTTAGAGGTTGTTATTAAATTTAAATGTTTGCCTATCAAAAGTGTTTAAAATATAAACAATACTCAGGACAACTATTTCGTGAACATTGTTCTGCCGTAAAAGTTTAAAAGAAATGTGTGTAATTTTATTGTAAACCGACAGTTCTTTTAATCACAGAAACTTAAAGATTCTAAAAGGATATAAACACTAATACTATTTTAAATCCATTAGAACCTACAGTAGCATAAATTCCATCAACGATTAGGCGAATAGGCAGCATAAGTGTACCGAACTAAAAATAGGCTTTATCACAGAAATACTTCAGCGTAATAAGACGAGTACTGCTTCCCATGACTCCATTAGCGTGTATCAGCCGGTATCGAACCCCCGGCCTCCGAGTATCGACACCTCAACATGTCGCCAGCATCTTACGGCGACAGATAAGGGTTGTCATCTAAAAGCTAAGAGCGCTTGTAAATAGCGGCAATCAATAGTTTGACGTGGGTTATGGAATTCGCGTATGTGCTCTAAGATGGGAACTAGACATTCTTGAGACTATGGAGATTTTAAGGTTATCTTGACGTCATGATTTATGTATGGTGTAAGAGGTTAAACCTCGATTAACAAAAAATACACAGTTAAAAAATTTCATGCTTATTGTTCAAAATACATACCTATGTATTGACAGCTATTATTTTGTCCTTATCTCTCAAGTCAAATTGAAATTTGACAAAAAAGCACAAAATAGTTCGATAGCTAAAATAGGATTATGAGACGGAGGGTGTTATTAAAAATAAGAGGGTAAGCCTTATAATCATGTAGGTTCCTCTACCAAAAATAGAGTTGTATTTCCATCTCATTAGTCCCTGAATTATAAGTATTCTTACATAATTCATAACCTTTAAAATAATCTACATACCTACGTGAAAAATATTAGCTTCCCTTTGAGGCAGTTTTCTTTGGCTGATAATTTGAATAATTCGTACAGAACGTATACCTTGTGAAGTATTTAAATAGCACCCCTATGCAACGACGTATTATCATAAAATCTTGCCTACACTGCACAAATCTGCTATTATTGACGAACTCTCTCAAGTTACCTATACGTCTTCTGAGATTCGGAATGCTGAAACTAACAAAATTAATCTAGTACTTACGTCATGAGTAGTATCCCCCTTATGTATCCGCTCCTCCGTCTCCTGCACTCGCTCCGTGATGTTTCTCGTCAGCACGCGCTTGTCGTGGCTCTCGCGCACCTTGCCGTCAGGGTTGGCCACCACCAGTGACGTCACGTGCACCTTAGTGCCAGCTGGGGCGACCACTCCGCCGATGAGGGGGCCGTCCACTTCTGAGGACATTGTTATTTCCATAAGTTAATGCCTTTGTCTTCCAAGTTTTAACGGGACGATAAATTTAGGGTGTGTAGTGTGTACGCTTCAAGTTAAACTTTTTCCAGATTTTCTTATTGAATCCATGTTATTCTTACTTTAGACATTGTTAATTACTTTTCTAGAAAAACCTCAAAAATCTCCTCGTTAAACATAAGTAGCACGCATTCCAGATACAATTAGACAAATGTATTTAGTAGCATATAAGTTATTTAAATAATTACCATCAGCTGGCGCCCCAATTGCTCCGCCAACTTCATTTTCTAATGATTCTTCGCCAAGTTGCTCGTCAGGCACCCGATGCTGCCAAAATTAAATAATTATTGTTAATACAAAATATGAGTTTTATTTTATGTAATATGTTATTACAAAAATAAGAGTTTTCTTTGAATTTAGCAATAGTTTTAGTTAGGCTACAATGGGAGTTCTTATTAAGGTAATAAATTATTGAAATATTTTTAATTTCCGAACGCTTATTTTTTTTTTGTAGTAGGATTGTACCTCAGTCTGTTGATAATTCGTGGTGTGCGTGTCTTCATTCACGGAGGTAGATATTTTGGGTCCCGAGTCGCTAAGTATACGACCATCTTCTAATATAAGTTCCCGCTTGACTCTGGTAGCGATCTGACGGGTCGTTGTCACTTCGCTTTTCTTCCGTGTCACCCATTCTTCTGCAATGCAAGGGATTTGAAATTATTTTGTAACGAATTTTAAATAAATATTTTTTTAAATTAATTCAAATTTCAAATTTAAAAAAAAAATACGAACCTTCTTTGGTTGTTGCTATTGTATCCCCCGGCTCGGCCTGAAACAAACAAATTTGTTTTTGATTAAATATAAGTTTAGGAAAACTAGAAGATTATTGCCTACAGCGCCATCTCTTACCGAGTAGCTGAACTTATACAAATCATAGTCGGCAGGTAAGTCAGCCATAAACTGTAATAGTACTCGTGGCCGTCGCTTGATGGCGCCATGATCGCTTAATGTAAAGACTGTCACCATTTAAATTCATAAAATTTCGCACTTATCGCGGAAATTTTCATTTCACTAAAATCATTCACACTTTGCGTCTATTGTTTATTCACCATTTTTAACTTTTCACACAATTTTACGTATAATTGAATAATGTTTGAAAAACATTACAATTTACCTGTACTTATTAAAACAAAAGCTATCAGCTAAAATATTCTAGGAGCTATTAACCATTTACGTGTAATAACTAAAGTAGCGAATACCGTGTATTCTAGCGCCGTGTTAATAATCGACTGAAGGAAAATCAAGGCTTAGCTGTAATTTAATTAATGAGCCGTGGATTAACATTTTCTTTTGGCACACAATACTGTAGTAACGCGATGAGTATTCCGTCCGTACGCCTTCGCTTCCGTTGGGACCGAACGTTTTATTGAACTCTTCATACAATAAAATATTTAAAGTATGTTAAAACGATTTTCCAAAGTTTCTCCATTTAATTTAGTTTGTAAAATTAAATTAAATATGACCCGTAAGTGCACTTAGCTGCCTTATACGTGGAACAAAATTTTCAACAAACTTTTCATTTCTGCGAAAGGAATTGATTCCAGTTTTCCTCTTAATATTTTCTGCTCACCGAGTTTCTAAAGGCCAACAAAGCGTGTCTAACAAAATCATAGAACCTCTCAACTACATCCCATTCAGTCACTCGAGCCCCTAATCCTTATTTGAATATTCACGGAAGGTCTATTTTTCAAGAGTTTACTACATTAATAACGGTCTGCGAAGCACGGTCTATTCAAAGTTACATAGTCTATGAATCACATTGATTATAAACGACACGGAAAGTTTTTCCATTTGTGTTCCACCGGGGGAAGTAGAAAATATTGCACGTGACTGCAAAAAATATTAGCTCGCCTAACGCGACTGTGTTGTCGTCAAGAAATATAAAGTTGCAGTTTATTACATACATTGTATTTAGAATATTTACGTCAGGTTTATAATGCACAGCATATAAAATCATTTAAATTATGTTCGTTTTACTGCTTTTTAAAACTATTTAATCTCTTTCTAACCATTATCAAGGTTTTCTTAAAATTGGTAAGTTGTTGATTTTTTATTTGTTTTTCTTTTCAACTAATCGAACCCGTTCAACTAGGCTTGCGATATCTTATATACTAGTGTTTTATAAGTTAAAGATAATTCTAGAGTCCCACCTGCCTACCACAAACCTACGTCACGATACTTTTTACATAATTCAAAAACCTAAATTCGCGGCACAAATCATAACAAATCGTTCCTTTCAACACAGCTCACAGGTCCCGAGCACTTCACTCAAATTCAATTACATATTTATTCATCTGATAACATCGAAAGAAGTCTCCTACCATTGACCCCTTACAAAACGTCCCGATTGACAAATTGTTACGGCACAATGATATATGGATACGTTGGCCACTTACAAATGTCCAGTTTAACTGGACCTCCGGCCTTTACATTAAAATGTACTGAGTTTGACAGTTGTATGACAGATGGTTGACATTTGGGGATACAAGCAGTGCGGCACACAGAGGCCAGGGAATACTGGTAACACATACAAGTGTTGACGGTATCGCGTCTTCACAAGTCTATTGAGGATAAGTGATAAATGTGCACTTAGATGACTATACAGACGTCTGTGTTAGTTTTTATGACAACATGTTTATCTTTTATTAAGAATGTTATTCTGTACTAATGTAAATGGCTTTATTGTAAGTACAGGACCTACCACACTAATTTTATAAATATTTCATCTACTCATTTTATGATTCACATCATTTATAATCGGCTGACAATCTGTTAACGATGATTATCATACTTTATATTATATCTGAGCCATTGAACCTTTTTATCAGTGAGAGAACCCAAATGTATTTAACCTTACCAAGAAAAATTATTTCCATTTTCCAAACGGTGAATGTCCCATTGTGTGTGACTCATGACATCGCGACAACCACTTGCGGCTGACGTATATCTGTCGATTGCCAATCAATCGGCATGAGGTGTGACATCAGGTTAAGCACCTGTGCTGACCTCGCCATTGAAGGAAACAATAATTTGGCAGGCTCGATATTGGGCAAAGTATTAAATACAAATTGGCAAGAAGTGTTATTGCAATTCTTGATCGTTAGCTAAAAACTAATATTAGATACTACTGACAGATATATATAGTGCTTACGATAATTTAGAAGATCCTGTAGCCATTAGTATTGTTTTCATCCATTTTTCTATGGGAAATCTAGTAGCATTGTAACACGATTGCCTATTTTTAACGAAACATATAGCTCATCATACGCAGGGTTCAAAACGTAATTATATGATATCTCTATAAGTTCTATCGATATGAATAATAAATGAAGAACTATTTGCTTCAAGATGTGTAAAGTTAACTCATAATGTTTATAAGCTCCATATTCGATACTAATGAAGCAATTTCTATAATACTCGCACGTATAAGTTTGTTCAGCTAAACGGCGTGTGATAACAATTAATAACCCCCATCATGAATTAGTAGTCCACAAACCGCTACTTAACACTACATATCTAACAGTCCATTAATTATAGTGTGTTATCTGTGTCCCATCGCCATATAAACAAATTAACACATTAGTAGGTGTCACTGCGGAGGCCGCGCCCTTGCGTTGCCCAGCGCAGCGAGACGACCGAGGCCGGTGCAATCCGGTGCACATTGTGATGCACCCGCGCCTCGTCGTGCACCGGGCTCCGTATTGTTTGGTGCGAGGACTTAATTCGGTCATGGCTTTTGCACCCGCTTTTGTAAGATAATTGTTTATACGAAACTGATACGCACATTTTGCTATTTTGTTGTTTATTTGATTCTGCGTAATACTTTACCGAGCTACGATATACCGTTGCTCAGTGCCCATGAGCGATTACGGCTTTTGTGATATGATTGCTTTGCTGAATACTAAAGGCATTTGGTTTCCCTTGGCAGGGCCCAACCCCATAATCTTAGCCTAAATAAGGTAGCGTTTCGCTTTTAAAATTTATAGATACTAATATACAAATCGGAGAATTTATATCTACTCATATTTCTATTTATTAAAATGGTGTGTGGTTTTTGGCACCTATTCTTTCGAAACAAGTTTCTGCAAGGAACCTGTCTATTTATAATGTAGATAGCTCTTTAAATACCAAATTGACAAATAATTTATTTAGTAATCCATATTAATACTAAAATGTTAATTTATTTCAAAGGTTAAGATAAATTGTTGCTAAAATATGAGTCAGCCAATGTACACAAACAGTGCGGATTTACGAAATGCAATCCAGAAGATATATCAAATTTAAATTCTAATTTTGAATAAACTGCATAGGGATTATGATGCCATTTTCGATCTTAGTTTCGGATAATGGATACTAAGTATATATCTAACAATACTAAGTAACCATTTCTGGCCTTTTTTTCGGATGGCAAATCATCAGATGACTTCTCCCGCCGTGGTAAGGAGTGTCAGGCTCTTACTAACTAAAACCCATCCATGTTCCTTCCTCAGCCTCTACCTGAATATAGACCAAAATGACCTTATTAAATATAAATCCAGTTTTTACAACGCACGCTTTTAACCTTTCAGATATTATTATATTTATTAAATATGAGTTCATTCAACTTGTTTCATTAATAAATAACCTCAATATGTTAGTGGAATGACCTACAGTAGGTGCCGGTTGGTAGGAACCTGCGTAGAGCCTTAATTTAACGTTACATACACATATATCTTGCTTTAATAAAAAATGGGCATAATTTTGATCAAAAGTAGACTAAAACTTTTCGATGGGAAATTACAATATTAAAACAATTGACTATTCTCTTTTAAATTGAAGCTTCTTTTGGATAGTTGCATTTGTCTGTCTTATTTTATTTTTATTATTTCTGTCGTCGTGAACTTTATATCGAATTGGTACTCGCAAGTAACGACTCGTCCTCAAAACCGAACCTACCCCAAACAAATGTATAAATCTCCTATAACCGACCCTAAGGACCACTTGACTACACAAAATCGTATGCCCCGTTGTCCTAGTGACTTGGTAATGGGGTGAGATGTAGTATGACCGGGCTTCTCGCGTGTAGTGCTTGCGGCGATCGCGGATATCTCGCTCGGCCATCATTTCGGACATACGCCTCTCAGAAACAATGTGCTGTTTAGGACTCTGCGTACAATACAATATTTAGACTGCCGCTAATGGTGAGTATCGCCTTGTATATAGGGTTGGCACAAATAAAAAAATGAAATTAAATTCAACTCATAAAACTTGAAGTATTTATGTGTACTTTTTAAGGACTAATAAAAATATAGTATATTTATATAAAGATCATTTTTTTCTTACATCATCATTATTTATTGTCTCACTGCTGGGCACAGGCCTGTTCTCATACAGAGAAAGCATAAGCACTATTTTATTTTCACACATAAAAACTTAAAATTCATAATAAAAAACTTGATTTATAGACACCACTGCTGGCACGATAGTTTATTACCGTAGCGCTGAATTAATTAATGTCGTCACTAAAATCAAGCGGAAATAATAATCGTTTCTGCGTACCCAATTTAAATAATGTAGATATACGTGCAAATATTCCAAAATTTTACACATAATGTAGTTATCACGTGAAAGCGAAACACAAAGAGACCACACACAAACCAGCGAAGTTCTACTCGACAACCCTACGAGCAGGCACGGGCCACACAATGGAGGCTATCGGAGAGCAATCTCGACGTTCCACCCGATGTAATGGAACGGGGGCGGTGTAACAGATCATAAACATTGACAGGAGACGTACTCAAGGTCCCCCACTATCTACCTTCTTTCAAGTAATCAATCACAACTTATTACAGGTACCTATGAGCAACGCAACATAAACAAAAGAATGTCGAAATTGTTTAAGTCTCAATGCGTGCTTTTAGCTTTTGCGTTGATTTTAATCTGTATTCTACGTGGATTTAAAAATAGAACGTTGGTTTTAAGTTTAAGTATTTTTTATATTTTGACAGTTGGAGTTTAATCTGATAGTAGAATATTGTTTTGACTATACATCGTGCTTATCTGAGAATCTGTAACAATTTATTTATTATTTTATTTAATTCTTACAAAATTACGAGTGTATTGCAAGATTGCAGCATAAATAAGATTTGATATATTTACTACGGGCCATTTATACCTCACTGCGTAATGTTTTAACAAACATTGAGTAAAAAACATCATTAGAAGCTCGATGCGCTAAAACCAAAAAATAATAGGTAATCTTATAGAGAAAAATAAATACTCAAAGACGTTAACATATAAACATGAAGATAAAATCTTAATTAACATTCATTATGCATCCATCAATATGACCACAAGGAAGCCAATTAATAAATAAATGCATCGATTAACAATTTCTTTTCTTACAAACCTTCATTGTACGAGTTCATTTATGAAACATTGCCCAAAGGTCATGCCAAATATAGTGAGGTATTGCCAAAATGATACTGGCAGGAACAAAGTAAGTATTATGGTTCCTTGACTCTTGGCAAAAGGTCGGTTCTGTTCAATTATAAAAGAATTTTACATGGTTGATGGATATCTAGTGTTGCGTAAAGTTGATAGCAGTTATAGGCCATATTTCTTGAAGCACGTGATTTTTAAGAAATATTAGTAGACTTTTTGTTGCTTCGTTCAGATTTAGATAGCAACATATTTTATAATTGCTATAGCTTTAAGATGAACTATAACTGTCTCTTAGAATAGGTAAGATAGAGTATCGTCGTCTGATGCCTTAACAAGTAATATAACCTTTGTCTCCGCTTCATTTTTTCCAAGGACTACTCCCTAAAAATTAATGAAATTATTAAATTCGAACATTTTTCATTCAATTCACAGAAAACTTTTCAGATTTATTATTTTGTTCAAATAACATATAAATACTGATATTTCAACTCCGAACAAAATTATTTTACATGGAAATCCGAATTGTTATATCCATGTTTCGAATTCCAACGCGCGCTCGCACTGTCCAAAAATTCGGGATAACATTTTGTTAGTGTATTTTTTTTTCCTTTTTTTTTTCAAAGTTTGTTAATAAACGGAATAATATTGAATTGAGTATATGAAGTGGAGATAAATATTTTTTGTACTCCATCGTGGGGGATATAGGTCAGTCAAAATTATGGCGGGTATGGAAAGACGTTTTTTCGATTCAGAGATACGTTTACGGCATATTAAACTTTTGTTTAAACTTTTCTACACTAATATTATAAAGAGGAAAACTTTGTTTGTTTGTAATGAATAGGCTCAAAAACTACTAGACCGATTTTAAAAATTCTTTCACCATTCGAAAGCTACATTATCCACAAGTAACATAGGCTAAATTTTATTTTGGAAAAAAATAGGGTTCCGTAAGATATTTGGGTTTTTCGGACATAAGGTGTAAGAAATCAACCAGAAAAGTTACTTTTTTTGCGTACGCTACTAATCTCAGGAACTACTGGTCCGATTTGAAAATTCTTTCAGTGTTAGATAGCCCATTTATTGAAGAAGGCTATAGGCTATATTTCATCACGCTGAAACCAATAGGAGCGGAGCACCACTATTCCACGCGGACGAAGTCGCGGGCAGAAGCTAGTGTTTAATATGCCTTTATTCATATACTCGTGCCGTATCGTATTACGATAAAATTCATACGACACAAGCATACATTATATTTAAATATTTAATACAATTCTAAATCACCACTCGACCCTGACAACACCGGAACCATAATACTCATTAAATTAATAAATGTCAATACTGATTAATTTATACATCAACAAGAATATTAACCGAACGAGTGATATATTTGTAAGTAATGTACTTAATGATTGATCAATCACTTATGTAATACCTCGTAAACATTTCTAAGCAGGTTTGAAACCGAGAGTCAGGTATTGTGAGCAAACTGGCCCATTGACCGGCCACCTGACCCTTTGGCGAAGCAAGGCCGTTCAGTCATTCGTTCAAGTCATTCGCTCAACTTATGAAAGCTAGGAATACATTTCATCCGTAAAACATTAAGCTTTTCACCGGGTCAGTAAACTGTAGTGTAGATAGTATATTCGCCATGAAGAAGATGGTGGTTCTTTTAAGTCATCAGTAACAGTAATTGCCATTGTTGATAATTACAGCTATACCTACAATAATAAAATGATGCAACTGGCCATAAATTAAATGTTACCCCTTAGTTTGGCATTTTTTTTATTTTTAAAGGTATAATTATATACTTTTCTAGTAATAATTGGATAAATTGGAGTTATTTTTTAATCATTTACGAATAGACTAGATAAATATATATATATATATATTTGTGTGTATATATTTGTGTCAACCAACTATTTCAATAGGCACCTAACAATTACGTATAACATTTCATTCGAATTAAGTCTGGTAGTACTTAAACAATACAACATTATTTAAAATGAGGCCGTGTAATATGCAGATTTAGATAAACTTGAAAGTTTGATGTTAATAATACATTATAGCCCCTTGGATACTGAAATTATTATAATGTTGTACCTTATAAGTTTACAATACACAGGAGCTCCAGTAAGTGTTTTTTATTTATTAAAATTGCGAAACAAAACACGCAACTCATTCAGATATCGATTACCAAAAACGAATACAACATCTACCTACTTATCGAAACGATACCCTCCGATATACGAACGTATCAAAATAACACCAGCAGTGCAGAATACTAATGTGTAGCAAACAGCTCGAACTCGAGACAATGCACCGTGCGCCTGCACATAACAATATTAATAGATCGCTATTACGTGACCATGCAGCATGTACTCGCTTTGTCTTCTACGTAACTCGATTAATCGATTCAATGATGCATTCGATTCTAGCCATACTCGATGCTTTTGTTTCGTTATTTTTCCTGATGGACTTATGTGGGTTAGATTTTTTTGTTGGAGTTTTTGTGAGGTATTTATTGATGTGCGTGTGAATAATTGTTTTGGAACAATAGTAAAGAATGCGCTGGCCGCAACAGAATACTTATTAAGCCGCATGAAACTGTAAGTGACGCATGGAGAACGCACTGTCATAATTTATACATTAAAGTTGTAATGAGTAATTACTCTATGGCCGACAAGACTTGGACACTAAAGTTACCCATTTGTCTGCACAATGAAGTATTTGATGATAGTAAAAATAGCCTCTGTGCAGCCAAATGACTAAGTCTGCGCAGCCAAATACGTAGTTCCACTAATTTTTAGCAGGACTACTTTCGTGGTGCCCACTCTACTTCAGGAAAGCCAGGACTCGTCAGACGTTCTGTACTGATCCAAAATTCGATTTTTTTGTTGTGAAACATCTATTGCTGCTT
Organism: Pyrrhia umbra; assembly: GCA_963891755.1. Lineage (NCBI taxonomy): Eukaryota > Metazoa > Arthropoda > Insecta > Lepidoptera > Noctuidae > Pyrrhia > Pyrrhia umbra. The sequence continues at coordinate 7,112,455 of OY982930.1, forward strand.
GGAACAAGACTAAATTATATGCCGTGACGGTAAACGGCATGACGCTCGGTTTTGCTGTCGTGCCCCCGCTTCACCGCTGTTAACTCCTTTATAATAGTATAAAGGAGTTAAGAGCGGTGAAGTGCTAGTATAACGAAGTATACATAAATACTTTTAGAAGTATATACTTTTCCGTGTGTTTATTCGTACAGCTAGAGCCTTTCCGTGTCATCCAGAGGCCCGCAGAAGGTCTCCTTTTTTGAAATCCTAATTAAAAAAATGTTCCAGTTTCTGATACCTGAATAGGAACCATTGAAATATATGCAAGCTTCAAGATAAACCGCTTTAATTCGCCTATTCCCAGTAACCGACCACTAGCTATTAAAAACTCCAATCAAATCAGACACATACAGAATTAGGCACTAAATCAAAAATAGAACTGTCAATACCAGCTCAGCTACCTATAAAGCAAACCAATTCTTTATATATGGTCACAAGCGGCGCTTGAGTGGTCATACGTATCGAGTTTCGCACTGAGTCACCGCAAGGCGATCCCAGCTGCAAGGTGACTGCACTGCCTAATACGGGTACATTACAAACCTTCAACTTTTCAAAGACATTTCATATTGAATAACATATGAATTTGAATAATTATGACACATTTTGAGTCATTGAGGGCATGCTACAATATGCATGACAATCGATATTGCAGTTCTCCTAGCAATTGAGGGGACTACTCGAATTATGTCTCTTGAATAGTTTTCCGTTAACTACTAAAACAGGCTTGGATACATCTTTGAATATCATTTAATACTTCTACAATATACAATCCACAATTATAGAATTAATTCTAAAAAAAAAACTTTCGATTTTTGTATTTTCATGTCCACGCCTGAACCGATCTGGATATGATGTAACATAGAATACATACATAGGACACTTTTTATCCGATTGCATAAAGTATTTTCCTATAATGAAAGTTTTGAACAGTTTCGTAGTTAACTACGAAAAAATATTGTAACCAATCGAATACGAAATCATTGACTCAACTTTCTTTGGCATAGATAACAGCTATTGGAAAAATTAATACCATACTACAACTCTTTATTTTCAACTTCACTAAAAGTACTATCGTAAAAATGTATTTTACAACAATGATGTAAAACACTAATCTAAAATATTTTGACTCAGATATGTTACCAATACCTTTATATTATAAATTTCGTATTACACCACTCGTGCCCATGGCGTAGGGACACGGACTTATTTGGACGAAACAATAGTGAATGAAATAAGGAGGCTGTCAGACTGTCTCGAAGACCAGGTCGAATCATCAGTCACTGTCCCATTAAGATATACCAGTGAACACTCCCTAGCTTTTAAGGAAATATTAGATTACGATATTGAAATACGGTGTATTTGATCCTAAGCAAACTCGAGCGAGGTGATTGTGCACCCAAAAATAATGAATCTATTATATTGAGTTATTCGAAGCCTTAATCTATTCTCAGGATATCTATTACACTGACTTCGCTTATCCAGATAAGTACCTAGATATATTTTCGTTGTATAATTAATTGTGTGTATTACACAAGATCGCCATAATCCGCAGTGGTAAATAAAACATTTAAAATAATTATTTGTGCAAAAAACTTTAAGTCGGTAGGAACCTGTTACGTTTATCTCCAAATATTATTTGGAACTAGCTTCTGCCAGCGACTTCGTCCGCGTGGAATAGTGGTGCTCCGGTCCTATTGGTTTTAGCGTGATGATATATAGCCTATAGCCTTCCTCTATAAAGGGACTATCTAACACTGAAAGAATTATTTAAATCGGACCAGCGGTTCCTGAGATTAGCGCGTTTAAACAAAATGACAACATTTCCCTTCACTGCTCTGCTCCTATTGATTGTAGCGTGATGAAAAGTATACTATAACCAGCTCAGGAGTATGACAAATAATTGTACCAAGTTTCGTTAAAATCCGTCGAGTAGTTTTTGTTTCTATAGAGTTTATACAGACAGACAGACAGACAGACAGACGGACAGACAGACAGACAGACAGACAAAAATTTTACTGATTGCATTTTTGGCATCAGTATCGATCCCTAATCACCCCCTGATAGTTATTTTGGAAATATATTTCATGTACAGAATTGACCTCTCTACAGATTTATTATAAGTATAGATTATTCATCTTGACTAGCCAATTCTCGACTCAATAATTTGTATTTCTGTGCATAGTAGAACTTACGAACTAATTTATATAGTTTGATCTGACCTATTAATAAATTATTTTAGGACTTTAATCTACATTCGAAGATCCATAAAGTACCAATGAATCTGCACAGTTATGTGAAAGGCTAGACCTTTTGTAAAATCTTAATTACCCAAGGCGAGCGACCTTTTAAAGTGGCCAGTACATCTGTGTCATTAGTTGTTGATACAAGCGTTTTTATCCGACTATGGCGAAGTAAAAATGAGGGTAATGACTTGCCTGACTTATGTATATGATCATACATCCGTTGAGCATTAGATGTAAAGCCATTCGTCATCACACAAATCCGGTATGATGATTACACGTGACAAATTGATAGTTTAAGTTTTTATATACGACACTGAACAAGAAAGAGAAGAAAATATTTCCTTTTTGAATTATTGAGTACAGTCTGTAAACATGAGTAGAATGGGTATGAGATTTTGGAGTGATAGCATAGAATATATAATAATTTAAGTAGTAGGTTCGATGTTACCGACCAATAAGGGTATACGGTATAAACACTACAAAACGCCTTATGTGTAAAAAAACAAAGGAAACTTAACAATTCTATGATCCTACGTTATATAAATAATACTAAGGCATAATAACAAAATTATTCGCAACGGTTTCTTGCTGTTATAAATTAAATCGGATCATACTTCATCATAATTAATCATAACCTGCGAATTCTCCACTAAAATGAACGGATACTAAACTACAAAAGATTAATCTCTGTTCACCAGAACATTCTAACCAACAAATGTTGTTTACTCCAAACAACTAAATATAAATATGAAGTAGTAATTTATTAGCACTTCTGAGATCTGATACATTACCGCGTATGATGCAAGCGTGTATTAATGCTGGTGACTCCACGTGACAGGTTTTTGGCGTGATCTATGGCTTACACGTGATATAGACAGACTTACATAATTATATAGAAGCAAATATTGCTAGAGGTAAGGAAATCGTGGATCTTTTGTTCATTATCTGTTTTACTGACCGGCAAAGATACCCTAAGCATATTGTTATTTATTATAGTTTCTAAAAGTATGTATGGTATGCAAGTATATTCTTGATTATTAAACTTTTGTAGTAGAAGAGCATGTTACAATACAACTCGTCCGGCGAAGTACTGCATACATATATCTGCCTATTTCAGGTATTGCAGGTTCCTGTCTTCTCTTAGCAGTGAAGTCTTTTGGTGTCCTACTTTGAAAGGTAGGTGTCAGTTTTATAATCACATAAGATATTTCAACGATGACACTACATTTTAATACCTACCTTTTTATTGCTGTGTAGCTACCTCAACTTTCACTTATAATTTTGAGGATCTCATTGCAAACTTAGTCCGAATGCATGTTTTTCAAAATCGATTTTTCTAGAAGATTTGCTCTACATCTACCTACATTATCACTATGGAAGAAGAATGATGCCTACGTGAGTACGAGTAAAAGGTGTATAATGTTTAAAAGAATACAACAGTCAATTAAGAATGCCGTTTTTGTCGTGAAAGCGAGCATGGGAACTCTTTTTATTGGACATTGAAGAATTAATGTTACGCTTTTTTTTTGAGAAATTACGCACATTTGGCGTAACTTAAACCATCACTGAATGCGTTTGTTTTTGATAACTTCACTATTGTAGCTTTTTGTTCATTATTATAAGGTACTTAAATTAAATTGTCTCACATACTGTGGTGAGAGAACGAAGATTCTAGATAGAGGGACACATAGACAAGTATCTTTAGAAGCATTCGTGTGTAGGTGACAGAAAATTGTGCAACTGAGAATCGTGTGAACAGTCCTTGGCTAAAATCCGGGGTAAGTCTTTACTCTGTCTGTTTGTGCGTCCTGTGGTCTATTTTCACGGTTAATCCGCTGAACCGATTTAGATGAAATTTAGTATGGAAATATACTGAAGCCTTGGAAATTACGTAATATTTATCCAGGTGCTTAATATAGTTCCCTCAGCTTTCAAGTGGTTTGTAATAAGTTGTAGGTACTTGTATCAATGCTTGTTTATAAAATATAAAACAGCACAAGCAGAATAACTGATGCGAGCTACATCCAACATCGTGAAGAGTCTTCAAAATTTCTAAATCTAAGGCTACGCGTTAAGCTATTCAATCCGCATGAAAATCTCTCACGAAAACTTACGACTTTTTAACCGCCAATCGACCTTTCATCATTCAAATTTACTTGATCCGAGGTGATGTAGAAATGCGGTAGTTAGCTTGTTGGAATTTACATAAAACGGCGCTCCCACGGCGGCGCAGGCGCAAGGTGAACCGGCTATTCTTAATTTGTCGTGCTGAGCCCAATGTGCGTGAATGGTGTTGTGTAATAGCGCGTACGCACCATCGTGCATTGGTCTTAGTAACGTGTGCCCATCATTTTAATTGGAGCACTGCAAAAATAGTGGGTAGGGTCTTTAGCTCGAAAAATTATCACCTCTTTAAAATTTCACTATCATTTTTGACAGCAGGCCCTGACAAAACTCAAGATCAAAAATGGCAGACGGAAAAAGTTTCCATTTGGATGCTTATCGTAATTTCGATTCCCACACTGAGTTTGCATGACTTTCAGATAGTTCCGGTTGTTTACGTGCCTTTGTGAAATTGTAAACGTTTTAACAGTAATAAAAACCAAATTCGCCTTTTATGGATATAGGAATTATTCCAAATTCATTGATAATTAAAATTAATTAATTGAAAAAAAAAAATAACGTGATTTTAAATTGCTACTTTTCCGGACGTGGTCAAAGAAGCAAATATACATACGGCTATTTATAGGTATGGTTACCCACCATTTTAACATACAAACATAAATTATCGTATCAGTAATATATGCATACATTACTACAATAATAGGTACCTCTGAAGTGGCATGATGATACCTTACATTACCATTATTAAGTAACTAACCTTTAAGCGAGATGGATTTACGACCAAGGCTACACTATACGTAATTTGTGACATAATGATCGTATTACACGTGTGCAAACAAAGCTTTACAATCGAATTGGATGATTGCTGTCTTTATATTGAAAGTGCAAGATTTGGTATCAACATTCAATTTTAGAATGTTCTGATCGTGAACTGGTGACCTATTCGATATGAACATAATAATGTTTATTAAACGAACTGTTAATGTCCTCATCTGACTCTGAAAATATTTTTTTTTGATTTCGTACCACAAAAAAATAAAACGTCATTTATTTTTCATCAAGTGACTCCTCTCGTTGTGGGTGGAGGGGGAGGAAGTGTGAGATTCTAACTGACTAAAACCAGCCATATTCCTTTATTCGGCCTTTGTGAACAACTAGTTCAAAATAAATCCAAAAATGTCTACCGCGGTCGTTCGAAAGAGATACCGCGCCCCCGGAACACAAAGGGCTGAGAAAGGAACATCGATGAGTTTTATTCAGTAAGAGTCTAACACTTACTTCCGCCCACCCACGGCGGGTTCATCATTTGATGATTTCCCATCCGAAAAAAAAAGACTTAAGTCTGGAAACTCTGTTTTAAGATTTCTCAGAGAAACTCTTTAAACATTTATTTTTCAAATGTTAGGCTTCCGTTTCATTGTATTTGCATTCATTGAAACAATACACAGACACTTGAGAACTTCCTGGTTGAGCAGTTAAGTACTTGGCAGCTTATATTTATTTAAATGCAATAAATTGCCTTGCTATAGGAATTAATGTGTCGTATACCAGCGTAATACAATAATATTATATTCGGTAATGATTTAGAGATTTATAGGGAAGGGACAAGGACTTGTATCGATGGTGATCGTATAGGTATTATCTAAACTAAACTTTGAAAGGAGCAAGTATAATTTGTGAATTTGTTTGTTTGTATGTAATATGGAACAACTAAACCGATTACAACAAAAAATATTTGACTATATAACATTATAGCTGGATTTTCTTTATAATGTTTCATGTGCCACAACGCAGGTAGAAGCTAATAAGACATAATTTATTACAACCGTACAACGTGCATTTTCAATTTTCAGTTGTTTTCCTTCAGTCGGTCATGAACAGTTTCTACATTTTTTATCGCACAATCATTAAGTAATCGGCACGTAATACATATTGCTGGGCAATAAAGGTTTAGGATGTGTTGTAAATAATCGATTTGCTTCTATTTGTAAAGAGCCTTATCAAGAACTGTAGTGTAAAATCGCACTGGCAATCTGGCCACATCTCGCTAAAAAAATAATTCCGTGAGTAAACCAATGTCGTGACCGATCCAATACTACAGTATTCGTGAGAAAATCGCACCCAAACATCGCAACTTCAGTAGGTACATAATTAGATCGATCTCAATAAAAAAAAATAAGCCAAGGTCCCTTCACAACAAACCGTTGTACACGCAAACGATTCAACTATTCACGGTTACGTTTCAATAATAAAATATAAACAAATATTTTTTACGAGCCCATTAATACCACTATATATATTTATCACGATAGTGGGTTTGCATCATAAATTGAACACTTAAATCTATCATCACTTCACATATGCAGTCACGATCGGACTCACACACTATTAACAATAGTCATAAACGACAAATATGGCTTGTGACTGATTTGTATATGTATAATTGTATATTTTTAATTTGTTCCGTGATAACTCGCGGCAAACGCATCGGCGAGAAGGCCGCGCGTCGGAAGCTGTGAACAAACTAAACTACTAAGCTATTGTATGCAGGTGGATTGTAGTACGTCCGTTTGCCTTATTATGGCCATTTTCCATTCACACAGTGGGGCAATCCGCTCGCTTGCCTCCGATACGCGTCGCAGTGTGCCACACACTCCGCACGGTAGCGTTTCGGCGGATTCGCCAATGTCTATGCAAATCGCATGTCAAGGTGATAAGGAATTATTGCATATCGAATCGCTATTTAAACTGCGCATTACAGTGATTTTGCGCTATTTATTCAATATGCTTATCAATTTGTTGGTTCGTGCCAATTGATTTAGCATCGGGTTTTTTGGTTCTGTCCGCTGTCTACCTCATCAATTGCGCTTTTTGTTTCAGCAATCGCTAAACGTTATATATTTTTCTTACCAATAAATACTTTTTCTATAATTAACAATTATTATCAGTCAATATTACCGCCAGTTAACCACAGAGTAAACTATTTATAACCAGATTGCCCATTTTCCGCTGCTAATGCCATGAAATGTGATCATAAACGTCGTATGTACTATGCAACTCGTCAGTAAATAATAAATACAAACATATTATGTATGACAATAAGAACCTCACGACTTGCACGCAATACCAATAGCTAAGTTAACAAATATTAAGAAATCACGTTACCTCAAGGAAAATGCAAAAAGTGAAAATGGTCGCTTGGAACGTCACACGCTCTGCGTAGAGTTATTCCAAATCACTATTTGAAATAGTTAAAGTATAGTATATCAGAATTACAGTTCTGAAGAAGTATACTCTAAGCTCTCTTAAATATAGATACCAAACTTTCATCTATGTATAGGTACGGCCCAAGACAAAAATAAGAATTAAAAAGTGAAAATTATCGTGTTTACACCTCATCTTTTATCCTAAGCTAGGTTTATGATTTTACCGCCGACATGCCTATTTTACTATCAATCTTGCTAAAATAAACAAATAATAGTCAGTCATTAAGTACCTACTCAATATTTTCAAGTTATCGTACGAACAGTAAAGAAATAATGTTGCCCTTGATTTGTATGGGAAAATACTTAACAACTTCGAAGTTATTTTACCATAGCCTACGGATACGACTTTTCACTTAATAGTTATTTAAATAAATAACCCTTTGTTGTAGTATGCGTTAATATTTTCTAATTTACTTGCGATCCACCCCTGTTTCGCACGGGTGCATATAAATAATATATAAATTATCTACTATATTTTGCATATGCAATTATGCATGTATCATACATAATAAACCTTCCTTTTGAATCACTCCGTCTATGTATTAAAACCGCATTAAAATCCGTTGTGAACCTATTTGTTCTATGTAGAGATGATCGGCAAAGACAGTCGTTACGCTTTGCAACAAGTAGCGCCATCTATCAAAAAGGCTGTAAACTAGAAGGACATCGAGATAATCTAAAAGTAAACATAAATTATATGTATAATTAAAACTTTTGTCTTTATAAATTATTTCAAGATATTTTTATTGCCGTTATGCAAATTAGTATCTACTTTATGGTGAAAATAGGGCAAATAAATACCTGCAAAATTCTTTTTTCTAGCAAGTCTAAATACGGCCCACAACAACAGTATTTATGCGTTTTCAGCGATGATACCCGATTCTATTTAGGACATAGTACGTTTTCGGTCCCCTTACAATTTGAACCGGATACTTGGCACTCCGGCAATGTCCCCTCCATCCGGACCGGAACCTCGAAAGCTCGTGTTTGTCCAATGGCTACTAGTTCAGTAAATAAACCGTAAGAGCCAGGAAAGTTACAGGGTGTATTGATGCCGAACAATTGTTGTATGAATGATGACAGTGGAAAATTCATACGCGCATATATTCGAGGTCTTACTGCATCACTTTTGGGCAAAAGTTACAAACATACTAACAGCCGATTGCACCAAACTTTTTATCCAAATATATACCTACTTTACACTTTTACGAACGTCACAAAACATGATATCAATAATTAGCATACTTAAAATTTAATGATATCAATACATAAATATAATAATAAAGTAAACATATATATCATAAATATTTACACGAAAAACATGTAAATAGGTACTAGCAAAATTATTGAATTTTATCCTCTATTTTGACAGATCATCAATGACAGATCTTCCGTTTCACATTTATGTAACCTAATATTTTTTGCCGCAACTGGGTGTTAGTAATGGAAACGTCACTATATTAACCGCTATTCAAAGTTGATGAAAAACATTACTACCGCGCTGATTTTCCAGTCACAAACGCAACAATAATATGAGATTCTACGTTTGATCTCCGAGTCGGGCCACATCACTTTTATGATGAATTTTCATATGGAACTTCTCAGTGCCAGTTCGAAATCTAGATTTGTTCAAGTGTTATGGTACTTTTAGGTGAAGATACACATAATATATTCGGGTATAAAAAAATGTAACTTTACGTTATATTTCGTACAAAATCTATACTAATATAATAAAGCTGAAGAGTTTGTTTGTTTGTTTGAACGCGCTTATCTCAGGAACTACTGATACGATTTGAAAAATTCTTTCAGGGTTTAGGCTATATATCATCACGCTAAAACCAATAGGAGCGGAGCAACACTATTCCACGAGGATGAAGTCGCGGGCAGAAGCTAGTACTTTAATAAAACTTACGGTAGCTAAAGCTTCCTCGTATGTTGCGGGGTGCAACGGAGGCGACGCGGGCGGCGTCTCACGAGACACGGCTGTTATCGGCATGTCAGCACATTACGGGTCCACTGTAAACAAACGAAAAATATATTAAAATACATATTAAACTCTTTAGATAGGCTAGATTTGGACACTTCGAAAAGTGGGTCGTGGTATGTCTTTATTGCCTTACTACTAGGCCTCTCATTATTAATTTAGTAGCGCGAACAGTACATCGAATATGAACTAAATATTTCTGGTATGTGGTGACAAATAATACAATACATACAGGTTTACTTTTAGGTCCTTATTTCTAGGCCTTGAAAGAAAAATAATTATGCGTTCTTATTCCTTCGTCGCCTTCCTACTCCTTGTACTACATATACAACAAGTCGGTTTTAAAATACAATTATATAAAATTATCTTTCAAGCCAACGTTCTCTCTCAAATAAACTCATAGGTATGGCTATCTATGGTTATATACTGAATTCTAAACATGAATATACTATCAAGAATCGAGATATATTTTCGTCTAACGCGTAATTTAATGATCCTTTAAACTTTAAAGCCGGATTTCACGCGTTTATTTTATAGCCATTAGTAAACAAAACTCTATTCGCAGTCTTCGAATCTGCTTAGAATGGAATGACAGTAAGAACGACACTTGTTCAGTCCAATATTGTACCAGTAATTTATGCTTAGAGACTTAACAATAGTTTGGCATACATTGCTGCTCCTGTACATAAATCTTGGACAGCCAATGGATAAGAATAACAATGTAACGTATTGCAAATTCGGTATATCTGACTGTTGATCAAACGTTGGTGTGTTGGTTCACAATGGCTCTTGACCTTGGCGCAAGTGTGGCGTCGATGTGACGACTGTGTAAACACACATTACCATACTTGAAGACACCGTGACTAAGCGTGTACTGACATTAACAGGGGTGTATTCTAGTGTCATGTTAAGGTTATGTTATTTGACCAACTGATGGGCAAAGAGGAAGTAAGAATATAGATCGAATTACAAAATTCTGTGGGAATAAATAAGGTTTCATATTTTTTTGATACATAATTCAATATGAACCAACCGATTCTCTCTCCAAGATGCCCAAGTCAGACTACTAAAACCTTAATAATTAACTAGCTATTTCCCGCGGTTTTCTCCTTCTCCCGAGGGAACTACTTAACCATACTTAACGCACTTGTTTAAAGCCTATAGTAACCTATTACCGTCTCCAGGGGCCCTCTTTCTTCGTAACTTTCACTCAAATAGTTTCATTTTAGCATAAAAGCGTAACAAACTTACTTACGCATTTATAATATTAGTTAGAATATACTACACGATATTTAAATTAATTTTAACACGAGTCCGATTAATTCAGTACCCGACACTTGGTACGCTAATGAATCTCTATTTGTACAATTTCCATCTATTTCTAGTGTGAAGCTAATTGTCCATGATTGATTATGCCATTGCTGTTTCAAGGCCGATTCTGAAGGCCTTTTTACATTAATCAAATGCTTCATTGTTTCGACATTCTTCACGTACCTATACGAACGAACTACAATACTATGGAACCAAAATTGTATATCGGTTTAAATTCTTAAACTTCAAAAGCTAATGAGAAGTACATGGTAAATAATTTTCACTTATCACAATGTATCCACAGTGTAATCTTAAAAGTTACATATTTGTAGGTAATTAATGCGACTAAAACAAAAACTCACAAATTGATGAGGTTATTGGTTACGCTTGAAAACTTTATTTTTAGGACAAGAAAAAAGCTAGTTAACGTGCTAGGAGGAAAACTCGTCGCTCTATACATATCTTAGATGTTTACATAAATGTAACAATAAATAATATCCCGCTGAATATTTTATGTGACAGGTGTCAGAAACCTGTCGAGTGACTCCAAAAGACGGACGGTCACATGCAAATAAATGGTGTATTATAATCTCAAATATATTATAATGAAATTCTACACGATACGAGGGGTCATCGGCATCGGTATCCGTTACCCTCTGGACGGCTGAATCGCGGTATCGAATGATTTGACAATACGCCCCTGTTGCGAATTGATGTGAACGATATAGACATGTGAACAGCGAGACGTGAGATCGATAAAGTTATTCGAACTAAAAATAAAATTGTATACTGTATCGATTACCGGGGCTTGTAGGGCTGTGAATTGAATTTTAATTCCATTAAATGTTTCGCAGTCCGTACTAGTACGAACATTATGACCCCATAAAAGACCGAGTCAAAAGCCATGTTAGACCTTCATAACAATGGATTCTTAGATCAATTTAAATTGAATATATCGGTATTAGTTAAAATGAAGGAAAACTTAATGATTATTTATTTGCTATCTATATATATAGCCAGGTGCGGTCATCATTATTGTAATTTAACTGCTGTTTATTCATTACATTATTAATATAAAATTAACATATACAATATTCAATTTAACTATACTGCTACTTAACTAAATAAATGTAGAAACAGACTTCGTCGAAAACTCTAACCCAGGCATTATAGATCTAATCAACTCAATTTTTCAAACAAAATATTTAAAATATGTTATCGTAACCCGTTTAGTATCATTTAGCAGGACAATAAACCCAGAAACTTCGCAACCTCAACTGACCCACTCAACAAATGAAACGAAAGGCCAAACGGTGCATTGCCATTAACAGATGGATATAAACTATGCAAAATCTGATAAGTCTAGAAATATTGTACATAACTTAATATGACACTATTTAAAGACTCTTGCGGATTATATCTTGTTTTGATCATTCATGAGAAATGTTTAATCACGAAATAAACATTCCTAGATTTAAATAAATGAATAAAAACTTCTTCGTTAACCTACACTCAGAAAACATAACGTTGACGATTGAAAAGATCTTCCTTTGGTGAGAAATTCTCAGTAGCATTTGAATTGCTGAAAATACAGAGATTTCCTACGTCTTTGCATATTGAAATTTAAACTGTTCGCCAGTATCCCTCTGCTCGCCTCTCTTAGAATAAAGCCGTGAACTCAAGCCAATCCAATAACATGCAAGCGAAGCCGCAGTCACGGAGAGCTATTTCAATTTTCCAGTAAGTATTTCTACTGCGGAATGCCAGTTACCTCTCTACGAAGTTTTATCAAAATTGTCAAGATGATACCAACCACGGAATAATAATATTACTATCCTATCGTAGTAATCCTTACTAATATTATAAATGCGAAAGTAACTCTGTCTGTCTGTCTGTCTGTCTGTTACGCTTTCACGCCAAAACTACTGGACCGATATAAATGAAATTTGGTACAGAGATAGAATAGACCCTGAGGAACAACATAGGCTACTTTTTACCCGGGTGCGCTAAGTAGTTCCCTCGGGATGCGGGTGAAACCGCGGGAAACAGCTAGTATTTATTATAAATGCGAAACTTTGTGCGGATGAATGGATGGGTGGATGTTTGTTACTCTTTCACGCAAAAACGACTCAATGGATTTGGATGAAATTTGGTACACACATAGCTTACAACCTGGATTAACATATAAACCGAATAAATGTATATATATATATATATATATACTTTTTATTCGGTTTCGCGAAGTAGTTCCTTGAGGACACAGGTGAACTGGCGGGAAACAGCTAGTCTATACTAACATTATAAAAAGTTTGTCTGTATAAGAATGGATATACTAAGTAAGCAGGCAAGATAAGTCTTCGCGATTAGTAGTAAGATATACATGTAAGCAGACTTTTGTAATGAAGACATCCTTGATTAAGGTCCAAGTAGGCTTCCATCACCTACAAGGGAACTTGCTCACCTTTGGCATGACATCAAGAGTATCTTAGATCTCGCCATCAACATTCCGTAGCCATCGCTTCCTCATTAGTAGCTTACTCACGATACAACGACATAATAATGACTTGAATTGTGAATGAACAATGTACCGACTACTGGATTTGAATTTACTTTGAAGATGTTGTACCGCTTAATACATACGTAGGTATCTAATAGTTACAATCTACATTGCATTTCCAAAAACATCCTGAATTGTCTTATTAACTTTTCGACAAAACTTTCCCTGTTTTTCATAAGGTCGTATCTATCTATGGCTAAATGTGATCACCAATGTTTTAGATTTTAACACAACTACTACGAAATTCTCAACAGCATGCAGCAGTCCGAAATGAGGATTTATTCCAGTATGATACTGTGTTAAGGGCTCGCGAAATTCAGTTTATTCAGTCGGATATCACGTATACCTTAAAAAGTACAAATATATCATAATCTGATTCGATGTTTTATAATTGGACATAGAAATGGTTATCGGAATAAAAAGCGCAGCTAATGTGGCTTTTTAATTACGTGTACATATATTTACGTGGGTATAAAAAATCACATGAACTTTGTTGATCAAGATTTATCAGAATTTATCAACAAACAGTTTCATTTATCATTCAACTTTTTTATCAAAACATTCCTGAAAACGTTAGTCGGTCCGCAAAGCCACAGTGGACGATAGATAGGCTTCGCCGTTTCGGTAACACGGGTACGACCATGGATCTAGATGTAGTTGGACCGTAGGGAACAAACATTTGTCAGGCCTGTAGATAGTAATTGTTCCCCGGTCAGATGTTTGTGCATGAGAAACTCGAGTCTGTACTAGTACAGGAGGAATTGTGTTTGTTTGTATGAATGTTGATATAGTTCATAGAATTATTGTACCTGCAGTAGCATCTAGAAACATTCTAAGTAAATCAATTGTTTTAAATATTTTTAGATAATTTAGAAATTAAAATGCATTAATTGCATATGATCCTTAACATTCAATTGGAAAAGGACAAAAAACATAATTACAAAACGAAGTCGAATTTTTATTTATTCATTTTGTTTTACACCTTGTTCATTACTCGACATCGATACGTGCTTATCATTTTCACATCGTTTTCGATGGATATCATCTTAATTTATCGTTCGATAATAAAGAAATAAACTGCGCAACCTTTTAGTCCAAATAAGGGCCGCTCATGAATCATTCGACCTCACTCGATCCGGAAAGGAAACTTGTTCGGAATTACTTTCTTCAAGCTTCCATACTACTTGAATAATATAATATGTATAATTATATGCACTTTAACTCTGTTGCAAAAAGAAGTATCTACTTGATATTCATTCAATGGCAGGATATGGAATTAACTGTATAAATGAATGATGTTTAACTAATTTATGTATTATCAAAAGCGTGTATCGTGTATTATATGGCTACAATTAAAATCAAAAAGATATACTTACAAAGACAACCCTCCGTCACCATTTATCTGATACGCTTTCTAACCTACTTTGAGAAGCTTGTAACTAAGTAACCGATAAGCAAGGTTAATCTGCACTAGCCGTGGTTAATCGAGTGATGGATGACCTTATTTTAAACACAGCGAAACCTCTCCGAGCCTCGGAAAGCACGTAAAGCTGTCGGTCCTGCGCCTGATCTCTCCCCGGTTGTATCGGATTGAGGACCTATCGGACTATGAGAGTGAGGGAATAGAGAGTGCACCTGTGTCTGCGCAAGCGCTATGCATTATACCTCCTGCGTACCAGGCTAGTCTTCACTGAGATTGGCCGCCGTGATCGAAATCGGAGGTCTGGAGAAACAAGTACTATTATATACTTATTTAATTTTATTAAAAAAATAATTATTCACGATGATATTATACTATTGGATTCAATAACTTAACCCTAAAATGCAACATGCATAACAATGAACTGTATAGCCAGCAACTACGCATAACGAACATTAATGACAGCCTTCTTAATTAGGTTAAACAGTTGAAGAGCTGCCAATGTCGGTACTATTTCGGAATCGGCGATAGAGTCACACATATTCGACCCCCTTTCCTTATTTATATGCTACGATATGTGTTAAACATTAACGGTTATAAGTAATAGTTTGGGCACATTTTTATAACAATAGTCGTAAATCTTCGTAAGTCGAAATTTAAGCTTTTTTAAATTCCTTAACAGCTTTGCCTAAATACTCATTAATAAAAAAAGATGCCATTTATTATCTGACCTCTTGATACCTTATCACAATAGCCTCTTAGAGTTTTTTTTTACGTATTACAAATTTTCTCTATCCTTTTCCATCTTCATACCCATTCATACGTTTAACATAATTATCAAAATGAAGATATTATTTCTATGCCTTCATTATGACCATAATTTCAGTTAAAAACATCCACTTATACCTAATATAGTCTACATCCACTTACTAATTCGATATAAATTAAGCAATCAATCCAACAAGACTAATCTTCCAATTGAATGTAACACATTTTCTATTCTAATTCACATTCAGTAAGATTATGTGATAATTGAAATTTCATCGACCGCTTTAGGTAATCGTTCATAATTGACGATGTTACACACGTGAATAACAAACACGATACACCAGTGCCGAACAAGAATTCGCCTCTAAATAAACGTAACTCACGCACTTAACCAATTTAACCGAACATGTACAATTACGACTTACAAGTAGTTATCAAATCATTTCGTAATAAGAATGTTCAGGTGTTGCATCTATTATAGAATCGTCCGTCCAGGCGTGTCCCTATTACGATCTACGACTGGTTCTCACAGACGTGCGTAGGAGTCTACCAAAAGCTGCGTTTGCGTAACGCAACTCCTCTAACAAATTGATCGGCACAATACTCCCCAGTGAAATAATCAATGCTAATTGTTTCTAATTAAGCATGAAGGCTTCGATATCATAGCGAACCTTCATCGAAATTTGTTAACAAATGTACAACGTAGGTTTATGCTAATTGGATAATATTTTATTAGAATTGAATTGAATTGAATAAACAGCTCCAATAGTGAGACATGTTTAAATACATATTGTTTTGGCTTTATACGTAAGTGATAAAGGTTGCTTGTTCTGTTTCAAGCAATGTTGCAATTTCAAACCTTTAAACGTTTACATATTTATTATTTTGATAGCATCAAAAAATGGACACCTAAAAGCGAGAAATAAAATATGTATCTTTACATCTATATCTCAACATCTTTCTTACACAATACAAGCAACAGTCATCCTAATGCTCAATTTGTCATCCGAGCTTTCATACTATATCCCAACACTTGTAAGAGTTCATCGATATCGAGATCCCACCAAACTCGATATCGATACCGCATTCGGTATCGATAAATATTCATGTATTCTCGATCGCACAATAGGGTCTGCAGAATCAGATTCGTCTTGGATCGTAATTCGGAGAAAAAATAACAAAATAATAATAAATGAATGTCATTATTGCCAAATTAAAGGCCAAAACCTATGTCTTTTGAAAATGTTTGAAGCTCCATGTTCGTTAGACATCTGTAAAATCTTGTCGTGTTTTTCTTGTTAAGGCTTGGCATGAAAAAAACTGACATGTTTATTGATAGTGACTAATTTACATGTTTTATTGGTTATTATATTTTAAGGTGTGCTAACTTGCGTAAACCAAACGGATTAGAAGGAATTTGTCGAAACTTAAATAATTTTGTTCTTAATTCATGTTTGACAGTTCTATTTTTTAAGAGGTGTTACTGAGCTAATGAAAGCTTTCTCTATAATGTATACAAATTATGAGAATATGCAAATGTTTAACACATTGTGTTACTTTATGGCTCCTTTTTTTTAAATATAAAAAAGTTTTTTGACATATTATACATAAACATAGGTAGTACCTACAACTTAAAGGCTACATTCATTAAAACTTGGAAAAATATTGAGTTTTCTAACCAAATTAGTAAAAGGGATTCTAACAACATAAAATCGAAGTGAGATGATATGCGCTGCTCATATCTCAATACTAATCAATCACCCACCATCAGTGTGTAACATGAAGCAATCATATTTATGATGTAACATCACATAGGTATACTCACTCGATGTCTCAATTATTCGAAATGATAAACGTATTTAATAATCATGATAAACTTCCATTACATATGCAACCAAATTAATATAAATTTATAAAAACATAATTTACTATTGACAGGATAAATGGAATTTAGATTGGTAAGTTGTAATTTTATGATGACTTATTACAAATTAATGCGTTAAAGATACATAGTTTAAAATTGTGGTAATATATTTTCCAATTAGTTACAATTTGTAATCTATTAATGTCAATTAAGTGGAGCTGTTCGAAGCCTATTTATAATCATTTTATCAAAAAGGTAAAAATTATAAGGTTTTTTTGTTGCTATGTAGAGGGGTTGGTCTTTAGAGTAGATGGTAATTTTTTAATAATTATTTTGCCTACTAATGGTAGCTACATAATCCCTGAGTGCAAAAGGCTATTCTACGTGTACACAACACAAATGACGTCATGGGAAAAATCTTGTTTATTATAATTTAAGTTTTGTTATTTCCTTATTAAATAACAATTCATAAAAATTCATTCATTTGTACAGTTAATCCCATATCCTGCCATTGAATGAATAAGAGGTACGTACTTGTTTTTGTAAGTGAGTTAAGGTGCATTTAATTATATTATAGATACATCTATTCTTCAAGTAGTATGGAAAACGGCGCACCTAGAAGAACAACAACACGTCACTACTTATTGAAGAGAGAGCGACAATACGTCCACAAAATAAGGAAATAATGTGAATGATCTGCATAAGTCCTCCATAAAAGCTCTGCAAAACGATGCCCACCCACACACCAGTGAAAGTTACATTAAAATCAGTATAGCAGTTTCCGAGTTTGTACATAATTAGCCATCTCTTATTCGTAGAGCCGTGTGCATCGTACCCACTTTGTTTAGCTCGAGTAAAACACATATAGGTATTACACATATCATGTCGTTAGCATTACATCACTGTTATGTAAACGTTTTGACAAGCCTAGTCGTGTCATCTCTATTAATATATTATGTTGGTCTAAAACCAGCCTACAACGATCTCTGTAACGTTCTACAATAAAAAACAGTTAGCTTCACATGCTAAGGTCATCCTTAAGTGGTGTAGATGCGTCTTTATTCGTGGGAAAATATACGTATGACATTAGTGTAACAAGTTCGTCAATGTTTTATGCAGATATTTAACAGATACAGGTCAGTCGACTACACACGTTTTTCCAATTACATTTCATAATTGGCTGAAGCTCGGCTTAACGAGAGAGTTTTAGTTGCGTACCTACGTGTTGATGAATGACTAGGCATTAGTTAGGCGTAATTTATGTTGAACCTAACCTTTTCAATAAAAGTTAAACCTATTTTGCAATGCAACTTAGATAAGTTCCCATATAAATAAAGTTAAGTCGTGATAACAATGCTACTTCTTTTCTTTCTTCTTCTTGTTTGTTCGTTTCGCACGTCCTTTAATGTCGCTTTTTGTAAATAACTTTATAATTATTATATATTCATTCTGGTTATTGGAATAATTTATTCTGGTTATTGATCTGTCCGTCAGAAAACAATGGAAATAAAACTAAAGTACTGCTATCGTCAAGTTGTATTGAATACGAATAAAAGCTTTTAAGAAGCGCACCATAAAGGTTTTGTAAACGACTGCTTCGTTGACGAACTACTCAAGCGTTTCGACAGTTTGTCAAAACAGTTGTGATTTTTAATTAAATGCAAATAAAGCATGTTTAATAATTCATATAAATGTAATGTAATAAAACATTTAACGCCTTCACCAATACCTACATCAACTCATTAACCTAATTCGGTATTCCGACCGTAGTTTGACACTGAGAACAATAAACCTTCATAATTCGCGAATTACGTGGGTTGTTCCGACTCATAGGGTCATGTCAACCTCGACATTGTCGACATTTGCCGAGGATTTCCGAGGAATGTCGAGGACTGTCGCGACGAACGCGCGTGCTACGAATATAGACATTAAGCGAATTAACTATAGTTCAATGCCATTGCATGGGTTTACCCAGCTTACACAGCTTTTCATTCATTGTTTATATTACATTCAGCGTAATAATGAGCTTTACGTACGGTTGTCTACCTAAAGATACAGGATCTCTACAGATGATATGAAAACATTGTTACAGATGAAATAGAAATAAAAAATAAGTTAAAGATGGAATATGAATTCAATTTACAACCAAGAAACTTTAAAATGATAGAACAGTGTAATTTTCTTCTGTAAAAGCTGTTTATATATATAGTTAGCTATATCGTACAAAAAATTAACTAAACCATGTTTTAGAAATGGTTCCCTTTATAAAACAAAACATACTGGTCCAATTGATAACCTATTTGAAAACCTAAAATTAGACTTGAAATTGAACTTATTTTGCTTTATAATCAAATGAAAGTGCCGTTACAGTAAACCAAAAAAAAAAAAAAACCTTAAAGTACAACTCAAATCAGTAACAAGAGGAAAGAAAATATTTAGTTAAAAATGACTTATGTACTTGACTCACGCATGTGCAAACCCATGACATGAACCCTTACCATGAAATTCGTCAACATTCCGTATGACGTAATGTCCATGTGTGTTGTACCATGCGACTATGGAAGACTTTTTCCTTGATATGCGATAACGAATTTTTAAGGAAATATTTCTAGGTATTTGTGTAACGTAGCATACTGCATCTTAAATAGCCTTAACCGACCTTGATGACGGTGTTTCTATGAATTATGTTAATTATGGACTTGGTAACAGCCACAAATATGTCAAGGAAAACCTATATAGGTATATTTTATTAGGTACCTATAAAATCATGCAGTTTAAATATCGTACTAAACGTTACTTGTTGGTTTGTACGTTTAACCTCTTTACGAAACCTGCTATACCCTAGAACCTGCAATAGAAAAAAAATACAAGACTTATGAAATGTCATTTATCTATTAATTTTTCCACTTTTTGTCCGTCTTTCCTATAAGCTTTTCTATAAGTATTTAATTAATCGAATTCAAGAAATAGAAGGAGGCTCTCCTATTTTTTTACTTTTTGCCTGTTTTTCCTATCAGCGTAATATTTTCTTAGTATTTAGTTCATCGACTTCAACACATTTTTTTGGTTTGAATTCTAATTGTTATTTTGATGTTTGAATCCACTGCTAAATAAAACTTATACCTACATATTAAAATACTTTTTTTTACCTATGTAAAGACAGCTGAACAAAGTGCCGAGTGTTACGTTTATGCGTACCACTTTGCTAGCTTGAACGTTAATTTCATAACTAGCGTTTCAGAATACCGTCTAAGCCTGCGGTATCCAGGGCTGCGGGACTTTCAAGACAGATACCGCGCCCCCGGAATAAAAAGGGCTAAAGAAGAAACATGGATGGGTTTTAGTCAGTAAGAGTCTGATGCTCCCTTCCACCGGTGAGAGGAAACATTTGATGATTGCCCATATGAAAAAAAACAAAATAAAGCCTGCAGTATCGCTTAGGTGAGAAATAGCATAATTAGCAGAATATGATATGAATACAATAATTTCATAATGGCACAGTTTCTTTGGCCTCTGATTCAATCAATGCTCCAAAAAACTGATATAATAAAATATATTGTCATCAGTCATCACTCGTTGATGTTGTTCGCGGTGCGCATGAGTGATTGATCAGCAAAAACAGTGACAAGGTCACCGCGGTCACAGTGAGACGCGACCATCCTCTGAAGGTCAGTATAGGTCTTCAGTGCCACCGGGAAAACCTAGAGTACAGGTACATAGTAAATAATAAAGGTAAATAATAGATATTATGTAGATATACGGCATTTGCTGCATTAGTCTTACAGTAAACATACAATAATTTAATTTTTATATCATCATCTTAAGACATAAGGTAAGTATAGGAAATCTTTAGAATATATCTATCTAAATTATTATGAGTCCAAATCGAACCAACTATTCAAAACAATTTTTTCGTTGATGCCTTTTTTCACGGGAATAATCTTTTAGCAAGAAAAATTGCAAGTAATACCGGGCGATATAAGGTACATCTTAGGGGAGGCCTATTTCCAACAGTGGGAGGAAGTGAAGTAGGCTGACAATAACGATGGTGAAAAATCTAAACGGTCATACTAAACTGCAAGGAAAATCCGCTACAAAATGCTTATTTTTGCCTACTTTACTAGCTAATTCTCAACAAACAGACTTTCGCATTTATAATATCAATAGGATATCGCCATGAAACATGGTGTAAATACACTTAGGTATAGAATATAAACCAATCAATGGGTCAATTAAAAACACCAAAACAAACAGAAATCCCTTACATTAATATTGACATACCATTATAATGTTTGCCGATTTGCCGCTAAACACTGTTATTACCAAGACAAAACTGACAGTTCCTTTAAAAACGGTCGTCATTAGTTTTTTAAAGGAAATTCTTGCGGTCAACCGTCATCACGCATAAATAGATACGTCTGTAGGTCGCGTTGTTCGTATAAATTTGGGATATCATGTGTCCAAATACAAAACTAAGCATTACATAATTAATATTAAAGTCAGATGAAACTAAGAACATCAATTTTAAGAACATTTTGCATATAAATAAAGATACTGTTGCAATTAAAATAATTATTTATATATATATATATTAACGTAATTAATTTTGCATTTAAATCATTAATCAAAGAAGTCGGTGCGCAATTTGTTCATTTGAATATTTTTATAGCAGGTAGGTACGCTGTATGATTCATAGTATTTGGGTTTTGTTGATAAGTATTTTAAGTACAATATTTGGTATCTATAGCTATATTTTAATTTAAAAAATATATCTATTCATTTCATTTGAATACAGGTAGGTAATGAAAATTAAGAAATAATTACAATGTTAAAGTGCCATAAAAGTTACTATAATCTTTTAATTTGACATTTACTACAGTTAATGGACACCTCGGAAACTATCCAGCACGACTTGCAAGGCGAACCGGAACCGCTTGCAAATTAATGAAATCCACTTCGGCAGGGTATAATACATTCTCGCCTTAGTAACGAGCTCTTGTAGCAATGCTAGGGTCTGGTAGTAAATAATCAGCGAGCTGCTAACATCGGCCGTGCAAGGAATGCGCTCAAATGCTCGCCCGACGCCCCAGGCACCGGACGACCGGCTCCGATCATAGCATTTTAAAACATAGCAACGGTAAATTAGGAATTCTAACTTCGCGGTAGTAAGAAAACTCCTAATTATTTCACAGTACAAACTACTATATCAGAAATTTCTAAATATAGACACTCCTTTGCGGTAAATCTTCTTGTTTTGTGAAAGTTGAAATCAACAATTTGGATTCAGAAATGGTCGGATGCTCATTATTTTCTTTACAGAACAGAAAAATGACATTTTGATATTTACTTATAACAGCTTACATAGATAATATTATTTATTTACAGAAAGTATTTACATTAGGAAAACTTAAAAAAAAAGTATAAATATTCTAATACAAAATTCCTATAATATTTCGTCAAAAAAACCAACAAAACCGTACCATAAGTTTGACCTACAATATTTTTTTATTTATCGTGAATCTTTCCAGTTTCATGCGGGTATATTGCTCAAAAGAGACGTCATAATAATATCGCTTTATTTACGCTTATTATTTGAATGCTGTCCATTTCCGCAGAAAGTTATAGTACAACCCGTGGGCGAGCAAACTAATTAGCAAATATTTGTTCAGAGTAAGTGATAATTGTGATTCCAGTCATTAGCGGGTTTAGACACACACGTCATGAATGAAAACATTCCTTGAATGTCGATGACATGTGATTGTCAGTTTTATCGTGATTTTTGTAGCTACACTTATTTAATGATTTAAGTAAATTCTTTAGCTTTAAATTAATTTAGTATTCATGAATGGGTTTTTGCACAAAACAACCCGTAAATACGACTTAATCTCTCTCAAAGTTGCAACACATCCTATCAAAATAAACAGTCTAATTCCACTAAGTTCTAACTTCTTATGTCGTTATTACAGTTCACTAATTGCGAAATAATCTCGCCACACACAGTCGAAATCCAAGTTCTAATAACTTAGTTCACCCGCATACACAGCATGGCAACTTAATGCGTTTATAAGAACTTATTTCCTCCAAGCTAAGTAAACAAGAAACATAGCTTAGTAACATAGTTTCTTAGAAAACGATTGCTTGTCATGCACGGATGTGACTAACATAAATCCTGTCCGAGTTTTTACGATTATTAGTCTTACTTCGTTGTTATATACAAGTGTACACACGACCACATGTTGTGTTGTGTCAATTCCAAACACACCAATATCGATACTATTACGTAGGAAATATAGATTATAATTGTTTGATAATTTCAGTGTTGACATCGACATATATGTAAAAACTATGTCTTCGATCGAATCGTTTTATCTGAATAATCAAACAGCATAACAGGCTAATTAAACATTCCAGAACAACTATTTACCTGTACAAATATGGCACACACTTTTTGTCTGTTTGTTCCGTGATAAGCTATAAAAAGCTACGTAAATAAAGGTGAACCTTAATTTATTTCGGGCATTTAATATTAATAGCGCATCAACATTTTGTCTTTCACGCGCTTTTAATTTTAGCTCTTCTTAAGATTACACCTGCTGATATATGTGATTAATTTATTATTTTCTCTTTATATTCCTGTTTTATTTTTTAGTATTCACAGTGCGTATCGTACACCTTAAAATGAGATCCAGGTACCGAAAAGAAAACAAAAATTTAATTACCAAAGCGATCCCAATGGCACGCTCTTGACTTCACACCTAATGTCAAAGATCAATGATCCGAAGTAAGCATTATTTTATTATCTTTACAACAATACATTTCAGAGTGATCGACAAAGATGCGCCTACGCACTTCTGACAAACAAACCGCTGCTATTATACATCAATCTAATATAATAACGCCTCCGCCTATGTTTTGTGTCCCTTTTTTTGTCAGTTTATGACTAATAATTATGTCGAGACGCATAAAAATAATAGTTCTGTAATAATAATAGCATGTTCATGATTATTATGATATTGTAATGACTCATTTATGCATCTAATGTATGTTAGGTATATGATATCTTGCGAAAAGCTATATAGTTTTTCGTGATTATAATATTTTACTTACCTTCAGTAATTACAATTTAATGATTAAGAAATAAATATGTATATCTAAACTAGTTGATAATATAGTGTAATAACTAAATAATAATGTGGTAAAAAATAATAAATTAATAATATATGCTTCAGGACCCAGATATAGCTTTTCATACTCTCTGAGGCACGGAGGGTTCTCGCTGTGTTAAGAAGAAGAAGTAATACTTACTATCTACTTAGTCCCTCAATACTATAAAAACTATAGCATCTATAACAAAACTTAAAGTATTTCCAACAAAATTATCTTTTCATACCTAAAGACTTCATTTCTTCCCAGACAGCTATGAATTTGACAAAATCCTACTTCACAGAGCAAAAATAGATAAAACAAAAAAACAAAGCAACCTCCCCTTTAATTGAACATAAATAATAATTAGCATTAACGTATTGACACTTACTTTGCGTAAACACAATGGGCGACACGAATAACGTTGACACATGACGTTAACACAATTAAACTAATATTCGATATTAGGTAAAAAAAAAAGTTTATGTTATGTACTACTCTGTCAAGAAAGTAACGGGAAAAGATCAATATTATACAAAATGTTTGTTATTCATCCAAATTTATTTTATCACCTTCAAAGTATGTTCCTTCAGAAATGATACACTTACGCCAACGAACAATCCAATCATCAAAACACTTTTTAAACGCTGTTTCCGGAATTGAGTTCAGTTCTCGCCGCGAATTCTCCTTTATGTCTTCTACTGATTGAAAACGGGTGCCACGAAGTGGTAATTTAAGTTTAGGAAAAAGAAAGAAGTCGGCTGAAGCCATATCTGGTGAATATGGTGGTGGCTCGATGGTATTTGTTGAGTGTTTGGACAAAAAATCGTTCACAATGATGGCCTTGTGCGAAGGTGCATTATCGTGGTGCAAAATCCAAGAATTTTCTTTCCACAAATCTGGCCGTTTTCGTCGAATTTGCTTTATTAAATGCCGCATAACGCTTAAATAATATTCTTTATTTACCGTTTGACCTTCCAGCAAGAATTCCGATTTGAATGAGGATTTTCAGTCACTATTTCCTTGTCTTTTGCGATGTTAACTTCAGTTGCAGACGTTGATGGCCTACCAGAGCGAGGCAAATCTTCCATCACATCTCGACCGCTTCTGAACGCTTTGTAACACTCATAAGCACGTATTTTTGATAAAGTCGATTCACTGTAACATTTTCAGTGACTCCAAACACGAAATTCCATTGGCAATGCAAAATTTAAGACAAACTCTTTGTTCGTTTTTTTTTGTCCAAAATGAAATTCGCTAAACACACTAGATATGGTATAACTAAAAACAGCACTGTATGTAATATAAATAACGGATGCAACTCAAACTCCGCGCCAAAATGGAATACAGTTTTGCCCATCTAACAACAACAAAAAAAGCAAAAATTTGAATTTGGAACCATAAACAAATCATCCATTCCCGATACTTTCTTGACTGAATGTATATTAGCAGTACTGGATAATCAAGTATCAATGCTTATCAACAAAAGTACCGATACTTTGGAATGCTAATAAAACTACACTATCGATACTTATACCTCGTTATAGCTGATCGATGTCGGTTTGGTATGTATCCTGCGCTTGCGCTGCCAGGCCGCGACATCCGTCGCACGCGCTGACGAAAGGCGCGTATGTTTTAATTGACTATGTTGTTTGAAGCCGATATGTATAGGACTATTAAAAGTTTGGGCTAGTATACGATGAGTGAATGTTTTAACCTTTAGATTCCCCTACGTTTGGTAGGTATTCAATTAATTACTCGGCCTGGATCCCTAAACCATTATATTTTTTCCGTTGTCAGAGGACGGCGTCACATGCCCTGGCTCATTATCCGCCCGTATATTATCGTAAATTATTTTAAAACATCGGTCATGTCTCCTTGGTCGTAATTCCTAATATTTATTTTATAAGTAGCCATTGTAACAGCTAATATTATTACCTAATCCAATAAAGTTTTGTATTGTAATTAGTGAACTATCATTTCAATAAAAATACCTTTTACAAAAAAAAAAACCGACTTCCAAAAAAAAACTGAAAAGATAAATTTGATTTAAATGCTTATCGTTCAAAACATCGCTCTAGAAGTCGGAGTCTTGTAAGTTACTATTGTTAGTATTTCGCCACCGACTTCCTAGAGCGACGTTTTGGCCGATAAGCGTTTAAATGAAATTTATTTTTTACTTTTCAGTTTTTTGTAAAAAAATTATAAAAACCTTTTTGTTTTTTGCTTTTCAGTGACTCGATCTTGTTATCTTAATATAAACACACCACTTTTTTAGGTTGCAATAAGCGTGAATAACCAAATCATCTAAGTATTTGGCGTATGCGCAAGTAGAGATAAACCGATAAATTAAAAAAAAAAAAGAATCATCAAAATCGATTATTCCATTCAAAAGTTATGAAGTAACAAACATAAAAAAACATACAGTCGAATTGAGAACCTCCTTTTTTTGAAGTCGGTTAAAAATACCCGCAAAATGAGGAGAGGTGATTTATTTTTGTCGGGAAATAAGACGCACAAAGGTGTAGAACTTATAAGCTATACATAATTTAATTGACCAACTAATTAGTTTATGTAAATATTTTTACATAAAGACCATGTCTAAGTGCGTCTTATATGGTATGTTATTTACATCAGTTGGAAAATAAATTAATGTGCAAGCCGTATTAGTAAAATACACTCGTACATGTAAGTATGTGTGTATGGTCATTAAGTTCCTAGAGATGTTTCATCAACATCCCCATGATTAGTGATGACATCCCCAGCTGCAAATATATTTCTTTACATTCTGCCAAAATGACATAAGATATTACAATATTACTGAAACAATTTACTGAATAATATAAAAAATATTGAAAGAATTTTTAATAGTATTTGTTTAAAAACTAATAGTTAAAGATAGTAAGATGTTCTATACCTGTTAGTAAACCCCAAAATGAAGATTTCAAAGTCGTTTATTAATTTTAAAAATAGGTGTTATGGTCTCAGATACCTATTATACCTACAATAATACCTAACTTCAATAGCTTGATTGAGAAATATTAAAAAGCCCGGTAATTTCTCGACACTAAATAATAATATATCGATCTTACTACTTACTAAAATAAAAT
Organism: Pyrrhia umbra; assembly: GCA_963891755.1. Lineage (NCBI taxonomy): Eukaryota > Metazoa > Arthropoda > Insecta > Lepidoptera > Noctuidae > Pyrrhia > Pyrrhia umbra. The sequence continues at coordinate 7,140,284 of OY982930.1, forward strand.
CATCATTGAAATATTTATCATAAACACAACTACTTAATAGTCATACTAATAAACAATCCCATTGATTCGCAGTAATTGTCGCTAACGCTTCAGGAAGCAAATATTAACATAATCACATACACAATGTGAAGGCATTATGGTAATATTTCCACCTTACCTGCCACCTAGAGCGACACCTACGTCACTGAACATTATGTTTCACATACCATTCATACGTTATGTCATTCCTAAGTATACTCTACAAACGAAAACGGAGCCGGAAAATCTTCGAAAATGCGTCAGTACTCCTTATTCATCTATCTATACCTATTGTTTATGTGTTAATAATCCACCTGTACTTATTATAAATTATAAATTCTGCTTCATCATATAAATATGTACCGAGTCGTTTAATATAATTGTTGCCATCAACATGTGTAATTGATACAATCTTCACCACGCAAAAAATGTGTAAAGACCTATAATACCGTGTAGCATGTTATCGCATGTATAATTAAGTAGTTACAAACCTCTGTTCAATTAAAAAACACACGTAAACTTCACAATTTACACTACAAAACAGCGGCACCGTTTAAAAACTTTCAGTCACTACACTGAAAACAATGAAAATTACTCACAGATTAGTAAAATTTGAGTTACACTAAACTATGTTAATGATGGCACTAACATTCCGACACGTACGGGTTATTGTTTTACGTTTTACAAGGACTTTTCATTCAGAAAAATTTGTAAAACGTATCGGTGGAAATCGATGGTGTTGATCGATCGCACACGCGGTCGCGAGCGAGAGGGAGACACTACACTATGACACCGGCGGTACCGCGCCTCGTGTAGTGCGCAAGAGTGGGGGCCGCGAGGACCAACATGGAAAACTGCGTGGACGCAGCCTTAACAGTGACGGATTGAGGTAACGCGAGGCCCGTGCCGTAGCATATCGGATTAGCTACGAGCCCGGAAAATTGGCCATCAAATTATTTTGTAGTTTTTCTTCATTGTCTGGGTTTTTCATTTACGACGCCGTCTAAAACTGATGCAGTGTCATGACATTGACATTACGACACATTGATTTTGAAGCGGACAAACTCTTTGCGGACAAAGTTCTATGTCCCTTTTGTTCTTATTTAGACTAGTCCTTTATAAAAAAATATAAGAAATAAATATTACCCAGATACTTATTTGGAACCAGCGACTTCGTCCGCGTGGAATAGTGATGCTCCGCTCCCATTGGTCTTAGCGTGATGATATATAGCCTATAGCCTTCCTCGATAAATGGATTATCTAACACTAAAAGAACTATTTAAATCGGACCAGCGGTTCCTGAGATTAGCGCGTTTAAACAAAATGACAACATTTCCCTTCAATGCTCTGCTCCTATTGATTGTAGCGTGATGAAAAGTATACTATAGCCAGCTCAAGAGTATGACAAATAATTGTACCAAGTTTCGTTAAAATCCGTCGAGTAGTTTTTGTTTCTATAGAGTTTATACAGACAGACAGACAAAAATTTTACGGATTGCATTTTTGGCATCAGTATCGATCCCTAATCACCCCCTGATAGTTATTATGGAAATATATTTCATGTACAGAATTGACCTCTCTACAGATTTATTATCAGTATATAGATATAGATAGAAGATAATCATAATCATTAATTATTTTTTTGCAAAAGATAATATTAAAATATACTGAAAAATCAGGATAATATTATCCTAGATGAACTTAACGGCAGAATCTCGTATTCCTCTTACGTTACCTGACCAGGTGCAAAAGGGTTGCAAAGCTCTATATACATGGGCTTATCAACTTTTGTTATTCGTTTAATCCGGCCCTGGTTTACAACTTTAATATCTTATTTAAATTAACCGACAGTGTTTCGCATTAATATTGCTATGGGGAACAATCTGGTTATTATACATTTAAAACTGGTTTCGATCAAAAACATTTTTATAGTTTTTGCTTTACCTGTGATGATCGAATAAACAGCGCTAATTCCATGGAAATCATTAAAGTTTGATCATCTCAACGGCTTAAATATTCTTCTTTGAAAAAGTTGCTTTGCTATTTTTAGACATACCTAAAGAGCATAACTTATATACCTATGACACATAACTTATTTCGAAAAGACTCGATAATACATATTAAATACGAGTTACTTTAGGCGAACAAACATGACAAAACTTTATTTACTTTAAAATCCGCAATACGAATACATCTTAAGGCCCACACACGTAACAATTAAGTTGGTAGCAAAAAATAAGGTAACTGGTAACAAGTTGTTTAGCAATGCCACCCTTGATTGACTCAGCAAAAATGTTGTATTGCCTTCTAACTACGCAATGAGACAATAATTGTATAAAATGTAATAATTGTACTCAATATAGCAGAGCAGTAAGTTTAAGACTCCAGTTCAGCCTAGTATATGTCGTAAAAGCAATATTTACCTACAATAGCAATGACGGGAGTTTCAGTTTACTAGGTCATCTAATAGAAAAAGCATCGAAAATCAAGAACAATCCTGGTATAAAAATCAAATGTAAAATTTACTGTGATTTGGGCGAGGTACAGCTGTTAATGAGAACTTTAAACAATACTAATACGGATGTTTATTCTTTTAATTTTAACATTAGCAGAGATCATCGTCTTTTTGACATATAAACATACATTGACATACACGTCGATACGAACAATTTATAAACTCGTATTTAAAGAGACTGCAAGGAATATAAAAAAAATCCAGTGAAACTTACACACAGGTATTTAGAAACATCTAAGCACTTAAGGAAACACAGATCCTCAGACAGACTCCAACTAATTAGTTGCCATAATGGACCTTCTTTGTATTTTGAGCCTTCCCTTAAAAACAAAGGGCTCACAAGATTGATAAGTCTTAGACAGAGCGTCACAAAAACATGACAAAAACCTTAATCTGAAATATGTATTCAGAAACTTTCATTGCATTTTCAAAGGTGTTCACCTCGACACTCGCACTTCATCAACTACGTAATATGGTAAAGCTCAACCATTCGCCACTGACAGTTAAACATCTACAAAAGCCAACTTGCAAAATCCACCATTACTAATTCAACTTATAATAGAGTAGGATACTAGTAAAAGAGGCACATTTAAGACGGTCCGGTGGGAGGGACGGCTGCCCACCGAGCTTGTTTATCACAGCGGCCCCAGATGCATGCCAATGAGGCGTGGGCGCACTCCTGCATAAACATTACCAACTATGTCATAATCCAAGTCGCCGACACAGTAATGCAGTAATGTTTCCTTCAATCGACTTGTCTAAATATAGTCGTACACTTAGATTTGTTACGATTATGTTTTTAGATTGAAATTGTACCGATGCTTTTAAGAGAATATACTAAACTTTTTTTTCTTATTTTAAGCCTAGCCACACACTTTTTTATTTATATTTTTATATTTAATAAAGACTAATTCATAATTTCTCACCATCCTTAACATCTCTTCATCTTAACTGTATTTTAACAGCAATATTGATGTTGATAAAATCATTATTTCTAATCAAATATATCAACAATAATCTTACCTCAGAGTACTATTTTTTAATAATAGTTTTTTTTTTCTAGTTTCACAAAGAAACCTCTGCACGAAAAGGTTAATAAAAAATATGGGGTGTGCAGAAAACCTTAACGGTTGTCCGGTTAACATCAGTCTCTCTGAGAAATTAATCCCTAACTTCAATCAAAATTGACACCAGATAAATGTTATACAAATTGAGACAAAGGAATTACATCCAAAAGAACTTCGCTATACGAAGAATGGAATGCAATGTATCGATGATAATGTTATAACTTCGTCGCAGATTGTAGGTAGGTGTTAACTAAATTGGCGTCTAGCGTCCGCCCACATACAACATAAAATTACAATAATATTTATACAATCCTATGTCTCGAATTATATTGTGTGCTTATATTGTCAACGTCTTCCTGGGTCAAGTGATTTCCTAGATGTAGATAGTACTATAAAATGGGCGTTTTATTGGAACCATCAAGTCAGTCTTTCCCTGCCCACTACAAACTAAACGTATACCTATTCCATATACCATTTCCGTACCTCCATGTCCATTTTTATTTACCTTGACCTTTTATTTTTTGTTTAACATTTATTTATCTATTCTCCATCTACTTAACTAATAATATTATATTTATTAGAATTCATCTCTTAATACCGCATTTATTGAAATTACAGATATATGTGATCCCCAGGCTGGTATCAGAATTATTAATCAATGGATCAACAACCCATCTTATATCTGGACGTTGTTAGTATGTATTGAAATTTAAACACATACTGTCACTATAAGGGGCGAAGTCTTCCTAAATTCCTTTCAAGTAATCTCAACCTACCACCTTAAACATCCCATTAAACCTATATCATTATATTCAGACTACAAATGTGACGATGATTATTTGCCTCTTAAAAAACTCAATATTTCTCTTTCATCAAGAAAATATCCACATCGGCACCGGCCACACAAAATGACCTACCACAAAGATGCATTATAACAGAGTCAGAGAATCGCAAAGAATCACTGAGTCAGCGCGATCATTTTGTTTTGCTGTGGTCCTTTTACGAGTCCTACAAATGGACATCAAGCATATCTTGATGGACTGTAGCTAAGCGATAAGCTTGAGAAAACATTTCATTTGCAATTCCGAGACGGACATGTGTATTTTGTATTTTCCTTACAGATAATGGCAATCTGCCGACAAATGCTGACGACGCTGAATCTTCTCTCATTTGTACGATGCTTTCAGTAATTTTAAGATGCGTTTCCGCAGTGTAATTATTTCAACAGAACGGGATGGATTATTTGAAATAATCTTAATTCGAAATATGGGGGCTGTCATGATATAAAAAGACTGTATAACATTCTTAAATAAGTATAACAATAGAAACATTATAATTCTTTACGCGTCAATGCGCAATGAACTCGCTCCATCGCACTAATCGATTATTGAGAGCACATAGGAGCATCGTTTAAATAATGTTTGCCTTAGAAGCATCATGTATACAAACCTTATTTGGCTACTTAAAATTTTTGTTGAAGCGACTTTCTTAAGAATGCTTAAAATAAATCTTGTAATTCATATTAAAATAATTTTAAGAAGTTATGAATGAGCTAAAAGTCAATTTATCAATGTCATAATTTATCAAGTAGGATTAGCAAAATACGTAAACCAGACCAGACTATCTCGGTCCTAATAGATACGGGATAGAGTAATACTTTGCTGCGACCCCTATAACATTTATTTTAACAAACCATCTGGTTATTTAAATTAATTTAAGCTTATAAATATGTAATTTATTAAAAAAACACATTTATTCTCATTCCTACACTTACAAAATTAAGGTAGCCGCTATCACGATGTTCTAGTCTGTGAATATTGATGTCGACATCCGTAACCTAACGTGTTCAAAATACGGTACATGAAACTTAGACCTACTGCGACAGTTTTAATGACTGCCTCAGTTTTAAAAGGACATAACGACTTCCTGCGACTATTAATCTTGAAAAGGTATTCTGTTAATTGACACCAATTGCCGACGTTTGTGTATCAGACGCATTTGGCCTAACTCTAAACTATTTATTATTGTTTAAGGTCAATCTATTTATACCCAATGTATTTAAAGAGAACATAATATAGGTAGTAAAGAAGCCATGGAAACGGAAAATGTTCTTTTTAAGAAATTAATAAAATTGAATTATTCTTGAGACGTTGCTCCTCGTCTGTTACATGAAAGAGTATCTAAAGTAAACACAACACGTAAGAGTAGATACTTTCAATACAAGAAAAGCAATAGACAAGTAATATACTATAATTTATACGATTATTTAGTTTATTTAGAAAATTACACATATATTATTTACAACTAGCTGTTTCCCGCGTTTTCACCCGTGTCCCGAGAAAAGTACGTCAAACACCCGGATAAAAAGTAGCCTAAAACCTTCTTCAGGGTCCCTTCTATCTCCGTATCAAATCTCACTGAAATCGATCCAGCCGTTCACGCGTGTTGCCATGACCATAGAAAACAGGGATTCATTTTTATAATACAGATTCTTATATAATTGTTACGCACTTTTTTCAATGTAAAATCTGTCTAAGGTTTGCTGGAAGAGAACCCAATTCCCAGTTAAGTTCGCCTTTGTACATAAACTTTCTGTGTCAAATGTGTAAAAAATGTTTTGTATGTATGTAAATGAAAAATACTAATATATTTTTCTGCCAACTTTCGGTGAGCAGTGTATCTACAAACAAAGTAAGTACCTACATTTTTTCCGGTGTATGACCATTTTGAATATAATTTGGGCTTGGTAACGACGTCTACCGGCTAATTGGACGTGGGTAGAGTTTTTTATCTCTCTTCACATAATTTTAGACTTGCTTGTAAATAATTTGAATGTAATAGGTAGATTATGTTACATATTTGTATGTATCATTGTTGAAAAAATACTACATATTGAATTTTTAATACATCATTCTAGAAGTCGGTGTCTCCAATCAGGTTTTTGAAGTTGGTTCCATTTTTGAAAACAAGTTTTTTATTGTTTCTTCTCATCTAAATTACAATATTCTAATGTCTAGTGGTAATCACCTCTAATAAGGGTATAGTGGTGTGCCCTATAACTCTGCTTTCTCCTTTAGAGCTTTATCTCTTTCTTAATTAATACGCTATCTCTTTCATTTTGAGCATGACGTCACTGACATGTCTTTTGTTTGGAAAATTTAAACCAATCGAATTTGTTTGATTTATTTATCTCTTTCCCAATTAATACTCTATCCCTTTCATTTTGAGCATGACGTCACTGACATGTCTTTTGTTTGTAAAATTTAAACCAATCGAATTTGTTTAATTAATTTATCTCTTTCTAAATTAATACTCTATCCCTTTCATTTTGAGCATGACGTCACTGACATGTCTTTTGTTTGCAAAATTTAAACCAATCGAATTAGTTGATTTATTTATCTCTTTCTTATTTATAAATCTATCTCTTTCATTTCGAACATGACGTCACTGACATGTCTACTGTTTCGAATTGTTTTAAAAGTTGTAAAATAAGTAAAATCTTAATCGCTTCCTTTCGACTTTGCCGCAGTCGGGTAAAATTAAATAGGTATCTTACTAAGTATATTCTAATATAGGTATAACATACATTAATCCTTATGAAATGATGTGCTGCTCAGTTTAATGCAAGTAAACCTTACCAAACATACGGGTCGAATATAGAACTTCCTTTTTTAAAGTTGGTAAAATGATTTTATTAATGAATTATATTCATCGTTTGCATTTTCTTTAAGTCGTAATTTTATAATGCCTTAATTCATATTATTTATACTATCCCAAACTAATGTTTTTTTGTCCTTTTTCCTCTTGTCTTCAGTTCATCCAAAAGTTGTCTGTAAGAGATCGCTTTGAACGATAAGACCGCCCATTATGCCACCATTTATAATTAAAGTAAAGTATTTTATTTAGTATAACTATCCTAATCTACAATAAATATCAGTATAATCAATCTTTCGCAATGCTCCTACATCCTCCATTTGCAACCATGCCTATAATTATGAGACATTCTCAAAAATAATACATATCAGATAAATATATCTTTGTGTAAACTTCATCTAAAACGCCTACTCAATGCCTGAGGCTCTATAGTCTGTAGTCTCGATTGAAAGCAATAACTTATAATTTCTTAGTTATTAAACTTTTATATTAATCAAAATATATTAAACAGTTATTTAAGTTTGATCAATGATAACGCCTTACAAAATTACTTTTATGATTCAAATTATTTAGTGTTGTTCATGTTATTAATAGTTATTCTTGAAATTTTAAGTCAGAAAAATAACTTAAAAAAGTCTCTTCAGAAATCATTCAATTAGTTTATAATGTCCAGCTTTTTAAATTAAAGATCTAATATTGAAGAGGTTTGTTTGTTATTTAAATAAAATCAAGAAATGACGTCTAACTACGCAGCGTTGGTAACACTAATTTAGATTTGCTTCAGGAAAGTGGCCTTTATTCGTTTACTGCTAAAACTGGAACAATCACTTTCTGCTAATTTGACCTGGTAACCTTATATCAACTGCAAACCTCAACGTAGCGTTACGAAGCTCCATAAGACAACCAAGAAATGCTACTCTCAGGCAAAGGGTTGGCGCCTTACGTAGGTCTTACGAAAGCGCGGGCCAGCGGATGGCGAATATGGGTAGTTCACCGTCCGATAAGGACTAGAGTCAGGTTTTCGGCGCGTTGCATACCCCGCGCGCCTCAGAAGATGTGAGCATAAGTGACGGGGCCCGCTAGGGCCAGAGCCGGGACTGTCGGATTGTTCAAAAGAGTTACCGAGACGTAAAGGGCAATTGGAGGAACATTAATGGGTTTTAATCAGTAAGAGTCTGACACTACGGGAGAAGACAGGACATTCACTAAAGAATCTTCTTAACACACAAAAGCATTCGCTACTTTTAGCAATAACAGTTTATGTATAAGTGCTAATTGTTTCAGTACCTTCTTAACCCTCTTACTGCGTGGCCTTGGCAAGTTAGTTACGATAGTTTATTGCTTATTGTACGAGTGTTTGATCAGCTGACGAAAGTGAGATGCGCGTGAGTGTGACAACACGTTGGTGACAGACTAAAGGTCAGAAGCACGGTTATGTTTGTATTTCGTATTGTTTTTACATCGTGTCATAATTTTATTATTTGATGTACACTTGTGAAGTTTGTTTTGCGATTTTGCTTTCAGACTATCGTGATTTATTCAGTGATTAATGGTGAACATAAGTTAACAGTTTAACGTAAATGTTTTAAGAGTAATAATTAGCCAGTTATGTAATAAATTAGTGATACTGGAAAGGTATATTTGTAAAATATTATACATTTTGAAGTCATCCCAAGCTTTTGTACATTGTTGGGAAAAGGCTAGGCAATGATGATAACTACGATATATGTTTAAAATTTCAGACTATTTAATGTGATATTATATTCTATAAATTACGTCATCCTATACTTATAAGAACTTCAATTTACAAAGAACTTGACCTGATCTTGCAATAAACCACAAGAAATCCGGTTGACATCCCTATTATTATTTTAGTACCTGCCTACTATAAATAATGAATCAACTTCAATAATCACGTGATAATTGTATGTTGGCGCCTGTCCTTGCAATACCAAATAGAGAGACTAGGTGTTAAAATTGGATAAGGCGGACGAAATCTCGCTATCTATGGATTTGTTAGCAATCAAAATAATTGACAACGCTTCTGGCTTACGTAATCCATTAATTCCTAAAAAATTTCAACTTACTATTTTACTAGTAGTTACTAAATCTAATTAGTACGTTATTTTATGGTTCTTTTGACATATTCCTTCTAGAAAGGTTCTAGAAGAATTTTTGGAAGGATTCAACATTTTTTACTCGAATCTTTTTTACCTTACACAAATCCTTCATGGGGCCTGCATCCTGCATGTGAGCTATACGGATACCTAATAATTATTTCAACGGTCTTTTTTTCGACTTTTTTGAATGTCAGACTCTTCCTGACGAAAATCTTTTCTTCCTCAGCCCTTTATATTCCGGGGGCGCGGTAAATCTTTCAAACATCCCGCAGCCCCGGTGTTTCCACTGCACTGCCTGCAGCGAATAAAGATCCATTATGCTATCACGATTCTAGTTTATCTGCCTCGTCGTCCAGTGTCGCAAACGCAACTGCTGTGAACTCGAACTGTGTGGGTCTCGGATTCAATTCCCGGAACGAGATTGAGAAAGGCTTTTTGGAATTTTACAAAGCATTCCAGCATCAGGTAGTTGACGGTGTTTCACCCCCGGGCCTAGGAAGTGCCGTTAAGCCATCGTTCCTGGCTTCTACCTTGATAACAGTCGTCATTACAATTCCTTTGCCAGGCCGGTGGGCGAATTTAAAAAAAATATAATACTAGGGCTTGTTAGAAGAGTACGCAACCCATACGATAAAAAGTCTTGTCCCATTTTCGCAAGGGTGGTTGGACCAGTTTTAAATGTTTAACACTAAGTTTTATATTAGTCTCTTCTCCTTGTTTTCCTATATTGTTTTAAAGCAACGGTGTTGAAATAAGTTACAGCAAGTAAAGTACGTGTCAGGGGCATGGCAGGACCGTCTTCCGTTAATCGGAGCAAACATTGTACTTACATACGACCTTGTACACACACGTATACGTAAGTTGTAAGTGAGCATGTTACGGCACTCAGCTTGTACTCTATATAGCCATACCATGTCCTTAGTGTCACAATTTGCGACTGTGTGTAGTTTGAAAGTTTCCTAAAGTCAATACCTATTTTGAAGTATACAACAAGTAGACGTTTCGGTTTTACTAGCGGCGATAGGAACTACTTCACGCAATAGGGCTTCTCCAGGTTTCAATCATCGGTTCAGTCGTTTTCTCTGTGAAATCGTGACAGACAGGCAAAGTTGCTTCCACATTAAGGTGAATGTTCCAGGGTAGCCCGCGAAATTTAAATTTTCGTAAGTTTTTTTAATATACTAATAGCTGTTTCTCTGTGTCCTGGGTCCCTCTACCTGCTTACCAAGTTTCATCGGTTCAGCCTTTCGCATTTATTACATTCGTTAGAATTACGATTAGTTAAGACGAAATCGGAAAATCATGTATCGCTGCCGAAGCGGACAGTTAAATAGTTTTAACAAGTTGTTTGACTAGATAACGCAAAAGAATTTGGCGGTCATAAAATTATCTGTCAACTGATAGGTATAATATTAAAATTCAATCTACATAAATCGCTAAAACCAGTGCTGTAAGTCCAGATTAACGTTATGCGAAATACGTAACTTAACTACTTTGTATATTAACAGGTTTCTTTGTACATCATTATATCCTAACCAAATCTCTAATGATACCTTTCAAGACCACTGAGCAAATACGTTGCTTTGACATAATACTCGTAATTAGGGCGGCGTTTTAGGTGCAATTATTCGGTACGTTAACCAGTACTTACGTGAACGTAAACGCTAATCGTAATGGGGTAGGAGTAGGGAAAATAAATTCGACACGTTGGTCTCAAAATACGGCATTACGGCGATAAAATTTCATCGTCATCATCATCTGCCCAGCCTATTTCCAACTATATTTTTATATATGTATCTAATAAAGGTTTATCTTTTTGTAATCTTTCAGAATATGATGTAATAGTAATAATTTTAAATCTTTACCTTTAAGTAGTTTTAGCATGTAAATATATATAGATATATTAATTGCTTTCTATTTTTATCTAACTGTTGGAATGTAAGGATAATCCTTATATTATTTATGTTATAAGTATATACATACCTTAGCTTATATAACTTTTTTTTTCACTTATTCCCTTCACGAGTAACTTAATATAGCATTCTTCAAAGTGTATAAAAAATAATTAAAATGGTAATTGTTACTAGTAGCTGAATCGTGAGACTTCAATCAAAGGTATAACGAATTTATTTCACTTTAACTAAAGTACACATCGTATAAAAGGAAATTAATAGCTATTAACATAAGCTACGCAACTGATTAAGCTATTAGATGTTGCAAAAAAACTTGCGATGGATATTTTACATTGAAACCTGTTTGTTTTCCGTTGTTTCGAGGTTATTCGTATTGAGCACCATAATTATCTGGAATTGGAAAATGTGAACTGTTTTTATATATTTTTTTATAAATCCTTTAATGGTCTCTATAGCTCTTTGAGAGTCATGTGGCACTCACTCGCTTGCAGCCCTGCTGAACAATTTATGAAAGTTAAGGTTTTGCTTTCGCAGTGAGTAAGTACCCAGGTACTCACTGCTGCATCATATGGATGAACGCCTGTGCAGCAAAAAACTAATAGTACTTACGTACGATGTAAGGGGCGACCCTATATCTACATATATTATTGCTAACTGGATGCAAATCATTAGCAGCTGATGAATTCTTGTCCGACCCGGGACCTCGAACAGGCCCACTTGCTAAAACAAGACCGACGAGGCCACTATTTTTTTATGACGTATAGGTCCTTATATAATATTTAACCAAATCCAAATTGCGTCTGTCTAATCGCCAAATATGGGATGCTAATAAATAATTACATATTAACAGAAGGCCAACTGTGCATGACTCATATTAATTTATAAACGAGGTTTTATTTTCCATAATATTTAATAGAATTGGAAACTAATAGGTACCTAGTAAAGCATATAAAATTGAAAGCGTAAGAACTATATTTGGAGATATGGGTATGTATGATATATGAAGTCCCATCAAAAATGCCAATCGGCCTTATTCTGTAGTCCAAACCTCGCAGGCCGCCCACAAATATTAGGGCTGTCACTTTTGTAACGATTGGCAATTGTCATGGGCTACTTTCACACGCATTACATTTATCGGCATTTCGGTCTTAAAATCAGGGTGGTCCAAAATATAAGGATGCGATTACAGCAGAATGTGTGTCAAGTAAACTGCAGTACTTGCGTTTTCTTAAATTTTGTCTTAAGGTCAAGTCACATTAAAAGAGCAGCGACGCTCAGCAACTGGAAGAGCGTTTTTCGTGCAAAATATTACGTACCTTATTTTGTAATGTAATAGTTGAAATTGATTTGAAAAAAATAAATGGCACAACTTCGCCGCGATCTGCCGCGCCCTGCCTTGCACTTTATGCTGGCTCCTGGCTGTTTTGTGAAAGTTTAAAAACCCACACACGATGTCGGTCCAACCCGGGTGCTGAACCCGAGGCCCGTCACAGTCCACAGACAATTAGACCAACGAGGGCAATAACTGTTGACTTTATGTTTTCAGTATCAATTGAAATATATAAATATGGTTTAAAATAAAAACGCTATGGAAATTACCTTCTTTTTGGTCGCCACCGTAGTAGATGTGTATGTAGGGATATCTTAAAGCTACATACCAGTTACAAAGCATTCTTAATGTCCTTTAGAAAAATCTTCGGGAAGAGATGCTTTAAGAATAAACAAATCCTTAGTACCTGTCTTTTTGCAGTTTACAAGTCTTGTACTCCCGCTATTCAAATTACGAAATACATTGCCCCACTTTAACTTCAGCAATTTTAACTAATTGCACACACCGATCTGCATACATAATTTATAATCGCTTGATTGACTCCCAACCTTAGGGCCGTTGCAACCTGTTAAGGCCTAATTGCTGGCTTGTATTCGTTCATAACCGTTCATTTGGCCACGATATTTGTAAATATAAAACTGCACTACTCAAATAACTCACATAATTCTCGCTTGTCGAATGGTTCACATACTTTATAACGTGAAAATTAATTGTAAGATGGCGCTATTAAATAATCTCTGGAAAAAAATGCTTCAGTTATCCTAACGACTCTTGGATTTTTTTTTGTGGGTTCTAATCCTAATAAGAGAATTTAAAGTCATCAAGTATTTTTACATTTAGTTACCCTATTTATTATTTGTTGTAAATTCTATAGTAATTAATTACACCCGTAAACCTAGTAATAATTGAGATGATAAATACTTCAGATCTCTTATAAGATAAGATCTCCCACTACAAACCTACCTTTAATTTTTATTGTAATTTATTACGATCATATACATAAATAATATCATTAGTCAGTAAATAAGATACTCTAATCGGTTTATTTTTATGGGCAAATTGCGGGACTGATTTTGATAAATTTGGCACGCGCATACTTTGAATTGAACCATCAATGGGTAGATACATATGATACTCTATCCAGGTTTACAAGCTAACTAGCCTTCCTGGAATACGAATTGATAATTGAATATATTGAATACGTGGAATCAATTTCACCGAACAATTTTAACAGAGAATGCGTAACAAACAACCATGTATTGTATGAAGGTAGGTATGTCAGGGGTTGTTCAGCGTCATGTCAAGCATATTGTTTGATAACGATATTTGTGAACAATGGACAATGGCGTGAACATGAGAAAAGTTGCATCCATCGCTGATTGTAGATAAAGTTCAATATGAACCAAAAACGTCCAAAAAGTATCGATGTTTATTACATATGGTAGTTTTACCCAGAGATAAGTTTTACTAATTTGTTTTGACCTGGGATTCTAAATTCAAAAGTTTGAACACATATTAGAACGTCAATAGAGACATTATTCGTAATGCGAACTCCAAGTAAAGCTAAAGAATTTATTATTATACAAAACACTTAAATTGCGGAGTGCAAGAACCGTAATTGTCAGAACGTATTTCAATTCAGTGAAACAACTTCAGTTTCGAATATTAATACCGATGCAGACTGGAACCAACTATACCAACCAATTAATTATTCAATTACCAAATCTAACGTCTGATTAAATGTCTAATAATTTAGTTTTAGAATCATTTCAGTAAATTAGACTTGTAGTAACATTACAACTTATACAAGTTAGGTACATTACCTGTATCTGGATTTGCGTGGGCCACTTTATGAACAAGCAAAATCCATTGCATTCAGCACAAATTCCTACAAACTCTTATCGTTGATCGAGTTTCGTGTAAATTATAATAAACATCGTTAAGCCAGTATTTTAGTTTCGTAGGACGTGAATATTAATGAGGCTAGTGCAAAATATTGCAATATTTAACTGTTTGCTAATATCCGTTTTGAGTCATTAAACGTTCGTTAGGTAGGTACCTACTCGTGTATCTGGTGCTGGTCATGTAAAGCTATAATTATTGGGAATAAATTATTTGTTTTGATTAATATTGTGCTGCAATATTGCGACTCGAATAGGTGTATACGCAAGAGACGGAAAGTTGAGCCATGTGATGCGATCAAATGCGAAATAAAGAAAATAGATATGAGGATTTTTGTAAAAGCATAATAAGGCACCTTGTTAATTTTAACTTAATTTTTAAAATAGTTATCAAAATATGGCAAACTAATTAACATTTTACAATCTTAAATTAAGTCACTATTGACCTGAATTAGTAATCTACTCAATTGATCTCCATATAAATACATTACATACAACTATTGCACCGTTAACACCACAGTGACAAAGCACAAACAAGTGCCACTATCATGCCTCCGCCTCAAACAATCGACAGCCGCCCAAATACAAGAACACTTCATAAATGTATGACAATGATCTCATTACTCCCACACGCATAAACAAGTTATTGTAACAGACTGCGATGGCCTACAACAGGAGTCCTTAACTAAGCTGTGATTATGTAGTCATGCCGAAAACACGTCGCACTTCAAGAGTTCCTTAAATGGTGCAATCTGCACTAGGCCGACGGTGGAAGGTCACTAACGCGCGCCAAAAATGGAAACGGACATTTAGATCGTGACAGCAATGCTGCTTTGGTATGTCATTGAAATGTGACAATTCGGATGTAAGGACCAATGCTTGGAAGTTGGCTTATATGTATGTTTTTATTGTGTGGATTCAGAAATACTTCTAAGGAATACGATATGTGCACTGCCCAGGAGAGGCGTGTTATGATATGTCCAGATTCTAGGAATTCTAGTGCAAAAAGGGATACCTACTATCCGTCTTGTCGAGTCCGGTGTAACTCCATTTCACTTTGCACTAAAATCGGGTCATTCAAATCTCGACTCAAATATCGACTCAAATACCTCATATATAAAACAGGAACGAGGAGGATCGCTGATCGATTGGTAAACTGAATGTTTGTAAGACGCTATCCAAAATCGTTAGATGACATGATCATTGTTTCCGAAAGCTGATGTAGGAAATGGTTACTTTTACGAAAAGCATACAACTTTATTAACTGCATACCCGCATTTACTTTTGCCAAAATAATAAACACTACCACTACCCATATAAATAAGAAACAGAGCTTTCCTGTCAAAAGATACATGATTGTTAAGAATTTCTTATTTTCTGTCTGATAGCTGATAGCTGTTTTGCGTCCTAGAATAAACAAAACACGCTACAGAAAATAAGAGATAAAACGTAGTCGCGCGCGTGGGCAGTCTTTGTGTGCAAATTGGGAACAACTTGTAGCGAAAAAATATTATAAACGTTAGTCACTCTAACCGGTAGTTCTACTCCATTATCATAATTATGTACATCATTTGTGACATCCAGAATTATATTATTAAGATAGTATCGGAAAAGAATCAAAGATCAATAAAAGAATACGTAGTTTTATGAATTTAAGGAGTACCTAGTACCTATAAAAAGGTACGACATGAGTTTAGCGAGCACTCTTATTCAAAAAGTATCCAAAACGTAGATAATTAAGTAATACATTAGATTCCAAACGCTTTACTGGTCGAACTCTGTTGAAATGAATCGAAAAAAATCTTGATTCAACAGCAACTCCATACATTTTCATGCAAGCTCATCCCTTCTAGCTGTAAAGTCTACACATTACGAGGCGATAATAAAGTCGTATTTCCAAACTACCCATCAACATTTACCGCCGTCCCCTGCTTGCAAATGAGACTACTTATTCGGGCTCTTACAAGCGCGTGAAGTAGCAACATAACATAATTACACAAACAGCGTGGGATACAACGCGACGGGTGCTATCTTCACAATTATGTGCGTATTATTGTTCTGTTCGTCACTCCCACATTGCCAAGTTTATGGCCGAAAGTTTATGACGTTAATACCACAATGTTGGAACAGAAGTTTAGCACCCGGATAGAAAAGGCCTCTTGCTCATTTAGGCCAAAAAAATCTTAAGTCTTTTATTCAAATTAGGTTGAAAATCAGCGACAAATTTTAAGAAGACAGTCCCAAAATGCCCGCCCTTCCTATGTCTTTTAGCTGGGAAGAAGAAGTGGCGCAACAAATTCCCTAGCTCCTCATGATTACCAGGAGGGTTAACTCCTATGACGTAGCTACTTATCAGATACGTCATGACTCTTAGTTCCATAGTGTAGAATCTGACTGAAGACAATCTATGCTTGATTATCATTCTGTGTATCATAACCATTCTTATGCAGAAGACGAGGTCTATATCGCTCTCGGGCTCAATATATTTTATTTATTAATTATTAAGGAACTTTCTAGACTTGTATGTGTGAATGAACCTTCTGGTATTACATTACCACTGAACATTTAGTAGCTAATTATTGCAGTGGAACTGTTATGTGTAGAAATTAATAAACTGGTGATTCTCAATTAGTTATTTTGTTATCTTACAAGCAAGTGAATGTCAACTTAGTACTAAATTTATTTTTGTTTTTAAAATGGTCTTTGCTATGTATATAAATACATTTTATTTGTTATTTCGCCAATTTTTTGCTTTACATTGCAGCCCTCTTGTTTAGTTAAAACTAGAAGAGACAGAACAAGAAGTCCTCCTGGTGCCGTACCTCATTTTAAATTAAAAAAGATAAGCACGAGGCTGAAACGTGTAACCACAAAAACATAATAAATGATCTCGTCGGGAAATGTTCAAAAGCTCGCTGCGCTCTTGACTCCGCCATACTTGAACAATGTCAAATACCTCATGTTCGCTACTTGCGCGTAATCAGTGGCTTTTAATCGGCCCGTTTGGCCCATCATCCAGGCGACAGCTGTATCTGATCGTCTGCAAACAAAGCGTACGTCCTCATGTAAGGTCGTTACCACTGACGGACTATACGTCTTGTCGCTATTCTGTCGTTTTTGCTAAAGGTAGGAAATAATCAATTTGTTTAACAAATGATGAGGTTTTAAATTTATCATGATAAAAAAAATGCTGAACCAATTTTTATTCATGTTGAACAGTCAAAAAATGCCAAACTTGCGTACGAGTACATTCCCTAAATAAGCAAGTGACTTTTTTAACGATGGGAAATCGATCAACAAATGAATCTCCTTCCGCTGTGTGCGAAGCGGGAGTAAGTTTCAGACTGTAATATTGACTAAATCCCATCCATCCCTTTACGTTCCGTAGGATTCTTTTGAATGGAAGCAGGATATGATCATTCAATTTTAGCTAAATAAATTGGTCATTTACATTGCGCTAATCGAAGCTGATATTCTCCTACTGTGTTAGCCGACAGAGGAAATGAAAGTCACCTAAACTTTATGGGAATGCATCAAAGAACCTATTAGAAGTAAAGTTGGCGAGTCAGTAAAAGGACTTTACTGTGATCGTTACGGTCATTACGTCACTAGGACTTGTAAGATTACGTAGTTAGTATACTACTTAGGTCCGCAGTAAAGCTCGACAAGGAAATGTCTGAACCAGACACTAAAGGGATAATAGTGCCTCCTTTTAAGACTGCTGACAGTTATGGTTGACCAAGGCAGTATACAACTGCAGTACGCAGTACAATAGGTAACTATTTAGTACCTAATATTTCACTACGCTCACTGCTTGCTACTCCAGAGATGTACCTATTTTATGCACTCTGCTGTACCTACAAGTTCATCACAGAGAATATCTTTACATAATCGTGCCTAGGTGCCTACACTAGCTGTAGCCCAAAATGAAGGTGTGCAGATAAAATATGTAGATCCTATCTTCCTAGGTCTCTCACTTACCTTTCCAGGGGACTAGACCACAGGCCCAGGACCGCGCCGACCCCAGGCAGCGCCTGTGTGCGAAACCAATGAAGCGCCTCTTTTTTAACCGACTTTAAAAAAGGAAAAGGTTCTCAAGTCGACTATGTTTTGTGTTTGTTACGCGATTACTCCATCGCCTTTTAGGGGCCCTGTATCAAGTTTTGCTCGGGGCCTTAGTATCAGACTTGGGCGAAGCCCTAACAGATTTCATAAAAGAAACAAAACCTTTCGCATTTTAATAAAATAAATAAACACTATGTTGCTAGAAGTTACACTATGCCGTAATCGAATGCGCGAGCGAAGCGAGCGCGAAATTTTTTAGCATGATAATTAAAGGGAATAATATTTTTCAATAAATGGTAACAAAAACAGAGATCGAAAAGAAATAAGAATACGTACGTAATCGAAAGCGCGAGCGAAGCGAGCGCGAATTTTTTTTAGCATGATAATTATCTAGGATCATTTTTCAATAAATAGTAACAAAAACAGTATCTGAAAATAAATTATATACGTAATAGGAAGCGTGAGCGCAATCTTTTTTTTTAACATGATGATTACATTTTTTCTTTCTGAAAAGAAATAGGAATACGTAATTGAAAGCGCGAGCGAATCGAGCGCGAATTTCTTCTTATGATGATTATGGGGAATAATATTTTTTTGATGATGCCTTGATTGATGATGTTGCAACCTATATTTTATTTAGTTTCCGAAGATGGGAGAATTTTTCGCTAGTTCAATAAGAGTTTGACTAATCAGATTTTGGGGGACCTCCTAGCTTGGGGCCCCGGGGCACTATCCGGCTAGCCCCTGGGTAGCTACGCCTCTACGCACGCTTTTATTTAAGTGATAACTGTAACAAATTAAAGCTTATGTTGCTTTTCCGCAAAAACAATGAAAAATTCTTACATTCTGTGTAGGTTTTTGTAAATACTTAGGAGAGCTAGCATAAGCCTATATAATCTTTCCTGTTCTATTGAAGATACTCATTTTTTTACTTTTGTAATTGTTTTGGTTCTTTCGTTTGTTAAAATTGGGGAGTCCCCGGTGACTACATTTCGCTCGCGCCGCATCGCATCGGATTGCGTTGATAAAGTCATCCACGGCACGGCTTTTGTAATAAAATAATCGCCTATTGTAGCGACTGCGGTGGTTCTGTTGATTTTAATGCAGAGCTCGTAATTAATGTATTAGTTTACCGAACCCGAAACGTAAACAGTTGGTCAATTCAAATACTGTAAAATTAAACCACACAATCATAAATATTTGGGAGACTTGTATCTACTTAGTCATCGATGCTCAACTATGAGAGAATATGTTGATAAGTGACAAAAATAATGTTAATAACTGGCGCTGGCATTTAATCCGGCGCCCCTACTGCCCTGGCGCCTGTGTGCGCCGCACACTTCGCACACAGGGGCGGCGCGGCCCTGCACAGGCCGGACTAATCAGTTTTTTCAAATGTGGTTTTACAAATGATGGCCTTTAATTATTAATGATCCAAAGGCTTTTTATCATTATCATTATTATATTTGGATCGAGAAACATTTGCAACAGACAGTAGGTATCCTTTTTATCTATTTGTGTTGTACCTAAAATATTAACAGTATGACCCACCATACTTCACGCAAAACTGATTTTCTATGCAATAATTTAAATTAAATGGGTAAAGTCCTGTTCAAATATTTACATAATAAAGTTTGTTTTTATTTGAACGTTGAAGGCATGGTACAACGCCATCTACCGTCTCGCTAATTTGCAACCTCCTCATCAACAGATGGCACTATAATAAGTTTAGTATTTTTACTATTCGCCAATAGGTGGCGCTACTAACATTATCTTGACTACATTTTATTGTGAATGGGGCTATTCATACCAACATTGCAACAACTTCTGACCACGACTTTGTCCACTAAGACTTAGGATTGTGTCCCGATATACCTACCTTAATAAAAAAGTATTCTTTTGCCTTCAGTTGGTGCAGTTAGCTGTAGTCTGAGCCCAACCTCTGGGACGATGAATGTACCCATTGTAAAAAGGTCAAAATCTATTAAGTACGTAGTTAAGTAACCAATAAACAAGCCACAAGTACACAATTAAGTTACGTACGTCATTGAACGATACAATGTTTATCCAATTTTAATACCAAGTAATTGAATACTTAACACAATGATTATAATTGTTGTATAATTTGAAGAATAATAGGGATCTACCATAATTTATGACCGCAATTAGCAGTTTACAGTGTCATAAATCTTTTCATTTACCAACCAACCAATCTACCTACCAATTAAAGGACTTGCAAAACCACATTGTTAATCGGCAACAATAACTAAAGATATAAATAAGTGATCGATTTTAACGACGAGTACCTATCAGCTGTTTGTAACGATGACCCGGAATTAGGGTTGTGTCATTCGTAATTTATTTTCAACGCATACGATGTTGTACTAAATAATTAGTGAAAGTAAGGCCAGCATTCACCTGTCTTGGTAGGAGAAACGTAGGTAACCTGCCGGTTTGCCGGCAGGCGTGCTTAACAGGCGATTAGTTCATCAAGCAACAGCCTTTATTTTTATTTGTTCCATATTAATAAAATCCGTACTTAATATTAAGTAAGAAAAATCTTATGAAAAATAGAAAATATTTATTTTCGCCTTTTTTTCAGCTTCTTTTTTACAACGTTTATTTCTGTTCCCACTGTACAAATTTGAGCCAAATACCTAGTTTTCAAAGAAGTAGGTGCCATCATCTATACTTATAATAAATCTGTAGAGAGGTCAATTCTGTACATGAAATATATTTCCAAAATAACTATCAGGGGTCGATTAGGGATCGATACTGATACCAAAAATGCAATCATTAAAATTTTTGTCTGTCTGTCTGTCTGTCTGTCTGTCTGTCTGTCTGTCCGTCTGTCTGTCTGTCTGTCTGTCTGTCTGTCTGTCTGTCTGTCTGTATAAACTCTATAGAAACAAAAACTACACGACGGATTTTAACGAAACTTGGTACAATTATTTGTCATACTCCTGAGATGGTTATAGTATACTTTTCATCACGCTACAATCAATAGGAGCAGAGCAGTGAAAGGAAATGTTGTCATTTTGTTTAAACGCGCTAATCTCAGGAACCGCTGCTCCGATTTAAATAATTCTTTCAGTGTTAGATAGTCCATTTATCGAGGAAGGCTATAGGCTATATATCATCACGCTAAGACCAATAGGAGCGGAGCATCACTATTCCACGCGGACGAAGTCGCTGGCAGAAGCTAGTAATAAAATAAATTAAGTAGATACTTGACTAATATTAAAAATGTAATCGAGTTTTAGGTGTTATTCTTGGATAAAAGTGGCCGAAATTATTCGAAATGAGGTTTCAAATAATCACAGTTCTTCAGTTTTAAAATATAAGTAGAAAGTTATTATAATGATACTTAGCGAACCGAGAATCTTGGCTCAAATAAGTTTCGCCGGAGCGCGAACGAGCACGGTTAAATGTGACCGCAGATATAGCCAGAGGTTAAAGTTCGGTATTAGACCACTAATGAGCAACAATGCTATGGAAATGGAAATAATTCAATACTCTGAAGCTACTAAGGTTGAGTTGCCGGATTCCTTCAAAAAAGGATATACGGGTAATCTTCAAAAAAGGATAAATTCTTAAACATGTCTGTAACACTCAGTTGTGTTGCCGAAATCTAACAGATATCAGAAATAGGCGTTTGAATTTGTGTGTTACTATTACCAAGGCATTCGTAATCCCATGCCTAATCATTTATCAAATGTTCGACTATAATATTTTAATCGGATGAATTGTTAAGCAAACTTATATACTTCTAAGAAAAAAAAAGTGACAAGATATCGATTCCTATTTAAATTCGGTCCGAGTGGCAAGAAAACACCCTAATCCCGAAAGTCTGATTCTTTCTTGCTCGGTTTAAGGCAAGGACCCTTCATAAAATAGACAAGTTATTACCCAACTAAATTATGCAACGATAGACGGAAGGTTGAAGTTCTCAATTGGATACACAAAAGTTTGAAATTTTCATTTGCTGGAAACAATGCCTTTAATAAAACTAAATCATTTAGGTTGCTACTTTTTATGATATCAATAATTTTTTTTGTTTATAAATATTTTTCAATAAAGCTTGACAACTAAAATACCAGAAAATGATGGATCGATTGAAAAGAGAGGGGGCTATTATAAGATAATTATTAATAGTAGGTATAATAATAGTATTGAAGAAAACGACCCCTGAGCCGACCCCAAATATTTTGGGATACGGTCAGCGTATGAATTCGAACTTATAAGTTTTTCTATGTTTTTCGAGTAGATAAACAAACGTGTCATAAATCTGTAAACTTGACATTATATGATTAAAAATACACGTTTTAAATAAACGTTCGAATAAAGAACACTTAATATTTTCCTCTCAACGATAGTTGAGTAAAATCACAAACTAAAGTTGTAAAATAAACACTATTCCGCACATCGGATATTCAACGTGCGGTTGAGTGCATTCTGTTACCTAAGTTGTATTTTACTTCTCCCGCTGACGCATACCTACTCGTAGTTGAACCACGGATTGTAAAACTGTGATTTTAACGTAGAAAGTTGGATTAAGTTGCAGGTAAACATTGAAATAAAATGCTTATTAACAGCTCAACATTTTATATCATAAATGCATTTCATTTTGGAATGTCAAATCTTACATTAGTTTTATTATTTTACAAATTAAAGCAATCTATCCTTTTCAATTTACTTGTTTTTAGTAGACAGCGCGTTCATTTTCTTGTAAATGAGAACTGCAAGGGCGCTGTTCACGATGTAGGTGGATACACAGACAATGCAGAGGTCGTGAAGAACAAATGCTAGAAGATACGCCAGGTACACACACATGGGTATTGAAGCTGCAGCTACTACAAATAGCAACCTGGCCACCAGCAGTTGATCAAACGTTGCTGAAATAAACATAAGGAATGGTAGTTAGTATACCGTTACCTGGTTTAGATGTTGAAAGTCGTGAGAAATACATCAACGGACGTGACAGTTTGTTGTGAACATTGGTGTACGAATATGTACAGAAAAACAAAATATTATATTGGAATCAATAAATTTGTTTAATTGCGTTACATTTAAAAATACCCGTTCCTGAAACTGGCTGTGACGAAACCACCTCGTTTCATAAAAACATCAAATTTACTTTCTGGGTTAGTATTAAATTCCCCTTGTCTTAACGGTCCTCCAAGCAGAGAACCGACCCTTCCCCGGAAGTACTACACTCAAATGTTTAATAATATTGTACTTAACACAGTTCCTAAACTTAGAAAATCATAATTACAAGATTACAAGTTCCTGTAACAATATTTTATGGTTCATAAAATCAAATCAAGCATAGAGCAATTACAATGACAGATTATGACCACTCAACACAACAAAAGAGATCAAACAAAGCGGCTGTGGCTTATTTCAATATCAGACTGAAATAACACAATGCCCACTACAATTCCGAGCATTTACGAGCGTGTTTCACGGAATTAACATTTTAGCGAAGCAATAAAAGCTCACGCAAACCCTCTAAATATTCAAATAGAGAAACATTTTATTGTTATAGACTTTAATGCTATTGGGGATATTAAATAATTCAAATTCGACTTTCTTATTCACCCCACTCAGAATGGCGAATATTTACAAATTCTGATAGAACCTCATTAAACACAAACGTTAATTAAGTTGCGTATTACTTTTAGTTATCGCAACTCTAATAATTGTGATAAAATGGAACTAACTAGCTCAAATTGGTGCTAGTGTATTTTCCCTAAACGTGTAAATCACATTGGCAAGTAATATTTCGCACTTCCCAGGAGTATGTACCAATGTTAGCCTATTACGATAACAGTTATTCACGGCTCGTGAGCTACCAAATAAGCTAAGAGTGAACACAGGCCCGGAGTTTCGCAATATTTTTCTCGTGGTAAAGTCACGAAGCTGGCAAGGCAACCACGAACCGCATTGATGTGCGAATTGCACGCCGCCAAGCGACGCCGACGACGGTGCATCGTAATGCAACAGTGGCAATGCTATGTCGATTACTGGCATCGCGATTGTAATTACAAGTAGCTACAACGCTCGTAAATTCAATAAGTCCAACTGTGGAAACAGTTTTTATGTAACTATTGCTACTTAAAACAAATGAGTCACGACAAGACTCTCTATAATAAGACATGATTATAAACAGCTATATAAAGTTGACATCTTTATTTAATTAATTACTGAATTGATGGATTTCTTCTTTTTTGTATAAATGACAGCATTGGCGATTTCATCTGAACATCGTAAAAGTTGATAGCGTTTAAATTTTTATTGGTTTCGGTTAGGTATAAAGAAAAACGACTGCATTAATGTGCTTTATATAACTCACGCAGATGTTTAAATGAGTGGGTTAACGTCATTAACTTTACTATAGCTCTATTGTGAAAATTCTGCGAAACGAATATCGGGTCAGATAGTATATTAAACGTAATAATAAGTTTATATACCCACATAAAAATATAATGAGGCAGTAGAAAACTATTCCATATATACAGTTGGGGATCTTCAGCGAAGACTCTTTCGGTAGCAATCCAAACCCTTTCGAAAACCTGGAAATAAATTAGACATTAGATCTATCAACATGCTTTATGTATCTAAGACAAAGCAAATCTGTATAAATTATTCCTTAGTATGTAATATAGTGTAACCAGCGGGCTTAGCTTAAACTGAAAGAATGCTAACTGTTCATGTAAATAAAAGTCATGTAGGAGTTAATGTATTTAATTGTAATTGATACTGTCCACAACTATTGTCAAATCGTATGAAATTTTATAATAACTTATTTAAATTTTATTTGTTTGGGAAAATATGCAAGCGTACATTAATTATACGAACGATTATAAAATACTTATAGCACCTGTTAGGTATAATACACACATATTTTTAGCCAAATAACATATATATCACGTATCAAGAACAATATTTTAAATGGTATCAAACAGTGGTCTTTTATTTTTTGTTAGTACAGGTTTAACCTTTGTGGCTTTACATCATTTTTTTCCTTATTCCCAAATACTTCCGTCACGTACGAATATCCAAAACTAATAGTTAATTGAATATATGACTAATAAGCTCACTAATTGGCACCAAATAACCCCGATTGCTCAGCATAGTGACTCTAAATTATTCTTAAATTAAAATAAGCAATAATAAGACTAACAATTTAATTATACAGTAACTCTAACTTATATTAATTATTTTTCTGTCGTAGAACTGTGTCTATAGTTTATTGACATAGTACCATGTACTTGGAAAGGAATTCTTAACTCCTTTCCAAATAATGCTTATATAATTAGAACATTTTTTTTTGTAAATGTCGTTTTCATCAATTTCCCAAGGATTTTTTAATCGTTTCTTTTCAATTCGTTTTTTTTTTTGTATTGACTCCGTTATTTTCGAATTTTGAAGACTTTTTTTATTCGAATGAGATTTATTCTGAAAGAGTTCAGAAAATACATTGAAATAACGGGTTTGTATATATCTAGCATACTTCAAAAGTCAAGAGATTTATGCTCATTTCAACAAATGTAGTGTTTAAGTGTGGTATAGTCACAGATTTAAAATTCGGTCTAGGTACGCGAAACGTTTGAAGTCCAATTTCACTCTAAAAGTCGGTGGCAAAATACTGACAACAGTTACTTAGAGACACCGACTTCCAGAGTGATGTATTGGTCTACAAGCGTATTGAGCAGAAAATATTTTTTTTTCTCGTCGGTGTTCTGGAAGACCGCTGTTTTTTTTTATTATATTTTTTTTGTGCTCTAAGGTTAGGAACGCTACTTACCTATTTCCCACTTACCTACATAAAGGTTATGAAATAACAAGCAAATCAAAATACCTACATATTATTATGTCTGTTGTTCACCTATAGAGGTATAATACGTGTTATTCGCCTGTTTATACATATTTCACTAGCTTTTCTTAAGGTCTTTTAATCCGTGATTATGATTACCAAGGGTAAAAATATAAAAAAAACATGTTCGGTGTACCGCACTCATCAAAAACATGGTACCCATTGGCGCATCTGTCAGGGAAGCTTTTGTGAGCATATTTTTTTCGTCTAGTGGTTTCATTTGAAGGTGATATTTTATTGCCAACGATATTTTTACTTTTTAGTAAAGCAAAAGGATTTAAGATTCAACCTTGTGGAACACTCCAATAGTCCGCAATTTTTATGGCAATATACTTAAGTGCTAAATTAAAATTTACAAATACAAATGTTTGAAAAATGGTGCCTTAAAAATAAACTATTATTTTTTTATTAAATGCTTTATCAAAATAAGCATACATCATTTTTTGAGTTTACCTAACCATATAAATTTATCTATTGTCACCAAAATGCGCGTCATTCGGATTCGAAGCAAATCATAAAAAATAAATCATTTTGTCACAATTGTCCCCAAGCCCCGATTTATTGTAGATAGGTACCTAATCAGCGGCCCTACCATGACGTTTAAAGTAAGATTGTTACTTTCTTATTCTAGTGTGAAAAAGAGACAGAGCTATAAAGGTTGTCTAGCGCCATCTCTTACCCTCATTAGAATAAGAATGGAATAATCTTACTTTGAACGTCATGGTACGGCTGCAGCTTTAATAGCCAATATTGACAAAAAAAAGTGCAAGCTCTAACAATTTTGAATATTAACTTTATGTCAAGCCTAGTGTATAATGTCATTCCTACTTACTTGGAATTAAAATATGTGCATATACTTGAGCATCTACATAAAACACAATACCTACTTACAGTTTTCGACGAATATCCCAGTTCATTCAAAGTTGGATGTGATGTGTATTGTATATTTATATCATATAATCATGTCCATATAGACGTATGACTGTGCAACAATATATAAATGTGTACCCTAATTTTAATAAACTAGTATTTACTCAGCAGCCGTCTTGTAATCATTTCAACGCTATCTCTATGGCGACCGGGAAAGGCCTGTTTTCCTATCCAAAAATAACCAGAGTCGTAATGACTGCCCAACGGCAGCTAGACTGTCCATTGCCAACGCCTTGGCTCAGTCTTCGCTCATCATCATCATCTGCCTAGCCTTTTCCAAATACGTTGGGGTCGGCTTCCATTCTAACCAGATGCAGCTGAGTACCAGTGTTTTACATGGAGCGACTGCCTATCTGACCTCCACAACCCAGTTTACCAGGTAACACGATACCCCTTGGCAAGACTGGTTGTCAGACTGTCTGGCTTCCGACTACCCGTAACGACTGTCAAAGATCTACAAATGACAGCCGGAAACAACAGCTTAACGTGCTTTCCGAGGCAAGGAGTCTCGCTATGACAAAGATGGTCACCCGACCGCGCCAAGCGCAGCATAACCTTTGATCGGTCGACCCGTGCGGCTGTTACTTAGCCACGAGCTCCTCACGTACATCTTCGCTACATGCGTTATCGTCACCTAATTAATAACACTATCAAATTAAAGGTTAGCTTTAACTTACTCTGAAGAAAGAACACGGGAACAGCTCGCATACTCCGAAATATCACAAAGGGCCTTGTACCCCGGATGTGTTTCTATCGCCATCTCCACGTACAATGCGTATGTAGACAGGAGAATGCCAGCTATGCTGGTTAGCACAATGACGCGGTCGAGGGATTTCGGCTTCATGTTTACCTAGAAATTATAAAAAGACATAATATATATTTAAAGTAGGTAACCTCCGGTTCTCGCTGGAACGCTGTGCTTTGTGCATTATTTAGTCCTCGTAGTATTTACCATTAGAAGTTCCACACTATCGGATTCTGAGTGATTAACTCTAAACTTTCTCAGTTTACATTTCCTTGGACTCTGATCGGATGTGTACGTACAAACACTTGAACTTACTAGACAACATTATTGCCGCGGTCAGAGCCATTTTTAGAGTTCCGTAATCGACAAAGAACCCTTATATATATCTTCATATTCCACGGGTCAGGACCACATACAGGCAAAACTCTTTCATGATAATAGCAAGCATTTTTTTTAATACAACGACAAATAGACGTAGCACGTGTAATGAACTTACAAGAAAACTATCACGGCTAAGTAGGCTTAACCGGTTAGAGTTATAGTCGAGCAACTAAATCGTACTACGGAACCCTACAGCGCGTGGCCCGACACGCATTTGGCCGGTTTTTTTAGGGTTCCGTAGTCCGACAAGGAACCCTTATAGATTCGTCATGTCTGTCTGTCTGTCTGTCTGTCTGTCCGTCCGTATGTCACAGCCATTTTTTTCCGAAACTATAAGAACTATACTGTTGAAATTTGGTAAGTAGATGTATTCTGTAAACCGCTTTAAGATTTTGACACAATAATAGAAAAAAAGCAATAAATTTTGGGGGTCCCCATACTTAGAACTGACACTCAAAAATTTTTTTTCATCAAACCCTTACGTATGGGGTATCTATGGATAGGTCTTCAAAAATGATATTGAGATTTCTAATATCATTTTTTTCTAAACTGAATAGTTTGCGCGAGAGGCACTTCCAAAGTGGTAAAATGTGTGTCCGGGGGGGACACACATTTTACCACTTTGGAAGTGCCTCTCGCGCTGTAACTTAAGTTAAGAAGTTCCCTGTAACTTCTAAAATAAGAGAATGATAAAACTAAAAAAAATATATGATGTAGATTACCATGCAAACTTCCATTGAAAATTGGTTTGAACGAGATCTAGTAAGTAGTTTTTTAGTAATCAGCAATTTTCCTCTACAAACAAACTTAATTATGCGGTCGGAAAAAAACAAGATAATTGCGACTTTATTGCGTATTTTTTCTTTCCAATGGTCGGAACCCTCGGTGCGCGAGTCCGACTCGCACTTGGCCGGTTTTTTATCGGAATGTCTAAGGAATGTAATGTTTTTAATCTACACTACTATTATAAAGAGGAAAGATTTGTATTTTTGTGTGTATGTTTGTAATGAATAAACTCAAAATATACTGTGCCGATTTCAAAAATTCTACATTCACCCTGAGTACCATAGGCTACCCGTACGAAGCCGGGACGGGCCGCTAGTAATTAATATCTCTAAAACAATACGAAGGAAATCCATTCGTAGTTAATAAAGTTCTCCTTCTTTATTTTAACTTCATCCATATTCATGATTACTGATTTTCAATTTGCCGGCCTACGTTCTCCATAATATTTATTTAAAAAACGTTGCCACACTCTAGGAATTTCTCTTGTATCATGGGTGCGTTTACAAACATATTACAATATGCATAAACTCCCGGAATAATTTTAGATGTCGCGTGCGGGAATCGATCCCGCGACACGCAGCGCAGTAGCCAATTTGCTCATCAATTACCTACGTCTAACGTGCCGTCAACAATCAAATAAGCTTTACTCAAATCCATTCACAGGTTCTATTACGTCATTTAATGAGTTTTATTTTTTAAGGGGAGGCCGCATGGTTTACACAGCAACAGCGGTTAAAAATAAACATACGCCGTTTAGTCCTAGGTCCGTTTCGCCACCCCTTCGTGTACACGCGGCATTATAGCTGTACGGTATAAAATTTTAAAAGAAAATAAACAATGAAGGCCCCGTCGGAGGTCTAACGTTTTATTAGCATAAAACCACTAAAGCATTAAACACTAATCGTGTTAGCTTTCGAAACGCTGCGCACAAAATGTTCTTAAATAATAACGAAATTTACATACAAATTTGCATTGTAGCTAACTAAAAAACACGTTTTAAAAAACATGATGTTTTTTATACGATATCATTATGTAAATAAGTAATTATCAACATCGTTTTAATAAGCTGACATTCATGATCTGACGGCTGGCCGGCAAGATTAAGGTGCATAATTATTTACATAAAAAATAAATTAATCAATAACAACGTACCTTACTGCACAGCCCGATAAGTCACACAAAATCAATGTTCAAGGCACGCTACAAGTAGATTATTCTGTTGATTATACACACTCACATAATAATGTTAATTTATGTTTACGTAAATAATGTCACACCGACAGCAATCTTAATCGTGTTTTTAGCTGATAACACACGAGTTCCTTCCATAATATCTTAAGCTCAACTGAATCTATAACAGCGTTTTCTTGTCATAAAGTATATGTATTTTATACATAAGTAAGTTTATTCACACACCTTGCTTAAACTTAGTATGAACTTTAGCCGGCACAAACTGGTTATGAAAATATTGTAATTATGATTAAGTTATAAAAACACAAACAAAATTAATCTCGTAGTTCGTATTCGTTTTATTTATTTTAATAATTATTAACTTCCTTGTTGTCTCCTGCAAACTAGAACTTGCTTACTCATAAATCAATGGATAAATTACCTGAAGGAACATTATGCATACTTGAAGCGAATTACAGTATCAGTTTCATTCATAGTAGCCATTATATGAGCAGCACTTACATAGCTTAACCGTCACGCATCATAGGCAGATGCATAATGTAGGTACCGTACACCCACATTCCGTTGACGACCGTCACTGGCATACCTTCGTGTCAATCCCATTGAGACGGTGGGAAGCATAGGTCTAAACCTTAACATAGCAAGGTAGTCGACATCGGCTGTTGCCGAATAGCAAAGAAATAGTCTAAAGTCTAAATCAATCCCTAGTTCCTTACTCAAAACGCGAAAATAGAAATCTCTGTTTGACCTAAAGGTCTCCAGGTCTTAAAAAAAACGGCCAAGTGCAAGTCGGACTCGCGCACAAAGGTTTCTGTACCATCTATAATATTTTTCAACTTTTTTTTTTTTTTAATTTTCCTTTATTTGTGCTGTAAGACCTTGCTTTTTACCAAATTTCGTGATTCTAGGTTGACGGGAACTATCATTGTTCTTCGACCCAGATTACTTTCGGTTGACCTAGAATTGTCAATGTTGGTTCAAGCAAGGAACAAATAAAGGGAAAATTCCGAAAAATAAAAAAGTTGAAAATTAAGGTAAATTTTGGTACTTATAAGTTACTTTCTTGTTTTTTTTTGAAAATCTAAATTAGCCCATACCTTTTTATCGTGTTCATTCAGGGGGACCTTGAATTTATACACGTAATATATGGCTATAGGCCTCAGTATCTAGTCTAAATTTCAACTCGCTAGGTCCTTGTGTTCCTGTGAAAATCGGTAGTGACACACGGATGGACGGACAAGAGAGTGATCCTATAAGGGTTCCTTTTTTCACCGGAGGAGGAGAACAGTACGGAACCCTAACAACCGATTTCATCAAATCAAAGTTATTATGAAATGAATGGAAACCTGGGGATCAAGGACATAGGGTGATTTTTATTCGTGCGGTTTGTGTACTTAAGATGCAAGGGAACCGTGAAAAAAAATGTTAAATGCTAAAAGCTAAAGCAGTAGCTTTAGCTCAAGCTAAAAGCTAAAGCAATAGCTTTATCTTTAGGACTCAAGAATAATGTAGGTATAGGTAGTAACCTATACCTACAGTATTCTTGAGTCCTAAGTTGAGTCTCCAAATAGTTGACTAGTTGGATTTTATTCGTTTTGAATTTTTGCTCTTCTACAATAAACAGAGCTATTATGAAAACTTGTAAAGTAAATCCAATAAGTGATCTAGAAAAATATTATCATGTATTCATTTTCTTAAATAAGGTTGATAAATCGGATTTAAAGTCGGTGCTTACGCATTCAAAATGTCAAGCCGATAACAGTCAGTGTCATAAATTTTACCTATTTATATTCAGCCCAGTGAACAGGATAAACAACAGCATATCTCGCCGGATTAATTCAGCGAAATAATAATTTTATATGAAACCTTTCCTCTGGATTTCATCAGTAAATTCCTAATAGCAAAAAGCAATTTGTTGTGTCTCAATCTCAACATTCTCAACTAGCCTACTGCGTAACTGAACTCCTGAAGTTGTACGTTTTTAGGGTTCCGTAGCCAAATGGCAAAAACGGATTCCTTATAGATTCGTCATGTCTGTCTGTCTGTCTGTCTGTCTGTCTGTCCGTCCGTATGTCACAGCCATTTTTTTCCGAAACTATAAGAACTATACTGTTGAAATTTGGTAAGTAGATGTATTCTGTGAACCGCTTTAAGATTTTGACACATAAATAGAAAAAAAACAATAAATTTTGGGGGTCCCCATACTTAGAACTGAAACTCAAAATTTTTTTTTTCATCAAACCCGTACGTGTGGGGTATCTATGGATAGGTCTTGAAAAATGATATTGAGGTTTCTAATATCATTTTTTTCTAAACTGAATAGTTTGCGCGAGAGGCACTTCCAAAGTGGTAAAATGTGTCCCGTCCCCCCCCTGTAACTTCTAAAATAAGAGAATGATAAATCTAAAAAAAATATATGATGTAGATTACCATGCAAACTTTCATTGAAAATTAGTTTGAACGAGATCTAGCAGGTAGTTTTTAAGTAATCAGCAATTTTCCTCTACAAACAAACTTAATTATGCGGTCGGAAAAAAACAAGATAATTGCGACTTTATTGCGTATTTTTTCTTTCCAATGGTCGGAACCCTCGGTGCGCGACTCCGACTCGCACTTGGCCGGCTTTTTTTTAAAACCATGGTGTAAGAATATCCGATATTTACAATTTATGAGCAGACAAACAACCTTAAGAATAATCAATGATTAAAATTTGTGCTAATAGTTAAAATATTTTTAAAATGATCAGCCTAAAATAAGTGTTAAAATGCAACTATTAAAATGTTAATTTCAAAATTCGGAATATGTTAAAGTAAAACACATAACAATTTAATTATAAGAAAATTATATTATTTCAATTCAATTTTAACAAGTTTTACAACAAACTGTAAACAAACTACACAGAAACTACATGCTGCATTATTTCATAGATTATAGAAAAAAAAATGCTATCAGTCATTAAAACGTCAAAATCAACTGATTCACAAACTTGATTTTTCAGTGTAATATCTTTTCAAAGATTAGTTTTTGTGTTATTCTACAACTTATTTTATGGCAAAGTGTATAAAAATGTAAAGTAAATAGAAAAAAACCTGAAACTGAATACTGATACTATCTACCACAGAGTATTAATTGTTAAAAACTTCTATTCCAAACAAATGTCTCAAATTCGTTCACGAAATACCAACATAAAAGATCAAAACCAGACGTATCCTCAGAGATATGGATTGCAATATCTAGTAATGAAAATGTTGTGGGTATGATAAAAATATTAATATTTTCAACCTTGTATTAATCGCAAAGTAATTAATTCATATGGTTATAAGCAAAATAACAACGAATTCATATTAATATTTGTTTCAAAAAAAGAGACAATCTTACCAGTTAGAAGAGTATGACCATGCGCCACATTGCCAATGACGCCCAGTATCACGGAATGTCTGTGCATTAGGTTGGCAGCTCCGCTTTTAGTTCACCATCGCGACCGCAACGCAGCGTTGGCGTCGTGTAACACCTTTCATTGTATTGACTATTGACTGATTCTGAACACAGAGAATAATGTATAAAGTTAATTTATCGTATTATTGTCGTAGTTCTTGTTAAAATATATGGTAGTATGTTTTAGTTTAAGTGGAATAATGCCTCCGTTTACGTGAATGTGAAAGAAAGCAGCCCGTGGAGTGCTACGCGGCCATTTTACTTGCAATGCGGCAACGGTGTACGATCCGCCATTGGAAACGGCCAGTGTCTTTTTCTGAGTGCAAGATTTGTATTTCGTTGAATAACGCGGCGTAGAATCAACGGATAACCATGTGTGATAAAAGTGTAGTGCGGACTTTAGTGTAGTGAAGCACGGTGGTCGGGTGTTTCGAATAATGTGTGAACGATGGAAAACGAAGTGAAGCAGCGCAATCAGAGAAATAGGCGAAGGGAGCGGGCACAGCGCATGCAAGCACAGCGAGAGAGCAAAGTTAAGGATGGAGACAGCGGCGAGGACGAGTCTCCGACGAGAGAGAAGCCGCCTCGTCCTCCTGCCAGGAGGAAGAAGTCGCGGGAGCCGCTGGGAGAAGAGGACATCATCGATGGTTTCGCCATAATGGCATTTCGCACATATGAAGATCTCGAGGTGAGTATATCACAATCTCATAGCTTTAAATCCCGTTTTGGAAATTGTATAATTTTGATAACAAAGTGACAAGCAATATTTATGCATATTTTGATATTATTGCCTTGTGTTTCGCCTTTATATACAAATTATATACTGCGAAAGAACCACTAAAGGTTGTTTACATTTGCATAATAACCTACAACCTTGCAATTATCCTCTTTATGTCTATGTCAAAAATTGGATAATTATCTGGTAACGTGATGACGACATATTGTCGTCATTATGCTGTTGCTGCCACCAAAGTATGTAGATTTACTAAAAATATTAGAGGTGGAACCATAATAAGTCTACTAGGATGTTCAATCTTCTTGTATCCCATTATAAAAAACGGCGCTCTGTAATCGCTTTGGACGTCGCCTCGGAAGTGCATTGACCCAACGAATGAACCCTGCGTGTAAAAAGTAGATAGTGAAATTTAGTTGTTATTTACGTAAATGAAATTAGGTCTTTTTATATTAGGTAAAAAATAAAACCTGTATTCATGGCCTGATTGTATTATCTATACGAGTATTTAGCGGTTATGTATTATGTAGTGAGCAGCTGACTGTCGACGGGCGCGCCTGTCGGATCGCAGAGCGCCGTTCTCGGCAAGCGAGGTGCAGTCGCGGTCTCCCACAAAGTGTAAATTTGGTCTAAGTGGCTTTCGCTCGTTTGTGCTCATTTATCGCGCCGTCCTCGAATGGCAATATGTTGTGTACGTTGAAGTCTCGTATGTGTACAATAAAACTACATTCCCCGCTATCGTTTTAAATTATGGTGACAGGCTTGCCGTTTGTGGCTCGTTGGAGCGGCGCGCGCGTATATTATAGGCCTGAACAGGTTCCTTTGCTCCTATTTGATACACCACATATGTGTGCAATGCTTATTATGCAATTTATACCTACAATGGTTAAAATTTTAAAAAGGTTTTTTTTATCCTACCTACATCAGATAACAAAATATATCAGGCCAAGAACTATAGATATCAAAATAACATTAGTGTCATATATCTAGTAGGCTTCTCTATCAACTTCCCTATTACCACTTACCTATTCTTATTCCAATAAGGACATAATGGATTAATGACATCTGAGACAAAAAAAATATTGATCTCTAATGATCTATTGACAACATAGAGACAACGTAATATAGCGTGATAACGACGTGAGATTTCAAAAGAACTAACTAACTAATGCATACATATCTAGTTGCAAATAAACATAATTTACATGGTAACTATCATTTATATTATAAGTTTAGCTATGTACGTAATAAATGCCAGTTTAATCGAGTATTAATTTGTTACTCACGTATCATACTTACCACATACATATTAAGTCATGGTTTTCCGTGACATTTACTTTTTAATGTAAATCATGTATCTAAACTAAGTATGTATTTACCTGTAACAAGTTAGTGCAAAGAAGTAGGTGGATGCACTCGGAACATCGGTAAATATACTATACAAACTAAGTATGGTTTTATCCGCGTGTTAAATTATAATTATAAACTTCATACATTTGTACCAAAACTAATTCTTTAACTTACGAATTGATACAAGAACCGTCTCATACGATAACGTTAGCAAAAAAGTAGAATCATTTACGTTTTCAGGTTTGATTTGGGTAAAATATAATAGGGCTGATTTCACGGCAACAGCGCCGTAAAAACAATACATCAAAGTTATTCTTTGTCTGGGATCGAAATTAATTCCTAACTCGGAGCTCTCGACTCGATGAAAAACAAAGGTTATTGTTGAAACGTATAGCTTCACGTGTTTTCTTAATTTTATAAAAGCTGTAGTCTAGTAGCATACCAAAGTGAAGAGCATTACCCGTTTGAAGGTCTTTGTTATGGTTATTTGCGGGTTATATTTTGTTTACAATCCATCAAGAATTTGAAGTAGGTATTCCTGAAGCTAAGGAATTTATTGAAGGACCTGCCTTAAACCATAAGATTAATAA
The DNA here is from genome assembly GCA_963891755.1 of Pyrrhia umbra. Classification (NCBI taxonomy): domain Eukaryota; kingdom Metazoa; phylum Arthropoda; class Insecta; order Lepidoptera; family Noctuidae; genus Pyrrhia; species Pyrrhia umbra. The sequence continues at coordinate 7,176,887 of OY982930.1, forward strand.
CCACTAAGGTTAATTCGCTTTATACATATACCGAATACTAAAATATAATTGCTAAATTAAGTATAATTAATTTGCAATATTATTATTGACGCACATCTCGACCTAGCAATCACGTACAATTTAATATTTTTTGCTTTGTGTTTAAAGTAAATTATTAATTGCTGGTGTAACAAAAACTCACAATAAAGCCACTTTACAATAAATCTATCGTTTTAAACTCAACGAAATCGTATTTATGGTGGTTGAAATGTACAGTTAAGCGGATAAAAACACAGTCGAGCGTGACGATGTCGTCTGACGCCTGTTGAGCGACGATCGGCTCTCGGTATCAACGATTACCTTGGTGTTAACTTATTATTTTCCCACGGTACAAGAACTATTGGTTGGCAAGTAAAAAAATGTTTAAAGTCGTTTGTATTCCTCAACTTCATTTATATAGTACTAGCTGTTTCCCGCGCTTTCACCTGCATCCCGAAGAACTACTTCGCGCACCCGGGTAAAAAGTATCCTATATGTCAATCCAGGTTATAAACTATGTTTGTTCTAAATTTCATCCAAATCCGTTCAGTAGTTTTTGCGTGAAATAGTAACAAACATACATCAATACATTCTAATGAACTTTCGCGTTTAAACTTTACTAGGATTCCAATAAACCATGATGTTAATCGTTCAAATAAATTTGAAATATAGGATTCGATAAGAGTTGTGCAGATTTTAGAAATGTCATGTTAAAATAGAAACGTGAATTTGGTTAGTTAGATTGAGAAACTATTCAAACCAACGCGCATTAACTGGAGGGTAAAATTTTACAGCTGAAATAAAAAATATGCTGATACTTAGTAAACTAAGTACTACGTATATAGGTACGAAATATTGAAAGTTTGACGACGTCCATCTACCTGATAAGCGATCGAGTAAAATTTGATGAAGAAGTTAGCAAGCGTGAAATATGGCAGACATCGGATTTGTCGAGGGAAGCCTGCTTGGAATTAATTTTCATGGCAGTCTTATTTTAAAAATGTACTTTACAATTTACCTACGTTGTCTAACATTATCATTTTTGTTATTTGAAAACCAAACATTAACATTGATTATTATTCTATCGTTCAATAAGTATTTTTCAGACAAATTTTTATTTCATATATTTAGAAGTCGTAGTGGCCTAGTAGTTAAGGACCTGCATCGAGTGTACGAGTCTCGAAACCTGGCAAATACCAAAAGTGACTTTTCTAATGTCACTTTATGTAACTTAATAATCCGGCCTAAAAAGTTTAAAATCGCCAATCCGCCCTTGAGCGAGCGCCTTTGGTGATCAATGCTCATGCCTTCTCTATATGAGAAGTACCTTTACCTAACAGTGGATAGTAAATAAGCCGTAATTGATGAGAGTAATGTTTGTTTGAAAATAGCAGCTAGACTAATAAATGTGCTACTTTAAAATCCTTCGTAATGTTTAACGTGACAAAAACAAGTAATCACAGCGGATCAAGTACCTACTGCAAACTCTTAGTAAACCTCGCAGTAATAAACATTAATATTGCTAATCTGCGAAATTTCGGCCCAGAGCTGACAAAGGGATTCACGTACGTAGGTAATTTGTGTACAAATTAGTTCCCTTCATCGTTATCTCAAGCTTTCCTAAAGTACCTACTACAGCTTATCAATAACATTACGTCATACTTATTTTACTAAAATTAACATTTGTACTACGGAGAGAAAAATTCAATGAGAATTAGGGGATTACCACAGCCAACTTTTAGAACTAAAGAGTCTAAATGTTCTAAAAAGACAAGTTATGATATATCGTCTAAATTTTAGACGATATCGCAATAACTCTTTATTGCCTATATAGATTACATTTCAAAGAACTTGTTAAGTTCCACGTGGGCGACACAATAAAATGCGATAAAAGGATAATAATTTATACGCACTTATCGCGTAGAATGCACTCTGATAAGTTCACATATTTTTTAAATAAAATCAATATCGTTCACCTTTGAAGACAAGCCACAATGGCCGGGAGCACCGATATCTCGGGCACGCCAACACCCCTTTGACCCATCCCCTTGTAGTACTCCCCTGAGCACAATGTTAGCACGTTGTGACATAAATACTTACCTGAGTAAAGTTTAAACTACATCGTTTCGCTTTTATTGCCACTCAATGAAACCACGTTTTAGCTTTTATTTAGGCCAACTTGATTTCTGATTCGAGTGCGCGGTGCGGTGATGTAAGATTATTAGTTATGTTTGTACTTGTAACACGCCGAATAACTTTGTTGTGTAGGCAATGAATAGGCTGTTTGGTTTCGTAAACACGGCCTGCCCATTCATACTTTATTAGACACAGCTTACTAACTGACGAAATAACAAACTATGAAATAAATTAAAGCTTGTTAAAAAGAAGTTTACTTTTTAGTCTATGTTATGACTATTCAGAAGTCTACCGATCCTATCATAGGTCTTTGATGCGCCAGTAGGTGGGCAGTAAATTGTACAAATTGAACCGAACCGCCGATGACCCAACGTTACGAGAATTCTCTGGACCTTGACCGTAGTTGAGCAGATAATGCGTTGATTGTTACCAGATACCTACTTGGCCGGTAATTGAGAAGGCAAATAGTAAAGTTCGGCATGTTGTCATTTTTTTTTGACATTTACTTGTGCATTATTTTTACATTTATGTCGTAGGTTTTACAATATCACATTAAAAGCATTGGTACTTTCTCAGTTTATTACAAAAAAAAAGTATTTAATTCTTTCGTCTTATTGTTCCATTCTTCTTCTTATCGTGTGGGCTGGCTGCAGGTTTTTATCAACCTAACAAGCCCTGGTGTCAGTTTGACATGGAAGTTTCAATGTAATGAACGTTTTGAATTAATTCAAACTGGTTAAAACTACACATAAATATCTATAAAATTAATTTCAATTAACAACTAACTCATTGTTCTGCAATGTCATGTGAAAACACTCATTTCTATAAGGAACATAAAACACAAACTTTACAAACGAATAAACATTTAAATATGATTTGATGTTTTCCAAGAAATACTGAAGGCAATAAAAACGAAAAAGGTTTTAAAGTATAACAGATCAAAGGAAATAAGACGTCGTTGAATCCAGATTTTAATGGTAAATGTATTACCCACTCAAGAGACTCGTTATAAGATGTGCCAAGTGCCCCAAGTGGCAAGAATCGCGATGTCGGTGGAGAGTGGCGCCGACGTCAGGGGATATTCGGCGGCGGGCGGCTAGGCTGCGGGGCGGTCGCCACGTATCTCGGCGATCTGCCCGCGATCGACCGTGCAGCCTCTCGGCCATCGCGATCTGAAAGTCTGAAGAGAGTCGCAAGAGCCAATGTGAATATGTCGCTCTGGCTGCCGCTCCTTGTGACACTACTTGACTACGCTGAGGGCCGCACTCAGGGCTCCCTTATCAGATTAAGCACTTTATATGCGTAACTTTCATGCTACTAATTTCAAAATTATTTAAAGTTATATATTTTTACGGAAAGTGCTATACGAAGTTGCTAACTAATTGAACTAAAATCTATATTAATTAGGCACAGACAATAAATTATTACATAAAAAACAAGATTCTTTTATATATGACTTTGTACTGAGGTTTATTACATTTTAAGGCACTTTCCTATATCGTTACAACACAATGGAATGCTCAATTTCTTTATATTTAATTCAAAGCTTTGTTTGACTGTTGATTTGTCAATAAAACCGATGTTTATTGTGTCGCTTTGTCAGTCTCAGCATCTATTTATTTTCGTTTATTAATTTAATTTACAACAAACATACATAATATTGCAACAACAAATCCGATAAGTCATGTACACTACACGATAAATGAATATTTCATTTTAACTTCATATGCTTCTCTCTATGTCGAGTAAATTATTCATTTTGTTATTTATTGATTATCTACCGTGAACCGTGTATTAGCGTTGAGTGCGCGACATAATATAAACATTAGTAACATATTACTCCATTATCGCTAAATACACGTCAGCCGAGCAAATGTTTACCTAGAAGTTGTTAGCTATGCGACGGTGCCGGTCGAGAGCGGACGTGTCTCGCTCCGTCTGATTTCCACTGATAAACACTATAACACAGTGTTACGTATTAGAAATTATTAAAGCATTGGAAAGTTGAAAGCTCATGTCTCAAATATAACGTATGTACATTATACGGTATCTAATTACAGATATACCGTTTTTTTTGTACACTGCAAACTTTGGGGTTGTGGAAATAATGTAGGCAACTTGTAATAATTAAATATTTAACTCTTGCTGAGCAAGTTGTAGCAATAGAAATCACAGTAGGATTCCTATTTAGACCAGGAAACAAAGATTTTATTATGCCGTAGCGAGTCATAAACCACGGATCTTATTAGATATTATGCCAAGCAATATTGCTTTACATGAAAACTAGTCTTTATTCCCTAGACATTTGAGCGTGTGGCAGTTGACAAGTCAGGTAATCGGTTCGTAGCACGCGACATACATTTACAAACATTTCGATTACATCCCTTCATATTTGTTTTCACGCGCTACTATTTCGCCCCTATTCAATTATTTATACAGCTATGGAGCTTTCTGTTTTACTCGCAGCATGTTTTAAATATTCATGCGTGCAGTTATTTATAAGTTATGGCGTTCATTAATTTATTTTACTTTTGAATATTATTTCAACAGAGTTTATTTTTTAAATAATTAAAGTAATCTGATAACAGGTTGGCATGGTTTTGCCAGAGAATATAAGAATAAAGTTCATGTTTTATTGGACAAGACGTTGTTCTTCTATACATATCAATGTTCAAATAACCGCCATCATTTGTAGGTACTTGTGATTCGTCTTACCTGCATTATATTATAATGGAATACCCAAAAATAGTTCTATTGTTAAAAGTTTTTGCTACCTTTTTTGTAAAGATCACTGCTTACAAAAAAAATTTTTTGCTTTACTTCTTACCTTACAAGAGTAATTGTTTTCTAAACATCATCCGGTGCCGTGTTTTTACTACTATTATTGTTTCAATTAATTCAAGATTATCATTTCGCGTCCCTCTTTCTAAATCTTTCTAACGTAAATGAAGATAATTTGTATCTGATAACAAAGTTATAAATTAAACCTTGCCCTGAAATAACTGCCAGTAATAAACATTAAAATAAAAAGAATAATTGAAAGCCGGTAATTACTGTTGAACTGAATATTCGCAGTTAATTATGCGAGGCCGACGCTGCTTGTGGATGATTTAAATTATTACTACAGATTAATTTGCTGATGAAAATACTGTTACCTGAGGCGAGTTAATTATTTCACTATCTATAACAATGTTAGCACTGCGGAGGTGGTTAAGCTACCCACTGACCTTTTATGACATTTAAAGCGTTCAGTAGTTCAACTGAGATTATTTTTATAGCTCTTAAAAAACATCTTGGTTTTATTTCAGCTTATGTTCATAATTACCAGACGCAGCCAGATTGCTGAGACCAATTGGGCCTACGAAATTAAATAGGATATCTGCAAGGCATCATCAGTGCCGCAGACGCTTATTTCTTCTTTTTTAATCCAGCAGTCTTTTCTGGGTGTTAATTGGTCCAGGGATGATTCGCTACAAACTATTAGTTCCTTAGTATGAATGACGACCCATTTCCCCAATCTTCTTATTTTCCTTTTGAAACTTTCATTCGTATTTGCCCCCGATAATACCCATAAGATTACAATCATGTTAAAAACCTACCTATTAGGAAAGTGGTATATTCGTTAATTATCATGCAGCTCAGTATCTAATCCGCGCCGTCCTACCATGCCGCTGGCTTGTCTGATGACTTAATTAATGACCCGCCGTGTCGCTGTTAATTAAACAGCTCAGGCAAATTGAAGCTCATGCCTGAGCCCGCGGCTGCTACCAGATTAAAAACAAAATGCAATTTGGTGCGCACCACGCGACCCGGACTAAGTGTGATTAACGCACAAGGCCGCAAATATCGTCAGTGTAAAAGGACATGATTAACTATATGTGACCTTTTTGACGTAAAAAAAATATTGTTATTAAGCCATCCATATCTACAAATATAGAATAGTAATAATATACACGTGGTAAACCTGTCATGTCAATTGTACGTATCTACGATATCTATTTGTTGTGATTGATGATATCGTCGGGCTTATTGAATTAAAACACACTTAACTACTACAACAGATTTATTAATGTAGCTTATTTTTTATCAGAAAATGCTTTCATACTATGTTTTTGTTTTATTATTATATTGTATTAGCCACAATTACTCTTAGCGGTAAAGCCTGTTATATGGCAAACAGCATTGGCGACCGCTAGCACTGCCTGTTTAGCGAGGTAATTGAGCATGTAGTGAACATTTCCAGTCTCATCTCCGAATATAATTTCGAATTTATCCAACGGAAAATAATTCTGAACTGTAATTTCTACTGTGCGGATGACAGGTTATTTGCGAACACAAACAAGCGTAATTTAATATCGTTATTAATATACAAATTACTACATAATAAAATACAACGCGCCTGGCAATTTGCTTTCAAAATTATCTTTTAGATAAAACTAACAGATCATGTAATTGGGTAAAAAAGTAGCGATTTTTTTAGGGTTCCGTAGTCCGACAAGGAACCCTTATAGTTTCGCCATGTCCGTCTGTCTGTCTGTCTGTCCGCGGCATAGCTCCGAGGTTCTTGATACTAGAATACCGAAATTTGGTATGCATATGTATATTGATCACGCCGAGAAAGTAGTAAAATAAAATTTTGAAAAATATTTTTTTTCAGGGTAGCTCCCAAACACGTAAAGTGGGGATGATTATTTTTTTTCTCGCGTACCCCTGTGGGGTATCGTTAGATAGGTCTTTTAAAAATATTATGGGTGTGTGAAGACCATTTTTTGGTTAAGCGAGCCGTTTGCGAAATATTTAGCTTTTCAGTGCAAATTTTTGTTCGATACGAGCTATACCTAAAAATGTGAACAAAATCACAGACGTAGTACATGTAATGAAATTACAAGGAAAACTATCACGGCTAAGTAGGCTTAACCGGTTACAGAGTTATAGTCGACTAACTAACTCCTACTACGGAACCCTATTGCGCGTGGCCCGAGACGCACTTGCCCGGTTTTTCATATTGTGATTTACTTCAGTACCTATGTGATTTACTCACTTGTTATAACTTATTATTTACTTCTTTTTGCAATTTGAATGATATACCTTCAAGTCTTTGCCAAAAAATGTAAATGAAAGTTTCTTATTGAAAGTAAATCATAAGCTTAATCATATTTAAAATCAACAGTTATTCAATGGCCGCTTCGACGGTGTCTCATTAATTATTATAAATTTATTAACTGATTAAATACGAACGACTAGTTTTTGTTGATATTCGGTATGAGTAGCTTAATTAATGCAATAATATATTCATGAGTTGATCGTAACAAATTACTTTAACTACCTATTATGATGTTATTATTTATTTATAATGGTGATACCGGTACTGTCACATTAGTGATTAATATAATGTTGGTGAGGCAATTACAGCAAATGACCGTTGTCGGTGAGCCCGCTCGCCGAGGTGTGACCGCGCAGTAGCGTAGGCAGGCGATTACCTTGCGGCCTACTGAGTTATTGACCCATGCTAATTATTTGACAGCGTCTTGTAAACACAGAACATGACGTTTACATAGTGTTAACATGTTAATTACTAAATCACGAGAACGGAGAAGCTACATTGTTATTTGACTTTGTCAAAAGTAAAATCGATAACATAAACAAATTGTTGGTTATCAGTGCAATTGGAAATCATGTTGTACACTTGTCGACATAGAATCAAGCTGCCTTTCCCACGGGGAGCAACGCCGTCGGCAAAAAAATAGCTCGCCCGATTTCTGTGAATTCGTGATAACTTTTTTTATGTGGCTGAAATGAATTGTATAAAATCTTTTGTGGAAGTCACAAAGTTCTCGAGAGAATTTGCTTTCGTCGCAGTTCTGAAGAGATTTATTTCTTGTAGAATGAAGTTTATTCTTACTTTTATTATCTTGTGTGACCAATTGGCTTTATTCTTCCGTTCATTTAATTAAATATCAGTTCAGCTTCCATGTATTACATCTAAGATATCCGTTTTCATTGCTTAATGTAATCCTTACTTATATTTTAAATGCGAAAGTAACTGTCCATCTGCTTGTTACGATAGCTTGCGGTACGGTAAAGGTACGAAGAATGAAGATAGCTTGATTTGGGGAAGGACATAGGATTCTTTTCTTGATCCGGAAGAATGCGGGTGTACCTACAAGTATCAAAAATGGTACTTCTGTGAATATCCTTAGCTCCGTTTAATAACTACCCATATCGGAAAACAACAAAACTACCCTTCTATTAAACAATTACGTTAAATACGTCGTCAATACAAATGGTGTAAGTTATCAGCTGTGGGCGCTCCACGTAGTTTATTGTTATTATTTATTCACGTTGGGTGGTCACGGCAACACGTGTCGCTTGGTAGCACGAGCCACTTTACATCATATCATAGCTAGATAGTCCCGTCTCTCGCTTCTTGTACCCATCCTCAAAGCTAGCTAAACACTCTCAAACCAATTTACCACACACCCTCGAGCTATTTAATCGAGGGTGAAGGGGTTACGCGTGTACTATTGTTAATTCGGTGGAAGAGCTTTGCTTTTGTGTTGTTTGCGTACAACAGTGACTATTATGACAAGTTTAGTTTTTGTTTTGATTTTCTGATCTGAGATCTCAAAATCTTCCTTACTAGGTACATGTTTCCTGACCTTTCAACCACATCCTGTGGGGTTTTACTTCATGTACCACGGGTAAAAATAATTCCATGTACGTTCATAGGATAGTTTTTATAACAGAAACTAGTCCTTATTATTCAAGTTAAGTACTGACTTAGTACTTCACGCACCCGAATAAAACTAAAAGTGAAACTAACTGCCTGTCTGTTACGGTTTCACAATGACAGCTGAACCATTTTTATAGAATTTGGTATAAAGATACATAGCAATCTGGGGCATAGGATAATTTTTATACTGGGTGCGTGAAGTCTTTCACTCAGGATACGAGGGAAACCGCGGGAAACAGCTATTGACAAGTAAAACGAAATAAACAGAGATGAAAACATAACATAATTGTAACAGTTATAGCGATCAATGATCCCTCTGATTTTTTCTCATCAAATCAGCACCCCAACGTGTTACGAGTCACCCTCGCCGGACTGGCGGCCGATCGAATATTTCGTGTTCATTCAGAAATATGTCAGTAGGACCCTTACTGTGTCACCGCTGCCGAACATTATCTCCCCTACAAGTTGTAAACGCCATAGCACGTGTTTCACGCACGTATTTCACTTTGTTATTTTGTATGAATAAAAATAAAATTTCACTTTACATAGCAAATCTGCAACAAATCTACCACAAGATTTGCTTGTTATTGTTACGCACGAGTTTATTTTAGCTTTATCTCTTGGTACTCTGTGATGTCATTGGTATCGTTGTATTTATAGATAACTATTATAAGTGTTTTGATATGATGATATGAAGCTTAAGATAGTATGACATTTGTAAATCGTGTGAAAGTAAATCATCATTTTACAAATATTATGTTACTAGCAGTTCCACCCGCGCCTCGAAGGAACTACTTAACTCACCCGGATTAAAATTCGCCTATACCCATCTCCACTGGGGAATGTTCGAAAGAGTTAACGCGCCCCCGGAACGTAAAGGGCTGAAGAAGGAACATGGATGGGTTTTAGTCAGTAAGAGTGCCACTCCCTCCCGCCCCACCCATGGCGGGAGGAGTCATTTAATGATTTCCCATCCTTCTATCTTCATACCAAATTTCATCTAAATTGGTTTAGCCGTTTTACCGTGAAACCGTAACTAACAAACTCACTTTCGCATTTATAATATTATTAAGGATAATATTAATGCAGTTTGTTTTAAGTTTTCCAAAAGCAATTTACCCATTAAATTTTGCGGTATCTTTTCGTATGTCTTTAGCATATTGAACTACATACATAGTACAACCCTAAAATTTATTTACCTTGACTTCGATACTAGGAAACATGATGAGAAATGCATGAATTGTATTGAATATCGTCCTAGTATGTCTTGAATCATTCTTTAGCACAAAGTATAGCGTAATGGGTTACGTTTACTTAAGCGACATAATGAAAGCTATCATAATCATAAACTCCCATAGTTTCTTCAAGTCGTAACAAAGAAACTGAATACTTAGTCAGCACATTCTTGCTCAGGCGTTTCAGCTAAACGGGCGGACGGGGGCTATGATAAAGAGCGGCCATATAACTTAGTCGAGCAAATCTGTACGTCTAAGTACTTTCCACATTATAACAATGTGAGGTAAAGTTCCTCGTGGAGCGCAAACGATCTTCTGACTTGTTACAGCTATTTGATTAAGTCTAATTAAATTATTTGAGAATATTAAGTATGTATTTTTTTTAACAGGCTGCTGTAAAATGCGCTTCCTCTCCTCGCACAAATGCCCTGTCGACCAAGCCTCGCCTGCCTTTGGCGGCGTTGGCGGCTGACTCTGGACGAAATCACCCGCCCAACAACGTCAACTCTCATGTAAGTTACACCCATTATCTTGTCTAACACTGTTGTATGTGTATCATAATGTATTGTAGTAGATTGCTATCATACGACTAGCGAATTAATTTGTAGTGTGCAAACGCGATTTAGAATTGTTGTAGCACTATCTAATGCATGGATTGGTCGTGTTTGTTTTAAATAGTATCGTAGACATAACACAGAACACTCAAGCAGTACCAACAGTGCTGCTGTAAACTTTCAATTATATGTATGGTTCGGGCGAATAAGTTCCCTACTATCATTTTACTTTCAAAGACAAAGCATAAACGGGTTTTGTTAACAGTGTTCGTCCATGTTCTTACATCCGCACCTAAGTTAAATATGTCGGGTGATCTCACACGTCTAAATGCAGCGAATCTAAATCTGTAAGCCATCGAGCGTGCCTCTTCCGGGATCCGCTTTCTCGCCAAACTCATAAAACGTATGCAAACTGCCAATCGACTTGTCAACGCGTCTCGACTCATCTTCAAGTCGGCTTTTAAACCAACATCTGCGAAATGCACACTTTGTTTACTTGTTTTAAACTGTTTGCTAAACCATTAAGCATTGAATTATCTACCACAAGAGTACTAAACTTACTTCATTAGTAGTGATAGAAGTATAGTTTTTTATTAAATAAGGGCAAAATATATTCTAAAATGAATGCTGATTGAAAATGCTAATCAGCGTTTTCAACTTCAAATTTTATACTTAAAATCATAAGTACTTTTATTTTTCCTGAATATCTTTCTATTCAACCCAAATTATTTTAGAAAAAGTGTTTTTTTATGCATTTTTCATTATTATTCAAAAATTAAAGGACAACATAAAATACAGTAGATTTCGCAGTTCAAGCCCTGCTTTTCATGTGATGCTCCATATGACATAGACACTACACCCTCACACTAAAATAATAATCCGCCACTCTCCCCTCTTTCTTTGTGATGTAACTATAAATTCACGATTTACGGAATTTTTTCCTTTATATGTGCTGTAACACCTTGCTTATTGCCAAATTACATGGACTCTAGGTCTACGGGTAGTATCATAGGTTTTGATTCTCTTGGTCTTCACAGACAGGCGGACAACGAAGTTCGTTCTGTTTTCCGTTTGAGGAAACGAACCCCAGGTAGTCCAATAGGAAGTTAAATGTACCCGAAAAATAGACTTTAAAAAAATCATGGCGGCCTGCATGCCGACCGCGACATTAGTAATTCATCAGGCCAGCCGGCAATGGCAGACGCTGTCCAGTGATGGCACTAACGGCTCGACTATTTAATTGAGACTTATGAAATCTTTATTAAATCCACATTACTTTCTGATAATTTAGGGTTAATTAACGCCAGTGTTTATATATGACTTTGTGGTGCTCTTGTAAAGTGTAAAATTGCCAATAATAAAACAACAGAATATAATCTCAAACTGCTTAGTATTCCTTGCCTTTTGATGTAAATCGAATATTTATTTCTTCACTCGAAGACGCGTGTGTTTGAGTTCTAAATAGGTTCACATTTCTGATTCGAAAAGAGCACTCTGAGCGGAATGTGAGCAGTTTACCCTGTGTGCTCCCCCGTGAATTTCGACAGTTCGCCGACGCCAGCCAAGATATGTCGCAATCCTATCCAATTTGCCTCCCGCCGCTCGTGCTGTTGCTCGAATAAAGCGGAAAATCTTGCTCCGCAGCGCGCCGCGCCGACGGAATAAATTATGTCAGATTCAACTTCAATATAAAACCGTCGGAAACGAAGGGCGCATATAAAACGTTAAGCTTACAGTTAATCGTTAATAAAACAGACTTATCTTAAATTAAATGCAGATATACTGAACGTGTAAGTACTGAAGAAAGTCATAATAATATTTACAAACCTCATCTCCATACAAAATGGTGCAGTGCAGCAATGTGGTTGTTTTATTAGGAGTCCACTTGGTTGCAGTTTACAGACTATATCACGGTTTGAACAATATCTAGACTAGAGTTGAGCGGGGAATGAGCACGATCGTTTGGCACGAGCTGGGAACGCGCCGCTGCGGTGTCGGCTAATAGCTCCTCGCAGATTCAATTTGCTGTCGAATAGAATATAGCCTCCCGGTGCGCACTACGCGATCATTAAGTTACGCTCTCGTCTCCGACGACAAGCTAGTAAAATTTGCTTTAAATACCTACCATGCCACTTAAGCCAACTTTAATTTAATTCGCTTCCTAATTACTTGAGTAAGTAATTGACTTAATGCGACCTCACTTTTAATTAAGTTCTATGATTTTAATTTTAACAACGCTTGTTATTGCTTGAGATTCTTTCGAATTAACTGTTAAATAATCTTCAACCGCTTAAGGTGTATAGCCTTTTTGTAGGTACTATCAAATGGACAACTAGTTTCTGTAATCATTAAATAAACTGGTCTCAGTGGAGCTTAAAGAACCCGGGTTTACCCTTATAAAATTATCCACTTTAAGATTTTCCATTGTTCATTATATTTCCACTTCGTAAAATTCTTTCAAGATTCAATTCGCCAAAAATGCTTAGAGTTTTTACCTGTCCAACTTATAAAAATGTACATTATACACATCCCAAAATACCTGTGCTTACTAAGTTAACATGAAATTGCTTGCGGCTTGCGGCGGACATGGATTGCTTTCGACAGAAGAGCGTCCTTATTGTGTTGTCTCCGGGAAAGCTGGCGTATCGCCACGGAAGCGACACGCTGCCAATGCCAAATGTTTTTTATTCCCCTTTCTGGACGATATTGCCGTTTGCTTACGTTGTGCCCTCTCGTGCCTTATCTTAAACGACCAGCGGGTCGCAACGGCCAGCGTTCAATTGAGCTACCTACGTTTAAATTATTTTCATTTTTTGCATACCTTGATACGACTTACAATCACAACAATAAAAGCAATTAACTACACTTTAAGAAATTGATTATTTTTCATTTAACCAAAATTAACCATCAATGCTACTATTGTTATCATCAGCTTTTATTTTGATTAAAATAATATTACAAAACTTTTCGGATTCATTAATATATCAAAATGGAATTGATACGTTTATTTGCTGAACACTTTGCAAATTTAATGAATTTATTGATAAAATTATGTCTTCATTGAACTTTAATTGAAATTGTACAATAGTTCACAAATTATGTATTAACAATTCGTAATACTCAGTGAACCGTAGAGAATTCAATAATAATGTCATATGAATATGATGCACGTTAATAATATTTGTTCGCCGACATCACTGATTTTATTAATTAAATAACAACGGTCCAAAACTTTATAGCCGTTTGTGGTATTTTACATAAATTACGATATAATACGAGACATTAATTAAGCTTCCGTATAAATATTGTATTCAGCACAATTATTCAATCATGTGCTCCATTTATTCTTGCTTTTAAGTTGCTTAATATTCAAACGGTCGCAGACTATCATTTCTAGTATTTTCATTTGTTTAAAACTCCTTATTTTACACCTGTATAAAATTCAAATACGAGAATTCTGACTGTGTATGCTTAGAAGTCGCTGCGATTCGTTCTGAGAACTTGAGCTCCAGACGAAATAAAATGTCAAACAAGTTTATTTAATGCATAACGACACGACTACAGCTGGAAATGATGTTAGCAACCTAACATTGCATATTAATGCTATTCGGCTACACCACGGAAAATGTTCCGTATTAAACTGAAACTGTCTGGCATTAAATATACTTTTATTATGTTCGCTGTTCATTTAATATAATCTTATAATACTAATTATCCGTATACGCTTCTCTGCACTACATTACATTGTATAAGCAGATAGTTTGTTTCGTTCGGTTTTACGAGCCACACGTACCTAGGTAAAATCATGTTATTCTTTTTGTTTTACATAAAAAAAGGCTAAGTTGTTATTTTGAATCAAATATTAAGGAGGGTTTAAAAATAATTCCGCATTCTGAAGAATATCTCAAATTCAAATTCATCAAATAACGTCGACTACTTAATGCAACGTCAAAAAGTACTTTATAAAATGAAAAAAGAAAAGAAAAAAAAAAACAATTTAGAAAAGACTGTTGATACCTACTAAAAAAAGGAAATATCAAGCCTTCGTAAAAAAAAAACCGGATGACGTGTGCTCATTTTATGGGTCGCCCCACACGTTTTGTCGTTTTAATTATGAAGCATTGGTTTTCTATATTTTTTTAAATGAGATTTATTAATTATTTTTGTAGTTTTATTTTTACAATTTGGAAAATAATAGTTTTATTTAATTTTTCTTGGCATATCGAAACTCTATATAATGGTAGCTTTATTATAGACGTACTAACTAGCCTTTCGCCAGCGGCTTTGCCCTCGTGGGCTATACGCATTCAAATTAAACAAAAATTACAGTTTCATACAAACTTTGCTTCATTTTTCGTACCCTTAGGGGTAGAATTTCGGAAAATCCTTGTTATCGAATGCCTACGTCATATAAAAAATACACCGTCCAAGTTTCAGGTCTCTATGATCAGCGGTTTAGGCTGTGCATTGATCCGTCAGTTATTCAGGACAGCATTTTATATGTATAACAATGGCCCACCTTTGCTCATTTGTTTTTATAAGAACATAACATCGAAAATACTGCATCAGGTTTAATTCAGGTTGAATATTTGAATTAATTTTATGATGTTTATTTTTATTATTGAATTAATTCATGAATCTTATTTTGTAATTGCATTTTAATTATAAATCTCTTTACTAACATAGTTTTCATTAGGTACACTGATCTGATACTAACATAATATGGACATGCAAATTAAATCAATGTGCTAATTGTCCATATCCAGCTTTTGGGTTTCATAAAACTATTACACATTTGTACACGCAGAGAATATTTATCAAAATATAATATTAATTTGTAATATGGATATGACAACTATTCAAAATGCCTACGGCACACTGGAAATATTAATGCAATCATATACATATTCCATTCGTCCGGCTAGCCACACCACACTATATTCATTTTAGAACGGTCTGTCGCAAAATTCTATTTCAAATTTGGTAACATGGACTAACGCCGCTTTTGAATACTCCGTGTATGATTGGTTCGCTACAACAAGATAAAATACAATACAGGTAATCTTCTTGCTGAAAATTATATTTGAAATTGCATGATGTGAAATACAGTGGTCAACTTTACTACTCTTTGATTGTTTAGTGAAAACTCGTTCTCTTTCTTTACTGACGAGTGCTAAACATTTATGAATCGCCAAATGTACGCTATAAACTAATCGAGATATTCTTCACTTTTAAATTCATGTAAACCTAAAATTTAAATTTTCATATCATAATAATTTAAAGTTTCAACGTAACAAGAGGACTAACGTGCTGCGACATAAATAAATTATGCAATGCAAGTGACGTATAAGTTAATGACACTGTCACACCGCACCCTTAGTACGATGCACCTTGTTTCGTAATGCATCTTCAGACTCGCATTCTCTCCTTTATTTTGAACAAAAAACGACGCGATTTCAAAGAAGCAAATTCAATTGATTTCGCAACGAAAAAGCTTGCTGCGAAATACAAAACGTAAACAAAACAGGAACCGGTAGCAATTATGATATTTCCACCCGGAGGGATTTCATTACATATGAATTATCATCTGACATCCAGTATTAAGCTGAACTCGAAAGTGCATTACCATTGGAGTGCCTGTTCATGAAAAATGTAATTGGATGATTTATCTCGTTGGTCACGTTTCGCCGCCATATGGACTTCTCATGAATAAGTAATGTTCGGCTGCGGTCGTTGTTTCAATTAGCGGTTGTGTCGACTGTCGACGGCTGGGCACGACTGCTTCCCGCCAACCACCCGCCATAGTATGCTTACACAGAAACATAACTTTTGATACAAAGATGCGGATGCCTGATTATATTATTTTTTCATCTGTAGTGCTTTTGAAGTCGGTTGTATTTTTGCAGATAATATTTTTTTTTCCCAAAAAGTGAAGCAGAGGTGTGCCTACATACAAATAAATATAAAGCTTTAAGAGTCATTAAGGGTTTTATTAGGTGTTTCGACCGATATTAAAGAAATGTATAATATCCAACGTTGTCTTCTGTCTTTACGTATCACTGAATATACTAAAAACTCAATAAAGATTTCATATTGACTTTTTAGTTAGGTATGTCACATGACAATTCCATTAAAATATGCGGTACCATAATAAAAAGTAATCATTTCATAAAAAAATATATATAAAATAAGAATAATAAAATGTATTTTCGGTTAAATAAACTTCGTCCGAATTTTGCACTAAAACACCAAATAAATATAAATGAAATCCCAACATTATTCCTATAATTCGAGCGTACGATAATGAGCGAAAGTAATTATGTGGCAACAACCCCCGTTACATCTCCGAAAGACACGACCCATTCAGGGATTAAAGGGATCTCGCTCGCCTACGACGGATTAAATTGATATGTGCGACGCTGCTTAACTCGTTTTATGTAAAGGGTCGGAAAGCAATCCCTTTTATTAGAAGTGGAGACATAATCTTGCGCGTATGTCTTTTTGTTGTCTATTATGGAAGCTGAACGTCTTAACTTTTATTGTTTTTGTCATTTTCATAACCTACTTGGGGTGCTGTTCATGAATGGTTAGTTATTATGGCATCTACTTATTTTTTTATTTATTTATCTTTTAATGCGCTTTGTTATATTGTGTAACCAGTTCAACTCTATCGGTACTATGTAATATAAAGTTGGATAAATTACGCGAATTCAACCAATATAAAGATTTGGTTCTGGTCGACGACCGTTCCCGGAAATGGTGTCGTTTACATACCAAATACAAACCTTAACCGGCCTCGAGTAATGGCCTCTACACTTGTACAGTTCAGACATACGACTTGAACTGCGATGCACTATGGAATGCATTTTCATTTTTGCTTTCTATTTATTTATTTATGGCGATACACAAATTTGATTGCATTTAATACTAACAACAGTCTTGATTATCAAGATGCTGTTATTTGCATGAAAACATTGAAAATATCTGCTTCTACTTTAAGTTTTACCAGGGTTTTTTTTCGCCGACCTGTCATTAGCAGTTCAAACTCGTAAACGTACCAAATAGCTAAAATATGCATTTCACCACATATCTGTAATGATAACCAATGACAAGAATAGAATATGTCTTTATTATGTACACCAAAAGAAAAAATAATATAACATTGGAAAAATTGTTACAAACCGTTAGTAATTTATTAACTCTATATAGTATTTTCAAAGTTCAAACTATTAATACTTACTACCTACTCAACAACTGGATCTTAAGTTATGTATATATTTTTTAGACTACTCCAAGACATCATAAAAATTCTTAAAGAAACTGAACCTGCGTCTCTTCCTACTTTTGTGGCTAGAGATTTGCACCGTCTACCTCCAGTAACATTCGACTACGTAGATGTTACGAGCTTGCTTAAAAATATCTTAACGCTAAAACAAGACATCCACAGTATTCAGAGCGATTATGTTAAATCCTTTGAGCTCACAAAGCTACAACAGGAACTAGAACAGATTAAGACCCATTGTCAGCTCAAACAGCAAAGTAAACAAACTTCAACGATTCAATACAATAACGATTTATTTTCGAAAAATACGAGCAATCACAACACCCGCGCGTTGGACGCCTCCCCGTCCCCCGCGCCGAGCCCCGCACCGAGCCGCGCGCGCTCGCAGGTGAGCGACCGCGGCCGATCGCCAGCTGATTGCCCGAACGCTAGGAAGACATACAGGGCAGCTGTTCAACAACAACAACAACAAGCAATACAAACTAATCCTATGCAACGATCTAGTACTCCAATTGATACGTTGTGCCCAATAACTACCGTGTTAGACACCGATAACGACGATAGCTTCACGACTGTAGTAAGCAAGAAAAATAGGTACAAAATAGGAAGAAAAACCAAAAACCAGCAAGGGAAAGCTGTGCTTACTTCAAACAAAATTAAAATAGTGCCTAAACTATCTTATATTTACGCGTCGCGATTTGATACCCATACTTCGGAAAAAGATATTGGCGATTTTATTACCGACTGCGGACACACGGCTGTGAAAGTTGAAAAGCTTTCTCAATTTAAAGTAACTGCCTTTTCATCGTTTAAAATTACGATTGAACAAGAACAGGAATCTACCTTCCTTAGCGCAGAGTTTTGGCCTCGTGGTGTGGAGTACAGAAGATATATAGCAAAGCGTTATTCACCTGTACAAAGTAACCGTCTTTTGCCAAAAAATAATGAAAATTAACCTTGTTTCTTTCAACTGTCGATCAATAAAACGATCATGCAACCATGTCACAGATCTATGTAAGACACACCAGATTATTGCCCTGCAAGAACACTGGCTCCTACCTGATGACTTGGGTTACCTTAATAATATTCATCCTGATTTTTCCTACCATGGAGTATCGGCAGTCGACACGTCTGCAGGTGTGTTGAAGGGAAGACCTTATGGAGGCGTAGCTATACTGTGGAAGAAATCTCTGTTTGTAAATGTGACACCGATCGACACCGGATCAACGCGCGTGGCGGCCGTGTGTATCCAGCTAGACGGCGGCCGCAGACTCGTCGTAATGTCGGTATACATGCCTACGGAAGATGCGGATAACTTACCTTTGTTCACGGAATGCCTAGGTGTTATCAGTGCGGTTATAGAAGTGAATGATGTTGAGAGTGTTCTAGTGCTCGGTGACTTTAATGCTGATGTCTCCCGGTCTCATAGTTTATTCGGCAATAAGTTGATGGAGTTCTGCATTGAACAAGATTGGGTTTGTGCGGATCTTGCTATGCCTGGTATGTCTCCAGATTCTTTTACATATTTAAGTGATGCACATGGCACCACAAGCTGGATTGATCACTGTATTGCTACCTCAGCAGGGTTAAATGTCATCGATGATATTCGTATTTTGAATGATGTTTACTATTCTGATCATTTCCCATTAGTAATTAGTTGTAATATTAACGCTATTCTGTCTAAAGTTAATAAATCACACAATCAGAAAAACAATAAAATAATTTGGGGTACTCGGAGTTATGAACAAAAATGTAATTATGCAAATTTATGTGATAAATTTTTAAATAATTGTGCTTGGCCTATATTTTCATGCTTGGGTGTCTCATGTTGTCATACGGATCATTTTAGTCATATTGATAAGTTTTATAATCAGCTTGTAAAGAGTATAAGTAAAGCCGCTCAATATTCGCATCAAGGTAAATCTTACAGCAACAAAAAACCCGTCATTGGCTGGAATTATCACGTAAAAGACTGTCACTCAATAGCTAGACAATACTATCAATTGTGGATTTGGAATGGACGTCCTACTCAGGGTAAAATATATGACGACATGACTCATAGTAAAAAAGTATTTAAAAATAAGATAAAATGGTGCCAGTTAAATGAAAATAAAATAAAAATGGATATTATAGCCACACATAGATACAATAAAGACTTCGGTAATTTTTGGAAAGAGACTAATAAACTAAATTATAAATCAAGCCTGCCCTCATCCATAAATGGCGATCAGAACCCAGTTAATATTGCAAATATGTTTGTCAATAAATTCAATCCACCTCCGCCACCACATATAGCACCTACAAGCAGCAGTGTGAGTGCGACACCCTCGGCCAATGGCGGCGCGGAGACTCCGCCGCCACCGCGGACGCGCGCGCCTTCGACGTCACCAACCGCGTCGCCCGACGACCTTAGCAAATTACATGTCACTGCGGAGGATGTATTTCGTTGTGTAAAAAACATGAAGCGCGGCAAGTCTCCGGGCCACGATGGGCTCAGTGTGGAACACGTGTTGTTTGCACCTGCAATATTATTTGATAAAATTGCGACTTTATTTAATGTTTGTATAGATCATAGCTACTTACCTGCAGAGTTCATGAAAACAACTGTTGTGCCTATTGTAAAGAACAGAACTGGGGATGTATCTAGCTTGTCTAACTACCGGCCAATATCACTGGCAACAATATTTTCTAAGATATTCGAAAACTTAATTATGAAACATCTTAACGAAAATAACTTACCTCTTAATAACGCACAGTTTGGGTTCCGCCGGGGTTTATCCACAGATTTGGCTATATTTGCTTTAAAAAACACAATCCACCAATATATTAATAGAAAAACCACAGTTTACTCATGCTTTTTAGACCTAAGTCGAGCATTTGATACAATTAATTATAACATACTTTGGACAAAATTAAGAAAAACTCAAGTACCACCTAAAATTATAGATTTATTTGAATTTTGGTATAATAACCAAACGAATCAAGTTAAATGGGATAACGCCTTTTCGAAAACATACAGGTTGACCAGTGGAGTGAGACAGGGTGGGCTGACGTCCCCGGTTCTGTTCAACTTGTACGTTAATGACCTGATCGAGGAGCTGAGCAGCACCAGAGTCGGATGCCATATTGGCGGCGAATGTTTAAATAATCTCAGTTACGCGGACGACATGGTGCTGCTTAGTCCCTCGGTCACTGGCCTAAGAAAGCTCATCACCATATGTGAAAAATATGCTCATCAACATCAACTAACTTATAACGTAACTAAAACGGAAGTTATGATCTTTAAGTATAATAATGGTCCTGATAAGGTTTTGCCAATTTTTATGTGTGGTACGCAATTGAAAATTGTTAATAAATTTAAATATCTTGGTCACATAATTACAGAGAATTTAAAAGATGATGATGACTTGGAAAGGCAGAGACGTAGTATTGCGTGTAGAAGCAATATGCTGAATAGGCGCTTTTACCACTGCTCAAAGCAAGTTAAAATAACTCTGTTCAAGGCTTACTGTCAGTCGTTCTACACGAGTCAACTTTGGTACAAGTACACGAAGAGTGCGTACAACACTCTTCGTGTACAATATAACAATGCTTTTCGGGCCATGCTCAACCTGCCCTGGCGCTGTAGTGCGACTGACATGTTCGCGGAGAACAGAGTTGCTGATTTCTATGCTCTTATGAAAAAGCTCAGGGCGTCGTTCTTTACACGAGTGGCAGCAAGCACCAATGAGCTTGTTGCTGCTGTGTATAGCACTGTACATCTGTTCAGGGGGACAAAGCAAGTGTAGCCTGCCTGTTAACGGGGTACATTTGATTTGGTTACCAGGGTGTGATATTTTAATTTTATTTTAATGTTTTTTATTATTTTTCTTCTTTTTAAATTTTTATTGTCTTGTTCCTTAATTTGTAATTTTAATATGGGTGTCAATGCCTGAAATAAACGATTATTATTATTATTATTATTTATGAAAAAGGAATCAAATTGAAAGTTAACAATCCGTAAAGTTATATAATGATTTGGAAGTTCATTGCAAAGGGTCGTCGGAGTTATCCATTTACGGAGAGTTATACTCGTTTAATTTTCTTTTAGCAGTTTTGTACAGCGTTTGTCGCTGAGCATCACAGTCGCTTCCCCTGCTTGTTCGAGCTCCTTTCGAACCCTACCGTAAAATAGACGCGAAATGTGATAAATGGAAAACTCTTTTTATTGTCGGGGCCCGGGGCACGTTACGTTATGGGTCGGCTCCACTCATCCCGCCCGCACCCTCGCTTTCCCGGCCCGTCTTATCAAGTTTTCTTATATCCTAGTTACCGCTCAATTTTGTGAGCCTTATATAAAAAGCTTTTTCTGTGCTCCCCTCTTTGCAAAAGAATTGCTCTCAAGGTATCTGTCGGTACACGAGTCTCTATCACTTAAGCGTAAGAAGTAAGAAAAGCTATGATTTTCTGCCCTGTTGAGTTGGCCTGATATTAAAATTGACCCTGCATTTTTTTATTCAGGGTATTACGCTGCTTCAAGACGCTGGTACGTCGGATGACAGTGGACGGGCATCAGAAAGACTAACGGGTAGTTCGGTGGCGCCTCGCGATCCCGATTCTTCCCGTGATCGTCTTAGTGACGTAAGTATTTTAATCTTACATCACTTTACGCCCTAGTAACCCTTTACCAAAAGCAAGTCATGTCTTAGTGCATATAACCTTCAGCAATGAACTCTCTGCTCCCTTTCATATTTTTTTCTGTCTAAAAAAAATATTTAAGATATCTTTTACAGAAATCATTTACATCCTGTTCGTTCCTTTATTCTGTCACAAATATATTTGTGTCGTGCTTCATAATATAAAATACGTCGACTTTCAATGAGGTGCATGTACGAATTCACTTAGTGTTGTGATTGTAATGCGTGTTAGATCGTGAAATAAATTATATAAATGTCTTCTATTATTTTGCATATCTTCTCGTCTCTCCTATTTTGATTATAATATGTAATATGATTGGCAATATAAAAGATACAAAATAATTTTCAGAGGTCCGCTTTTTTCTGTTTCCTATATTACTTTAAGGCATTGTGGCTAAGTCGAGTGCTAGGAGAGACGGGACAAACTTCACCACCCCTAGTCACTCCAATCCACTCATATGTTCGCTTTCTCTCTCCTGCCTACAGGCCAGTAGCCGCTGTAGTTCCGGAAAAGGCTATATCGTGAGTACTTTCAATGTTGTCCGTTTGCTGTGTAGTTTTTTTATTATTTTTCTTCTCTTCCACCATGCACGACTCAATAGTAACTTTGCTACATGCATGTTTTAGGTAGAAATTAGTGGATGTTTCAACTTATGCCTTAGAATAAAATGTAATATGGTATGCTGCATAGATATCATAATAATTGCCATTATGAATATCTAACAAAACATTAACACATATTACATCAATACGGTCTATGAATAAATTGAATGAACTAAAGTCTAAATAACCCTTGTCTGCTGGAAAAGTCATGTAATGGCTATAATTCTCTATTACTGTGTGCAAATTTACCCAGATCACGCAACACACATAGACCCTGTTCGATATTCGGCGCGTATCGCAGCTAAATCACGAGATTTGTCGAGGCGGTGCCGTTCCGTACTACATAACATTACCTGCGCCCGTCCTGAATACTTCATGTTCTGTATTTATTTGAAATTGTAATATCTCAGCCTGATCCCTTGTTGTTTCCTCCGGCGTTAACTTACCTCATAAATAACGCGTAACGTATTCGTCGATTTATGTTACGATAATAGTCTTCTTCTCCCATATGAATTGGACCGTACCGAGATTGTTTAATAGTCATGTGTAGAATAGGTTCATCTAATGCTAATTTTTATCAGTAACAAACTTAATGTTCTCTTAACAGCAATGATTTACAGTTCAAAGAGTACACCTCATTATTATAAGCTATCCGCATACTTTAAATTCTAAGCAATTTGTTTTAACATATTGTTTGGAATAAATTGCACGCTTGGTTTAGGTGTGAGTTTTATTCTTAGTTATAAATATTTTTTTATTATGTGGTAAGAAGTATGCAGGCAGCTCTCGGATAATTTTGCTGCTTTAATCCTCTGGTGCAGATGGTAGTAACGAATGTAAATCTTAATAAAATCATAATGCATGAATTTAAGTAAGCCAATCCACTCACTCATCAATTCCACATCTTAATACTCAAATATTCTTTTTCTCCTTTTACAGTGTGATAGCGAAGGCGACGATGACAAGGCAAGTACTTTAATATTAATATTCCTGCTCCAAATTTCACAGTTAATGTTTCTAAACGATATTTACGAATCGCGTAAATTAATTAAACCAGTCTTCAACTCCTCGACTCTTTGAGAGTTTGAAAAGTTGAAACAGAGCGTTGGAAATAAATGTCCGTGTAATGTAAGTGGCGAAGTTGCTCGTTCTCGGTTTATTACTCGGTCGGACTTCCCAGTACGCAGTGATTAATCTCGCGGGGTGGAACGTCACGTTCTAAGCACCTGTTTACAAAATTGTTTAGTTGGATTGTAGTTAGTGAATTGGACTGGATTTCTTAACGATTTCTACTCATAGAGCTTACCTATCTACAGTAAGAGGTATGAACTTATATAACAAGCTTATCGCTTGTGGGTAGTGCAAGAAGTCCGCTTTGTAGTCGAACCGTACATGCTCTACTAGGGGCTTAACTAACTCGTCAACAGGTTGTGAAATGCGAGTCAAAAGCGGCCAGAGTTTGAGCGTAGAGCGCTCTCCGACGCGTGTCGACGTGGCAAAGGGAGCTGATTACGCGCCGTCGCTCTGTTCAGTAATTACTAGATTGGCGCAGTCTGCAAGTGCCCATAATTAAATACATTACACCGCCTTTAGCGGTACTAACTACTGGCAGTTGCGCTTTAACATCTCATGTTATTTATACTAAACCTGTTGACAAACTATTACGTGAAATTATACAGTTCTGAGTACGTATTCCTAAATTAATATTGATTTATGCTGGTACCATTTCCATGTTATGGTCCCATTTCTTCTGTTTTGTTTTTAACCGACTTCAAAAAAAGGAGGAGGTTCTCAATTCGATCGGTATTTTTTTTTTTTTTTTCTATGTATGTACACCGATTACGCTGAGATTTATGATCCGATTTACGTGATTCTTTTTTAGTTTGATGCGGAATAGATGCCATTTGGTCCCATAAAAATTTCACATGGTTTGGCCCAGTAGTTTTCATTTTGTGAACATTTTTGTTTACATCGATGACGTAATTGTTTCGGAGTCGATTTATATTTTCCGTTCCCGTTTCTTGATCTATATTGTTTAAAGCTGCACCTTTCGTAGGCCTACCCATAGCTACTTAAAAAAAAACTATTTAACATATAATTATGACAATAAAAACAACGAAATGTTATAGCCTTCCTTATGTAATCTATAAAAATCCTGTAAAAAATACTGTAGTTTACAGAGCAACTTATTACAGACACTAAAAAGTAAAAAATAAATTTAAAAAAACTACGTTTAAAAAAACCGACTTCAAAAAAAAAACTAAAAAGTATTAAAAAAGTATAAAATAACTTAATAAAGATTTAACACAAACCTAATACCTTTAATATTAATAAAACACCATTATTTGTATGTGTTACCTATTGACAGGTTTGAAGTCGGTGCCAAGTCCTAAACAAAATGAAATTCCTAAAGATTAACCTACGTAAATAAACTTAAAGAACAATGTGAATTAATGTGAAACAGATGAAAACTTTTTAATACCTGAATGAGTAACACTATTACATTTGGCTTGGCACCGACTTTAAACCTGTCAATAGGTAGCAAATACAAATAATGGTGTTTTATTAATATTAAAGGTATTAGGTTTGTGTTAAATCTTTATTAAGTTATTTTATACTTTTTAGTTTTTTTTTTGAAGTCGGTTTTTTTAAACGTAGTTTTTATGTTTTACGAATTACAAAGGAATTGAATGAAACTGTAACTGTACTTCAAATCGTGGACTGGAAAAAATACGAACTAAGAATCTGTGACAGTAGCCGAGCGAATACGAAAGCTTTAAAATAAAAGACTGATACCATTGTTCGAGCGGCCGCAACCCCGTCCCGTCCGTTCCCCTTAATCTAATTATCTGGCCGCTTCGCTGCCTGCTCCGGACGAAACACCCCACCCTCAATTTATCAGGAGAACTAAGTTTGTATTAGGTAACCCATCTTATGATGATTACTGAAATCTCATATTTTTCACGGGGTTTTAGTAGAAACAATTTATGTATTTGTGAACTCGGGACTAATTCCAAATAGACACTTTATTTTTACCATATTATTAAACCGTCTGAAAGTTATGGCAGAAAGTCATAGCTGCAAGTTCCAAGAACATTTTTCCTTTTTTATTATCCAAAGAGTCTTAAGCTTAATTAGATCTCTTTACTTGACAACCATTATTGAATGTTAAGTTTGACTCTAGAATAATGGCAATTTTAGATATCTGAGGAGGAAATCAGTCTCAAATCTGTGTTGTGCCGTAGTCGATTAATTAAATTATCCCATGAAGTTGACAGCGCAGAGCACATTGCTCGGAGCATCGCAAACTGGGAGCGATATATAGGTGAGAGCGGGTGCCGTGGTAGCGCGTGGCTGCCATTGCTCGCTACACTTAGCTAGAGAGCGCCACTAACTCGATCCGATTCCACTTGGGCTATTTGCACTCCGAGTTCAATTATGCCTCCACTTTGATATGCAAATCCGGTCGCGTTTGGCTAATTACGTAGACGCTTCCGTAACATCATTTCCAACGTCAACTTATCGTATCTACGTTCTATACGGGTACATGTACCCGTATGCATATTGCTAAAAATGAAATAAATAATTAATCGCGTCATATACTCAATCCTTTTGTAACTTACAAGCATGTATTATTCGTCCATTTGTATTTGTGTTATCAATAAATCTTTCTTTAACATAAATTAAAAAGTTATATTGTACAGATAATGTCAGTGTCTGTTTTAGTTTAGTTGCCTACGTAAATTGAACTCCCTTCTTAAAGTTTCCGGGATACTATTGAGAGGTTATGAATATAGCTTCAGCATGAATCTGGGTAAACTCCCCGAGCTCAGCAAACTCTGTTATTAGCTTAGTAGTAACAGGAGCCGGCAACTGGCAAAGCAGGCGGTGGTGGACTGACTGGCCCGCCCCTGCATAATTACAATCTGTCGGATTGCGTACTCATAAGTTTATACTGTTAACACCTAATGCAACTATGCATATGGTCATACTATTGATCCCTTACACATGCTGCTGATAATAATGTTTACGTTTTATCAAGAATCATATTTTTCAAAAGTCGGACAACTTTTATCTAAAGAATAAATATACGATATGACATATTTTATTCATCAGATAAAAAATATCTAACGATTGAAAAATCGGCCCTTAAATGTATGATTCTGTCACTACTGTAGCAAATTTATAAATTTGACTTATGATAGACTCGAATGACTAGTCACTGCCCTTAATCATCATCATTCATCAGTTGAGAATGTCACTTCTGGTTGATTTAAGTGGGTGGTCTCAATGTAATCTGTGCATATAGCCGTTAGGGGAAGCTAGCTAGCACCTGGCACATTAATAAGCTCATGAATACTGTTCGTGCGCAGCTCAGATTAACACTAATCGTTTTATATTTTGGCTGTATGATAATAACAAGTTGTAAATAATGTTACCTGGGTAAATAGCAAAAGACTTTTATCATTGGAGTACAAATGAAAAACCATTTCATTTCTTTACGGTGCAGTGGTTGCCACTTGGCAAAATTTACCTTACGCAAAGCTGCCTCGGTTAATTGAAAGAGCTTCTTTCGTTTGGTGTAATATTTTACGGCACAGTCTGTGCCTCGTTGCGGTAACAGCAAAACGGTCTCGCTCCGACACACCAGTTTTCTTTAGTGCTCTCTCCTTGGGCGGCCGCTTACGACTCCTTTTAGAACTCGTTTTAGAAGCAACAAGAAAATAATTTAATCTACTCCACGGAATCGAAACATAAATTTGTTTTCAACATTATCTTAATCGCTACTTCTCTTTTACCATCTTTCAGCGTTGGCTTATTTCTTAAATTCTTTTTATTTTCATTTCCTTTGCGGAGAATGTCTTTAGAGTATTTCAAATCTGCAATTATGGTGAAAATTTGACTTGTTTTTCGGCGAAGTTTTGCTGGCTTCTTTAGAGCAGGATTAATTTGTGGAATATATTTCCTGTTATGAACTATCTAAATTAAACTTGTATAATATGTGTGTACACAAAAAAGGCCTTTTCGATATAAATGTTTATTGTTCAGTGTAATAGTTAGCGGAGTGTAGTGTACCCACATGTACCGCAATAAATCGGCCGCACCCACGGTGACGGCGCTGCGGCACGCGAGATAAGGGTCACCGCAACACCATTAAGTACCACAATGTCACAGTTCCGCCGATCAACTACATAAACCCCTCGCCGCCCACAACACGCTTTATGACTTACTCGGACCTACTAACATTTCACCCATCAACGATCCACCAGCGCTAGCCTCAACTCATACAGATCTGCGTTATTTAATAGTAATACCACTGTAATTATAATAAACAACTTAACTACGTGATTAACATAATGTTTCTAGAATGTTCTACTTTTGTCTTGTAAACGAGCATAAAGTGAAAGAACAAATTGCGAGTTTCCCCAGTATTTTCCTCGCTCGGAAAAATATATGTTTTATTAAAGCTCGGCATTTCCGAGAGCGCGGCAACCCTCGGGGCGAGGGTGGGGCTGGCTCAGGGGGATGAGTTCGGCGGCGCGCCAGTGTATAACAGACAGTAGAGGGATATAAAACATATTTACGCGCCTATAAAGTACTCTCGTACGCTCGCTCTCCACCATTTTCTTTTGTTCCTCGCTCGCAGCCAATGATAATGCTTTCTCCCGTTCGGTTAAACTTATTTCTCTGCCGTCTTATCTGGCTTTTCTTCGGCACTTTTATTTATAACCGAAGTGGTGAAATGTAACAACGTGAAGTAAACGATTTTGGTTTCAGTTTGCTTTTTGACATCTTGTTTTTCTTTTGTGAAAGATTTATTTCTTTTACTTTTTATACTTTGCTTACTTCTATTCTTTTGACATTAACCATTCATTGTTGTGTCACAGAAATAAAGAGCAATGTAATAGTAACATTGCTCTTTCGCTCTCGCTTCTATTTAAGCGGTAAAGGTGGTGGACTATTTTTTGTAACCGAAATCAAACGTAATTTTAATATAGATATTGACACAACAAGTATGCAGTATGGGAAATACCTAGGTCTATGTCGATTTAAAAACTTACAAGTTATAAAGTTTACCAATTCACGTTGGCTTAAGAACGTGTAGGGCACGCTTAAAGCTATTCAGAATGAGCAGAACGGAAGCCAGAGTGTTAACAGCAAAGCGAGGAGCGTCTTAATCTTACGCTACAGTACGGCTCAGAACAGAAACCCCTTGCGTAGGTGAGAGGGTGTAATAACAAGAGTCGCCCGTTCCCCGCCACGCCACCCAGTCGCCCGCAGGCTCACCCGCTCACAAAGTTCTACGGAGATTCCTATTACTCCGTCGTGCTCCAGTCTAAAAGGCTTGACTTAGATACGACCTAACTTACTACGATGTAAACTGAACCTTAAACACTCGTACCTACGTCACTTACATTGCAAGTCTTTGTCACGTGCCAATCTTAAAGTTATTTCTATTAGTCGGTCATATAAACAAGCAATGTAACGTCAACCATTCATTTACTCCTAGTAAAGAAATCGAAGTTTTAAAATTAAAACAATTTCCAAATATTTGGAAATCATTTCTATAAGTGAAAGCTAAAAACGTTGTACCTATTTTCGAAACGTGTAGGACAAAGAGGCGTCGTCAAAGGGCTGTAATCATCCGTAGGCAGGCGAGTGTTAGCACTCGACGCCGAGGTCGGGATATCTCTCGACGGATCAGCAGCTCACTCGGGATGCACTCTCCGATTCCGTTTGTCACTGCACCCGACTGCGGTCTGAGCTCCCGCTCTGATAAACGCATGTCAACGTGCTTTGAATGTAGAACGCATTTAACCACTGAAGCCGGATAGAAGCTTACCGAGTACGATTTAACATGGCGCTATAAATGATCACGCAATGTCAGGTTATTTAAGGTAATATTTAACATGATCTTAATAGTTCAATGTAATAATAGTTGAAACTTCTAATAATTACATCTACCTACTGGAACCTTTATTTCCTTGAAATTTGCAATATCAAATGTTATTGTGAACACATTATGTTAATCGCATAATGAACACACGTTTAAAAATGTGTTCCAATTTATTTAATCGATACTTTTTAATCTCGCTACCCATCCATCCATTTATAAAAAGTCGAATTTGAATAGAGGAAATCACACTTACCCATTAACTATATGGATAGACTCGGCAATAGATATTTGTAATTAATGAAAATGGACGTTCGGTTTGTTTACAATATAAATGATTTTATGGTGCATCGAACTAGGTACGACGTGGAGTACACAATGTGTCATGTTACGCAGATAAGCTGTTCGGCTATTTGCACGTCGTCGTAGTCGTGTGTGCGACCCGGCCCGGCCGTAATTAGCCGGCCGCAAAGTTCGCCGGAATGTTACACGAACACCCCACGAGCCCACGACTAACACACAACTCACTATATTGTACGTAAATTATACAAGCCCCTGTAACCGATGAACTCTCCATTAAAATTCGTTGTTTACATTGAACGCATTCTTATCTCCAAAATTTTCATACTGTGTATTAGGTACTCAATGTAGAAACAATAATTTTAATCGCATTTACCTAGTAGGATATTAAATTGAGAATATTGTCATGTAAATAGTCGAAAACGCGTTCAAAACATTCAAAAAGATAACATTTAACGGTGCAAGCTTCAGCAGTCGTTATTATTGTCGTAAATAGCCGTAGGTTGTTAATGGCCTTAGCGACCGAGAAAACAAACATGCTACTCGACAACAATGTGATAATGCGGTAGAATACACCGACTCACCCGTCTAACTTCAGTTTCGCAAGTCCCCGCGACCATTAACATTTTGCTAACTTAGCCATACGCCCAATTCTATATAATTCATCTGGAAAAAAAAATCATGGAATTATTATATGTATTTGATTGGGAGATCCATAGAGACAGGTGTATAATTTAAATATAATGTCGCAGCGCTTCCCCAGCGCTTTAAAGATTGCATTACAATATCCAAGACAGACTCATTCAAGCGAGCTGTCGCTCGAGCTTACTAAACTTGCCACGTTAATTACTTATTATGACTCGGAATACACTCCACATCTCGATTCCTTAATCTGCCTTGATGATTTGCCAACGAAATCTTGTATTGTTAATGTTTTACAAAAGTTGTTGTTGGTTGCTGGCTATGAAATAAGTAAATGTTTTTTTGAAAAACCAATTCCGTCGACCTGTGATAGATAGATAATAAGTATTTTTAAGGAATAAGAATATATCTTCACATGCTAATTATGCCTGTCTAATGGTCTAATTCGGAGTCAATAAAACAATATTTATGATTTTTGTTCGAATAAAATGTGTTTAAGTTTATAAATATCTTAAATAGCAATAGTCATAATTTACTGTTCGTAAAAGTAAATATTTCATTCTTCAAGTCCATAAAAATGCTAAACAGCTTGATAATCTTGTTACAAAGTGCCAAATAGTGTTTATATTGTATTTTACCCCACGTCGCATCATAAATTATTTTCCTTATCGATGCCGACACGCCGTTATCGTCCCCATCTACTTTTACTCGACTCCCACGCCTACAATCACGACTCACGACCACCGTTTATAGTAATTTGTCGTCAAAAGCATTAATCTAACACTTTTTATATTTGAATGCAATTTTTTATTTAAAATTGTTTGTTTTTTAAAGCTCCTTAAAGCATGTCCATGGTATTTTTATAACATGCCGTATAATATTCTTGTAAGATAGGTACGTCACATTATTATATATGAACTCTAAAGTACCATTCTGCGACGCTTTAGTGTTCGTCGTGTCGGATTATTCCGTCGACCACTTTGTTGTTTTATACTTCGTCTCGACTCTCGAAGCGACTTTATGCATCGCCTCATTGCTCTTCGCCGTTTCGCTTAGTTTCCCCTCTCTATTTTCAACTCACGTTACTACGTAAATTTATTTTGAAACAAGTGATCCGCAAACATCCTTATATTAGGAGATGTTAAACTGCGTGTACGTACTCTTTCATATTCAATTATTGTGAAGTTTATGAAGTGTTGTTTTCTTCGCTTCTTCGAAACACTTTGCTTCACTACTAAATAAATATTATGTAGGTAACACAATTTAAATTTATGGTTCAGTTTAGACTTACTTTAAAATTGTTTACACCTGAATGAAATCTGATGTGGCTATAGTTTCGTTTACCTTGTCTTGATCATCAATGTTGGTAAACCAAAATATTAACATGTTACAAAACAAACAATAGGCGAAATCTGTTTAATGATTTGCAAAACAAAATACGATTGCAAAAAAACTTTATATCACAAACCACCACAATAAAATTGTCGGCGCGCCGTTTACAAACGCTCCGAAACAAACTACATTTTTATACGGAGAGCAAACAAAATGAGTTAGTGGTGCCGTAGAGTCGCTTTTCCCTGTATTTCCAACGAGCGAGCTTGAAAATTCGCTTTAATACCTTTGTTCTACAGGGCTTTACAGCTCTCATGTTTCGCAGAAATATTTTCCGAGCGCAGGTTTTCTGTACGTACCTATGTGTGAATATTCTCTACTCCATTTTGCTTCTTTAAATATTTAGGTTTCAACGGAAAAGTATTTATTTTAAGTATTTTTCGTGAGGTTATATACCTATCACTAAAGTCTTTCAATAAAGAAACTTTTACATGATTCAGTTCTGATTTATAAAGATTCTACCTAATGAATAAAGGTAACTTACAATGCTATTAATATGTAACTAAAGATGTCATCAAGATATTCACATGTTACAAGTGTATACGTTTACATATACATATGTATATTCTGGATACAAATAGGATAAAAGCACAACAATTGTCAAATCAGTTTGTTAAGTGTTTAAGGTATGATCGCTCCCATTGCGGAATTAAATAAAATGATAGAACCTCCCGGTTGAGTTTATTCATTACAACCCACAGCGGGTCGACGCGACGGTGGGGGCTCCCACCCTCACTCCACTCGTTTTATGGATATAACCTCGACAAAATACCCCTAAAATTGCACTGTTTTTATTATGTTCTCTCTTTATCTCTTTTGGTTTGTTGCTCCTTTTTACGATGTTATTATTTTATTAGGGAATAAAGCAAATAATAGAGTCAACCGTGATTAACTACTAGCTATCCTATCGAAATTTAATTCTAGCATGCAATTTACGAAAGCAGCTTATTTTATTCCAAAATAAATTGTATACTGCATCATGTATTACATCTGAACTGTAACAAAAATTTATATATTAGAAATACTATACTAATCAAAAATAAAATGCTTAAATTACTTAGACGATAAATTAACTACCCTTTGATAACGAAAATATTATTATAAGATGATAAACCACAAAAGTCAACCGATTATTATGTAGGTACTGATTTAGAGTACAAAATAATTTAGCCGTAAAATGACCAGGCTAGAATTAAATAATCATTGTTAAAACTGTCAGTGAAGAGTAGTGATGACACATTGAAATATCTGATGTGATTTTTCTGTATCATTAAATAGAAACATTGTTTAGATGCCAAATAGTTCGCGAGAGCGATAAAACAAAGCGGCTGGCAAACGACCAACTCGCGCAAAGCGACACGAGTGGATGGGAGCGCGATTTGCAACGCGAACACTGGCGTTACACTAGCGTCGTGGAGCCATGTCGCCTCATGCCTCGCGCGCCGTGCTTAGCTCAGATTTGCACGGATACATTTTAAATGGAGCCGCCAGATCGCAATTACACTCCCTTTGAGCTTGCGGAATGCGTTATGTATGACATTCAATTCAATTTGGCGCACAAAGCCCGCGTCGAAATACTCTTTCTCTTTGACCGAATCCTCTTATGCAACAACGCTTTGTTGGCGAAATAGCTTCAAGTTAACAGCCTACGTTTACATGATATTTGGAAATTGATCTCAGTTTGTGTTAAATGTTCTGCTGTATTACTTTTGTTCCAACTC
Organism: Pyrrhia umbra; assembly: GCA_963891755.1. Taxonomy (NCBI): domain Eukaryota; kingdom Metazoa; phylum Arthropoda; class Insecta; order Lepidoptera; family Noctuidae; genus Pyrrhia; species Pyrrhia umbra. The sequence continues at coordinate 7,211,074 of OY982930.1, forward strand.
TCTCTCTCTCTACTTCAATATAATATAATATAAGTATATTAACTATGAACTCCAAATTTTTTACCGTGCATAATGTGAATTTGTGAATATTTTAAGTCACATTGAAGAGTTTAGGGGCTACTCTAAACTTTGTTGGCAGTGTGCTATGTCTGCAGAATGTCGGGCGTGTCCACCTGGGTCTGTGGGCGTGCACGTATCACCGCTTCCCTTTGATGTAAAGAATACACACATGCTTCGTGTCTGACTTCTGATAAATAAACAAAACAAATTCATACATTGCAATGCAATCAACCTACATAAGTAATACCGCTAATTGTCGTCTCGTACACATGTTGCATATGTGGCTTTAATTAATTAAGGAGTTTGATTCTGAACGTCATATCCCTTCCCGTAGTTTTACTTTGCTTAAATTAGTACCTTTTAAAAAAACACTGCACAACAAACAGTCCTTGAATAATATAATATAAATCAATATGTAATAATAATCGAATCTTTCCCAGGATTCTATACTATTCCCCGATTAGACAAACTGGAATCCGTGTATCGTTCAGCATATAATTATGAAACTATACATATTCTGGCGAGATAAATTCACATTTCATGTTTAAAAAAATATTAGTACATGATCAGAAATAAAATATTAATACACGTTATGTAAATTTAATATGGTAGGGTTAAGTCGTTGTTAATTAATTTAAGCCGAGCGAGGTGAGGCTCGATTAGCGGAATAAATTGGGCTTGCGGCGGGCACAATCCCCGGCGCAGTAAACAGCGCCGACAACAAAGGCAACTCGGCAGCCGCCCCTGCGCGGGAAAGGCGAGCTTAATGCTTACTCATTATTTATTCACATCTATAACGAGATTGTCAGTGCTCCCTGTCTCCGCCCGCTCCTCTACAGCTGCCCCGCTTATTTTATTTCTACTTGTAAACTCGTCTTTGCCGTATTATTTACTCTCACTCATACTCAAATAATTTCCTTTTCTCACGAGTTAAAAAGTTATTAAAATTTTTCTCCAAGTTCTTTCTTCCATCAAAATTACGATTAAATACCGAGGCGCTTAAATGATAAGAGTGTGTTTTCTGTTTTATTGGACTACATTTTACCCATATGGGAAAGGGTGTTTTATTTTCATGCATAAGTTATTTTAATGATGAAATAATATGAAAATGAAGATTCGTTTAAGCCAAACCTCGACATTTAAAACTCCTTGTTTTAAATAAATCTGTAGGTTTTATCTTTCCTTTAATGAAAAAAAGATAAAATGAAATAAAAGAGATTATAATAATACCAATAATAATACCAATCAAATAAAACACGGTACCTAAGACAGCAGCTCATGTAACGCCATAAAATCAACTATTCTGTAAAAACTGATTTATATGTATATGGATGTCCAAATGGATTTATGATTAATCATTGCAAATTGTCTGGTTATCTGACTGATCTGTGAATTTTGAGATATACGGTTATTGTTACTTTAATGTTATTGATTTTAAGCTACATCGCCAAGCTTCATTCATAATTATATTATATTACATTCATTCATAATTATATTATATACATTTTTATATTGTAGCTGTTTTTTATCCCTAAATAAATAAAATAAAACAAAAAAAAAAAAGATATTTCTAGAACATATGTTCTTATTTGATATGAATTACATTTGCAAACTCGCAAAAGTAATATTACACTCAAGTTTTATTCAAAAGATATGAAAAGCGGCGAAGCACTTGCAAACAGCTAGATAATGCCGTCAGATACTCAACGTGGTCGTTGAAAATTTTATGTCGCCTCTTGCTGCATTCTCCACTGCAACCCCCACCCTGCATCTGTAATTCTACACCCTCTTCAAAGCTCTTACTATCGGTACATGCGTAAGGTAGATTTTGTTATTTCTTCGTTTTAATTACATTTCGTTTTAAAGTTTTAAAAAACGTTAAATGACCGGGAAAGTTCCGAATAGCAAGTGTTTCTTCTATTACTGAAATTCTTTATTTTTCAGCCTCAATCCTTTTGCCGAACCCTATTGTTTACCACTTACTACTAAAAAATTAATATTTTAAATTTTATTCAATGTAACATGAAAGTATCAAGTTGCTGATTCTCATCCTCATCACTATTCCGATTGAGCAGATACAAGTCACATTTGTGTCTTGCGTGGTACTTTGCATTCGCTTTGTTGTGTGTCCTCGTCTGTTCTGTAGAAACACTTTCAAATTTTTGCCGATACTTTCTCTTTTACGATACTTGACAGTCTCGCTAACAAAAGTTTCTATAGAGAATACGTAAATACATATTTCGGTCTGGACTAAATGTATTTTAAGCAAACATTTATGAAGCGAGGGAACGATACAAAAACGCAATCCAACAATACGTTTACCGCAAATTGAATGAGGCTCGAAATAAATCCCGCGGTCGTTGTCTGACTCCCAATATCAGTACCTCCCGTTCGTATCTCTCACCCTTGTTTGTCGTTGCTGGGGTTTCATCTGACAAATACAAATATCCATATGCGTGCTCGTATACAATAAGGTTTTTTTACTTATTTTACATTACTTGGAAATGAAAAGACCTTACGAAAATCATGAGTTGAGAAACGCAGCTTGATCATTATCGAGGGCCTATTTTCTCTCCCTCGTTTAAGACCCAACTAAATAGGGGTCCCCAAGGTTCAAGTGGTTCAAGCATCGTAAACCAAGCACTCTAGTGTATCGTAAGTGTTAATTACTTTTGTCACCCCGCAACTGGGCGGTTAACAAATCTTGTCGTTATGTAATTCTACAGCTAAGAACTGTAATTTACATCTGCTGACGCAACATTGTTTGGATAATAAATTATTATGCCTTGAAGTGTTCTTAACGGGCGGCTAAATCGATAAGCGTCGTTTTTATTGCACCATTAACAAGCAGACCGAGGGGCGAACTGATTTCAATCTGCGTAATCAATGCTGTATCGCACTAAACGAAAACTAATTGGTGTTAGTATTAGTAAATGCCCGCTCCTACGTATCCATAGACGCAAGTCTGTAATTACTGCGTTAAGTAGATTGAAATCTTTTATTCATTAATGGATGTTTTCAATAACCTATCTATAAGTTTATTTCCGTACTTCACACACTCTTTATATCTCCATATTACTAATGTCAAAAACCTATAATTTCTATAGTAAGTAAAGCAATAAAGAGACATATATTGTTAAAAATATCCGTCGGACAACTTATTCTATACTATTTTTAACATAATATATTAAAAAAAAAGTTAAAAGGATTCAAAATATTTTTATGTTAGTACTAGCATTTTGTTTTTTTTTTAAGTTAATGATAGATAGTATCTTCCTCCTACAGAATATGCATGTACCACTCCCAAATTTTAAGTTTATTAACACAGTACTGATACCGTGATGATAAACTTAATGGTAAGACTGGTGGTGATGGTAAGGCTGATCTTACCATCATCATCTGCCTAGCCTTTTCTCAAATATATTGGGCTATCCCAAGTTTTGTCAAGTTAGCTTTCGATCCAACCGGATGGTTGTGTACCGGTATTTTGCATGAAGCAACTGGCGCATCAGTCTGACATTATATTTGTAAATTCCCGGATGCATTATATCACTTCAAATAAGTTCAATAGTATTAAGCAATTCTGTGAAAACCTGTTTTGATTGAAAAATAATATTGAATTCATTTACCTACTGAAATGTTATATTTTTTAGTTTTCAAAAAATATTTTACTCGTTTTTATTGCTACCGAAAGTGGGAAAACGAGAGGAAAAAATAAACATCACGGCTGTCGCGAGCGAGCGAATTTCCGGCTCACTGCCGTTCGGGACGTTTCAATTTTACAAAATATAAACTTTTGCCCTCTGGCTCGTAACAATCGGTTCAGTTCAATTTATCATGTGAAATTGAATGTAATCTAAGTTTTGTTATGATCGCATGAAATGCAGTTTTGTGGTTTAACAATGAACAATACAAAAACAAAATGGTTTTTTTTAAAGCATTTTCTTTGTCACAGCATTTTACATCTATTAATATGCAGTACTTGCTGTTTCCTGCGGTTTCACCCGCTCAACGCACTCAGATAAAAAGTACTCTATTTGTTAATTTAGGTAATAAAATGTGTCTACCAAATGTCATCTAAATCCATTCATTAGTTTTTGCGTAAAATATTAGTAGGATAGATCAGCTGGTCCCTTTTCAATGGATTTTGTTGTAAAATAGCTTTCCGCCAGCGACTTTGCCCGCTTGAGCGTATGTATATAATACGTATTCAAATTAATAATGTCATTTTCATACAAACTTTGCCCCCCTTTTTTCACCCGCTTAAGGGTAGAATTTCGGAAAATCCTTATCTTATGTGTTGCCTACGAATACACAGAACACACCCTCCAAGTTCCAGGTCTCTACGATTTACGGTTTAGTGCCTAAACCTAAGTCTCAACTTAGGCTGTTCTTTTATCCATCAGTCATTTCAGGACAAAGCATTTTATATGTAGATTACTAAAACAAGTGTACACGACTATCCTAACTTTCCCGAGTAACTGAACAATAAAGGTTTTATGGTTTTCGTCACTGTTTGTACAAAGATATTTCGTTGAAATCATTCTAATTTCCCTTCGGTATTATACGTTAATATTTTACGTGAGATCACAACTCCCCGCAATAATAATCTGTTCCTCTCTTTGGAAAAACGCTTACAAAATGTTTATATATATTTGTAGATTATTCTTCAGAGACTGTTACCGTAGACTCGAGATTTATTTCTGTTGGCCCAGCCGCTTTACCGTTTCGCTGTTTCCTTCTAAATCAAAAGACCTTTTATACATTTTTCTTGTCGAATAAATGAGTCCACATTATTATTTTTTGTAGTCGAGGATATCCTAATCTTTATATTATAAATGCGAAAGTGAGTTTATTTGTTCGTTACGCTTTAATGGCAAAACTTTAATAACAATACTGAGTGTAGCATAATATTCATAGTAGGTATGGTCATATGCCACTTTTTTATTAGTTAATGTATCAGAATGTTTTAAATAAAATACACAAACTGCGTTAAAATCGAATTTCCAAACAATGAGCCAAACCAGAGTGAAACAGATTTCATATCACGTAATATAAAATTTATCAATATGTATGTATACAATTAGTTGAGTTGATTATAGGTACCTTACAACGACTGCATTAATCGCAGTCGTAAAGCAATAAGTTATAAAACGAATATAAATAAATTGGTTTACGGCCGTTTTACTGCTTTTCGCGAATGTGTTATTGCTACGAACGGACGCTATGCGTTTTACAGTATACATACGTAGGTATACTTTAGTAATAAAAACACGATCTATTGTTCATACATACCGTACTACGCAAGTTAGAAAAATGATTTTTTTATTTGTGATATCCTTAAATTTCGCTTAGGTTATGTGTACGTGCAATCAAAAAGCGAGTTGACCCCAATAGTTCCCCAACAACGTCTGCTGAGTTTCCTGCAAATTGGCTAGGTTTATGCATCGACTAAAGCAAACTATTAAAATATTGTTCTTTTTGTAATACGTATTCTAAAAAACAACAATAACCACCGTTAGTCAACTTTCCTACTAATCAGTCAGTTGAATATCTAATTAAGGTGTTATTTACAACAAAAAGAAAATCAAACTTGCTAGTTTCCTAGCTTTTAGAACCAGCTGCAATATCTCAAATTTTAAAATTAGTTTCACATCTAAAATTAATTCGGTTATGTTTCTTTTGACATATTTCTCGGTTCTCCCACGTATATTGGTATCTGTCGGCATTTAACATGTGTAGCAAGAAATATTCGACGAAACGGTATGATGGGCGGGCGGCGCGTGCGCGAGGAGCGGGGCGCGGGTTACAGCGGCCGACGACCGGCTGCGGGCCTCGCCGCACTCTCGCCCCGGACGTCGGGCGCACTATTCGTTGTCAGTCGATGATCTTCTTCTTTGTCTGGCATACGATCGCGATACATCGTTATTTTTATTCTGCCGAACTGACAGCTAGACCTGTCTTGGATACCTATCGAACTCTGGATTTCAGTGTAAACGGATTGCAGTGACAAGTGGATATGTTTTTATTCTGAACGGATTTGTTTATATGTCAAGTGTACTAACAAAGTTTACTGTCATTAATCAACATTATTCAAGTGTTCGACATTTATTTTAAATAGTGAGAAGTGATAAGTGAATGTATAAGGCATGAATGTTTAAATGGTTTATGTTTTAAATAAACTGAAGAAGTTTCCGATTTCAATAACAGTCAACTACAGTCACCATAGTGAGGATCAAGGATTCGCCTAAGAACAATGCAGAAGGCGGCAGCAAAAAGGAAAGCAAGAAAAAAAACAATAAACATAAGACTGAAGGCAACGGGTCGGTGACAGGGAATAAGGTTGATAAGACAGCGTCTGCTGCTGTGAAGGTGGAAAAGGAGGGCAAAAAACCATCGCCAACCAAGGATGTACCTGAACAACAGGTAAAATGTAATGATATGATGTCGAGATCGAGACAGATTAAGGAAAAGAAAAATTCAATCAATATTATGAAAGAAAAATTTAATCAATATTTTAAATTTCGATGATCGTTCTTTATAGCCTATAACTAATTCAGATGAACAATACAGATACAGATATTTAATTCCTAGTGAAGGACATGCATATTTTATCGTAACGCCTTACGTGACCGGCATCGTTAACATTTACCCCACTTTGGCGAGATTAACTTGAACAATAGAAACAACCTGCTATAGAATTCATATTTAATTTACACATATTCGCATTGAAAAACTAATGGAATGGTTATTGCTCTTGGTCACGAAACATCGAAACGCCAACTCCACATGACTAGCTTTACTGCTGTTAGGCTACTAGCAGGAGTATAAGTAGGCGCCCACAGTAGGAACTTATGTATAATTCCGGTACATTTGTACAATTCCGGTCAAATGTTTATGGTACTATGACGACGTTATCGTAGTTGCCACTTGCCAATCAGCTGACTGGCCTATTACAATTACATGATTGATTTGATAATATTTTATATCCGACTATGTTTATTTATATTATAGGTTATTCTTTTATTACATGATGCGGATGCAAATGTTCCGGTCTGATCTAGTATTGATCTTATAAATGGCACTTATTGTCATCGACAAAACTTGTAGGAATAGGAACTTTAAATTGATAGTTTACATTAAGTATTTTTAATAATGGATTGCTACTAGATTGACATGTTGAATATAGAGAACTACCCAGCAACGTAATTACCTACCTACTTCATGCAGAAATACAAGCAAGGACTTGAGACATTTTAATGAGTAGGTATCTTAAGTTCAAATAAAACTAAAATTCCTTTTTACGAAAATAACTTGAATGGAGTATAACAAGTTTGTTACTACCTACTACGATACGTACCAATGATCGCGTCGTTAGTTTACAAAATTCCAGCAATTAACTAGCAGACTTAAAATACGAGTAGACTGAGCAAATACTGATTATAATTTCAAATATCTGTGTTAAGAATTAGACTTCCATATTTATAGCCATTACAGCAATGAGTTTTTATTTGCATCATGAAAAAGGTTACAAAATACTAACCACCAGTTGCACCAAAAATATGGTATGCAAAAAATCGATATCAAGTTTTGTGACACATATAAAAAATATCATAAATTATTATGAAGTTTCATGCAACCGGTCATAACATTGATGGTTTTTAAACTACTATACATATTGCTTAAAGTTATCAGTCTGTAGTATTCGAAAAATATAATTTAATTCACTATTTTTGCTAATGGAATATTTAAAACTGTATCTGCAATCGTGGTCACAAATACATTATCAACCTCTTTATTATGCATATAATGTCACTGAGAACAAAAATTGGTATGCAGCATTAAATTCAGGTCATGAACAAACAACTCTTCGCTATTATATATGTATATGCGAGGAGAATACTTAGCTACAATACGTTTTCAACATGTTTATCATGACAATAAAATATTTTATATATATATTTTTTGAAACAAAACTTGACACATTGATTTTATTTATTGCTTAATTATGTGTCGAAACAATTAATTTAATTTTTTAAACATTCATTTTTTATTTATAAACCAATACTTAGCAGGTTTTTTAGCCCGCATGATAGATTTACATTCTTTAAATTATAAAAATAAATAATTATTTATAGGCTAGTGTCTGCGTGGTTTTATTATTAGGCTATATTCATTTCTATTCACGCTATCTTTAAAACATTTATTTTATCAATCATTTTAAGAAATCAAAATACAATTTCAATTAAATAGCTTTTATTAATACAGTTGTATTTTACCAATCATAGTACCCACCTAAATAGCCCTTACAAGATTGCAGGGGGGTCACGGATCAGTATAACTGAACTTTGCTTAGGGAGACTTGAATTTTAAGTCCCACCATCCTATTAAAAGTTTGTGAAAGTATTAGAATTCGGAATGAGGGGCGAAAAGCTATCACGCCATTTTTTCCGACTCCCCGTTTCCTACGCTGAGCGAGGAGGAGGCGGGAAAACGGCCCGAGGCTGGGATGGCCAGATTATACTTCGCTGTTTTGAATTCGGAATACGAATTAATTAATTCGGAATCGTAAAGTTCATTCATATTAAAAGTTATTATATAAACACTTGTGTGGGTGTGCAACGGCCGGCTTACTTTATTTTTATTACCTTGAGTTAATTGCTTTAACGACTCTACTAATGGAATTTGATAAGAGAGAAAATAAAACAAATTTCAAAATAATTCAGCAAGTCAAAGAAATAACTTAAAAATGTTTGTTTGTGTAAATATCCTTAGTTTTATTTTGACAACGTTGACTAATGCGATCGTTATTTTTATGGCTGATTTATTTAGAGTCGCGTGTATTTCTTTTCGGAGCGGAGGTGGGCTCAACGAAACTATTATTACTTGACGACACGACATCAGTCATCGCGCTAATCGTAGTGAATTATTATTATCTTTTATGTAACATAGTTTTGACAGCCAGCCAACGTTTGCCTCTGTTGATGGACAGTCCCATTTTCCAACATAATTTGAAGTTAAAAGTAGCTAACTGATAAATAACCACAGCTCATTATTATGTTCAGTCACCGTGTCTTAAATAATTAAGAATCATAAATTCGAGATTATATTGGACTATCACTTATTAATCTCTAGTCTTAGGTGACAAAACGGTATGTGGTATAAATGTTTTAATAGGCTGGCGGTGCTTTTGAATGTCTTTATTGTACTGAAAGACCGGACGCAAAGCCGCCGCCGCGGGCCGGGTGCCGGCTGGCGGCACGACGCTCGCCGCCCGCCTGGCACGCGCGGCCCATACTTGATTTATCACTCCATTGTTGCGGAGCGGCGACCCACCCCCACCGGATAAGGCTAAACATTCAATTGCCGGAACGCACCCGAAACGATTTGTTTCCCCCCATACTATCGATTGTCAATTTTTCCCGGATGGAACCGTATTTATATTGAAATGGTGTTGATGAAATTTAATTAGTGAAGTTTATTTTGGAATCATTTTAATTAAAATCATACATATTAACAGAAAAACACTTTGTATAACTTGTTATTTAAGTTTGCACATTTTTATGCTAGTTAAATGTTATAGCAATTTGTCTTGTAGAAAAACATTCTGGTGTTGCACTTGCAAGGTCTTCATCAAACTATGTACTAATAATCGTTGACGATTAAACGTGTTAGATGTCAAAACAAAAAGTTTATTCTCATAAACATAAAAACAGTGCGCTTAATAGAAAATGTCGCAAATCAGATTTATTTAAGAGACAAAGCTACTTAAATTGTGTCCATCGTAAAAGGCGCGGTTAGCCAGCTAGTTTTATTGAGTCGTTCTCGGCGCTAGCTCGTAAATATCACTGGGTAATTACTTTCCATTCCCTTTAAATACTTGAAACCCGCGCCGTAAAATAAATAAACTTTTATTGTTTCAGAAATTGTTAGCATTTATTAAGCTTTGTTAAAACTGTTATTATTGTAATTGAGTAAACTCTTGAGGCGTCACAATGCTTGTCTTTTAAGTGTTAGTGCAAAACAACAGATTAGAAAAAGTGGGAATTGATTGGCATCGCTTTTTTTTGTCAAGCAATAATAAATGTGTGTATAGAAATGTTCAAAACAGTATAATGCAATAAAGGTTAATTGTGATTTGAAAGATTTGGACACCATTAAATTGTAAATAAACACATGAGCCACCACAGAGGCAAAGTTTAGCACAAGGTTTTAGGATAACCAAAGTAGTTATTATAATTATACCCACTACATGGTATGGTATGTAGCATTTAAATAAAAATATCCACTCATAAGTACAGAATGATTGTTGTTTTGTACTGATATTTGATTTTTTACTTTTATTTTTTTACTGTATGAATATGTTCATACAGTAAAAAAATAAAAGTAAAAAATCAAATAGTTCATTTCGGGTCAAGTCCCCGATTTCCAGTGCCCAGTAAAATTTTGAAACAATAAGTGAGACAAGTACCTAAAGGCTTGTTCTCTCACAATATGTTTTATTATTTAATACGGCATATAAAACAGGAGCCCTGTAAGATAACGATCATCTTTATTGTGTTATCCTTTAGCGGTGTCTTTTTATCTGGGTCGATTGTTAATCCAAATCTTTTCCCTTTGTAGCTTTGTTATTATCATAACGACGTAAGCCCACAGTGGTTAGTGAGTGGCTATTAAGCCATTTTTTTTAAGTTGATGTTTTCGGTGCTTGCATAGGCAGGGTCAAATTCGTCTTGCTGAAAAATAGTACCTACACAAACTACCATTCGTACAATATATAATCAAATCACGTTACAATATCCACTAAATAGTAACACTTAGTATGTACTTACAATAATTTGTATGACAGATATGAGATACCCATACGATCGTTCGTTTTACTTATAATTCTCATTAGCATGTCTCTGTGGCAGACGTGATTTCATCTTCATCTAATGAATACAAAAAACCCGAAGGCGGTTATTGTGTTAGGTTTGAACAATAGGCATCGTAGTGTGAATACTAATCACGTCGGTACATATCGACAGACGACCAACGGTGTCGGCGGTGTCGCAGCGCCTCGCCTCGTTTCTATGTGCTACACTAAACACATCACTAGGGTCTAGGTACGCCACACTAGCTAGCTGCATCTTTGAAATTCTTTGAAAAAATACAAAATGATCGACTTTATTAAAATAAGTTTCGTACTGATTAATGACTATCTGGATTGGACATAATATCAATATCAATCAACGTTACTTGTCTTGACTCTACCAATTGTACAAACTGAATAATCCGAAATCATTTATAGTTTCTCGTAGCTTAATTGCTGTACATGGTAACTTATATGATATTCTGAATATTTTGAATACTCGAAGAGTTAAACGAAAACATACAATTCAACATACATAATTAAAAATAAAATTAAACAATGTTTAATAAAATTTAAGTGAGCAATCAAGCAATCGCTATTGTATGTAGCTCATCAAAGCGCGCGTCGTCGACGTCCTGTTGCAAATTGACGGCTTAGCATTTACATTGTAACGGACAGCTGTCGTCAGTGGCCACTTCTTATAATTTATTAACGACGTGAAAACATGCGTGTCCACTACGACATGTAATCCGCCTTTGACGACTCACGGGCGCTGAGTAAACGTATGTATTTGTACAATCTTATGTTACCGTAACTGTTGTAATAACTTTTCATTTGCGTAATTAGAAGTGCCGTATGTTTTTCCTCTGCAATGTTATATGGACTTAACAATGTTAATTGTTTTTTTTTCTTCACAGTTTAGTTGTATTGTAGTGACTAATGATTACTTGAAACTCGTTATAAAACAGTGATAACGGATGGCTACCTAAAGAAGACTCTCTTCTGGACTCATTTGTCGAGCTTTAACAACAAAATAATGTTATACCAATTTGTGTGTATGTAAACCTATATAATATTCAAATTCAAGTTTGAATATTTAAGCTACCACCAGTTTATTGTTACCAAAACCAAAAGTAACATATAAAGCCTGGGTGTTCGCTCAAAAATAACCAAACGGCCCAATCAATCAAAGTTTAGCTAACTTGTAGCGCCGTTTTGTCAGTCCTTACTCCTGTTTGTCAGTCAAAGATCTGTGACAGTCACTACAGGTGATTACCCGTATCGCGCTTCTGGTTAGAGAAGCCCGATAGTCTGATAAAGTGACAACCAGTGAGAAAGGAGTTAAAAAATCGCTTGGTAGTAGGGGTGGACCGTGAGTTTGTAGAGCCTTGGGCTAATACAACTTAGGGGCCTGCCTAATTATCAAGCAACTGCCATTTTGGCAAAAAGCTGTTTTCGATACGAGGTACAAGATATAGGAAAAAACAGAAAAAGTATAGTGGCCAACTAAAAATAAAAGCCGTAAAACCTACTTAGTTTTTACGGCAAAAAAATATGTGTGGCCAGGAGGCCTTATGAAACTATTCGGTTGCCCCACATACGCCAAAGAAACAATGAAGGTTTTTGGTTTTAAGGATTATAAGTATATTTTGCAACCTTTAATCAGTTTTTTTTATTGTTTCAGGCGAGTCCTGAAAATAGCAGAAATGCTTCTCCACGGTACCACGATGCATCAATGGAAGATGTAAGAACTTTTTGGTTTAGTTGCTATAAAATCGGAAAGACAGCATTGAAATAACATTTTTTCACACATTATATAAAAATAAACTTGAAAGAGGAACTATAATCACTGTGTTTTCAGGCATCGGACGCGGGCTCTCTGTTCCGGGTGGCGGGCGCGGCAGCTACAGGCGGAGGCGCCAAAAACGAGTTGGTTGCGCGGGGAGGCAGTGGCGGTGCGCTCGCCTTGTCCCGCGCACCGGTGGGTGGCAGTGCGAGTCCAGCGCCGGCGCCGCTACCGCAGCCTGCGCCCTCGCCCGCGCCAGCTGCCTTGCCACCGCCTGCGCTGCCACCGCCGCCCTTCCGCGCCGATACACCACACCGGCCCAACGGCGCGCACATTCCTGCTCTCGATGGTCACGCTGCAACACAAATCCCGGCGCGGCCAGTCGGAGCCGCCGGGCCCGACACGCCCGAGCGACCCGCCAGCAACAGCAAGTTGCAACCGGGCGCGAGAGCCTCCGCAGATAGTCCTACCCCTGCTCCACCTGCTCCACCCGCACCCTCTCCCCTCTTCCCCTCACATACCGCCTACCAATCTCAGTCTCAATCGCATGCTGCCGCCGCGTTGCCAGACTACCGGCATACGAACCATGAAACGCGAACCGAACCTCCGGAGCAGCCTCCAGCGCCCCTGGACCTACACACACACCACACAGCGCACCACACGCCCCGGCCGCCGCACCTCGCGCCTAGCCCGGCACAAGCGCCACATCCTAGTCTACAAAGCCGCGTGCCGCACTCGCAGGCGCATCCAGTGATGCCTGGCCATGACGTTCGAAATCCACCGGTCGCAGCTCAGACTCATCCCTCCGTTCCTACCTCGTTTTCGAACCGCGTCAATGGTGTACCGCAAAGCGTAACACCACATTCGACGCCGTCTTCAATTCCGAGCTGTCTTCCGAGTCAAACTCTCACGGGACGGTCGCTCTCTCCGGCCGCGCCGACCTCTCGCCCCTACCCTACCCCGTCCATCGGGTCTAGTCATGTAAACTCCAGTATAAGTTCCAGTATTCACGGTCACTCAATAGCTTACCAGAGTCAGTCGAGTTTACAGAAACATTCCGTTCAACCTGTGTATGCGAACAGACCGTCACATCTTGCACCCTTCAGCATATCTAACCACATTTCATCCAGTCACATTCAGTCGTCTGCAGCGAACCAACCTCCAGTCCCTCATATGAGCCATCCGATTAACAGTCATTCCGCTACAAGTCTTTCGAGTCACCTTCCTGTAGTTAACCCCAGTTCCTTATCGACGTCCACACCAAATCACATTGTTCCCCCGTCTACTTTAGCTTCGATTACGAGTTCCACGATATCTTCTTTCACCCCCAGCCTTAAATCACATCCGGGTGTCAATTTACCGCCACAACCGACCTCTGTTGCCACGCCCGTCTCTTCTCATTTACCGAGCAATCATGTGGATTCATTACCCACGTCAAGTTGTACACCAACAAACTTAACACCGGTGTCAACGAATAGCAGCGGCAACAATAACCATCCCCTTGTGCCCCCTGTCGTGGACTCCAGGCAACCTCCAATATCATCATGCGAGTTGCCTGCGCGTACTGAGAGTCCAATTGTATCCTCAACCCTGGCTTCCAATAGTTATCCGCCTCCAGCTGTGTATTCAGGATCTTCGTATCCAGCGTTGTACACGCCATATGCCGCCACAATGCAACACAGTCCTTACCTGCCCCCTGCTGCGGCTTCACCACGGAACTCTGCCGACACGGTGTGTATATCTAAAAGCTATACGACCCCAAATACCACTTATTAAAATATAATAAAACTTCTTTATTTAAAGTTCGAAATTTTCAACCTTTATTGCATATTTCCAGAGAACGAATTTATCTGCGTCACCTTTAGTCGCACCAAAAACACCAAAGGGAGTGCGGCCTCACACGCCGGGATCGACAGGTGCGGCGGGCGCAACTCTCTCGTACTCTCCGCGCGGTCACAGTCCAAATAGAGAACGTGAAAGTTTCAGGTACGCACGCGGCGTTATTTTTACCTATTAAATTTCTTATAAATAAAATAAACTCCCATTCTGAGAATCAAATCTAAATGCATTTGTATATTTTCGCGGATGTGGATTCATTTCGCCAAACGGAAATACGCCGAAATGCCACGTTGCCAGCGAACGTCAATGACGGAACTTTGTTACCTTTCGCGCGTCTTCAATATTCGGTAAGTTTAATTTTATCTGTATGCGTTTGTACTCGCTGCATTTAGTGGGTGCCTTGTACTATAACGCATAATAATTTAACTAAGTGTTGTCTCACACAATGATGTGATTGATTTCAGCAGCAACATCAGCAGTTTGTCACGCAGTACGCCAGCGTCAGTCGCGGCTTCTTTGCCGTCGCTAGCGCCATCACTCGTTGCACCGCTCGCCGCCCCACTGCCCGCACCTTTAGCTGCTCCAATGCCGGTTAGAATCAGTTTGTTTAAAATAGCACATTTTACCGACTTAACAGATTTGGGTAAAATATCGCAAAAAGGAAGACAATAAGATTGCTATCAATCTCAGTGTCTCTCTTCTTTTCCTTAAGAATACTTCTAATTTTCTGTTTATTTATGTAGGTACCTACCGTAACCTTGTTTACCAAGTTAACTATTGTGCAGTCTACTAGTCTAGTTACGCCAACAATAGATATAATTATAATATTTTTTTGAAGTGTAGTTTTAGCTCAATAATATAATTGTGTAGTTCTTTAATTTGTCAAATATCAGATATGAAGTCAGCAGCCATTTCAAGTGCTTCGTTTTATTAGTTACATTGAATGTATACTTAGACGCACCCTATATAAATATGTGGTCTCATTTATACTTTTAAGGTTCGGACAGAAAGACATGAACTGTATAAACCTCAGGGTCCCCTGCCGGTGTCGCTGTCGGGCCCGCTGCCGGCGCCGCTGGGCCCGCTGGGCGGCGGGCTGGTGCCGGCACTGGGGGCGCCGCTGGCGCCGGCGCTGGGCCCGCCGCTGTCGGCGCCCCTGGCGGCGCCCACGCCCACGCCGGCCGCGCCCACCGCGCCGCACCTCACGCACTCGCTGGCGCCCGTGCCCACTGTGCCCAGCATCAGCTCCAGTGCCAAGCCGCCAGCCCACTGGGGGGTGACGTGAGTACAC
Source organism: Pyrrhia umbra (assembly GCA_963891755.1). NCBI lineage: Eukaryota > Metazoa > Arthropoda > Insecta > Lepidoptera > Noctuidae > Pyrrhia > Pyrrhia umbra. The sequence goes on from OY982930.1 coordinate 7,226,902, forward strand.
AAATGATTTTATGGAACTTTCATTCGCTATTTCCGAAAAGTGCCATAAATAGTTAAGCCAATATTTTAGCTCAAGTAGTATGACAATCTTATATCCCAAGTAGTATGGTGATATCTCGGTGGACCTGATACAGTGGATTAAGAACATTGAATTAAGAAACAACTGTGAAGCAATGGCTACGGATTCTGTCCTCTGTGAATCATTATATCGCCTTTTTAACTGATTGTCTACTTACATAAAAATATGAATTACTAGCTTCTGCCAGCGACTTCGTCCGCGTGGAATAGTGGTGCTCCGCTCCTATTGGTCTTAGCGTGATGATATGTAGCCTATAGCCTTCCTCTATAAATGAACTATCTAACACTGAAAGAATTTTTCAAATCGGACCAGCGGTTCCTGAGATTAGCGCGTTTAAACAAAATGACATTTCCCTTCACTGCTCTGCTCCTATTGATTGTAGCGTGATGAAAAGTATACTATAACCACCTCAGGAGTATGAAAAATAATTGTACCAAGTTTCGTTAAAATCCGTCGAGTAGTTTTTGTTTCTATATATATATATAGAGCCTATACAGACAGACAGACAGACAAAAAATTTACTTATTGCATTTTTGGCATCAGTATCGATCCCTAATCACCCCCTGATAGTTATTTTGGAAATATATTTCATGTACAGAATTGACCTCTCTACAGATTTTTTATAAGTATAGATTATGCACTTAATGACATCAGAATACTCCGGTAATTTATGATTAATATTGACAGGTAAATATTAAATGTAATGATTGTAGATTATTATCTAATAACGATGATCGTCTATCTTTCAGCAGGCCGACTGGTGCGGAGAGGCCCTCAGGCTTCGCGCCCGCTCCTCCGTTGTTTGGAGCGCCTCTTCCACCGCCTAATCCTAATCCATTCTCCGCAGAATCACTCTTTCAAAGCAGTAAGTTAAGAAACTACATTTAGTTAGTAGTGTACTAATATAGACTTGCTTCTTGAATGTAATTTCGATATCTTACAATTAAAAACATATTTCTGAATTGCTATTTTGAAAATACCTTAAAATAATTACCAAACCAGCTCAAAGAAGAGCTTAAAGCTTTCATAACATGTATAAAAAAAAATGAGAAGTAGTAACAATTGTTAAAAGTTGATGGAAATGTAGAGGGGTGCTTTTCAGGCCCAGGTGCGGATCTGCTGCGGCGTGAGCTCGACAATCGGTTCCTGGCGGCTGCGGGCGCGGTAACAGCCGTGCGCACAGAGATGCATCACCATCAGCACCAGCATCAGCACACGCACGTGCACCAGCACCCGCCGCCGCACGCGCCGCAGCCGCCGCAGCCGCACCCGCCGCACCCGCACCAGCTGCTCGTGCCGCACGCGCCACTCGTACGTATACTGCATACCTCACACTGCCACACCTGCACCAGCACACGCACGTGCACCAGCCGCCGTACGCGCCGCACCCGCCGCAGCCGCACCAGCTGCTCGTGCCGCACGCGCCACTCGTACGTATACTGCATACCTCACACTGCCACACCTGCACCAGCACACGCACGTGCACCAGCCGCCGTACGCGCCGCACCCGCCGCAGCCGCACCAGCTGCTCGTGCCGCACGCGCCACTCGTACGTATACTGCATACCTCACACTGCCACACCTGCACCAGCACACGCACGTGCACCAGCCGCCGTACGCGCCGCACCCGCCGCAGCCGCACCAGCTGCTCGTGCCGCACGCGCCACTCGTACGTATACTGCATACCTCACACTGCCACACCTGCACCAGCACACGCACGTGCACCAGCCGCCGTACGCGCCGCACCCGCCGCAGCCGCACCAGCTGCTCGTGCCGCACGCGCCACTCGTACGTATACTGCATACCTCACACTGCCACACCTGCACCAGCACACGCACGCGCACCAGCCGCCGCACGCGCCGCACCCGCACCAGCTGCTCGTGCCGCACGCGCCACTCGTACGTATACTGCATACCTCACACTGCCACACCTGCACCAGCACACGCACGTGCACCAGCCGCCGTACGCGCCGCACCCGCCGCAGCCGCACCAGCTGCTCGTGCCGCACGCGCCACTCGTACGTATACTGCATACCTCACACTGCCACACCTGCACCAGCACACGCACGTGCACCAGCCGCCGTACGCGCCGCACCCGCCGCAGCCGCACCAGCTGCTCGTGCCGCAAGCGCCACTCGTACGTATACTGCATACCTCACACTGCCACACCTGCACCATTATATTCACATTCATGCAATCAATCGGTCATAAGTATTTTGATCTCGACACGTTCATTCTTCGGCTAACAATTAAAACCTTTTAATGTTTTCAGTTCAAGGATGTAAGCAAAATGTCATCGCTGTACCGTAGCGGAATTGGGCTCGGTTATCCGTACTCGTCAAGTATTCTACATCCCACCGGCCCCTACGTGCCTCCTGCACCACTTACCACATATGCTCCTAAGGTAATTCATCATACATATTAAGTTTATTGAGTAATGTAAATACAATTTTGCAATTAAATCGCAATAGTTAAATAAATATTTATCAATACTGATACTGATTAAACTAAATTACCTTTCATAATAATTAAATGCATGTTTCATTTTAAATACTTAAGTTTTTAGTCACCTTACTACTAAATGTCTGTAGTATTGCAGATTTCTAATAATTAATTAAAACTAACTTTCAAATGTAGCTTTTAATATATTTCTCATGCCATAATAATTCATTTCATAACTGATAATTTCTCTGTATTTGCTTATGCTTATTTTTATGTTTAATTTGCTCCAACCATTAACCCTGCATCGCATAATGTTAACAGCCCGTAGTGTCAGCCGCAAGCGACTCCACCTCTAAACAACCACCACGTCCCGCTGTCGCGGTAGGTTTCCTTCTTTGCACATTACTTTATGCATGCTTCTGATTTATCTATTCGTCAAACTTGACCTACTGGCAGGAAAGACGACTTTCATAATTATAATTTAAACATTTACGATTTGAACAATTTTCATGAATATTTTCTTTTGAAACAGAAAACTGGAAAATGGAACGCTATGCATGTAAGGATCGCCTGGGAGATCTACAACCACCAGCAAAAAGAGAAGACAGGCGGTGGTGCCATGCCGGGTGGCGGCGACAAGGATAAGCTGCGAGCCTTCCCCGCGCCCGCGCCGCCCCCACCCACATACCGCTCACCCTACGAGCTGCCGCCCTCGCCCTATCTGCCGCACCACCCGCACCTAGGTACGCTCCGCCGCTACGACCCCGGCCTGCCCGCGCCCGCGCCCGCCGCATCTCACCGAGCTGTGCGCGTTTCAGGCGTGTCACCCTTCGGGCGGTACGGGCCCGGCGCCTATCCCGGAGCGCCGCCCTTCGGCCTCACGGCGTACGGGCGCGACCTGGCGCTGTCGTCGTCGCTGCATGGCGTACACCACGCGCCGCCGCTGGGCGCGCTGCACGACGCCTGGCGCGGCGTGCGCCCGCCCGCGCCGCAGGTGTCGGCCGAGGCGCGGCGCGACCACGAGGAGCGCGAGCGGGCGCGCCGCGAGCGGGACGAGCGAGAGAGGCGCGAGCGAGAGGAGCGCGAGCGGCGGAAGGCGCGCGAGCAGCGTGACCATAGGGACCGCGAGCTTGAACGAGCGCGCGCGCGCTCCCCGTTACGTAACGGCGCGCCTGACGCCATCAAAGAAGAACGCAAGGAACCACCGCGACACCCGCCTCCCTCGCTGCCCGCCTACCCGCCGCCACCGCCCTGGGACCCTTACCGTACGTTCGACCCGCTGCAGCACATGCGGTTCGCACCGCTCGTGGAGGCGGCCATCCGAGCGGAAGAGGACCGTGCTAAGATGTTGAGCGCATACGCACACCACCAGCAGCTCAAGTCGAGTCCGCTGCTGCACCGCGCACTGCCGCCGCATGCGCCGCTCCCGCCGCTGGGCTCGCACGCGCCGCTGGCCCCGCTGGCGCCGCTGGCCCCGCCACTGGCGCCTCTCGCACCGCTCGACCTGCTCAAGAAGGAGGAGCCGCGATGATAGCGATGCGGCGAAACCGCCGTGTCGCTGAGTGTGTACATAGAGTAGCGTAAACGACGTCGCAAGTGAGAGTACGACTAATTTAATGTATATCGTTTCGCATTATCGGTTTAGAGAATTATTTATTGTAACGTCGCTTACAGAACGACGATTGTCAGTTCCGTCGGCGTCCCGTCATGCCGGTGTCGTTTCGTTAGAGACAGTGAGGTAGTCGAAGTGAAGGATTCGTAGATGAGGGGCAAGACAGACATAGCGAATCGGAGAGGGTGGTGCGAGCGTGCACGCTTTCTCGACATGTGCAATATTGGACGAGAACACTGGGCGCTCGTCGCCGCCGGCCTGTACACTACTGCTTGTTTATTTACATGAAAATATCTATCGAGTTGTTATTGTGACCATTATTAGTTAATTATACATGGAAATTGCTGATTATTGTGAAGGATAGGATTATCGGAATCGCTATCGATATAATTATACATATTTATATATACTTATAAATAAAATGTAAATATTAGTATGTAAATTAGTGTTAAAATATAGAATTGGTTTATTTAACGTCATACAAAAGAAAATCCCATAAATTATTATTGCATCGGGAGTTTAATTTACACTTCCGTTAAAAATCTCAATGGTTTTTCAATTGTACCAGTGGAGTTTTATTTATTTATACTCCCCTTAGTGAACACAATTTCAGGTATAGCAGTTATTTCATTTTAATGCATTTAAAATATGTGATATTATTGTATTGTGAAATACATTTTGTCTGACTTCAAAGTAGTGTCTATTCTCAGGTATCTAGATGTAACAGTAATACAATAACGGTTGGATTTGTATCATAAATCATGTTGTTTTTATTAAAATTTGTATTTGTCAACAAGCGAAATAACATAAAACCCTTAGTGACTTTATCATGACATGTACTATTATACTCTTATGTGCCATTGAATCAATATTAAAGGGGCATTGAGTCAGACAAAATTGAATTTAGGATTTATCATTACAGATACATCTGATGGTTTGTGTTCTTAAAATCTCAAGAATGACTCAGAATTATTATAGTTTATTCAAAATCAATCTGTATACTAAAAAGTAAATGAAAGCTTGGTGCGATTCAGAAAATACCATTAAAACTTTTGATTTTTATACCAAAAAGATTTTTCTATGGTCCCTATCCTCCCACACCAAAATAATGGATGTCACTTTTTTTTCTTTATTATATACAATAGAATTGAATAAATGCTTTATTGCATACACAGTACACAATAAAAATAATGTTAGGAGATTTAATTAAGAGTGCAAAGGCGGTCTTATCGCTAAAAGCTATATCTTCCAGACAACCTTTGGATAGACAGGTTGTCCAAACAACTTGCCAAAATTTCATCTCAGCCGGATAAAATGGTTTAGGACGAACACTTACGATTAACATTTAGTATGCTCGCGACGCGACGAACATTTTAAAACCGGCGACGTAATCAATCAGACTAGTCTGCCTAACAGCAGTAAAAAATAGGAAAAACTATAATATGCACTTCCCACTATCCTACAGACAGACGCAAATAATTAGGCTTTAAGCACAAAGGGACGATACAAAATATAATATTCAATAGGTCTCTAAGTCTCCTATTTCACTAAAATCCACTAGAGTACAGCTTGGCAAAAAAGAGTAGAAATTAATAGGGGCGCCACTTTACCGTTCGTGTGGCAACCCGCTGCGACCGTATAGCGTACCATGCTATCGTCTTGATACTAAGCTGTATTTTTATAATTAATTAAAATCAGTAAGTATTATAAAATGTAATAACAAGTATTCACGTCATGTAACTGAATACAAATTACTTATAAGCACTAATAATGTAAGCACTCCTGTGTTTTCAAATTTTTTTGGGTATACAAAAAAGGCGTATGAATATAGCGTTATTATATTTGATTTCAATAAATCTTCCTCTAAATATTCCACGCCCGCCACATCCATGTCTTGGCTAGAGCTAGCCATAAACTCATCTGCGTCACACTCAGATTCAATTCTATCATGTTGGAGATTGATTCCTAAACGTTTTATGTCCAAGTACGAGCCCTCTCATAAATTCATAATACTCCTTTTCTATTTTGTTAACATGCTGGCATGAATTCTTTTGAACTCCTACTCGGTTATAGATTGAAATGCACGTTCGGTGCTTCCTATAAAGATAAAAAAAATGATTAAACCTCTATCAATAATTAATGTAAAAAGTTTACGGTACCTATCTAGTTTGTTTTTGTGATTTTAAATGCTAGTTATAACAAGTATTATATTATCTTGTGATCACACTCATAGATAAGGTTATGTAGAAATCGAATTTACATATTGCAGAGTATCAAGGCTCAAGCCACTCAAGTATCAAAATAATCTAGTCGCGCTATACCAAAGTGTCAAAGACAAAACGTAAACATAACCTATATGCTCGATGTTTATTGTTCAAAATTTCACTTATTTCGTATTCAAGCAATTCAAAACCAAATAGAGATCATAAATTAACACTTGATACAACTAAACAACATAAATACAACAAAACGAACTCTTACATACCTGTCATAATTTTTTTAAATATCGTCGAGATCGGAAAGAAGAGTTTAAGCCTCATGATCGACCAGATATCGCCTATAAACATTATAAATTGATTCCTTGCTAGTACTCCGAATGGTTTTATTTATTATAACGTGGTTTTATTAACGTTTTGATGGTCGAAATAAAAAAATAAGTAACTCGCGAACTTTGTTTACATCGAACGACACAGAACGACATTAATTGCCAGGGGCTGTCAGCAATAAAAAAAATTAGTTCCGTTTCTAGACTTTTTTGCCAAGCTGTACCTATGGTAAAAACGCGCAAGAATTTTTTTTTAGCTACCATGAGGTCCAGATATGACATTTTACAGTTCCCTAGCGTTTTTGCCAACCAATTTTTCTGGAGCCGAATGAACCTTACACATAAGCTCTCCCCATTTTTTAGTATTGGGAAATGGGAGCGGGAGAAAGCGTCAGACTTACCGACTAAAACCATTTTATATTCCCTCTCTCACCTTCTTGCGTCGCGGTAGCTCTCGAAAAATCCCGTTCCCTTAAGATATATGAATATATAAAAATATATGAATGTGCAGGTCCATAATTTTGATGTCTTATAAAACAAGATAACTGCGACTGCTATCGTTTCCTTTCCAAAGTTCGAAACCACTATCCGGGTACCTACCATCAGTAGCGGTCCGAGGGTCACAGGGACGTGACGCCCAAATCATACACAGTTAATTTACTAACTCCTAAAAATAAACAATTTAGATCGTTGAATTTTGGATCTTGCTTGAAACCATCGGCTTCAGCCAATTTTGATTTTGATTTTTAGATATAAACGTGATCCTTGTCACAAAAATTGTTATATAAGATCACAATTTTAATTCAGTCTTTTAGTTTTTTTTTTCATACTAAAGGTAACCTATGTATTCTCAAACTGCATTCTTGATCACTGAGTCACGGTTGGTGAGTATGCTTTGTGGTACTTCGAAAACATACATCTATCTATATATAAAAGAAAGTAGTGTTAGTTACACTATTTATAACTCGAGAACGGCCGATTCATCCTAGTTAATGAACGCTTACTATGGACATTGCGTCACGAAAAGTACCAGGACATCATAAAATGAAAGAGTCACGTGTAAAAAAATATAATGGGATTATACGAAGACCGCCTGACCGTCCGTCCTGGTTAATGAACGCTTACTATGGACATTTCGTCACGAAAAGTACTAGGACATCATAAAATGAAAGAGTCACGTGTAAAAAAATATAATGGGATTATACGAAGACCGCCTGACCGGCCGTCCTGGTTAATGAACGCTTACTATGGACATTTCGTCACGAAAAGTACTAGGACATCATAAAATGAAAGAGACACCGCTATTATGTTTCAACTACCCCCATCCGTAAATAATAAATTTAATAATATCTTTGCCCACCCGATACTACGTAAGTGCAATGTAAAATACCAGGGCATCATAATATTGCAGAAGGTCTGTCCGCATTGAGAGATAGCAATAATTCAAAGAGAGAGAGAGAGAGACACCGCTGCAATTTTTCAACTACCCTCCAGTTACTATAATAATACCACGTATTATACCAGGGTTTCATAATGTTGCAGAAGTCCTCACTGAGATAGCGAAACAATTCTATCAAGTTTTGTGCATACGTTGCTCCTGTCTTTCTGAATTTGATCTCAGTATGCATATCATATTTGAAAAATCATCAAGCTTTTGTTTATATTGTCAAGTTACCGGTCGATTATTGTTTTGTGCATGGAAGGGAGAAAATCTGGTGTCAAGATTATGGAAATTAGTTTCACACTATCACAGTCTAGAAGTTTTTTTTTACTTGTTGTAAATTGACTGTTTCGGCGGTACGAAGGTCGCCGGGACAGCTAGATAGGGATATAAATTAAACATGAGTATTTATGCTTGAACTATAGCATTTATTACTGCAACAGAGGGTTAAATTTACATAAATATAAAATCATCTACATTTGATTGAAGTAATTTATTTCCTGTACCATACTTGAAGTGATTTCATTCGTTTTACTTTCTTCTGTAATTGAAGAACTCCATATAACAAAGCTTCAGCTGTTGGTGGACATCCAGGTACATAGATATCAACAGGTACAATACGGTCACAGCCTCTGTGAAAATATAGTTAACATCAACTGATTTGATGATTGCAGTATTATATAAAGTGCAAATCACAAACATTATCGCCTAGCACGTAAAAATAGTATGAGTTTCAAGCCACAAAGAATGTAATCAATTTTGAAAATACTAACATTCTCAACTTTGGCCATTACTACAAAAACCGTTGTGTTAGTAAAAATCAGTTAAACTATTTGCCCAACATTAAATTAAAACAACAGTAATGGCCAGTATTAACATCTCTAGATAAGTACCTGTTAAACTTATTTGCCAGATAATAGCTTTTTAATGATGTTCCAATTATACTGAAATAATATAATCCCTATCTAGCAAGGTGAAGCAATCCTCTCGGTTTTTAGATGACATTAACTTTGCTCTTAGATCACATTAATCAGATGACTTTGAAATGGTAACAGCAGTATTATCTAATGTGCTAAATGTTTAAAATAAATCATATTCTGATTTATGTATCTAGTAGATAATATCTCTTCCCATCTATCTTGGGGTTAGCTTCCAGTCTAACCAGATTCATCTGAATACCAGTGTTTCTGACTGTCACAACCCAGTTACCGGGTACCACCTTAGGTAGGGTTCACATGGCATTGTCCTGCACATTTTATTGCAGTATATGTCTTAACGAATATAGTCACAGGCAGATGACAGTACATAGACCCATTCACATGGCGTTTGTACTGCAAAATATAGTACACCGTTTATACGTTCAAACGAATACTCAACGGACTTGCCAAGCAAATCTAATTAACTTTAAAGTATTCGGTTTGCAATAACTGTGTGAAGACTGCAGCTATTCCTATTTTACACAAATGGAAATCTACCGTGTGAACACCCGGGTGAAAGTACGTTAAAAAAACGAATACAAAGAAAATGTGCGGGACAATGTCGTGTGAACTCAGCCATACATCTTGTGGTAAGATTGGTTGTCAGACTTACTGGCTCTGAATCCCTAATAGCTGTCAAGGATCTTCAAATGACAGTTTTTCCTAATTAATATTTTAAATGCAAAAGTGAATTATGTTGCACTTTCACGGTAAAACTTATTGACTATTAGAATGAAATTTGGTACAGAGATAGATGGGGCCTAGGAGTAGGTTATAGGCTACTATTTATTTGGGTGTGAAGTAGCTCTCACAGAACAGTGAAATCAAGGGAAACAGCTAGTAAGGCATTAATGTATCACATAAATAGATAACATACCTTACAACTGAGTAAGAATAATGGTAGTAGCCACCACCATTAGCACAGCTTCCCATGGAAATAACCCATCGAGGATCAGGCATTTGATCATAGACTTTTCTTAGAGCAGGTGCCATTTTATTGGTCAATGTTCCAGCTACGATCATCACATCTGACTGCCGGGGAGAGGCACGAAAAACTACACCATACCTTAAAAATAAAATGATGGTAAGTAAATAAATAAAGTTAAGAAAAGGTAATGTTATTATTATTGTTTTGCTAGATACCTGTCCATGTCGTAGCGCGGAGCAGCTATGTGCATCATCTCCACGGCACAACAAGCCAACCCAAAGGTCATGGGCCACATTGAGCCCTTTCTTCCCCAATTCAATAAGTCGTCCAACCTAGCCACTGCCATCTCAGCCATGTTACTAGCATCTTGAAACGGCGAGTATGGTCGTGTTTCATTTGGTTTGGGCGCAGGCAAATGGGTTTGCCTTATCTGGTCTACGATAGGCGCAAAACCTCCTTTCTTAACTACAGACAAAAGCGTAGAAGGAGCTGTAGCCCCCAAAGCTTTAATAGCCTGCATCATGCCTGGAAAATAAGTAAACAAAAAATCACACTTTTTGTATTATCTTTGTAAATTTGTATAAACTGATCTTGAGTACTTACAATATTAACACATTAATCAACTATCAATCTTGTAGAATATTATGATAGACGCAATTACACTTAAAACTAAAACGATAGAAAAATCTATAAAAGAAGGTGCCAATTTTACGTAATTTTATGGTGCATTTACAAAGAAAGTGCCAAGGAAAAATTGAATCTACAACATTTCTATAGTTGAGGAAATTAATTAATTAAAGCACTATTAATATTAATAAAAAAAAATAGTTTATTTTCACGCTTAAATCGCCAAACCAGTATAAACTTGTTTCATATATTACCTACCTACCTACTTAATAATGTATTATTAATTTTAGCTGATATTACTCAACACGAGCTTCGTACACGTAGAAGGTAATGCCAAAACATAGTAAGAGTTGCCAGTTTAGATGGAAAATAGTGGAGAAGAGAAAGTGCAGTTTACCTCTGCACTCATAGGATTATTTCTCATGGGAGATAAGTTGAAAGTTACTTTAAACTATACGGTTCAAAACAGTACGATAAACTGTAAGAAAACTAGTTAATGTTCTAAATCAGAAACCAACTAAAATTCTGCAATAAGTGTAGCAACATGGTATGATTGATGGAGACACACTCAAAACGTATGCAGATGGCGCTATAGTCGACCGAACATCATACTCATACGTTTGTTTTAATACCGTGTGACACGAACATATTAATATAATGATAATCATAAAGTAAGAGTAAAAGTATAACTTTACTTTCATTCTGTCTCACTCTCTTGATGTAAATCTTCGTCCAGTCCCTCTTAGGAAAATCTTAATGGGTTATTTATTACACTCTCCCTTAATAAGAGTTCAGGGACCATGATTAAAGGGTATATAGCCCATAAGATGGTATTACAGACATTAGGAATCATAAGAGAATTATTATACAGGCAACGAGCAAAGTGTTATCGCTCTCGTGCTCTGAATTAAGGGCACCATTATTACAATTTATTGCACTGAGGTGTCTTTGCATTTTTCATATTACACTAACACTTCCCTTATTATGGCCCCTGATTTACTGTAGTTTATTAACTCTTTTATTTTGAACGTAGGTTCTTTATTAATGTAACGGTTGATTTTTTGACGTCTACTAAACGTCAACATCTTAGGACCAAGTACACCGACGAGTTATCACGTAGTCCGATCAACTGAACACCTGTTTACCATAAATTCAAACTTCCAATTTTCGCAGGGTAACAGGCATAAACAGTCAATCGATTTACAATCCTAGTTTAAACAAGAAGCGGCAAGCGGGTAACATGAAAATTCTCGCTTAGTGGTTAAAAATCGTTTTTAAAACGGACCGATTACTAAACCATCTGGCGGTGAACTTGGCCTTTAAACTAATCAGTGCTGAATGCAGTCGCAATTTTAAATTGTTGTTTTTTTGTTGTTGAATTTGCCTTAGTTTTATTTCTAGTAACAACTTAAAATCAAAACTGCGGTATCAGTAATATTAAATCGCTTCAACTTATTATAAGTTGAAATCAATTGTTGATTCTGTATGATTTGAATACATTGAATAAGTAAAAATACGATAACGATCCTGCAGTCACCTAGTCTACCAAAATGATTAGTAATTTAAAGGTCAGTGGATTCTTTTTTAAATCTGAAATTGTAGGTAATAAGTAAAATATTTTACTGTGAAAATTTAAACATTTTTTTTAGAAGAAAACATGGTTCAAACCTATGTTTGAATTTGATGATGATGAGAAATCAAAAAGAACTAAATATACACCACAAATTCAGAAAGTACTTGACGACAAGCCAGTGGAGAATGAGGTATGTTATATTAAGCTATAAATTTATATGCTACCTTTTTGTGTCGCAGCTAACTGTTCTGTAAACTTTAAAGGTAAACAAGAATTCACATCAGAAAGATGTGATTATAACAGATCATAAACATTGGATGAAAAATTTTGAACCTATTAACATAGAGGATTTAGCCGTTCACAATAAGAAAGTGCAAGAAGTTGAGGAGTGGGTGAAGACTGTTAGCAACAACAACAACAGTGACATGCTGCTTATGACTGGGCCAGTCGGTAGTGGGAAAACAGCAACATTACGTGTGCTTGCCAACAAGTACCATGTCAGAATTACTGAATGGATAACTCCTGTGGATATAGATATTCCCTCTGAAAATGGTACTCTCACTGTGAACTATCAATATATTATTTTATGTTTGTTTAATGTCAATAGAAATTAATGTTTTCGTTTTCAGGAGAATATGAATTTAAACAAAGGCAGTCTGCAAAATTCCTTGACTTTATCTTAAATGCTGCCAATTTTACATCACTACTTGATGATAACAGTAGAAAACTGGTCTTAGTAGAAGATTTTCCTAACACCTTTTTAAGAACACCCTCAGAATTTACAGAAGTTTTACAGTAAGTTAGTCAAGTCTATCTGTCCAATCAATTTGCTTATTTTTCATACCTTTATGTTCAAAAGACAAGGTTACCAAATCTATTTAATTTCATTTCAGGCAATATAAACAGAGAGCAAAATCACCAATAGTATTCATATGTTCAGAATCTCATACAGACAGCAAAAATTCTGCGGCTAACATTTTCACACCAAGTTTAAAAGAGCAATTTAATATGCATCATATCTCGTAAGTACATGCCGGGACCATATTTCGAACCTTATATTGAACCAGAATCCAGGGAAAAAGAAGATGGACCAGTATTAATATAAATTACACTATCATTAAATTAATATGGCCTTTCTTGTTAATTTTAATTTATTTTTGCATTTGTTGTTAAGGCTTTCTTAGTACACAGCTTTCATTTGTTTTCATAAAATTACATTTTCTTGAAGGTTCAACAGTGTGGCACCAACAAATTTGAAAGCAGCGCTAAAAAGAGTAGCTAGTATTATTAATAAACACCACACAGCAGTGTATAATTGTCCTACAGCAGATGTTATTGAATGTGTGGTCAATTCATCAGCAGGAGATGTGAGATCAGCAGTACTAAATTTGCATTTTGCATGCTTAAAAGGTAAGTTCAATTTTAATCTCCCTAAGCAAAACTAAATATTTTCGCAAGTTGTATATTAAAATTAGGACAAGGCATACTTAGTACAAGTTTTATTACAGGAGGATCGAAGCATAACATGGACACAAGTATAGTGCAGGGAAAGGAATCAAAAAGTAAGAATACTCGAAAGAAAAAGCAGTCTTCTAGTAAATTTATGTCATTAGGGAAGGACGAAACAGTGAGCATCTTGCATGGAGTTGGCAGAGTATTGAATCCAAAAGGTATAGATTTCACTCATCAAACAAACCAATTTGCAGTTTTGTATGAGAATTACAGATATGCTAGGTTTTCTTATTAGAGATAGGTTATGGACATTAGTTATATGGACTACCCATATGTCTAAATTATATCTAGTAAGAACATCTTGTGATAAGTTACTAAAAATGGCTGTTAATGCTAAATAAAACAAAACCCCAATCTGATTTCAGTAATAGAATCGGACACTGGCTGTAAAAAGTTAACACATTCTCCTGAAGAAATTATCGAGCAGTTCATAAGTCAACCCATTTCATTTGTAAACTTTTTAGAAGAAAATTACCTTCCTCACTTTTCAAATATTGACCATGTTGATAAAGCTGCTTCGGCAATCAGTGATGCAGACTTGATGCTGGCAGAGTGGAGGGTATTTTTTTTTTAATATCCTAATACTGGTTATTTATAAGATTGATTACTGTGAAGAATAAATTATTCATGTTTTATTATTATTGTCACAGGAAAAAATGTGTCAAGAATATGGTTTGTACACTGCAGTCGCTAGTTTGATGCTAGCAAATAAAGCACCTATTTCAGCATGGAATCCTGTTAGGGGGCCGAAAAATATGAAGATACAATATCCGTTAGTAAATAAATACAATCACTTATAATCTTTATTATTATCTGTATTGTATACCTACTTGATTGACTTATGATTTTGATTTAGGTCTGTTCGTGAGCTGCTACTGTTAGAAGAAAATCATTTATACAAAGGAAAAGTTCTAGTCTCAGATTACCAAACATATTGTAAAATTATTGGAAATAAAAGTGGAACATGATGTGTTTTTAAAACAATGGTGCTTTTATTTATTCATTGCAACAAAGCTAGAAATAAAATGCGTTAAGAATCTTACAATATTATTATTATTTGTAGCATTGAAATTGTATGACCATACATTTGGGCCGTAGAGCAAGTTTTCTATTTGGCATTGGAAACAGGATCTTTGGATCTGGGAATAAAAATTAAAGGTTTCATTACTAATACAGTTTATTAGCAAATAAAGTCGGTATTCCTCGGATATTACAAATACATTATTATAACATTACACTTCACACTGCTGCAAGTCATATTTTGCCACAGTTCATCTGCATTGATCACTCACTCAGTTGTTTCCATTTTGCAAGCTTTTATAACAAGAAACATCTCGTTAAAAATTATATTCAAATAATAGTGCAGTCATACAACACTAATACTTACCTTCGCATTATGTCGCCATTATATAACATATCTACAATACATACATACTGGAATCGACCATAAAAATGGCAAGTGGATTTATACTTACCTCTGGTGACATTTCTGGATCAGCTGTATACCAATATTTGGATAAATTTTGATAGCCTCCCAAAAATAAGACGGGTATTGTTTGTTAGTGTATTGCATGCATAGCGACTATGGTGTGTAAGTTTGTATGTGTGTTTGGAGGAGTTATCGGGAGGAGGAGGAGGAGGACCTGGAGCGTCGGCGGCGAGGAGCCGCGCGCGGAGAGCGAGAGCGCGAGCGCCGCCGCCGCGGCGGGGAGCGCCGCCGGGGCAGCGGGCTGCGGCGCCGGTACCTGTTCACAACAAACAGAACATTGTAGATACAACATTTAATTTATTAGTGGGAATATGGCGTAGAGTTGTGGTAGAAGTACGGAACCAGGACAGTCTGTTCAGTATTCACACATTTAATATTTCGGTATTTTTTTATTCTTAATAGAATATTCAGACAACTTGAATTTGTATTCCGTATAAATTAAAAAGTAATTGAAAACACTAACCGAGGTGGAGAGTGACGTCGGGGCGGGGCGTGTCTGGGCGGCGGCGGGCGCGGTGATGGCCGACGAGGACGCGACGGTATCAACACGGGTGCAGCAGTAATTTCTTGACCGTCGATTTGACCTGTAATAAAATTTTGATATTTATAAGAAAGGTAATTGCTTTTGATATTAATTAAAAGCAGGCTTAGGGCCTAAATTAAGCCAGTTTGGTATTTTATTTACCTCCATCCATATGTTTCATAGCATTCTCAGCCTCATCAGCATTACTGAATTCAACATATGCATATCCTCGTCCATTATGCTGGTGCAGCCTATCCATGGGAAATTCCACTGCCTTCACTGCACCATATGTTGAGAATATCTCATGAATGTGATCTCTAGTCACATTCAAAGTCAAACGCCCTATATGAATTCTTGTGGGGCGTGGAGGTGGAGAGCGCTCACGCTTTTTGCGGCCAGGCGATCTAAATAACACAGTAATTCGGCCAAATTAAAGAAGTTCATCCATAATCTCTTCTTGTAAGTTATTGTGCTATAATGGCATTGTGTTAACAATGACTAAAGAAAAACTATTAAAAAGAAACTGCCAAGGGTGTGTGAAAGTAAACAAAATAACTGATTAAAATGAAATAACAATACAAATTTGTATAAGAGCCGCTTCTTTAAACCTGACAGATATGTGTTGCTAAGGAGTTTCTTGCACAACTACTTCTTGTTCTGTCTAATGTAAGTGGAGTCCACAATTTACTATAACTAGTAATTACATTGATTAAACAGTTACAAAATCATGTTTTCTTGAAATACACACCTATCATGTTTCTCCTTGCTTTTCCCTTTATCATTAGCTGAGGGAGCAGCTAATTTTTTCTTGTCACCTAGTGGCGATCTATCCCTTACTTTATCTCTTTCAGGTTCACGACGATCCTTTACGGGACTCTTGTTTGGCGAAGTTCTAAATAGGTAACAAACGAATATTAATATTTTTTGTTTATAATGTCATTTATTAATAAAATGTTATGAGAAATGGTGAGTTGAAATTATAAACAAAAAAGAAACTTCATATTTACAAATACCCACATGATTCAAGTTTATCATATTTTATTTTGCATACTTACTTCTTCTTTGGTCTGGAGCGGTCATTGTTGCTGCTACTGCTGCTCGAAGAGCTGGACGATGACGAGGAGCGCGACGAGCTGCCAGAACTGCTTGAAGACGACCGGGAAGACGATCGGGACGAACTGCTCTCAGATGAACTAAACATGAGAGAATTGAATAGTATTTGACTATTTCAAAAAGGATATAGGATTAAAAATGTCAATCTTTTTTGTGAGCAGTCTTGTAAAAATATTATGATTAAAAGGAATATATACAAAAAGAAAACAAAATTAATGAGTAGCAATTAAAATCACAGACAATTCACATAACCTAACAACTTCTAAACCAAAAATTTAACTTGTTTAACGAACAATTGTGAGAAGCTTGGGTAACAAACCTGCCACTACTCTCACTGCTGCTAGATCCTGATTCACCTTTCTTCTTTTTGTTTTCCCGTGGTTTCTTCTTCTCTTTATCAGATACCGCTGACGGCGATTTAGTTCGCGCCCTGTAACCAAATACCGTTAAATAAAAAATGCACAATTGGATTTCATAGCACCAACTTGTAAAAAACCTACATTTTATAACGTTCTCGCGATTAGATTAATGTTATATTGTTTTCTCTACAAAACAATCTAAAATTTTAGCGTCGCCGTGAACGCTGTTGAGACTGAAATGGGTGAATGAGAGATCGATAGGGGAGCGGTGACAGGAGAACTAATTTGAATGAATGGGTTGTGAGTATGTAGATAAAAAATAAAGAAGTAGTACCCAAAAGCAATGGAGGGTAAATCTAAGGAGAACGGTCTGTTATGACAAAACGATCTATTATGTTTGAAGTGTCCAAATAGTTCAAAAACCCTCCAGAATAGCGTTAGTGCAGTTACAGGGTATGAATGTAGCAGTTGTAGAAGGATTAAAGTATACCGAATGCCGAGTCAACTTTGATTAGTGATTATAGTAGATGGCGGTTTTTTAGGGTTCCGTAATCCGACAAGTAACCCTTATAGTTTCGCCATCTCCGTCTGTCTATCTGTCTGTCCGCGGCATAGCTCCGAGGTTCTTGTTACTAGAAAGCTGAAATTTGGTAATCCCAAAAACGTAAAGTGGGGATGAATACTTTTTTCTCGCGTACCCCTTTGTGTGGGGTATCGTAAGATAGGTTTTTCAAAAATATGGGTGTGCCATTTGCGTAATATCTAGCTTTTAAGCAAATTTTTGTTCGAATCGAGCATCGCCCTACGTCTGTGAATTTTATCACCTAGAAAAGTGATAAAATTCATAGACGTAGCACATGTAATGAACTTACAAGGAAAGCTATCATGGCTAAGTAGGCTTAACCGGTTACAGAGTTATAGTCGACTAACTAACTCCTGTTACGGAACCGTACTACGCGTGGTCTGACACGCACTTGGCCGGTTTTTTTAATTTACCTTCGGTGCAAAAACTGCATGAACATACACACGTTTAGTGGTTTCTGAGATTAGATTAAACAGAGAGTTGAAAACTTAAAAATATTAATTTGAGTTCAATTAATTTTTGTTTTATGATATCGAAATAGATTGAATATACAGAGACAAGCTTAATCTACTGGTAGGTAATCGTGGCTCAGTTACAACCGCACGGGCCGATCAATGAAAGTTAAGCTGCGCTTGTCACCGTCAGTGCGTGGATGGGTGACTATCTGTCTTATAGCGAGACACCTCCATGCATCGTAAGGAGATAAGCCATAGGTCCTTGCCCATCCCGCCTGATACCTGTAGACCTTTGACAGTCGTAATACTGGTAGTCAGAAGGCAGAAAGTTTGATAATTAGTCCTGCAGTCTCCCAAGCAATCTCAGCATGTTTTATCATATATGAATTCATACATTATTATGGTTATATCCAATAGGTATGAAGGTATTCAGTTTGAACATACCTGTTTATAAAAAGTGCTTTGATTTAAAATTATTATATCCGCAGCGCCGTAGAACGTCTCTATCCTCAAGTTACATTACAAGTTACGTAGATATGAAAATAATTGTAGGTAGTGCCTACTGTTGTTTTTATTGTTTGTCCAAACTCTTTTTATTAATTTAGCCTTGAACTAACGAAACAAACACCTCCGTTGATTTGGATTATGTACCGATCGTACATATCGACCTATCCGTAGAATAAAGTTACTTCTGCAAAATCGTTACTTTTGAGGAGAGCGATTTGAAATTTGTAATGCACAAAATCTGCATTAACATTTTTCTTAATTGTTCTAGAGGACTGATTCTTTTCCTAAGCATGTAAAATACTATTTAGCATTGTTTTCTATAAATACATTTGCTTAAAAACAGTTTTTTTGGCATTTTTGAGTGTTTATATGCATATGTAACCCATTTACTATGGAAATGTTTACGTCGTATGTACACATATAACCTTATTCTTGGGAAAACTATTAGAATCATGTGTACATATAACTTTGTTTTATGTAAATTAGTATTGTGTTCAAAAGTTATATGTGATTATAGTGTACGCTTTGATACAAGAATTAACATGTATTGAGATCTCTTGTCATTCATTTTGAAATCATATACAAACTACTTTGATAAAAATACGTTTTGATAATATTGCTTATTGTTACAAAGACGTGCGCACGGGTCGCCTCCCCGAGAATAAGGTGACGACTGCCGATGTTCCCTTGCGTCCGCGCGGGTCTAAACGGCGAATAAAGATACTCGTACGCATATCGCCTTCTTCTTTGGAGAAATAAATCACATGTAACTTTATTCGACTGGTATCTTCGAAACTACATAACGTTAAGAAAAAATGATTTTACTAATACAAAATATAGGTCAGCTTAGCTTTATTACTACAATAAAATCGATTTGGTATCATAATCATATATAACTTTGTTCTTCGCATAGGTCGATATGATACCTATTTATTTTTGTAAATTTTTGTCTGCCTAAATGTTTAAATTTGATTGAGCTACATGCACGCTAAAAGTACTGAATAATATAATGAAATTACTCACCTCGTAATGCTGATTCGCAAGTTATATGAGACAGGATATGGTACTGTAACTTTAGGAGGCGTAACATCGAGCCGATTTAAATTCCATAAGGGCGTTCGTCAAGGATGTGTGATCTCCCCTATCCTGTTTAACATATATGGCGAGTACATAATGCGACGAACTTTGGAGGATTGGGAAGGTGGCGTTAAAATAGGAGGAGTCAAAATATCTAATCTCCGCTACGCAGATGACACCACCCTCTTTGCATCATCCGAAGCGGAAATGGCAGAGCTACTGGATCGGCTGGAAACCATCAGTCTAGAAATGGGACTTTCTATCAACAAGTCTAAGACGAAGCTCATGGTGGTCGACCGGTTTGCATCTGTCCAGCGCACTGACCTCCTACAACAATATGAGACCGTAGATCAGTTCCAGTACCTGGGCTCAGTTATCACCAATAAGGGCAGTAGCGAAACGGAGATAAGGAGACGAATCGGAATGGCCAAAACAGCGATGACCCAATTGAGCAAGGTGTGGAGAGACAGGAACATTACCAACCGAACCAAAATACACCTCGTTCGTACACTTGTTTTCTCCATCGCTCTATATGGCGCAGAGATATGGACTTTAAAAGCCGCGGATAGAAAGAGAATTGACGCCTTTGAAATGTGGTGCTGGCGCCGTATGTTACGAATACCGTGGACGGCGCACCGCACAAACGTCTCGATCCTAACACAGCTCCAAATAGAAAAGGCTCAACGTTTATCCACTACCTGCTTGCAACGTATTGTGCGGTATTTTGGCCACGTTGCACGCAGAGGTGATGATAACCTGGAACGTTTGATGGTGACGGGCAAAATTGAAGGGAAAAGACCCAGAGGCCGAAGTCCCAAGCGGTGGTCAGACCAAATAACGGAAGGACTACACCTTCCTGTTAGCGCCGCACTCCACCAGGCGACGGAACGAAACCGTTGGAGACAGCTTGTGGCCCAGATCCAAGGGAGTCACGATCCTCAGCAGTGAGGGAACGACTAAGAAGAGAGAGAATATAATGAAAAACTGAATAGATTTAAAACTGTACATATATTCCAAACCAGGGGCCTTACCATGACATGCCAAAGCAGGAATTATTACGATCTGAAAAGAGACTGCTATACAACGGTACTAGCTGTGTCTCAGTCTCACCCCTGAAAAGTGATTGCAAAAACATGTGGTGGTACGGCCCCTGTTCTGTGTGTTCGCAAAGATCAGGGTTGGGCAGTATTTGAATTACTTGTAATTAAAATACGTAATTGAAATACAAATACGTATTTAGTATTTGTATTTCAATTACTTCCTTAAAATCGTATTTCAATTACTTCCTTAAAATCGTATTTCAAATACTTGACGCCGAGGTATTTTGTAATTTGTATTTCAAACACTTGAGGCTTCAAAATACTTTTTAACATTAAAATACATTTAGCAGGTTTTATTCACTCTCCAACGAGAGGCTGTTTGTCATTTAAAAATCTAGTGTTCATGAAAGGAAACTGGTCTAGTGATTAATTGATCTTGTTTTCCTCTACTTTTCAGCCCGTGCTGGTCTAGATTTACTTATTTTATATTTGTAATTTGTATTTAAATTAAAAATAGCTAAAATACCTACTGTATTTTATATGTGTATACCTTACTTATAGATATTTTGTATTTCGTATTTTAATTACCTGCGATACATTTTTTTGTAATTTATATTTAATAAAGCAAAGCATGTATTTTGCCCAGTCCTGGCAAAGATACAGCAAAATGTTATTTTACTGTTTCTTTATGAAGGACTGCTTACGACCGACGTCTTTTTACCCTAACAATATAATTAAATACTTAGGTTTATGCTGAAAACGGCCATATAAAAAGATAAATAAAGTTGTATTTTTGCAATGCTGTCCCTGATATTTATTTTCTGTTTGATAATTTAGGGAAGAACCTATTTTATATTGAAAAAAACATTTAAAATTAAAAACATCTCTCCTGATAGATTCTGTAGACCACTACTTTTAAAGCAAATAAACAGTCGATTGATTACGTACTTGGGTAATCACTCTCCCAAGACTAGTAGCCGTTAAGTGACCGAAATGATTAGCTATAGGCCCCCCGGTGGGCGACATGGACCGCACATTAGAGCAATGGGAAGGCCTTGTTGCATTTATGAGTTTGCCCACCCTCGCTATTGTGACCTCTTCAGCCCTTCCTTGTGTAATTGACTGAAGGGCGGTAGAAGCTGCATAGGCTTCAGTAAGAGTTGTATGAATTTAATGGTACCTTTTGGACTTTGGCAGTTTCGCAGCTGACGCGCACGGATAGTGCTTTAAAAATAAGTAGTAATATAGGTAACATCTTACCTAATCAATATCAAAATTAGAACAGAGACGGGTTATTTACACCTTGTAGTACCTAACTAAAGAACGGCTGTACTGATTTTTATCTCTAATAGATCCCTCCTTTAGATTAGATTTATTTGATTATAAACAGAACAGCAGAATAACTATTATAACATCGGAAAAATTCACGAAAAAAAGTTACAGTACGAATAAGTTTGCCGGTTCAGCAGTCAGTCAATCATAAAAGGCCACGACGAGAAGCCATACAATATATGCCTAGCCTACTATAAATTCGTTCCTCTAGTTCTCATTTGTCGTTTATATATCGAAGTATATGCCTAGATCGGCATGATGATTATTTCTACCCGGTCGTATATTTTACAGCGCCACTTGTAGTAGTATATAATATACGCTGTGAGAGATTATATATTTCTCACGATAAACTCACTATTATGGTTATTCTTATCGGTTATTTGATGGCGGCACTTTATAGGTTTTTAGCTAGGAATATCAATAGAACACACTCATAGAGCTCATGAAAGACTCGATATTCAAATTATATGATCACCTACACACTGATAAATAGTAGCCGGTAATCCCTGGATTTGATAACATTGCGATTTTATTACTATTGCTTCGTAGAATTCTTTTATAGGTGTTTGTTGGCAGGTTTGGTGCTCATTGAAGTGGTAAGTACCTACCTACTGTAAGTATATAAATTTTATTTAACTATCTTCTTCTATGTAAATTAAACAAATAATGCTTGTGTGTTTGCCCTTTATTCATAGGTAAACTTTTCATTATTATTGATGAAACTTTGTTTTGAAACAATGGGGCACTGCAACGATGCCGCCGGGGAGATTCCTACCTAACGCTATAGCAACTGTTAGACTACATATTCATAAGATTGGACTGAATCATAACTCTTACCTATTTATTAGATTCTGCTACTAAGAGGTACCTACCTACCTATAACTTAAGCGTGCTTCCCACGTTTATAATAATTTTGTTGTAATTTATATTGTTCCAAATCTAAAGCCTATTATAAAATACCTAGTTACCTTGTTGTTTGCAATAACTATAAATAAGAGTAAGTGAAGAAAGTTATTTGTTTTGGTACAATATATTTTACATCCAAGGCTTTCCAAGGTTTGAAGGCAAAAATATTGAAGAGGTACTACACTTGATTTTCCTGTACTTAGGTAAGTATATGACCGATTTTTATGACCATAGAAATTTCAGTAGGCACTTAGGTAGGTATCATGTACGATTGCGACAGTATCTAAAGTATAACAGAAACATTTGACTTCAAGTGTATAATTAAACTCAATTTCCGGAACTCTATTAGAAGATTTTCGATCTTCTGACTTCTTGTAATAATTATCTATTATATTATATCTTCAACTGGGGGGAGGGTCTACATAAAGCTACCTAAGTATATCTACTCGTATAGATATAGGTACATTGTATACGATACGTACAGACTACTCGGCGCCTACGGCCTACGAGACAGAAAAATATTTATAATAGACAAAAAACCTGTTAATGCGTTTATTTACAAGATTTGTTTGTTTGTAGGAGTTCAATTTAAAAACTACTGGACCGATTTTAAAAATTATTTCACCATTAGAAAGCTACATCTTTACGAAGTGTCATAGAATATATTTATTTCCAGAAATAATTAGGGATCCCTACTAAACCTAAACCTGAATAATGTAACCCGAGGTGTAAAAAAATGTACACGCGGGCGAAGCCGCGGGCGGAAAGCTAGTTATGTCACAAAATTGAATCCTTGAACGTAAGTGGCATATTTATCACAAAATGTTTTTGCGAGACAAACGTGAAATAAACTTGAAAGTCCTGCTATTTCTTAACTCGTAGAATGGCCCTATGGGGGTTGCTGTCACTACAGTGAGAAATGAAGCTTCTAGAATATTTAATTAAAAGTAATATGCACTTAAATCTTTGCAAACTATAAAGTAAATAAATTAAGTTCTTCTGACCGATTTTGGTCATCATCAGCCTATATTTTGCCCCACTGCTGGGCACAGACCTCTTCACATACGGAGAAGGCAAGAGCATTGATCACCACCCTCGCTCAAGGCGGATTGGCGATTTCAGAGTTTTAAGTACAGGTTTCCTCACGATGTTTGTCGTTCACCGTTAGTCAGTGACGTCTAAGATATACTTCGGTCACGACGGCTAATCTCAATGGAGACTGGTCACTAGTACACTCTCAAAGTCTGATGACGATACGATAGGAGAGAGATCAGGCGTAGGACCGACAGCTTTATCTGCTCTCCGTGCCACGGACGAGTCTCGCTATGTTAAGAAAATAGTCACTCATTCGGGTAATGACCGTGGCTAGCTAGCTCGGCTCATTATAATCAAAACAAACGTAATTACACAATTTTGGTCTTATACTGTAAATGAATAGATCAAGCGACCTACGCGTAAAAAATACACCTACAAAAGGGTACGTAGGACAGCGCATTGACAAAATCGCCTTGTGTAGATTTCCACGAATGTTCTATGTATCCCACTGGATTCCATCGACAGGAGGCTCATTGAAAAGATAATAAATGGATTTGTAATGACCAGTCACATTTGTCACATGGGTACTTCATTTGCAAATGCTTGTATAATACATGTGTACCAAAGATTTCGTAGAAATGTTTGAATTAAAACATATTGAATAAGGTATAAATATATCAAATGTAGATGTACTTATATATTTATAACAAGAATTAATTTCATCTAATAAAAATACGAATAACCGTATCGTTACAATATATTACTTTTAAACCATTTTTACATCTACCTAATTTATAATTTAAACCTACAAATTTTTTTTAAGAAAATCTTTTCTTTTGACTGTACGTAATGTATGAAAACTTTCTACTTACCATTTCTTAGCTTAGTACAAATGACAAGTACAAAACTTGTGTCAAAACGCCAGTAATAGAATGATCCATTTGAAAACAAAACTCCATTCATGTATGCATCGTATTGTTTTATCTTTTCTAATACAGAAAAAAGTATTGCTAAATTATCAGCAGTTATTTTTAGACAGTCATACGCACAGATTTAGCTTAATCGTGTGCGTTCATTAATATAACTTTTATTCCTGTGTGCGTACAACAATATTTTTCAAAACAAACATTGTTGTGTAGGTGCACACATTGGGCGGCCTTATAAAGGCTTGGGCGGCCCGCTTATCGCCGTATATAATCACAAGAGCTTTCGCGCTCCACTACTGCCTTCGGTTACCGACGAAACTGTGACTTAAACACACAAACTTGGAATTAGTGAATAAATTAAAGTTTGTTCACGAAGTTATTAAATACGCGCGCATTTTTATATTTTTGTGAGTATTTTTTTATTGTATTTATCAAAAATGTATAAATGAAATAAAAGTTTTAAATGTTATTGTCAAATAATTTAGTGCTTCATGATTAATTCAATTTTGACAAATTTTATTTAAAATTGTATCTTAACTTTTTTTTACTACGGACTGCTTAAATCTGAAAGTAAAATTAACATAGTTTTAATTACTGTCTCAGATATTCTCATACGCTTTTGTGTAAATAATATCCAAGCGTATTTTTTTTTCATTGGTAACACATTCTGTTTAATAAGAACTTAATGTTGCTTGCGTAGGCATGAAACAATACTAAAATTATTCGTCGACCACATTCTGTATACAATCTTACAATTGTCTAAACTCCTCGCCGTTTTTAGGGTTCCGTAGTCCGACAAGGAACCCTTATAGTTTCGCTCTGTCCGTCTGTCTGTCTGTCTGTCTGTCTGTCCGCGGCATAGCTCCGAGGTTCTTGATACTAGAAAGCTGAAATTTGGTATGGATATGTATATTGATCACGCCAAGAAAGTGGTAAAATAAAATTTTGAAAAATATGTATATTTTTTTAGGGTAGCTCCCAAACACGTAAAGTGGGGATGAATATTTTTTTTCTCGCGTACCCCTCCGTGTGGAGTATCGTTAGATAGGTCTTTCGAAAATATTATGGGTGTGTGAAGACCATTTTTTGGTTAAGCGAGCCATATGCGAAATATCTAGCTTTTCAGTGCAAATTTTTGTTCGATACGAGTTACCCCCCCCTCTAACTTTTGAATGGCTGTACCTAGAAATGTGAAAAAAATCGCAGACGTAGTACATGTAATGAAATTACAAGGAAAACTATCACGGCTAAGTAGGCTTAACCGGTTACAGAGCTATAGTCGACTAACTAACTCCTACTACGGAACCCTACTGCGCGTGGCCCGACACGCACTTGGCCGGTTTTTAAGCGTGTGTCGGTGTTTTCTAAGCGTATTTTATTTTTTATTATTTCTTAAAACTGATTGAATGTATTGTGTGATCCGTACACTAAGGCGACAAAACTTTAACAAACGTAAATTCATTCAATATAAGTATAATTAGATTATGAGTAATTATTATCATTAATAAGCTATAGTTACGGGATTTACTTTATTGGTATGAATGATGTTATATTTTTACTTCATTCGTAACTACGCAACAACAAGAGGACAATAGATTTTATCGTTTGTTACACGTTAATTAGTGATCGAATTATAGGGAGTAAAAATACTTACGAAATACGAAAAAATATCTCAGTTTAGCAAAATAAACCGTAAGAAAATAGTACGTTCTTAGTTTTGCTCACTACTCGTATTCATCGAAATCTCAGCCGATGTATCAAAATATTGTCACGTATTGATTTTGACAAGGAGTGGCAAAGCATTTTTTTTTATTTAAAAAAGGCATTTGAAGTACCTATGAAGTCTTCAATAGACTGGCAGCATTTGTCGGTTGGTAGGAAATGCTAATTCTTTGGTCAAAGTAATAGTTCCTTGGATGAGTCAATAAAGCGCTCTACAATATTCTTTAAAACGGTTGTTAAAAAATCAAACCCGAACAATCCGACCCAAAATAGCATCAACATAAATTTATAAATATATAGGTAGGTACACATAAATTAATGAAAGCATGAACCCTTCATAATTTGATTCATACTTTATGCTAATTCTTAATACCCATTCCCGTTTCCCATAAATAAACAAAGATTTTAATATACTTGATAGTAACAGGTAATAAAAATAACAAAAAATAAATGATTGAAAAAAGACAGAAATGCTTTTACTGCTCATGTTCTTAAATCTACTATTTAATTTAGACTACAAGTTCCCAACGTGGCACTTATTGAAAACCATATCCGTGAATGTCAGAGAGAGATAAACATTGTAAGAAACAAGGCCATTAATACCCTGTTCAAAAAGAAATAATGTAACTTGTCACCCGCTCATCAAACGAGCTTAAACTTAAGACAAAAACGATCACCTCGCTTTAACGCCTCATCAAATTGCTTTATTGATACTTTTATTTTCATTTCGAGAGAAAAACAATGAAATATGACATAAAGTTATCTAGTGATGATATTTTTCGTCTTCTTTTGTTGTTCTGGTTATGTTTTCTTTTCTTGGCTACAATGTTTTAATTAGTGGTACAAGCTACTCGTTAGTTCAATTTAGGAAGGGTACTTCTATTATTTTCATGTAAAAGTTATTTTGGAATTAAGACGATTATGTTGTCTGTAGATGGCAGCAACCATATTTTTCGATATGTCTACTACCTTACCTACCTATGAGCTACCGAGCGTAGTACTGAGTAGAGTACCAGCCTACACATTTCTAAAATATTGCAAATATCTAGATATAGGTTTTTGCAAAACAAATTTCTAGAAACTTGTCAATCTATCTATATCTATACCATATAAAATGCTTTGTCCTGAAAGACTGACGGATCAACGCACAGTCTAAATCGCTGATCGTGAGACCTGGGGGGTTAGACAAGTGGCAAAACGCTAACGCTAACGCTCAATGTATGGGAATGACATTCGTTTACGACTAGCTATATGTCATTCCCATACATTGAGCGTTAGCGTTAGCGTTTTGCCACTTGTCTAACCCCCCTGAAACTTGGAGATTGTGTTTTTTGTATGACGTGGGCGTATTCGTATGACGTAGATAAGAAAGGATTTTTTAATTCGAGAACGGCTGGACCGATTTAGCTGATTTTGGTTTTGAAATGTTTATCGTAGTCCAGGGAAGGTAAACAGTAAGAAAGAGTTAAGATAGATGTAGATGATACGAAGCTCATCGGGTCATTTAGTAAATAATAAAAATTTATCCCTATTTCTCTTGGTCACGCCATAACTTGAGAACGATTAAGATGATATTTAGTACGGATATAAAGGGGCCCTGAAGACGGTTAGGTATAGGTTTTTTATCTGAGTGCGGACTTGCCTCGGGACGCGGTTGAAGCCGCGGGAAATAGCGAGTATAGAATAAACGTTACTTACTCAACAGGTTTGGGTCGTGTGTGATGATCGTCAAGCGATGATGTGCAATCCCGTGGCGCTGTTGTTGCTGTTGGCTCTCACAGGCGCGCTCGCAGCTCCGGCCCTGTACGACGATTACACAGTAAGTTTAGTTAAAACAAGAGTGATGCTTTTCATCCTGTAAAGCTCCATCAATCATATAAAACTAATAATCATAGAAATAAATAATAGAAAGAAAGAAATCATAGAAAGAAATAAATAATCATAGAAAACTGAGTGTAGTACAGCCCAAGGAAATAATTAGCATCAGTTCAAACATGGCCGCCTCAAGTTACGTTGGAATACAATGCCTATGTATGTAACGTAAGCCGAGCTTGACAATTTTCAAGCTAGCCTATGTCCAACAGTGGAGCAATGTTAAATAATGGCTGATGATGATGATGAATTAGGACCACTTTAACTGAATAATTTATTACGTAATCAGTCCTTGGAAAATGCATTTTTTATGTATATATATTTTTTTTATTCGTTTTAAATTCATTGTCAAAGTCAGGCTTCTGACTACCTGTAACAACTGTCAAAGATCTACTAATGACAGCCGGGACCAACAGCTTAAGGAGGAGTTTCGCTATGACAAAGATGGTCTTCCATACACGGACCGACCGCGCCAAGCGCAGCTTAACCTTTGATTACTTAGCCTCCTAGCTTTTAGGTATTACGTATTTTTATAGTTAAATAATGAATTCATAAAAAAATATGTGTTTTATCTAATTATGGATTCAAACGGATTGTCCTTTTCAAAAGTTAGATAGCCACTGGTCTAAATTACGGTTGGTGGAACATTTATCCACTTGCTAATTGAGTCACTCACATGACTGCTAATTATGTGGCTAATTTTATTCAGTAAACGAACAAGTCCTAACTACGTTGGTAAGTGAGAACCTACATATAAAACATGTGAAATTTTCTTCAGTACAATTAACTCGTTTTACTGTGATCAATATTATTTGAGCCGTACAAGGGCAACTGTCACTTGAGATGTCAAAATATACTTTATTTTATCCTCAGAATATTGGTTATTGATAACCTTGATAGGCATGTTTCAACTGTAATCGTCTCAATGTATTTTGGTAATATAACTAGTACTCGTAAGTCTATTCCTGATTATGCTATACTGTAATCAATATCTGTGTTGTAGGAGGAGGTCCCACAGAAGCGAGCAGCTTTAGTGTTAGACCGGTTGCTGGTGGCGTTGCAGAAGGCGTTGCACGAGGACAATGGACCACAGCGCGGGTACGACCGGGTT
This sequence comes from Pyrrhia umbra, assembly GCA_963891755.1. NCBI lineage: Eukaryota > Metazoa > Arthropoda > Insecta > Lepidoptera > Noctuidae > Pyrrhia > Pyrrhia umbra. The sequence goes on from OY982930.1 coordinate 7,256,685, forward strand.
GACCCCAACGGACCCCGGACCGCCCCGCTTCGGCTCGCCGACGATGAAATGAATGACTTGGTTAGATCTTTTTCTGTTTTCAGAAACAGTTTCCTATCTTGAAAGATAGGGGTCTGTCTGGTCAAAGATCGAAAGGTTTTGATCTTTGATATGTTTTTTAGATATGCATTATTTCTTTCATAAACTTAATTCATAAATTACTCTAAGAATTCAATAGTTGCTCTGTAGGGTAACTCGATATTTATTCATTAATAATTCACAAATTCAATGAGTTTGTAATAAAGACCTTCTGACCATGAAATGAAGGTCATGGACGGTGCAAATATATTTCTATCTACATGTAAAAGAGAGTAACTCAATTTAGAAGGACTTTAATATGAGCATTAAAATTAGCAATGCAACAGTGAAAGGTGCTCCGAAAGGATCGTAAACGAAAGTTTATCGTTTTTATTGGACATTACGACTTAAATATTTCACCCTTTGACAACGTATGACCATAAATAACCTGCCTCGTAATATAATCAAAAATATTTCGGCACAAATTTCACCAGGCGTATACAATTTGGTTAATGGGCTACGTGCGTCGTAGCATGCGTCGCAGTTTTCGTAGCATACACGTAGGCATGCTATGGATTGGAGAATATATTAATATCCTCTCTAGGTACGTAATTATAAGTAGGTCTATAAATAGCATATTGACCACATGAATAGCGTGGGTTTCATTATCATGGTTTGTGTAATGTGCTACGTAGCATGCGTAAACAATGTTCTTGGAACCCGCGTAGCTCTACAACGGAATTTAAGTAAGGGTCTATCCCAATTCTAACATCGGACATAATTATAGGAATGTCACATTGTATTTTTTTTACGGACTCGCGATTAAACATCTACTTAATTCGTATGATCGAACAAGCAATTTAAGCACGCAATTAATTGAAAGCTCGCTGAACTCGATGGCCCACGAGGATGGAGAAAACGCCTTAAGCGTATTATTGTTTACAATCAACTTACAACTACACTAATAACAACAACAATAATATTAGTTACTACATCTCACGAGGTCGTGGGAGGTACACTCAATATCGTAGGCGGCATGGACATTTTTGGACCATAATTGCTCCCTTAATTACTACAAACTTGTGTTGTGTTAAGTAAATATGGTTTTGTTTTAATTTAAGACTGTTAGAGAACTGACGCTAAAGTTTGTGGTTAATGAGCCCCTTGACCGAGTTGACGTGACGCAGCAAAATTATTGTGAATGAGTTCTATTCAAGAGTAATGACCCGATCTTGAACGATGAGCTGTTGATTGGACTTGTCTTTGTTGTATACTACGACGATTTCTCATATTTGCTCGAATTTAAAATTTCCTAATGTTAGTGAGATATTTTGATATGATATAATAAAAAATGAAGGTCTGTATGTCTGTAAAAAAACCTTAAACATCGTATTAGTTTGTAAATAAATTAATTAATTTCATCTCGATGTAGTAAGAAAACATAAAAATGAAAATACGTACATGGAATTTTGTGCGATCCTACAGGTAATCAACATACTATTTTGATTTAAATCGATTTAAGATATGATCGATATAAAAAAAACTATTTACAGACACATCTACGACGCTAGAAACTAATGATGGTTGGATCAAATTATACATTTACTATCAATAATAATTATATTGCGTACCGTCGTTCTGATTAATTTAGTATTATAAGTAGACTTGGAAAATATGGAACAGAAGCTATGGGTTTGTAACTCCATTTGTTTGCAGAGCGCGCTGCAGCGACGCGGCAGCGGCAACGGCCGGGGGAGAGTCCTACGATGTTACTTCAACGCGGTCACCTGTTTCTAACCTATGTTCCTACCATGTTCACTATTAGGTGTTGTGTATCAATAAACTAATCAGAATATAGTGTAATTATAAATAAGTAGGTATCATGTACTGCATAATTCGAGGAATATTGTATAAGTACCTACATATAACTCTTAAATTAAATGTAAAATAGGCATTGATTTGGTTATTTTAAAAGCTTATGTAAAATTTACTTATTATCTCCAGTGATTCATTTGTGCCAATATCGATTAAAATGCGCTGTGCTTATGCTACGCTACCCTTCAATCCACGAATCGAGACAAGTCTACCGAAAATAATAAATAAATGTCGTTTACGAATGAAGGGGATTAATACTTAATGTATAGTAACTTATTGTCTTATTAATATATCCCGTATTAATTGTTCTTGCCATACGAATTTATTCCCTGTAAATATCCAATAAAATTTTGTTGCAATAACTTGTTGCCTTATTTAAGTCGAATTGCTTGGTGACCTTCAGATGCAATTTGAATACCTACATGCGAAATAGTGTCTGAATCGTTCAAGCATCATTGATATATGGATTAACATTAATTTCATGATCAATTCATCGACCTATGAACAAATTAGCCCTAAAAACCACACCCCACGTGTCCTTCAAAACACGTGAATATTCAATCATCTTGAACAAACACATTGAAACCGCCCCAGGTTTCACATATAAATTAGATAGACAAACTATAAAACACAATTTGGTTTTGTTTACATTTATTATTTGTAAACCTTACCTTTTGTTTTACAAATTATCTCCATATCCATCTAAATCAGTGAACAAACAAGCCAACTTTCGCATTTACAGCATTAGTTAGGATGCAATTTGTTCAAGGCTATTTTTGATTATTACATGAATCTAGGAACTAAATACATATTATGTTTATTTTTATAGGATAGGGGTAAGTGTCTGAGTTAGATCAGATTTGCGATAAACATGTATTCAGGAAGTTAAGGAAAAAACCCGTCGTAATTTTATTTATTTACTTTTCCGCTGTTTTGTCTAGCAAGTAATTTTCGTAACTAAACTGACGTGAGACGGCTGGAATTAAAACTAGATGTTCTACTTGTTTTTGTTACACGAAGTCGCGAAAAATATTTATAAACACAAAAACTGTACGGAATAGGTTAATCTAATACTACGGGTTAGATTATACCATATAGCAGGAATAAATATTGTTACAAATAAATATTTCCGCAGACTAACTACATAGAAATTAAACCACATAAAGAAATTACGACTAGCCCACGCGTTATCTTATTAAAAACATAAATGTCAGCAGTAAATTACTACAAAGCTGACGTAATAAGAGTCTTGAATTATTTGAGATATAACCGAACAGCAAAGTACTAGGTTTACAAACTGTACCCGGGGACCAAGCGCCCACGCTATGAGGATCCTTATGTGGAAACCTGAGTGCGGTCTTCAGGTCCCGATAAAGGTACTCGCGTGGTTCGCAAAGTGGATTATATTAAAATTGAGTATAAAGGTCCAGAGTGGGTCACACTGAAATTAAGTATTTGAGTTCATTTTACATACTCGAATAATACTGCTAACGATTTACTAAAACTTTTTCAAAGGTTGTCTTGTTACGATACAGTAAATTTATATACCTAAACTTTTATAAACCTGTGTGTAGGACGTATGCTTAAGATTCATCCGTATTTGACCAATACACGAAAAGGCTTTAGTATCTAAATGTATTTTTTAATTTACCTCATACATATTATTATAAATCTTTCAGAGCATGATAAATATATGTTTTCATACATATATACTACAGACATGACGCACAAAGTTTTTAACCACTTATGTCGTAAAGTTAGCAGTTAATACCAATCATAAAATAAAGTCAAATCTAAAGTGCATTTATGTAGACATAATTCTGATATGGCTACATTTTATATACGTAACATTTAACTTTTTTAGACTTTCTAATTTATTGTTTACATGCATAATATATAAGATTGGACTCATCATCAGCCCATGTTATTCCACTATTGGACATAAGCCTCTTCCATGAGTTCGACCTTCAGCGCTCTTCCTACAACCCCTTTATCTGAAAGATGTCATACTCGCTTAATATTTGAAAAATTGTAAAAGGATGACGAAAACTTAAAATACTTACATAATGGAAAACTATCGATAGTAGCGTAAATGCTACAATATACTAAGCGGTGGTTAGTATATTATTAGTATATACAATGCAATGCAATGCTACAATATAGCTAGCATTTGTAGCAACAGATACCAGACATCTGTCGTAGAACGTCAACACTAGAGAGCCGGTAACGAGTCTAAAGAGAACTATTGTAGGAATGGTACAGCGTTGTACAATACCTCTTCTTGATATGCTTTCATATTGGGCGCTAAACCTAGATGGTGCCACTTGTAACTGTAAATAAGTTTTCCCATAGACATATCATTTACTTTAGAGTTTTCCAAATACAGTAAGTGAAAAACTACATACTGAGTACTTTCTCATAATGTTTGTCTTTTTAGGTATGTACCATATACGATATTGATAAAGAAAATAATTTTATGGAGATTATAATTATATTTCTCAACCTGGCAAGTAATACGACGATTTGATAGTACCTATATTGCCATGAACACAACTAACAGTGAAAGTTTAGTCTCGCATTTTAAAATGGGTCCATTTCTCTACAACTAGTCTGTAAAAATAATAAAAAACCTTTTTTACCACAAATAAATCCAACTTCAAAAACAATACAATTTGAAAAAAACTTTTATCTGCCGAAAAGTTGTACATTCTAGATGTCGGTGTCATACGTCAAGTATGTTATTTTGCTTTTTTGCCAGCTCCTTCAGGAATTATGAATTGGTTCGCATTAAGCATTTCGGCAGTTGAGTTTTTTTTTATGAAGTTGAATCAAGTGCATAATGTATTCCAAAACCCCTAACTTGCTTGAGATTTTGCGTAAACTTTGCTGTTTAAAACGTCTTTCAAGGAGTTTTCTCCCAACATTTTCCTGAATTGTCCAATTCAAGCAAGTCCCCTGATTGCTGACAGTCGTCGTCATACCCTTTCTTTGTGTCTCATTGGACAAATTAATTTGTCACTTCCCTATTTTTTTCTTTATTTTTGGTCATTTTCGTATCATTTACATAAAATATCGAGGGTATACAAAATGGGAATTACTTAACTCTTCACACTTCTACTACGTAGGTAAATACAACACAAAACTATATTAACTGTATTTTATAACATAACGGTATCATTGTTCTGATGAATCTTTAAATAGCTTTAACTTTAGTTACACACATAAAGAGCCTACTTTTAAGTTAGTTCAAATGCAGAACCTTAAACATATTTATGTCCTTGTATCAAAGTGGAGTTCTAAAGAAACGACATGCAATGTTATCTCGAAATAGATTTTTTATCGCGTAGGTGCCTATCGTGAAGGAATAAAAGCAGTCAGCCCTGAAGAGCACACCTCTATTGAGTCACTAACGGTGAACGTTTCCATGCCTTGACAGCGCCGCTTTTCTTTGCTTCGCGAACAAAAGTCGCAGTACAGTGGAAATGCTCCGTCTGTTGGAACATCGATACTAAGTCATTTGAATAGCCACTAAACATCTCAGGTTTTTGGTTTGAGGTTAACAACAATTAAATAATTTGGAATATGTGACTATGAAATCAAGAGTTTTGATTCTAGTCTTATTCCCACAATATGCTCATGATCAAACCATATGTTCCTTGCTCCATAGAATCCTTGGTTACGCTCGGGATCCAAATAATCTCTACGATCGCGACGTAAGATACTTTACTATTTTCCAAGTTTAATGTATTTATTTTAACCGAATTTGTCCATATGTGAAATAAGAATTACAGAAACTAACCTAATCTGCCCTCGTTGACAACAAGATTTTGTAAAATGCACCTATCTCTAAAATAGGACCAAATAAATACCTACATAACACACAATATATAATTGAATCAAATGAAAATTGCTAAAATTATTACAGTTCCAACTATAGACATGCAACTCTCTACGAGTTAAAATTTATAGGGGTCGCTACGTTTTGTACGAAGTTAACGTTTTGCAGCTGTTAATTAACATAATTTGTATGAAAATATAGCGCAAGCCGTGACATGATTAAAGACTGCTTTCAAATTTGGCGAACCCTCTCTGCTACACTACAAACGCATCCCAGAAATAATATCAGATGACATTCGGATGTGATAATCACACGGGTGACGTGCCTTTGTATAGTACCTTTGAGAATTTTCATCTAAAGCAAATGAGTTCTCGGAAATAGTTGGTGAACTTTTCTTTTATAGAGGCTGATAAAGAACTGACAGGTACACCGTAACCACATTAAGCTTTCCAAATGTATAAAATATAGCTTTCATAAATCATTTATTACATAAAATGTCTACATTACCAACTTAAAAGCGGAAACTAGAAGCCATTAGAAGCATGTAAACGAGAATTAATAGATGTAGACAATCGTAAGCGCATAATTTTATCAAAACGTAACTTTTGCAAGAAATTATGGCACCCTTACGAGTTGATTCAGCTATTGATCAGCGTAGCGCGAGATTTTTTCGACCCCAGTTTTTAAAAACCTTCGGATTTACGTAGAAGCCTTTCCCGCAGCGGGAGGAGTCATTTGATGATTTTGCAAACATAAAAAAACATTGAAAGTCTGGTAGGGCAGCACCGCTCCCGCGCCTATTAAAAGGGGCCACCAAATTTTTATTTGCTCCGATTTTTTTTTTGTTTTTACGGATTTGAAGCCCCTTGCCCAGGCACCTATAGCGACCTCTCGTCTCACTTTACTCCGGTGATGAGTTGAATGATTCAGTTAATTTCTAAAACTCTCTTGACTAACTGGTCATCAATAAAGCTAAGAACCTTCTCTGGTCACGATTATGCCTTTTACGTCTTTTTTCTTGTACTAATTTAGGGTAATAGTTGGTAGTTAGCTTTGCAGGAGTATAAAAGGGGTCCCGGCGCGTGATGTAATCGTGCCTAATGAAAATGTTACCTACCTAAATACTCTAACAATATATGTAGACACATAGGTATATAATCTATAGTTACATAATCTGTTACCTACGAATATTACTGTTAATTGCATCCCCCGAATGCGTGCCGATGTTTTCGTTAAGCTCCTACGTTTGTGAAAGTGGGGACATTTCATAATTATATGTCTGCATAGAGAACCATAATAGCTTATATACTAGCTGTTTCCCGTGGTTTCGAACGCATTCTGAGGGAATTGCTTTGCGCACCCGAATAAAAACTATCCTATGATCTTCCTCAATCTATATTCACACCAAATTTCACAAGAGTCGGTTAGCTGTTTTAACGAGAAAGCGTAACAGACATAATTACTTTCGAATTTATGTTTAATATTAGCAAGGACTTTACTAAAGAATAAGAACTAATATGTGAGGAAAAACGAACTGGTAGGTCGTTGTTTAGTATTTGTCAGATTTTAGGAACTATGTTTTTCATTTTAGGCCAGTGCTTTTAGCCTCTAAAAACGGTAAAAAGTGAATTAAATAATAGTAGGATGAAACCCATTGGAAAAGGAGGAGAATACAATAAAAATGATAGGAAAAATAAATTACGGGCGATCTGAGGTCGGGAAGTGGGGGGGAGGGGGGGTTAAAGTTAAAAAAACGGTTTATCTCAATTTCCGGCAAAACTACAAGTCCTATGAAAAAAGTTAAATGGCAAAGTTGTAGGTAATAAAAAGATCTACAACTTTTGGATTGACACTTTTTTCACATAACCTCAAAATTTATGTGAAACATCCAAAAAACCAAGTTTTTGGTTTTTTATTTTTATCTTTTACAATAATTATTTTTTTTTCACGAAATTTGGTGAAAACTTACCTTTTTATGTCCCAAACACACTGTAATTTATTTGATTTAAAATAATTATTTTTTCACCCTTATTTTGACTTAATATCGAAAAAACATCCTAATTTTCAATCGAAAATTCTCGTGTCAAAATATCACTTTTTTTTTAAAAGTTGATGGTCTTTTTGTTCTTTGAAAGTTCTACTTTCAGATGGTATAAAAAAATATTTACATTGCTATGGTAAATGTTCTTAGAAAATATAAAGAAACGCTACGAAATAACAGGTAGTAAGTCCTAGACCGGTTTAATTTTTTTGCGTAGATGCCTATTTATTGCTATTTTAAGATAACTTATGTATCTGAGTGACCTACGGAACCTCGGACCTCTCTATGAAATACCTTTTAGCTCATCAAAAGGTATTTCATAGAGAAGTGGGGAGTTGCTAGAAGGATCTAGGCCTTGCTAACTGTTATTTCGTAGCGTTTCTTTATATTTTCTGAGAACATTTACCATAGCAATGTAAATATTTTTTTATACCATCTGAAAGTGGAGATTTCAAAAAACACAAAGACTAACGACTTTTAAAAATAAAGTGATATTTTGACGCGAGAATTTTCGATTGAAAATTAGGGTGTTTTTTAGATATTAAGTCAAAATAAGGGTGAAAAAATAATTATTTTAAATCAAAAAAATTACAGTGTGTTTGGGACATAAAAAAGTAAGTTTTCACCAAATTTCGTGGAAAAAAAATAATTATTGTAAAAGATAAAAATAAAAAACCAAAAACATGGTTTTTGAATTTTTCACATAAATTTTAAGGTTATATGAAAAAAGTGTCAATCCAAAAGTTGTAGATCTTCTTATTACCTACAACTTTGCCATTTAACTTTTTTTCATAGGACTTGTAGTTTTGCCGGATATTGAGATAAACCGTTTTTTTAACTTTAACCCCCCCTCCCCCCCACTTCCCGACCTCAGATCGCCCGTAATTTATTTTTCCTATCATTTTTATTGTATTCTCCTCCTTTTCCAATGGGTTTCATCCTACTATTATTTTTTTTGTTTTCAAAAGTTATTGGCACTGGTCTATTTCTTTTGATTATAATTTGGGTTTATAACGTACTTCAAACTTAGTATTAATAAATAAAAAATAGTATCGATTATAATTTAAAAGATTAAGCAGATTATTGTGAAGTGTATTTTAAAATTAATAATATTGAAACAAAGTTAATTATCTAAAGAAATTGATCTAGTTCCTTATGCAAGATATTTTGTTGTTCATTTTACGAGGGTCATATTTGCACTGTGTGGTTTTGACCTTAATTCTGACCCTGAATCGTCCCGGACCAGATTACCGTGCACTTGTTTACTTCCAGGGTTATATATATATCGTCCTATTCTCTGTAAATCAAAGAGCCAAGGCCACGAGTTATGCAACGTGTTTTCAAATTTTCTGCGTTCAACATTTCAGACCATCTGACCTTCATCACATGAAAATCTTTTCATGTGAACGTAAGTACCTATGTAGGTACTTACTGCCTATGTTTTACGAGTCTATATTATTACATTTAGAGGCTAAACTTGTCCCTTCCCTTTTCCAGCTATTCCACTTTGGAGAGGCTGTGGTAATAAAATTCTGTGACTTCTAAACTGTCAATAACTACTCGACTGATTACAAAATGAGTGTACCTTTAATAGGCTGTCAGTAACTTTAAGCCATTTAATATTAGTTACCATCCTAACTAATATTATAAATGCAATTGTTAGTTTGTTTGTCCAGAGTTGTGTATGGAGATACCTAGATTAAAATCTGAGGAAGGACATCGTTTATCTGAGTGCTTGAAGTAGTTTCCTCAGGATGCGAGCGCCCCTACCGGGGCTGCGGGACGTTCCAAAGAGATACCGCGCCCCCGGAATACAAAGGGCTGAGGAAGGAACATGGATGGGTTTTAGTCAGTAAGAGTCTGACACTCGCTTCCGCCCCACCCACGGCGGGAGGGGTCATTTGAGGATATGCCATCCGAAAAAAAGGTAACAGATACACCAAAGGTAACAGAGACCTTCACATTGTAACTGTTAAAAAAAGGAACATTAAAAATATGTAAGACCCAGAGTCAAATCCAGCCTCTCAAAACACGTTGCCTCGATAAAACATTGAAGTGCAGATATTTTCATCCGTGAAGAACCTTGATCCGACGTCGTGCAACATATTCAACTCTTTTGCTGTACCATATGAGAAATTAATGATTCAGCGTCGTAGTAATAAATTGCAGGCGTGGAGTGAGAGGGGGTGTATTCTGTTATACGGAATATCGCGTCGCACCTGAAAGGTTATCTGTTACAAAAAAAAGAGATGTGAAAATGTCATCTTTTATATCGGATAGTACCTACACAAGATTACTTTTTTCCTTGCTTTCTATCTTGAGACCTGTCTTTTTATTCCATTGAGTAGTTATAAAATATATGCTATTTCCCGCGGTTTCACCCACATCGTGAAGTATTTCGCGCACGCGACGACGAAATGTTGATGCGAAATATCTAGCTTTAAAGTGCATTTTTTTTTCGATTTAACGTCCCCTCTAACTTTTGAATTGGTGTAGGTACAAGAAAAAGAAATGATATAGGATCACTATTTAGTGACAAGAGGAGAAGCAGCTTTTTAGCATCATAATTCATTTGTTTCATACTCGAAGTAACATTTCCCTTGAAATCTCAAACACTTGGCATTCTTGATCACTGAGCTGCGGCTAGTAAGTATCCTTTGTGATGCTTCGAAGACATACACTAGGAATATAAATTAAACAAGAGTATTGATGCTTGGACTATAGCATTTATTATTGCAACCGAGGGTTGAATTTACATAAAAAAATATTTACATTTGATTGAAGTAGCTCAATTCCTGTACCATACTTGAAGAGATTTCATTCGTTTTGCTTTTTTCTGTAATTGAAGAATTCCATATAGCAAGGCCTCAGCTGTTGGTGGACATCCAGGTACATAGATATCAACAGGCACAATACGGTCACAGCCTCTGTGAAAATATTAATTAGCATCAACCGATTTATTTGCAGTATTGTATATAGTGCAAATCCCAAACAGACGTAATGTTAGCAAAAAAACTAGTTTAACATTCATGTGAAACAACACTAATGGCCAGTTTCAACATCTCCGGATAGGAACCTGTTAAACTTATCTGTTAGATTATAGCTTTTTAATAATGTTTCAATTGGTACTGGTATAATATAATTCCTATCCAGATAAGTGAAGCAAGCTTCTTAAAGTTTGTTATTAGATGACATTAACCTTGCTCTTAGATGACATTAATCTTAATTATGTCTAAAGGTAACTAGTGGGGTGAGCAGGATGCTACGCACGGCGCAAATAAATAGTATTTTTTTGCTTACTTACGATTATAATGTTCAGATCCCACACACTACACGTAAACAAGAAGACACAATAAGTAACAGTCACAATGCACAGTACGTAGGTACAGTAATAATGACACAGTGCATAACATAAAAATTGTTTGTACAATAAGCGCGGGCAGAAGTAGTAGCCACAAACAACAAACAGGTCAGCGGGCGAACAACGTGAAGGCCGGTTCGGATTGAAGGAATGTCAAGATAGGTGAACTTACGTGCGCTAGCGTCGTCCTAAGCCGTTGAGCGGGTACGTCACCAGCAAAGAGTATAATAACTATACAGGTAAAGACAGCCCTCTCGCACTAATATTACGCACCCATAGTCAAAGCACCATCTATCAATGGCGGAACAGTCACTTACATATCTACATACATACGTACATACTGATGTATAGTTATACTATTTATATAGCTGCTAGATTTGAAACTTTTATTATTATCAAAGTTGATTTCACTTTAAATCCTGCAAGTATTCTTATCATAATGTAATCTTAAAAAAAACAACATAATCTGAAAGTGAAACTACTTTAATAATAAAATCGAACACTAGGAACTACTACTACATAAATAAAAACACGAAAATTGATGAAATCATTTATTTCTTGTGTTTACAGTGTTTAGGACAATAAAGTGCGGCTTTCTTCAACTCATTAGAAATACATATTAAGTTTCACATCCGAAAACGCAGAACTTTTTACGTACATTTTTCGTGACCGAAGACATTTCGGTGCGAATAATTAAATGAATAACTACAATATCAAAAACACAGGAACATAAAACGAAATAACGCAAAATTAACAGAGAAAGGTAATAACACTGTGGAAAAGCTAATTTTACAAAGAAAATAATCTCGAAATTACAAACATCGAGAACAAGGCCTTACTATAAAATAGGTACATACAAGGAAACCCGAAGATAGTAGAAAACAAGAATGCCTCAAAAAACTAATGTGCATTGGCCGGCGTAACAAAGTACCTAGTAATAATAACATGCCAGTTAAGGTAAGTCATCATCTAATAAGTAAATACTACCAAGAAATACTAGTTCTTCGTCACTAAGATTTTTTATGCAAATGTGCGAAGCATACGTAGTCCAGGAAAGTTTGATGATATAAAATATATTATTCAAACAATTCATAAAATGCCACATACAATAATATTGACCGAAACATGGATTAAAGAGGAGGAGGATACCAAACCTTATCAGTTACCTTGCTACACGCCTATCTATAACTTTAGATCGGATTGACAAGACAATATCAATATTTTTAACAGTCTAACAGATAACGGAACAACTATATCACATCACCATGACTGGTGATTTGTATAACGAGTCAGCTAAACAAGTTCGACTAATTGTGAGTAGCATGTCTAAGGGCAAGTCATCATGATGAATGATGTCGGGTCATGATAGCCTCAGATCGAACATCTGAAGTACGCTGGCGTCCATCTACCACGTGTGCTTGCGACGTTCTTCACCTTGTGTCTGAATCACTCGTACCTGCCCTCGGACCTCATGAAAACGATTGTCGTTCCGATTGTTAAAATTAAAACTGGCGATTTGTCCGCTAAAATCAACTACCTTCCAATTTCCTTAGCAATAATTGTAGCGAAGATGTTGGACTGTGTGCTTGACTCAGAAACTTGATAAACATCTTAACATTCACGACGCTCAGTTTGTTTATCAGTCGAGACTTTTTACTGAAAGCGCAATTCTGAGTCTCAAACACACTGTTCAATACTATACGGAAGTACATTTGTGTATGCATGCTTTCTTGACCTATCCTTAGCATTTGACTTAGTGTCAAATGACTTGTTATGGGAGAAACTCAAGAAATCTGGCGTGCCTACACAGGTGCAACGGATTTTTCATTCCTGGTACCAAAACCAGAAAAAATATGTTAGATGGGCGAACAGCATCTCCGACATGTACAGGTTGGAGTGCGGGGTGAGACAAGGTGGTCTGAGTTCTCCTAAGGTCTTCAGCTTGTACGTGAACGAGCTTATAGTTGGGCTCAGCAGCACACGAGTAGGATGCTGGATTGACAACGTGTGTATGAACAACTTCAGTTACGCGGACGACAGTTGCTCGCAACATGTGAATTATATAGCCATAAGCATGCGTTAATATAAAGAGGATCTCGTGGCTAAGTAACAGCCGCACGGTTCGACCGGTCAAAGGTTAAGCTGCGCTTGGCGCGATCGGTCCGTGGATGGGTGACCATCTAAGTCATAGCGAGACTCCTCCGTGCCTCGGAGAGCACGTTAAGCTGTTGGCCCTGGTTGTCATTTGTAGATCTTTGACAATCATTACGGGTAATCAGAAGCCAGAAAGTCTGATAACCAGTCTTACCAAGGTGTACCGTGTTAGCCAGTAACTGGGTTATAGAGGTCAGATAGGCAGTCACTCCATGTAAAACCCTGGTACTCAGCTGCATCCGGTTTAGACTGGAAGCTGACCCCAATATAGTTGGGAAAAGGCAGAACATAATTAGTGTAGGTAATAAAATATGCAATACCTTTAATCAATTCTTTTCATCCATTGGCACCAATCTAGCCAACAAAATTCCCTACCATGCCAACACAGTAAACAGACCGACAAACCAGTTTACACACATGACATAATACTAACAGAGTTTACACCTAGTACTGTGGAAGAAATTAGAAACATTATTGAGAAACTAGACTGTAATATGAGTACTAGTATGGATGGTAACAGCACTAAAGCAATTAAATGTGTTAAAATATTATTGCAGGTCTCACCGACTGTGTTAATAAGCGTCTAAAAGAGGGGATTTTTCGGAACTCATTAAGAATTGCAAGTGTTAGTCCTATCTACAAATTGGACATTAAAACTGACCCTGGGAATAATAGACCCATATCGGTGCTCCCAGTGATCTCAAAAATATTTGAAAGGATTATATACGCTTGCTTGAATAAATACCTCACAAAAAAGAAAAAAATAAATATTACAATAACTATGAATTCCAGGAAAAATCAAATACTCTGTTGGCAGTTATAGATCTAATTACTAAAAAAATCAAACCCTTGCTGAGGCAGATTAACATGACTTGTTATAGATTAAGATATAGTTATATAAATCTCATTTTAGGTGACCTGTTATAGTCCACTATAGACCATATAGTATAGATCATATTGAACACTACTAAATGAATCACCTGAGAAATGTAAACTCTTATCTCTATTTAAATCATTTAATTTAAAACATATTTTTAATAGCCCCACTAGAATCACTGCCTCTTCAAGTTCATGTATAGATAATATTTTTACAAATTGTGGGGTTCATCACTCTTCTATTATAGCTGGTGTGAGGTCGGATCATTTGGGACAGCTTGTTAGTTTTCAGACGAATAAAGTACTTACATCAAATAGACTTATTGAATTTAGACCACTGACAGATAAAACGTTACATACTTTTAAAAAAAACGTTGTGAATAAACTATCTACACAAAGTTTTAAGTACGGTAATCCGAATAAAAAATTTAATAAGTTATTTAGCACACTTTGCCAAGCATTTTGTAAATCTTGTCCTTTAAAGAAAGTTAAAATAAACAACAAATTAAAATTTAACGAATGGTCTACCAAGGGGATTAGGATAAGCAGAGATGTATTGTATAACTTGTACCGTGAAAAATCAATGACATCTGATCAATCATTTCACGATTATGTAAGAAAATACTCAAAAACATTCAAAAAAGTATGTATTCTTGCTAAATCGAAATCAATTAGTAATAAAATAGCCAAATCTGATAATAAAATAAAAGCCGTTTGGAATATAATAAACTCGGAAACTGGTCAAATTAAAGTACGGGATACTGAGCTGCTATTAAATTTAAATGACGTAACTATCACAGACAAAGTAGAGGTTGCCAACGCGTTTGACACTTTCTTCTCAAATATACCCATAGAGGTCACCAAATCACTCCATTCGTCCTCTATTTTAGCTGAATCTTTATTGAAACAAAACTTCACTAAAGATGTACCTAATTTTAAATTCAATTATGTGACTACGCACACGATTAAAAAATCATTCAGAAGCCTAAATTTAAAAAAGACAGAAGACCTATGGGGCATTTCTATCAAAGCACTATGCTCCATTATTGATAATATTGCCCCGATACTTAGTGAAATTTTCAACCTCTGTATTGATAGCGGTACCTTCCCTGACCTGATGAAGCACAGCAAAGTGATTCCGATATTCAAGTCAGGTTGTAAGAAAAATCCCTCAAACTATAGGCCGATCTCCATCCTCCCGGCCCTAAGTAAAATCTTCGAAAGAATTATGCTAGATCAGATGTTAAGTCACTTTAATATAAATAATATATTACACGACCGTCAATTCGGCTTTACGAAGGGTAGGTCTACTACGGACGCCAGCGCTCGACTAGTCACTCAGATACTAGATGCCTGGGAGAACTCACAGGATGCTATAGGTATATTCTGCGACCTCTCCAAGGCTTTCGACTGCGTAGACCATGAAACACTTATTTCTAAGCTGAATCACTACGGAATTCGTAATAAAGCTCTCGAACTTGTTCTATCCTATCTGTCAAACAGACAGCAAAAAGTAGAAGTCTGCGGATCAACATCTTCAGGGACAGTAGTTAAAATGGGCGTGCCTCAGGGCTCAATACTGGGTCCATTTCTGTTCTTAGCTTATATTAATGATCTACCATATATGATGTCTGAAATTTCTGATGTAATTTTATTCGCAGATGACACTTCCCTTGTTTTTAAAATTAATCGAAAAGATTCTAATGTCATACATGTCAATGATAGCTTAGTAACTCTCTCGAAATGGTTCGCAGCCAACAATTTGTTATTAAATGGCTCCAAAACTAAATGTCTAAAATTCTGTTTACCCAATGTAACTACAGTAGAAACTAACATAATGCTCGACTGTAACAAATTAGAGTTAATTAATAATACTGTTTTTTTGGGGATTACCATTGATAGTAAATTACAGTGGGGTAGCCACATATCTGCCCTATCAGGGCGTCTTAGCTCTGCTGCTTTTGCAGTCAGAAAAATTAGACAACTGACCGACATAGCTACGGCCAGGCTCGTTTACTTCGCCTATTTCCATAGTTTGATGTCGTATGGCATACTGTTGTGGGGGGCAGCAGCTGATGTTCAATCTATTTTTGTGTTACAGAAAAGGGCGATTCGTGCGATCTACGACATGGGCCCTCGCGAATCTCTTAGAGACTTCTTTAAAGAAACTAACATACTTACTTTGCCTTCATTGTACATTCTTGAAAATATTATGTTTGTACGTAAAAATCTTCATAAGTTCACAGTTAAAAGTGACATTCACAATATTAACACACGTAATAAACATAAAATAGTAGTTCCAAAATTTAGACTCACTAAGTCAAATAAATCATTCTTAGGGAACTGTGTACGCTTTTATAACAAGCTGCCTAAATGTATCCTTGATCTTACAGATAAAAAGTTTAAAAATGTTGTCAAATTAACACTTATAAAAAGAGCCTATTATAAAATCCAGGACTTCATTGACGACAAGGATGCGTGGCGTTAACAACTTATTTTCTGCACAGGTGGCCTCCCTGGCGACCAGAAAACTACATGAAACATTAATTATATTGCTAAATTTAAATTGTAATTTAATCATTTCATTTTTTTGTTGTATAGCATCATTTGAATTGTATAACTTTCTCAGAGATAACCTGTACTGTAAAAAGACAATTGTAAACATTTCCTATTGAAAAGAGTGTCTATGGAGTTTCTTGCCGGTTCTTCTCCATAAGACCCACTCCTTGGAACCGTGCAACTAACTTGACGTTTCATAAGTGCCTGCAAAGACCTATTTGAAATAAAAACATTTGAATTGTTCTTATGAGAGTAAAACATCTTTTAACCTAGATAGATGGGGCCCAAGAGAATGTTTTGGCTACTTTACTACTTTTTATCTGGGTTTGTGAGGTAGTTCCCTTAGGATGAAGGTGAAAACATGGGAAACAGCTAGTATTGCATGAATACATTTTGTTTATTAACAATATATATATTTATATACATAATCTAAGCAAATAAATAAACTTATTGGTACCAGCACTTTTTGAACATCAAATTTACAAAAGATAGCCATCAAAACGCCCAACCTTCACCGCTTCCTCTCTTTTTGCTGGGCAAAAATAAATAGATAACATACCTTACAACTGAGTAAGAATAATGGTAGTAGCCACCACCATTAGCACAGCTTCCCATGGAAATAACCCATCGAGGATCAGGCATTTGATCATAGACTTTTCTTAGAGCAGGTGCCATTTTATTGGTCAATGTTCCAGCTACGATCATCACATCTGACTGCCGGGGAGAGGCACGAAAAAGTACACCATACCTTAAAAATAAAATAGTGGTAAATAAATAAAGTTTAGAAAAGTTAGTGTTATTCAGTTTATTTATATTTTACACATAATATTATTTACATTTTTAAATATTTTTACAAACAATATTAAAAAAATAGTGTTATTATTATTTAGCTAGATAGGTACCTGTCCATGTCGTAGCGGGGCGCAGCTATGTGCATCATCTCCACGGCACAACAAGCCAACCCAAACTGCATAGGCCACATTGAGCCCTTTCTTCCCCAATTTATTAAGTCGTCCAATCTAGCAACTACCATCTCAGCCATATTACTAGCATCTTGAAACGGCGAGAATGGTCGTGTTTCATTTGGTTTGGGCGCAGGCAAATGGGTTTGCCTTATCTGGTCTACGATAGGCGCAAAACCTCCTTTCTTAACTACAGACAAAAGCGTTGAAGGAGCTTTAGCCCCCAAAGCTTTAATAGCCTGCATCATGCCTGTAAAATACATAAGTAAACAAGCTTTGATTATTACTTGTAAACAAAAAATCACACATTTTGTATTATCTTCGTAAATTACTATAAATTGATTTATGAACTGATCTTCGGTACTTACAATATTAACACATTAATCAACAACACAGACTACTAGTACTAGATGATCAACAATCAATCGATATAGCAAAATCTTTAAATGGTGCCACAATTTCAATTTGTAATTTTAAGGTGCATTTACAAAGAAAGTGAGTGAGAAAGACTAAATTGAATCCACAATTAAATTGAATATTATAATGAAAACACTATAAATACGAAAATAAAATACTTTCTTAGTTCATTTTCACGATTAGAACGCTAAACTGCTGCAGATATATTTAATACTTATATAAATATAGGTTTTGGCCGTAACTACAAACTGTAAACTACATACTTTTGCGAACCCTTTCAATCTTTACACATGTTATCCTATTTTAGTTTTTAGTCTGTTTTTTAAGTGTTACTAGTGTCAACTCGACATAATCGGCACATCTGTCGCTGTCATTGTCATGTCAGTGTGTTGGCTGCGCAATTCGTGGTGGGATCTTTGCTTTCAGCTTGAAATTGCCATCCATAGACCGTAGCCGGCTTTATGCTACGGCTAAAACCTAAATATCAGTTTTTTGGATTCCGTACCAAAAATGGTAAAAGGGAACCATTATGGTTCCAATTCGTCTGTCTGTCTGTCCGTCTGTCACAGCAGCTGATTATTTCAGGAACTAGTGATGCTATCGACTTGAAATTTGGAACAGTTATATATAAAGAACGATTGTTCATGCGTATTGCAAATGAAAAAAGTTGAAAATTCTTATTGCTTTTATGGAAAAAGAGTTTAAAATTTCAAAGTAGTTACTAGGTCATGTGGGGTATCATAGGAAAAGTCTTGATTTACTCATTCTAATATTCTTTTTATTTATTTTTTTAATTTTCAAAGTTATTATGAAATTCGCTCAAAAAAATAGCCCCCTTATCTCCGATGTTTGAGAAGGCAAAAATCTGAAATAACTAGTATTGATAGACAGTTTTCTCTACAAACAAACTTGATTATGCGTATCTTCAGACCCTGTCCTATGTATTCGATTGAGTAGTTGTAAAAAACTAGCTGTTTTCCGCGGTTTTACCCGCATCCGGAACTAGCTAACTTCACAAATTTTTATTCGATACGAGCATCCCCCTCTAACTTTTGAATGGAAATGTGAAAAAAATCACAGATGTAGCACATACAATGAACTTACAAGGAAAACTATCACAGCTATACTTAGCTGTTAAGCCTACTGGCTTAACCGGTTACAGAGTTATAGTCTACTAACTAAGCACTACTACGGAACCCTACTGTGCGTGGCCCGACACGCACTTGGCTGGTTTTATAATATTACTAGTGAGGATATTGTTGATATATGACTTTATCATTCGAAGTCATTTACAACTAAGTATCTGATGGATAAGTACAGGTACCTAACATGATGTAATTTTTATCCTTGAAAATAAAATAAGATACTGGTCTTTTCCAATGAAAATTAGTAGGTACGATCGTTTAATGGCAGTAATAGCATAAATCATAACTTGAATTTAATTACAGCCTACATACTTCATTCTTCGATTTCAACCAGTAAAACTCACTGCGATTAACGTTTTTGATATTGCCCATAATCAATCATTTTGATAGCCTGACTGACTGTCCCAGTATGACGTAATTGGTACTAGGCTTGCAATATTAGGAAAGACGTTAAAAATGGCGAAGTGTTCTAAAATCAAAATAAAAACATTTAATTTAGGCTATAAAGCAACACTTTGATTGTTCCCAAATGCTCGCCCTTAACCACTTCCTATAAGATTTTGCTGGGATGAAAAAACGAAAAATCTATCTATATTTCAATTGTTAAGTACTATTAATCCATAAATAATACCATTTGGGATAATTCTTTAAAAGTCCGGCTAATTAAAGAAAAGTAATAAACTAAAAGAAAGTAATATTTAGACAGTGCAATTTAATTCACTGTTTTACCGAAAAGTACTCAGTCTCAGTCCATGACAGAATTTTCTAGAGCATTTATTCATCAAAATAAAAATATTAATAATCATAAAATGAATAATGCATATTTTTTAAGATTATTTTTGTACTTAACCATGTAGAAATTACAAACATTAACTAAGTAAAAACATTTCGGGAAAACAGTAAATAAATTACACCGTGTACATAATATATGAACTGACTGCCTAGTAGACCAGTGCCAATAACTTTTGAAAACAAAAAAAATAATAGTAGGATGAAACCCATTGGAAAAGGAGGAGAATACAATAAAAATGATAGGAAAAATAAATTACGGGCGATCTGAGGTCGGGAAGTGGGGGGAGGGGGGGTTAAAGTTAAAAAAACGGTTTATCTCAATTTCCGGCAAAACTACAAGTCCTATGAAAAAAAGTTAAATGGCAAAGTTGTAGGTAATAAAAAGATCTACAACTTTTGTATTAACACTTTTTTCACATAACCTCAAAATTTATGTGAAAAATTCAAATAACCAAGTTTTTGGTTTTTTATTTTTATCTATTACAATAATTATTTTTTATTTTTCACGAAATTTAGTGAAAACTTACTTTTTTATGTCTCAAATACACTGTAATTTATTTGATTTAAAATAATTATTTTTTCACCCTTATTTTGACTTAATATCGAAAAAACACCCTAATTTTCAATCGAAAATTCTCGCGTCAAAATATCACTTTTTTTAAAAAAATCGGTAGTCTTTTTGTTCTTTGAAATCTCTACTTTCAGATGGTATAAAAAAATATTTACATTGCTATGGTAAATGTTCTCAGAAAATATAAAGAAACGCTACGAAATAACAGTTAGCAAGGCCTAGATCCTTATAGCAACTCCCCACTTCTCTATGAAAAAACCTTTTGATGAGCTAAAAGGTATTTCATAGAGAGGTCCGAGGTTCCGTAGGTCACTCAGATACATAAGTTATCTTAAAATAGCAATAAATAGGCATTTACGCAAATAATTTAAGCCGGTCTAGGCCTTACTACCTGTTATTTCGTAGCGTTTCTTTACATTTTCTGAGAACATTTTCCATAGCAATGTAAATATTTTTTTATACCATCTGAAAGTAGAGATTTCAACGAACAAAAAGACCATCGATTTTTTAAAAAAAAGTGATATTTTGACACGAGAATTTTCGATTGAAAATTAGAGTGATTTTTCGATATTAAGTCAAAATAAGGGTGAAAAAATAATTATTTTAAATCAAATAAATTACAGTGTGTTTGGGACATAAAAAGGTAAGTTTTCACTAAATTTCGTGAAAAAAAATTAATTATTGTAAAAGATAAAAATAAAAAACCAAAAACTTGGTTTTTTGAATTATTCACATAAATTTTGAGGTTATGTGAAAAAAGTGTTAATACAAAAGTTGTAGATCTTTTTATTACCTACAACTTTGCCATTTATTTTTTTTCATAGGACTTGTAGTTTTGCCGGAAATTGAGATAAACCGTTTTTTTAACTTTAACCCCCCTCCCCCCCACTTCCCGACCTCAGATCGCCCGTAATTTATTTTTCCTATATTTTTTATTGTATTCTCCTCCTTTTCCAATGGGTTTCATCCTACTATTATTTAATTCACTTTTTACCGTTTTTAGAGGCTAAAAGCACTGGCCTATAGGTACATGATGCATTTATAAATTCAAGGGGAGTATCTATAAAGGATATAAGGAGGTAAGTTCTGAGAATTAATAAATATCTAGAAAGGGGAATAAGTATGAAATATTCTATGGCACTGGTATACGTGCTATTCGACTGGTATCAATTATCCTGAGTTATAAAGACGCGACACACGATCCCGTCGCGCGGCTGATTGAGTGAAGCGATACTCAGCGATGCACCGCTGCCAAGGCAACGTGAACCCGTGAGCTGGTACGCACGTCACTGTATGAAATCAGGATATCTTTATTGACACGTATTTTCTACTTTTGTTCCCTAATTTTTATAGTTTGTTTGTTACGCTTTCAAGTTAAAAAGACAGAATACTTTTTTGAAAGTGATTTGTGCTAGGCTCGCAGAATAGATTGACCAGCAACGGCACAAAGAGAGGTGTGAAAAAGGCACGCCTCTTAAAAGAAGTGTAAGATTGATTTATAATTAAAACATCTTTTGAATTACGCCCGATGATGATTTGTGATAGTAGTTTCGGCCAACGAGGCAACCGCTGGCCATAAAGTTAATTTATAACCAATATAGTGGCTGCTCTCAGTATTATGTTTATTATTGGTTTTTCTGTATTGAACCTGAAAGTGGGTTTCAATAAAAGACGTTATAAAGCGATTTCAGGGGACCCTTGACGTCATCTATATCTTCTATATCTATACTTATAATAAATCTGTAGAGAGGTCAATTCTGTACATGAAATATATTTCCAAAATAACTATCAGGGGGTGATTAGGGATCGATACTGATGCCAAAAATGCAATCAGTAAAATTTTTGTCTGTCTGTCTGTCTGTCCGTCTGTCTGTCTGTCTGTATAAACTCTATAGAAACAAAAACTACTCGATGGATTTTAACGAAACTTGGTACAATTATTTGTCATACTCCTGAGATGGTTATAGTATACTTTTCATCACGCTACAATCAATAGGAGCAGAGCAGTGAAGGGAAATGTTGTCATTTTGTTTAAACGCGCTAATCTCAGGAACCGCTGGTCCGATTTAAATAATTATTTCGGTGTTAGATAGTCCATTTATCGAGGAAGGCTATAGGCTATAATATCATCACGCTAAGACCAATAGGAGCGGAGCACCACTATTCCACGCGGACGAAGTCGCTGGTTACAAATAAATGAGCATTTCGATGTTTTCACATACCTTTCTTACTCCAAGGAAACTAGAACTAAATTGTGTCTAGTGCCTGAAATTACCTTCTGTTTTTATTGCAAACTATCTGTTGTCCGCGGTTTCACCCGCGTCCCGTCGGAACTAATTCACGCACCGGATAAAAAGTAGCCTAAAACCTTCTCCAGGGTATCTTCTATATCTGTACTAAATTTCATCCAAATCGGCCCAGCCGTTCACGCGTGATGCTGTGACCAAGGGAAATAGGGATTCATTTTTATATATATAGATAGATATCACTCTAAGATTTGCTGTATGAGAACCCAATTCTGGGTTAAGCTCGCTTTTACATATATATTTTCTATGTCGAATGTGTAAAATGTGTTTGTGTGCAATAAATAATAATAATAACTAATAGGTGAACAAAGATATACTTTAGACGGAGAAGAAAGCTACACGAATTGCAAACGTGGCAATGCTGCCAGTTTTTTGGGTACCTACGCTCCCGGTTCATTTCGATGAGGAGGAATTTTTAGACGACTTTTATTAGTTAGTAGTTTTTAATATTAATAACTTAAACCACAACAGTTAGGAAAAATCAATAAGATAAAGATTTTTCCTAACTGTTGTGGTTTAAGTTATGTTGTAAATATGTAAAAAGTTGTAGATATTGCAAAATATATTTAAATTGTTTTTTATTAAACTACATCACGCACTCGAATAAGACTAGTTTTCGCCCTTTCCCATGTTTTGGTCTATCTCCATACCAAATATCATCTAAATCGGATCATCCGTTTTACCGTGAAAGCGTAACAAACTGACAGACAGCCAGTGCTAGTTTCGCCTATATAAATATTTTCTATACTTATCTAAAAAATCCTAGCATCATGGTTACCGTACTGCAGGATTGCTCGTTAACTTACGTAGATAAAACTCTTTCCTAGAATAACTCAAGGTGGAAAAAATATGCATTGCAGTATTATAATATAATATCAAATTAAAAAAAAAAAAAAAAAACAATATTTTTGTTCGTAATTATTTAAGAATAATTTCCTGTGATTTGAAAAATATTTATTTAATAGTTTTTTTCTTCAATTGACAACTTGTTGCTTTATTGCAGCGTGTTTAATCGAACATACCGGTTTCTGAATTTTTTGATATTACTAGAAATACAAGTTCATATTATTTATTTGTACCTATATTATGAGTTACTATGAAAGTAATGGGTAACATGACATTTCCCATGCAGAATTTTGATGGGAGGAACAATTTTCGTAATTAAACATGTTTTGACACGACATCTGTCAGATGCCAACCAATCTCAAATCTGAAAATATCTTTTTCATTTCTCATACACGGAAAGTACGCTTGAAGTTACTTGATCAGAGGGACGAAAGTAGTACTTTTCGTCCCGGGGAAGCGATTTTCCCTGCTGTCAAAAAAAAAAAAAACTATGCAAGCCATGTCCCTGTATACAGCCACTCTGTTATATCGCGGCGTAAAATTGCAATAAAAAATATTATCAATAATTTTGTAACATGTCTTTATACTTACCCAGGTATTTCTAATTTAGAATTCAATTAATTATTAATTAATTTAAATAGATTTGAGCAATTTTTTTTGCAAAAAATTATTTACTATAAAAAAAAATTAAAACTGACAAAAAAAAACTATGCAAGCCATGTCCCTCTATACAGCCACTCTGTTATATCGCGACGTAAAATTGCAATACAAAATATTATCAATAATTTTGTAAAGTACAGGGGCCTTACCATGACGTGCCAAAACAAGATTATTTTCGTTGTGAAAAAGAGACGGAGCGATACGACGTTAGTAGGTGTGTCACGCTCTCAAACTTGAATAGTGATTGCAAAAACACGTGGTGGTACAGCCCCAGGTAATTCTAATTTAAAATTCAATAAATTATTCGTTAATTTAAATAGATTTGAGCAAACTTTTTGACAAAAAAATACTGGCTGGTAGAATGCCACAGAAAAAAAAAGAGGCGGACAATCGATCTTCAGTTGTTTCGTCGAGTGCTAATTATTTACGTTTACAAATAAAATATTGTTTGTTTATGTACCTAATCAGATTTGTATTTCCTTTCCTATCATATTCGAAATGAAAAGCAGAGTGTTTACCTCGGGAGAAAGATCTATGTAGGCCCTCGAACTATTAGCGCCCTCGCTACGCTCGTGCGCCAAACCATCTCGGGCCTAAATAGGTCACTTTCATCCCTTGTGTAACAATCTACTATATGTTCTTCATAATGCGACTTGATACGTGTAACGTGTTATTTATGTTGTTGAGTGGATTTCGAATTAGATAGATTTAGGCTACAGATTATGCAGGCAGTTCTTTACTTAATATGTCTTCTTCTTGTTCCTGCTCTATTCCCGATATATTTGGAATCGGAGCAATATCTTCCATCCATGCTTTGCCCTGAATGACTGACGGTTCAACGCATAGCCTAAACCGCTGATCGTAGATACCTGAAACTTGAAGGGTATGTTGTTTGTATGACGCAGGCGATAAGAAAGGATTTTCCAAAATTCTAACCCAGGGGGTAAAAAAAGGGGGCCAACATTCGTATGAATAGCCAACGCGGGCGAAGCCACTGCTGGAAAGCTAGTGTCCTATACGATTACTTATAAATGTATTTGCTTCTGTGTAGTAGTAGCCCTCGTCTTGTCTGTTACCCAGCATTTCTTAGAAACTAAATACTATGTCGCACACAAATGAGCACAAACATATTTACTGCACCAATTAACAGATCTATCTAAATCGTTTTTGGTCACCTCGGGGAATTCAATTTGTTAAACTTATATTGGTGAGAGCAGTTCAATTAACTAGAACGCATTCAAATATTGACCTTCATCTGTTGATTACGTTAGTGTCCCTAGACGGTCGGAACTTGATTATTTAAACTTACCCTGTTTATGTAATTATAATTAATCTTTACGACTCTCTAACGCGTTTCGATTGAGCCCAATCCTTTAACGAAGTGTAGTGGCAACGCTTCGAGTTGCTATTTAGATATGAACTCTAGATATTTAGCTTTAAAGTTCATTCTCTATTTGAAGTTGTGTATTTTTAGAGCTCCGTAGATAATAATTCTGATAGTCTACACTAATATGTTAAGAGAAAAATTTCGTATGTAATGCGTATTATGTAGAACTACTGGACCGATTCCAGATTGTCGAAAAATATTTTGTTATAATTATAGTAAGTTGGTATATTATTATGACAATTACAAATCCATGTAAAAATTATACAAAAGTACATTTCACTCGAGGTAACTAGATACCTACTAGTAGACAATTTTCATTAACGATTTAAGATATAATTTTATGAAATCCGCATGGTCTTAAACTCCTATAAATCTTTATACAAAAATTTTATATATATTATAAATTAATTTTTAATTGTAAACTGCAGACGTAGAAACCTATTTGCCTGCATTGGCGGCTTAACATCCGGCACAAACGGGCAGGCGGAAACTCCGCTTCGTATAGTTAAGGAAACAATAATATTTTCTAATACAAATGTTCAGATTATATAAAAAAATAATATTTATCGTTCATAAATAGGATAACAGGGTTTTTAAAGATTAAATCGGTAATCACATGTTACCAAAACTTAGATTTTATCCACTTCAATTCAAATTTCGAACGCTTTAATATAAACAGCCAGACATTTATGCTAAAACTTAAAAAAAGTTTAATAAAAATGACCCTTCGTTTTATTTTTATTGGTCGTAATTCTCGATGGCCAACGATAAAACGTACCTACATGGTGGACTTGGCTGCAATATGGTGGGCTCTTCTTAAATCCCTATAATACGCCCATAACAGCCAAATTATGAATCCGGACTTCATAGGATAAATTGTGTTACCTTAAATATTTAAATACTGAATCAAAATCCATTTATTTTGATTACATTAAAATAATTTGCAAATATTTTCTGGGTTTTCAATTTCAATTTAGTCGTAGTTGTGTTTTAGTTTATAACTTTGTAGCTGCTTCCCTCGACTACTTCTCGCATACGAATAAAGTTTTTATTCGTGTAGGTTCTTCCCCAGATTCAAGCTATCTCCATACCAAATTTCATATTATTTGTCCAGACCAATACAATTATAGATACTAAGTGAAACAAACTGTTGGTATCCCGCAGAAAAGTTACGAAGCATTGCTGGAATCGTTTTTACCAGTCGTAAATAGTAAGTGGATTGTAATAGACTCAATCAAAGCCCCGTGAAGGCGGGAAAATGATCTGTTTCTACAACGCCTATACATATTTACTGTGTGACACGGAAAATCAAATAAAGTTCCTTTGATTTGTACGAAGAAAACATTATGTTTTCTCAATCAATCTAAAATTAAACAGCAACTTTACACATGTTGACATAAAAGTTCGTTACATTCGTAAGCGACATTAATATACATAAATTTTATAACTTCCTAATTAATTTGGGCAGGAACAGTGCACCAAAGACTTCCGTGGGTATTTTGAAAGCTATTACGAGATTTTGTTAATAATAAATTATTGTGACAACAACCTCTATGTTCTACAGGGAATAAGGGTTATGTTATTTAGAATAACTAACCGCGCACTGAGGGAACTATAGAACACACACCCGGATAAAAACTATCACAGAAGGACATATTTATATGATAGTTTTTATCCGGATTTTAATATCATGTCTCCTTAGACAATCTCATTTTGACCGTAAGCCTTGAAAGCACGACAGCCTAATGCGCATTCGCATTTATAATATTAGTTAGGATATAATTGATGGATTGTCCATGGCCAGTGGCGGATCCAGGGGGGGCTAACGGGCTCAAGCCCCCCGCAAAAGCTAAGCAAGGAGTCTTATTATGTCTTAAGCAAAATAAAATGTTCAGTGCTTCTTTAGTGTTTCGCTTGATAAAACCTACCCTCACCAGAATCAAGCAACAACCAAAATCCTAGATCCGCCACTGTCCATGGCCTAGTTGATGGCACAACTAGCTAGGTAAAGTAGCTTATTATTTTCAACAAACTTCTCATTGAAATTAAGTCTGCTTTTGCTGACTTTTTGCATTTTCCTTCGTGAATACCTGGCGTCTTTACTAGGCGCATCGTTTAGTCATTTTTGCTGACAATATCATTAGAAAAATAACGCATGTTCACGTTCGCATCCAATATTAGACTATATACATATCATTATAAATTCATGAAAACCAAAAGTCTGATACAATTATCCTGTGGTAACACATTTCCTAAAACAAATACCCGTGCAGTGATGTAGGTAATCTTAGAAACAATTTTAGATATATGAAACTTCTCTTCGCGCGAAATTACCTTCCTGTTTTCAGATGATAAAATACAGCACGTTGGTACCACCGTTTTGCATAGATAGTTACTCTGCCATTTCCTCTTGTAAATTACTCTTATATGTTTTATGAATTATCCATGTTGTAAGGTACGCTAATTTGACTCCAGTTTAAATTACACATCTTGTTATCTTATCGTAGATCCGCTGTCTGCCACCGTCGTCACGTCTCTCTCATAATACGGGCGCACTGTATAACTTTTATTTCTCTAGATGTACTTGTATATGTAAATAACAGAATTACGAGTATAGTAAGTACGTAGGTACTCGTATGAATATTATTGCTTTTTGATACCGAAAACGATTTTTTTTTTAAATTTTTTTTATGGCAGTTTGCAGAATACTATCTGTTTGTGTCTTCAAAAGAAAAATATATAAGGCCGACATATAACAGTCTCTTATAATACAACAAATTTAATACTTAGGTAACAATGCAAGTATTAACAACATTAATTCAGATATTATTATAATTAATACTAAAAAGTCCACTCATTACCTTAGTGACGTAGATACTATTGGGACCTTAACAGTTTTCGAGTAAATCGAACAGAATATTTAAAGTGCATTTTCATTTTTTTATTTCGCAGGCTTCTGCGAACGACCATGAACTGAGCAAAACGTATAAACCATTAGGAAATGTGAAAATAAATTGATTGTTGAAAGCTTCGTTGAAAGCTTCCATAAATACGAAGTATTTTAACAGCATCCTAAGAACGGCAATCAATATTGTAATTTTGTAGAATATAAGATTTTAATATGAAGTCCTATACAACATCCGGTCTAATGTTGGCTTAGTGGCAAATTTGAGAGTTCTTGATAAACTTTGCATACTACAAAACACGTGAGGTTAAAGGATGGGTACTTACAGAAATACTTATCTATCGACGCACATTATGTGTGCATATTGATATATACCGTCACATATGCTTAACTTAAATACACGCATCATATGATTAACCTTTTCCCAACTATGTTGGGGTCGGCTTCCAGTCTAAACGGATGCAGCTGAGTACCAGTGTTTTACAAGGAGCGACTGCCTATCTGACCTCCACATCCCAGTTGGTGACATGGTAACGTGCTTTCCCAGGAACGGAGTAGTCTCGGTATGACCCATCCACGGACCGACCGCGCCAAGCGTAGCTTAACCTTTGATCGATCGACCCGTGCGGCTTTTACTTAGCCACGAGCTCCTCACATATTGGCGATTTCTGCGGATATTTTTGAATACCACACTTAATCCGACACCGATGCTAAGTCCGATGCCACCGCAATCCGTAATGCCGACATTATCTCTGGCATTATATACCTACATATGTAGTTGTCGAAATGCTAACCCCCTTTTTTTCGAATTTGGTAAAAAGTAATGAGTACAATCCGAATTCCTCTTTCCTGAGTTTTTACAAAGCATATTATTTAAACCCGGCTTCACGTACGTAATCCTTTCTAATTAAAAACGCAACCACTACATATGTTATAGTGTTAGCATACGATTTTTTCTGCAACATTTGAGTATGTCAAACTATTCGTAAGCTATTCTGTGATACTTTTAATAGTTATATTAAGTCAGATATTCTTTTCGGCATCATTAACGACGAGACATGAATTATATTCATACTATAGGTGTGACGATTTATAGAACAGCCGTCCCACCAATATAGAAAGGTCATAAGTCACAAATTATTATCAAAGACACCGCCTATTAAGATATAGGAGCAGTATTTCGGTTTCCATTGCGCATAAATCTTAATTTCCAATAGATATTTTCGGCCATTTTGCCCTAAATATCGCACTTTTCTCCCCATATTATTGAAGAGCTACTTCAATAATATGGGGAGAAAAGTGCTGTTTTTTTCCGGTAACCACATCATAAGATGACTCATAGCATGTAAAACATTAAAATTTTATTTCAATCACGCTGTGTTCATTTTATCCTACAACGAATAAAGTACGTTTATGTGCCTCCCCTTGGATATCCTTTTAAGGCACTCACGATACATTATTATCCATTATGGATCTGGTCGGATAATGCAACGGTGAAGAGTTAAGTTTAATTAGTTGTTTTATGTTAAAACCTGGGGCCGTACCACCACGTGCTTTTGAAATTACTTTTTAAGTGTGAGAGCGAGACAGCTTCTAACGTAATATAGCACCTTTTCTTTTTCAAAACGAAACTATTCCTTTGTAGGTGTTTGTAGTGCCTTTTTACAATGCTTTCCTATTCCTTCTTCTTTTCTTATATTCTGTGTACATAAATTGTTAAATAAATAATTATTCCTGTTTTTGCACGTCCTGGTAAGGTCCTTGACCTAAGATTTATAAATTACGAAATTTCAATAATTTAAAAAGAACCTAACTTCATCGCCTTGTAAATTAATTAAGTAACTTTGTATTGCTAAATTTTAATCGTAACCAATCAATTATGTTTTCATTGGAAAAGCTTTTACTCTTTGATTTGAAATAGCTTGTAACATTGAGAATGGAGGCAGAAAATTCCAGATTTTATATAAAAAAACATAGGAAATTATTGAATAAAAATGACAATATTGCATAAGATTTCTTTCTTTCAGTTTCCCAAATTGATTCAGTAAATCTCTTTAGTTAGTTATTTTTTCAGTGGTTTTTCTTATACTTAATCTTATCACAAGTTATCGTTATCAGCTTTCAGTTTTCTACCGAATTCCAACCACAAGCTCTCATAGAGGACGTCCTTCTGTGTTATCATTCCTTAAGGCGAATTGTCTCTTTGATGAAAAACTTAGCAAACAATACTGTATGCATTATGCTTTGCAACTTTTTAATTTAAAACAGTGCTGAATGAAAACACAGGCCAACAAAAGAATCGTATGTTCAGTCGACTAGATCATTTGTTATGATCAAAGCACTAGAATTTCGGTTGCGATGTGGCGCACCCTATTATCCATGTTATAGCATTCCTTATAATTAAATATGTACGGTGAGCGCTTCGTGTGAACTGAGCTACAAACAAGAGCGAGTGACGAGTGTACGCGCTCAGCAATAAGAGCGTCATTACCGTTTTGCGTTTTTTTCCGCAAACATAATAAGTACAATTAGTTAATTCACTAACGATTACTGTGAGGATGATGAACTAATAACCAACGCCCACCTGTGTGTCACACTATAATATATACTATAATAAATTTCTGCAAAGACCTTTAAAGACATCTGCTCTCTACGTCCTTATGTCGCTTCAACGGGCAATCTTGATAAGCTCTTCTCACATTGTACATAACTGTATCTAGTAAATGTAGAATGCAATAATGTCAGACAAACAACTTTTTTAGACTAGGTGTACCCTAGGCAAAAAAATAAGATTTTATTTAGATAAACAATATTTCAAAAGAAACGACCCACCTATCTTGATGTCGGCCAAACAAAACTTATTCATAATTAAACTACCTTTTGTTTGTCTTCCATTAACATGGAGTGGATAAAAGCTTCAATAGCAAAGAGGGAATTCTTAAAAAATGAATACATTTATTCGTATCATCTCGATGAGTAAAATCTATCTTAGCTATTGAAGGCGGTTTACTTTCCTCC
Source organism: Pyrrhia umbra (assembly GCA_963891755.1). Taxonomy (NCBI): domain Eukaryota; kingdom Metazoa; phylum Arthropoda; class Insecta; order Lepidoptera; family Noctuidae; genus Pyrrhia; species Pyrrhia umbra. The sequence goes on from OY982930.1 coordinate 7,288,455, forward strand.
ATATATTATGTACAATTGTGTTGTGAACTCTTACTCAGATCAAAAAGATTAGCTTCCACAATATCCTACTTTAATGTACTATGTAATATTTTATATAATGTTAAAGAGATGAACCTAAATATCTAGCAGTAATAGCTTTTTTTCCTTTAGTATATAACTATTGCCTGAAATACATATCTTAATAAATATATAAAAAAAATCGTGTTATTTACACTCGTTGTCATTTATAACTCAATAACGGCTGGACCGATTTTTATGATCGAACAAATGTTTTAGTTTATTGTGCATTGTCTACAGTAGAAAATCTTGTAGGAAGGGAAATATAAAGTGAAGAATAATCTACATAAAACATATGCCAAAACTGGCAAATACACTTGTTTAATAACAATTTTTTTTTTTTAAAACTTCATACAAAGCGAAAGCGAACTTTGCTCTCTTACTGCGTTAGTTTCTTGAAGAAATATCATGTTAAGAATTACAGGAATCCCTTATCTTCCATGTGCAGCTCCTAGGTAAGTTCTCAGATTTGTAGTACGATTCATAGTTACTAATGCACATTACATATGTGTAATTCCTAGAATATGGAAGTGCATGTTGCGTCACCACACTACTACACAGCTTAAGGAATAGTATACACTAATTTGATAAGACTGAATCAGTTGAAAAAAAAAATAGCTTAGTCCGCATTCATCGGTTTTTGCCGATTTCTTCACTCATATTTTCGAGCCATATTCGCACAGGTGATTTATTTGTGACTGCGGGTGTTGTCAAAATAAAAATAGGCCTCTAAACGATTGGGTGGAATATTATATCACTCTTTTATCGCGAATCCCAAACCAAGCGATTGGGCTTTGTTCCCTTAAGATAGATTGATGTATTTTACCGATTCATGGATTTAGCCCAATTTCAGCACTTAACGTGCATGATATAAGATAATATCACGCTTGTTTTTGCCTGAAGGGTAAGGCAGAACTTCATATATAGTAAAGCCATATTTCCCTCCTTATGTTGTTGTACCATATATACGTACTGTAATAGGGCGTGAATTCTCAACTGGACATTAAAATCTAAATCTTATAATTAGGCTAAAATCAGGAATTTCTGAACATCAAAATTTACCAAGGCCAACTATCATAATGTTTGCCCTTCACCACTTCCTATGTATTTTGGCTATGACGCATAAAAAAACTCCCCAGCAACACATCTGTCCATTATGTTTGATAAACATAACAAATATTGTTATTTTGCAAATATGGCAAATATGAACATATGTTATTGATGTATTACAATTGTAATAAACAGCCTTTCCACATCTTGGCTAGAACACACACTCTTATACCTATAACAACCAAGAACACTAACGAATTAATAAAATCACGTATTTATATAGAAATCTTACTAAAGCCTCTATTAGTGATAATAGGCGTAAAGGGCATTCCCACCCACCTACATGCATGAATCTAGTACCGGAAATTCTACATGGCAAATCTTAGTAACAGTTTGTAGGATTTGAACTTATGAACTCGTGCTCAGCAGTTGTGCTTTCGACCACTAGACCGAAGAGGCAGTCTATAAAAATTACGTATAGTCACTGATTGTATTAAACAACTGAAAGGCGTGTTTGTTTTATTAAAGTGAAAGTCAATGAACTGCTATTACAAAGTGTGACTGTGCATATTTTTGGTGTCGAATTAAGACCCATAGTCCCACACAATTTGCCTCGTGATATTATTAAAAACACCAATTCCATAACATCACTTATCGCTCCATACATTTAGTTGATTAATTATAAAATGTAATTGTCTGGTATTGCTGAAAATTTCATTATTGCTATGTATTATGTTATTAAAATTGGTTAAAAGTAATTGTTAGTTTGAAAAGACGCAAATACTAACGCATTTGCTGTAAGGCCCAACAAACGCATGCCTACTACTATAAGATCAACTTAGATGAGAAAATTCCCTTTGATTAGAATATTCATTCATCTTGTCATGATTATAATCAAATAATTCAAATAATTATTTGAATTAGATATATTGTAAATTGTATTATATGCAAAATGCATGCCTGCCATCATTCATTTATTTATTTCATTCAGTCAGTCGTTCGACTGGATGATATAATTTTATTTTTAGTTTAAATGAAATAAACTGATTAGTTTGAGTGTTGTTTTCCCGTGATGTTTTTTTATTTATTTTCAAAGTTGAAACTTTCATATAAGTTGTAGGTATAAGCATAGGTATTCAAAGATACTCAGATACTAATATTCGTATGTTATTAGTTTAAAAAGAAAAAAACTATATGAGAATGATCGCATTGATAAACAAATTGACCAATCACAAAAGCAAATCCGTTTGTGTATTTGGTCTTACTTTCATTTCATTAGCGCATTATACCTGAGGGCAAACACTAATTGTAGGATATTTTCTATTTATTTCGTTTCCACTGATATATTTATTTTTTACCATTATTATATACTTATTACCGCGAAGGAAAATATTATGCATCCTTTTTTAAATCCAACCCGAGACAGTGGGTCGAGCCACCTCTTGTAACTGTAATAACCCTTTGTGAGTTAAAGCAAAATGTTGAATAAACGTTTAAAAACACTGACGACACACACGTGTCACTGTGTACTTTTCAACGAGGCGTAAGGCGTAATAACTATATTTAAAATATTTGCTACATGGCTTGGGCGTAGATAGCGTCACAACATTTATTTTTTTCGATTTCAATAGGCAAATATGTTCTTCTAACATTACGAGAATATATAAAGCAAATGCCTATTTTAAACAACTTCTCGATTAAATACTTTGGTTAAATATCAGGCCGAGGTTGAAGTGTTCAGAATGTTTGTAAAACGATATAACGAGGAATTCTACTGTTTTATACATAATGTTGCCGAATCGGTCTCAAAATGTGGAACCGCGAATACATTCAAACAAACATATTAATTTGATTTAATTGGATTTTAAGGTAAAGTAACATATATATTTACGTCTAAAGAAAACTCAAGCTTTTGAGAAATCAATTCAAGTAAATACGTCGGTATAACATACAAAGGCAAAAATGATGTCTAAAAATACGTTTCGTGCAAAAGGAGAATTAACAATAATGTACCAAACGACAGGGGTATATAAAACTACGATCATTTATATAGAGAGCTCTTCTGCGTACTTCATTGTTGCTACTACATACGGGTAAATCGGTAAATCATTCTCGGTATTCAATAAGCCGAGTACTTATATATGGGGTTATTATTAGGCAAGTAATCTATATAGGTACATTGTTTTTATCTACTAGTGACAAAATGAAACTGGTTCGTGATGTCATATAAAGGACTATGAGGAAAGGATCCAAAGTAATTGAAAAACTATGTTCGTTTGGTGCCTGTCGTCAAAAAGGATTATTGGGCTATACAATGTTTCGGAAACATTCCTATGTCTCTTTCATTTAAATTGTTTTACTGATATCACAAAATCGTTAGATACCAGCTGAAAAAGTAGTTTTACCAGTGGAGATTTACTTTCCTTACTCATAATTTTTTTTTTAATTTCTTGCTGATTCTTCTCCATAGGACACACTACTTTGAATTAAATAGAAAAATTATCTTATACATGCGTAATATAAATGCTTAAATCGGTCTGTTGCGCTCGGTCAAACGGTTACCCTGATTTAGATATGGTAGGGTATGAATGACAGAATGAAAACTTTGAAAGTTTTTACCCTTTTATCTGCATTTGTGAGGTAATTCCACGATAGAAAGAACAACACGCAAGAAAACAAACATAAGTAAATCACGTCTTTGGAGGGTTAGACTAGGATTTAAATGTAACTGTGCAGACTTGATATCAACCGGGCACAAATCGACCCCAAGCTGCTTCTAAACAATTGTACATTAAAATCTTAACAACACTTGGCCCGACTAGCGAATTGGAAATAGAACCTTGCGACCACTAAACTGACAAAGCAGATTATTATAATAAATTCACACAAGTTTTAACTTGATTTTAGACTATAGAGATTTTAATCACCAAAACTAATAATAAACTACATTATCTTAACTTCCTAACTCCTAATTTGTTTGTTTGTTACGCTTTCATGGTCTAAAGGCTGAATCGCTTTGGATGAAACCGATTTGGCATGGACCCAAGAGACTGGTATAGGCTATTTTTTATCCGGGTGCATTAGTAGTTCAGTTGCAGTAAGTTCCCTCGGGACGCAAATGAAACCACGGGAAATACCTAGCTAATAAAATTAAAAGCAAAATATAATTTTATTTAAGTGTAAGGCACGTTTGTGTTTTCCAGTCTAAGCGGATGCAGCTGATTACCATTGTTTTATATTGAGCGACTGCCTATCTGACCTCCACAACTCAGTTACCGGGTAACACCCAGACTTTCTAAAGATCTACGAATGACAGCCGGGACCAAAGACTTAACATGTTTTCCGAGGCTCGGAAGACTCTCAATATGACAAAGATGGTCTCACATCCACGGACCGTCCGCGCTAAGCGCTCGAGCCGTGCAGCTGTTACTTAGCCACGAGCTCCTCATCACGTTTAATAACATGCTCTCTATAAACCGTTACACGTGATTCACAAGCGATAAAACTTCCATGAGAACTCCATGCAATTGAGGCTATTTGTCATTTTTATCTTGATAGTTTACACAAGCATAATCGGTGTTCGCCATTCAGTACCGAAATTGTTATTAAAGCCTATCGTGACATATTGAGAGATAATTTTATCATAGTGTTGATGTATTGCCTCATGGTTGCCAACAATCCCATTAACTGGCTGTTGACCGTACGGAAATTGGATAATAAGTAACTATTTTGTTATTGATGGATAATTACAACTGGTTCATGCATAGGCGTGACTGCTGGTTGTAGTGAGTTCAGCTATTGGGTTAAGCAAAGTATGCAAAAAGTATTTTGCTTAGTTTTTTTTCTAGTTGCTGAGATTCTAAAAATATCTTTGCTTATTTATAAAAAAAATCGTTCCTGTTATTAATGTTTTTTCTTTCTTTGATTTTTTTAAAACCATTAAGCTTTAGATAAAAATAATTTAAGCCACAGAGGCTTCAAGGCGAGGCTTGCTGATTATACATCTGTATAGCAATGATACAAAGGCGCCTAATGCTCAAGAATTCAGCAGTCAACCTTAATTAATGATCAATTGGATTGATTTAAAATATATAATAGGCATAAAACAAATGTAATCTAAAATAACAATTCCTATTACACACAGGACAGACGGCTATTCGTTCTAAGGTAAAAACTTTCGTTAATCTAACGTAATTTTGACAAATATTTAGAAAAAAAATAACTCTCTTTTTTATGCATTTGCATTTTTGCATGCATTTGCATTGTAAAGGCCAAACAAACATTGTATCGATCGTGTTATTTGATGTCGATATTTACTTTACCATTATAATACGAAAAAATTTAATAACTGTTTCATTATTGGTATATAAAACTACTCAAAACAGTAAACGCCATTTCTGATAGCAAATTAATAGCTAAAGACAATTAAGAAAAATATTTAGACCAAAATATCTTTACTTTATTGTTATTAATAAAATAACTATTACTTCCTATTTAAAATGTAGAACGCATTGTTTATTTTACTAAGACATTTTTAAACTTTCAAATCAACATATTGACAAAAATCACAAAGCTGACTTAAATTCGCAACTTCGTAGCAGCTTCGTAGCGCCGTAGCGCCGTAGCAGCGTAGCGCCCTACGGCACCTACGCAAGTGAAACACGCGGCGTAGCTTACCACCGCATCGCTATATAAACCGCGTCGACACCTCGCAACGCTCATTTCCTTTCAAAAACCATCGAGGGAGACCACGGAAGCAGCACACACAGCCTCCCGTACTTACTTATCAAAGTGCTCGTTATTAGTTACACGCTATCGACTGCTGAAATTATTTCAACGTGCTTTACGGTAAAGGTAAGTTTTTTTAAACAAAAATCTTGATTAATAAAAATAAATCGGTAATGTTTTGATTTTTATTAAAAGCAATTTGTAAACGTATTTCAATTTACTTAAAATACAAAGTGGCGGTTTACATTTTTTTTTAAACAAATATAAAATAATAAATTAATTCAAAACATTGCTTAATAATAAATGCTAAACATAAAAGATTACTACCTGCTTCAAAACTTACACAAATTTTACAGCCTATAATTTCATTCCTCGATTTCATTTAATTTTACAACATAAATCTATAATTTATTAGCAGCTGAGAACATAATTAAAAGTGTCACCACACCATTAAAATCTTAACTAGCCTACTTAATGTAAACACAATAGAAAAACTTTATTAATATCAACTTATAATAGCTCTCTGGTAAACTAACTTTACAACACTTTCAAACGTTCATAAAATACTTCGGAAACTTACTCCGCGTTATTGAATAATAATAATTAACAATATCGTGTATAATCTCGAACTTATTAATATTGATATTGCCATTATTTCCGCTTGATATGAATATTAAAATAATAAATACATTATTTGTATATCAATATGACAGAATAATCTTTCATATATCTTTTATTGATTTTGACAGCTAGTTAGAAGATTTCATGTCTCAATAATGAAAGAAAAAATAAGAGAGCCAATATTAAATATTATTACACTTATTAATCGTAAATATATTCCATTAAAATCATATATCAATTTGAAATTCCATTTAATTTCGCTCGGAGATTGATCTAGAGTTTAATTTAGGTAATTCTGCCATTTATCGATTTGTGAACGTGCAATAAGTCACGTAAGTCAATCGAATCAGAGAAACGTTACTAACCTAGTATATCATTAATTAAATGTAGTTGTATGTTCTTCCTTCTAATAATATTTAAGTTGTAAGTATACTTGGCCATAAAAAAAATGCAATTTTGTGTTAGTATAATAAAATAGTAATTGTGGTGTGCTAGTGGTTGTACCAACTGCATCTTGTGGTGTACAGTGTGTGTGCGGGTTCGAAACCAAGCAATTACTAATGTTACTTTTCTCAACTCATATGTTAGAGAGATTTCTAAGAGTTTTTAGACATCACTGACGAACGGTAAAGTGACGAAACCTGAACTAAAAAGAAAGTCTGAAATCGCCAATCCGCCTTCAGGAAGCGTGTTGATCAATGCTCATGCTTCTCTGTGTGAGAAGAGGCCTTTACCCAACAGTGGGATAGAAAATAGGCCGATGATGAATGCAACTTTATACATAATCGATCATCATCATCAATCAATTTCTTCTTAATCGACAACTCGTCATTTTAATATACGTCCTTTTAACTAAGAATTAAATTAGAACTTAGTAAACTATTAAGTCACGAATAGAAAATACAAAAAAAAATCGTTGAAACAAACGAAAATGAAACGTAATACTAAGGTAATAAGATTTTTTAACTCTAATGTTTTCCCTGAATACCGTTTAAAGAAAATTCAGTCTTATTTTACGGAAAATTAGAACTTTGACAAAGGAGTCAAATGAAGTAGACAACATTAAATAAAACCTTTTTTTGCTTATGATTTTAAAATAAACCAATTTGGATATTTGACTGTGTGCTTAAAAAACATGATGTATATGTAGGCAAAATAAACATTTGATTACATTTATTGTAACTTTTAAAAAGGTTCCGCTAATTTTATACGTTTTAAATCATTTTGGTACTTTGAAATACGGCTGATGGTTATGTTAATTAAATGAGTCTCTTTTAATGACTCATTATATGGAAATGGCATAGTAATTATACCAAGGAAAATTAATGATCACAGTAAATTTTACTTCCTTATAGAAATGATAATTTTATCACCATTTCAATCAAATTAGATAATACCATTTTAAAATCCTTTGAATTAATAGGAATTAAGTAATTGATTTCGTTAACATTAATTGCAGGAATCGAAGCAATATTTATATATTGCCTCCAGCAAATTATTAATACAGTGGCAAATGACAGGTGGCGGATATATCCAAATGACTGCAGCTTAAATTACCAATCGAGGAGAAAGTATTTATTTTTTGAAAATAATACTTCATTTTATATGACAAAAAAAAATTATTATATGACAAAGAGGAAAGAAATTGTACCTGTATAATAAAAAAAATATCACTAACATAATGGTAACTACATTAACCCGTAGTGCTATGTTTCATGTACATTTAACAAGCAAAGCTAGCAGGCGCTGCGGGTAGGAGCCATATTTCTCAATAAAATACTGTAACTTTATTAAATTGCTTTGAACAAAACTTGTATTTCTTAAACAGTAATTAAATTTATTACTCCAGTAACTAAACAACAAAAATCTCAAACTGAAAATAATTTTACAAACTAGATATTATTTAGTCACATTAAATGCTTTGATGACATCGTCATTATTTTTCTAAATAAAAGTTTAAATACACAATGTAACAATGGATCTAAAAGTTACTGTCAAAACTAACTACCAAAAAATCACCCAAAAAATCCTTTAAACATTATGATAATTTTATTATATTAGTAAGGAAAACCTATTTTAATTCTCAGTAATAAACTTCATAAATATAATATTTTCCACAATTTTATTAGTAATTGTGTAATATAAAGAGTCGAAATAATGTTTTATGTCGACTACAATAGGTATATTTATATATTTTTTTCAAGTTCGTATTACATTTTAAGTCTCCATATGTTACCTATTCTGTTTGGGTGCAGTCCATATATATAATTAAAATAAAATTTTGGCAACACTTTTATTGTTCAGCAGATATTTTAAAACCAAAGCAACAGAGTTACAGCAATCAAGACACCTTGTTTCATAGTCCTATATCTAAAACTGAATTCTATTTGCATACGTTCTCCATAGGTAAAATTCGACGACCCATCAGAACGGCGATGACACAAAACTACAATCCTTTTTTAGTGCGATCGTGTCGCTGCATCCAAAAAATTGACGACGACACTCGCAAATTTTAGAGAAAACCGTTTCAGATTTAATAGAAAACGTACAGACTTTGACAGCAATTTAAAATGATCCGGGAAACGAAACATATATGAAATGCTGAACTAAAACATTTAAAAGGCAAATACATTATTACGTTGTTATCGTGTGTATACCAATTAGGAGCTGCAAATCTAAAATTAAATATAATTTCTCTTTCCTTTTACTAATATTATAAATCGAAAAAAACTCGTGTCTATCTTTCTGTGTTATGTTTCATGGTAAAATGGTAGAAGCAATTGAGATTCAATTTTGTATGAAGATAGTTTGAACCCTTAGGAAGGACATATGGTACTTAACATTTGGGTGCATGAATTAAATAATTCCCTCAAAATGCGGGCACAACCGTGGGAAACATCTAGTATCACATAAAAGGCACAGGTAAAGCAATAATTGTGGGTACTACAGTCAGAGGTACACGGAGCTTAATCACACAATTATTATTGCATATCGATTAGACGAGAAACAAGCTTAGCCTATTCCTTGAAATCAGTGAATAGCCAATCTAGTTACTTTATTCGTACTACACCGCGACTGACTCGCACTTGGCCGGTTTTTTCAAAGAGGAAATTGCAATTTCAAATCTTAGAAATGTTATTTTGCCGTATTACAAAGTTTGTTTATTGTAAAAGTACGTAATTTCTAACATTTTTACTAGACTATAGTCTTCTGTAACAGGTTTTCACATTCTATGTATAGGTATGACTTCCTTCTATAATTAAATCAAGAGATCGCTTACAAGTTCTACCAAGGACCCGTCCTTGCCTTGCACCCAGACGGTTCCAGTAATTTCCGCTTGCATCCGCAAATGCAACGGGATTAATTATTAAACCATATAACAAGATGCATAATTAACCTCGTAAACTGTAAACATTTTTTACTAACGTGGAAAAAGGCAGAATTATACTTGTTTAACAAACGTTTTCTAAGAGCACTATAAACTATCATCATCAGGCTATATATTGTCCCACTGCTGGGCAAAGGCCTCTTCTCAAACAGAGAAGGCATGAGCATTGATCATCACGCTTGCTCAAGACAGATTGGCGATTTCAGATTTTTTAAGCACAGGTTTTCTTTAGAAAAGAAAACTCACATTGAAAAGTCACATTGGTACATGCAAGGGTTCAAACCCGCACACTCGTACATGAGAGGCAGGAGCCTTAACCACTAGGCCACCCATCTGGACACTAACCAATGGTGGCGATAAACCGTGATTGGTATTCAGATACCTAACACATTTTTTCAGAAAAAAAAAATATTAAACCGTTTAGTAATTTCATACTCCACCTTTATAAAATCAAATGTATCGCAAAAGACGTTCGTTATTGATTTATTTGCTCTTTGATAGACTAACGAACTTACATAGGCCTATGTAATGTGATAGAAAATAAATCAAGTACCCTACAAAGCGGGTTATTTACTCGACCTGTAATTGGATAAATTTGTTTTTCCCATCGATGTCCACCAAGTCCTTGAATACATTACCTCTCTCACAAAAAAGCAGGAAAGGGTCTTTCTAAATTCGTTTATAATGTTGCTCGCTGACTTAAGCAAAACAGCAAGGAGTCCCTGGACCCAAATTATGCAGGATCTATTTATTCATTCGTCTATGAGTCCCCCATCGATTCCTCCTCGATGTGTGTGATAACATATTCTATAAAAAAAGGTTTTTTGTTAGTTTTTGTTGATTGAAGTCATTCTATTTTAATCTTGGTAGACGCTTCCAAATAAATTAACACAACAAAAAAAAAAAGACCTTAATCTAATCCTAAAGGTTGTAAAACAATGAGAAGCTTACTCCTTTAAAATAGAAAACGTAAAATAACTCGACTTTTTTAGTATTAATTGTTGAAATAATACATCACTTTTAATGGACTAAGTCCAGGCTTTCACTAGATATTTAAACAGGTTTCGCGCTCGTCCTAATGAAACTATTCGTGCACCTGAATAAAAAGTAGCCTCCAACCGTTTCCAGGGTCCCATTAATCTCCATACCAAATTTCGTCTAAAACTAAAAAAAACTCACTTTGACATTTGTAATATTATTTAGGATTCAAAGGAACTGGACACATACTCTAGTTTTATTTGTTTATATTACAGGTGGCTAAATCTGTTTTAAATCTTGTGAGCTGTAGATGTTTATTAACCTAACAATCCCTAGTGTCTAGAGTTTTATCTCGTATCCTGACTGCCTCTGACAGTCTTGTGACAACGACTGCTATCGAATTAACAGCCGACGACGATGGCATAATACACCCTCCCAAATGGGACTATATCACCGCCAACTACTGACAACCAGACTCCGGGACTGTTTTCGAGATTTTTAAAAAGCAACAAGTTTATTTCGGCCCAACTGGGGAATCGAATCCCGAAATCGAAGACCCGTTCACAGAAGATGTGTTTGCGAGTCGGTCTAGTAGCTTAATAAATCAAGTGTGTAAAAGGACACTGTGTTTTTAGAAAAACTTTTAATGTCACCCGGTGAGTGTTCTCGCACATGCTTACAAAGTGAATCGTAATGAGTCGGGTTTGCACAGATGTGCACAGACCATAAACACAAACTAGCTTGTTTACATCAGTCTATCTCCGGGAGACTTGTATATTAAACTGAGAAGGTTGTTTATACGACTTTCTTGATCATCCTCATGCTTATTTAATACTAGCTTCTGTCCGCGACTTCGTCCAGGTAGAATAGTGGTGCTCCGCTCCTATTAGTCGACGATAATTGGGCTATCTAACACTGAAAGAATTTTTTCAAATCGGATTTTTCGATCAGATTAAGCAAACAAACAAACTCTTCAGCTTTATATTATGTATATTAGTATAGAAGTATAGGTAAATAAATTCGAAAGTAACGCTGACTGTCTGTCTCATACGCTTTCATAGGCTTCCTGCCAAGACCTTAAAATAAAGTATTGACTATTTAATAGTTTGGGATAAAACTAAGATTATTTTTTAAATTTATGAACAAAACACAAATATGTAGTTTAACTCATACAAATGAATTAAAGTAACGAATAGACACATTAATTTTTTTATTAGATTTATTCTAATTTTGACCGAAGTTTTTATAGTAAGCAATGTTCAAAGCCCTGCGAATATGGCCCACTACCACTCAGACCTAAATCTCAATAGTAAGAACATCATAATATGTTGATAAAATTTGTTGTGTTGTAAAACTTTGTCACTTGAGGGAAAAAAAACCTCTCTTTCTCACTCCAGGGTGTATTTTGGTAAAAAGTAACATGCTAAACATCATGTAATTTATCAACTTTATCCATAAAACAAAGTTAAGTATGCACAATTTTTTGGCGAGCTTTAGATTTTACCTAAAAGACAAACGATCACTTTCTTGTTTTTACGGTAAAGTCAAAGTATTTTTCTTTTCCATTACTACAACAAAATTAATAGCTCAACATGTACATAACATGGGGAAGGACAGATTGTTTGCCTTTTTAATAAAGAGGAAGAATTAGATCTTTGCTACGTGGTGGGTAACATTATCGAGAATAGCAATACGTAATAAGTCTTTACATGTGTATATAGTACCCATCCTGTCTATCCATCGTATAATACATAGCCAGATTGCATTCTGATTTGTATCGCAAGCACGCGCACTCCAATATTCATGCAATTTCAAGAAACAATATAACTACTACAAATCCTACCTACTAACAAGGACGAATAGAAATAAAATATAACATGTTGAGACACAAAGTATAACATGGTGAGATGAACTTAAGTACCTATTCAATAACAAGTTATTCAAATGAGACTTTAAAACTTGACATTAAAAAACGCTAAAAAGCTTATTCCAACAAGAAACTACTTATTTAACAACATGCAAGACGAGCTCTCACTTTATGCATCGTATTCGTTCAGCTTGATCGCTTTTGCATATTAATACGATGTCGGTCTCTCAATCTACTATTACACGTCTGCATCTATTTATTGTACCCTTATAGGAGCTAATAAAGATGAAATTGTGTCGTTTACGGAAATTGGCTTATTTGCATAATGAAAATGTGTGAGTTTTCATCATCCTAAAATAAATCTGTCTTCCTGTCTGAAACCTGTGGTAGGAAATAATAGTTTTTTTTGGGTGCGTGCTAATAGCTCCTGCCTAAATTATTATTCTACTAGCTCTAACTGTTCGGAACTATTTAAATGAACACGGATATGAAGTAGTCTATAACCATTTCTAGGGTCCTCTCTATCTCCTTACTAAATTTCATCCAAATCGGTTCTGTCGTTTTACAATGGCAGCGTAACAAAAAATAAAGTTTTTCATTTATAATATTAGTAAGAATAAAGAGAACATAATAAATTGCTTTCAGAGCTTTTGCCTTAGGTTAGATTTGTAAGTTAAATACTTTTTTCAGGCATGTAATGTTTGTGTAACCCTTTGTAAAAAGTTCAGGTAACTTTTTTAACTAAAAGCAACATAAAACGTCTTATTTGAACATTAGACCAGTGCCAATAACTTTTGAAAACAAAAAAAATAATAGTAGGATGAAACCCATTGGAAAAGGAGGACAATACAATAAAAATGATAGGAAAAATAAATTACGGGCGATCTGAGGTCGGGAAGTGGGGGGGAGGAGGGGTTAAAGTTAAAAAAACGGTTTATCTCGATTTCCGGCAAAACTACAAGTCCTATGAAAAAAAGTTTAATGGCAAAGTTGTAGGTAATAAAAATATCTACAACTTTTGGATTGACACTTTTTTCATATAACCTCAAAATTTATGTGAAAAATTCAAAAAACCAAGTTTTTGGTTTTTTATTTTTATATTTTACAATAATTAATTTTTTTTCACGAAATTTGGTGAAAACTTACCTTTTTATGTCCCAAATACACTGTAATTTATTTGATTTAAAATAATTATTTTTTCACCCTTATTTTGACTTAATATCGAAAAAACACCCTAATTTTCAATCGAAAATTCTCGTGTCAAAATATCACTTTTTTTTTTAAATTCGATAGTCTTTTTGTTCGTTGAAATCTGTACTTTCAGATGGTATAAAAAAATATTTACATTGCTATGGTAAATGTTCTCAGAAAATATAAAGAAACGCTACGAAATAACAGGTAGTAAGGCCTAGACCGGCTTAATTTTTTTGCGTAGATGCCTATTTATTGCTATTTTAAGATAACTTATGTATCTGAGTGACCTACGGAACCTCGGACCTCTCTATGAAATACCTTTTAGCTCATCAAAAGGTATTTCATAGAGAAGTGGGGAGTTGCTAGAAGGATCTAGGCCTTGCTAACTGTTATTTCGTAGCGTTTCTTTATATTTTCTGAGAACATTTACCATGGCAATGTAAATATTTTTTTATACCATCTGAAAGTAGAAATTTCAACGAACAAAAAGACCATCGAATTTAAAAAAAAAAATGATATTTTGACACGAGAATTTTGGATTGAAAATTAGGGTGCTTTTTCGATATTAAGTCAAAATAAGGGTGAAAAAATAATTATTTTAAATCAAATAAATTACAGTGTGTTTGGGACATAAAAGGGTAAGTTTTCACCAAATTTCGTGAAAAAAAAAAAAATATTGTAAAAGATAAAAATAAAAAACCAAAAACTTGGTTTTTTGAATTTTTCACATAAATTTTGAGGTTATGTGAAAAAAGTGTCAATCCAAAAGTTGTAGATCTTTTTATTACCTACAACTTTGCCATTAAACTTTTTTTCATAGGACTTGTAGTTTTGCTGGAAATTGAGATAAACCGTTTTTTTAACTTTAACCCCCCCTCCCCCCCACTTCCCGACCTCAGATCGCCCGTAATTTATTTTTCCTATCATTTTTATTGTATTCTCCTCCTTTTCCAATGGGTTTCATCCTACTATTATTTAATTCACTTTTTACCGTTTTTAGAGGCTAAAAGCACTGGCCTACATTGTAATGGAAGCTGGAACGTTGTTATATCGACAAGGATAATATAGGAACATTATATACGAGTATATGATTTACTATGAGTTGATTAAGAGTACGTGCCCCAACGTAAACAAATGATACATTATCCAAAAATATATAGAGCACAGCAGTACCACCGTCTTACCATGTTGGAGTTCATATCACAGGTAATAAGTGTACAGGAGGACACTATCCATTATCACTTATATTTAATTATCATTCTACGTGGAGATTATTATTACAAAAAAAAATTAAGGCTTATTTGCTTGTTTATTAGCTTCTACACGGAAGGCGTATGATCTTGACGTCCCCATCAGGCCCCCTTTACCAATTCTTACTCAGTTACAAACTCATAAGTAAATTCTTTCCTTGTAAACTTTTTAGGAATTTGTCAAACAAGAATTCTTTCTTTTTGTATCCCAAATACTTTCGCTTTATATACGTTGGACAGTTAAATTAAATGTGGGTGAAACTTTTACCTAACTAATTTAGAGTGGATAACAAAATCTATATAGGTACCTAGGATTACATCAGATATTACATTGAAAGATACAATATGAGATAAGAGCTCATTAATTGTTACATTTGTCACTTAGTCAAATGTATTTTGAAAGTATTTCTGCTCTAATATCTTTCTGAAATCTGTATCTTACGTTCCAATGTTCTGACGTGGGTACTGAACATTGTTAATCTATATCCCTTTATAGCATATATGTATAGCTACGTTAAATAACTATTTATTTTAAGAGCATTCAGTCACACGGGTGTCCAAAGTATTTAAAGCCGGGTCGACGGCGCATTGGATGTCAGCATGATTGACGGGACCCGCTGGGGCCAGTGCCTGCTAGGAATTCATGCAAGAGTCATTGCGGCCCTGGAACGCAAAGGGCAATTGAAGGAACATGGATGGGTTCTAGTCATTAAAAGTCTCACAGTCCCTCCCGCTCCGCCCAGAGCGAGCGGGGTAAAGGGATCCTTTACTCGTAAAAAAGATTTTTCTTACATGGCTGTGTTACATGACATTTACACCTCACTTAACATTTTTATGTTTCAATCTTATATAATACGAGAATGTCGCCATCAGATGGAGCAAATCACACATACACACTCAAATTCAGACTACAGGTTGTTATTGAGAATTTTGTGACCCAAAAACAACTTTGTCCGAGTCGGTAATCAAATCCAGAAATCATGCTCCACTGTCGGTCTTGTGACCGCTAAGCCAAAAAAATACAACCCTAATGTAAGCGCTACAGAAGTTTACAAAACCGTTATATTTTCGAATCAAAAGAAATCTCCTAGCATACAAATATAATGACAGTTCTAATATACAACTCATTCCATTCCAGATACAGTAATCGTGAAATATATTCTAAAAACAATACTTTTTGCATTTAGTGAGCCGAGGCTTTTGTATCAGTCGATGTGCGTAGATGCAGGCGGATCTATTGTCTTCACAGTCGGCTGACAGCCTGCGAATGGAAATTATAACAATAGCTTTATTTTTTTACATACATTCAACATTTCTGGTACACTGTCCATTTTCATGCAGCGACAATATTTTTAGCCTCTTCACAAAAAAACATATGGTGTATCGATAATAGTCTCATATATCCAATTTATTTGTCAAGGCGATTCCAAATCCGTAGGGTGACCGTAATTTGCACGCTTTGTGATACGAACCCCCACAGGGATGTTACGAAGACGTATGAGAAAGGTTATACCTCCAACCTTTATAATGGCTGCGGATTTTTTTTATTCAATGAAAAATATATAAAAAGATCAATTTAGTTGATAGTGGGCGGGATATTTGATTTTTCATAATGTAATGAAAAAAGTGAATAATGGATTCTTTTCATGTTATTTGCACCGTTTGGCAGTTTTACAATCAATTTATATTACGGGAACAGTTATTAAAGCCTATCGTGAGTTATTGTTACAGTGCCTGAAGATTGATATCAAAGATTTCAAAATGCATAAATTTATGTAATGAAATCTAAGTAATCCTTATATTACTTAAACAACTGCGGATTTGTCCTGAAAATTTGCTACGTAATAAGAGAGCCTTATGCAAACAGGTATAATTTTAATCAAACATAGTTACACGAAATATTAAGAAGACTTGACTAAGTAAAGATAAGCAAAGTTATAGTAAAGGTAAATAACTTACGCGTGTTTATTTTAGCGGCTTTACTTAGGATATTGTTTCATACAAATACTTAAATAACATGAAGAGTAAACACATCCCATTCACGTGAATAAAGTAAAATTAATTTGTAGCATATGAGTTTATTTGCTGTGTGTATGACGTGTTGACACCGGTGAAGATCTGGGTAGTAAAATAAAACAATGCGAAATCGTCCCACTGTCCGAGTGTCCGGCCCAGATGGACCGACCCCTAACCTACGTACATGTCAATGAGGGTGTTGCGTAGACAAGGACATGTTCTTTATATTGTCCACGTAACACATACAGGGATAAATTAAATAAGGAAATAAACAAGCAGGTGTAATTACGTATGTAGCTGGGTGTAGACGGACCACATATGGAAAGGGAATTTTCTATGGGAATGCTGATCAAGCATTTTAGGGTGCTTGTGTGAGTGAATGGTGTTTAAAGATGACGTTATGATATAGGAGAAGACTTTCTCTTATTTGGAACTAGCTGTTTCACCCGCGTCCTGAGGGATTTATTTCACGCACTTGGTTAAAAAGCCAATGACCGTCTCCAGGGTCCAATCTATCTTCATACTAAATTTCATCTAAACGGGTTCAACCGTTTTACCGTGAAAGCGTAACAAACAAACTCGCATTCGCATTTGTAATATTAGTAAGTTAGTTAAGCATGAAAATGGAATTTGATGACATTGAAAAAGGATACCTTGTCTAGTTGTTGTTCTTGTCTGTTATCAAGTTTTTTTCTTACTTCAATTTGCACTAGCTGTTTCCCGCGGTTTCACCCGCGTCCTCAGGAAACTACGGCATGAGTCCAAACAAAAAGTATGCTATGTATTAATTCAGTTAGTAAACTATGTGTGTACCAAATTTCATGCAAATCCGTTTAGTAGTTTTTGCGCGAAAGAGTAACAAACATTCATCCATCCTCACAAACTCACATTCATAATATAAGTAGGATTGTAAAACATTATTTTATAGGTATAACACAAAGTTCATTGCAATAATAAAACAGTTCCTGAATCTGTACTTCCACTAAATAAATGTTTGATAATAATTTCAGTATCAATCTTAAAACATGTAGAGCAGAAATATTAATTCTATGCTTGAAATACTGCTTTGCGAACTGCTCAGACGAAAATACCATTAGCTTCCGATGAAATAGTACCTACTTTACAACTCTTACAGTTATTTTAACTTTAAACGTAAATGATTTTGCGTCTTTAAGAAAATTTTCACAAAGTACCTATGCTATATTTAATAAGATCTATCGATGGGTTAACCGAAATAGTTCAACGAAAAAGAACATCTACAATATTCCATTCATAGAAATTCCAAGTATTAGGATTTTATAGAAATTATTAGTAGGCCCTAAATGGGAATTAGAATAAATATCGATCCAGTGCCAACCTAGTGGAACTATAGTGGAATATACTTTTATGAGTAATAGCTATAATTATTTTATAAAAGCTGTTCTCACATTAACGGTAAATAGTAAGTATCTAAAAATACTTGCATTTGGAGTATATACATTATGTAGTTAATAACATTTCAAACGATAGCCCAATAACACACCACTAAATATTATTAGGTACAAACCGATGTTTTGATAGAAAGATAAGTTGATGATCGGGAACTGTTGTGTATTTATTGCTGATAAAGCTACCTGAGCGGCAAGGATTCAGCTGTGTTTGTTTCCATTACCTTTAACGAGAATATCGCGTCAAAGGCCTCGGACATAAACCGTCACGTCACTTAAAGATTTTATGGGGTCAGCCCTTAAGTAAGTAGTTTTACTACTACTATTGACGTGACGAGGTCTTTGCTAAAACAAGGAAAGTTCCTTCCCTAATTCTTTTAAGATGTCTTTGTGCTTAGGTGCTATAAATATAGCATTTTTTAAACAAAACTCAAATAAACACAAAAAAGTTGTTGTTAAAGCTGCAAATAGTTGTTATGCTTAACTTAAATTAGAGACATACTATATCCCGCGGGTTTATCCGCATCCCGAGAGAATACTTCTCGAGTCCGGATAAAAAGTATCCTATGTCCTTCCCCAAAGAGTTCAAACTACCTATGTTTAATTCCACCCAAATGGTTCAGTCGTTTTTCGGTGAAAGCATGAGAGATTTTTGGATTCTGAAAAAAAAAAGCTTTAATATTTTTTACATTACATACAATCTTAACTTCTTTATAATATTAGTAGGTTGCAGATTTTTAAATGTATATATTGTTTGTTGTAGTTGGAAAAATCACAATGAAAGCAAGCGCGTACAACGTATTCCTGGCCATCGTCGCCGCCACCTTGGCATTGCTGTTCGTCACAGTAAATGCTGCACCGATGGTGAGTTACAAACTGACTTAATCATAAATATTATTATTAACTAGTGTGATTGCACACGGTATTCTTATTATATATAAAGATATTCACATAATATACATTTTCTTAAAAATAAAAATTAACTCTATAATCTTAAAATATAACGTCAAAAAATTCATCCTCATCGCCGTCAACCGGGAGTGTACCCAAGATTATTATATATTATTTAAAATTATTTTAATAGTTCAAAGTTTGAAATGTATCGTCTCCTTACCAGTTGGCAGCACGCGCATTATTCGATTAGCACCAAAATGCTAATATTTCCCGCGATAATGCGCCAAACACCAAACTCCTAAAAGATAATTATTTTTTTCCACATTTTAAGATAGTAGATACATTAGCGCGTTATCAGCCTAGTTTGACATATTGTCAATTCTCAAACCAATATTAGGGTTTACAAAGTAGCTTTTACTGCTTTTAGTATATTATGTTTACAGTGTTTTAGTGCTAGCTGATAATAAACGATAGGTACATTATTAACTTTTAAACACTCATCACGTGTCATCAAAAAATCATCTGCACTCATGTGGGCAATATATATAGGACTAACATCAAAATTGGCATTGCAATATTACAACGAATGTAAACCTTGTATGTAATCAAATCAAGGACCCTGAATGTTACTCTTAGAGACTACGTGCTTACTCACATGAACCAAGGAAGAGTTAATCAGATTTTAATGTAGAATAATTATGAGTCAGATTAAGTCACTTCTCAAACCCTTACAGGACTAATTTTACGTTAAAAGTAAATTAACGTAAGAGGTCTACAAAGTCTGCTCTTAAGGTCAATTTGCTTAACAAAATTTGTACGAGCTCATTTTACAGCTTCATGTACTGGTTGCTAGAAAGGGAATACAAAATAATTTCTACGACAACGAGTCTTGTTAAGGAAAACAAGTTTATTTAATTACACAAATGAATGTGACCAAAGACGAACAATAATTACATTTAGCAAGCTTTTTGAAGTGTCAGCAATCAGTAGGCGGGTTGTTGCGAACTGTGTGGGATTTACCGAGCCGTCTAGCATCTCTCTAATAGGCACCTAATGTGAAACTAATGGCTCAGTGCGCACACGAGTGGTGCGACGGCGCCTCGGCACACAAGCTCAAGTGAATGATGTTTGTTCAGGAGGCGGATGACGAGCCGGCGGAGAACACTCTCGTGGCACACCCGGACGGGGACATGGAACTGACCGGCCCGTGGGATGCTATCAACACTGCTGCCCTGCGCAAGCTGCTGCTGCAACTCGACGCTGAAGACAGGTAACTTCAATCTTTAACTTTGCTGTTTTTATATGTTAATAATATTTACAAGATATTATTGCTCAAAGAACGCAGCATATTAAATAAACTTGCATATCAAGAACTGTTCTTTTAACCAATTACATTAATGGTCGTTGTTTTAAGTAATTTATTATAAATTATTTTATGACTATACTATATTTTATTAATCTTTACAACAGAGGAACCAAAAAAATTAAGAATTCATTCTATATTTAAAAGTAATCAGTCAAATAACTTAATAACAAAGCGTAGTATTAGAATGTTTCACAAATTGTTGTAAAACTACGAACTAATGTAAAACAAAGTGTGAAGTATAGTCCAGTCTGTTAGTCGGAGGGCTTATGTTACTTTGTGTTTAGCTCCGAGCCTCGCTTCATTAAGTAGTAGGTAGCAGTCTGCAAACTAGTAGACTGGTCCCTCGAAACATTGGACCTTGCTCCCAAAAATGTACCACTAAATATAAGACAGTGTTTTATGAATTGAATTAATTGGACAAGGGAATGAAAACATGTAGCTGGACATTTGAAAGTAAAATGAGTATGAACGATCAATAAATAAAATTGCTTTATTTTCATAAATAATTTTGTAATTTTAGTTCGTGTTTTTTTATTAATAACCATATTTCTAGACTATACATATTTTATTGAGTGTGCAAGAGAAAAAGGGAATCCTTAAACGATCCTGTTCAACTGGTTCCATCTATCGATAACAGCGAATACAATCAATAAATGAATATCTCAAAGGAAAATCTCATTGAAAAAAGTGATCAACATTAAAACTAATATGAATGCATTCAATAGAGTATAATAAAAGAAAATTGTGATTGTTTCATAACTGTCTTCCGTTAATGGAAAATGCTCTCCCTTGTGGGTTGGGTTTGAAATGGACAACATTATGATATAACTTGCTATTGCTACTATGGTAAAAATGGAAATGTTTTTATTTCCTATTCAAGTTTCCATACCTTGGGATGAAGTGGTAATATCACCTTTAGTTACCATCTTTTTCCCCCAGTAAGCCCTTTCTTTGATGCCTATATATACATATATCTTATAGGTCTTATTCGCCGGGTCATCATCAGCCTATATATTGCCCACTGCTGGGCACAGGCCTCTTCTCATACAGAGAAGCTATGAGCATTAATCACCACGCTTGCTCAAGGCGGATTGGTGATTTCAGACATTTTAGGTCCAGGTTTCCTCACGATGTTTTCCTTCACCGTTAGTCAGTGACGTCTAAGATACACTTAGAAAGTACATATGACTTCAGAAAAGTCACATTGGTACTTGCCAGGTTTCGAACCCACACACTCGTACACGAGAGGCAGGTGCCTTAACCACTAGGCCAACACGGCTTCGCCGGGTAATATAAACAAATAAGCTAATAAGTAATAAGTTACTCCTTGCTAAGTCTTTTCCGTTCCCTAATAACCTTTTCTCCTATTTTACTCACTTTATAAATTAGTCATTATAACGTTTAAATTATATAACCAGGATTGCGCCCATTTCTATGCCATCATGGTGTAAGTGTTTATTTAGAAAATAAATTAGTATGTGTGGTTCGTACAATAGTGCCACTTATAAGGATTTATTGTTCAATGTGGCACATACGCGTCCCGTCCAATTAAACCTGATTGATTCCGCCGCACTCAAGTTGCATAACATAATTGTTTTCGTTAACCAGCAAACTCAGTGAAACTTACGAAAATTTGCAAATTAATGTGTTCTATTCGATTGCAGATAGGTATTTACATAACTTTAATCTAAGTTTACAATCAAGTTGTGTTATTTGTTATTAACATATTTTTTTAAAGTACTTGGTATGACATTTTTCTGGTATATTGCACTCCTTAGCTACGTAAAATGTTCGAAAATTATTCTAAACACACAATAGTCCATAATGTAGAAACAGTACATCAGGATTTAAATTGATATTCTTACAAAATATGATTAAGCACTTATTGCCTATAGTAATAGGTGTTCGAAGTAAATTAAAATATACACACACAAACAAGTGACGACTTAACAGACTTGACTTGCAAAGCGACCGCGAACGAAATTGCTTTTATAATTCTGATTGAATTTGTTTATTTAAAAACGTTTGTTTCTTTTATAATATTGCCGTGTGATAGTATATTAAGTAGCAAGATTAGATGATTATAATATTAATTTATTGATAAAATATTTTTTTAGTTAAAATGTTTTCCCTTTTTTTAAAACTTGTATGTATAAAATACTAAATAATTTATAAGTATAGAGCTAATACTTGTAATTTAATCCATACATTTTAGTCTATGTATTTTAAGAAATATAATTTCAAGGTGTATTTTTTTAATAAAACCCATAAGTAATTCTTCTCAAACCTTCTCACCAGCTCAGTTTAGATGAACACTTGTTTAAAAAATACATATATCTGGACACATAGTCTTATTGGTACACTTTTGTCGCAGGATGGGCAGGGTGACCCGCTCGTGGCCGCAGGCGGAGCCCCGCGGCTGGGGCCTGCGGGCGCTGGACGGGCGCCTGGCGCGGCAGTGGCGTGCGGACAAGCGACAAGTGCGCTTCCGTCAGTGCTACTTCAACCCCATCTCCTGCTTCCGCAAGTGAACGCCACCAACGCAACGATGCATCGACCCTATGACCTAGTTATGTAGTTACCACGATTCATGTGATCTCATATTTTTTTTCCTTT
This sequence comes from Pyrrhia umbra, assembly GCA_963891755.1. Lineage (NCBI taxonomy): Eukaryota > Metazoa > Arthropoda > Insecta > Lepidoptera > Noctuidae > Pyrrhia > Pyrrhia umbra. Next base: position 7,311,907 of record OY982930.1, read on the forward strand.
AACAAAATAGAAAATAGAATAGAATTTCAAAATCTCAACGGCCTCATTGTGAAACGCTCGGATTAACAAACTCTGTCAAATTATATATTTACTTACCAAAATATAGGAGCCGTTTCATGATAAGATCATTGACCATCCCGAAATAATTCTAAGACAACACATACCATGTAAATAAATATTGTAACCTCTTTAATGTCACCTAAGGTACTAATAATCAACACTTATTTATCTTAAAACTTCTATCGTAGTAACAAGTATGATAATAAATAACTATTTTAAAGCCAAAGTATTCCTAAAGGTAAACCAATTTAAAGGTTGGCCGTGATAAGAAAACTTATTTATAATTAACTTATTTATGGATGAATCCTTCACTCGGTGACAGTGTTTATGGCGTTAATTAACTACCTTTGATTCATACCCTCCTTTACGTAGATCGTGTCTAGTCATAGCATATAATGTTTATCTAGGTCAAAACATATTTAAGGGTACTATACTAATATAATTTATATTTTATTTAGGCCTCTTTTCAGATATCGCTTTAAAAATATTTAGTCAACAATGTTGTTAGTCTGAAAAAATCCTATAATTGTATTAATTTGCTTTACTTAAAAACTGTCACTCTGATTTTACAGTATAATTTCTTCATTATTATAAGAACCATTATATTATATACATATATTAAATAAAATCTATAATAAAAAAACCTATTGTAGATAAGTGTTATTATTAATAAAGATAATCAAAGAAATAAACTTTTGTTTGTCTAGTGCATGTTTTATTACAAAGAGCACTTTACTCATTGCTTCCCTTTCAAAATGATCGCAATGAAAATATTAACAACTTCAAAACTTTTGTAAGATTGACATCACCTTATTTGGCGATGTTTATTTAATCAAATAATTATAAATGACTAGCTTTCATACAAAATTTCCCTTTAGGGGTAGAATTTCGGAAAATCCTTATTATCGGATGCCTACGTCATACAAAGAACACACCCTCCAAGTTTCAGGACTATACAATCAGCGGTTCAGGCTGTGCGTTGGTGCGTCAGTCATTCAGGACAAGGCATTTTATATGTAAGTATAGATAAAAAAATATAGACTGGTAAGCAGTTACTTGGTGTTACAAACCCCTATAACAAAGTAAATAAAGGTTGAAATTCAATATTAGAGAGTTGATATATTAGCAGTAGTCAATTGATTTGCGAAGGTCACAATAACCAACCGCATAGATGGAGGGAACTTGACCTAGTTTGTTAAATACTGTGATAATAATGACGCAAATACGAAACAATAGCCAGTTTCTATATTTGATAATGATCCTACCTATAAATCTTGAAACAAAATGCCAACCGCTATTATAATAAATAAATAATAATAATAAAAGGTCCAAAATGGAAGAGCTGTAATAATAGTTAGGAATTGAGCGAATAGCGTTTTGAACCACAATCTACTTGGACAGAGAAACATTTCAAGTAATTAAGATGTTCCTCAGTCTTTTGTGAACAAAGGAACACAAAGTTAAACTCAAGTGATTAAATAGTGCTTTGTATTAAATGTACCAGTTTCTTTCTGTCTGTACATTAAATGCAAATTCTTCGTGTTGCTGTGCAGTTTACTAGTGAATGGTTAACAGGCGTTGTCGTATGGAAGGCAGCATTAGCAATACAAATGTTCCAGAGCTGTCGCAGCAGGTAATCCGCAGAATTCAAATAATGTTGAATGTTTCAAAATACCTTGGAGCAAACGAACTGAGTTTAATGCCAAAGTGTGGGATTGCTTGCATTTATATTCAATAAAAACATTTTTTAGGGTTCCGTTTGCAAAGGGTGCCAACGGGACCCTCGCATAGTCCGTCTGACTGTCAGCGAGCTGTATCTCAAGAACAGAACGAGAAGATCATAGGTAGAGAAATTGAAATTTTTCACTAATAATTAATTTCAAAAAATATAAATAATTTAAAACAAATTTTTATCATCCACCAACAACATGTACCAGCAACTTCAACATGATTTTATGATGTGTCATATCTTGTTTGATAGGAGGTATCTACGGAACCCATCGTGCGCAAATACGACTTGTACTTGACCGATTTTTTATTATCACACTTCTTTATATTCATTACAAGAGGGATTTCGTGTACCTTTTGAATATGTATGGTTTAAGTTATATTCACTGCCCAGATATTGATTTAGATTTTATATAATCAATCTTTATTACATTACATTTTCTAATCAGGTTATTTCGAAGCCAAAAACTATTAAATTTAATATAATTTTTTAATCAAAATAATAAAAATACTTTATTTGCATATGGTACACTTTAACTACTCTTTGAATTTAAAAAACCTTAAAATTACTTGTCGTTTGATAAAAAACACTAGTAGCATTTCCACGTATGCCATTTTAGTCAAAACATATGCACGTAGCCATGCATATGTTTTGACTAAAATACAAGTCAACGATTGCGTCACGGGAAGCGTCAACCGACCGCTTTGCGAAGTACTCAAAAAGGAGGTGAGAACTTGGACCTTTGGGCCCAAGTATTTTAATTTCCTGCAACACAAAATATAATTGCTGATAAGGTTACTAAATTTTCGCCACTTTCGAGCTTTCCATCGCAAAGTAGGTGTTATTTTATTATGTATTATCACTACATATAAAAATATTTCTAGTCTTAAAAATAATCAATATTGAGTCATATCACTTCTTGGACAATCCACTGAAAGTAAAATAACAATGGATAAGCTTAAAGTATCAACTGAGGTAACTTATATAGGTAGGCTTTTCCAATGTAACATTCTCCTCTTTGATGCACGAGTCCACTAGGGTTGATTCTATTAGGGTGAAGGCTACGGCTCGAACACTAATAAGTTTAGACCAAAGTTTACAATATGCCTCCATTTTCAATTTTGAGTATTTAATACACCATACATTCTATTTTTTTTTATGAAAGTAGGTAGTGTTAAAAAGTTAGTACCCCGCATTTCCCACAGGGTAGATAGAAACTACTGAATGAAACGAGCTACGATCTTGGAATATGTAGTTATTTATTCATCTTGTCAAAACGTGCGTCTCCTCGGCCCTTTTTAAAAAATAATTTTATCACCAATGAGATTAGTGTACCTATATCCTTCGAGAGCATACCCTCCTAGTGATCGCTTCTAGTTAAATATTTAAATAAAAAAAAATAGAGGTAAGTATAATTTTTTATTTTCTTAACATTGCTAAACAAACTATAAAAAAAAAGTTTTAAGCACAGTGTTCTCAATTTACCAACCCTTATTTACAATTTAATGTACTAGTAGGTACCTACGTCGCTACTCCTTGTCGGCTAGCCTTTTCCCAACTATATGGGGGAAGTTGGGGTTGACTTCAAGTCTAACCGGCGGCGGCGGGCGCTGCGTGTTCTTCAATCGCTCATTGGAAAACTTTCCAATGGGTGATTGAAGAAGGTTTTTTTCCGCCATATGAAAACTGAGATAATTTTTATGATACCTATCTAACAGGGGAGTAAAGTTAATAAATAGAATGCCATACAGGCCAGCAAGGTAAATAACCATTACCCATTTATTTCTACAATAATAAAACGTATTCGTTACACGTGCCGTCTGACGTCGATAGACGGATTTATTTATTTGAATGTGAGCTATTTATTTCCCATGAATCGAAAAATCAGCAAGTGGGGGTCATTATATCCACGGGGGTTCAGGCCGTGGTCGCGACATGGCAATCAAATATTGTTTATTATTGTATTTATCTTGCTATATTTCTAAGGTCCTTTGACGGATTGAGTAATATTCCTGATCGACATGATTAGATACTTATTTTATGACTGGAATAAAAATCATTGAATAGCTTTAAGCAATTTTTGTGCATCTACCTATTATGAAAATGATTTATTCGAACTTTTCGTTCCATGTGTAGCAGAACCTTTAACGAATAAAAAATGCAGGTATACGTTAGATTATTTTGAAAAATTAATAGTTCATTGACGAGGATTGAAATACTAAGCTTTTATGTATTGAATAAATACTTTACAATTGTGTATTATCGTTAGTAAATATAGGTTCTCGTTAAAATAAAGTAACGCTACGCCGCCCGTAGCAGCGCCTACGCACGCACGCAGTACGTGTAGCATTTATTTTATTTGTGCTACGTTTTATTGTAAGGTGCTACGAAACTCATTACTTTGCTACATCTCTGCAACCATAGACTTAATTATCTTTATAATTTTTTGCCAAAACTACGCCTATAATAACAAATCAAATAATGGATATTACCAAGTTTTTTTTATAATTAAGGAAACTTTATTACGAAAGTAATTTTCTCAAAACTATAGACCACTAACTAAGAAGAAAACAGGCTTTTTTGAACGCCTTAACTTTGTGATAAATTATTTAAGAGATTTTAATCTTAAAACCATTATCACACAGTGACTTAACATTTTTTGAAGTATTTAAATTCGGGTAATAATCTCTTTGGCTGGCAATAACTTTCAAAGATATTTTGTTGGCGCTGAAAGTAGGTAGGTACGTACCTACACAAAGTTTTGAGAGCGTTTTAGGTTAGTAATATATTTTAAATTACCTTCTTCATTTATTCAGTAATTTGATAAAATTCTAAAGTGAGTAAAGATTCAGTAATTCTAAAATGTTCACGCTTACACTCTGGAGGCATAATGAAGTGGCCTGTAATAAAACAATATGGCAACTGATATACTCCTTTCTCTACTGAATTACCTTTGAAATTATTTACCTAACTACGATAATATAATCGAATTCTTGCAGAGTTGTACCTGATATAAGAAGCATCGTACAAACTATACTAAGAAACAACGCTATAATATATGAAAATTGCGAATTCAAATTGACCAACGAAGAGAAAAAAATAATTAAGAATAATTAAATTAACAACCTCATAAATTTCACGGCACAAAAAGCCACCCCACTTATCTGCACCCTGAATTTCCACGGTGACATTTATAAGGCTACAAAAAATACACTCCATCGCCAAAGAGAAAATCTTTACAGAAAAATATACGTGAAGGGAAGGTTGCAATATTATTAACCACCTTCAAAAAAGGAGGTTCTATTTTCGACTTCTATGTATGCATGTAAGTGTATATGTTTGTATGTCCGCGATTTTCTCAAAAACTACTGATCCGATTTGGATGGCTTTTTCGTTATTTTAATAAATGCATATTTTTAGACTGGCTCTCTCACAGCACAGCCTGTTACTAAACACACCATTTTATAACATACATATTTAAAAATTCCCTATTGCGCATGGAAGAGTTTAAACAATTCCTATTATATGTGGATTTGTAGGAAGTTTGACATGCTGTCCAAACTTTTAATGATCGGTCTGTTACGGAGGGCAGGGTCACGTGTCCAAATTATTCCTACAGAAGCTATATATTTTAATCCTGAAAAAAATCGTGTCTATGTAATCTAAGTAGGTGACGTGTATGTACCTAATGTGTACATATATATACGCCACGGATACTTACTACACACCTGCTGGTACGTAGGTCTACCTGTAATCAGTTTAACCTGCTGTAAACGCACAAAGGTAAGGGTCCGAAGGGAACTACTTAACGCACCAGAATAAAAAGTAGTACCTATAATATATATAATAATCACCTCGATGATCCCATTTACCTCCGTACCATTTAAGTACATCCAAATCGGTTAAGCCGTAACATTTAAAGGTAGGTATGTACTTCAACTTAAACCGAAAATTTTATTTTTATATTCACAAAAAAAGAATATTCACAGATCTTGCATTTTATAATGAACTTTAAAGGAAAACTATCACGGCTATGCAGGCTTAACTGGTTACAGAGTTATAGTCGACCAATTTAAACTTATTACGGAACCCTACTGCGCGTGGCCTGACAGGCACTTGGCCGGTTTTTATATAATTTTATTTTATCACTTTGTCGGCGTGATCAATATATACATACCAAATTTCAGCTTTTTAGTACCAAGAAATTCTAAGCTATGCCGCGAACGCTATTGGACCAATACAACGCTCTCTAGAAGTTACTGGCGCAAAAATACAAACAACAGTAACCAATTAAGGTGGATGTTCCAGGGTAGCCCGCGAAATTTAAATTTTCGTAAGTTTTTTGCGATTTACAGCTCGATATCGGATTGTATGATGATAAAATACATACTCGCGGTAGTGAAATGTATGTGTTTACACAGTTACACTTGTTTAAACCATCAACATAACTCTGTAACTTAGAGAAGTTCTTCAACGTCAAGTTTTTATTAAAATGGTACATTGTAGAACTTCACTAAATTGCGGAGCTTTGTGGATGGTTTTAACAAGTAAGAATAATAAGAATAAGAATAAATTTATTAACTCAGACCTAAATTACCTCGTTTGCCCATGCATAAACAAAACAGGGCGTTAATGTGCGCTTTGGATTCGCAGCTATCAAATTATTTTGATAGTTGCGAAGATATCACCGATACCCACTCAATTTTGTACTGCGCTGCCGTGGCGGCGTGTCGTGTAGCTCATGTTAGGCTTCTTAATAAAGACGTGGCTACACGACCAAAACTAGCAGCTCCAGCTTGGCAGTGCAGGATTGAGCGACGTATTGGTGATACCAGAACGCTCATTGGCAAATTGATCTGCTTCAGGGAGGGCAATAGTCGCCCAAGGGTGATGCGCTTTGTGAGACGGGCTTTCTTCGGGACTGATATTAGACCTCAAGATTATATGGCCCGCGTCACAGAGCGCATCGACTTCCTGAAGCAGAAGATTTATGCGTGGGCAAACCGGATACGCAGATATAGAAAACGTGTGGAACGATATACCTTAAATCGTACATTCCAGAGCGATCAAAGGCGGGTATATAGAGACTGGGAACGATCCAACAAAGGCGTGAGTGACGCGTGCCTGCCGGATGATGATGCCATGACTTCATTCTGGCGCAGCATTTGGTCGGTGCCCGTTACTCACATCGAGGACGACTGGATAGGGGAAATCGAGCGAGCGTGTGAACCGATACCGGAAATGGGGGCAATCACTATCAGCCCCCAAGATGTAACTAATGCAGCTCGTCCGTTGCCTAACTGGAAATCCCCAGGGCCGGACGGGCTGCAAAACTTTTGGATAAAGTGGTTTCGCAGTTCACACGTGCGCTTGGCATCCCAGTTCCAGTTGGCCTTAGAGTCTGGATCGTTACCCCAGTTTCTTACGACTGGAATTACCCACCTACTCCACAAATCAGGTAGTACCGCGGAACCTAAAAACTATAGACCGATCACTTGTTTGCCGACGGTCTATAAACTTCTTACGTCCATTCTGAGAACGAAAATTAATAGTCACATTGAAGACAATAGCATCATGTCTGCTTCTCAGAATGGATGTAGGAATGGGTCCCGTGGTACTAAGGAGTTGCTCCTCATTGACATGGCCATAAGCCAACAGGTTCGACGGTCCCGAAAGGATCTGTCGACATGTTGGATAGATTATAAGAAGGCCTACGACTCGGTGCCACATACATGGCTCATGAGGGTGCTGGAATTGTACAAAATTGATGCAAACCTACGCACCTTCCTGATGTCATGTATGAGGCAGTGGAGGACCGTTCTTCGCTATCCAGGATGTCGCCATATCCATGGGACCAGTGAACCTATTAGGATCGAGCGTGGTATATTCCAGGGTGATAGTTTGAGTCCGTTGTGGTTTTGCTTAGCTTTGAATCCTCTAAGCTCGCTATTGGAGGATTCAGGGCTAGGTTATAGGTTGAGAAGAGGAGATCAAGTAATATCTCACCTCCTTTACATGGATGATCTGAAACTCTTTGCCCACAATAATTTCCAACTGATGAAATTACTGAAGGTAACAGAAACTTTCAGTAATGGCATCAGGATGGAATTTGGTGTGGACAAGTGTGCAGTCATGCATGTAAAGCGAGGAGGGATTGTGGAATCCGAAAGTACCCAACTTTCGAATTCCATAAACTTTAGATCCCTCTCCTCAACTGATACCTACAAGTATTTGGGTATGTCAGAAGCGTTGGGCATCAATGCGACTGACATGAAGAAATCGTTGAAGGAACGCTTCTTTGGCCGCCTGAAGAAAGTTTTCAATAGCGTTCTATCAGGTGGCAACAAGGTGCGTGCCTTTAACGGTTGGGTCATGCCGGTCCTGATGTACTCTTTTGGCATACTCAAATGGTCTCAGACGGAATTAGACGCCCTGGATAGACGAGTACGTTCACTACTGACAACATACCGGATGCATCACCCGCGGTCTTCGGTGATGAGGCTGTATATCCCGCGGAAGTTAGGAGGGCGTGGATTTTTGAACGCGAAGACCCTCCACAACCGCGAGATATGCAGTCTCAGGGAATATTTCCTGAAGGCTGAAATGGGGATGCATAAGGATGTAGTCATGGTGGACAAGGGACTCACCCCGCTCTCCTTGGCTAACGAGAATTGGCGCAAGCCTGTAATTCTGGATACTAAGGACCGCATGGAGGTATGGCAGAGTAAGGAGCTACACGGACGCTACTTCCGGGCCCTTCATGGGCCTGATGTTGACTTTTTAGCGTCCATATCCTGGTTACGCTTCGGGGATCTCTTCGGAGAAACCGAAGGGTTTGTTTGTGCAATTATGGATGAAGTCATGATGACAAGGAACTACCGAAGGTATATTGTGAAGGATGGCACGGTTGACATCTGTCGGGCATGCCACCGTCCGGGAGAGTCGATCCGACACATAATCTCCGGTTGTTCCAGTCTAGCCAATGGCGAGTACTTGCACAGACATAACCAAGTGGCCAGGATTATCCACCAGCAACTTGCTTTGCGATACTGCCTTGTAGACTATGAGGTACCATATTACAGGTATGTGCCCGACCCAGTTCTCGAGAATGACCATGTCACACTATACTGGGATCGATCTATCATCACTGACAGGACTATTATAGCTAATAAGCCTGACATAGTGGTGATAGATCGATTAGAGCGCCGCACAATGATTATTGATATCACTGTGCCACATGACGAGAACCTCGTGAAGGCTGAAAAAGATAAACAACTCAAGTATCTTGATTTGGCACACGAGGTTGTCGATATGTGGCATGTGGATTCAGCAGTCATTGTGCCGATAGTCGTTTCGGCCAATGGTCTACTAGCCAAGAGCCTCGACCAACACCTAAAGAGGCTCTCGTTAGGCAGCTGGATCAAGGGCTTGATACAGAAAGCAGTACTCCTAGACACTGCGCGTATCGTCAGGAGGTTCCTTTCTCTAGAGCCCTGACCGCCGGTAGCTTGGACCCTGTCTCGTTACCGGTGGGAAACTATTTTTTATATTTTTAAATGTTTTTCTTTTTTGTATATAGTTTAATATTTAAAAATGTAATTAATATGTATATAAATAAATAAACGGATAATTTATTAAAAGAAAATAAGGGTTACATAGTTTCGAATTATGCTTAAAAATTAGATTTCTTTAAAGAGTTACAAATAAAATAAATTTCAAAAACTTCCTGCACTAGGCTGGGCCTGTCCCGCAGGAAGCTTATAAGACTATCTTTGTTAGGACAATAGTATGCTTAATCGCAGAGTTACACTGAGTGAAATTATACAAATGTACTGATATGGTGAAATAATGATGTAATACAATCTAAGGATAGAATATGAATGGTGAAATCTATAGTAAAAAGATTAACAAAATTAAACTTATACAAAAGTATTATTGTACAAAACTTATACAAAAGTATTATTGTACAAAACTTATACAAAAGTATTGTTGTGTAAACATATACATTTCACTACCGCGAATATATATTTTATCATCATGGTATCTGATATCGAGCTGTAAATTGGAAAACACTTACGAAAATTTAAATTTCGTAATACCAATAATACTATTACTATTCATAGAACATTGAAACCAAGAAACATAAAGGTATAACTGGAGACCCTGTTGTTGTGCGTGAACAGAAATCTTACGACCTTATCAAAACTTAGAATATGAACTAATTCTAGTGACCACATTTTACATAATGTTGAATGATTAACAACTGATAGAATATACTGCGCATATTTTATTGGGTTTTAGTCTACATGACATGGTTTCATCTCCTTTGCATCAAATACATGAAGCACTATCGAGACTCATGCGCGTCTTTCAGTTGTACCTATAATATACGCACTATTTGTGTGAGCATTCAATTGAAATATAAGTTCATATTTTATAAAAATAGGAGAACGACAGGAAGTAGAGACAGTCAGGTTCTGTAGGCCTAGCACGGAAGGTGGAGAAACGAATTTTCTCTACCTTTCGTTCCCTTGTTCAATACAAAATCCATAGACAAAGGAGAAAACGCCTGCCGGAGCTGCGGGATTGCTTGAAAAAGAGTAAAGGGTGGAGGAAGGAACAGATGTGTTTTAGTCTGAGTCTGACACTCCGTCCCGCTCCGAGTACAGCAGGAGGTTTTATTTGATGATTTCCCATCCCTAAAAAAATTCTACCCCCGTGTGAGTCACTTGTGAGGCACGGGGGTCACACGGTATGACCCGCGTGATAGGCCTGCCTGCTACTGAGGATGATTTCTCCATCTAAGATTTATGATTTATTTTTCTTTTCTGTTGTTATTGTTCAAAATCATTTAAAATACATTTTTATTTTTTTGTTTGACGGATTAAAATAATTGAATAATTATCTAGTCTTTGCACGGCTCATATTATCGATATTATCTGTATAGTTATTAAACTCCGTAGTGTTTATATACTCTGTGTTAAACTCCACAGAGCATATAAACACTACGTTTTATTAAACTCTTTGTTATCTGTGCAGAGTTTAACTTTTTCAGTTTGATCGGGCGCTGAAATTAAAGAAATTGAGAAGTTCCATAAAACTTTTATGTCTAAGAATTGGATACGTAGAAAACATAATGGGGGACGATCTGCTTCCAGACAGCGCAAATACTCAGACGCAAACCCAAAACTCCCAAATTGACTGGAGTCAGCATAACACTCCATCTTACATTCCTACGATATGGGGGAGATTGTATTCTACGAAAGTTTCTATATCTGGAAAGCACTGCTGGAAAAGCTCTCAATACCCTGAATACTATGGTGAGAATGTATATTTCTTTATTCATTTAATAAATCCATCTAGGTTCCTACCTTCCTTCAAACATTTTATAAAGCAGGTACCTGTATCATGTTATTTTTCTTCAAAGTTCATTTGCCGAACAAACAAAATGATTCTTTTAAATATTCGCTGCTTGACCAAGTTTGCATACATGTGCTTGGTCAAGCAAGAAAATCTAATAACATCAGTATTAACATTGAAAAATCTATTGTTAGCTTAATGAATTGTGACTAATTTTTGAAGTTTAACTACATTTAATTTGCTTGTTTGCATAGTATCTTTTGTATTTTCTCAACATACTTTCCTACATTATCTTTACAAATTTAACAGTACTTAGTAATTTCCCTGTGATATGTAGGTAGCTAGGTAGGCGAGTGAGAAGATTGTTTTTTTTAATGTTAGAAGTTGAAGTTCTTGTTATCGTTGAAGATTGTTTTAAGCATAACTTAATAAAGATCATAGTCACAAAATTTCAATAAGTTGTTCCCAAATTTTCAATATTATGTTTTTTCTTTAACAAATAATATTTGTTAAAGAAGCCAAGACTTGTATGAACATAAAGTCTTATCCTGAATGATGGAACACTACACATAGCTAACGAAACAACAAGCTTTCCAAAATAGCAATTAGTCTATTCCTTACATCAAAATCTGTAATTAATACTTTGGATGAATAAAGTATAACACGAAATATCCTTAAAAAAAACGATAACAATATATTTGGTTAATATATTTTGATCCACAGATCTCATACAGCCCGAATTTACTTTAGGCAGGGCTCTCAACTGTACTTTTGTAATGAAAAAGGACATAATAAAGGAAAATATTATAAAAAATGTCAGCAAACAACATTTCAACATCAAAAGAGATATGTCGTAAGTTTATGTATTATTAAAGTTTATGTATAATATGCACATGAAATAATTTTAGCCTAATAATAAATACTTGTTCTCAGGGAGCCTCTTTGTCCTACAATAATAACTGATCTATCATACAATGGGACTTTTGTTAACGGGGAATTGATTGGTAAAGGGAAGTGCCGTGTATTGGATGATAATGATGAGATATCAGTCACTCATCCCATTGTTAAAAGTTAGTGACACTAAAGTTTTTTAAATGTGCCATACTTTTTTTTTGTTTGTTTATTTTTATTTGTTTTATTTTTCGTTTTCAGTTTTTATTTTTAAAGATTTGCTGAAAAATGAGCAGGATCAAGTACCTAAAGAAATATCAAAGAAATATTATATCTCGAGGACATTGGGGCAGGGTGCCTGTGGATTAGTTAAACTAATTTATGACAAAGTATTGCTGTTATTTTTTTTTTAGTTCATTCTATTTTAATAAATTAGATTTTTTATTAATAATCATACCCAATTCCAGGTTGAATGTACAAAATATGCCATGAAAATAATTAAAAAGAGCAGATTGACTAATGGACAGATAAATCACTTGAATGATCCAGAGAAAATCATGAATGAGATCAATATTATGAAAGCTGTAAGACATGTATGTATTCAAATTAGTAGAGAAGCTATTTAAAAAAAAGACACTGCTTTTTATCATTTACTCTTACTTTACTGCTAATTCCTTAATAAACCATTAATTTCTAGCCTTGTATAATCTCAACTGAAGAAGTATTTGACTCGCGTGAAGCAGTCTACATTGTACTCGAACTAATGCAAGGAGGAGAACTATTCGACAGGATAACTAAACAGGGACATTTGTCAGAACAATTTACCAAATTCCTATTCAGGCAAATGGTGTTAGCTGTTAAATACCTCCACTCTCAGGGCATTACTCATAGAGACCTAAAGGTATGTTATTTATTTTCAATTATGCTGCTTCTTTTTATTATGTTATGTTGGCTGGATGAAATTGAATTACCATGACCAATTTCAGCCTGAGAATGTACTCCTTGAGAGCCAAGAAGATGATACTCTGGTAAAAATAACTGACTTTGGTTTGAGTAAATTTGTTGGAGAAGACAGTTTCATGAAGACCATGTGTGGAACACCCTTGTACTTGGCTCCTGAGGTGCTCAGAGCCAATGGACAGAGGAGCTATGGCCCTGAAGTAGACGTGTGGAGTCTAGGAGTGATTTTCTTTGTGTGGTTAGTTTTTCCAATATATTGTGGATTATTGTTGCAGTTATTTTTACAAATTCATGTAAAATTGTTTGTTATAGAATTGAATGAATACTACATGTTACTTTACAGTTTGGTTGGCTACCTACCGTTTTCGGCAGATTATAAAGACTTGACCCTGAAAGATCAAATCCTGAGTGGTAGATATAGGTTCTCGCAGGCACACTGGCGAAGCGTCAGCTTGCAGGCCAAACTTCTAATGAAGAGAATGCTCACAGTGCAAGTTGACAGGAGGATCACTCTCAATCAAATCCTGAATCACAGCTGGATGCAGGTGAATATCTTGCTTCTATTTAAGACTTCAAAGTCCACAATTTACTTCTGCTACATAACTTTATTGTTACAGGACAATGATGTCATTATCAGGGTAGAAAAAATACTTTCCCATAAAGGAGTAATAGCAGGCTTGACTCAATTAACAGTTTCATCTTCTTGCGAAGATGACGAGAATGGAAACTCTGACACGGTGACAGTGATAAGGCTGGTAGCAACTGGAAAACGTGCTCTGAGTGATGACTACAGTTCATGTGAACCGATTCCTAAGAAATTAAGGGTTGGACTGTCTGGTGATAAACATGATGATACTACCTCTACAAACAGTTACTGCTCAGATGACTAGATTTGTTTCAAATCTTTCACAATTTGATTTTACTGGTTCTAATAATTCTATTGTCATACTATACACAATTATGATAAATATTGTGACCGTACATTCCAGTGTGCAATGTCGGAAGTACAAGTGATTACTGACGGGTATTTTTTTTTGTTTTAAATACCATTCTATTTTGAATTATTGTTATTTTAATGATTAACTCTTTCGTTAATTTTGTTCAACACGGACATGTGATATTTTTTTGAATGTTTCTCAATTTTAATTAGTCCAGTTATGTTAAGAGCTTAATATTTTTATGTTTTGTGTGTATGAGTGTAATTTGACACAAAAAATTACATGACGTGTCATTGTGTGAGGCGCAGACGCATTTTGTTTGTTTTTTAATTGTATTGAATGCATGTGAACTAATGGCAGTGTCAACTAGTGTAGTGTTTAAAAAGTGCCATATTTTATGCCTGGTGCAAATTAACCAAATTCCAATCACAATTCAATGTTCTGGAATAGTTTGGGTATTTTATGAGTAACAGTATATAATATATATATATATATTTTATCATAAGTCGGCAAGTGGTTGCCTGGTACTTAATTACATCATAATGATTGCATACCAACTGATTTGACTACGTACAAATGATTATTTTACTAAGACTATTTGTAAGCTTAAGAACTCTAATCCGCCTTTGATACCACCGGCTTAGTTTTATATCATGTTAGTCTTGTTGATTTTTTAAATGATCATTGGTTTTATAGTCAATAAAACGAATGTTATCGAAAATAAATTATATTTTTTATTTCAATTCCGTGAGATGCTATGTACACTATTATGTACAAACAAGATAAATGTAATTATTATATTATTTGAAAGTAATTTAGACAAAAATTAAATTTATTCAGTCTTCTAAGATATTCAATACAGTTTAACTTTGTCTTTCTACAAAGAAACGCTTGAAATAAAAATAAACATTATTACCTTAATTAATTAAATTATTACACACAAATCGATTCATTCTTTTACTAACACAAAACAATAACTTATATTTCAAAATCTTATTTTAGAAACTGTTGGGAGATTTAAGCCCCTCATGATATTGAAGCTAACATCCATTAATCAGCAAAGCATCTTTGTTGAACACGTCATAATTCCATGAGCCAGGCGAATTAGCATCATACTTCAACAAAAATTCAATGTTCATGGAAACCATATTATTTTATAGATATACTCCCGAACAGGTCTGTTTGTTTTGCAACATTACCAAGGAAAGGCTGTAATAACAGCCATATATTATTTGGAATAAATCGCTCGACAACTATTATTAAATCACCGATATATGTACTACTTCCTTTAGGAACTTTAAACGACAAAGATTGTTAAACTGCATGAATATTTTCATACTAGAACACTGTTCAAATGACAAAGTAAATAAATACAGACATTTTTCGCATTGATAAATCGTAAATTAATGTTCTTAAACGATTAAATAAATATATTGAATTATTTAACAAAACATTTGAGGTATACCAACATGAATTTATAATGTTACAGTTATAGGTGAATTTGTATTATGTACTTTATATCGATCAATATTGATACAGATTCGAAATATCTATGAACGACGAACGCATAGCAATTATTTATTAATTTTAACAGGCACATGGCTTCTTAATCAAATAAGTAACAATAGCTACTGTGATGCCTAGTTTCTAACTACTTACAATCACACATTCGTTTTCCCACTACAACATAACCAACCCACTTTTTAGCAATATGCCTTACGACTCAGTCTTATAAATAATTGTGTTTCAATAAAATCACTATAATTCTAGAGCTCCTCTTTAAGTATATCGTCCGGAAATGTCTTATGAAGGAACTAAACAAACCCACCTAGTCAATTACTACTAAGATTAGATTATATAGTTAGAGGCAATAGTTTGAGAAGCTATGAGGAATTCTAATTATAGTTATTTAACTGGAACAACCTTTTCCAAAAGTGTCCTTTCACAGTGCTCTCACTTATTACAGAGGTAATTTTATCCAACATGAACGTCCGATAGCGTTTATTCACCTCCACCAACACCTTCTTGAGCTGAAATGTGCGATGGCTCCGTGGACTGCGCTTCCGCTTCTGTTAAAGAAATCTAAAATTAATATCATGTTTAACAAAATAGAAGACCTGGTAGTGTGCTGCCCCAACATTGTCACCAAAGCTACAGTGATGCAGATGCACAGTGCACAGCAAGCAAGCTCTATTTCAATCGAGCGGGGGACTCACCTACCACGCTACTACATTACTTTTGAAGTAACTGAAACAATGTGAAGTTTCGGTGATAGATTGCAATTTGCAGAAAAAAGCTAACGAAAGCGGAGGCTTTACAGGTGGAAACCGTCCGACCAAATATCATTGAATATTACTTCTCAAATACGTATGAATCTTTAATATATAAACCTATATTAAAATACCTTGTACCGTTAAGTTACTCTTGAAATACTTAAATACGTATATATATGATAAGATACACTGTATATGTGTATATACAAGTTTTATTTTTAATTTGGTTGTTAGTAAAACGAGGAAAAACAATCATTTAGCTGATTAGTTCATACAATAGGCATAAACCAAATAGGTTACTCACCAGCAATAGCTCTCTCGACTCTTAATTTGTCTCTCACAATGTATATTGCAGTTAACAAAAAGAAAACGCCTCCAATGACTTCAACAAAGCACGTTACGAACAGCGCATATTGTAATGACTTGAACTTCACAAGTTGGCTCGGTGCCTCACCATGCACAGGTGATAAAGATATTTTCAAGCTTTCTGATATCTAGAACAAAATATATTATAATTCTTTTAGGAACAGAAAAATTCTTTAAAAATATAATAAGACAATTTTTCGGCAAGTTGATCATGCTGTCAGTCCACTAGTGAACCAATGTGCAAGTGGTGTCTCCAATCCATGATCAGTAATGCCAATAATCTTAGTAAAATGTATATCTTACCACTCCTACTAAATAGGGACTTCCAGCGTCGCCAAACATGTGGGAAATCAGAATTTGGAAAGCTTCTGCTGTTGACCGTCTTGGCGGAATCACCACATACTGAAATTATAATGCCTATATTAGTCAATAAGTATATCAATAATAGGTGTAAATATAACAGCACAACACTACATACTTTTGTCACAAACTTAATTACATGCAACTACTGAATCACACAGAAACTACCCCACATACATAGTATGTAAATGTTCCTATGATTTCATTTACAACAAAATTAGGTCATATTGGAAAAAGTTTCGTATATCTATCGTCTTAATTAGTTTTTAGATAATGTAAAATTAATTAGTTATGTTAATTGATACAAGCGCCATCTATACTATTTCGCAATAACTATTTGTCTGAGTACAAAGAATAATAACCAAGAGAATAAGCACTACAAGCTTACATCAACAGATGGCGCTGTTACACACATTGAAATCGGTCCACCTGGCTTGAATGATCTAAAAATATTCCAATGAGACCACAAGTTCCGGAAATAGTGGATCACAACTTGGCAATGGTGAGCCGTCAATATGTGCTAATGAGTGACTGAATCTAAATATTGTAAGCATTATAATATACAAAGCAATATAAATAAATAATTTAGAATGATGCAGACACAAACCATGCTTAGTTTCGCATGCACCAAGATACAGCATTCATAAGAATCCAATAAAACCAGATACGTATAAAAAATGACCACTAGCACAACACAAATAAAATAAAAACCACCTCAATAGGCCACCCCTGAACGCGGTCAGTTTTGTAAGTCGAAAATAGCAAAAGTGACAGCGAGCCAGAGGCTACCCTGCGGTCGTAGTCTCTTACCAGCAACATATCGGCTATTATTGCCCAGTTGAGATTCAAAGCGACTTCGCCAATAAACATAAGGACGAATGGCGCGTAGTAGTAGCCCTCCGTGAGGACGATCGCGAGCGTCATGGCGGGCGCGGAGGCGAGCAGGCCGAGCCCGCAGATGACGGGGTGCGCGCGCGGCCAGCGCTTGCGCAGCGCCGCGCCCAGCCACGCGCCCAGCGGCACGCCCAGCAGCCCCGCCACCATCGTGATCACGCCGAACGTTAGCGACACCCTTCGTGCAAAGTATCGGACCGATCATCACATGCACCGATTATAGCGGCTTTGACAACCTTATACAATATCTCGCAACGTACGTTCCGTCGCTGACAATTCTATACAGTTTGACGGTTGACTCGCGTGCGTATTTTAAAATTATCATGAACTCAAAATTGGGACTTGTTGACCAAATTGGTGTAGAAGGTATAGCCCAAGCCTGCACGTAGTCATAGCCGAAAAACATTCATGAATGTCTTGCAATTTGTAATATATTTCGTCTATCATATCAATATCATGCTAAATATTGGTAAGATACATATGTATAAATGACTTATGTATGTCTTGAACTCCATACAATAAACCTAAGATAATACGTATGATCATACGGCTAACTTTCATGCATTTAATTTGTTTATAGTAAAACAAATGAGTGTAAACATAGACTGAAAAAATGTACAGGTAATAATTGTCATGATTGCTTGCTTGACTGCATAATTATGTATTATGGAAGCGGCATTCTCTACAATTAGCATTATGATGAAATGATTGTATCGTAAATTCCCACACAACATAAATTAATAACGTTACAAATAAAATGAAGTGTTGCGAACCGCGCATCTCATTGGAATATTTTCTCCAGAATCAGTACGAGCCAGTGATCGATTTCTGCTTTAAATAGCTTGCATGTGCTGTCGAGCATGCAAGCCGGGTCCCGGCAACGTGTCCGACTCTGCGTCATCTTTACACAAGTATAAAAAAATGAAAACAGCGAGACGAATCGTGCTTCGCTGAGACACTTTACAGAGACCCGTAGTAAAAACAGAAAACGCTCACCAGAATAATATCGGCCACAATCGACCAGGTGAGGTTGAGAGTGGTCATGCCGAGGAATATGAGAAAGTAGCTGATGCCGACGTGGGAGCCCACGGAGACGAGCGCCAGGAAGACGAGGGGCGCGGAGACGAGCAGCGCGAACCCGCAGATGAGCGGGTCGGCGTCGGGCAGGCGCGCGCGCAGGCGCTGTGCCAGCCACGAGCCCAGCGGCACGCCCAGCGCGCCCGCCGCCATGCCCGTCAGCCCGAACTTGTACGACACGCTGCGCCACACCGCCACGCCGCCCATACATTACTCATTGCTAACACGCTCATGATAATTCCTAACTGATGCGACCATACCTTTGATTTCATGGTATGAGAAAACGCAACAATATCATTTGGCGTAGGTATATTTTGTTAACACATAAAGCGATGACTAATCCACTAGGATTCCTTGCGATTTTGCTGCATCCTATCCGAATCTAAATCTATACGCCGTACTGTTGAGTTGTTGCGGGGACTCATTATACCGATCAACAATGAAATGCTCTGCGATAGCAACTTCTTTAATGCCTAACGCTTTTGATGTTAGTAGTTATATTGCATTTTTATGGAAAATTTAATATTCAATCTGGGTATCTACTTTTTCGTAGAGCCAACTGTACTCGTGCTGACACTCACCTTTCTTGAGTAACATCAACGTCAGGCTGCATGCTCAGGCCCAGGAATATAAACTGAGGGCCCCACCACGCGAGGGCGCCTGTCACGAACGCTACACATGTGAACGCGAGCGTCGACAGCATGAACGAAGGACTGAAACACAACAACATTATAGTGAATATCTAAACAGAAACTTAATAGCTATAGCCATTACTTTACTATGGAAAGAAATAAAAATGTTAAGCACAATAAAAATAATGGGGTTTGTTGTTTGTCCCTACGCTGGTGTCACATTTTATCTATACTTCGAGGAGCATCGCCTTTGATGTCGAGAGTTGAGACTTGAGAGATATTTTTAAACGCCATATTTAAACTTGCTTGCCTTAGATAGTTATAAATTATAAAGGGTTGTAGAACGAAATTAGAATGGTCTGTACATTTCGCGAACATCTTAGGTTTGTGTTTAATGATGAGTAATTGAAATAGGACTAATAAAAAAATGGTAACGTTTGTGTAGCTATGTTAATATGCCTTTTAAGCATACCCACTTCAATTTTATTCCACCTACTGGTCAAACCTTTAAAGAACAAAGTTTCTTAGTTCATTACGTTCGTTCGATTCGATTACTTACTTCCTAATAAGGGCGTGGACATCCTGGCTGTAAGTGGTTGGTTTCATCTGACTATCCTCTGCTTGCCCTCGCGCGGGGTCTTGCAGTAACGAAAGGATGAGCACTACAGCAATAGAGCCGAGGATGGGTGTTATGCGAAGACCCCAGCGCCAGTCATGGGCCGCAGCTCCCGCTAGGGACCCCACTATGTAACCGAGACCACTGGAATAGGGAAAAATATCTAAGTTTTAATTATTATCATTATTCAGCAAATAATTACATGTGGGTTGTCCCCACCATAGAGGAAAATACATCTTGGACTGGTTATTATGATATGAATGAGAGCTGCGAAAATGTTTATTTCAACTAGGTATTTACATTTAAATTACGTGACTACCATATCCATAGCAATAATCCATCACATAAATTTTCGGAAGGGATAATTAAATATTTTACAGTTTAAACATATTACCTGCCAACGGGTATAGCGAAGTAGAAGAAAGCCAACATCTTAGAGCGAACATTGCCCACGAAGAGATCACTGATGATTGTGGGTGCGATCGTAGAGTACGAAGCTTCGCCGATACCCACCATCCCGCGAAACACGGTGAATAAAGCGAAGTTCTAAAATAAATAATAAACTTAAGATTATGGAAAAAATGCAGATATGAAATTTTTGAGGCAGCTAATTATCTAAATTTCAGATGATTTAAGTGTACCTATCAGCATGACGAAGCTTTTAGAATCATATGAGCTTCGTCATGACTAAATTAGCTTCAATAAACAAGCACTTACGTGTGCGAAAGATCCCAATAGTGTGGTCATGCTCCATAGCCCCACTCCAAATGCCATAATCATGCGCCGCGAGTACCTGTCCCCAAGGTACCCGAATATTGGCGCGAAAACCATGTACGCCACCACGAACACAGTCTGAAGGAACCCGGCTTTGTCATCGCCTATATCGAACTCGTCTTTGACATCGTTCAACACACCTAAAAATAGATAAAGAACATCATTAGTCAGATATTCGTTGTTATTGTTTATCTCCCTTTTAATAATAGCATGTTTTGTTAGTCTCGCCACTAAGGGGGCGTGTTTTCTGTGTATCAGTACCACGTGGTTACATGCGTATTAAAACAAAATTATTACATACATAATATAACCACAGCAAATATTTTTAAATTTATTTTATTTTTACTAGATCCCGCTCGCGATTTCGTTTGGGTAGACTTAGAATTGGATTCAGATACCTGGACAAAAATATCCAAGGTGTTAATCGGGCTTTATAATTATAAGCTATGTTTTTACCAAACATCTAAATCCTTTTAGTAGTGCGTTATTAAGTAAAATACATAGATGCATCCTAAATTTCACGTGTAATATAAGTAGGATTACAGTTATAAATAAAGAGCTATGTTAGGACACAATGACAGCGTGGTATTCGATTGTGTTTACACTATAGTGTAAACACTCTTCATAGTATACTATGGGAGAATGTTTGAGTCACAGCCTTACAGGTGTTTCCTGGACATGTTCTTGTTGCATTGTTGAAAGTAATAACATAAACCGCCAACAATATTGCGGATTAATCTGCAGATACCAAAATCTACACATATAAAACAGTGAAACTAATGTTTTTATTTGCCAAGAAATGGTGCTTGTGCAAAATTTAAAGCCAACACTTTTTTAGCGGCCTTGTAAAGGTGAGTGGCCTCACATTCGACAGTTACAAAGTATGCAGGATTATAATTTGTGGCGAAGCCATGTCCAACTAAAAGATAACTGACACAACTCACAAAGTGTGGACGTGACAAATCCGAGAAAGATACATAATATGTATATATGTTTGCTAGCCCACGGGCAATATTGATACAGAACTCGACGGAAGGGAGTGGTTTGCACGCAAAAAAACTCTTGGCACTGCCCGATAGTACTAAATAAACAGACTAACATGGGGGATCTCCGTTCAACTGATATGATAAGTAAACGAAAGAACTGCCTATCACCATAACGTCTCAGTCTACACAATGCACGTTTGGGTAATCGATTAAATTAACATGAAGCACCCAGTTGATTCAATTATCATAAAATACCACGAGTCACGCGTAAAGTCTGACGTGAACAAAATAATATGTAAATTGGTATGCTTACTAAATTACTTCTAAATTGTTTTAAATTATGTAATTGAATGCTCATTTTCCATTTTATTCTGCTTTTCTTGTAATTTTCCTATTCAATTTTCGTTTATTTCATTTATAACCTTATCAAATATTTTAAAATAGCAAATAGAACTTAAGAGCGTTTACGCTGTCCATGCGCAAAAACAGTAATTTCAAACCTGTTTAATACCATCAACCAGTTGTACTACAAATATGTTAGTTACTAATAACTTTAGGAAATTTCACTGTTTAAATAGTTAGTTAAGAAAATATTTCGATTTATAGAGTATTTATGAATTCTATCAAGATAACTGATCAGAGGTTTTCTTAATTTCCTCATACAGCGTATGTTTCGATGCCTAAAACTCATGAAAATACAGGGAAACGTAGTTTAAAAAAAATAATAATCAATTACTTAAATCGTCAAGTAAATAGTTAGTTGAAAATAGTTTCCGATTTAGCGATCAAACAACAAGAAATTAAAAGTCAAATAATGACAAATATCCAGAAATTCAGATGGTTTTTTCACCGATATATCTTCTTTAATTTATTATCATAATGGCTTTTTATTATAGAATAAAGTCTTCTTTAAAACATCTGCTTTGAAATTTTAAATAATTTAGTGTAATTATTTTTCTATGAATATTTGAAATCTATTATAAAACACTGCGCGCAAATCAATTCAAATCAGACCGCCACGAGGCTTTCCAGAGTGAGGACGTGTCGCTCGATGCTCCATCCTGACCTGCGTTGACCTTTGCCGTGCGTACAAGGATAGCGGACGTTTATAGTGTGATAGAAAAGTCTTGCTACTTTGGTAAGTAAAATATTTTATTATTATTTTCGATGTTACACTTTTTTAGTGACAACAAATTATATTTCAGACGTAATGGGAAACAAAACCAAGTTATTTTTAGCGAAAAAACGACAACGCAAAAATGACGAAAATATGGAAAAAGCAAGTGCTAAAAGGTTGGTATATCTATGTTATACTAATTCAACGATCGGCTTCGGCACCCGGTTATAACACATATTTTCGCATATTGGGGGTAATGTAATATGGGTTTTTTACTTGAAATAAATGATTATTTATTCGAATTAATACTAATTATACTATATTATATTATAGATGTTAGTATAATTAGTTTAACCTAATCACGTATTCGACAAACAGTTTTCTTGGTAAGGCAAATATCTTTGATTTGTGTCGTGATGCATGAATACACTATTAGATCACCTGAGCAAGGTTTTATTTCGGTAAGGCCTGTCAATCAGGACAATTGAAACTTTATTTCCATGTCATAAATGTCTCATAACGAGCCTTCGTGAGAGAAACCTACTTTTATTTTTTACCTACCATACATATACATAAATACTTACATATATAACTGTATTTAAAATCGAGTTGTAATAAATGTAAATAACATACTAATAAAAGAATCCCACTACTAAATGCAAAAAAAACGAGTTTATGTTGCTTTAAAATGGACAATGGCTATGGGGCTTGGGCTAAAAATAAAATAATTATAATGAATCCTGCCAGATATCAAGATATAGCCCAAAAATCAGTCCTGAAAAAACAGTATTTACTTCATCAACTTTCGGCTTATATCTCGATATTTACAGGAGAGACAAAATATTGTTTTTGAGAAGATCTTTCAGCCCAATCAAATGGCAAGCTTGTAATCAAACAATTATTTATGAATTCTCTTTTCCTAAGCGTGTTTTATTTACAATATTTTCTTTTATTTAATTACTGCTTCCTTTCAGATAACAAGGCTTGTGCGCTTACTGGTATATGGTTTAACTTCAGGCAATGTAAAAAAAAATCAAGTGATGAATAAATTATGGCAAGAGTTGAGTGTGAACACTAAAATGAAGAAGAGGTACTTTGAACGCTTTTTTAAAACAGTTTGTTTTACTTTTCACGTTTATATAGGCGATCACACTGTTTTAAATATGTTATAGGAACACTTCCTTGGTCCATCTGTCTGTCTATCACTCTATCAAGCTTGGGAATCAAAACCTATGGTTACTTATTGTAAGAAAAACTAATTCAAAAATTGTAAAAAGAAGGCTAAAAATTTGAAACTTTTAAAAGAACATAATAAACATAAGTAGATCCGTATAAAGTGTTTTATTTTAATAAAATTAAAACAAGTAAATTAATAAAAAAAATAAAAAAACTCGACTGCGATTATAATTTTAAATACCTACCCTATAGTGTCACTGTCACGATCAAGACAAATTAATGACACTTAATATACATATATATACACACATACATACGTACGCTCTAAAAACATAACCCTCCTGTCGCAATCGGTAAAAAAACATATATCTATAAATCATTACTATTAGGAAGGTTCAATAAATTATTGCAGAATTTAGTTATGTCTAAATTTCGATCTATAAATTCATGTTTATTTATTTATTGCACCATGTTATTTACACTTGCAATATTATTACTGACTACTTATTTTATGTACTTACTCGCATCCGTTAGAATTTTTTTCTAAAATAATTCACTCGATGGATCAAAATGGGTTTGTTTGCCTATAGCGCGAGAGAACGCGCCAGCGCTACGCACACAGTCACATTCGCTTCTCTGTGAGTAAAACTTGCGTTAAAATACCTATACTTGACATCGTGCGCTATGCGTAAACGCTCTTAATTTGGCTAAAATATGTATACTTATACGTATACTAAATGTATGTTCACGATTTGAGCAAACCGTGTGTTATTCTTTTCTTGAAAGACTAATACTGGTTTCTTATTAACAGAAATAATATTTATGTTGGATGTAAAAATGATGATAGACGTTTTTTTGGGTATTTTTTTGTATTTCATTTCATAGACACACAAAATATTATAAGCACATTCGAGTCTCCTGTTATAAAAGCCGTACTACCATTTTGACACGTCCATAAATCATTTCTTTTATTACAGCGTCCCTATTATTTGCCCCGCGTCGTTGTTTGTTGAAGCCCCCAGCTTTTATTCGGTCCACGTTTGAGTACTTTTATTTTATTTTTCTATAAGTGTATGATATTTTTTGTAGTACGGAGTGAATGTAACGGTGTAACAGTTTACGTAGGTAAAGGTGTAACAATATCAAGGTTAATAAAATGTTATACGTCAGTAGTACACGCACGTAAGTAAGCCAAGTAACAATATGGTATCTTTACTATGATTAAAAGGGCAAGATAATTATTTGTCGAATTTTAAAAAGTGGGATTATTTTTATTTCTACATTGCACAGTATACTGGTTATTCTGCGAGTGTACTAAATAAAATAAACCTACATAGATATTTGTAACTTGTGTTAAAAATTTAACTAACTTTACTGTTTTCCTTATTTTTAGTTAGGAAAATAAAATGTTAACAAAAAAACAACATACATAATTGGATAGCGGTCTCATGGTGGGCTGATGTGGCGTAGATAGGACTGGAGTGGCGTGATGTTAAGTCACAGTGACGCACAGTCACGGTAATTTCAGTCGCACAAATTACATGTGCAAAGGCTAATTAATATGAACTTTAACTCTGAAGGCGTACCTACTATTTTTGCTTAAGGAAATCCTTACCATAGCTTGTAAAATGGATAATAATATTCATTAAAGTAGGTATCAAATAATAACTAATAATAATATTAAATTGAACATTATTTATATAATGACAATATTCCCTTTCTTAAAGTGAAAAGATCTTTTGATATTAGGTACAATATTTTGTTGATCATTGGTTTAATCGATGGTCTATTAAGTTTACATAACGTGTTCTCACAAACTCTACTCATAAAGCCAATAGAGTCATGAATAAATGCATATGCACACGGCCCGGTGCACTGAGAATTGATTTTGATTAATTTATTGTGTGGGGTACTTTAAAACATGATATTGCCCTTGTAAATAACCAATGAATATGACTTACTAAAGTCAGACAATAAATCTTGATGATAACAGTGCATAATGTCAAACAGAGATCGTTTTGAAAGTCAAAAAACAATTTTATAAAACATGACCTCTTGCAGGGTGCTTCTAACAGCATTCGACCTGCTCAACTAGACAATATCAAAAACAATGGTTTAACGTTGACTTTAATATTGAGAAGAATTCTCAAATTTCTAATGATTATAATCCTTTGCACGCCATTAAATATTGCGGGTGTTTGCCCTATTATCCATAGTTATAAAACTGTAGGGTCAACAAGTTAATAAGGGAAAGCTACAATATAAATAAGTACCTACCTACCTACTTTGGTAGGTTGCATAATATTTGAGTTTTAAAGTAAGTACATGGTAAAGATGACTTATCTACACCTGCACTGCACTGAACCGTAGATAACTCTATGCTAAAGCCTCGTGGCAGAAGTAGGTAACCTATTTCTGTAGATCCCATGGTAGGACTGAAGAAACGCTGAATCAATTGTGATGTAAAAATATTTGTATAAGTATAAACTGCGGCGGGTTTTTTTTATCGAATCGGTGTTTTTGTTTATAGAATGCCTTCATCATCAAGATTAGTGCGGTGACCTTCATAGTGGGCGTCGTTGGATAGCGTGGCGCGTCGCGCGATCATACGGATACGCTACGTCATCCTCGGTCTAGACTGGCAGACGCGTGGTGGCAGCACTGGCGCACGAGCACGCCCGCCGGCGAACGCACCGGCTTCGTACATCACGCCACCACAACAACCAATCAGCAGTGAGAGATTGTGGCCTGAAGCGAAACATTGCACGGCGAGCGACTCGTGACGACGGCGACGATAGTCACACACGGTGTTTTCTCGGTCATGACACTATGACGAAACTATGTTTATTTTTAACAGACTTAAAAATGGTTTTTATATCCCATAGATCACTATTGCTGACCTACGTATCTAATTATGTTAAAATAGACCTCTGCTAAATATAGCGATATTTATTTCTTTATTTTTCATTCTGAATTTCAGTGTTATGTAAAGACAGAATGAAAATCAAAATAAATATAAAGGCACTTATTATAAAGGCATTTATTTTAACGCTTTCAATATGTATAGTATAGGCCTCCCCTAACATGTAAAATGTGTTTCAATACATCGTTTATTGCAAATGGAAGACCGGCTGAGATTGAATGCCGGTTTTCATTTCCGTTGAATAGACTTTCGATTACTGGAGGTGACAGATCACACTGGGGGTTTAATAAAATCACGACCATCACAAATAGGAAAGGCACTCTCCATTTTATAAAGGTAGAAAATGTTCAGCACCTTATTTTGCTATCGGTACAAATTCAGATCTCAATATGGCTTTTAGAGAATTCAGTGATACACAATCTAAGATATCGGAATACGTGTACAAGGGACTCTGAAAATGGGCACTTGGCGAAAAAAAACGTGTTTACGCTAAATGTTGTTACAATTCATTAAATGGAGTTGTACGGAAAGAACATACTTTATACATTAGTGCAACATTTTTGAAAAAAAAAGTACAATTGTATTGAGCATCCCTCTTAGCGCCAGGTAGAAGTATTTCGTATTTATAGTTGGTAACGCTTTCAGTGCCAGAGCGTCTGCCAAGTGTGTAAATGGAGTACCGACATGCCTAGCGACAAGTGTGTCAATACTAATTTTATTACGTAACATAAGCTGTTACCGTTTAACAGTTATCAGTTATCAGTGAACAGCTATTTGCTTTTTAAACAAGGTGCATGTCCAACGTTACAATGCTCTGACTTATCGATAAGCAACCAGAAGTAATTTTAAAGAACATTCAATCTCAATCTTTTTTTTTTTAACAGCAACAAGGAGCAAAAAGAAATGCTTTTCATCTCTAATAGGTATGACAAGATGCCGCATAACTACTGCAGTGGTTACGTAATTTGGAAAACTCTCAAAACCGACGATTCGCGCGTGTAATGTAACTGTTCAGATTCGAGCATTGATTTAGTGAGAATGAAGAACTTTAGAGTGCGAAATCTGTAAGGATACAATTTGTAACAAAATTGAGTGCTGATTACAACTGCTCCCTAATACCTAGGTACCTTTACAGGTTAACGATGTATTTACATAACTAAGTGTCAAGTATCAATAAGGTAAACGTCCAAACGTAAGCAGCGATGTACTAGTGTATTAAACTCCTCTAGAAAAGGTATGTCAAATGGATACCCGCTTTTGACTTAATTAGGGCCTAGGGGACAGGTCGTTAGCCCGTATTCGGGTGGACAAATGACTCCGAATTCAAGCACCCGATGCATTTATGACATTGGTCAATGGGCTCACGCAAATGCTATCTATGAGTGACCCACCTTTAAATGTTTGCTCAACTAGAAGATAAAACCAATTAGGTATTTTAATGTGTAACCGAATAAACAGGCTACATCTAATTAGTCCTAGACATTAAGCATTATCATGCAACTAATTACAATATTCATAATGAAAACGCTGAAATTGTGAAATGTCAGTGAACAAATTAGGTTAAGGCCTCTCTGACAATAATGTATTGTATTCAGTATTTCTACAGCCGACTACTTACTTAGTATTGATTGCAGGCACTTTTAGAAAATTTCCAGTTATCTACCTATAATGTGTACATGCATAAGTATATATATTATACGTGTATGCACATGTTTTTGTGCAACGCGGTGCAGCAAGTGTACTGTCTCTACCAGGAACTCGAGGTAACCTAACCTGGAGATATCCGCTTACAAAGAACGTAGTGCATCGAAAAATTATTCAATGAATTAACAAGTGATAACAATGAGACCCGAACTATGTACAACTCGCAAAAAAAAAGTAAGCGCTTATTAAACATTTCATTGTGATGTCAATAGATGAATAAAAACAAAACCATGAAAAATTTTAACATTTCTGAAGTTGTATTACTAAGATCATCTACTTTATCCACATTCATAAAGTAACCGTAATTTTTTCATTGCTTGGTATTAAAATTACGAAAACTGCTCTGTAGTTTCATTACTTTAATTAAGGTTAAAGGCGGTTCTAACCAGCTGCACTTTTCTCTAGGGGTAATTAATTAAGTATCACAGTTACAGTTGACAAATAACAATACTCCAGCCGAGTCAGACAATACTAATAAGAAATATTGTTAGAACAATAAACGTCAACCACCTGGTGCTCAGACTGTGGCTCAGAAAGGTCTTTAAGCACATTATGGAGTGGTTCAATGACATAAACGAGGCAATAACTTTAATTTTATATTTATATTACTATAAACTCAGGGCTTCCGGACATAAATCTTCTACAATGTATCAGTAATTAATCACCTACATAAATTAAAACCAAAAACGTTAATATGAAACTACGACCAGAACCAGTAGAATCCAAAACTACGACTACCCTAACCGAATAATAGATACAGAATTATATATAGGTACACTGAAATAATAGTACATTAGAAGTAAGGCATAGAGGTCGGTTTTTACTTTTTACAAATGCATTTGCAGAATGATAGGGCTGCACAAATGGGCGCGATTCAAGTGGTTAAAATAAAGATTGCCGCTTATGCTAGGCGTCGTTTTTTCTAGGAGGGTGAACCTTGCACCCTATTTGCTAAAGGGCGATTATGTCGACACACCGGCGATGTTCCCACACTACGTTACTAAAGAGAAATGGCAAATGGCCCTTTACTTTCTCTATATTACTAAGCACTAGCATTATTTTGAAATATATATAATTAAATAAGTAATGCCTTAAATTCATAATTTCTAAGACAATAGTAGAAGTATATATTGTCATGTTGAATTCGTAAGAAAACTACAAAGCCTTTGTGTGTATAATAATGAGGTAGGTCGTAAGAATAATATTGACAGAAAGCGAGAATACTAGCACTGATAGTAACTTTCATTTGCACATGTGTGCTTGCTAATACTAGACAAATGGATGTCTCAAGTAAGACTGTTGATTTGTGAATCTCATTTACGTACCCTAGAAACAGTCAACAAGTTAAACAGATAAGCTCACTAAAAGCTAAAAACAGAAATGAAAAATAACAAGAACTTGAATCTCGACTGTGAACATTAAGGCGCTCCTTTGCGAAAAAAGCTATAAAATAGGCATTTTTCGTCGCCTAGATTAAGACGTTGGTACAAGTTACAAGCCAGAAAAAAATAACACTTATAGTTAAGTATATGATGCAGGTACAACCCTAAAAAAATCTTAAAGAAATGGTCTAGAACATTGAAAAAAAAATTCCTAAAGTAACCTCTCGTTAAAATTTTTCGTCGCGTAGTTCTCAAAATTTTCAATGATTACCATCACATTTTTTATAACCAAAAGAAAGGGAATACCGTGAACAAGGTACAACTGCAATATTATATAAATATATGGTGTATTTATCGAGCAAATTGAAAAAAACCGTGTAAAAATTGCCGTCGATTTCATTTCAAAAATTCTTTGTATTGCATCTCTTTTCTGAATGAACTATTTGCATAAATCTGTTTCATCGACCAGACGGCGCTCCGCCGCGCCGTAGAGACGGGTGGTCTATGTCACTCTGTCATCCGATGACAGTTGGTCTTTCGCATTCATAAAATAAATATAAAATTGATTTATAAAAATTAAACCTACGTAATTAAAATTTCATATGTAAAAGTGAATCTATTTTAATGTCTATAATGTAACTAACTGTTGTGAAGGGGTGTAAAAGCAGGTGAATGGTAAACATGATGATGATAGCTGTTGTCGATATTGTGCTTTGAAACCCCTGTTTTAGAGTAAAATGAGGCCGTAATCAAGACTTAAAAATAGGAAAATAAATACAATGGCCGCATACTTCAGGTATATGTGTGCTTTCATTTATAAAATACATTTATTTTCATAATTTATTTTTGTATTTCATTGTGTTTCGCTGTCATACACGACAACCTGGTAGCTTGGTATAAATATATATTACTAGCCTTCCGCCCGCGGCTTCGCTCGCGTGGACAACATAATTTTGGCTGTTTAGTTTTTTCCAATTCTGGCGGCATGTTTGCTTGCATACACCACACTTTTTACGCTAAGGAGTGAAACTAAAAAATAATTAAATATTGTTTTTACTTTATACTTAGAGGCTAATTACCACATTTCTTTTAAATAAAAAATGACTGAGCTCCATACAAAATTTTCATCCCTTATTTTCCCCTCTAGCGGATGAATTTCGAAAAAGCCTTTCTCAAAACTCAAACTTAAAAAAAACGTTTATTGAAATTAGGCTAATTCAATTAGCACTTTTTCACGTCAAAATACATTATGACAGCACCCCAAAACGCCCACCCTTCACTGCTTCCTAGTGTTATGGCCGCAAAGAAGAAGCAGTGATGAACAAACTTCCCAGCAACACAGCTGTCTATTACAGTTTAACTTTATATATTATGTCATATTTATTATACAATGTAATACACCGAATTTACAATACAAATGTGTTCACATTTATTTTATCCACTTAACAGCTTCCATCTGTTGTTATCGCTAAAATAGTCGTTTAAATTATACTGGGCTTTTTTGATTTTGTCAGGTGGTTCTATAAAATTGATGATGAACTTCGGAGATATAAAACGGAAATCCATAGAATTATAGCAGAACTGTGCTTTCTTTATACATTTGTTACAGTCGCTATAGGTAGTCAGAAGCCAGAAAGCCTGACAATCAGTCGTTCTAAGAATAATACATGTGTTACCCGGTAACTGGGTTGTGGAAGTCATATAGGAAGTCGCTCCATATAAAACATTGGTATTAAGCTAACTAACTACAAGGTAACAAAACACACCTTGCGCGCCAATTGACCTGATGTTAAGATATTTTTAAACAAATGTAACCATCAATAGTTGTTTTGTTTTCTAATTATTTATTTTGAATTTTATTTTCTTACCATGTAACGTAGGTATATTATTATTGTTAATAAAAAATGTAAACATACATTATGAAATTTGATCTCAAATAATTATTATTTTCCTTTAATTGACTCCAGTGTTAATTGTTTCCATCGTTTGTTTGCTATTGGACACAGAATGACCTGCTGCAAACCGACTAATCAGGGATGGTTTACAGATTTACGGGTGATAAGTACATGTTTGTTCACCATTTTACGGTTTGACACGGAGCGACTATGAACCATCGAAAATGAATACATAATATTCTAAAAACTTGGTACAGTTCACGAATTGTCGTCAGCAAACACTATTCATAGTCTTATGCTGACATATATCTATAGACAC
Source organism: Pyrrhia umbra (assembly GCA_963891755.1). Taxonomy (NCBI): domain Eukaryota; kingdom Metazoa; phylum Arthropoda; class Insecta; order Lepidoptera; family Noctuidae; genus Pyrrhia; species Pyrrhia umbra. Next base: position 7,344,339 of record OY982930.1, read on the forward strand.
ATTATGTTGTATGTATGTATTACATTATGGCTGGAATGAAAAATCATTTCTCAAAACTTGAACTTTAAAGCGAAAACAACGAAAACCTTTAAGGCAGTGTTGACTTCGATAGGTCTTTAGGATAGGAAAGAATTAAGTTTGATAAAAAAGGAAAACGAAAACGTGTTTAATTTCTGTAATTGGTATAGTAAGCAAAGACAGATATGACTTTTTTGAATTTTAGATGGTGTATATATATGAAAACATTGTTTCTGACCAAAAACTTATCAAAATGTCATGCACTGGCCAGTTTTTTGGAAAAAGTTGATTTGTCGAGTTGTATGTTACTTACAGATCTTCAATGCAAAGTGAAGTGAATCGGCTTAACTGATTTCGATGGGACTTTCACTGGAAGATAGTTGTTAGCGTAAGGAATTACTTAAGCTTCGTTAATTTTCAAAAAAATAAATAGAAGTCTCTTAAATTAGAAGACGTGGGTGGCGCCGTTGGTGTCAGCTAGTTTCTCTAGATATAAATTAATAAAGGCTAATATTTAAGCCTGAATGGGATCGAGAAGTAAAAACAAGCTAGTCTTGATCATTTCCTGTCAGAAATTATCTATAAATAATAACTTTTTACATGTAAATGTGGTAGTAACAGTATTATCGAAATTAATCGATTTGTTTTATATAACAATCCTTTAAATTGGTTAGGTTTAAAAATTAGGTACTACCTAATACTTATCTCTATAAATAAAATTACTATGCATGAACACGATGTTTATGGTTATTTATTATACACGATTCTTACATGTTTTAAAATTGAAAATCTTGAGTTACTTATTCCTAGCAGTGACTACAGTAGAGGCCCCGCGATACGACGACTGCGAGAGGGGCGCCCCGCAGTGGGCGGAGCTACTTCCCCTGCTTCACCCCCTCAATTTGTTAAAACTGGCCTACTACCCAGCCTTAAGATGTTGAAGCAAAAACATTAGGTACCTCTTTCGGCAATCGGGTACAAAACAGATAGAACGGAAATTGTGCTATAGTTTTATTCAAGTGGATAGAAAAACAGCAGACTTTATAAATAATAATGACAGAATACAAAACAAGTATAATTATTATCACAAAATTAGAAGGATTTCTGTTTTTTGAATAGATTGAAGGAAGTGTATTTTTGTTAATTCAATTACGTTATTCGAAGGAAGTTCCACAAAGCCTAAAAGACAGAGATAGAGAGAAAGTCGCTTCGTCTCTTTCTTAATAGTTAAAAAATGGTTTACAAGCAACAGTGTGCTGGCGCGGGCGCTGAGCCAGAGGGCTTCACTTTCATCCCGAATCCCCATTAGATTGACTGGTTCCATTTTAAATTTAATTGCAGCCCGCTATCCCGCACAAGTGATCGCTTGTGAGCACGTAAATCAAACAAGTGCCAATTATCGGTAGTAGGTACCCGTATCCTATCTACGGTAAACAAACATTGATCCACTTGATAGCGACCATCTTCACTGGATATGCTGGAATATGTTGCAATCTAAGCATATACACATATCGGTATTTTTATCTTTAACACCATTTTTAGCAGACTACACTGTCTGGACTATGTACTCTCTCCTATCTAGGAATTTTATTATTTATTTACTTGAGTCACGTATTGGCATTTCATCCACGAAGGAAAATAATGAATTAATGATATTTCGCTTCTTATAGCTTTGTTTGTGACTAATTCGAGTAAAAAGTAACTGTTCTTTCTATTTGTTGGTAAATGACTTGTTAGATAAATAAAAAACTTTATTAAGAACCCGTACGGAACGTTACGGAACTCTAAAACACATTATCTCATTCAGATCCAAATTCGATCGAAACTATATTTTATACAATATTTACCGCTGTTAAATATTTATAAATTCTAAAGATCATATTAATAAACTTGATCCGAGATTGAAACTGGTTATGTTTATTATAGTGCATTAAATATATTGATAAACTATTTATAAATGACATGAACCTTTTATCTTGTGCTATCATAAAAGTGGAAAGTTTTCATCTTTTAACTGAAACGATAGACTTTTATCAGACAACGAGACAACCTTAGGGTCGGGTCTAGTCTACATTGTCGCATGATAGTACACGCTCCTATTCTATTAATTACAAAACTGCAGACTTAGGAGACATGAATGTTCCCTTTTTTGTTCTTCAACAGACAAAAATACTATCGTCCTCTGTTGATATACTATCTCTAAAGTCTGAACTAATCGGCCCCAAGTGGAGTCTCGATGGGCACTTGAACCATGGGCCGATGCACAAGCAGGCGGAGCGGCGGTATCTACGTTAGTTATTATGCACAGCTGCAACGCATCAAATCAAAGCATCTACTGTTGGAGCTGCACTGGACTTCCATCGTAAGAGATCAATTGCTGTAATACAACAACATCAACTTATTGTCCGCAACGCATTGCACATGATTTCAATAGTGCCTCTACACAAACACGTTCGTGTGTTCATGATAAACAAGATAATTTAAGATGAAAACGTGAATATTGTGATACTTTTACTAAACTTGTACTGGTCACAGCATTTCATCATCCAAATACAGATAAGGTTGATAAACATCGCGCTATCAGAAACTTACCTTAGTCAAATGTTACAGTAGCAATAAAATATACTTTTTAAAAGCAAAGGTAGGATAACAATAATTCCTCTTTTTGCCCACAACGTTTTTTACTCAGATATCTTTGATCTTCGACCACATGATTTACTGACACAGCTTGATTTAATGGTTAGAGATTAAAACAACATTAAATAAAATCGCCTTTGAGACAAGACTTTGAAGATCTTTAGAATATATCATAATTATGATTATGATTATGTATATGGCAATAGCAAGTATACGTCCTCTTGTATTCCATTCTCTAGGTTTATAAAGACAATCACGACTTAAACGATTTAAACGACAGGCTTTTACGATTACTTGTAACCCTTGGCTTTGCATTCCAGCCTTTGAAGAATTTGCTCTGCCCGAAGCAATTTTACGATTCACATCTAACTTTACATGTTATGCCACACTATAAAAAGGTTGTAATCAACTGACGCAGGTAAAGGTACCTACTTTATAAATTTAAGTAAGTATTTCAATGAACATACTATTCATGCAGTAGGTACCTATTAAAAATCAGTTGAGCGTGACGTTCCGAAAACAACATCAATCTTCACAATATTGTAACACATAAAAAGTGGCGTCAGTAAAAGACACCACATTTTTAACCCCTCACTGGGCGCGGTGCGCGGTAAAACCAATAGCTTCCTAAGCTTTTACATATTTAATTTATTAAACGATGTGCACACACCCGGATCCCATAACAGGCGCAGCAATATAAGGATCAGAGCAACCCTTACATATTTTTATGATTCGGTTGGGGTTTTTTTTTGTATCAGACTATCATCAGTCAGTGCTACATTATTATTATACAAGTGGTACCCAGTAACACTCAGTAGATAAATAATCTTTTTAGTATTTTTTATGACTTTTTAGTGTTTATACACTTCTCATCAAAAAAATCGAAACACCTCGCAGTTTATGATTTGATAAGGATTATCAGAAAAATGTGTATATTTAGGAATAAATGTAAAATGTCATTTAATAGTGAGTAGTATGAGGTTTTTAAATCCTAATGTTATTGTTCTAAATTCAAATTAAGTCTTCATAGATTTCGTATTTTGTATAATGAGTAATTTTTACCTTGTATGGAATATGAAGGAAATGGGTAAAACAACACGCGTAAATGAAAAAAATAATTAAGAAACGTTTATTTAATAACTTGTATTCCCTCCGCGAGCTCTTATTACTGCTTCCATACGGTTCTTCATCGATCGGATGAGAGTCACGATCACATGTTGTGGTATATTATCCCATTCCTCTTGGATTGCATTTTGCAGCTGGCTAAGTGTTTCTGGGGCTGGATCTCTTGCTCGAATTCGTCTCTTTAATTCATCCCATAGATGTTCAATGGGATTCATGTCTGGGCTTCTTGCTGGCCATACCATAATGGAGATACCGACTTCGGTAAGATAATCTCGTACGACGCTCGCGGTGTGAGCTCTAGCATTGTCGTGCATGAATATGAAGTCGTTGCCAATAAAATGTGCATAGGGCATCACATGAGGTTCAAGACACTGTTCGATGTACCGATGAGAGTTTAGTGCAGGCAGCCGTGGCCCAGACACAAAGGCAAGTTCTGTCTTACCGTCGGCGCTGATTCCTCCCCAAACCGTCCACGAACCGCCACCATAGCTGACCTTTTCTTCAATGCAGCATTGTGCAAAGCGTTCTCCATCTCTTCTGTAGACCTTGTTCCTTCCGTCGTTACCATACAGCATAATTTTACACTCATCAGAAAACAGTACTTTGCTCCACTGAAGGTATGACCAAGTTAGGTGCTCGCGTGCAAAGTTAAGGCGCGCTCTTCGATGGTCTGCAGTTAATTTCGGCCCATTCGCTGGCTTATGCGGTGCCAATCCGCGTTCCTTCAACCTTCTTCTTATTGTAGAGTCACTTACAGCTACTCTTCGTACAACGCGAAGCTGCTGCTGCAGTTGAAAAGCGTTAAGGCGTCGATTTCGTAAAGAAGTTGTTACAATAAATCGATCATCTCGCTCAGAAGTGACCCGATTCCTGCCAGATCCTGAACGGCGCGTGAACGAACCAGTCTCCCGATAGCGTTTGTAGACTCTATGAACAGATGATAAGCTTAGATGCAATCTTGCAGCCACAACACGCTGACTAAGTCCAGAATCCAGCAATGCCACCACTTGGGCGGCTTCTGCGGGCGAAGTATCCATATGTTTTAGAAAAAAAAGTTTTTTCAGACGTCCCAAAGTCACAGTAAATGAAATAAGAAACAAAAAGTTTAAAGACAAGCGCTAATTTTTAGTTTTTAAACGAGAAACGTACTCCAACCCTAAATACACATTTGTCTCAAAACAGTGATTAATTTCATTTATAGGATAAACAAATGAAATTCTAATTTCGAATTTTGATTTTTTTCTTCTTACTGTAATGACCAAACTGCCAGCTACACAATAATGTTTTTTTTTTCATGGAATTAATTCTCTTTTGTAAAAAATTAGGACAAAAACAATAAAAACGAAAGTGTTTCGATTTTTTTGATGAGAAGTGTATAATTAAAAAATTAAAATAATTCATAAACCTCAACGATACATTTTGCGAGTGTGAATACTACGAAATGTCTGTCATCACTTCACGCATAGATAAAAAACTCAGATTGATAAAATTTGGACCACCACACGAGCTGGATTGAAAAAAAAAACTTTACTTTTCAATCCCATCCATCGCGGAACCTTCAACCTTCTCCTTTTTTTGAGTCGGTTATATTTAATTTTACTACTAGATTAGATCGGGTAATAAATGTTTAAAATAATGTTTAGAAGTTGTATTAACTAACTAATAACTAATGCTCAAGCAATACGCTACAGGGATATTGTACTATAATAAATAGCGCACTCACAGACGCCTTTTTCGCCATAATTTTCTACCCTATTGACCGGAAAAGTAATTATCATGCGAGTAAACTTTCATGCTATAATCGTCATTGTTAGTAAGAGGATTAAATACGACTGTCATATATTTTAATTATGCGTATGATTACGAATGAATGAGTCAATGAAATGGTAAAAAAACAGGTGGATCTACAAACAATACGTAGTGATTCTTATCGTCATTGTCAACCGCAAATCGTCACGAGACTAATACAAAACACTGGTATGATTAATACATGCACATTATTAAGATAACAGCAATCTTCTATCAATCTTAATTAAAACAAATATTGTTAATCCATATAGGTAGGGTGTGTTTTATTTTCTGTGTTGTAATAGTAATAGTATTTGCTTGCAATCTAAATGCATTGCATTCCTGTGTCGCTGGTAATAAAGTATATTTACCACAAACATGCTCAACCAAGCAGTAATACCCCTACATAGGTTACTCTAGTCTAGTAAAAGAAATAGAAACTGCACCCGTATTATTTTTATCTCCCCTAATCATACAAATATCATTGAATATTGTCTTCAACAAATAGGAGTTGCTGATTGCTTTTAGATTTTAATCAAGATAAAAAAATGTAGCATGTTAGTGCTGTGGTAACTTGTGGATTGCCCTCCAGGGAAATCAAGCCTCTGCGCCCTCCAACAATGGCGTCAATATAAAGACAATGCTTACTTAAGGTTATTTACACAGCCACAAAAATGTACAAGTACACTATCTCTGTTATTTATGTTTTTCTAAACTCCGGGGAAGCCTTAGAGGTTATAAATGTTATCAATTTATGTACGAGACAAATAAAAAATAAACAGATAAATATACGATGTGTGTATTTGTGTACGTTTATCCGAACGAACACCCGGCCAATTCTACAAACATTCAAGTCATAATGTGTGTTCCATATTTAAATGGAGACATTGTATTCGGTAAAGAATGAGAACCCACGCACGTGAGGGGACACTGGAGATTAGTTCTCTGATTACGTGACGTAGACACACCCTGGGCGTCCACCATTCATTCAAAAAATTTATTGTAGTCTTATACACACTTTTATCAAATTGTTTCACGTACAAAGAAGTATTCATCACGGAAATACAAAAGAGACACCGACTGACTGTATCGGACCTTTTGAAAAGTTTGAAACACGATTAACCTTATCTGACCGTGTTCTGAGTGGCGATAACCACTCGCAGCGCATCAATTCCTTACGAGACACGTTTTATTCCACAACAAAAATGTTATTGACAGAACGACTTCAACCTATCCGTGCTACGTCACATTAAAAGCCTCTAACCGCCCACGTATACAATCATTCTTGGTGGGCTTTTAAAGGTCCTGCTCGCTTTTGAAACTTAAAAAGTCATTGACATTATTCTTGGCTTAAGTCAAAATGTAAACGTTACATAAGCAGGGTTCTGAATATATTTCGTAACAGGATTCCTCTTGGAATTTTAAGTAGCCACCTAGCAAGCGACAAGAGAATGTATCCAAGATAAAAAGGATTATTCATTAATCTATTTTAGAGCCTGCTTTCGACGCGGACGCAGGAAGACGATGTTTTATTTTGACGTGAAAAGATCAACCGCACAAACCGCTGTGATGTAACATGGGCTAGGATGTTTCTAATTACATAGTGAGATATATTTCTTATGTAAAGTTTTGAACTTGTGACCGTAACCAATTAGGATGATCCATTTTTTTTTTCAAAATTTTGTTCAAAATAAGTGGAAATGGAACCACTCCAATTGAAGGTAACAAGCGTGACGATTATTATGAAGAATTAGGCCTTGTTGTGTGAAGTGATTGGTTCTAATTATTTCAAAGGAACCAATTAAACATATCAATATCAATGTAGTTTATGCTGGAGTGGGTACAGTATTAATATTATAGAGATTTTATAATATTAGTGCTAGAAACTTACATACTTTACATGTAAGTTTATATGTAATAAGAGTACCTATGCTAAAGTTAATGATATGATTACTTTTATTGTGAAGTTACGTGCAGGCCGTTTACAACTTGTACTTTGTGGCCACAAAATGCATGTGGGATTATGACAGGGAAATCTTTAATCTTGAGATAAAACATAAAAAACAAAGCATTAAACGTTTTTGTTCCACAATCGACGCACTATGTATACTTTTTTTTTTTTTTTTTTTTTTTTTATTTATTTATTACAAACAAGTTTTCTTATTATCTATATCTTAAATCTATGCCCCACAAAACCGTTTACACGGTTTGACTGCAGGAACGGAACATACTTTATTACATTAGCAATATGTTTTTAATATTGCGGACACTGTCTTATAGTTAAGAAACAAAAATAAAAAAAATAATAAAACAAAAGCAATTAACACTAGCAATTCTGCAAGTTTACAGTGTGCTAAGAAGGAACTGCTTAAGAAATCGAAGGAATGCTTATCGAACTTTCAGGAAGTACGAATATTCTATTCATTTATCATACCCATAACCCACCTGCTTTAAAACTTATCAATATTAACATCTTCGTTTCTCGAAACGATTCCCTTTACGTAAGGAATATTTTTAGCTAGGAGCTTTGGCATTCATAAAGATAAGATAATAAAAATAGTCTACGGTTAAACAAAGCCCTTGACTTGAAAAATGCTGATGACGTAACAACTTTACATCATGAGTTCAATAAGAATGACTAAATCAGACAACAGCAAGTCAGAGATGGAAGCGAGGGGTTAATGAGAAGTATGACGAGGTGACTAATTTTAGAGTGGCTATACTACCTCTATGAATCATTTGATATGAATCGAAACACACGAGTAGGCACTAATTACATTCTAGTACATAAAATGAATTTAGATTAGATATTGTTTGATTAGTAATTTTTATTTAAATTTATTATTATTGTGATGTTTAACTTTGTTATAACTATGTATAGTAACATTATTAAAAAAAAAAATACTATTAAACAAATACAAATGTATATTATGTGATAATATACTCTTGCCAAAGTAAATTTAAAACATCCTATACCCGGCCGATATTTGGGAAAAAACGCGACCGACCATGGGCCGTGAATGGCCGACTTTAGGGTTTTTTCGTTCTCGACGCATTTAAAGCTTAATACCTTTTTCTTTTAGTACAGACAGGCCTGTCCCACTCCCCGTGTAGGTATCAAAAATGTACCTACGCACAGCGGCCTATCCGAGACGGCTAGTCACTGGGGCCTCACGCGCGAGCCGTGAGTGACGTACGCGCAAGATTTGTTCCTTTGATTATATACGTATCTACTTCATTTGTTCGTTTCAATTATTCGTAAGTTTTTAGGAACGGGCTCCCGGACTAATCTGTTTGCATCCGGTGACCGTGTGATACGATTTGAAACGTCTTTTGTTGACAAAGGTATTAATAGTAAGGCGGCGTAATTCAACATTATTTGAGTAATATAAGGCCTGTGTCTCTTTTCGTGAAGGTATCGAAAACGTAAGAAGGTATGTATGCACAAATGTATTAGAATTAAAGTACTGTTAACACCTACCATACGTTTTTATTTTGAAAGTCATTTGTTTTCTAGAGTACTACAAAAATGGTAATTCAGTATTTAGATTAATTTATTTTTTAAAAGGAGACAACCCTGTTTTCGTTAGAAAAGGTAAGCGTTACGCGCTAGAAAGAGACGCAACTTCTAGGCAACTATAAGCATAGGTAATTACGCGCTGCGCGATCTGAATTAAACTTAATCGTATTGTCGCTAAAGTCTATATTTCTTTAGATGACTTTTCAAAGTGGCTCTTCTGTACTTGTACTATTATGTATTCTGTGGTACAGAAGCAAACCTTATGCCTATAAATATGAAATAGATCTATCAACCTGTCCAAAACCGCATCACAAGCTATCCTCGTTGCAAACTGATGAAACCAGAGCGATTCCCAGTTAGAAAATCAGTAAGGGGGCCGGCGTTTAGCGTATTTACCCTACTCCGGTTAGGCTAGGCAGACGATGGTGAACAATTACTATCAGTATCCTTATTAATATTATAAACGCTTACATAATATACCTACACGCGTTCGTAACATAATTGCATACTCCTCACCCTACATCACCTCTCTCGTAACCTAACTAGAGAATATTATACTCCACTACTTCCTATTCTTTTACGGAAACCTGATTTTGTGACCTTGAATATCTCAAGGCAGAGATAAGATCTTATGATAGTTTTGATAGAACATATAAAATCTCGAAACATAGGTTTTTACAAGTTTATAGCATATTTTTATTTTCAGTGTCTGTCAGTCATGCTGTTTGCCATTTTCTTCTTAGCCCGCGATGGCGAAGCCCTCGGCCAAAGTGACAAATATTTCGGTATATTGATATTTTCATGCCACACATTATGTAGTAATATTCGTAGCAACCTTACTTAATACCCAATTAATTAATTTATTACAGTTAATTATGAAGATGAAGATATAATATAGACGCGGCGTGTTCTGCTTGTCGAAGATATGGATGCGACATGCTGACGCGCAATATCTATTTATCTAATGTCATAGAGGCCTGAGCTATGGTTTGAGTAATTAAACAAATTGGATTAAATTAATCTTTACAGCTATTCTAGATACATTGTATGTCAATAAGAAATAGACATAACATAAATGTGGAAGTTAATTACAAGAAATAATAAGTGCATTATAATCTAGATGTTGTTACTTTAATAGACTTAAGAATTATATCCTAATAAAAATAATAATAATAATCTTAATCTATATGTATAAAAATGAATCCCTTGATTACAGCATTACGCGTGAATGGCTGGACCGATTAGGATGAAATTTAGTATGGAGATAGAAGAGACCCTGAAGAAGGTTTCTGCTACTTTTTATCCGGGTGTATGAAGTAGTTCCCTCGGGACGCGGGTGAAACCGCGGGCAACAGCTCGTCATTATATAATTATTAATTGCTTGTTAAAATATTTGAACATTCATAAATTAGGCCAAGAACACTAACCTAGGTTAAATATTTATTTGATGAATTGTTTTCACCAATAAGAGACACTTGTTCAGCAGTTAGTTGTTGACACAGTCTGATTGATGTAAGAATTCTATTTGTATTCATGAAACTATATTTATATAAAAAAATATATAAATGTGAGTATGTTTGTTTGTTACACTTTCTCTTTAGAATGGCTGAATTGATTTAGATGAGAATTTGTACAGAGTTAGATGGGGCCATGCAGATGGTTACAAGATGCTTTTTATCCAGGTGCATGAATGTGGTAGTTTCCTCAGGATACAGGTGAAACCTTAGCAAACAGCTATAACTAGATATTAAATTCATTAACTGGGCAGGTGTCAAATATCAGTCCTCAGCAATATTTTAGCTGCTCCACAGTTAAGCCAATGTCATATGATAAGATTTTTTTATAGATTATGCAACTAAAAGGGTACTTATAATTTAGATTAGATTTCAAGCTTATCTATTAGGTACTATATTGCAATTTGGTATCAAAACATTTATAGCATAAAGAGTTTGCTTTTAAACCTTGTTCCATTTTATTATTTATGTTCTTTATAATATTCGGATTCAAACCTTCCTTGGACTACAACTAACATTTCAAAACCAAAATCAGGTAAATCAGCCTAGCTGTCCTCGAGCTTTTGCGAGACTAACAATCAGCAATTTATTTTTATATACATAGATAATATCGAGGGGTAACGGGCTATTTGGTTTAAGCGACATTTTGGGTTAAATTGAGAATCGCTGATTCCAAATATAAACAATTTATTTATGACTTTGATTTTAAATTAAAACTAAAACAATTTTAATGGAGAATTCAGGACAGCTATGGTAGTCTACCACCAGTTTCTAATTTATTTACTAAAATTACACATTAACCTTGAGCACATTGAAAATATATATTTTCACTGGTGCATGCTGCAACTTCCCCGCACAGCATTCTTATAAGGAAATTATACTTAACAACATACCTACTAAGGTTCTGATAGGGGTCTAGACCTCAATTAATTGTTAAAAGCTGTCGTACATTAACACTGCCTTGGCAAATAATCAGATTCCATTAAGTCAACAGTATCAGCTTTGGAAGTTATAGAAAGTAGTTGAGTTTCGTGAACTTACCTGCTAGGGTGAATCTGTCCATATAGTTGATAAGATTGACGAAACACAGTACTCCGACAGTCATGTATTCGACGAACGTGACTTCACTTAGATTTTCTCTTCTCCTGGTCTGCTTCTCTTGCAGTAGCGCAGTGGCCGATTCATTATCACTGTTTATAACAAGCTGCTGATTCGAAGTGTTCGGGGTAATACCACTTTGGTCCATGTTGCCTACGCTACTGTTACACTAGCGAGAATTTCCTGTGAAGTACGAGCTATATAACCAACTATCACTTTCTTGGACGCCAAATTTTCTTATCTCCGAAGGAACTCGTAAATTAAACGCCTTAATTTAAAACTTTAATACTGTTTATTAATTATGATAAACTGAATATAATATAAATATATAAAAATACTGTAGAAGAAAATATTTTTAGGAACTCAAATCATGATTTGACGTTACGTTACGAGCACCCGTGATGACAACTCGACGTTCGTGACGTGACTCTTGTGGACTTGCGTGAATCCAATCGTCTACCGACCGACCAACCGACGATGCGAAGCTGTGACGTGCCATTCGAATTGAACCATAGATTATAAACTTGAACTTAGGGCCAAGTTCACCGACTGTTTGTTTCGTAATCGGTCCGTTAAACGAAAAGGTTTTTTTATCCAGAAAGTTGAAATTTTCGTGATAACCACTTCTAGTTCAACCCTGATTTAGTAATCGATAGTTCCAGAAATAAAAATCTTAACTAATACACATTAATTTATGGTAAACAGCTGTTTTAAGTTAATCGGACCGTTATCTTGTCAGTGAATTTAGTCCTTAATACCATAGATTACACACAACAGTGTAGGAAAAAATTGAATGTTGAAAAGCGTCAATTTGCTAGCATAGATATATTATTACATTAAAGTTCGCTGGCGCCACAGTAGCAAACGAGTAAATTTTAAAGTTGAATTTTTATTTATGCAGTTTCATCAACCACATTATTTGAATACTTTTAAACATGATTGTCCACAACAAGGAGTGTTGTTTTTAGGGTTCATGTATGTATTTAAGAATGTGTGCGTTTCTTGATTCCACCAACTACTGAATGCTTAAACCGATTTAGATGTATGAGGTATCGTTAAAACACTTACTCCGTTCGCTCAGCGACCCAAAGTGAATTCTGACTTGACCACTTGGAAAGGACGGAGAGTAATGTGTGTCATCAGAAAAACAGCTCAAAACTCAACAATACAACTTTTGATAAATAAATACGCTGAAGTAAACACACTGGCACAAATATAGATAATAACTACCTTTGAATTAACTGTTTTAAAGCCCACTTATTTTGCACCTTTTTTTAGCTTTTCGTGTAAAGAACTAACATTTATTCAGCTGTAAAGTATATCAGCCATTATCAATCAGGAATGGCACAATATTTGCGATAAACATCAATAATTTGTAGAAATTCGCGATAAAAGTATTTGCAATGAAAGATCTCTTACATTTGACATTTCTTGAGACCTTACTCTACACTAGCACCCCTAGCGGCGAATTTGAGCGCGGTAGCCTGCGGGCTAAACGTATTTTATAAATAATAAGACAAACTCACAAAATAATAGGATAATTATTAAATTTTTATCATCCATGTTGACAGGCCTTGATTTTTTTGTTTTTCCGCTTCACGTTTCTATTAATGTTTTATTTATTTAATTTTGAAGTACGAACCTCAGAGACTTTATGACAGAGTTCACAGAATATAAATTAAAAATACCCTAATCTGTGTCTGTGATTAAAAACATTGTTTTCTTTGACGTTTTCTAGTATTTTATTCCAATTTTATTCTCTCTCTTTGATGTTTTCCTCGACCGGTCGGCGGACAGGACGCTTAACGCTATCTTTACGGCTAGCAAACAAAATACGGCACTTTAGGATTTATTGTTTGACTGTGAGGTGTTAATTTCGCCAACTATGACAAAGAAAATATATTTCATAGTTTTGATTTGTTTCACTATTAGTTTTGCTAAGAAACCTAAAGATGAGGAAAAGCCGGATTGGGCTAAAAAGGATATAAGAGATTTCTCTGATGCCGACATGGAAAGGTATGATTCTATTTAATTTCCACTTCGCCCTCACTATTACATGTGTTACCAGCTGTTTCCCGCGGTTTCACCTGCGTCCTGAGGGAACTACTAGACGCACCCATATAAAAAGTATCCTATAACCTGCCCCAGGGCAAGCTCTTTCTCCATACTGAAATTAATTTAAACCTTTTTACCGTGACAGCACTAAAAATACTCATTATTAAATTCTAAAAGGTTAAGGAACTTCTTAACGCACCTGGATCAATATCTCCTAATAATCCGCCCCTAAGATGACCAACCGACCGGGTCCCCACTATCTTCATACTAAATCGGTTCAGCCGTTTTAAGTAGTCAGGTTTTCCAAATGTATGTCTTTTATTTTCAGACTTTTTGATCAATGGGAAGAGGATGAGGAACCCTTACCTGAAGATGAATTACCAGAACATCTTCGGAAGCCTCCTTCCATAGACTTTTCCAAACTAGATATGTCTGATCCAGGAAGTGTGTTGGGACTAACTAAGAAAGGACAAACTCTCATGATGTTTGTATCTGTAGCTAACAAGCCATCTAGAGCTAGAACTGAAGAAATAACTAAGATATGGCAGACTAGTTTATGGAGTAACCATATTCAGGTGGAAAGGTAAGTGGCATTTCATTCCAAACAGGACAATTTTTATCTAATTAAATTAATATGATTTGCTACATAGCTATTTATGTTTCAGATACCTTGTTGATGATGACAGAGCAATATTCATGTTCAAAGATGGATCTCAAGCATGGACAGCTAAAGAATTTCTTATAGAGCAGGAAGAATTGAAAGAAGTTCAGCTGGAAAGTCAAACATACCCAGGACAGAAACCTGACATTAAAAATAAGTCTCTCCGCGATGAATTATAATATTTAAATGTTTAGGTTGGTTATTAACAGCAAGTTGCCTATAATTTAACAAAGGCAAATGTATAACAAGAGATACACTATCTCAATTTAAATAATATTTACAAAACAACTTTCAATATTGATAAATTCTGTACCTATTTACATTATTACAAGTTTCATATTGTGTTAAAGATTTTTGGACAACACATAAATCAATATCTACCTACATCATCATATTGTAAATAAAATATAAACATACTTTGTGGTAAAAATAACATTATTTTTATTAATATAAGTTATTTTATAGTATTTACAGGGTGGAAGTAATAAAATACTATTTCCAAAGAGACTTTTTTAATTAATTAAAAACTAATCGGTGTTTTAGTGGTAGGGTACATACTTAACAAAAATTCAAGCATCTGTCGCGCGATAATGTTCTTCATCAATAGTTGAATAAATATGACCTTCACCACACATCCATTCTAAGATATTCCTGTAAAAAAATAGAATATACTCATTTTATTTCAAAAAATATCTAGAATAGAAATTAAGAACACTACAGATATATGTAAAACATTTCTAGTGCTTTGAAAAGATCGTTTGAAATTGTGGAAATTAGTAGGGAATCTCTCATTCAAAATCTGAAGTTTAATTATTTCTCTGTTGTACTTGGTGACCATACCCGGTAACAGTGGCGTATTTTTATTTCTGGTGCTATAAAAACTCAGACTTACTCAAACTCAACATGTGACATGCGATCCTTCACTGTGGCATACATATCCTCTTTGCTGATACCTTGCTCCATGGTGGAAGCTCTTATCAGATTGAAAACCATCATTTGTCGAGGATTGAGGCCATTTACTGATCCAGTACTTTCAGTCACTCCAACCATGGAATTTGCTGGCAAACCACCAGTAGTGAATGTAGAGTTGTTGTTATCCTTTTTCTCCTGTTAAATTATAGTGTAGTTTTGTTAACAATATAATATTATAAAAACTAAGCTGAGCTAATTCATCACAATTGATTCAGCCCTTTTACTGTAAGAGCTAAACAGACAAGGGTTCCTCTCGGATTTATACTATTAGTAAGGATTTTCATTTTATTTGAAGTGAAAATTGATTTTGATGTTGGAGTTTATAATCTGGATACCTTTCATCTGGGTGCATGAATCAGTTCCCCTGGGGATGATGGTGAAACAGCTAGTAGGTTCATTATTATGTTCAATAATTACCTTTTTCGAATCAGCTTCCATTTTAAGTCTATTTTGGATACAGTGCAGGTAATGGAATGTTATGGCATTAATATCTGTTATTGGCATAATTTTAAATGTCATAATAACTTTCTTTCCTTTATTAGTCTTCACAGAGCCATATACTTGTATGTAGTCATTCACCTGTACCTTAGGTGTGGCTTTATCCTGCAAAATTATTTAAAGTTCTTTATTGTAAAAACATTTTACAGTTCAAATTAACAGTTTGTTGAATTCCTGTGCAACTATAGCATCTTACATCATCATCAGCTGCCTCCTGGTCCAGCCACAGCACAGCTCTCATCCTGCCTGTTATGTCCTGTATGGTATATGTGATTTTGGTGCTTTGCATTCGGATATTTCTCACACGAGCCACAATAGACACAATCTGAATATCTGTTCCCCATATCTTCACCCCATCATCACCACAGTGCAGAGCTTGTCTTATAACAATCGGTGCTGTCCGCGACGCTCTACGACCCTAATAAATATCAAAATATTGTCATAACTTCGCACACATGAACATCTCGAGCCAACGATAAATCTGATTTACTTACTGGTTTTTGGGCCTGGTTTGGTGTGTTAACATTGCCGAATTGATTTGGAGAGTTGAAAAACCCTCCACCAACTGCAGATTGATCTAAAAAATGATTTCCATTGGTATAAATTCAGAGATTGGTACCGGTAATTAGGTGTAATTTAAAGAAGAATTACTTACCATTCCACATTTCGAGAAAACGTGAGTAAACTTATTAACTAATAAATCGATATGTCTGTTATTTATTTATTTAAATTTTTCTTTTGTATACCAAATTATATATTGAAATAATGAGAGAAATAGAAAATTATAGTAATGGGTACTTTGACAAGTCCACAGAGCATATAAACACTACGTTTTAAGAGGCGGAACTTAGAACATTAGCTTAAAAGCATTTTATAACCATTTCAAGCCAACCACACAAAAAAATCAGTTCTGCCAACGTAATCAAAATTTTTTGACGCAATGTCATATGTCACCTTGACCGAAAGAAATGTCAAAAAATAGAGATGGGAAGCGATATTTTTTATCGATATCGACATTTACCAATATTAGGTTTTCATCGATATCGATATTCACATTTATAAGGTATTCATCGATATCGATATCAAGTAGTTTTTTAAAGAAAAAAAATATATGTGAGATTTATATTATTTTATTATCAATAATGTTTGTTATTAATTAATATATCTGAATAAAAGGACTTAACATACCATTTATGCTGCACTAAGAGTTTAAAAATAAATAGGTTCCCCTACTCAGTTTTTTAATATTTTATAATATTTAAATAACATGATTTAAGAAAATCAGGAAAGGAAGCCAAAAAAATAATAAAATCAGGTAATCAAATAATCATGTGTTTGGTAATTTCTTAAAATTCAACGTATAAAAACGCTTTTAAAGGTAATTTTTTTTTGCTTTAGAAATTACGGTTTATTGGGCGTGAGTAGACTGGAAGTTTGTTCATACACACGGCGCGACGCCGTGCCATAGTGCCGCCATTGATAATGGAAAAACGAAGAAAAATGTCCTGAAACCATTCCCTTAGGGAATCTCTAGCACCATTTTGATACAGAATCCGGACTGCTCCATTCTGTAAAATAAACATAGGTACTTTCAATATCAGTGGCATGCTTAATTTTATTACTTACTAGATGACCCAGAGAACTTCGTACAGCCTCATAAATTGTTTCGAGGTTTAAACAGTTACACTCAGTTGCAAAAAAAATAATATGCGGTTACTTATACGTGAAACGGAAGAACTGTCATTTAAGATCTGTCAAAATGGAGGATAAAATAAGCTAATTATTATTGATACATTTTATGTTTTGAGATATTCTTAAAAGTAAAAAGTATAAATGATAAAAAGTTTGTTGTAACCGGTGATAAGTCTGCTATTTTGGAGTCAAGACAAATTTAGCAAATCAAAGAGCATATAAATAGGTATAGCTGTTCTTTTGTTATAAACGAAGTAGTTTGTGTATGCGTAAACATGTATAATAATGCTCTGCTAAATTATAAATCCGAAACTAACTCTTTAAAAATGATAGAATGGCTGAACCAATTTAGATGAAGTTTTCTATTGAGATAGTATTAGGACATAGGATTGTTTTGGATTGTCCCTCCAGGATGCAGGTGATCTTCTTTATAAATAAAAATGCGTGTTTATATGTTTGTCCTCTATGCATTCCTAAATCATTGACCCGACTATGATAAACCTTGTGCGGGTTCTCCTGTGTACTCCTGTGAAGGTTTCTAACCCAAAATAGTTGCATTGCAACGCATGGTGGGTGCAGCTTATATTTGTAAATGCGAATGTGAATATTGTTTATGAGGTTTTTACGAAAAAAAAAATGATCGCCGATTCAGATGAAATTTGGTATGGAGACTGCTAGAACACTGATGAGGACGAGGAAATGGTGTAGTTTTATCCGGCTGCGTAGTTTCCGAGAACGCGGGTGAAACCGCGGAAAACTGCTAGTTGAGCCTTTAGTTTGCCAAAGCCTATATTTTGTATTTTCTGAATAGGTACTTCCTATAAAATAAAAGTGTTTGGTTTAAACATAGTTATATTTTAAACTACTAGTGCTATGCACGAATAAGACAGTATTTCACAAGACTGTCTGTCCAACTGTCAATAAATAATACAAATTGTTTTTACCTTCTTAATGGAAGTTTCTGTATAAATTCTTTTTCTCTCCTCGATAACCAAAAATCATGATAGCTCAGCTCTCCTTGGGGCGTTGCCTGACATCAAATAGTCTGTTAACTCCTTGTATATAATCGTCTAAAAAACGCGCTATAAGTACTCTGAAACAACCAGTTAGATTGAAACAAAAAATCTGCTAAATACATAAAATAAGCATAAATATTAGATTAATATTGGGTCAATTTTAACAGTCTTCATAAAAAATAAGATTATAAATTTAACCCTGCCCATATGTTTGTAATATTATTGTTATTTAATAATCTATAAATATAATAATATGCATATAATGTTAGTTTACAAGGGCTTCTAAAAAGTGTTTAATTTCACAATTATTGTATCATCTGCCTAGCCTTTTCTCAACTATGTTAAGGTCGGCTTCCAGTCTAACTGGATACAACTAAGTACCAGTGTTTTACATCGAGCAACTGCCTATCTGACCTCCAGAACCCAGCTACCAGGTAACACGACACCCCCTGGTACTAGACTTTGTGGCTTTTGACTAAAGAATTTCAAATGACAACCGGTACCAACGGCTTACCGTGCATTCTGAGAGCATGGAGGAGTCGGTATGACAAAGGTGCTGATTCACGGAACGACTGCGCCAATCGAAGCTTAACCCATCGTATGCCAGGTAATTAAAGACAATAGAAATCAATTGTGTCTCGCTCGGATCCACGCTTCGGGCATACAAGAGGTTAATCCTTTATCGATCGACCCGTAAATTCACAATTGTGTGTATAAATATGTTTGTTTGCAGTTTTGCAATTAAGTTGGATTGTGTCTATTCTTTTTTTTTATTTACTTACAATAATTCCACAAGAGAACAGTGAAAATTTCATCAAAATCGATTTAGTATTTACCAAGATATGTACAAAAGGGCATTCCGATCGCTGAAAAAACACGTCTCTCATTTTGTTGTTGTGGAAAAGTGGTATGAATACACACTTGAATCCACGCAGATACTCGACCATGACACTGAAAAATAAAAATAAACTTTTTACTTAAAAACTTTGAAAGAATAAGAAAATTGTTTCTGCTACAACATCGCTCTAGAAGTTTAATCTATGTCTAACAATAATCACTACATAGTATAAAACAAAGTTGCTTTTTCTGTTCCTATATCCCTATGTATGCTTAAATCTTTAAAACTACGCAACGGATTTTGATGCGGTTTTTTTTAATAGATAGGGTAATTAATGAGGAAGGTTTATATGTATAATACATGCATATTATAGTAGAGAAAAGCCGAGAGAATTTAAAGATTTGTAATGTGATGTCGTAACAAACATATTTTTCTGCGCTTACATTGCAAACGCTGGCTAAACCTTACGAGATAGATCAAATTTATGTACTACGGAATTGTATATCTTAAAAAGATGAATAAAAAAGTCCGCGACAGCATATGGTTATCTCCTAAGGATAACCCACAGTAACCATTTTTATCTTTTACATATTACAAAAAAAATATGTGTTATTTACCAAGCTATTTTAAACGATACAGTATCATTCCTTGTCCAATTAAATACATTAGATACGTTGTGCATTTCATGTCGACCAAAATTGCTCTTTACAGCCTGTGATTTAAATGAATATTTTCGAAGATATTACAGATTTAAAAATTGCGGGACGTAGCGTTTGCGGCGGTACCGGCCGGCCGGGGTAGTACTGTAGTGTATTTAGTATCAGCATTGTACCCGTGCGAAGCCGGGGCGGGTCGCTAGTCTTCTATATTTCAAGTGTTTTAGATGTTGGTTGTATGTTGGTTTTTGCTTCCCTTGTTTTTGCGCCTTTTTATGTATGTCCGCAATGGTTTTCTCTTTCATTAGCTTTTTTTTCTCTTCTTTGCAAGTTAATCATTTCCAACTGCAAAATCTGTGAATTAAAAAAAAAACACAAAGCAACAAACTTCTCAACAACACATAGTACAGATTTGATAATTGTGCTCCACTGTATGATCCTCACAGTGTCGACACCCCGACGTAAAGGAACAGGACAGGAACCTCCCAAAATATCCATGTCATTGTGGAGTACCATGCAATGCACTGGGCGTACGGGTAATCTTGATGATTAGGAAAAGTTGGAGAACGGAGAATTATGTCCGAATGTATGTTTTATTGTTATATTTATAAGACATCGCGTGCCAACATATTCCTAACAGTTAGGTGTAATACAAACGATCCTTACTCAGGTCCATCCGAATACATTTAAATGTTTGGCCTTATGATCTGTTAATTAGCAAAGGGAATTCTATATTCTTAATTTCTGAAGTGTGAAAAAGAATGAATTCAATGCAAAGCGCAAATTTGTATTTAAAGTGGAATAACATTTACATATGGTGACTTGAAAGCGCTTACTTTTAACAAATTCGTAAGTTAATTCTTGAAGCCGTTAAGGTGAAAGATATTAACTAAAAAAAAAGAAGTTTTTATGTCAAAGATTGTAATGATAGCGAAAATGCATAATTATAAAAACTTGATAAGGCCATCCGATTATAAGTCGTGGTAGCCTAGTGGTTAAGGCACCTGCCTCTCGTGTACGAGTGTGCGGGTTCGAAACCTGGCAAGTACCAATGTGGCTTTTCTAAAGTCATATGTAAGTACATCTTAGACGTCACTGACGAACGGTGAAGGAAAACATCGTGAGGAAACCTGGACTTAAAAAGTCTGAAATCGCCAATCCACCTTGAGCAAGCGTGGTGATTAATGCTCATGCCTTCTCTGTATGAGAAGAGGCCTGTGCCCAGCAGTGGGACAATATATAGGCTGATGATGATGATGATAAGGCCATCCGATTACAAACTTATTTCAATGCCTCACTGCTCATTCCCCATAATAATTAGCGTAATGATCAACTTACTCACCCAAACTCACATACACGCTCATGCAAACACAATTACACAACTCATACACAAGCACACACATCCACGCCACTTATAGTATTTATAACATATTCCTCAATATGTACTGTTAAGTTTATTCTTTAAGTTAAGCATCCTCGTTCTCCCTACTGGGAAATCGTTTATACTAATGCCTATGCATGCACTAGCCGAGGGGGGGGCACTGGTGACCTGTAATACAGGTTGTTATACAAACCTACATCAGGCACCTACCTACCACAGTCTCTCACAAAGTTAGCTCTGCTTGGCCTATTGTTATAATTAGCATAATATTGTAAGAACTTTGTGATGAGAGAACAAATAAATAAATAAAATAAAATAAATAAATGATTTGTAGCCTAAAGCTTGACTCGATTCATAACATTTTTTTTTGGTGAATTTCAAGTAAAACTGTTCAGACGTTTTCGCGTAAAGTTAAAACATATTTTTATTCTTACAAACTTAAAATTTAAATTTTTCACCCTTGGGCTAAAATCTTGAAAAACTGTGAAACACGTATTTAATTATTAATATCAATTTTATAATTTGAGTTTAATTGAATCAAAAATAAAACTTACTCCATACAAACTTACTACCCTATTTTAATATACTTAGTGTTGGAATTTTCAAAAATTCTTTCTTATTACTTGTCTACACAATAAAAGGCACGTCCTGTCCAAATTTCATTACTCTAGGTCCAGCCGTTTCGGCTCTGCGTTGATGAGTCAGTCATTCAGTGTATGTGGTTGTCATTTTATATAATAGTATAGAAGTATAGACTAGTACTTTGACCGCATTTATTTCGGGGTTTCCCACGCAGCAACATATAGCGCCATTCATGTGTTGAGACTTGAAATAAAGCGTGGTCTAGAGTTATACAAAATATTTAAACATTTATACTTATGGATAGCTAATTTCGCCACCTCCGGAAAAAGGAGAAAAGAAAGGTTGAAAGGTACTAAAACGACCTATTCACTAGTTACATAAATAACAGAACATGCGTCCTAGATTATGGTGAATAAGGCCCAAGTTCACGGACAAGATAACGGTCCGATCAACCTAAAACAGCTGTTTAGCATAAATTCAAACTTCTACCATACGATAGATAATCTATCATTTGAGTTTTTTATTCCTAAAATGGTCGATTACCAATTCGGACAAGAAGTGGATAACACGAACTTTCCCGCGTCATGGTTAAAAAAGTTTTTATTTAACGGGGCGATTAGGTAACCACCTGTCGGTGAACTTGGCCCTTAGTCACTTAAAAATGCACAAGTACTTATATAATTATGTCGAAACTCATTTTAAGTACATCCTAGTATAAATAAATGTTTCCATTAAATAAATTAAAATTAATTACAACAACATTATTAAGTAAAGTAACAATTGGTCGCTACAAGTCGCTTAAGCGTTATCTATTTTTTGTAGTACGCTTCTGACAAGGGCATTGAAGAGAATTTTAAGTGTTGATGTGGACCGAAACACTGCGCAAGTTCTTTTCATGAAACCCAACATTTTTGACGACTTGGCCATGATCGAATCAAAGTGATTGATGAACGTTAGTTTACTGCCCAGTTGGATACCCAAGTTTTACACATATACTTTAGTCAAAGTGACGAAACTATAGCAGTTATACTGCTTCCAAACCAATCAACTTTTTTGTGGATAGTGACGATAACTTTATAATTATGTACATAACATCTTAATTATGTATAACATGTTAATTATGTATCATCAATCGCTTTCGCAGCGCACGCCTAATAATGACTTTTATAGACAAACTAGCTGACCCGGCGAAATTCGTCCCGCCTAACAGTGGATTCTTAGTTTTTTTTACTTTATTTTTCTAAAATAAAAGATTTTTTCTAAAATAAACGTAGCCTAAGTTAATCCTTATTACATCAGCTACCTGCCAAAAAAAGTCCCGTCAAAATCGGTCCAGCCATTTCAGAGATTAGCCGGAACAAACAAACAGACAAAAATTGTAAAAATGTTATTTTGGTGTATGTACCGTGTATATATTCATGTAGTAAAAAAACCGGCCAAGTGCGTGTCGGGCCACGCGCAGTAGGGTTCCGTAGTAGGTCTCAGTTAGTCGACTATAACTCTGTAACCGGTTAAGCCTACTTAGCCGTGATAGTTTTTCTTGTAAGTTCATTACATGTGCTACGTCTGTGATTTTTTTCACATTTCTAGGTACAGCCATTCAAAAGTTAGAAGGGGGGATGCTCGTATCGAACAAAAATTTTCTCTTAAAAGCTAGAAGCCGAAAAATGGTCTTCACACACCCATCATATTTTTGAAAGACCTATCTAACGATACCCCACACGAAGGGGTCATCATCATTCATCCCTACTTTACATGTTTGGGAGCTACCCTAAAAAAAATATTTTTAAAGTTTTATTTTACCACATTCTCGGCGTGATCAATATACATATTCATACCAAATTTCAGCTTTCTAGTAACAAGAACCACGGAGCTATGTCGCGGACAGACGGACATGGTGAAACTATAAGGGTTCCTTGTCGGACTACGAAACCCTAAAAACGGTTATTTCAATATTACAAACAGACACTCCAATTTTATTTATATGTATAGATGTTGGATTCCTTCATACCATAGATAATGTAAGCTACATTATGTCTATTGGTGAAAAAAAATTTTAATCAGTCAGTATTTATGTTTACTTGTTACAAACAAAAACCAAATCTATACATGATTTGTTTTTTTTTTTTATATTTTAGATTTCGATAATATTAAATTAATATATAATGATATTAATTTACATACCAGAATTCAATTCCTGGAGATTTCCCTTATCAGTAGCAGGTTAAATTGGTTCTGTAATAAACGAAAAATATAAGTGTGACTTGTATAGTAACTTACCTGCTTGTTTCAGCAAGTAAGTAAGTACTACATACTGCTTTCAACTTGTCCTTTAGAATTGTTTCACTTTTATCTTATAAAAAAAACTGTTTACAGTAAATTTTTTGAACGATGTTTTTGTAAAATATTCCAATTCATGAGCTTGCATAAAACCAAAAGTTTGTAATAATATTCTAATAATCAATTTGTAATACATAAGGTAATGGATAATGTAGTGGGCTGCAATATTGTTTAATTATTATTAACTATTCTTGTAACATTTTATATTGTAGCTGTTTATTGTCCCATGATGAATAAAATTAATTTTATTTTATTTTATTCATCATGGGACAATAAACAGCTACAATATAAAATGTTAAAATTTAAAAAAAAACAAACATTACAGCAGAGATAATTGTGGCTTTCCATGAACCTGATAATGTGTCCTATTGAGATATGAAGTATAGATATAATCATGAAGTTGAAGTGTATACCTGGTTCTGTGCGTTGAAATATATGTTGCGGAAATTCTTCCTTCTAATTGCCCGTCAGTAAGAGGTGGGGCCATCAAATTTAAAGTTGGGATTGCATGTTGTTTCAGTTGATTTCCCTTTTTGTTAAAATCTTTCTTTCCAAAGTGATTAGCACATAAATTTCTCTGATCATGTAGTTTTTCTATTGGTAGATGCACAAGTTCTTCATTACCTTTAAGCCACTCACGACAACTGAAAGACACAAAATATAATTTCGAACTAACATTCTTCATGACCTTATATTAAAGTTAAATATGAACTCATTTCATACAACCAGTCTAATTGACAGAACTAAATGATTATTCATCTATATCTATACTTATAATAAATCTGTAGAGAGGTCAATTCTGTACATGAAATATATTTCCAAAATAACTATCAGGGGTGATTAGGGATCGATACTGATGCCAAAAATGCAATCAGTAAAATTTTTGTCTGTCTGTCTGTATAAACTCTATAGAAACAAAAACTACTCAACGGATTTTAACGAAACTTGGTACAATTATTTGTCATACTCCTGAGATGGTTATAGTATACTTTTCATCACGCTACAATCAATAGGAGCAAAGCAGTGAAGGGAAATGTTGTCATTTTGTTTAAACGCGCTAATCTCAGGAACCACTGGACCGATTTAAAAAATTATTTCAGTGTTAGATAGTCCATTTATCGAGGAAGGCTATAAGCTATATATCATCACGCTAAAACCAATAGGAGCGGAGCACCACTGTTCCACGCGGACGAAGTCGCTGGCAGAAGCTAGTTTTGAATAAATTTTGTTTTTTACTTTCTGGAAGAAATGAAATTCCAGTTTAAGATCATACTAGGTGTTTTCCACAGTTTCACCCATATTCCAAAGGAAGAACTCCCAGATAAAAAGCCTATTTACCGTCTCAAGGGTACCCTCTATTTCTGTATTAAATTGGTTCAGCCATTTCACTGTGAAAGAATAACAAATAAACAAACTCACTTTCGCGTTTTTAACATTAGTTATTACTTTGTGATTGTGATATTGAAGTAAATTAATGGGTTTCCAAAATAATGTTAGAATAACAAGTTGAAAACAAACAACACAAATGATGTGTTGAAAACCAAATTAGGTTTATTTACTTTTATAATGACATTCAATCAAAATAAACTAGGATAGTCTCATGCATTTCATATTATGGGCAACCTATTCACACTTTAGTATTAGACACAAAATAGAGAAAATGTATTAATATTATAATGTTTCAGACTGATTGAATATAAGCCTTTTCACATAAATTAATTTGTTTTAGTTGAAAATATTGCAGGATTCAATGTATCTTCTTATCAAATTTCATCTTAATCGGTTCAGCTACTTTAAGCGCATATTACACTATTCAATTTGTAGGAATTCGAAAGATTAAGGTAATCAAAGTTAGAACAGTCAGATTCCAATTTAGTGAGATCAGAAGGTTTGTTAACGATTAACGTGAATATGATCGCATTACTTCATTTTACAATGTAGATAAGTAGAACTTTTCTACTGGAAATCGTCTGTAGGATTTAAAATTCAATTTTGTCTAGTGTGATCATTAGCTTCCAACTTCCTAATTAGAGTATTCCTAGTTAGATTCTACAAATCGATTATTTTACGCTGAAAGCGTATCAGACAGACATACTTCGTCATCAGTTCCAGTTAATGTGGAAGTTGAAACATTTACTTTCTAAAAAACCCGCCTCAAAGATGACCTACCGACCAGCGCCCTATCCTATCTAGTACTCTACTACCTGTATATACTTATTATAGTAAAAAGTAAATAGATTAAAGGTTGAATAATGATAGCCTCCACGACGCATAAGTAGGTACCTATTTATAAGAGTGCACTGAAATAAGCTGAAGACTAAGTTAGTCTGACTAACTGCTAACTTGTAAGCTAAAGATCTCAAAATTAACTTATGTTTTATGTAATTCTAATTATTATAACAATAGTTACTTACCGGTTTGGATCCAATGGGAATCTTGAAAAAAGCAACTTGTTTTCTGAACGCCCCTCCTGGATACCACAAATTTCGCATCTTCTATGACCTTTGCCCATGATGGTTCACAAATCTAATCTAAAAGAATCTGAACAAAATTAATAATTAACAATAATCTCAATGAGAAAATCAAAATTTGAAAATCAAGACAGTTTTTTTTAATGATGTGGTGTTGCATCAGTGATATTCTGATTCCTTCTCCGCTTTGAAAAATAGATACGCAGAACTTTACTACTAACATTTATATTAATTGAAATCAAACATTCACAAACCAAATTTTGAATTAGAATATTACAAAACTATTATCAAAGAATAATAGAAGCATGCTGAACCAAGATTTAAGATAAAAGAGTTATGAATACTTTGTACCAATATTACCAAGAATTTTAAGTGGCAGCATTTCGTACTGTGATGTTGGTAACAGGTTTTAGTTTGTTTAGGTGGTAATACAATGGTTAACAAATCCATACAAAAATTTTAATGTTCGAAGTTTCGCGAGACTGGACAAGTCTCAACAAGTCGTTATTATTAGACAGCGCGGGAATAATTCTGATTCTAAACAATTTTATAGTTTGACATTGACAACGTCACAGTCTCTGTCATTTTTCTGTTAATGTTTGCTGTCCAGTTTGTTTTTGTATTGTTTGGAAGTTATTTTCAGGATATTTCGCGTAGTTGTTCTTTTGGTTATTTACATTGTTTCAATTCCTTTGTTTGTGATGTATTAAGTATAGGAAAGAAATTACTCCATAATGGCTTATAAAACGTTTCACAAAGAGAAATATTACATTACTTTTAAAAGAGGTTTCGAAGATTGTAAGAGAGATGTAACTGTAACAATTGACAAACTTTTTGAAACTGATACTCTGGTAAGTAGCTGTATTACTAACAAATCGATTTAAGAAATCAACCATACCATTAACGTAAATCTAATTACAGCGAATATCTTTATCTGACGAAGAAGACCCCATGTTTTTATGCGTGCTGACTATAACACGTTTGGACTATGAAGATTTAAAAAAGCAACAAGGCCTTTTGGTGGATTTTGATAATTTTCCTTCACAACTTGTAAGGCTGCTACAGCAATGTGCTTCAAATAACATGTGAGTCAAGGTCTAGACTATTTGTAGATCAAGACTTCTCTTAGGCAATGGTTCAAAATTTGAAGAAATATTTTTTTATTGCACAGATTTTATTAAATCCAATTGTTTTCTTATTGTGTAAACTATGTACTTTAAATTAAATTATTAATATTGTAATAAGCTCATCCTTTCTAATATTATAAATGATCAAGTTAGTTTGTTTGTCTTACATTCACGGTAAACGGTTGAACCAATTTAGATAAAGTTTGTACATAGATCTAAGACCCTGGTGATGGTTATAGGCTGCTTTTTTATTGAGTGTGTTACCAAAGGAAACAGCAAGTAATATATTATGTATAAATAATGTTATCTTCCAGGTTTTTGATAATGGAACAAAAAAACCCTGTGCAGTTTTATTTGGAAGTAGTCGAGCATAATGAATTTAAAAGACTTGTACATTTATCGCTGAAGACTGGCCCTGCTACAGATGCTGATATCAAAAAACATATGGCTGACACCATCATTAGCATGAAAGTATGGTGCTAAACACTTCAAGTAACAAAGCTTAAATAAAATGACTTGGTAACTTTTCATAATATTTATTACAGAAAAGTTTGTCTTCATATAAAAGTTCAGCCATGAATAATGAGACAGTATTAAATGAAAAGTGTATGAACATGGAAAGAAAGATTCATGAATTGACACACACTCTGACAAGAATGGAAGAAGATAAGTTGAAATATGAGGTGGAATATAGAGAAACTATAAAACAAGAAAGAGAAAATATGACAAAGGTTTGCCTATACTTACTGCATGGTTTTCAAATTACTAATATTGCCGGACCTTTAAATTGTTTTGTTTGAATAAAAAACTTTTACAGGATAAGATGCTCTGGCAACAAAATGCTGAACTAAATATGAAAACACAACTTGCTACGTATCAAGAAAATATCAACAAGAAAGACAAGCAATTGGATGAAATAAACTCTCATTGTAAGCAATTGCGTGATAACATTAGTCAATTAGAAAATCAGTTAAGGTATACTCATTTTTTATTAACTAAATATACAGATCATTAGATCAACAATTGTTTATTTTTATTCAATTTGTTTCAGTGAAAAAATTAAATGCTTAAACATGTTAGAAAAAGAAGTTCAAAAGTCTCATATTGAAGTAGCTACATTAAAAGCTAAAAATGCTTCACTGGAAAAGGATATCATAGAAAAAGAAAAGCAATATCATCAATTAAATTCCAAATGTGTTTATTTAGAAAAGGTACACAAAATATCAAACAAAACCTATAATAACAAATACCTGAACCAAACTGATAATTATATTATGTTTTCAGACAGTGAAAGATAACTCCGATGTTATAAAGGACTTGAATAATTCTCTGCAAATAGCTAAAAAAGAAAAGGTTTGTTTAGTATTTCTTTAAAACATAGTTCCTAAAAACAAACTACAAAATGTGACTATAAAAGTCCAAACAATTAAGAATTTTTTGAAAGGGGTATTCTTTATCTGTTGCCCTATAAAAAGTCCAATGTGATTAAAGGTGCAGATTGGAATCTTATTAAAAAGTTGTTTTTCTTTGTCCACAGTCAAGTTTGGAGGAGCGATTGGCATTGAGTGAATCACTTGTTAATAGAAATAATGATGCTGTACAATCAACATCAGAACAACTTCTAAAGGCTAACCAAATAATATCAAAACAAAATGCTGACTTGATTGAAATGAAGGAAAAGGTAGTTACTATTCAAATTAATATTATAAATGCCAAAGTGTGTTTGTTTGTTACACTTTCATGTTAAAATGGCTACAAATTTAGATGAAATTTGGTACCTATGGAGCTATGTATGGTACCGTGGATACATTTACAGGCTACATTTTGTCCGGGTGCGCGATGTCGTTTCCTCGGGTTGTAAGTGAAACCAAGGGAAACAGGAAAGAATAAATAAATAAAATATGAGAAATTTAATACTTTTGTTTTTATATTTTCAGCTACTATGCAGAACAGCTATAGCTTTAGAACAGGAGAAAGTTATAGAACGCAACAATAAGGAATTGGAAGAATGGAAGGAGAAAATCAATAACACTAATCAGTGCATGGACAGGCTGCAAAATGAGCTACATGATTTGAAGGAAAAGTCGGAAGCAAATGAAAAGGCTCTCAAAGATAGAGATGAAACTATCAAGAATAATAATATGGGTAAGTTTTAACTTATACACTAGCTGTTTCCCGCGTTTTCACCCGCGTCCTGAGGGAACTACTGAACCCATCCGGATAAATTAGCTTATACGATAATCCAGGATCTAAACGACCCGGGGCTGCGGGACGTTCGAAAGAGATACCGCGCCCCCGGAAGACAAAGGGCTGAGGAAGGAACATGGATGGGTTTTAGTCAGTAAGAGTCTGACACTTCCACCCGCCCCGCCCCACCCACGGCGGGATTTGATGATTTCCCATCCGAAAAAAAAAAAAAAAGGATCTAAACGATGTGTATACCGAATTACATCCAAATCCATTCAGTAGTTTTTGCGTGAAAGAATAACAAACATGCATACACTCTTACAAACTTTCGCATATTAGTAGGAAGTAGGATAATACATACAGAATGCTAATTAATATTGCGTACATGACTTTTTCTGATTGCCAGTATGTTAACAGGTAGCTAAACATATTATTTACTTTTTAACAAAGATTTTATCTTATGTTTTAAACTAAAAGTTTACTAATAAATAGCAACTATTTCAGTAATTCAATGGCTTCACAAAAAACTAGACAATATGGAGCCCACTGATTCAGCGCCTAATAAACGACTAGGCTTTCAAACAGCAACTAGTTCGACGCCATACTTTCTTTCTAGAAACAATAACCATACTGAGTCGTCTCACGGCTTGACCGAAGAATCTATTGACTTTTACGCCACTTCAAAATCGTAAGTTGTTTTTTTCATGATCAGTATAAAAATAATTCAATTTGTGAAAAATCGTGATTCACTTGTACAATGTTTTTTTTATTTATTGTCCCTAGAGCATCCAATTTAGAAGAGTCTCCAGGGCCAGTAATTCAGGAAAGAGGGTCTAAAGTTGGATTGGACCCAAAGTACTTACAACCCTCTGAAACAGAAAATCTTATTGCAAAAGGTAAATTTTGTGAAAACTTGACTTCTGTAAGTGAAAACTAGTAAATTTTAGATAATCTAATGGTATTTTTAATTACTGGTGCTATCTACAGGTACGAAAACGAAGCCTAACAACCCACCAAGTCAAACAGGGAAAGAAAATATTAATATAAATTTACCTAAAGTAAACTACAGGGAAAAGAAATCTACACGAGCGTCTACATACCGAGCAACGCCTGTATCTGCTTATTTCCCATAACTTTCGTCCATTCATCATTCCTTAGTTAAAGTATGTTCCATTCTTAATTGTGCAATACTAAAATGATAATTGACTGGTCACATACATGTCTATGCATTAATTAGAATCTGAATATTATTTAATTAAAAAACAAACACTGCAAACTGAAAAAGTCGGGTGTCTTAGGGCGTGTCCACATTTGGCGAATGCGCTGCTTAGCATATTTCAAGTTCGCGCGCCGCTCCTGCCGTTCGCTCGCAAGCAATGAACCTCGCGTGAACCATTCAAGCGTTATATAAGTTGAACGCGAGAGGCGCACAAACTTCAGCTCGATTCGCCGTCCGCGGCATACTATCACATTTCCCGACTATGAAATCACCCTCCTCCAAGAGAGTATTAGGAAAACTAGCACAATTTACAAACACAGACCGCCGTCATACCGTCCTCGCCGCCGAGGCCCCTCGCGACGTCCCCGTCCATGCCCTCCCCGACCCTTGCTCGACGAGCCAGCCCGCGCGCTGAGCCATTAGCATAAAAAGTCCCCTAATAATAATATTGTTATGATCCAGCTAGTCCCTAGTTGTCTTCCCCAGTGACGCCCTAAGCCGAGGTTCGTTCCCCACTAGGGGGAGCCCTTAGCGCGCTGTTACTTAGTTTTAAATTTAGTTGTAAGCCTTGGCTGGAGCCCTAATTTAATTAATTAAATTAGGACCTGCACCCTGCAAGAGGTCATGTAGAAAAAAAAAGCGCACAAACAGTTGCAGTAGCGCACCATCACCAACACGCGTGCAGCACGCGGCACGCATGCAGCGCAATCGCCAGATCTGTACACACCTTTTTAATTTTTTGCGTATTTTGCCAGCAAAAGTTATTTTTCAATTTGGAGTGTTTTGAAGTTGGTAGTGTGTATTATTATTATTTTTTGCATTGTGGATTAAACATGTATATCCCGAATTCAACTGCTTAAATTGGTTATAATTTGCCACCAATAAAAAAAAACAAAACACATTTTTTTTAAAAAGCACTTGAATTTTGATTTTTCATTGCATTATTTTTGTTGCTTTGAAATCAATAAATCGTCGCGCGGCAGTGAAAACTTCTAAAATTCATGGTTTTTTATTTTATTTATTTTTAGGAGAGAAAATCTCCGTCAAGCACCATTAGAAACAAACATAATATGCTCATTTAATTTGTGCTTTACGAGGTTTTCACTGCCGAGCGACGAAACAATAATGCAAATAGTTTGCAATTCATTATCTGCGTAGCCTTTTCCCAAATATGTTGGGGCTTTTAATCTAACGGGAGCGGGTGCAGATGAGTAGGTACCAGTGTTTTACATGGCGACTGCCTATCTGACCTCCACAACCCTATTCATTTATCACTCTTCCCAAACTCACTCCTCTACAATCCTTACCCGTCCCAACCCAAACCCATCCCGGAAAAGGGAAGACGTATCCATAGTATCACCCTTTTCCTCAAGAAACCTAAAAAAACCAGCAAAGTGCGTGTCCGGCCACGCGGGGGAGGGTTCCGTAGTAGGTCTTACTCGACTATAACTCTGTAACCGGTTAAGCCTACTTAGCCGTGATCCTTTAAAGTTCGTTGTACAGCCATTCAAAAGTTAGAGGGGAGGGAACAAAAATTTGCACTTTGCAAATGGCTCCCTTAATCGCAAAATGGTTTTGACACACCTGTAATATTTTTGAAAGACCTATTTAATGATACTTCACAGGACGGGGTACATGAGAAAAATAATATTCATCCCCACTATTTCGTGTTCAAATTTTTATTGACCAATATACCTACATATCCATACCAAATTTCAGCTTTCTGGTACCAAGAACCTCTGAACTATGCCGCGGACAGACAGGCAGACGGACATGGCGAAATTATCCTAGGATTAGGTAGGGTTTCCTTGTCGACTACAGAAAAAAGTTATTAAATTGCCCCGTATGTTTGTAATAGTTAACGTTGGAATTCAATATACATGCGTATATTATGTTCGTCTATATGGGCTATTAATCACGTGTATGAAATTTCACAAGTGTACTTATGTCCACGTTTATCTCAGGAGTGAGACTATTTTTTTAACGGCCTAAATCTGTATAAATAATAATTAATCCCTATTTCACTTGGTCACGGCTTCACGCGTAAACGGCTAGACCAATTTGGATAAAATTTGGTACTACGAAGATAGAGGGGACCCTGGAGGTTTTAAGCTTTTAATCAGGGTGCGTGAAATAGTTCCCTCAGGACGTGGAGGAAACCACGAAATAGCTAGTTTCCATAATTTATAAAGAACAGTGCAAGCTTTATAGTCAGTTCCACCAGTTCCGTAGTTTTAAAGTTATGGCCATAGACAAATATACGCATAGGGAAGACCGCGTCGACCGATATGTCCGACATGGATCTATAAATAAAAATGTGGTGAAAATTGGAACTATCATTGTCGTCTATGGCCGGAATGTCGATGTTAATGATACCAATTAATGGAGATTTCCAATTTTTAAAGTTAATCATGACATGATAAATAGTAAATTATTACTTCATATTTTACGTCACAATAATATTTAAAATTGGAAACAATAAAATAATAAATAATATTTAAACATTTAACACTAATTTGGATGTAAGTATGTGGCTCATAAGAATCACAAGCCGATATCCACCAAATTATTAAGTAGTCACCGTGGACGATGGATATCCAGTCTGTCTATAAATGATCGCTTTTAGCAATTACAAGAGTGACTCTTGTAAGTAATTTTTCAATGTCATGTGTTTTTCGTTTGGTGTAGGTAATAAAGAATATTCTATTTAATCTACAACACCAGAGGCCTGTCATATCATCGTTGCCTTTTCTTATTTCGAGGACATAATCTAGTATTATCGAATGCAGCTATATTTTTCACTTGGGTAAAATTTTTCCTTTCGCCGGTATCACCGAAAATGACATTTCAAGATGTCGGCTAGCGTTAATTCACCTGTCAGCCACATTCCTAAATAGCAATGTCGGACTATAATTTATCATAGACTAGACTTACGGCTACTATACAATCTGTGGGAGACGATATTTCGGATTTCATCAATGAAATGAACGACAAACGCAAGCAGAACTGACAGCGAGCGAGTGACCACAGAGCATATAAACACTACGTTTTAAGAGGCGGAACTTAGAACATTAGCTTAAAAGCATTTTATAACCATTTCAAGCCAACCACACAAAAAAATCAGTTCTGCCAACGTAATCAAAATTTTTTGACGCAATGTCATATGTCACCTTGACCGAAAGAAATGTCAAAAATAGAGATGGGAAGCGATATTTTTTATCGATATCGACATTTACCAATATTAGGTTTTCATCGATATCGATATTCACATTTATAAGGTATTCATCGATATCGATATCAAGTAGTTTTTTAAAGAAAAAAATATATGTGAGATTTATATTATTTTATTATCAATAATGTTTGTTATTAATTAATATATCTGAATAAAAGGACTTAACATACCATTTATGCTGCACTAAGAGTTTAAAAATAAATAGGTTCCCCTACTTAGTTTTTTAATATTTTATAATATTTAAATAACATAATTTAAGCCAAAAAAATAATAAAATCAGGTAATCAAATAATCATGTGTTTGGTAATTTCTTAAAATTCAACGTATAAAAACGCTTTTAAAGGTATTTTTTTTTTTTGCTTTAGAAATTACGGTTTATTGGGCGTGAGTAGACTGGAAGTTTGTTCATACACACGGCGCGACGCCGTGCCATAGTGCCGCCATTGATAATGGAAAAACGAAGAAAAATGTCCTGAAACCATTCCTTAGGGAATCTCTAGCACCATTTTGATACAGAATCCGGACTGCTCCATTCTGTAAAATAAACATAGGTACTTTCAATATCAGTGGCATGCTTAATTTTATTACTTACTAGATGACCCAGAGAACTTCGTACAGCCTCATAAATTGTTTCGAGGTTTAAACAGTTACACTCAGTTGCAACAAAAAAATATGCGGTTACTTATACGTGAAACGGAAGAACTGTCATTTAAGATCTGTCAAAATGGAGGATAAAATAAGCTAATTATTATTGATACATCTTATGTTTTGAGATATTCTTAAAAGTAAAAAGTATAAATGATAAAAAGTTTTTTGTAACCAGTGATAAGTCTGCTATTTTGGGGTCAAGACAAATTTAGCAAATCAAAGAGCATATAAATAGGTATAGCTGTTCTTTTGTTATAAACGAAGTAGTTTGTGTATGCGTAAACATGTATAATTATGCTCTGCTAAATTATAAATCCGAAACTCTTTAAAAATGATAGAATGGCTGAACCAATTTAGATGAAGTTTTCTATTGAGATAGTATTAGGACATAGGATTGTTTTGGATTGTCCTTCCAGGATGCAGGTGATCTTCTTTATAAATAAAAATGCGTGTTTATGTTTGTCCTCTATGCATTCCTAAATCATTGACCCGACTATGATAAACCTTGTGCGGGTTCTCCTGTGTACTCCTGTGAAGGTTTCTTACCCAAAATAGTTGCATTGCAACGTATGGTGGGTGCAGCTTATATTTGTAAATGCGAATGAATATTATTTATGAGGTTTTTACGAAAAAAAAAATGATCGCCGATTCAGATGAAATTTGGTATGGAGACTGCTAGAACACTGATGAGGACGAGGAAATGGTGTAGTTTTTATCCGGCTGCGTAGTTTCCGAGAACGCGGGTGAAACCGCGGAAAACTGCTAGTTGAGCCTTTAGTTTGCCAAAGCCTATACTTTGTATTTTCTGAATAGGTACTTCCTATAAAATAAAAGTGTTTGGTTTAAACATAGTTATATTTTAAACTACTAGTGCTATGCACGAATAAGACAGTATTTCACAAGACTGTCTGTCCAACTGTCAATAATACAAATTGTTTTTACCTTCTTAATGGAAGTTTCTGTATAAATTCTTTTTCTCTCCTCGATAACCAAAAATCATGAAAGCTCAGCTCTCCTTGGGGCGTTGCCTGACATCAAATAGTCTGTTAACTCCTTGTATATAATCGTCTAAAAAACGCGCTATAAGTACTCTGAAACAACCAGTTAGATTGAAACAAAAAATCTGCTAAATACATAAAATAAGCATAAATATTAGATTAATATTGGGTCAATTTTAACAGACTTCATAAAAAATAAGATTATAAATTTAACCCTGCCCATATGTTTGTAATATTATTGTTATTTAATAATCTATAAATATAATAATATGCATATAATGTTAGTTTACAAGAGCTTCTAAAAAGTGTTTAATTTCACAATTATTGTATCATCTGCCTAGCCTTTTCTCAACTATGTTAAGGTCGGCTTCCAGTCTATCTGGTACCAGTGTTTTACATCGAGCAACTGCCTATCTGACCTCCAGAACCCAGCTACCAGGTAACACGACACCCCTTGGTACTAGACTTTGTGGCTTTTGACTAAAGAATTTCAAATGACAACCGGTACCAACGGCTTACCGTGCATTCTGAGGGCATGGAGGAGTCGGTATGACAAAGGTGCCGATTCACGGAACGACTGCGCCATCGTATGCCAGGTAATTAAAGACAATAGAAATCAATTGTGTCTCGCGCGGATCCACGCTTCGGGCATACAAGAGATTAATCCTTTATCGATCGACCCGTAAATTCACAATTGTGTGTATAAATATGTTTGTTTGCAGTTTTGCAATTAAGTTGGATTGTGTCTATTCTTTTTTTTTATTTACTTACAATAATTCCACAAGAGAACAGTGAAAATTTCATCAAAATCGATTTAGTATTTACCAAGATATGTACAAAAGGGCATTCCGATCGCTGAAAAAACACGTCTCTCATTTTGTTGTTGTGGAAAAGTGGTATGAATACACACTTGAATCCACGCAGATACTCGACCATGACACTGAAAAATAAAAATAAACTTTTTACTTAAAAATTTTGAAAGAATAAGAAAATTGTTTCTGCTACAACATCGCTCTAGAAGTTTAGTCTATGTCTAACAATAATCACTACATAGTATAAAACAAAGTTGTTTTTTCTGTCCCTATATCCCTATGTATGCTTAAATCTTTAAAACTACGCAACGGATTTTGATGCGGTTTTTTTAATAGATAGGGTAATTAATGAGGAAGGTTTATATGTATAATACATGCATATTATAGTATAGAAAAGCCGAGAGAATTTAAAGATTTCTAATGTGATGTCGTAACAAACATATTTTTCTGCGCTTACATTGCAAACGCTGGCTAAACCTTCCGAGATAGATCAAATTTATGTACTACGGAATTGTATATCTTAAAAAGATGAATAAAAAAGTCCGCGACAGCATATGTTTATCTCCTAAGGATAACCCATAGTAACCATTTTTATCTTTTACATATTACAAAAAAAATATGTGTTATTTACCAAGCTATTTTAAACGATACAGTATCATTCCTTGTCCAATTAAATACGTTGTGCATTTCATGTCGACCAAAATTGCCCTTTACAGCCTGTGATTTAAATGAATATTTCCGAAGATATTACAGATTTAAAAATTGCGGGACGTAGCATTTGCAGCGGTACCGGCCGGCCGGGGTAGTACTGTAGTGTATTTAGTATCAGCATTGTACCCGTGCGAAGCCGGGGCGGGTCGCTAGTCTTCTATATTTCAAGTGTTTTAGATGTTGGTTTTTGCTTCCCTTGTTTTTGCGCCTTTTTATGTATGTCAGCAATGGTTTTCTCTTTCATTAGCTTTTTTTTCTCTTCTTTGCAAGTTAATCATTTCGAACTGCAAAATCTGTGAATTAAAAAAAAACACAAAGCAACAAACTTCTCAACAACACATAGTACAGATTTGATAATTGTGCTCCACTGTATGATCCTCACAGTGTCGACACCCCGACGTAAAGGAACAGGACAGGAACCTCCCAAAATATCCATGTCATTGTGGGGTACTAATTATGTCCGAATGTATGTTTTATTGTTATCTTCTATATCTATACTTATAATAAATCTGTAGAGAGGTCAATTCTGTACATGAAATATATTTCCAAAATAACTATCAGGGGGTGATTAGGGATCGATACTGATGTCAAAAATGCAATCAGTAAAATTTTTGTCTGTCTGTCTGTCTGTCTGTCTGTCTGTATAAACTTTATAGAAACAAAAACTACTAGACGGATTTTAACGAAACTTGGTACAATTATTTATCATACTCCTGAGATGGTTATAGTATACTTTTCATCACGCTACAATCAATAGGAGCAGAGCAGTGAAGGGAAATGTTGTCATTTTGTTTAAACGCGCTAATCTCAGGAACCGCTGGTCCGATTTAAATAATTATTTCAGTGTTAGATAGCCCATTTATCGAGGAAAGCTATAGGCTATATATCATCACGCTAAGACCAATAGGAGCGGAGCATCACTATTCTACGCGGACGAAGTCGCTGGCAGAAGCTAGTATAACAATAAAACATACATTCGGACATAATTCTCCGTTCTCCAACTTTTCCTAATCATCAAGATTACCCGTCCCCCAGTGCATTGCATGGTATGATGTCTTATAGATATCTATAAGACATCGCGTACAAACGATTCTTACTCAGGTCCATCCGAATACATTTAAATGTTTGGCCTTGTGATCTGTTAATTAGCAAAGGGAATTCTAGATTCTTAATTTCTGAAGTGTGAAAAAGAATGAATTCAATGCAAAGCGCAAATTTGGCGTTTAATTATTCCACTGTTATGTATGAAAAGAGGTAATTTTTATACATAGAATGCATGAGCATTAATCACAATGCTTACTAAAGTGGAATAACATTTACATATGGTGACTTGAAAGCGCTTACTTTTAACAAATTCGTAAGTTAATTCTTGAAGCCGTTAAGGTGAAAGATATTAACTAAAAAAAACCGGCCAAGTGCGAGTCGGACTCACGCACCGAGGGTTCCGACCATTGGAAAGAAAAAATACGCAATAAAGTCGCAATTATCTTGTTTTTTTCCGACCGCATAATTAAATTTGTTTGCAGAGAAAAATTGCTGATTACTTAAAAACTACCTGCCAGATCTCGTTCAAACCAATTTTCAATGGAAGTTTGCATGGTAATCTACATCATATATTTTTTTTAGTTTTATCATTCTCTTATTTTAGAAGTGACAGGGGGGGGGGACACATTTTACCACTTTGGAAGTGCCTCTCGCGCAAACTATTCAGTTTAGAAAAAAATGATATTAGAAACCTCAATATCATTTTTGAAGACCTATCCATAGATACCTCACACGTATGAAATTGATGAAAAAAAATTTTTTGAGTTTCAGTTCTAAGTATGGGGACCCCCAAAATTTATTGCTTTTTTTCTATTTTTGTGTCAAAATCTTAAAGCGGTTCACAGAATACATCTACTTACCAAATTTCAACAGTATACTTCTTATAGTTTCTGAAAAAAATGGCTGTGACATACGAACGGACAGACAGAAAGACAGACAGACATGACGAATCTATAAGGGTTCCGTTTTTGCCATTTGGCTACGGAACCCTAAAAAGAAGTTTTTATGTCAAAGATTGTAATGATAGCGAAAATGCATAATTATAAAAACTTGATAAGGCCATCCGATTACAAACTTATTTCAATGCCTCACTGCTCATTCCCCATAATAATTAGCGTAATGATTTGTAGCCTAAAGCTTGACTCAATTCATAACAACATTTTTTGGTGAATTTCAAGTAAAACTGTTCAGACGTTTTCGCGTAAAGTTAAAACATATTTTTATTCTTACAAACTTAAAATTTAAATTTTTCACCCTTGGGCTAAAATCTTGAAAAACTGTGAAACACGTATTTACTTACTTTCATTTTGCAGTGTTTCTACAAAATTTGAGTTTAATTGAATCAAAAATAAAACTTACTCCATACAAACTTACTACCCTATTTTAATATACTTAGTGTTGGAATTTTCAAAAATTCTTTCTTATTACTTGTCTACACAATAAAAGGCACGTCCTGTCCAAATTTCATTACTCTAGGTCCAGCCGTTTCGGCTCTGCGTTGATGAGTCAGTCATTCAGTGTATGAGGTTGTCATTTTATATAATAGTATAGACTAGTACTTTGACCGCATTTATTTCGGGGTTTCCCACGCAGCAACATACAGCGCCATTCATGTGTTGAGACTTGAAATAAAGCGTGGTCTAGAGTTATATTCTAAATTTTAATACAACCAAAATATTTAAACATTTATACTTATGGATAGCTAATTTCGCCACCTCCGGAAAAAGGAGAAAAGAAAGGTTGAAAGGTACTAAAACGACCTATTCACTAGTTACATAAATAACAGAACATGCGTCCTAGATTATGGTGAATAAGGCCCAAGTTCACGGATAAGATAACGGTCCGATCAACCTAAAACAGCTGTTTAGCATAAATTCAAACTTCTATCATACGATAGATAATCTATCATTTGAGTTTTTTATTCCTAAAATGGTCGATTACCAATTCGGGGTTGGACAAGAAGTGGATAACACGAACTTTCCCGCGTCATGGTTAAAAAAGTTTTTATTTAACGGGGCGATTAGGTAACCACCTGTCGGTGAACTTGGCCCTTAGTCACTTAAAAATGCACAGTACTTAAATAATTATGTCGAAACTCATTTTAAGTACATCCTAGTATAAATAAATGTTTCCATTAAATAAATTAAAATTAATTACAACAACATTATTAAGTAAAGTAACAATTGGTCGCTACAAGTCGCTTAAGCGTTATCTATTTTTTGTAGTACGCTTCTGACAAGGGCATTGAAGAGAATTTTAAGTGTTGATGTGGACCGAAACACTGCGCAAGTTCTTTTCATGAAACCCAACATTTTTGACGACTTGGCCATGATCGAATCAAAGTGATTGATGAACGTTAGTTTACTGCCCAGTTGGATACCCAAGTTTTACACATATACTTTAGTCAAAGTGACGAAACTATAGCAGTTATACTGCTTCCAAACCAATCAACTTTTTGTGGATAGTGACGATAACTTTATAATTATGTACATAACATCTTAATTATGTATAACATCTTAATTATGTATCATCAATCGCTTTCGCAGCGCACGCCTAATAATGACTTTTATAGACAAACTAGCTGACCCGGCGAAATTCGTCCCGCCTAACAGTGGATTCTTTAATTTTTTAGTTTTTTTAACTTTATTTTTCTAAAATAAAAGATTTTTTCTAAAATAAACGTAGCCTAAGTTAATCCTTATTACATCAGCTACCTGCCAATAAAAGTCCCGTCAAAATCGGTCCAGCCATTTCAGAGATTAGCCGGAACAAACAAACAGACAAAAATTGTAAAAATCTTATTTTGGTGTATGTACCGTGTATATATTCATGTAGTAAAAAAACCGGCCAAGTGCGTCTCGGGCCACGCGCAGTAGGGTTCCGTAGTAGGTCTCAGTTAGTCGACTATAACTCTGTAACCGGTTAAGCCTACTTAGCCGTGATAGTTTTCCTTGTAAGTTCATTACATGTGCTACGTCTGTGATTTTTTTCACATTTCTAGGTACAGTCATTCAAAAGTTAGAAGGGGGGGATGCTCGTATCGAACAAAAATTTTCTCTTAAAAGCTAGATATTTCGCAAATGACGCGCTTAACCGAAAAATGGTCTTCACACACCCATAATATTTTTGAAAGACCTATCTAACGATACCCCACACGAAGGGGTAAAAAAATATTCATCCCTACTTTACATGTTTGGGAGCTACCCTAAAAAAAATATTTTTCAAAGTTTTATTTTACCACATTCTCGGCGTGATCAATATACATATTCATACCAAATTTCAGCTTTCTAGTAACAAGAACCACAAGAGCTATGTCGCGGACAGACGGACATGGCGAAACTATAAGGGTTCCTTGTCGGACTACGAAACCCTAAAAAAGGTTATTTCAATATTACAAACAGACACTCCAATTTTATTTATATGTATAGATGTTGGATTCCTTCATACCATAGATAATGTAAGCTACATTATGTCTATTGGTGAAAAAAAAATTTAATCAGTCAGTATTTATGTTTACTTGTTACAAACAAAAACCAAATCTATACATGATTTGTTTTTTTTTTATATTTTAGATTTCGATAATATTAAATTAATATATAATGATATTAATTTACATACCAGAATTCAATTCCTGGAGATTTCCCTTATCAGTAGCAGGTTAAATTGGTTCTGTAATAAACGAAAAATATAATAAAAAGTATATCAATATAAATATATATAAGTACTACATACTGCTTTCAACTTATCCTTTAGAATTGTTTCACTTTTATCTTATAAAAAAAACTGTTTACAGTAAATTTTTTGAACAATGTTTTTGTAAAATATTCCAATTCATGAGCTTGCATAAAACCAAAAGTTTGTAATAATATTCTAATAATCAATTTGTAATACATAAGGTAATGGATAATGTAGTGGGCTGCAATATTGTTTAATTATTATTAACTATTCTTGTAACATTTTATATTGTAGCTGTTTATTGTGCCATGATGAATAAAATTAAAAAAAAAAGAAACATTACAGCAGAGATAATTGTGGCTTTCCATGAACCTGATAATGTGTCTTATTGAGATATGAAGTATAGATATAATCATGAAGTTGAAGTGTATACCTGGTTCTGTGCGTTGAAATATATGTTGCGGAAATTCTTCCAATTGCCCGTCAATAAGAGGTGGGGCCATCAAATTTAAAGTTGGGATTGCATGTTGTTTCAGTTGATTTCCCTTTTTGTTAAAATCTTTCTTTACAAAGTGATTAGCATATAAATTTATCTGATCATGTAGTTTTTCTATTGGTAGATGCACAAGTTCTTCATTACCTTTAAGCCACTCACGACAACTGAAAGACACAAAATATACATTCAAACTAACATTCTTCATGACCTTATATTAAAGTTAAATATGAACTCATTTCATACAACTAGTCTAATTGACAGAACTAAATGATTATTCATTTTGAATAAATTTTGTTTTTTTACTTTCTGGAAGAAATGAAAT
Organism: Pyrrhia umbra; assembly: GCA_963891755.1. Lineage (NCBI taxonomy): Eukaryota > Metazoa > Arthropoda > Insecta > Lepidoptera > Noctuidae > Pyrrhia > Pyrrhia umbra. The sequence continues at coordinate 7,387,672 of OY982930.1, forward strand.
TCCAGTTTAAGATCATACTAGCTGTTTTCCACAGTTTCACCCATATTCCAAAGGAAGAACTCCCAGATAAAAAGCCTATTTACCGTCTCAAGGGTACCCTCTATTTCTGTATTAAATTGGTTCAGCCATTTCACTGTGAAAAAATAACAAATAAACAAACTCACTTTCGCGTTTTTAACATTAGTTATTACTTTGTGATTGTGATATTGAAGTAAATTAATGGGTTTCCAAAATAATGTTAGAATAACAAGTTGAAAACAAACAACACAAATGATGTGTTGAAAACCAAATTAGGTTTATTTACTTTTATAATGACATTCAATCAAAATAAACTAGGATAGTCTCATGCATTTCATATTATGGGCAACCTATTCACACTTTAGTATTAGACACAAAATAGAGAAAATGTATTAATATTATGTTTCAGACTGATTGAATATAAGCCTTTTCAAATAAATTAATTTGTTTTTGTTGAGAATATTGCAGGATTCAATGTATCTTCTTATCAAATTTCATCTTAATCGGTTCAGCTACTTTAAGCGCATATTACACTATTCAATTTGTAGGAATTCGAAAGATGTAGGTAATCAAAGTTAGAACAGTCAGATTCCAATTTAGTGAGATCAGAAGATTTGTTAACGATTAACGTGAATATGATCGCATTACTTCATTTTACAATGTAGATAAGAACTTTTCTACTGGAAATCGTCTGTAGGATTTAAAATTCAATTTTGTCTAGTGTGATCATTAGCTTCCAACTTCCTAATTAGAGTATTCCTAGTTAGATTCTACAAATCGATTAGTTTACGCTGAAAGCGTATTAGACAGACATACTTCGTCATCAGTTCCAGTTAATGTGAAGTTGAAACATTTACTTTCTAAAAAATCCGCCCCAAAGATGACCTACCGACCAGCGCCCTATCCTATCTAGTACTCTACTACCTGTATATACTTATTATAGTAAAAAGTAAATAGATTAAAGGTTGAATAATGATAGCCTCCACGACGCATAAGTAGGTACCTATTTATAAGAGTGCACTGAAATAAGCTAAAGACTAAGTTAGTCTGACTAACTGCTAACTTGTAAGCTAAAGATCTTAAAATTAACTTATGTTTTATGTAATTCTAATTATTATAACAATAGTTACTTACCGGTTTGGATCCAATGGGAATCTTGAAAAAAGCAACTTGTTTTCTGAACGCCCCTCCTGGATACCACAAATTTCGCATCTTCTATGACCTTTGCCCATGATGGTTCACAATCACACAAAAATCTAAAAGAATCTGAACAAAATTAATAATTAACAATAATCTCAATGAGAAAATCAAAATTTGAAAATCAAGACAGTTTTTTTTAATGATGTGGTGTTGCCACAGTGATATTCTGATTCCTTCTCCGCTTAGAAAAATAGATAAGCAGAACTTTACTAACATTTATATTAATTGAAATCAAACATTCACAAACCAAATTTTGAATTAGAATATTACAAAACTATTACTATCAAAGAATAATAGAAGCATGCTGAACCAAGATTTAAGATAAAAGAGTTATGAATACTTTGTACCAATATTACCAAGAATTTTAAGTGGCAGCATTTCGTACTGTGATGTTGGTAACAGGTTTTAGTTTGTTTAGGTGGTAATACAATGGTTAACAAATCCATACAAAAATTTTAATGTTCGAAGTTTCGCGAGACTGCGAGTGACGGAAACTGGATGAAAATGAGAATACTATTGGGATTGGTCGGGCGGGGAAGGTTATCATTATTTTGTTTGAGTGATTCATTATCAAGTAATTTTATACTATTTAGTGGTTTATCATCAACGTGACTAACTAAAAGAAGCATCGCAGAGTTGAAGTGTTACAAACGATGTTAGTGATTTGGACAGACTATGTTTTATGCGGTTTTGTGCAAAAAATAGTGTAATATTGTGGTGTTGTGTGGTTTAATATAACTTCAACACAATGCCGTTTGATTTTCTGTGTTGTGTGAGACCTGGTGTCGAAGATGTCGTGGAGTTGGATTATTCGCACCAGTCACTGGTTGACTTCCCCACTGAAGTGTTTGTGTACGAAAGAACACTTGAAACTCTGCTCTGTCAGAGTAATCGTGTTACAGAACTCCCGCGCCAACTGTTTATGTGCCATGGATTAAAATACCTGGACCTTAGTGATAATGAAGTTTCAAGTTTACCTGCAGCCATATCTTCACTAGTAAATCTTCACCACTTGAATATTAGCCGGAATACTTTAACATCAATACCAGAAAATATGAAAGCACTTAAGTATCTTGCCTTCTTAGATCTAAGTGTGAATCCATTGGAAAAACTGCCAGATGCTATAACAAATCTGACTGCATTACAAGAACTATATCTGAATGACACATACCTTGAGTATCTTCCAGGGAACTTTGGACGATTAGCAAATCTAAGAATACTTGAACTAAGAGACAATTATTTAATGATTTTACCAAAGTCATTGTCTCGCTCTACTGAATTACAGAGATTAGATATAGGACAAAATGATTTCCAACAATTTCCTGAAGTTATCGGAAGATTTGTAAAGCTAAGAGAACTATGGATAGATAATAATAGCCTGACATGCATTACATCTGTTATAAAACCATTAGAAAATTTAATACATTTAGAAGCAAGTAATAATATGATAGAAGAACTTGCACCTGAGATTGGATATTGCACTCAACTGGTGGATGTGACATTATCATTAAATATCTTGACACAGCTTCCAGATAGCATTGGGCAGTTGTGTAACTTAGCCACATTAAAATTAGATAATAATAGATTATATTCAATACCAGAGAGCATAGGGCAACTGGCAAACCTTGAAGAATTGATGCTCATGTGCAACTATTTAGACAAAATTCCATCTTCTGTTGGGCTTTTGAGGAAACTGAAATACTTGAATATAGACGATAATATGTTGACATCAATACCTCCCGAGATTGGGAGCTGTACAAAATTGTCTGTGCTATCATTAAGATCAAATAAATTGACTAGAGTCCCTCCAGAAGTAGGCCATTTGACTTCCTTGAGAGTTTTAAACTTAGTAAGGAATTCATTAAGTTGTCTTCCTCAGTCCTTGTTGAATTGTGATAATTTAGTAGCCCTCTGGCTATCTGAAAACCAAAGCAAACCTTTAGTGCCTATGCATTCTGAAGTAGATCCTCAGACCTATGAACAAGTCCTTACTTGTTTCCTCTTCCCCCAAGTGCCTTTAACCCCTATTGAAATGAAATTGGAGAATGATAAATCTGAAAATGTTGAGGTTAACTCTTCTGCTCGCCATATCAGTTTTGTTGATATGAAAGCTGCTCCTAAGGTTACAGAAAAACCTGGTCAGTTAAGAAGGGCACCAACCCCCTACCCTAAAGAACTAAGGGCTTTAGCAAAGCATGCCAGAAATATACATAAGGATGGGGCACAAGATGTTACACCTCCCATGCAAAATGCAGTACACATTAAAGCTGCTAAAATTACACCTACATTACAGCAAAGATTTGCATCTGATAACAAAATGGATATCGAGTCAGCTGGAAAAAGTAATTTAGGAGGAATAAACAAGGATCCCATGAAAATATCTGTTTATGATAACCTTCCGGCAGAAAATGCATATGATAAACCTTTGGATCTTTCATATGAGCAGGATAAGAGTTACAAAAGTGTGGACCATGCTTTGTATCCAGAAAGTACTGGTACAACTAACAATGACTTTAAAGGAGAAAGTGGTGATAATTATCTTTTACCACAAAGACAATATAGCTCAAAGCAGACTGACAAATACAGTTCTAGACAAGATATGGATAGAGCAAATGTAGCTCTACCTCAGAATATGTACAGAAGCCACAAAGAACATAAAAATTATCAATTGCCAAATGATGTGAACTACCGAAGTGGTTTAGATGACTCTCACAATAGGTTGCAGAGGCTGAGCCTTAGTTCTCAAGACAGGCAGCCAATTAATGAAGCTATTCTTACTCCACATTTTAATGAACCAACATACAATAGCAGAACTATGATGGAAAATGTTCCACCTTTTGATCCTATATATGCTAGGAAAGATCACATATGCCACTCAGCATCAGAAAATAACTACCATGAAAGTATATATGACAGCGACAATTGTTCACGTGCCAAAGATAAAATTTATGTTCAGCGGAATTATGATGCCTATAATTATCACTCGCATGGGAATCGTGATTTGCCCAGTCCTAGGTTACACACTGTTAGTCAAGTGGTTAGTTCAACGACTATGCCAAATTTAAGTGGTTACAGTAATGTTTATTCAAGTCCTGTGGAAAGTCATGAGTATTCAACAGCTTTGCACCAGGCACAGCCACCAAACGCCAATATTTATGGAATGACATCAAGCCCTACTTACGTATCATCACAGTCTCCAGAACTGTACTCCCCTACAGGGCATACTAACACAACCAATCCGTATCGTATGGCCACCACGCCTCTGATATCAGACGATGGAAGTTATAGCCACGTACATTCACCGACTAGCCAAAATATGTACGATTTATATGATGCCATACCGGCTTCATCTAATCCACCGAGTGTGGTTAACCACCGGCATAGTCCTAGCATTTCAGAGCCAGTTTACGGTCGAGGTCAACCTCCGCCTTATCACATTGCAGCTCCGTACACAAAACACGCACAGTATTTCAATGGAACAGGTGGATAGTGGTGACTTAAACACGGAATACCGTGAGGACTTCTGAAAATGCACTCTTGTGAACGTTACTACAATTGATTGAAATTAAAGTGATTCAATTGGTGTATTGACTATCGTAATTTTGGTTTTATGTTTTCTGCATCTGCATGTGCAATTTAAATGTGATATAATTGTGTAAAATAATGTTGTAGTAGAAACTAATATTAATTAAGGTGCTAAGGGACGAAACATATTTGTTGTTGGAAAATCTATCAAAGGAATAAACTATTTTTAAAAAGGTTGAATTTATTCAAATGTAAATTAAAAATAATTGTCTTTTAACTCGTTATGGTTTTTTAATAATGTAGCACGCATTTAGAAAGTGGTAGGTACTGATTAAGTACGACTTGTAACAACTGTGTTGTTTCAAAAAAAAAAAAAAAACTATTGTAATTAAGTATTTTTATGGCATTCTGTCTCCTTAGTTATTATACTTAATAAAATTAAACTCGAATTTTTAATTATAGTCTGAACGGAAAGTACCAGTCTTTATATTTTTTCTTTTATCGAAATGGGGAAATACTATACATCCACCATATTCTTGAATGTTAAGGTGCTGTGCCCTAAACTATTTAAGGGCCTAGTTTCCGGGTAGGCTACAACTAAACGTGGTACCTATTTTATATGACGAAATTGTGTTGTAAAGAATTTATGATACCTATATTATATTTTTGTAATTAATCATGTGATACTTGTGAATTTATGGTAAAATAATGTTTTTATTTAATTAAGTCGAATATACGAACTACGTATCAACCCGATCCATCATATTCAATGCTAAATTTAGTATACTAATTCAATACTCTTTGCTCTACAGTTTTTTTGTTCAATATAAATATTATTTATCAGTCACTTAACTTTAACTAGGTGGGTACAGATCTATCGCGCTTCACTTCCAATACCCGAGGGCAAATCATGTGGGGAGCTATTCATGCTATTCATTAGCGATGTAGGCCTACAATGTTTTTTTAATCATCATTCTTCGTGGTAGTCAAGTAGATTCCATCATTTATTACAATGTTTCTTACGACAAAACCGGTCTTTGTTTTCGGTAGCCACATTTGTTCTCGTTACCTAACTATTTACCCATATGTATGGGTATATGGTACTAACTGTTTCCCTCGGTTTCACAGGCATTCTGAAGGAACTACTTCGCGTACCTGAATAAAAGTAGTCCATGTGATAATCCAGGTTATAAACTATGTGTGTACCAAATTTTATCCAAATCCATTTAGTGATTGTTACGTGAAAGGGACGTATATACTCCTCACGAATTTTGGCATTTATAATATTTGTAGGATGATCTAGTTATATCTGCTCAATTCAATCACGTTTAGACGTATATACTTTGAGTTTATTCGTACACACAGTTTATAAACTGGATTAACACAGGATACTTTTTATCCAGATAACTGGACCCAATTTTTCGTCCACACATACGAAGTCGCGGGCAGAAGCTATTTCATAATTATATGCAAAATTAGCACAATCTTTGATTTACTTGTGATTGTAAGCTTTGCACAATTTTATATTTATTGGAATGTTTCCTATTTTACACCTTAATAAATATAAAAAAATGGATTTACTGAAATTGCTATGTATAATTATTATGACTGACTATAGGAGAAAATTAGTTGCAGAGGCATCTAGATAATAAGTTACAAGTTTAGGCTTTTGTTCAGCGCGGGAATATTGATCGATAAGATGCAGACATTTTTGTACCTTGATCGCAAGAAAAACTTTAACGGTGTGTTCTTGTTTAAAAATATGCGGGCCGGGACGCGCAGACTAACGGCGCGGCGTAATGATTGTCATGTTAACATTATTATATTTCCGATCTTCGTAGTAGAGTGAATATTTTCAGTTTGAGCTATTTGATTATTTATTTTGCATTTCCACAACCAGTTCTTTTAACACTTCTTGTAGGTACTTTCTTAGATTATTGTAGGCTATTAAAAGGCAGAAGCTACTTTCAGTTATTTAATTACGATGCTTAGTGCAGATTAAAATGTGTATTTTTTTAAATATCCCTATATCTAAATTAGCTAATTAGTATTCAGTACCTGTGACCTGTATAAATAAAAAATAGGTTTATTTTTGGTTAATTGCTCTCTACTATTTTAGCTGATAAATAGTATTATCATTATTATGTATATGAGTAGTAAGTACCTATAGGAAATCATAGATTACAAATATTATGTGTTATGTCAGTGAAACTAATTAGGCAATTATTGCAACTCGACAATTTTAGATGTGTTGAATAGGTATTCCTGTAGCTAATTATGGTAGATACTTACCTTTACACAAATATTTGGCGAATAAAATGATGTTCTTATCTACACAAAGCTGTTAGTTAGGCCAATTTGCTAAGATTTAAATTCATTTGTTGAAACTATGTGTAACTAAGGTAGGTAATGTGTATGTGTAGGCGTTTCAGTGTTTTCCTTAGTACCCACATTGCACATCAACATTTATCAATTACACTTGTGTCATATTTTTGTTAAAATATATTACATAATAAACTGTATGTTAATATTAATGATATATTTATAAAATGACTATAACTTGGAACGAATTTCCAGTTTCGTTTTTCTATGAATGTTATTGTAAGATGGATGACCATGTTACTGTTTAAGATCGTTGGATCTTATCGAGTATTATGAGATACTTTCTATGAACCGAGCCAATTTCATGAATATAATTTATTTTAATATTTATTTATAATTAGAAAAATACAGAGTATACTGCCAGTTCTTTATCATAATGATAAATTCTAATACTTAAATAAAACATGTACCTACTTTTTTATAAAAAAATAAACATTTTAATTTAACTTACAAAGCATTAAGTATTTTTTTCACTATACCTGTATCTATGACACATTCAAACTGAATAAAATATTTTTTTATACCTAAATATTAGTTTATTTATTTTATAGACCTTTTTATACTTGTATTACAATGATAGGTATGTTTACTTTATTATTGAGTTACTATCAAGTGGATATAATATAGAGGAAAAATATAAACTTTGCAATAACAAAGTTACGGAAAAACATTACCCTCCTTTGGCAGTCGGGTAAAAATATCTGTTACTACGGCTAATAAAATGAACCCTCATTAGGGCTGGCTGGCCGACATCATCTTCACACTCACTTGCACCAAGCAATAAAATACACAAATTCTGTGACCTCTCAGAATAATTGTGTAAGTTTATATGAAAAATAGAAATCACTTGAACAATTATGGTAGATACCTACCTATTTAATTCCCTATGTTAGATTAATGATATAAAGTGCTCACGACTAGAGAAAATGTGACCTATGTAAACTACGTATTTATCATCTAGGTACCGTCAATGATCTTTAGTCAAACAAATATAATATTTTTAAGTTCCTTTGTACGAAGGCTAATTAGGAAGGTACATAAAAAGTTATTAACTATACTTTTTTTTTTATCTAATTACTGCCTATGTACCTTTTTTTTTTCGGATGGGAAATCGTCAAATGACCCCTCCCGCCGTGGGTGGGGCGGGTGGGAGTATCAGACTCTTGCTGACTAAAACCCATCCAAGTTCCTTCCTCAGCCCTTTGTATTCCGGGGGCGCGGTATGTCTTTCGAGCGTCCCGACCTTTTTTTTTTCTAAACGCTTTATAATATAATCCTCCAAACACGTTTAACATTGGGACCATTAAATCGTCAAATATTGCGAATTTTAATTAATACATTGCGTCTTGTTTAGGTACATTTTATTAATGTAAGTACCTACCTAAGTTAAATCTATGAAATTGTATCAGGTAGGTATGCGAGGACTAATTTGTCGTGTTGTTACACAAAGATACTAAATATATTATCATGAAAATTGTTTATTAGTTCGAATGGATTATCTACTTACAATGTTTTAGCAGTTAAGTTTGTTAAATGCTTAGAGATAAAAATATACGATCAGCTAAATTGTATTAAAAGTTCAAAAATACTTACGTGTAGGTAGAAATTTAAGTACTTGTAGAACTTACCTACTACCTATATAAAACCAGAGACTAGTTATTACTAGCCTCTGATAAAACTTTGGCTAGCCCGAATTTATCTTTCTATTTTTAAGAATTATAGGTATTTATTATAGCCATATAAAATACTTAACTAAGGTAGGTTTAGTAATTAAATACCATGTTTACCTATTTATATTGTGTTGGACAAGTACTTACGTTACAATTAGGTATATAACTATTCATTACCTATTTTAGTATAAAGATTATAATATTAAACCAAAATGCTACATTTTCTCAAGACTGACGCTTAACACATATCATTTCACCGTATTTTATTGTTATTTAAAAATATTATTTTGTTGTAAGTAGGTAGGCAGGTAGGTACTTATGTATCTACCTAAACAAAAAACTAGGGATGGTTATTGGTCAAGCTGAACTGTCAACCATTTCTTTAGTAGGTCGATAATTCGTTCTTCACAACAACTCTAGCTCGAGCATTAATAAATTGTAAAAGAGCACAATAACTAAGTTATTTCAGACACTAACGAAATAAATTTGAATAGGTACTTATCAACCTACTTACTTATGTTATTAAATTGGCAAACTGCTTACAAACAATGTTTTAAATTATAGCCTTTTCCATGTCGTATTACACACACAGTAACATTCATTATAATTTTCAAATAATATTACAGCTCATCGCAAGCTGATTTCTCATGGCAAGCTGATTTCTCTAAGTTACGCGCCAAAACTCATAAAAACAATCAATTCTCTGAATTTCTTGTCTTCCGCGGTTAGGTGCTTAATAAATGTCAAATATCATCTATTTGTTTTACCTACACTACATCAATTAATTTTAAAGGTTGTTTTTATATATTTGTCAATGAGATCACCTTCAAATATTAATATTTTTCATTAGTTATTTATGAAAACTTATCTCAAATCTCTGGATCATGAGAAAAGAATGTACCTATAGTTCAGAAGGCCTAGCATGAGGGTAGACAAACATGTCTGCAACCTTAGTCTATGGGTTTTGTATTGATCAAGGGGAAAAACGGTGGAGAAAACTCGTTTGTCTCCCGTGCTAAGCCTACTTGGGTGGCCAACATGATTAGACCAAGATCTACTATTTACTGACGAAATCTTGTGCGATCTACCTGCCTCAAGAGATTTTTTACATATAAATTAGCTATATTTCACTTATATTTTTTGGCTTGACAAATCGACTGCAACTGCGATCTGGATGCTGGTTTGGTCGGCCACCCCCTGGTCCGTCTGCTAAATTAGTGTCGAAACAAAATCTTTTAGTGGTGTTGTAACCTGTATGACTGACTGTGTGTAAATTATTTATTGGAAAACACTTGTCGATTAGGAAAGTGTTTTTCGTTTTACAATTTTTTTGTAACGTTATTTAATGACCTTTATATGTATGCAAATAAATATTGTTGAAGTGTACACAGAAATAAATTTATTTCTTCTTAACTCTTGGGTATAGCGACAATAAATGATTTAGTGGACGGACCATAGTGGAAAGGATAAAGGGAACGTACTGTTTATAAAATTACAAAATTTATTTCTTTTAGAATTTGTATTTTTATAAAAAAATATTAATATTACTTATTTTTTTTATTGTAGGTATCTATAGGTAAAAATTATTATACATAAATTAGTCGCAAGTTCATTTTTAAAATATTGGTTTCGGTAAATACAACTGTCATCCTATTTAGCTATCTATCACCATTTATAGTATAATTGTTTGTAATAAAAATGCTTTGTGTACTTAATTTAATTTTGGATTTTTTTATACTTATATTGTAAACTCAGATTACATCTAATACAAGTAGAAATAAAATGTTCAAATATTTATTGTAATTTTTTAATACATTTCCTGGCGAAAAGGAAAATTTTCAAATCGACATAACTACTATTACTTACCTACCCATATTTCTATGAGAATTTTGTGAGTTGACCACAGGATTTGACCAATTTGACTTGCTTAGAAACTGCAGCGCGCATTAGATATTCTATAAACTTTACATTGTTTAATGTGGATTTTTTTAAGTTAGGTACGATGGGTTAGTATTAGAAGGTTGCCACCTTTTTTGCAATTAAAGTATAGGTATTGTTTGAAAAAAATTCAGTATATAATATCAAAATAAAGTACAAATTTATTGTAACGTATGTAAACCGATGAACCTGTTTAAGTTGAGTGCTGATGCGGCACCAATTGTTATTTTTCTTTTACGAAAAAATGTTTACGACTTAACTTTTTTTAACCCGGTAAATTAATACATACGAAATAAAGTATTTTCGCGTACTTTAATGTTCGTATAGAGTCTAAGGCGGCTGGATGCGCCTTGTTTCTTCAATAAAACTCAGGTTCGGTTTGCAGAAGGTATAATAATGGATGTTCCAATGTCTCACTATAATTACTTATCCTAGGCACTATGTACGTGTAGGATATACAAATTTAACTTACTTAAACAACTATAATTACGTGAGCGTCTATTCTACATAAGGATAGGAAAAAGAGACGTGTTCTACGATCCAGTCTGTGATCTCAAGTCTGTTCAAGTGGCTGGCGTCGTCTGAGCATAGACATTTTCTAGCCCCTGCTATAGACAAACATTTAAAGGTGTGGTCAGAATAAAATAGTGATCACAGATAATAAAATCAACTAAATTTGGGTTACGCCACACCACCCCCCTACGGAGAAAAAAAAGGTATACAAAAATCTAAATAAGATAAAAGGTAGGTACAAAGCAAAACTATACATCTAATACATTCTTAAAATAAAACTGTAAATCTAATATAGTCTTATAAAAAGCTATAAATCTAACACAGTAATAAAAAAACTATAAATCTAACACATCCCTAAATTTAACCTGTCTGCCAGATCTGGTGGTGACAGTATTAGGAGGGAGTGGAGTACTAGGGGGTGCAGTACTTGCATGTTGAGGCGTTTGATCTGAAGGGGACGCTGGAGCAGGTACTGGCACATGAGGTGAGGAAGACTCTTCAGAAACCAGGTATGCTGGCTTAACACGGTCTATGCTGACCGTACTCTCTCTTCCATTCACATCCAAGGTAAGGGTTTTGTCCCTTCTCCTTAGAATGCGGTATGGGCCAGTGTAAGGAGGTTGAAGAGGCCGTCGGACAGTATCGTCACGGAGAAAGACATGAGTCGCCGTCGCCAAGTCTTTAAAAATAAAGGATGACGGTCGAGCATGTCGTGAGGCGGGAATTGGACGTACAGCTTCCATCCGGCTTCTCAGTTCCGTGACAAAATCCGCGGTGTCATTTGGGCTCCTGGGTTCTTCCGCAGGCATGATTAGTTCTCCAGGTAAACGGAGAGGTTCTCCATAGACTAACTCAGCGGACGAGGTATTCAAGTCCTCTTTGAGTGCAGTCCTCATGCCAAGGAGTACTAATGGAAGTGCTTTGCTCCATGTTTGGGCATGGCACATTAAAGAAGCTTTTAGCTGGCGGTGCATGCGCTCTACCATGCCATTTGCACACGGGTGGTAACTTGTTGTACGAATCCTTTTTGTTGCGCACACGTCCATGAGGCGCCGAAACAAAGTGGATTCAAATTGACGACCTTGGTCAGTCGTTATGGTACATGGCACTCCAAAACGGGATATCCAACCAGTTACGAGTGTGTCTGCCACTTCTTCCGCCGTGATAGACGCCATAGGCCACGCTTCGGGCCAACGCGTGTATCTGTCAACCGCAGTCAGACAATATGTAAAACTGTCTGAGTACGGCAGTGGTCCTATGATGTCAATATGTATATGACAGAATCTACCAGAAGGTTCACGGTATGTTGACAAGGGTGAAACAGTATGCCTAGTCACCTTACTACGCTGGCACTGTAAGCATGACTTTGCCCAGTTGCGGCAGTCGACGTTCATGCGCGGCCATACGTAACGGTCAGACACCAAACGTAAAGTTGCCCTCATGCCTGGGTGACTGAGACCATGCAGTCGATCAAAAGCTGCTCGACGGAAAGGTAAGGTAAGGTATGGCCGAGGTTTGCCTGTCGATGTGTCACACAGTATGGAAATGTTGGTTCCAGGGATGAGAATTTTATCCAATTTCATGGAAGAAGATGAAGCCACCTCTTTGAGTTCGACGTCGCTCTGTTGCGACTCTGCGAGGGGTAGGTAGTCTTCCTCCAATGAAATGGACTCAACTCGCGACATAGCATCTGCGACAACGTTGTCAGTACCCTTAATATATTTAATGTCGGTAGTGAACTGGCTGATAAAAGTTAGCTGGTTGAGCTGAGTGGGCGGAAGCTTATCGCGACGCTGAACAAAGGCGTAAACCAGGGGCTTATGGTCTGTGAAAATTGTCACGTGTTGCACCTCTAGAATGTGCCGAAAGTGTTGAACACTCTCGTACACAGCGAGGAGTTCCCTGTAATAAGCAGGCCACTCAGTCTGCTTCGCAGTTAACTTTTTGCTGAAGTAAGCAAGAGGTTGCCAGTCCTCTCCGACTTTTTGCTGCAAACATGCGCCTATGTGCATGCTAGACGCATCACTAAACAGGCCCAATGGTACCTCACAGTTAGGATGTGCTAAGGTGGTTACAGCGGTCAGGCTCTTCTTGCAATCCTCAAAACATTTTTCCAGCTCGGGCGTCCATGGAAATGGTTTTGCGCCCTTGCTGTTGGTTGCAGCGACTGCATCAATTAGAGGAGCCTGATATTTGGCGGCGTTGGGCAAAAATCTGCGGTAATAATTTACCATGCCCAGGAATCTGCGCACGCCTTGCACTGTCTTAGGGAGGGGAAAGTCTACCAGAGCACGGATACGGTCTTCAGGTGGAAACGTGCCCGCAGCATTGATGCGATAACCCAAAAAGGTAACTTCTGCTGCACCAAGAATACACTTTGCAGGATTGATGACTACGCCATATTCGTGTAGTCGACGGAACAAGAGTCTGAGATGTTCAGCATGTTCAGCCTGATCCTTCGAATATACGAGGATATCGTCGACATACGCAAAGCAGAACTCAAAACCACGCACAACTTCGTCAATGAACCTTTGAAATGTCTGTCCGGCGTTTCGTAGGCCAAAGGTCATGTAGGGGAATTCAAAAAGACCAAATGGTGTTATGATGGCTGTTTTGCAAATGTCAGCTGGATTTACAGGAATTTGCTGGTAGGCTTTAACCAGGTCCAGGGTGCTGAATACAGAGCAGCCAGAAAGGTTTTGGCAGAAATCTCCTACATGGCGGACAGGGTAACGGTCCGGAATTGTGCGGGCGTTTAGTGCACGGTAGTCACCGCACGGGCGGTAGGTGTCGTCCTTTTTAGGCGCTAGATGCAGTGGTGACGACCATGAGCTGCTGGATGGCCTAGCAGTACCCACTCGAACCATCTCCTCGAACTCCCGTTGAGCTGCTCGCAGCTTCTGAGGAGCGAGGCGACGTGGTCGCGCTGTCACTGGCGGTCCATCCGTGGTGTTGATGAAGTGAACCGTGGTGTGCTTAGGCTCTTTGGGAGCTCCAGGAGGTCGTGTGATGCTGGGGAACTCTGCTAAAATGGGGGCGTATGGAGAGTCAGGTGACTGTATTAGTTTAATGCTGGGTTGTTCAAATGACAAAAATTGAGTCTCAGTGGACAACCCAGTTTTATTATCTCGCAACCTACCACAGGCACAGTCAGGCAAGAGATGGTAGTGTGCCAGAAAGTCGGAGCCAATAATCGATGTGCCGACGTCTGCAACTATGAACGTCCACACAAAGTCACGCCTTAATCCCAGATTCAACTTGAGTTCCACTAGCCCATACGTATTGATCCTGGAGCCATTTGCTGCTAATAGTTCGTATGGTAGTGGCTGCTTCTTTCCCTGCGAAGGTGATAACCGTCTTGGTAAGCAAGAGAGATCGGATCCGGTGTCAATTAAAAATCGTCGGCCCGAATACCGATCTTGAACAAATAGACGGCGACTTGCCAGGGAGCAGTCAGTGGTCGCCATTACTGACTGCTGCTGGAGTTTCCCAGGTGCACAGGAGCAGACCACGAACATGGAGGCACACATTTGGATGCCTTGGACGCGAACCTGTTGTGGTACCAGCACAGGTTATTGTTCCGTGGACGAGACCGGGAGCGGGGCCTAGAACGACTGCGGCTACGAGTACCTTGGTTCGATTTTAGCTGCGCTAGTTCTCTTGTTACGACCGCTATTTGTTGTTGGAGCAACCTTATCTGCTCCGACATATCTGTAGACGATGCAGTCCTGGTAGCTGCATGAACATGCTGTGGTGTAGGGCTAATCTCATGTAGCTTGTCAGCCAGCTCGGCTAGATCATCCAGTGGCGTTTGCTGGGCAACCAGAATACCTTGAATTTGGTGGGGCAACCTATTTAGCCAAATTGTTTTCAATAGTTGCTTAGGAAATGAAACCCCTGCAAGGGCCTTCAGGTGCCGCAAAAAGGATGATGGTTTCCTGTCACCCATCTCCTCTTTTTCTAGGAGCCTTCGGATTTTTTCCTCATATGACTCGGAGAAACGGGAGATGAGTGCCTGTTTTAAAGCTGTGTAAGGCTGCTCCTTAGGTGGTTGCGTCATTAAATCTTCCACCTCAGTCGCGAACTTTGTGTCGAGCTGGCTGATAGCATAATAATATTTTGTGAGTTCCCGTGTCACTTGATTTATGTGAAATTGCGCTTCTAAACTCGCGAACCATAGTACGGGACGCTCAGGTGAAAAAGGAGGGACACGGATAGACACTCTATTGACTGCATTGCTCTGCGAGCTAGATATGGAAAGGTTATCGGACTGTTCACCACTAGGTCCAGCTTCGCGGTCAAGAGGAATATTATTGCCCTCAGCGGCCATATTATAAGTTAATAAGATAAAATACACACAAAACACAAAGGTAGAACAGGTAATAAACACAGTAAGACAATAAACAAGAGATACGCAAAATAATTTGTTAAATAGTCACACAAGTTACGGCACAGAAATTAAGTAAAACAATGTCAACTATTTGTATAAGCTAATCAGGTAAATGAAAGTTTAAAAGGAAAGGCACAGCAGTAAAAGTAAAATAAAAATTATGTACACGGAAACAATTCAAAAATTATAACTAACAGTTACTATGTCACGTAAACTAAATATGTGTAACCTGGAACGCGACCGATTGACGTTTTCGGATGCTGACACTGACGTTGACAATTGATAGATGTCAAGTTGACAGTGACAGATGTCAGGTGACGGTTGTCACAGACGGTGACAGATGTCAAGCTTCGCGAGCAAAACTTCAAGTTGCTCCGGAAATCCGCACGACAAATATGGCGCTAGCGTCGCGTAACCATTATTTTTTATGCAATTTGGTCAGAGGGTCGTCTTAGGGACGGACTTTACCTGAGAGTACAAAAGATGCACTGTATGACGCGAGAACACTGTTTACACTACAAACACTGGGACACTGTTCGAAACACTTTATTTTCACCGTCAAACTCGCGTGATGGCTGGCGCGTGATGCAGGTACATGAGTACCGACCGGTAAACGCCTGCCAGAGATGGTTGTGGACTCACTGAACTGCCGCTATCTGGAACCTGCGCTCGTTCTGACCAACCTCCTCGGATCACGTCGGGGTCACCAATAAGGCGGCTGGATGCGCCTTGTTTCTTCAATAAAACTCAGGTTCGGTTTGCAGAAGGTATAATAATGGATGTTCCAATGTCTCACTATAATTACTTATCCTAGGCACTATGTACGTGTAGGATATACAAATTTAACTTACTTAAACAACTATAATTACGTGAGCGTCTATTCTACATAAGGATAGGAAAAAGAGACGTGTTCTACGATCCAGTCTGTGATCTCAAGTCTGTTCAAGTGGCTGGCGTCGTCTGAGCATAGACATTTTCTAGCCCCTGCTATAGACAAACATTTAAAGGTGTGGTCAGAATAAAATAGTGATCACAGATAATAAAATCAACTAAATTTGGGTTACGCCACAAGTCTATAGAGTATAATTATTATCTGCCCGAAATAACGTACAATACTTTATATATAAAGTGCGGGTGGCAACCCTAGGCACTGTTTTATACCTACGTAGCTACATAGGTTATATGCATGTAAGCGGGAAAGCGAGATAGATAACTAGGTAAATATTTTATCTAGGCACGTTAAAAATCACTGGCTCATTGGTCAGCTCGTTAACGATCTGCGGTTGACCCAGTTCTGCGATCATTGTTCACACTTTGTCCGATAGCAAACAGTTTTATTGCTATCGTAGGTAGGCCACTCCCGGATAAAGTAATGATTGGTAAACTGTGTATTCATTATTTTATCGACTTTGATTTTGTTACTAATTATGGAATATGGATATGCTTTAATTGGACTGCGAAGTAGTAAGTATGGGTATCAGTATCAACCATTAAAATAGTAGCGGAAATTGCTAGGCTAAGGAAAATCTCAATAAGGAGGAAATACCTAAAGTAGGTAGGTACTTTACTTCGTAATTATTGTTCACAGATTAATACAAATATAATACCTACCTACTTACATTAATTTTCCCAGTTTCATACTTCTTATTAAATTTGAAAGAGGTGAATTCATCACGCGTGTCCATTCCAGGAATCCAGGTTCGATGTCGACTAATCAATTCATATTTATTATACTTACGTAAGTATGAGGTGAGGCATTTGCTTCTTCCAAAAAAAGGTATCAGCTGAGCATGTATGATACCCACGTTTGCTAATAGATTGGCGCTTTCAGATGTTTTTCCTTCACCGTTCGTCAGTAGTGTATTAGATACATTTAGAAAGTAGATACTTTAGAAAAGTCTCATTGTTACTTGCCAAGTTTCTACTATTCGAATCCGCAGAACTCGTACTATACACGAGATGCAGGTACACTGCTGGGGCTGCGGGACGTGCCAGGGCTGCGCGACGTTCGAAAGAGATACCGCGCCCCCGGAATACAAAGGGCTGAGGAAGGAACATGGATGGGTTTTAGTTAGTAAGAGTCTGACACTCCCAATCGCTCCACCCACGGCGGGAGTGGTCATCTAATGATTTTCCCATCAGAAAGAAAGGTACCTTAACCACTAGTCCTAATTGCCTCGTTGGTCTAGCGGTTGCAAAGTCTATTGCTAGAAATAGGGTGAACGACCCTATTCGGTTTCCGAGGATTGACGATTCCCCGGTAGAGGAAAGCTATTTTGGATTTTTACATAAGCATTATCTTGGAAGTATGGTTTCGTACCAGGTTTGTAGCAAATACGCTCAACTCCTATTAGATGGGAGTATGGGAGCATTACATAACTATTGCAGGAAACTACTCTGCCTAACCCTTTGGATAAAACAGGTGTTATTATGTTATCCTCGAATGTTCGCTAGCGGATGGGGAACAAATTGCTTAACTACTTTTGCATAAACCACGGTTTATGACTCATATCGGTGCCGTTAGTTCCGTTACTATTGGACCATTAATTGAAGCTTTCATGAAGAAGGAGAAAACACTTTGATTTATTGTCTTATTGATAGTAATTGATGTAGTAGATACACACATTTATCTCACCCGTAGACCTGACCGTTTGGAATCGGCGACCTGCGTGGTCTTATTATATGAATGCCTTTAGGGAACTCATTCATACCATAACATGGTACGCAGTGCCGGATTTTTTTTTTTTTATGAGTGTAGGCCACTTTATTTCCGCCGCCCATGTACCTTCCTAAAATAATAATTTTACATTTGTAGTAAGGAAAAAACTAAAGCTAAATAAAAAAAACTGGCCAAGTGCGAGTCGCGATCTTGTTTTTTTTTCGATCACATAATTAAGTTTGTTTACAATTACATATTTAAAAAGCATGTTAATTATAGGGAATAATATTTTGAAATAAATGGTAACTAAAACAGAGTTTGCAAAGAAACACAAAGATCCACGTAACCGAAAGCGCGAGCGGAGCGGGCGCGTTTTTTTTTAGCATGTTTATTATTGAGAATAATATTTTGAAAAAAATGGTAACTAAAACAGAGTTTGCAAGAAAACACAAAGATCCACGTAACCGAAAGCGCGAGCGAAGCGAGCGCGAATTTTTTTTGGCATGTTTATTATAGGGAATAATATTTTGAAATAAATGGTAACTAAAACAAAGTTTGCAAAGAAACATAAAGACTCAGTAATCGAAAGCGCGAGCGAAGCGAGCGCAAAATTTTTTTAGCATGATAGGGAACATGTTTCAATAAATTATATCGAACAGAACGTAATCTGAAAATTAAAATAGGTAATATACGTAATCAGGAGCGCGGGCGCGAACTTTTTTTTTTAACATGTTAATTATATTTTTTAATAAATTGTAACGAAAACAGAATCTGAAAAGAAATAAGAATATGTTATTGAAAACGCGAGCGAAAACAGTGAAAAATTCTTCGACATCCAGGCTAACATTCTGTGTAGGTTTATGCAAACTACTCAAAATTTTACTATCTTAACTAGGTAAAACAATAGTTTGAAAGGGACAAAAATATGTAATGTATACGTATATTTGATTTATAATAAAGGGGGCAAGTCGGTAGTAGTTGTAATGAGGTTGTGGGTATGATGTCAAAAGTTTCCCCATGTCACATGTCGGGGCTCCCATATCCCCGGATCATTGATACAGCTGATACGGCGGTAGCTACGCCCCTGGTGGTTACGTTGAGCTACTGCCGCCCGCCCCCCGCTCTCATCCAACACTCACGCAGTAATTTAGATAAAATAGGTACAATAACGTAACAGTAGGTACCTAGGATCAATAATTTTCGATAGGAATGAGTTTCTTTAGGGATTTGACGTATATGTATAAAAAACCATGAGAAAACCAGTGAACTTGTTTGACTTTTATCCTCTGAAATCGAGTGCCCGTCCTCTGAAATCTGCCGCCCCTAGGACGCTGCCGCCCCTAGGCCGCGGCCTATACGGCCTATTGACAAATCCAGGACTGATGGTACGGTACCAACAAAAGGACTGCATCAAGTCAAATCTTAATGGTGGTCGCTTAATTAGGTCATACTACGGAATAGAGAAGACATTTATTTCGATGACTAGGTAGCTACGCATAGATGACTTCAAACAAGCTTTTGGTTTTTGTTGCTTGGGGTCTGGTTTTAGAATGTTATGTTACAGTTACTAGAAATGACTAGAATTACCACAAGTAGTTAGGTACGAGGTCCGCTTATTAACTACGCAGAACAAGATGTTCTATTCTACTCTACATCACCATCTAGCCTATCCTTTTCCAAAATACATGTTGGAATCACTTTCATGTCCAACTGGATACAATTGAATACCTACTAATTTCCATAAAAGTATCCGGGTAATACGAAAGACTTTGGCAAGATTTCTGACTACCCGTAACGACTGTCAAAGACGTACTTACACAGATTACCATGATACCTACTGTAAAATGAGTCACCCATCCAACCGCAGCAAGTAAAGCTTACTTTGATCGATCGATTTACTAAGCCAACAAACCCCTGAAAAATTGCCACTTTAGTCACAACAGACTCTGGGTACCTACTTAAAACGTACATAAGGAACCAAAATATAGTTGTAACAATTTATTCGTAGTTTTCTAGTCGGAGCTCTCTAAACATACTTGGCGTAAACATTAGTATATTTATGTCCATATCAAGAAATCGATTAGCTGCGCGCGCCGTCGTATCTTCAGCGTAACTAGGTTCACGCAAATATCGTCAGCTGGCCTTTAACCATCACCAGGGTATTGTTTAACTCTTACTAGAGCCCCGAATCGGTAAATAAGACCAAAATGAATAAAAATGTGTCCTAGAAATAAATAAGCGAAGTAAATTACAACCAAAGTCTTGCAGTTAGTGAAGTGCAGTGGACTCTGTGCACTGTTCCTAATATAGATCTTCCATCAGTGATAATTCTACGGCCCTTAATTATTTGAGTAAGTAGATAAAATGTAAGTGTTACTTAAATTAGCGTTTAGCTTACACTTGGCAGGTCATAAGGTGTTTAAATAGATTATATGCAAATTTTCTTATTACTAGAAGTAACACTACTTTGATTAAACCTATTGTAATTAAATAGACTTCGAGTAGCAACAAATTACAGATTTTTCCCTTTGTTTACTTATATTCCATTAAATCGATTTTTTTTTTCATAAAACAAGTCAACATGCCGGGCGCCAGGCATAAGATTCTGGGGCACGTATTATCTGGCTTTTGCCACAAAATGAATCGTCGTAAACCTATCTACGGGGACTCGATGGATACCCCATTAAACCGATGTCTCACTACCTTGGATATTACTTTACTGGGTGAGTAGACTAGATATTCATTTCAAGAGTAAGTATTCAAGTAAGCATTTACCTAGTAGTTAAGTGCTTTTCTTCTTGTCTTTCGAGTTTCGACCTAGTTAACAAACCTAGGGCACAATTGTTTAGTGTTAATCTCAGTTTAAGTAAAACGTAGTGATATACTTACTTATTTTATTTTTGGTTTGATATTTTTTTCTCGATGGAGTTACAGGTAGTTTCCGTTGCAGATTACAAAATGATGACGTGACTATTGTTAACAGAAGCAACGGTTCGTTATAAATATATTTTTGTTGTATCTATATTTTGTAGGGAGACCCAGCAGCAAACGTTGTGCCCAGTGCAGAGTCCCCACAAAATGTGAGGCCTTAGTAAAAATGTCCATTAGTGGACTTCACCCACACATCAGACCTGGTCATCTAAAACAATGACCTAATTACTTAATTACAGGTGTGGGGCACATGGTCGGAGCTGGTATTTATGTGCTAACGGGTACCGTCGCTCGGCACATGGCCGGACCAGCAACAGCCTTGAGTTTCCTACTGGCTGGAATAACATCAACTTTAGCTGCGCTCTGCTATGCTGAATTCGGAACTCGGATTCCGAGAGCTGGCAGTGCATATGCTTACACCTATGTCAGTATCGGTGAATTCTGGGCGTTCATCATAGGTTGGAACATCGTGTTGGAATATATGATAGGTGAGATTCTGTACGATATTAAGTTTGTTAATATTTTTTTCCTTTTGATTTATTTACACTAGAGCACCAAACAGAACACAATATTCTTTTTGTTTCAGGAGCCGCATCCGTGGCTAGAGCTTGGTCCGGGTATTTAGACGCAATGTTAGATGGTGCAATAAGCAACGCTACTATTTCCATAACAGGAGAAATGCACGAAACTCTTTTGAGCAGATATCCGGACGTCCTTGCATTTCTAATATGTATTGTAGCATCCCTTATTTTAGCAGTTGGTGTCAAAACTTCAGCCTATATAAACAACGGTCTTACTATTTTAAATCTCTTAGTTATATCTCTTGTCATATTCCTTGGTTTCTATTACGCTGATCTCGGTAACTGGTCTGAAAAGAATGGTGGCTTCATGCCGTTTGGCATGAGTGGAGTATTAGCTGGAGCGGCCACTTGTTTTTATGCTTTTGTGGGCTTCGACAGTATCTCAGCGTCGAGTGAAGAAGCGAAAGACCCATCACGTTCGATCCCCATCGCCACGATATTGTCAATGGCACTTGTGGCTTTTGGATACATTTTGGTGGCTCTAGCTTTGACGTTAATGGTTCCTTATCAGAGCATTAACCCCGATGCTGCGTTACCAGCGGCCCTTGGTGCAGTTCACGCTGATTGGGCTAAATACGCAGTTGCGGTTGGAGCTGTATGCGGCATGACCACGACGCTGTTAGGATCCTTATTTTCCCTGCCACGGTGTTTGTATGCCATGTCTGCAGATGGGCTTCTCTTCGGTTTTCTCAGCGACATCAGTAACAAGTCACAAATTCCGATTGTTAATCTCATCATTTCGGGTTTGTCGTCCGCCTTAATAGCTCTTTTGTTTGATCTGGAAAAGCTTGTGGAGTTTATGTCGATAGGAACTCTGTTGGCGTACACTATAGTTAGTGCTGCAGTTATTATATTGCGTTACCGGCCCGTCCCACCAACGGATGATAAGATTTTTGGAGTTCCACAACTGGAATCACCGTGTGACCGAGAAGATAGTTCTGCGACCGGCACCCCAGCTACTGATGGCGGTTCTTCTTCATCTGAGGTAATTCAAAGTTGTTTTTTATAATTAACATATTTAATGTTGTATTAGCTATCACCACTAAAACCCTGTCTTTTTTTAATTCCAGATGTTTGAAGCTTTGACAGTGGGTCGTCTTCGGGCACAGTATGCTTGGCTGGAGCCACTGGCGGGCGGCCGGGCTCCCGGCGCCGCCGTCACGAGCTGTGTCTACACATTCACGGCTGCTGCAGCTGCACTTTGCGCCCACAATCACTTCTTAGCTGAGCCGGCTGGGCTGTGGGCGTTGCTCCCAGATTTCGTTCTCAGTTTCATTATAGTAGCTTGTAAGTACACTCAAATACATACACTTTGGATTGGTAAAATACCCCCATTTTACCAATCAATAGTGTATTTGATTTGCCAAAAAAACTAAATGCGACCTAGACATGCAAAATGTCAGCTAGTGATAAGTTTAGAGTGCAAATTAGCTTAATGAACTTACATGGTAGAGTGAAATAGCCCCTTAGGCTTTTGTCTTTCTCGTATCAAGCTATAAAGTAGCTAAAACATTATTAAGCTATAGCTGTTATATATATGTGTGTCTAGCAATTGACCATGTATGTTCAATTCATTAAAAGATGTTTAACATCTTCATGTAAAAACGTCTCAATATTTCTTTGTGTTCCTATATTTTTCAGGTCTCGTAATAATTTGGGCACACCAACAAAGCCCCACGCGGCTGCCGTTCCGAGTGCCGTGGGTCCCGCTGCTGCCGGCGATCAGTGTCATGCTCAACGTCGAGCTGATGATCAACCTCAACGCACTCACCTGGGCTCGATTCGCTATTTGGATGACTTTCGGTCAGTTACATCCTACGTCATAATAGTTCACGTGCCAATTGTTAAAATTTTCTGTCTAGACTAATTAAGCAGGTAGGTGTCACTCGTTACAAATAGATATTTACTATTTACATTACTGACTTATGACAATGGTAGGTAACTTTTTCATAAAAATCTATGAACGTGGGTTTTATTTATTGTATGTATAAATATCGTGAAAGGTGGCCTGTTCATAACAAGTCACCTTGTTATTAACGAGTTACCTTCTCACTCTTCAATAGTGTACAAGGTGCAGGTTTCTAATGAATGCTAATGCCGCTTATATTAAGTAACGAACACGTTTTATTTTTCAGGCCTACTCTTATACTTCTTGTACGGCATCCACCATAGCAAATTAGGTGAGGGTGTCACTGGTCTGCTGTCACGGTCAGCTAGTGGGGGAGGTCACAGTGGCGGGTGGGGCGCCGTTGAGAAGACGAGTGCTATCGCCCGGCGCGTTGGACGCTTCGCTCGGGGCAGCAAGGGAGACGACCGCAAACCCATAATAGGTGATGACGAACTGTCGAGGCGCGAACCGTGATTCTAAATTTAATTATTTAAAAAAAACAACCAAATGTGTACGTCATTTTCTTAGTCTTGCCAGCTTTTTAGAACAGATTTTGCTTGTGTACTGCCATAGGTCACAGTGATTACAATTCGGCGATGTTATGGTCTGCTGAGTACCTATAATTATGAGCGTATCATCATATCTAAATCTATTTACCTATGCTTTAAAATATAAATCGATTATTGAGTGTTAAATATTATTTCACGAACGCTTGTACTAAGTGTTTTAATATTGTATTACCTAATTCGATTTAAGGATAAAAGTAAATAAACTAAAAATAATAACAACGCATCATAAATGGTTATAGGTATTACTTTAGTTTTAGTTCAGTCTATTATTGAATCTACAGTAAATATAGGTAATAAGGCGTAAACTGTAGTTCAGTCAGATTAGGCCACTATAGTAACAGACCTAGGTACCTAGGGGTACAGTGTGATCTTCTACGACATTTACCTATGTATTAATATTGAAAAATAAAACAACTTCTAGTAGAATCATAAAAGATATTATTAGGTTACCTATAAGTATAAATTGCGTACAACATTTTAGGGCTATTTTTTGGTGTGATTTATAGATTAGTAAAATTAATATTCGTATCCCACATGCTTTTACTTTTAAGTGTGCGGAAAGGCATTTAATTTTTGACTCGTAACAAATTGAGCGTTTTAAGACAACTAGGCGTGGACTAAAAAACATGACGGTCGGTCAGTACCTATACCACCGTTGGTTGGTGCCGTACTTATACTAAAGATTAAATTATAACATTTAAATTAAAAAATAAATCAAATAACTGAAAGTCTTTATTATCACACAAAATTGATTTCATAGTGCCATATTGATGTCAAACAGGGTCAATTAATGTATAAAAGAAAAATGCTGCGACAACTCAATCGTATTGAATACTTAACGTCGAAAATTATTCCTAGCTTTTTTACTTGTTTGAATGAATACAACAAGAATTTATTATATAAAATATATTGAGGTATGAGGAAACGTGAAACTAAATAATTAAATTTTCACTCCAGATCTTTTAAAATTGTTTAAGAAAATGCTTTATTGTATAAATTGTATGAATGCACAAATGTTACTTATGGTATTAAATCAGTCCTCACATAGATTTGATGTAGAAAATATTTCTTCCAGAAATGCTCGGTTATGTTTTTAAATAATTTATTTTAGAAATATACATTTTAGAATTTATGACAGTTGCAAGTTATTACTTAGCACAAAGTGTACTCCTCTATTATTACGTAAATGTCTCCACATATATGGATTTATTGTATATTAATGACATAAATAAACTATAGCATCGTTGTTAAAAAGATTGTATATTTTAAGTGTTGATGTGTACATAAATAAATTATAATGATACGTCATTACTGCTTTTCTGTTATTCCCTGTACTTCATATTTACATAAATAAAAATTCTTATACAAGAAATATATACAGAAAGGAAACAATTAAAATTTGTACTGTAGACAAAACTACATTATAATACACCTTACTAATAGACGTTACACGCTATACAGTAATACTTAAATATAAATAATTGGACGTAAATTATTTATAATAGACAACAATTTAAAGTAATCAAGTTCAACATAACATAGTATTTAAACAATAAAATCACACATCCCTATGTAAAATTAACTAAAATTCTTATTTATTCTATCTTAATACTACTTACATACGTCGAATGCCAACTTTACAAAAAATATATAAAGTGGCATTATATTGGAATAAATTACTGCCACTTTAGTAAAAAGATGCGTTCAATGTAAAAACCCGGTACTAAAATATACATACCATAATATGGTGGGGCAATTATATAAATTCAGTTTTGGCGAAGCCGTGTTAGTTAAAACTTCAAGTCTTTTATTGTAATAAATATATAGGATTAAAGTACGAGTAGGTACAGATGAGGAAAAATACTTAAAAACAGCGTCATTAAGTAGGTAGGCTCCTAGCGTAGTATAGTCAGAGATGATTATATTTAGATACAAATTGAGAATTCGGATTGGGATAAGAGTGGATAGATCTTATATGGTCATAAGCATTGATCACCAACTATGTATTTTTGTATATTTAAACTATAAAGAAATTCATAAGAATGTGTTTAAAATTGCAGCCTCACCAGGCAAATCATAGGCACCCACTTAAAATTATAACATTGCGTTTATATCACTCACTAGCTGTAATTGTGCTATATTTGTGTGTTGAAAGATGGAATTACATATTAATACTATAGGTACCAACTGGTCATTTTTCAAAACATCACAGGAAAAAGTTCTTTGCTAAAATTCGAACTAATTAAATACAAATCCTTGCCCTACTCCTAACCATGTTGTCATTAAACGTAAACACAAACTTTATGTAAAGTTAAGTTCTTCAGAACCGTGGTGTAGTATATGAGTAAAACCCGAAGACGTATTTCATCAAATCTTTACATTATATACATATAGGGGAATTGAGAGATTCAGTCTTATCTGTTATGCCGGCTGATCTGCCACGCCGACGCGGGCAGTCGCTGCAGCTTGTTGATGGTAGGTCTGCCCCACTGCAGCCATAGGAAGCCGATCACTAAACATAGCGCGGTTTCTATGTAGAATCCGTCAATTCGCACGTTGCATGTGCCGCCGCCTGATTTACATAACTGTGGACAGGAAAAAACATGATTTATTCGATTTATTATTAATATGCAGCATGCACTTAGTGGGGATTTACAAGTAAATTACTTCAACACTAATTGATTATGGTTAGGTACATCACTGTGTAGTTATTTTTAGATCATATCGGTACATGTATGAAGATAAATCATTGCGATTTATAGGGGAAGTTTTAATGGTTTTTTGGCGATGTTTTTTTAAGGGATGATGGGTAATGATCAAATGACTCCTGTTGAGGGCGGAGCGGGATATAGTGTCAAATTCTTAATTTCTCGGTAACTCTTTCGAACATCCCGCAGCCCCGGCAGGCTATTGCCCTGGGCGTGGGCCCCGTCTGAAAGATGATGACAGTCTTTGGCGATCTAGTCTAGTGATCAAGATTTTAGTGTGACAGAGGCAGACTCAGCACTGTCCTTTGTTGACACTAGAAACTTAAACGTCTCGGTTATATGACCTTTGCAATTGATTCAAGAAACATGTATGACAATTCTATAGAAAATACGTTTGTACGCAGCGCCAGACCTGAGGTAGAGCGAGAGAAGCGGCCACTCTAGGCGCCAGATTGCAAGGGGCGAAATTATGACAGTACAATATTTGTTGGCTAGTTCTCAATATATAACAATTGTACTCACATTTTCTTCCGCGAGAGTGGAACACATGTTATCAGTAAATTCTGGCAATGAACACTTCTTGTACGTCAGGTGGTCAATGGCCCAAAGTGCGAGAGTGTTGGGCCAGTTAGTGCCCAGGTTCGACATTGTATTCAAGAAGGTCATATAAGTGCCTCCCACAGCTGGGTCCGACACTTTGGCAAAGAAAGCCATCACAGCCACGAACATGCAGTATAGGCATGTCTGAAACAATCAAAGATAAGGATGATAATAAAAATAAATAAATAACATAAATTAGTATTAAATATGTATTACATTGCGTAAAAGTGAAGGATGATATCGTCAGATAGGTATATGAAAGTCGCTGAATTCAAAAGCTATACGCCTAGTATTCAAACTTCAAAGTGGTAACTTCTACGAAAACATAATGTAGATAGTTTTACTTAATGGTGATGGAATACAACAATAAAAGTAAGCAACTAAATTAAAAAAAATCCAAATTCATACGAGTGTAATAAGTAATTTAAACTAATACATACCTGATGAAAGATGTAGAGCAACATCAAAATAAACAGATAGGAGTACGTCGGGCCGGCGTGGCCCAACAGACTGGGTGTGAGGGCCACCAGCGCGGCCGCGAGTGGTCCCACCAGCAGGCGCAGCGGGAACGCGCGCAGCCATAGCGACAGTGGCGCTGGACCTGTTGTATGCTTCGCCAAGATCTAAAAGGTAATAAGTTGAGGTTTTGTGACTTGTATTATAAAATAGCTGATTGGCTGGGGAGTGCACTTCAAAGCTTAGGTAAATTCGTCCGTTCGACGAGCCTTTCGGGCAGGCGTAAGGCTACCGCACGGCGCGTACGCTAGCCGCGTTGAGGATTATTCAAAATCTTTTCTGTGATTTTTGCAATATTCGTTGCAAAAGTAATGACTAAATGATCAATCTTATGATCTGTATGATTGCTTTGTTTACGGGTGTCTAAATAAAAGGAAGAACAAGCAATTTTATTATTGATATATTAAATTTTAGTGGGAATCAAGTGCTTTTGCTAGAAAACCGGTTTCGACTCAGCGGTGCCCAAAGAAATATGAACGCACGTGTCACATGATAAGTTTCAATTTCGCGTGCAAGCAGGCAATTCTCTTATAATAATTTGTTTTATACCTAAACTCGATTATTGGTTGAGGTTTGTTCATGTGTATGCACAAAAGTATTAGTTATTCTAAAATATTAGTAAGGATACTGACCACTGGCATTATAATCTGTACTGGTACTAGTGGAACGGCAAGTAGAGCCAAGTCTTCTCTGGGTACTCCAGCCTCCACAAGTTTTAGGCCTGAGACAGCGTCACTGGCGCAAAATCCGAGCTGAAAAATATAAGCAAAAATTTTATGTTTTTGAAAATTAACTATAGTATGAAAATATATAGTTATACAATAACGATAAAGATTAATACCTTAGCAGTAAACAGGACCAAAGCTAACGTGCGTACCGCCGGCAACTTAATAATTGTGTACAGCTGCTTATAAGCTGTGACAACATCACTTAGGCCTTTCACATTATTTTCTTTGGTGTTAGCAGAGTCATTAGCTTCGTGCTTGAATATTGCTATCAGTGTCGTGGTGATAATGAAAACCCAACCCCAGAGTAGAAGGAAGCTGGCCAATGTAACCAGACCATTGTCTTCTGGTACAGATCGCAAGTATTTGTTGCAGAAGTAAGGAGATTCCAATGCTAGGAACATTACATATCCAAGGAAGAATCCGGCTGTTTGACCCACAGTGTTACAAGTTGAAGCATGTCCCACATTACACCTGGAAAAACAGAAGTGTAGGTTATAAAGAAGCAATTATCATCTAACTGATATCAGTAATTATCACATGGAAACAAGTAGCTAATGATAATGAATTAGAAAAAAACTGTGATAATTAACACTGAAAGTCAATTTACACTATCTTGGATACAACATTAGATTTTAGTAAAATGTTTATCTGGATGAGTATTATACTATAAATTGATTAATGTTTCAAACTTAAAGCTTATAGAAGTGAAGTAGTAACAGCACCAAAATGTATGCCGTATTTCACAGATATATAAAAATTTAAAATCATAAAATCACTCTACTCTTTGGCGATAACATACTAGTTTCTTGCAGAAAGTTATACAAATGGTTGCAAGCAGTTGTTTATTGGCTCTGCTCTACACTTCCTTGCTTGGCATCACTAGTTGCTACCATTATGAACTGATCATAATTCCTAATGGTCACAATTAATCTATTCATTGTTTCATATTACATTCACAATAATAATATTAAATGAACTGCACCAAGTAGCACATTATGAACAATTCTAATTCTGTGATGTCTGGATATGATATTAATTTATAGTTATAATATACCTTTTTAACATTGTAAGAGCCCATCCATCAACTGCTATATCTTGCGTAGCAGCCAAGAAGTTTAAGAACAAGAATGACATAGTCAGGATAGTCATTGAAGGAGCTACTTCTTCAGATCCAAGCCACCCGGTCACACTATTGGACATGATGATCATCACAATTCCAATCAAGTACTGAACTGGTACAAGCCAAGTTTTTCTTCGACCAAACTTCGGCCAGAATAGAGCGTCCACAATAGGCGCCCATAATAACTTGACACTGAATGGCCAGTTCACAAAACTGAACTCTGCCTAAAAAGTTAAATAAGTTTAATATAAAAAATGAAAAAAAAAAAACAAATGTTGAGTTTTAACTGACTATACCAGTACAATTTAAGGAAAACAGTAATAAGCATTCAGCTAACTTTGAGAATAAAATATAGCCTTATTTTATAGGATAGCAATAATAATAATAAAACTAGCTGTTTTTCGCGGTTTCACCCACATGCCAAGGGACCTACTTCACAAACCTAGATAAAAAGTAGCCTATAACCTTGTCCAGGGTCCTCTCTATCTCCGTATCAAATTTTATCCAAATCAGTTAAGTAGTTCTAAAGTCATAGCGTGACCAAGGGAAAAAAGGATTCATTTTTATATATACAAGATAGAAAAATAGAATAAAAAATTTGAGGTCTCTTAGTAATGTAAATAATAAATATCAATTAAATGTTTCTGTATCCAAAAATAATATTATTCCTAATATAATCCTTCTTTATTTGTAACCCTTGATAAAAATAAAATAGCAACAGATATAAGTGTATGCTTGCAGTCATCAAACAAATAAAAAGGAATTAAACTGCATGGGGTACAATAATGGAACAAGACAAATCAAGGTAGGTTATTTCATAGGGTGCACATAATATTGAAATTAATAAGGCTAACTTATTTCTAGTGTCTGTGTAATATTTCCTACAGATAGTTTCATACATGAGTAATTAGTTTAGGTAAATATGTACCTAGTTCTACATATCTAACCAAGGGCTTTCCCTTACTCTTTGTTGTAATCAAGAGTAATGCTATTAAATAATATTCTAAGAATCTCTTCTGATAATTTGAAAAAGGTTTCCAATTGTACAACACATTCATATCAATAAAAAATCTCATTACAGTTTTTAATTACAGTTCTATGCAATCTTATAGGTATCACAACCACATAAAAACTTTATGAGTTAAATTCGTGCTGGAATTAATTAATAGAAGTGACATAAAAAAAACACGACAAAACAATCCTTACTTGTTGGGTGTAGGTTATGCCCCGATTTTGAAGAAGCATGGGCACAGCTCCAGCTAGCCCCAATGGAATACCTTGAAGGGTATAAAGAAACAACAAAACAGCAATATTCAATTCATCTCCTTTGATGTTACTGCGTCCACTGTCTACCGGGTTATCACCGTTTTCAAGTAATTCCTCCTTCTCAGGTGAATGCTTACGCTTCGTGATCGGCATGACTGAAGCAAGTAAAGCCTGGAAATTGATTAGAAATTAATATAAATCCACATGACAAGACCAATGTAGCAAATACACGTCATTGAATTTGATTCTGTTAAAATTCCAACAAACCTTAATTTTGCCCGACAAATTATCAATCTATATAAAATAAATTGATGTACTTTGCTGCGAAATAAGGAAATTTGTGTTTGACCATTCACATATACCTAAATCATTACGTTTAGCGTAAGAAATTATTTAAAAGGATGCGAGCACTCCACCTAAAGTCACAAACACGATTGAGAAATTGTCAAAATTTTATACGTTTTTTTGTCATTTTAACGTCAAAGTTACTAAGTAAACAATTCTGCAATTTTTTTGCAAATTTTAAACTTGTAACTTTGAAGATGAATAAACAATATTCTTCTTTTCTCCGTGATGATGATAATTCTAAGCATAAAATTTAAAATTTTAATTCCATAAATCTCGTCAGGTCCCATCCCCGTTTAGTTCTTGGTATCTTGGTCTTGGATCCTTTTTGTATCGTGGCCTTTTGGATCCTTGGACGCGTGGACGTGGACCTTGATTTTAATTTCATTGACATTAGCAAACTAACTGACACTGACAGCTGACATTACAAAATAAAATTGTTTTGTTGAATTCGTCCATGTCAATTGTCATGTCACACAAAATATAATCAAAATGCAAAATGTTAGTATTTTAATTTAAAACGTGCTTTTGTACGAGTTTAGTCCTGTAATTCAATCGTATTATATCCTTTTATGTATATGTTTTCATTTAGATATGAGTCCGATAGCGCGCTCTTGTTTCTTAAAATGTTTGTTGGATTCCCATGCACCTATAAAATTATTCCACAATGTAGAAACAATAGTCGGTCGTAGCAAATTAACTAAAATTAAGGACCAGGCTTGTTCCCGTCAGCAACGTAAGTAAATTTATATTTGGGAAATTCCAAGGTGGCGCTCCGTCAGCTCGTAATACCGTCATACTTGCTATCTACCTACTTACTAACTACGCGATAACGATTAACTACAGTAAGGCCCAAGTTCACCGACAAGATAACGGTCCGATTGACTTGAAACAGCTGTTTTGAATTTATGGTAAACTTCCAACTTATGATGGGTAATTCCTGAAACGGTTGATAACCAAACCAAGGTTGAACTAGAAAAACCATTTTGTTTAACAGGCTAATTATGTAACCATTTGTTAGGGAACTTGGCCCTTTGTATGTTCAAAATGGAATCAACTGAAGTACAGAACGGCCAACACACTACAACAGCAATGGCATATTTAATATTTAAAATGGCTACAAATACACTTATGCCAATAAGTGTATTTGAAGCCATTTTTAATGATGATTATTTGGAGAAACTATGATGGAAACTAGGGAGTCATTTTAGAAAGAGCTTATAGTATAAATCTTTCAACTGATTACTTAACTGTTAATCTTTTTCAGTTTCTCTTAAAGCAGACTGTGAAGAATGCTTAGTTGAAGTTAAACAGCTGGGAGTGAACCCCTCTGGCCTTAATGGCTTTGCTTTAACAAAACATCTAGAGTATAAAGTAGAACATGGCTCCAGAATTGAAGTCTTGTTAAATAACTATATCCATGTCATAGAATTTGACCCTCCACCAGACAACTGTGACAAACAAAAGCTCGGCAACAAACGGAAACTAGAAGAGGATGAAGAGTCACCAAGGAAAAGAAAGAGCTTTAAAACAGATCCTCTTATAGACATATCTCAAAACATAAAATCAGCTATGGAAAATATTTGGGAGGATATTGACAGAGGTGAACTCTACGTGTTCACTTCAAAAGGTGTCAAGTCTAGCCATAAGATAGCAGCTTTTGACATGGATGGTACTTTGATCAAGACTAAGTCTGGTAAAGTGTACCCTGTTGACACAAATGATTGGCAAATAGCTTTCCCGACAATTCAGCAGAAGTTGAAAGAGCATGTGGAACAGGGTTACAAACTTGTGATATTAAGTAATCAAGCACCAATAGGTAATGGGCGAGTCAAGATTGAAGACTTTAAGAAAAAAATTGAAAATATTGTCAACAAGTTGGATGTTCCTTTTCAGGTATACTTAGCTACTGGTAAAGGATTTTATAGGAAACCAACTACCGGAATGTGGAAGGTTTTATCAGAACAGGTATGAACACTTCACAAAGCTACAAATATTGTTTAGATAATTTTTGTGGTAATAATCTTATTCTTTTTTTAATTTCAGAAAAATGATGGCTTGGAAATTGATATGGCTCACAGCTTTTACTGTGGTGATGCTGCAGGCAGGGTCGCCAATTGGGCCCCAGGCAAAAAGAAAGATCATTCCATGGCTGACAAACTTATGGCTGAAAACCTAAGCCTTAGATTTTACACACCAGAACAATTTTTCTTGGGACACTCTATTGCTAATGTTCCTATGAGCAAACCAGATTTCAATCCAAAAGATCTTAGTTCTTCAACATTTAACCATAACTTAATTGGCAAAGAAAAAGAGGTGAGGGGGAACAGAAAGATAATTGGGTATTTGACACCACCAAACAATTGACATACTAATTATGAGATGTCAAAATGTGATTCCCATCGATTTTGTATGGGGTTAGTGTCTACTGAGCCTTGACATCACTTATTCTTCTACTCAATTCACTGCTTATTGATTCCAAAGCAACTTAAATTCCAATTTTTAACTTAAGTGGTAAGAATTTGGTGTCTTAGAAATATGTAATTGTTATTGGCGTTAACTACCTAGTTAAACATAATTTAAATTAATTTATGTATGTAAAATAAAGTCAACCAAAATGTTTTGCAGATACTAGTTTTAGTTGGGTTTCCTGGTAGCGGAAAATCATTTTTGGCCAGCCAAATTGAAAGGAAATCAGGATACAACTATGTGGCCGTATGTAGGGATGTCCTTGGTTCATGGCAAAAGTGTGCTGCTGAAGCAACTAAGTTGCTGCAGGTATGTTGTTATAGAATACACTTTTTTATTATCAAAATAATATGTAGTGTTTTCTATAGTTTCACTCACTGGGTGCATAATGAAAGAACTTCATTATGCACCCAGTTAAACTAATCTATGTGCTTCTCAAAGTTTAAATCTGACCATACCCAAATTTATCAAAATTGGTTCAGTTATTTTACTAAGAGAATGTGTAACAAACTAACTTACTTTCACATTTATAATATTAGTAGAATATAATGAGGATATATTAACAAAGCTAGAAGCTAGTCTATAAAAATAAAATAAAATAGTATCTCATAATGGTGGCTGCATGCATCTCGTAATGGCAATGTTCAGCATTGAATAAATGACCCATAACTGATTTATTAAATCACAAAGACAATTTTGTTGCACATCACTTGTTTTCATAATCAAATCGAACAACACTCAATCTGATAATCTGTCATGTATTTTTTGCTTTTTCAGCGAGGAAAAAGTGTTATAGTCGACAGCACTAATCCCGACAAAGATTCTCGCAGCCGCTGGGTTACACTCGCTAAAGAAATGAAGGTGGACTGCCGATGTGCGAAAATGACAGCCAGCATAGCTCACGCGAAACACAACAACAAGTTCCGAGAACTTATGAAAATCAACCACATTCCAGTCAATGACATTGTTTATCATACTTACAAGTAAGTGCATTGAACTTAAGACTTAAATGGGATGTTAATAATGAGCAATTTCGCTCAAGTTACTTAAATCTGGTTTAGACATAATCGCTTAATTCAATTGTTTAAGTTGTTCTATTTCAAACTCTTTATGCTGATGTTTTATTAAAAGTTGACAATCTTAAATATCGCAATCCTTACTAATATAATAAATGCGAAAGTAACTCTGTATGTCTGTCTGTTACGCTTTCACGCCTAAACCAGTGAGCCGATTTTGATGAAATTTGGTACAGAGATAGAATAGACCCTGAGGAACAACATACTTTTTACCCGGGTGCGTGAAGTAGCTCCTTCGGGTTGCGGGTGAAACCGCGGGAAACAGCTAGTGTTACATATATCCTCCGTACACAGTATTGTCAGCATTATATATGTATCTCAGAAGATCTTTCTGTGCGCGAATAGAACACGCGACACGCAACGTAGCACCCAACAACTTAGCTACTGACCGAATCATGCCGCCAGATTACGTCATTAATAAACTATTTATTTGTTTTAGAAATAAATATGTTGAACCATCAAATAGTGAAGGGTTCAAAGAAGTCATCAGTGTCCATTTCACACCAGACTTTGAAGACAAAGAAGCAGAGAAAATATATAGAATGCATCTGTTAGAAAAATAAAAGTTTAAATTAATATTGTTATTGCTTGCTATGAAATAAAACCACTGTGATGCAAATCGAATCAGCATTTTTATTGTTTAATCACGATAAATTACTATTTCTATAACATCTTGTAGGCCGATTTACATACAGTAACAATGCTATATTGTAACTGCAAACTGTTCTTCAAAGGATTAAAATTTAAAGGCGTTACTATTCATTTGAAATGCTAACATGCGACATAGAGTTTGCTTTAAAATCTGTTCGATTTATTTACAATTTGAACCTTACACCTAATATGAATAGTGTGAAAAAATACAAGGTTTTTTTTTCT
Organism: Pyrrhia umbra; assembly: GCA_963891755.1. NCBI lineage: Eukaryota > Metazoa > Arthropoda > Insecta > Lepidoptera > Noctuidae > Pyrrhia > Pyrrhia umbra. The sequence goes on from OY982930.1 coordinate 7,423,640, forward strand.
TATCTATATATATAAAAGAAAGTCGTGTTAGTTACACCACTTATAACTCGAGAACGGCTGAACCGATTTGGCTGAAAATTGGAGGGGAGACAGCTTGGAACCAGGAAAAGGACATAGGATTAAAAAAAAAAAAAAAAAAGGAGTTGGGTAGAAGTTGGGTAGGAGTTGGGTAGGAGTTGGGTAGGAGTTGGGTAGGAGTTGGATAGGAGTTGGGTAGGAGTTGGGTAGGAGTTGGGTAGGAGTTGGGTAGGAGTTGGGTAGGAGTTGGGTAGGAGTTGGGTAGGAGTTGGGTAGGAGTTGGGTAGGAGTTGGGTAGGAGTTGGGTAGGAGTTGGGTAGGAGTTGGGTAGGAGTTGGGTAGGAGTTGGGTAGGAGTTGGGTAGGAGTTGGGTAGGAGTTGGGTAGGAGTTGGGTAGGAGTTGGGTAGGAGTTGGGTAGGAGTTGGGTAGGAGTTGGGTAGGAGTTGGGTAGGAGTTGGGTAGGAGTTGGGTAGGAGTTGGGTAGGAGTTGGGTAGGAGTTGGGTAGGAGTTGGGTAGGAGTTGGGTAGGAGTTGGGTAGGAGTTGGGTAGGAGTTGGGTAGGAGTTGGGTAGGAGTTGGGTAGGAGTTGGGTAGGAGTTGGGTAGGAGTTGGGTAGGAGTTGGGTAGGAGTTGGGTAGGAGTTGGGTAGGAGTTGGGTAGGAGTTGGGTAGGAGTTGGGTAGGAGTTGGGTAGGAGTTGGGTAGGAGTTGGGTAGGAGTTGGGTAGGAGTTGCATACCACGGGAACGAAGTCGCGCGGGGCAGCTAGTAGGTAATATAATAACTTACACGTTATTAATTGCATCAGGCAATGGCGAAATGGACGGATGATTATTTAACAATCATGCACCTACAACATTTACATACAATATTTATCATGATTCAATTTTGAAAATCAATTTTGCACCAAGCTAGCTTATAGTATCTTGTAAATTTCTAGGATTAATTATTTTAAAGCGGGCCTACTACACATGAAAAGAACTAATCGAAAGGCAGTACATTAAGGTATTATAAACGCTCTAATAGCTAGCATGGATTACTTAAGGGTACAATATTTTACATAGAGCTTTATGCTTTCTAATTAGGTTAGTACCTAGTAGGTACCTAATATTAATAAAATTTATTTATTGCCCCACAACAACTAGTAATATAATGGTAACATTAAAGAATCCAGTTGGCGCTGCTCCCTGGTGCGAGGACCACCTAAGCCCGTACCCTTAAAAACATTTATTTAAACATTTGGTTCTACTAACTAGCTAGCTATTTTTTATTACAGCAACACTATCATCTGCCAAATTGTGGCAAAACATCCATGTTACGATCAAATACGAATTTCGAACATTATGTAAGTCAATAAGCCAACCTGTGCGTGTACCAATTAAAGCACAATGCGATGATTATGGGGCGATGATAATAATTGCTTCAGCTTGTTGTCATTCACCATCAGGATCTTCCTCCTCCGCGTCTAATAGATTATCCAGACTCGTATCCGAGTCATCTTCATGTCATCTGGAAAAAGAAACGATGGAAACCAGATTATAAAGTTACATAGATAAATAGTACTGGTACTTATCTACTATATAGTTTCATGATAATGTTTGATACCTGGCTATATACACGGTGTCTATGTGAGTCAGACGTGCGCCGCCGAGAGGGACAGTCGCCGACACTGGCCGCAACTTGCGTCTCTCCATTGCACTGCGAGCTTGCTGCACCGCCAAGTCGCCACACCAACGTTCACAGCGAGCATATATTACTACACCTGGAATGGTAACAAATAATAATTAGTATATAATAATTGACATATCCTGGGCTCGATCTCCAAGTCCGGCAAAATGTAGGTAACAACCAGCCCAGAGTGGTGGCCCAGTGCACAAGCATCAACCATGACGCCTGTTTTCGTGGAAGAGTGAGGCAGAAGTTTTAGTGTGCACTGTCCATATAGGTACCTAAGTCAGGAATCCAGTTTTCGGACTTCTGCTTTGAAACTGAAACCCAAGAATACAACGCTCTACCCAGCGGAATTTGAACCCAGGAACTCACGTTGAGCAGTCGCGCTAGCGGCCACTAGACCACGGGGGGAGGCGCATGGATTTGTACACTGTATAGGAGATAACCATGATGACATGACATGACACATGCGACTAAAATGTACCGAACTACATAATAATTATATAGAAGCTAATAAAACTCTTGAAAGTCACAATTTTCAGAACAGTCATAGGTATCTGCTGCGTAAGGTGTTATTCTGATTACTGCTACGTGAATACTCACCAGCGCCCGCGAAGAGAGTAATAGCTGGCCAAGAATCAAGTAATAACGGAGTTAGGAACAGCAGAGCAGTCAGCATTGTTATAGGGCCTTGAATACTTTGCGCCTTCCTCATGCCCAGGTTATGTGCGGGCTGCCACGCGCACATGAAGGTACCGGTGAGCCAAACTGCAATGCGAAGTTTTAACGGTTAAGTTATGTTATACGATATTTCACGATAAAGGAATTGAGGGGAATATAAATATATGTGGGGATGTATGTATGTACCTATGTGGGTATATATGTTATTCGTTCACGCAAAAACTAGGTACCTACATTTGGATGCAATAACGGATTAACACAGGATACTTTTTGCGCGAAGTAGTTCCTTCATTTTTTTTTTTTTTTTTTTTTTTTTTTTTTTGTGTATGGCATCTCGCAGGTCAACCTAGAAGGTTGTCGACTGCTTAACCGGGCTTGCCTGTGAAGTGCCTTAAATAAATTTAGGGCCTCCAGCCAGGGCTTAACTTACAAAACTAAGCGACTACACGCTAAGGGCACCCCCTAGTGGGGTACGGGCCTCGGCTTAGGGCGTCGCTGGGGGAGGACAGCAAGGGACAGGCTGGATCAGAATAAATTTTGATTATTATAATCGGGAATTTTAAAGCTATTAGCTCAGCTCGCGGGCTGGCTCGTCGAGCTAGGGTCGGGAGGGCATGGACAAGGTCGTCGTGATGGACCTCGGCGGCGAGGTCGATACGAACGCGGTCTGTGTTTGTGTAGAGTGCTAGTGGACCTACTGCTCTCTTGGTAGAGGGTTATAGCGTCATCGGGTATGGTGAGAGTATGCCTCGGGCGGCGAATTTTACTGATCTGGGAGGGTGTGTATCCGGCGGCCGAGACGACCAGAGGGTTTGGATGCTTTTCGGCAGCATCAAAGTAATGCTTGGCGGCACGTTTCATGAACTGCTGGATGGTGGGCAGTTTGAGATCGAGATGGAGATTTTCGTTTCGTACGTAGAAAGGGGCCCCTGTGATTTTTCGTAAGAAACGGTTTTGGAGGGTCTGCATTCTATGGAGACGGTATGGCTTTGAGTGTGCGAACACAACGGAAGCATATGTCATAATGGGGCGGATGCACGTGGTGTAGATGCGCAATTTGCACTTGAGTGACAATTTGCTACGTGCATTTAACATACAGTGGAGGCGACTGAGAGCGAAGGCCGCTCGAGAGCGGGCAGACTTTATGTGCTCTCCGAAGTTGAGGTGACGATCAAGTATCACACCTAGGTATTTGGCTTGCTCTTTCCAAGGAATCGGCTTGTCAAACATGGTGATGGGACTGGGTAGGGGTGGATTTCGGCGCGGTCTCGAGAAGAGAACTGCCTGACTCTTGTCGGGATTTACCTCGATTCTCCATTTCTTAAACCACTTGCCTAGGGCGTTGGCGGCGATTTGGAGATTACGAGCTATGGCCACTGGGCTGGTGCCAGTGTAGTATATGGCCGTGTCGTCGGCAAATAGTGCTAATTGAGCCTTTTTGCTCCTTGGGATATCGCTAGTGAATAGCGTGAAGATGAGGGGGGATAGGACAGAGCCTTGAGGGACTCCTGCTTGTATGGGGTGGGGCGAGGATAGTGCTCCTTCGATGCGGTAGCGAAATGAGCGGTTCGACAAGAAGTCTCGAACGATGAGCACGAGACGGTCTGGCACGCCGAGTTGATATAGCTTGTATATTAAGCCATTGTGCCAGACTTTGTCGAAAGCTTTCGCTATGTCGAAGAATAGTATTCCCGTCATCATGTCCCGTCGTCGTTGGAAGCCAACACTTATATGTTCCACGATGCGGTGGACTTGTTGGATACAGGAATGTTGGGTTCGAAAACCGAATTGTTCATCGGGAATGAGACTCTTTGCTTCAGCGTAGTCTTTGAGACGCTTATAAATAAGCCTCTCGTAGATTTTACCGAATACATTGAGGAGACTGATGGGTCGGTAACTCGAGGGTTGCGACTTCGGTTTACCGGGTTTAGGGATACCGATAACGGTTGCCTCTTTCCATTCTTGTGGAAATAGGTTATGGCTCATGGCGCAATTGAAGATTGCGGTCATGAGCATTATGAGGGAGGCGGGCAGGATTTTAAAAACCCTATTTGTGATGCCGTCTGGGCCTGGGGCTTTACGGGGTTTGAGATTTCTGATGATTTCGAGTACTTCGTCCGAGGTGATGGGAGGAAGGGGATCATCAGGATCTTCAACGGGCGGTAAGGAGGACCTACGCTCGACTTCGGCGTCAACCTTGGAGAGATGAGCTTGGTCTGCTGGTTGGGAGCTTGGTGAGCATTGGGCCTCTAAACTGTCGGCTAGGCATTCAGCTTTATCCTCGTCGTCGAAGGCGACAGATTTATCAGGGCGGGTGAGAGGGGGTGTGAGAGCTACTTCATCGGATTTTAGTATCCTCTGCAGCTGCCAGAAGGCCAGGTGGGTGGGCTCGAGTTCACTCAGCGTCTTGTCCCAGCGAGAGTTACGCATCTCCTCTATACGTTTCTTTACAGCACGCTGTAATCTACGCATATGAGATTTGTTCGCATCGCAGGGAAAAGCGCTGTAGGCACGTACAGCTGCGTTCTTTTCGGTCACTAGGGCACGCACATCGTCCGGTAGTTTCCAGCGGTGGGCTCCCATCGCTGTAACTCTGCGTGAACATTTGTCCACGGAGGAGTGTACGTGCTCAGTGAACGAACCGATCGCGTCCGTCATGTCAGCGACTGAGACTATTTGGTCGGGGACGGAGTTTAGTCGAGGAGATGGGGAGTTTAGGCTTTCACTAAGTCTCCTCCAGTCTGTTACCACTCGGGTAGGAGGGGGTTGGTCTGGGTCAAGTGGTCCTGAGCGGGAAGCTAGTTCCATAATGACCGGACGATGATCTGAGTTAAGCTCGTGTAGCGTCTCAATCGATTGCAAACGGAGATTTACATTTTTGAGTAGCGCTATGTCGAGAACATCAGGAAGGTGGTTCGGGTCGTGGGGGAAGTGAGTAGGATGCATCGGTGCGATGACATCGAAGTTCAGGGTGGTACAGAGATTAAACACGAGCCTGCCTCTAGTGGTGGTCGTGTTACTGTTCCATGCGGGGTGTTTGGCATTTAAGTCGCCAGCTATGATGACTGAGTTGCTCAGGCCAAGGAGGGCAGTGAAGTCATTCGTAAGGAGGGCTTTATCCTCGGAGGAGGAGGGAGGGAGGTAGGCTGAGACTATAGTGATTGGCTGATGGCCGGTCATGCCTAGCCGACAGATAGATACTTCTACTCGTGAGAGAGAAGGAGGATCTATGGTCGTGCAGTACAGGGACTTTTTGTAGTAAATGAGCGTGCCGCCTTTATGGCAACGGAACCTATCATTTCTAATCAGGCAGTAGTTTGCAACTTTCGGGTCGCGGTGGTGAGGCTTAAGAAATGTCTCTTGTACGAGAAGGATGTCGAGTCGATGATCGCGGAGGAATGTGGCTATCTCGTCGCGTTGACCGAGAAGTCCATCGGCGTTGAAGAAACCTAGCCTTAGGGATCGCGGTTTGACTCTACTATTTATTTCATCCATTTATGATCGGAAGTGGGGAAGATTCTTTACGGTCTGCGTTATGTCAGAGAACGCATGGAAAATAGAAAGGAGTTTAATAGGATCGCCTTTGCTGGCGATTATCTCCTTGGTCATAAGGTGGCCCCTTTCCGACGTGAATACGCTGAAGGTGCTCAATATTACGTTGAAGGGCTCAAACGTAAAATCGTCATTTCCAGTGGAAGCGGGACCCGGCGCGGGTACGGGAGTAGCCGCGGGTTTGTTAGCTGTAGCGGCCACTGTAGCTGGGGTCGCTAGGGTGGACGGGGTAAGCTGAGGTGCGGGGATGGGCTCAGCCATCAGAGCTTTGATGGCCGTTGATTGAGTGGGCCTCGAAACTGGGAAGGCTCTTTGATGGTTTAGAGCGTTCCAGGGGCAGGGACGTTGGGGGCTGAGACGCTCGGGGAGTTGAGCTGTTGGGATTCTAACAGAGGGGCTTTCTCTTTGCTGACGAGCGTTCGCACGCTTAGTCAGTTTGGGAGAGCTAGCTTTTGGGGCTTTAGGGCAGCCTCGGTAGTTAGCTGGGTGACCGGAGTTACCGCACAGTACACAGCTGGGAGGCTCTGTGCACAATGTGCGGTCTTTAGGGCGAGGGCAGTCACTTGTGCCGTGATCGCCTAAACACTTTACGCATCTAGGCGTGGCAAAGCAATTGCTTTGAGCATGGCCATAAAGCTGACATCGGTGACACTGACCGATGATGCCTGACTTTTTTGGCTTTTCAATCGTAATGCCGGATAGGTGGCATACGGATTTGATGCCGAAGATGGGGTGAGGGGTGGCCGCAGTAGGTTCACATATGGCTAGCACCATGTCGTAGGCGCTACCACCTCTGGCACGGTGCATCCTGTGAACCTGTATGGCTGGGACGTTTTGTGACTGAAGGTCACTTAGTACGTCCTGAGTAGGGATCTCTTTAGGGATCCTTCTAATTACTACTCTCAAGGGTTTTTCCTCAGAGAGGCTATAAGTGTGGAATGAGATATTCCTTGCTTTGAGCAGTTTTGTTAACTCCCTATAATCATTGGAGGTGGGAACTAGAACTTTTATTCCGTGTTCCGTGGATCGAGCGCTGTTGTAGTTGATCTTGCGATCACTACATAGCTTGGACACTTCTGTCCATTTTGATTTGTCCTGTATATAGACAGGAGGAGGAGGTTTTGGCTTCCGTGTAGCCGAGGAGTTTGTAGGCTGCGTGCTGGGCACATTGCCTGATGCGGAGGCCTGAGTGGCAGCAGGCGAAGGAGGGCTAGGAATCGGGTCTAGAGATTGGGTTAGAGTCTCTGAAACGGCCTTTTTTGCCTTACTGGCTTTGGCAGACTTTCCCTTCTTTCGTTTTTTACCTCCGAGGACGAGGGTAAAATCATCGTCGGATGAGGTCTGAGACGAAGGAGAGTCCTCCACCGCAGAAGAAATTTGAGGTGAAGGGGATCGGGAGGGAGCAATGTCCATCGCCTCTTCGGCGGTGTCATTGAACGCAGGTGCGCTTTGCAGCTGCGATTTGGCTATTGTTCCGGGAACAATAGCCGAACGGACAATAGGCGATTTTTGAGAACCGCCCATTGTCTCGGCAACAATGGGTGCCGAAACAATAGCCGAGTTCTTAGAAGGCCTATCTAAGTTGCCAGGTGGCAGGGACGGCGACTCTGAGAAGTCGGGATCGACCGATTCCTGCGTCGGTTTCGGAGGCTGTCTGAAGGCGGCCAGCTTATCGCCATATTTGGCGAGTATTTCTGGGTCCTTGAGGAGGACCTCCATAACAAAATCGACTAGCGTGCCGCTAGCCATTTTACCGGGTTAAGGGAAACGGGACTAGTAAGAACCTATTTCCTAACTCCTAACTCCCCGGGTGGATTGGCCCGGGGATGTGTAACCCTCCCTGCCGGGTACAGGCAGGGAGGTGAGTACCTAGTGGTGAGCCCTAAGCTTGTAACCGTTCGCCAGTCTTATTGTGCGAACGGGCCCTAGCCAGTCTAGTGCGAAGGGTGTGGACACACCCAACCGACACTAGGTGTGTAGCTGTGGAAGGAAGCCAGAGACTAGAGACGACTAGGAGATCCCCCAAGGCCGAAATTCTAGCTCCCGTCCAATTGACTGCCTCACCCTGAAGGGGATCGGCGGGTGTGATTGGGTCAACACCCCCTCGGCTTCGTTGGCACCGTAAGGTTTCCACCGAGGACCACGAAACTGTGGTTTTGCCCTGAAGGGGCCAAGTGAAGCTACACACGCGATAAAGAAACAGGCGATCAGCCACCGCCTTGAAAAAGGCAGCTTTTGATCAATGGGTGTAGTTGGCAGAGCAACTACAATGATCGTTACGGCTAGCGTAACGAAAACGGTTGACGAGAGTCGTGTCGGGGCGTTATCGCGGAGCGACACGTCCGTTCACGGCGAGCGTCAGGTAGCGAGTCCAGTAGTTCCTTCAGCATGCGGGTGAAGCTATGGCAAACATCTAGTATAGGTATCGTGAAAATTATGTTGCATTTACATACGAGTATTAGCGATTAGACCGCCGTTGTCGTTGTACTCTTCAATTTAATATAAATTGTTTACTTATTACTTAATTTATTTTTGGTTATTCTATTCTACAGTAGATTTTATTTCAAACTAGCTTCTGCCAGCGACTTCGTCCGCGTGGAATAGTGGTGCTACGCTCCTATTGGTCTTAGCGTGATGATATATAGCCTATAGCCTTCCTCGATAAATGGACTATCTAACACTGAAAGAATTATTTAAATCGGACCAGTGGTTCCTGAGATTAGCGCGTTTAAACAAAATGACAATATTTCCCTTCACTGCTCTGCTCCTATTGATTGTAGCGTGATGAAAAGTATACTATAACCATCCCAGGAGTATGACAAATAATTGAACCAAGTTTCGTTAAAATCCGTCAAGTAGTTTTTGTTTCTATAGAGTTTATACAGACAGACAGACAGACAGACAGACAGACAGACAGACAGACAGACAGACAGACAGACAGACAGACAGACAGACAGACAGACAGACAAAAATTTTACTGATTGCATTTTTGGCATCAGTATCGATCCCTTATCACCCCCTGATAGTTATTTTGGAAATATATTCGATGTACAGAATTGACCTCTCTACAGATTTATTATAAGTATAGAAGAAGAAGATAGAAGTTCGTAACATTTTCAACATAATTAGGGACTATAATTTCATTTATTTTTTTTAATAAAAAAGAAACTGCCCCAAACTCATTTCTCATAAAACGTGGATGCTTTTATAATATTAGTAGGTTGTAGGATAAGGATTAAGTTGAAGATAGTTAGATTAGGTCTAGGTCTATTTATACATAGAAAAAGAAAATATTCTTACGAGGTATCCCTGTAGCGAACATAGGTATCCTGATAGCTTCGTTGCAGAAGGCTGCTGCGATCAGAGCATCGGCAACAAGTTGTACCACGGCGCCCGCTGCCGACCAGCGTGAGCCGCGCACACACGGCGGAGACGGTGCACTCGATTCAGGGACCGAAGTCACCACCTAAAACAATGTGAACTTATTATTATCGTAACTGGTAGATAACTAAAATACTAGTGATAGAGGATTCAAGTTTCGCAAAAAGTTTTCATAGAAAGCCCACAAACTATCTATGCTATTATACAACATTTGTTACGACGAGTAGGGTACCTAGTGGGAACATCATACGTGACATAAAACTTAACACTTAACAGGTCTGGCCTACCTATTGTTCCTACCTGAATGTTCATAACGTTAAATAACCATTATCTTACTTGTATTCTATCCCTATACTCCTTGACAACAGCGTCAATGTCTGTGGAGTCATCGCCCGACGACATCTCTTGCTCACTGACTTCGGCGTCAGATATCACGTCAACTTCAGCCGTGGCTATCGGCACACCGCTGCCGCCACTGGCCGGATCATTCTCTTCCGTTGGACAACCTGCGTACTCATCTAGGAGAAGGCACTCACGTTCCTCGGTTTCTGAAAGAAAGAACGTAGACATTCTACTACAAAAAGTTTATACAACTCGGGTAAGCTTTCTTATTGCCAATTCAAAGTTTTTCTCTAAAATACATGAACCTCTGTAGGTAATTGAAATGATATCATGTAGGTATATTTTTGACTATACCTTTTGTCACTTTCGACTTGATACTGTCCAAAGTTTTGGTATGACGAATAGCAGAGGGAATGAACCAGAGACCACGTTTTGTCTTGCTTCCAGATGCTTTTGATCCTCGCGCAGCTTCTCTTCCTAAGCGTTTGTATTCAATATCTGTAATCAACCAGTGTATAAGTTAAATATAGTGATACTAACTCAAAATTTGATGATCGTCATCAAGGAAGATCAGAAGATGCATTTGATTACACTTACCCCCAGCTTCCTTTTGTTCAGCTGTCGGCACGCATCGCATAATAATAAAATGCAAAGCCTGAATCGATATCCCGAGCAGGTGGCTTGCATTCATCAGAGTGATCATATGTGACAGGGGACACGCAAACGCAAGTATCGCTGCCAAACTTCCTGTAAATAATACATTAATTAAGGTCTTCCCCCACACAAATGTGAATCAGGACTGTAATTTGATAATTCTAGTTAGTAGTTACGTGATTAAGCGATAACCAGTTATCCCACAGAGTATCGCGGTTGGGTTGCTAAATGACATCATCCCTGATTTATTCGCTCGTTATTACCAATTGGCAGGACGTCGACGCCTGGCTTAGTAGCTTTTATTGCGTAAATTCTCCTAATTTGATTTTATTACTAAAATGTGTAATTAGCAAATAAAAATACTAACCAGCAGTAAAAACAGCAAGGACTGGACTACCAGTGGTTGTGCTCTCATATGTCATTGATCTGGTTAGCACTTTCCATTCGGGAGAAGCTAATGCCACTAGTACAGTGAAGAGTAAGGGGCACAGTTCAGTTAGGGCTAGGCAAATGCCCGCCACAGTCACAGCAGCCAATACTGGGCAGACCCAGCCCGCGGCCCTCGCTTCTAGCAGAGTGGTTACTGGCAAAGCTGCATCAATACTGTTCCTGTAAGTAGATGAATAATGAGGATGTATTGTTATGCCCATTGATTATAAGATGAAATGTTAGATAATATGTTCAGTGGGTAGGTGGGACAACCTACCTGATGATACCAAAGTACCGGATGAGAATCAATTTAGCGGTTAATTTTTAACTACAATAACAAATGTAGGTTTATATCTCCTTACCCTTTTAGCATATTAGTGTAGAGGAAACATAATCCTGAAAGTACTATTGTGGGTAATCCGATCATGAGGAAAAGATTTTTCTTGAGTGTTCCATTGTCTTTGGGAAGTATAACATTGAATGCATACGATATTGGTGCACCTGCTGCAAAAAGCTGTAAAGATATAACATTTTTTAATAAAAAAATAGTTTTTATACACGTCATTTTAAATCATTGTTGCTTACCTCATACACAGTGATCGGTATTGGCATATTAATATTGGCAATATCAAAGTTGATCAGACCGAATATGGCAAAGAACTGACTAAATATATACAGCAGAATTAACAGCATAAAGGTAAACATCATGCTCTCCTGAAAAGAAATTACAATATTTAGATACACAATGCATTTAAATTGAAGCAATTATGTATATCATTCTAATAATAATTTAATGACCTTGAAATTTTGTAAATACCGTGGTAGTTTTCCAGCACTATCGCAGAACAATTTATCAAGCGTATCGATTACAACAATCTGTGATACATGGCTATTAGAGTTACTAAACTATTGCAATTACAATCCAACAGATCTAATAACCGTTACACAACTACTTCAAAACTATTAATTGTTACACAGAGAAGTTATACCTCCAACCCGCACATGAACATAGCACATACGACCATCACGACGGTGACTCCCAGCACGTCAGGCCAGGGCTCCCCCAGGGCTCGGGTCTCGTACCCAAACAGCCACCTCCTGGTGCGGCCGCCTGTCACATGGTCTGCTGTAGCGCTCAGAATACGAGCACAAATCGCAACAGCCACCAGATGCGAGAGGAAGGTCATCCACATTGCCATGAAGTCTGCGAAAGAACGGACGTTGCGCTCCCGACGGCCTCTGGATGTTTTAGCCGGGGGGAGTATTTCAGCCAGCTTCTTGAGGTCTTTACATGTGAAGGCTGTGAATTAATTCAGTATAAGAATATAGTCAGGCATGTTTCTCTTGGTGTAGTTACGAGTTGAAGACAGTACAGTTGGGATATTTGAAGACATACTACATTTATTTTGAGAATTTGTGACAAGGGCTTACTGGCGATAGTAATAAAAATAGCCAGCAACATGACAGCGGGCACGGCACAGTAGCTGGAGTTGGCAGCAGCCAGTGGAGCCAGGAGGAGTGCTCCGAGCGTCCAGCGCGCTCCGCACGCCTCCCCACCGCTGAGCGCGCCCAGAGCTTTGCTCATCTTGCTACGCTCGGTCCGATCAGTCATCTTCGTGCCTCTGTAAAAAGATACGAACTTATGTGTTGATTTTAATTCTCTGGGTCTAAGATAAAGAGTACCTGTCTGTGCTTATAATAAGTTTCGACAAAAAAAAAGGATTAACACTAAACTTGTAATAAAGTTACTAAAAATTATTTACAATAAATAAGTTCGTTTTTCGTTCGATGTTTTCAGGAGCACTTACGAAGATGCTTTATAACATCCACTCATGGGATAATGTGTTTGGATTACTGTCGTTTCAGAAAGCAAATTATAGTTATCATATCCATGGCAATGTCGGAAAATTATATATCTACGATGCTTTCAACTATAAACTAAGCAATGATAAACTAAGCATTTCAATGTTGTTATTAAATCTTGCTGAAATATTTAAATTAGTTTTAGAGGAAAAACATGACTTGAATGAATTATTGAAAAAAGATTAGGTAGATACGAACAGATAATAACGATAGATAAGAATTAGAGTAAAAACAAATATAAAATCATTTCAGAAAACCCCATAATAACTCAATTATTATAGATTTATAAATGCGAAGCTGAGAGATAAAGCAATAAATTAAATAATATAATTTACCATTGCCGCAACGTAGTGTAATAAAGAATTGTCAGCACATTCGATAAAAATCCAATTTTACACAAACTCACTACATTTTTCTGTATAAAATTAACCAAAACACACTCTTTTTGTAATTTTTACTCTTCTTTGATAGGATTTTGGATTTTTGTGGGTGTTTTAGCAGAGTATAAGGGTAAATAAGGTCGTGTTTTCATGTTTATGCGACAAACGCGAGCAGGGTAGAGCTATAGCTGCTTCTATGTTGTCTCACTCGCGATCGATACGGGATATCGGTTGGGGTGACCATTCTCATAGGGAAGGCACGAACAAAGCATACATTCATAGCTTTTTAAAATTGAGCGTTTTATTCTAAAGTTATTTTGGTCACACTTGCAACTTTTACCTGCTTAGTATTTTTATCTACTCAAAAATGTTATTATTTTAAGTTTGATGGCAATACTGTTCTTCTTATAGAGAAAATGATCTTTGCTCAGTTTGCATTGATGTATTTGATCTATTCTTTTGTTACAACAAAGCTTATAGACTTCTAGGGAAAACTTTAAAGATCACCATCATCATCAGCCTGTGTCAGTCGACAGCTGGACAGAAGCCTCCTCCATGAGGCTGAGCTCGATCTTCAGCTCACCTCCTTCAACCCCAGACCGCTGTTTCACGAATATCATCACCCAATATAGACACGGAGCATCCTACACTACTTTTGCCGACACGAGGTCTCTTTTCACATTGTCATGCAAAATGTATCTTAGTTCTAAAATAACGGCAAACGGTTTTTCACATAAAAATGGTTACTCTATGCTTGTGTAAGGCTTTTACTAAGGTTTCACGACTAAACGGTCTATTTGACGTGTAAATGCTTGTCTGTTCAAATACTTCCTACTTACTATCCTTGAGTAGGTATAAAATCAGCTTAATTTTCTATTAGAATGTTTCATACTATATAGTATATGCTGAATTGCTCAAGATGCACTTATTTATTAGGTTTACGCGTACCTGTATGAAGCGGTAATTCCAGTTTTATGATGATGCATATATACTTAATTAAAATGGTCAGTTCTCAGCCGAGTGAAGCGAGTGAGGCAAGGAAGGGCCAAATGAAGCATAATGTCCGAGAAACTAGCTGAGGTCTCGAAAACTCTCATTTGCCACGTAATATAGGAATTTGCAAACGTAAAAGGTTAATCCAATTATATTATCTGACTCAATGTTCCTCATTGCAGTTCACGGAAGAATTTACTCGCGGCATACTGAAGTCATGATCGAGTTTCAGACAAACAATTTAATTGAAGCTTGTTAAGAGAATATGCCAATATGAATTTTGATGGTGCCTGGAAAGTTCCTTTTGCACAGTTAATTAGTTATACTTACTTAAAAATATTTTCATTGAATCACGTTGTTGATACGAGTGCGTGTTGTGACCATGTGAAACAGTGAACTTTAGAACAACTTAGAACAGTAGGGTAGCCTTTTTTGTAGGGAAGGGAAATCATCAAATCACTCCTCCCGCTGTGGGCGGAGTGGGAGGGAGAGTCAGACCGTTACTGACTAAAACCTATCCTTCGTCCTTTGTGTTACGGGGCCGAGTTCCAGAGTAAGCCTTTTAAGCATCCCGCAGCCCCGGGGGGCTGTGGCTTTGGGTGTGGGCCCCGTCAATTAAACAGTTTCCTCTGGGCGATATTCGCAGTAATGGCACCCGGACGTTTCATTCCGCCCGATCCGATGCAGGTACCTCTCGAAACAACCGTGTCCGGTGAGGACCAGCGTCAGGTGTAGAGTAGGGTAGAATGCATTTGGTCTATGATTTTTAAAGAAATTGCGAGAAGAAGGTCATTCACATATTATTTCATAGTTTTCAAGTTGTTGTGTTTTTGTAGAATAACTTAATTTGACGCTTAACTATTATAATTATCAAAAATCAAGTTATGTATTAGTATATATAGGTATATTAATATCGAGTATTGATTGATAACGACCCAGTTTGTTTTTCCGGTCAGCCAATTAGATCAGGGTTATAACATGTATTGAAAACATGTATTGTGGTGTGTAACTTTATTAAAAATTGATTACTTAAATACATTTCATGTTTATGTAAATGTAATATGGAGCATGTAGACAGTAGATTGACAGCAGTGGCAGCGTATACAAATAGAAAATAATTTCATTAGTGATGGTACGGCGCATCGTGGTGCGAGCAACAAAAGACCCGCAATCTTATCTAAACAAGAATAGTCTATTGTTCTCTCTCCGCCATGTCAAACAAAGAATCACAGATTATTTAGATACCTAACACTTTTAATTAAAATCATATTAAGGTGGCAAGACGTTTTTTCGTACCTACTTATTTTCCCATATCAGCTTTGATTCATCTTCACATTTGTTTTTTATTTCATGATTTTAATAACCGGGGTAGTTAATAACTTAAAATTAACAATGTTTCACTGATAAATGGCTTTAGTTCCAGTTCAACTTATTAGTTCCTAATTTTTAAGAATTTTATGACTTATTATAATTATATCTTTATACAATTTCAAAAGGTGTATAATTCCAGTTATTTTTAGACTGAAGTTTATTTTCCATTTAATAAATATTTGGTAGGTACAATACAATTAGGTACATCATACCAAGCGTTCAAATGGATCAATTAACGAGTTAATTAACTTTTTATCCGTTCCAATGTAGACATTTCTGTCATACCTCTAGTCTGGATGCGCGTCGGGAAGAAAATGAGTCGGCTTCTGTAGTTTATAAATGCTGGAATCGCAGCTATCCAGACATTCCTCAGACTAACTGAGCGCCAACTGGACGTAAACTAGGAACAACTACCGCTACCAATATTATTTAGCTTCTCGATAAAGTTTATCGTTGATCGTGAAAATGAAATTACAGTACGTGTGTTTCATTTTTGGTATAATTGTGTGTTCCATTGTCATGTGCGAGGCATTCCCATTTAGAGCGGGAAATATTGATTATGTGAGTATTTTAATAATTAAAGTTTTATACTTATAAAGGACGCAGTCTGCAAATGCAAACTGGTTTTTCTGCGTGTAAAACTTGCGAGGCTCTATTCTAAGTATGTTTTTTTTAATCAATTAAGTGTTAACTTTACCTCTTCATTGTTATAAACAAAGCAAAATAAAGGGCGAGTACCTGAGTAAAGCATTACTAAACTTTAGCGAAGGTGTACGCTTTCCTGGTTGTAGTTTTAAAAAGCCTTATTTTTTTAATTTGATCAATATTTTACAATTTGTAATAATTAAGTACAAATTTAATTTAATTATATAAATTACCGTGCAGTTCAGTGTAACTTTGTTTATTATATCAACCAGGGTCAGTGATACTCTTTTCATGTACGTGTAACTCTTCTATGTCAAGCTTTTCTTCGAACTGCATGATTAATGAATATTCCCGATTTTATCTTGCTAGTGTTCGTGATTCCGTATTTTGATAAAAAGCATAATTAAACATTTATTTATAACGATTATACCGACTTATTCTCCATAAGTATAATGCTCAGACTCTAATTCAATAAATTCAAATTATCGTTCTCGTAGCGTTTCTGCTACGAAAAGTTATGGAAATGTGTAAATTCGTAGCAGCGCTACGAAAAGTTACCCGAACGAAACAATTTGACATTTCTCGACATAGGGTAACTAATTCCTGAATTTTATACGTAGGTAATTGTAACCGTTTATGATCTTTTAGTTTTCTCTACACACACCAAAAGTTTTGGACCATGGAAAATTTTGCGATTTGTTAATTCTCATATTCAATGAATTACTAAGTACTTTTATGTTCTTATATATTAGGTACTATTAATTATAGGTACTACTAATTATACTGTTATTATATTGAGAATATTATTAGGAACTAAAGAATTTCATAATTGTCGATTGTCAGTGAAAATAAAATAACATATGATGTGTAATTCTGTGTAACATTTAATTTATTTTGTTTCAGATGGAAGCAATTCGTCGCATGCAGCAAATTCCTCAGTGGCACTGCATGAGGTACAGGAAATTCCAGCTACACGGCCACTGCAACCGCTGGCTACTGATGAGGCGCACCTGATACTCTGTGTCCTCGCCCAGGCAGTGGAGATCATGAACACGATCCTATGCGTCGAATGCGAACAAGATTTTTTTCTTATTATATCATCTTATCGGAATGTTACTATAAACGTCAATGTATAAAATGAATTCGGAAGATTTTACTTATTTTAGATATTTATCACAATCATGATGTCGTCGGCGGAGCGTCACAACTGATAACAAGTTATAAATATAATTAAATTGAAGTTGAAACACATTTTGTGGAGGTGTATTGCAATTTGTATTTTCCAAATTACTGACTGACTCTTGGGACCTCTCATGTAAGGATTATTATCTTAGATTCTATTTCATCAATATATTGGTAGACATGGTATTTATAAAACATTTTGCGGAAAAAAGTAAGTAAAGGTACAATTTGTGTGTATAAAAAGTGTTGTATGAATGTGAACGAAAAAAAGTTCAAAAAAGTTTTTAAAGAGAATATTATGTCTTCTTGTAAAATAATAAGTAGGTAGTTATTTATATCCAAAAATAGTTCTGAATTTATACAAAGTTTTAAAAAAAACATCTTAACTTCAAATAACCTATTGGGTGATAACGTTTACATGATTACGTAAACAAATATAAACTATTTTGTATTCTATAGTCTCAATTAGTCTAAAATAAAATTAAGTCATTATATCGGTCATTGAAAATTTTACTTTATTTAATTAATGTTTTATACGGATCTCGATAAAATATCTGAAACCAAAAAAGATTAAATAGATGTTATAAAATTAGTTGTCACGTATACATTGTCAGATACTTGCGTAATCAGAGTTGCTGGTAGATTGGAACATTCTCTTGTAAAGCCAATCATTGTCTCACTGTAAAAACTTGCTTTTAATATTTTTGATACGACTGTATGTTGGCCTAAAGAAACAAGAAATTTTAAATGTAGGTCGCAAACAATGAAATGTAATTACACTTGGTGTCGTATTCAGAAATATTATATTTAATTTATTAAATATTTTTATCGTTTAAATGATATTATATAAGTAATAATATGCCTTTTCTATTTATGTATTTTGTTCGTTAATTACTAAGCGTATTTTCTTGGCCTAAAATCATTATTTTTAATTAACTTCGTATTTTATATTGCTGTTTCTGGTACGGCTGAGGTAATTTGCACATACTGCAAATTAAAATATTTATAAAATACCCATTATATTCTCAAGATATTGCTACAAGGATCAAAGTCTAGCTTTTCGATTAGCAATGACCGTTGCACAACCACATCACGTAACTGGTGTGATCCCAATCTTACTTATTTAAGTTGAATTGTGTTGTGAATGTTTTATGATTATCAGCCAATTTGAAAATTATGATGCCATTTTTTTTCTATATACAATCACTTAGGCAACCTATAAATTATAATACATACAGCTGGTACACAACTGGACATTTGGAAACGCTTACGAAATATTTATTTGGGTTATACTTACTATTTATTTTTACATAGGTATCTATTATTTTTCATAACATTCGTAGAAAAGTTCGAGATTTTTTATATCTAGTTCAGGCAGGTCCAGAATCATCATACATTACTCATTCGCATCTCGCCATGTTACGTCAGAGATCAAAGTCTAGCTCTACGATTAGCAATGACCGTTGCACCACGGCACCACGTAACCGGCGTGACCCCAACCTTACTTGTTTAAGTACTTATAATCAAACGTATCAGTATTATTTTTTTACGATTATCTAATCAATTATGCAATTTCTAATGTTAGCAAAATTAAAATATTTATAGACAAGTAGTTATAGGAGTAGGTATTGATTCTGTTATTTATTACAATAAATTCAACAGTAGTAATTTTGTGTTTTAATTTAGATCCATCCATAAAGCGACATATAAATTGTCCACTAAGTGGCACGTCCAAGTTACCCAATACACATCCTTATAGATGTGTTCGTCTGATATAATTGAGCGCAAATTATACGAGATGGCTTGTCTGTAGAGAGCAATGGGCTCTTACATCGAGCCTAACCGATGTCTTCCTGTAGCGACTGGTAACTGGGCCACTCCCAGAAAGTGCACACACATCTATTCGAACACTCGGTGAGTGGACCATTTCGTAATGAAGTACCTGTGAATCATGTTACTTTATTATGTCGTAACATTTGGGAAGTAAAGAGAAGCATTAAATCTGTTATGCTCGTAATCCAACGTAACAAGGCAATGTATGAATCTTTCTGAAAATAATGTTTTTGTAAGGTAAAAAATTTAAGCATAAAATTAAAACAATATTTAGGTTATAAAGCGTTTATTTTGAGAGAAATGCTTGAATGCTTTTTCAATAATAAGTAACAAGAAAGCGAAAAAGCAATTTCACACTAAGATTATCTCCATAGGCGCAAGTCATATGTATGTAGTATTCAGTAGTATGCACATAGGTTTACTTGTTTATGAATACAAACCTTTCAGGAGGCAAAAATACTTCTAACTCTACAACGAATATTGTGTTGTGTGTGAAAGTTTTATGAAGCTGGATATTATTTGCTTTATAATAAAGTATGAAATCGTGTTTTTTTTCTTTCTAATTTAAGTTTCAAGAATAGAATGAAAATGCAAATACAGACTCTTTTACCCGTAGTACCTAAATTATTTTTTGTGATCGCTTTTTTATTTATTTCAATTTGATTGTAGTATTGTTAAGTTCTGGAGATAATGTTGGGACGCCACTCGTTGCATACGCTTCTTGTAGTAGCTCGGTATTAACATTGCTGTTTGATCGTACTTCTCCAAGCTCAGGCAGTTCTTGCAGGTTAGGCGTGGCTGTGGGTTTTACAGCTACAACATGTTCCCTCTTTTTTCTCTCCATCCAGACATTACTCATGAAACGTATAGTGAAAAAGAAGAAGAGTTCAACGAAGCTTAGCAGGCTGGCACCAACGAATAGCCCTGTTGTACCACCCACTGATACTGAAAAGTTTACAAGTAAGATTACGGCCTTGCGCTAGGTTTTGCAAAATAGTTTTTGCTTTAAGTGTTATAATAGCTATGTATGTATATCTTTATGCAAAATTATGTAGAAAAATAAACTGTTATATTTAAAATTCTAAAATAAACAGTTTGGAAGATTTACCAACTAAATCCAGTCGACTCCTAACGACGTTTCTTTTGAATCTTTCAGTGGGCAAATAAGCGAGAATGATTTCGACGCGCGCCTTCTTTTTGTGCCCTTTACCTTTAACCCTGAAAGTTTTATGACCGATAACATGAAGAATAGTAATTTTACCAGTTGTTAATTATTTAGGCATGACTGCGTTGATGTTGATTTTCGTTTTGTTGGCGCAAGGACAACATTACTAAATGTCACAACAAGACTAAATGTCGTGCAATAATGAAAAAACTGGTATGGACTTTTAATATTACAAATGAGAAAGTTTGTCTAGATGTACCTATGTATGTAGGGATGTTTGTTAGTCTTTCAAGCAAAAATTATTAAATGGATTTGGATGCAATTTGGTATACACATAGTTAATAACCTGGATTAACACTTACTCGCATGATTTATTGACACTTTTATCCGAGAGCGCGAAGTAGTTACCTCATGCTTGTGAAACCAAGGAAAACAGCTAGTTTTAAAATATATCTTACGGTATAGTGACGTCTTTGATGATAGTAATCTCAGTTTCATCGCAAGAAGGCAGACAGTTACATGAGAGTCCAGGGTGATTTGCCCAAGGCGGCTTCAATGTTGTCAAATGACTTGACAATGTATTAAGACAGGCCATTCCTGTTAAATTACAACGGGTCTCTTCAGCTGAAAACCATGAATATTTATATGTTTTGTGTACAGAAAATGAATTGTATCTTCCGTAATTTAGTTTCGAAACCTGTTTTGATAATAAAACAACCTGTATGCACAGATGAATAAAGGTCATTTGAGTGTATTACTTAACTTGTCCATAGTACCTGCCGTTAGCGATTTGGTTGCACAAGAAAGTGCAGTGAACGGTCTTTATGACTCGTGTAAGGGGTTCACTTTATATAGATCATAAACTAAAGGGTAAATGCATATATCGGACGTGGCCAAGAATGGCTGGATCGTGCATAGTAGAGAGGAATAAAAAGAGTCTTGACAAACGAGTGCTGGTCATCAGACTGTTCATCAGATCTAGAATACAATGCACCCTAACTAATAATAAAAATGCGAAAGTCACTTAGTCTGTCTATCTGTCTGTTTATAACGCCATCACTATTAACCCGATCAACTGATTTTGCTGGAATTTAGAGAAAGTTTGGGGAAGTCGATAGGATAATTCTTATCCGGGTGTACGAAGTAGTTCCCACAGGATGCGAGTGAGAAACTGCTAGTTCGGAATAGAATCCATCCAAAAATGTATTATTACATCTTTGCTAATACACCATTTTTTTTTTCGGATTGAAAATCATCAGATGACCCCCCTCCCGCCGTGGGTGGAGCGGAAGGGAGTGTCAGACTCTTACTGACTAAAACCCATCCATGTTCCTGCCTCAGCCTTTTGTATTCCGGGGGCGCGGTAACGACCCGCGGCCCCGTTGCTAATACACCTGCGATGTTGTACTCGTATTTTGTTTTTAAACTGTGTGACGTAAACTTACTGGTGCCGAGTATGAAGTGATCGTTGCATTGGCACGACTCGAGCTGTGCTCGCTTGCGGCAGAGTACCGTGCATGCGCTATACGAGTAGTGAGGATACAGCCCATCCTCGTTCTCGTGGTGGAACCGGCAGGCTCGCTGCTCCGGCGTCGTCTCCGTTATCAGGGGATCGTTTTCTATGTTGCGCACTGATAGTATACGGCTAGAGAAAGATAAGAACAGTCTTATTCATGTTTATGGTTTTTTCGCTTTTTATAACAAAAGACTCACCTCATTCCCCCCAATTTTCAGGCTGAGCTGCACTACACACAGTGTATTTATATCATCAGTTAAGTTTGAGATCCAAAAGATAGGAAAGATGAGCCCCAAAAATCAAGCCATAGTAATATTTTGCCGGAGTAGCTTTGGATCGTTTCGAAAAAGTAACTAGGACTTTATTTTGAAATGGATTTTGGTCGAGGTATGCAGACATTAACTCACCGATAAATATTGCCGGGTTGTATTTTCAATGTAGAAGAGTGCAGCGTGGTAACAGTTGGTACCTCATCCTCTCCCAGGGTATACATCTAGTAATATAAGCTTATTTAACTTTTGTAATGTAATAGTGAGTCATGATACAATATTTGTTTCATTGAGAAATAAATGAATTACAAATAAAAAAATATAATATAAGATTATTTCTTTCTTCATAAATCGTACCAACCATTGTTGTCAAATACGAGTCGAATTTGATAGCTCCTCGCAGATTTTGCAAATTGTTTACCATTGGGTATGGGCGTGGTTCTCTAAAACGAAGAGGTATTACTAGAAACAGATCTAAAGATTTTCATAATTTGAAACTCAATCATTAAAAACAAGAAACATTACTTTGTTTGTATGGAATTTAAAATGAAACACGGCCCTATGTCGGTTTCTATGGGTTGGAAATATTCACAGCATGGAAATTCTTCATCGTTGTAAGTGCAGTTCTTTATAATCTTGGTGCAGTCGCTGCGCACTAGGTTTGCGTAGTAAGTGTAGTTGGATTTAGGGCACAAGGGATCAGGGTCGGGGTTTCGGTAGCATGTGCCAACCAGCACGTATGTGACGCCTCGAAAGTAGACTATTTCTTTTAGCGCGTCTTCTAAATCCAACAGATGACCGGGAGGCCAAATACTGCGGGAAAGAAATTAACAAAAGAATTATTATATTATATAATTACTTTTTTATCTATTTTTTTTTATTATATAAAAGAATATATAAATTTAGACTAATTTTCAATAAGGCTACTTACGTATCAGACACGTTAAATATTTTAGGGTTATTAGCTATTTCACAAATAGCAACAGTCGGCATCTTCGTTTCCCATTCCGTGTAGGTAGTCTCCAGGCCGAAGCTGATGGGGCTAAGGAGAAAAGCATCCCATGCTGAGATGATGAGCAGCGCAGACCCGTACCATGATAAAATTACTAGCACCAGCCACAACAACCTGGTTAAAATATTCAGAAGTTCGTGAGTTCAACGGATTATCCAAACTGCAGTTTTTTATTATGTATACACTCTTGAGTAATATCGATTGACCTACTCCCTTACCTCTCAGATACATGCTTAGTGTCATCAGCAATATAATGTATACCAGCAAACGTGCAATTGGCACAATAATCTTTTATTAACTCTTTACATATTGTAGTTTTTGTTTTGGTCATACTGTAAACAATCAATTTTATTATTTGCACTACAAATCCTATGTATTGGTATCGACACGCGGCTTTAGGTAATATATGATCATTAAAAACTAACACCAGTGGTTCATGTTGTGCAAGCCTGTGAATTATTTATCATTTAATTATCAAATGTAATAATTATACACTATACAGAGTAACTCAACTAATGTCCGACTCTCAAGGTCATTGCTTCCATTTGGAATAAAACGACTTTGAATATGAATTTTTTTTTGTTTATTTTTAACAAATGTAGGTTCAAAAAAATACATCATTTTCAAACACAATTTTATTCACTACAACAAATAGCACCTTACTCTTAAAGATATTTTATTTACATTATAAACGTTTTAATTCATCGCAATTGTTGTAATTAGGTAACATAGGATACAAAGTCTATTTGAATGCCATAATATTTGAGGGGAGGTCAATATTCTCGTTTACCCACAAAAATACATCCATAAATAATAAAAACTTTGAACAAAAATTATTTGTTTGTGTTGCATTTAAATTTTTAATTAATTTTACATCTCATTTGAATATAATTATTCTTCTATTGAACATTTGGCAAGTACGTTTACATTCATAAGACAAGTAGTAATAACTACATATCAGTACTTAAATAAACAGTAGCTTGAATTGTAATAGAATAACGTCTAAAAATGCAAATGGGCGATGTTTTGTTTCTTTAATAAACACGTGAAAACTAACCAATATAATTGGTAAAAAGTTAATTTACCTGCATAATTAATACATTGACATATCAAGTCATAAGTTAGTACTTAGCATATTTATTGCACTGACATCATTAACACAATGATGTTATAATCATTCTAATATATATTTAACATATCTAAACCTATATAAACCTACCTACTTTACTCTTATTTGGATGTTCTCGAATTATATTACACATTTATTATTTAGCGCGTGTATATGTATTGCAATATTTCTTGGCTGGGGAAGTAAGATGGATCAGAAAACTCTTTTTCGTTCCACTCTTCAGGCAAAGAAACTGGAATGTGGTTGTATTTGTGACTCGCTTCAGCTGCAGGTGGAAATGTCTTTCTTGGGATAAGGCCAGCGTGAGTCAGGATTTTATGTATTTCTTTGCGTGGCACATCATGAGCATCTCGTGCGTAAACCTTAAAAGTAAAAAATACAATAGTCATCGTTCGGTTGTCGTGAACCGCTTTCCATAATTGGTGATAAAATGGTTCGAAAAAGAATTTCATCAAACAGTTTTCTATTGAATATCGAAAATCCTTTAAATACTAAATGCGAATGCTTGTTTGGATAGATGGATAATGTTTGTTACTCTTTTACGCAAAAAATGCTGAACGGTTTTGGATGAAATTTATTAAACACATGGTTTATAATCTGGATAAACGTAAAGGATACTTATTTTATTTTTATCCACGTATGAAAACATTACCCAGTAGAATAGGTTGGAAAAAATGAAATAAAAAACATATTGACCCAATTTGAAGACCGCGCAGTCTTGAGTTGTGGACAGAAGCTAATGGGATTTGGATTAAATTTGGTACACGCATAGTTTAAAACCTGGATTAACACATAGGATACTTTTTATTCGACTACTTGAAGTTCCCTCAGGGGCTGTACCACCACGTGTTTTTGCAATCACTATTCAAGTTTGAGAGCGTGACACTAACGTCGTATAGCTCCGTCTCTTTTTCATAACGAAAATAATCTTGTTTTGGCACGTCATGGTAAGGCCCCAGGAAGCGGGTGAAACCGCGGGAAACAGCTAGTATTCTATAAACGGAAAGTATATAGTGGGTAAAATATTATTCGATTGGATTAATTTACACTGCAAGTTAAGTTCTTACCAGTTTTTCTCCTTTATGTAACAGGCTAGTCAGAGGTAACACTTGCAGTAGATACGGATTGCGCAATGCCGGGCTTCTCAGTATAGAAGGCAAACGTTCTTCCTCCTGACGTACCGCCACTACATCGGGGTGTGGTGGTGGCAGGCACTTCACCAGCCACGTGCAAGTGGTTAGCAAGAACACTAATGACTTCATTATCATAGCTATCTGTAAATTACAAACTGAGCATGTAGATAACTAAGAATTATTGTTAAATTAAACTAAATGTGTAAAATTTATGGATTAATTAGAGAACTGAGTCAAAGCAATATCCCTGAATTCCAGAAAAAATCTACAATGATAATAGAATTAGATGGTGAGGTAGTTGTGAAAAAGATTACTTCTAGATTAACTTTAATATACCTACAACAATAGATTTTGGATGTTCAAAAGTGTCAAACGACATTTGATTATTCTATAATCTATTTGGCATTAATATAAAATGCATTCATAATTTTAAAAGAGATTGACATTACTATGTTTAGAAAACTTCAAAGTGTTTTTATATGCATTTTGTTACCATAAGTAAGTGGATGACAAAATACGACAGTTAAAAAGGTAATAGAGTCAAAACTAAAGTTCTCGTTCATTGAAAAATCTAACTAGTGATATTTCACTTTTTGAGTACATGAGTATTTTCTATTGAGCGATGTGAGAACATGGTCAAAACTAAAGCCGTAAGGAAACTTTACGCAATATTACAAAAACTAAAAGCACACTAAGGCACACAATAGAAGACAGAAGTTAAGGGTTATTCTTTACAGACAATTCGATTTTGAGAATTCATTAAAAAATGACAAATCACTTCTGCATACCTACATTCCAGTACTTTTCCATACATGCAACTTTTTGCACTTGACACTAATAAGCTGCTGCTACATACTACTCGTACAAGTAAGCGTAAGAGTAATTTACGACGGCGCGTTACCAATAACCACGTGTTTCGGACAATGCCCCAAGGCCGGAGTATCAAAACATAACATACTTTCAAACCATCAGCGGATTTAACAAACAATCCAATCGCAGACGTTGCGTTGGTCAATGTTCGAGAACTCACGTCTTGTACCTACCTTTTACCTTTAGAAGGCAGTAGTAAGTAACATAATCCGCGTAGAAGATGAAATACACTGGTTGTTGGATGATCTTATTACAGCTGTTCTTATCTAACCATTGGATATATTTATGTTTGCTGTGGAGATATACTCTATATATATTTCTTTATAATGGCATGCCGCAATGTACCTGGTTTTCCATTAACCACTACAATACCTGTCAAAAGAAAGTCTGCCTCGAAGAAATCATTGTATTTTATGTTATTTTGTTACCAGCCGTAGTAGAGCCTAATGGACTGGTACGCGACGATGGGAAGAGACCAGACGGTATGACGTTGTTGCCTTGGAAGATGGGTAGGCCCTTGGTGTGGGATGCAACTTGCGTCGACACCCTGGCTTCTTCGCATCTTCCAAGCACGGTAGGCTGTGCAGGTGCGGCTGCTGCGGCTGCAGAGGCCACCAAACAGCGCAGGTATAGTCGTAGCCGTTTGGGTTCGAAACGCTCGGGCCATGGGGTCCGTGTTCGCGTCTTCTGTTCAAAGAAATCGCGAAAAGAATGGTCGACAGTTCGCGAGACCAGAGGGCTGACATATTTTTGGACAACGAATTATCATTGCCGTCTTCTGATCAGTCTGGATGATAGCGATGAGGATGAGTATTTTGACGCCTAATCTCATTGATGCACAAGTCTGTTTAGTTTTGTTTTTTTTTTTTAAATTGTATTTTACGAATCTTTTTTAGGGTTTCTTAGTCGCTAAGGAACCCTTATAGTTTCACCATGTCCGTCTGTCTGTTCGCGGCTAGGTCTTTCAAAATTTAGGAAGCCGTTTTTGAGTGCATATTTTTGCTAAGTTGGAGCGTACTCCCCTCTAACCTCTAAACGGCAGCGCCTAGATTTCTGAAAAAAATCATAACGAACCTTAAAGGAAAACTATCACGGCTTAGTAGGCTTTACCGATTACAGTTATAGTTGACCAATTACGGAACCCTATCGCGCGTGGCTCGACATGCTCTTGGCCGGCTTTATTATTTGATATGCAATTAGGAATATCCTTTTCTACATATTTTACAGATGGCTACAAACTAACTAAACGCTGATTTTGGCAATGGAAGCTAATCATTTAAGCAACGTGGTTTTGATAATTTACTTAACAGTTTTACTATAAGTTGTCTTGAAGGAAAGGCTTTTCTATGCATAACGTTTGCAAAAACTGAACGTCAAACGTTGAATTCAAATTAGTCAGGACGTACCCAGCCAGTAGGTACCCAAAAGCAAAAGTTAGATATGTCTTGTGAAAATGTCGATGAGCGTGATGATTCATTGAAAATATTCGCTGAATAAGTTCTAGCAATTGCTTATCAAGGAATTTACATCTATAAAATACGAACAACTGGGGCTAATTAAGAAGGTTGCTTTAGAAACAATATTTAACTTATTTCTATCATTTAATAAAAAGTTATATTATAACAAAAATTTTATTGAAAAAGATTCAGATTTATAAAAGTACTTACTGAATATTAAAAGTGAAGATAAGCTCTAAAATCAGTGATATCATAGTCTAATATAGGTTTGCTTTGGTGATACTTAATCTACAAAACCCTGATTCTGTTTAATAATATGTGTAAGTATATAAATGGTAAATAGATAAAATTTTATCAGCTTACCTTAGAAAAAAGAAAGTATCCTTTATAATCAAACACAATTAGCGGAAACCGCAAGTATTTGTCACAGTACCATCCAACACTCCACTGTAAACCACAAAACTTAAGTAATGTAATACTGTTTAGTAATCTAGTTATTATCTATTGAAGCTGGTGTCTTCGAGTGAGGTTGACTAACATTTGCTATGAGGAGTCGCCAAGAGAATGGTCATCGGCGCCTACGACCCACCTCCACCGACGCGCGTTGCGCCAAACAACATTTAGGTATCATAACATTAACACAACAGTATTCCAAAATATTTGTACATGTTGGTTCATTCTAGGCATTATAAACTAAACTATACTTACTACTTATATAGTTGTTATTATAAAGAAGTAAAATTATAAGCTTGTATGCAGTTGCAGGGGGTACCTATTCTCAGGAACTATTGAACTGATTTCAAAAATAATTTCACTAACAGAAAGCTACTAAATTGTCCCTGAGTGCTATAAGCATGAAAGAAAAGATGTCAAGCAGGCTACCAGTAATAATATACAATGGTACTCAGCTGCATCCGGTTAGACTGGAAGCCGACCCCAACGTAGGGAAAAAGCTAGACAGAAAAATGGATGACTACAAAAAATAATGTAACATACTACTGATTGATCAGACGTCGATAGACAAGCTAATTTGACGATAGGTAACGATCTCATTACAATCAAAAGTCCTTCAAATTGAATAAAGAAAAGATATTGCACTTAGTGCTCGTAGTATATGGCTGACGATTTATTTAAATGGAATGCCGTTATGTTGAATTTTCGTATATTCTTAATACTTTTTATCTAGGTCCTTTTGAATAATATCTGATGCAATATCATTGCCGCTAGTTGAATATGATCCAAGGATTTTATTCACGCTCTACTTACTCATATAATTAATGTGATATCTTCGAATCAAAGGCTTTCTAATCAAAATAACACATTGAGTAAGCTGAAGTATTTTGCTACGTTACGTACGGTACGTCGTTTCGGTCACATAAAATAAGCCAAAATTCTAATTATGAGTTGCTACTGAAAAATTAAAAAACCTTAAAAATTTACCTGGTCGTCGGAC
The DNA here is from genome assembly GCA_963891755.1 of Pyrrhia umbra. Lineage (NCBI taxonomy): Eukaryota > Metazoa > Arthropoda > Insecta > Lepidoptera > Noctuidae > Pyrrhia > Pyrrhia umbra. The sequence continues at coordinate 7,452,638 of OY982930.1, forward strand.
GCTACGCTCATGACAGCATTTAGGATTTCGTAGTCAACAAAGAACTCTTATAGTTTAGCCATGTCCGCCTGTCTGCCCGTTCGCGGCATAGCTCGAAGAGTCTTAGTACTAGAAAGCTGTAATTTGGTATGATATACATATTGATCATGCCAAAAAGTGGTACACAGTGGACATGACGAAACTATAAGGGTTCCTTGTCGACTACAGAACCCTAATAAATCACAGCAACAACATCATTATGTACCTATATAATGAAGTTAAAAGAAAACTATCACGGCTAAATAGGTTTTACCGGTTACAGAGTTATAGTCGACCAACCAAAATGTATTTTGGACCCGACAGGCACTTGGCCAGTTTTATAACGAAAAAGATTTTTTACTGTTCACATAATGACAAAAAATTACTTATCAGTGTTTATTTTGTACACTACTAGCTTTTCGCCCGCGACATCGCCCGCGTGGACTGTACGATTTTGGCTGTTTCTTCCAGCATATTTTTTGTAAATACCTATATAATTTTTACAGTTTAATAATATCTTTTAATGGGAAAATATAGCAGATATAGAAAATGTAACAAAACCTAGTTTTTACTACATTTTAATTCAATGATAACAGCTTGTTATTACGCTTTGTTATTGACGGCATAGTTGTTGACTTACGTGAAAATAACGTGTCTAGCTTGCATTGAATTTATTTTTCAATGATACTTAGGTACCACGTGGCATGCAACATGCTATCAAACATATTACCTGGAGTACTCAGTACCAAGCTAATTGTTACATCGAATGCATAATTTAATCGTGTTAATGTTTCAACAGAATTTATACTTTTTCACGTAGTAGTTTTTACTCGGCATGACAGGTTTAGTGTGTGCAAATGTTATGTTGATAAGCGCAACAGTGTAGAGATCTTACTTAAATATATAATTATATACTTTCATATTACTGTGTTGTAAGATAGTTTCAATATCTATAATTTTACCATCTAGTATAGAAGTAAATTAACTTACGAAAGTCGGCTAACATGTTTGGTAATTTGATAAAATTTGAAGCTTTGAGACAATTGCTTTTCCTGATGCGGGGCCTTGCTAGAGGTATTAATATATAAAAGATTTGGAGATAAGTAACTAAGTATAATTTTATTTTCAAAATAGATGATAAAATATTGCAGATAACTAATTTATCGATTGTTGTTATAGTATATTCCGTTGTTTGATACTCTTTGTTTTTGTTTTGCTTTCGAAGAGAGGTAAGGAAGGATATCTATAGTACAACAGCTACTCTGCGTTATTCTAATTGGATATTATTGGCTGACGTGTTTCGTGAAGTGTTACTAATTATGTGTTCATATATCTATTTGCTAAAATGTTATCATAACATGTGTAATCTGAATAGAATGTTACGCATAACAGTTTCATTGTCTCATGCAGATTAGTTTACGCAACAGCGCGTGACCGTTGGAACCTGCGCGGGCGCAAGCGACAGGCGCGGCGTGGTGGCGCGGGCGTCTATCTGACGCGATGTGGAAAGTACATCAATAGTGACCACTTCAGCTGATTTTGTGGATGCAATAATATGTGTTGGTAATGTTACAAAGATTTTGTCGTAATTTCTGCTTTATAGTCGAATTCAATCAATCAACTTAGTTTATCGCAGTCCACTGCTGGACAATGGACATTGGCTTATCCCAAGTTGCGCCACAACACCCGGTCCTTAGCCTTACGTCCCATAACTATATTTTTATAACAGAGAGCAAAAAAAAAAGTTCTACTTTTCGTATCCAGAAGGTACAAAATGTGGATGCTGGCACTGAGCTCAGTAATTCTGTCTGTAATGAAAGAAAATTTGAATAAAATTATTTTCGTTTCCTAGCAAAAAGGGCTCATGATCCCGTAACAAGAAAAATGTCTTGTGGAAAAAGATATTAACAAATTGTGCACATAATAGTTCGCAATTGGCACAACCCGCGTGGTGATACCTAAATAAACATTTTCGACTGATTGCATTTTTTGGGTCCTTTATTATGTAACCACTTGTTTTCAACAACAACTTGAGACAAATAACCATTGCATTATTAAAAAGTCAAAATTCCACCAGATTATATACCTTTAAGTGAATGTGGGCGGATTCGGAGATGATCAAATTGTTTGGCAATAAGTTTTGCAATTATGTTACGAGTCCGATCTTAATGCTTACACTATTGATAACAAGTAGCTCGAGCTATATAGTCATGTGATTTGATTTCATCAATTTTGTTGTCTAGTTTAGTTAATTATATTTCTGGGACAATCATTTTTGCAATAAAAAACTTAATATACCATAAGCAACTATATCTATTAATTAGATTACTGATTGCGACTTTGGGCCGAAATTATTGTTTGTTTGGCTTTTGTCTTCCATCATCGTAAATAGGTACCTCAAAATAAATCATATTTAATCGCTTTCCAATCAATAGACACTTAATACACGAGAAGAATCGATCAATCACAGTAATTAACTTCACATCAAAGCTCGATGTTATCGCAAAATAGAATATTTAAAAACTGTATTTACTTTTCCAATGGGAAACTAAATACAGATTTAAAAAAACAATTTGGAATCATGGGATTAGTTTGGTTGGACTGGTTGCAGTAACAACTGTTTGTTCAAATAGCTAACCAGCTTAACTTGGCTTAAAATGGATAGAATTTCACAAAATTCGTATGAATTTGCATATCGACGTCGTTTGCGCAGGAGAGCTCCGGAACCGGACAGACTTGATATACTAAAGGCGAGTATAAAGACAGTGAGCAAAGAATATTGCGAGGAGTCCTCTATATGTGGGCTAAAGCATCTTGTTGATGGAAATACTCCGTTTATTGAAAGGTATGTGTGCTCATGCGTATTTTGACATGTGTGACGTGCTGGAGACTTGACACTTGATTGCAGTATTGGTCGTTACTAAGTTCCAGATTAACTTGTCATGAACTTGTTTAGCTGGCTCTCGTTAGGTGTGTTTGCAATTACTGTTATCTTGAAGGGGAAAGGCTTGTGTTACATCACTACTTACATTACTACTGAGACTACTTGATGTTATATCACTGCGAACTGTAAATCGCTCAGATATTAATTAAGTGGATAAATGCTAAAAAAGTACTATCGGTAAATTTCGAAATTTTTGTGTCGTATGAACTTGTTACATTTATTTTCTGTAAAACAGCTGGGGTTTCTTATACAAGTCTGGAAGGTATACTCAGGCTAATTTAAAAAAATATTTTATCGATTGTCTTGATAGTAATAGATAAAGATAGCAGCGAAAAACGGGGAAAGTACATTATAAGGGTATTTGGATGTTGTATTTGGTTATTTTAATGTATATACATTTACCTATTACAGAATCATTTGGATCGTAACTTTAGTGGTGGGTCTGATTTGCTCCATATCTCTAGTGTGGATAACGTTTGATAAATACTATAGTGCGCCGCTAGTGACGACGCAGTTGCCAGAGGGGATTCCTGTGAACAAAATCATATTCCCCGCCGTTGGCATCTGCACTAACAACAGAATCAGCAAACGTGCTGCTACCGAACTTGCCAAGAAATTGTAAGAATATCATCCGAATTCTAATTACAAAATTAAATATGACTATAATAGACTCTGTTCACAAAATATCTTGATCAGCGTGAGTCACAAGGATACTTAATTGTGTTCCCAAATATTGTTGAATCGTTACAGACTCAAGGCGGAGCGCAATCAGCATTATACAGAAAAGGAAATGATGTCTCTGCTCTTCGGACTGGGCCAGCTCTACGGGTTAAGTGCCGTCAATTTCAACAATGTGTCGCCCATCGAGCTACACAACGCTTTAGGCGAATATGACGTCCACGAACTGATGCAGAGTGTATGTCCTTATATTGGTAATATACATTGACCATGAAAGAGGAACACTTGATCTACTCATGATAGTCGTTATATATATAACTATATGAAATAACATCATCATAAATCTTCACTCCTCGGTCTAGGATTGGTGTGTCTATAGCGCATCCTTATGTTGATTCTAAACCTCTGCAAAGATACAGTGATGTAATATGATGATGTTTACATCCTATTGTAATATAATTGGGCACAAGTTCAAGCTCAAGTTTGCTACTGAAAAACTATTCTTCAAACCCATGTTCAGTTAACGCACTTAAGACCGCTACACCAAAGTTTCTACAATACCGTCAAAATTTAATAATTTTCCTAACTAAAAGTAATCAAATTACTGTGGCTGGTTGTAGCTAGTCAAAGTTTGAAGCTAGTTCTAACTCTATTTATTTTCATATTAACATGAAAGTATGTCTCTTACTGGCAGTTAACACCTCGGTGTGAAGATCTCTTGGTTCGATGCGTTTGGAACACGGAGGCCACGAATTGTCTAGATTTGTTTGACTTTCGTCTCACCATGAACGGCTACTGCTGCACTTTCAACTATTTACGACCTCAAGATACAATTTTCCAAAAGTAAATATATAAAAAGTTTATATGTTTCCTTAGTTATTAACTATTGTTTATACAAAGGCATGGTTCATTTGTTTTGCAGTATTACTAACACCTCGCGAAACATTGACATGTACAGGTATGGCAACAAATCATTCTTTGACTTTGATCAGGGGCTCAAAGTTCTGCTGCGACTCAATGAAAGTGATGATTTTTTCTACAATATACCTTTACAGGGAGCTCAGGTATAGTCAATATTGTATTTTTCTTATTGACTCTGTTGTGTGCTTCAAAGCAGAACGATAAAAGTTAATATCTAATTTGCAGCTACAATTCTCAGATGCATATGATTTTCCTGACTCGCCAAGTGGGAGTTTTGCTATGCAAATTATTAGTCCCAGTGTACAGGTAAGAAGTTATTGTAAATGCCTGATAGGTATAACATGCGTACTGATATATTTGTTTAGTCGCCAGCTCAATGAATTGTTAAAATTACTTTCCAGTACGGTGAAGCTATTCGCGTCAGTGAGCTTTGCTTTAAAGTTTATTTTTTAAAATGCATTCAAGTGTAAGTTTCATGTTATAGATGTCGGTGATGGTAACAGCCAGTTTCACAGAAGCGTCCCGAGACATACAACACGTGCCTATTAAATTGAGAAAATGTAGATTCTATGACGAGTCGTCGTATCTACCATTTTACACTTATAGCGACTGCATGTTGAAATGTAGAATGCATTTTCTGTTAGACAATTGCAACTGTACGCCGTTTAATATGCTGAAGATGCCCAATGCAAGAACATGTAATATGAAAGACGTACCTTGTCTTAGAACCTATTACTGTAAGTGCCTACCGACTCATAAATATACGTAGTCTATATGTTTGCAGACTATTACTTGATATTTTATACTGTATGTCAAGGAGAAACTCGTACTTACCTCCGGAATTTTCAGCGCAATCGATATCTGTACGGCCGATTGTAGATCATGTTCCAGCGGAGTTAGAGCTGGATGCGGTTAACGGCGGCATTGATTGCCCAATGTGCAACCCGACATGTTCCAAGACAGCTTATAGCTACGACTTCAACAACGTCGTCATATACCCAGAGTATCTCAACACCGTGCCGGACAGCGAACGAGATGATTGGCAGTAAGTATCTTTCCTAACGAATTTACTTTTCGGTCTAATAAAATTTGGTCTTCTCCGAACTTGTGTAGATTTACTACTAAATTAAAAATATTTAAATAGCCTTCAAGTCTTATTTTCTCAAACCTCCGGTATGGAATGTCATTCATTAAGAGTATTTTTCCTTTATGAAATGAAATTAAACACCCATTAAATTTAGTACCAATATATCAGAAATAATTGAATAAGCTTTGTAGAAAAATGATAATTTATCAATTGACATTCATCTTGAAAAATAAAAAAAATACAATTTCGATTAGAATTTAATATCTAATCATTAAAAACTAAAGACATAAACTATGGAAGTACATAGAATACATCAATTAAAGTGTCATTTTCATTATTTTACCATTTTACCGCCGAATCTCAAAGGTTCTAAATGCGCAGTTAGTTATGGGCCCTTCGTTTCGGAAAGAAGCTTTTTCAATTCGAGATTTAGGGCTCCCCACCTTTTGTAGCCAAATCTTCATATCTTCGACAGCTATCGCAGGTCCTTGTAACTGTCCTATCACAGTACCTTGAGCGGTGTTCATGACCCATCCTTTGAGGCCTAGTTCTGTAGCTTTTTTTTGGGTATGTTTCCTAAAGAAAACACCTTGCACTTTGCCAAAAACTTCAAAGTCAGCAGTAGTATATGTTGCCTTCTTAGGTGCGACTGCCATCGTTAAGAATTATTAAAAAACCCAAGAAATTTTACACATATCATATACGGAGACTCAACTTCACATTTTGACAGTTTACTGTTCGTTTGTTTTCGTCGTTCGGGAAACAAAAGTTAAGGGCATCGTTTATGCCTATCCATTGTGAAGGTTGTCATGGAATTTTCGAGTAGCCCAATAACAAACAATAGTTTCTATGCACCGATTTACTGTTCATCAAAAGAATCTTCTAAATGAATATAATACCTATTTAAAAATCGAACTTAACTCATGTGGAAGAAATCTAAAGTTTGCAAATCCACTTCTGTAAATGAAACAACTCCAGAGAACAAATAAGGGAATATAGGTAGCACTTTGTTATGCAAAGCACATTGGAATACATTTGTTCTGAACAAGAACAATACCATTTGTTGCAGACAAGGCGTAAATTTTACCGGAATCTCGTTTGTTCACGTGAAGTACGCGAGGGACGTAGCTGACTGCTACGGGCAGAATGTTATTATGAAGTGGTTCGATTTGATTAGTAAGTCTGTAGTTAGTAGTGGTTTTATTTTCAAGACTTTTCTTTCATCATCACTATCGTGTGCTTAGGCTTTTCCCAACTATGTTGGGGTGGGCTTCTAGTCTAACCTGATGCATGTGATGACCTGATGATGTATACATGAAGCGACTGCCTATCTGACCTCCACAACCTGGTTACTGGGTAACACTATAAACTTTTGTGAGACTGGTTGTCAAACTACCTAGCTTCTGACTATATAGTCCGACATGGATTTATGATGATTATGAATATGGTGAAAACTGGAACTAACGCTGACGTTAGCTATGTTTATGTTACCAATTAATGGAAAATTTCAGGTATTTAAGTAAAAATTACTTAATTATGAACAATTTATTATTTCAACATTTACACAAAAACATTAATAAAAAAAAAGAATACCATGCTATTCAAATATTAAATACTTATCTGCTATGTTAGTAGATGAGAAACAATCCCAGACCAACCAAATTGTTAAGTACCTACTTACCGCTACCCATAAGTCAACTACAATCCAGAGGCATCATAGATCCTCATTGTCCTTTCCTAACTATTTGAGGCGCATCATCATCATCATCATCATCATCAGCCAAAAGACGTCCACTGCTGGACATAGGCCTCCCCCAGAGAACGCCACATTGACCGGTCCTGCGCCGCCCGCATCCAGCGGACGCGCATATTTGAGGTGCATAATTCAGTCTAATCAACCATAGCTATCAAGTATTTCTACTTAGATTTGGGAATGGTTTTTATTTCCTGGTCCCACTAAAAATATTTCAAAGTGGTGGCTTGCGTTAGTTCACCTGTCAGCCACATTCATTAATAGCCATGTCGGACTATAGTCATGTCGAACTATCGTAACGACTGACTGACAAAGTTCAACAAATGACAGCCGGACTAACGGCTTGGTGTGCTTTCCGGAGCAATTTTGTTATGACATACCTATATGATCACATTTGATCACCTATCTATGGACGGACCGCAGCAAGCCCTGCTTAACTTTGATCGATCGACTGCCATGCGACTGTTAGCCATGAGCTATTCAATACTTTAAAGTGTAAAAGAGGGACAGATTTATATTCATTTGCATTTATAGTAACCAGGCTGTTAAGTGCAATAATCATTTGCATCATCAAGTCCGCTAAGCTATACGCATGTGTTTTTCGTCGTATACTCGAAGTGATGTCTGTCTGTCTATCTGCCTTAGTGTCTTATGAATCTTGCGAAATAATGCAATGTTGTGGACAAACAGTTTTAGGTACCTACTTATTCTTTTCGTCAGGTAACATTGGCTCTACTTGTGGCTTCATCACCGGTTTCAGCTTCGTTTCGGTATTAGAATTCATTTACTTCTTCACCGTGAAGTTGATTCGAGAAGTTCGTACGCGACAGCGACGTGTTAAGAAAAGCACTAAATTGGCCATTGAACCCCAGAGACCAGTACATTTTGAGCCCATTAGAAGATACCGACCGATATACTGGAATGAACTTGCAGCAGGACTAGATTGGGATAAAAATCGACTTAATTTGTTTTAAGATGTTCTAATATTTAAAAATAACTTTTTGTAGAGACATTTTTTTTAAATTAAACGTTTACTGAGTATATTGCATGTATTGATTGAGATTGAACATTTGTGTAGCATTCAATATTAGCTACGTACACCACAAAAAAGTTAACATAATGGTTGTATAAATTGAACAATCGAACACCTGTGTTGTTCTCATTCTGATTACAATCTATGTATGTTAGACTTAGGCCACGTCGTAATTTTACATATCTCTATTATTTATTTGTTCTGAATAATTTACGTTATTGTTAAGCACGTACATAAAGTGTTGATATAAAAATAAAATTTCATAACGGTTCAGTCATTTCGCACCGTATCCGTTAGAGATATGACTACAAAGGAATCCTGTGGACGGTATTTCGAGATTTGGTGGAATGGAATCAAAAGTTTGCCGCAGACGACGTCCATCCATGGTTTTAGATTTATTGCAGATACTCAAAGACATTGGGTGGAAAGGTAATAATATGTCTAAGATAAAATAATAATAATTATGGACACAGTATTGTTTTTTTCTGTCAAAATAAGCAGTCCTATATTTTTATTTTATGAAACTTTTGCATGAAGGCAATAACTTTTAGGTACAAAATATTTTTCAAACTCAATGTTTCAGGATATTTTGGTTGGTAGTCGTAGCTCTGTCTTGGTACGGCTCGTCCCTGTTAATCGCAGCCCAATACGATGCCTTCCAGAACAATCCCATATCGTTCGTCGTGGAGACCACCTACAAGGATTGGAACACGGAGTTTCCGACTGTTGTTGTTTGCGAAAATGACAATTCGAACCGCGTAGAAGCGATTTCTGATGGGTAATGTTTTTTTTGTGTGAAATAGATTTATACACCTAACCTCATAATTAGTCTATAATCTACCAGTTGCTTTACAGATCGAATCGTACTATCTTAGAATAGGTAGGTGCATCAAGCAAAAACATAATAAATGCACGAGAGCATGCACTCTCGACTGCCAAAAAATATAATTGTTGAGATAATATTGAGCATTCGCATTCCGCTGTTCTTATTGTCACTACTTTCTTTTTAATTTTCATTTGTAGATTATGGGGAGAAAACCATGATTTCAACATGGAAGAAGTGTTAAAAGAATTAGCTTTTTTTAAAGGTATAACTTATTACACGTCTGAATTTTGCAACTTGGAAGACCCACTGCCGGACTGTATGCAAACGAATCTAACTTATTATGCTAATTTAGTAAGTAAACATCTTGGACATGACAATATGTTATCTAATATAATATACCTATTAAAAAAATAAATCAAGACTTCTTGTAAAACGTGAAAATTCCAGATTGTTGAAAAAATTATGTATACTTGCAGGTCAGAAGCACTTGTCAGGAGACTTTAGCAAACTGTTCGTGGAATGGAATTTCATTTGAGTGTTGCAAGTATTTCAGACCAATGGATACTGAGCTCGGAACATGTTTTGCTATTAATACATTGCAAGGAAGGTAATGTGAAGTGATGATCAAACTCTTGTATCTATTAGGAAGGTCTAACATTGGTTTAACTAATAATAATCTTCCGGATAAGTGATTTGCTTGCTTATCGGAGAGCTGAATTTCGCCCCATCCTTCTCTACACAGCTCACAAACCACGGGATTTCTTTCAATTCTTTTTTTTGTGACAGGGAAAAGAATGCTCCCAGATTAGACATGGTGAGTAATCGCACGACGGGACCAGGGGCAATCAAATTCGATGTAATGGTGACTGCAAACATTTACATTTTAAATGAGGAAGAAGTGCCCACACTCACCACCATAGGCTCCGATGTTTTAGCAGTGGGACCAGAAATATTTCACAAGTAAGTCAATGAACAGCACCATTTGCCACAACGTGATAAACGTACCTAGCCTACATTTGTTATTTTGCGATAAAGTATAACTTTACCTTGATCATCAAATCGTGTTATCAGAATCATATACTTATTATACCTACTTTATGAATCTTATTTAATCATACTAATAGAATCACGTCCAGTTGTGCCATTTTGTGTAGCATGCCATTGAGCGGCGTTTGTCGCTCTCGTAAAACGATGGCTATCTAACGAGTTCGTCGAATTAGGTGACACTTACGAAATTGAGTCCAAGGAATATGAGATATGTAGGTACTCACAGTGCTGTAATGAGATAATGTTAATAATTTGTAGGCGTTACATAACCATACGAAACATAGAAAATGATGCAGGCGCCCGATTGATATCGCCCGAAAAACGAAAATGTCGCTACACTGACGAAAATTTTTTGCAAGTTTATCATCACTATTCATACACAGCTTGTACTGTGCAATGTAGAAAGGATGCACAGTTGGAACTATGTAATTGTACCAATTATTTCATGCCGAACGTTCCAGAGTATCTAAGATGTAATGTTAGCGGCATTATCTGCTTGAACTCCCATGTCCATGAATTATCAGTGAGTATCTAGACCATGTTATATTTTAATAAATTTGCCTACAGAACCTTTATTACCTCCATAGGACTTGTAACATAACGAGCGAAATATGCAAGGTCACGTCAGCCTAATTATTCGAAGAAAACTGGCTTGAATTTTTTATATAGCTGGTTGCATTATATTATTATATGATATAATAAATACTAATCAATCTAACCAAAAATTGAGAAACGAAATTAAATATCTATACATATAAAATGCTTTGTACTGAATGACTGACGGATCAACGCACAGCCTAAACCGCTGACCGTAGAGACCTGAAACTTGGAGGGTGTGTTCTTTGTTTGACGTGGGCATCCGATAAGGAAGGATAAGGAGGAAAAAGGGGGTGAAAAGTATGAAACTGTCATTTATCTTATCACTTAGAGCAGCGGTCGGCAACCCGCGGCCCGCGGGCCGCATGCGGCCCGCGGACGTCTTACTTGCGGCCCGCGAATGTTTGGTAAAAAAGTTTTTACCAAAATAAAAATACAACCGACTTCCAAAAATACTAATAAGAGTAAAATTAGTTTCATTTAAACGTTAGTCAGTGTCTCTAAGCTACTGTTGTTAGTATTTTGCCACCGACTCATGAATTAATGAAATACGCTGGATGTATGGCTTCAAGGTAAAAAAAAAACGGCCAAGTGCGTGTCGGGCATGGCAAATATTTTTTTAAGCTCCTAAACATATAAAGTGGGAATGATTTGTTCGATACGAGCACCCCTCCCTCTAACTTTTGAATGGCTAGAAATGTGAAAAAAATCACAAACGTAGCACATGTAATCCACTAACAAGGAAAATTATCACGGCTTAGTAGGCGTAACCGGCAGGGGCGTATTTACCAGGGGCCATGGCCAGGGGCGGCAGGCTGCGAGGGGCGGCGAGGTTATTTTTTTTTTAAATTTGATCATCCTATCATATCAGCCTAATTATTGTGAGCCTAAAAAAAAAACGGGCTCGCTACGCTCGCGCCTTCAACTAATCTTATTTAGTTTTTGCTACAATTTTGAGTTCTTTATTCCAAACCTTATTATGCAACAAAAAATTTACATCCTACAAAAAAAACGCGCTCGCTTCGCTCGCGCCTTAGACTGTTATTTTTTCTTTTCACATTTACTTTTTGCTACAATTTAAGAGTTCTTTACTTCAAACATCATCATCCAACAAACAAAAACAACTCAAAAGTAAAAATTATCATTATTTTATTGTGACCCAAAAAATACGCGATCGCTTCGCTCGCGCCTTCATCTGTTCTTTTCTTTTAGCAGTTTGTTTTACTACAGTTTATATGTCTTTACTCAAAACGTTATCATCATATCAACAAAAAAAACTCAAAAGTGAAAAACAAAAACTGTTTTGCAAAAATAAAACCGACTTAAAAATACACTACAAATTGAAAAATAACTAATACATCGTTCTAAAAGTCATTTTTATTTTTGTTAATGGGGCGGCAAAGCTAACTGGCCCGGGGCGCTAAATCTTTAAATACGCCTCTGGTAACCGGTTACAGAGTTATACTCGTCTAACTAAGACCTACTACGGAACCCTAGTGCGCGTGACCTGACTCGCACTTGGCCGGTTTTTCTATGGGAAATTATACGTAGGTATAATCTAGGGTAATATCATAAGTGCGGCCCGCCTGTAGTTTATTTTGCTACCTTGTGGCCCTTGCTTGCCAAAAGGTTGCCGACCGCTGACTTAGAGGTATGAATAGTTTGCGTCCTATTCTCAGACCAACTGAATATAAACACAAAATTTCATAAGAATCGATCAAGCTGTTTCGGAGGAGTTTTGTTACAATTACTGTGAAACGAGAATTTTATATAAGTACCTATCTATTTGATGAAAGATTATCTGTTTTGAATGTAGGTCCTTAAAGCTAGTTGGTCATCTCGTGCCGGCCTTTCCTGCAACTGCCTGCCATCGTGTACGGAGGCAGAGATCACGATCACCAAGGACTTCAAGTTAATTACGCCCGATGGTTACGCGAGTGTTCAGATAGAGCTGGCTGTGTTGCCCAGTGAACGGTACAGGAGGAATGTGGTACGCGGCGTACTGGATTTAGTCGGTGAGACACACACAGTAGATAGCGTCTGTAACATAACATAAACCTAAAAAATCTAGCACATTTTTAACGTGCTCTCTTAATAGCTACTTAGCTTATTTATTATTTTCAGTATCTACTGGTGGGACCGGCGGATTATTCCTTGGCGCCAGCATCCTCAGCTTTGTAGAACTGTTCTACATATTGCTAATTCGTCCATTTTGCGATATATACAGTCAGCGAGATGATGATCCTTGGCACAGAAGATTTGGTATGCGTCGCTTTCAGAATAATAAGTTTATACCAAATTGGGGCTGGAGCTATGAACGCAAGGTTGGTGAATAGGGTAACCCAAGGGTATAGAACATTACAATCGTTAACAGCCTGAAAGTGTGTTTAATTATTATGTTATTTTAAAACCACACACTTTCTACTGGGATATAATTATGTGCTACAATATTAGGTATATTTTTATTATGTATGTCTCTGCCATTCACGGGACTACAGAGTCCCGGACCTTTGAGAGGCGAACGTGGGGCCGAAGCCAACACGCAGAAGCCCTTTGAGACAATTTCAATGAATCCCTGTGTACACTACTATAGAAATTCACCTAGGCGCATCCCCTACTACCCGACTATTGCAAAACATGAAAAGATACTAGGTACTTGGGCTATTGTAATGGGATGACAGTGGATTAGGATATGGGGAACTATGGGAACCTATGGCGCCTGTCGAAACAATGTAAAATATACACGTAAAACATTTTTTATTATTATTACTAACTTCAAGTTATATGTACAGAACACCTGTTAATTTTATCTCGCGCAATAATGTAAATAACTATTGGTAATGTTTTCTTATCAATTTTTAACAATAAAATAAATAATGATAAAAGTTATAAGAGCCCTAACCACCGCTAGCTTGGACCCTGTTTCCGATATCAGTGGATCCCTGTTTTATTTATAAATGTTTTTTTTATATGTTTTGTAGAAATATTTAAAATATAATTTACATGTTGAGAAATAAATAAAGTACCTACTCAAAACGTTTCTTGTGGTTTTATTAGTTTAAATTTGTGTCATTTGATAGTTAAACAGTATCTATCTGCGATCTCTTCAAATATTTCCATGACTTTCAGCTTATAATCCAAATTAGTTTCCATCATTTTTTTTATAAATACTCCTTTATTTTTCGACAGTATTTCATTAAATTGGACATTATCACAGAAAATCTCTGTAGTTAGGTCATCGTTTAACCAAAACTGTGGTATTAGACAAGCACAAACAATCAGCCCCCACAGTCTTTGTTCTTCAGCAGATTTCTTAAATTCTTCTCTTGACATTATTCCATCAACTTCAAAATTATAGATACAAAGTATTTTCTTAAGTTCTTCATAGTAAAAATCCAAGAACAATTCCACGTTTTGTTCTCTGAATGTTGGGTCTAAATTGCAGCAGAGTAGTAACATAACATCTCCAGCAGGCGGTTGATACCTTATCGCTTGAAAATCAACAAGGATGCAGTCGTCTGGCTCAGACCGGTTCTCTTCGGCCCTTGTATAGTGAAACATAATGTTATTATTCCATAGGTCGCGGTGGCAGATTACATTTTTCTGTTTGGGAGTGAAATCACTTAAACTCAAAGCAGTGGACCAAACTTGCTGCCAACGACTCTCAACCAAATTCATTTCTGTTTCGGTATACCTTGAAAATGACTTCATAGCTTCTAAAGCTCCTGTCATGCACTGATGGAACCAATCTGAAGATATGTTGTATCCACCTTTGTCCAAAGTTTTTTCAAACTCATCATTAATTTTGTATCCTCCCGGGGTTTCTTTGTTTCTCTTCTCCTCATAAATAATAGAAGATGCGTGAAATCTGGCTAATGTCTTTAATGCTTGAAAAGTGTGAGCCATATCAAACCTATCAAATTTATTCCGTAATTTATAGTGTAGGGCATTCAAATCTTCAAAAACCATTGCATCGTTCAGAGCTGTTGTCAATTTTGCGGCCCACGGTTTAAGGTCTAAAATATTAATAGATTAATTAAAAACACAAAATACGAGATTATAATTATTACAGCGATTGGATGTTTTGGATAACAATATACTAGAGATTATTTTTTTGTTACACACCCAGTAACTCATATTCAACAAAATAATATGTATGAAAAGAAAGATTTTTTGTGGAGTTGAAGCTGTTTATATGTTGATTAATAAAAGTCTCCGTACTGCTCAGACAACTATATGCCGCGCTTCTTTAAAATAATAGCCCCGCGAATACCGCAGTGTAGTGTTGATTCCAGTGTCTTTCTTATTTTTTAACCGACTTCAAAAAAGGAGGAGGTTCTCAATTCGACGGTATGTTTTTTTTTTTTTTTTGTATATTTGTTACGCGATTACTCCGCCAATTGTGGACCGATTTTGAAAATTCTTTTTTTGTTCGAAAGGAGATACTTCCGAAGTGGTCCCATATAAATTTTATCACTACCGGTTCAGCCGTTTTATGAATATATCAAAAATAACGATTTATCTCTACTTGCTGATATGCCAAATACTTAGATGATTTGGTTATTTACGCTTATTACAACCTAAAAAAGTGGTGTTTATTTTGTTAAGATAGCAAGACCGAGACACTGAAAAGCGAAAAAATAAAAAACTTTTTACAAAAAAATAAAACCGACTTCCAAAAAAAAACTGAAAAAATACTAACAATAGTAACTTACAAGACACCGACTTCTAGAGTGATGTTTTGGTCGTAAAGCGTTTAAATAAAAATTATTTTTTACTTTTCAGTTTTTTTTTGGAAGTCGGTTTTATTTTTTTGTAAAAAGTTTTTTTGTAGTATTATTTTTACACAGCTTCACTACACAAACTACTTCGGATTACATAATATGATTATTTAAATCATTCAGGACGCGTTCCTTGCAACGTGACTCTTCCGACTGGCTGGGGTATTTTATACTTTTATATAACTTTGGTACTGGCGGTATCTAGTTGGAGCGACGCAGATTCTTATTAATCTTTAAGGCTGTATTTATTTACGCTCTTTTTAAACGATTTTAATGTTTTGAAACTAAAACAATTGCAGGTCTTTAAATGTTTTTATAGAATCGGGAGAGTTAAATGGCGCTCAAAGTTGCTGTTGCAATATCACCTACATAATAGACATAAGTTCATGTTTAGGGTTCCCTACCAACGGGACCCTATTACTAAGCTTCTGCTGTCCATCCGTCTGTCTATCGGTGGGCTCAATCTGATGAGCGGGTACAGAGTTGAAATTTCCAGTATGTTTTCAAGCACTATTCAATCATAAAACCGGTCAAATACTAGCCAGATTCGCACACAAAGGGTTCCGTACCATAGATAGTAATACCATCTATGTATAATCTGGTACGGAACACTTTGTGTGCAAGTCCGACTCATCTGCCTAGCCTTTTCCCAACTATGTTGGGGGTCGGCTTCCAGTCTTAAACGGATGCAGCTGAGTGAGTACCAGTATTTCTAGGAGCGACTGCCTATCTGACCTCCACAACCCAGTTACCGGGTAACACGGTACCCCTTGGTAAGACTGGTTGTCAGACTTTCTGGCTTCTGACTACCCGTGACGACTGTCAAAGATGTACAAATAACAACCGGGACCAACAGCTTAACGTACTTTCCGAGGCACGGAGGAGTCTCGCTATGACAAAGATGGTCACCCATCCACGGACCGACCGCGCCAAGCGCAGCTTAACCTTTGATCGGTCGTCCCGTGCGGCTGTTGCTTAGCCACGAGTCTGACTCCAACTTGTTTTGATACGTGAAGTGTAAGTGCACGAAGCAGATAACGGAAATGCCCACCATAATTTCGTCTAATAAGTATTTGTAGATGGAATGCTACTCACCGGGAAGTTCAATCTTCTCCTTGATCATTGTGTAAAATAAGGCTTCCTTATCAAAAAGGTGCATGTCTTTCACCATGTTTGCTTTAGCTGCGTTCGATCTAGAAATTGCTTTGATAAAGAAATAAAGAACTTTTCTATTGGATAAGTGCACTTTCACTTTCCAATATTCTGCTAAAAATCCCAACATTTTGTCACTAGCGGTATGAACGGAATAGTTTTCTATAATTATTTCTTCATTAGTACGATTGTAGCTAGCCAGAATTAATTTAATATCTTCTTCGGTTATATGGTCAACTAGCTTGTTAACCTCCATAGCGGTAGTCGTCATTTTTTTGTATAGGACTTTAACTTATTGGGTTTAGGTGGAGCTAATGAAACTATTGCAGTAACCGAGACGAAATGCGTCTGATATTCCAGTATCATGTCGTGAACGTACATTACAATTGTTAGAATCGCTAAGTAAACACTGATATCGTAAGTTTAAATTGGTAAGAGTAAATATAGATAGTTTGAGAAATATGTCGGTATTGCCAGACGTATGTTTTCGAACATAATTTAAAATAAAGAATCATTTTTCTCTCATGTAATTTAGTAGGTATACTTGGAAAGCAGAGATTATATACCTAATATTTTGAAACCTGAGATAGAAGACATAAGAATTGGCTCTGCTGTCAAGAGTATCTGTATTTAATTTATAATGTCTACCTACTTATACGACCGATGAGTGCTAGATGCTAGCGATAGAATTATTTGAGAACCTGTTCCGCAATTACGTTATTTTCAGTTGCAAAACCTTTCATTCTGGCAGTTCAATGATATGTATTGTTTTGTTGAGTGTCAACGAGATAAAGGTCCAAACATATGTAGGTATTTTGGGTATGTCAATTGGGTGCCCGTTTCTTACGTAATTAGGGTGCTGATCTAAGCATATCATTTATTAGGGTAATATTTAAGTACCAAAGGTAAGGATGTTCATTTGTATATATAAGTATATTTATAATAGCGGACCCAACTGACGTGGTACTGCCCTGACATATGAAATTGACGACATCTACTGGGTCCAAAACCGTCCAGGGAACCACTCAAATATAGACACAAAATATCATTAAAATCGGTTAAGCTGTTTAGGAGGAGTTAGGTAACAAACATACGTACAGAAGAATTCAAACAAAGATTTATATAGAAGATAGATTACTTACATTTTTTATATGAAGTTTTGGAACAAAGTTCCTTAACGCGGC
Organism: Pyrrhia umbra; assembly: GCA_963891755.1. Taxonomy (NCBI): domain Eukaryota; kingdom Metazoa; phylum Arthropoda; class Insecta; order Lepidoptera; family Noctuidae; genus Pyrrhia; species Pyrrhia umbra. The sequence continues at coordinate 7,470,659 of OY982930.1, forward strand.
TTGGAGTAGGAGTTGCTGTGCAATGGTTATATCTAATAATATTGTAAGTACCTAATCAATTAAAAAGCAAAAAAATACTTCAATGCCGATTTTCGTTTTGGGGTTGAATAAGCATAATAGGTTTTTTTTACTTATGTTCACCTTGCTGACCTAAATCTATTGAAAAGTATATTAAATGTTTTTCGACAACACAAATAATCGAAAAGCTGGCAATAATAACAGTTGTCTGTTTAATGAATTTATCTTAGTTAAACACGGAGATAATTGAAAAATATTTATTTAATTTATAATATTACCTAGGTACTCCACTTTAAAGAAAATTACTTATAAATATCTTTGGACAATTTCACACGGCGCTATCTAGCCCCAAAGTAAGCAATGCAAGCAAGCATGCTTGTGTTATGGTGCTAGCTTAACGGATATACTACTTATATACTTTTATAAATACATACATATTGGGTGTTTCTTTGAAACATAAGTTTTGACGGTTTTTTACGAATAAATGGTAGAAATATTGGTCCCAAACTGACGTTGCGTATATATCATATGTAAAGTTAGAATATCTATCGAGGCCTAACAATTATTTAAATGTTAAGTATTAAAATATATATATATCTTGGCAGAAAACAGCTGAAACTCATTTATCTGGCGCGTCCGAACTCCAGTTTTCTGTACTATCGTTGTGATATTTTACAATTTTGCCGTTACTTATCTTTTGTATTCAGCTGAATCGATATTTGAATAATTGATGTATTTAGTTATGTTATCAAATTTACTGTAACTTAATTCATATCAGAGATAATTGAAGTTTAAAAGTGTCCACACCAAAAATCATCATTCATCTGGGCACGTACGTCAAATTGTGTACCGCGTAACCCTGTGCGAGCGCAGGATCGAGGAGAAGGGGGGCCGCGCGGCCAGTCGGTGGCGAATCTTTAAGCTAGAGAGTCGCGCGTTGTTGGTTCCCCGGTTGACGAAAATTATTACGAAAGTGTGTTATCTGGACTTTGTAAGGTAAGTTGCATAATTAATCTGTCATACTTTATCCTAGTATTTATAAGGTTTAAGTTTTGTCTTTCATTTATATCACGTGTTTACTGTACTTCTTCTCGTTCGGAGTAGTTGAAAATGGCTTATATTATAAATAAAAAATATAAAGCCATTTTACCGGCAAAATCTCATTGATCTGGCCCTAATTCATCTGATTTCATCTGGCTTTATTAAGCCAGATGAATTAGTATAGTGCCTGATGAATGAGTATTAGGTGTTGATATGTGTTTTTTTTATAGAATTCATCATCTACGCAATGGCAAAACCGAAAAAACAAACAAAAGAAGAAAGACTACGAAAAAAGAGACTGGCTGAAAAAAAAAGGTACCAACAAATAAAAGAAAATGAAGAGCTATGGAAGGAAAAGCAAGAAAAGAACAGACAGTCTTACCTACGTAGAAAAGAAGAAAAGAAGCAACTATCTATACAAGAAATGAATCCACGACAGCAACGGGCACAAAGGAAAAGATGGAGAAAAAACTTCAGATCCTACTACTTGAAAAAGAAACAAGAAAATCGAACACTTGCCTATCTTAACACGAACACTCCACCCTCCAGCCCCATTATTGCGCATAATGCTAGCCCTTTGCCTGTGCGAGACCCAATCCAAGTAAGATCGCTAAGTCCTTCAATTCTAAAAAATCCAGAGTCACCTTCACCTGGGCCATCTAGGAGCTATCTGCGGAGTGCTGCACTTCAGAACCCTACTGAGAGTATGGTATCTGACACACCAGCGAATGAAACCAACTCTATTCGAAGTTCTCCGTCTTGTTCATATCAAGCAGTGAGACAAATGCGTTATAAAAAGGATATGAAAATCAAACACTTACAACAAATGATTATGACCATGAAAAAAAAGAATGAATCCTACCGGAAGCAAATAGAGAGACTGCAAAAGGAAAAATCTAACATATCTAGAAGGCCAGTTATTTCAGTAACAAGAAAATTTATAAAAAATGTGCGGAAAACAAATGAAGAAGTTAAAAAGGTGCTATCAAGAATGCCAGAAGAATTAAAAACGGAAGTTGCAGTGTTTTATGAGGAGGATGAGAATAGCCGAATGTGTAGTGGAAAGAAAGAATTTATTGTCAGAAATAAAATACGCAAACAGAAACGTTATCTTACTGATAGTCTTCTTAACTTGCACCGAAAATTTTTGAAGAACTCAGCTTTTTCTATCAGCTACTCTACGTTCTGCAAACTGAGACCCTTTTGGGTTTTAGAACCCAGTACAAAAACAAGAGATACATGCATGTGTACCCTCCATACTAACCTGGACTTGCTTGTTGAGGGGTTGCATCGTCGCAAGATTATACGAGCACAAGATGGCAAAGTTCTTCTTTCATTGCTGTGCTGCGATGCTTATGACGTGAACTGTTTGCATCAAAAGTGTTCAATTTGTAAGGAAAGAGTAGTTCCGTATCAAGAGTTTGATAACTCTGAATATGTCGTTTACTCGCAATGGGTTACAAAACAAGATGTAATTCAAACGAAAGAAACACAAAAGAAAATTAGAACAACCGAGAAAGTCAAAATTAAAGAAGAACCGTTGAAATGTATTGAAAAATTAGAATCTATGCTATTAGAATATTTTACACATTGTGGGAACATCGCAGCACAGCAGAAATCATTTAAAGCTTTAAAAACAAATTTGAAGGAAGATGAATGTATTATTCACATAGACTTCAGCGAGAATTATGCTGTCAAATGCAACCAGGAAATACAGGCATATCACTTTGGCGGTAGTCGAAGACAAATCACTCTCCATACTTCGGTACTTTATCTCATGGACGAAGAAAAAAATCAGCAGGCTCAATCTTTCTGCACTGTAAGCGACTGTTTGAGACATGATGTTGCTGCTGTATGGGCGCACATTGTACCAATTCTGGAATACTTAGCTAAAAAGAAACCAAATTTGCAAACGCTGCACTTTATTTCAGATTCTCCTTCCAGCCAATACCGCAACAAGAAAATATTTCATTTGATTTCTGCCTTAAATATATATTTGAGTTCTGTTAAAACTATCACCTGGAACTATAGTGAAGCAGGTCACGGCAAGGGCGCACCAGACGGTGTTGGCGCAACTTTAAAAAGTGCTGCTGATCGTGCTGTATCACAAGGTCAAGATATTAAAGATATAAACGATTTTATGCGGGTGATGGAAGGCGTCGTGAAAAATGTCATACTAAGGACGGTGTCAGAGTACGACGTAAGCGAAAAAGACTTCCTAATTCCACAAATCGTCAAACCATTTGTGGGAAGCATGAAAATGCATCAAATCATATGGACTATGGAATCAGATGTAATGGCTGTCCGAAAACTCAGTTGCACGGAGAATGAATGCTTATATCAGGCTGTTTATTGCACGCACGATAAGCACCTAGGTTTTTACTCATTAAACGACAGAGATTCGAAAGTTACGCCATTATGTGCAGCCAGAAACTATCAAGTGAGTTCTTCGTTTTGGACTGAATGTACAGAAAGTGCATTAAATAAAAAAAGAGAAAAGACAAGAAAAGATAAGGACGGAAAAACTACAAATATAAAAAGAAATGAAAATAATTCAATACCAAAAACTCGCAGAAGTGCTCTTGCATCTGTACGTAAACCATTAAAAAGAGAGAGAAATAGTATGAATATCAAAGAAAGAGAAGATATAGTAGAAGAGTTACCAAATGTAGATCAAAGGAATATGACTTCGAATACAGAACAAGGAGATTTGGAAATGTTATGTCTTCCTAAAGACTTTAACGTTGATTTAGAAAATATTGATCCCTATATGATGGGAGACGATGATGACGACTCATTTAATATATTTTAGATATGTGAGACTGATAGATTTAGACATGATTATTTCAGTTCCTAATTGTTTTTAAGGGTTTTAATATTACCTAGTTTTTTTTTTAATACTACATTCGATCTCAATCGTTATTTTTTTAGACTGTTTAATTAATCGTTACTTCAGAGATGATTGTTTCAGTTCCAAATTGTTTTAAAGACTTTTAGGATTACCTAGTTTTTAAGATATTGTGAGACTAATAGATTTAGAAATGATTATTTCAGTTCCTAATTATTTTAAGAGTTTTAGTATAACCTAGTTTTTTTAATACATTTCGATCTCAATCGTTAATTTTAATTAATCATACAAAAGTATAATAGATATTCTGTTGTGTTTTTTATTATAAAAATTATTGTTTATTGTTTTCGTATCTACTATGATTAATTATTGAAGTTTTTTGTTTCTAACGCATTAATTGCCCTAAAACTTTTAATTTTAATTAAAGTAATTCTGATTTAATACTTAATTGTGTTTTTATTTGTCCCGTAGGTCTTTTTTTACAATTGTTAAATATCTTTATATTAATATGTAGAATTTAACTGGTTAGAATCTCATTCATATCTTTGGGATTACTCATTATCCTGGCATACCTCTAATTCGTCTGATATGCTCATTAGTCCGAGTCATATAACGTGTAAATATATAGCTGTACCATAGTGCCTCCGATATATAACATTATTTTTTTTACATTATTTATGTTAATCCTTTTTTGCATTTTCTAACTCAATTTTTCAAAAAAGCCAGATGAATTAGTCAAAAACCCTCTTTCTCGAAGAAACGCCCTATTATACATAGTAACACCCAGACCCGTTACAGAAATTAAAATTCATCATTTCAATTTCTGCCCGGCCGGGAATCGACCACTAAACCACTCAGGTCGTCAGACTTATTTAATTAGAAAACGAAAAGAAGAAAAACCAACGTTAAAGTACTAATAACACCGCTTAAAACTCAATATTAAATAAACTCATTTGGAACAAAATTAGAACGAGAATTACAAACATACAAACAAAAATATTTGAGTTCAAAACTGTTCTTAAAACTTAAAAAATAATTCCAAAATCATTCGGAAATACATATCTTTCTACAATTTCATCAAATAATTCCGTTATTCTGGCTTGGTATTTTTCATCTTCCTTTGCTATATCTATAATCTCCTGACTCCTAGTAACTACGTTAGCTCGTCTTGACGATTCAGGGTTGCAAAATATCTGCTTACTTTTCTCTTTACTCATAGCTACAATAGGTGTTATTATCGCAGCCTGCGTTAGTCCAAATACTATACTCTTTTTATATTCTTCTCTTAGTTCAGATTTATCAATCATTTCCGGTAAATCATCCTCGACATTACAAGATAGAATATCATAGTAAGCGTCGAGCAACACATTGGTCCAGTTATCTCTGTCACTTCTTCTAGTATTGAAATATATTAATGAAGATAGGTCAAGCATCGGAGATGAATATATAACAGTCTGATAATTAGCGAATAAAGCACGCTTTATTCGCTGTGAGTTTCCTGTTGTTTCCAGTTTTTTATTGCCCTGTGAGTTTTCCTCCTTTTTTATAAATATATTATTGGCCCAAAGATCGCAATGCGTTACCACACTATAAAAATTTGAGCTAGGTTTCATAAGGTCCTTTGCTCTGTCAAATAATGTTGGCAGTATTGAGTGTACGCAGCTATTGAAATTGTGTTTAGATTTATACTTAGAAAATACTTTAAGATATTCAATTACTGCGTTCCTCCCCGTGTCTCGCCAGTCTTGTACACTGCTGGGTTCTTGAAGGTTATGACTATATTCAGACCATATACTGTATTTTCCCGTTAACGAACAGCTTCTGTAAGACTCATAGTTCAAGGATTCGGCGTGAAATACAGCTAGCGTTTCGACACACGCTTTAATTTCTTCAAATGTCATAGTATCTTGGTGATTTGGCATTTTGTAGCCCAGAAGTGAGACGTCTTCAAATACAAAAATATTTTCTTTGATAAACAATGATGTAGGACGCCATTCAGGTGCTCCTGTAAAATAATGAAAAAGCTATTTACAAGTCCAATCTAAAAATACTATATTTTTCCCGCGGCTTCAAAGGCTCGCGCTTCGGCTTAGAAGAAGTTTTCATTTCATACCATATTTTATTATTTCCACTCGAAAAAGCTGATGATTACCTACTTGATAAATCGCAGAACGAGATATTTCGAAGACAAGATAATCTTCTAAATTCTTTATTATATTTTAGAATATTTATGATATTTTAAAATCTACCAAATTAAATAAACCGTTGTTCCTCTAAGAACTTACTATTCAAGCTTTTCGTTATAAAACAAGCCATACAATATTTGGCATTCAGTTATTATTAATAATGTACATTATCGAAAGTTTAAATAGACTACATTAAATATTTTTTCTAAAATAACTTTTGAATAGCTGTCCCTAAAAATGTGAAATAAAAATCACAGACGTAGCACACGTAATGAACTTAAAAGGAAAATATATCACGGCTAAGTTAATTTTACTGATTACAGAGTTATAGTCGACCAACTAAAACTTACTACGGAACCCTACTGAGGGTGACCCTACATGCACTTGGCCGGTTTTTAGGGTTCCGTAGTCCGACAAGGAACCCTTATAGTTTCGCAATGTCCGTCTGTCTGTCCGCGGCATAGCTCAGAGGTTCTTGTTACTAGGAAGCTGAAATTTGGTATGGATATGTATATTGATCACGCCGAGAAAGTGGTAATCGTTTCTTGTGGGGTATCGTTAGTTAGGTCATTTAAAAATATTATGGGTGTGTAAAGACCATTTTTTAGGGTTCCGTAGTCCGACAAGGAACCCTTATAGTTTCGCTCTGTCCGTCTGTCTGTCTGTCTGTCTGTCTGTCCGCGACATAGCTCCGTGGTTTTTGTTATTAGAAAGCTGAAATTTGGTATGAATATGTATATTGAACACGCCGAGAAAGTGGTAAAATAAAATTTTGAAAAATATTTTTTTTAGGGTAGCTCCCAAACATGTAAAGTAGGGATGAATATTTTTTTTCCCGCGTACCCCTTCGTGTGGGGTATCGTTAGATAGGTCTTTCAAAAATATTATGGGTGTGTGAAGACCATTGTAAAATGGTCTATTGTAAATTTGGACCATTGTAAATTTGAGAAATATCTAGATATTAAGTGAAATTTTTTGTTCGATACGAGCACACCCCTCTCTAACTTTTAAATGGCTGTACCTAGAAATGTGAAAAAAATCACAGACGTAGCACATGTAATAAACTTACAAGAAAAACTATCACGGCTAAGTTGGCTTAACCGGTTACAGAGTTATAGTCGACTAACTAAAACCTACTACGGAACCCTACTGCGCGTGGCCCTACAGGCACTTGGCCGGTTTTTTATTGTAATTACGCATTGATAAATAGTTAATCGTAATAGATCGTTCAATTTTGGGATGCTTGAATCCTTCGGCTTCGGTCAGCACTTCGGCCAATTTTGGTTGTTGATGACCCCCAAATGGGCTGCGACCGCGCCTGAATAGACGATGGTAAAATTATACAGGTGGTTTCTTACCTGAGTAATCTTCAAATTCCTTAAAAAGCGTACTCATTATGGCGTACTCCTTATTGAAAAAACCAATCTCTTTAAGATACGCCGACTTCCATTTGTCGGTTCTCGGCATACACTTAACAAACAAATTTAATATGGATGTGATCCCATCTTTACTTACTACAATAATCAATTTCAGATTATCACCACGATATACAATACACTTATCTGTTAAATCCTCAAACTTCCAATTTAATACGGTTGTATACCCACATTTTTTTGCAATGAGATTAATTTCATGTTGACTTAATAGTTCCATTGTGCTCGCGTGTATCTAAGAACAAGCAATAAAGTATGTAAACTAACAATACCAATAGTGTGAATAGTGTAATAATAGAGTTTTTTTTTCTATATGACTTCTTGCAGGGTGCTTCTAGCATTCGACCTGCTTAACCGGACAATGTAGCGAGGTCCTAATTTATTTAATTAAATTATTAATATAATTGGCCTTCAGCCAAGGCTTACAGCTACATGACAGCGCGCTAAGGGCTCCCCCTACTGGGGAACGAACCTCGGCTTAGGGCGTCACTGGGGAGCAAGGAACATATTTACTCTAGAGGAGGACAACTAGGGACTAGCTGGATCATTATCAAGTATTATTAATATGGGACTTTATATGCTACTGGCTCAGCGCACGGGCTCGCTCGTCGAGCAAGGTTCGGGGAGGAAAATATAAATAAGCAGACAATGAAATGTGAGACAAGATACGTGTCGATTGAATGAGATTGTAATTAAATTTATATATAATGTGATTGTTTTAAATATACCTACTTACCTACAGATTTATAGGTACTTACTACTAGGCTTCTACCTATCTACTTACGAGTTTATAGGTAGGTACTTATGTGTTCCTTTCAAATTGACCCACCGATTTGTTTTACAGACTACAGCTACCATCCATAGATAAATCACGTAGTACGTAATCGTAGTATTGTATTCTCTTTGAGATAAATATAACTACCTATATATACTATATAGTTACATAATTATATTATTATATTTATTTATAACTATAAACTACCTTTTACAAATATTCAGTAGGTAGTAGTATTGTATACTCTGGTAGTTTTTTGTAGTATTGTATTCTCTTTGGTTTTTTGATAGCTCTCAAAATTTGACGCCAAGTTTGAAAATTATTTATTATGCTCTTTTGTTGTCTTTTGTTTTGGAAGGTGCTGCCGAGGTTGTATATTTTTGTCGAAAAGATTTAATTAATACAATTTATTTTGAAAAAAAAAAGTGTTGTTTTGCTCAAAACACTATACTATGAGCTATGAGCTCCGTCCCCACCAAAGACTATATAACCACTTGACTGCGCATACAGTGCCCCGATGCACGAAAACTATTAGCGATTTGTCGCCTATGCAGAGAGTACACTACTAGTAACCACTTTAGTTGTGTCCAAGGATTAGACCTGTAAGCACGCTAAATTAATAAAAAAATAATCAAGTTTTATGCAATTATAAAGCATTAAAATGCCTTCATGCGCGGTGAAATGGTGTGGGAAACATTCCAAGATATCTAATTACAAAAAGGATGGCATAACTTTTCATCGGTAAGTAAACAGTAAGAAATATTTTTATTATATAATCTGATTATGAGCCACCGCGGGGGTCTTGTTAAAATGGTCGTTGGGTGATCGAAGCACACGTTTGAGCCGCACGTTGATGTCTTTTGGAAAAGTCTCGTTCTTTCACTAAACAATTCTAATGCTTGTATCTCTTTCTATCCCTTTGTATTTTTATCGTAAAAATCTGTGCTGTTACCTTTAATGGCTGAAGTCAATATCGATAATAATAAAATTAAAATTAATATTTTTTTATATTTTTATAATTAGTCTTTGTAATAAAAAAAACTGTTTACTTTTAACTTAGTCGGCGTAAGCAAAATACATTGATAAAAAAGTGCATAAACGCTACCACTCAATGAATCAGGCGAGATGTGGAGGGGAGCGGCTTTTATAACAACGCAGCGAGCGGCAAGAGGTATTGCGACTCTAGCAAGCGCACCGTTCACAACTCTTGTATAGTGTTAATTTTGATAATTGTTAATTTACTTTAATTACGTTGAATTGTTATTAATAAACTTGTTGTATGTCAATATTTTCTTATAAAAATATAAGAAGTCGGCTCTCCCTCGCCAATATCTGCATCGGAACCTTCCTGTTCCGATGTACATGTTTTCATTTTAGATTTCCGAAGATTCCGGAACTTAAATAAAAGTGAATAGATACTACTAATAGATAATACCGATTATTTTATTAGATCGGTTTTAAAATAATTGATCGGGTATAATTTATTCCCGGATATTGATTTTCATCAATTTGAAATAGAATCAACAAATCAATTAATTGAATTAGCAAGATGCATAATTCAGAAATATGTAGATGCTCGTTTATCATTTTTTACAAAAAACAATCAGGACCCTAAAACTTTAATTCGGAAAACATATTATGTACCAAATTAATTCATTTTAAAAATCAATAATAACAGGATATTTTTTTTTTGTAATAGATTTTTTTTAATTTGTTTATTACAGGTTGGTTTTAAATTATTTACAATATATACATTCATTGATTAAATACTATTTGATAAGATTTTAATTGAGTATTTTTCTTAATGTTAAAATCCATTTTATCGATATCGTCTATTTTCCCTTAATCAAGCACAGCAGCCCTAACGGTAGGCGTCTGCGCAGTTTGACCTTGAACCGACCAATTGCAGCCGCGCATTTTTCCTCGTCCCCCGGCCCGCAGTGGTGAGTTGTGTTCTTAGAAGAAATCGGCCTATAAGCTCTCTAGTGGATAATTTCTCTATGGTCCCCACCTACCAACACAAATGGAACTGGTGTCAATTGTTCCTAAAGTATCCACTAATTGATATGAAATCTTTTTTTTTACATAAATCAGTGGGGTTATAAAAATAATGTATTTAACAAGCCAGCCCGGCGAACTTCGTACCAGCCCATAAATTTTTTTTTCGTTATTTTTCCGATGTTTTAATATTTATTCTGCTATTTGGGACGGAGACAAATACAACAAATCAAAAACCATAAAAATCGGTCTAGCCGTTCTCGAGTTATCCTCACAATGCTTATAGCAAGCAAATAAAAATATTGAGTGTATTATCATTGCTCGTTAGAGGAGCTCATGGCTAAGTATTAGCCGCACAGCCCGACCGATCAAATGCATATTCATGCAAACGCGTTTTCATGTTGCTGCGATTCTTCATTGGGTCGGAGTGGCGCAGTGTGGATGACGGCTGGCTACTTGCGTCGACCAGGGGAGTTTATGTATAATGGCCTCTGCTTGTTGACTGGTCGAACTGTGGGGTGCCGTGCCGAGTTGCTTGATGTGGCTGAAGGGTGTGACCAGGCTTGCGCGTTAGCTACAGGCTAGATGGTCATGAACCTGAAGAAGCCGTGAGTGGTTGCTGGCTGGGTGACACGCTGGTTGCTGCTCGATGATAGTAGGAGGTTGAGGAAGAGATGACAACGATGTTGAAGCTCTTGAAATCAGGAGATTTGGCTGATATTCATCACGTCGGGGTCACCAATATGGAGTATCACATCACATTATACACCGCCGTCCACACCCAGTACATAGTATCAAATTTAGTTATCTCCAAGTCCTTTATTGTGCACGGTATATTTGCATGGAAACGTTAGGATACTAGGAAAACCCAATGCATTTGGGCAACGTCCCCATAGTAAAAAAACATCAGCTTGATAAGATGTATCAATTGAGCTACATTTAATTTCTGTTGATGGGTGGGGACGATTCCGCCCATGGTCCTTTCATTATAATTCGAAAATTAATAGACATACTAGAAAACAAAAAAATATATTAAAATATGCAAATAAAGACCTTTCATTATGATACACCACATGACGAACTTTACTTTGAAATTTTGAACCCCCACTTCCAATACGCACTTTGTAACTGTCAGTACTTTATAACTGTTCCAAATTTCAAGTCGATAGCATGAGCAGTTCCTGAAATAATCAGATGTGACAGACGGACAGACAGACAGATGAAGTGAAACCATAAGGGTTCCTTTTTACCATTTTAACCCTAATAAAATGAAACTATACCCATCAAACATCGGATATAAGGTCCATATTAAAACGGAAGCGACGTAGAAAGATCGTTTTGCGCGAAGGCTCGACGAGTTCCAAATCCCGGAGCAGACTGGGTCCCGAAGTAGCTACGGCACCATAGACCACATGCGGTAGATTATACAGAAGACTGCAGAGTATAACCAGCCCGTGTCTAGACTTTGTGGACTATGAGGTCTTTGACACTGGCGTGACCCTGTTTTGGGACACGTTGCAACGATGTCCAAATCGATTGGCGATACATCGAGGTGATGAGATGCCTTTATGAAGCCGCAACGATGAACGTCCAAGTACATAACCAGCAGACTGAACGTATCTACCAGCGCCGAGGAGTAACACAGGGTGATGTCATATCACCGAAGCTGTTTACCAACGCTGGAGGATATGCTCAAGACGCTGGACCGGAAAGGTTGTGGCATTAATATAAATGTCGTACACATCTCTCATCTGCGATTTGCACACTACATTGTCATCATGGCCGAAACGTGGCAGGATCTACGGATGCTGGACAGCCTTGCGATTTCGTCTCAACGTATCGGTCTCCGGATGAATATGGATAACACTTAAGTTATGATCAACGGGCATGTTGATCCGACCGATCGTCGTAAACGGAGTTTCCCTCGACGTTGTTTCTGAATATGTGTAGTGTGCACCTAGAACAGTTGCTCCAACTAGGTCTTCGTCGTGTCTTCTCATTCTCATTGCCCATAACTCAAAGTTTTAAAACGAAAGTTTTCAATCAGTGCGTCCTACCTGTTATGACATACGGAGCCCAGCATGGCCACTTACCGTGAAGCTTGTACCTACACCAGTTCAAAGTCTCTCAGCGAGCTTTGCTCGGAGTTTCTCTTAGGGATCGAATCCGAAACGAAATTATTCGGCAGAGAACTAAGGTTACCGACATAGCTCAGCGAATTAACACGCTGAAGTTGCAGTGGGCAGGCCACATAAGCCGCGGAACCGATAGCCATTGGGGCAGACTGGTTCTTGAGTGGAGATCGCGTGTCGGCGTAGAGGATCGCGTGTCGGAGAACGTAGTGTGGGGCGCCCTGTAGCTTGGTGGGGGATGATATTCATAAGGTAGCGGGCAAGGATTGGAAGAGGAAAGCTGAAGATCGAGTTCAGTTGCGTGCCATGGTAGAGGTCGATGTCCAGCAGTGGACTGACACGGGCGGTGACATTTTCGAAAGTGTTTCGTGCTAGGGTGACTGAACTATGTATAATTACCTAAACATACAAATTTGTACGGAACCCTCGGTGGGGGAGTCCAACTCGTACTTTACGGTTTTTTATAACATCATCTACTTAACTATCCCACTGCTTAGTAAAGTCTCTTCTGACACAGAGAAGGCTTGAGCATTGATCACCACGCTAGCTCAAGGCGGATTGGCGATTTAGATTTTTAAAGTCAGGTTTCCTCACGATGTTTTCCTTCACCGTTCCGTTAGTCAGTGGTGTCAAAGCTACACTTAAGAACGTAGGTACATAATTATGATTTTAGAAAAGTCACGTTGGTACTTGCCAGGTTAACCCGTTCTCTCGTACGCAAGATGCAGGTGCCTTAACCACTAGACTAGACCATCACTTTTTTTTTATTTACTAGCTGTTTCCCGCGGTTTCACTCGTCCCGAGGGAACTACTTAACGCACCTGGATAAAAGTTGCCTATAAACGACTCCAGGGTCCTATCTCCGTACCTTTCATCCCTATCGGTTCAGCAGTTATACCGTTAAAGCGCACTAACAAATAAACAAACTCACTTTCGCATTTACAATATGTATAAGCTAGGATTACTTATATATCTTTAAAATTGAATATATATATTAAAGTATATAATTATAGTAGTGATCGTTTCAAGTTTCGCCTGAGCGTTTTAATTCTGGACCTGTATATTTAACATCTTTATTACCATGTATCATGGTGTACGAGTATGTATAGGTATATAATGCTGTCAGTGTGCTGCATTTACCATTGAGACCACAATTAATGTCAAAAACCCTGTCGGGCACTACACTATTGTAGAAGAGAGAGTACCCCGAAGAGAGAGTACGGCAGGAGAGATTTCACTCAAAACAAAAAAATAGAAACACTTAAACAGACTAATAAGTAATTTATTGGTCATTTTATATAACAAATAACTACACGCCAAACATTGAACTGGTAGAGTGTAAATCTAGGAAAGGTTCGTTCATGATTTTGTTTAATTTCTTCTCTTTTACAACTTCGTAGTTTGGTGTCCACAGCTCCGTCACTCTCGGGGCATATGGACCATTTAATTTGGAATCAGCTGCGTCTTCATCATCGCTGGAATCATCGTCAACTTCCATCGGCTTGTCTTCTTGAGAGTCATCTGTTGGTTCCAGTTGTTCCATACCAGAAAGGCGTTGTAGGAATGACGTACATAGAAGGCTTATGGGCGGGACCATGTGAGGAGACGACATCGAAAACTGAAACAAGGCAAAACGCTAAAACTAAATATATTGCGACAAGTTATGCAATGAAACGGTGTGATTCATCGCATTGAGCTAATTTAACTCAAACGGTTGTTGGAAAGTATATTTTAATCAGTTAACATATATAACATTTTTACCTTTTTGATAGCTCTCAAATTTTTTATCTTACAGTAAAGTAAATAGCTAATCATAACAATAATACATTATACAATATTATCGTTTCATTAATCAATTTGAATAAAAGTGTTTTATATAAGAACAATAATTTGTTGAAAAGTATACAACGGTGAAAAGTATCAAAAGGTATTCATGGGACCTAACCTCAATAAAATTTAACACTAAATAGGTAACATGACATAACGAGAGAAGGTAAGTCAGAAACGCAATCATTTCAATTGTATAAAACCGGTTAAGCCTAGTTAGCCGTGATAGTTTTCCTTGTAAGTTCATTACATGTGCTACGTGCTAGGGACAGCCAAAAGTTAGAGGCGGGAGGAATCCTGGTATGGAACAAAAATTTGCCCTTAAAATCTAGATATTTCACAAACGGCTCACTTAACCAAAAAATGGTCTTTCCACACCCATATTTTTAAAAGACCTATCTAACCTAACCTATATAGCTACCCTAAAAAAAATATTAATCATCATTTTATTTTATCACTTTTTGATTATCCATACCAAATGTCAGCTTTCTATTACCAAGAACCTCTGAGCTATGCCGCGGACAGACAGACAGACGAACATGGCGAAACTATAAGGGTTCCTCGTCGACTATGGAACTCTAAAAAATATACATAATCATAATTTTGTCTCACGGATTCATTGCTGAGCTATATTGCAAAGATACGTACCTATAATAACAACTAAATACTGAAGTACCTAATTGCGAACACTAGTTTATCAAGGCTGTAGTCTCCTCCTTCTATGGTTTCTGGATATGGGAAAGAATTTATGGCGGTAACATCGTGCAAAGAGTGTCGAACACTCTTGGCGGCTTGTTTTTAACGATGGTAAATCATCAAATGACTCCTCCCGATTTGGGCGGAGAGGGAGGGAGGATCACACTCTTACAGCCGGATGCACCAAAAAATATGAGGTTACTTATACGTGACACACAAGAACTGTCATTTAAGATCTGCCAATATGGAGACAAAAAATAAATAATTTTGCTATTATTATAGTCAAAATAAGAGTGTATGTTTTAGGTTACTTAATTATTCTATCTATGTATCATACGTATCTATCATCATATCTATCTATCTATCTACGTATCTATATATCATACAAAATATTAAAAGTATGCTAATTATTGATATCATGTTTTATGATATTTGTAACACACAACACACATAAACAAACATAAAGACTTTTACACTACACGAGAAAACATACAAAACAAGATACACACTCCGACACAAAAAACGACTAAACCTACCAACATCTCGATTAGAAATACACTCATCTAGCCCACTAGTAAAGTCTATAAAAATATGTAACAAATTACCTGAGCCTCTTAGAAACGAAAAAAAGATCCATGTATTTACTAATAAATAAAAAAAATACTCAGTAAATGTTATTATAGCATTAACGAATATTTAACCGATAAAACTATAAAAATATATCAAAATTCATAAGTTAGTTTGTAAGTTTTTGCTGTGCCCGACAGGGTCCACAATTGACACTTAATTTTTTTTTCTTACCACCTAAGCATATACATTGTGGAATGCAATAAAGTTTATTGAATAAACGATTGAGTATTGAGTAAAGTATAAATTAAAAAAAAATTGTGTAACCGGCTGTTACAGTGTGACTGGAAGTCGATTTGGAAATGGTTGGGAAAAGGCAAGATGACGAGGAAAGATCAACATTACCTGCGCGATAGTGGAGCTGGCGAGGTTGTTGACATCGATGACGTTGGTGTCGGCGGTGCTGGGCTGCACCTCAGACAGTTGCTGTTCCGCTAACAACGCACTGAAGTTGGACGTGGGCAGTTTCCGCTGCGATATTACTTCCAAACGACTCTCTTCCGTTTGTTCTGGTTCAATGCAGTAGATCTCCTAAAATTAGGGTGAAACAGTGTTGAACATTCATGGAAAAAATTGCCATCCGCTATTTTGAAAAACAAAAATTATTATCGTAAGTCATATATTTTCAGACATATTTTCGCAGAAGCCTTAGAGGCTTCTTTTAATTTATGCTATCTTGATCAGAACTAACATCTACTGGTTATTGACAAAGCTAACCGATCGCAATCGGGTTTTAGGATTTTTCACTTTAAAATTTAAATGCCCCTTAATACTCACAGAGTTATTCCTCATTAGATACAGTCTAATATCATCATCGAAGCATCGGCCAAAAGTACACTGTTTGAATACTCCTGTAGACGGGTCCAGTAAACGTTTCTTTGTTAGTATCGGTTTCGAGCTGTGCGGTGTGAACACGTAAACTGAAATGAATACTGATATTAGTCCCCATTCGATTGCGTACACATTCACTTCAAATATTTGATTTCTATTCCAGATTTATCAGAAGTAGTGTTCGCCAACTGGTCGAAATTCGTTTTTTTTTAATTAGTTTTCGCGCTTTGCCTAAACTTACAGGCACTATTCCGTGCGCGCAGTGTTCTTTCCGCTTCACGTATTAGTAAGTAAAAGATTAACAACGTTAAGTAATGTCAGAATTAACTTATGACTTCATAATTAAAAATAAAATCGAGTTAAAAACTTATTTTGTAGCTTCTTTTCTCGTTTTTAGTTTCTCGATGAATAATACTTACCATCATTATTGGTCGTAACTACAGCAAGTTTGCTGGAGAATCTGTGAGCAACCAAGCACGTCGGGTTGATTTGTACGAGCCATTTTACTGTCAAAGATAACAAACTCCATACTGCTACACAGCTTTCTGTAGTGCACACCAACTGCAAATAATGATAGGGTATTATACATACTTACTTAGTATGTTATGCATTGTCTTTATTCAGGGTAATAAGTAACTTACATAATGTGCAGCATCTCTGTTTCCGAACTGAACATGTACCCCTTTAGGCCGCAGTGCAGGATGGGACAGCGTAGTGCTAAGGTTGCACAGATGCGAGTCCCACAGGGTCAGCTTGCAGCCAAACCATGCCGCGATCAGGGAACCGTCCTGCGATATAGCTATACCCCCCATGTCGTACTCGCTATCCCTCCTCATCGGTACTTTCAGTGCTTCCTCATCAACTAGCGAGTGCTCTTTGTGAATATTAAATAACTTCTTTATTATATCATTTTTCTTTTCTACCTCTCGCAAATACGGCAAGTCTTCATCCCTACCAGGCTTATGTTTGCCGCCATCTTTGAAGCCATTAAGAACACTATTTGAAATAAACTGACCAATGCCAGATGAGTAGTAACATGCAGTTAAACAACTCCAAGCGATCTTTTTGCGATTTGTCTGTGAAGTGTTTTCTTTCTTCCATATTCTGAACTTTTGATCTGTCCCTGCCGATACGCAAAAGTCGCCCCTATAGTTGAGAGAAATAGAGACCACATTGCAGCCTCCATGGGACAGATTGACGCATGTGTTGAGTTGGAAGGGCGTAGCGCTTTTATATTGCGCTGACCAGAACTTGAGTTTCTCTTCGGGGTATGTAATACCATCATTTCTGTACTCTGAGGTGACAAGCCAGTCACCGTTACCGCTGACGGCGGCACATGTTACTTCTGTTTCTAGTGGTAGTAGATTCCACCTCTCGGATGGTAAATTGTTCATTTCTGTTATGTCTAACTGTAATAAGAGAAAATATATTTGGTTTATATAAGTTTAAGGAAAACGCTCCAGTATTCCCTGATTTTATTTTGTATTAGGAATCTACATACAAACTTTAATCCTTTGTAATATTATAATGTAAATAAGGGAGCAGCAGCTCAACCACGGGGTGTAGAAAACACAATTTATCTAAAACTCACCAGATTTAATCCCTAAACACTCCAATTCATTTAAAATTTACTGTAAAAATCAATATTTATTGGCTGTAGAATTTTAAATAGTAAGAGAATTGAGTTGAAAAATTATATATATATATTTAGAAGAAACGCGTTTTGACAGCTAATAAAAAGTACCTATGTCAAGTAATAATTGATGGTGTCCATTGAACACTACAAGTAATGCAAATAGTACTTACATTGTATAGGACTTTGTCGGTGTTGGTGGAGTAGAACTGCAGGTGTCCGGTGCGGCCGGCGGTGACGAGCGCGGAGAGCGGCGCGTGGAACACGAGCGCGGGCGGCGCCGCCCTCGCGCCCGGCGCCGCGCCGCCGCACTCCAGCAGCGTGCACACCACGCGCAGCTGCGCGTTGGCTATCACCACCGCTGGACAACACAACACTACGTTACAGAGGCCCCACGAGACTGCCATAGCCATCCAGGCAAACTAATGCATTGATAAAATAATAGACATTACATGAGTGCTCATGTGCATCTCTTACTATTTGTTGACTATTTTAGGCCATCTTGAAACAATGTTGGAAGACCTCTGTATGCTGGTACATTTTCGTGTGTTTTTTCTATACTTCGAAAACGGCGCCATACATTTTTAACTCTGACTATTGTCGGATTAGCCACGCGCGTCCAACGCACGCGAACTTTCGCACGCGGCCGCTATGCACGGAAATGCACCGTACGATTACCGCTTTAAACATTTAAGACATTCCAGTAATGATTATTATTAAAAAAATGTGTGACTATACTTACAATTATTTGTTAATGTCAAGGCGACATGGCTGTTGTTAGTAGTAATATATCTGATCATTCCAGGCAGGCGAGGGATGAAGGCCTTTTCATTGGCTCTGTATGCTAAGCTCCCAATGGTCCATTTTACAAGGACTTTCTCCATTCCACCAGTGTACAGATAGTTACCTGAAAATACATTTTACTGTTTGTTTTTAGGGTTCCGTAGTCCGACAAGGAACCCTTATAGTTTCGCCATGTCCGTCTGTCTGTCTGTCTGTCTGTCCGCGGCATAGCTCCGAGGTTCTTGATACTAGAAAGCTGAAATTTGGTATGTATATGTATATTGATCACGCCGAGAAAGTGGTAAAATAAAATGTCGAAAAATATATTTTTTTAGGGTAGCTCCCAAGCACGTAAAGTGGGGATGAATATTTTTTTCTCGCGCACCCCTCCTTGTGGGGTATCGTTAGATAGGTCTTTCAAAAATATTATGGGTGTGTGAAGACCATTTTTTGGTTAAGCGAGCCATTTGGGAAATATCTAGCTTTTCAGTGCAAATTTTTGTTCGATACGAGTTACCCCCCCCTCTAACTTTTGAATGGTTGTACCTAGAAATGTGAAAAAAATCACAGACGTAGTACATGTAATGAACTTACAAGGAAAACTATCACGGCTAAGTAGGCTTAACCGGTTACAGAGTTATAGTCGACTAACTAACTCCTACTACGGAACCCTACTGCGCGTGGCCCGACACGCACTTGGCCGGTTTTTTATTGTGAAAAATTGTGCAATATGAGTTTGTACTGTGGGCTATACCCACAGTACAAACTCATATTGCACAATTTTTCACAATAACAGCTAAATAACCACAGAATTAGAGAGAGAAAATATTAGTAATTGGTTGATGGAATTGGAAATTCTCCACAATGACTCTAAATTAAAGTAAAAGATTTAATTTATAAAGTATGTAAACTTTTGGACTAGTTAGTGGTCATTGCAAAACCTGTGTATATCTAGGAAACAGGATCATTGCTTGCAAGAATGTGTCCCAGAAGTGTTTCAACAGACCAGTAATTTATAAACTTAAAAAAAATAAGTATGGAGGGAAGTACCAAGAGCAAGTGTATTTAGCAAAACTCTTTTTGAATTCAACATAAATCGTAACAATTTCATGTCAAACCTTTATTTTACCTTGTAACGAAAAACATGTTGCGAGTGGAGGCAAGAAATGCCAATGCAAAACCTCTCTTGCAATTTGTTTGTAGTCGAATATGTTTCCTCTAATGATTGTAGCTCTGCCCAATGTGTCTGTAATAGCTATAGTGTTTGTTTTCTGATGGGCAGCCACTGACATTATGCGGTAACCATTGTGATTATTTATTCTGCAAATAAATATTTCAAAGAATGAAATTATTAGTAAATAGTTTTTAACTCTTCCGCAAAATAAGTCAAATAGACTTGTACGGTGTTTTCATATAAGTTAAATAATATTTTTTTTTATACATTTGTCACATAACTCACCGAGTCTTCACATGGGGTTGTTGTAGATTTTGTATGTACAAGGATTTAGTTCCATTAGTTATAGCGGCATATCTATCTCCGTTACACCACCCCAGTGATACACAGACCATATCACCATAAATAGGTTTTGTTTCATGGTAGTCGTACAAAAGCTCTCCAGTTTTTATGGAGTAAGTGCTGAGACTGAATTGTTTCTGTTTGGGTAAGCTGGAGGTAATGCAGCATTCATTGCTATCTACCAAATCAAATGTATGTATTTTTGAGTTATTTGGGAGTCTCAATTTCTGAAATAAAATAAACCAAATAATAAAAATATTATTAACCTAATTGAAACAACAATCTATACTAATATTATAAAGAGGAAAGATTTGTTTGTTTGTAGGGATCTAACTGAAAAACTACTGGACCGATTTTAAAAATTCTTTCGCCATTAGAAAGCTTCATCTTTATGAAGTGTCATAGGCTATATTTATTTCCAAAAATAATTAGGGATCGATACTAAAACTTGAATATTGTAACCCAATGTATAAAAAATGATCAGCAAAACAACTTACAATTTCTCGTAGAACAGCTCCATTCTCCCAGGTCCATGTTGTAACATGACCTGTGTCTGAACATCCATACAAATTATAGCCTTCGTTTTCCGGAAACTGTATTGCAATCAGCTTATTTATTGCAATCTCTGTTTCAAGTGTCCGGACACAGTCCCCTGTTTGAATATTGTACACTCGCACTATATTCTCTACAATAATTGCCACTGATCTGCAATGAACACAATCCTGCATTAGTTATTGCCTCTAACTCGTTACGTTTAAGAATTAAGAAAGAATATAGTATATGTACATACTCTCCATCCGGTGAGAAAATAGGACGATGTTCTATTATACTTCTGCCTGCTTTTCTATGAAAAATATAGTTTACGCTTTTACCACTATCACCATTTACTAATACACCCATTGTAAAAATAGAAAAGGCTGTACGCTAATTATAATTCTTAATGCATTTCAATAAACACATTAAACACACCAATGCTGAGACATATGAGATAACCTCAATCTTCAAGCATTCATAACATTGGTTGGATTTTGACATATAAACAGTGTTGCCAGTACCTGCGTCGACTTTCGGACGATTCACTACCTGAAATGGGACGATTTTCGGACAAAAAGGACGGCTGGAGAAATATTAACTTGATACGAATTTACAATTGAATGATACTAAAGTAGTGGTGTTGAGGCGCGGGTTCCGCTTTCCATTTCGATCTTTTTCGGTTTACTGTTAAGTCTTTTCACGCTTGCATTTGCAAATAGTAAAACAATCGGCACACGGTGGGCTGAAAATCGGCTTTCATAGACTTAGGGATTTCAATTTGCAAGTGCTGGATTTTTTGGCTGGATATCGCTTCTATTAGTTGTTAGAATATAGTAAAATGACAACTGAGTTAATTCTGCCCAAAGACGACGGAATTATATTTTTTTTTTTACGAGAAAAATGTATGAAGCTATGAAAAATCTAATTATCTCTTAAACGGCAATGAAAACCGTAATATCCTTACAGGTGGTTATAGTACTAATTATTTATGATTTTTTGGCATACTCTGTTTTATGGTTATCGCTGCCGATTTTTAAAAAAAGTCTTCGAAGTTGAAGGAAAACTCGTAACATAAAAAGAATAAAAAGCTAAAACCATCACCCCTATATCCCTGAAAGAGTAGGCAGAGGTTTATCGTATACTCACACTTAAACAACTATTAGCTCGATATTTAGGAACACAAAATGAGTTTTAATACTATTCCTACAACCAAAAAACCAAAAAGGGAAAACAGTAATATTTTTTTTCGAGTTTCCCAATAAAACTACAGCTATTACCGGGCTGGATGAAGAGCTAATCAAAAGATTTGCTGTGATTTTGCAAGCAATAACATCTGGCGAGAGGTACTGTAGGTTTTGCTAAGCAGAGATATTCCTAATTTAATTAATTAAATTAAGGCCTCCATCCAAGGCTTACAACTAAATTTAAAACTAAGTGACAGCGCGCTAAGGGCTCCCCCTAGTGGGAATCGAACCTCAGCTTAGGGCGTCACTGGGGAGGACAACTAGGGACTAGCTAGATAGATCATATCAATAATGCCACATATTCAGATGTATGTTTATATAGCTAAAACTGTCATCTCAAGATTGCGACTGCAGTGCCTAAACGGACCATTTGGAAACTAAGCAAAAAGTGAAAACTATCACATCTGTAGTGTATGTAATCTGTGGTTACACCGTGCGTGTCATGTTTACAAGTTTTACGCATTTTTGTAATTTTTAAAACAGCGTTTTGTTATTTTTGTAATAAGAAAGTAAACAAATGTAGTTGGCTTTTTGAAAAGGGACGAAAAAAGGACAGAATATGTGAACGGACATCGAAGGGACGTAAATATGTCTAAACGGACAAAAATCGTCCCTTTTGGGACGATCTGGCATCTCTGCTGATATAAAAGAAATTACCATTTTTCTGATGTAAGAAAGACTGATGATTTATAACTACTTTTCTTTTTATGCAAGGCTTTTGTTGTTTTTATGAAATGACTGAATTGTAACAAAAACAAGTTCCAATCATTTGCAATCCGAAATTGCGGAACGGATAAAGGGATTGTCTAGTTTCAGAACGTATTAAATTACGTCAAATTAGACAGCATTTCGATCGGTATGCAAGCACATGTCACTTGTCAGTGTCATGTCATGTCAATTCGAATTTTTGTTGGACAGAGTAGCATGGTGTATTTTTAAGTGATATTTTGGTGTGTAAACTTAAATTGAAGGTGTATTCATTTATACTAAATCTTCAGTATTGGCTTACTAACATAAAGTAAAATGTCTGCCGACATAGCAGAAGCCCAACTGCAAGTACGGTTTATAACCAAACAAGAACAGTGAGTATCGTTGTGTATCCGGCGTGGCGACGCATGGAAGGTTGTTAACTTTTTATACATGCTCTTACTACTTAATTTATGTCTTTCTTATAGATATGCAGTACCAGACAGTCCTTATGCTATTCAGAGCAACGTTCAGGCAACGGATTTGAATACGTTGGTAAATGCTTTGTTGAAGGAGACAAATCCAACACAAGAGAAGGCTGTTGAATTCGACTTTTTAATATGTGGGGAGCTGTTGTGCTCGTCGCTCGCAGAGCATTTGCAGGAGAAAGGAGTTTCCACAGAAGATACATTAGAAATAGAATATCTGGAAAGATTTCCAGCACCGGCACCACAGGATTGCTTGATGCATGATGACTGGGTTGCTACAGTGCATGCACACTCTGACTGGTAAGGAAATCACATAATACATTATACTACCTGATACATGTACTCAATTCTTTGAATTAATTCTTTAAAATTAGAATTAAAATGTGTACCTATATATTTTTTTCTTTGTAGGATACTATCTGGCTGCTATGATAACAGCATTCATATTTGGAGTACTAAGGGGCAACACAAACTGGCTATTCCTGGGCACACATCTCCGGTTAAGGCGGTGTCTTGGGTATCGTTCAATGGGGACCAGGCAGTATTTGCAAGGTGAGTCATCAATATAGGATTATTCTTTTAACATTATTTTTATTAATATTTCTGACTGTTTTACCAGATGTTCACTATAATGTCATATTTTTTGGGCTTACACATTAGTAAAACAACCTATTAAAATTTCATCACAATTGTATGAATGGTTTAGGAATGCTTAGAGGACAAACAAACATTACTTTTTATTTTATATTTAATTACAATTAATTCCCAACAATTTAAAATATATTCCTATTCAACTTTATATTTCAGTGGCTCCCATGATCAGTCAGCAATGCTTTGGGTGTGGAATGTTCCCCATAACTCAGTGGATTGTGTAGTCACATGCCGTGGGCATGACAAAGGGTTAGAATGTCTTGCAGTATCGGCTGATGCTCACAGATTTGCTACAGGCAGTTGGGACAACAATATTTGCCTGTGGAGTACTAGTAAGTTGCTAAATATTTTTCAATTCAATATTTTATTTAGTATAAATATTGCACTTGTTGATAGTTTGAATGTGTTCAGATATGTTACTGAAGATTTTTAAGTAAAAAAAGTAACTTCCTCAAAATTTTGAATGTGTTTCTTTTCCAGGTTTATCAGATGAAGATAATGTGCCAGCTAAGAAAAGAAGTAAACCAGAATACACTGGTAACACTAGGGTAAGTTTACAAAATACCACTAATGCTGTTTTTTTCATATTTGTTATCGGCAAGACTATCACTGATAATGGGTTGTGTGTCATTTGTCTTGTGGGCGAGGAGGCCAGCGCCTTGTCTGCCTATTTCTAATACATCCTTCCTTTTCAGTCTTTTCACTGGGTTGCACGGGTATTGGGATGAACAAAAACTTCATGTAGCATATATCTTTTTGAACCTCTCTATTTCGGATTGTACTGTTGGTACATTAATATGTTTGTGTATCTCATGATGTGTGTAGTACACAGGACATTATTTTTAAATTGTTTGTAGGCACATTATATTACTTTTGCTTTCAGATCAAACAGTGGCATACCATAGGTACAAACAGGTTTTGAAACTGAGTTATAATTATATCAGTGATGCCCCACAGGCCACAGCAGGATTCTAAACTTTAGATTATTTTTATCTCTTTTCTTTCATATGTGATAGATCCAGGTCAGTCTTCTGTCCTTAACTAACTTAAGGTACTTACTAAAAACTCAGTAAATGTTGGTTGGGGCTGAAATTCACAGGCCCTTAGTGTGAAAGTGATCTAGAAACCTGCTTGGATTCAAAGTAAAATAATGATAATTGATTCTATCTTTTGGTAGGAGCCTTTGACTACCCTGAAAGGCCATAGAGAGGCAGTGTCTGGCGTACAGTGGATGGACTTCAACACAGTGCTGTCCAGTGGTTGGGATCATTTGTTGAAGCTATGGGACTGTGAACTTGGTGGCATCAAACAGGAGGTTGCTGGTAAATATATTGATTGTGTTTTCTTTAGCTCTTTTGCAAACAAATTTTTATTCGAATTAATTCTCTGCTTCTGTTCTATTTTTGCAAGGAACGATTATAGAGTTTCATGGTGTATATTATTTAGTAAGAAATCTATACTTTGGAAGTATTTATTATAATGGATAATCTATAGAACTACTAAACCAATAAAAAAACTGAAACTAATCTAAACTTACAATATTCGTTTTTTTTTAAATTACAATACAAATGTTTATATTCTTTCGATTGTTTCAGGAAACAAGGCTTTCTTTGATGTGGACTGGTCTCCTTTGAATAGCAGTATCGTGACAGCTTCAGCAGACAGACATATTCGTCTTTATGACCCTAGATCCACTGGTACATATAATTTATTATTTTAATTATATTTTTACCCAACTGTCAAAGGAGGGTAATGATATATGAACATTTTTTCTGTTATTGTTTTTGCCATATCATATAAATATGCAACCACACTCGTACCCATTATCATTCAATTATCTTTGCCCTCATTATATCTTTAGCTATTTTTCTGTAAAAAATCCTCCAATATGGATACTTACTTCGTTACGTTACAGAAAGCATCGTAAAGACGACATTCACGTCCCACACCGGGTGGGTGCAGGCGGTCCGCTGGTCCAAAACACGAGATACCTTGTTCCTCTCCGCTGGCTACGATGGACAAGTTAAATTATGGGAAACGAGGAGGTAAGTTAACGTAACTTTAATATCGTATTTCTTTACGAATCTATATAATTTGAAAGTATTTGTTAATTACTTGATTATATGAGATCTTGTTTTATCCTAATAGTATTTAAATGTGAAAGTTAAAACAGTTAATAGGATCATTTCTCCATTTAATTTTCAGTCCCCGGACGCCGTTGTATGACTTGAACGGTCATGAAGATAAAGTCCTGTGCTGTGATTGGTCCAACCCAGCGCTACTTATCAGCGGCTCCAGTGATAACACCCTCCGAATATTCAAATCGAAACACTATGAAAGCGCGTAAGGGATAATTCCAATTTATGACTGACCAATACCTATTAGTGTTCGAAATACATTTTGACGGATTTTTTTTACAAAATATTTAGAAATAAAGCTTTTATTTAGAAATAAACATGTTATTTAGATTATTTTTTGTATTAACACATAAGACGAATAATAAATAAGTTGAATTTTATGGGTCTCTGATTTCGAACTACTATGATGACTTCTTGCAAATTAACACCATATTCACAATATATTAAGGATGAAAACTAGTTTTTAGTTCCATTTGTTTTCTTTTAACGACCCTGCTATCTATAATTCAGTGCCAGAAAGAGACGGTACATCTGTCCTATAGCTCGGTCTCTATTTCGACAGTAGGTTTTATTTAAAAAAGAAGCGTTAAGTTACTTCGCCTAATTTTGGTATTATTAATGTGATCGTTGGCTGTAATACGTCAGTGTAATCACTAGTGAGACACTAACACGATAGACATCCAAGTAAAAATACAGCGTCTGTGTATGTATGTGGGTCAATCAACTTTTATTTGTCCTGTGAGTACTATGTTTTGTCCCTGACCAATAATCGCAGTTCTAAAGAAAATTAAGTAGTTTGTTGGCATATGTCGCATTTATCATAATATTAAGCAAAGATACGAGTAAATTATTTTAAATAAATCACTATTATACTGGAATTTTAATGGTTGTCCGGGTGACAAAACATCTAATTAAGTGTATTATTGTTTGTCCCCCAGTAGGTTAGTATTATGAAACATTAATTTATACAAAAAAATTCTATATGGCAATTAATTACGCTTGTACATAATTATTTATTACAATATCTACTATGATGCTAGCATATAGATTTTAGTTTGCATCATAATTTTAACGAGTTTTTTACATGTTCATTTTGGTCCCTAATATATTTTATTATCATGACGTCCACCGGACAACGGCAAAAAAGTTCCGAAACCAAAACACAAATTGCGTGATCAGTGCCTTGAGAGCAAGTCGATTCATTTGGTGACAACACTCATCCAGCCGCGATTTTGATTTCATCTTTGTCGCGGCCCCAGTCGGCCAAGAGTGTTTTGAAAGAGTGGTTGGCTTTATTGTGTGTCCACCGGACAACCAGCACAAAAACGTAAGTATTTGATATACCTTAATAAATTAAAGTGAAATATATTCTATTTAATCTATATATTTGACTGCGCGTAAGACCTAATTCAAAATATAATTATTTATTAACAGGGAGCGCAAAGACTGGTAAATGTCACTCGGACAACCAGTCACTTGGACAACCAAAACCGTTGTCCGTGGGACATTTTGGTTGTCCATAGGACAATAATGATAGGATTAGCATGAAGCAATACTTTTTCTTTCAATAATTAGTCACTGAAGAGCTTCTTACAAGGACTAGAGCATTTATTATTATTGTTTAATATAAATTACATTGATATTTTGACCAATTTCAACTTTGTACTTCTTGACGTGTGTTACTTACTTAACATATTTTTATAGTCTAATAGTCTTCTATTCTAAATTATTTTTAGATATCTGATGGGTTTGACGGAAAAAGAAAAATCAAGACGCTTTAGAGAAAAACTTAAAGCAGACCCGGAGAAATTAGCTGAGCGAAAGAGAAAAGATTCTTTCGTAAAAAAATATAATAAAACTGATAATTATTGTCAGATTGTTGTTTTTTTTTTACCTTAAAAGAACAAATACAGGCGTTTTCAATCCTAGTATCTCCTTTGGCCCCCGAGTATGTCCTATGGACAACCGTATATGTCCACTGGACAACCATTTGTCCCTGTCTTCTAAAGACAAATTATCGTCATAGTTACTTTAAAAAAAACAGTAAGGTTTACAAAATTTTCAAACATGAATGTAACAATTAAAAGTGAATTCATAAACTGTTAAATATCACGTTTCAACTATTATTTTACAACTTAAATGAGAAGTTCGTTACATTTAAAGTGTGTCGTTGTCCAAGAGACAATATTATTGGGAATAACTTATAAATTAAAAGTCGCGTCATTTATTTATGGCAGATAAATTAAAATCCATCCTATATTAAGTGAGAATAAAGTGACCGTTTATAATTTGACTGAATTTTAAATGTTTCAGAAGCCTATTTAGTTTAGTTGTCCAAGGGACTATCTTAGTAGAGTCATGTTGATTTTGGAGTCAAATTTACTATTTTATTTAAAAATAGTGTTCTGCTCTATGTGAATTCTTAAAATATAAATAATTATCTACAGCAAATATGTTAAAATATAAAGAAATACAAATAAAATTAAAAATATGAAATTTCTCATTGATGTACACTTAAAAGTTGATTGACCCATGTACTAGCCTTTTCTCGTATTTGACTCGCTTCCTAAGAGTATACTTCAACAAACAAACTCATCTTTGCATTATTAGGATTAGGATTGCTTACTGGACTGTGCTCTACCAAACAAAGTATAAAGTTAATTTAAAAATAAGGGAAATGGAATGAAAATAATGTACTAAATTTGGTTTCGCTTGTTTTATTCAATCATTTTGCTCTTACAAAATATGTTCAATGCAAAGGAACATGACTCGTCACAATAAAACATGCTTCTTAGTACCATTTTGATTTATTTATATTATATTTTAGTTTCCATTCAGCATAACTATAAATAATGCGGGTCACATAAAATGCTCATAGCACAATATAGAAACTTGCAAACACTTTGTAACAAAATAGATACATAACTTTCCCCTTTGTCTTTTCTCTGCGAGAAATGCTTTTACACTATTATCATAGTTATGCCAAACCTCACATCATAACACAACGAAGCAACATGTCCCTTAAAAATAATCTGTCTTACCAACAATTTCATTTCATTTTTTTTTACATTTTATGAAGTTTTTATTTTTTGCATTCATAATTCTATAATACTACCTAACTAAATATTTACCTATACTATTCTACTGTCTAGACTAGTCTGCTGGGTAGAACACCACACTATATTAATACACATTGGACAAATACATTCGTATCGACACTTCCGTTTTTTTCATGTAATTTTCTTCTTTACACTTATTGAACTACATAACGAAAGAGGTGAAAGCAAACTTGTTCAACTGAAACTTATCAAGAATGTGTTCACTATTCTCTTAGACGTCCTTACGTTACGCTAGGGGGCGGCGCGCGCGCTCGGCGTCCGGCTTCAGTCCATTCAAATTAAATTATTTAATAAACTAACAAAGGAAACTACCCTAGAGCCGGCAGGCGGACCGCCCGCGCCGCCTCGCCACACAAATATATTAAATCTAAGGCTCTATGCTATCTATCTTAGCGTCGAAACATTGTTTTCTATTCTATCCTATCTATAATTAAGCCTAAGAACTATACCTAGCCGTCATTCGTTATCGTGCCCGTAGCTTCACTATTCACTGTATCGACGTATCCGTGCGTTCGCTTATAATTAAATGACTTATTTTTAAAAACATCTACTTAACATTTCTATTCATCGACATGATTTTCTGTTGAAACATAGTTTTGGTTTTCAAGACTTGGTTCCCCAATCGCATCTTTGTGCTCATCTTGTGTTTTTAGCTCTCACTACATAATTATAATTAAATATTTATGTAATACAAATCATCGTCCGTAATCTCAAAGTAAAGTATTGTTATCAGTTATCACACATGTCTAGAATGTACAAGTGAGTTTAACTAGGAACATCTACGTTTCTGTCGAGTTCAATTAATTTTACATCATGTGTGAAAAATGCAACGATTAGACAGCCACATTATTTTCTTTTAGTTGTTAATACAAAATATTTTAAACATAGTTTTTTTTACATTATCACTACGTTTATGTAATACGGTAAGTTCTCTATTACCTGTAAAAATATTGTGTAAAGCACATGCAACTGCTATATTGTATTCATACCTGAGCATTACTTTAGAGGAAGCTGAAGGCACTACCATCAAATCAATTTATTATTGCTTAAATGGAAGGGAAGCATTAGAAAAATAATTTTCGTGCTAAAATACTTTGTTTTCGACGGTGTTCTACTACACAGGACCGTGCCACGCTATAACTACAAGTCACTTAGATGAATACGTCACGTGCGCGACGTGAGCTCGATTTGGTACTTGTCTATACTTAAATACATACATATTTGCTTTATACAACGATTCACGGAAACAACGATTTGCTTCTTGGAATGAAACTAAAACATTAGAGCAAGGAAGTCATTGATACACTTACAAACGGTACGTTCAACCAAGGCTTGGGTGATTCTCTGAACGTGAAATTAATTTACTGAATACATTGACATCAATTTTAAATGCAAAGTTTAGCGGAAATATCTATCGGAAGACTGCATTTATAGGAAGCCACAGTGTACGTGGAACACTAGACGACCAATACTTAACTAAGTACCACGCGACGCTCGGTACTACATTGCACTTTATGGTTATTACATTTCACAAGTAAAGGCGGTTCTTATTCAGTACAATAAAATTTGGCTTGATCAGACGTCGTACGAGTACAACACTGATCTACGGAGTATTATGGTTCTGTTCGTCTCACTGGAACTTTACTCTAATCAAAATCTCACTTTCGTTTGACTCTGCGTGAGCGGTGAGTGTGTCGAACCGGCTGCGTCGGCTCATGGCGATCGTGCGGTAGGATCGTGAGGCAGTCAGCTGATACAACTACTATCTGGGGCTACCTACGTGTTTGCGTTTGTCTGTTCACTTGTGAGCTCCTCAACGTTGTGCCTCTACGTGGAAGATGTTTAGCAGTACGTTACAAGTACGTAACTAGTGAAAATCTCTTGAGCTAATGTATGTACAGTTCAAAAAGTAATTCTTAACGGAACAACAGTACAGTTTCAGCCTTTTCCTGAATAAAATAAAATGATTGTTTACAAATCAAGTACAGATCTACTTACTCGTTCAAAATCTACGTTATTCATTCAAAACCTGTCGTCAGCTAGTTTCAGTTCCTGTATTGTTTCTTTTAAGTCGGTTCACAGGTTTTGAATAAAGAGGTTACCGCTTAATTGTCAGTTAAAATACAGTTAATATATCAAACATTTAACTAGTCTTCAGTCCCTGAGTTGTATAAATATTTTCCTACTTCTTACTCGACTTTAATGATTTGTATACTTTGGTTCTGATGAAACTCTTGACGTGCCAAAATAGAATTAAACAGTTGCGATATAGTAGGCTTTTACTCGTACCCATCAACAATGTATATACATGTATACATATCCATGTATAATTTATATATATTCAATATAAAAATATCAAATTTCATATAAAGTCATAAAGTGTACCCAAAACCTACGTGATGGTACAAAAAGTGCTCAATTACACCAAAACGGTGTTTACACTTTGGATTTCAAATCCATTTACATTTTATAATGTGGAAATCAATCGTGGAATTTTTGTTTGAGTTTTCTTCTAGTGGAATGTGCCGACCGCCTACAAAATAACAACTACAGTTGATTCAGTACATGATTCTCAAAAAAGGATCATTTCATTATTCACGTATTCAAACATGTGTCTTCAACGTACAAAAATTTGTATAGACTCGTAAAATGTATAAATAGACTTTACATACAACTGCTTATTGCTAAATGTTGCCGTATCATCAGCACTGTTGTGCCTATAAGCGCAGACGTCACCGTTGGAAGTCATTACCCATCCAGTAGTCGTAGTACACGGTCGGTAGGCTCGCTCGCGCACCTGCGTGTACTCTACACCTTGCAGTCCCTAAGTTATGAACCAAAACGCTGGTCAGAAATATTTGGAAGTTAAAAGTAGGTATACATAAATTCAGTCTGTGTTTGGGTTTGGCAACGACGTTATTGAAGTGTGTTTCGTAATCGCATCTAGATACACGCAGAAAATTAATAAGAAAACAATAATCCTATTTGTGATGACAAAGTAATGACTTTAGAATGAATATAATTTTACGTACCTCTTACAAGTAATAGATTTGTTCAGTGAGGCTGTTTGTTTATTCATGGAAAGGTAATTTTTTATTGGCTAACAGTCCATACACGTGGCGCTCGTTGGGTCAGTGAGCCATACAAGAATTAATCGCGATCTTTGGAAGACTGCGCCAGTATGAACTTTGTTTTTGATAAATAATACTGTCTTTATACATATTCATACACACATCTCGGGAACATAATGAGTTAGAGCACCATGCTAAACGTATATAAAGTATACACAACTCGCACTCGGGGTGGTGTCCCTCGCTGGAGGCCGGAGGTGCTTGCTCCATGGCTGCTATAGCGAAACTTTCTTTGCTTTTACTACTTGAGCTGCCTGAATTTATGTTTTCCGACTCTAAAATGACGCAACGACTGTATTTTAAAAATACTTAAACTCATCGGAAGATTCTAAATCTCCTGTTTTTTATCGTACAAGATCTAATCGGTGTACCCACCATTACTAACTCTTACACACATAATCATTTCATTATTCTTTACATTTTTTTGTTAATATTTTTGATTCCATGATATGACCTTTTCCACTTATCTTTCTATCCGATTCTCAGATATTGCTCTCCTCATACACTCCGATGTAACAAAATTAATTAAATAAAATGACACAAAAGATTAATTTAAAAATTTCAATATATATAATTTTATACTTTTGTATGTTGTGATTGCACCATTTTGTTTGATTTTCGTGATGTTCATTGTTTATGCATCGTCAAAAGAAAACGGTAACGTAACAGTTACTGTTTCGAATATGACACAAGCAATCAAATAATATGATAAGTTTTACCGATTTTTCTGCATTGAGGACAAGTTTAATTTGTCACTTGATGCATGAAAATACTCTATGCTAAAATAAATACCTAACTATCTTAAATAATTCTGTCAACATGTACGAAATCTGCGCCTAAAATCTTAATGAATTTTCATAAAACAATAATAAAATTATAATGCAAAACACTTTTAAAATTGCAACTATATCTATACATCAAATCCTCTCCTCGAACCGTGAAAAGACCTCATCAAAACATCACAGCAAATCGAATGTCCAGCATAAAGCCAAGAGGACCAGCCAAATACGAAGCCCGTCGAGGAAATAAATAGTCGAGGCGATCAGGCTTAACAACTAGTTAGAAGGAGACGCCGGCGGAGCGAGGGCGCCGCGCAGCGGAGCTTTCGATGAAGTCTATAACGGCCGCAAATTAAAACTAAAACAAATTAACATCGTAAAAAGTCACAGTTGCTTTGATTTTTGGCTCGTGTACAGCACGTAGTGTTGTAGCGTGGCTTACGGTCTACTTGGGAGGCGGGTACGGCTGGTAGGCCTCGTCGGGCGAAGCCGCCGTGGACGCGTGCTCGCTCTCCATCGGCATCTGGATGATCGGCGGGGTCGGACCCGCGATGTACTGATACGGGTGCGACGTGAAATACTGCAACACAACATCGTGCCGTCTCAGCGCTCTATCGATATATTCATTGCCCCAGGTGTGTTAATTTTCATTTCTTTTTTCCATTGAACGGTTAATCATCATCCATCTTTGTGTTTAGTATTAATTTCCCATTTTTAGCAAACACGAGGTAACACCAGGCACTTAGTGTCGTATAGCAGAGTGGCAGCATAACGTGTGGCAGAGAAAGCGAGAGGAGCGCTAAGTGAGCGGTGGATCGTAAGCAATGGGACACGGAAGGTTAGAGCGTTCGATTACAATTTTACTGTGCACTCACGTATAACTCATTTTCCGGCCTTAAGCTGTCCCAGTTTACCTGGAAAACAGAGAATTACTATCAGTCTTTTATTGTTTTTGACTGAATATTCTCGTAAACCTCTGACTCGACAGTGGCAGTTTATAGGCCGTCGTCGTTATGTTATAATTAGTCGCTAACCACCGCACTCCTCGTGTCCCGGCTTGGATGGCAACTGGCCCTCTGAAATTGGTTCCGCAACGAGTTCTTGCGAAATTGTAGAGTAAGACAGAGCAATACATGGATTTAAATACTATGTGATTACAAGGAATGGACCAGTTGTCTAGTTGTGGAATGAGTAGGGGACACTTACGTATTGGCTAGGCACAGCGTCGATCGGTATATGTGGGTGCGCGGGGTGCGTAGCGTGGTGCGCGGGGTGCGCGGGCGGGATGAGCGCAGCGTAGGGCGCCAGCCAGGCGGCCGGGTGCGCCGCGTGATGGTGGTGGTGCAGCTGCGGGTGGTGGTGGAACGCCGCCACGCCGTACACGCCGCCGCCGCCGCGGTACACCCCGGCGCACTCGCCACCCGCGCCGGCGCCGCCGACACCGCCAGCGTAGACGCCGCTCACAGCCATTGCGGCCTGCAATGACATAAAATTATAATTAGTTTTCTTTGCTATTTCAAAATGTTGCAAACAAAACATAAGTTGATCATTGCTTTGTACATCCCAGTTTCTTTGGTATATTTATAGCATAATGAAGTAGTCCAAGGAAATTATTTTTAAATACGTTTATTTTAAGCAATGAATTAGAAATGATAATTTAAACTGTTTAACTAAATCAGTAAATACGTTGTTTTGGCTGGAAAAGGTAATGAAGTAAAATTATGTTACCAATTACCAGACATATGCAATGCTTACCTTGATTGCTAGTTACATGCCATTTAGATCGATGTAACATTCATATTGTGTCGTATTGTAATTTTGCAGTATACAAGTAAGTTGTAATGGTAAATAATTTTGAATCTGAATTATTAACAATCTTTTAACATTAGGTTCCTGAACTATCAGATGGAAGGCTGTCAACTGGCTACCTGGGTGATAGAATCATTGTTGTCTCGCCATGCTCTTCCGTTGTTATCGTTTTGTTTGTTGTACAGCGCTTTTTTCTTGTTTCCGCCGTCGGCGAACTTAACTAGTAGAGGTTCCTTGGCTCCCGGGATTGGGTTTCCATTGAACATCTAAAAGAAAAGTAATTGGGTTGAAATCTGTTTCCAATTTGATTTCTGCTTGTTCGAACACAAAAATATTCATATAGGTATTCAATGTTCAAGCAATATGTCGAAAATACATTAAAACCAAACTTTACTCTGCCTCAAATGAGCAATAAGTAGATTTGTTCCACTCACTTGAATAATCTGCTCGCATTTCTCCCTGGACTCCATCCTGGCAAAGCCCACACCTTTGCTTTGGCCGTGGGTGTCACGCAAGATTCTTGTGGACACCACTTGGCCAAATTTGGCCAGCAGTTGGTCCACATCATTCTCCTTGAAGTGCGGCGGCAGGTTGGCCATGTACAGGTTGGTAGGATCCTGTTCTTGTTGCTGTAAATGCCCCGGAGTAATAGGTGAAGAACTTGCTCTCCAAATCTTCAATGTTTAAAAATTCAAATTGGAAGTTTCAGTGACATTGTCAGAAAATTTCGAACACCCCAATGGGCAGTCAAGTTAGCAATAAACAAGTGCTGAGACTGAAATACTTTGAAAGTGCTGAGCACATTTAGCTGTTGTGGGGAATTGATATTTGAAGGTAAGTATATAAATATGTATTGTGATAAGCCCCGGAACCATTATAGGGACATACATAGTTGATTGTGTGCGCTTGCGACACAGACATATCTTGCTTGGTTGCCTTTGCTACCCACTATTAGAAAAGCATTATCATTCGGGGAGTTTGATACATACTGCTTTATTTACATGTTTCCAATGTGTAAGTGTGTTATGAAGCAGACAGTGACGTCATAAGATATCATCGGCTGCATGACAACATGTCTTGTTATTTGTTAACTATTAATTTGTATGTATCTAAGCGTAAATTTAACGTGTCTGTGGAATTGTTCTTAGAATGTTAAAATTAGCTTGAAGCCCGCATAGAATATCTAGACACTGAAGCCAGCTCTGACGTAAATCAGCAGATTGATCTAATGTACTAATATTACGTAGGTGTTATCAACGACATGGGCATATACATTAGCATAGAGATTACGAAGCTAGTTAAAATTCGCATACACACTAATTTAATATCGAAAGCATAGAAATACCCGAGCCCAGTAGCGATAATATAATTATACATTGTTATAACGCTGAAGCATACGACAATAGTATAGAATTAATAGGATGAAACAATATCTGAAGTATAGAATTAAGTAAGCGTTATATTTGCGTCGATTTGCGGACCATTGAAGGGATAACATACTTACAACACACTAGTGTTACATTGTTCGACCGTGAATACGCTGACACAACATTACCACTCGTGTTGTTTCCCAAAATGGACTACACAAATGAATGATCGTGTACTTTGGTAGCTGTGTTAATACCGGGACATTTCAAAGTATTTATCGCCCATATTGTCGATGATCTAAACACAGGACCTACTTCTAGACAGACAAATCTATTGAATCAAACAAATGTAGGCATTATAATACTGAAAATTAAGAGCACGTCGAAGATTTCACCTCAAATTACTTGGAACGGGATGCTTATGCTACATATGCATAAATGTTAAATCTAGCAAAGTTTACAAGATAGGGAACACTTTTAATATTCAGTTATGTATGTTAACAGCACTTCTTAAATAGATAAAGGGGTATAGTACTAAAGCTATAAGTAAGGGAAGACGGAATATAGGGTCGGATCAGTGGGGAAGGCAACTGTCTAAATGGCGAAAAGTCCGCCGTCTTCCTCAGTAACGGCCCATATAAATTAAATTATGAAAGGCACAAAAGCATTATACGATTCCAACTCGAGAGAAGAAACAATCGCACTGCGCTTAATTTCACAGTTGCCATTCCTTTTGTGCTTAATGGCTTTTGGACATTCATTACATATTTAAGGATTTTAGTCGGAACAGGGAGTTAAGTGTTAGTATTTCGTAGGTGTTTATAGTAAAGGCGAAGGAGCAGAAGTAGAAGACCATGGGATGAGAGAGCGGACAAGGAGCAGGCGGTTAGTCATAATAGTATTACTTGCATGCACAACGTACACGGTTCAGTCTACGCAGGAACCAGATACCCACTTTAGCCATCTGGGCCTGAACACCTTTGGCTTGTAATCCTTTAACAGCTGCCTCGGCCGACGCGATCGTTTCAAAATCTACAAAACCGTAACCTGGGAAACAAAGTTAAACCATTTTATAGTAGGGGGTTACCTCAGCCGACAAGGGCCGCTTACAAAAACGTTTTTAATTTATTCGATGACTCATGCTAGGTCTTATGTATTTCGTAACATATAATATATCTAAAATTCCAAAGAAAGAACAGCTATGGTACATACATTTGATATGTAACTAATGAGCGCGAGTATATTGCCTACTCGACATTAGCGTGATGAAATGTGACATCGAAAAAGGGTAACATTGTGATGAACATTAAAATTACTGTGCATACTTCATATCGAGGTAATAATTTAGTATCATCTGTGCTTGGGTGCAAATATAGTGAACATGATAATATATCTACTAGAAAAATATATAAAATAAACATTTATAATATGATAATGTCATAAATATGAATCAAATTGAATGTATCTAGTGTTCGTGCATATATTGGAAAAAAGTCTCACCATAGATGGGTTAGTTTAATGAAGGTAGGTATATGGTATTCTAGAAAATATTAATATATTGTTTTAAATAATTCAATTACGAATAATCGTATCAATGCAACTCTATTCAAGTAATAAATTGTAAAACAATATTTAAATACATACGTGAGATACTATGCACAGATTTATAACTAAGTATAGTACTTTACATGTACATAACTCGGTAACTCGCTATGACAGTGTATATAAAAGAGGACGTACGGTATGAATGTTGTTTACCTTTACATTTATTCGTATTTTTATCCAATATTGCTTTTGTTGAAATAATGTTGCCATACCTGAAAAAAATACGTAAATTAAAGCTAGTAATGTGATCGGGGACAGATGGCATATGTGAGTGATAAGTCTTACATCTGGCACATTTGAACGAGGTCCTTATCGGTGGTGTTCTGGCTTAGGCCACGAATGTAAAGGTTGGTGCGGCTGAGCTGTTCGCCGGCCGCGCCGGTGGTGGAGGCGGACGAGGCCGGCGGCGGTGGCGCCGTGCTCAGGCTGGTAGAGCGCGTGCCGCCCGCCGACCCCGTGTTGGACGACGACGATGACGCCGTGTTGGCGGGCGAAGCCGCCGTCGGGACTCGGCCACCGGCCGCGCCACATCCGCCCATCCCTGCGCCCGTGTACTGGAACAACCAACCACGAATGTTGATAAACGCCATCAAAACACAACAATCAAATATTCGGTCTGAGATATTAAGTTCTCGCTACATATTAATTGGAAAGTACCTAGTATAAAATCACTTTATTGGACGACAAAAAAGTAATTTTATGGCATCTGTTAGAGCGGCTGATAGTGATTTGAAGTCTCTTGTCCGTGTAAATTAACATTTAATTAAATAGTTATGTAACATGCTGAAAACAGAAATAAATCATGTTGGTTTGTTCTATGTTTAAACTTAGGTTAGTTTAAACATATGTTACATAACTATTTAATTAAATGTTAATTCAGCGTGTTGGTACATGTAATCGAAACATGATGTCAATGCCTGTAATCCTCGTGAACACATTGTAGGTGTAAAACACCGTGTCGGAATGATTACATTAGTCACTGGATCAAAGTGTTAATATGTTCGCTCGCACCAACTTAGCGAAATGGCTGGAATAAGTAGGCGCGCTGAGCCTCGACGGCACCGAGGCAACTTCATTGAAATAACTGTTCTCAGTGAAATGCGTAAAGACGTCGACCATTAGTTATCTAGCCGACGAATAATGAATAGGGAGGAGTAATGAGCGCATGCCGATTCCGAGCACGCACCCTTAATCGACTCGCATGCTCGATACCCACCGAGTAAGAAAAGCCAACGGTACGGATTGCACGTGTTCCGTTGCGGCAGCGCTACAATTTGTTAATGGATGAATTTTGGATTAACAAGGAGGCTCGGGCAGCTAGAAATAGCAATTTGGTTCGATAAACAGGTATCTAA
This sequence comes from Pyrrhia umbra, assembly GCA_963891755.1. Taxonomy (NCBI): domain Eukaryota; kingdom Metazoa; phylum Arthropoda; class Insecta; order Lepidoptera; family Noctuidae; genus Pyrrhia; species Pyrrhia umbra. Next base: position 7,509,910 of record OY982930.1, read on the forward strand.
CATGAAAAAATAATGGATACTATAGAGAGTATGTGGGTACTTGTAACCTAAAACGACGCTTTGATAACGCAAAAATGAAATTGATTACAAGGATAGGAATGTTATAATCTGAACGAGACAAAATACTCCACGGCTTTGTTATGGAAAAATACATTTAGAAAAGAGTTTGTTTTAAGCGTCTAGGTATTTTTCATTTATTGATGTAAAAGAGGCGACTGAAGACAACTGAAAGTCAGCTCAATACCTACTTACGAAGTTAAAAACCGTCCAAGTGCGAGTCGGGCCACGCGCAGTAGGGTTCCACCTGTAATATTTTTAAAGGACCCGTCTAACGATACCCCACACAAAGGGATACATGAGAAAAAAATATTCATCCCCACTTTACGTGTTTGGGAGCTACCCTATTTTTTTTTTCATAATTGTTTTTCACCACTTTGTCGGCGTGATCAATATATTTACATATCTATACTTAATTTCAGCTTTCTAGTGCCAAGAATCTCTGTGCTATGCCGCGGACGGACATGGCGAAACTATAAGGGTTGCTTGTCGACTACGGAGCCCTAAAAAAGCACTCACTATGTCATATATGTGTTTATCTACTCATGTTCGCCTGCATCAGTGTCTACATAAACACGGGCTACAGTATTCTCCGATGTTCTGTTATTTGCATTTAGTTAACATATTAATCCCATAAACTGAGCGTGTCGTTGACGTAACTACTTATCAAGCCCAGTACACATACGTACCTCGTAGGTATGTGCTGTAAAGTTACCATCTGTGTAATTAACTTCTGGGTAGACATACTACTTTTACCTTTTAAAACGGTATAAGAGGAATTTTACAGGGGTTACAGGAGGAATTTAGATTCGTAATCCAATTGGTATCTTGGTAGTAGACGACGGTAATTGGTCCAATTTGTGTTAACTGCCGGAACGACCACCGCGGCGATACATACGCCAACATAAAAACAAATTAGCAAAATACCTACGTGGTTTATAAAACCGACTTCGATAAAGAACAGACGTTTAATGAAGTGAAAATAAAATTGATAACGTTTTTCATTATGAAAACAAAACTGAACTTTAATTATTTTCGTTCGCATTGAAACTTGAAGAAAGTTATTAATGAATAATAATTTAGGTTGGTTTGAACTATGACAGTAGTTGCATAGGCTTACTTCATGTTTTAGCACCCCTAGTTTACATTGCGGTTTTAAAGAAAGACCGGTAAGCATTAATGTATTTAATCTTAGTTTTACTGTAGAAACATACACGTTAGATGTTTCCATTATGTTTCGTGTAATCTAATCTTCATCTTTGCATTCAATCTTAGATCCTTCGACTAATACTGAAGTGCATGTTCAATTAACAAATAATGATTAATATAATTGACACAGTTTACAGTCCTACCAATCGCTATTAACAAGACAACTTTAAAGTGGCAGTTAAAAGGCAAAATGTGCGATTAGAGCTGTTTAAACTGTGTAGTTCTACAGCGAGTTCACATTATGTCGGCCACCTGTGCAATTTACTCAATTTAACTTTATTATCTGCTCGGAAATTTGGATGGGTAATTAAATGAGTCAAGCCAGTGTCCTCGTGGGACGGAACAACCTAAATTTGGTTACACTTCACCCTGTGCTAGGAGTTTATTTACAAAAATATCAGCCACTATAACTGACAAAGATTTAAGGCAATTTTTATGCTATCATGCGGCTTAAAGTAAATTGAAGCGGATAACATCTAAGGCGGTCTATAGACAAAACATAAAGAATAAAACGCATCGTCATCCGCCTTACCCTAAGTATTTTGGGGTAAGTTCCAGTTTGCTGCCAATGGTTTTATTTGTGAACCATACCTTGATACCTACTCCACAAAAAATCAATAGAAAGAAAGTATGAGGTACAAAGTACCTATATGTTGCTCTACAATTTATTTCCTGTAATAACTCACGGATTACGTCAATACTTATATCACTTGAAATTTACAAACATAAATATAACAATTCTGTAAGCTTCTGAGAACTGCGAAATCCTGTCGAAAGTAAGTTCCAATCAGTCTGGCTTAGCTTCGACAGGTGTCAAGAGCCGCCTGACAGAACGGTGCCAGGAGACGGTTTATGACAAGTAATCATCACATGTCAAACTTGGGCGAACTTCCACGTAAGTGCCTGCTTTGTGAGAACTTGGTATGTTTTGTGAATTAATAATTTTGTTACAGGTACCTACATTCGTCGAACTCTCCCTCTATATATTTGTTAATGTTTATTTATATCTATCTATATCTATACTTATAATAAATCTGTAGAGATGTCAATTCTGTACATGAAATATATTTCCAAAATAACTATCAGGGGGTGATTAGGGATCGATACTGATGCCAAAAATGCAATCAGTAAAATTTTTGTCTGTCTGTCTGTCTGTATAAACTCTATAGAAACAAAAACTACTTGACGGATTTCAACGAAACTTGGTACAATTATTTGTCATACTCCTGAGGTGGTTATAGTATAGTTTTCATCACGCTACAATCAATAGGAGCAGAGCAGTGAAGGGAAATGCTGTAATTTTGTTTAAACGCGCTAATCTCAGGAACCGCTGGTCCGATTTAAAAAATTCTTTCAGTGTTAGATAGTCCATTTATTGAGGAAGGCTATAGGCTATATATCATCACGCTTAGACCAATAGGAGCGGAGCACCACTATTCCACGCGGACGTAGTCGCTGGCAGAAGCTAGTAATAAATAAGTAATTATGTGATTAGTCGGCGATATACTGTTATCATATTATGAGCAGGAATATCTCTAATACTTCTGTGTCTCACGTTTGGCAAAATATTGGGTTATTTATTATAAGGGTGGATAACTACATAAACATATTCATTACCCACTACGTACTATCTTTCTACTAAAAATAAAATCCTGAAAAATATAACATACCTACAATAATGACATAAAAATACCATGATATTCCGTAATGTTTAAATTTAGAACATTTATAAAGAACGATTATTCATGCGTATTGCAAATGAACACAAGTTGAGAAATCATATTGCTTTTATGGGAAAAAAGTAGGGGAAGTGGGGATTTAAAATTTCAAAGTACCTATAGTTACTAGGTCATGTAGGGTACCATATGAAAGGTCTTGATTTGCATTTTTTTTTGTTATCTTGTATGTCTTTTAATTTTCGAATTATAAGTAATGAAATTTGCACAAAAAATGACCGCCTTTATCTAAGGAAAAATTAAGAATCATATACATTAATAGCAGTTTTTGAATAATTAGCAATTGTCCTCTACAAACAAACTTAATTATGCGGTCAGAAAAAAACAAGATAATTGCGACTTTTTTGCGTGTAATATTCCTTCTAAAGATCGGAACCCTCGGTGAGTCCGACTCGCACTTGGCCGGTTTTTTTTGTCGTGTCTAAGTATCTATTTCTAGTAAGTAGGTACTAGGAACCGTTAACTAGGTTACAAACAAGTTCCCCATAATCCTATTAAATGTTTTTCTCGACAAATTCTCTATTTAATACGCAGTTTCAAAGTTAGATAAACTTAGTAGAGTGTGGTAAACAAGAAAATAGCTTAGTTTTTTCATTCCAGTACTTACGAGATTATAGTTTGGTGCGACAACAACACAAAAAACATGCAAAATTACTTAATAAACAAGTCAGTTAAATGCTTTCCTACTGTTTTCAGCGTATACGAAAAATCTTACAAAATCGACTCCTCACAAAATCAAATGAATGTTATTTTTTACAGGACATGTCAGTTAAATAAAAAAGGACAATGTAACACCAACATCAGCTGTTTCATACTGTAGCTGCCGCCGTGTTGCGCCGTCGGCAATCAACGTGGCCATAAAACACGCGATTTTAATTTCGTCCACAGTAAAATTTAATGATGTAACGTGAACGCACACGTCGCCCATCGGGAGCATATGACTGTGGGTGATGACGTCACGCGCGTAGGAAGGCCGCGAGGGGCGCGGAGCTGTATCTCAAAGGCATGGAGTAGGGGGTGGCCGGTGGGAGATAGCACTCAACAGTTGGTCCCGGCTCGATAGCGCAGCGCGTGCGTGCCGCGGACCACGTCACATGGCCGGCGAGCACGCAAACTTCCTACGTACCATTGTAACTGCATTCGAATTACCCGCTCACGTATCGCACAACGTTAATTAGGAACATGAAATTGGTGTGAACTCATCCGTTTGAATTTTATAATGAGTTTTATAAACGATGAAATTCCGGTTTCAATTTTAAAGCACCCGCGCGGCCGCAACTGCCTTGGTGGGCAGTGGATTCATAGCGCGGGATCCAACTGATTCACGCCGAAGCTCACGAAATGAAACATAAATCCCATTCAATCTATTTAAATTGAGCACTCCATTTGTTTTATCGGCGATTCAATCAGGAAATCGATCAATTCGGTCGCCATTTACTACGGCGAGACAGTCCACTTGATGACTGCCTACATTTATTTAGATTGTGTGTAAAAATGCCCCTAAGTCTACGGAATGTACATTTGCGAATTTATTTAATTAAATTCTGTCTAAAATTATATATTAATAAAAATATATTTAGACCGATAAGCTGGAGAAATTAAGACACTACATAATATTTGATATTGCAAAAAGAACACTTACCTACTAACAATAAGAGCAGAAATAGAGTTGCTACGAGATAATTGACGCAAGAATACACGAGTACATCGCCGCCGTCCATCAATGATGGACGGGATAAATGAATGACCTACCTACAAAGCATTTTGTAGAGTGAGAGAGGTAAATATCAATAAAGATGATATTTACCTCTCTCACTGGTTTGTAATAAATGTATACACATAGAATTTACGCTTACACTAACTGAACTGAAGAAATGACCCGCACTATATACAAAGGCTTGCTCGGTGGCTTATTGATCGTCTAGTGTAGTCAGGGAAAAAAATGACCAGTAAAACATAACCATTGGAAAGTACAAATGATTCAGAACACTGGTATGGACGAATTTAAATATCGGTAGCGGTCCAACCCTCTGTCACACCAACATTAACATAATTCAACAAAAAAAAACACCACCCTTCCCAGAGAAAAAATGAATCTTTTTTTCTGCGCCTTTTGACCCGGATTATAGTTCACAATATTGGACAAGTTTCACAGCCGATGTTGTACCCTACCCTATAAAAACAATTTCATGTTACTAACATTATGTTAAACATGTCTACGAGGAGGGGATAAGAAAAGCGTACACCGTTTAAATTAAATACAGGTTTTAAAGTTAGAGGTATTGTTGTATCTGTGTCATGTTTAATACAATGAACCTCTTTTCGCATTCGGATAATATGCCTCAGTGTAGTGTGATAATATGTTTCCGCGGCAGCCGTCCATGAGGGCTAGGGTCCTTCACCTTCCGCCAGAGCCGAAATAAATCTAATTCCTTGGATGACAGATATCAGCAAGCCTTGTTTATTTATACTTTCACCCCAGCATGAGGGAGGGTGGCACACGTGGGACGTGCTCTGCCCCATTGTACCGAAATAAACTATTATACTCACAAAGTCAACACATGCACATCACATGATTAGATAATAGCAAAGCTGTATATTTGGGAATATTTCGGCCCGGGAACCTTTCACACCGGTATTCATCAATCGTTCGTTGGGATGTAATTGATGACCCTGGCTCATTTATAAAATAGGCATAGTTATACGTGCCTACGTATAGCTATTACCTTGTTCGACATTGAAAAAGGATCTTCTAAATATAAATTATACGGTAGCGAAACCTTCCAAAATAAATGTGGTAATTTCATTTACGAAAAAAATTCTCACCAGCGAATATATTTAAATATATCAACATAATCTTTGAGTGCGTGCGTGTGAAAATGAAGCGCCAGGAAGTCGAGTAGCTCTGGCCTAGATGATTCTAATGGAAACGAGGAAAGAAATTACTTTAATCTCAGCCTCAGACTTATTCGTGAACCTAAGCTATTCACATCTTCGTAGTAAATAAAACTGAAATATGAGAGCATCCACGTTGAGTATCGCTATAGAGTAGCTCTGTAGCAGTGGATTAGGGCGGACTCGGACGTAAAACGCATTAGAGTATTAGAGTCAGACACTTCTGTCACTCCTTACGATAAAAACGTTGGGATTTTAAGTAAAAAACGTAACCTCTATTTAGGGTTGCCATATTTGGTAAGGGGCGTGATGAATCTAACAAGCTTCGGAGTTGTGACAGCCCTGACAGCTGACATATTCCGGTCATTAATCAAGCGGTCATAGATATATGTTACGACCATAAGCTGGGGACTGCGAAGTCCGATCAGAGTCGTGTTCACTAAAAACTGGAACAACGAACTGCTCTATTACTATTATACTATTAAATTGTCACGGGTCTTTTTTTAAACTGGACATGTAATAAATTGAACTTTATTTTGATTTGAATAATGCAAATTTTCTATTTTCACAGCGCAAAATGTCTATTTGTCCGATGTGTAATAAAACGAAGTGAAGTAAACTGAAGTGTTAATTCTTACATTATTCAACGTGTCGTTTGTTACTGTAAATGAGGACACGAGCATGACACGAGGCCGACATAAAAGTTAAAACAAACCTGTAATTGATCGCTTCAACATAATGTTACAACGACAGTTAAGAAAGATAAGTCTACTACTTAACGACTACGATTACTTTATCAGAAAACAAAACGTTTTTTAATGTTTTTTGATTGGTACATAGACCACACATTATAGGGTTGATCTTATCGAATGTGAAAAACGTGACACATGTCTTTCAATACAACGAACATAGAGAAAACTGTAACATAAATATCTAGGTGACTATATTTTTTCATCACCTGCAAGAAATAACCCACTACGACAACGGATCTCTAACCGCGATATAAAATTGTACAAGTAAAAGGAAAACTCGCGCTGAGCAAATCGCACAAGCGAAGTTCCCAACAAGCAAAATCAGTATTTAAAGTGATCTACAAGACTACTTTTATTTTCACTTATAAGAAACTTGTAGCGTGCTACAAAGCTGGATTTGGGCGCAGTTATAGGATCGGTTATTTCTATATCTATCTTATAATCAACTTATAAAATGTTACTAAGTCCTATAACATACTTGACGAAGCGCAATAGCTTCTATAATGATATGAAAATACACAATTACAAGTACAAATTGTAATTGCTTTTGTTAGTATCTGACATAAGTATTTTACTGAAGTATTTTTTTTTATTTGGTAAATACTTAATATAAACGTAAGTAAAATTACTATTACTACTATTTTGTATTATTGTAAAACATAACTAATAACCATAACTAAAAACCGTGGGGAAGTCTTATTTACTGTAAATGTGTACCGAAATATAGTTAATTTCACAATGCCCTCCAAAAATAACACATTAGTATATTATTGTGAATAAATTATTTCATCAATTTCTTATGAATATTCGCCATGTTTTAAAATTGCTCTTTATAAGTACTTTATAGAACCATTGTAGGTAAATTAGTACTTGTAGCAGTTTCCGTCCAGATAACTCACCTCCATTTTAAAACAAATTAGGGTTCCCTTGAAGTCTGCCGGCTAAAGATTTTTTTTTCTTGTGGAACCCTCATAGTTTCGCCATGTCCGTTTGTCTGTCTGTCTGTCTATCCGCGGCATAGCTTAGAAATGCTTGATACTAGAAAGCTGAAATTTAGTATGGGTATGTACCTATATTGATCACGCCGACAAAGTAGTAAAATAAAATTAAGAAAACACATTTTTTTAGGTAGCTCCCATACAATAAAGTGGCGATGAATATTTTTTTGAGTGTGGTCTTTCAAAAATAAAGCAGGTGTGTGAAGACTATTTTTCGATTTAGGGATCCATTTGCAAAATATCTAGCTTTAAAGTACAATTTTTAGTTCGATACGAGCATCTATAAAGTACCCTTTAACTTTTGAATGGCTGTCCCTAAAGATTAGAAAAAAATTCACGAACGTAGTACATGTAATGAACTTACCAAGAAAAAATTATCACGGCTAAGTAGGCTTAACCGGTTCCAGAGTTATAGTCGACCAACTAAAACGTACTACGGAACCCTACTGCGCGTGACCCGACACGCACTTGGCCGGTTTTTTTTAAGATTTAATCAACAAGATGGTCGTGTGGTATTTCTTGATGTCGACTATTTTTGACAATTTGATCTTATAGCGCTCTTTTTAAGTACTATTAGATTTTAAAGAGTCTCGAGAAAGACTATGACGACACAAACTTGTAATCGTTTCAGCTAAGTATGTTATAATATCATTTTCTCTCACAAAGTGCTACTATAGAATCAAAATATTATTCAGGATTATTTAGTCTTACTGAAAACAATTATAGAAGACTTATTCCTAAAAGTGTCCTAAAAGATAATCTTGGAGTTAACTAAAAGACTGAGATATAAAGGCAATTACTCTTGAGGATATGTATGCTTGTGAAATGCTATTACTAGTAAAAAAATCCTATAAATGTTTTAGACGTCACTCTTGTAGCGAACTGTAAGACCGAGATATAAAAACGAATGAACTTGAGTATGTTAAGGCTTGGCAAATGCTATTATAAGTTAAAAGGTCTACCGCAATGCCTTTACAAGAACGTTATTAGTATTGACAGACTTATAATCTTTCTTATAGGATTACTTTGCTTGTTGGGTTCTTTTTCAAATGTTACTCGATGTAAAAAAACGAGTTCAGTATCGGCGCGACCATGAGATAAATCCTGAAGGAGACGCGTTGTAATAAAACACGTACGGCTTGGGGAGCTACATTTTATTTCGAAAAGCGATAAGGGCGCGAGAAATTCCTTTTACGAGATTCCTGTGGAGGGAGGGTGGTGAGGTGCAGTCTGTCTTTGTGCAACATCTGGTTTGTGTCCGCCTCGTAAACAGCCCAGTAAGCTCTCTGTGCGACGACACTTCACACAAAACTGTGATTGTGCACACAAAGAATTAAACTAAGTACTGTTTGTTAGAAAATGTTTTTTCACATACCTAGTCTAGATTTGAAATACTTTATTCTTCTCTCTCCAACGTGCGCGAATAAAAAACTTATTTTCTAAAACGATTTCATTGTTATAAAAAAAAACATTATTTGAGCTATGTTATCGTCATATTTATCAATCTCCTGAATAAATGCTACATAATTAAACAATGTACGAGTCATACTCAGCGATAAACAGAGTAAACTTCTAAATTAACTAGTTTTATGCAAATCATGATCTAGTTGTGTTGTTTTAAGTGCTCCGAGAAGACATTAATCACATAATATTGTTTGTGTGTAATGCATAACGAGCTACAGCCGTGGCGGGCGTAGAAATTGATGGAGCGATGTCAACGAGCCGACTTCGCGGTTAATTATCCAGTCCAGAGCCGTAAGCAACGTTGCTACGGTGCCAGGGGTTCGCCACTTGCTAACTGGAATTCACGCTTATTGGTTTAAGCCCGTATCTTAGCTTTATTTGATACCTTGTTTACATTAAAGAAAGTTAAGTTAATAGTCACTTATTAGTTGAATGAAAGGAAAACGTTTCACAACATTAAGGAAGCGTTCGCGGTCCGGCAGACAGCGGAACCTCCGGCCGCCGGCGCTCGTAAACCCGATCGTAAACTTAAACACACCTCATTAGAACATGCAGAAGATGGCGCCGGCTAAAGATTCTACTTTATTTATGGTATACTTGCGCTCAGTACAACTGTAAAAGGATACGTGATGCGATATGGATGGACGTATTTGATGACCTTATATTATTTTTAAAATTTAATGATGCTACGTCATTCGTAGCAGTAATTGTGACGTTGATCGTAGCTACGAATGCCCCTATTATTTTGCTGCTCTGATATCTACACTACAAGTAAAATATACCAAATATTTCAGTCCAAAAGTTATCATTAACGCTAAAAAAATTACCTACTGAGTATCCTTCAGTACCTAGAGTGGCGTACTTACCACATGGTTTAAAATATCTGAATAAACAAATCTACATAATAAAATGATTAAAATTGTAAAGACCTTGGATACCTTACAGGAAGAATAGATATTATGAAGTTGACAATAAAAACAACATAAGCACGTATAAGCAATGACTACGCCCTACGATACGAAGTGAGAGCACGTGTGACGCTCAAGATGTCGGTACGCTGGTGTAAAAATAGTAAGTGCTCTATGATTAATATCTAGGTATCTGTACGTTGAAAGAATGCCGGAAGAAGGATAAACATTATGTATCGCGGATGTTATTATCACTGACCTATTATAAACGTATTATTGTTGCATTGCATCAGGAGTTGCAGCCGATTTGTTTCCAAGCAAATGGACACAATGATAATTATTGCTGCTTTCGAGGCCTTTACTAAACAATAATTTTAGTAGCATTGGTAGTTACCTATCCTAATTTCTACTTTATTCATTGCAGAAGCTTGGAAGTAAAGTGCATGGATTTGTTACTCAGCATTATTATTATGTCGTTTGAGAATCTACTACTATGTAAATAATGGTCGTACATTTCTACGTTAATTAATTATTTATAGGAGTAGATTAGAGTATGAAGAGACATTTTTCTACGTAAGATTTGTTTACTGCATTTCTGTTGAAGGTGTCATCAAAATCTAGCTATCAACGACAGTCAAGGGAGTCGCCCACAAATCTTTCAGTGCCTGGTGAGTTTCTATAGCATTGGTCTATTGCGATGATTGGAACACGAGAATTCATAAAGTCATCTTTAAGGTTAAATGCTTTCTGCGGGATGTTGGAAAAAGATACCGCGCTCCCGGAACACAAAGGCCTAAGGGAAGAACATGGATCCGGGTTTAGTCAGTAAGAGTCTGACACTCTTCCGCCCCACCCACGGCGGGAGGAGTTATGTGATGATTTCAAAAAAAAAGGTTAAGTGCTTTACCTGGTGCGGAGTGTAAGGGCTTGGTGCCGCCGCGTACTGCTGCGGCTGTGGCGGCGGGTAGCGGCAGGGCTGCGGCGCATAGGCCGCGGCCCACTGCTGCGCGCCGCCGCGGTACTGCGCTCCCGCGCTAGCCATGCGCGCCGCGCACGCGCCCGCGCCCGCGCCTGCGCCCGCGCTAGCGACCGTCACGGCGCCCGCGCCCGCGCTGCTCGCCGAACGACAACCGCCGCTGCTCTGTGAACAATACAGACGTGCTGTTAGGATTACATTGATAATGACCATACTGTAAGCAGTGCAGGGTGTAAAAACAAGTGCCAGATTAACCCAATGTCTTTCAAATTGGGCAATATATACTTAGTAGTTAAGTGTCAAAGCTATGTGTTGGAATAACTAACTGAATGGTGGCAGGATACCCTGTGCTAGTTCTTAATATTCCTGTCATAATATGAGCACTATAGGACTAGTAGCTTCAAAGCCACTAACCCCGTAGGCGTGCAAAGCAATGGAATGTGACAAGGCTAGCAGCAAATAGCATAGTGATAGAGGTGTAACTGTAGTCTTAACTGCATCCATTAAGAAAGCCGATATATCTTGAAATATCTTGCTAGAACAATGCTGAACTATAGGTACCTATGAACTCTACTACTTGCAACAAGATAAAGCCATAAGAAAATTTACATTTAATAAATGAAGCTATCGTGCTCGTGTAGTCGGTACAACTTTCACTGCAAAGCGGCCATTTGTTTCTATAATATACGGCTTGCAAATATATTCTTATTTGTTACTGAAATAGAGGGCTTGCATAGCTGAACATAATGTCATTTAAAAATCATTTATAGTACCTAATTCGTTTACCTACAATATTCGATGCTCCGTCCCCTTTTGCTAGAATTTTAGATGGTCCTTCACAATTAGTCTTCCGTTCATGTCTCTAGGGCGCCTAATGGAGTTAAGTTGAAAGACACTTTCAGTGGCATAGTTAAAATAATTTCGTACTTTCATTAATTTCTTTTATAGCGGAATAATTGCCTCATTAGTCTAGTGGTAATAATTATGGCTACGGACCTATATTTAGGCTCAAGTATAGACTCAAATCACTCTTACCCACATTATATTGGCAAGGGAGTTATTTAATATCTACATTTTGAAAACAAGCCAAGTTAAATTTCTTGTACGTACGTAAAAATGGATAACTTTTCAGATATTCACGAAGGCTGTTAGTTCAGTTACGATTTATTTAATGAGATCTAAATGCAGAAGCAGTGTATCAGATGCGCGCGAACGCAGGGATCCTAGTGTTGCATCACGATACTGACGTAGACATATGACTATAACAGATTGGCATCTGTGTGCCGAGAGCCGTGACGAAGCGTGTCTGCAGACTTTCGCAAACGTCTAGAATACCTTATACATGCACATAATGCACTAAAGATGTGTAGTTGTGTTCATGTTCATGTACCTACTCGTACAAGTTTCTACTTTTCGGTGAAGAGGAATATTTATTTAGGTACTTACTTAGTTATTTAATTTGTGTGTACAGATTACATTCCAAAGGGCATTGTCTATCAGTCACCGATACGTGGTGCGGAGATAATATGGTAGTGCGTAATTCATGCAAGAACGATACCTTCGATGCAAGTACGATGACAATATTAGTAGTTTTCGACGAATAACGATGAAACATGGTCGAAATGTTCCTAATCAGATCATGCTGCAGCTACTACGCCTAACTTCTTTGTGTATCTATGATCACTATGGTTACTTCAATAAACATGATAATCACGTTCTTTTATCAACAACTATTATAATAAATAAATAAATAAATAAACTTTGCACTAGTTCCAAAATTGAAAATATCGTAAACCTGAATCTACGACAATTGCCCCCAACAATTTGAAGTAAACGAGAATTAAATTCACAAGGAGTTTCAAGACAGTTCAGCGTTTCACAATTCCCTGTGGGTGAGAATTAAGTTCAAAGGAAAGATTCTAAGAAAGAAAAGAGAATCCATTCGTACTGAGGTTAAAAGATCCTAATAGTCAAAGAAAAACTTTGCGCATTAAACCCAAAGAAACTGCTTTTACAACATCATCATGGTAGGTGTATTATTAGTAGAGGTACGTTATTTATTGCGATTCCAGTAATTTGTCTATCACAAACGCCTACACAAGAGTACGTATGAATACGCACACACAGACTGTTTTTGTTACGACTACACATGAATACAGGAAGGTTTAAATAGCTATTTAGTTAAAATCTTTTGCGCCTTAGGGCAGTGATATGAAATTTTTGTTGTCTTTATTTGTTATTCTGGGCGAGTGCGTTCACCCAAAATGAGATTTATGGGGGCAATAACAATGTATAATTTCACCCAGCGACCCCCATCTTGGGGACTTAATTATTTGAGTCACGGAATTCGAAAAACCCACGAGGAAAGCCTCATGGATCAGGCCTTTGTTATAGTTTTTTTTCTCTCGATAAGTAGCATTCTTATACTTTTAAAACTATTTTTTGCTATTGAAAAAATAGGTGAGTATGCCTGCAAGCCGATAAGCTGGCAATCCGCTTAGTGTGCGTGGGGACCGACAAGGAATTAGCGTAAAATATATATTTTTGTTACAGTAAAAGTAAAGACCTTATGTCCACTGTAAGCTGTAAGTCTGGCGGTAGTAGATTACATTATATTTTTATCGAGTTTAGCCTGTCTTACATTACATTTCGAGGTTATCGACGAACCTGCCTCCACGTAACGTGCATTGAAAATATTGGCACATTGCCGCACCTTTATTTAGTGTAACGCTAAGATGTGGTCTCTTTCATTAACGTGAGGCCGATATAACTAAGTTAACTAATATTGCAATATGTACTTAAGGTTTAATGTCAATTTCGTAATGACGCAATGTAAATGGAATTTCATTATTATATTTCATGAAAATAATAAAGTCATTTAGCTTACTTAGATGGGTATTTTCTTAGCGATTTATTAATTATTTGCCTAGGTTTCTTTTAATTCTGCGCAGAATGCTACGAAGTTTATACTCTTTGTTCTGATTGTTTTATGTATAAAACGTTAAAAAATAAAATGGAATAAATTTTATACATATTCACTTAAGAGTTAAGTTGCTTACGCATTTGTTTCGTACAAAACAGTTATGGTGCAGTGCAGAGTTACATTTTTGCATGTCTGAAGAAAACTGAAGTATCAAATCTTTTGCTTACTATGTCGCCAGAGAGGAAAACACAAACTCGACGAGCCGAATAGCACAGAATTGATACTCGAGCCAGTGTTCACGTCTTTTGTGGAGAGCTATTGCGTTTTCTTGTTGTCTGTGGAGATTTAGTTTTATGTTGAGTGGGATTGTTGGCGTCGGCGGGTCGCGCCGGCACTGTCTCGACGCCCAGCTTGTTGCTGCCTCGTGCGCGAGTGGCGACCCCCCACCTCCCCACTAAAGATCCGCTTTTAATCTGGAATGGACACGCCTGTAACTATAGCCACGAGAATACTAGAATTGCTTTGTGATACCACTATGTCTACTTAGAACCTACCTATTTATACGACGTAAACATATACCTACAAAGCAAAGTTGCTTTTGTACCGCGAGAATTATTTCGCAATGTATTTTCTTGTGAAAGCAAGTAATTAACACGACTGAAAACTATTGTTCATAACGATACAACGAAAATAACATTTTTATTTCAATATCACTTCAGGAAATTATTGAAGAACGTGTCTTATATTGTTAAAGTCAGACAAACGGCTATCTATTAGTTATTGCTGGAAGTTAATTATTCATTCAAGTAGTACAAGCGAGACTGGTACGATTCAGGAAATTATATAACTTGCTTGTGAATAGATAGCGAACATGAGCGACTCGGGATACTGCTATAATTCTCAGCAAAGATCACTCGTCTCGAACTAACAAAGTTATTGTCCATTCAAACTTCGATGGACATAAATTCGATACGACCAGGAATCAAAATCAAATTCGATTCAGAACGGGATAGCGTCTATTTCATGTCATGACTATTGTGTTTCGTCTTGATATAAAGCGAAAGTGGATCTATTGAGATTTCACCGCTCGTTTAATGGAATTACACACGGAGATCACGTTAACCAGTTAAAGTCAGCGTCGGCAGCGTGGCCAATACGTTCGTACAGTCTTTAAAGTTGTCACTTTGAACGTTAGCCAATAAGAGGCAATAAAATTGCTCCCCGTAGCTACTCCTCGACTTCAGTAAGAGCGACCAGGATCAAATAAAGTGGGGTTTCACTAAAAGCATTGAACGGCCACCGGTTTTACGCTCTCGAGACTTTATTGACGAATAACATTTTTGTTTGATGACATAAAAATGCTTTTGTTGAACGTAAAGGTTTAGAAATAACAATTGTTGGTATTATTTAGGAACAACTTTTTTCTGAACAGTGTATTAGTATTTATTGGAAACAATAATTAATTGTGTAATTAGAATTGAGGCAGTCGTTGGCAGCTAAGTGAAATTCTTAATTGAGTGGGCGATCACCAGACGAGGTCAACCCTTCGCTTCGACGGCGACGGCTCCGCAAATTACGAGCCGCCAGACGTTTCAACTAGTCGCAGTCACATCTTTGGCCTCCCCCGGCCGTCGACCGCATCTAATCCGTCCCGGCTCGTCTGATTACCGGCAGCTCGCAGGCGGCCCGCAAACAAAGCCGCGATGACGAGCGCAGTTGCCTTCCATGAATTCCGGATACCGCTCCCAAATTGTTAGACTGGCAGCAATGTAAATAATTTCTACCGTGCCACCACTGTTTACACTTTATCAATGGGTACCTGATAGAGCGTCACTTTTGTTTAACATTTATTGAATATACTTTTTTTGAATAGCTAACGTTTTTGTTCGGTTTTTAGCTTAGCGACTACGTGCAACAGACTAGTGAGTGATAGATTGACAAACCTGATAGATTTTTATATGTTTATTTCCGCTTACTAGATGTACACGTACTTACAACGTTTAAAGCGTATTGTTACTAGAGAATGAATGAAAAAGTTGCCTATGCAGACTATGAGTCATGAATTTTAACTTAAATCTCAGCAATTTCCCCGAACTCTAACTGACGAATAAGCGCAAAAAACGTCATCAGCCACTCAGTTCACTGAAAAATGTTTATCTTGAGTTAGGTCAGTTACGTTACGTTCTACCAACTGTTTAATATTATTAAACAGTTCACATAATTAAATATAAATATTTTGTCATATTGCGTTTTATGAAGTTAATTTAAAAATTTCTTCATTTTGTAGTCTTCTTCTTTATTAATCTTCTGTGGAGTAGGATCAAAAGAGTGCGAATAATGTGAGTAGCACAGTTTGCACATTTCTTAGTGGGCATTGCATGTAGTCAGTAGTCACCCGATCCGTGCCGGTGACGCACTTGGCACATGCCAGCAATCTGACCCCAGTACTGCATTACTGATCCCATCGCTGTTTGTGTCGAATATGGCACATGGGCACATTGACAATGCATTTTATATTAAAGAGCTACGATATTATAAAGCTCTCCGAAAGTAATGTAGTTGTAAAATGCATAGAGCGTGCCGTGACTGCATCATTATGTGAGCTACACAGCTCGTACGAGTGGTACAACTGTGAGGGGACATTATTCAGCAGTTTTTGCTCTGACTGGCGGCACATTTGTATGCGATTCGCTTCGGCGACGGCTGCCCGCGACGCGAGATTAGCGCCTGCCACCGTACACGCTGCGTGATTAAACTGTTTCCGCTTTGCAGATATTCCGTTTTGTCTCTATCTCTCGCATCGATGTGAACAACGCAACAGTGGCTAAATATTCATCTGCCTTGTATTGTTTTATACGACGAGTAATTTGAGGTTTAATATCGCTTGTGGAGCGATAACGGTGCGTTGCGTAGATGGCGTGCGACTAACATAACAGTTCTAAACAATTTTGTGAATGCAACGTGTTGCATCGTAATAAGGAATTCCACACCGCTAGCGGTACACTGACGCCAACTCCGGCGTACTGCAAAAGTGCCTTATGTACTTTGGCATTAATGTGTTGTTGCACACTCACACACAGACGGGTACGTGTCGGTATGTGTGTCATCTCGGTGTAGTGGTGCGGTGCGGAATGCGGCCGCGTCCTTCGGCGTACCCGCGCCGGATCATTTGCACACAGGCGCGCCAGTTCCTATCCAATCCAGGCAAACATTTTATTGCTTCCTAACTATCATTTATATACAAGTAAAGTTCTGAAAAGCCACGTCGGTCACTTGATGACTTCTACGAATATAGCTCGGGGTCACTTGAGAAGGTTACAGCCCCGGTGTCGGGTCTAGCGGTAGTGTATATCTACACTCACTTCACAGTTTGCTTTAACAGCGCTTGCACATACTTCAAAATACTTATTTAAACAGGTTTGAAAGCTTTGATTGTTATAAGCGCGGTATATTTAGCAGTAGCTATGTATGTAGTCGTGCAAAAACAAATCTCTGGAGACGCTAACTTGTACACTGTACATTAAGTTATCATAAAGGGTTGCATTCGCATTGAAAATTGCTATTTATACTATTAACGTACTCAATTATACCATTAATGTTCTTCAATTGCAATTTAACGCGAAAATTATAATAATATAATTATTTTTTATTTAAAATAGCCATGTGAAAAAAAGGAAGTACCTACGCAATATAATGTTGATAAATATTAAATAATTCCTATTAAAACATTTAAAAAAAGTTCGCCGGGTCAGTTAGTTACTCATACAATTATGGCCTAAGTTGAAACATATTCGAGTAGAAAAATGTACTAATTTAAAAGTTTAAAACCTCTATACAATGTAGGGTATCAGTGTTAACGGAAAATAATGATAAGTTGGTATTATACCATAAAATGTATAGGTATTACCAACGTCATTCTTCATATTTGATACACAAATAATAAACTGAAAAAGTACCTCTTTTTAAAGCTGTTTAAAAAATCTAGCAAGGGGTACTTACAGTGGCTTGGTTAGCAATCTCGTACAGAGAGTAATAATTGCCAGGCTAGGAAGTGCAGTTGCCTGCATGCAGAATACATTGCAGAGCCCCAGGGAGATTTATTGTTCACTCGCGCTCAGAATGCCGTAATAGTGTCGCCAAACTATGAGAAGAACGGGCTTGCCACGATCGCCCAAATATGAGTGTAACGCCTTTACTCGGAGCCATAAAAATTCTTTCTGTGCATTCCGACAATATGTATAGTCTGTATAAATAATGATATGGTACGTAGCCAAAAAGCAAGTAGACAGAAACTATCAAGCCTAGTTGAGGATGAAATATATGGAGAGATGAGTAGCCCAAAGGCCGCAGAATATTTTTTCACTTAATATCGTTCTATTTTATATTTCAGTAAAGGTACAAATAACTGTGGTCACAAATTTTAATCAAAATGTCAAAATAAAAAATGATCTGAGGCAATTTTGTTTTATTTAAAACATATTTTAACGTTCTACGCTTTGTTTATTTAGGAAGTCTAGTTCTACAAAGGGTATTCAATTTCGTTCCGACAATATTGTAAAAGCATTTCCTTGTGAATTTTCATCAAATCTGTAATATTGAAAGAACTAAGAGTATGTGATTTGAGTGACATATGAAGGGACGAATGTACATTATAAGGGTTCTGGCCTTCTGGCGGATACAAAAACCTAAAAAAAATATAAGTATAAAGCCGTCACGAAGGCGAAATAAGATAATCTCTTAAAAGGCATAACATGTTAAGAGTTGTAAAAATAAATATTTATTTATCAATATTTATAGCTCTTCACAAAATAGGAGTTCGTGTGGAATTGGACATTGTCTTCATAATGATGTAATTAATGTTTACAATAATACTTTCGAGCTTATAACCCGCCCGCGCCGGTGGTGGCGTGTTACTCTTAATTGCACTCAATTACTCATTAACGTTACTTTCATTGACATGCCAACAGATACAAATTGGTGAAACGTGCGTACTTGTATGCTCATGATTAAGTAGATTTTTTATAGAACTTCACTTACAATTACGTTTCAATAATTGTGATTGTCGTAAGCGATGAGTACCTAACTGTAAGGTAAGTAATAAAAAAACGAAAAGCATTGAAAAAGTAACAAGTAAATGTTGGGCGATAAATTTGTACTGATACCGATTTAATAAAAATACCGCCTTAAAATCGTGTTCATACTTTATTTCAGTGTTGTCGTAGAGAGATTTATTATGTTGTTACGTGTATTTTGAAAACACTTCGGATTTGTTCCGCATCTGCATATGATGTGAGTCATAGGCCGTTCCTATTAGTCATTAGGTTAATAGGAACTAGTGTTTACTATTTCATTAGCTTGGAATGGATTATTTGAAACTTCATTAATCGTAACGACCCACGCGCTTATTGCCTTATCCGGCAACTATTTTGTAAAACCAGAAAAGATAAAACAATACACAATGTTATTGGTCAAATAGCAACTGCTAGAATACTACCTTGAAAAGTCGAAATATTTAGCTATACAAGTCGATAGTATTTCAGTCAACAAATCTCGTGGCGACAGATGTTTATTTATTAAAACTGTCCAAGCCCGCCCGGCACGTGGAGCAAAAAATTTCGTCGAGATAAGGGTTCAACAAAAGGAAATGACGAAATCCTTACTGATTGGGATTACCAACGTACTAAAAGCGTTGTAAATGCTGTAACAGATAACGTTGGGTCAGATCACAATGGATGGATCAACAATACATAAGTGTAAGCCGAAATGTGACGCATAGTTATCGATTTCTAATCATACGCCCCCGCGCCGGACGGCAACACCGATTGTGGACTCACATCTAACGTTGCCATATTCAATATTCTACAGCTGTTGGTAAATGCAGATACGATTAGGAGTTTTTATGCTTTGTTATTCAAATTCCAATAGAAACATGTTAACCGCGACAAAGTGGTTCGATAAGAACGTGTTGGAAACAACTAAATGGCATGGCGTGGTGACTTTTTATAATCTCTAATGCGCTGTAGCAGCTATATAACATAAACATTATACAGAACTATAGTCCCTGTTTTATTCATACCAATCTCAGTAAAATTAATTTCTTTCTGCCATGTATATGTATTTGTCATTGTGTTTTTCCTGACAATGCGTTGTGCAGCCTCGTCTGTTATCAATAGTAGGTGCCCGACGGGCTATCTCTGCATCCACATAATGCAGTGTGTATTTAAAGCTAGCCGCAGTGAGCTTTGCGATCGTGAAGGGTTGCAGTCCCTTATTTACTATTTTAAAGATTATTCCTGATTCACAGTTACATTGTAAGATATTATCCTAGCACATACACATTTATTTATAAATTATACCTATTCACAGAATTTTAGCAACAATATTTTATGATTGTTTAAAAATATAACTTGTACCTATTATATTTTCCTTATCTATGACATGCCTATTATAGATTTATCAGTGTATAGTGTAGTACAAAAAATAATTTCGACTATAAAATAACATGTTTTATTGATGTTAATAATATTGGATGTATCCAACATAGGCACCTAAGTGGTAGAGGAAATAGATTATTTTGAACGTACTGATAAAAGAACAACAGTTATTGTGTTATCAATATAGTGCAATTACTTATTTTAATTAGAAGCTGATACAATCAATGCTATTATTATCTGTCTGTTAATTGAATTGAGAATCTAACATCCATTTTTTTACGCAGTCAAAATAGGTAAACAGGCAATCAAATGACAGGCCTTTATAATTGCAGACTGCTAGAATATTGCCATGCCATTGTGAAATAAGCCATGTGAAACATTGTGTTAAAAAAAAGAAAATTTCAATTTATCTCCATAACATATCGTACAAATAATTAATAAGTAAATGTAAAAAACTGATAATTTGAATGTTTGATGCATCGCGTTGCAATGCGTGCGTTTAACCTCGACTTCTAACTTCTTAAAACATAATTTTATAATACACTTCTTACTAAATATAATAGTTTGGGTTGAATAGTGTTATTTAAAGTGGTAATGAGGGTAGGGAATGTCCCGGTCGGTCACGCGATGTCCGGACTGGCCTGTTTGGACGTACAGCCGCATGGTAATGAGCCTTCCACCTAAATTGCCTCAACAATTTATTTTATTTCAAAATATTCATTTACTTTTGAGTTAATTTGTATAGACTATGATTTTAGAGGCCCAATTTTATTTTTTGTTAAGGTTTTTTTTTTATAATATCAGAATAAAAACTTATTCTAATGCTTACGAAAAACTGACGTTTTATACAACATTTTAATACATGTGGTTTGTTGAAAACCAGTGCAAATATTATCGAGGCTGAAAAACACGGTACTGTGTGTTCACTAGAACACAGATGGAAGTTTCGAGTAATCTCACGGGGATGACGCCTGATTACTGATTGTCTCCTTTTGACATTGTGTTGTCTGTTGCATGTAAGTACAGAGAGGGATATTAATTTTACTTTTACGATCACAAAACTGTAATGAAAATGGAATACCTAAACGTATAGAAAGAATCTGACCAAGTCAGTTATTCTAAAGTTTTTTGATAAATTTCTGCCCGATACGATCATTTAGCCTACGTAATCTTGGATTTTAATCAAGGATATGGCTCGTAACATTAGACGCCAGACGAAACGTTAAGCATTTACAATTTAAATCTCATGGCTTCGTAATGCATTCTTGTAAGTCTACATTTAGCCGTTATTTTAGTTTCAATTTGCCGCAGTCGACTGGTATTAACGCAGACGTGCATTTGCTTGTAATGTAAGGGGTAAATCAGTCTGGACACTGGTGGGGTGCGTGGGTGGGGCGCGAGGGACTTTGATTGATGACGATGGGGCCACATTGTGCGTACGTTTGCCCATTGTCCGAGCAACGTGAATCGAAACAACTGGACCAGTATCACAAATGAGCTCTTTTATTGCTGACGATTATCCCTCATACGTTATGAATGTTTACATTTTCAAGATATTATGACAATTGTTCGCTTATATTTCGTTTGCAAGCTACGATTGCTCTGATTACGCGTGCCATAATACTTAACGCAAATTCGTCTTATGCGTAATGTACATAACGATAAACTTATCGGAAGAATGAGGAAGTTTCCCAAAGGCAATTATTTCCCAAATCATAAAAAATGTACCAATATCAAATATGGGTGTTGTGAGTGGAACGACAGTTTACAAACAAATAAATGAACTGAAAGAAATTTCTCGAGAGGGTACAAACATGAAACGCGAGCGAGTACACGGCTGTGAGACTTGTCGATCGTACGACGTGCCATGAAATAGCTTGGAAAATAACTCCATTCCCGCGGGCACGACTGCGATTCAATCAAGTCTGATTCACAATTTTGGAGTTCGTTTACCGAACTGGCGAGTAAATTGAGAAAACGCAACCAAAATAGCCTAGGGATTGAGAGAGAAAAGGATTTCGCATTTAGGTAATCGTTTTACGTCGTACAGCCAATTACCAAAATCCAGGGAAGTAGGAGATAATGCCCTTGGCTTACACGATCGTAAACAGACGGGCGCGCTCCGCTGTTCCCGTTTTATTTTCGCTTTTAATTCATTTAGGAGTACAATGCAGGAGTGGGCTAGATTCACAGGGACCTGTCAATATTCTCGGTTATATCTTCACTTAAAAGGCAACAGAGTTGTAATTTTGTTAGAGCAAAAGCAAAAGCTTTTCACTTTGAATCTTGGAAATGTAGCTGCGTATCTACCATCTTTACGGAATCGCGAATACTGTCTTCGGTCGAAACGAGAGATTAAGTGTAACGAAAAGTGCATTATGATAATATATAATCCTATAGTTTTTACGGAGTGAAGTGATTTCTCAAGTCGTGCCGCTTGCGCGTTATGATAACTTGGATTTGTACGTTTTAGTTTGAATTGCAAATGGCTATTATCTAATATGGAAAGCGGTTCCAATCACACGGGTGTTTAGACCGCAATATGCCGCAGCTATTTCCTTCTACGAGACGTTGACATTACCCAAATTAAACCCCAATATTGAATGTTACATTCTGTAATCCAGCCGTTATTGAAATTCACATAGGAATATAATTGGATTTATACATATTCCATGTAAAGTTACAAATAAATGTATTTTTGTTATTTCATATACCTAGTTATTAGTGTTATTTTTTGTTATTATTTAGGTGTACCTGACACACAAATGTAGGATAAGAAAAATGTCCCTACGTAAAAATACAAGACCCTTTTGTTTATTGGATTTGTATGGTAAAATGCGTATACCTATTATACACTTTTACGAGTATAATTGCCATTTACGCTCAGACTGACAAAACTATGAGGTAAGTTGTTCTACAAATAGCGATAATATTTAGTGCGGTATGCTTGTATGGCCTCGTATAAATCTAGCAGATGCTATTTGACCTCTTGGGGGATGGGGCCTGCTAATTTATTTAGCGTTACATCCTAACACTATGATATATACTCCAAGAAATTCACTAAGAAGTTGTCTTAAATAATTACTTAATACGTATTTTATTAAGCGCTCAGTAGACTGTTTCTGTGACATATGAAGGTGTCTTTAAAAACAAGGACTAAGTACATAAAAATAATTGTCATTTTTATTTCAATTTATCATACTGCATACAGTTAACGAATCGTTATGAATTTTACAGAGTGTGAAGAGGCTTCTGTTATTTCTCAAATAAAAAAGAAACAAACTTGCACAGAGTAATAAAAACATAGACAGACAATATGTCAGGTTCAGAAGGCTGTGAGTATTGAATGGCGTAGCCGATTGTTTGCGCAAGGTGGAGGTCAGCTCGGTCGCGTCAAATGCTCTCCAGCCGGCGATGCACTCCGGCGGATGCACGACGTCACGTGTCTCTATATTTGCACTATTTGCCAGACTATTGCTTCAATCAATTCTTGTTTGTGTGTGTAATATAACCACGAAGCAATAAACTGAGTACTTTTACGTCATAGAATTAGACTCAGAATTGTCTAAATAAAAAAATACCCATGATTGGGCATCCGCCAGTGTCGCATCTTGAGACGTCATATGGTATAATTCAGATTGATTGTGTTTGTATTTATTAAGTGGAACGCAAGTGTTCGCCCCCGCATTATCAGTTTATGTGCTTACTCCTCCACGGCATTCAAGGAAGGTATGATAAATGTATTGCACATTGCTCCCCTAAACCCTTCCTAGGATATTTATATTCCGGACTCCTTCTGTCGTCACGTATCGATTCATTTGGTTCTTATGCGAGGCGGACGGTGACTAATGACGTGAGTCCGGCGAATAATGTCGTCCATTTTAGCGAGGAATATAGTAAGCTGGCAGGAGACAAGTAGTGATGTACCTTGTTGACAACTTCGTTCCGATAATGATCGTTTGCGCTGGCTTATCGGACGTCATTAGCGAGCTTGATATCTGTGTCATTAAATAAATATTAGGTTTTGTGGTACACTCATAAAGTGTGACTGTAGTAATCTAGATCCGCCCACGGAATATGATACAGTTTACCTAATACATAATACCTACAAACGTAATCTACATGCATGAGTTACGAACCTACTTTGTAAATGAAAATCCTCTGAAGGTAATTTTCTAAATTCCTCGTTTCCCACAGTTAACCTCATCATGAAACGTACTTTGTTGGCACCGACTTTATTATAGATGCCATTACCATAGATATTCAGTTGGAAGATTTGCGGCATGCGATTACGAATATTAATATTTAGGTTAATTAAACTTGAAAGTTAAAACGGCTTGCTCGATAACGGAACGAATAATCCGGTAAGATTTAACGATTTATTATAGGTACGTGGTACGGTGGATAGACATTGCCATACAACAATATTAAGTTAATTAAATTTATACCACGGAGATTAAAAACAAAACCCTTCTTTTCAATCGGGTAATAAGAAGTAATGAACCTTTTTGTGTTGAGGCTAATCCGACCCTTACACCGCGACCGTTTCCTTGTAAAAGAAGACAGGCGGATTAGCGATACAATTTCATGAGTGGTAATTCAGTATTAAACGTGTATTCTCATTTCTAAATGAAAGATTTTTACAAAGTAACGTTACTGTTTCGTCTGAAGGTGCAAAATACGTAAATAACAAATTGTTTAAAACGTAGTGAGGGCTGAGTTTGGGCGGCGAGGCGGCGCGCGGCTCGGTCGTCGCCCGCCCGGCCGCGGCCGCCGCCCTCACCCCTATAAATACATCGACAGAAGACAAAAGCAGATGCACTCTGCGAAACATTTTTAATTTTAATGATGCGACTTTCGCAGGAGTCAGTTTTCAACAAAATACTAAGGCGTACAATGTTTATTTTGGTAGTGCTGTCTGCTCTTCTAATAATGTTGTTTGCGGACAGACGTTGAACAGAATAGTCTTACGGTAGCGCTTCGGAACGTGGCTCTTGTGAATAGTACTCTTACTATTAACACATACAGAAGATGATCATTTCAAATAAATATCGTATATATACCTACTTTACTTGGAAAATAAATTGCTGATAATTTAAACGACATTATTTCTGAGATATTTGTATCTAAAATTATTAAAGTTTTATCATTATCTTGGTCAGAGTGAAAGTATTTTAATATGAATATCTCCTAGTCATATCCTAAATAATTACATAAGAAAATTTAATTTCGCTACTATCTGTATTATTTTTTGTTATCAATAAAACACTTTAAATATTTCAAGTCTACAATTAAATGCAAGTTTTTCGCAATCATTGGTAGGTACCTCTTATCTGCACAAGACATAAGCTGTACGTGTGAATATACGCGAGGTCAAGAGCTACTAGTAAATGTGTTCGTAAATAGCGACATTATTTATTCGACCGATTGTATTTTATACCAAGATGAAAATATTAATAGCGCACCTTATCTTATTTTGTAGTAGCCGTACCGGACATGCATCGCATTGCCAGGTTTTTCGGAACGAAAGTAACCTTCACTCGTCAGCCAAACAACTTATTAACGTTCACATCACAATCGGATGAAGTTTAGGATTAAGAAATAACATACAAACTAACGTAGAAATTTATTAGGGTACGTATACGTATGTATATTGTTTAGAGAACAAATCATTGCAAATATGGTACAGAATAAAAACGATTCAAGTACATTTGGAACGATAGCATTTACGTTAATAGCAAAGATCCGCTTCTACAAGGAAGAAGAGTCAAGACGGTACCTTTTAAATCGGCTCAATCAATTGAATAAACGCCGCGTCTAAATGGCACAAATCCGAGAGAAAAGGAAAACAATTAATTAACTCATTTCCCGCAATTAACGAAGGACGGACACGAAATTACTTAAGCATCTCTGGGTAATCAGCGCCGTGGGTATCCGCCGCTCGGGTGGCGGAAGACAGCTTTCCCCGCTCGCTCGGCTCGAATCGGCGACGGCGATAGCTCCGCTCTGCTTCCGCCGCCCTTTGTCCACCACAACAATACAGTTTTCGGTGAATCGAATTGAAACAAAACGATAAACACGCAATCTTTTATAGCTTGTTATTACACTGACGTATGATATTTTCATTGGCTATGTTTGTATTAAGTTTGCGAATGTCTCGTATTGACAATGGCGACGAACATGTAGCCCGTCTAATGTCTCCGTGTAGTTTTTCTTTTATGTGTAACCCTACGGCAAGATTGAGTATAAAGGACTTACAAAATGTGCAACTAATTAGCGTACCTATGCGTCTTTGTAAGCGCTCAATTGACCTCCGAGGGTTGCATTATAGGCGCCCTGAGTTCAAAGGAGCGAGTGGTGCGGTTTCAAAGAAAGCGCCTGGCAGGGCCAGCCCGACACCGTGGCGCAGGGGGTCGAGGAAAGGCGCGTTCTGTGAAAATGATCGCGTTCACTGTTCTCGGTGCCTGTCGTGTTTACAAACAAGCATTTAATTGACGCAGGAATTCCAAACACCGCCGGTGTTAAAGGAAAACAAGCATCTCTCTCCTCGCTACTGTCGTTTACAGCCGGGTGTAAGCCGACACGATTTTGCGAGCGAAACATTTTTAACAGAGTTCGTAACTTAGAAAAAACATGTAAGTACAATGGAAGAGCAATAATACTTTCGTCTCTCCTCAAAATGTAAGATCATTTGCTTGGTTGCAGAGTCTGCGAGACACAATGATTTTCCACAAATTTCGAAAGTATAAATAAAACAAGGTGTATTACATCCCAGTTTATAAAGCGCTTTATGTCTGTGGAGCGTACAGCATGCATTATTCACAGAGAAGAATAATCTGTGTACTAAATAATACAATGTAGGTACCTTGTTCACCGGGGGACGCGGGCTTCTTTTATTTTTAATGAAATCTCCTTGTTTGCTTAATTGCGTGCGCTACGAGGATGTATTACGTTACGAAAATACAAAATTTACGGCTAGGTCTTTTTGGAGTAGAGTTTAGCTGAATTAGGTATTATAGGTACATGTTTTTGTTAATTCTGCAACGTTCATAATATTGTATTGGTCTCTAATGTAAATTTGTAACTATATCATAGGCATGTTTACCGGAGGAAGTAGATACTCCGATAGCACAGCACATGTGGCATACAACACTATTTCATCAATAGTTCTGGATTTGGTTCTGAATAATGATAATAAATATCCTCCAATTTAAAATATCTACGCCTAAAAACCATACTTAATGACACCGGTAAAAACACGCTCTGGAAAAGTTTATCTCTCGTGCAATAGAAAATCTAATGAAACTATTTTTCTTTTTTCTGACATTAGTCGACTTGTGGAACTGTAGCAAGAAATATACGCTCAGTAACTGGATGGGGCTAATAAAAGATTGTAGTAAAACTCGATAGAGATTCGTTCTTCATATGGATCGATATTATTTTAACGTTTTACGTGCGTATAAAATGGACTCTAGCCAAACCGTAAACAATAGGTAGGTACTCAAGGCGCGCTTTTTATGAATGTCTAACATTCTATAGGTACTGAAAGATTTATAGCTGTCGGACGCCGGGATTATTTCTTGCAAATTCAAGACAAGTGGTGTCAGTTTGTCTGAATATTCATTAGCTCCTGAGTTGGGGAGTTAATACCGTATCCGATTAATGTTGATATTTTCTCGCATTTATCTTTCGTTATTCAGGCAAGGGAGCTCCGAGCACGATTCTACGATTTGTTTTGGTGGACACATTAGTGACTGCTTCACTTCGCTTTATACAGCCAAGTGTTAGAATGCCTTTTTTGTGAGTCGGCCGTAATTAATTTAAATTGAACAAGGTAAATATAAGCCACATATTTCATTAAAGGATTAACAACGCCGGAAATTGTTTCAATGCCTACGTCAAAGTTCAAAATGTTTAGTGGTCTTTGACGGGCCCGCGAAACTTTGAAGGAGGTACTAATAACAGCATCGCATCAAGTATTTAACAGTGGCGCTGGCACGCAGCGGCGCCTACCCTCGCGGCCACTAAAACAAAACTTAATCGCCGTGCAAAGCCGCAAGAAAATTCCACTGGCGGAAACCGCAGACCGTTTTAAGTAAAATATTAAATGCGCTGTAGGATTTGTTCGCGTACGGGCACAGGCTGGTTTTCATATTTGATGAAGCGCTCGCTCCCTGTCGACGACGTTTTGTCTGGCCCTTAATTGCGGAGTGATGCGTCCGCGGCGGCGGCTCTTTCCCAAACTCGGCCGTTGGCACAAGAAAATATTAAAACGTCCCGTGGCGCTCCGGCTTACTCAGCGGACTAACTGTTTATTGCCAGCCTAGAGCCGTTAACGCCTATAAATTTTATTTGTATTCGCAATGCCGCCGTAAAATGTTGCAATATTGCTAAATCTCGTAGTTTTTTTGTACATTTGCGAAATGTAAGTAACCATATATTGTTTTGAGCACAATGAAAGTACATGACTCATTGGCACAGAAGCTTAATACATATTAAAACATTAGGTAACTAAGAACTCAACCATATTTAATAAGTAATTATCTTCTAATTATAATATTCTGCACTCTGCGTGACTCGCAAATTAGACGACTTTAGTAAAAAAACATTGATATAATTAATCATTTTCCATGTAACTCCGAGATAAAATCGGAGTTATAACTTGTAACGTTCAGCAAAGAATTTATTTTGTTCACTTTTTAAAGAAAACATGAGTAGGTAGGTACCTATAAGGTATAAAAATTTTCTACTACCCACTGAGTAATTAAATTTATCTTTTTATTACTGATAATGAAACTAATCAAAGACCAAAGAAAATTCTATTCCCAAATGATTCATGTTCAAAGCTCTAAATGAATTTCAAATAAATAATATCAATAAATTAATATTTTCTTGACGGCTCAAGCAAAGATAATGTCGGAACCCCTCGTAAAGCATTACGTTTACAGTTCCGTATCCAGTCAATATAAAAATTACATTAGCACGTCATTCGTTGAAATTTACAGTTGGATCGTAACGAGCGGGATGGTCAGAAGAAACAAACACGACACGCACTGTTGCCTTCAATTACTGCTCGTACGATATACGACGTCGTAAAGAGATCGCGAAGCCTTCAAGGGACAGTTGTCGCAAACACTCGGGCCCGATACTGGCCGGTTGACAAATCGCTACACACATTCAGAATCGTTTGTTACACCGGAGAATTACCTGAGGTCCGCACTATCAACCCATTTTGGGTCCGACACGTTTCAATTCGCACGCTGTAAAATACTATTGCGATTTACGAAGGGTTCAGTTTTGACCGTTTTATGGATAGTATATTCGTTAGGTTTGGGATCTCTGACTGAAGTCTTTGAAGAGGTGCGTTTTATTGTATCTAGTAGTTGCGGTACAGGAGCATTAAATGATTCTGGTAAGTATCAATTATTGGGCGCCAACTTATTTTTGATCGAAAATTAGTTGATACATTGATACAGAAATAAAGCCTTAAAATATGATTGTCTTACCTTAAAATATAACTCGGGTTATTGAATGTTACCACTAGATCAATGAGTTTTTTCACAAACTCTCCTGAGTTTACTGGGATTTGTAAAATGTCGAGTTACGATGTTAGTGTAACCAGTAAAAAGCCAAAAATGTATTTTTATTGTTATTTGGCTACCCAATTCTCAGCCTAAATAAAAATATTTATCATCGTCTCCAGTAAAGCCAAATACAACATCAAGACGTAACGCATTAGCACGCAGTGACGTTTATTAAACGTCAATACGAGTATTTGCGTCACGTCACAGTATAATAATCTTGATACTTACCCGGATTATGATGCTGTTACTGTATATGTAACTCCTTTGCGTCTGGCATAACGAATTGTTACGTACCTGCAAGAAAGAGATGAAAATAAAGTTGCGTATTAGTAAAAAGCAATCATTGGTTAATCTTATGATTAGTTACGCACTCTATAAAAAATAAGGAATTAAATTTTATTTTAGTTCGCGTTGTAATCTTTTTGATATTATCAATGCGAATGTGAGTTTGTCTGTTGTTTTGTTTTAAGCTTTCACGGTACAGTGGCCGAATCGATTTGAATGAAATTTTGAATGTAGGTAGATGGGAGTTTGAAGTAGTTTCTTAAGGACGCAGGTAAAGAAACGGTCAGTATTCTTATAAATTGTTTCTCTTTAAAGGAGTTCAAAATTAAAATCTAAAGTAATTTTAATCCTCAAGTGATCTAAAAACTGGTCTTTAATTAGGGGAAAGAATAAGCAAGCGTGTTAATCAACCTATCATTTTAGATATTTTTTCTTCAAATACGAATCTTGTTATTGGAAATGGTGAAAATTAAACATTTAAAAGTAATTAACATTTAGTGTAATACGGACTAAATTCCGCCTTATTTGTCCTATATAAAGGTATTTTAAGTGTATTTTCTGTAGTTTATGAGTGAAATAAAACATAGAGCTAACGTTTAAAGCTCTTAATTCCTAAATCTAATTTACCCGTAATCCAACGAAAGTTTAAAAAATATGGTTTTATGTATATAAAATAATCTTTTATGCTTCGCACTTTGTTATATTTATAAATAATATGTATATTATACATTTTTATTTGATAAAATATTTGAATGAACAGTTATGCCCGGTAGACATTTAAATAATATTTTTAACAACCTATTAGCATATAGTTTTGAAATAGTGATTGAGGTCTATGAACTAGCGGAAGAAGGAAGTGGAATTAAAATTCTACACGTACATATAGCCGTCCAGTAAAGTACTAATAATTGAATTATTTATGTGTCTGTGTCCGTAGGTATTTCACGTAATGAATAACTATGAAGCTTTTAGAGAAGACACTTTGTACAACTGACCACATGTCCTCTTTACTTAGCCATTACTGGTGAAAACTTTATGTTTTAAATTTCGAACAATGTTGTGTCTGCATCGCTAGGAAGGTTCTAGACACTCCCCAAAAAGTATCAAGTATCACAAAACCGTGCAATTTGTCAACACGTAACAATTAACAGTCGTAATTGGCTGAACATGCTGGCATGATATAAATAACGTGGCATAGCAACCCGACACTAATTCACAGCAATAAATAAAGAAAGTTACCCATCTAATTACAAAGCGTTATATACCGTGATAATGTTATACGACGCAAGTGATAACTTCATTTTAATAGCTGTTGAAACACTTTTCTCTATCTATCCATATAAAATGCTTTGTCCTGAATGACTGACGGATCAACGCACAGCTTAAACCACTGATCGTAGAAACCTAAAACTTGAAAGGTGTGTTCTTTGTATGACGTAGTCATCCAATAAGAATTTTCCGAATTCCTAAGGGGTGTAAAAAGGCAAAGTTTGCATGAAACACTGTCAGTTTTAAGCTGTAAGATCACGCCGGCGAAGCCACTGTCAGAAAGCTAGTAGTTACTATTAATTACGTTGCTTTATTAAACTTCTACGTTATGGATCCTCAGCTCGTACCTGGCTACAAATGCATAGACACCCGAGTTATACAGCCGGTAACACCAAAAACTTTTTATCATTTATACCTCTACGAATTTCACAAAACACTATGTCAATAATTAGCTAAATTTAATATGTTTTATGTTACCAATACATTTAAATCATAAATATTAAGACGAAAAACATAAAATAATAGCAAAAATATTCAATTATTTCCTCCATTTTGACTGATTTCAGCATAAGAGTTCTTCCGTTTCACGTCTATGTAACCTGATATTTTTTGATGCAACTGGATGATAGTGTTTAAAGACAGTACAGTGACACTAGGGCTGATTTGATTTCCAAAGGTGAAGTAATGCAACTTGTTATGTTTATAATTTTAGTCTGATAAGTAAATTGTTATTATCTTTTCATTTACATACCTTCTATTATATTTGGTTGACCTTTGATATTGCTAATCATGTTTTTAACGCGTAATCATTTAGAAAACAAGTTCACGACCGTGTAAGTAGTATCATTTAATAAAATTTGAATTACTAATGAAAATAACGGCGATAATAAGGCTAATCTAGACGGTAAATTAAACAAATAATTCCGGATTGGCTGATAATAAACCCGTTAGGCAATAAAACGTTGAATTAGTTAAAGTAATTATTACAATAAACCTACAGTTAGTACTGCTCGTAATTAACCGTTTGAATATTAATTATAATGTTATTTGTTAAGGCAGTTTAAGTTGTTAATATTACATTGTAAATTATTATTCCGCTCCTAAATAAATTGTCAAATTCGAGGCCTCTTTAAAATCCTATGCATAACACAGCATTGAGACATGCTAAGTTAAATCAAGCCTCGCCTTTGAACAGCAAGTTTAAAATAAATGTTTGTATTATATACCTATACTGACATCATTTCAAATTAGTAATAATTTAATCATGCTCGATATCACGCTGTATCACTATTTCACCTTCGTGAGTCACTTGAGCCGCCTGCATGCATACGTTGTGCTAGGTATACATACATCCACTATGTAATGGGTGCAAACCAATTATGTTTCACACACAGTTACTAATTATAATTTCCTCGGCGCTGCCATTCGGAAAACTATGTTTAGAGTGTTCTATTTATTAATTAGTAGCTAAATACGCTGCAGTGAGCACAGTTATGTACCACTTAAATTAGTCGGAACAACGTTTTGGACTTTATAAAATTTTAAACTGGCTTCATTTCACTGTGTAACTGTTTAAATAATGTAATATTTTAATTTAAACTCATGCCGATGCTTCGGTTGCTCGAACAATATGCAGCTACATATTCAGAATACAGATCACGTCCAATAACTTGTAATATCCAACTGAGTAGGTGGTATGCACGATGTAATAAAAACCATGCCAATCCTCGTGTTGGAATAAGATGCATGCATGTATGACAGTTAATTTAGTATCCAGGCTGTGGTCGTGGTGACATCCATCTATTGCTCGTAAGGACATCGCACACTGCCTTGGGCCCGCACCATTCAAGAACTCACAAAGCGCATATGCTAATAACACATTTGCAATTAAGATCGCGACGCCCACAAGGGGACGCCATTGTTTCATACATGTGAAATGTGTCTACTTATTATTTATATAACGATAAAACATTTATAACAATAAATACTATTCAATCTTGCACAATGATAACAGTTTTGCAATTGAATAAAATGTTACATCGAAGAAAGCTTTTTGATCGAATTGGATCGCGATATTCAAATACGGAGCGGAGAGGAATTTAATACTGAATTATGAAAACATTTCGTTGATAAAACTTTCGTTCCACCGCTGATACTAATGGAACGAATTTTCAAAGTAAAAGTTGTACAACAAGCAATCTCCTGGCATGGAAAGTTGTGCGAATTTCAGCTGAACACCGACCGGTGAGCAGCACCAAAAGAATGTAATAAGGCACAGGTGCCGCAAGTTCTTTATTGGATTTCGCACGTTCCGACTCGACGTGTTTGATGGCCGGAAGATTCTTGCTAAACTCTTTGCTAGATATTAATTTTCCTCCAAAATTATCATTCGACTTGTCTGCAACTTAACTATTGTACAAATGTATTTTCGCAGTGGGAAAGTGGGTTACATTTGTACCGCCGCGCTCACCTGTTGAGCATCGCCTTGACTCCATCATAACAAGATTTTAAGTTATACCTACACGTCAAGATATTAAGTTGTACGTACACGTCACTGGAAACACCTGCATGACATACGTAAAGATGAATAATATTAACGCTATAATGATACGCTATATTCATTGTAAATAATATATCCTCAAACTTGATTGCGTAGCTTCGTATTCGAGAATCAATCGTTATCAAAATCTCGTACACTTGTAGCGTAAAAAAACAGTGTCGGCGCGATGATGCAGCTGTGTCACGAGGTCATTCCCAAAAGTGTTTCTCGGTGAACGACGGCGACTGAAAGGAAAAGTATAGGCCGGAGCGGTGCGCGCCGCCGCCGCTGCAGATCGTGTCATTGACACATGCAAATTCGAACAACGCTTCGGTGTCGGGTCATCGAACCCTCCATTCAATGACTGTCGAAAGTTATCCGTGAATACGACGTCGGCGTAGCCTACAAAGAACTCCTGCATCGTAGCGTCACGCGATTGTAGCATTTATCATCATTCATGAATAAAGCGAATTTACCTTGCGATTGCTCACCCAGCCCAAGGAGAACACTAAACGATCTGTCTAGTTCTTCGTTTCGTTATTGAGTATTAGTATTCAAGGTAAACAGGGACTTGTCGCGAGCATATAAGGTTGCTTATTTGATGTGTTCGATTGAATTCGACAGATGCGCCGCTACACGAGGTGCGTCTGGCCATTGTATTATTAGCATTGCGAATTTCGACAAGCTCTCGGTGCTAGACGCCATTCGCAAATACAAACGGTTGGTATGCAAATCTCTCTTGTCTGTAGGACGACATTTACATGGTTTGTTGGGCGTGGCCTCAAACAGTCTATAATGTATTTTATCATTTTTCACTCTTGCTCCGCTACAGTAATGTACAATTTGTAACGCTTTCGTTGATGTACGTGCTATACCTATAGCGGCTATTTCTCATATGCGATGCGTCTCGGTTTGCACAAAGACTTATGTATATTATCAGCACTCCATGTTATTATGTTTGCAAAGCAAGCTTCATATGTGCACGGCTAGCGGCCGACCAGATAAGCGAGACGTCCTTGTCCGCCGTGATGGACGGAAAAACTGAAAGGACGACCTAAATAGCGCGAAGAGTAATCTCTGATGTACGCTATCATCGCGGGAGATGGTAATGTTGATTGTTTACCTAATCTATCACGTGACGTCATGGAGCAGCCTGCAGCGTCCCGAGGCCAGACGGCGACCTGTAAACTTATTGTACATACACATACTGATGTGCCTACGTAAATGATTCATAAACACTTGGTATTTAGAAACTATAAGCAGCCGTGTTTAATTTATATTATAAGTTTCTCTTGTTTATCGACGGCGAGAAAATATACATTGTATCAGCT
This sequence comes from Pyrrhia umbra, assembly GCA_963891755.1. Classification (NCBI taxonomy): domain Eukaryota; kingdom Metazoa; phylum Arthropoda; class Insecta; order Lepidoptera; family Noctuidae; genus Pyrrhia; species Pyrrhia umbra. The sequence continues at coordinate 7,545,270 of OY982930.1, forward strand.
GTTCGTTGTCCTACAAGTTGTAGGAGTCAATTGCGGTAGTTAAACGGATTAGTGCCGCGCCAGTGAGGGTCGGCTTAACATCAATTGCGAATCATGATGTTTTAAAATTGAACACGTAGCTTCGATTGTTGCTAATAAGGAAGAAGCGTGCAGATAAATTATTAAATTCCACATTCGTTCACATAATCACCTCATTGTAATATACTACTAGGAAGAAATTGTACAACATTTTACGTAATAAAACCGCACAAAGCCGCGAAGCTAACATTGATTTACAGTAATTTAGTGTGAAAAGGAAATAAATACTTGTCTGTCAGATGTCTTTCACAAAACAATGACATGATTTATCGGCACGAGATAACTGTTTACACGTAGGATATCGAGCCGTCTGTTGTCCACACAGCCAGCTTGTTGCAAACGAGATAAGATTAAAGATGGTGGACTTGCTGGGGAAATTAATGATGTAAAAGTGTTGGTGTTCATTATTACGACTTGAAAGATTTTTGATTAACGTCCATCTTATATCTTGATGTCGACATTAAACGGTACATTCATATAAGCTTTTGCTATGAATTTACTTAGCTAGATATTAACTATTGTAAGATAAGAAGCTATTTTGTTATGTCCCTTTTTTCAACAAACGAGTCTTTTTTAAACACGACAACATGCACACATGTGGTGTGACTGCGCCGCCGCACAGTGGGCTGGGATTACAAAGTTGGGTCTTAAGAGATCAAATGTATTTTTTTGGTATCTAGGCATAAATTTAAAACGTTTTTATTCTTTGACTTTTTTCAATTTAACGAGTACTTTCGGAGATATAGCCATATCAAATTTGTATGAAGAGTCATGTTATTTTAGTTAAGCAATTTATTCCAATTAAATTGAAATTGAAAATAATGTATACTAAACGGCCTGAAAACCTCAATACCTACTTAGTTCTTAAAAAAAAAACAATGTTGGACATTTTCCACCACCATAGGTAGGTATGACGTAATTTGTTTTGAGACTTATTTCCGGGAATCAAGGGATAAGAGTGCGCGAGCGCAACAACAAGTTATGACGTGTCGTAACGTGATTGGTGCAACGATAGGGTACCTACGGAATGTTCGGTTGCATTCGTACGTACTTTTAAAACATCAATTTTATGTGATACTTCTCAGAGATGCGACATTTGTAAAGCCACTCCAACAGAGATGAATAATTTGCCCTTAATTGCATCAAAACCGACTGATCCAGATCTCTGTAAATACGGATTGTCATCATTGCATACCTGGATACGAATGATGGAATGCATTCTGCATATAGCCTACAGATTAACGATACAGACATGGACAGTAAAGGGAGACAACAAGTGCATCATGGAAAGAAGAAAGGAAGACATACAAGACACTTTTAAAAATAGAATGAGACTTCTGATTGATGTTGTTAAACATGGGCACGGCTCCACGAATGACGGAAATACTGCTAGAAGATTTTTTGCAAATCCAAACATGACTGCTGAGATAACTGGTGTTAGTGAAGAATTAATAAGGCGATTTGCAATCATTTTAGAGGCAACTTCATCAGGTTACTACATTGACACAGCGAAATCTCACGAATATGCTCAAGTGACCATGCAACTGTATTTGGAATTATATAGCTGGTATTATATGCTTCAAGTGTTCATAAAGTCCTTATGCATGGTGCAGCTATTATTGAAAGTTTAGGTCTAATACCAATTGGACAGCTATCTGAAGAAGCTGCTGAAGCTAGAAATAAAGACTTTCGTAGGTACCGCCAACACCATTCCAGGAAATGCAGTAGAAAAACTACAAATGAAGACATTTTAAATAATTTATTGACCAGCTCTGATCCACTCATCTCAGCGAAACGTCACAAACTTCGCAGAAAACATAAAACTTTGTCAGTAGAAGCACAAAGTTTATTAGTAATTGAACAAGCGGAAACATTTGATGATGACGAATACGAACATTTTGCATTCGTTAATGTGGATACCCTTGACAGTGATTAAATTAAAACAGTGCAGTGACCAGTGGTGATTATGATTTTTACTTATTTATTTTATTAGTCCTTAGTGGATTAGGCCTAAGGGGAGACTACTACATACAAAAAAAAACGGTGGTGTGGAATAGAGAACAAAATTTGAAATTTTGCGATTTGGTCGCAAATCGCAGAAAATCGCAACCCGAGAATAGGCGCTAAAATAGGACAAATATACATACTATGCATACGTAGAGTCAATTCTTTGAGAAAATTTGAGAATTTCGAGATTTTCACATTTTTTTCTTTTGCTTCATACAAAAATTACTTTGGATATTTATAACTCCAAAAATACTAAGTTATCTGAATAACCCTCATAGAAATAATTACTTATAATCGATAGATAAATCCAACACAATATTTAAAATTTCAGAAAAATAAACTTTTTTTTTTTAAATGCTAAGTCCTTTACCGGCCCGTTTCAGCCCACTGTGCGCCGGCGCGGTGGCACAACACAGAGGACCAGTGCTGAGACTCGGAGCAGACGGGTGCGGCGGCCGCATGAGAAGCTGGTCAGTGGCCGCATTCCTTATAGTTGAAAGTAACACGGTATCCGGCTGCGAAAAATCACCGTCTCGCTCGACCACCGGCCGGGGGATTCTGCTTCTTATACATTACCACATTACGAGCCATTCTATGTAACACCGACATATTATATCGATTTAAAATAGACATTATTAAATACGAAATTGCAACACAGCTCTAGTTTGCAGCACGCCCGACTGTGTAGATATTGTCCTATCAAGATGATTTAGATAAGTGTCAATGTATTATAAATAACGGCGGAACGTTTTATTTATCATCGAGTTCGACAACCTCTTGCTCATAAGATTGTATTTATACAACGAATGGTTATAATTTACTTTTGATATGCACGACTAGATTGCCTTGCAATAAACAAGATAAATATCTATAAAAAATCTTAATTCTAAATCTTAATCTTAAAAGTACGCGGTATAGACTAGACAAAAAGGGATAATTAGATATTATACATATTAAAGTTTGCTCCGATAAAACATAAATTCCTTAGTTATATAATATCAATTCCTTCCCATTTATAATAAAAATTGCTCTTTTAAAAATATTTTTCGCAAAGTATGATTCACATTTTTTTCTAGAAGTAGTTCCAGAGTTTTGTAGGTAAAATATTAGCAAATGAACATTATAACTGCAACGAAAGTGTGCAATCATTTTCCTGTTCGATTCCAAGTCGGCCGGCGGCACACGAGCACCGTCGTGTGATTGCTTTGCGCGAATTTTTTGCTCGTCTGGCGCGCAGGTGTCTTGTCGTAGGCACAGAGTTGAGACCCGAAGCTTATTTTTTTTTCTGAATAGCCTTCGACCCGCCTCGCTGCCATTGTTTGTTTTGATCGTTTTTTTCAGCTCATCGTCTGTGGACTTGTGAATACCTGTTAAGACTTTACCGTCGGACCCTAATTTATGAAGAGGTAAAATAAAATGCTTTAAATGAACACTGAGAGCTTTTAACAAATACTGTTCGTTACTGTAAAGTGCAAACGCTTACGAGTGTAGGAGAGATTTGTAATCAGTTGTGACTGGGATGGGTTTTATGACACCCGTCCGTCGTTCCCATGACACGAATGCGTGCCAGTATTTTGTTACAAACAGGTTGGTCCAGCAACACGACATTTACTTAACGGCCCTTCTTTTACGTAACGTGCTGTGAGATTGCTAAAATGAATGGCGTGGTTCCCAAGGCGGCGGCGCGGCGTGGCGGGTGCATGCGCTGGGCGGGCCTCTCTAGTGGTATTGCGTTCCGTTATCTTGCGGTCATCAGTCTCTCGGAACGGGTTGCGGGCCCCGGAGGCGATACACCGGAACTGTCGTGCTGTATACGGCGCACGCGCGCCGCACGTCCTCGTGTCGCCGGAGTCGTTTGACGTGTCGCGTCACTGCCACCTGACGTGCATCACAGACCATTGCACCACTTACTTTCGTGCACGTAAAATGGCCTGTTTCACGACTTGCCTTCTTCAACTTCCTGTGTGTTATAGTGTATGTACAATATCACATCCAAAACATGGACGAAGCCGTAGTGTAGCAACAATACATGTCTTCGTATCATCAAATTTTCTTAAATCAGCATGACAAGGCACAAAGTTCGTTCTGATCATAAACCTGTTGCCAATATTTCAACATCCAAAACAACCGACTCTGATCTTCTTAAGACGATGAATTACAACAAAAAAAAACTATAGTAAAGTTCAACCAGCCCTACGAAATTCAAGTTATCTTAAGTAATAAATATCATACATTCAAAACCATAATGATGGTAATAAACAGTAATAAAAACTTAATGGTAGAAGGATATAACGACAATGGAGTTGATAGTCAATTCAATCACTGTAATTAATTGTTAAGTTTCCTACTTTATAGTACCCGTATGCGCGTGCCCATACTGCGGGTTAGGGGAGGCGAGGTGGGAGAGGCAGGCTCGGGGGGAGCTGTGAAGTTATAAATAATTAATGCGAAAGATAACTGTGCCGCGTGCGCCTGGGCAATACGTGCACTGCAAGCGCCTAATTGCAGAATGATGAAAGATCAATAAATGTAAGAAATTAATTAATAGTCTATGAGATTTTTTCTCACACCCGAGCCGTTTGAATAAGCAGTAATAACTGATCATATTATGCTTGGTAGTGATATATTACCTAATAATGGAAATTATTTGCTGAGGAAAGATAAAAACATAGCCGATGATTATGTTCAATGAATACATCAAAGCAATTACGATGTGAGCGATGCTTTGAGTTAAGCTCACAGCGGCTTGAGAAAAATTAAAAAAGAAGATAATAGGTACTCTGATAATATAAACCAAATTAAAGTAAAAGTACCTACATTATGTTTTGGAAGTCCTGACTAAACTTTTAAGAAATGTATTATCGTTTTAGGAAATAGATACATATGCATTTATTCAACCCTTACTACCGACCTGTAAAGGTTTAGACAAGACAATTCCGTAATTATCTATCAAAACGAAAATAATCGGAAGCGTAAAACTTAAAAGGGTTAACCTCGATAAATTAAAGTGGTATAACAGTAAATGTACAATGAACAAATCTGTGGTTAACACCAAGAGGAGCCGAACTAAGTTGATAATAGATTGTAAACATATCCAGCCCCGATATTGAAAACTTTGTTAGATTTTGTTCAAAGATTGTTTTCAAAGTGGGAATGTGATGAGTCACCAGTCTATTGTTTCAAGCCGCTGAATATTTTTTCAGTAAAAACTTGAATAACTGTTGCAGTCTCACCGTGAATCGCTTTCATTTAAATTTTTGCTTTTGCAAAGTTACTTTCGCCTTTATTTCGCTCAGAATAATGATGGTAGGGTTCGCGTTGAATTGATTTCATTAATTTTATCCTTATTTTTGCTATTTCGGCATTTAGTTCAACCTACCAATAGAACAGAAAAATATTGCATTTTACCTTTGGAAAGTACCTAACCTAAAGTTTTAATTGATTTTTACAACATTCTGCACAAACATGTAAGTTTATTGATAGATATAGAATATATATAAGATAAATAGATACTAGATTAAAACGGAATAATAAAAACATAATATTAACAATGCAAGGGAAGGTAAATTCATTGTCTTTATAAATATTTTATCCCGTACCTACTAATTACTACAAACAGACCATAAATGTGCAAACACGAATCTTCTGAATACAAAACAATAGTTATGTGGTTAAGTTAGTCCGTAATATTGCGGGACAAACATCCGTTCGGACAGACGGGGTATTACGGACCGATCTACAAAAAGTCCGTTGCTTACGGACAGGGAAATTACTGTGAAACCGTACACTAGTTACTTCTGCAGCTGACGGTAGCATTACATACACAAAGTTGCGACTGACGTTGGTCAACATACGAACCACTTAGTGCCTACCACGCTTTCCCCGATCCGTTTGAAACTTTATCCGGACCGTTACCAGCAAAATGCGTTTTTAAACTCATACATCGGTCGTACGGTCCCATACAGATAGGGATCCTACTTGTAAACATGGCGAACTTTTGCACATGCAACATTTAAATTCAACAGACTCTAAATGAATAAACAAGAGTTAGAAATGATTCAAATGTTTTCACCAGAGATTATTATTGCGTAGTAGCTGGTCTTGGCGCTAAATAAGGTGCGAAAGACTTAAATTACCACATTTTTGGAAGTTCAGCATAATATTATATTCTTTGAGAGGTAACAAAGTAAGTAAAGTGAGCGTATTTCATCCTTGTCGGGTGCAACGAGACACTACAAGCGACGCCATCTCACATAACACAATGCTTGTGCCATAATAGGCTTGCAGTTCAGGTGGTCTCAGATCTTCCTGGAATTCCACTTAAATCTGCAGTCACTGAAACCGAATCGCTTTAGAACAAATCGTTTTGAATTCACCGGTCTGCATAGTTATGATTTTACTTATATTTATCTTCAGAACAATTGTATAAATACGGATTTGTGATCGTAGTCAGTATCTACTGTGTTAGACCAGGAACAATTCAATTTAAATGCTAATTAAAATATGTGCATGTAACGCCTTATTGAATCCTAAAACATTCGTGTATGTGTGAGTAAAACTGCATAATTCATCTGGATACTTTGCATGTACAAGCATAAACAGATTACCGTGGCAAGTCAGACGCGGATCATGCCCTATTTCAAGAGCGTACCTATTCATTTGATATTAGTCTGCAAGAGGGTCCTTGAGAATCGATTGTATCGATTTACATTCCGATTGGATCTCAGCATGAATCGATTGAATCAATTAGATGCCAGATATGCAGTCCACATGTTTTATACGTAGATATCGTTCACGCCTCCTTCATGTAATTTAATTTGATGAACATCATATCTGAGGGGCAATTCTTTATTTAATGACTATCCATTAGACTTTTTAAGAATCCTTTGAAACTTCTTTATTTAATAATTTATTGCAGTCTACACGAGTCTGTCTTCAGTCTTAACTATAGTATCACAAATATAATCAAGATTATTATCAGATAAGAGTACATTCCAAAGTAATGAATTGGTACAAGTACCACTTAAAAACAACTATCAGTTTCAGATTTCAGACAGCTTTTACTGAAGGCACAATTTCGAAGATGTCACTTTTTAATGCCCTGTAGGGATAGACAAGTGGCAAAAACGCTAGTAGAATAGAAAACAAAATGTATGTATCTGTCATTCCCATATATTTTGTATTCTATTCTACTAGCGTTTTTGCCACTTGTCTAGCCCCTCTGAATTCTATTGGTAATGCATAAATGATACCAATATTTAATCGCATTTGATCGAAAGTGGATGTAAAGACAGTTGTTTAAAATGTTTGTCCACGCTTCCTTCATGTATTTTCATTTCGCGTTTGATTCTGTCATAGCGCTGATTGCCGGCCGGTGATTCAGGCAAGTTTCCAACACGGGTATGTAAACAAAGAGCAATTTCGCTAATTAAGTGCTCGGCGTATGTTGTGAGTGCCACGCCAGACGGTGTTTGGGATGCGACGCGATCCTATCAACGAGTCTTCAGCTCCCGGCTTCAAGTGCACCTCTACCATAATTACTTATTTACACTTTTTAATGGACTTACAGTCTACAGAGAAAGTGATGAATATTTTGAGTGGTTCAACTTGTCTCTATTATACTACCTATCTAAATATTTTATGTAAGAATGTAAAAACGACAAATAAAAAAAAACAGTTTTAGGTCTTTATAAAAATTTATGTAAATACCTATTTCATTTTAATCAAATCCTTAATGAAAGGTACCTACTTAATAGACTACAGTGCATTTAAAATACATAATAAAATCTGTTATTATTAGTCACGTATTAAGATTACCGACGGGAGATAATACAGCGACTACGTACGAGTGCAACAATGCAATAAAATGTAAACGTAAAAGTGCAATGTTGTGTATGGGGCGTCGCGGGCGCAGCTAGCGGGGCGGGCGGCGCGTGCGCGGCCCTGGCGATGCCGCAAGGTCAATGGCACGCGCCTCTCCCGCTCGCACACCGGAATTCCATATTTAAATCTCGTCCGCAGAAAAATGGCGGTCGACTCCATTCCGCAGCCGCGCCGTGTGTACGGAGAATTAATAAAACATGCCTCCCACTTTTTCTTATCGTTTTTTCCGAGTATCGTTAACAACTTGGTAACAGTGCGGTTGCAGTTTGCTGTTATCTTGTGTCTGTTTGATACTCTTATCCCATACAGATGCAAGAAAAAAAAACATAATATTTTATACACATACGCTTTTTAAATTTTCTGCTACCTACTTATTTACGCGGTAGTTCATGGTTAATTCGTAACGGTATTTAAAAACCCAATAAACTTTAATTGTTGTTGAGTCTAACCGCGCTGCACGTCCATATCGCGTTGGTGAGTACTAGTAGCAAACTTAAATGTAGCGTTTTTTCGTAGCAGTGACGCTACGTGGACGAAATGTAGACATGTAGGCAAATGTAGGCACGTAGGTAAATGTAGGCGCATACGGTATGTTACGCGGTAGCGGACACAATTAACTGGGTACGGTAAAGCGCAAGTCACTGGCAATCGGAGACCGCTCGGATTTCAGCACAAAAGCGTAGGGGGACGGTATGTGAATTTGGGGACTAAGCGCCGTAACCACTAATGCGAATAACAATAGTGGGGTTTAGTTGAAGAACGCTACACGGACAGTTCATTAGCTTCATGTAGGCAGCTTTATTTATAGCTTCAATAAATACATACACAAGTATAGATACGTACGCAGTATTGAATGCTTAAATGAGTAATCTGCGGTTGTTTGTTACCTACGTCTATACAGGATGATTTTAGAATGAGAGAGTAAACAGGATGCACCTACAGCTTGCTAAATTATCTCCGTTCTCGTACAGGCCTCCTACGCTATAATCTTTTGTTCAGACGTTCCGTTCATCCATTAAATTGATAAAAATCTTTCATACAGTACCCGCAGAATTACTTTGGAATTCTTGTTAAAAGCTAGGGAGCAAAAACCCCTTGGTCGAACATAAACGAAGTACGTGTAGTGTAGTGGAGAGCAACAAAAAGGAATAAACACACAGTCACACTCAAATTGAACGCACGCAGTAATGCGGCGAAATTAATTAATGTCCCCTTTGGTAGCGCGCACTGAAAATGTTTTAAAAGCGCCTGATCCTTGGAGGGACGGAGTACGAAGTGCAAGTCATCGCGCGCCGCCGGCGAGCGGCAGCGGGCGGCAGGCGGCACTGAATTTACAGCGCAATAAATTTCAACACAGAAACAGAGGAGCGTTATCTGCTAATAGCTCAAATGAACTGTCCGTCGACCAAGAAACAACAACACTGAATCGTTAACGCAGCAATCACTATCACCGACATAAGTAAGTATTTAGCGATAGCAGTACTGACTTACTGAGCTCTCCCTGCTTTCTTTCTACTGAACGAAACAAAGGGCAGTTCATCGTACAAGATTTAGTGCGAGCGTAAAACGAACCACAGCGAATGTGTAGTTCGGATTTACCGAGTTATAAATCTGAGTGGTGTCATTCGACAAGGTGGACTAGAAGAGCCGCAAACACTTCTTATAGTACTTACTTTGAACAGGTTTTTAACTCAAGTTAAGTAAACAGCTACAAAGAAAATTAGTTAGTGAGCGAGTGCCGGAACTGCATGCTTCATAAATTTATTATTTAACACACTTACACCTGGCGCTGCGCTGTAATATCGCTCATGCCTATAACAACATTTAGACATGACTTGTTTGAAGTAAGAAAAACTGTATTTATTTATCGCAGTATCGATATCATTTTACGTGGAAGTGCTAGTAAGTAAAAGTATCATTGAGAGAAAACCCAAAGCGTCAATACAACGTGTTAAGCTCCACAAAAGGTTAATGTAAGCAATTTGCACGCAGCTTGGGAAACGATTGCCTATTTAATAATTATGTAAATGTTGGAGCCGTTTATGACAGTTCTAGTACATCCAGTCGTTACGTTTCCGCGGACCGGCCTCGCCCCGGGCCGTTCAAGTGTGTCCGCTCAGGAATGGGTGCGCTAAGTGAAACGATACCGGAGATGAGACACGGCAAGCTTATTGCGTTCACATTTCATACAAACTTTCGGGGCTATCCGCCATCTGTTCGTGTGGGTCAGCCTTCTTTCAAAAATGTAGACAAAATAATAAACGTGCACCTAGAAATTGAAAGAGCCTTAAATCTACGCTAGTTAGTTTTTAATTTGTTATTTATAGATTTAGCTGTATTATCGGGCAGCAAAGGGGCTAAGCTTTCAACTAATTACCATGGTCAGCGTTTCACAAAAAGGTGTATAATCCTGTGGTTGCTTTTAAAATTAACACTGTTGACATCAAAATTATCACTGGACGCAATAAACATCTGAATGACCGGAGAGAATCGTGAGTGAATTTAATGAAGCGTAGTGACCGTTGGGCTCTTTAGCATGAGTACCTTCGTTGATACAGTTTACGTAATGTGCTTACACACTTTGATAATACATGGGTCTGAACTAGGATTTTGAGTCTAAAACTCAAGTTTCTTGTAAGATATTTTAAGTTACGTTAAGTAATATTTATTGTCAAAGGTTTTACTAATATTTGTTTGTATCCTAAAAGTCATATTTTATTCCTAACCGTAAAATACTTTCTACTACACAATATCTATAGGCGAAAAAACTCTTTGTTAGCGAAGACATTTTGGTGAGAGAGTATTTATTGTATTCGAAAATTAAAAGGAAGATAGGAATTCCCTCGGGTGGGGGAGGTGAGGCGCAATCAGAGCTTGCCGGTGGATGGCAACCTTAAATACCAGACTTAATTGAACAGCTTCCGGGTTGCGCTCGGCGAACCTACATAAATATACTGTACGGAAGTATTCACCACAAAGGTATTCCTTTTACATTAAACACCTACATTGAACGAGAAAGCGATCTTTTCACATAAATAATTTCAGCCGCGCTTTCTGAATTCACAAGATTTGAACATTTTGTAAAGAATTTTTATTTTGCATCTCAAATGTATCTTTGATAAAAACACTGTCTGGAGTGCATATCGTATTTTAAATGAAGCTTGCATTTTAAAGTAACGGGGACATAAAAGAATAAAAGAGGTGTACCGACTAAATTGTACTTTCATGTTTTTGGCTCAATCCGACTTAAATTCGAGCCACGCATACGGAAGTCGTGACAAGGCACTGATGTTTCAGTACAATTTCAGTACATTCTCAGATCCATGATTTCGCCTTATACGTTTAGACAACAGGATAAACAAAGAAATAAATTGCATCTAATTTTAGAAAATGAATCTGCATTTTAGTTTCAGTTTATAATGAGCGAAATCCTTGAAATATTACTTTGTTCATAACAGTAAATATTTTTACTGCTTTTGTAGCGTAATACAATGTTGAACCCGTTTCACTGCGCTATTTAGACGAAAATTTGAATGGAGATAAAGCTTGTCGTGCGTTGAAAGATGTTCGCGGAAGCTTAAAATAATATTTTGGAGAGTCGCATCGCCCCAGCTCGCGAACTGGCAGGAAATGAGGCTCTCTGTCCCGTCGGGAAATTGTTCCTCCCAATCATAACGCTCAGTAGAATCTCCCTGCTTTCAAAGACTTTAAAAATAATGGAACAGATTTGTCTTTCAGTGTATTACAGGAGAACGTAAACGCAGGCTTTAGTAACGGCTTTATACGTTTTGTGATTCAGTGATTCCTTTTGTATGAAACAGTTAAATTCTTTACTAAAGTTCAGTATTTATTTACTAAGTATAGTCAAATACCTTATGTTTAAGCAAATGTAGCAACGATTTAAATAAATAGATACAACAGATGGGAATATTTATCTAGTTTTTCCTGTTGGGCGAATCAAAGCGTCTGTTTCCCAAAAGGGTTGGCTTGGGTCGATGTATCGGGCGCATCCGATTGAATTAATCACGGAAAACGTCGCTCTGTGCAAGAGATAAATATATGGCTGTTTACACGTGTTCCCGCTCCTGTGAATTTCAGATTTAAGCATTTAGCCATATTGCAAAGAGGGCCTTGTTTATGTTAAGCTATATTTTATTGTGTAGTGCAGTTTTTTTGAAGTACGACTTAATAAAAGTAGACGTACGAGTGTACACGATATGGTGTACGTTTATTGTTACTAGTCGAAAAAGTAATAAATGTCTACTTTATGTTATTATTTGTTTTGTTTTACAGTAACATAAATTTCAGAATACTGTTTTCCCATATATATTAACGTGCTTGCTAACAGCTGTGTGACTAGGGAACATTAAGATCGTTTGACAATTGAATAGTAAACTTGAATATCCAAAACCAAATGCCACTTGAGCTAAGCTGCGGGTAAACTATACAAATAACAAGTTGTGTTTATAATAAAACTTTATTATAAACAGACGCTGCTAAGCATAACGGCACACAATGGACAGACAATATTAATTCTTATTTCCTCCGAACACAATGCCTTATTTGAATTGTGTGAGATATTGTGCGTATAAATTAATATCCAATTTAGTATGAATCGATCAATTTGATGTCGCAATGAGTGCTATTTATAGGGCCGTCAATGATTGTAGGGAAGTGATGAGCTGACACGGGCTGCCGGCGGGAGTACAAAGAACCAATTGAGTGGGCTCGTCCAATCGCAGGCGCAGCTGACGTGGCGTGCGCGTCGCGTCCACGTTGCGTGGAGTTCTCTCAAACTTTATATTACAACCATACAATATACAGGAACCAGGTTATGAAACAGTTTTCCGGGCATTTATATATTTACAATAAAAATCGTAAGGAATAAAAACGAAACTTATTACAATTCCTATGAATATTTTATAATTTTTTTATGTTACTGAAGTTGAGTTAATAATTATGTTTCCTCTTATTTTAGGTTCCAAATACATATTCTTAACATGATGAATTCAATATAATGTGGATATCTACCTAATGATCATTGATTTTAATTTAGGTATTGAAAATTAATCATAGGATCCGACATGTAAAATAGGGCATGAGATAAAAAGGGCAAGTGAGTGAGTTCACATGGCCAGATGGCCACCAATGAATGAGTCGTTAACGAGCCGACTAGGCGTAGAGGTGCCTCGCATAGAGCTGTGTTACTAATGGAACTATACTTTAGCTTACTGAATGCAACTCTATAAGGAAAACGTTTTTGGGTAGGATGTGATTTTAAATTAACTAAATTAGTTTTTATGTCTTTTACAAATTAATACCCACATATATTATACTCGTACTGTTGATGTCGTGTTCACCGACATTCAAAAGGAGTTTTAATGAAAGTTAAAGTGGTTCATACAATAACTTAATCTAGTTTTTAGTACCCTACTATCGAAAAATAACTCAATATTTTTTTATAATTTGCATGCATATACGTATCTATAGTCGCTACCCTTTAAATAAAAAAGTTTGTAAAACCATTTACAAATCACTCGAAAAATCTGCAGCGAATACAAAGTTTCATTCGTAATGCTCAAAGTCCCAAAGTATTGATGTAACGAATCAAAACGAACAAATTTAAAGGGAACCAAAGAGGATTCAAAGTTAAAGCGGGGGCGGAAGTTTTATCCGTTATTACATTAACGTGGCATCAAACCTGGTTTGTCCAAACTAAGTCCCATCAGATAATAGCGCGTAGGAAGGATAGCGATTTCGTCGAACAACCGGGATGCGCCCAATTCTCGCCAATAAACCCCCCCGAGATATATCGACCTCAACGCAGGGCCGTTAGTCATGCAATCGCCACCTCTATACACCGCGTCATAAAGAGGAAAATCGGTTATTATATTCGACGCTTATCGCATTTCATGATAGATAGCTTTTGAATTGACCAGCGTGTTCTGTGCGGCGGCACATACCATACATTCCACGCGCTTACACTGAGTCGATTGACTGATGGCGGAACCATTAATATGGATGTACCATTTAAATTGAAATGGTGGCCTCTAAATGGATTCTTACACGATTTTAGACAATAATATGAGATTCCAGTATGAATAACTTTAGCATTACGGTCGTTTTCTCCTCCAGTATTAAAATATTTATTTGCCAACATAAAGAATGGTGACTTCCTAGAATTTCGTAATATCTTACTGGGATACAACAAATCCTGTTACCCGCGCGCTAAAAGTGGATTTCAACAATTTCAGCAGTTTATCCGCGGCCTTGTTGCGCGGCGACTGTTGCTTTAATATGCGTTTTTAAAATGGCTTTTGTGGTACATTACACACTTATATGTACATACATCTTTATCTATACAGTGGTTTGACGGTCGTAAAGCGACGTAATGCAACAATGACGGCATCGCGGAGCCACGTGACCTCAGCCCAGCGCCTGACGACGTCGCTCGCTATGATTCACCGACGAGCCGCGGAGCCGCCGAGCGCTTCACATTCCATCCCCGGCCGCATAGGTAATAGGAAATGCCATATTGCAATAAATACACAAACACTATGCTAACACTTTGATGCATCTCATTCAGCCGTTTTCACTTCATGCCTTTATCTTCTATTGCACGTAATCACGTAATCTGTCCAGTCTGCTCACTAACAACTTGTGGAGCGAGTTTACTGGTACAGCGACTAATAAATATTAATTGAAGCAAAGGTATTTATTGTGCGATTGATTAATAAAGTTTCTAGACGATAGAAATGTACGGAATGGCGGTTGCCTACACAGTTTCAATTCAGACATTCCGTTGTTTAAAATCAGCATGCGCCTGCGCCGCGGTAGCTTTCGCGGACGCACGCTGCAACTGGAATGGAGTCGATCACGTACCGTTTCGCGTTTAATACGTTTCTCGTGCTGATTCATAGCGAACCATAAATAAACATTCGTTAAAGATGATGTATTACAGAATATAGGTAATTAAAATCCATGTACTCGTGATGATTAAAATGCTTCGCCATTATTAAACTGCAATGATTATTCATCATTGTGATAAAACGATATATTTGTAATCAATGACGTGAATGCGGTCAGCGTGACGTTGCAGACAGGTACCATGCCATATGATAGGAAATATGACGGTTTAGTAAACAACAAGTTGATTACATTTACTGTTATTATTGGTTTTACAGAACAAACATTTAAATACTCTGTATATTTTTCCCGGCAAGCGGAGCTTTTGAAATGAAATTGGTACACACAAGCCAGCCAACAATAGGTAAGCAGGGTAAATATTACTGTTACCAGTGCATCGTTACTGAGCACCGAGTGACCCACTTCCACCTCCACTGGAAAATAAGCATCGAAACAATGAATTTGGTGAAGCGATTAAAAATAGAAAGCATATTAAAAGTTTGGAACAGAAACTGGAGTTTCGAGTCTAAGTAATGAGCAATTTTATGACGTCATAAATGCTGTTAGAATGCATTAGTGCATGTATGATTCGGTCGGGAGATAAGGCCAAAAGTTATAAAGTGTAAACCACATTTTTCAATGTCATACTCGATTCGATCATTTCTGCTAAGGAGTGGAATTCCCTGCCGGAGTCTGTATTTCCTGATAGCTATAACCTAGGGGTCTTCAAGTCAAGAGTGAATAGGTTACTTCTAGGTAAGCGTGCTTCATCGTCGACCACATCGTCGCTTACCATCAGGTGAGATAGTGGTCAAACGCGAACCTATCAATAATAAAAAAAAAAAAAAGTATCTTTATTAATTTCCAATAGAATAAAATAAAATATGCTCTAAATCTATTTGTGAAGTTGAGAGAGCAGATAATTTATTTTCCAAATGATTTGACATTTAATAGAAGAACTATTTTTTGTATAAATCATCTGTTAGCAATTGTAAAAATCCTTAGTACCCTTGAGAGCTGTAAAATCATTAAACGGTACTACGATGTATAAATTACATTATCATTACAAATGAGATTTGTAATTTTATGGTGTGAATAAAAATTTATGTACTGACATTTTAATTTACATCTGATGGTGAAGTTTTTAATTAGTGGTGGGTGGCGCGAGTGGGGTGGAAAGCCGCACGCGACGCTTTTTACAACTTTGTCAAGTTCCCAATCTGTTATCCAGGTGTACAGGCGATTACTACAACTATATTTTGGCAAAGTCTCAGAACCTATAGATGATACTGTAAGGTTTTAATAAATATTATAATATTCAACCTTATCGTTTAAACTGGCCATACAATCATTTTGAAATTGAAATAGAAAAGAAAGATAAATAATTATATTTAGCATATCAATGTTTATCATTTAAGGTGACGACTATTTATGACTGATTAATTTATACTGCCAATCGTAAGTATTGGATTTACTTTTGCAGTCCATAATCTTGCTACTTAGTAGACAGACCCGCTTTCTAAATAGCTTTCAACCTACTGTTCAAATAAGATTACGACATAATTTTAAGCAAATTGTCCGAAAGCAACAGAAAGACAAATAAAATAACAGTAAAGTTATTTAAAATCACAAAACTAATCTGATAAGTGATGCAGACATGAAAGCAGCATTCAACATTGGTTACAACATTTCGATAACACCATATCCGTGGATAGCTTACCCTGCTATCTAAATAATATTTTATAGACATGATAGCAAATGGGAATCTCTTGCTATGTTGTTAACCTAAACCTCATGTTATGTAAGTAACTAAGTCCCCACCGTCCATAAAACAAAGCTATTGTGATGCTTATACGCCCTGAGCATTAGATCACAGAAAGGTCTAAACACTGCATTCACGCGCCGCTACACTTCAGCCAAGACGTATATGACAGTGGTGCTTGAAGTGTTTTGCAAAGGCTATCACATAGCAGTCAATAAGGTCGGTGATCGGTTACTCAACAAATATTTGCGCCATAAGATCGAGTGGAGAGCATGTTGTGGTCAACACAAATACGATATCCGCAGCGGCGTCGTCGACTCGTCGCCATCGGCCACTTTATAAACACATGCAAATAAATGTGCAGCTATTATCTATCTACATCATTCTTGTACCTACATTCTATATAATAAATTATTTATTTACATAAAAACAAGCATGATTCATAGTATTGCTTTCCGTTTATGACTAAATCATGCACTTTGTACTGAATGTTTCCACGAAGATGGTGTTATGCGAAGTGATTTGAAAGTCAACAAATGATTGTTAGAACAATTAATTTCAATAAATGGTAACAAAGGGTGGCCGAGTGTCGTGCATGTGACGTCATCACCGGGCTGAACGTGTGAATGACTTTATTCGTTCAAATCGTTCATGTTGTACACGACCGCTAAGCCCGATCGTGATTGGCTGTCTTGTCAGGATAATGCGGGCGGCTCCCGATAGAGGTTATGAACCCTCTGATTTAATTGAAGTTTCAACGTTCAGCCCCGGTTCGGCATTGACATGCTCAGATCACTGTATTGTCCCCATTTCACTGACAAATGTTATAATCACGGAATAATCACTTGTGAACTGGTATGTCCTTCTCAATTGTATTCAATTATACGTATTCAATTGCAGCTCACTAGTTATGTACTTTCCCATCAATGAGTATATAAATAGATTTGGACTTACTGCGGTGTAGCTACTACCATCTTACGAAAGAGAAGAATATCTGTACATACCTGAAAAACGAAAAATAAATGTTATAAAATCTAAAATATTAAACATTAAATGTACGAAATAGCTAAAAAATCGACAGACCAAAAGTCTGTCATCGAGAGAAAACGTTAAATACTTTGAAAATCTTGGAAGCGAAGATTGAGAGCGGTGGGAAGGAAACTTCAGTGGAAATTCAACGATTGCTTAAAAACTTAAAACACTGTCGTACTGGAAGAAATATTTCTATAAGAGAACTTTTAGCGGTATTTTTAAAACATATATTTTTATTCTTTTAGACGTGCACTCGCAATGCGACATGCAGTGCGATAAAAGGTTATGTAGACCGTACATTTGGAAATATATTATTTTAGTCCAATGCATCTCCTTTCAGGTACCTATATCATAGGCTCTGCCATAATCTACCTAATAGGAATGCTTACGTAATTTGTTATTTTTTTAACAACACTGACTTTTTTGTGGAACTTTGCATTACTTTATTTTTTTAAAACATTGCCTATTCATATAATAAAGACCTAATATGGAACTAGAGAGCGGTAACGATAATATTTTTACACATTTTGTGCGCTTTTCATGCTGTAGCAGTTCATATAAAGCTCACAGTGAGTATTTAATGGAAAATAAAGATATGGTGGGTCCACGTTAGTGTAAGAGCTTCTAAATAACTTGTCGCCGGGCCTCGAAGCACCTGCAGGCGACGCCTAATGGGCCCAATTATCGACGTCTTCGCCGCACGCCGAGAGGGCTATTACCCCTCCCAGGGCGAAGCCCCCTCGCGTCTTGGTGAAAAGATTCCAAGACTCTTAGAGGCACAGTAGCAACACAATATTACGAAATCATTTAAGCCTGAATAAGATAACAGCGAGATTGCTTGAAAAACATTAAATTAAGTAATTTAGGTTTTCTGCATACCCTGAACTATAATTAAATCTGTTATTGAGCGTCGTTCAATAAAACTGCAGCTTAAAACCTTTCCGGACCAATCGCTAAAGTTTTTAACGAATTTTCAAGCGAACTTTTAAAATTACTTAGCGCAACACCTATTGATTTGATTTACGATGTGCAATAAAACGGCACTGTTATTTGATGTATGTGGCTCACTCGGAATGCATGGGGCCGATTTGTAATAAAGTCGTCGGCGGAACGCGAAAGCGGTATATCGTGTATAGTGTTTAGTGGAATCCATTTAATGAAATACTATATAAGTTACTGTTAGAAGGTTGGTATATGAGCCAAAATCATTATCACAAGGTTTTGACAATTGAGTTCCCCCTGCACAAACCCACTGCCATTGCTGTTTTCAGTGGAGACTATATTAATACATCCTGGCTTACAGGATTTACAGCCATACGAGCAGGACGGATATACTCGAAAAAAAAACAGAGTCATTTACGTCAATTACAGCAGGTATGACTAGTACATTCAATACGTAAACAGGAATGGCGTTCAAGATGTGATCTAACATCAATCGTAAAACGTTCACGGCCGCGATTGTTTGCTGCCTTATCATTGTAGTTGAGTTAGGTAACGCGAGCATATTGTCGCACATGACACAGTACGACCGTTATCAGCGCGGTGACATCCACGCGCGACGTGACGAGGGATCACAACGCCGCCAGATAACAGAACAGCATTTCTATTATTTCTAAAATTACTCTAATAACAACGGTCGAAGGTCTTCTTTAATTACAATTTAAAGAGGTGATTAGTTAAATTACATGTAGGTTGCTTGACATTGTAATCTATAACATTTTACTCTTTGAACTACGAGTTTTTTTGTTTCTATTGTTATATCTGTTCCAAGTATCGTTGAACATTACCGGTTTACAACCAATTCGAATACAATCCCAGACATTCTGTTCTATGGGGCCCTGTGCAAGGCCTCGCATTCGATTCTGCAAGCAAACTCGTTCCATTGTTACAAGACAGCGTCATACAGTTGATAGTATGAAAAATGAAAGTTAATGCTCAGATAATAATCAGACGCATCCCACACGTACTCTGGCGAATCGATAATTGCACCGCATATGGCGCGATTTCATACAACTGTTCGTCATGTGTTGCTGAATGAAAAGAAATACAAAACAGGACAAATGTATGAGTATCATGTTCGCGAATAGCGACGCGTTGATCCAAACGTTAAACTTTTGTGCTCCGTATAATTTGTATCGCGAAAATTTTAAACACGATTTACTTCCAGAATGATTTATTATCGGACTAAGCGAAGCCAAAAAGAAGGGAATAAACCTTATTTCTTGTAAAGTCTCCTTCACAGAGCCCGTTTTATTTATTCACATTTCTTTTTTTCCAGTAATTCCCTTTGAAACTACAGAATGCTTTTCTGAAAACTAAATACAAATTACAATTCGATGTCGAGAAACATAAATCATTTCTGGTAAGCCCTCTGTTCCATTTCTATAATAATATGGCTATTATTAGATTTATCTCAGTTGTGAAAACTAACTAGTTCAAGCTAGGACTGTATTTTTATTGTTATTTTATGCGCTACGAGATTATTGACTGCTCGGAGTGGTATTCTAAACATTCGGGCTTTATTATGATCTTTTTAATCTCCCGTTATTGTTCCTCAAATATATAAAAAAGAGGATAATACTTTCCAAAAAACTCGTATTAAGTTCCAGCACTGCTTTGAGGAACACAGCCCCCTCCTTGAACATAATGGTTCGTCTTAGAATTACGTGCAATTTGGTGTAATGTACACGGATTAAGTGCCCCGCACAGTTACTATTAAGTTGCTCCAGATCTAAATGTTAAAGTAACTAACGCGGGATTATATTCTTACATTAAAGTAGGTGTGTGCTGGAGAGTGGGTACCACTGTACCCGTAAATCGTGGAAATGCGCGCAAGTTATACTAGCGTTACAACAGAAAGACATTTCTACAATTTATTTCCAACATTATGGAGTACGTAGACTTTATTGTACAATATTCCAAGAAAATGGTTTCAACAGTCCCTTTAAACATACTTTGTTGATGAATAATAATTTATCTCAAATTTAAACTGGAATTTTGAGAATTGACATTCACATACACATGGGGGATGCCAAAAATGGTCGGCTACTGATTTTGCGGTCGCCTGCGTACTGCATGCATAATGTCATGAAACAAAATTATATTTGAGAATTTAAAAAAGTTTGTGTTTTATTCGTGGTCCCAGAATATTGAAGAATGAGAATTCAACAACTTTTGATCATAGGTTCGGTAAAAGGTTTCTGTCGTAATATATTTGCGTCATAAATAAGTGTATAACATATAAAAAGTTGACTTAGTAACTAATATAAAAGTAGTGGTTATCTACGCGCCTCGCAAAGCACCTCTTATTTTATCGTGAATTGCAACAAATATTTGCGATAACGAGTAATAAAAGTAGTGTGTTCTATAATGACGTCACACTGTTCGATTGTGTGATGCCTACGAGTGCTCTTTACATTGTAATATATTTAATAAATCTCCCAAAATAGGAATTTGCTTTCATTTGCTTTTAAATTATACGCAGAGACCGTCATACTTAATTATCAAAATAAAATAATTTTCGTAAACGCACATGCGGTTGATATAATATTTTAATTTTATTATAAGTATACAGTAGAAAATGATGTAAAATCTGAACTTAAAGGGCCGTTTTCAACAAAGCTGTAAAATAGTGAACCTTTTTTCGCGACTTCTCGAATCGCGTTTTGGCATAATAATAGCATGATTATCGAAGCAGGTATGTAGAATCCTTTATCGCTAAGTAACCTTGCTCTACACGTGATGCAGGCCAGGGTTGAGATATGGCCTCGTTGTTTAAACAGAGGAGTATATACAGACACTAATTGCTAGCGACGGGAAGCCTTATATAAAACCTATCCACACAAAAAAAACATGATGGGTGCGATATTGCGTCACGCTAGCTGTTGGCGAATAAAATAAGACGTCTATACAAGAAACGCGACGGAGCTGCGATCAATCTGAGGATGTAATAGCGGCGCCTGACCTAGCCGGCGCCACCCGGCCGACGCACCCCTACACAGACCGACTACGTAGGTGGAACGACTCAGCGCTTATTCAGGGCTGTGTCTTATTCAGCCATAGCCTATATTGTACAGAACGACATGACATGACACAAATTATTATGGTAATCATCTTCCAAGTTACGAATAAATATTTGGTTGTAGGGACGTCTTATAATTACATAGATGGTCTCCCCCAATTTTGTCCAAAACCTTTCTAGTCAATCTTGTTTGGTTAATATCCTTTCCTAAGAGTAGTTTCCATGTAAGACGTTATTGGGAAGGTTTACAGTTTGATACATAATGAACTTTGAACTGTACAAATTATAGTTTATATTTTCAAGTTTGACTATTATTATGAATTACATGCATGAGTACCTAATGTTCTACCATCATACGTGAAAAAAAAAACAATATCCATTTTCTCATCTCGGGCAATAATTGCAAAGGACTTCGCAACATTTTCAGTGAATTGATATGAGACTTAAAAAGTAAGAACTTTCGATAAAAATCAATCGTTAATCAGTTCAGTAACCTCGTAGACATCAGCTAGGTACTAAAAAAATGTACCGAGGCGTTTTTTCAAGTCTGTTAAATTCAAGTGAAGACTACAGAGTGTCTAAGAAAGTGAATTAGCTACTCAATAAGGGATTTTTTTAAACATTTGACTCTTGATGTATCTTTCATTCAAGAAAAAATCATTTGACTAAAACACTACCTAAATGAAGGTAATCATTTAAGAATAAAAATAACGAATAGATCAACCCTTCTTGCCGCAGTATGAGTAACTAGATTAAAATGAATTGGCTCTGTTATTGTGTTCAGACCATCATTTCAGTAGTGGAAAACCTGAAAATTTCCAATTGATTACACGATGAAGAGCTTGAGGAGAAATAACAGTACAACATTTAAAGTTACAAGAATCGCAGGCTGCACCTTCCCATTTCCACAAGATGTAATTGGTGTCAAGTACGTATCGTACTTTTACGAGTGTGGTCATAAATGTGAAAGAGCGTACGAGGCCTAACGAACGGTACGTCTGGGAGACGTGGCGTACGTGTGTCACGGTGCATCCTGATGTGTGCGCGGCGAGAGGCTGTGCGTGCGCCGAAACTGTGACAGCGGCACAGTGGTGTTGTGGTAGGTCAGGCGCTCGGCGGACTGCATTCCGTGCAGCCGGCGTGCCCGCGCAGCGCAGCGCCGCCGCCGCTCCCACTAAATATAGCCTGTGCGAAGTGAACGAACGCGACGCGACGCAACGTCGCCGACACGCCGCTTAGACGCTGCCAATGAAATTGCTAAACTATGAAAATTGCTGTGAACTTTGCGGGATGTACGATCACCCATGACTCACATCAAGTCTTCAAGAAAAACAAGACAAAGATTTTTTTATGATAGATAAATTGTAGCCACACATATTGCGTAGCCGTAGCGAAGACTTAAACTAAATGATTTGCAGATGCTTACCCATTTTATAAATCATAGTGTTATAGTTACTGTTTTTGGACTTATGTTATGCAATTAAATTTCGTTAACAAATGATACATATGGATTTGGGTAGGTACATTTTCTTAAAACCGTATTTAATCGAGTGCTACGCAGACGTAGCACCTGCGTAGCACTTATCACTATTTGGTATTGATTTTTAACTATCCGTTGTTTTAATAAATTTTGTTAAAATATGATAGTGAATGTCATTACATAAAACATAACCCTTCGTTGGCAGTCGGGTAATAACAATGAAACGCCGTTGATGACATTAATTAGCTTTCGAATTTTCACTAGCCAATTACTGGCATAATTTCGAAAGTAACCGCTTGTAAAATAAAAGTAAAATTGATCATAAGACTAAGTGCAAAACGCTGTCGCAATGCGGTGCATGTCTTTATAGGAAATAAAAGCAAAAATGTCCACAAGATGAAGACAGACGTGCAAAAATGTCCGGCGACTTGACTGCAGACAGCTAAGAACGGGCATTTATTTGCTTATCGGCCACATAATGCGCTAACCGTACATGATAACGGAACAATGAGTGTAAACCCGCCGCAGATACCTACATTAGTGTACACTCAGATATGCTTATCTCTCTGTGTCAATACTCTTTTGTACTGGCGATACGGGAGTCTATTTGCCCTTAATGCGCTCAGCATTCTTCGATGTTGAATAACCTGCTGACAATGGAGTGACCCATTAGTCGGCGATTTGGTCGTACGTTTTAAATTGTTATCAGTGGAAAATAAACGAGAATTGTCACGAGTGCCTTTTATTATCTGTGCTCCGACGTGTTTGGTATGGTATGTTATCATATCGATGATTGTTACATAGGTACATAAATTAAAAGATTTCATTGTCACCAAATATTTAGCATTTTGCTACAGAAATGTTCCAGGGTCTTCCAAAACTATAGAATTGGCGTTTACCCTTATTCAAATACGTTTCTGGGAATATAGGCTGGGAATATATTTCGAAACGAAAGTAAGGGTTTCAAGTGAGTTATCGATAGTTATAAATAACATTAGGGATGTCTCCAGTTACGCAAATGTAACTGTTTAAGCCTACATCAACATGTTATTTAATATCACGCCAACATTCTAGCATAATGTTTATTAAAATTGACATTGACCTTCCTATTTGACCTGTAGGCTTCTATCGCATTCTTATGGCTTGACTTTATGTAACAGCTTATAATATGAGGCCACAGGTCATTAGATAAATGTACAAGAAATTACAAATATTAATGATAAAGTTTGACTTAAATAGTGAATGAAAATTACAAAACTTAGTGGGTTCCTAAGGCAAACAGTCTAAAGAACTGTCAAAATGAATAAGAGTGCAAAATAACTTGTAGATACGTCAGGAGTGTAATACATTTGGTTGTATAAAAAAATGATTCTCTGTACTGATAAAACAGATATGGTAAGTGCATTGGAGTTATGAACGCGTTAATTTGCCAGTATAGCGTAGTTAACACCGTTACCTAACCAATCGTAATCGACGTCGAGTTTCTATTAAAAATGAATAGTGGAGGCAAACTACATTATTACGTATACAGACTGGATAAGGTGTACACGCTGCAGGGATATCTATAACAACCTGTTGTTTTAATACATGTTATTAAAATCTATCACCGCTTCTGTCTAAACATTCCTAATTCTGTTTAATTAACAGTCCCACTTTCGTTTATTGGACTGTTTTCATGGAAAATCTTTGAATTATTTAGCTACAAAATAACATGAAATTAGTAATTAAATTTTATGATTCAATTAAAATTTGCTATTCGAATGCAAATTTCATAAATTTATTTTCAGAATTTTGTAAATATAATTTGGTTATTTAAATAATCTTGTAAACATCGATAAAATTATTTAATTTCTATGTTTTAATTAATGTCTGCTTAAATTCATTTTCAGACATATTATTATACTATAGAAAGTCTGACTTTCTTTGTGTTGCTGTAGTATTATATTAACTACCGGAATCCGCGTATCAGCACGACCTTCGCAAGAGCAGATTGATAAGAGATAACAAGTTTTGTTGCTTTACCAACGTATGAAATACCTGTTGGTACGTATGGTACCTACATTAATTAAATATTTCTTTTACGGTTTTCATTGTTTAGTTGTATTACACAATAGATTATAGCCTCATTGTTACAGATTTTTATGATTCTTTAGTTAACGCAAGTTTTTCTAATACGTAATCATATGTGCGAAGGCATGCCACAAATCTAATTAGTAAAGTCTCGACATACACGTAGATAGCCTGCGATCAATAAATATTTCCATTAGCAAAATATTGGCATTCAGTGACATGTTGCGGTGGGCCGTAGTAGTGGGGGCCAGACAGACGGCGGCTAGCGAGGGGCGGGCGCGGCCGCTAGACGTGCGTTTTGCGCAAGAGTGCAACCCGACGGGAAGTCAGCTGGCCTGCCGAACGCAAGGACCGCATGCAACCCGCACTCACCGCGATTCACTAATGCACCACATTCAATAACACTCCTCTAAATCCTCATAGCTCAAGTGTTTCCATTCCAAAATCGATTTCACCTCATTACAGAAGGCAAACGAGTCAACTTGTAACATAAAACGATTTTCCACGGACGAATGAAGCACCTCGATTCGTTACCCATTTTCGCAGTAAACCGACACTGTTTATCAACACGCTCGCTGCACCAGCGCGACACTTGACATACATAAGTCGTTATTCCTCAGCGAAATCATCGACGTTTGGCAGCTGTCGGTGGTGATGTCCAAGATGCGTATATGCGATCTATCGAGAGCTGTTTCGCGAGCAACTCGAAATAGACGCATAGATGTCGAGCGCGTGCATGCAGTGATCGATCGCACTCACCGTGCGCTCGCAGGCAGACGTGCCGGTCAGCTGAGCCGTCGGCTGGTGCGTGCTGCTGTCCACTGCTCACCGATGGCTCGCTGCACTCGGACCGTAAGATCCGAAGAAGCGCACTGGCTGCGGCTACACTGCACGCGGTTCAAACGAGCTACGAGCTCCGATCTCGGATCACGGAGAGGGCACAGTGGCACACACACGCGGACCGCGACTGAATGCGTCAAGCGAAGGCAACGTGCATCGCGGCTCTCGCGTGCTGGCGGCGAGAGTGTCGGCGAGCGACTGAGAGCCGAGCGGGGGGCTACCGCCGGCACCCGCGCCGCCCCTCGCCGCCCACTTCCTCCGATGAATGACAATAATGGAAGACGTTCAACTCGCCCGCAAACCGAATAATATGAATCATTGCATTAGGGTGCAGCCCCGCCCGAGTCCAGCCCGCGAAACTCCAGTCCACACACCATCGGTATACACAGAGACCTATCATTCTGAAACTGAAATTGTGTGAGCGATTAAGGGCACCGTGTATTGCTTGTTGCATTTCGGAAGTTCACGTAAGAACAACCAAAAGTACGCCCATATGCGCACATGTGGAGATTGTTAAGCGGTGATTATGGCAGTGCGTTGGGCCACAATGGGAGGAGTTTTGTTGTAATTGTAGTCTGCAGAATCAAGAATCACGTTCTAAATACTGGGGAAATAGCGAAATGAAAATACAGTAAACGTTGTACGATGGTTGCTATTCAAACTTACGAATTCCTTTTTATTCGACATTAGAAATGACAGTATAAAACCTAACAAAGTATCTTAGCCAAGTAGGTTTTACAACATCCGCCCTTAATGGGAATAAAAAGATAAAGTAGTAATGCTTAACACAATAGAAAAGGCTAAAACATTACTACCAGACTAAACAGAAATACAAAACATAAACCGAAGAAAAATAAATAAATAGAAAATTATTCTACCTATTTATCCCTAAACCCATACTAACAACGCACCTTAAATGAGCTATGCGCCTTAAGGGCTTGGTTAATACATCGGCTGTCATTTTATCCGTAGGTATGAACTTTATATTTATAAGACCCTCAGTAACCTTTTCACGAATAAAATGAAATCTCGTATCAATGTGTTTGGTTCTATTGTGGTGGATTGGATTGAGCACAAGTTTCTGTGCACTTTGACTATCATTGTATAGCAACACCCTATCAGCAAAACCAGTAATGTCACACACTAACCGTCTTAGGAAAATAGCCTCCTTAGCAGCACTGGTCAAGGACATATACTCAGCTTCTGTAGACGATAAGGCTACCGTCGGCTGCTTCTTACACTCCCAGCTAATAGGTCCACCTGCTAGCGTGAAGTAGTAACCCGTGTACGACCGACGGTCATGTACACAGTTCGCCCAGTCAGCATCCGTATATCCACACAGACGTCCACCGACTTTCCTGTAAGTAATACAGTAATCCATAGTACCTTTCAAATACTGTAACACCCTTTTAGCGGCCAACCAATGCCTTTTATCGTAACAGTTATTAAACTGACTTAAATAGCTTGTGGCATAAGCTATATCGGGTCTCGTATTCACAGCTAGGTACATGAGACATCCTATCAAGTTTTGGTAAGGATATTCACCAAGAGATGTTGGATTACCTTTCTCCAACTTGTTATTCTCCAAAGGTGTAGACATCTCCTTGCAATCTCGCATATTAAACCGCTCCAATACCGCCTGTATATAGGTCTTCTGACTGACCACGATTGTATCGTCAACCCGGTTAATATTTAAGCCTAAACAATACGACAATGCACCCAAATCTTTTAGTGAGAAAAAATTTTCCAAGTCATTTTTGACCGCGTCAAACAAACTTTTTTCTTTGTAAAAGACAATTAGATCGTCGACATAGACTGCAAGTATTATGGTTTCATTACCAAACTTTTTCAAGTAAATACATGATTCCGCAGATGTCCGTGCAAAGCCAATTTTCGATAGAGTTTGATGCAATTTGATATTCCAGGCTCGAGCTGCCTGCTTCAAACCATAAATGGATTTTCTGAGCAAACAGACTTTACCTTCTGCCCCGTGCTCAGCAAATCCCTCAGGCTGTTGCATGTACACCTCCTCCTCTAAGTCCCCGTTGAGGAATGCGGTATCTACATCCATGTGTTGGATGTTCAAATCCATTTCTGCCGCCAACGCTATAAGGGTACGCAGAGATGAATTTCGAACCACAGGGGCAAAAGTCTCGTTATAGTCAGTCCCCCAAACTTGACTAAAACCTTTTGCAACTAGTCGCGCCTTATACTTGACTACTGCACCGTTCGCGTCCCTCTTAATCTTAAACACCCATTTACATGGAATTACCTTTTTATTTGGTTTATCCACTAATGTCCAAGTCTGCTTATTCAATAAGGCATCGTACTCATGCTTCATTGCGGAGATCCAGTTATCTTTATCACCGCTATTAATAGCTTCACGATAACTTTTCGGATCATCACACAACAAATCAACACCGAGAGTGCCGTATGAATAATAATCAGGAGGTTTACGTACTCGTTCAGGATATCTCCTTTCAGGACATACATCGCTGGGTTCATCTGAAGGAACCAGGGACAGATCAGTTTGTTCACCCGAGTGTAGAGACTCCATGTCACCAACACCACCAGCTTCATCAGTCGCGTCCACAAAATCATCAACTTGCTCTACCTCCAACTCCACACCTTCTGAAGTAGGTGAAGAAGAAGAAGTAGTAGCAGATGAGACAGAAATCTCCTGTGGCGATGTGGTATCTGAAGAAGTTTTTGAAAAAAGATCAATGACATTGGGGCTCACAACAAATTCAGGCTGAACAGGTTTATCCTTCAATCCTGAAAAAATATTCTCAAAAAACGTAATATCTCTTGACTTAATCAACCTCCGAGGGTTTTCCGCGCTACGGAAATAATAACTCCTTGGATCGTCTGAATATCCAACGAAGATATGTTCAGAAGCTTTCATGTCTAGCTTAGTTCTCTGGCATGAAGGCACATGAACTAAAGCTCGGCAACCAAACACCCTTAAATGAGACAGGTCAGGTTTACTACCATACCACATTTCATATGGCGTCTTACCATCAAGTGCACGATGAGGTGACCTATTCTTTAAATAAACACTAGTCTCAACAGCATCCTGCCAAAAAGCTTTCGACAGAGAGCTCTGTGCTAGCAAGGAACGGGCCTTCTCTACAATACTACGATTGCAACGTTCACTTACCCCATTTTGTTGAGGGCTGTATGGTACAGACGTTTCATGTCGAATCCCTTGAGCCTGCAAATAGTCTGTCAACTCCTTGTTGACATACTCAGTACCATTGTCTGACCGAAGAGTTCGAATCTTAGTACCAGTCTGTCTCTCAACAAGTGCTTGGAAAGCGCAAAAATACTTCTTAACTTCTGTCTTAGATGACATACAATAAAGGGATATAAAACGTGTATAGTCATCTACAAAAATAATAAAATATTTATTACCTTTAAAAGATTCAGTGGTCAGGGGACCACAAACGTCCGTATGGACCAATTCTAATGGTGATGAAGCCTTGTTGTACTTTATCCCTTTAAAAGGCTTTCGGGCCTGCTTACCTTCTACACAAGGTACGCATGGTTCTTTATCAACCTCATTATACTCCACACCAATAGCTAGACCTTTTCTGAGTAGATCCATACCAATACGGCAGAGATGTCCTAGACGCTTATGCCAAAGCTGAAACTGGGACAAATTAGTGTGAACATTATAAGCTGAAACATTTTGCGACCTTATTGTACAATCTAAAGTATACAATCCACCACAAACAGAACCGTGTAAAACAGGACCATTTATAAAAGAAACATCATTAGAATTATAAAAATTACAGCCATTTGTATCAAAAACAATCGAGAAACCTTTCTCTACTGCCTTTTTGACTGAGAGTAAATTACAATCTAGGTCAGGAACATGTACAACATTAAAAATCTTCTTGAAATCGGTTTTCGTGTCAATCGCAACATCTCCTAAACCCACAGCTGGCAAACTTT
This sequence comes from Pyrrhia umbra, assembly GCA_963891755.1. Taxonomy (NCBI): domain Eukaryota; kingdom Metazoa; phylum Arthropoda; class Insecta; order Lepidoptera; family Noctuidae; genus Pyrrhia; species Pyrrhia umbra. Next base: position 7,575,306 of record OY982930.1, read on the forward strand.
TACCATTTGCGACAGTTATCTTCCCATCACAGGGTCGGTAACTATTAAACCATTCAGCATGTGGAGTCATGTGAGTAGACGCACCAGAGTCGATAATCCACTTCTCAGACATCTGAACATTAGGTGCAGATAAAGCCAGTTCCGTGACACCATCCAAAGCCAATTCCGTCACACGATTCGTCATATTTCCTGAACTAGAAGCAATCAGTCCCTTATCTTCAGAACTACTTTCTGTAGAGCAACGCGCCTTTGCCTTTTTCTCCTTCTTTTTGAGAGGACAATTAGGACTCTTGTGCCCAGGCTTCTTACACCGAAAGCAAATAACCTGTTTAGTATGCAACGCAGCCACATCATCTTTAGTCTCCTTTATCATTTCACTCAACAACTTAGTCCTTACCAAATCTGTTGTGACTTCAACGCTCCCATTCTCAAGCGCTATTATCATAGGCTCGTAGCGAGACGTCAGACCTCCCAATATAATAGCTGCTAAAGAACTATCTTCTATGGTTTTGCCAATATCGGCCAGGTCTAGTGCTGTAGTAGTTATTGCTGTTAAGTAAGCCTCTAAATCAGAAAAGTCAGATAAGGAGTACCTGTACAACTTGCGTTCCAACGACAGTTTACGACCCAAACTTCGATCCTCGTAGGATTTCATAAGAGCACCCCACGCTTCTTTTGCGGTCTTAGCTGGTCGAACAATCGAAATAGCAGCGCCATCCACAGTAAGGCATATCTTAGAAAGAGCCTTTTCTTCCTTCCGTACATCGTCGGACGTCTTATTTCCTTCGATAACTACTCCGTTTACGGTTTCCCACAATCCTTCATGGATTAACAACATTCGCATTTTAAATTTCCACACAGTGTATCCTTCTCTATTACGAAGTATCGGAATACCATTTAGGGACATACCAAAATCTGCAGACGACATGTTAACTAGGAACAATTTCACCACCAATCTTCTTTTCAATTTGATCGAGATAAAATATACAGAGCTTCGTGCTGATAACGTGTAGTAATTGTAGTCTGCAGAATCAAGAATCACGTTCTAAATACTGGGGAAATAGCGAAATGAAAATACAGTAAACGTTGTACGATGGTTGCTATTCAAACTTACGAATTCCTTTTTATTCGACATTAGAAATGACAGTATAAAACCTAACAAAGTATCTTAGCCAAGTAGGTTTTACAACAAGTTTTCAATTAGCAGGTTCACATGGCAGTCGGTGCAGTGGTGGTGCATCGCTCGCTTGCGACGCCACTAATCTTATCAGCGCTAATCTAATCCGGCGCGACGCCCTCTCTTGTGTTTTCTTCCAATTGTGTCCACTCGAGGTAAATTAGAGGTTTTCTCTTGGGAGTTCACAATAAATTCCGACAAAGTTCATTGTGCTTTAGAAAAATCTCATTAAATTAAATTGCATTTGTACTAGCTATTATACTTAGTTGCATAAAACTATGGAAGTTTCAGTCTGATTCTATGTAATGCCTTATTCAATAAACGAGCTAGCTTAAACTGCAATCCTGGCATAAATCACTTTGAGGTTGACAAACTCTAGGTAGGTGATGCCTTTTCCAGAAATCATAGACGAAATTAAACTATTTTTTTATTTCATACGCAACTTTGCCTCGTACATCATAGAGGAAAACAAAAAATGGGGATAATAGTAGTAAGCAAATAAGATTATTTCCATCAAATCCCATTTATGTTTTGTTTAGTGGTTTTCCTTTTTGGAATAAGCCGAGCTCGAAACAAACTCTTATACGAAACATGTTGGAAATCATATACCAACCTACAGCAATAATGTTGGTTTAATGAAAGCAAAAGTAACTAAGTGGCGACCCTAAGGTCCGTAGTGCAGAATAATACACAAGCACAGATCTTGACTTGAGCTTACATATGGAGCCATTTTATTGGTTAAATCAAATTTTTCATCACAAATCAGGTTCTGTAATACGGACCTAAAAATATTAACAACATTTTTTCTTGAGTATGCCTAAACCCTGCGAACTGAGCACATGCAACAGATTAGATGTCTTTTGTTTTGTTATCTTTTGCATGTGCAGAAATGAGATTTTATTTGTACTTCCTTTTCTGATTCAACTGTGACTAAGCTTGGTTCCCTGGAGTACTCCATGAATACTTAACGTTTAGTAAATCCTACTAAATCAAGCCGCGACTAAAATCAGACATTAAGGCCAGCGTCCCCGGCTCGGTGTCGCGATATAGCAAACTTTTATTTTTGTTTTGTCGGATCCTTAAAGTTCATCTCGTCTAGACCGGTTCACCCACGCCCACACCGCACAGATTTCTGCATCTTGCAACCGACCCGCCATACAAGTTACTTTATTTCCCTTTTTATTCTTTTGCAATACACCGAGATATTGCCTCTCCATCGCGTTAATAGTGAAGCGATTCATCGCATAAAAGTATAAAACCAACTTTTATGCCTCGTGCTCGTGATCTGAGCTAGACTTTGCAGTATATTATAACTCCTGATCTATATCGCTGTTTAAAATTATTACAAGCAAGAAGAAATGTCGAACTATTGTCAACACGCGCACTTTACCAACTTTCCTGAACCTAGACTAGAAAAAGTACCGTATACTTCTATATACAGAAAGTTATCGCCGATACAGAATTTCCTAAAAATGGATATTTATCACAAGGATAGCACGTTGCAGTTATTTACTATCTATTTACAACATTATCAGTAACATAATGACATCATTACGGAGCAGCACCGTTTCCTCTGTAGCGATGTTATCACAATAAAGGCATGATTTCCAAAAGTTTGTTACTGTGCACGAGGCTCGAATGGTTATGATCAAAGTATGCAAATGTATAGCTAGTCACACATGAAAGGTAACCACGTGTGAGGCGCGAGGTAACATTGTTGATGCTTATGATTTTATTATGCCTGTAACACCGTCGCCACTCGCGAGATTGCTTGACATAAAAGTAATTAAATGGACATGATTTTTACATATTATTTTGCCTTTTTGTGATATTTTTTAGCAATTAAAATGCATTTTGTTTTTCTGAATGTAAATGTTTAATAACTTGATGTGATTGCTGAAAAACTGACGAAGCTTTAGTAAAATTTAAAGCTAAACTTTAGTCCTAATATACTTTCATAATAAATGAACCATAACGCGTGGAACACAATATAAAATCTTATAAAGTTACAGCATCTGACAATCGGACGCTTGCAACTGATATCTCTAATGCAATTGTCCTTCTATCTAGCCTTCATAAAATCACACATTCGCATTTAGTATTCTAGTATTCCAGACTCATATGAATTGAAGGTCTGTACTAAGCATTAACTACTGGGAGGGACGACACTTGAGGCTCCCCAGCCATATAGCAGATAGACTAGGGATGTCCCATACTGATCCTTCGGTATAAATTTCGTTGGAGATACATACGCCAACAAATTCTTGCTATTCTTGTAAATTTGAATTTACGAGGTCGAGGAGGGGACTGAATTTGTTCGGCATAATTTGTTTCTACGTTTCGGTAAACCAAATATTTTTATTTTTACTTCAAGTGTCTCATCTGAATTTGCAGTGATGAGCATGAAAATTTAAAAACCTCCTATAAACCCGAATTGGCTCTTAGCTTTCGGCTGCGATTATGATTAAACTACTACAAATTAGGATATGCAAATGGATGCTGCGTATCACACAAATTAAATACTAAAACAAACGATAAATATACGTACAACCTTGACCGGGCAATTTATGCTTCATTAAGATGATTGTTAATTAAATTAAGTTGTTAAACCAAGCCGTATTGGGGCAATTTATTTTTTGCTGGCATAATACCGTAGCAAATCCCCAATGGCTGGCGGAGTAAACGCTCACAGACTGTTGTAAGGACGCCGACTGCGACAATATGCAGGTAAAGCAACTAAGTATGTCATTTTAATCCGTAGAAGAATGACGTTTGCTTTGTAACCCTAGAGCGGATGCAGGGTTAAATAATGCGATCATATACTATTTTAATGTTCAATATGAGATTTTATTCACGTTTTGTGTTTGCATCGTTGTTATAGATATTAATGTGGTGGTTGAACTGCCTTTTAATAATGACGATATTCGTGGGTTTATTGATTAGGAAGGCTTGTTCTTTTACACTAGATTATGATTTAATTTTAGCAGAATTGCAGAGCAAACTAGCGGCATTGTCACAAGAATTGGCTTAGGCTTAAAACCTTCAACTACAGATAAATTATTTTGAGTGTTTTTGATGAAGGTTATCTAAATTCATAAAAATACTCTTAATCTTATATTACCTACCATTTTTTTTATATCTTTTTCTGTAATTCCACTTATGATAAAAATTAAAAGTTTTTAACTTTCTAGAAGACAATACTCAGTATAACTTTGAAGTTCGCCTTCTATTTGACCGACAGAGTTAATCCTGAAATCCTGTGAACTGAATTTCACCGGTTTCATCATACTAGTACGTAAGCCAATTCTTTGAGGAAGGTTAAGTCTTCCACCAAGCACGACCTGAAATAATATCTACAAAATGTTCTAGCCTTTGCGACGGGGCAATTTTATTAAAGAAAAATGGACCAGTTTATTTTTTCTATTTGCTTATTGTTTGTTATTTCTATTAAAAGTTTATGGTACGTTGCATTGTGTTTGCTCATTTATCTTGCCCTAAAGCTGGGGTCGCATGCCGCCGTTGACATTACGTTCATTTCTCAAATATTATTACTAACTCGTACAACTTTATCCAATAATAAATCTACTTAGCGAAACCTGAAGTCTTGAACTTTCTATTTTTATTACTTACCAAGGTAAGCTTGCATGACTAATTTGTTGCAGCAAGTATAAAATCATACTGAGGAAACATTTTGTATTTGGGAAATGAAGTATTAATTTGGCGCCTTTCAAAGTGACAGGGGGGCTATTAACAAGGAAGAGTAAGTACAAAAAGCTGACGGCCATCCTTAGGAAGAAAATGAAATAGGTACTTAAATAATTTCGTAAATTCTGAAAGAATGCAAAGGGAACTCTTATTTTTAGACATCAATCCCTAAAGTTTAGTTTAACACATTAAAAGAAAACTTAAATTTCATTAGAAGAAAATAATCTAGTGAATTTCCTGTGAGAGCGATAACAAAACCACGAAATTGGATTTCGCGATATAATCTAGAGCTGGTAGTGACAGGGCGAGCCGACGCGGCACGACGGCCGAGGTCCGGGACCCCGGCTTTTTGTCGCGGTACTACATCTATTTTTCTCTTCCATATTTACCTATACCTATATTTCATACGATTCTTTTCCTGGTACTAAATTTGAAGATTTAGACTTAAATTCTGGTAGCATTATTTCATATTCTTCGATTTAGTGTTTGTTAAATGTGTAAAATAGACTCTACATTTTTAGAAATGTGATCTAGATAATACTTCCAACAATTTTAACTTAAATATCATAGATGCAGATGAACCATAGACCAAACACCTTCTTTTAGGCTAAAGGAAAGTGTTTGTCTATCACATTTCATGTGTTTAAAATCATAAAAATATTTTTCGCATGGACAGGCGGTCTCATTTACAGAGGATCTAAACCCGGTCCCATATGTAGGATATAAAAAAAACAGCTGTAAGATTCTTTTAATGATAGATTGTAATTTGCTCACATCTATCCAGGCGTAAACGAAACGATTAGCTGTAAAATAGCGTGAAATGTGAATCGGGGACAATTTTTCAGTTTTATTTAAGTGGTATTGAAAAAGACTTTTTATTGAGGAAAAATTTTATACCGTATTGAATGTTCTTTCATTGAATAGTGTCCGCGTATACACCACAACGAAATAGGCGACTTTAAAGCCGCCATCAAAAATACTCGCGGCATTTTTCACAACTTTGATTTCAAAGTGTTCGGATATTGACGGGAGCTGAATCACTGCGATTGCATTGTTTCCTTTGACGTATTTAATTTTTGTGGACAGTTTTATTAAATTCCGAGAAACATAGGTGATCATGTTGAATGATCTTAATAATTGTTTTTACGTGATGTCGCTAATTTGGAAACTATAGAATTTATTAAAATGCCTTATTTTTAACAAGGCATTTTTAGTTTAGCGGTAGTTTTTGTGGGAATAGATTAAGCTAAATCGGTCTATTTGAGATATCTTTCGCATTCTTCTTGATCATAGTTGTGTGACTGGAAGGGTTCAAATTAACAAATTTAAATAGTAATTTGTCAAAATTAATTATGTGACACACAATCACTATTTTTTTTTACAATTCATTAATACTCTTCCTTATTTTACAACGGTACTTAAAGTTATAGTTATTCGAGTTATTATAAAAACAGAGTTGAAAGTCAAAGAGGTCGAATTACAGAAAATATGATAGAATCCCACATGTGAGTACATCCCACTTTTCATTTTATTGAATTGTAAAACAGATATTTATGTAACTTTATAAATACGTCTGTTGAGTTTCTGATAACGTTTTAATGCGACGCTCATATACATTACAATAACACATTTCTACGTACCTATGCATTACAAAAATAAGTTACTTACAAACATACGTTTTTCCTACGGGGGCGGACGTAAAAACCGCTTTTAGTATTGTTGTGTTGATAACAAAATCATTGGTTATTCGTGACGCGTTCCGCCCGTAATTTGCCAAAACTTCGTAACGGTTACAGAATAAAAAGCAATTGTTTTAGCTTTTCCAGTTTCTCAATTCTACTTCTACAATAAAAGTAGGATAGATTGCACATCAAAAGCGACAAGACGAGAATACAGGCATATTCCGTCTTACAATGTTCGTGATTTTTATTTTTATCTCTATTTTCGAACAACTGACATAACGTAGTCTTTTTGTAAATGCAATAGGACGTCTATGTGATGTGGCGCTGACTTTGAAATATATTTTCTTGAATGTAGGGAGCGACGTCTAGATCATATCAAGAACTCACGTCGTGTGCCAAAACAGAGTGATAAGGTATGGCAAGCCAGACTCTCTACCACGTTCATTGTACAGTAAGAGGGACCAGTGGACTTTGATATCAACTAATAAAATTCGAACTTAGACTTATTCGTATATGAAATAACCACTTGGCATATCATTTATGCAACGTACAGGCGTTTTGTAACAAAAGTAAGTAGTAAAACATCAGTACTATCCTAGCTCGTGGCGCCATCAAGCTCAGCCATTGCGCTAGCGACTTCTACGAGAATCATCAGTTTTACAATCTAGATATTCTTTCCACTTCCTGATTCTAAAATTAACTATTCTATACTTTTATCAGTAAAAAAAATGTTTTATAGTCCATCGCTGAAGGGATGAAAAGGGCTATATCGTTTTGTTTTCGATTCTCTTACCAAAAGATATCTCCAATTTGCCTGGACCTCACAGAGTCCAGCTCGATATTTGGCTGTCGACATACAAAGCCTATAGAAAAATTCCTTATCGACTTTTCCGTTAACTATGACACGAATAATAGATATAGAACTAACATATCGTAAATGATTAGATTACAACAATTGTTATGGACCATTCAGATATGGAAGTCTTATAGATGACCAGTTCTAATAGTCCAATAACTCTGTATGTTGTCCATATTAACGACATGTTGTCAATATTTAGGACTGTATCGTCCGAATATCGTGACATACTAAATATGTCAGTTCTTTCCAAACAACTTATCATTTTGCCCTAATTCTAATTTGGGATCGACACTATACACACATACTTTTTCTCCTGCAAAAGTAATTTTTTTATGACTTAATAATAATCCTTTGAAATATTCATCCACAATTTACATCATTTACCAGATTTATAATTTCAATATCTGTGTCCTTCATTTTTTTTGCAAGTAGGATCTATTTTTTACTTGTATTCTAAAGAAGTGGAGGTACTCAAATTCTCGCAATAACGCTGTTGGTACTAATATAATAATAGCTGCTGAAAAGTTTTCCTCCCAAAAGAGGTTAATACAGAAAACAATATTTTATCATTATGTGAACAATGGGATGATAGGTACCGGTACACGTCAGATCAACAATATATTCTCATCGTATCGTAATTATATTGTGAGTTATTAGGAACATAACACAACAAAATATACTTATATTTATAAGCTGTTTTCCATTTACCCAAAATTGAAAATTTGAAATTCTTGCATTTAATGTTCACGACACATATTTTTATTCAATTCTAATAAAAAATATTCTCTAGTAATATTATGATAAATAATCACAACAATTATGTACAAATTCCTAATGGTTACTTTGTGTTTTATAAGTATGTTAGTAAGTACCTACTTAGGGAAAGTGTAAAAAATTGGGATTTCACTTTTTACCTTTAAAAATAAAGTACATCACACATATCAATATGTTCTAAAAACTCTTATCTATTTCGCACGTAGGTGTCGTTCATATGAAAATAACCAAGTTTAATCAAAGCTGTCGCTGACGTCACGCTGCACGACAGTTCGCAGAAAACGCGGCCTCCGTCATTAAGATGATAATTCTAGATAACAGTAATGACTTTACTTTATCAATATCGTCAAGTTCGACGTCTTTTCGATTTGGTTGTTGATATATATAAGCAATTGTAAACGATTATATCGATAACTAATGAACTGCACTAATTGTTTAGCTTAATTGTATGGTCAAAGTCCTGTACACATGATGTGAATGTGCCACTATTTGAACTTTATTTATAGTTAAACAAATACAAATAAGAATGTTATTGAAGATATGTAGCTAAATGGAAGAATCTTATCGTTTGAATTACATAGATACTTAACAATAATACCCTCCTTCGGCAGTCACATAAAAAAACCGGCCAAGTACGAGCCGAATTTTAAACTCCCACTTCCCCCACTTTTTAGCAAAATTACTTTTGAAAATTATTCATTCGCAATACGTATGGATTCTTTATAAATGTTCCTTATTTTAAGTCAATAGCATTAGTAGTACCTCAAATAATCAGCTGGAACAGACAGATAGACAGACAGACGAAGTAGAACCTTATGGGTTCCTGTTAACAATTTGGTTCGGAACCTTAAAAAATATATTTAGGTTTTAGAGTAGTTTTATTATTATAAATTTAAAATTTAAAGCACATAAAGTTTTAAGCGTGTGTAAATGTATGTGATTTTTGTAAAAAAAATGTTTTAGGTGTATTTTTCAGTGTTATTTGAGTTAGATTCTTAAAATAGACTTAATGTTTAAAAATAAATTAAGCGAGAACAAACAAATCGCAAGTGACGATGATAATGCTGAATCTAACTAAATGACAATACAGCATCAAACTAAAATGGTAACTTACAGAAAATAATAAACTATCATAAACATTATTTCATTTGAAAATGTTAGTTATCTACTTTCTTTACTGAACAATCAACAATCTCTGACAACTTTAAACTTCCAAGCTATCTAAAATATCACGGCAGTTAATATTTGCAAAAGGCGACTTCTAATGAACTTTTCACCCGAAAATTTTAAACTATCCACATTTAGCCAAGTTTAAGGCACCGATAAGCCTCTTTAAGATGAACCTATGAACTTCGTACCAATGACAAACATCTCAAACCGGGAAAGTTTCTAAGAGGTTTAATACAACTCTTTATGTTGTTCTAATAGATTTCCAATCTTTGCTTAAAATTTAAGAAAAGCCTCTTTTGTATCCTTTGCATATTTAAACATGCTTGTACTGGTAATAATGCTTGTTTCAGGAAAAACATTCTTAGAAATACCGCTTAAGTAGGTATGGGTCGGAGTCAATGTTTGATAAGTATGCCTTGACAAAGGACAATGTTGACGAAATAACAAACAGGAATATAACCTACATGTTATCGACGATTAGCAATCTTACAATCAATGTTATCGGTACATCAACTGATAAAAACTATTTTCTTGTTATTTCTGTTGTTTAAAATTAATTTGAAATGGACCGATTCCATCAATAGCTGCAGATTACATGATAGATATAAACCGGGAAGTCTAACTTTATACAATTTAATTTTAAACTCCACTATCTAAGTCCTCTTTGAATCATAAATGTTCACGTGTGTTTACTTAAGCCACCACGGCGTCTCTATGACAACATTCCATCCTGGAGAAATAGTTTGCAGACTTCAAAGTTGCCAACTTGTAGATTAAATGAGATAAGAGATTAAATTCACCTCTCGTGTGTCTTTAGACTTGAGACTGTGTGCTTTTGAAGGTATACTTATAGATAAAGTCATGTGACAAAAAGGTCGAACTAATTCTATCGCGTAAACAGGGATTTGCGAACTGTGATGTTTGTTCAACACAGTTTTAGAACAAAAACAGAGCCAGCACAAGCGTAGTGGATCAGGATCCAGTAAAAACATAGTAACAACAGTAATTTCGCTTCGCATTCCTTACTTCATCTAAGAAGGTGGAACGGAAGGCAGTGTAAACGAGTTGGCGTTTTTCTCGGAACCCTCACGACTAGCTGTAGCGGTACCCGGCTAAAATGAAACGTGCGGCCACTTGCATCTTATGTATCTTATTATCGTGTACACACTTGGATTTCCGTACTTAAGTGGAGATGAGACAAGGCTACTATCTTACTGGAACAGTATTGAGTTTCCACTGAAAGGAAGCTCATGTATACAGTGTAGCTACCCACCAAACAAAGTACGGGAAATGGTGGCATACCTACATACCTACATCAAAATAGATGTATCTGAATTTATAATCTGTTACAGTTACCATTTTTTTCAACATAACGTGATACTTATAAACAAGAAAAAAATGACAAAATGGCATTACGTCGTCCAAAACACAAATCTATACATACCTTTACTCGTGTTACGTTTACGCTTGTTTTCTATTCATTAGTTCAATTTTAGTATTTTATTCAACTAAATCTATGTACGAGAACGTTTTTTAAAAGTACGTATTTTTTTAACACCCCACGTTATGTCAGTTGCTCTCACAAAGTTTTTGCTTTGATATGAGGCCGTCGCGTTTCATAGTCAAACGCGTCACGTTTTGCACTGTAACCGTTTTTGTTTAAATTAGTGTTACACAAACCTGGATCAAAACTAGAACATTTTGCACAGCTACATTTAGTAGAGCATAAAGTGCAATAAGATCAAAGGTCCGTATCAGCGCAGTGCACTTGCAACTTCTAACTTAGTTAAGATTAACTCTGGGTCGCTTCAGCTTTGACGCTAAGGATACAAACCGAATTATATGACAGCTATTCACGACTCGCAAAGCGAAAAACTCACGAGTATGAATCGCTCGTAATTATTATCAAGTCAAGGAGGTCGTTTGCAATCCCACCCAGGTAAATATTCCACAAACATTTATCATTCTGAATTATCACCATTAATAAGCTAATAAGGACCGAAACAAAAATGCTGCACGCCTTACCTGTATCATTATGCAGTAAAAAACCGATCATTAATAAAGTAATTTTCTCTAGCTCCATATTGGCTGCTTAATGTATTTTCAAAGCAAAAGCACGCAACATTAACATTGTAAATGATCTGCAGATGCACTCACGATTCCACGAAGCTGCGCCGAGCCTCGATCTTGAACGCATTACTCGATTCAACAACTACGAATAAAATCATCTCCATACAATCTTACTAGAACCACCAAAATCCTGTAAATCTTGGCTAAACTAACCGCGAATTGTGAAGAATAAAGTCAGAAAATAAGGGATGCCGAAGGTGTTGATCCGACTAAATCCGCACTCACACCGACATAGCTCCACAGTTCGTTTACCCGCCGACCGAATGGAGGAAGATGGTTAATGAGAAAATGATACCACGAGGAGGAAACGACCCTTAGCCCTGACGACTCCCAGTCTATAATAAATCTTATCGAAACATTTTATTCGGAATTGAAAAGATGATTGAAAATCAGAAGAAATAAAAACGTTCTCACGACTCTTTGATACACGCTTGCTGCACAAATAGTGTTGTGTGCGTACTGCACACGTAGACTATACAACAGTCCAAAAAAATCTCAGACAGGTACGTCAAGGTCATTTTATATCGCTGAATATCGCTAATAAACCGCATCGCGTAATTCTATTTCTATGCGTGTGCAGTGGTCAAGGCATCCCGTGTTATGTTGCAAAATTAAGAGGATTGCCTTGACGGGCTGCGGCTAGTAATAAATGGAGACGATTTAGTTCGTTCGGGATGCCGTTTGGTAGCATGCGATGCGGTCACTCAACCGGCTCTAAAGCCCGTTACGTCAGCGGCCGCATGCCACAATTAGATCACATACGAGACTTGCAGTGGCTAGACCAGACACCAATCGTCGATAGATATGTTTTAGTACCGTTAAAACTAGCTTTTTGCATCAACTGGCATTCCTATAATTTTCTTAAGCGTTACTTGTCGTAAGACATTATACTTGCGTAATGTCTGTTTAGTGAACTCAGATCTTGATGGCTATCATGAGATGCACGAACGTGTTCTGAATGATGTAAGTACGTGAATAGTTTTTATTCTTAAACATTCGCTTAATTCGTGAGACATGTCACTCACAAATGTAACTTTAAACCTGTGACTTAATTAGTCCTTGATTTAGAAAACTAAGAATAATTTAAGCGCTTGTTTGAATGAGTAAGTGTAATGTTAACGAGCAAAATTTAAAATGCAATTTAAAGTTTAAGTACAAACAAGTTGCTTTACATTCCCTTTAGTAAGTCTGAATCTCGCAATGTAGTTTGTGGTCGGTCCATTCTAAGTCGCTCCTTCTTTGTTAAGTATTCGTAAAACTTGGGAGGGTAATTGGCTCTATATTTAGGTTGAACAGATTGTAGATAAAACCATGCTATTTTACTAGAATGAATTATCTTTATGTAACGCAGAATACATGATATACAGCCAATTTCTCATGTTCGCAACATGACACATACAATTCAATATACGTTTCAATTATTTACTCTGCAACGGTAGTAGCAATAAAGTGGCAGGAAGCCTAATCAAAGACAATGGAGTCTCGCCGACGACCCACTACGACCCTCTACGCATAGACTAGACATTGCAATAAATGGTAATTGATTGCATCAAGATACTGGGATGTCTGTGCACGTTGTGTGACGTCATGTCCTGTCCACCGGCGTGCACGAGATCACCAATCACCCTGCCTTCACAAGGTTCACACGCATCTAATAAAGCCCACTTCGTTAAGTTAGGTAAACTTCGTTTTATTGTGAACTTTTCCAATTAAAGACTAACGTTTCGTCAACTTCACGCGTGACTTAAAACTGGCTTATACCTAATTAGGCCAAAGAATCAGCATTGCAATCCAACGTGGCATTTGGACACCCGATTACAGCGATACGGATGAATATTTTGTTGCTTCTTTTTATTTTAGTATAAGTAGGGAATAATTATTAAAGACTTAAAGCTTTATAAAACGTGGCCTACTCCCCGAATACATTTTCAATCATGAATGAAATAAAGCGTTTATTCGCCGTATAAATTATTGTAATCTTCAAATAAGTTGTTATTCATTTATTCAGGGCTGTGAATCAATGTATTCATGTTTTGGTAATCGGCAATCGAAATAGCGTAATATTTTGAAAAGTGCGAGAATTTGAATATCCAGGTAGATGGTAGATCTAGCATTACAATATCAAAGTGTTTTTTTTAATGCAGATGAGATAATGTTAACAATAGGCGTGATTCAAAGGCGGTGGGTAGCGGACGGTGATTACAAAGCGTGGATAGGTAGGTACATGGAGAGTCTCTGGTGCAGGGCGCTCGTCTCGAGGACCAATACTCGATGGGCCCTCAATACGGACTTACCTACTTCGACCCGAGCCGCGTGCTATATCAGCTAATACCTAACATTATGTCAACGTTATATGAATATTGTGATGCCTATATCAATTAAGAAGCGGTAACACCAATTGCCCGCTTAGTTCACGCTCGAGTCATGCGTAAGATCCTGATAGGCAATTCACGTTATTGAAATGAAATGAAATTGTTTATTTTGCAAATTAGATATGGTATCACTTTTACACGTCAATAAGTAAATTGTTTTTTTTTTAAAGAACGTTGACGCCGGCATTTCCTAACTGACGACGGGTCATGATCTATTTTAACAAATCGTCGATTCAATGTGTCAACTTCAGAACTCATTACAATTAAGTATGTATTTTTTGCATTGCTACGTAACCGTTTAAAATGAGATTGGGACTTTGGATTTAACTCTACAAGAAAATGGAAAACATCTGTAACAGTTTTGGTTTAACTCAATATTGTGTCCACTTATAGTCAACAGGTGAAAAATGCGATCCTTTGCGGATTCTACCTACAATACGAGTACCAATGGAAAGTTTCGATCAGAAAAAAAAAACACCTTTGGAAAGTTGCCACAAACCAATCTTCCTAACTAAGAACACCGTCGGTTTGTTAAACTAGACGATAATTTAGTAGAAACACCCGTCCTTTGTATTCTATTCACTGATTTATCGCACACATATTTAGCAGGTTGCATGCCTGTACAGCTTATCTGAAACAGCCCGAGTCGGCTCTGCAACAGACATTTATCTAGAAAATTTATCTAGACATACCCTTACCGAGCAAAAACATAGTTAGGACGCCGTTCTAAATACTCATCTTAAGAATGTCCAATAATATTACGAAGCCTCGATATTATTAATTTGAAGCCATTATATTTGCATCGGGGTGATTGATAAATTCCTATGTATTAAAATAACTGAGTCGTTCTAGAACGCAGCATGTTTAGCGTGTAATGAGATAAATTACATAATTAGGTACCCAGTGCGTTAATTCAGGAAAAAAACAATACTTATTTAAACTAGTTTTAGGCATGTCATATTTTTTATTCAATATTGAATAATACCTCAAAGTATTTCCAACACGATACATAATTCAGTTATTTGTCCGCAAAGTGACTACATGTTACCTGTTAGTTCAGTAATAACCTAATTTTATGTTCATAATATTTTTCGCATTTGTCATCGCGACGACGCGTCGTGTTTTTATATTTGTGAATCGCGGTCAAGATCATTTAAGCTGCAGATGTTACTTTAATTAATAATGTTGCAGTTTTAAGTTTTTACAAAGATGTCTGGAATGATATTATGTTTTCATTTTGTTTCTTCTGTGACTAATCCTGCCCGTGTCAGCGGAAGTTTATTTCTAGAAAACTCTAAAATGGCTAATAATTTGTAGTTCCAGTAGCAGCTTACAATAAGCAACATAAGTACAGAAATAAAACTTTAAAATGAGTTTCAAGATGAATAGGTAAGAAAATGAATAGCAGTGCCGCGTATGACGCAGCGCAGGCCGGGTAGCAACTAGGCGTTCTCATGACAAATATCCTCGATGCAATGAGTTGGCCGGTCTGCGCAATTCTACACATGCAGCCACGGAGCCATTGTGTTCGAACAAAGAACCGCATGACACTATGAGGAGGATTCAAGAGAACCGAGAACTTCGAGGAGGAACTTAAAAAACTTGAATGGAAATATTTCGTCCGCATTTTCTTCGTAAATAAAAGACTAAGTACAGGTTGGCGAGCTTCATATGCACTCCGTATTTTTATTATGTGTTCGGCGATTGGATGTTCTATACGCTACCTATTCGCTGAATGGTTTTATGGTTTTACTGAACACGGGAAAATCCCGTGTGGTATTTTTATTGCGACATGTCTAACCGATATTAACCTACAATTTAATTTATTTTTAATGACGTGGCGTTTTTTCAATCCGACCATGACCACGACTTGAATAAATTGATATAACTTGTGATGTTTAGTGAAGTAGTTACTATACAAAATACGATTTTCATAAATATATAGGTAAGACGAAAGGTATGAAAACAAACAAGGAAAATCGACAGTGACGCTCTACACCGAATTCGGTCACCATCATTGATAGGATCGTGCTAAAAGTGATCAGTATCATTGTCATCAAAGCAATATTATTAGCAAATAAGTACACGGGTACTTATATCCCTAACTAGTTATATATGACAAACGCAAGCGGTATCAGCTCTGTAGGACTGCGGGACTGCTTATTACTCCCATTATGAAGAACGACGAAGAGATTATACGAAATGAATGTGCCAGTGTCATCCTCACTCTTTCCATCATACTGCGATCACCAATCTGCCTGCCAAGCTAGGATTATGACATTATCCCCCCAAGATCGCTCGTCGAGATCTATGGGGGAGAGGCCCTACCAAACATGTAGGTATGTATATGTAAGTTCAGTAAGTGGCTTCTCAAAGGGCGGCACATTTAGTCCCATGCTCACTTGCTCAGTTAAAGTGGTGTCTCACTTATCGGGTTCCGCACTTAGTTTAAGAAGTGTTTGTCTTGGTAATAGAAGTGGAATAATAGCAATAGAATAATATGTCGTCATACATGCAAAAAATGTCGTTACCCGACTGCCAAGGAAGTGTTATTTTTTAAATGCGGATTTACAAATCTACATAGAACAAGCGTCGTTAAACTCATTGTCCTATTAATCTTAGTTTAGCAGTACGAATGTTTGTATGGGTGTTGGTTACTGTTTCTTGAAAGTATTGAATGGATTTGCATGACAATTGGTACACACATAGTATAAAGCCTTTAGCTTTAGCTTATAAAGCCTTTTGATTGACACAACAAAGCTAGTAAATTTATAATCCAGTTTTCATTGGATAGCACCCTGAAAGACAGGTTTCGTGTAAATCATAAAGGCAGAACGTTAATTTATCGTTAATCCATCCAAAATTATTCTGGAGTCATTCACTAAATGTAAAATTAATTGAATACAGACACAGCATTTTCATTCAGAGTAGCTAGATATAATATTTTACATAACACATTATAGTTGCTAAATCTTAATAATTCTTAGTTTATATCAAAGTGTGTTATATATAAAAAATATTTATAAGATTTCACACAAAAAGCATTAGGTACTGAATGAGAAATCCATAAAAAAATATTAAAATATTCTGACTCTAGAGTAATTTATATAATGAGTTTCAAACTAAGTTGGGCTAAAGTTTAAAAGTTTCCTGAGAAGATTGCATTCTGAAAAATACAGTCGTTAGTAGAAAACAGACCAACTTATACCTTGGATTTGAATATTATTTATCGTTAGGTCGCGGTCGTAGTGAATAAAAGGACGAACATTCACGGGTAGGTAACCCCTTTATGGGTAAGATAGAATATACATTATACTTTTCGCAGAAATTACTTCAGCTGCCTAAAATCTATTATAGTAGGTACCCAATCCTTGTGAAATTTATATAACCGTTACACTACGCAGTATGAAATCCATTCATCTAATTAATAAACAGTTTGTCAAAAAAATCTTTTGCAATCAAAAAACAGGTCATCAAAACTCAGGTGTTTTTAGGGTTCCGTAGTCCGACAAGAAACCCTTATAATTTGGCCGGTTTTCTTTCGGTTAAGCGAGCCATTTGCGAAATATCCAGCTTTTAAGTGCAAATTTTTGTTCGATACGAGCACTCCCTCTCTAACTTTTGAATAGGTGTACTTAGAAGTGTGAAAAAATTCACAGACGTAGCACATGTAATGAACTTTCAACGAAAACTATCACGGCTAAGTAGGCTTAACCGGTTACAGAGTTATAGTCGACTAACTAACGACGGAACCCTACTGCGCGTGGCCCGACACGCACTTGGCCGGTTTTTATATTTGTCTTCACATGACTGGTCGAAATGTATGAAACATACAGTTTTTTTTGCACAATTTCTGGTGCCACTATAAAACCTTTTCACAGTTGTAAGCATAATTACCCCTTTACGAAACGAACGGGGGTTATAGCATAGGTACGAATTCGGTTTCTCATAGGCTCGTCATATTCTCGAAAAAGTTTGGCCATTAACAAATTAATATTTTTTTACATAAAACAATTACCTACTCTACAATGTCATTGGCCTGAAGAGTATCACAGTACTAGTAGTATACCAGATCATTTTACATGTGGGAATAAGACGCGGGGGCCTGATCTCAAGACGGCACTTAAACTCAGCCATTGATAACTGAAGCTTTGACCCTTGTTCTCTTATCATACGAGTACCTACAGAACACACAAAGTCACTCAACCTGACGACCAATTCCATCCAATTGTGCAAAAATTTATTTCGCGGTCATGAGTCAACATTAACACAAGATTGGTCCAAATTTGACAATAAAAAACATAATTAAGGCATTTGGAACGATTTGTTTAAGACTAACTCGGTACTATCAAATCCTTAAGTTAAGCTAAATATATCGAGTAACGTAATGTCACGCAGAACTCATTATCAAAGATATTTAGGTTCACTTTCATCTTTCAGCAGAAGCGCAAATTCACCTAGTCATTAAAGAATAAATTATCTGATATTGTTTATAGAAACTTTTTTTTTTCAAAAAAAATATTTCAAGGAACACAGTTCTACTGGTTTGACAAAGCTATACATACCAATAGATGGGTCTTTATTCTGGCAAGACCGATGGCGCCTTAAGTGTCGCTATTTTAGGCACATTAACCGCGACGTTCTCCATTAGAAATAGAAACATTGCCGGTTTTTGCTAAGGATCGATTGTCTAATGAGTCACAGTCGACATGGGACTGCACTTGGCGTCCCCGCTTCACCCGTGATGGATGACAAATCGCTTTTAGATCCCACGCCACGATGTTTACGCTAGCCCTCCTGAATGACTTACGATTTAAATGCTCTTTCCACCCAATCTCGGCGAAATGGATCCCATTTTCTTTTTTATTAATGCCGGTCCTAGAAGACATTAAAGAAGATCTTATCCTACAGTAGGTATAGATTTGTTTATCTCGAAAGGAAAATTTACTGGTCACAGATCAAGTTTATCAACATGAAAATCTGCATTTCATTCCTAGATAACATCTAAGCACTTACGTCTAAGTAGATTTTATATTAGCTATGGTCAGCCATCTGTCGTTACCACGTATAATATTATCTTCAATTTAAATCGAATCAAGTGGGCTTAACTTTTTATTTCTAAGAAGAACAATCAGTACCTAACCGTCATTAAAATTGTTGTGATCAGGTAGTAAGATCACTAAATTATAAAAGCAATTTAATATTTCAAAATGATGTCATGGCATTGCAATGCATTTAAAATTGTTAAGGCTCTTTGTAAAGCTAGTTTCCTAAGAATTTATTGCGTATTTGTTGGTTCTCCGAACGAAGCGCTTAAGGATGAACATGTTATGTATTGTACGTCATAATCAGAAACCTAGCAAATGTAAGAAGTAAGCGAAGGCGTACATACTTAATACTTAGCATTCATTTGTATTTTCTGACTCAAAGAAATATTTTAGGTTGGAATCATAATATAATAGGTAGACAGAAAGTACAATAATATTATAATACATCATGATGATGGAGTTACTTTACTGACGAACAGGTGCAATATAATTAAGAGGTAAGGATTTATAACAACGATCATTCGATAAACACAGTCGTCTACTGAGTGTACCTAGTAGGACGCAGAGGGCATTGCCTCTCAAGGACCCTGAATGTTTTTTGCTTGTACCGGGCTTGCTTTTAGCACGCTACGTCATCGTGGGCGTACTCCCGATTGTTGTGACGGATGTAATGCCAATAACCTTCCATTGTACTGCTAGTTTTGACTAGCCTAAAAGAATTAAAACTACGGGTCTAATTAATCCGCTGTAGTCTTTCTGCTTGCACCGGAATACGTACAGTCGGTAAGTCAGTCGTGTAGGGAGAACAATGCACCCACGTTGCAATGCCACCCGCAAGGACTTTCTTTCCAACGTTTGACACAGATACAACACAAAGAAAACGTCATTTGCAACTCGCTAAAGGATCCTATTCTAGTATATTTTTCTTGAAATAGCTTTTCCGAGAATTGTGATAGTCATTTAACAAAACAAGCGCCGTTCGAAAACCTTTACAGTTTGTAACAGTCATTATAACTTGGACAGAGATCATAATATTTTCTGCATGTTTTCGATTCGAACTTGTAAGTTTGAGACATAAATAAAGGTCTAGCATTCCGTATTGGTACGAATAAACGTATTAAAGCAATGGGACTTACGAAACCCAAAAATGAACGTGACAGTCGTATTTCTGTAATCACATTAGGTAACGCGGAATTTGTAGAATGTTGTTCGGGTAGTGCCTACTACAAACTTCCTTCAGCTACCAAGTGCGGAATTCAATAAAGGGCCGCCGAGAACAAAAAAGCGGGTTTTCTGTTTGGTAAAGTGAGAATTATACGTTCCCAAAAATAAAGAAAAAAAAACTACAACAGCCCTGTGTAAAGTAGGGAACCCTCTACTGTAACTTTTCTTCGAGGATAAGGGAATTACTTACGACCGACAAGGGGAAAACAAACTACATAACATGTTGTGTTCGATACTACCTTTTTTGCGATGTACTAGAAGAGTTAAATATCGTCATAATTTGCAAGTATCAATAAACTTTATGGCTTGAACTTCTGAAATGTCAAAATGTCTGTAATGTCGTAATCGTGAGTTCATTAGTTCATTACGGTATTTCAACAAGCACTTCGATAAATTGCAAATAAACACACACATACCTCGACATACTACTTATACCACGTACCCTTTAGTCGATTTAAATTCGCATGTTTGTTTTATTGGAAAAGTTTCACAAATTGTCAGACCAATATTTCAAAATCCCTGGCATCGGACCCACAAACTGTAAAGTAGGGAGGGAAAATCTCACAAAAACTGTGCGCAAACTCGAATTAAATAGTCGTATCTCTCTTGTGACAGTGCGAATCCATCAGCGGTCTCGATTGGAACGATAACTGCACACCGCGTACCCTGCAACCCACTACGAAAAATAAATCGTAATTTAATAGCGCCCTCTAGTATGGCTAAAAGCTCAAAAACATTCATTTTAGACACTCATTTATCTTATTGCTATGCAGTACCTATGTTAATTATAATAGGTCAAAAACCCCGGAGCTGTAGGCTAAAGATAAATGGCTAAAAATAATTCGGTAATTATAGCTTAAGTAAGAAATTAGGCCAAGTTTATCTCGCACATTTTATTTTGTATGAGTTTCAATGCCATTTTAAACGACATAATTATGGAAATCTAAAATATTGCGTATAAATTATATATGTATAAACGGTTAAAAAAACTACCTTTACTCTAAAATAATAAAAATATTTAATACTTATCTAGAACCCGCCATGCAAAGTCCTTACTAACCACACATGCTCACTCATATTCCAAATGATTTATGTACTGATGACGTGGTCTACCAAGTTATATCACAAAAATATATTATGTAAGCACATTATTATTTATTGTGTCGCAAAACAAAAAGCTTGGTTTCCTTTCAGATATCGAGTCTGCTCACAATATGTCTCTAGGGGTTACTCAATGAGGAATATTGTGGTGGTTCACAAAGCGAGATTGTAATTTGTAAGTAATTCGTCAGTTATCTCACCTGCCGCTGAGTCAGGCCGCGTTCATTACTCACGCATAGCAAACACCATTCATTTCTCGCTAGGAATTCTAGATTACACACTAAACTAGCGCCTATAGATATACCTATAAATAAATTGCAAAAAGCGTAGGTGGCTGGTAGATTGCGTGGGAGAGATGGGCGGTGGGGCGGCGGCGCGGGCGGCGTCGCGTACCCTACACCACCGAGCTTGTATTTAAAGAAATTTAATACCAACAATATTTCAATATTCTGTTGGCTTATATAAATAAAACATGAAAGGTCAAATTATGCTCAACATAAATCGAGAAGTGTAACGATTGAAGTTGTAACGCTGTGAAAATTAGATGAGATAAAAAACATTTTCACATTTTCCTGCAATATTTATTTATGGCGTCGGATAATTATTTACAGGAAATTTGTACGTTCTTTGAAACAAACAGTTAAGTAATGATATTTGAAATCTGTTTATCACACGAATACACCACACCAAATTAATTTGCAATCGCAATAAACCTCTTTTGGAATTCTTCAAAATGATATCCGCAAAGTTATGAAGTTGAATGTTAATTCGACAAAAATTCAATCATCAAATCAATAACGATTTATCGATACATGCTTTCATGTATCACTTACAAAAAATAAGCTAAAACATGTCAACTATAGCCTAGAAACATAAACTAGACTAATGAAATCAAAGTTTACGGCACATGTCGCTGGCCCCGGGCAATATAGCGATAAACACCGGTTACGCCCTTTTTAATGTTATTTGATTTTTAGCTTCCCTGAGTATCAATCTATCACTCTTATTTTTTTCAGATTTTTAAAATAATATTTCTCTAGAGTAAATTACAATAACAGCTTTATTGCATGGAAAATTCTCTTACGACTAAGTTATGTATTATTGCGTTACTCTAAGAAACATTACACAAAAAACCGGTGAACATCTTTACACTTAATTTCTAAACAAAGAATAACAGTAATAAATTTAAACGCGTTTTTTGGAAATAAACGTATTAAAATAAAATAGCGATAGTGGATGATACAGCTAAGATTTGGCTACAAAATTTCCGTGAAGAAGGTGGTAATCGGCTGGTACGCTCGAGATCTAAAGTGGAAATTACGTCGTATTATTTTCTTACATTCTTGAATATCAGTGGTCGGTGTGTTTATAAAGTCATTAATGATGTTGCAATTGAAACAGTATCGTCTATAATTTGTATTATAATTTTTTTCAGTTATTTCATTAAATATTTATACCATAACAATTATTTTTAAAAGGTTATATTGGTAAAAAAATTAGCTTTCATTTGACATTTTGAACGCCTGTGTTGGATCACTGTACGCTGCACTATAAACAAATTTGCTTCTTTTATTTTTCCTGTAAAATTCGATTTTGTATATTACCGCTTTATTGCCCGGGGCCAGCGATGTATCGCAAAACGTGTCGTCTCGAACTTCTAAATTCTAGTTTCAGCTCAGAACTCTTGTAATTAAACTTTCTTTGGTACGTCTTATGTATGCTTTACAGTATACCACACTAATACTTTTTCAGAACACTGTTACTGTTATATTTCCGACAACCGTTTTGCTTATTTCAGCATTATTTCACAGTTTTGGAAAACCTTTTGGTAGGTTAGTGTAACTTTAAACCTCAATAAATAAACAAAACTCAATAAAAAATACAACGGAGAAAAGAGAGATGCTTTTTATGTCATTTACATCTAGTCTGAATTGAAAAAATACTAACGAGAAAGTTTCCGAAATCTCTGGGCCGATAAAAGCGATTCAACATTTTTATTACCAAAGGGGCAACGCGGCATTTCGCAAATGATCCAAACAAATCTAACTAAATGTAAGACGTCCATCAAAATACTGAAATGTTTATATTCGATTCTTCTAGCTCATTAGCCAACTCTGTTATCGATTTTACAAAAACTTATTACAAAAGTAAGCTTAAGATATATTATCAATATGGATATTGTAAAAAAATGGACAAAAGAATAAATGTTTTTTCTTAAATAACCATTTTAGTTGCAGACATACAATTATGAGAATGTGTCGTACGAAATAATAATATAAGTTGGTTTACGGTTACTACCTAGTAAACTGAAATCGCTATCTATCAGAAAACTATCAGATAAATAGACAGTAGTAGACAGAGACAAATTTGTAAGTTAAGATTTCCGAAACTTCGCGTGAGTTTGGATTCAGCTATAGTATACCTTTTTCCTACACACCCTGTACCTACCGAAGTGTGAGTTATAGGAATATTATATGACAGCGTAATAGGAATATTTACAGATAAAATTATGAGAGAAACCCATGATAAATAGGGAATTTTCTAAAATAACATAAACATTATCTAATTGACAAGTGATAAGTGTCAAGGTAGATTAGAACGTGTGTTGATACAACGTTAGTCTGATGTAATATTGGCGTTACGTGGGCGGGGACGTCAAGGTATCAATGCATGGTTCTATTTAGTGACAACCCTAGCATGCTGACGCACTACTCCCTTTATCATGCTTGTACATAGCATATTTATTAATATACAGTGAAGCACTCATTAGTATCTATCTACCAATGCGACGATGGTATTCGATGGTATCCTGTGAAAGCTACGCAATAATTAATGATTTCAGATTGCGTCTGATATCAAAGAGGAAGGATATTGCAGAGCTGTAAATTCATGTCATATGATACGATCGTCAATAAATAATTATTAATATCATCAAGTGGTTAAACAAAATTTACCGTGTTGGGCTTCATAGAATGGAATACAAGTTTGAGGAACGAAGGACACATTTTACCATTTAAAGCACTCAAATAACCTTTACATTATTTATAAGGTAAACGCTGATTACAATGTTCGACATATGAAAACGGCTGCAACAGGATGATTAAAATGACTGAGTGGCGTTTACACGAGCCGTCGGGCGTCGGGCGCGGATCCTTGACCCCCGTAGTGGGTCGAAGTCGCCCGACCAGACACTCGCTGTCGGTCGTCGGCGCCCTTCCACGACAAATAAATATCAGTGCACGCACACTGGCTACGAGCCTATATATAACTACATACCAATACAAATTCCGGCGATACATGAGCGTAATATCGTCATGAATCATCCCTCCACTACCCTTTTGTCCTGCCAATTTGTAATATGTACTACGCCGAGATCATAAACCACTTCTATCATTTTTATCTGCTCGCATTAGAAAAATTACACGCAGTCGGAAGCCATGGAATTTATTTACGCAGAAAGCAGTGTACACAGACCTTAGAGCTCCCATAATATTTCAGTATAGCGAAGCTATTCTTTTCATCGCCCTGGCATTTTACCAAGCGACTTTTTATTCAACTACAAAGCTGTGGTAGGGGGTGCAATCAATGCTCCACAGAAGGAAGATTGGAGCCTAAGCGCTTTTTTATTTTTGCTTCACTATTAAAACTAAGATTTCAATTGCGTAGATATTAAAATTCTATTGAAAAATGTAACTAAAAGCCTTGATATAAAGAAGAAGTATGAAAAGTTGCATTTCTTTGAAATTTTATTTTTAATTTAGCTATACCTACAGCGAGCGGCGGTTCAATTTTGATAAATGAGTTCCTTTACAGCATTAACGTTTTGTGTATAACATTTTCTGCAATTTCCGTCTGGTACTCCTAAGCATTTTTTTTTCATATATATAGCAAACATAAATCTCTTCAGCTTATTTTATTATTCCGTCTCAAAGCTAACCCACCGTTTTTATCAAGTTTGTTCAACAAAATGCTTTGCGAATATCGTAAGTAGAGAGTATTTTATGGCTAGTCCACAAAGCGCCACGGTTCGGTAAACACATTTATCAAAATATAAACCTTGTCAAATCTCTGTGTCAAACAAAAGCAGATATGTCGCGGAACACGGTAGGGATGTGATACATTACGAGCAAATAAAATTATACGACGCGAGTTTGACTAATTTCGAACAGGAACAAATAAAATAAATACAGATACGAGTAATCATTAAATTATTTATTTCGTTAAGCAGTCTTATTTATTTTATACTTCTCTTGTAGTCACTGAACGAAAACATCGGCATTGTGAGAAAATCTCAACTTAAAAAGTAGATGATCCCACATCACTAAATTGCGACCGGAATATTAATTAATTAATAATAAGTTGAAATTAACTATATAATGAGATTAGGCTTCAAAGTACTCATCCTCATCGCTGTCATCCGGCAACGTGCCCAGAAGACTGGCAGCATTGCCATGTTGAATGGCAATGCTAATTCGTTGTCCAAAAAATAAGCCAGCTCTGATAATCTCATTGACGCACATGTCTGTACAGTTTTTTTTATTTGTACATATACATAATTAAATTAAGTCTTTAGGTATATTTAAATATTGTAAATACGATTATAGTAATGTATTTGTTCAAAGTACCTAAATAAAAAAGTAATAAGTGAAAAAAAAAAATGTTCCAAGATAATATTTTCTTTCGTATACGGATAAACTAGAATAATTCGTAGTATATATTATACAAAACATATCGACAGCGATACATTAGGTACCATTAGGTAATTTTTTTAAAGGACAATGTTAGATATTCTTCAGATTTTGTTACATATAGTTCTTAACATATAGATTTTAACACGTACCTACCATATTTCTTTATCCATCACATCCATCCAGAAGTTTTCTGTAAAAGATCTCTTTTAGCTAGAGACCGCCAATTGTGATACCCTCCCTGTATTTTTTTGTGTTCATAAAACAATACTATATTCTATTCTGTTCTAGAGCCGCGTTAATAGATTAATAATAATGTTAACATTATGCATATCAGAAGAAAAGTGTCGCATACTGAAAAATATAAGATGATAAAATTTCTAATCAATAGTAAATATTTTTTTTTGTTTTCATGTGTACAATAAAGCAAATAATAAATAAATAAAGTTGTGTTTTTTAATAATACAAAATTAAATCTATTTATTAAAAAAAATATGAATAGGTTTTCAATTCTTTCTTGTTTTTAACTGACTTCCTAAAAAGGAAAAGGTTCTTAGTACGAATGTTTAATAATGAACGTATATTTTAACAAATAAATCTCTCTAGAAGTCGGTGGCAAATTACACATAATAGTAATTTAGAGACACTGACTTCTAGAGCGGTCCAAAAGCGTTTCAGCAGAAAATAAATCTATTTTTCACTTTTTTTGGAGATCCGTTGTTTTTTTTTAAGTTTTAGTTTAGCAATCAACGGTTGACATATATCAGTTGTTCCAAAAACAAGTCTTATTTTGACCACATTATAATACAAGTACTAAGTAATACTATAAAGAATATAATAGTTCCACTTCTAACCGAGTCTAAAAAGTTTTCAACCAAAACACCGCCATCCCGGACAAGGACAAACTCAAACTTTTGTAATTAATGTTTTTCCCGTAAGAAAATTACTGAAACCTTTTGCAGGCCGCGTAAGTTGTTTGACACGGGTAGCGCTGGGCATCCCGAAAAAACTTCAAGTCCCATCCAAGTTTGGTAAGAAGTGATGGAAAATGGCACAGACGAATTGTTAAATTTCGAAAACATTATTATATAAACTCTAATTATGAATCTTTTTAGCAATTGAACAGTTTAAATATACCTATTTGTTATATGGCTTGTGAATGAACGTTAAAAAGCTAGTAGAGTAGGTGATGATTAATATAAACCGGACTCAGACCAAAGCTCGCAGAGAATTCAGGAATGTCTCGCCATGCAAATAGTGGTCACCGCTTCAAAATGTAATTTCTACAACCATGCATGTATTTGAAATCTTCTGTATCGATCGGGAGCTTGCCCCTAAGTCCCTTTATGATATTCTATAACAACTCTGAATGTGTGATATCTCAGTAAGTGCACCCACACGCGACACTAGAAAGAATCCAGGCGTGGGCAATCGTTATGACAAATAAAAATCTGCAAAAAAACTCCACCTCATAAATTGCAATTTAACGTACATAAGTACATATTAACTTCACCTTCAAAACAAACATAAAATCAGTTAATAATGGATCGAATTAATCGCATTCGTTGAGAACAGACGTGTCGTAAAATTAAAGCAATAAATAAATAATCAATTTGCTGAATCAGTGACCTCGATTCTTGCATATATACGCGGTATTAATCTAGATATTATATGTAAAGTGTTGCAATGAAAATGCTAAATGAATAATTAGATAATAGACTAATTATATCAACAATGGATAGCAGTCCCCGTAGGACTGCGGGCACCCCAACTACGCCCGTACCAAGATCTAGTGTGTCGTGCCAAAAAGATGATCTTCTTGAGGTAGTTGCTACGCCTGAAATCCAAAATTGGATGATAACCATCGAGCAGTGTCTAAATGAGGTATGCACAATTTCATCTGAAGGCAAACTGAATATGGAGCAGAAGCAACGAATCAGTACTTTATGCCGGAAAGTTACCCATGGCACATCGCAGTTGGCAGTCCAATATCAGTCCCTCAAGATAAAAGTATTCAGAGCCCATACCATGATCAACTCCCTAGAAGATCAACTAGATATGTCGCAGCGATTAAAAGACCTGAAAAAAACCATCGATGAATCAATGAAACCTACTTCGGGAACCTCATTCGCTGACATGGTTAAAAAGGGTTCTAACGACTTCATTCAGCCGACAAAATTACAATCCGTGGCTATTTATCCTGAGGACAAATCCAAATCAAGCGAGGAAACGAAAACACTCGTTCAAAAAATTATTTGCCCTGAACAACTAAAGTTGCACGTGAGGGGCCTTCGTAAAACGAAAAATGGAGGGGTCATCATCAGCACTGACACAAAGGACGATATAGAAAAATTGAAACAGTCGGATCAACTGGCCAAATCAGGCTTCACAATCGATGAACCCCGTAAAAGGAAACCCCGTGTAGTGGTTATTGGAGTGCCCTCAGCTATGCCAGAAAGTGAAGTCTTCAATTGTTTGTACCACCAAAACATAGCCGATAAACTTCAGGATTGCAGCCTCGAGATGTTTTTGTCGTCAGTTAAGTTGAGCCATAAATCAGGTAAGAAAGATGCTGATACGTGTAACTACGTAATTGAAGTATCTCCTGCCATACGCAAAGCCCTGATATTGAAAGAGCGAGTGTTTGTGAACTGGTCTTCTTGCCCCGTAAGAGACTTCACTTTGGTCACTAGGTGCTATAAGTGTCAACAGTATGGCCATGCAGCCAAATTCTGTCGGGAGTCCACTCATACCTGTGGCCACTGTGCAGAACAAGGGCACACACTAAAAGAATGCCCAAAGAAAGGCGAGGAACCGAAATGTGCTACTTGCTTTCATTTCAAGAAACCAGACAAACACAACACAGGTGCTGTTGATTGCCCGGCTAAAATAATGGCAGAAAGAAGGTTTATTAATTCTATTGATTATGTAGGCGCCTAAGAGCGCCGTCAATAAGATATTTTCAAGTCTTTTTCTTCTTTGTATTTCTTTTATAGGTTTAGATTAATTATGATAACCGATTTAATTAATGACTTAGACAATTTCTCTGTATCGGAAGCTAAGGCATGTGATGTAGATGATTGCAAATACTATCTCTCGTCCTTCACTAATCCCTTAACCATACTAACACAAAATATTCGCAGTGTTTTTAAGAATTTTGACATGTTTAACATTCTCCAACAACGGCTTAATATTAATTGTGACATAATTGTGCTAACCGAATGCTGGCTTGCTAAAACATATGATATTCCACAAATGCCGGGGTATAATATGTACAAGTCTCTTATTAATAACAGTCAGAACGAAGGGGTTATAGTTTATGCAAAAAAGCACCTTTGTGTTTCTATCGAGGAACCTAACATGCACGATTGCAATAGATTGTTAGTTAAAATTGGATCAGATATTGCAATACTAGCACTGTATCGACCACCATCTTTTAGAATCATCAATAACTTTATTGAATCTCTGAACATAAGTTTACAAAACTTATCATCGTTCAAAAATATTATCGTGATTGGTGATATAAACATTAACATTCTGCCTGACTATGCAGATTCTTCCGCCCAGGATTATCTTAATGTTTGTGCTTTTCATGGATTGCTCCCCGCGCACACGCTTCCTACTCATCAAAGTGGCTCATGTTTAGATCACGTAATGCTTAAATCAAAATTCCACTCAATAACATTGGTAACTAACTCAACAATAACCGATCACCGTGCTGCCCTAATAACCTTAAATTGTAATATACCAAAACATAATACTCGGACAATTACTAAATTGAACGAAAATAAACTTGAGGAAGATTTACGTAACATCAATTATGACCCAGTTTTCAATTGCGCTGACCCACAGACTTGTATGATATATTTAATTCAACACATACAACAAGCAATTCAGCAAAATACAATTAAATATCAACTGACTAATAAAAATTATAACATAAAACCATGGATTACACCTGGTCTTATCCGTTGTATGAGACACAGAGACAAACTGCATATGAAAGCAAAATCTAATCCGGAAAATCCAATCTTGCAATTATCGTATAAAAGATACCGAAATTTTTGCAATGACCTATTAAGGAAGGTAAAATGTACATACGATAAAAGTGTTCTGGTCAACGCGGGAACAAACAGTAAAAAGATCTGGGATCATATTAAAAAAGTAACATGCACTTCGAAACAAAATGAATCATCCTCAGGTTTATTACAATTACATAAATCGCATTTAGAATCTGCTAACTCGACAAATAATTACTTTATTAATGTTGGTAGGTGCTTAGCGGATAAAATTCACAGTCAGTCACAATGCTTAACAAGCCTTCCCTTTACCAATAACACCGCTTTAACATCTTTTGGGCTAATAGATACTGACGAGATGGAGGTGGAAAATATTATTATGAATTTAAAAGATAATTGTGCAGTAGGATGGGACAATATATCTAGCAAAATCGTCAAACAATTTAGACATATTTTGGTTCCTCCTCTGACTTACATATTTCGTTTATGCTTATCGAAAAGTCACTTTCCACAATGCCTTAAGAAAGCAATCGTTATTCCCGTTCATAAATCGGGTAGTAAAGAACAAGTAACAAATTATAGACCTATTTCCTTGCTGCCTATTATCTCGAAAATATTAGAAAAAATTATAAACAACAGATTGATGAAATATCTAGAGAAACAGTCAATATTGTCTGTGAGGCAGTTTGGATTTAGGCCGAAACTATCAACTGCTGATGCAGTACATCTTTTGACTGACTATGTAGCACAAGAACTTGACAAAGGTAATCATACAATAGGAATTTTTCTTGACCTCGCAAAAGCATTTGATACAATTTCAATTCCTATCCTGTTGCGCAAACTTGAAGCTATAGGTATAAGAGGAGATCAGCTAAAACTTTTCACAAGTTACTTAGAAGATCGCTCACAATGCGTAAAGATAGGCGATGTGCTTAGCAACGATGAAAATAACACATTTTTTGGTGTTCCCCAGGGAACCATATTAGGACCTACTTTGTTCTTAATTTATATAAATGATCTATGTAATCTAAATTTAGAGAACGCCACTATTATATCTTACGCTGACGATACTGCCCTACTTTTTTCCGCTGATTCCGAAAAAGAAGTGTACAGGCTTGCGCAACATGGATTTGATGTTGTAAATAAATGGCTTCGACTTAATTCTCTGACATTAAATGCCGATAAAACTAATTATATACAATTTTCAATCCGCAAACTAACATCACGAAATACTACCTCAGCACTATATGCTCATCATTGCTTGCACGCTATAAATAACAAATGTGTATGTCCTAATATAAAATTAACCAATAAGGTAAAATATCTAGGTATTATACTCGATGAAACATTGTCTTTCAAACATCATATAGAATCTGTTAATAATAGAATACGAAAGCTAATATTTATCTTTAAAAAGTTGCGCCATATTGCAGATTCAAAAATAATAAGACAAGTTTATTTTGCCCTATGCCAATCCATATTAACGTATTGTATTTCTACATGGGGTGGTGCGGGTAAGACATTGTTACTAACCACCGAGAGAGCCCAGCGAGCAGTTCTAAAAGTATCTACCTTTCGCCCTTTCCTTTACCCCACTAACTTACTTTACAAGCAATGTGAGGTATTAACAGTCCGGCAATTATTTATAATGAGTATTGTATTAAAACAACACACAGACCTTGCATATAACACTGAATACTTAACTAAAAGACGAAAATACAGAGTTTGCCCACATAGTGTTGACTTAAAACATGCTTTCATATCAAAGTTTTATGTGTTTCTTGGGCCGCTTCTATATAATAGACTAAATGAGATGGCAAACATCTACACTTTGAACTATTATACGTGTAAGAAAGCTCTCAATCAGGTTTTACAAAAAATGTCCTATGAAGATACAGAGAAATTACTAATTGTGCCAAAATAAATGTATCTATTAATAAGACTAATTATAAGAAGTTTATTTTTATTGAGATAATCATTTATGTTACACACTTTACACTTGTTTTGCACCTATTTGTATTTTTAAGATGCGTGATTATTTATATAAAATCTTCAGACTTATCGCCTGAAACACAGGACTACCTAGTTCAGGCAAATTACCTACCTGTTATGATTTGTGAATTTATGTTTGAGTAAGGTGCTATATTTATGTAAAAATTGTGGGAATATTTTTATGGAAATAAATTATTTGTATTTTGTATTGTATAGTTAAGCCTTTATACTGTAATGTTTAAACGTGCGAATTATATCGTCTGTTTACTGAAATAATATTTGCGGTTACCATGGTTACGAGATGTCCGCGTAACGGATCTGTTAATGCCATATCTGAATTACGAACGGAATAATCAAATGCAGATTGTTAAATAAAGGTATTTTAGCAATATTTTGTAATGGTTCTCATTTTAACTCAATATATTAATTCTACAATTTTTTAATGATAAAAGATCACCTGCTAGGGATAGTTACATTCCAAATATGGGTAACTTGAAAACTTCAACAGGGCTACTTCTACGTAAAAGGAAGCTCTGTTTGTTCTTCTTTCTGACTATATTGCTAGAAGACTGAAAAATGAGCGCTTTATTTGAACGTAATAAATATTTCTTAAATAATTTTATGTAATAGCTATAAGTGCTCGTTTTCTCTACTCTTAGAAGGAAAACGCAGATGCAATATATAACATTTACAAAAAATTACTTCCTAAAAAATAAAACAGCGCGACGAATAAACTTCGAAACAGAAATGGAGTGTACGCATTGGGAAATCTGCTTATCGTCAAAAGCAAAGGCTTAGACAGCCAGACCCAAGTTCACAGGTAGTCGATAATCATAGAATTCTATACCCAACCCTTTCAATTGCAAATGAAACGTGTTAACACAAGATGTTACACGTCATTTAGTAACTATCTGTATTAATGCAGCAATAATTTCCTATTAATTGGTGCCGCTAATCCTCTATTAATACCAGATTTATATTCAAATTCTAGGTGCTAATACAACATAGCAATGTATTAGCACAAACATAATTGAGAGACGTGACAGCCTTTAGGTACATTCCGTTGGCAACAGGGAGATAAAAAAAATATTACATTGTTAAAATGTATGCACAATGTATTAAAAACTATATGTAGCTATGTTTAGTATGACGGAAGACCTAAACTCCGCTATGGAGCCAACAATGGACGGGGTATTAAAAGAGATCTCGTTAGTTTAAACAGTGCCGTGGGTATGGGCCATCCCCATCCCACTGTCGGTCCCCAGAGCCTCCCACGCACTGCAAAGGTTAAGGGCAAACCATTGTGGATGCGGCTGCATTCTCCACGCGTTCAACTGTGAAGCTCTCAGCTTTTAATGTGTGTTTTCAATAAGACCAATGACGTCATAGAAACACCCTCAGTAAATATTTCTTATGAGTTCCTATTGTTAGAACATTATCCTTAATAATGTTTGAGCGACGTGAAAAATAATTTCATATTTCATTCTTTAATCGTATTAGAAACCAAACTAAAGGTTTTTCCGTCGCGCTATTTTTATTCTAAGTATAAATAAAAGTTTAATAATTTTATTTCTGTAAGTTAGTTGAGGTCAATGTCCTTATTCGACAATCTCTAAGAAACGCGGAAAGAAATTCAATGTTCCAAGTCTAAAGTCCAAAAATTTCATCATTTAAGTCATGGTTTATAATTCAATGTTTAATCGCTTTTGGAGAAAAATCAGGGCAGGGTTTAGCGAGCTGGTTATAGTTCTCTCAAACGCATCTAAATTATGAATATGTGACTGTTACCCGTGCTGTAAGTGCTGTTAGTCAGCCACGAGTTTCCCATTTTACTTTAAATATTAACTATAATAAATATCCGATCCAATTTAATTTCTTCGGACAACTACGTTTCATTACGGAACTAATATGACGCGCAAACAATACTTGATTCATCGCCCATTTATTGACATTGAAAACAAAGGCAATGCACTAAGACGCACGTGTGCGGTACACTGCATCGTGCACACCGAACGAACCAAATGAGTAAACAATTTCCACTCGTATAAAACTGAGCACAGACTGGCACAGACAAAGATCAAACCAACACCAAGACTTAACACTTCAAAGCATTAATCTCCCCCAACTTGTTACAATGGTTTATCCAAAACTTTTTTAAACGTTTATTAACAATTTTAACGTAATTTGTTCCAATCATCAGAGCTCAAAGTTTTAATCCGATTATTTAATACTGTTTGTTAAGGAAATTTAAGCCGTAATACTGTTTCGTCACAGATTATACTAAACATAACTAGACAATGAGAATTCTGAAAAATACTTTCAAAATAGATCTAGAAATAGTTTTGACAAAATGCCAATGTAGGTATAGCCTAGTACAGTGTGCGCAGGTCTTTCGTGCGAATTTGCACTGTATAAAGAAAATAATTCGACATTCCTGCCTCCGTCGAAGAATTCTCGAAGCAAACAGAATAAGTGAAAATTCTTTCCGTGTCCAGGTTCCGTGCGAATCCCTGTATCACAAATATTGATTTTTAAACCAGACAGGGCTTGAAACTGATCCTCGTTCTATTATTTATGGAGATAGAAGGAGCTTAAGTGCATCGGAGAGACTAGCAAACCACAGAGATTTCAAACGTTTCGTCTTTGTCCTATAAAAAATTTAAATGTTTATCTACTTGTAAGACGTATTTTCGAATAGCTATTTATTAAATTCTTACCCGTCATTATGTCGTTAACTTTTAATTAATAATACGTTAGGAATTACATATAAGAATTGAACAGATGTTACAAGATAGCGTGTGCCATGTTATGGTCGTATCGCTCAACATATATGTATATGTAAACTTTATATACTTGTACACATACTATTATAAATGACACGTTGGATTCAGACACGATGCTAGCACGTGTGACTATGAATTCTATAATATGTTTTCTACACATATAAATATTTGTATATGAATGATGTTTACAAGAGCAATCATCGCCCGCTGTTCATTGACCATTTATACATAATTATACTCATATAAATAGACATGATTAGAGTTATTTACAAAGACTTAAATATTAATTATGATTGTTTGCGGCAAAGTTTGGTTAATGTTTTGTTTTTACTTGGAATTGAAAAAAGGGTTTTGTTACCCGAAGTGTTTGTGAAGTGTTTCTAAACTGAATAAGTCTTTATTAGGTTTCCTTTAGATTGGCGAAAATCCGAGAGAGAACGAAATCGTTTATTGTCGTGTCCCTTTTAGGCTTAGCGCGTTAACATTTTCCTTGCGAACTTTTTTATTATTAATCAAAGCCAACTGTTGTTGCCTTGTTAATGAAATCGTTTTGTCTTCAGGTTCATATTAAGCAGAGAAAGTAAATGGATACTAAAAAGTTAGGGAAACGGTAAAAATAGTAGTTACGTAGTAGTAGTGGTACTTTTTAAAGTTTCAGAAAATATTCAATTATTAATCTCAATTTGCGGTTTGATTTTTTTTACAATAATGTTATATATACTTAATATTATTTATTTTTGCAATCGTGTTATATTTATGGGGTAACGGGTTAACGATACACATTAATGTGTCAAAGCACTTTTTGCCATTCATAATATGATGACGGTTCCAAGTTGTGTCCACAACACTATGGAGTGACTAACTAGCAATTAATGACTCATTCTGCTACAGGCCTCAATTGTTCCTACCTGCTATGTAAGCCGATTAACTCCAGGTTTAGACCGAATAGGGAATACCGACAATAACAGTAAAAATAAAAAACACAAGATTTCATAAGTAATCATAATAATCAAATAATAATTTATATTTAAACATGTCATATATGGCAACCGTTCTTCACATACCTACATATAATTTGGTTATTATGGTCTACTAGCTGTTTCCCGCGATTTCACCCGCATCCCGAGGGAACTACTTAGCGCACCCGGGTAAAAAGTACCTGTGTTGTTCCTCAGGGTCTATTCTATCTCTGTGCCAAATTTCATTTATATCGGTCCAGTAGTTTTGGCGTGAAAGCGTAACAGACAGACAGACAGACAGAGTTACTTTCGCATTTATAATATTAGTAAGGAAGTAAGGATATAGCTGTACTCTAACCGGTCAATGCGTAAATATAAGATAAAATCAAAATACACACAAACAAACAAAAAATTACACAAACTGAATTCTGATTCACCCGTAACACGTGCCAGTAATTTTCTTTTTTCTCATTGTGTTTATCACATCCAATCACGTTTTATTATCTTATTTCTCTACAACTATCAAAATATCTTTCGCAAAATATGAGATCGTGTCCAAATGCATGTCCACGGCCGCAATCTGCAATAAACTACCATCTACAGAGGCATTTACTCGCATGAACACTGGACCTTTATGCAAAACACTGATTATGACTGTCGGCAACATTATAATAGTCAATTATCGCGTTGGCCGCGCCTCCCCGTGGCGCCCCGCGGTTCAACAGCCGACGATCGGATTTTAATAATGCTATTTATAGGCGAATTTTAATACATTTGTTTTTCACGCATCCCATCTGTACGTAGTATATTGTCTGTGCTTCTGTTGTGCGTGAAAAGTTGTAGATAGGAAAATGATAAATCAGAATATTGGTCTTAAATTCATTAGTACAAATGTAACTTCAGACGAATATTTTATTAATAGTTGTTGTGAATTACAAAACAATACACGTACCTATGCCTATGCAGCTACTGCACATTTTCCTTTTTTAGCCGACGTAACGCACTCTCGCGCAACACTGTGGATTTAACGCACGTAGGCGCTTGCTACGTCTCTATCTTAACTAGACATAATAAATCACTAAACATAATAAGAAAATTACATTGCTGAACAAGTTTAGGTTCACCATAACAAGTTTTTAACGACCCCCGTACGAATACAAAATGGAGACACAAAAGGGCAGACTGCGTCGATTGTAAAAATAGTACATCGTTATTGAGAATATATTCACAGTTTTATATGCCTATAAATCTCTTTAAATGCATTGGTACACTGCATAGCTAAATAAAAATCTGTGTGTGGTTTTTTTCTAGATGTATTCGCTAAAGAATGTCGTAGCAATATTGTTTCTTCTTTATAATATACTAGCTTCTGACCGCAACTTTGTTCGCGTGGAACAGTGGTGCTCCGCTCCTATTGGTTTTATCATGATTATATATAGCCTTCCTCAATAAATGGCCTATCTAACACTGAAAGAATTTTTCAAATCGTAACAGTAGTTCCTGAGATTAGCGCGTTCAAACAAACAAACTCTTCAGCTTTATTATATTAGTATAGATTTGAATGCGACACGAAAATTATAATATCAAGCTTTATTTCATAATCTTACCTGATTACACTAATCGCTACCTACAAAAAGAGTACAAAAAGCTTTCCTTTTCCAGCATTAGCAACTTCGGTAATGTTTTCACAGCCGACAACTTCAAATAAGCTCTGATAGTTTCACGCTGTGAATAAGTCTGAGGCGGATTATTTTTCCTATTTCCATCCAAGAAAGGCGGTTTTAATTTATCATTTAGGTCAAGTAAAAATAATATACAAATACGTATACTTCGTCTTTAGTTAAGACGGGCTCATTTTACCACAGTTAAGCCCGTTTTATGTGGGTGTACATCATTGAGGGAGCTCATCGACAAACAACTGTGTTTGCTTTTCAAATGGGAAACGAAAATCATGTTTACTTTTAAGCTTTACAATTATAAAGTCACTTCAACATGTCAGATGCGTAAACTCGCGTAGACGTCGCTTGACAGAGTTCATTATAATCCATTTGATCACATGACGATGATGGGTGTAAGCGTGACGAATATGATGATCGAATGTCTCTCAAAACCCTGTGGTTATCGTTGTATAAGTGAGATGGAAAATGGAGGCCTGTTACTAAAATAGCATGTAAAATCGATGCTAGACTTTCGGAGAAAAGCTAGACATTACTATTTTATACTTAAAAGGTTCTTGCCCTCGAGTTCAGTGCATCATATTTTCGTGGCACTACGTTACCTGTTTTGCGACCTTTGAAATGTAATCCACGTACATTTATCATCGCCCCCCTCTCCCTCGTCAATCTGTCTAATTGGTCTAGGTTGTTCGGCGGTCTCTATTTACTCACGTTCTGTTTTCGATTGATCCATGGTATTTCTACTTTTACTAGCCATTCAAACGAAAGATGTGGAATTATGAGCGGTTACTACCGTTAACGGGTGTGGCTTGCTATTCGCACGTGTAAAGGGGCAAAGACCTCGAGATCGGACCACACTTTGCGATCTCGAAGCTCAGAAGGGAAATCTTAAAACAAACGAGCCTTCTGACTGTGTGAACTTGAACTCAAATAAAGCGGCCGCTGATTGCCTGCTGCTGGCTTAACGAATGTGCTCACGAATATGACCTTAATTTTCCTCTTTAGTGCACCCACTTCTAAATAGTTTCGAGATCGAGGTTCCCAAACAATTGATTTTTGGAAAAAAATCTATCAACGTAAACAAGTGCTTACTTCTTAATTAAAAAAAACCGGCCAAGTGCGTGTCGGGCCACGCGCAGTAGGGTTCCGTAGTTGGAGTTAGTTAGTCGACTATAGCTCTGTAACCGGTTAAGCCTACTTAGCCGTGATAGTTTTCCTT
Source organism: Pyrrhia umbra (assembly GCA_963891755.1). NCBI lineage: Eukaryota > Metazoa > Arthropoda > Insecta > Lepidoptera > Noctuidae > Pyrrhia > Pyrrhia umbra. The sequence goes on from OY982930.1 coordinate 7,613,884, forward strand.
GTAATTTCTTTATATGTACTACGTCTGTGATTTTTTTCACATTTCTAGGTACAGCCATTCACAAGTTACAGGGGGGGGGTAACTCGTATCGAACAAAAAATTTCACTTAAAATCTAGATATTTCGCAAATGGCTCTCTTAACTGGAAAATGGTCTTCACACACCCATAATATTTTTGAAAGATCTATCTAACGATACCCCACACGAAGGGGTACGCGAGAAAAAAAATATTCATCCCTATTTTACATGTTTGGGAGCTACCCTAAAAAAATATATTTTTAAAAAAATTATTTTACCACTTTTTTGGCGTGATCAATATACATATTTATACCAAATTTCAGCTTTCTAATAACAAAAACCACAGAGCTATGCCGCGGACAGACAGACAGACAGACAGACAGACGGACAGAGCGAAACTATAAGGGTTCCTTGTCGGACTACGGAACCCTAAAAAACACTAGAATACTAGGTTCGAAACAGGTTAGACAAAAGTAAAAATAGGATGATACGATATAAGACGCGGTTTAATTTGTTGTTATCGTATTTTTTTCGAAAACCAGTTTATTGGATCAATAATGTGACTTTTTATAATTATAACTGTGTGTGTAATGCGTCGATGTCAATGACATGAGTACACGTAATACAAAGAGTTTTCATCAGGTGTCTGGTGATCACGGACGATTAATTGAATTGAAGAAGTTGAGAGGTTAAGTAGCAGTATTCGCGTTCGCGTCCATCGAAATAACATTGGTTTTTAATAATTAGTAGTAAATAGTCATGACAAAGTGCCCAACGCTTCCTAAAGCCGAACGATGTTAGAACACTTTTTGTAGCAGCCCAAAAATAATACTGCCTATTCAACAATTTATTTGCACATAATATAATGAACCGAGACAAAAGTGCTCTGTCATAAGTAACATTATTCTTGCTTTTATTCACAAGAAGACTATACGCTATTCACATAAAACTTTAAATGAGAATTTACAATGTATACCAACAAGTAAATAAAACCACAATACATATTTAATTTAATACTCGAGCTCTGCGAAGCAACGTGCCGACAAACGTCAAGTGAGCGACCAAACGACAACATTTGGTCATGTTTTTAGTCTTAATTGAAGCGAAAACAGCCCAAAGTTGGCTGGCAGTGCTCATTAAGAACAACAAACAAGTAGCTAAGTACTGCAGCCAAGAGACACTCGCGAACGAACTAATCGGCTTCCAGCAAGCACTGCCGAACTGTGATGTTGCTACGCCGATTCTCTGCTAAATATTTATTTATTTCCCTTTTGACATTATATTCTCGTATTATTGTATTCACTTTAGTTTAGGTGTGATAATGTTCGATAAGAATATGGAAAATGCAAACATTATTGATCATGCCTGAAAACTTAGGCGTTATACATATAATATAGTGAAGCTTGATTTAATAAGAGGTGAGCTTATTGCATCCAACCACATTATACTCCGATCTCCTACTGAGAATTTATAACTGGGAAATTCTAGCTTAGTAGTTTCGCTTGCTACTACTAGACCAATGAGGCAGTCCATGTGTGGTTTTGAATTCTAAGATAGAAATAATTGCAAATATTCGCATAATCTTTCCGTACCTCAAGAGCTTTCGCACGTCGTGTTGTTAGCAAGAGGCATAATCACCCGATGTTACCTTTGATTCTTTGATGAAAGTATTGTTAAGTTTAGTATCAGAGTTATTGATGATGCAAATGAAAGTACCAACCTACATTTCAATTTTCAGGAGTTTGTTATGTTTTTTAAATGTCCTATCTGCAACTAGAAAAAATCCACTACTTAGGCTTTATAAGGTGACTGAGAAAATTACATCTACTTTAATTTAAAATGTCTAAAAATTTTAAAGAGAACTCCAACTGAAAATACGTGCACAAAAGGCAAAGCCTTTACGCCTTGTTGTGGTTTATATTATAATAAAAGTGACAAAGTAGATTCTGCGCGATATTAAAAATAGCTCCAACAATTACCTGGTTAAACAAAAATACCTTCGAGTCCGTCCTAGTATTAAAGTTAGTAAACTTGTGTGGGCAAACCGCAGAGCAATAGAATGGTAGAAACTACCGTTCCCTCTGTATCGGAATCGATTGATGCAACTGTGTGCCTCTACTTCGCGCAACACTAGCAAATACTACTCAGCTAAATACATTTTATTACATAACAATATTATTAATATGGATGGATATACCATACCATACGCTTTTACGGTTAAACCACTAAACCTAGTTTAATGAAATGTGTTAAAAAGATAAATTGACTCCTGGAGAAGTATTTTTGTTTAAAGTCTGAGTAATTATGATTACTAGAACGCGAGAAAATATTTTGTATTTTTTTTCCGTTTAATTCTTTGCTAGAATCTATCGGTTTCCTGCGGTTTTACTCACATCCTTAGAAAAAGTACTTCATGTGTTAGGTACACGATTTTTCATCCTTCCTTCCCTATGTTTCAATCTTAATTCATACCAACAATCAAAATTGGTTAAGCAGTTTAACTTTTTTAAATTGAAAAGTAACGTAAACGTATTAAAAAGTACAAAAAATATCTTTCAATGGTATCTACAATCGATCTTATATAATCTATGAATACTTTACGTCTGGTAAAGTAAATCTATATTCAGATAATAAAATAAAACTTACATAAAATAAACCATGTGACCATGTCGATCAAAAACCACTTTCGCAGAAAGAAAACATACCAAAAGCATCTTTTTACTTTAAAACACTTTGTGGGGTAAACGAACAACAGTTATGAAAGAAAATCTTTTCAAAGATGAAGTAACGTTTGTAAGGAAAAGGCAGCTACGATTTATGTGTGAAGCTTCCTTTTGTTGTAGCAATACGAATGAAAAAAATGCTTTACAATTCATAGATTTGCTGTATCAGAAATATTTGAGAGTGTTAGCGGATTACTGGTTACTTACGTAAAGAATTACACAACGCATATTATCACATGTATGTACTCGTATTTATCTTGACATTGGGAAGGTTGGTTCCCAAACCATATGACTGATAACGCTGTGTTAAATTCGCGAATTTTATCTTTATAACTTATTCTTTAATTTTTATCGGGATATCAGATGAGATATTAGAACAATGTAACCTTTGATTTTATGATTAAAGTGTCATATATTTTTTATCTTCAAGAGTATTGTCTGCATCTTCATAATGATTACTGGGAACATGTGTTTCATCATCATCATGAAGAGCAACATCGAAGCTATCTGAACTGGACTAGTCATTGATTCATTGGTTACTAGGTCTGGCTCTTCAACCTCAGGCACAGTCTACACGTGAAACATACATATTTATGATCTATTACTGTGCCATTTATAAGGAGTGAATATACCATTAGATACTGAACATGACCCAATAAAAAAATATACAAATAAAAACTACACTTAATTTCAATATTCCATAATAATTGCACATAGTTGCGATCAAACTGCCTCGACAACAACTGTTACTGATACGAAGCCAACTACAAAATCTAACATCATCTGCCATTGACTTCCATTCGATCATTTGAAGCTTATTGGGATTTATTCCTGTATGCTATAAAAAGCAGTAACTTAAGTCCGTAGTATAGAGACTGACTCAGGACACAAGTACGACTTTTTAAAATAAGTTGCAACTAAACAAGTAACTCCAAATTTATGCTCAATTCATGATATATTTGAGTATCGTTTTGTAATACGGACCTAGTATCTCCAAATTCTGTTCTGGTCTTCTTATCTACTTTCAGATAAGATATTTAAACATATGATAGCTGATACTTTTTATAAATAGACTTGAATAGCATATGTTTATTGTACTTTTCTCTTGCTTGCGAAGAAGAAAAGTGCGAAGTTTGGAATATGACGGACCATTATGTCTCTGTGCGTACCTTTATAAAACTATAATTCAAAAGTGTGGCATAAGCAAGAAATTTAAGTATGAAATATAATTTATGTAGGTAGGTAATCTATATAACTTTCAATAGAGTGGTCCTAACAACCAGTACCGGAAAATATTCCAGGATTTTTTTCATAATTCCTCAGCCACTTAAGATCAATAAATGGAATTTTGTACTTTACTTTGCTGCAGCCATCATCTGCTTCCGAGTTGGAACTAAACTGGTTAGGTTTACCGGGAAACGAAAGAAGAAAAGTGAGACTTTTCCGGCTACTAATTTTCTGAGAACGCAGCTAGAGATTGATACAAAAAATAATCATAAAATAAAGTTTTAAAATTTTGTGAAAGTCACCCGCGCAGAATATAGATACTAATATTTTACGAATACATATTCATTTAGTTTACTATCTGAAATATTCTAAGAATCAATCAATCCCTTGTTATTGGGACCCTAACGGAGCAATTTTTTGTATTTGCCACCAATATTTCACTAACCTTTTGATAACGTAACGTATTTCTCACTCAAAAAAGAGTAAGGCAAGCGTCATTTAGTATAAGGAGTGTAGCGACCCTTCCGTTCGGTTCCACATGACTGGCCACCTTTACGTGTGCGCCCGAGCTGCGCGAGAATTTACAGATAAGTAATAAAACGTAATGCGTTTAAACTGAACGCAAAGCCTCCAACGGTAACATCCTATTAGTAGAGATTAATGTTTTATTTAACACACGCGCAAGTTAAAGGGAATGCGGAATGTAGGTGTGCGACGCACTGCCGAAATGAGGATCGTAGATCGTCTTATGTCAGCCCCACATTGTGTAATGTGCGTAAGATTTTGCACGTGTTATTCATAGATAAATGAGTATTATTTGAATTTATAATGTTATTGTTGTTATCGCGTAATATAGGTCAGAGCAGAGGAAATGCATTGCTAGTTCTCATGACCCACCATTTTGTCGATGCATCTATATAAGCATCATAATTTGTACATAAGTTATCATATTAATATCTCCAAGAAATCCTGAAAAGAAAACACAGAAGATGGAAGCTAAATTTATATATATATATTTAAATACAACCGTATTACAGTTTTTAATTACGTTGTAGGTAGATCTAATTCTACTGTAGAGGATAAGCCCGACGTTTCTGTGGCTTAATTTAAAACTGTTTTACTTTACTCAGGTTGTACAAATAAAAAATAAACAGACATAAAGAAAATAAGTACAAAAGAGGGGAAAACATTTTGATGAGTTTTCGCTTGTAATGAAAACGCCGATACCGGGTTTTTCAGTAAAAGGAAAGTTTAATTACACACCTATGTGGTAAACAGAGAATTTATTTGAGTTCTAGTCATTGTTATGAATGTTTGGCAGTAGATGTATGCAGGGCAGGGCCATTCTGACTCAACGGCGCCTATTTGTAGCACCCATTTTGGCGCCTCATTTTTTTTCGGCTGCCGATGTACTTGTATAACATTGATGTCTTAAAATAAATGAATAATTAGGTATAGATTTGAAGTATGACCATTTTACGTATGTATATGGTGACATTTAAAGCGTACCTACCTATAAATTTGCCCGTGATGGATACCTACATTACAGGTTTAGTTTTATTAGACCGTAGAAGTTGATAAGAATATAGCCCAACCTAAACATGATACTTATCAATAAACTCCAAAATAATCATTTCATCGCCATGATGGCCAGAAATTTGAATTAAGAACGCCCCAAAACTGAGAATAAGAGTGCACCAAAATCATGCAGGTACAAAACATCAAGAAGAACTTTCCCTAATTGACTAAACTAATGAAATCACCGATTGTTTATGGAGAAATCGATACAATGTAACGTTTAATATCCAGTTATTTGAACTACCTGTCTACGACCCAGCGTAGACAAATGTTACTTGTAACTATCTCCCAGGTCCCATGTATATCCATACTAAATTGTATCAAAATGGGTTCAGCCGTTTTACCGTTAAAGCGTAACAAATAAACAAACTCATTTTCGCATTTACAATATTAGGATACTAACAGCCGGTTGCATCAAACTTTTTATCATTTATACTTTATACTCTTACGGATATCGCAAAACATGATATCAATAATTAGCATACTTTTAATATTTTGTATGATGTCAATTCATAGATATAATATATAAGTAAACATATATCATACATATTTAGACGAAAAACATAAAATAGCAGCGAAATTATTCTACATTTTGACAGATCTTGGATGACAGTTCTTCCGTATCACGTATAAAGTAACCGCATTTTTTTACACAATATTACGAGAGTCGGACTGCATGTGCAAGCGCATCACGCATTTCTGAAACTGTGCAGACAATTCATCCAAAATGTCAATAAATTAAGGTCCCTTTTCAAATCGCACCTTTAAAATACTCTTTCCGAATTGAAATAGTCACCGAAATTCTCGCAGGAAAAATATTCAAAACAGTTTTTTTATCTTTTCCAATTACTTAAAACTAAGTAATTGTAGAAACTGCCCCTGGCATGTGATAAATTCGTTCCTGTTAATCTCAATACAAAACGATATGCAAATTAATCGTTAAAGCTAATAGGATTTTCAAGGATATTTGCAAAAAAATGGATGACCAATAAATAAAATAGAATTAAATATATGTATATTGGGAGGATTATATTCATATTTATTTATTTAGTAGTTACATATAATATAGGATCCAAAAATAGATACGAGTCTCTCTAGGACGATGTTAACCGCTTACTTCATTAAATCAAACAGAATTGTAAATTATAATTTAGTTATTATATCAAAAACAAGAACAACTAAGTTTAAAGCCGAAGCGGCTTACCACTTGGTAACTATTATGAAAAGTTAAGTAAACTTGTACCTTTTCATACTAAAGTAAAACAGATAGTAATAGTTAAAAGATTATTTTAGATGTAATTCCTTTAAAAAAATAACTTTATTTATTAACATTTGTATTGACCATGTTATTTAATAACTAATGCATGACCTTTTAAAATTATTTGAATGAATAGAAGACGGTGATATATGACCTTTTCCAGCTCGTAGGCGTTCACCGAGGTCTCATTTGCCGAATGCATTTCAGCCTGCACAAAACTCCTACACATACACAAACAGGCATGTGTACACGAAGCACCCACTTTCCTTACCCAATCTAATTAAAACAACAAAATGTATTTATAAATACATTACCTATTTCTATTAATAGGATAAACTATTTAAAGACCAATACCGGTCGACATAAGTGCCTAACTTACCGGCCGGCGGTGCTACCAAAAACCTACCTGCAGTTCAGCAGTTTTTACGAATTAATTTGTTCGACAATATCATACAAGTTTACTGAAAATTATTTATTTATATTTTATCTACTAAAAAACAGTAGTTTTTAAAATTAAGTCGCATATTTCAACATTAATCCCGTATCCGTTCCTACATCGGCGTAGCGCGTATCTCTACAAGTGTTTATTTACCTATTTACGCGCTCATACAACGATCTTGTACAATACAATAATAAGGAGCTGATTGTGTCATAATAACATTAGCGTTCATACGTAAAATCAAAGCGGATACGTTAGCAGGCTTCATGTGACGTAGTTCGTAGGTTATACGGTGCTACGAGATCGTAGCGGCCACCATATGTTCGGACCACGCGGGCTCCGATCGATACGCGGCGCGGCGGGCGGCATGCACTTACCGTGGTCATCTTGAAGTTTAACTTGCGCTGCAACGCAGTCTCGAGGTGAAGAGCCATTGTAATAGATTTTACGAACGATTAGCAAGAGAAAGACCGATAAAGCACTATAACATAGTTTACTGGGCCGGCGTTAAGTAACAACTTCGCGTGTGACGTACGTAGCGACTTCAGCGTGGCAGATCGCGTGTTCACGCGGCCATTTTAGCCGCCTGTCAAAAGGTTTGAGTTTCCTCCGCTTGGCGCTACCGTCGCCAATCGTTACGTCTGCGCAAAAATAGCCGCCGAGCGGAGAGCGGCGGAGTGCGGCAAGCGGCGGCGGCGGCAAGGGGCGCGTAGGGCGCGTACACCACCCGCCACAGGTTACGAGATTTTCCACCACCGATTGATTTATAGTACAACTTGTAATTGAGTTAAAAGTTACACTTTCGATACGTAGGTACACGTTTTATAAACCCAATAATTAAATCTAAATATGACAAACACATATTTCATGAGATATCAATGTATTTAAGCAATCGTATCGTGTGCACGGTAAACTTATTTACTTCGATCAAACTTCTTGACTCAACATTTATGAACTCACAATTAAATTATTGGGGTGCGCGACACTTCCTTAAAAGGGGTCGCCCCCTCTAAATTTGCTATAAGTAAAAGCGTTAACACAGTTTATTGGTGTTAATGCAACATGAGACCACAAAATAAATAAATAGAAAATATTTTATTGAAAATATTGGATTGATAGCAGTCATCGATCAACTATTCGTCATATGCGTGCAACTTTACTCGCCGTCACAAATGAAATGAAAAGACATATGAGAAGCTGCGAACAAGCTATTAAACTCGTCAGAGACACGCCACGTGTCACTAAGCGTCAAATGCCAAGTGCCAAGAGCCAAGTATCACAATGGGAGCATGCAACGGCACAATATAAAGGAGTCGGCAATATATTTTGATTAGCACGCCATATATTACGCGACAGACATCAAAAACGAATTACTGTGCCATTACTCGTGTGTGTCGACTCGAGTAACTTTCAGGATAAAGGGCTTTAGGGGAAACTGTTTTTATTTATCGTGATTGGCATTCGATTTCTGATTGTCTACCGTTCTATATACCGACACCTACACGTACTGAATTCCCTGGCTACGTAAACCAACCAATGCCCGAGATGTTTGACTACATTTGCGTTGCGACACGTTGATCTGGCAGTAAAAGAAAACGGGATGTTAGCTGGTTATCAAACGGCGTGGGTCGTAAAACTAGTCTGAGTAAAGGGGTTACTGAAGTACTAATAAATAGGTGAACTGAGGAACAGTTTCCGCATATTCAAACATGCTTTATAATGTCCCATAATGTGGTTTTAGAAAGTGCCTCTTTAGCAATAAACCTCCAGCTCATATTTTCAATGCAATGAGCTATTTTTGTGACATTGGTAAATTTAAAAGAAATAGATTTACATAAATACTACTATAACAATACTATTACCAGCCTATTGTTCTAAGACTGTATAGATTATTGACTAGGAGAGGGTTTGTGACGCAGGCTTAGCGCGAGTAGGGAGACGTCAAATTGTTTACGATTATACTATGTTAATTTTCCTATAGAAGAATCAAAGAAGTGATGACGAAATAGAATGTATAAAGAAAAGAAAAGGGGAGGATCTAAAATAACAACTCACGACTGACTCGCATATCGAGAGTACATTAGGGACAAAATAACAAAGAGTATTCCTATGCTAATATTGTTAAAAAAAGTAAGTTTGTATGGAGGGAATGATCTCCAGAACTACTAATGCAATTTCAAAAAACACACATTACTTAAAAGTGCTATGTTTCAAACGCATGCAGCCGTGTGACGACATGTACAGAAGCTGATAAATAATGTATAGTCGTAATATACTGAACATAAATCAGTATTCTCCTAAACATGTACGCATAGTATCAGGTAGACTGCTTCACACCACGTCACGAAATAAACGCAGCCAGACTTGGCGTCTGAATAAACTGCTATCAGGCAGCGAACTTTAAGGCGGCGATATACGACTTTGCCCCTTTTAAAGCTAATGAATACGCTTTAACGACTTGCTTTCATGATTTGAAAAGTATATATACTAAACTAGAGCATATGCTTGATAATTTTGTATAACGTTTTTTTTAATTATGTATTTATAACATTGTATAAAAAAATCATGAAGTTAGGTCTAACGCAGAAGAAAAACTGAGTTTTACATAGAATTTATCAAGCGGATTTTAATGAAACCTGTACCATTTTATAGAAAAGTTAATTATCTGTCTTTTTGTATACGTATATTTTTTTTTAATCGTACATTTACGTCAATTTTTGTGCTTTTGTCAAAACGTTGAGTTGAAATTACGGAGGGGCTCCACCGGGCGACGGGGGCAGTACGTCTGTGGCCACTGTCACGGGTAGACGCTGTCACTCAGAGCGAGCACATTACGATGTAAATAAATTATTATATTTGTGATAAGATGACTGGTGAATTATAATTATTACATTGAAAAGGCACTACATGCGGATAAAATATTTTTTTGATGTGAATAACGTGTTTTCAAACCAAATCATCCATAATCTGTCATAATCTAAAATGTGTGTATCTAAATTTGGCAGGACAAATATATTTTGTTATTAACTTACTAAATAATTAAATGTACTTTAGGATTTAAATATGTATTTCTTTTAATACATTGCGTATTCAAAACGAGAATATTACATACCTACCTCATTTAAATTTTACATGTAGGTCGGAAATAATCGTCAAAATTAAAATTCTTTCATGTTATGTTACAATATTTCCTAATAGTTTGGAATTTATAGAAATAGTAGCTATAAGTCAGGGCATGGGATGATATCTTAAAAAAAACTTAATGGTTTATAAATAAAACGGTTTATCCATGGGTAACAAGGTGGCGCTATTCTAAATTATTACCAATGAAAATATTTTTCTAAACACGTGAATTTGGGTTCGAGTTTCTTTGCTACGAGACGAATTTGAAAAAAAATGCAGAATATGATAAAAAAATAAGCTTACGCTATTCAAAGAGTATTGTAAAATGTAAAATTGTAAAATGTATTGTATTGTCTGACTATTTTAGCTAGACCATTTTTCTATTTTGGATTGGTTACATTAGTTTTATTTTTAGGGTTCCGTAGTCCGACAAGGAACCCTTATAGTTTCGCAATGTCCGTCTGTCTCTCTGTTCGCGGCATAGCTCAGAGGCTCTTGGTACTAGGAAGCTGAAATTTAGTATAGATATGTGTATTGATCACGCCGAAAAAGTGGTAAAAATGAATAAAAAAAATAAAATAATTTAGTGGAGCTCCCGAACATGTGAAATGAGGATGAATATTTTTTTGTTGCGTAACCCTTCATGTAGGGTATCGTTAGATAGGTCTTTCAAAAATAAAAAAAACTAACTTTCAAAAACTATCACGGCAAAGTAGGCTTCACCGGTTACATAGTTATAGTTGACTAACTAAGACCTACTACGGAATCCTACTGCGTGTGGCCCGACACGCACTTGGCCGGTTTTTTACATTGGGTAGTGATGCTTTACATAGCAACCATTTTAGAAGTTTAGTAAAAACGCCAAGTAAGCAGTCACATATGATATACATATTAATCTATTAGTCAAGGTATCTAATGTGGGATAATATTATATACACACAATCTAAAAGATAAGACGAAGCATAGTGTTTTAGAAATGAAGGTCCTACTTCACTATGCCACTCTTATGTTTTATTTTCAACACCAAATAGTATCCGACAGAACGTCGATTTTTGGCTAGGCCTAAGCCGATTAATAGGCAATTGCTTAATTCTTTGGCTAAAGCCCTGATAAATAAAAAGGACTTGATCTTCTTTAATTTTTGGTCCAGAAGTCAAAGACAGAAGAACTGAAAATGAAATAAAAAAGATATATTCAAATAGTATATTTAAGGTTCCGAACCAAAATAGTAAAAAGTAACCCTTATGGGATGCGACTTTCTCTGTCTGTCTGTCAGAGCTGATAATTACTTCAGGAATAACTAACCTTATCGATTTGGAATAATTGTTGAAATATATCGCAAATGGATAAAGTAGAAAAATAGAATTCGAGGAAAAATGGAATTTAAAATTACAAAGTGTAGTTTCTACGTCATCATAATTATGAAAGGGCTTGATATAAAGGCTTGATGCATATTTTAATATTTTTTATGTTTTCTTCGACATCTTTTGGTATACGAATTAAATTAAAAAAAAACTCTCCGTAGTTTGTAAAACAAACATTCTGAAATAATTAGACTTCCGTACATTTTTCTCATAAATGCTTTTCTTAATATGGTATTTCGACCATTTTCCAATTCCAAGGTTATGTTTGAATTCCGATGAATTGTAATAAGAAAACTAAATGAAAATTGAGCTACTGCATGTCAATTTAATAATCTTTTTATAAAAAAATCTGTCAATTTTTGCGGTGAGTTTTTCTGATAAAATAATTATAAAAAACCTTTTATTAGTAATATAAGGTAAAAAGATAAAGATCAAAAATATTTAAATCGGTAATGATAAATGATTTCAAAGTCAAAAATCTATATTGCATCTTTCTAAAAGATTATCGAAATGCCATACAATGGTAGGATTTTTTTCCATTACTTTATTTCTTCAATAATGCATGAAACCGTGGAAAAGGGTCGTACAAATTTGGTGCTTGAAAATGTAACAGCTAATTCTCATTCAGACTAAGTCTATATCCGAATTTAGCACATTTATTTTTGCATTGATTTTTTGCTTTGCGGCACTTTCAAAATTAGGCCCAAAACGGGTGAATTTCCATTGTTCATGATAGGTAAAAATTTTAAAAATCCTGGTCATAATCGGAATCTTTACTATCCCACTTTTGGATATGACATAGACATGCATTAGCATTAATTATCACGCTTTTTCAAGGTGGATTGGTGATTTCAGACCGTGTAGTCCAGGTTTCCTCACGATGTTTTCCTTCACCGTTAGTCAATGGTGTCTAAGTTATACTAAAAAAGTGCATGTAAAACTTTAGAATAGTCAGATTCGTAATTTCTAGGTTTCGAAGTCCGAATCTGCATACTCATAAATGAGATGCAGGTGCCTTAGCAAAGAAGCCACAATGACTTTTTACTAATATGTTCGGTGTATCAACTTAATAATATAAATAAAACTACCTGCAGCTTATTTAAAATATTAACATCATTTGTAATACAGTCTCACTCACTTTTAGGTCTTTAAACGTAATAGATTATTCAATTTCGGTTCTGTTGGTGTCAAAACTTAGGCCAATTTTAAGCTAATGGTTTGGCCAAAGCTGATGCCAAAGGTTTGGTCGGACACTTTACAGATGGATCAGAAACGTCGGACTAATTAACTGGCTTCCAGGCTCTCCTTACAAAACTAATATGATTTTCCTATACAAGTGAAGATGAGCTGAAGTTATTTGAGAAGCAGCAGATGTCGTAAAATGCAAATATGAAAAAAACTTGCGTGCATTTCTGTTAGAAGAGCTCAAAATGGACACCAATATGGCCTAAAAATTAACTCCTATGGTGCGATTTTATCTGTCTGTCTGTCCATCTTTCACAGCGGATTAATTCAAGAATGCTAGTTTCAGATTTTTTTCTTGAAACTTGTAACAATTCAGATCGATAAATATGTTTTGCAGATTAAAGAAATTGAAAATATTTTTGCTTTTCTGGCAAACGAAGTATGCAGTGGGGGTTGGAAATTTAAAATTAGTGTTTCGAAGTATTACTCAGACAGATGTTATTTGTATTTCTATTTTTATATCTTAGACATGCATATCAAAATACAATATGCGACTGTCCTTAGAATCTCTACATAATATTATGGTCACCCGTCAAAGTTCTTCAAAATATAAAATGACAAGCGTGCGGTGTGCATTGCGGGGTCGCGGGGGGGAAGCTCAAGCTCCGCCCATTTGCTCAAGGTCATTGGCGGTAGTCGTCGTCTTAAATCCATACGTGCAACATTAATGAACGCGAATCACGTTAGTTATACCAACATCGGGTGTAGGTAAACAATTCAATCAGACCATCGAGTGTGTCATTTACTAGTGTGAATACGAGGTGCGATATGTAGCGGCGAGTGAAACGATGCGCGATAACTTTACCCATAAACTTGAACATATGTATAAGATAAGTTTCTTATACGACGCAAGATCATGAAATTCGCGAATCCCCTCTATGTCTAATTTTATCCAAATCAGTTCAGTCGTTTTACTGTGAAATCAAAACAAACAAACTTACTTTTGCATTTTTATATTAGTTAAGGATCTACTAAAACTATTTAAGTAGAATAATTTTCCTCAAACCATAGGTTTTGTAAGGCATTTTTGATAGGTAGGTAATATTGTGAGATAGGACAAAAGGGTCGTGTGATCTTATCCGATATTATAGCTTTCCTTGAATATCTTAATAAATTACACGCATCGTTGACTTTCACTGATCTAAAATTAATATTAGGTTACCTCATGTATTGACGTAGATAGCGGCTGTTGTTTTGTTTTACGTAGGATTGGCATAGAGGTCACAGGCTTGAACAGAGTGGCCATTAGGATTTTCCACGAACATAAATACGGTGTCTCAGAGAATATTATAGGTGGTATTATTAAAAATGTGTTTGCCTTTTCACTATTTTATTCTAATTTAGAATCTCTGTCCAACCAGGACAAACTTTTTTTTGCTTGTTTTTTGGGCCCGATATGAGTGTTTATTTTTTAAATAACATGAGCATAGTAGTGTTAGTAATCCTAAGCGTATTTTAATGTCTAGTGTATCTGTCTAGTCTATCTGCACTGGTCAAGGTTTGCATACTAAACTAGCTTGAATATTTTTTATATTTACTACTTTTCTTGTCTTAACTTAGTTTTAATGAGTTTCTTAGATCTTTAGGTATTAGATGAAACACTCGGACTTATCTCTGAATATGACGTAACCGGCTCCTTAATCATACAGTATCCATCTCCAACAGATTTAAAAAAACTGTTTTTATATGTCACCCACCCTACGTTAAGGTGTATCGAACATTTGAGATATGCTAGAAAATGTATAAGTAAACATCACTAAGAAATTTTGTATTAGGATTAGGATAAAAATGTTGTATCTCTCGACTTCAACGATTGACTGAAACATAATAATATTATTGGCAGTAATTGTATTTAGTGAAATGGTACAAGCCAACCTTCGGTTTTCCTTTTGTACCTACTCAAAACTCAAATCTCAAATGTTTTTATTTCAAATAGGTCTTTGTAAGCACTTATGAAATGTCAAGCTAGTTGCACGGTTCCAAGGAGTGGGTCTTATGGAGAAGAACCGGCAAGAAACTCCACAGACACTCTTTTCAAAAGGAAATGTTGACAATAGTCTTCTTACATTACAGGTTATATCTGAGAAAATTATACAATTCAAATGACGCTATGCAAAAAATAAATAAAAAATAATGAAACAATTAAATTACAGTTCAAATTTAGCAATATAAATAATGTTCCTAGATTCATCGCTATCATACCGACCTAGTCCTCACCAGTTGTGTCGCGCAGTGCTCAATGCGGCGACATAGTTTACTCTATGCCTATACGACTGCACGTGCCTATGTGTGTCTGTGTGTATGTCTGTCAATGCAAACGGAAACTTAACTCTTCGGTGGTACTGCGCTCCAGTGCGCCGCCTTGAGGAAATGATAGATGCAGGCTACAGAACTTGATCAGTATTACGAACACTGCATTACATTGACAATTGTGCATACTGTTATAATATTTATGAAGCATTCGTTATGAGAATCAACCAAATATTTGCCAATTCTTACTAATTAAGATTGGGAAAGTACGTAACCCTATCTGTTATGCTTTCACAAGAAAACGACTGAACCGATTCTGATGAACCCTGGGGAAGGTCATTGGGTAGTTTTTATCTAGGTATGAGAAGTAGTTACCTTAAAACGCGGATAAAATTGCGGGGAACAGCTATATTAAAACCATGTTCTTTAAAAATTATAACAATGTAATTTTTCAAAGAGCATCGTTAGAAGACAGTCCTCCAAAGTTCAAAAAATAATATTAAATCATTTATTATATGCCAAATTCATGGGTATACACTATACGCCAATATTCGACTATAACCTATATGATATAACGTAATTAGCTGATAATGGATCAATATCTAAAATGGCTTAAGACCCATGAGCAAAAGACACACATTTATTTTACGTAGGGAATAATAAAAATATCTTACCTTCTAAAATTTCTTTAATTTATGTTCCAACTTCAAATCCTTACTATCCTTACTCCTTACTAATATTATAAATGCGAAAGTAACTCTGTCTGTCTGTCTGTCTGTTACGCTTTCACGCCAAAACTACTGGACCGATATAAATGAAATTTGGTACAGAGATAGAATAGACCCTGAGGAACATCATAGGCTACTTTTTACCCGGGTGCGCTAAGTAGTTCCCTCGGGATGCGGGTGAAACCGTGGGAAACAGCTAGTTAATCATAAAACCGAATATTACCTAACATTTGTAGTTTCACCGCAGCATATCATGCTCGCAACACAAAATGAGATCAGGTTTCAATAACATTTTCTAATTGAATTTCATAGCTAACCGTGTCATCGAGTGTTTAACGGTACACATTGATAAATTAAATAGATATTGCACGGAAATTATTGAACATCTATATATCTGTGTATATATATAGATTTGCATTTATATATCTACCTACACACACATACTACCTATCTTTTCATATATATATCTAAATACATAGTATAGGCATGAAGCGCTAGTAAAAATAGGGTAGGTACCTAAAATGATAAGACCCATAAAATATTGCTATTCACCCATCCTTTTTTATTCGAAATTTAATTAAGTAGGTAATAAGAATTTATCTTCATTTCATAGTCTTGTCTACTAATATCACGAATAAATGATATTTTTCTAGAAATCTTTTCAAAATGATCCGATTATTCTTTATTCAATTAAAATGAATACTTGCATATTGAAAATGAAGTCTCTAAAGTAGAAGAAAATGTAATGAAGCAAGAAATTTCCTAGAGAAAGATTACGAAGCAAATTTTAGTACGCTTATAAATTGACGTACTTTTCAAAGATACGTACTTCTCAGAAGTTATTCAATTTGTAACACCTACACAGCGTCATATCGCAATCAGATATAAAGATTTTTAAACGGCAGCACGGAGAAATCGTACTTACGAGATATCTAGACTCCAAGATAAAGTAATAAAAGCTAAATATGAGAAACTGCAACGCTTCAAAGACTTTTCATAAAATATCATTAGTAATACACGACTTGCAACGTCATATGAGAGTCTAGACAACAATACAACGATTTTAATGAAAACATACCAAACATGTAAAAACATGCATCAACCTACCTTTATGTCTTTACAGCAGCACAACAATTAAACCATGGACGAGCACACGCTGACTAACCTGTGCAAATCCTAATATAATTTCATGGTGGCTACACCGTACCTACGTATTGTACCTAGCAACAACTACGAGTAGTTATACATAGTACGTACGTTGGCAGCCGGGGGGAATAGTAATGTGTTGTTAACTTACAGACTTGTTAAATTGTATGCACGTCCAACTTACCTGATTTATAACCGTTACAATTGCTTTTGCTTTAAATGATTTACTATTACAGTTATAGTTTGTCTGTTTCTCGGATTTAATTTTCGCAGTATGAAAAGTTTATTTTGTTTTACTGTTTAGTAAGAAGATTTAATAATTAAATTTAAAAATACTCAAAAGTAGCCTCTGAATAGCAATAACAGAATCGTTTTATACAGTACATAACTCCCTACAGATCATATTTATAAAGTTTCGATACGCATTAATAACCCTATTACCTAAATGAACCCTAAAGTCGTTATCTCAATTTGTACATTAGGTACACACGAACGAATTATCAGTGGTACAAACAGTATAATAAGTCAAACACGGCAAACAAATTACAACATACGTTCCACGATAACATCGGGTAGTATTGAAACAAATAACAAGCAAAACCAAATAATTCTCCCTCGTAATCTTGATTAGAACAACGGAACTCAAGTGCTTACCAAACTGGCCGCGGAAAGAACAATGCTCACTCGTGAGCCCTTCATTCTTGAACAACAAATCTTCCCTACTAGCGACTGTAGTTTGCTCATTTGGAAGAAATGAAAGAGGGCCCTTGTCTGAGCCGAAGCCTCCACTCTTTTGTTGGAAACGCGTTTGTTCTCAGTGGCCATTTCACTAATTGCGACCACCTCCCATTGTCTCCGTATAAATTAGACGTAAACGTTCCACTTCATCTCGTTATCTCCCAAGAATTTTGAATACACACAGTTTTTAGGAGACCGTCATAGTACTCAGGTAAACGAACCAAGCACAAACTTCGCAGTAATGTGTGGTAAAAGCTTTGTTAAAATGTATGAGTGAAATTATTTTAAGTACTTAATTTTCAACGCCTCTCGACATCCAATATTTATTACCTTACTCAGTGTATCTTTCAACATAACTTGTGAGGTAGGCGTTGAGTAGTTTATGTTTGTTATTTAGAATACATTTACTTGTTTGTATTGAAGTATAAAACATGAGGTAAACGGTGTTGAAAAAATACTGTCCTATGTATTTTTAACCAACGAAATGGAACAGAAATCGATAAAAGTTTAAATTGTGCTCACTCATCGCGCAAAGCTACAAAAGGTTCCGACCTTTCAATGTATTCGTACCTATAATATAATAGTCTCGTCTCGAATGTTTACAAAGTCCTCCACACATCGCCTCCCCTCGCCTATACAAGCGAATGTCGCGCTAAAATAATTCCGATGCAAGTTTTCATATAAAACTACATTTCGATGGAAGAAAAAAGTGTGTGGATTTAAACGAACATTGTTTTTGTTTGTTTGGAATGAATAGTTCCCTGTTTGGACGGTTTACCCCCACCGACAAGACAGTAATCACGACGTACCGGCAAGTTTCCTCCACGCTAGTGTCTGGCTTAACTCAAGAACCACTGAACACACTTTGATAGGGCTTACATTATTCGAAAACTTGTTCTTCGAAGAACGTTTATTTAATAATTTGGGTATGAGAGTGTATCTTGTTAAGTTATCGTGTATGTTTTATGGGACCTCAATTCGGAGCGGTGCAGGTGTAGGAGACGCGGGGGCAATCTATCACATCTGGTGCAATGCTAAATTCTTACCAATAACTATGCTATATGACGATTTGCCGTGGATTCAGTCGCATCCTAGGAGCACTATGTCATGTTCTCGAATAAAGAGAATCCTATATCATTCTCTCATTCGGCTTGTAATTGTAGAGCTTTGATAGTTGTCACCAAAGGGATACTATGGAGTATTGTATTATTGAATTTCTGGCTTGTGTAAGAGGGATAGATTTAATAATAAAATTCAGCTGCTTCCAAGTATATTGGCTGACCCCAACAAAGTTTAGCAAAAGGTTAGACAAGTAATGGCACAACTGCACATTGGCATTTAGGGAAAATTTAAGATTTATGAGAGAATAAATGTTATGTTCAATGCAGTTATTCATTTAAACTGGCCAAATGCGTGTCGGTCCCCTGTGCAATAGGCGTCGGCAATACGTTTTAGTTGTTCCATTAAAACTCTGTAACTGGTAAAGCCTAACTAAGCCGTTACAGTGTTCCTTTTAACTACGTTACATATGCTATTCCTGTTATTTTTTACACATATCCAGGAACACGAGAAAAAAATATTCATCCCCATTTTACGTATAGGGGAGGTACCCTAAAAAAATATGTTTTTCAACATTTAATTTTACCACTTTGTTGGGGATACCAATATCATACCATATCCATACCCAACTACTAGCTTTCTAGTACCCACTAACAGCCTCTAAGCTGTGCTGCGGAAAGACAGACGGACAAACGGACATGACGACTATAAAGGCTTCATGTTGACTACAACCCCCAAAAATTTAGGATATGATTTTTAAATAATAATTTAGTACAAAGTCGGCACGTAAATCTCCGAATATAAAAGGTCACGGTCTTATCGCTGTTATTTCTGTATCCGAATTAAGAGGAGGTATTTGTGTCTGCCCACCGGCGCTTTGTTCAATTTGTCAAAACGTTTTGCGATAAAAGAAGTATTATATTTAGAAAACATGAATAACGTAGGTGATTAAGTTTTCATGGGAAATTCGTGTTTTCTTAGGAAAAGTGGTGGTCAACACTAATTATATCTTTATACTAACTACTAACTACTAAGTATATCTTTATATGTATTACCCGAATTGGCAATAAATTAATATATATATTTTGTGCATTTCACTAGGAAAAATATTTACGTATTTATAAAAGCTGTTCCATTAATCGACTTTCTGTTCACCGCGGTACATTTTTGTCATAATCAATCAATTATACCAATAATTACCTCTCAACGGAAGTAGGTAAGAGCAATTTACCGATTTCAATTCGCATGAACGAACCCTTTGTTATCAGGGAATGAGCTATTACCGTCGATTCGATTATTATTCTTACTGTCTGCTTCTTAGAGGTTTTAGCTTTGCCTAATGAAATAGCTTTGTTAACCTTAACACTATCACAAATTAAATTTATTATTTGACATCAGTTGAAAGGCAAATATTTAGATGGTAATTCTTTAGGACAATAACAAAACCTTTATTTGCGTTAATCGAATAAAAATTGATGTTTTTTTATACCTGAAAATTTTATTGAAAAACCAACAACTTTTTCCACGAAAGTGTAATTAAAGGAAAGTTTTTGTGGCACAGAAATATCTAGTTAAGTGTGTAACAGGCAATGTTTTTTGCAACTGCAAAGTCGTTGCAAGGACAAACAAAACAGTAGTACAAGACAACAACAATATTATACATAAATACGAAGCGGTTATGTCTTGTTTACGAAATAGGGCAAAATTACCTAATATTAGTTAATTGTGTAATTGTTAATTGTGTGTTAAGCAATACACCAAAAAAAATACCCATAATACAAAGTATGTTTTATTCGGTGGATGTAAAAAACAAGCTCAATATTTTATACCGCCTACATCATATAAATTGACCCCTTAACATCGTTTGCTAACTAGAGGGAAATAAACTTTGCGTAACAAAATTTTCAACTACCTGCGTAGGCCTACTACGTAACAGTATCAATGAACACAATACATTCATGAATGAGATTTTAAATCCATCTCATTCATTCCCATCAATCTTGAAAATGTTTGTTGCAGATGTTATTTGAATAAGATTCTAGCTACAGTCGTCGATTACAGCAATGGGCACTAATTTTGACATAAACAAAGTGCAGACAATCTCATTGCCATTGCTCATTAGATGAGTACAAAAAATTTAAGCTCGTAACAATCCTTACGAATCCAAATCAGCATCAAACAAAAAACTGTCAGAAAACCATAAATATTAAACAGTCTGACCACTAAAACGGGTCTATACAGAGTTGTTAGGTACTAATGCAAAAGGAAAACGAGAAAATGAATATTTTTACGAGGTGGTAGCACAAGTATTGGATGCGAAGTCCCGACCTCCCCGGGGCAAGGCGCGCACACTTCACACCAATGCAATGTTGGGAAAAATACTCTCAACACCCCAACTTTTAGGAATTTTCGAAGAATTCCTTTCGTAAATCTAAGTATTTAAACAGGAAAACGAGACATTGTACTTTTACATTATTTATATTAAATATGACCTACTGTTAAAAATATTTTATGATGATGATGGTGAGTGCTAAAAGTGTCTATAATCGTAATCTAGAAAGACGTTCTTAGAAATAAGCAAAACGTCTATTACACCGAACGGGTTTAATGAATTTATTTGGTGCATAACTGTCCGGAATACCGACATGTGCCAGTCGAGTGAACTCGTATGTCCGACCAATCGTATGTTCATATGTTGCAAGGCATGCTCTTTTCATCTACCACAAATTAAAAAATCTCGTAAAACTTTTCATGCGTCCAAATATTGAATCGAATAAAGTTGTTTCGACATAAATGACTGTGCGCTGTTTGTCATAATCTCTACAAATGTTTTAATCAACTCTTTAATAATTTTGAGTTTGTTGTTCGTAACTTCAAGCTAACGAAACCTTGAGTACAAGTTATTACAGCTAACCTATAACGACATGTTTTAAGTATTCAAAAACAGTGTTTCTATAACGGTGACGGAAACCGAGCGTGATGCGTGTTCGGCATGCACTTGGTCAATATTCAAACACGTTCAGAACATTAGGCGTAGCTCTGTTAGGCGTTGAAGTCAAATGTAAAGAGTATCATTCAATATAAATAATTGATGGTATGTCAGTATTCACTCGTACTGCTATCTTTACATTATATGATTTATGATATTCTTTTGACATGCAAAGATATAATGTTGGGTATGAGTATCGAAGTTCTCCTATATTTATTGCTTTCAGGCATAATATTTATCAACTTTAGTTTTTGAAAGAGCAATAGGAACAGTTTTAAACAAAACTAAGTGCACGAAGTTGTAGAGCGGATTTACCGGAAGCGGACGCGTCGACAGCGGCCGTCGCTTCAGGATCGCAACACGCTTTCATTCATCCCGCAGTTAAGTCCTTTCGGAGCCGACGCCGGTTTTACACGGAAACTCTACACTATGCGCCGACCTCCTGTCAGTAGCGCTTTCTCGCTCGCACGCGCTCGACTCATGCCTCGTCGACAGAAAAGAGAGAACAAAATCAATACTGTCTGGAACACGCCCACCGGTTCAACTCGGTAACTGCGCTTCCTCACTGGAAATTCGATAAAATAAAACTGGGTAAAAATCATTAAATTTGTGTGTTGGTGTTAGAGATCCTATGTCGTCGGATTTGTTGATCGCATCGGCAAAGTGCAGGCGTGGGCGGCGGCGCGAGCCGCGTTGCCAGAAGTCACATGTTTCGCACGTGGTCGGGTCACGTTACAATGTTTACCTGAGACCGCCTGACGGTCAGGTGAGACCCGCGCTACGAGCCTCCACTACACTCGGCTACATCTATACGTAGTAAGCCGACCGACTCCCCGAAATAAGCATTTAAGGCCAATTTTACAACTTTACCGAGCGGACTTTCTTTTGGGCCGCTCTCGTACAAGTTAAGCAAATTGTTTGCAGTCTCTCTGGGTAAACACTCTTAAAATGTAATCTTGGCTCCATCCTCATGATACCCATATTCAGTGGGCGTCGGAGCCGGCGAGCCCGCGGCTACGGTTTGCATTTTTATCAACCATCGACGACAGGCAGCAACATTTTATTTTGCGTGTCATAAATATGGAACTACTGAAGACCATACGCTGGAATATACAACATTTTCATGCAAACTTATCTGAAACTATGCATAAGTAAGCAGCAACGAAAAGAAAGCTTCCTCTTTGCTACAAAAATAAAACTTAGTAGATGTTCTTGTGTTTCCTGCATCCCATTTTAGAGAGCTCTTTGTACTTTATATACACGGGCGTTGATGTAAGAAAAAAGTGTCCAACACAATTTACAATACATTTTGTACTTGAAACTTGAAATTATTTACTTACAGCAAATTTTACTAAACATAAACGAGACAAACAGATTTACTGTTAGGCTAAACAAAATATTAAGCTTGCAGAGCTAAGTATATGCTCACAAAAATAAGTAAAGTGTACAAATATGATTGTATCCTTCATAAGTTAGAACAGAACACAGCTTCTTTGTACCCATACCAGTCACATTTTCACGAAGTGCTTATATGTGAATGGAATACGCAATGAGCTGTCCCCTTCCTTATAATATTTATACGAAACGTTAAGGATATCTCAATTTATTACGTTCCATTAATTCCATCAAAACGTCGTGAAAATAACCACATGTTAATAATTATTTATGGCAGTGGAAAATAAACAGGGTAGTGTGTACCATCATCTCCGCAATTTGTACGAGTCAGGAGAGAGACGGCTATTAGGGTACCCGTAGGCAATGCTAACAGACTGCTACTGTAATTTGTAACTGTTGAACAATGCGTTATTTTGGGACCTCTTCTAGTGGGTATGCAGTTTGCCAATAGTTATTACTTACTTGTACAAGATTTTGCTTGGGTTTCCTGACACTTTGGGAAAAAAGTTATCGTCATTTTAAGTAGTTCCCTAAAAAACTAGTTTTATTAAGATCACATATAGCTTTTTCGACGGCTCCCAAATAATTTTAAATTCATTTTGCATCTGTACCCAATTTAGTATCTTTCAATTTCGCTGAAGAAGATTAGACTCACGAAATATCTTTAACACAAAAAAAATTAAAACCGACTTCCAAAAAAAAAACTGAAAAGTAAAAAATAATTTTTATTTAAACGCTTTACGATCAAAACAACGCTTTCGAAGTCGGTGTCTTGTAAGTTACTATTTTTAATATTTCGCCACCGACTTCGAAAGCGTTGTTTTGGTCGTAAAGCGTTTAAATAAAAATTATTTTTTACTTTTCAGTTTTTTTTTGGAAGTCGGTTTTAATTTTTTTGTAAAAAGCTTTTTTATTTTTTCGCTTTTCAGTGTCTCGGTCTTGCAATCTTAACAAAATAAACACACCACTTTTTTAGGTTGTAATAAGCGTAAATAACGAAATCATCTAAGTATTTGGCATATCAGCAAGTAGAGATAAATCGTTATTTTTGATATATTTATAAAACGGCTGAACCGGTAGTGATAAAATTTAAATGGGACCACACGGGAAGCACCAGCTTTCAAATAAAAAAAGAATCATGAAAATCGGTTCACCCAGTCGCAAGTTATGAGGTAACAAACATAAAAAAAAAAAAAAAAAAAAAAATACAGTCGAATTGATAACCTCCTCCTTTTTTTGAAGTCGGTTAAAAATATGTATGAGTGTAATGTTTAAAAGCGCAATGCACCAAATGTAAACTATTTAAAGTGATTTATAAGTTTCCACGGAATAATTGCAACATTCGTGGGTACTAGTTGGGAAGCAATAAATGGCTCATGGGGCGCCTTACAATCCACAGCCAATGGTTATGGCCGGTCTCAAACCACTACACCAGGGTTTTATCAATGCGTAAATAGGTATATTCAACCTCTTTTCGTGTGTCGGGTGTTTGATTTTTGTAGGGGCATCGATTCTGTGTGTTAGTATTAAAAATAAATTTATTTAACTTGCTTTAAATATATTTTAATTATTGTTTTTCATTTACGTACACCGATACGACCGATGTATTAGTGGAGCCAATTATATAAGATGGAACACAATCTTAGGCGAATTGAAAACCTCGCCTTTTTTGGAAGTCGGCGGTTATGAATAAGTCTCTTATTTGAAAAACAACAATATAATCCTTTCCTCAGGTCAAGACAATCTTGATAAAAATATACTTATACTTATAAAATAAAATAGGTAGGTAAGTAGGTACCGCATTCTTCAAATTATCGAGAAAACAATAACCCCAGCTAATAGCTGTCATATCATAGATTATAGCCGTATTTGCAATTCAAAACCTCTAGCTATCCGCTATTCCGTGCCTGAACATAATTAAAATTTGCCTTAGGTGATGTTCGTCATTAATTATTTAGCGTAGTTTGAACGTCTTTAGCGGGAGCCAGTCGACGTGCAATAAATGGGCCGCAACGCCTTATATTCCTTATATTCAGAGGACAGAGTGAGCACGTGCCCGGAATACGTTACCGACAGCGCGCTAAAGGAACCCAGCGATCCCCGTCTACATAAAGATTTATTCCCATCTGTAACTGAGAGGAGGACGCGACAGTTTTTCCCAATTATAAGGTGTAAGCACCCCATTTATTAACATCTCGTCAAAGAAATCACGATCTCGCCGCTTCTCCTCCAGTTTGCCGGAGGTACGTTCATAGTTTGCTACAGTTGCCAAAGTTTTAATTATGGCGCCGGCTAATAATTCCGAAATTGTACAACTGTTTCCAACTGGCGACATTTTAATGAGTGCAAGGAAAAATAATTTATTGTAATTATTTTGCAGTACATTTCTGGTCAGCTAATACTTAAAGTTGTTATATCGATTCGACATAATGCAGGGACATTATTAAAAAATATTTTCTATAAAGGAATACCTATCAGTTAAAGTCTTCCTTCCAAAGTAATTAAAAATGTGAAAACAAATTGCGATAGCAGTGAGTATAAAGAAAATACTTAGAACCAATATTTCATAACAGTTTAAAAGGAATTGCAAAATCTCACCTAATTATTTTTCTGCACCAAAGTTGAATTCACATTATGGGCATCACTATCATATTTGCAGTCGTGTGTGCTCGGAAAATATTACAGAACATGTTAGTAAGAAATAAAAAAATATGTGTCACATCTGGGGAGGGTAGCTGCAAACTGTATGTGCCAGGCGTGGTCGGAACTGGAAAACTTAGCCGTCCCCGCGACCACCGGCAACTTTCTTGTCCAACTCCATGCGCCGCGGTGCACCGAAATACCGACCGTCTTCTTTGTCATTAAAATGCTTTATTGATGTAATATGCAATATTTTACCGCGGCGAATATATGCACGTCTGAGCACGTAATAGACATACTTCTGCGAACTTTAAAAGATAAATTATTGTACGTAATTAGTGATGCAGTAAGCTCAATCTGAACTCGAAGCGCTAGGGTTCGAGGAAATTTATTGATTCGATGGCTTCATAAGACGTCAGAGTGAACATGAGTTTTTGAAGTAGCCACAGCTTTAACCATTAACTTGGTGATAAGTGTACGCTACTTTCCCGGGTAATTCTATCTTAGCCATACCATAAAGATAAGATATGCTATGCTTCTCATACCATTAGCAGTAAACGCATACTACGAGCAGATAATAAAAATTAATACAATGCGCCGTAACTCGGTATGCATTTCAAACTCAGGCACAATGTAAAAACGGGACGGCAGTCTCTGTAGCCTTAATATCCGCTGTTTCAGACTCGTAACCGGCTAACAATATTGCATTGCGTACGCCACGCGCTAGTTCCGTACTTATCGCGAAAGTTTCAGCCGGCGGCTCGAGAGGGGGAGTGGGGGCGCCGGTGGGCGGCAGGGGGGCAGGCGCTCGCCCCGCTGCAGTATCGATCGCGTCTGCTGCACGCTGCAACGCTGTCTTCCGCAGATCAGTCCTTATCGTCCGCCGGAACGAGCCTCCGCTACAGCCCCGCACTAAAAAGGCTTTGCGACACATTCTACATAGGAGCTGCACGCACGCCGACTCCAGGCGCAAGTATTGAGGCGTGCGCTCACGCTTCACAGAGCTAAGCTTGTTTATTGAAAACTGTTCACTGTTATATCTCAGCGACTACGTACTAATAATACATGCTCGATTTATGACAACATAAAAATAATGTAGGTACCGTACGCAATACATTTGACGATACCATCCGATACATGTTTGTGAGCGGTTATAGGATTATTCGTTTGGAGAACAAGAGTGATCACTGCGGCCACGCAAATACAAAAATACTCATTATGAATAAATTACAAGTCATAAAAAAACATGAAAGAAACGGCGACTCGAATGACACTTGGTGCAATACGAAACTTAGTTTAAAACTGTCGTGAACAAGCTTGCTTGACGTTTCAGGCACTAAATGCATTACAGTTGGGGCGGTTTAATAAGTGATGGCTGAGGTAAAAACACCGTTCGGTCTAACTATAAAATTTATAACGACCAAGTCGAAAGTTGCAAGCGTTGAAAATATTGTAAGCTGCACTCGTTTCGGGCAAATTAAATGAAAAACGAAGTTTCACTGCGTGGCGGACAAAGTTGGCCACTCAAGTTTCAAGCTCGGCGGAGAGGCGCATATAGACTACACCCGTCCTTCTCTCGCTACATAATACATAACACCACACACATAAACCTATCACACTCCACCACTCGATATTAGCTTGTCTATCTGTGTGTATTTAGCTACAGCAAAAAAACTACATTATATTTTTATTCCCTATAATCGTTTGGACCTACGATCCATAAATTCACATAACTCAAGCATAAAATTGTAGATAACTTGAATAAAGCAACATCTATCGCTAAATTACAAAGAAGTGTTTGCCAATAGGCTCTTAGCAAACTCAAGGAAAACCCTGTGTACTTTGTAAGGGATTATAAACCTATCCGAGCCTGCATATTAATAAATGGAATAAATTTACCCCACCTGGCCGTAAGTTCGTAGCCCACGCAACAACACTGTAAACTCAAAAGTTATTTAAAGTTGGTACAATCAAGACGGCTCAAGGTGGTTATACTTAAAATCTATATTTATGACTTGGCTATACCAACGTATTGTGTACTTTACAGCTATATTCCTTTTTTTTAAGTACACGAGAGCTCACAGTGGGGTCATTATCAGAAATTACAGTTTCAGTGAGTCAAATCGATACACAGCGACAAATACGTACATACAACGACTGAATAGTTTGGAAATACGCCAGGCAGGGGCACTCGACCTCTGCACACTGCTTGCCCACTTCACAAGTGAGGCTCTGATGTAAGACGCCACGCAGCTTTGTGATCGACTGTACCACGCGCCGCGCCATACCTGACATGTCTTCATTACTGTCTAATGCCGTCTTAATTAAATACTTTGCTATTCAAACTGATTGTTATGGATTCAAATTTAGTTACATTACATGTTTATTAATATATATTAATATTATATTTGAACTCATTCCAATTTATTTTATCGACATTATTAAAGTATTTTTAACTTAAGGCAGCTAAATATTTAATTAGTGTCTGAATATTTAATAAGAAATACGTTACAAACAGTCGCTTATTTAGTTAGTTACAAGAGTTCCAGCCACTTAACGCAATACATTTTACTAGTTAAACAGAAACTGCACAATTGAAGCGTGGGGAATACTTGCTACGACGGGCTACGCTGGAGCTACGCCAAATTGTAAAATATATTTAATATTATAATATATGTCATAATTACATTAGGCAAATATATTTAAATGGTTTAGTTTTAAAATGCCGATAAGAGGCGGCAGTTAAAGTATTTTCGTGTATGCAAGCATGCATAATTCGTAGCTAAACTTTAGCGGAAGCAAATCAGTGAGGCGTCTTACAGCTTACACTCGATAATTCTTCATGAAAGGTTAAAAAGTTCCGTATTCCTTTGCATTATAAATAAGTACCTATGTTTATTAAAAGCGCAATAAAATATTCATTGTATTTCTAAATTTAAATGATCAGAATGTATATTTCTATTTAAAAATAGTGGATGTATATTTGCAGTAAAAGGCAACAGTGACATCTCCAAATTTTATTTCTCGTAGCATCGTCATTGTGAAACAGTTTGCCGGTGAACGAGTGAATTTTCTCGTGTTAAGGAGAGCCACATTGGAGGCCCGCCAGATGGCTCTTGTGAGGAGCACCCTCTGCCGCCTCCGACTGACGCTAATTGCTACCAACTCTTCCATAATTATCGCAATTATACTAAATTTATTAATGACTATTAATATTACGATTGTTTCGAACTTTGTTTCGTTATACTAAGAATTGCAATAGTTCGCCAGTACGTTTTAATTAAACACATTAAAAAGCTAAGAGTAAAATATTTTTTCATGACATGAGCTGAAAATTAATAAAGTGTTAGCTTTTAATAGCCACACATACCTTTTTCATTATATGAAACGATTGCACGAACGTGTTCAATCGTTTATGAAAAAAAACCGTAGTTTAAAAATTGTGTGTTCCACCCTCAACCTTTTATGTGATTACGTAGGTAGCCATCTAGCATTATCCCATAGTACATGGCACATCGGGCTGTAACCAAGGGTTGTGATGTTGGAAGTAAGCCAGAACACAATGTCTGCACACAGTTACATTTGCACTAGGGATGCACTCGTCTTTGGAATCAAGCTCTTTGTCCAGCCATTTTATTCCAGAGGTTTAAACTTTCCCTTTGAGAATTACCGACGTTATTAACGTACCTTTACACGGTTCCCACGGACGTAATTAGATACTTTTATACCGTATGTAGAGGACTTAAAGACGGTTAATTTAATATGATAATTACAGAACCCGTAACTTTAATCCTCAGACGACTTTGGAGACGCGAGAAATAAACATGACGTGTATAAAGTTCTCATTTCGTGTCTGTCCAAAGTCGAAACGGTGATAACATTCTAAAACAAATTGTAAACATAAATATTTTCTATAAATATATAAAATGTAAAGAAATATAACATCTATGTTTTCTTAACTTATTCTGTGTGTTTGTCCATACAATCCCTATTGGCTACCTGTGTTGTTGGCAACCGTATCGTTTTCATTTCTTAAGGAGCCAGACTCGATAACGTACAAAGGCTTTTGTAATACAAATGTTTTGTTTTTAATAAAAATGAAAACGGAAACTTGTTGGGGAAATCTTTTTAAGGAAAAGAAGACCGTAAAAGTGTATATTGTAATTTTTGTTAACCCTTCTAAGAGGTTTTGCTTCCTTTTGAGGTAAGTTTGTTACAATATGTGAATAGGCGTTGGGTTTGGAACCATGAACAGTATAAGTACTTTTACGATTAAAGTACCTATATAAGGAACCTAATATTATATACGAATTTATTGTTTTTTTACCTGCTACGAAATATGTAGAAAAATTACCATTATTATCGGAACTTATTTAAAAAAATACCTCATTTATTATTTCCTATTATTCAGGGCAAAAAACAACAACAATGCTTTCTATTCTCGTACAAAAAGACGAACGTAAAGATCCTCCCACATGACGTACGTACAATACAATACATTAGGTATACATATACCTACTTTGCGCGCATCGTTTTATTCGGTCCATGAAAGATGGAGGCTCATCCCACTTCGGAAGGAGAACACTTGACCGCAACAGATGGCTGGGCTCACCACCTACCTACACGTTACATAACTACTTCACTAGCTGTATACATCCAGGAACTCTGAAGCCGTCCATTTCAATCACTTTTTTAAACATCCGCATATTACTGGTTTGCTAAAGCTCTCTTTAATTTAAGTTTTCAGCCTGAAAAGTTGGCTGGACTTAGTAAAAAGAGAATATTTCCGCATGAACGGCGAGTTTACGACGCAATTCCTTTTTATTATAAAATCATCGTACCTTGCAGGTATATTGCTTCTACTTTAAAATGGTTAGGATAATGTTGAACGAAACAATTTTACCGTAAGCGAAATCTTACAAAAGTTGTTTTCTTTTCATAAAGACAATGTATTTTAATTAGGAAGTAAACACAAAGAGGTTTCTAAGAAATTATTAAATAGAAAACTGCATCTGACATTAATTAGACAACACTTAATACATTCAAGGCCCGTACCTATTCAAACTCAAGCATCAAGCGGCAAACAGGGTGTTTATAAAACAAAATCTCCTATTGTCTATTCAAAATTGAAATGTAATATGAATACAAACGAGATGAAAATGAGGGCGTTCATATCTTCACACGTTGGTTCGCGCGATGAGACGTGAGCGAGCGTTCCGTTGCACGCAGCCGGCGGGCGCTGCATTTCCGAACGCATCGCCGTTCAATATCCGCGAGGATTGTTTGTAGAACCACCCCCCGCACCCTGCGCCAGCCCGCCGATACCGCTGCCTCTAATGGAGCCTGCAAGGGTGTCTCGTTTTAGAAATAGACTTCACGATAAAATGATATCCCTCCTTAAGATTTAGTTTTAAATTAAATTCTGTTGGGAGCGTGAGTTATTGGATTCTTGTTATTTATTTATTAGGTTCTCTTTGAAGTTATATTACTATTACTCACACCGTAAAAGTATATGGACCTGTTTTATATTACATAAAATATAGTAAACTCAAACCCCAGAACTTTAAAAATCTATCACCTTCGTAACAACACATAACTTGTTGACAAAAACTCCAACAACATTCAATTTATTACTCTGGAATACGTTTTTCAATCAAGTGGTGTATTCGAATTTTAGCAATGATGATAATTATTTGTTACAGCCCTGATGATTCCCGTACACAATACCACATGGTGGACACACTTCAACGTCCATTGCTCCCTTCATCCAAGAGGTCCATCAAGGTAATTAGTGATCCCTCGATGGAAATCAAAGTGTGCTAAACATAGGTACAGTGAAGCCATTCACTCACATAAAATCACCCAGACTAAACCACAAAACAGAGTTAGGTGCGTGCAGATATATACTTTTTTATAAACCACAGATGGGACGACTCACAAGTCAGACTCACAAGAAATCAACTTAATCTTAGTATATAGACTAATCAGATACAGTCTGACTCTGGTAGTCTAGACTGATATTCAATCATTGATTTAAAGTCATTTATTGATTAAATACAGTTTGAAGTGAAATCTCAACTGAAAAATTACCCGAAAATTTTAAAATCTACTGTTCACAGCACAATCAAAACTACGCGTTCGTTGCTGTAGGTAATATTATTAGTGAATTTGTAATTTATACATATTATCAAACACGACTCGTATAAGAGTGTATGATACACTACGCTTTAATTAAGATTTTGTTCAAAATTATCTGCTATTTTTGAGTCCTGTTACTATTTTGTCCTCGATTCTACCAATAGTCTACAGCTGATTCTTTTGACCAACCTGAAGAAGGGTATAACCTCTAAAGATTAATTTCTGTGAAGAATACGTTGCTCGAAATATACCAAAAATGAAATCATAAACTTGGCCAATCCTATCACTTAGATAATGTAATAGGTACCTATTCATCAACTCTCAATTCTCAAACCCTTACCATTTCTTTTATGGGCAACAAAATACTACACCTAATAAACTTCCCTATAGGTACCTACCTATAATATGAATCTAAAGATGTGATGTACATAACTTGAAATCAGGCGAATATCTGTATATATATTCGAGTTGACTCCCTATATCTATCTAAAGGGTACGGCAATAAATACTTGCGCACAGTCCCGGAGGCCTCGCGAATGCGCCCCCAGGGCAGACGCGATTGAAAATAGAGATTATAGAAAGAAACTTATAATTGTGTTATATGTAGTTACTGAAACGACGTATTCTTGAGAAGCTGATCAATTGCGACTTATCTGGAATGCATAAATATCGAAAACTAGCAGTTAAATACGACTTGGGCCTAGTGAGCAATGTTTTTTATCACATTAAAATATTTACTTTGGCTTCTCCGTTTGATTGAGTAATCAATCAATCCGGGGAGGTAATCTCTGGAACTTTAAAACATTCTAACAATTTCACGAAAGTTTTTGGTATAAGTACAATATTTTTACAGGATTCTCTAGTCGATATAAACAAATCCTTTGGTATTATTTCGGATACCTTTAACGCATTGTAGACGTATACTACAGCTATTATTGGATTTTCCCTTTAGGAAATAACCTGCTTTTATTTTATCCTAGTGACACAGAATGAGCACGCGCTGGTAATAGGACCCGTAAAACGTCCGTATACATATAAAACCTCTACCATGGTATTGATTGAGAAGGTCAAGTGGAATTGCAATTAAGTGCCAACATGTTTCTTTTGGCAGAAGCACACGCTGCGTTTGGCATAAAAATGATGGACTCCAACTTTTACGACCTATTAGCTACTTCTTCGTCTTTATACTTATTTGACCTTTGTATTAAGCTTTTGTAACTGATAACTAAACTTTTGAAACGAATAAATAACATAAGACCGCAAAAATCCGGATGATCATGCTTTTGAAAATACATTTCAGCTTTTGTTGAAGCTGTACTAATTCTTCAATTTGCAAGGTTAACTTAATTGCAACGATGTGTGCAAAAAGGAAACCCAATCCAGACATGTTAAATAAGGAACAATAGGCACTTAAACTGAGAACTGGAGTATCGAAACTATTCAGGATTTGGTCCTTGGAGCCGGATTAACGTAGAGTACTTGATGGGCCACGCTTCCTCGCCCGCAACGCTTATAACTCTTCACAATAATATGCCACCCACGTCTGAGTCAGTAACATAAATAGTGGTGGAAAAGTTTCAAGCACTATAATCGTGGAGGTAATAAGGTCAAGTGAGAAAATTCGAGCCTTGGTGATCGTAAGGCTTAAATAGGATTGTGTCAAGAGTTCGTATAATGGATCAGACCACATATGCGGTTACACTAAACAATTTAGGTACCTTGGGTCGAGTTATAAATTCCAAAACGGAGAATTCGCACCCTTTCCATTCTACAATAACATTCAATATGAGGTATCGGTCACATTACCTTTTTAAATAAAGCATTCGAATATTCGAATGCAAGAACCTGATGAATCAAATCTCATGATTATTCACTATATAATAAGATATAGGAATTAAGCATAGAAGTTTACATAATTACAATAATATTTTGAAAATAATCTAAAAGACAAGTTTTATTGGTAAGAATGTGATTAACTAGATATCGTCAACATAAAATATTACAGAAAACATACATAACACTACATAAAAGTTCCTTTGACCAGCTGTAAACAAGAAAACCCTTTTTGGCAAAATCGATTTTAATAAAAGCTCAAGCGAATTAAAAATGTTATCGTACTATTTTACTGAAACGCGCGCACAGCAAAATACAAAAGCTCCTTTTTTGAAAACGTTCACAAAGAAGCTACATGGCAAATAAACATCAATAACTAGTATACTATGTATAGCAAGTAAGGAAAGCTGAAAATGCCAGCGTCATTCCAGCATTGCCGTAGCATAAAACATATATTTCATCTCAATATTAAACCCAAGCTTTTGAAACTACGAGAACGATCAAAGGTTACCTCTAATGGCTCTACAATTAATAATCCTTAATGTACCCAGGACCGCGCCGACCACTGGCAGCGCCTGTGTGCGAAACCTAAGAAGCGCCTCTTTTTTAACCGACTTTAAAAAAGGAAAAGGTTCTCAAGTCGAATATTTTTTGTGTTTGTTACGCGATTACTCCACCAATTATTAATTGATTTTGATTATTCCTTTTTGTTTGGTAAATCATATATCAGAGCAGTGGCGTAGCTAGCCTTTTAGGGGCCTCGTATCAACTTTTGCTCAGGGCCCTAGTATCAGACTTGGGCGAAGCCCTAATAGATGGTAGACTTTTCATAAAAGAAACAAAACCTTTCGCATTTTAATAAAATAAATAAACACTATGTTGCTAGAAAATGTATATTTTTTTAGATAGATAAGAATTTGATGTTAGCTAATCATCATTAGCCTATGTTTATATTGGTTTACTTTTAAATGCCTCACCTTACGTATAGAATATCGCCCTGTACTCGGCTAGACATACTCGTATAGTATAATATATAAAGCGCGACCGAAGCGAGCGCGAAATTTTTTAAGGCTTTCAGCGTCTGCCGACTTTGTACCAATTTGTTTCTTTTAAAGTAGAAAGCGCGAGCGAAGCGAGCGCGGACTTTTTCTTAACATGATAATATTATTAGGAATAATATTTTTCAATTAATAGTAACAAAAACAGAATTTGAAAAGAAATAATACCTACGTAATCGAAAGCGCGAGCGAAGCGAGCGCGAATTTTTTTAGTATGATAATTAAAGGGAATAATATTTTATAATAAATGGTAACAAAAACAGAGTTCGAAAAGAAGTAAAAATACGTACGGAATCGAAAGCGCGAGCGAAGCGAGCGCGAATTTTTTTTAGCATGATAATTATAGGATCGTTTTTCAATAAATAGTAAAAAAATAAAAAAAATAATTTTATTTCCAGAAAAGTATTACTAATTTTGTCGTAATTATTAGATAGTAGAAAACAATGTACAACAGTAACAAAAACAGTATCTGAAAATAAATAGATGATATATAATAATAGATGGGATTTTTTCGCTAGTTCAATAAGAGGTTGGCTAATCAGATTTTGGGGGCCCCGGGGCACTGCCCGGCTACCCCCTGGGTAGCTAAGCCTCTGCGCATGCTTTTATTTAAGTGATAACTGTAACAAATTAAAGCTTATGTTGATTTTCCGCAAAAACAATGAAAAATTCTCACATTTTGTGTAGGTTTACGTAAATACTTAGGAGAGCTAGCCTATCATCTTTCCAATTCCATTGAGGCTGCTCAAAATTTTTACTTTTGTAATTGTTTTGGTTCTTTCGCTCGTTAAAATTGGGGAGGCCCCGGTGACCACATTTCGCTCGCGTCGCATCGCATCGGATTGCGTTGATAAACTCATCCACGGCATGGCTTTTGTAATAAAATAATCGCCTATTGTAGCGACTGCGATGGTTCTTTTGATTTTAATGCAGAGCTCGTAATTCATGTAAACTAAAACCAGAAACGTAAACAGTGGGTCAATTCAAATAGTGTAAAATTACACCACAATCATAAATATTGTCTTGGGAGACTTGTATCTACTTAGTCATCGATGCTCAACTATGAGAGAATATGTTCATAAGTGACAAAAATAATGTTAATAATTGGCGCTGGCATTTCATCCGGCGCCCCTACTGCCCTGGCGCCTGTGTGCGCCGCACACTTCGCACACAGGGGCGGCGCGGCCCTGAATGTACCATATAGTTAAGCTGTCAGCTTCAATAAACGTTACGTGTATCTATGAAAATAGTTTCTTGGTAAATACATGTGTACCTTCGGAAGTATGAAGTAAGTACATAACCAAGTCGTAACACAAATTCAAGCTACAAGTCTGCAAAGTGAACTGTACGTATGTCGCATGTCTCCATCGCAAACGCTGGTAACTTCATGCAAGTTATGCAGTCGATTTGGGAACTGTCTCGCGTCGACATATCTATATGCCACTTGCTAAGTAATATGGTAGCTACGAGTATGTTATGTCGTACAACGCCATCATACATTATTACCCAAGTTTCTATTTAGGATTCATAAAGGCACTGTTTAATTAGGCGATTTCAACAAGTTACTAACATGCACGTGCATGGACGTATTTTAAATCATTTCTTCAAGGTAAGTAACAAAATGTTACAGATTTATTCATGGTTGTATTATGTTCTATAGGTATTGCTTTATAAGTACTTATGACATATTTACTCTTATGGGTAGTTATTTATGCAAGTTAAATAGCATACATAGTCTTCTTGTAAAATAACTATGTACATGCCTAGATAAGCCAAGTTTCTTGATACTGACGATATAAATTTTGAACGAACGGCTATTTCGTTTGTGGAAAGTCTCTAATGACCCGTGGAATCGTTTTTATGGTGTTTACTTTGATCAGAAAACAGCATCAGAACGTATTTTATGACGCTATAACTTTGAATTCGACACAATATTCTTGGAACATTATATATAAATACCTAATACATCTAGGTAGTCTAAGTAATATTAATAAATTCGAATCCAAAATTGCACTAAAACTTACTTATGATATTCTTAAACTGATAGATTTGTCTGCTAAAGATGGTATACTTTACCACTTTAAGAATAAGATTATAATATTATTATTTGGATAAAAAAGTTCCTTGTCAACCTGTTTTATAAACCCACACTATAGTCGTATATAAACTCATAGCTATAATAGCGAGATATTAAAAGAGTTTTTAGACCGGTGAGGAGCAGTTCCTTTAAAGAATTTCATTAGAGGTGTAATCCCCTTTTACTTAGGGAGACGTAATCTACATAGGGTTAATTAGAGAACACGATATTTCATGCGCCCCATTTTTTAAACCAACGCCTTCAACTTTTATTTCATGCAAAATAAATGCCTTTGTACGAAGGCCCTAAATGCTACTTACTGGATACACAGGGATTTCAACTGGTGGCTAAATAGGTAACCACACGGATCGTCTGGTCAACGTTAAGCTACGCTTGGTACGGTCGGTCCGTAGATGGCTATCCAATAAGTAACCCATCCACGGAAATATATGTCATACCACTCCTCCGTGCCTCGGGAAGCACGTTAAGCCGTTGGTCCCGGTTGAAAGTCTGACAACCAGTTTTACCAAGTAGTATCATGTTGCTCGATAACTGGGTTATAAAGGTCTGATGGCAATTAGTTACTAGGCTGCGCTTAACTACATTTCACATATTTTCTGATTTGGCCATAGAAACAGAAGGAACTGCCCACTGTAAGCTCCACTATCCCGCATCAGCAATGTTAATGATAGACACAATATTATGCTTGTAGTGCACCTAATAGTGATTATCCCGCCATCTGTTGGTCGCTGAACGGCTGAAGCAACTTTGGCACCCCAAGCCGTAATTTTTTTTTAACTAACGAGTACATTTCATTAGTTCGGTCTGATGATGAAAGAAGTTAGAGTATCATTGCGTGTATTTAATTAAAAGTGTACAATCATATAATTGATAGTTATTATAGTAATAAGAAGAAAGTTTATCACTGACAGACAATTTGCCCCTAGCATATAAAAGAACATCTTATTTGGCGTCCAGTTATTTGTAACACATTGGATTAAATTTCAGTTCGAAGTTTAAATTAAAAATGATCAAAAATTAAATCATCATTTACTTCAGCAGTTCACAATTCAAATTCAAAGGATAATTTAGTTTGGTGGTAACGAAACGTAAATAGTAATTTCTGGTTCCTGTCACTGAAATGTCACTGTCATAGTATTAAATTGTCAATGTCACAGTCAATTTCGAATTGAGGTTATGTTATGTTTTAACACCTACGTTATTTTTATTGTTTAAATGATCAAAACATAATATTATTTAGAACGTAAGAAGTAAACTAAGCAAATGGAAGAATCTCCAATCGATAAAAGACCACAATTTGGTAACAGATACCTGGAAAATGTTGATGAAGTTTTCAAACATAACGCGTGGTACCGTATTTACTTCTTTGGTTAGATTTTGTAAGAACTTCCAATGTGAAAAAAGTTTAATAGAACTGGAAAAAACTCGGAATAGAAAAAAACCTGCTGGTGGTGGCAGATTCTTGAATGATTCGAATCATGTTTATCTTTTTAATGCCTGGTACTTTTCAAAAAAAGTTTCGTTCATTTAGTCTGGCAAATAATCAGAGGTAGTCATTAATATTGGTATGATTGCAGGGACAACGTTGATTGGGATGATGAACAAGAGAAAGTGGCTAAGGAAAAAGTTGAACAGAATTCCCAAATAATATTTTCTGAGGACCGTTTGAAGTCATTGGAAGACGATGCAGATAAACATTGGGATGCATTCTATGATATACACCAAAACAGGTAAGCTTGGTACACTCAAGTTCCAAATAAATATTTTAGCTAATAATGACTTAAATTGTAATTTTTGTTGTATTTTTTTGTTTGTAACCAAGCCAGAACGAAAGAAATCCACTACTTGGTAATTTTTATAATAGCTTTAAAGCCTATAAGAATGAAGATATATGTATTGTATGTGTGTGTCCATAAAGTTATTAAAATTTTACAAAAAATAATAGTATTTCAGGCCCAAAAGAAGAAATTTTCATGGCTATGCAGACTTTCCCTTATAACTAAATAAGTAATTATATATATTAACTAAAACAAATTATAAAATAAAATTTACAGGTTCTTCAAAGACCGTCACTGGTTATTCACCGAATTCCCTGAACTTGCACCAGATAACACATCAGCCCCTGTGAGAGTATATCCAGAAGGTGAAAATAATTCTGTTCCAAATACTGAGGCCATACAGCCCACAAGTAACACAAAACGGTGCATATTTGAAATAGGTTGCGGTGTTGGCAACACAATATTCCCAATACTCCAGTACAGTAGAGATCCCAACCTATTCATTTACGGTTGTGACTTCTCATCAAAAGCAATAGACATAATGCAGCAAAGTGAACTGTATGAAACAAGTAGATGCAATGTTTTTGTACTGGATGCCACACTGGAAAAATGGGATGTACCATTTGAAGAAAACACAATTGATATTATTGTGTTGATATTTGTTTTATCGGCCATTGATCCTACAAAGTGAGTACATGAAATATGAATTATTAGAAATCTGGATAACTTTAATCCTCAATAATGTTATAAATAAGAAAGTAACTCTGTCTGTCTGTCTGTTACACTTTCATGGGAAATTTGTTAAAACTGATTTTCTTGTTGTTTTCTTTAGATACAAATATAGATATGAAATAGATAAGAGTCGTAATCTTATTACCCACCCTGCACAATATTTCCTTTACACATCAATTTTTGTTTTACAGAATGACAACAGTAATCAAGAATATTCACAAATATCTTAAGCCTGGAGGTTTGGTAGTATTCCGTGACTACGGCCGTTATGACTTGGCACAACTGAGGTTCAAAAAGGGCAGATGTATATCTGACAACTTCTATGCCCGAGGTGATAACACCAGGGTTTACTTCTTTACCCAAGAAGAAATAACAAACTTATTCAAAGGAGCTGGATTTATAGAAGAGCAAAATCTAATTGACAGAAGACTTCAAGTGAATAGAGGCAAAATGTTGAAAATGTATAGAGTTTGGATACAAGGAAAATACAGAAAACCATTATAACAGTAATATTATTCATTCACATCAGATTAAACATAAAATCAATAATAATTGCTATTAGGTTAAATATCTCTTAGCAGCTGATATTTATTTTACTGATCTATCTATACAAACATTTCAATATCATGTGGTACAAAACTGATTTTTGCGTGAGATTTTCTACAAACATTCCATAACCCAAAATATTTATCACTAGCTTCTGCCAGCGACTTCGTCCGCGTGGAATAGTGGTGCTCCGCTCCTATTGGTCGTGTATATATATATAGCCTATAGCCTTCCTCGATAAATGGACTATCTAACACTGAAAGAATTATTTAAATCGGACCAGCGGTTCCTGAGATTAGCGCGATTAAACAAAATGACAACATTTCCCTTCACTGCTCTGCTCCTATTGATTGTAGCGTGATGAAAAGTATACTATAACCATCTCAGGAGTATGACAAATAATTGTACCAAGTTTCGTTAAAATCCGTCGAGTAGTTTTTGTTTCTATAGAGTTTATACAGACAGACAGACAGACAGACAAAAATTTTACTGATTGCATTTTTGGCATCAGTATCGATCCCTAATCACCCCCTGATAGTTATTTTGAATTACATTTGTACAGAATTGACCTCTCTACAGATTTATTATAAGTATAGATAGATATAGATAAAAAAAAATACCATAAATTTACAGCATAATTGATTGACTTAAAACAATAAATTCATATAAAATTATATAACAAATGTAATAATAAAAAATACTTAGATTATTTAGCACTTTCGAATCTAAAACTATAAGGTTTGACGAATGCGTTAGTGATTTTATTCACCACTTTGATTGGTGGACCCTCCCACGTAACTTTGAACTCGTCAAACAATCTCTTCATGAGAGTTTCAATCTCTAATTCAGCAATTCTTCTTCCGATACAACTTCGTATACCGAAACCAAACGGCAATGTCACCATTTGTGGAGCATTTCCATAGTACAATGGATCAGATTTATCAGCAAGCCATCTCTCGGGAATAAAGTCGTTAGGCCGTGGGTAATATTTTTCCATCCTTGATAAGAATTCATTTGGTGCTACCACATCTACCTAAAATTCAAGATAAGTTTTATAAATATACATGATAACGTATGATTATGAAAGCGGATTATTTTGTTGATTAGAAGGTAATAATCTTACTCCTTTAGGTATAAGATATCCGCCAACAATATGCTCTCTATCCGTCCGCCTTAAGTTGGACGGGACTACGTGCCAAAGTCTAAGCGCTTCTTTCAAACAAGCTCTGAGGTACCGCTTGTGTGGGTCGGCAGAACGTATTTCTTCACGAAGTTTCTGTTGTTTATCGGGATTTATTGCTAAATTATAAATGACACTTGTAGCTGTGAAGGAAACCTGTAATATATGTTTGATTAAAAAATTTAGTGGTTATGACAACATCTGCTGACGACCGATTTATAAAAAGGTTTCTTACTGTGTCAATACCAGCAAACAACATTTCGTTGGCCATTAGAATAGCAACTTGTTCGTCAATAGCCAATAGTCTTTCAACTATGCTTTTCTCCTCTTCAGGAATATCATATCCCCGTTCATTTATTTGTTTTCTAGCTTTTTCTATGTAAGTTGTACTAATTCTGTAATTGTTATTTTATTTTAAAACTTAGAACTCCTATTAAATTATTACAATATATTATAGATATACTAAGATATTTTTCCTTACTCCCATTGCGTCTCATATGTTCTCATAACCTTCTTGAAAGCAGGTGTCGCTATATATTTCCAAATACTTGGTAAAAATTCTAATTCAAATGCGTTTTCTATTATATCTTTGCCACACTGCATCAATTTACGACCTGGATGGTCCTCGGATAAATCATCTTCGAGACATCCAATACGCGACCCCAAAGCCACAAAAGCTATGGACTCTAAGGACCACTTATTCATTTCTAAATCAAAGTGGTTCTCAATGTATGTTTTGTCATCTTTCAGTCGCTTTATCCTTAAAAAAAATTATTTTATTTGAATACCTACATAAAATATTATTCCGGTAAAAAAGCTGACCGTAGGAATTAGCTATAGATACGGAGGGTTGCACGAGGTTTTAGAGTGTCAATTTCTCCGGTCAGTATGATATAAATGCATACACAATATACAACAAACGTTCTATCTACCGCGGTATGTTTTAGCCTAAAGAGTAGTTCTGTTCACTACAATGCTTAATTTCACATAAACAAAGATTACGAAATTATTCATTCCGTGCGGGAATCGATCCCGCGACAGCACAGCGGC
This sequence comes from Pyrrhia umbra, assembly GCA_963891755.1. Classification (NCBI taxonomy): domain Eukaryota; kingdom Metazoa; phylum Arthropoda; class Insecta; order Lepidoptera; family Noctuidae; genus Pyrrhia; species Pyrrhia umbra. The sequence goes on from OY982930.1 coordinate 7,656,216, forward strand.
CTATCGCTTAGCCACTGCGCTAACCATGCTGCCAGATCGGCGATGGGCTCATAATTAAGTGTAGATTATACCTCTGCACCGTGTCTTGAGCAATTTCATCAAGAGCAGGCGCATATACTTTTACCAGTTTAAGCTTTAGCAAAGCCGGATTAACCTTTGTGCGAAAGTCACGCCATTTTTCTCCTTGCCTGTAATTTAATTAACATTATTAATTAATTGATGCAGTTTTTTTACATAAATAACTTCATTTGATTTATTTTAACATTACGCTGTTGTTAATCCATATTTGCCACCAAGTTCACCCTTCTTGGTTGTTTCTCTGAAATACTCGAGTGTCTCAAAACCGGGTCTTAGTGGATTAGCTTCTTGCACCCTGTAAACCTTGAAATATATAAAGTTTATAATTCTAAATAACTGACTATTGAAGGAATTCTAATGAATACATCAACTTTGTTCTCAGAAATTACCTGTTCAAAATGTTCAGGATCAAAAAGAATGACCACATCAGCTCTTGCTAATACTCCAGCCATTCTGACTATGGGGCCAAACTTCTCGTACAAAGTGCCGATTAAATCGAATATATTAGCTTTTGGTCCGAATTGTCCTGAAAATATCATAACGAGTACAGTACGGATAACCAATTATTACAGGACCTCCAGTATTACACGTGTTTCATCGACGGGAGGCGGGAGTAAATCTCCCGGCTTACCGCCGACTGGGACAATCTCCCACAATAGACGCAGCGGTCACTCAGAGCCGAGACTCGTCTGGTTTAGCGTTTACACACTTCACCCGCCGAGCCCCGAACTCCTTGCGCTGGTACGCTGCGTCCCCCACGCACCCTGCTATGCGTAATCCGCGAAGAGTTAGCAAGACAGGGCACTACAGGGTGTGAGAAACGTCCGCAGCCGAGGTAACGGGAGACACTTCAGAATGAAAACACTTGTTTGCTTGATGGGCTTCACCTATTGGCCGACGACTGCAACTGAACTACGAATGCGCGGGCTCGCTTAAGTAGTTCGTTTCTTTACCTTAGCGAGACCCGCGCATTTCGTGCGTATTCTACTTTTAATTTTAATCTTGGTGAAGCCCCTTTTATTTAATTTATAAATTATTCTAATATATTGCACATTTATTTTTTACAAGTTATGATAGAGGACACAGTCCTCCAACTATATAATAATTCAGTCTTATCTATAGTATAATAGTTTTACTATAAAAGCAAAAAATGTGGGCGGGTCACCTGTTTGCGTCGCCCCCGCGCCATCCTTCCCTTTACAGTGGCCTGGAGTCACTCTAATGAGGCTTTCCTCCCCCTGGTGTATTCAAATATATTACTGAATTTGAAATTAAACTTATTTATAAACTCTATTCCAGGGGGAGAAAAACCTCACCTCCAGGCCACCCTCTCATGTTTCTTGACCCTAGTGGTCTTGCGGGAAAAAATAAATGAAACCTATGCTATTACTTAATATTTTCTCCTAATTTGAAATGTTATTTATTGTAAATATATAAAAATGAACAACAAGTTACAATAAATCATTCGCAATTTCGGTTCGAGGCTGCCGTCGCGCCGACCACTACTTCCACCCCCGTAGTGGTACGACTCTCGTCGCCGACAGTCTCCCCCTCGTGCGCAGCACTCTTCTCCTGGCTCGGCGACTCTCCCTGCACCGGCACCAGCAGCACCAGTCGCGAAGCCGGCCGTCGTAGCACGCCGCCTTTCGTCGTGACGTCCATCACTCTTGTCCTCCCGTCGGGTCCCGGGTACACCTGCGCGATTTGCCCGCGCGGCCAGGTACACCGGGGTAGAGATTGATCTGCGATGAGCACGACGTCGCCCACTCGCAGGTCTGCAGCGCTGGCTCGGCCGCTGATCTTCCTTGGTAGCAGAGTGGGTAAATACTCGCGCATCCATCTCTGCCAGAAGTGGTCCGCCAATCGCTGCGTTGCTCTCCAGGTGCTCCGCCCGACCAGCTCGTTGTCGGTGAAGCTGCCGAGACGAGCGGCGCCGCACGAACGCCCGATGAGGAAGTGGTTCGGCGTCAGCGCTTCTTCGGAGTGATCCTCGGCCAAATGGGTGAGTGGCCGAGAATTCACGACGTGTTCTGCTTCCAGAAGGAGGGTGTGAAGCACCTCCTCTCGGGGATGACGCTCGTTGAGTGTGGCGTCCAGTGCGGTCTTAATGGAACGCACTAAACGCTCCCATGCGCCACCCATGTGAGGCGCGCCCGGGGGGATGAATTTCCAATTCACCCCTAGCTTCTCTGCTTCGGCGTTGATTTCTTCTTTCTTCAACTTCTCTATAGCGTCGCGTAGCTCTTTATTGGCACCGACAAAGTTCGTGCCGTTGTCGCTGTAGAGTGTCTTGGGCATTCCTCTTCTCGCGGCGAAGCGTCGCAACGCCATGATCATAGAGTCGGTCGAAAGCGACGGTGTTAACTCGATGTGTACTGCCCTAGTGGTGAGGCAAGTAAACAGCGCGCCCCACCTCTTCTCGTGTCTGCGTCCCACCGTGATGCTCATCGGCCCGAAGTAATCGACGCCCGTGCATGTGAAGGGGAAGGCTCCGTGTGACAAGCGTTCCACAGGTAAGTTTCCTGCAGGTAATTCTTGAGGCTGCGCCCTCCTCATCTTGCACCATTGACAATGGTGCTGCGCAGTCCTCACTGCCGACCGTAGTCCGAGAATCCAGTACCGTTGACGCAGCTCGTTGATTATGGTAGCGTGGTTGGCGTGGTTGAAACGGCGGTGTTGTTCTTGTATAATGAGTTGCGTCACCTGATGCCGACTGTCGAGTACGATCGGTTTCTTGAACTCTCTGCTGACTCCCTCGATGGCGTCGATTCTCCCTTGCAGTCGTAAGAGTCCCTCTTCTAGCACCACGTCAAGCCGCCTCAGCTTACTGCCCCTCTCCAGCGTGCGATGTTGTCGGATGCTGCGAAGCTCCTCCGCGAAGCTTTCCCGTTGGCTCCGCTCCAACAGCAGTCGCTCTGCCCGCAGCAGCAGCTCGTTGTCTAGTGGCACGTAGATTATGTTCGGTGATGGCGGCCGGCGCGGCGCCCTTGCGAGCGTTTTCTTCTTTCCTGCCTTTCGCCAGGCAGGATCTTGACAGGCGTGGACTCGCGCTCTCTGTTTGCACAGATGCGCGAATTGCAGTATTCGCGCTGTCGCGCGCAGCAGTCGGGTCCAGGTGGTGAACCGCGCTGGGTCGGGTAGGGAGTGCTCGACGCTAGCTGTCGCCACGGTGTCCGTCGCCTTTTCTTCGCCGGTGGGCGCCTTTTTGAATAGGCGCTTCGCCGGCCAGTGCTCCTCTCCCTTGGAGAGGAATTCGGGACCTGTGAACCATCTATGATTATTGTTAAATTCTTCTGGGACTTCTCTTGTGGCGTCGTCTGCGGGGTTCTGCGCGCTCGGTACCCATCGCCACTCTTGAGGGAGCGTCAGTTCCTCTATCTCCGCCAGTCGATGCGCCACGAAGGTCTTGAACGTCCTCGGGTCCGTTTTGATCCAGGACAGGACGACGCTGGAGTCGCTCCAGTATGTTTTCTTTGTGACTTCTAGGTTCATCTCCTTCTCCACGGAGTGTGCCAGCCTACTACCCAGTAACGCTGCTTGCAGCTCTAACCTCGGTACTGACACTGGCTTGAGTGGCGTCACTCGGACTTTTGCTGCCACTAGGTGTGTGTCGTATCTGCCGTTTGCTGCAGAGGTCCGCCAGTACACCGCGGCTGCATACGCTTGTTCGCTAGCGTCAGCGAACATATGCAGCTCCCCCTCGGTGTTGTGTGGCGCCAAGCATCTGAGAACTTGTAAACTCTTTAATACATGCATTTTATCTAAATATTTCTTCCAACTTATATTGTCTTTTTCTTCTATGGCCTGGTCCCAGCCGACCCCACTCCTCCATATGTCTTGCAGCAGCTTCTTTCCTTGTATGAGAACAGGAGATGCCAAGCCTAGAGGATCAAATGTGGACATTACTGCGCTGGTTACCTCTCTCTTAGTGGGCGTTCGCACGCCCGCAGTGATGTCCTCTGGTGTGTTGCGCAGGCTTGCCCTGAAGCCGATGTTGTCGCAGGCGGTGAACCAGCGCAGACCCAGTGTCTTCTCCTCTTGTTCACCCAGGCTCACTTCTGTTTTGATTGCAGCTTCTTTGTTCTGTGTCTCTGGCAATAACTGCGGCGCATTAGAGGCCCATCCCCGCAGCTCGAAGCCTGCTTGCTGGTGCACCCAATCCACTTGTGATGTTGTTGCTCGGAACTCCTCCTCTGAGTGAAAGCTGTGGAGGTAATCATCCATATAGTGATTGAGTTCAATGGCCTTTACCGCTGCGGGGTACTTGTCCGCGTAGTCAGCTGCGTTTCGATTCTTGACATAGATTGCAGTGCTTGGAGATGACGTTGCGCCGAAGATGACCGATGTCATTCTGTACTGCGTAGGTTGCTCGTCACGACGGTCTCCTCGCCACAGGAAACGCAGACTGTCTCTGTCTTCATTTCTGATGCGGACTTGTAGGAACATTTCTTTTATGTCAGCTGCCACTGCATATGGTCCCTGTCGAAACCTGAGAAGTACACCGAACAAGGATTGAAGTAAATCGGGCCCAGGTAGAAGCGCATCGTTGAGACTTTTTCCTTTTGATTTAGCTGCTGCGTCGAAGACAATCCTAATCTTTTTCTTAACTGGGTGCACTACTGCGAAGTGTGGTAGATACCACGTCTTCCTGTTATCCTTTTTTTTCAGGTGCCACTTCTGCATAACCATTATCCAGGAGATGTTGGATTTGCTGACCGTATTCTTTCTTGAGTTGCGGATCCTTATCTAACTTTTTTTCCACACTCTTTAATCTGTTCATCGCTGACGCATAACTTTCTGGCATTTGTTCTTCCTCCTTTCTCCACAGAAGTCCGGCTTCAAATCTGCCATCTTCTATCCTCCTGCAGGTCTTCTCCAGGATGTTGAGGGCTTGTCCTTCGGCATCTGTGGAAGGTCGACGCGGCTGCACACCCAGGGCCTCGATAGCGAAGTGATCCTTGATTGCTTGATGCATCTCTTCCTCTTTGGTGTATAAATGCATACAAGTATTCAGAAAATTCACCTGCTTCACTGCACCCGAGTCTGTCCCGTGTAGTACCCATCCCAAGCTAGTGCGAGATGCGACTGGTTCACCGGGTCGTCCTTTTCTAACTTCTCTAGATACAATCAACTGCCAGTTGTCTTGTCCGATCAACAGTTGCGGAGGCTCCGCTTCATAATACAAGTCATTGGCTATTTTCTTTAAATGAGGACATGCTTCTATTCTACTTTGATCTAGAAACTGTGGTGCTAATTTTAAATTATCTATAGTGCGGACTCTCTCTAGGATTTTTTTTTTTGCTACCCCACTTTGCACTTCATCCTTACTGTCTTCAACAACACAGAAACTTTTCTTAGAATCATCTGAGTGCAACAGGTGGTGGTGCCATCGTTTGCAGATCCTACACGGTGGTCGTCTGCAAACGTCTTTTCTATGTCTACTTTGTAAGCACTTGAAACAAACACCGATTTTCTTCACCATGGCCCAGCGATCATCTACTGATGCTTGCACGAACTGTTTGCACTCGACTACAGCGTGTTCTTTATTACATAAAGGACATACCTGTTCTCCTTTTCTGGGCTCCTTATCACTGTAATCCTTAGTGTGTGTCACTTGTCGTAACACTTTACGATACGCACTTTTCTCTTCACCGACTGCGAACGCCCCGCACTTGTCCGCTTCCCTATTTAGAAACCGCGACACTAATGTCAGATCGGAGAAATCACTGTCTGGCGCACTGTCTGTGAAGTCGTACCACCGAAATTTCAGTATCGTAGGCATTGTGTCCACTATTTGTTTCACTATTTCGGGTGAATGCAAGTATTGAGGTTTCTTAAGTCCTTTTATGGCCGCGACACTGTTGTTGACTTGACTGGCGAACACGCAAATGTCTCTCGGATTTTCACTGATTCGCGGTAACACTTTCACTTTGTCCAGCTCTGCTAACACCAACGCGTCCGGCCTCCCGAACCTCCTCTTGAGCGCCTGCATCACCTCCACTGGAGACGCTTCAGAGTACAGCAGGCTCTTGATAGAGTCTCTCGCGTTCCCCTTCAGCGCTCTTCTTAAACGCGCCATATTCTGCACTTCGCTGAACATGGGCGCGGTGTCTTCGTACACGACCTTGAACGCCATCCATTCACTACTAGACCAGTGCTTTTAACTTTTGAAAACAAAAAAAATAATAGTAGGATGAAACCCATTGGAAAAGGAGAAGAATACAATAAAAATGATAATAAAAATAAATTACGGGCGATCTGAGGTCGGGAAGTGGGGGGGAGGGGGGGTTAAAGTTAAAAAAACGGTTTATCTCAATTTCCGGCAAAACTACAAGTCCTATGAAAAAAAGTTAAATAGCAAAGTTGTAGATAATAAAAAGATCTACAACTTTTGGATTGACACTTTTTTCACATAACCTCAAAATGTATGTGAAAAATTCAAAAAACCAAGCTTTTGGTTTTTTATTTTTATATTTTACAATAATTAATTTTTTATCACGAAATTTGGTGAAAACTTACCTTTTTATGTCCCAAACACACTGTAATTTATTTGATTTATAATAATTATTTTTTCACCCTTATTTTGACTTAATATCGAAAAAACACCCTAATTTTCAATCGAAAATTCTCGTGACAAAATATCACTTTTTTTTTAAAAGTCGGTAGTCTTTTTGTTCTTTGAAATCTCTACTTTCAGATGGTATAAAAAAATATTTACATTGCTATGGTAAATGTTCTCAGAAAATATAAAGAAACGCTACGAAATAACAGTTAGCAAGGCCAAGATCCTTCTAGCAACTCCCCACTTCTCTATGAAATACCTTTTGATCAGCTAAAAGGTATTTCATAGAGAGGTCCGAGGTTCCGTAGGTCACTCAGATACATAAGTTATCTTAAAATAGCAATAAATAGGCATCTACGCAAAAAAATTAAGCCGGTCTAGGCCTTACTACCTGTTATTTTGTAGCGTTTCTTTATATTTTCTGAGAACATTTACCATAGCAATGTAAATATTTTTTTATACCATCTGAAAGTAGAGATTTCAAAGAACAAAAAGACTACCGACCTTTAAAAAAAAAGTGATATTTTGACACGAGAATTTTCGATTGAAAATTAGGGTTTTTTTTCGATATTAAGTCAAAATAAGGGTGAAAAAATAATCATTTTAAATCAAATAAATTACAGTGTGTTTGGGACATAAAAAGGTAAGTTTTCACCAAATTTCGTGATAAAAAATTAATTATTGTAAAAGATAAAAATAAAAAACTAAAAACTTGTTTTTTTGAATTTTTCACATAAATTTTGAGGTTATGTGAAAAAGTGTCAATCCAAAAGTTGTAGATCTTTTTATTACCTACAACTTTGCCATTTAACTTTTTTTCATGGGACTTGTAGTTTTGTCGGAAATTTAGATAAACCGTTTTTTTAACTTTAACTCCCCCTCCCCCCCACTTCCCGACCTCAGATCGCCCGTAATTTATTTTTCCTATCATTTTTATTGTATTCTCCTCCTTTTCCAATGGGTTTCATCCTACTATTATTTAATTCACTTTTTACCGTTTTTAGAGGCTAAAAGCACTGGCCTATACTGCTTCCATCGAAATACGGCAACTCGTGCATGTACTTGGGCTGCGCCGCTGCTGCTCTGCTGCTGCCGAAGGCGTCCCTTAAGGCAGACGTGAGAGCTTGGATATCCACCGATGTATTCTTCACCGTGGTTTCCATGACCTTGGTCGGCTGCGGTTTGTCTTGTGGATCAGGGTTATCTGGTCGTGCTTCCTCTTCGTCCCGGTCCCTCAACACGGATGTCCGAATCCAGTTGCGAACCTGGGCTGTTTTTTCCTCGGAGTCTTCATCACATTGCGCCAACTCCAATCTGACGCGGGCTAGCTTCGTCGCCGCCTGGGCAGATTCCAACTCCCGGCGGGCCAACTCTTCCTTGGCTTCTAGCTCGCGTCTTCTTGCTGAGGAGCTCGTCGTCCTCGTGGATCGGGCGCGGAGACCTGTCCCCACCGGCTTCTTCGAGGTGACATCTCTCTTCTCTCGAACTTCCGGTGACTGATCCGGGACTTGGTTGGTCTTCTTCTTGGCGGCGTCCTTCTTCTGTTCAGTCTTGGACGCCGCGGTGGTAACAGTCGTTTCTGTGGCTTCCGATGTCTCTTCTGTGGTGTCTCTCGTAGTGCCGGTGGCTGACGTTTCTTCCGTCCCTGTAGTCCTGGTTGACGCTGACGTGACTCCGTCCGACGCCTCTTCTGACGTCACACCCTCGGGTACGACCAAATCGCCCGACGCTTCCTGTTGACGCGCCTGCGGCCGCACGGGTACACTCTTCTGAGATCTTGTCACGGGCATCTTGCTTATCTTCTGACTTCAGGAATCCGGCTCGAAGGACCAATTGTTTCATCGACGGGAGGCGGGAGTAAATCTCCCGGCTTACCGCCGACTGGGACAATCTCCCACAATAGACGCAGCGGTCACTCAGAGCCGAGACTCGTCTGGTTTAGCGTTTACACACTTCACCCGCCGAGCCCCGAACTCCTTGCGCTGGTACGCTGCGTCCCCCACGCACCCTGCTATGCGTAATCCGCGAAGAGTTAGCAAGACAGGGCACTACAGGGTGTGAGAAACGTCCGCAGCCGATTTTTTTTTTTTTTTTTTTTCTACATGACCTCTTGCAGGGTGCTTCTAACAGCATTCGACCTGCTTAACCGGACAGTGTGGCGAGGTCCTAATTTAATTAATTAAATTAAGGCCTCCAGCCAAGGCTTACAACTAAATTTAAAACTAAGTGACAGCGCGCTAAGGGCTCCCCCTAGTGGGGAACGAACCTCGGCTTAGGGCGTCACTGGGGAGGACAACTAGGGACTAGCTGGATCATAACAATATTATTATTACGGGACTTTTTATGCTACTGGCTCAGCGCGCGGGCTGGCTCGTCGAGCAAGGGTCGGGGAGGGCATGGACGGGGACGTCGCGACGGGCCTCGGCGGCGAGGACGGTATGACGGCGGTCTGTTTCTGTAAACTGTACTGGTTTCCCTATTACTCTCTTGGAGGAGGGTGATTTCGTCGTCGGGGAACGTGAGAGTATGCCGCGGACGGCGAATCGAGCTAATCTGGGAGGGAGAGTAACGGGAAGCCGATACGATCAGGGGGTTGGTGTGCTTTTCGGCAGAGTCGAAGTAGCGCTTCGAAGCGCGTTTCATAAACTGCTTTATGGTAGGCAGTTTGAGGTCGAGGTGGAGATTCTCGTTTCTAAGGTACCACGGGGATCCTGTGGCCCTGCGCATGAAACGGTTCTGGAGGGTTTGCATCCTATGGAGGCGGTAAGATTTGGCGTGTGCGAACACTACGCTGGCATAGGTCATGATGGGGCGGATGCACGCTGTATAGATGCGCAATTTGCACTTGAGAGGCAATTTGCTGCGTGAATTAAGAATGGGATGGAGGCGTCCGAGAACGAAGGCGGCGCGCGAACGCACCGTCCTTATGTGTTCACCGAACGTGAGATTCTTATCGAGGGTTACACCCAGGTATTTGGCCTTGTCACCCCATGGGATGGGGCGATTGAACATTTCGATCTGTTTGAGGGGTGGGGTGGAGCCGGTATTGCGAGTGCGTCTCGTGAAGAGAACGGCCTGGCTCTTATCGGGATTGACCTCGATTCTCCATTTGCGGAACCACTTGCCTAGGGCGGTGGCGGCAGATTGGAGGATGCGAGTTATGCAGTCGGGTTTGCGACCCGTGTAGTAAATAGCCGTATCGTCAGCGAATAGAGCCAACTGGGCCTTATTATTTTTGGGAATGTCGCTGGTGTACAGCGTGAATAATAGGGGGGAGAGTACGGAGCCTTGTGGGACACCTGCTCGAATGGGGTGGGGGGAGGATAGTGCTCCCTCTATGCGATAGCGAAACGAGCGGTTCGACAAAAAGTCTCGAATGATGAGCACGAGACGATCGGGCACACCGAATTTGTACAGCTTATATATTAAGCCGTCGTGCCAGACTTTGTCGAATGCTTTCGCTACGTCGAAGAATAGTACGCCCGTCATCATATTGCGTTGGAAACCAACGCTGATATGCTCGACGATGCGGTGGACTTGTTGGACACAGGAGTGCTTGGTTCGAAAACCAAACTGCTCATCAGGAATGAGTCTCTTAGCCTCGGCAAAGGCTTTGAGTCGGTTATAGATTAGCCTCTCGTAGATCTTCCCAATAGCATTGAGAAGACTTATAGGGCGATAGCTGGAGGGCTCGGCTTTGGGTTTGCCGGGTTTGGGAATGCCAATGACTGTGGCAGTTTTCCATTCCTCGGGAAAAATGTTATTGCTCATAGCGGCATTGAAGATGGCTGCTAGGAGCGCTATGAGCTGGGCTGGGAGGAGTTGGAATACCCTATTGGAGATTCCATCTGGGCCGGGGGCTTTCCTGGGTTTTAACCTCTTAATAATCTTATGTACCTCCTCTGGGGTTACAGGGGGTAAGGGGTCATCGTCGGGGGTATCAGAATTTGAGGTGGAAGCCTCAGCTGAGGTAGGAGTTGCAGCAGATCTGCGTTCGATTTCTGCCTTCACCTCATCTAGGTGAGCCTGATCGACTGGCAGATTGCTGGGTGAGCATTGGGTCTCTAGGCTGTCGGCTAGGCATTCGGCCTTTTCGTCGTCATAGAAGGCGACAGACTTGTCTGGACGATTGAGGGGAGGCATGGTGGCCACTTGATCGGATTTTAACTTCCTCTGCAAGTGCCAGAAGGCCTGATGAGATGGTTCCAATTCGCTCAACATCTTGTCCCAGCGGGCAGAGCGTAACTCATGTATGCGTTTCTTTACAGCACGCTGTAAATAGCGCATATAAGCACGATTTGCATCACAGGGAAAAGAGTCGTAAGCACGGATAGCCGCGTTCTTCTCGGTCATTAGTGCACGTACATCGTCCGGCAGTTTCCAGCGGAGGTCATCCTCCGCTGGAACCCGTCTTGAACTGTCGTTCAGGACTTGTTGTATGTGACTTCCGAACGAGCCGACCGCGGTCATCGTGTCATCGAATGTAACTATTTTATCGGGGATACGGTTCAAGTGACTGGACTCGTTGGATTGTAAGCCTTCCCTTACTTTCCTCCAGTCCGTTATCACTTTTGTTGGCGGGGGATGATCGGGATCTCGAGGTCCCGTCCGTGGGCCTAGGTTGATGATGACCGGTCTGTGGTCGGAATCGAGCTCTTGTAGCGTCTCAATTGAGCGTAAACCTAGGTTTACGTTCTTGAGTAGAGCTATGTCGAGGACATCGGGACGGTGTTCCGGGTTGGGAGGGAAGTGAGTTGGATACATCGGGGCGACGATATCGAAGTTAAGAGGGTCGCAAAGACTCTCTAGCTGTCTGCCTCTCGAGTTGTTCGAGTGGCTATTCCAGGCGATGTGTTTAGCATTGAGATCGCCCGCTATGATAACGGAGCCACCTAGACCAAGAAGAATTTCTAGGTCAGGTTTTAAATTGATTTTCTCCGAGGAGGAAGGGGGAATGTAAGCCGAGACAATGTGGATAGGCTGATGACCGGACATGTCTAGTAGACAGATTGAGACCTCTAAATGCGAAAGAGGTGGGGGCTCCATAGTGATGCAGTGCAGTGCCTTTTTGTAGTAGATAAGGGTACCGCCCTTGTGACAGCGAGTTCTGTCGTTACGAACCATGCGATAGTTTGCAATCGACGGGTCACGGTTGTGGGGCTTTAAAAAGGTCTCCTGCACGAGGAAGATGTCAAGGTGATGATCGCGAAGGAAGGTCGCGATCTCATCACGTTGACTTGAAATGCCATTTGCATTAAAGAAGCCTAACTTTAGGGATCGGGGTTTGACTCTGCACACTTCTTGATCCATTAGGAAATCAATTGAAGGTAAGGGCGCCTACTGCTTCAGTGACGTCCGGGAACGCCGCGAGCACGTTGAATAGACCAAGGACATTTCCTTGGTTCTCTACTATTAGTTTAGCCATCTCTTGCGCTCTATCAGTTAGGAAGACAGAAAAGGTCTTCGCTAAGATAGCGCAGGCATTCACCTTACCTTGGGTCCTGGGACCGGCGGCAGGTGCGATGAGGGGTAAGGGAGCGGGGGCAGGGGTAGGAGGTGTAGCTTTGATGGCTACATTAGAGGTTGTCGGGGGAGCGACAGCCTGTGTGGGCGTGGAAATGGAGGGACCCGTAGGTGAAGGGACGGATTGGCTGAGATTAGTTCTCAACGCGGGGAATGAGCGTTGATGATTCAGCTTGTTCCACGGAGAGGGTCTCTGTGGGCTGAGGCGCTCTGGCATCGATGCCGATGGAATCGGCATGGGTTGATGTTCCCTCTTTTGGCGGGCACTAGCGCGCTTTGCCAATTTGGGAGAAAGTCTAGGGGCTTTGGGGCAACCTCGGTAGTTAGCCGGGTGACCGGATTGACCGCATAGCACACAACTGGGAGGTTCTGTGCATAAGGTGCGATCTTTTGGTCGCGAGCACTCAGCAGTGCTATGGTCGCCCAGGCACTTGACGCACCTGGGTTTCGCATAGCAGTGCTTTAGCGAGTGGCCATAGAGTTGGCAGCGGTGACACTGCCCAATGGGACCGCCCTTGTAGGGTTTTTCAATAATTATGCCACTGAGGTGGCATACAGATCTGACACCGAATACTGGATGCCGAGACAATTCGGAGGGATTGCATACGACTAGTACCATGTCGTATGCTTCACGCGTGTTAGCGCGGTGCATGCGATGGACTGCATTAACGGGGACGTCTTGGGAGCGGAGATCTTCCAGGATATCTCCTGTCTCGATCTCTTTAGGGACACGCTTAATAACTACTCTGAGTTCTTTCTCCTCAGGTAGGGAATAAGTGTGAAAGGAAATATGACTTCCTTTCAGAATTTTAGTTAGTTCCCTGTGGTCGTGGGACGTGGGCACTTGTACTTTAATACCCTGTTGGGTATTCTTAGCCGATGTGTAGTTGACCTTACGGGCAACACACATCTTAGAAACATCCGTCCATTTACCTTTGTCTTGAATGATCAAAGGTGGAGGGATGGGCGATTTCTTTTGCTGCTTTGTAGCAGCTTGAGAGCTAGCACTGGGGCTGGAAGGCCGCCTGTCTTGCAAGGCTGGGGTCGGGAGGGGAGCGGGATTTGAAGAGGGAAGGTTAGCGGTGGTCGCAGTACCTGCCTTCTTGGCCTTACTGGCCTTGGACGATTTCCCCTTCTTGCGCTTTTTAGCACCCAAGACGGGGATGAAATCGTCGTCGGACGAGGGCTGGGAGGACAGAGAATCCTCCGCCGGAGAGAATTGGGGTGAGGGGGACCGAGAGGGAGCGATGTCCATCGCCTCTTCGGCGGTATCGTTGATCGCAGCTGCGCTTTGCAGCTGCGATGCGGCCATTGTTCCTGTAACAATGGACGACCGGGAAACGGGCGATTTATGAGAGTCGTCCTTTGTCGCGACAACAATGGGTGTCGAGACAATGGCCGCCTTCTTAGAAGGGATTATGCCTTTATGGCAGTCAGGTGGCGAGGCCGGCGATTCTGAGAAGTCGGGATCGACCGACTTCACTTGGGACGGAGGCGGAACCCGCTTGAGGTTGGCCAACTCAGTGCCGTATTTGGCAAGTATTTCGGGGTCCTTGAGGAGGACATCCCTTACAAAATCGGCCAGTGTCAGGGCCATTTTAACGGGATACGGGACACATAAAAAATCCTATTACCTAACTCCCCGGGTGGATAGGCCCGGGGATGTGTAACCCTCCCTGCCGGGTATAGGCAGGGAGGTGAGTACCTACTGGTGAGCCCTAAGCTTGTAACCGTTTGCCAGTCTTATTGTGCGAACGGGCCCTAGCCAGTCTAGTGCGAAGGGGGTAGACACACCCAACCAACACTAGGTGTGTAGCTGTGGAAGGAAGCCAGAGACTAGAGACGACTAGGAGATCCCCCAAGGCCGAAATTCTAGCTCCCGTCCAATTGACTGCCTCACCCTGAAGGGGATCGGCGGGTGTGATTGGGTCAACACCCCCTCGGCTTCGTTGGCACCGTAAGGTTTCCACCGAGGACCACGAAACTGTGGTTTTGCCCTGAAGGGGCCAAGTGAAGCTACACACGCGAAAAAGAAACAGGCGATCAGCCACCGCCTTGAAAAAGGCAGCTTTTGATCTAATGGGTGTAGTTGGCAGAGCAACTACAATTATCGTTACGGCTAGCGTAACGAGACGGATGACGAGAGTCGTGTCGGGGCGTTATCGCGGAGCGACACGTCCGTTCACGGCGAGCGTCAGGTAGCGAGTCGTCCGCAGCCGAGGTAACGGGAGACACTTCAGAATGAAAACACTTGTTTGCTTGATGGGCTTCACCTATTGGCCGACGACTGCAACTGAACTACGAATGCGCGGGCTCGCTTAAGTAGTTCGTTTCTTTACCTTAGCGAGACCCGCGCATTTCGTGCGTATTCTACTTTTAATTTTAATCTTGGTGAAGCCCCTTTTATTTAATTTATAAATTATTCTAATATATTGCACATTTATTTTTTACAAGTTATGATAGAGGACACAGTCCTCCAACTATATAATAATTCAGTCTTATCTATAGTATAATAGTTTTACTATAAAAGCAAAAAATGTGGGCGGGTCACCTGTTTGCGTCGCCCCCGCGCCATCCTTCCCTTTACAGTGGCCTGGAGTCACTCTAATGAGGCTTTCCTCCCCCTGGTGTATTCAAATATATTACTGAATTTGAAATTAAACTTATTTATAAACTCTATTCCAGGGGGAGAAAAACCTCACCTCCAGGCCACCCTCTCATGTTTCTTGACCCTAGTGGTCTTGCGGGAAAAAATAAATGAAACCTATGCTATTACTTAATATTATCTCCTAATTTGAAATGTTATTTATTGTAAATATATAAAAATGAACAACAAGTTACAATAAATCATTCGCAATTTCGGTTCGAGGCTGCCGTCGCGCCGACCACTACTTCCACCCCCGTAGTGGTACGACTCTCGTCGCCGACAACACGAATACTTAAAAAAATCTTATTTACATACCGATTATAGGCAGGAAATGGTGCATGGGGCCAAGTACCGGTAACGATGTAAGTCCCGGTATCGACTTATACGGTTTAGGCTCCTGTGACATATTAGAATAACTTCGAAGGCCATTTCTGAAATAAAATTGTAGGTACTTAAACTTAAAATAGTTACGCACAATTATACAAAATGAATAGATAAGTAGTAACAACACGATGTCTGAGTGGAATCCTAAGTAGGTACTTCACAAAAAGTATTATATATGTACATATATCTGTGGATGTTGGTGGACCCACAAATATTAACTAAACTCATTGACTTATATGATTGTATACATAGTTTTCAAATCAATTACTAAACTGAAGCTTTTCGACAAAGTGAAATAAAGATTAATCCCGGAGTAGTATTAATCAGAGCAATATTTATAATCCCCGAACAATAAAATTACCGGTATTTTAAATCGTGCCATAGAACACAAATAAAACTGAAAACAAATGTACTTATAAATTACAAATTGCTGAGGGATTATTGTGAAAACATCCTCTCACCTCAGTGAAATCCTTGTGCGATTGAATTTAGACAGAGTTTAAAGTTAATGGCTTAACTGCGACGAGTCATTCAGAGCCTCTAGCACTAATGTATATCATGAGTAGCTGTTTCCCGCGATTTCACCCGCGTCCCGAGTGTTAACACACACCCAGATAAAACTCCATACTATACGTCATCCAAATCGGTTCAGCCGTCTTACTGTGACAGCGTAACAAACTTACGAATAAACATAAAAGAGGGCTCTTTAGTCTAATTATAATAACAACAAAAAACAATAAAATTATAAATATTTGAATAGGTAGGCTACCCACTTACCGAATAAAGGTTTGCGATCGGTTATATAACGTATAGCACTCACTCAAAGTTTTACTCCTCATTATTATTGCTGTGTAGCTAGTGATTTAGGTACAAACAACTACACAAAACGAGAATAGGCGATGCGATGAGACTACTCGGATTGGCGCTAAGAATTGATATGTTTGACCTTGTAGGTACATTATGAATAGATAATAGCACGTCATGATAAAATTCGTGAGTGAACGAACCCGAATAAGCTATCCAAATTAAATAAATAAATGTTGTCGCGAGGGACAAAGTTCGAAACCGATTCTACTTTCAGGGTCATACCATCATACTATTTTTTGGTAAAATAAAAATAGTAGGTATTTTGTATTATATTGTTTATTGTTGTCATACGGATCCCCTAAACGGAGCTTGATCGAGTTGTATTTGCAAGAGCAGTCATTACAGACGTTACAAAACGACCAGCTAAATCTTTTACTATTCGAAATGGAAATTTTGTAGTTTTACTGTGAAAGCTACAATACTTTCGCATTTATTATTAAGGCTATAAACATTGAGACATAAGAAAAACACTTGGACGATGAAAAACAATCAAATATCAGTTTAAACAATTTTGATGCAATTGTTAATCGGTAACAGAATTATTATATTCCAATAATTTATTTATGTCCTGAATAAAATAATAATAAGATACTTTAATACGAACGCACCACAAAGTTTTAAGGTTGACAACACTGATATGGAAGATAGGGTCGAGCTATTAAATCATAAAATCAATATCGATAGCATCAGCTTGATGCAGTTTGTATTTAACAGATATGTACAAGCGTTAACAGCTATTTATTTATATTGGTATTTACATACGTATTTTCTGTTCCCATATTTTTAGGTGCTGTTTTCTTAATAATTAATGTTCAGCATAGTCACCCTCTTGAGTAAAGCACTTTTACAGAAAAACATCCCGTTTCAAATCTGTTTTACAAGTTAGCTTTAATAATGTTAAAAGGAAGTTACTTGCTCACCCCAATTCGGCTATTATCGACAACGTAGCGGTATTACGGTGAACGAGCACAACCTTACTGTTTGACAGTTCAAATGTTGTGTGAACTGTGAGGTTAATGGTCGATACAAAATAGTTTATACAAATATTTGGGTAGGGATATTCATCTAAATATGAAATAGTCAACAACAAATCATCACACCGTATTCTCAAAATAGTTCTACGCTTAATCCGTCTACAATTATGTTATATCGGTGTAAAATCTATTGTAATGAAGTTTCTTTGTCATGAGAATAGTTTCTTTCTCTATAACTATCGATCGATTACGAAAGAGCTTTTAAGTTTTACATTGTTATAGATATTTGTGACTTTTAATTATTTAAGCAAGTTGTATAATATATAAGTGAAGATATGCAGAGTGGACTGTATATATAGTTTAAGAGTGTGCGCGATTGTGAAGTTGCTAACGTGTTAATAAAATATGTGTTTACGTTCGCTTTTCGTTCTATTCACGCGTTCATTTTACTTAAAAAAGTCATAAAGCTAGATTGTTAGTGTCGTTTCGTGTAATATGAGATACGTAGACTGAGCCATATCGTAAACTGTTCCTGATACCACGTCCATGTATTGTTGCTCCTTCCTGTAAGTATACTTATGTTTACCGTATTATATGTATTGTTTTTATTACCAGCCATATTTTACGCAGATACGGTGGATAAATCACTGTTATAAAATAATGCATAATTATATAACAAACTGCACTGAACAAGTCAGATTCCACCAACTTTCAAATAAGTTCACATCAAATTAAGTAGTCATAATATTTCGCGCACATAATATTATCAAAATTATAAGTTATTTGTTGGAAAGGCCAATGAACTTTCTGAAATTGTGGGTGTGTGTGTGTGTGGAATATTTTTATAGCTTTATTTAAGAGATATCACAGCTTATCTTAATCTGGATGTGAGTTTCATCATTTGTAAATATAACATAGCCCATTTTCATCACCACAATGTTGTCATGACCTGTTTACTTCCTCTGATATATTATCTGAACTAAAGTTCACTAGTGCACAAATTCCAAGTTGACACTCCTTTCTGTGACATGTACCTTATTTATTGATGATAGTCAGTTATATGTAAATGAACCATGAATACTTGCTGCATTATGTATTCAAGATAAATAAATCTGCAGTTGATACATTCAATCTGTTTATTTTCCAAGGTTAAGATTGTTTTTTATTGCTTGTCAATTGCATCTACATAATGAATTAATGTAGTTATTCAAAATGATAATGTTAGTAACATTAAAAAAATATACTTGCTAGGGTATTTATACATAACTAAGACCTACTAATTAATAAAAAATAAATAATATGTAATAAATATTTTGTTCAAATTCTTCTTTAAGTAGAAATAAATAAATACTTACTATTATTTTAAATCATATTAATTTAAAATTCTTAAGTAAATAAGTATAATACTTAATCAAAGCATGTAATAATTACATCAGTCACATTTATTACTGAACCAAGGTATGATTTGCAGTTTTAACCCATTTAATATTGTAGATTACAATGATGAATGTCAAAACAATTATATAATTAGTTCAATTGGAGACAATGGTGTGGAACGAGAGCAATCTGCACCGATTGCTGAATCATGAATGTTAATGTAGTGCTCACATTATCTGTTTGTCAGTTTATCTAGTTGCAAACTATGAAATATATATAAATTAAACTAATTAATTTACCAGATATATCATAAGTTTCATGTTTGTTTACGGTGTTACCCGGTAACTGTGTTGTGGATGTCAGATAGGCAGTCGCTCCATGTAAAACACTGGTACTCAGCTGCATCCGGTTTAGACAAGAAGCCGACCCCAAACATAGTTGGGAAAAGGCTAGGCAGATGATGATCATAAGTTTCATGTTTATAGAACCAGCTGTTTCCGAATGTTTCATCTGTACCCTGAGGAACTACTTCACAAACTCGCATATAAAAAAGTTCAAGACCGTGTCTAAGGTTTCTCCTATCTTTATACTTAATTTGATCTAAATCATTTCCGCTTTTCAACAATGAATGTGTCCCAAACAAACAAATAGAGAAACTCACATTCATATTAATAATTAAGTTAGGATTGAAGCAGTTAGGCTATGATTTAGAAGGCCCTTTAAGTATAAATTATGCATAATTAGAAAGCAAGGTTAAGGCCCACCTTTGTTCTATGTGTCCTTATTAACCATAACTAGTAACTGCCACTTTTGTGATGGTTAATGTAGTAGACAGACTATCTACTGTATGTTTTTGTCCATTATAAACAAAAAATATCTTTGAAACACAATAATAACTCATATTATAAATGTAGAGTAAGTATCTGTCTGTTACACTTTTACTGAAAAACAACTGAATCTATTTAGATGAAATTTAGTATGGGAATAAATTGAAGATTGGGGAAGGACATAGGATACTTTTTATCCGAGTGCATGTAGTAGTTCCATATTTATAAATCACCAAACATTCACAAAGGTCTTTGGCTTTTAAAGAAGGCACCTTTAACAATTTGCTTCAAGAATTTGCCCTCTTATATTGAACTGAGGTCAGATTGTTTTGTAGCAAACACTTTACTACACTTCTTCCTTATTACAGTATTATTCAATTAAATTTTCCTTATGAATTTCATAAGGAATTTGTACTTAGTCATGTTATTTTTAGTCTTAAAACTGCCACCAGAGGAGCATATCCTATAACAAGAATTCCTAATAAATACTTGGCTAATTTATTTTAAATAATTAGTTTAATTAAGGATATTTATTTCTTTATTATTGAATGTGTTAATGGTGAAGGTGTAGTGAGTGTCAAAAGCTAGTATTATTTGGGATTGTGGTACAAATTAAACCTTTTTCTGTGTGCAAGATACTTGACAACATCCTGATCATTACCATAATAAGTGCTCACACAGAGAAAACCCTTTTGACACTGGATTGTTGGTGATAGTTTTTTCACTTCATCATCTGCCTAGCCTTTTCCCAACTATGTTGAGGTTGGCTTCCAGTATAACCAAATACATACCAGTACCAATGTTTTTTCAGTAGTGACAGTCTTCTCACTTCTGCCTAATATTTTACAACTATTGTTAAAATGTGCATTCATTCTATCCTTTTCATCCCCTGCCTATTTTAATAGAATCAGCTCTTGTATATGTGCAGGTAATAGCCACCGAATGTAGATTTGTATCTATGCCTGTTTAACGTGTTTCTTATGTGCCAGTTCACGGTTGGGCGTCGGGATGGCGAGCATGAGCTCAACGCTCGTCGAAACCGTCTCCATCAACTACGAGGACTTTAACGAGAGCTTCCTCACCTGCGGCACGTGTTTATGTTAGTACACCACACACTATATGTAGACTTGCATTAACTTAGTCAACATTGATCATTTTACAGTAGAAGCATGTCAAATTGTTCCATTTGTTTGATCATTATCAAGTAATTGATGTTGTTTAAATTTTGGCTTTTTTTTTTAGATATGCTTGGTATGTAAACTAGGGTCCACTACTCAATTCAGTGCAATGCTATACACACTTGCTATAGTAAAACATGTTCATAGTTGTAGTTATATATCTACATTATCATTATTGCTGTATGCAAGTACATTCTCAGTCCAGGCATTATTCTCAATAGTGATAAAATAATTTATAGTTATATGGTACCTCTTTATTCATTTATGATATTGTTGATGTGACTAATGAGCTTTAAAAAGTCAAGGAAACAGTTTTATTGGTAATTTACGCATTTTATTTTGTAACAATGGTTCTGTATTAATTTCAGGCACTTACGATGGAGGGGAGCACACTCCCAAGCTTCTGCCTTGTTCGCATACAGTCTGCCTACACTGCCTCACACGAATAGCTGCCTCACAGACCAGGGACGCGGGCAGTTTCAGATGCCCCATCTGTCGGGAGCTTATAACTATTCCGCGGGGCGGGGTGGCAGCGCTCCCGCCATCCTTTCTTGTTAACCAACTGCTCGACTTAATGGCCCGCCAACGTCGGGAAGTGATCCCGCAGTGCAGCTCGCATCCAGGCAGAGAGTTGCTTTTCTGCGAGACCTGTGATTGCGTGTTCTGTCGACACTGCGCCGACGGCCCTCACAGCGACACCCCCTGCGACCACACGGTTGTACCGTTCTCTATAGCCTTGAAAAGAATGTCCGAAATACTGTTGTATAGAGCTAACGAATGTCTAAGTAAACTGGGTTCGGCGAGAGATGCGGTGGCTAGTGAACTTAGGCGACTCGAAGCGGCGGCGACGGCAGCGGACGAAGCGATAGACCGACATTTCGCAGAACTGAAGGCAGCGATCGATAAACGTCACAGCGAATTGAAATCAGCCGCGGCCGCTGCCGCTACACATAAACGAAAATTGCTTGAGGAGCAACTGAAATTGATTGACGCGGAAAAGGCTAAGGTGCGACAACCATTTAAGTGATAATACATTCCATTTTCTATTGGCCTAATATGTCGTCTAATGATTACGTGCGTCGAATTATCAAAATGGTACTCTCATTTATTATGAGAGGCTCGTAGCTGGTAGACAGCCCATGGCTGGGTGAGCGTTTTTTAATTAGCTAAGCCCCCTCCACATATAAGAGACTACGTAAAACCGTCGGTTCTACGCCAGTTTTCCTGAATTTGTCAGATTAACGTCCCGTCCGACTATGAGAAGCAAGATGTACATGTTTCATTGCAAACACTTGTGCACTATATTCTTTCATATTCTCATGTGCTGTCGTGAGAAACTGGTGTTTTTTTTTTCAAATCATAACTGGAATTTGAAACAAATAACTCTAAATCTACACTAATATAATAAAGCTGAAGAGTTTGTTTGTTTGTCTGAACGCGCTAATCTCAGGAAGTACTGGTACAATTTGAAAAATTCTTTCAATGTTAGATAGCCCAGTTATTGAGAAAGTCTACATATCATCACGCTCAAACCAATAGGAGCGGAGCACCACTATTCCACGCAGATGAAGTCGCGGGCAGAAGCTAGTGTCATATAAAACTGTTCAGGTGGAAGCCGAGTGCTCGGGCCTGCAGCAGCAAGTGGAAGTGCGTGAGGTGAGCAGTCGGGCGGCGGCACTGGGCGCGCGGCTGGGGGACGCGGCCGCCCTCGCGGAGCCGCGGGAGAATGCCTTCCTAGCCGTGGACTTCGCCCACAACGACGCCCAGCAGAGGTTCGCTGAGGCGCTGGCGGAGTTGGGCAGAGTTCGCACCAGTACCACATTCCCTGGGCTCTGTACGTTACAGTTAGGTAAGCGAACTGTACCTATATATGTATTTCATTTACCTATACAAATTTATTGACGACTCCACTGCATGGAACAACATGGCTGCCGGGGCTGCGGGACATTCGAAAGAGATACCGCGCCCTCGGGTTTTAGTCAGTAAGCGTCTGACACACCCTTCCGCCCCACCCACGGCGGGGGGGGGGTGTCATTTTATGATTTCCCAACCGAAAATAAATAAAAATGGAACAACATGTTTTTTCGGTACTGTTATAAAATAATCAAAATATTACATTAACTTTAAAATATCGTGAGCTGTAAACCTGTATTAAAAGAATAAAATTACAGAATCATAAATTCAACTACATTATGAGCTTACGTGCAGGTTTATATACTGAATCCAGACATGTCGCCGTGACATGCTTTTGGCCATGCAATGTACTTTATGAGCAGACACTAAAATTGGACTTTATGTTGTTGTTTACAGTGATTATCATCATTAAATTGTAGGGCAATAATATTAGTGTGACAATGTGTGCCAACTTCAACAACGAGTCCCTTCTATCTCCGCACCAAATTTCATACAAATCGTTTAAGTAGTTTAACTATGAAAGTGTAACGAACAGACTCATTTACATATTTATAATATAAGTATTATAACTGCAACAGAAAAAACTGCCTGCTGGTTTGATATGGAATTGATGAAATTTGATAGGGAAGGACAAAATAATTTTATCCAGATACGTAAAGTTGCGGAAATCAGATAGGAAAATACCTATAATTTCCTACATAACACTCTTTTTGGAGATTATTACTGTGTGCGAGCCTAGCAAGCCTGACTTTAATACTTACTACAAAAATAAGAGTTATATTTGTACCACAGAATCTATTAAAAATAGGTAATGCAAATTCCGTAATTTGTATAAAAACTAAGCGTGTCATTTCTGTGAAGCGACAAGAGATTATCTTTATACTAGCTATAATTTTTAGTCCTTTTTAACCGATGAAAAAAAACTGAGGCAGTTTACAAGTCGACGCTTATAATTTTTTTTATGTAATGACCACGCATAACTTTTTACAGAGTAGTCAGATTTTGATAATTATTTTTTGTAGCTCAATATGGCACAATTATTTATCAATCTTGCTTTCTGGTGCCAATACGGTGGAGTGCGAACTTATTCAGACGGTATCGATTTAGGTGCACTGCACTCATCAGTAGCACGCGAAATACACACACTCGCGTCATCTATTTAGATGTCATGATTCATCCATTCCAGAATCGTTGTGTGTGTGCGGTCTGGAGGTGGTGGTGGTACTACGGACAGTGGACTACCACGGCGAGGCGCGATGCACGGGCGGCGACCCCGTCAGCGCCGCCGCCACCGTCGACGACGCGCCGCTGCCCTGCACCGTCACGGACCTCGACACCGGCCTCTACAGGTACACTACTAGCACTTGTTACACTCTTTGGATGTGGTGGTAGTACTACTTACGCTATCAAAAAGAAGCAGTAATTTACAAAAAATATCCATTTAAGATTTAAGGTTGTTACCGCGGCCCCGGAACACAAAGGGCGAAGGAATTAACCTAGATGGGTTTTAGTCAGTAAGAGTCTGACACCTCCCACAGCGGGAGGAGTATAAAAATAAAAGAGCTGTCATAATCTCCTTTCCTACAAAATAATGCTTCAATGTTTGTCCTCTATGGGTTCATAAACCATTCAACGATTGTGATGAAATTTGGTTGGTACTTCTATGTATTACCACAAAGGTTACTGGCCGAAAAAAACATGGCTTTGCAATTGCAACGCATGCCGTGTGCAGCTAGTGGTGTATAAATGCGCGCGGTACATGTGGCAGGATCTCGATGCGGCCGTGGGCGGCGGGCGCGCTGACAGTGCGCGTGCAGGTGTTCGCGCGCGGCGTGCGCGACTCGCCGCTGCGCGCCAGCGTGTGCGCCGCCGCCGCGCCGCTGCGCGTGTGGGGCGCGCGCGGCACCGGCAAGGACCAGCTCAGCCAGCCCGTCGCGCTCGCCAGGTACACACATGCCCCTATTACACTGCACTAAGTGCGCGACTCGCCGCTGCGCGCCAGCGTGTGCGCCGCCGCCGCGCCGCTGCGCGTGTGGGGCGCGCGCGGCACCGGCAAGGACCAGCTCAGCCAGCCCGTCGCGCTCGCCAGGTACACACATGCCCCTATTACACTGCACTAAGTGCGCGACTCGCCGCTGCGCGCCAGCGTGTGCGCCGCCGCCGCGCCGCTGCGCGTGTGGGGCGCGCGCGGCACCGGCAAGGACCAGCTCAGCCAGCCCGTCGCGCTCGCCAGGTACACACATGCCCCTATTACACTGCACTAAGTGCGCGACTCGCCGCTGCGCGCCAGCGTGTGCGCCGCCGCCGCGCCGCTGCGCGTGTGGGGCGCGCGCGGCACCGGCAAGGACCAGCTCAGCCAGCCCGTCGCGCTCGCCAGGTACACACATGCCCCTATTACACTGCACTAAGTGCGCGACTCGCCGCTGCGCGCCAGCGTGTGCGCCGCCGCCGCGCCGCTGCGCGTGTGGGGCGCGCGCGGCACCGGCAAGGACCAGCTCAGCCAGCCCGTCGCGCTCGCCAGGTACACACATGCCCCTATTACACTGCACTAAGTGCGCGACTCGCCGCTGCGCGCCAGCGTGTGCGCCGCCGCCGCGCCGCTGCGCGTGTGGGGCGCGCGCGGCACCGGCAAGGACCAGCTCAGCCAGCCCGTCGCACTCGCCAGGTACACACATGCCCCTATTACACTGCACTAAGTGCGCGACTCGCCGCTGCGCGCCAGCGTGTGCGCCGCCGCCGCGCCGCTGCGCGTGTGGGGCGCGCGCGGCACCGGCAAGGACCAGCTCAGCCAGCCCGTCGCGCTCGCCAGGTACACACATGCCCCTATTACACTGCACTAAGTGCGCGACTCGCCGCTGCGCGCCAGCGTGTGCGCCGCCGCCGCGCCGCTGCGCGTGTGGGGCGCGCGCGGCACCGGCAAGGACCAGCTCAGCCAGCCCGTCGCGCTCGCCAGGTACACACATGCCCCTATTACACTGCACTAAGTGCGCGACTCGCCGCTGCGCGCCAGCGTGTGCGCCGCCGCCGCGCCGCTGCGCGTGTGGGGCGCGCGCGGCACCGGCAAGGACCAGCTCAGCCAGCCCGTCGCGCTCGCCAGGTACACACATGCCCCTATTACACTGCACTAAGTGCGCGACTCGCCGCTGCGCGCCAGCGTGTGCGCCGCCGCCGCGCCGCTGCGCGTGTGGGGCGCACGCGGCACCGGCAAGGACCAGCTCAGCCAGCCCGTCGCACTCGCCAGGTACACACATGCCCCTATTACACTGCACTAAGTGCGCGACTCGCCGCTGCGCGCCAGCGTGTGCGCCGCCGCCGCGCCGCTGCGCGTGTGGGGCGCGCGCGGCACCGGCAAGGACCAGCTCAGCCAGCCCGTCGCGCTCGCCAGGTACACACATGCCCCTATTACACTGCACTAAGTGCGCGACTCGCCGCTGCGCGCCAGCGTGTGCGCCGCCGCCGCGCCGCTGCGCGTGTGGGGCGCGCGCGGCACCGGCAAGGACCAGCTCAGCCAGCCCGTCGCACTCGCCAGGTACACACATGCCCCTATTACACTGCACTAAGTGCGCGACTCGCCGCTGCGCGCCAGGGCGGCGGCTGCGCGTGTGGGGCGCGCGCGGCACCGGCAAGGACCAGCTCAGCCAGCCCGTCGCGCTCGCCAGGTACACACATGCCCCTATTACACTGCACTAAGTGCGCGACTCGCCGCTGCGCGCCAGCGTGTGCGCCGCCGCCGCGCCGCTGCGCGTGTGGGGCGCGCGCGGCACCGGCAAGGACCAGCTCAGCCAGCCCGTCGCGCTCGCCAGGTACACACATGCCCCTATTACACTGCACTAAGTGCGCGACTCGCCGCTGCGCGCCAGCGTGTGCGCCGCCGCCGCGCCGCTGCGCGTGTGGGGCGCGCGCGGCACCGGCAAGGACCAGCTCAGCCAGACCGTCGCGCTCGCCAGGTACACACATGCCCCTATTACACTGCACTAAGTGCGCGACTCGCCGCTGCGCGCCAGCGTGTGCGCCGCCGCCGCGCCGCTGCGCGTGTGGGGCGCGCGCGGCACCGGGAGCACGGGCACGGGGAGAACGGACTTAATAGGGGAGAACGGACTTAACATCTTTCCGGCCCCAATTGTCAACCTCACCTGCACGCGCGGACAACATACCATCCGCGGCGGTATCCTGTCGATACCGCGGTCCCCCTGCTAGATAACGAACGAGGCAATGGCGACCGAGCAGTGGCGGTATAACCACATCCCTGACCAGCGGTCAGAAGAGGCTACGGCGGCCTTGGGATCAAAATAATCCCTAAAATGTCTGGCGCAGAAGGCAAGGGGAAACCACTGCGGCTATATTCCCAAGAAAGTCACAATGAGAGCACAGTTAAATGAGATACGATCGCCCTGCGCACCGATTAGCGACCGGCGCCGCGTTGCGTCCGGGGCGCGCGGTGTTAAGTTGGCTACCGGCCATGGTGGGGTAGGAGACCAGGCCCTCCATGGAAATTCTACTACTGGAAACTCCATTAAGCTACGACGCCTCCAGACGATAGGAACATGGAATGTGCGCGGCTTAAACCAACCTGGGAAACTTACCGTATTGGAACGAGAAGTAGTTAGAGTCGGTGTGAACGTCTGTGGTCTAAGCGAAACTCACTGGAAAGGCAGCGGACATTTATCGACAGACCAACACGTCGTTTACTTTTCTGGCAATGACGTCAGCAGCAGCAACGGTGTGGCCTTTATAATACCTCTACATATGAAAAATTGCGTGATGGGGTACGAGCCAGTAAGCGATCGGATTATCAGCATTAAGTTAAAAGCTTCACCGATGAATCTTAACATCGTTCAAGTATATGCCCCCACCTCTACCGCAAGTGACGAGGCAATCGAGAAGTTTTACTCCGAACTAGAATCCACTATAGCGAAGGTACCCAATAGAGAGTTATTGGTCATCATAGGAGACTTAAACGCTAAGATTGGAGAAAACGCTCATCAGCTGGGTAAATGCGCAGGAAGATTTGGGCTCGGGAAGCGGAATGAACGAGGTGAACGCTTAATGCAATTCGCTTCAGAAAACGACCTGCTGATTATAAACAGCGTTTTTCAACAACACCCTCGAAGGCTGTACACTTGGGTATCACCCGATGGTAAAACTCGCAACCAAATAGATTACATTATGATTCGGTCGCGATGGAGATCGTCTGTAACAAATGCCCATACGTTGCCTGGAGCTGATTGCGGTACTGACCACCAACTTCTGATCTCCAAGCTAAAGATCAAGCTGACAGCAGCCAGAAGTATTAAAATGCCAAAGAAGCTAGAAGTGAAAGATGTGCAGAAATTCCGTTCGATTATTGAGCAAAACTGGTCACAGTGGTCTGAAACAGATCTGGCTAACGATACACCCGATGCACTATGGGATCGAGCTAAGGCACTCATTAGTACAACTGTCCGAGAAGCCGCACCACCAGCTACAGCCCACAAAAGACAGCACTGGATGACTGACAGCACCTTTGAGCTCGTCGAAAAACGCCGGAAGATGAAAGCAACGGGAGCAAATACCAAAGATCTCAATAAAATGTCAGCACAAATACAACACAAATGCAGACAAGATCATAATGCCTACCTGCGCAATATGTGTAAGAAAATAGAGGTTCATGCAGACAGGTATGAGTCGAGAGATTTGTATCATAAGATCCGCGTCATCACCAAAACCCTGCCGTCTAAAACCTGGGCCATCGAAGATCAAAATGGCCAAGTGGTCACTGAACTGGACAAGATTTCGGAGGTCTGGAGGAATTACTGTCAGTCATTGTTTCAGGATACTCAATCACGAAATTTCTCACCCACTGAACCTGGTGACATGCTCGAGCCGGATATACTTGAGTCTGAAGTTAGAGCCGCTATTCAATATCTCAAAAATAGGAAAGCCACAGGGAAAGATGAGATCCCAATTGAAACTATAAGAGCATTGGGAGAGCGTGGCGTTCATATCTTCTACATCATCTGCAACAAGATATGGTGTACAGGAAAATGGCCTTCTGAATGGGCTCACACAATATTCACTCCTCTTCATAAAAAGGGTTCCACAAAGAAATGTAGCAATTTCCGACTTATTGCTTTGATAACACACGCTAGCAAAATAATGCTACACATCATAAACGAGCGACTGAAAGCATATATGTCCAAAGAAATTGCGCCAGAACAAGCCGGATTTGTGAAAGGAAAAGGAACCCGTGAGCAGATTCTCATCGTTCGTCAAATCATTGAAAAGGCTCGAGAGTTCAACAAGCCGACATACATATGCTTTGTTGATTTCTCTAAAGCGTTCGACTCAGTGAAATGGCCAATGTTGTGGAAAACACTACTTGACATGGGCACACCACAACACCTCGTGCACCTGCTTAGAGAGCTCTACGAAGGGGGAACAGCTTCAGTTCGGATAGATGACCTCCTCTCCGATAGTTTCCATCCAAATGCGGGTGTGCGACAGGGATGCATAATATCCCCTTTGCTTTTCAACGTCTACACCGAGCTTGTAATGCGAATCACTCTTGAAGACTGGACCGATGGTGTTGCTATTGGTGGATATAAAATAGCGAATTTGCGGTATGCAGATGACACCACCTTATTCGCGAGTAACGCTGACCTTATGGCGGAATTACTTTTACGAATGGAGAGCGTGAGCCTCACGTTTGGCTTAAAAATAAACCGATCAAAGACCAAGATGATGATTGTGGATCGCGTCAACAATAACTCGCCCGAAGTGACACAGATTGCGAATTGCGACGTGGTTCAGACCTACGTTTACCTTGGGGCTTTGATCTCAAACAATGGCGGTTGCGTAGATGAGGTAAAACGACGTATGGCCATAACGAGAACAGCTATGGAGAGGTTAAGGAAAGTGTGGAGGAATCGCAATATTACCAAAGCCACCAAAGTCAGGCTCGTGCGAACACTCGTATTCCCCATATTTCTTTACGCGGCAGAGACGTGGACAGTACGCGAGTTGGAAAAGGGGAAAATAGATGCTCTGGAAATGTGGTGCTGGAGGAAGATGCTCGGGATATCGTGGACAGAATTTCGGACCAACGTGTCCATACTCCAAGAGCTCGGCGTCACGCAGCGTCTATCAGCTACAGTACAATCACGCATACTGCAGTACTTTGGACATGTCTCTAGGCGAGGTAACGACTCCATAGAGCGATTGGTCGTACAGGGTAAGGTGGAGGGTACCAGATCGCGTGGCAGGTCACCTATGCGCTGGACTGACCAAGTGAAATCAGCAGTTGGAAGCCGCGTATCTGAGTGCACCAGACAATCTGCTAACAGAGAGAGATGGCGGGAAATCGTACAGAGAGCTGTGTCTGCCACTACCGACGAGGTGGACGTCTCAAAGTGACCACGACGCTCTGCCAAGAGCTATACGAAAGAGAAGAAGAAGTGCGCGACTCGCCGCTGCGCGCCAGCGTGTGCGCCGCCGCTGCGCCGCTGCGCGTGTGGGGCGCGCGCGGCACCGGCAAGGACCAGCTCAGCCAGCCCGTCGCGCTCGCCAGGTACACACATGCCCCTATTACACTGCACTAAGTGCGCGACTCGCCGCTGCGCGCCAGCGTGTGCGCCGCCGCCGCGCCGCTGCGCGTGTGGGGCGCGCGCGGCACCGGCAAGGACCAGCTCAGCCAGCCCGTCGCGCTCGCCAGGTACACACATGCCCCTATTACACTGCACTAAGTGCGCGACTCGCCGCTGCGCGCCAGCGTGTGCGCCGCCGCTGCGCGTGTGGGGCGCGCGCGGCACCGGCAAGGACCAGCTCAGCCAGCCCGTCGCGCTCGCCAGGTACACACATGCCCCTATTACACTGCACTAAGTGCGCGACTCGCCGCTGCGCGCCAGCGTGTGCGCCGCCGCCGCGCCGCTGCGCGTGTGGGGCGCGCGCGGCACCGGCAAGGACCAGCTCAGCCAGCCCGTCGCGCTCGCCAGGTACACACATGCCCCTATTACACTGCACTAAGTGCGCGACTCGCCGCTGCGCGCCAGCGTGTGCGCCGCCGCCGCGCCGCTGCGCGTGTGGGGCGCGCGCGGCACCGGCAAGGACCAGCTCAGCCAGACCGTCGCGCTCGCCAGGTACACACATGCCCCTATTACACTGCACTAAGTGCGCGACTCGCCGCTGCGCGCCAGCGTGTGCGCCGCCGCTGCGCCGCTGCGCGTGTGGGGCGCGCGCGGCACCGGCAAGGACCAGCTCAGCCAGCCCGTCGCGCTCGCCAGGTACACACATGCCCCTATTACACTGCACTAAGTGCGCGACTCGCCGCTGCGCGCCAGCGTGTGCGCCGCCGCCGCGCCGCTGCGCGTGTGGGGCGCGCGCGGCACCGGCAAGGACCAGCTCAGCCAGCCCGTCGCGCTCGCCAGGTACACACATGCCCCTATTACACTGCACTAAGTGCGCGACTCGCCGCTGCGCGCCAGCGTGTGCGCCGCCGCTGCGCGTGTGGGGCGCGCGCGGCACCGGCAAGGACCAGCTCAGCCAGCCCGTCGCGCTCGCCAGGTACACACATGCCCCTATTACACTGCACTAAGTGCGCGACTCGCCGCTGCGCGCCAGCGTGTGCGCCGCCGCCGCGCCGCTGCGCGTGTGGGGCGCGCGCGGCACCGGCAAGGACCAGCTCAGCCAGCCCGTCGCGCTCGCCAGGTACACACATGCCCCTATTACACTGCACTAAGTGCGCGACTCGCCGCTGCGCGCCAGCGTGTGCGCCGCCGCCGCGCCGCTGCGCGTGTGGGGCGCGCGCGGCACCGGCAAGGACCAGCTCAGCCAGCCCGTCGCGCTCGCCAGGTACACACATGCCCCTATTACACTGCACTAAATTACTTTAAATTCATTTACCGCTAAATAAGAAAAGTGTTATATATGAGAGAGACACCTTAGTGTAGTGGAGTGGACAAGGAACGACTTGGGGAAGGTCATAATGAAGTACTTTCATTATTTTAAGAAAGGTAACACTATAACCTGCCTTCTAAACACAGGCGTGTATTGAACGAATAGTGGCTGAAAAAATTTTTCAGACTAAACTCTTGTAAGGCATGTGTTAACGCGTTAACGCTGGCAACCCACTGTGCTGCGCGTGAGGGGTACGCGCGGGGTGAGAAGGACGAGGGCCGCGCGGCCGCAACGCGTCGCTTCGAACACCGGCGCCGCCATTCCTGCACGGGCACGACTCGAGCCACACGTCCGTCGCTCACTACGTCACTCCAAGCCAAAATTGTATTTTTGTAACAAACTTAATTAAATGTAAATTCAAAGCATCAAGTACTTTCCTTTCTATTCAGCATGTAATTAACGGGCTCCCTGGAACGCTAAGGGCGAAAGAGTGAACATGGATGGATAGGTTTTAGTTGGTCTGACACTTCCTCTGGTTCCGCCCATAGGAAGCATTCTGATGATATCCCATCTCTAAAGAAGAAAAGGCGTTTAATTAACAGATCATATTTTCTAATTTCCGCAGATGTCCGAAGCGGCGGGAGATATACGTCCTAGACGCGGGCAACTCACGAGTGAAGGTGTTGGATGATGAGACGTTGGCATTTAAAACGCATATCGTTAATGAAGGTACGCTCTTGTATTTAATACGACTCACCTTTATCACATTTGAGACGCACTGTACTGTGACGGCGCCAAAAAATAAGGACACAGGAGATCTTTTTAACCGACTTCAAAAAAGGAGGAGGTTATCAATTCGACTGTATTTTTTTTTTAATGTTTGTTACCTCATAACTTGCGACTGGGTGAACCGATTTTCATGATTCTTTTTTATTTGAAAGCTGGTGCTTCCCGTGTGGTCCCATATAAATTATTATCACTACCGGTTCAGCCGTTTTATAAACATATCAAAAGTAACGATTTATCTCTACTTGCTGATATGCCAAATACTTAGATGATTTGGTTATTTACGCTTATTACAACCTAAAAAAACCGGCCAAGTGCGAGTCGGACTCGCGCACCGAGGGTTCCGACCATTGGAAAGAAAAAATACGCAATAAAGTCGCAATTATCTTGTTTTTTTCCGACCGCATAATTAAGTTTGTTTGTAGAGGAAAATTGCTGATTACTTAAAAACTACCTGCTAGATCTCGTTCAAACCAATTTTCAATGAAAGTTTGCATGGTAATCTACATCATATATTTTTTTTAGATTTATCATTCTCTTATTTTAGAAGTTACAGGGGGGGGGGACACATTTTACCACTTTGGAAGTGCTTCTCGCGCAAACTATTCAGTTTAGAAAAAAATGATATTAGAAACCTTAATATCATTTTTGTAGTATTTTTGTAGTATGGGTTCGATGAAAAAAATTTTTTTGAGTTTCAGTTCTAAGTATGGGGACCCCCAAAATTTATTGTTTTTTTTCTATTTATGTGTCAAAATCTTAAAGCGGTTCACAGAATACATCTACTTACCAAATTTTAACAGTATAGTTCTTATAGTTTCGGAAAAAAATGGCTGTGACATACGGACGGACAGACAGACAGACAGACATGACGAATCTATAAGGGTTCCGTTTTTGCCATTTGGCTACGGAACCCTAAAAAGTGGTGTGTTTATTTTGTTAAGATAGCAAGACCGAGACACTGAAAAGCGAAAAAATAAAAAAACTTTTTACAAAAAAATAAAATAGACTGCCAAAAAAAACTGAAAAATAAAAAATAATTTTTATTTAAACGCATTACGACCAAAACATCGCTTTCGAAGTCGGTGGCGAAATACTAACAATAGTAACTTACAAGACACCGACTTCTAGAGCGATGTTTTGGTCGTAAAGCGTTTAAATAAAAATAATTTTTTACTTTTCAGTTTTAATCAAATAAATATCGCGTCGACGACTTCGTAGAAACCTTCGTAGAAACTTGTATTGTGACATAGGCAGGATAGTGTTCCGGTTTTTATTGAATGTGGTTAAATCCGAAAAACAATCTACTGCAGTACTTGCTTGCAGCAGGTAGATCATCTTTGAATATATAAAACTGAATGCTAGCAGTACACGTACCAACTGTTCAGTAAACGTATGATTGCACTCAACTAATGGCCATTTTCAATATCCTATCTATCCGAGGATTTCCTTACTAGGATCGAATTTTGACATAAAGTCCATACGACTAATTTCAAAAATCTATCTCTAGTAAGCAAATCTACAGATAGATAGGAGTCAACAGAGATATCTTCTCACAACATAACTAAGTATATTTTTTATAATGTTTCAGGTTTAGATGGTCGCAGTTGTACAGGTATAGCGGTGACTGCTGAAGGCATTGTGGCTGTCAACTGGCGGACGCGAACACTCACTGAGGTGAATAAACTTCTCGCTTATTTTTCGATAAAATTATTAAGTAATTATTTATTATATATTTTTTTCATTGTTTCTTTCTGTCTGTTCTTCAGGTGACTCCGGACGGCACGACGCTGCGCACGATCAGGTCGGAGCGGCTGGTGGAGCCGGTGTGTGTGGCCGCCGACGTCGTGACGCGACGCCTGGCCGTCGCAGACAATGGCGCGAGGGCCGTCTTCCTGTTCGACAGCCACGGGAACATTGAGAGAGAGGTACTGTGTTGCAAGTATGGTACTGTAAGGAGAGGTTTAAAGGTTATAATTTTTTGTGTATTCCTATTTCATAGGGATAGCTGGCCAGAATTACTTTGATTTTCTGAATTTATTACAGTATCTATTATATTGTCCCACTGCTTGGCGAAGGCCTCTTATCATAGACGGTTAATATACGACTGGTTATAAACAAATTCATAAGCTAATAAAATAATATGTATGTTTTTCAGATAGGCAATGGAGAGTTGGGTCTAGTCGGCGGCCTCGCCTTGTCAGAGGACATGCTCATCATAGCCGATGTCGCTGTTAGGGTTTACGATATTGAAGGCAATCTCAAAAACGTGTTTGCACCAGTGCCTAAAGGTAAGCCCACACCGTAATCTAACTTTCCGAAATGCAGATACTAATAATAGAAAGTCACCTTTTGTACTTTTCATTTGACGTTTCAAGTTTCCTACTATGAATCTTAAATCTATCCACCACGTTTAGATATAGAATAGAATATTTTTTATTGCATATTAAATAATGGGACAAAAATACAAGTATCATTATATATATCCCAAGATACAGGCTTATGTCTAGTTTGAGATTCAGGGGTTCAAAAACTTTATCTTATACAATGGCCTTTAGAGAACTCTGTATTTAAATTTCCTTACCACCTTCTTGTATTAGGTTTATGTGAAATAATTTTCTTATTATATATTTACAGCCGGTTGCATCAAACTTGTTATCATTTATACTTTTACGAAAATCACAAAACATGATATCAGTAATAAGAACACTTTTAATATGTTTTCAATACATAGATATGTTAATTAAGTAAACATATATCATAAATATTAAGACGAAAGACATAATAGCAAAATTATTTCATTTTATCCCCCATTTTGACAGATCTTGAATGATAGTTCTTCCGTTTCACGTATAAGTAACCTGATATTTTTTTGGTGCTACCGGCTGTTAGAGATGGTGAACGGGTGATACATGGGGCAATATCTATACTTATAATAAATCTGTAGAGAGGTCAATTCTGTACATGAATTATATCTAAAATAACTATCACGGGGTGATTAGGGATCGATACTGATGCCAAAAATGCAATCAGTAAAATTTTTGTCTGTCTGTATAAACATTATAGAAACAAAAACTACTCGACGGATTTTAACAAAACTTGGTACAATTATTTTTCATACTCCTGAGCTGGTTATAGTATACTTTTCAT
This sequence comes from Pyrrhia umbra, assembly GCA_963891755.1. Taxonomy (NCBI): domain Eukaryota; kingdom Metazoa; phylum Arthropoda; class Insecta; order Lepidoptera; family Noctuidae; genus Pyrrhia; species Pyrrhia umbra. Next base: position 7,691,354 of record OY982930.1, read on the forward strand.
CACGCTACAATCAATAGGAGCAGAGCAGAGAAGGGAAATGTTGGGAAAACGGGAGAAGTTACTCTATTTTGTTTAAACGCGCTAATCTCAGGAACCGCTGGTCCGATTTGAAAAATTCTTTCAATGTTAGATAGTCCATTTATCGAGGAAGGCTATAGGCTAGATATCATCACGCTAAGACCTATAGGAGCGGAGCGCCACTATTCCACGCGGACGAAGTCGCTGGCAGAAGCTAGTTACTCAATAAAGTTGTTCCGGCAGGCCGCGGCGGGTACGGCGGCGTGGCGCTGGAGAGCGACGGCGCGGGGGGGCGGCGCATCGTGTGCGCGCGCGCGGTGCGGGGGCGCGCGGCGCTGCTGGTGCTGGAGGCGGGCGCGGGCCGGCTGCTGGCGGCGAGCGAGCTGGCGGAGCGCCGGCCGCGCCGCGTGGCGGGGCTGGCGCTGCTGCCGCGCCGCCGCGCGCTGCTGGCCGACCTGGCCGCCGACTGCCTGCGCCTGCACACCTACTGGTGAACGCGCCGCCTGGCCTGAGGGTACGTGCCTTACTTGCTCTAGCGTAAATGGTGCATGAAATATATTTCTGTGAAATTGCATATTTTTTGTAAGTAGCGAATTGCACACTAACCTGGGGTTTAAAAGGGAACATCATCGTTGCGACTTTAAGACTGCCCATGTAAAATTCATCTGTGCGAGATAATCAATAATAACCATCAACTGAAAAAAATATAAGGAAGCTAAATATAACAAAATACTTTTTTATTGTCCTCTTTAAATTTGATATAAACCAATATAAAAAAGTGATTTCAACAAAAGTTACACATAGGAGATTTTGAAGTCGCAACGACGACATGACCACTTAGGGCCGATTCGAACAAACAGGAAGAAATTTTATTCTCGGCGTAAATCGCTTATCACTCGAGAATAAATCAATTTCACGTTTAACCAACTACAATTCGAGGAATAACGAGTCTATTCAGGAATAGTCACTATACCACCATTTTGCATGGAATAAGAAGCTTAATTCAGGAATAATAAAATAGCGTCCTATTGTTTTATGCTGTCATAAAATGACAGCCGAATTCACTGACAATTTTTTTTTATTTATTTAAAGGGCTTTGTCGCTTGGCAGCTACTTTTCCAAGCTATAATACGACTAATCAGAGTTGACATGAGTTATGCTTCTGCACCCTCCCGTTTGTAGAACAACTTTTTTTGGCCGTGTATTACATTCGTTCACATTCACTTCGCTATTCGTGAGTAGCTTATACAAGTATAGCTATACGCTAGATTGCATGGAAAAACGACTGATGATTTACTCGAGAATAAAATCGTGGTGTATATTATTTTCCGTGTAGTTATTCTTGTATAAATTCAGGTTTGGTCGAATCTACTCTTAGTTTATTTCGGCATTTCTTCTCAGGGATAGCCAGTTAAGAATAATCGGTGCCAACATTATTTTAAAAACAAATAATTGACGGGGAAAAATTATAATTATCATATCCAATTTGCAAAAATAAATATTTTTATTTCATTGCAATTCTTGCGTTCTTTTTAGTATAGCATTCAATGACAGCACTACGCCAATCGCACTTTTGCCTTCTAACTGATATCGCTTAGCGCTTGCTGTGTTGGTGAATGATTTCCCGCATTTATGAAATTAACTTTTTCTCTTGGTAACTCACATCCCCGTAACCAAGGTAAATTATTATTTTTTTTAATTAAGAATCAGGCCTTGAAACCCAAAACCCTTTTCCCGGGTGTTAACCGAAACTTACGCGTAGTATTATTTTCAGGTGTCGCGTAAAGAGTGAGGGGAGCGGAGCGGAGCGCCGGAGAGCGCTTCGTAATCGAATTTCATGCTAGTCCAATGTTATAACGGAGAATCGAACTGTTGGCCATAATCACGGACTGCGAGGGGGAGATACTTGCACCAAAGTCTTTAGTCGGCCGCGCGACGGCCACTGCGTTATTCAATACTATATTTTTAGTACTTACAGTATTTATTTCGTATTAGGTTGATTAAGTTATTTGCTAAAAGTTTTACTTTGTCGATTTTAGTTCGACGCTTATACGGAATTTGACAATATTATGACTGATTTTGTTTTATATGTATTTTCGGTTATTTTTTCCGCCAGTTATAGTAATATTAAATATATTGTGCACTCAGTGTTTTAAGTGTAACTGGATAATCCACCGTGCAATCGGCGATATTTTTGAATTAGTCTTTAATTCTTGTCAATGACATAATCACTTTATTTATTTAAGTGCATCAAAAAATGTTGTTGGCGATTCTAACTTCGCTTTAACTAGTCGTAAGGCGAGCGCATTTATTTTTAAACAAACTTTAAGTTAGTGTTCGATATCACTTCTAATCGAGGAAATTAAAAATCTCACACAATAATAGTGAATAACGACAATATTTATGATAAAGTATATATTAAGGGTATTCGTCGGATACCTAACCTAAAAACTAATACAAACTTTACTCCATTTCTAATAAGATTAGACATTTAAACGCCTATTTACCGCTTGTTCAAACTATTTTAAGCTCTATTACTAAGATGACATGACAAAAACAGATGCAGAATATATTTGTTATTGTAAACATTATTTTGCTTTTAACACCATCCTTATCTGTACGAAATAGAACTCAAAACCAGTTGAATAAACTGGAAAAAGAGTTTGGAAGTTTTTTCTAATCTTATTGTAAATGGAGTATAGATAAAGAAGATAACAATGAGAAAATAATTTTAAATTGATCAGTTTTCGCGTTACATATCCAGTAGACTTGTTTAGTACGCTTAGTGTTATTGCATTGTTATTAGTTGGACGGTGGCGATTGATTGCAGGTGTCACTAGGGTGTCAATATGACAGTCCTGTTGCGTACTCTCATAAGTCTGCGGTCATTATTAGCTCACGATTGGCTACTGACTGTAATAAAGGCACTGTATCAGTAGATACTTGACACGTAATAATAAGTTCTGAAATATAGCACATTCAGGAAATATGTTTAGCTTAACAATACGCTGTAAAAATGCAGTACTATGAAAATACCTGAAATCGTCTGAAAATACTTGTGTTGCAGTCATATTTGGGGAAAAAAATATTTATTAATTGCGCGATTGTTATTGTGCATTTCGGGAAGTCGTACCTCAGAGTCATGTGCCTAGCCTTTTCCCAATTATATTGGTGTCGAGTTCCAGTCTAACAGGATGACAGCCGGGAACAACGACTTAACGTGCTTTCAAGCACGCAGAAGTCTCGAATGATGGTCACCCATCCACGGACCAACCACTCCCAAGCGTAGTTTAACCTTTGATTGATCGACCGCTGCGGCTGTTACTTATCCACAAGCTTCTCACAAAGTCTTACCTGAGCGTATTCCAATTATATTGAACGTATTGTACGAACTAAACAGTGTGCCTGTATGTTCTATTCTTCAATAATTAGAACGTCATTCAGTAAGTAGCTAAACGTAAGTTTTATCTGGCTGCAGTAAATACTAAATATAGACAGTTATAATGAAATAGCTACTTATGTGATCATTAACAAATAATAAAAATCATATTATACTAAGTAATAGATCTTGAAGTGTCAACCTTGTTCAATTAGTCATTGAAAACTCAAAATAACTATTTCTCGCTAAATTAGTTATTTGTCTAATATTCTCGAGAATTTGTTGCCATATTTTTGATTGTTGAGAAAAAGTACTTGTGTCTTTAGCGAACAAAATTTAATAGCTACTGATTATAACACTATGTTTGAACTGAATTTGTAGTAAAAGAAATATCATCTTTATGAATTGCTCAATAAAAAATAATAACATCATATCATAATATGGTCATAGCAAATTGTTTCATAAAGTTAACTAAAAACTTAAGTACTAAAATTACCATTATTCTGATTAGTTTAAGTAAATATCTCTTCGCTATAGTTTAGTGACGTTGACTGTTTATTCGAGCTATCGTTAAATATTTCGTATAAACTTTAAAATAAATCTCATTTTGGTCTTCATGAATTGTATATCTGATATTCGAACGTGACTAGGATGAATGGAACCTGTATTATTTTAAGATTTTCAGAAACATCTGTACTAAATCAAACATTTTTAGTAGCACTTTTTGTCTATTAATAATCTGGTTGCAAACGTATCCACTAATTTCGATATAAATAAACTTACTTTCACATTTTCCTATGATCCCTACGGGTACCTGAATTTGATATCTACATCATAAAAGAAAATACAAAAATTTCATTAAATTACTTGTACATGCAACTGGCAATTATAATATTACACCATAAATTCAAATTACAATAACGGTATTATTATCATGACAAATTACTATGTATATAAACCTGTTATTAGTTTTTCAACTTGCACAATACAATATTCTCTATTGTTTTAACACCGCTATGGCGACGTCACCGTCATTCAAACAACGGAATCTCATTAAAAGTGCATATTTTCATGTGAAAAGTAATCAAAGCCTCACATTAATTAGCATATAAATACAAAGAGAAATAATTTATGCGACAGTTGTGTTGTTATACTTTGTCAATAATATGAACTTGCGTAACATAACATCATAATAATAAATTCATTTTAAATGGTATTTTATTTAAAAATATAATTTTAACATTAAAAAAATATGTGACGTCTTTTCTTACTCGTAATTGTGTATCACTGTTACTACATAGACATGATATACTTAGATGACGTAAGCGAATGAACTTCGCGTGTCAGAAGGAACTAAATTGCGTACCTTATTGCATAGAGAAAATCACTACAGCGTTCTTGTGACGTCACAGAAAGTATAAAAATGATGTACGTTATCTATTTAGATACACATGTTTGTGACTTTTTTTTAAAGATAGGAAGTCATCGAAATTATTCTCCCGCTTTAGAGCGGACCCAGCCAGTGATTCATGTGACGCTTTTCAAGGGGTTTTTTGTCATGTCAAAATGTGAGGCTTGAATTGATATTGTTTAGGTAACTATTAAGTGGTTGATACGCCAGCGAAATGTACTTTACAATAAAATTTAACAATAAAACGCATTTTCTAAATTGATGTACCATTCTAACTGACGAATTTCAAAAACGATTCATGCAATGTACTGTAACAGCCGTATCGATGCCATTTTCCGACATGTTATTGCCAAACAAGCTAGTTAAGAAAATTAGCATGGTGCGTGAAGTCAGAACGTGATTGGCATGTATAATTTAGAAATGCGCGTAGTGGCTGAGAAGAATTGTCATGGTGTTGGAAAAGTACAGTACGCATGCATATTTACAATAGTTAAACCAGTTTACTTACTTTGAAAATTAATTAGAGTTTTTCTCCCTAATTCGCTTTATTATGTTGACGAGCAAACTGAATACAGTCACATTTCAAAGTAACAAACGTCTCCTTACAAAAGTAAATACAAAGACCACGTCATAGTTACTTCTATTCAAGTTCATTTAGCGTGCCATAATTGTAATGGTACCCAGATATAATGTTTCAGAGCGAAGTCCTAATTGTAGCTGTCATGTTCTCATTAGTCTCTCGAATATAACGGTTATACTTACATACGATGCTTATTTCTTTCACAAAACGTACATAATATTATTATTTATGTATTTTAGTTATTCTATTCGTGACTCGATTGAATGACGTAGGTATTAATAAAGTTCCTTTTAAGTTCATCTATCTGTAGTTGCATTACGTTATGACCTTTATGATTGTATGCAATGCTATGTTTGCAAGTTACATAATCAATGTTTATTTTAAAGCACTCTATTATAGCATCTATTCATACCCTGTTTGTTCTTATACCTGCTGTTTACACATAATATGTTATTACGGTTACCAGCCTTATATAAAATTTATCTCATCGAATAGTTATGATTATAAACTTAGATACGTGTATTGTTTGTATGTTGTGTTACGTTGTGTGCTTGTGTTGTGAACAATTTCAGCTTTAAAAATTGATAAACCGAATTACTTTTAGTGTCATCTAATAAAAATTGTTACATACATACGTTTTGTCGTCACAACTCGCTTACACTGCCTTTGTTTGTTAAAGCATTTAACAATAAGATTACACTTATAAAATCTATCTCTGCTTACCCTTCTTAAAATTAATCAACATCAGTACAGTATATCTATAGATAGTTATTTGAATAGATCAGTTCAACAGCAGATTGGTACAAAGTAATAATAAATAGTTACGATGTGTAATTTCTTTGCATTAGATGTAAACTGTTCAAATGAATCGTAGTAAAGAAGTTCTATTGTTTTAAAAGATGAATAAATCTATTTTGGCACCAGATCGACTATTTTCAGACAAAATTGATGGAATTGATAGAGGACTCATTTATTGATTGTATGTACGCCTAAAAGCTAAAGTATATTTATTTATCAGAAGCTGTGAATCTGTACTTAAATTATAATCACAGAGTATCTCAGTGTAATGTCGATAACGTCACTTTTGTGCAAAACACAATAAAGTTAAATTAAAAACATTGACATTGCTTTAATTTATTTTCCCTTTGATTACGCACGGATCAGGAGATTATCTTAACGGCAAAACTCCAAAGTAACACCATTTTCATTCTCGCTTATTTGTATTATTCAAATGAAACGAAAATGAAAATCACCAAGAAAACATCATCGCAGCAAGCAAAGAATCGAAAAAATGATTATTGAAGAATATAACCTGCTTACCGAAGTACCTATAGCATTGTAATCAATTAATTACCTTACAACTTTGTGAAATATACTTGTTCCTCTCAACATTTCACCTACATGCACTGACCTGTTATTAAGAAAAAAGAAAAAAAAAAGAAATTTACTGTGTAACCTAACTTACGTCTTATTGGAATTAGGTTCGTGAAATTATAGAATAGGTAGTAACTATAGCTATATATTTGACAAGTCATGTTAACAGTCATTGTTTCTATTGTGTGGAGGGATGATCATGTCGCCGTGACCTCTGTTCTGAAGTCGAGTTCATACGCCTTGAACTTGGTGCACACGACCGCAGTAAAAGTCAAGGATCATGCAAATTATTCGCAATATTTTCCTTTAAAATAGGCGAGGTCTCACTGTAGGCTCTCGTATCGTAGACTCGTAACTGGCTTTAAAACATTATTTTATGGTCGTAAGAACTCTTATTACAAGTATGTGGTACGTTCATAACTTTTAAGATACATATCTTAAAGTCATCCCTATGGAAGATTATGATCTAAGGAAAAAAAACATATTTTTTCTAATTAATTTAAATCTATCTATCTTCTATATATATAAAATAAAGTCGGGTTTTTTCGAACACTTATAACTCGGGAATGGCTGGACCGATTTTCATGGTACTTGATTCGTTGTATTAGTCTGTCCAGAATAGCAGAATAAGTATAAAAACGTCATGAGGAAAAAATATTATGGGGTTTCACGAAGATCGCCGGACCGGCCTGTCATGTTGTCCTGGTAAACGATCATTTACTGCTTACTATCTATGGACATTGAAAAAACATTTGACATGTTGCGTCAAAAGTACTAGGACATCATAAAATGAAAGAGACACCTCTGTTATTTTTCTACTACCCACCACCTCCAACATTTGAAATGTTGCGTCAAAAGTACTAGGACATCATAAAATGAAAGAGACACCTCTGTTATTTTTCAACTACCCACCTACAACAACGTTTGAAATGTTGCGTCAAAAGTACTAGGACATCATAAAATGAAAGAGACACCTCTGTTATTTTTCAACTACCCACCTACAACAACGTTTGAAATGTTGCGTCAAAAGTACTAGGACATCATAAAATGAAAGAGACACCTCTGTTATTTTTCAACTACCCACCCACCTACACCAACATTTGAAATGTTGCGTCAAAAGTACTAGGACATCATAAAATGATAGAGACAGCTCCGTTATTTTTCAACTACCCACCACCACTCGTACATAAATGTAATAATAATATCTTTGCCCACCCGTTACTTTCTAAATGCCATGTAACATACCAGGGCTTCATAATATTGCAGAAGTTATAATAATCCAACATTTATCGGAAAAATCACGGAATTTAATTTTGCTCACGAAAAGTATTGGGACATCATAAAAGTAAAAGACACACCGCCGTGATGTTTCTATTTTTTAAACCTACCCCCAGTTACTTTGTAATAATACCACGTAACATACCAGGGTTTCATAATGTTGCAGAAGTCCTCACTGAGATAGCGAAACAATTCTACCAAGTATTGTGTGTAGGTTCCCTTTGTTCCTTTCCCACTGGCGATGATATTGGAAAAATCATCAAGCTTTTGGTATATTGAGTCAAGTTACTGTCGATTATTCTTTTGTGCATGGAAGAGGGAAAACTTGGTGTCAAGATTCGGACATGTGTTTCTCACAAACTCTAGAAAAGATTTTTATTTGTTGTAAATTGACTGTTAAGGCGGTACGAAGGTCGTCGGGACAGCTAGATAAATTAATAAAATAAAATAAAATGCGGCAAATTAAAAACATATAATTTTATTGACATATCAGTTATTAATAAATGCATTTACAGAGATTATCACTGGAAGAAAACACGAAACATTGCACGAAAATGTGTGCAAGAAATATTTATAAAAAATAACCTTACCCAGTTCCTTGACTTAAATTGTAAAATGGACTCGCATGCAGGGCCACGTCACATGTCGACCGCGATCAATAACAATACAATATGTACGTATTTACGTAAAGACAGTGAACTCTGACGTGGCGATTGTGAAAATCGACCCTGGCTTCAGTTGAAATAGTTAGCACTTCAGGAATTGCAACATTATAACACTGATGTTTTTGTATTATCATATTGACCTTAAAACATGTCAATCAACGTTAAACTTAATGGATGTAATTATATCATTTCAAATTAAGACTACTTTAATTTGTTTATAAAATTTTGGACCCTATTTATCATAAAACATGCTAACCAGTTTATTATTAATAAAATAATTATTTGTGGTTCCTGAAGTACTAAAACCGGTAATCGAAGTTGTATTTATACACAAAATAATATTGAGAAGGAACAATGCAAGGACGAAGTTGGGTGGAGTGGAATAGCTTAAGATTAGGAACTTACATTATCATAGGAGTTTCTGTATTATATTTACGTAATAACAATAACTAAAATTACGATAGTCTAACTGTTACGTTACGTAATGTTTATCATATTATGTAGTGGTCTTACAATAGCAGTAATATAATTGACATGCAAATTACCACTGCTGTTACTCGAGTACCACGTAACAGACATTATAGTTCAGTCATGCAATACAAAGTTTTACAAATTCGTATTTTTGTTAATTCATAGGCTCTATCGATATAATTTTGAAAATACTTTTGGACCGAGATCAGCATTAAAACGATGTCATTTGTGAACAAGTATAATAATTAACTTATAATAGTAAGATATTCCTATATTATCGTCAGAGTTGCGAGATTCAGATAAAAACCTCGAGCCCATAATCACTGGAACAGAAAATTCTAAACATAAAATCAAATCTTAAATCTTTTGCAGATTTATTTTTAATTACTTACACATATTTTATCTTAATCCCAGATAACCAAAATTTACTCCTAACTGAACTAAACCTCGTTGAATGTTATATGTTCTTGCAACACTGACAATCAGAACAATGTATATGTTATTATATAAAAAAATATCAAATTAAACGAATAATAAATGCATTACGACAAGATAGTAATAACATATAAAACCTGTAGATGGCGTTACTTTCCGAACTTCGCAAGGGCCTCTTTGCATTCCTGAATAGTCTTTTTCTGTCGTTCAACAGTCGCCGAGGTTTGTTTGGACCCCTGAAGCCTAGTGCAGCTCGCTATAGTGGTGAAGTACCCACACACATTGTGTAGCACCCGAACAGCGCGATCACCGCAAACGAACAAGTATTTTCCGCTTGCGTCAAATTTCATGTAGTTTATTAATCCTGAAAGAATAACAAGGAAAATGTTCTTAATTCTGACATGAGTACCTACACGCTAATTTTGATAAATAGCCGTCATCCTTATCACAACTCGTGCATTTATAGACGCTATAAGTGCAAGTAATCGATAACGATACCTTGAATCGCCTATTCAATAATTCACGGCCTCCTGTAGCCTCGGAACTGAGTTAAAAATACAAAAGTTACACGCCCATAAAAAGCGTACTTGAAAAGGCCCTTTTGTATTATAAATTTGTTATTGATGTGAACTAATTGCATCAGAAATGCGATATTATTGTGTTTGTTTTACCCAGCAAAAATCTATAAGCTTTAATTACTTATACGTCCACGTCCTCGGCCGATATTCGATGTTCTTATAGAATTTTAAATGAGTTTTATTTGGAATCGTCATCATCGAATAGTCATTATTATTGCTGTTCCCGCGAAATCAAAATATAAGGTAAATCAACAAGAGCCTGTTTAACAAGAATTTTATTAGGTATATTTTTTTTTCATAACGCCTTTGTCGCCAAGGTCTCGGCGTTATTCAAATGACGTGACAACAACATAATCGTAGTATTTTATAGTTCTATTTAAAGGTTCTAATATTTCCGCTACGTAAACACAATCGCACGTGCTTTTATTTATCGTATTTTTTTTATCTAGTTTGAAGTTAACTGGTTGTATAAAACCTACTACCAGTTAGCCCGTCGTAAACTTAATGTTTGCATAATCTAGTCTACATAAATACATAGTAGGATTTATTACGCCATTTTTAACTCAAGAACAGCTGGACCGAGTTTTACAATCTTTGTTTTTTTTTATCATTTCTAAACATCACGAAAAACAACACTACATTTATTGATTCCGAGCCGATACGAAGTTCAGCGGGCCAGCTAGAATTAAATTATATAGAAAATAAGTCGAATCGAAAATAACTTCATCACCAATTCATAAGAATGCCGCCCATTTTCCTGTAGTTGAGAACGTAACTCACAAACTTTACCGACCGACAAAAGTAAGTCGCGGGTTTTCCTCTACATATATTGTAAAAGTTTCCGATGTCTAATATTCGACCGTCAAAGGTTTATCCAGTTGTCTGGCAGCATATATTTAAATCCTTTGGAAGGAAGAAGGAACACCACTCTGCTTCAGGGAGATTTCAGTTCAAAGTTTTGAAATTTGGTTTCGATCAAATCTCAATCTTAAAATCGAATACTATTAAATTAAGAACTTATATTGTCATGAAAATTTAAATTGATCCAGTAGTCTGAAATTTATTGAGATTGGATAAATATTTTTAGATATTTTACACTTAACATTTCTAGAAATTTACCCACTCGTTTTATTTTTATTTTAAAGCTGAATTATAGTCTTGTGTACATAAGTTGTTATACACTTATTTTTCACAATAATACAAGCCCACAGATGTGTTACAAATTAACAAAAATAATTCTTAAAAGTAAATTAATTAATTTTCCTTGTATTGAACAGTTTCTCCCAAAGCAAGCAAAAATAAACTCACCAGAGTAAACATTTTCCACGGTATCGTAAAGTTTCCCAGTGTAGGTGTCGTAGAACTCCACGGAGGAATCCACGGAGACGGCCAATACTTCGGCGTTGGGTGAGAGAGCGATGCGCGGATGGTTCGCCGTCTGGCCGTATGTGCCCGTCTCGAGAACGTGTGGGGACTCCCCACGGACGTAGTCGACTGGAAAATTGACAAGATAAAAATTATTAAAATCCAAACGAGACTACTAAAATCTGAACAGAGGGTCCGATCTAATCAGGGGTTTTCGATTGGTCGTCGGACCGAGTGTTATTGGGGGTTATTCATGAGAATTCTCCGTGGCAGCCTGGGACGTGCGATTTGTGCCTGGTTGATAGCGATAGACTCTCCTTATATCATAAGAACACAAATATTACTGGAGAAATGTATGTGGTATAACTACGCTTCTGCCTAACCAATTTAAAAAAACAAGGCTAACATCATGTACTACTAGCACCATAAAAGGAGATCTCCTTTTATATAGATTTATGTTATCAACATATTTTTAATTAAGCCATCATGACAATACACATTAGACAAACAATCATAACATACTCAATTATTCTAACGATTACAGCATTATCATCTGCCTGGCCTTTTCCCAACTATGTTAGGGTCGGCTTCCAGTCTGACCGGATGCAGCTGAGTACCAGTGCTTTACATGGAGCGACTGCCTATCTGACTTCCATAGCCTATAAGTTACCGGGTGACACGATACCCCTAGGTAAGTCTGGTTGTCGTTCTTACTGGCTTCTGAATACCCGTAACGATTGTTAAAGATCTACAACAGCATATTGCTTTCCGAGGCACGATATAATATTCTAACACATTAGAAAATATTTTTTGGTGTCGAACATTTATAAACGCAAAATTCCGCTATTTCGCGCGTCATAATACAATCTAAGAAAAATTTGAGCGTGACAAGACGGATAAACAAATCGGCTTTTTAAGTATAATACCATCAACGTGTTAAACGAGTTATTTGGAATGGAAATCGCTTCGTGGTAACAAGTTTACCTATAAACGACTAATAAAATTTAAATGAACCACATGATACATCAGCGTTATTATGAAATAAAACAAGGTCTGGTGTAGCGCCGGACAGTCCCATATGACGTGTCCGTACGCCATTAGTAATTCCCGGCGATCACGTAGCACGCGATAACCGGAGATGTTTTCCATAATTCCCAATAACGTCAATAATTAACATTTAAGGAAACATAGAAAGAAACAGGTTTGATATTGAGATCTACCCGTGACCTATCCCAACTCTTAGTGAAGATAAGATTTTGGAATCAACTTATAATAGTTCTAAAGACACTTTAACTTTTCTTAAAAGAAATCTTAGGGAAGCAATAACTCGTGTAAATATTTTGCAATTACCAATTCGCGTTATGTATCTATGTGGCGTGTAAATAAATAAAAAGAAAAACAACAGCGCTGTACACAGAGGAAAAAGGATACAGGAAAATTTAACACAGACATACATACGAATTGCACAACTGTACGTCAAAATTAATATCATATTGAGGATACATTTGTTTTTACAACTCAGTATGAATATTATTATTTTAAATAACGACGCTAGCGGCGTAAGAAAGAAAAAACAAGTAGCTATTATGTATGTGACCTATGTAACATACGCAACAACATTTTTGCCAATCAAAATATTATTTTTACAACAATATTGACAATAACATCAGGAAACTGTCACGTGGGTCTTTGATGAATTTAAAGTGATGATAATAATTCATTGACTTTGATCATGTGTGAGAGCAATCTGCGCAATTTAAACTGAACTGTAATTAATACTCTATGACACATGTGACGTCTACGTGCGCTAGAGCTAAGTAAATAACAAAAACGACTCTATGTAAAGGAAGAACGCAGTATTTAAGAAATAAATTACCAGTTGAAGTTTACGACTTTAATGAAACTGATAAAAGAACAATGAATTGACTTGTGTTCCAATTAATTTGAACGTTTATCAAAATAAACGTACCCATTCGTAACATGGCCCTCCGTCGATGACGTCATATGTGCTAGTTTGCTTACTTTACATATTCCTCCCGAGTCACGTCTCAATATAACATGTACGTAAAATGCAAGTGATAATAAGGAAGCATTTGCGCATTAACATTACATGTCATATACTTACTCTTTGTATGATATAGCTTCCACGTGCCGTCCTTCGATATTGTGGCGATGTGTGACGTATCCACATCGAAGGCTACGTCGTATATACCTGAAGAGTGGCCAGTTAACTCGTATGCCTTTGTCACTTGTTTGAACTCCCCGTTCTTTGTGAAGCACACCTCCATCACTTTGACATCGGGCGCGAAACCCGTCGCTACCACAAAGCGGCCGCATGGTGAAACTTTGGCGGTGTGTGTCGTCATCAGGTACGTGTCGAGCCTATCCAGTTGTTGCCCCTTCAGATCCCATATGACCATGTCATTATTTGATGAACAGGACATCATAAACTTGCCGTTGCTCGATATATCGAAACCAACCACATCTACCTCGTGGACCTGTGAATTAAAAATGTAGTTAAGCATTAATTAGGCGTCCAATCTATAAGCTCTCTACTGCATTGTTACCGTGGCGCGGTAAAGAGGTCGCTGTTACTGTTAAGCAAACTAGAGGTGATAAGAGATAATACCAAACATGGATGTAAATCTAATATTTAAACAACGGATTATAGATAAGGCGATATACAATGAGGTTGATATCTTGGAGGAATAAGCGCATGGTTTAACACGGAACTATAATATTGTTGAATATTCAGTGTAGTCCTGACGCCTAGCGCATCATGTTTTATGTAGGTAATATACATATATGCGTGCGGAAAACGAACCAGAGAACCTTCCTGCGGCTAAAAATAATATTATTCGAGGCTGCGCGTGCGACGATCCGAGCACAGCTATACTTAAGCAATCCAGCCAATACGATCGGCCACACAATAAGCCAGCTATACATATCGTAATAAGTAAGCTATTATAGGCGCTATTGCCTTCGCGTGAAGATAGCGTAAACGTTTAACAGATGGCGTAAATGCTTTGATTACTGTACTAGCAACATCTAAGTGCCATTGTTCAGGTGGAAGGTCTTTTTTATCGTGTAACTGCACTCAGCTACAAGACTTGTTTAAGATTAATGTAGACGAAACATTTGGGGTATCAAAGTAAACTAACTTGATTTCAGTCCCAGTGTCGTAACCCAAATGACGCAAGATTCTCTTATATTTCAATACTTTTGTTTTCTGGGATTTACTGTAGGTACGTTGTATTTAAGGTATTTGTCTTTTATATTGTCCTTATCAGTCTTGGTTTTTTCTTATTTTTTTTCTTTGGATTTGTGAAAATTCTTAAAACATAGTTGTATTGTAATATCAGTTTCTGTTTATTATTTACTGGAAACCAAAACTTATGAATGAAGAGGTCTTCCATTACTGATAAATTTGTCCATTTATCCTAAGATATTGTACTAGTGGTTAATTATTTTGCCTCAGTTGCCTTCTTTACACACTGTAAAATTATAAAATTGGGCTTTTCGATTTAATCTGCCTTTGGATTGAATGTTGCTTTTTCATTCAAGTTCTACCCTTCGTGCCAGCATCCGTCTAATCGGATGCTGGCATAAGATGGAGAAATGGATATTATGTGAAGTTATTAGTTTAGACTAATAAACCTATCGAAATAGTCAATATAATTCGCAATACGAGAACAAAGAACGAAAAGGTTATTAAGAGCACACTTGCATAAATTGCAGCTCAACCTATGTCAACCCGCTAACTAGTGCGGAGTGCCACATTACATCGACCCCGATATTTGTGTAAATGTTATTACCGACTAGCACAGTAGAAACGATACCTACAATACTGTAAAGTGAGTGTTATTGTTTATTACAGATATGATAATATCAGCGATAATAAACATATTTACAGTATCTGTGTCTGGGCCTATTTATTAAATTAGTAATCCCAGTTACTCTTTAACAGCAGTCCTCATTTATAAGTGTGATTGCGCGTGTTCTAGATCACATATCGATAAACTGATTCGATTTTATCGCCATATTATTAAAAGCCCACCGCCTCTTCAAACTTACATTTGAATAGTAGGTGTATTTGTCTTTGTACGTCAGTATATGTATATATGTATACTGCTCTCTGAACCCACATTAGCACTAACCGAAATTAACATCTGTTAACTGTACGAGCTTGTGACCTATTTAAATGTTTGAAAAGCACACCACATTTAGAAAAGAGTTTCTATTTAAACATGCGTCGTAGGAGACACTAACAGAAAACAAGTTCATGATATGATGTCGTTTTCTTTAGCGGTTTCTTTAACGATGCGAATTATTGCAGAACTGAGACAGTGCACAGAACATTCGAGAGTTGCTTCGTGCACCACAATTAGCGAAATCTTGTGTTCGCATCACCGCTAACAATAGCAAACATACAAAAACGCGCGACGTGTAAGATATATAACGACAGATTTTCATACATACGACGAAACAATAGTCATTTCATATTTTATATATTTTAACGGAGGTTCATTGCCGAGCACGCAAGGTTGGTAAGTTTTATACAAAATGTCGAAACGCAAACCTGCGGGCGTGACTGACATTGTGCCTCCTTTATGGTGAATCCAGCTTTATTCACAGGCGGAAGACGAACTGTGCACCAATCCGATATTCTGCACGGCATAATTGATTATGTAAATTCCTTAATAGGCGTTGCAAGTTTACAACTTGAATCATGTTTGAGAACTATTGAGACTAGATAGATCACGTAGCAACGTTGTGTATGTTCCGATAGTACATAGCTACGTAGGTGTATCGTGTGTGATTAGAGCCTACGTATATGGAAGGACTAAAAGATAAACCATTATGTAGACTCTTTTCATCTAGTATAATTTTAGTGTAAGTTAAATTATTTAAAAACATAAAAAAACTGACATCATATTACTGTGCTTGCATCATAATCATCAAACACAAAAACAGCGAAGTGCAACAAACAGATCTTTGTTCTTATTACAATGAACATCGGCGAGTGATAAATAGTACGTGATATTGTCTACAATCGACACTTGGCTTCTCCACAAAGCACGTAATTTTCAATATAATCTCATTTCCATCACAGATACTTATATGATGTAATGTTTCAAAACGAAATGTTGTGAAACAGAAAGCATTGCGTTTCAAAAAATGGGTATTTCGTCATTACCATTGAATTCATAAATAAATGTTGAGCACAACGCGAACGCCGTTCCCAGCGCGTTTGACGGGGAAGTTGTACCGGTCTCCCTTACGACTTAATTGGTCTGTAAAAATTCTTTTGTGGTGAAATACCTCCTTCTTTAGTCCTTCACCAAAAGTAGCAATTTAAGGATGTAATATTCGAAAATCATGCTTTTAAAAGCCCGCCTTAAGTTGCCGTCATAAACTTCAGGTGTCCTTATTATTCGTAAATATCTACATAGCGTGTCCTGCCTTGAATAGCTAAGAAAGACAATGGAACGTATTTTTCTTTATTCTAGTATGAATAAATATATTTTGTAAATAAACAATGGCCGCGATTCTCTTGACACCAACTAAATTAAATTTAGTCTATAATTCTCTCTTTCCATCAACAAATATAAGAAAGGGATAGCAAACTTTTATCACCTGTCAAATTAGAAAAAAATAGTTTTCCATACAAATTTAAACATCACGACGTAACATCTCGACTAAATTAACAAACCTGTACGAACAAAATGTCATATGTCATTTAATTTGACAGCACTGAATTACTTGCTATCCTCTTCTTGTATTTCGCAATAGAAAAAGAGCATGATATTTTAAAGTTAGTTTAGTCATGTGTAAGTCAGAATAGGCACCATTATCGTTTTATTTTTCTGTTTAACTGATGTGACAGTTATATTTAATTGAAAGTAAAATAACAAAAGACAAAGGACATTTGAGTTTAGTAGCACGTATTCTACCCCGCCCAGTCTGGCTTGTTATTGTGATTTATGGGTATTATTTAAATAATTATTAAAATATATAGACTGATTAGTTGCGATTGTAATTATCTTAATATTGCAGATAACACCACGGGTGTCGCATCCCCGGCTGGCTGTGTGGTACCCATCTAATAATAGCCCATTCCATTTCTTCCCGTGGGTGCTGTAACTGACGATTAAGGGATTATTCCGGGCGGATGGGCCGCAGTTACTAACGAAATCTAATCACTTTTTTTTTTTTTTGTGTATGGCATCTCGCAGGTCAACCTAGAAGGCTGTCGATTGCTTAACCGGGCTTGCCTGTGAAGTGCCTTAAATAAATTTAGGGCCTCCAGCCAGGGCTTAACTTACAAAACTAAGCGACTACACGCTAAGGGCACCCCCTAGTGGGGTACGGGCCTCGGCTTAGGGCGTCGCTGAGGGAGGACAGCAAGGGACAGGCTGGATCAGAATAAATTATGATTATTATAATCGGGAATTTTAAAGCTATTAGCTCAGCTCGCGGGCTGGCTCGTCGAGCTAGGGTCGGGAGGGCATGGACAAGGTCGTCGCGACGGACCTCGGCGGCGAGGTCGATACGAACGCGGTCTGTGTTTGTGTAGAGTGCTAGTGCACCTACTGCTCTCTTGGAAGAGGGTTATAGCGTCATCGGGTATGGTGAGAGTATGCCTCGGGCGGCGAATTTTACTGATCTGGGAGGGTGCGTATCCGGCGGCCGATACGACCAGAGGGTTTGGATGCTTTTCGGCAGCATCAAAGTAATACTTGGCGGCACGTTTCATAAACTGTTGGATGGTGGGCAGTTTGAGATCGAGATGGAGGTTCTCGTTTCGTACGTAGAAAGGGGCCCCTGTGATTTTTCGTAAGAAACGGTTTTGGAGGGTCTGCATTCTATGGAGACGGTATGGCTTTGAGTGTGCGAACACAACGGAAGCATATGTCATAATGGGGCGGATGCACGTGGTGTAGATGCGCAATTTGCACTTGAGTGACAATTTGCTACGTGCATTTAACATACAAAAATCTAATCACGTTGCGAATCCTGTGTAAGGGTAGTGGAAGTCAAACTAATATCAGCCAAACAAAATCAATTAAGTGGCAATGACTTGAAAGTTTTCTTAATGAAGTGAATGAACAAAAAGAAGTATTTACCAAAAAATGCAAGCAAATATCAACATATCATTACAGAATCATGTGGGCGTGGTGTATGACTAGAAGTAGATAGGTTACCTTGCTAATCTATCTACTCATTGAACATGGCGCTCATTATTCGTACACGTCACACACACACAAACAATAGGAACTTTGCGGTCCCTGAAAACAATGAATCTCGCTGTAGTATCAATTTCATTTCCATTACGCCAAAATTTAAAGACCATTAGAGCGTGCATTTCAGTCAAAATTAATGAACACCAATGCAGCAAATGCGAAATTTTGGCCGTCAACGTTAATTGGTGGGTGTGTGCGTACTACTACGTATGTAGGCCAATATTGTTATAGGGGCTGTACAAATGATTAAGCATAGAGTACAATGCAGCAGCTTATCACTTGCTGTGCGATTGTGAGTCACCCGCTGTAAATGTACTTGGGAATCATTTGTTATGTTCGTACCCATAACAAGGAACTAACTACAAGGTTGATTGTGTTTTTGTGTCTTCATTATCTGTTTCGCGACTCACTAAGCCATTAAGAACCCTTATGATGTGTTTAACCGTCTGAATGTCACAAATAGTGTCTTTGTTTAGCTATCAGGGTTGTTCAGTCGGTTTTGCAATTACAGGTATATTTTTCGATTTTTAAAAAACAATAGCTCGTGCGTCATTCTTTTGTGTGAAACAAAATATGGAAGAGAAAACTTTCAAGTAAGGTTACGTGAAGTATTTCAAAGAGAAAGTCTCCCTAAGTTTCACAAGCAGGATTGTCGTGTTGAAATATTTTTTTAGGGAAAGCTATTACTGTGCTACGTAGAGAGCTGTAAGGATTCTTATTCAGAAGTTTCTAATAAATCCACTTTCTTTCCACTCTCTATAAAGGAATAGTTAAATTGCACAACGTGAGTTTTGTTGAAAGACTATTTTTGTTATAACACAAATGATTACGATACTTAAAAAAAACTTTTTCATGGAATAATACACAAAACATAGACGGTAAAATTAACCTACTTTTATGTATATTAAGTAGGGTATGGTAATGAAATATTTATTGAGTCAACAATAATATTTATTTATTTTAATTTTAACTATCAAAACAGTCATAAACAGGACCAAAGAGACGAGAAAGCAAAGAAAACATTGATGGCTGTAAAATGACAGTACAAGTGCATAGTACAATTTAATTTAAAAAAAATTGACCACGTTGTCGTGAATAATTTCCACCAAGTAACTTATATACGCTCTATGAACGAACAAAGACTCTTCAGAACTGAATAAAATATTATACAGAAAAACTTGAAATTAAAATTTATAACACCAGTCTTAATGAAAGACTAGTGAGCAATTCATTTACTGAAGCCGCGCCTTTACGAGTGCCTAACGATACGCGAAACAACATCACGACTTGCATTCAACCTCAAACAGTAATTAAAATACGCGTTTAATGATTCAGTGATAAATTAATTACATAATAACACGCTAATTGCTACCAAAAATATTTCTCATTGTCAAATAGTGGTTCATTATTTGATTACATCACTATAACGGCTCGTCGGTATGACGTCAGCATTGTTACGTTTCCTTAGAAGAAAGCTTTTCAGACTTGAATGCAATTTCTATGCTATTCGAACCCATTATCAACATATCTATTATAATCAGTAACTTTTTAAGAGAAAATTTAACCAACAATTACTAATGATAAGACATGAACGGGCTCCTTATTGGTGAAATACAGTATACACTGTTTCTACCCGCGGTTTTACCCGCATCCTAAGGGAACTCCATTTACCCACCTGGATTTAAACGTTCTATGTCCTTCCCCAATTTACAATTTATCTATAATAATATAATATTACCCTGCAACTTTTAATTTCTTCCTAAATTTAATTTCGGCAGTCGTTAAATCTGAGCTTTTTTAGGGTTCCGTAGTCCGACAAGGAACCCTTATAGTTTCGCTCTGTCCGTCTGTCTGTCTGTCCGCGGCATAGCTCCGTGGTTTTTGTTATTAGAAAGCTGAAATTTGGTATGAATATGTATATTGATCACGCCGAGAAAGTGGTAAAATAAAATTTTGAAAAATATATTTTTTAGGGTAGCTCCCAAACATGTAAAGTAGGGATGAATATTTTTTTTCTCGCGTACCCCTTCGTGTGGTTATAGTTTCGCTCTGTCCGTCTGTCTGTCTGTCCGCGGCATAGCTCCGTGGTTTTTGTTATTAGAAAGCTGAAATTTGGTATGAATATGTATATTGATCACGCCGAGAAAGTGGTAAAATAAAATTTTGAAAAATATTTTTTTTCAGGGTAGCTCCCAAACATGTACAGTAGGGATGAATATTTTTTTTCTCGCGTACCCCTTCGTGTGGGGTATCGTTAGATAGGTCTTTCAAAAATATTATGGGTGTGTGAAGATCATTTTTCGGTTAAGCGAGTCATTTGCGAAATATCTAGATTTTAAGTGAAATTTTTTGTTCGATACGAGTTACCCCCCCCCTCTAACTTTTGAATGGCTGTACCTAGAAATGTGAAAAAAATCACAGACGTAGCACATGTAATGAACTTACAAGGAAAACTATCACGGCTAAGTAGGCTTAACTGGTTACAGAGTTATAGTCGACTAACTGAGACCTACTATTTATAAATACTTTTAATATTTAAAATTAATTGTAAAACGTTGTTTTGGCTGAGGAAATCCTGTGCTAATTAGTGGCAAAGCCACCATACAATGCAGGTATACTCGTGTAGTTGAGTAGTTTCTTTGAATAGAATTGTTTCTGAGAATTCTAATATTATCAAAGCTTATGCAAAGCTCAAATTCGAGTCAGAGAAACAGTGCGTCTCTTATTTAGTTAGAAATCACGAATTGGCTGTTTGCCTCATATATTTACTAAAATAATTGAATTAAAACATGTACTAGGTGATTTCTGAATCAAATCAAATAACATATTATTTACAACGTAATTTCCAAGAAATGATGTAAGCAAGTCTGAATTCATGGATATATGTATCAATAAAACAATGAGTAAGACATTCATACTAGCATGCTTTCAGGGGCAAAATGCTGTCACAAAGTCATATTGTACATACCATTATTTACGCATATTTTTACAACGGGTGACTAATGCAACTACCGAGTCTTGAACTATGACACACAAAGAGCTAAGCTTTACGTAATTCAGCTAAGGGATATTGAATGGTCGTTGGAGTTTGGCATTTCGCCCATTTCGATTAACTATGAAAATATTTATCTAGTAATACTTTTACTTGATAATCTTCAAATTGAGACAGATGTAGACGATTGTATAGGACTCGAATGCACTTGTGGAGTATATTTGAACCAGAGCAATTAAAAATCAATAAGCTCATATGCATGTGGGTCATCTCGGAAATAGTCGCGTTACGTATCTGCGCAGTAACGTCTGTCTGCCGTGAGCCGATATCGGCCGGGCCGCGGCCGGAGCTGGCCACTCTGAACCAGCTGTACGTATTGCACTGTATAAACATGCAACTGAACACAGAGGTTTGTTTTTCGTTCTAAAACTGCCTTTACGACAAATAACACACAGTAAGTAGGACCTTTTTACCTACGTCACGTGTTTTATCTCCGACACTTTTCGGGTTAAATGATAAAAAGAATTCACAAGGGTATTCCGCTGCTTGAATTTTAAACATCGGATCACTTATTTCGCTCGGTATCTTAATAATTCAATCACGGATTGGATCCTTACATTTTACAACCAATTTACTTGTTGTAATCTAAAAACATGCTTTTAAGAGACAACAGTGTTACTTTAATATGAAAAGTTATCGTTTTTTTTTTTCAGCACAATGATGTAAACAATGCTACTGTTCATAAGCCTGAAGTGAATGCCAGACGACATACAGCCGGTAGCTGTACGTATTGATAATTCCAATTGCAACTAGGGGCGAGAGCAACACTGACGGGGCGCACAAAAAAAAAGAACCTTTTGTCACGTTTGCACGAAGCGTACGAATTTCAGCCTTTGCAGAGTATATTGGATGTCGTATTGTCGCATTTATCAATTAATGAATTCACATTCAATTATCACTGGAGTGAATTAAATTATCCTTCAAGTGACTTTGTTTGAATTAACGTCCTGTATCCACCCTGAGCAGCCGCTCCACCATATTACTGTCAGGTATTTTTTTACTCTATTAAACTTCATTGTTACTTCTAACTCTTCCAGTGCAGACATGCTTATAATATTTTCTATCAATATTTTTCCCCTATATGAATCTTATAATGTCAAGCTTTACAAAAGAGTATGTAATATTATTAACCTGAAGAAAGTATTTACTAGAAGTCACCTCTATAATCCAAGTCAATTACCGCTTAAATGATTGAAGCTTCTTCCTAGTTGCGCGACAATATTGATAAATATAACTACCTGAGTTGGTCATTCGTCTTAGTTTGATGGACAGTCGCCCTTAATGCGTTATCACTAACGACCAACCTAAATGATATAATGTACTTTTAACTAATTAGTGTCATATACAACTCGATATTATCTTAACGGTTAATTGCAATACAAAATTATCATATCAAAAGAAAAAGTGTTTCTCATATATCCATTCAGTTACTTCAATGATTTAAATATTTTATAGAATAAATTTTAGTTTATAGAATTTGAGAAAATTCACTTCCTTTTATGTGTCATAACATGATCGCAAAATAAAAATACTTTTTACCCGACTGTCCAGAAAAAGGAGTTTATGTTTTTCAGGGTTTCATGTAGGTATGTAAGAATGTATCTATCTACGCAAGATTCTTTATTTCACCTAACCGATTTAGACGTATGAAGTGTCATTAGGATCCTTGCATCACTCAGACTATCATAGGCTAGGAACAAATAACTTGTCACTAAAATGTGTGAAATAAAAAATAAAAATATCCCTAAAAAATACAGAGATCTGCGATTAAATACAACAATTTGTTTTTATACAATTTGACACAGCATGTCATTTTTATTTTTAATTACCGTAATATCTACTTTCCAGCTAATATAACTAATCACATTATTTTCTCCGGATCAAGTTTAACAAATTTTATCACCTGTCTGCTGATAACAATATAATTATGTATTTTGATGATTACACCTGTATATATATCAGTTTTTACATTATCTGTCTCAATTTGAATATGTATTGAAATATTTGAATAATATATCGAGATAATTAAAATGATTTGCAAAAATTTCCATAATAATAACATGAAATATAATATTGGTCAAGTACACATCGGTTGTAACGAGTACATTAGCCCAGTTACTTTTAAAACAAAGACTCTTCTTATTGATAATGTCTGTGTAATTATTTGCACGAGTACAACATCAACTTTTCCGGGGTGGTAAAAGAACTGCAAGTACCTCTTTGTTGAAGTATCTCAGTTGTTTATTTTTATTGTTATCAGTTCAAAACAGATTATTTTTTTATAATAAATCTGTTGATTTAGTGTTATCGCCGCGTGCAATGGTGCTGACTAATTGCTGTGATTGTGGAGGTTTTCATAATCCTGAACCGATAAGCGCCGGCCCTAACGAGTTTACTAAACGGAACAAAGACTTAGTCACTTTAGCCACACACTATCTGGAGACGATGAAAGTCCGTTGGCAAGTAAGATGTAGGAGATAACAATGCGTATTATACCTGGTATATCACAAACACCTATAATTTTATTTACTGCAACATCCGTTTGGACGATACCTATTAGCTAATCCTTACTTTTAATTTTTTTTTTTAAATGATATTCAAGCAATCTATAATAATGTTTAGTCACAGTTTTGTTCAACCGTTTAACTATGAAATCATAACAAACAAACAAACTCATATTCACGTTATATTATAAAGTTAGGATTTGAATGCAAAAGCTGTCCTTATTCATTGCGTACCTCAGAAGAATATATATGTACTTAAATAAATTAGAATGTTCTATAAATATACCAGAACGATCGTTCATTAAACATTTTATGTTTACTAAAAATAATATTGAAAGGATTAAAGGTCATTGAACTTTTTATTCACGAATCTATCATTAATTAGTGACTGCAGTTCACTGACAGCTTAATTTATTTTAAAGTCTGTTATTAAAAATTAACAATACCGAAATCGTTTACCGTCTTGATTGTTACCTGTTCTTTTGTAATACGTATTGTAAAATAAAGTGTTAAAAAGATCAATTTTCTATAGCGTTCAATCCATTAATTTCAATTGGCGTTTAAAGTAAAGCAATTTCATGCAAAGATATTTGCTGATCTGTTTACATTTTATACCTAGTTAGCAAGAAAACTCTCGGTTACAAGATAATAATTCTTTAAAGCCTTTGTTTACCTCTTTAGAAGAATCCACTTTATATTCGGATTATCAGCTTTACTGGATTAAAATTAATAACCTTATTTTTTATTTGTAGCGCACAGTGAAATACCCAAGACGTAAAGCTATAAAGTCGCCAAAAAATAACCATTTACAATTTGATCAAATAAAAAAACATCTCAACATGCCACTTATGACGTTTCGTGTTTGGGCACTGACCTAATCAGATCAAATCACAATGTCATCACACGTCACTTTTTGCATCATGTTGTATTTCCGTACCATGATAATGATTCACGTATCAAAAAGCAACAGCTAAATGATTATGTACAAGAAGTACTGAGTTATAAGTGTGTAGATAGGTACATATTTTTTATTATTTATTTTTAAACATGATGTCTGTTGTTCTCAGTAAGAGTATGAAACTTCTTCCCACTCCGCCCACAGCGGGGTAAGCCATTTGATGATTTACCATCCCTAAAAATGTCTATTGTTCACTGTATATTTAGCTAAGTTATTAATAAAACCTCAAACTCTCTCATTCGACCTAAGTTCACCCAACCCTAGGTATTAAACGGTTTATTTTATGTAGTTATACTCGAGAGGGTAACTTCTGGAACAGGATTCATTATTTACTGCACCCTAATTAGGTCATGCAGCTTAGCCTTATTGGTTGACGAGTATGTAATGGATGATCACTTTTTAATATCAGAAAAGCAAACTTTTGAAGATATTTAACAAAAGGAGACGTAAATATCACATCTCCAACGGCGCTTAGTCTAGGTAGGTCACTTTAATAAAATGTAGTGGATGTGGCTGAGCATTCCACGACCGGCATACATGTATATTGAACTCTAATTTGAATTTTCAACAGCCGCGGCCATTGCTCCTTGCATGCGTTTACACTATGACGCCCACCTATTTTCAGCTGTGCTACGCTATAATGTTTATTTCACACCAAAACAAAACGTGAATATTACTCTTCTATTCTATTAGATCAATATAATCGCGAAAGTGACATTGGGGATGTTGTGCACACAAACACTCTAGCGGAGTAGTCTAGAGGGCAAACTAAACAGGGCGATGATACGCGATTAGGTCAATGTGCCTAAAAAGAGATTATGAATAAAAATATTTGTTCTATTTATCAAGTTAATCCAAGTTGTTTTCGATAAGATAAGAATGTAGATACCAAGTAATGAAATATTAATAATCAACTATCCAACGATAATGTTAGGGGGTTATTTATAGACTACATACTCATACACAAATCGTATACGCTTGTGATTTGATACATGCACCCAATCCTTTTTCGCACAGTTATCAAAACAATGGTTTCTCAGCGTTAGCTACTAATTTTTATGTAACTATTATGACACGAATAGATACTCAACCTATTGACCTACTTTCTTGAGTACTAATACAATGTATATTTGAGCAGATAGTACACGTACGCTACACATTGGTACACTGTACGGCTTGTGCGCTAGGCGCGTGTCGCGAGATGGTACGATGCATCTGCAGTCGAGATAACGAGAGATAACAACAAACAGATCTTACATAACTAATAGTTGCATATACATAGTTGCGTGTTTCGTCGACACTAACTGAGCAATAATAGACAATTACAGTTAGCGAAACTACCACTAAAAGTATGCCATGAAAATGTGGTTGCATAAACTCAAAATTTTGTATGTCGACTACCTAATATAAGGGGTTTGTTATACGTAATTATGTGTACCTGCTTGATCTAAAAACACTCGAAAAGACGTTGCACTCAACTGATCAACGGACAAAAATGCGTCGTTCAAAAGTCGAGCGATGAGCAAGTCAACAAGAATTTTGAAGAGTCCCGTTTCAGGTAGAGACTGTGGCTGAGACAGAAAGACTCACTAACCTTATCGAACGTGATGACCGGCGCCGCCGACCCTATGGTGCCGTCCTTTTTCTTCTCTATCTTGTAGACTACGATGTGATTCTCACGCACGGTGTGAACAATAAATGCCTTCGAGTCTGGACTCCAGGCAACGTGCGACGCGTGGTCAAATTCGATGTTCACACGCAACGTTTTGTGTTCCTTCTGGTTTAGATCCCGAATGTCCCATAGGATCACGGAGCCATCTGAATACAACACCTATCGGTTATTAAACTCTTTCAAATGATTCTCATAATTTCGAGCACGTCTGCTACACAAAATTCTAAGTAATATAAAATCAATATAAGGTCGTAGAACCTCTTCGGGTTCGACCTCTGGGATCGCGTCGAAGTCACACCAAAATACTGTTACGAGAACGTTAGCGTGTTTTAAATATTCTATTGTCTATGATAAGCAAAAATTCTGTCAGTACTGATTGAAATAATATCTGACAGTTTATTTTTCTGATCAGTAGTCAAGCTAAGGTAAAGAAATTTACCTAGTTTATGTGGTAAGTAGTTTTAAAAATATAGATACCTGCGACAGCCTAGTTTTGTTATTGTTTTCGGGCAACAGAACCCGACCGACTGTCATTTGCTTTTGTCATTGACAGACAAGTCGTTTTTTTTCTGTGGGATTTAAGTCAGAATAGACCCATTCAGTATTGTTACCTACATATTTGCTAGTACTGTTCTGCAAATAAAGTTCTGGAAATAATCTGTGCATTAATTACATCGTGTTATATTGTATTTAAAAACTGAAGGTCATGTGGTTAGATAAACATCTTTATATAGACATATAATAATAATTCAGGTTTAAGTTGGCTTCCCGCGAGAACTAATTACAAACCATCAATTATTTATGAAGTCGTTCGTTTTTGAATATGATTACGAAGCCAGTGAGTATTAACATGAACATAATCGTAATATTTAATTGAAACAGAGATGTTCTCGTGCTCACAATAATAGGAAATATAAGATTAAAATAGTGTTGTTATGTACTATCAAAGTAGGTAAAATGAATTATGCATGCAACAATGAGCGAACCGGTAAAAGGTCAACGGACCACTGGAGATATCGAAACTGAGTCACTGTATCAAGGCCTAGTGATTTCAGGCAGTGCTAATTTAAGTTCCCTATCGTGCGAAACATTAGGGCAACTATTTCATGGTTAGCTTCAATACCAAATCGCAAGTTAGAATGCTTACAATATTTTTTTGATACTACTACACTTATAAAGCAGCCTTGGAATATAAATAATTATTGTCAATTCAGGAAACGTTTTGGAGAAACATTGTAAACACTAATTGAAAAACGTATTAGGTATAAAGGCACCTGTCGTTGTGACCTACATCTGAATAACAGTAGTATAACGTTTCAATCACTTACATTTTATAGTCACTTTTAAACTTCTGTGTGTGCTTTAAGTATCTAACAGATGCAATGCAACATCAATGCATATCCTTGTGTCTCTTTTAAATAATTCATGGCACGATGTTCCGTCGAGCAATATTCTAGTAATTAAAAGATTGAAGATCCTGAAGTTTGAATATGCGATTCTATTCCTATAATAAAATCGATTCTAATATTTGTTTTTATTCAAAACGCGTTTAACTCTTTTCGTTCATTGGCCGCTTGGAGCATCAAGAACTAGGAAGTCTTTGTAGATGATTTAACAAATAAATAGTACCTACATACATACAATAGTCAATATATTCTTTGTAAGATTAATACGAACATGTAATGTATATATTTTTGTGTTTATTTTAAATAATCATGACTGTTGGTTTATACATACATAATGAGCCAAGCGATTCTTATCCGAGACAAAAACTCGTCTGTGTCAGTAATACTCGTACCAAATTCAAGGTCCAATGGCATTGTCAGTCTGGTTGAGGCCAGCCACCATCGCGATCCTTTATGTAGGCAGTAGGTGGTTACATTATGTACGACTATATCAACGAAGTTATTTAAGGTACTATGGATTTTGTTTAATTAATGAGCCAAGACATTTAACTACATTGTCAATGAATCATAGGTTTAATGATTCATGAATTTAACGAGTTCAGTGACGTTGGATTTTCTCAAAATGTAATAAAGACTGGACAGTAAAGCCGTGTGTAAAATAGGTATATGTTCGCCTTATACAAAGCGCCTATGAATAAAGTATTGCATGGTGAGGTCCACGTAGGCGTGTCGGAGTGTGGTCGGTGACGAAACAACGCCTCATTTTGTGCAAGTATTATTGTGAAAGAGGTACCTATTGACGCGGAGGCGAGTGCGACGACGGCGCCATGGAGGCCAACACAATGTACTCTCAACTATTATGCATAAGTCACCTCTACATACGAGAGGTACATCGTTAAACCATTGGCTTCTAACATTTCAAGACAAAAACCTTTACACGAGCAAGAAGTAATAAATACATAATAATTATCATCCATTTTGACTTGTAACAAAGTACATGACTGAAGAATTAAAATTAAGAATATCAACGATTTGCAAATGGATACGAAATTATTTATTAATAATATTAAAACATTTAATATAAAGTTAAATAGAGTACTACCGTAATAAACTTATAGTATCTTCGATTGCAATAGTAAACACGCATTTATCGAGTTTTCGTACAAAAAATTACGACACAGCGCTGTAACAATCAGACAACACGAATACGATACGGAGGTTACACAAACGTCAGCGATACACACATGTCAGTATCGGCTGATTGTGCAGATATCATTATCAGTATCACGAATTCATCGTACTGTACAATACTTACGTTTCTAGAGATCTATTTTGGGCCGTTTCATTCGATCCGGTGCTGACGTGGCGCGGCTGTCGTCTGCTCTCTTTCGTGGAAATGTGCCTCGCTCGCCGATAACCAACGCGTCATTAATGTTTTTTGTTGATACTAAGAGTCACATCACAAACTATGCTATCATTCAAAACAAACCGGCTGTTATTGTGTTTATTTTAAATATTTGACATCATATTGTAATATCTCGATCGCCAGATAAAGAGAGTGTCTGGATGTATTGTTCAGAAATCCTATATTATATTTAATTATGTTACATGTAGATTAGATAATATAACGTAAAACGACTATTAAGAGTAGGTTTCGCTATCTATCAAGGAAATCGTAAATGTAATACAATATGTCCTCAATGATTAGCAACGATTAGGTGGCCCTGTTAGATTGGCACTATTTGTCTATTTATTTAGCAAACATAATTCTAACACACGGCATTTGATCCACTTTCTAGATGTGTGATCTTTTTGTGAATTGAATATAAACGTTTTTGGGCGACACGAAACGTAAACAAAACGCTCATACAGACGACCGGGCGAGAGGGCGTTGCTCTTTCTTAGCTGATATACGCAGTATCTTATGTATTTTACATGTTTTCAATATTCCGTACGATGCTCCAAACAGGTAAACATAAAAGAGATGAACTATTTAATTCAAAACAACAAACCAAAAACACAGCTCTATCAATAGATTAAAAATCAACTATTCATTGTTCAGCAAATTTCTTAAAGAATCGGGCATTTCCAGTGGAAGACATTAGGTACGCATGTCATACCAGTTTCATCATTTATTTATGTAAGAGCATTATGTAAACTGGCTTTGAGTGCACGGTCATTCAATTATATCTGATTAAGGCGGCGATATACGACTTTGGCCCTTTTAAAACTAATGATTACGCTTTAACGACTTGCTTTCATGATTTGAAAAGTATATATACTAAACTAGAGCATATGCTTGATAATTTTGTATAACATTTTTTTTAATTATGTATTTATAACATTGTATAAAAAAATCATGAAGTTAGGTCTAACGCAGAAGAAAAACTGAGTTTTACATAGAATTTATCAAGCGGATTTTAATGAAACCTGTACCATTTTATAGAAAAGTTAATTATCTGTCTTTTTGTATACGTATATTTTTTTTAAATCGTACATTTACGTCAATTTTTGTGCTTTTGTCAAAACGTTGAGTTGAAATTACGGAGGGGCTCCACCGGGCGACGGGGGCAGTACGTCTGTGACCACTGTCACGGGTAGACGCTGTCACTCAGAGCGAGCACATTACGATGTAAATAAATTATTATATTTGTGATAAGATGACTGGTGAATTATAATTATTACATTGAAAAGGCACTACATGCGGATAAAATATTTTTTTGATGTGAATAACGTGTTTTCAAACCAAATCATCCATAATCTGTCATAATCTAAAATGTGTGTATCTAAATTTGGCAGGACAAATATATTTTGTTATTGACTTACTAAATAATTAAATAGTAGGATAATATTTAGGATTTAAATATGTATTTCTTTTAATACATTGCGTATTCAAAACGAGAATATTGCATACCTCATTTAAATTTTACATGTAGGTCGGAGATAATCGTCAAAATTAAAATTCTTTCATGTTATGTTACAATATTTCCTAATAGTTTGGAATTTATAGAAATAGTAGCTATAAGTCAGGGCATGGGATGATATCTTAGAACAAAACTTAATGGTTTGTAAATAAAACGGTTTATCCATGGGTAACAAGGTGGCGCTATTCTAAATTATTACCAATGAAAATATTTTTCTAAACACGTGAATTTGGGGTCGAGTTTCTTTGCTACGAGACGAATTTGAAAAAAAAAAGGAAGAATATGATAAAAAAATAAACTTCCGCTATTAAAAGAGTATTGTAAAATGTAAAATGTATTGAATTGTCTGACTATTTTAGCTAGACCATCTTCCTATTTTGGATTGGTTACATTAGTTTTATTTTTAGGGTTCCGTAGTCCGTCAAGGAACCCTTATAGTTTCGCAATGTCCGTCTGTCTGTCTGTTCGCGGCATAGCTCAGAGGCTCTTGGTACTAGAAAGCTGAAATTTAGTATAGATATGTGTATTGATCACGCCGAAAAAGTGGTAAAAATGAATAAAAAAAAAAAATAATTTAGTGGAGCTCCCGAACACGTGAAATGAGGATGAATATTTTTTTTTGTTGCGTAACCCTTCATGTAGGGTATCGTTAGATAGGTCTTTCAAAAATAAAAAAAAACTGACTTTCGAAAACTATCACGGCAAAGTAGGCTTCACCGGTTACATAGTTATAGTTGACTAACTAAGACCTACTACGGAATCCTACTGCGTGTGGCCCGACACGCACTTGGCCGGTTTTTTACTGGTAATATTGGGTAGTGATGCTTTACATAGCAACCATTTTCGAAGTTTAGTAAAAACGCCAAGTAAGCAGTCACATATGATATACATTAATCTATTAGTCAAGGTATCTAATGTGGGATAATATTATATACACACAATCTAAAAGATAAGACGAAGCATAGTGTTTTAGAAATGAAGGTCCTACTTCACTATGCCACTCTTATGTTTTATTTTCAACACCAAATAGTATCCGACAGAACGTCGATTTTTGGCTAGGCCTAAGCCGATTAATAGGCAATCGCTTAATTCTTTGGCTAAAGCCCTGATAAATAAAAAGGACTTGATCTTCTTTAATTTTTGGTCCAGAAGTCAAAGACAGAAGAACTGAAAATGAAAAAAAAAAGATATATTCAAATAGTATATTTAAGGTTCCGAACCAAAATAGTAAAAAGTAACCCTTATGGGATGCGACTTTCTCTGTCTGTCTGTCAGAGCTGATAATTACTTCAGGAATAACTAACCTTATCGATTTGGAATAATTGTTGAAATATATCGCAAATGGATAAAGTAGAAAAATACTACCTATTACTTTCGAGGAAAAATGGGAATTAAAATTAGAAAGTGTAGTTTCTACGTCATCATAATTATGAAAGGGCTTGATATAAGGGCTTGATGCATATTCTAATATTTTTTATGTTTTCTTCGATATCTTTTGGTATACGAATTAAATTAAAAAAAAAACTCTCCGTAGTTTGTAAAACAAACATTCTGAAATAATTAGACTTCCGTACATTTTTCTCTTAAATGCTTTTCTTAATATGGTATTTCGACCATTTTCCAATTCCAAGGTTATGTTTGAATTCCGATGAATTGTAATAAGAAAACTAAATAAAAATTGAGCTACTGCATGTCAATTTAATAATCTTTTTATAAAAAAATCTGTCAATTTTTGCGGTGAGTTTTTCTGATAAAATATATTATAAAAAACCTTATATTAGTAATATAAGGTAAAAAGATAAAGATCAAAAATATTTAAATCGGTAATTATAAATGATTTCAAAGTCAAAAATCGATATTGCATCTTTCTAAAAGATTATCGAAATGCCATACAATGGTAGGATTTTTTTCCATTACTTTATTTCTTCAATAATGCATGAAACCGTGGAAAAGGGTCGTACAAATTTGGTGCTTGAAAATGTAACAGCTGGTCAGGTGTGATGCCAAAGGTTTGGTCGGACACTTTACAGATGGATCAGAAACGTCGGACTAATTAACTGGCTTCCAGGCTCTCCTTACAAAACTAATATGATTTTCCTATACAAGTGAAGATGAGCTGAAGTTATTTGAGAAGCAGCAGATGTCGTAAAATGCTAATATGAAAAAAACTTGCGTGCATTTCTGTTAGAAGAGCTCAAAATGGACACCAATATGGCCTAAAAATTAACTCCTATGGTGCGATTTTGTCTGTCTGTCTGTCCATCTTTCACAGCGGATTAATTCAAGAATGCTATCTTGAAACTTGTAACAATTCAGATCGATAAACATGTTTTGCAGATTAAAGAAATTGAAAATATTTTTGCTTTTCTGGCAAACGAAGTATGCAGTGGGGGTTGGAAATTTAAAATTAGTGTTTCGAAGTATTACTCAGACAGATGTTATTTGTATTTCTACTTTTATATCTTAGACATGCATATCAAAATACAATATGCGACTGTCCTTAGAATCTCTACATAATATTATGGTCACCCGTCAAAGTTCTTCAAAATATAAAATGACAAGCGTGCGGTGTGCATTGCGGGGTCGCGGGGGGGAAGCTCAAGCTCCGCCCATTTGCTCAAGGTCATTGGCGGTAGTCGTCGTCTTAAATAAGCGTTTCTTTATAATGAAACTAGACCGTTATACATTTCGTCTGTTGAGCCACCTATGAACCATATATTACTAAACGTATTATGATTAATACTCGTGTGCATCATATAGGTCGGACGATCATTTAAAAAGCTTTTACCGGGAAGCCACATCGATGCGCGCTGACTCAGTCCATGAGAATAACAAAAAATATGCTGACGCCAAGGCTTAGTCATTAGGAAAATTACATCATTATGTGATGCAAATATTGATAACAAACCGACATAAAAACAATCTTAAGGAAGTTTCTTTTAAGAATCACAAGTTTCCTTAGAAACATTGACTGCGCACGTGTGATTTTCCCTGTAGTATTTCCGTTATCCCTCCTTCATGAATCATTTGTAGTATCGGTATATCTCACAATCTGGGAATCCCTTACGTCGGAAGAATATTGGAAGCACAAGTAGACTTCTACGTAATGTAATGAGTATGTCTAGTATTAATTTTATACTATTTTGATAACTAAGCGAGAGAAAAACTTTAAGTTGCATGCTTAAACTAGCGCTGGTTACGTAGCAGAGAAACCTAACACAGTGAAAGTTTTTATGGCTCTACCTACAGTGACACACAAAACACTACCACAATTTAATCTAACGGATTATTAATGTTGAATACAAAACTGTGTCACAGTTAATTTTATTCTGATATTTTGGATATGCTTAGCTTAAATTCGTTTTTATTTGTATATGTTTAATGTTGAATATCTGTTAGAAGTTGGTTACATACCCATTTGTTGTGTGTATTTAGGAACAGGATAAAACAAACAAAGTTTTTTAAGAAAAAATATCACGTTTATTGCTGTAATTGCAATTCGAAGGCACATACTGTTACAGTACGCGCAGCTCCGTCAACGTGACGAATTTGTCACTTAAAAATTGTCAGTCCACAATCATTATTTCTTGTCCATAGAACAGTCGTCTTAAACTTAACTCAGTATTTAGGCGGCACTAATTAACGGATCATACGGCTGCAGCATGGGAAGTTGGTTCGAGATACGTGTGCGGTTTGCTCGTTCTTCGTGAACTTTCAGAAGAACTAGATCCATAGCGGCTCGGGCGTCCTCCAGAGGAGAGTGGCCAGCACTTCCGCGCTGCACGATGCGTCCGAGCAGCTCCTCAGAGAGAGCGCGCAATGATCTCCGCATTGGGAATCCTCGTGCATGAGGGTACAACGCGCATGTATCCACCACGGCGCCGTGTAACAGCTTCAGTGCACGCAGGTCATTTTCCAGGGCATGTCCGATCAGGATCGTGTCCGTTCCCACGAATCCAAGTATGTCATTTTGTACATCTCGCAGCGTCTTAGTCGCGCGCGCCAAGTCGCGCGGCCTGATGCCCGAGAAACGAGTGTTGTGATCAACTACAGGTGAGCTCGGTTTCACTAGTGATTTGTATACAAGTCGGCCATCAGCGGCGATGACCGCAATACTAGCTAATTCCAGGCCTGCCGTTGTGTAACACATCTCTGTGTCGATGGCGTACACACCACCGCGAGGCGAACGGGCCCGCACATAACCTTCGAGAGGCCCATTCATGCCTGGACGAGTGCCGCTCCATACATGGAAACGAGCTGTGCTGCAACCTCTTACACCCAATGGTGACTTGCAGCAAGTGTAACGGCAATCCCCACTCACACGTCCCCAATGATAGAGACACGGTTCATCCTTGAGATATTCACCTTCACGAGTCATTCGAAACATTTTATCACAACGAACACACAAATGTTCCACTGTATCCGCTTCTTCATCACTGTCGGAGCGCGGAGTCGAACCCAACGACCCGCGGCCGCTGTCTCCCTGCGAGCCGGGCACAAACTCCGGCGCGTTAACGTCCCACGTCGTTGCTGGCAGAGGTCGGGGTCGCGGCGGTGGATTGATATACACAACCGCTTTCGACGAGTTCGGATCAATCTCAAGCGGATACCCCAATGTCCACATGCGCTTGGGTGACAGAAGATGCGGTCGGAGAGCTTCTACAAGTTCTTCAGTGGAGATTCTCGACGGCGTCGACGGCGTCGGCGGCGCGGACGGGGGGCGGCGTCGATCACGCGGCTTGCGCCGGCGTGCTGCAGCGCTGGCAGAGTCCACCGTCGCGAGGGTCTCTTCATAAAACCAATCGTGTAATTGAATACAAAAATGCATGTTTCTTGACTGGCTTGTGTACACATAGAGTCGAGATAGCGAGCGCGGAGCTGGAGTCGAGATACGTGCTATCGCGCGCGCGGGCGCTGTACTAATGGCGCGATGGAGGGGCAGCCTACGCTTTATACGTTACGTAGGTAGCGCGCGTTCGTTAACGGGACACGCCAATCGACCGGCCTATTCTCATTTTTCTAAACAATAAAAAGCTTGATATTTGTAAATATGTAAGTGAAATGTGAGATTTTATAATAACAGAATATTAATTTAAACGCTCACGGCGACATTGGCTGGAGTACTTCTAATTCTAAGTGCCATCGAGAAAGTCCCGCACGCTTTGTTTACACAGATCAGCTGATGTTCCGCGTGGTGTTTACGTACAGATATAAATAAAAACGAAGCCATGTGGTATTTTAAAGAAGTATGGATATTATTTAGGAGTATGATTGTCTATTAAATATATAAAGGTTCACCTATGGTTTTATTTAAGTAGGTATATTCATTAAAAATACCAAGAAGTTTAATGATGCAGTAATGACAGACATTTACGGCTTGTGAATATTATGCTTTCTAGTGAAATCATTAAGAAGCCAGCTGATAGTAATTCATAAGTATAGTTACGTACCAAGAAGTTAATTGTAAGTGATGGGAGTACGGGCGGTAGCGGAAGGAAGGACGGCCGTTGCCCTTCCCTGACTCCGCTGCGTATAAGAAAATCGAATTCAAAATTAACTCTCTGTTTATTTATAAGCTGAAGGGCTCAATAATGTAAGGATTAAAGACTACATGTACGTAAAGTTCGTCTTCTTTGTGTAATATAATTTATGGATTTGTCAGCTATGAGTCACTTGCCGATGAAACTAACACAAATTTTAGGAATATTCGCTTACGTGACCACAGACAGTACGTCGGCGGAAGAAATCATAAGTAGAATACCTAGAACTTGAACATGATAAATACTTTCACAGTAGATAGTTGTATTATCAGCTTAATCAGGGAGTTTACTTTTAATTAAGTTATCTTCATCATTTGAAATAATTAGGCATCTATCTATAGATAGATCTGTTTGTATACTAAAACTCGTTAATTGTTTTTGTTGATAACCAATCGCTCCAATAAGTTATTTTAATTCGGATCAATAATCTGTAATGAACTTCACTATCAAGCGCATGTGCGCACGAAGGATACGGTATATAATCGCAATAATATGTCTGTCTGTCTGTCGGTGCGTATATCGTGCGGTTGGTGTTGACTAGTACAGACGTATATATACATACACATAGCATGAATGTGTGAGCATGTGTGCTGAGCAGTTGTTTGTATACAGAAGCGCGTGTGGGCGCGGCGCGCCTGGTCGCTGACACCGCTGGCGATAACCTTCGATGTCAAACGCGCATCGACTCGGCGAACGGTACCGTACACGATACTCAGATTGGCCCGTGCCACTACTTTGTTTTAACTGATAATATGGTATATCAACGAGACTGTCCCACCGTTGGGCAAAGGCTAACATTATCCTAACTAATATTATTAATTATTTTTACGCTTTTACGGTAAAACTACTACATCGATTAAATGAAATGTACGGGGATTGCTGCAGAAGATTTGTATCCGAGCGCGAGAAGGTGCGGATGAACCGTGGGAAAATTCTCAAAAACTGATATTTCTGATATTCTTCGACTATACGCCAGATGGCAAATAGCAGTTAGTAATTAAAATGTGGATAAACTATGAATCAGTAGAGAGACTCCAGGAATTGGAACCGGACCATATACCGGATTGTAATTGTAGAGCAGCCATGTTGCCTGCACCGTAAATTCCTTGAAGATCTTTATACATGGCATCAGAGAGCATAAAGTTAAGTCATTAAAATGACATTCACGTGTAAAAACAAAAGGTCTTACAATTAATGAGACTATACAAAATGTTGTAAATCCACTTATTTCAATATTTATTGTCTATATTATGTTTAAATAAAAAAAATAAGGGGTATTTGCTGTCTTTAGCTTCGTTTCTAGTAGATTACACACTGAAGAAAAAGTGGGACGGCCTACTCCGATGTTTAAACTCTTTTTGTGGGTGTGTGCGTAAGTAATATGCAAATTGAACCTTATGAGTACTTGTAACTTAGCATTTTTAGGTAGAGTCTCATTTATTTTATGCTTGTGAACAAGAAAGTTTTATGAAAAAATATTTCAGCAAAAAATATTTTTAACATTACATGATTAGATAATACGAAGTGCCAAATATTTGTTTATCGTTATTTAATAGATACATTAAAGGATATTAACGATGCGTTTCAAATGCTCTCGTTAAACTCTCGTATAAGCTAAACGTGTTTATATTACGTGCGAACGCGGTACGAAGTGTTCAGTAGACAAGCCGGGACTGGAGGTATTCCCCGTAGATGTTGCCACTCTAGTCGCGTCACACCTGGATTTGCTTCTACATTACTATAAAATCCGTTATAAGAGAACTGTACACATGGAACAAGTGGTTGTCTACCAGTTCTACGACGTCAATAATAAACGTAAACGCCTACTTTTGTTGTTCTACTCGCGATCGCGGTCAGTGGGCCACGGCAAACGATGAGTATTACCGGAACTTAAATTTCAGTTACCTATGTTAAGTTCGAAAGACCTTGACAGTAAAAACATACATGTGATTACATACAGCATTTACGTATTAACTCATACGAGCAATTTAAATATTGCCGATAGTTTGTGACCATATTGAGAAATAATTACACGAATCACGAAACTTCGGCATCGATGTCCCAAAAAAAAAAAGAAAAATAAATCCTTAACATTTTGAAATGTGTTCCCAGATAAATATGCAGTTGTAGGACTCTTGACATGATGAAATCAGAATATAAACATTGATTTGACTGAATCAAAAAAATCTCCCGCCTCTTTTTTCGTTGTCGAAGGCTTTTGCTCAAAGCTCAGGTGACAACACAGTTTTTATCGGCATACACGTGATTAAAAAACCTGTTACATCATAAACCCGTTCACGAATACACTACACAGCATCAAAAATCTTTATGTAATTTATTTAAACACACTCCTACCTAAATAAATATCACTAATTAAAATGAATACAGTTTTATGTCAAATTAATGCATTGTCTGAAATATATAGCGTTCTCATTGTTGTTTGTTCCAAAATAACTGTGATAATCAGGTGTGTGTGGGTCACAGACTAACAACAAAGCTCCAGCGGGCTGATAACATCACACCACAATGTTTTGGTGAAAGTTGTACATCATCGGCAGCTGACCACTGTCATGCAACTGCAAGTAGGTCAAGGAGCTTGCGTAGCCACTGTGACTAAGCCAAGCGTATGAATGGCACGGTTTTAAGCCATATTAATAAGCTTATCGATATTACATTCGCTGAATGCAGGAAATATTCGAGGAAATGACTAATAGAAAATGATAAGTCACAATGAAAACATAATAGAAAAGTGATGCAAAGTGGAGAATAAACGTCGCAACTACACACCCACTAATGTAAACAAATTGAAAACCGTTATAATTCGCATTCGAGTAGCCAATAAACAACGGGCAAGTAGAAATGATTTTCCTAAGTAGCTTAATAAGCCATATCAAGCAATTATCATGAACTTTTTAAAATATACGATATCAAATAGTTGTTCAAACGGCTTCTGCGAGGTTTAAACACATTAACATAGCTAGAGTTGTCGCTAATATGGTCTATTGAAGTAACGGTCGATTGAAGAGGTCCAAACTAGTCTGCCTCAAACCGGAAAATTAACGTTTTCGGGGCACGTCCACCTACAGCGTTGACACCGTGGTTCACATACTACCTTATACGAGACACGCATGTAATGAATGACATCTGATGTATCCGTATCATCTTGTCAAAACAACATTATATTTGCAATATTATGCCAGTCATCAATTACAGTTCAAATATCATAATAATAAACAACTCAATTTAAAACAAGCTTCCTTTTGTATACGGATTGTTTTAAACATATTATAAGATTCATTTCAAAGTCCATAGGTTGAAAGGTATGAACTGGCTGACGATACAAAGGACAAAGTAGAAGTGTTTGTCCAATAAGATTGTGTGGTTAGCGTTACCTTCATATCCACCTAGGTACATAACATATAGACAGGCTCCAATAATTATCATGCAATGCTTTTTATACTCATCAAAGTCAAAGATAAATAGGATTAAATTGAAGTTTGAAAATTCATGGACAACGGATAATGATCGTGTCGATAACTATTTTAAAACGTTCATAGAATAGAACGCATCGATTACTGTTTGCGTAACCTATGTATGTATGATTGCAGACTTTTTAATAATGTAGAATACTTTGGTGTTTCCTTTATTAGATATCCTTTATTAGATACAAACTTACATAAAGCAAAAATAAATATTACATTCAGCTAAAGCCAAATAAATATAAATTACTTAATATCCTATTTTATAAATAACAAAATTAAAATTAACAGATCGAAATACATAGGTGCCCGTTTTTGACATGACATACGGTCAAGAGCACAGAATAAAGGTGTGTGCATATAATAATTACTGAGAATTGGATTTTGGTAGCAAGAAGATGGGTCTTCTTGCTACCAAAATCCAATTCTCAGTAACGTACTGCACGTACTGGGGTACGTGGGTTTTGTTAGCCCACACATACGCCTGAATAGAACAGCTTTTCTAGGTACTGATTAGTATTATTTATTGGGTGCTATTATGAACAAAACAACTATTTGGAATTGTTATTAGTCATAAAATTGAAAATCTCAAGATTGTCGCATAGATTCTGACATTCCTTATTTATCAAAAACAGTTTATAACAGTATGCTAAAATTACTAATGTATAAATAGTGCATTAGAGTCATGTCCCAGACAGTGACCCGTCTGAAACTACTCGATAGTAGGAAACTACGTTTCCTACATTGACCGCTTATCTTTATTTTACTGCGCAGTTGTAGGAACTACCACTTGCATATCACCAATGTTTATTTTTATTACTACACTCTAAATTGTGTTAATCATACTTCCCTAAATACCTACTGTAGTTCATTATATACGACCTACTTAAATAAAATCTACATGTGTGAATGTTAATAAAGTTGACGTCGTTAACCAAACAGGTCGTAATAATATCAAAGTTTTGGGAAACTAGCGGGGTCGTGTCGTGATTGTGACGCACTTTCATTGAGAAAATTTACAAAATAGGTTTGTTTTAGATTACTAATTTGTAGCGGGCGGTGTTTATTTTTAGCAGTGATCAATAAAATTTCAAGGTGGAGGACAAATGAGGCAGCGACACGCGCCATCGGATTGACCGACTCGGGGCGGAGTCCTCGGTGGCGAGGTGCCAATGTACGACGCGACTCTATCGTGCGTCACACTACGTAAAGATCTGATAAGTTCATAGTGTGATACCGATAATTCATGAACTATTTAGTTATTGATAAATAGGCTAGCAAGATCTTTCTTCAAATAGAATTGATAATCATCTTAACATAGCATCAAATACCTTTCACTAGTTGTTTTCTGTTAGTTTAAGTCCATATTCTGATTACTGTTTAATTTCCAAACATTAACATTAAGACCTCCATAACGCCCATGGCCTCCACAGGTGATAGTTACTGGTTTATTTTATTTCCACGTCGCTTTTTCTCCTCTAAAAAAATTAAGTAGCAAAAAGCCTCTAATCGTGTTTTGCCGTCAAAAAAATGTCTCTCCTTTAATTCTTTTAATGAATTTTATACAATTGATTTACCACAGTTCAGTGACTTCCTGCTGACTATCACTGAATGTTCAGGCACGTTGAGGTATCGGGTAAATAGTAAGCTACATTCAGCTATTAGTCATTATCTACTACTTACCAATCACTGATATTATTAAGAGAAGATTGATGAGATAAGTCCTTTAATAACTCAGTTCCATTTATTGAAATTTTAGTTGAATATAGATAAGTTTCTAGGGACCACTATCAGCAAAAGCCGAAAGCGTTTTAATATCGCAATAACTTAATTGTTATTAGGACTTAGACAGGTGCTGTGGCCAACTCTCTTGACGCTTGCTCATTTATTCAGGTGCCTTTCGCGAAACCAACAAGTGAAGGGATGGATTCGCTGGCGACTATACGGTAACTGTCATTTACTGTATGTATAACGAAATTTACCAGCTCTATATTCACGTTATACGTGCAGCTATTTGTTTGATAACAGGTTATTTAAGCAAATGTGTAACTGCGGTCGGTGATTTTATGCTAGATGGCTAGCGAAGTAAACGTATGGCGGTCATCGGCCTTGTTAGTCCATGAGCGGTGTTGTCGTCATATGCAAATTGCTTTGCGCTAATTTACAGAAGAGTACAATGCCATCCACTTAATCATCACGATCGACGTGCAAGATAAAAAACCTCACGCATTGGTAGGTTATAAATAATCGTTTTTATAAAAGACTATAAATTCCGATCAGAGGAGTGGCTGAAATTCTGTGCGGTATATTTGTTTTGTGTTGTATGGCAGTGCAGCAATTTAGTAATAAAAGCTTTTAAGGAATAGCTTAATTATGTAGGTAGTTCAACATAATACAAATGTTTCATTATGATATTTACAACGCCTCTTGTACGCTGACTCTTCACTCTTGTAGCATCAACACGATACTTCAATTAAGCACTACAAATCCTTACTAATATTATAAATGCTAAAGTAACTCTGTCTGTCTGTCTGTTACGCTTTCACGCCAAAACTACTGGACCGATATAAATGAAATTTGGTACAGAGATAGAATAGACCCTGAGGAACAACATAGGCTACTTTTTACCCGGGTGCGCTAAGTAGTTCCCTC
Source organism: Pyrrhia umbra (assembly GCA_963891755.1). Taxonomy (NCBI): domain Eukaryota; kingdom Metazoa; phylum Arthropoda; class Insecta; order Lepidoptera; family Noctuidae; genus Pyrrhia; species Pyrrhia umbra. The sequence continues at coordinate 7,734,339 of OY982930.1, forward strand.
GGGATGCGTGTGAAACCGCGGGAAACAGCTAGTACACTATAAATAATCTTTCTAAACTAAACGAATTGACGAATTTAGGCCACATTTGAATTTACAATAAATTGTTGTCAAGAACAACATTAAGTACCTGATTTAGTTTCTAGCCCAAATGGCTACATGTCGTCAAGTAATCCGGTCAAACACTACAGTGGAGCTCAATTGGTAAATTGTTGAGCACCATGATTGGGTCGTTGTTACTACCTACTTCTCGACTATTTGTCGCCAAGTTTATACTGTCAACCCTCATACTTATAACGTGTTCCTCGTTAACTGACTTATAGGTTGTATACTAATATGAGTGATGCAGTTCTGATGACCATGTGCAGGCAAAGAGAAGCCAATGGCCGGGTTGAGGGATAATGTGAGTAGGTTTTTTAGCAGTTCTTTTAAGCGTTAATGCTTCAAAATATGGTAGTAATCAAATAAAAATTAGTTTATTTTTAGTAATAAAATAATTATTGATAATTCTTAGTAATTATTACAATAAAAAGTCTTTGTAGACTGTTTTCTGTGTATTTGAATTGTGTTTTCGCAAACTGTTTAAGACTATGAAAATTGTTTTGTGACTACTAAACCAGTCCTTTATATTAGTAGTTTCCCGGAAAGTATAGAAACCCTCATTAATTGTCCAAGTTTACAACGAATATAAATGCGCTATGACCGTATATGAACTTACTAAAATGATTCATGATGGTTAGAAAGGACAGATAGCTAGAAAAGAAAAAATATTGTTGTCTTGTTCCTTTTTTAAACAGCTACATGTACAATATTTATGCACATTAGTTTGACTGCTCTTTTCAATTACGATATTAATACTCACAAAAAATAACAAACATTAAAATTGAATAATGAATTGAACATAATACAAGAACACTTGGACCACGTCTATAAATATGGCGATCGATGACAGTAGCAGTCGTGGTCGTTCAAATTGACCTTACACGACTATGTATATTGTATACCTAGATATATACTACATGATATATTAACTAGGAAAATGCATTAAATATTCTAAGCAAATTACACAGCAAACCTACCGAATAATTGGAAGTGTAATTGCATGTGCACAGAACACATTTATATTTAATTCGAAAAATAATTAATGTAATTGATAGATGTAAGGAAAATTTATAAATTACAGTACGATCGTAAATTTGCTAACCACTAATGAGGGGCTGGGCAGATGTATAGGTATATAAGCGTTTCACAAGTTATACATGATTTATAGTCGCCATAGAAGGAGCAGCCAGAACCCGATCTCAAAGCTTAATACCGCGTATAGTCAATTATCAGCGAGACGAGCTGCTAACGTTCACAAGGAGTACGTCGTAACATTACGAGAAGGATGTGCGACCGAAATAATATCGTACTCCTGACGTCAGCTTTACACATTAGCTTCGCGGGATATTCTGCAGATAGAATCCGCTTTACCTCAACGTGCTAAGGAATTACCGGATCTCAAAACAAGGAAAATTGCTAAACTGTTCTATGATATAATAATATACGTCATAACTCCACGAGCAGATGATTAAGAAATACTACACACAAGTTTACGCTTTACGCCCATTAACAGGCGGATTATGCGCATACCGGCTACGTATAAATTAGATTTTAGTTATGTTGAGTATGAGTTAGCCGAGGATTTTTATAAATAGGTATTTTTTAAATAATAAATAGTGTCTAGGCTTTTGATTAATCTACCCTTGAACACCAGTGCCATGTGAATACGTGAACAGTGCGCGACCGCGGACATCGCAGTTGCTTAATAATTTAAACAGCTGGTTTCTAAACGGAAACACCAAGCTGCAGTGCCTTTGTACGAGTGTTATGCAACCCGTTATCCAAGTAATGGGGCTGAAGGTCTTGCAATTAAAAACTTTAGTTGGCAATTGGCACTACGCAGTTTTTTTAAAGTAAATTAACCCAAAAACGCCACTGTGAAAAAACATCATTATGTACACAGATTCTAGTGAGATAAAAACGTTTATTTAATAAGGAAGGTAAACCATTTGTACTTTTTTACACTACAAATGGACGTTAACAAACGCTCTGTTAAGTAACTTCAAAGTTTAGTAAACCGTAACTAAATTAACCATAAGCCAAAGTATCGAACTGACCTCGCAAGCTTAACATAACGTGTCCGACACGCGAAACTACAACTATGTATATATTTTCTGGCGCGTGGTAATATTTTTGAACAGGGAACATATTATCTTACATAAAGCGCTATCATAATCATAATTTATTTTTGCACTTAATTCGATAAAGTATAATCAATAAAGGTAAATCCGTAGCGGATGCGGTCCCTTGCCAATTGGCAACAGAATTGGGTTACAGTATCGCTATGAATTCCTCTGTTTATTCAGCATCTGTGTGGAGTGCAGGATGACGTTAACGGAAGTAACGGAATGAACCTCTTTTGTTCTCCTGTTTTAATTTGTGTGTCATGCCATGAATGTAGATTAGACTTAAATTTAAACGCGATATACATAATATAAAACATTACTGTTTTGGCAATGACAAAAATAACGGGTCGCTATTTGAAAAAATATTTCTAGATTACTTTGATTTGTTCTATATTTAAGGGTTAATATCCGATGGCATCTATCTGACTAACGCAGCTAATTATATAAAATGTAAACATTTAAAACTTAGCTTATAAAACAATAACCTGATAATCACGAAAAAAATACGAGTTAACTTAGAACCTCCTTCTATTTGAAGCGGTTTATTTATACAAAAGTGTGACACAGAAACGACTCTAGGAGTCTTTGAACTATTCAAATAAACGTGACTATGTAATGCAGTTGTATATAATTTAAGGCGCTCCTTTGCGAAAAAAGCTATAAAATAGGCAATTTTTCGTCGCCTAGATTGAGACGTTGGTACAAGTTACAAGCCAGAAAAAAATAACACGTATAGTTAAGTATATGATGCAGGTACAACCCCAAAAAAATCTTAAAGAAATGGTCTAGAACATTGTAAAAAAAAATCCTAAAGTAACCTCTCGTTAAAATTTTTCGTCGCGTAGTTCTCAAAATTTTCAATGATTACCATCACATTTTTTATAACCAAAAGAAAGGGAATTCCGTGAACAAGGTACAACTGCAATATTATATAAATATATGGTGTATTTATCGAGCAAATTGAAAAAAACCGTGTAAAAATTGCCGTCGATTTCATTTCAAAAATTCTTCGTATTGCATCTCTTTTCTGAATGAACTATTTGCATAAATCTGTTTCATCGACCAGACGGCGCACCGCCGTAGAGGCGGGTGGTCTATGTCACTCTGTCATCCGATGACAGTTGGTCTTTCGCATTCAGAAAATAAATATAAAATTGATTTATAAAAATTAAACCTACGTAATTAAAATTTCATATGTAAAAGTGAATCTATTTTAATGTCTATAATGTAACTAACTGTTGTGAAGGGGTGTAAATAGCAGGTGAATGGTAAACATGATAATGATAGCTGTTGTCGATATTGTGCTTTGAAACCCCTGTTTTAAAGTAAAACGAGGCCGTAACCAAGACTTAAAAATAGGAAAATAAATACAATGGCCGCATACTTCAGGTATATGTGTGCTTTCATTTATAAAATACATTTATTTTCATAATTTATTTTTGTATTTCATTGTGTTTCGCTGTCATACACGACAACCTGGTAGCTTGGTACAAATATATATTACTAGCCTTCCGCCCGCGGCTTCGCTCGCGTGGACAACATAATTTTGGCTGTTTAGTTTTTTCCAATTCTGGCGGCATGTTTGCTTGCATACACCACACTTTTTACGCTAAGGAGTGAAACTAAAAAATAATTAAATATTGTTTTTACTTTATACTTAGAGGCTAATTACCACATTTCTTGTAAATAAAAAATGACTGAGCTCCATACAAAATTTTCATCCCTTATTTTCCCCTCTAGCGGATGAATTTCGAAAAAGCCTTTCTCAAAACTCAAACTTAAAAAAAACGTTTATTGAAATTAGGCTAATTCAATTAGCACTTTTTCACGTCAAAATACATTATGACAGCACCCCAAAACGCCCACCCTTCACTGCTTCCTAGTGTTATGACCGCAAAGAAGAGGCAGTGATGAACAAACTTCCCAGCAATACAGCTGTCTATTACAGTTTAACTTTATATATTATGTCATATTTATTAACAATGTAAAACACCGAATTTACAATACAAATGTGTTCACTTTTATATTATCCACTTAACAGCTTCCATCTGTTGTTATCGCTAAAATAGTCGTTTATCTATTTATTTAATTAACAAAAACGACTATTGGTCAGTTACATTTGCTAACACAATAAAAGTACCTACTCACACACTCATCTCACAGTACTCCAAGCACACTGACAAGATCGTCTTCCAATCGTCCGCAAACACATCACAGTCATGCTTGGCGTCCAAGAGTGCGTTGAGCGCGGCCAGAGTGCGCGGGACTGGAGACTGGGAGCGCGCGACGGTGCGGCTCGCGGGTACAGCGAACAGTTTATGCCTCCTACTACGGCTATAGTTTACCGGGGCAAAAACTTGCAATACCTCGTCGTGCAATTCCGGAGCTTCAATTTTTCCATGGAGGATTTTGCACACAATCACTATCTGGTCATTTTTCCTTCTGACCTCTAGTGAATTGTACCCCACACAGCCCAGAATGAAGTCTGTGGGATACATAAACGGGTAGTATCCATATATACGTTTATATATATATCTAAGGAAGGCTTTTTGTACCTTTTCTAAAATTAACTTATATTTTTTTTCATAAGGGTTCCAGACACACGCACTAGATTCAAGCTTACTGCGAACGAGGACATTAAAAATAGATTTTATAGCACTAATATTGCTGAAGTCTTTAGCATTTCGTAATATAAAACCTAATCGTTTAAATGAGTGATGATTAACCCACGGTCAAAGATTTAAATTTGATCTCAAATAATTATTATTTTCCTTTAATTGACTCCAGTGTTAATTGTTCCCATCGTTTGTTTGCTATTGGACACAGAATGACCTGCTGCAAACCGACTAATCAGGGATGGTTTACAGATTTACGGGTGATAAGTACATGTTTGTTCACAATTTTACGGTTTGACACGGAGCGACTATGAACCATCGAAAATGAATACATAATATTCTAAAAACTTGGTACAGTTCACGAATTGTCGTCAGTAAACACAATTCATAGTCTTATGCTGACATATATCTATAGACACATTATGGCAGGAATGAAAAATCATTTCCATTCGAAACCAATGTAATATTTTTACAGAGACTCAAAACTTGAACTTTAAAGCGAAAACAACGAAAACCTTTAAGGCAGTGTTGACTTCGATAGGTCTTTAGGATAGGAAAGAATTAAGTTTGATAAAAAAGGAAAACGAAAACGTGTTTAATTTCTGTAATTGGTATAGTAAGCAAAGACAGATATGACTTTTTTGAATTTTAGATGGTGTATATACACGAAAGCATTGTTTCTGACTAAAAACTTATCAAAATGTCATGCACTGGCCAGTTTTTTGGAAAAAGTTGATTTGTCGAGTTGTATGTTACTTACAGATCTTCAATGCAAAGTGAAGTGAATCGGCTTAACTGATTTCGATGGGACTTTCACTGGAAGATAGCTGTTAGCGTAAGGAATTACTTAAGCTTCGTTAATTTTCAAAAAAAATAATAGAAATCTCTTAAATAATAAGACGTGGGTGGCGCCGTTGGTGTCAGCTAGTTTCTCTAGATATAAATTAATAAAGGCTAATATTTAAGCCTGAATGGGGTCGAGAAGTAAAAACAAGCTAGTCTTGATCATTTCCTGTCAGAAATAATTTATAAATAATAACTTTTTACATGTAAATTTGGTAGTAACAGTATTATCGAAATTAATCGATTTGTTTTATATAACAATCCTTTGAATTGGTTAGGTTTAAAAATTAGGTACTACCTAATACTTACCTCTATAAATAAAATTACTATGCATGAACACGATGTTTATGGTTATTTATTATACATGATTCTTACATGTTTTAAAATTGAAAATCTTGAGTTACTTATTCCTAGCAGTGACTACAGTAGAGGCCCCGCGATACGACGACTGCGAGAGGGGCGCCCCGCAGTGGGCGGAGCTACTTCCCCTGCTTCACCCCCTCAATTTGTTAAAACTGGCCTACTACCCAGCCTTAAAGTTTGAATTTAAATAAAATATTTTAACAAAATTTTATGATTTTTATCAAGGGAAAAAATTATAAATACTAGGATCAGAGACTGCATATAAACGGCAAAAATTGTGGTCACTACTGACTGAAATTTATATGGAAATAAATGCTTTAACTACCACAATATCTTTGGTTGAATTACCTGTCTGCCAATAGTCAATCAATGCTGGACTTAGGAGTCATTATTGCCTATTGAAAGAGGCGGTGACGTGATTTCGGCGGCCATGGCCTTATGCAAACGTACTCATTTCGACAATGCGCTTCTAGCAACTTCGAGAAATTAGCAAACAGAAATGAGAAGAGAGAAATCGAAGTTCACAAAATTTGACAGCATTGCCTGCCATGAGCACGTTTAAGGCCATAATCACATATTAGGCAAATATTTTTATTTAAATTAATACGTTATCACAAACTATGTTTGATATCTGTTAATATTAAGATACCGTATAGCATTATTATTTCTAGGTCAATCGGAAATATAAAAAAACGGTTATCGTTGCTCTAGCTTTTTTTCTCTTTGAACTGGGATGGCTGATTCAATCGGAAGGACATCGGTTGAAATACTTTTCTTTATGAAGCAAAGGAAATTAATTTACTCGGTTGAAAAGCATTTCCCGGCATGGCAGACGGAAAATTATGTAGCTGTATTTATAGATAAACATCAACAGATAGTGACTGTACAAAGTTACGAATAGAAATGGAAATGGTGAAAAGGTTTTATGTAACAATTTTGTATGGGTTGGTATCGTAGGTTTCCTCGTGACGTAATCGTAGCAGTCCGTAGCAGTGCTACGCCTACAGTTAACAATAATTGATAATGTATGAAGTACTCTTCGTTCAATCTTACAAAACCCTTGTTTCTTGTTTCAGTATTCAGATCATTTTCAATAAATTATAAAGTCGTATTGTAGTTAGGATGCGCCTGTCATTGAATGATTTTCCTGCTTCCTACTCAGTTACAGGCTTTGTTCTTCACTTTACAAATGCAACGACTCCACTTTATGTTTTCCGAACACGAAGGATTAACTTTACATTCTTGCAAATAGAGAATTTTAATTGAATATTAAAAAACTTGCCACTTCATAATATACAATTTCAGTTTGATATACGAGCACTAAAGTAGATGTTTTTCCCACTTTACATGTAAGTTTGTGATTACGAGCACCTGAAAATCTTGGCCTAGTATGTAAGTGCTAGGTTTTAGTGAAGAGACGCTAATTTCCATTAGGTACGTAACAATAATACTAGATAGCTCCGCAGCGGACGGAGCTTTGAACGGTGATTCGTAACGGTTCAGAGTTGAATGCCCAAGGACTACGCGTTTTTACGTTACATCGGCCTAATTTGAATGGCTCTAATCTAACTAGCACGCCTGTTACTTTATATATAATATGGTTTATCTAACATACACTTAGTTGTAATTTTACCAGAGTTTCTTGAATATTACTATTCTAAAGATAAAATATTTATTTCACCTATAACAAATAACAAATACAGGTTCATGTTAAATGAGATGATATAAATAAATCACTGTTATGGTACTCAATTTATCAGACTCAAAATACGAAAACAGAGTTATTTTTAAGCTTTCTACCTAAAAACATTCCTTGATTCAAATCTTTTCAACTTATTTATGAAGGTAAAAATATAAATCAAGTAGAGTTTACTTTGAGAAATATTCTAATTTTCTAGCCCTTGGGTTAAGTAGTAAAAGATTAAGAATCTATAAAACTGCAAGTGAACGTGCACGAAGGTCAGGCACATTGCAAAAACCCTATCTTTTTCAGAACATTTCAATGACATTGAAAACGAATATTTTAAACTTATTTAACGTTTTAAAGTATAGTTTAGTCGTTCTTTCTAGAAGCATTACCTAATAGCACGAAGTCTTTATCCAGCTTTTTAATTGGTAACATTTGTAACTCGCGATTTCTCGACTCTTTGAATACACAAGCAAGTCTTAGTACTTATAAAAATAATGTTTAAAATAATAGTTAACTTATGTAAATACCATCACCAGTGTTAATAAATAAAGCGTAGCATTTTAATTATTATGTTACATGGATTGCCAGTCATGTGCACTTTCGATGGTCCATTCGGTCGTTTGTGGTTCTGAGTAAAATAAATAAGAATAATCATAATTAAATTAACTAAAGTAACACTAAAAAATAGTAAAAAAAAACTTGTAAGAAAAGCTACACTAATACAATATATATATATAAGTACGCAATATACATGCATTTATTATGTAAGTATAAAGGAAAACAAAAGAAAATGATAGTTCGTAGAGATGACATCAATTAGTAACGTATCTGCAAGTTTCCCAGGCTATAATATTAAACCAGTTCCATAAATTGATTATACGGCGTGTAAAGTTCAAAAACCTTACACATTTTTATTATTTTGTTTGTTAATGTCAATGAATTATAAAAAAAACTTGTTCAGATTGCATATTTTCATACGCGCTGATGTCATGATCTCATGTTTGTTTATTAGTTTAATGATATTAACGTCATATATCATTCATAGCCGTATTCAAACTAGTGCGTGATTCGGTTCAGCAGATTTGCGTAATTACTACAACAAATACACTGACCGAACATCAATGCATGAATAAATTTAATACATGTTTTCCTGGATTATATTTCGTTTTAATGGGTTCATGAAGCTTCTGAAAGTAAGTATGAATAATCATATAATAGGTAGTGTGAATTAAAGGGAAATAGTATTAAGGATAAAATAATAATATGCATAAAAAAATAAAACTTTGTCTAGTAACTACCAACTACATAAAAAAATACAAAGTCATCTCGAATTTAAAGTTCCCGTCATGGACACTAGTATACAATAACTCTAAAACTGAAGTTGACTGTGTAAATTGTGCATGAAATCAAGGTTAGAACCGAGGACCTTCCGCACTTGGGGTGACGCCGCTGTTTGGAGACAAAGACCTCGTTGTATTACTCTTTTCCTAGTTTTTGTAAATTCTTACGCCCTTGAAATCGACAGTAACTGACATGTTTTTAATTGTAGCCTAATCTGACGTATAATACATAAATACCATTCATTTCAATTCTAACTGTTTTTCATATAATTATTATAATATAAGTTTTTTTTTAAACATTTACTTAATTTTTATATTAATTTAAAATGTATGTACCTATTTGATTATGCATATGTAGGTTAAGAACAACATTAAAGTATCAGTAAAACAAGCCGCTTGAAATTCGTAAGATGGAACGAGTTTCAGAATGAGTAGCGCCATCTGACGGCTACGCCTAGAATCTGTGCCAGGTGACTTGAGCTAGTGAATCTACACTTAACAACTAGATGGCAGCGTAACACCAACCAAATAAAACCCTGCCCGTCTGAATCCATGTCTACTTTCACGATCTTTTAAACATTTCAGATAATATACCAAATGCTCTTGTATAATTGGCTTATAGATAATTTGCTATATTTATCACAGTCAAAATACAAAAGCATTTGTTTAATTTGTAATAACGTAACCAATTAATTTTACCGGTGACAAAACATTTATGATAAGTTCATTGAGTGCGTTAGGCCAATGGACTGGTTTCATACCTAAATAGTAAAAACGTACATATTTACTAGTGGTACGCACACTACGCACACCGCGTGGTTCACCGGTCGGCGCATAACAAATCGTAACGCAATAACGTACCACGTGTTTTTTAACAGTACTACAGGATTGGTCAACTAGAACAATGCTATAATTCATAATGCTGATTAAAAGCGACTGTTACAAATGAATTTATGTTTGTTTTCTACGCAATTTCTTTTCTGTTATTGATTCCGTACGGGTAACTTCGTAGTATATGCACGTAAAAGTATTGGCAATATTGCGTTTGAAATTTTAAGCGCTTATTGAGAGTTGGCTCGGATGCAAGGAGGGTGAAAGTGGATCGACTTGTTTAGTGTGACTCGGTCTGCACCCAGTGCGAGCTAGGCATTTCACCTAGCTTTCCAACATTAGCGACGTTGATCAGTGCCAGCTATTACGGAAACTTCGATACAATACATAATAGTTCACATCACAGAACTATATTTACCCAATGACGAGTTAGTGAATTGAAGGCCATAAATTAGTTACACATGATCGTGTAAATATTACGTGTTACAGTGTTCAGTCTTATCGTTCTTAAATCATTATTATCTATTAGCTGTAAATGATAGTGATTGTATCATCGATTATCGCATTGTATTAATTATGTGAACAATGTTTGGTAATGTTAATAAAGTTACTTGCAATATACCAATAGACGATTTATTGTGAACTCAAAATAAAAATCAAACATAAAAAATATTATCTTAATAATAAGAAGGCACAACACTCACACTGAACTATAGAAAGTGCGCAGTGAGACAACTTTCGCGACCGAATTCAAGAGAAAGTAGTCCGGAGCGCCGCGCGCATACATTATATCACTTTATCCGACTTCGGGATTATATCACAAGCAATGTTTACAAATAAATGTAAGTATCATATCTGATTTTTATAACTTGTTTATTCCGGTTATACTGGACAGTTTTGTCGGCAAACAGCAGAAATACTTTTAATACAAACAGTTTATTGTTGTTGTTAAGCGGAATTGATTATAACAGTCCGCATCCGCTTTGGCAGTAAAACTTTTGTTCAAAAATACCAGCTTTCGCTTTCGAGTTGCGCTTGCGCAGCATCCACGGAAACTTTGTTCGTGCACGCCAAATTAACATGTCCGCGTACTAAACACCTCCTATTTACAGAAACTAACAATGGAAGGTCACAGTCTGGTAATACATACAAATGAGAAGAATTCAGTCGTAGCGCTGGCGATAACTCCGTGACAGTGAAGTAGGCAGAGCATTTTGTCTTCCTAGTCGAACTCATAAAATTGACCAGATAAGAAAGAAATATTGTTTATCGTTATCATTAACACAGTTCCCTAATTCTTTTGCGTTGTTTATTTCATATATTATTTATTTACTGATAGCCATAATTTTACTGATATGTATTATTGAATTGCGTATATACATAAAATTACAGTCTTTCTGACTCTGTATGTAGGCTAGAATACATTTGGTATGGTGATAAAGTAGAAAGGCATATTTATGTAAACATTAAATATTTTCGTCATATCACTGCAGCGAACTCTCATGATACATATTTATAAAATTATCTTGTTTTGTAAACACTGATTGAGTTCCCTACTTTCACGCTAACCTTCCAACGACATTTCAAGCCGTAATCAAGTCTATTTTAGCTCACACACCCGGGAGAAAATTAATGAGGTTCTATGTCATATTATCCTCTTTTCAGTAAGATCCAGAGAGCTTTGAATAAATATATTCAAGATACCTCAGAACCTGACAATCGATTTCTCTTTGCACATGAATTTTGTACATTTTTATGAGTGCCTAGCTGTGTTTTCTATATGTAACATGCTGATGACCCTGATCGAGTGTAAATATGCCTCATTTTCGACCTAATCTAATTTTCAGTTAGTAACAACGAATATACTAATTACAATGCCTACGTCTGCTCCGATGACCTTAGAAACACCTTCATCGCTGATCTCATAAACACAATGCGTGTAACAACACAAATAGACAAACCAAAACCTACGTCTAGCGCTAGTACCATTCACAAATTTACTCTTAAACACTCAAAGTATTGTACAAAGAAAGATAATATGGGATGTATGGGCCTATTTAATATTTAAACAACGACTATGCAATAAACGTACACAAAGCAAACATAAGCACAAGGCTCTTCATGTAGTTTTAGATGTACAAGGTTAGCTTCTTACAATGTCATTAAAACTCCATATATAAAACTAAATTCATATTTTTTTACATAACGCTATGGAAATTTTGGGTGTATCAGATACGGTGCGGTCAGAGGTCAGTTTGTCTTGTACAAACGAAACAACTGATCTTGGCGGATATATTTCTAAAGCAAGATCACTATCATCATCAGCCTATATATTGTCCCACTGCTGGGCACAGGCCTCTTCTCATACAGAGAAGGCATGAGCATTGATCACCACACTTGCTCAAGACGGATTGGCGATTTCAGACTTAAGTCCAGGTTTCCTCACGATGTTTTCCTTCAACGTTAGTCAGTGGTGTATAAGATATACTTAGAAAGTACATATGACTTTAGAAAAGTCACATTGGTACTTGCCAGGATCACTAATCAAGATCAAGATCACTAATTGTGGTATTATTTCACACAGATGTTACTCTCAAATGCAATCGATAGGCTGTTGCATAAATTATGACAGTAACATAGACATCATTAATGTCTAACTTTAGAACAAGATAAGTGCGATAAGCCAACAAAGTTGCACCCTATACAAATGGTTTAAGTAAATGATACCATTATTTACATACTCATTGCACGTTCGTCACCTCTAATTTGCGATTTGTAAATATGTAAAATAGTTAACTCCTCTATATTTTATACTAGTGGCCCGCCCCGGCTTCGCACGGGTAGGTAGTCTTTGTTTTTTAACCGATTTCAAAAAAGGTGGTATTTGACCGGTATGCATGTGTTTGTATGTCCCCGATTTTCTCAAAAACTACTGATCTGAATTGGATGAGAGTTGTCGTTCTTCAAATGCATAGTTTTCGAGAAAGGTTTTAGTACAATATATATTATTGGGATCTGTTGAATTTCTTCGTAAATAACAAATGGAACTCTTCAATTACTAATAGCAAAGGATTGCTGCGATCGTATGCCTGTGATTGTTTTCACTGTTCTATAACATAACAACACACCTCTATGCTTTAAAGGAGAAAACAGACATATAGAGTTCACCCTTATTAAAGGTGATGAACATTTGTCTAGACATTAGGATATTAAGGTGGAAACAGGAACTGGAAACAATTACAAATGCTCTCAGCAGTGCATGCTATGCCTTGAGAAGTTTAAGAGACGAACTAACTATTGCTCAGTTAAGAAATGTTTACTTTGCTCTAGTTGAGTCCAAGTTGAGGTACAGTATTAAACTATGGGGGAACAGTTATAAATACAATATGGATGCAGCCTTTGTTATGCAAAAAAGAGCCCTTAGAACTATTCTTCGCATGGACCAGACTGAATCATGTAAAGAGCATTTCGTGAAATTAAAAATTCTACCTGTACCTTGTCTTTATATTTTGGTTCTACTAAGTAGTTTTATAAAAAACCTACAGAAATACGAGACAAAGGAAGAAAGGGAAATTAGGGTGGAAACGCGCAGGAAAGATCTGCCTAATTATTTGCAGCCAAAATTAAATGTTGTCAAACATAGCTCTAAAGTACAGTCTGTAAAGATGTTCAATAAATTGCCATTAGAACTAAAAATGATTAATAGTCCAAGAATATTCTCATTAAAATTAAAATCATTCCTATTGACGAAGTGCTACTATAGTATAGAAGAGTTTTTAAGGGACAAAAATAATGCCACCGTGTAACTTGTTTATTTATATAAGGCTATTTCTCGATATGTTATTCTTATTAATTATGTAATTGTGTTTTATTTTCTAAGTTCTTGATATTTTATATTATTATTGACTTGTAACTTATATTGATAATTATTATTATTGTATTCCTATATTATTTTAATCCTGTATTCGACACAAATTTATTTTGTTCAGAATTAAATATAAAAATATTGTAATTTATCTAAATTACAAACTGAGCAACTAAAAAGAGAACTGAAAAACTGTTTTTCAAAAAACAACTTGCTTGGAACACAATACAAATTTAAAAATAACTAATAGACATCATTCTAGAAGTCGGTGTCTCCAATTAGGTATTGTGTATTTGCATTCTATTTTTGCAAAAAAAAAATTCTTTTAAGAATGTAAAATCATGTCCCGAGTCTTCCCGCTGATTAGGCCCGTCCTAATCCTTACCGGACGGTTAGCCACTTATTGCTCAAAGTCTGCCGGCCGGACCTACAGTGGCCTGGAGTCGATTCCTGGCTCCAAATGTTGATGACGTGGCTGGGGCGTGAGATTTGTCTCTCCCTCACGCAACCCGCTATCTCCTTTTCCAGCATGACTGGTTAGCATTAGAAGGTGACTGCTACCTATTCCCACTCTCTTTGGACCATGGTTTGAACCAGGGCCGAAAGTGAGAGATCGCCGCCGCCCAAGTGGGGCAGACCTCCACCGTATGTTCCACCGTGACCTCCAGGTGATCCTCACAGTGTCGACACCCCGACATTTCCACTCGCTTGATTCGATCCAGGAACCTCCCAAAATAACCGTGTCCAGTGAGAACCTGCGTCAGGCGTAGGGATTGGATCTGCGGTAGGTCAAGATGCCGTGGTGCCTCCTTAGCCACTCCGCGAAGAGAGGATTTAACGCCACAACAATCCCCACGCAGGTTCATCCGTGGCCTTATGATTTGTTTATTAGCAAAGGGGAATTCTAGATTCTTAATTTCTGAAGTGTGGAATAGAATGATTTCAATGGAAAGCGCTTTTTTTTTTAGTTTATAATTATCCCGCTCTTATGTATGAAAAGAGGCCTTTTTCATACATGGAACGCATGAGCATTAATCACCATGGAATAACATCTACACATTATGACTTCAAAGCGCTTACTTTTAACAAATTCGTAACTTAATTCTTGAAGCCGTTAAGGTGAAAGATATTATAATATGATATCAACCAAAAAAAAAAAAAAAAGTAAATACCAATCTCAAAAAAGAACAAAAATATGTGGGATTTGAACTCGATGTAACCGATTCGCATGATCATGAATACAGCCCCTCCACTACAGCGCTCCTTGACATTTTAGGTAAAATTGACATTCTAATACAACGTGTTTTCAATTTGAATTACTGCTTATCTTCTTTACAAACGGGCGTGATGATTTTCATGTCAAAGAGAATAGCGAAAATGCATATAGGTAATTATAAAAACTTGATAGGTCATCCCATTACAAAGTTATCTCAATACCTCACTGCTCATTCCCCATAATATTTAGTGTGATGATTTGTAGCCTAAAACTTGAACCGATTCATAACAAACATCTTTGGTGAATTTCAAGTAAAACTGTTCAGACCTTTTGGCGTAAAGTTAAAACAGATTTTTTTTCTTACAAACTTAAAATCATAATTTTTCACCCTAGGGCTAAAATCTTGAAAAACTGTGAAACACGTGTTTAATTATTTTCATTTTAGAGTGTCCCTACAAAATTTGAGTTTAATCGAATAAGAAATAAAACTTACTCCATACAAACTTTCAAGCCTATTTTAATATACTTAGGGTCGGAATTTCCAAAAATCCTTTCTTATTACTTGTCTAGGACATAAAAGGTACTTCCTGTCCAAATTTCATTACTCTAGGTCCAGCCATTTCGGCTCCTCGTTGATGAGTCAGTCATTCAGTGTATGAGGTTGTCATTTTATATAATAGTATAGATAATAATATATAATCGACAATACTAAAATAACACAATACACCAATACTTTGGCCTCCTACACATATGTATTTTTGTTTTGTGATTAAAAAAGTTTAATAAATCTAAATCTGCAAGTTTTTTTGTGATCAATGAATATGTTCTTTGCTTTGACGGGGATGAATATACATCCAAACATTTTCTAAATGCTAAAAACTATGCCGTAGAAAGTAAGAGGAACATGACTATGACATCTACACGATTTTTCAAATTAGTCACACAGTGTCTCCAAATACAGTGGAATAATACTTTCGACTTCACATTACCGAAAAAGATGGCATAAACGAAACCTCATTTTCATTCACGCATATAATATTAGAGGAACTGCCGGTTCCGGCGGATGTCGTATAGACATGACGCAAGTATACACGGCTTCCTAGAATGTATGAAACCCTAAAAACTAAATTGTGTGAACGCATTGGGAAAATGACAAGAAACCTTTTTTTATATTTCGCTTAGAATTGATGAGAACTAACATCACATAATACTGATGAAGTAATAACACACGGAAATTGACAAAATACGGTTTTAGACATTTATTGGAGAAGGGATATTTTCATCGTTACTCATTTATTAATTCAAGTAAATGGAAAAAATATTAGATTACGGAGCTTATCAATTTCTCGTCTTTATTAGCCACACCGGCTTGCAGGAAATAGCCAACTTTCTTGCGGTTTTACTAGCTGTCTAGTGCCTAGTTTATGGCATTATTGCAACCTGTAATTTCGATATGTTATGGTTACGTGGTTAGAGCAGTGCCTAACCCCGTGAAGGGAAAGTTAAGTGATATTACATTCGTAAAACTTTTACCTTTCTGGAACTGTACAAGTTTGAAGAGAATGTATGTGTTTAATATATATGTGTATGTTTTTAGTGGTGAAAGATAGAGAACGAGACAACATATGTTCGTTTTTTTTTTCTCCCGCCGTGGGTAGGGCGGCTGGGAGTGTCAGACTCTTACTAACTAAAACCCATCCATGTTCCTTCCTCAGCCCTTAATATTCCAGGGGTGCGGTAATTCTTTGGAACATCCCGCAGTCCCGGCAGATACGTACGTGTCTAAGATTTGTTTACCGTTAAAAAATATATAATTAAGAGCTTTAAATAGATGTTTTTAAATGCAAGAAACAAGAACTCCAATAGCTTAAAGAGGAAGAATGTTTTTTATGCCTGTATTTCTTCAAGCACTGTCACTTGAACACTAGATTTACAGTCTTATTGACCTTCAGCCCACATTTCGTGTTTGCCTATATTAACAATGACGATTTAAAATCGTGAAAACAAAGTAAACAGCTATTTTATTTAATTACCGCATGAAATGGTTAAATTGTTAACAATGGCGTCATTACATCATCCATCATTAACAGTCGCTATCAATGGCTGGCAACACGAAGAACGTTAAAAGTCCAGGAACCACGCTCGTAATCTACTTACTATGTATTATACGATTCGGACTTTATCACACATACCTCAGACTTTGATTGTTAAATTTATCATTTTTACGCTACGTTTTGACGTAATTAGATAAGGATAACACGACGGAACTAGAATAATACTATCAGGGTGTGACTGTGACAGTCAAAAATTTCAAAGATTATCGTTTCGCTAATCAGCATAGTGATAGTCACCGCAAAAAATGGTTACCCCAGATTAGCTGAATTTTTTGACCGATAACATGATCAATCAATCTTAAAGTTTTACCTAATAAGAAAATATCAATTTTTACACATTTAATTAATTTAATATTTTTTTTGTTTTACATGCTGCTAGTACCTCCCATATTATAATAATCATGGAATCTGCCAGTTGAATAATGAATAATGTTAGATCTGTAGGTACTGCCCATTTTAATATACGACGACATATTGCAGTACGAACCTGACCTCGTTTAACTATTATAGTAAATGAACATCAGTATTGCGAGAAAGCGATAACAGAAATATAAATGATTAATATAACAAGCCTTTATTGTTTTAACGATTCATGATTTTCGATAAAACAATCATTTGACTTGTCGCAATGAATAATATAGTTTTCGTTCATAATTTAAGAAAATAATAGACATTATGAGTAACTTGCCCGCATCGCGTTGCCCGTTTTACTTGCATCCCAGGGAACTACTAAATGCACCCGGATATAAAATATAGCCTATAGCCGTTTCCATAGTCCCCAGCTTTATCCCTATTTACCCAATTACGCGTATTTTTTGTAGTTTAATTTATATTTAAGTTTAATTTGAATAGATTATTTATGTATCTACTTCAAAGGAAGCAGACTCTGCTTCCTTTGAAGTAGATACATAAATAATCTTCACTACTCTAAAGCTTTAAGTATCAAGAAATAAGATTTTAATCTTATTAAAAAATAAACAATATTCTCTCGTAAATAAGCACTTGAGAGGATCTTGTTTTTGCTAGATTTATATCTATTTTCAACGAAGGTTTACAACAAACAAACAATAGTAACTAATCACGACAAACTACATTTTAATGTAAATTCTACATAAAGACTGGGAGATTTAATTAGAGGCTATAATTTGTCCATTGAAATGCACTAACCATTGCGCCTTAAGATGATACAAGAAAAGATGTCAAGGCAGTCTTCTAGTTCTCAATCTAATGAGTCTAGATTCCTTTTAATTAATAGAAAATTCCCATAATTCAATGCAATTATTGTATTGAGCAATATATTTTATTGTCTCATGCATAATGGGTCATTTATGTTGCATGTGTATGTAGATTGGCTAACAAATGTGAGTACCTACATATGCATTTGTTTAATGAAATTAATTGAGATTCGAGCGAGTCGAGTCGATAGGGCCAATGCCACCCAAAAGTCTAGCAGCGAGGCACTACATCACGATAGCTTTAAACAACTGTTTCAGAGGTCGGTGCGACGTCGCGTGGCGTGTTTGACAACTCGGTCATGCAGCCTGTCGTCATAATATAATGGCCCATTGTATTCTCTGCGTTTTGGCTTGCTTGTGTACCGAGAGAACAAGATTCGTGTAGTCATCGTCAACCAGCAATCCCACAGTGCAGATTTCTAATTTCATTTACCTACACTTCTTCCTTTCAGTGATTTCCCACTTGTAATTGAAGGTAATCGATGTATCCACCAAGTATTACAAGTAACGCTTATCGCGTGCACAAGTACTACTAAAAACAAGGAATATGTACCTGTAAAGTTCATTACGAAACTTGAATAACACAAATGCATAACACGGTCACGGTTTAAACGCGAAGAAAGAAGTAGAATTTTAATATGAAACTTACATTATATCGTGTTCTCTTTGGTAATTTTTGAAGTAGATTTTTTTAACTTTAATTTTTTTTCATGAAAAGGATTTCAACGACGCTTAGCTCTTATCTATGTTAATGCATATCTAATTGCAAATAGGACACATTGTGTTTGTGAACGGTAAAATTTAGAAATATGTGGTGTACAATGTGTTATGTAAAAGTAATAGTTATGAAATCTTTATTCAAATTGTATTAATGTTTAACGAACCTACGTAAGTTGTTAATTAACTGAATGTAATGGGAAACTAACAGACTGCCAACAATTTATGTATCGATAAACCATATTTAAGTCTGAATTTGCTGAACAGCACTAGTGTTATTTATTGATCTTATTTCATACCATCATTTACCTTACTCAAATTCAATAGTAAATTGTAATCTCAATAAATAAATTATTTTATTATTGTATACTTAGAGTCTAGAAAATATTTGTAAACCATACAGAGCATCAAGAAGTAGCGGGTAAACGCTAGTATTATTTAAAGGATACAAATATTATTGAGGATATTAAAAAAAGTCAAGGTAAACACTTTTGCGGATTTAATGGAGTTGATTCGTATTTTGTTTGTGCTCGCAATACAAATTTTATAATTGCCAATTGTGGATAAGGTTTATCTCCGATTTGTATGTAATATCGCCCTATATTAATTATCATATCAAATGTTGAGTCAGCTACGGGCCGCTCCATAGAAAGATAAAATTTATCGCATAACTATTAAGTTTTTGGAAAATCAAAATTGTCGTTACGGACTTTGACACTAGATTAGGTACAATAATTGCGTTGCTAAGTCTGCAACTTACGATTACAAACGGTGACATTTTAAACTGTATCGTATCAAAAAAGTTTGCCAAAAAGACGAACACCTCGTCACAACTAGGAAGCGTTATAAAATGAACCAAGGCCAAATACAGCGACGCGACTATGAGATAATTCTTATCATTCAACATTTAGTATCACAATGTAGAATTGTAGATTCACAAGAAAAAATATGGCGATTTATTGAAGGCACTATCTCACCTACATGTTTATATGAATATGATAAATTGGGCACTTAACTTTTAACCCTGAAGGCAAAAACACACTGTTGCAATTGACTGGTTATCTTGAGTCATTCGCCGCAGGGTGCAGACTGCAGACTCACTGTGGGATGCCCTCATTAATTTTGGCATTGATTAAACGAAATGGAACACTGGCAGCGTTAAATTAAGCAAATAATTTAACATCGGATATAACCAACTAGACTAAGGGAAGCTGGATTTTATCGATTAATATAATGATGATTAATTCCCAATAGTTTAGATTCACTTCGTATGCAGTCATCGGTGCCCTGTAAAGGCATTCATTTACAGCGCTCACGAGGTAGTCACGGATCGGGTATAGGTTATACAACGAGCGATGACGCGTGAAGCATGACCATGGAACGACCTAGGGCGCCCGTCCTCGCCGCCACATCCACGGACCATAACGACAACTTCATATTGTAGTTTACAGCCCACAAAACATTATCTATTGTTTCGTTACGTAAATAGATCGGCAATAACTTATCTGCAACCGATAGATTAGGATCAGCAATCGTCATGGTCATTATCACGGAAATTATTCTGCAATCTATATTTGGAAGATCTGATGGATGATTTGATGCCATTAGAAACAGTACTTATTCAATTTAAATGTAACACATAATTTGATGTGAATACACAAATGTGGTTGATGACAACGATAACTACCGGACTACTTAATAAACATGCATATTTAACACGGTTTTCATAATTATCGCATCTAATTGTTATTACAATTAGACAACTTGCATATTCAGCATGTATACCGTTATGTTAATTGAATTCTAATAATTATTCATTTATAATTTCCTCTCTCTGTATTATATTTCAAAGAAGTCGGGTCCGATTGCTAAGTAAAGTTCAAGCAGAAGCCTATTTTTTACTAGTTTCTTATGTAAATAATATAATTAATGCTAGAATGAAGAGACAATATTTTACTCACGAATTACGAGTGTCCAGATACGACGTGTCATAGGCATAGCCTTCCGTATGCTTCCGCCCTGCGGCTATACCGTCCTATTGCTAATCATCATCATTATTCAGCATCTTTGTCTTTGCGTGTTTAAATTATGTAATTCACTTCTTGGCGACATGTGATTGTGCGTCCAACATGTAAGCACGCTGGTTTAAATAAACCACATAATTATGTACTACAATCATGATTCTTGTTCCGTACACAAGTTTTTTTTCAGTCCCAAACAACAGTATCGTTGGTAAATATTTCCGAAAATTTTATGTCACAATAATTCGGAATATCTTTGCATCATTTCATCCTTACAGGAAGCAGCGATAAGATAAACACGTACTTGAGATTGAGTGGTAAATCAGAGAGCAGATGAAGTAGTAAATTAAGTCTTTTAAAATTTAACAAACGGCACGTGCGCACATGAGCCATATTTTAAATAAGTGTATTTATTCATTAATAGTTCGACCTAGTTATTTGGTATAAACAAAGCCTGCGGAACAGGGTCGCAGACGTTTGGGCGAGGTGAGCGACCCCGCTATCATGACAATCATTCCGGTTAGCTTATCGATACAGAAGCAGCTGCCGACTGCGTAATGCCGGCTGATCACCACTACCAGCTGCAAATAGAGCGGGTTACCAACTTTTTGTCGCGATTTTACGCTGACGTGTTATAACAATTCATCACTCGCAATTATTATTATATCGCGTCGAAATAATCATGCTTAGTTATATCATTCGTTGATTTAATTTAAAACTATAATTTTCTAAGAGGTTTTGGATGGGTTTCTTTATGGGAAGATATGTCTTGTGAGTATTCTGGGTCGATTTGTTTATTTATTCGTAGAGGAACTAATTGGTTTTGCAGATCCGAATAATTTTTCTTACTCTGTTAGATTTGACTGATTCTTCTTCAATTAAGTTCTTAAGTTTGACAGTACTGGCTTATAAAAAGGTGAAATAAAATACTGTTTATTTTTATTTTAGTTTGATTTCAAAGAAAGATCAAAATGGTATATCAAATCCAACGATACTAACGGTAAGTTGAGTGATTTGCATAATCTAACCATCTTAGTTTAAATATTCTTGCTTCAACCATAATTTTTGTACTCTATCAATCCTTGATTGATTACGTTCCTATAAAATACTGAATATATTCAATATTACTTCAGTAATACCTACGTTACTTAAGTTTCATTACATTGGTGATTGCTATTTTATTAAAAGACTGAATCGATGCCTTACAGAGCTGCTAGCGAATGCGAAGTAACTGTAACATCTTTTACAGCAGAAAATTCTACGAATATTATATTAAAAATTATCTTAGATCTATTTAGTTAATTTATTAGTGCTGAATACTCATCTCCCATGTATTTGTGGAACAAAATTGTTCTACATCCTATTGTTAATCATTTGTACTATTTTCTATATGGAACTTCCTATTATGGACTGATTAAATGTACAGGGACGTACTATGACGTGTTTTTGCTATCACTATTGTAATGTGAGTGTGATAGACTTATAGTATCATCCTTGTTTGGCAACTGAATTATCATAATACTGCTTTGCCACGTCATAGAAGGGAGGCCCCAGGAAGCGTAACTTGTATTAAGTATCCTTTAAACAACATAATAGCTTTGCCACGGTTTGCATACGTCATAGCTTAATTGTAGTAAAACGTATATAAAGTTCATATTAAATAACTCGTTACGATAATTAAAAAAATGAAAAATATTATTTAATATAATATCGTTTCATACAGTTTTGAGTTAAACGCCGAAGTCCTAAATATTACACACGTCCTACATTTCACTCGAAGCTTATCAATAATTAATATCAATTAATTGAACTATCTATCACTCTTAAAATAATATGTGGTATTATGCACTTATTATGACTTTACTGAGATTAGATTTCACTATCTTAGAAAAATCACAACTAATACTACGCAGCTACATTAGCATCGTTATCAGCGCTTTCAGTTTAAGTATTGTGAAGTCATTGTAGCACTTCTAATCAATTAGTGCTCTATTATTAAGATTCAATTTCACACTCTAAACATCATGCTACAACTTCAGAATTGGAAGTCGTAATCAACTTCATTTAGTTAAAGCCTTTCACTTGGTTGGGAAATCTGATTTTCGTTGCAGATTATGTAAGGTTTGACGTGAAATTCAGTGCATGATATTTTGACTGTGTTTTCGGGATAATTTCAATAAGGTAGTACTAACAGCCTTGGGCGCGACTTCGACCGGCGGACCTCCAAATTACACATAACAGTGGCGTAGCGGAGTGGGACAAAAACGCGAGGCCTTGGGCGGAACCACGAGCTCGCCGCTTCCTCATGCAGCCATTAGACGTAACCATGCCATTCGATCAAACAAAACATTTCACAACATCCGAAGATTTCTCGAAATCTACTATCGAACAAATCGATATTATCGAATGACTGCATGATAAGCTTAGATTGATAAAGGTGGTACACATTGCTCTCTTTACTACAAGAAATTTGTTCCAGAACATTTGTTCCAATAAATGATTTAAAAAATGGATTTGTTGAAATATCTAGAGTATTTACGAGAGCACTATGTCCAAGCCAGACTTATAATATAACAGTAAAGAGATCATCCATCTTAATTTCAGCAAGATCTGATATAAGAGTGCTTAATGCATTTGTTTTAAAGAAGCCAAGACTTCTTTTCCCTTGATTAGATTTTATGAATATTCAGTATATAGATATATAGATTTAACTTGCTTAAATTAAAAGGCGATCAGTTTATGTAACACCAACTCTAGTGAGGTCAAACCACTACTAATGGAAATAAACAAATTGTATTACGTAAACTATTTTGATTGTTTGGTATTTGCGAACTTAATCATTTAACAGTATAGATTCCAATCATATTATTTCCTCACTAGAATCAGCATTTTAACTAATTATGTACATCTACTTTGTAAATTTAGAATCACAAGAGAGTATTAACTGTATATTGGAAATAATATTATGTACAAAGCGTAATAATAAGTCATCGCGAGAAAGTACAGTCATCATACTTTCTTGTTAAACTAAGCTTGTGTTATAATGGCCTCATAATTGTATTTTGTATTTAAAAGTATGTCTGCATGCACCAAACCGTCGTTCCTTCTTAATGGAGCTTCGTTCCCTATTTACAAGACATGCAAACACACCACGCAATATTTACAAGCTATCAAAATTATTTATCATTCAATTGTTTTTATAATAATAGTCAATAAATGAGGCCATTACTTTTTTGAAGTAGAAAAGACATTCTTAGCGTGTGAATGTTCATTAGTAAGTTGCATTATGTAAGGTAACTTACCATCACAGGTAGCGGCCATAAACTTGCCGTTGGCAGAGAAATCCACCAGAAGAACGGTGCCGGGGTGTCCTTTGAGATTCTTCAACAGCCATGGATGACTGAATTCTGATTTTCCTTTCCATGTTCCACGTTTTTTAGTTTTGCCGCTGATACGAGTTTCAGTCGCAGTAGCTTCGGAGCCAACTTCTTCTGCTGGAGCACCTGTAATACAAGTTGGTGCTTAAAATTAATAGGTATCAAAGCGACAAACAAGCCGGGCGACACAGAAAAGGGTAACGAACTTAAGAATTTTGCACTCTAAACTGACCGAACGATACCCAAAAAAATTAAGTGGTCTATTGATTTAATGTTAGTGCACAAATAACGACAGGTCATTCACTCATTTACAAAACAAATTCTTGTCCGCTTCTCCACTTTATTGCAATATGTATACCTAACTAGCGTTTTCCCGCGGTTTCACCCGGGTCTTGAGAGGATAAGGTCCTGGATAAAAAAGCCTATAACCGTCTCCAGGGTCCCATCAATCTACGTACGTAGCCGTTTTAACGTGCAAGTGTAGCAAACAAACTCACTTTCGCATTCATAATTTTAATAAGGATAAGGATTCCTTCCTAGATAAAAGTACATTAAGCAAAACGGCTTCAGAAGATGAAATTACTAAAAATAGTTTTACGATGACAAAACCAGTCATGCATAATTGAAATACTTTGTGCCACATAACGTTTTAAACTGGAAGTAGGTTGACGTGATGCTTATAAAATTACCGTTACATAGGTAGTCATGATCTCGTGATGACTAACGGACAAAAATTTCTGAACAGATTATAATGTATAATATATGTACATGCCATATCTTGTTACAATTGCAAGGCGATAGTTTCCTCGTATCTGCGTCGTATAGGAATTAGAAGATGATGTCAGTGGCAGTTACGCGCCATTGTTTTTAT
This sequence comes from Pyrrhia umbra, assembly GCA_963891755.1. Classification (NCBI taxonomy): domain Eukaryota; kingdom Metazoa; phylum Arthropoda; class Insecta; order Lepidoptera; family Noctuidae; genus Pyrrhia; species Pyrrhia umbra. Next base: position 7,759,662 of record OY982930.1, read on the forward strand.
CTTTGATTACTTTTATTTCTTTGTTAAAAAAGTCAAAATCCAAATTTAATACTTATTCTCAATATTGGCGCCAAAATCTTACATACCGCGTGGCTTGTAGCACTGTTGCGTTGTGTAGCCATGTGACTACTACCTTAGTAAAATATTAAAATTAAACTGTATTTTTTTTTACAATAAAACGGAAATTCCGTGATATATAGCACTGATCATAGATAAAATTATAATAATTCCATGAGTTCAACATAATCTGACTAATCGTCGATAGATACAATATCTGTAGACCGCAAAGTTTGACCTAAAGTGATTCATCATTAGTCATTTAAAATAAAAATATATATTACAGCGAACCTTAAAGGTGAATCGAATACAGTGCCCTGAGGCTGTACCACCACGTGTTTTTGCAATCACTATTCAAGTTTGAGAGCTACTAACGTCGTATAGCTCCGTCTCTTTTTCAAAACCAAAATAATCTTGTTTGGCACGTCATGGTAAGGCCCCTGCGCTTTATTTTAGTAGAGAGATCGTAAAAACGTCTTGGGCCGGCTTTACTTAAACACACAGCGACCCGACGCATAACTCATTTTAATCCAAATATTTTATTATAATTAATGGTATTATTGTTTCAATTACGTAATTAAACAAAATTAATGTGGTTGCCGTGAGAATACTGACTGATTTTGAAAGTTTTTTTGGGCTATTGTTTGGACAACATTATACATATAGGTACCTAGTTAGCAAAACTTTATCATAATCAAAAGATCGCATATACGTCGGAAACGTTAAAAGCCATAAATTCAATACGTTAAGAGTAAGCCAGCTTGCTTCCTTTTCTTATTGTAACGTCCATTTTTTTTGTGTCCTAAGCACATTCAACTCATTGAATTCAAAGCCGTTTGGCGGCAGATGTTTGTTGTTGCATTATGTTGCTACAACGCCACAGACTCGAAACTTCTGTGGGTCTACACATGTGGTTTGTATGCTAGCGACTGTCTTTCTCTTAAGTATTGAATAGAAAAGTAACGCTATTTCGTTGTTTTTTGCGGCCTATCGCCGTACCTAGTATCCATTCGGAACGGGAATAAATTTTACTTGATAATTCCCAAAATGTTTTCCCATGTCAGTAATAATGATAACCAATCGCAATGAATGGGAAAAGTGGAATGAATAAATGTTTTAATGTTAAAGTATTTTATTGTGTCGAAAGTAAGCGACTTATAGCATCTTACGTAAGATAATGTTCACGTTAAATGGCGAGAGAAAGTGAGACAAGCCATGTTGCAGTTTGCACTGAAATAAAATTGATAGGTAGAAAAATATTTTCATTTTTTAGTGTATTATTATCTATACTGACCGAATGAGAGTGATTTTCTTCACTTATTGTTCATCAATTTCTATTGTAATTTAAAAAAAAATATTTTGATTAAAAAAGAAAAAATACTGTGACATGGGAACTAAAATGGGTATTGATGTACAAACTACAGTTAATATGTGTATTTAAAAATACTTTTAAACCAATATTAACAAGAAGATAATAAGTTATGTTGTTTTACACAACAAAACATGTGCTAGGTATGGCCTGAACCATTAACAATATTGAGATATTTACATGAAATGAATCATCTAATAAATAAACTGTCTAGTTATTCAACTGTTCAAGTAAATTATCTGTAACAATGTTCTTTCAATAATATTTGTTCAGGTGCTAAGCTAAAGATTAAAACATTATGAACTGACACCCCTAACATGTAGATTGTTTAGTAAATAAACAACAAAAGCAATTTAATTAATGATATGAAAAGGTTTGATAATTATAAGGATCATTTTATTAAGTTAACAAGAACAATTTATAGCTTGTGGAACATGTATAAAAATGTGGTTTTAAAGCTATAAGCTACACATTTGCAAGATACCCACATGGTGCAGTAAGGTTATAATCATTTGCATAAGGGCATTTATAGGGCATATTCAGACTAAGGTACAGTGTGGGATCACTATTATGAATATTTTATATGTGTTTTATGTATTTATCCTCAAAATATGTACATACCTACTTATAAATAATAATTCTTATAAATCTTCCTCAAATAGTTCCATTATCCATAGGAATGTTTAAAGATTCTGTATATAGGTGTATTTTTACAAAAAATTGAGGTATATTATATCATATTTTTTTATATATATTTAAAAAACAAAAGAAATTATAATAATCTTTACCTTATGATAAATATTAAAGAAGTATATTTGCGAAGTGAAATGTGTATCAGGAAGTGGTAAGTTAAAATAATTAAAGCATAGATTCCTGTAGAATAAGAGAGGACATCACATGGTAAGATTTGACTAGTAGAAGAACAAGCATGGATTACAGTAACTTATGACTTAATTATAATGCAGATGCAGATGTCTCGCTAAATAAAGATACCTATCTGTTAGAGAGAACACACACACGAAGTGTGTCAGCTACATTCTTGGTATACAGTTATAGCCTCGTCCATTCACATCCAACAAAACCGCAAGATGATTCGTCCAGTTAGCCACATTTCTGCCGCGGTTTTTTTTATCAATGTATATCTCATATCTTTGCCAGTTATTCGTTGTAATCATAGAAGTGCATAGAACACTTTTAATTTCTTATTAATTAATCCATTAAACTTACCTGAATCGCTCTCAATTTCATGTTGCAGGGCTTCCTTTTTCTTGCTTTTGAAGGCGGTCTTGTATACAAAATGTAAAAGTACACAACAAAGAATTGTAATGGCTCCTATCAGGAACGCATTTAAGTTCTGACCGGCATGAATATCGCCCATTTTCACTCAAAATTCTTTTCGAAAACTATAAATTATAATCACAGAATCTAAACTCACGACAGCTACGATCACGCGGTCACAAAGTCACAATAACTGACCACAGATATTTTCTTGATTGGACGACTGACTGAATTGAACTAAAGCCGTGCGAGTTCATTCATTGTATATTATGAATAGTGAGAATGAGAGACCGATGTAGCCGGCTCGCTCGCTCATACACTCGCTCATGTTGCAATCGATTTCGCTTTAATTTTCTAAATATTTATTTTTACTCATATTTAATATAAAAAATAACGTGGCGACAACTGCTCTGCCAGTAGCAGAACGTCAGAGACAAAAATGAATAATTTAATTCGGAGATGCATGACTTGAATATTGAAAATATATTTTATTCTTCAAAAACGAGCAATAGGTTTGTAGTTATATCACTTAGGTAGCAGACATTCACTAAAAGAGCTTTATAAAGAAATTGAAGTTCTTACTGTGGCATCGCAATTCGTTTGTGCCAATCGTTCTATACTAATCAATATACAACGTGTAAAAAAAATAAGCAATAAAATTTAAGCGGGCTACACATTCGGTGATAACAAATCTTTTACGCCGTATTAGGAACTGGAAATCTTATGGGATCTTATAGTTTTAGAACAAAAAGAGTTACAGTAACAGTTTTTGTTAAAAAAATAGGTTACAGCTTGGCAAAAAAGAGTAGAAATTAATAGGGGCGCCACTTTACCGGTCGTGTGGCAACCCGCTGCGACCGTATAGCGTACCATGCTATCGTCTTGATACTAAGCTGTATTTCTATAATTAATTAAAATCAGTAAGTATTATAAAATGTAATAACAAGTATTCACGTCATGTAACTGAATACAAATTACTTATAAGCACTAATAATGTAAGCACTCCTGTGTTTAAAATTTTTTTTGGGTATAAAAAAAAGGCGTATGAATATAGCGTTATTATATTTGATTTCAATAAATCTTCCTCTAAATATTCCACGCCCGCCACATACATCCATGTCTTGGCTAGAGCTAGCCATAAACTCATCTGAGTCACACTCAGATTCAAAGGCACTGCGCTATCATGTTGGAGATTGATTCCTAAACGTTTTATGTCCAAGTACGAGCCCTCTCATAAATTCATAATACTCCTTTTCTATTTTGTTAACATGCTGGCATGAATTCTTATGAACTCCTACTCGGTTATAGATTGAAATGCACATTCGGTGCTTCCTATAAAGATAAAAAAAATGATTAAACCTCTATCAATAATTAATGTAAAAAGTTTACGGTACCTATCTAGTTTTTTTTGTGGTTTTTAAATGCTAGTTATAACAAGTATTATATTATCTTGTGATCACACTCATAGATAAGGTTATGTAGAAATCGAATTTACATATTGCAGAGTATCAAGGCTCAAGCCACTCAAGTATCAAAATAATCTAGTCGCGCTATACCAAAGTGTCAAAGACAAAACGTAAACATAACCTATATGCTCGATGTTTATTGTTCAAAATTTCACTTATTTCGTATTCAAGCAATTCAAAACAAAATAGAGATCATAAATTAACACTTGATACAACTAAATACAACAAAACAAACTCTTACATACCTGTAATTATGGCGGCACTTTGGTAAATATCGTCGAGATCGGAAAGAAGAGTTTCAGCCTCATGTTTGACCAGATATCACCTATAAACCTTATGAATTGTTTCCTTGCTAGTAACTCTGAATGGTTTTATTTACTATAACGTAGTTTTATTGTCGTTTTCATGGTCGAAATAAAAAAATAAGTAACTCGCGAACTTTGTTTACATCGAACGACACAGAAAGACCTGAAGAAGATTTTTATGCGGGTGCGTGAAGTGGTTTCCTCGGGACGTGGGTATTACTGCGGGGAACAGCTTGTATATACATTTTTTATTTTAATAAGCTTTTAAGCACTTATTACATTACACCAAATCAGGTTCCCTAAACCTTAAATAAGGGAAATGTGAGACCTTTAATTTCTGGTTCTGATTCAGTGAAGGGTAGAGTAATAAGCGCTTAAGATACCCTGATTTAGTATTGTGTAATGTAATACGCCTTTAAAAAACCTCTAACTAACTTTTTAAAATATTCAAGTAGTGGCTGGAGAAAAGTAAACTGCTAAATGACAAGAAAAAAAAATACTCATACTTCAATCAAAATTATTGTCTTAGAAATGCTGAAATAACCTGGAAATAAAACTATCTTAAAAAATCTTTAATCACAATAATATGCCGTTCGGTCGTAGCCGTAGCAGAGGAGGAGGCTATAGAAGCAGCAGGTAAACAGATTCATTCAAAAAATATTTTTTTCAAAACCCTATCCAGTTATCCTAAATTTTCGTTTAATAACCCATTATTTCATTGGGTAACTTTATTTTTATTTAACTTTGTTGTTTTAACAATCATAAAATACATTTTGATTACGCTATTCTGTTCGTATCAATTTTTTTTTGTTTTTATGTTCATAACAATCTATGAATCTTGTCGATTTTGTTTGAATTTGGATGATTGTATGACAGTAATTTGTAAAAAGAACGCATCCAAACGAAGAACGAATATTTGTTTGCGTTAGGTTGGTCATCCTGTAAACACATTCTGTCTCTTTCATTTGCTATAACGCAGATGGTTGTCAAACTGAGATAGCGATAGTTATTCTAATTATAAATATTCTAGAAAAATTTTCGCTCTTCAGTTGCACACATCGATGCTAGATATTTGACAGCGAAGTGTCAGTTTTATTGGAATTGTTGTTCTTGATTGAACAGTATTTCTGTGTAACCCAAGTTAACAAAGTTTGCAAAAAAATGCCTCGACGTGGAAGATCCGCGAGCCCTCCACCAGCCCCGCAGCGACGGTAAGTAATTTTTACTTTCATTTATTTCCAATTTCATATTATTTCATCATGCGGGGATAGATAACCTAACGGGATGGTTTTAGGGCTGCACCACCACCGAGCCGAGTTCCAGCTCCTGCTCCACCATCGACCCCTGCACCTGCTATGGCTCAACCTCAGCAGCCTTCTATGTTTGGGCAGATGGCAGCCACGGCCGGCGGTGTCGCCGTGGGATCGGCTGTGGTGCGTAATTTGTTGTTACGTAACGTAAACATGTCGATATATTTTGACCTTAACCTTAAAAAAAATACTAAATTTATTCTTATGCAGGCCTTTATTTTATTCTGAAATTATGCCTCTTTTTACAGTTGCATTAAGTTTGGCTAGGAGCCAAGCAATGTGAAGATTGTCACATGTTAGTGTGACGTTAGCATGATTCTGACTTTATTGTTTACATGAATTGACCATAAGCACAATAAATAATATTATTGCAAGTTTTATTATTAGCTTAATGATGAGTTGTTTTGTTTTTAGAATATTTTGCAATTTATAATCTGCAATTAAGTGTAAAATCTTTCTAGTTACAATAGGAGATTTCAATGGATATTACATGTTTTGCTGCAGGGTCACGTAGCCGGTAGTGCTCTTACTGGTTTGTTTAGTGGTGGTAGCAGCAGTGAGCCTGCACAGCAGCAGGTGCAGGCGCAGCCACCAGCACAGACCCTTGGCCAGTACCAGAACCAGACTCCTCAGGGCCCCTGCGCTTGGGAGATCAAGCAATTTATTGAATGTGCACAGCAACAGCATGACTTGACCCTATGCGAGGGCTTTAATGAGGCTCTACGTCAATGCAAGATAAACAACCACATTTAAATTTTTAGCTTAATTATTACTTCATGGTGCCACTATATATTAAAATTTAACATAATGATTTACTTTTATCCGATATCACTTGTTATGTTGTATAAAAGATATTTGCGAACAGTCTTTTCCATGAAAAGCTTCTTCAAAATAAAAACATTTCACCTAGATAAACAACCATGGCACCTTCCTAGTAGCTTTTATTTCTGATGTAGTGGAAATTTAAAATTTCCTTGGTTATTATGTAGCAAATTGTTAGTGAGTTTACTATTGTTTTATTTTAAATATTTTAAGACAATTTATTGTGATGTAGAATTCTATAATCAGAATTTATCCATTTCTTTTACGTAACTTTTAGAACAATAAAATTAATATACAATAAAAACACAATGTTGATGTTTTATTTGGTCCACGATACACATCTTATACCTGTAAATTCAGAGGAACCACCTTGATTAAATCCTTGCAATAAAATCGACCATCTTTAGAGTAATATTATTAATAACTTGCTTGCATGTCCAAAAAAAATGATTATTTTTTAAATAATTCCATCCATTCACCCACTATTATTATTCCAGTATTCAGATTAAATTGGTCCATAAGTTGTAACACACTGTAGGTCTATCATTTGAGGATAGGGTCTTAAGAATCAAAACCCTACAACCATTATTTAGCATCCTTATTATTAAAATTTCTTCTTAATCTCAATGGTCATACAGCTTCCTACCAAATCTATACAAGTTTTTGTACATTTCAATCATACTACTCTTCAATACACTGGAAGTTCCTGAGGTGTAATGGTCAATGTTGAACTATGAAAAAGCCTTGAAGAGATATCTTTAGAAATAGGATATGCCATTTCACTTTTTTTCTACTGGTCCTTTTTTGAAACAACCCCAGTTAAAAGTTCTAGAAATGACTTCATAGTTTGATGTTGGTTCTACTCTATTTGCAGGTGTGTTCACGCCATTTACGAAAGCTGTTCCAAAATCCAACCAACTCTCTATTTGTCATACCGTAACAGTTTAAAACTGATTATCAGTTTATCACATTCAGTCCCACTGTTCGGACATCATCATCAGCCTATATATTGTACCACTGCTGGGCACAACATTGAAGGCATTGATCACCACGCTTGCTCAAGGCGTATTGGCGATTTCAGACTTAAGTCAAGGTTTCCTCACGATGTTTTCCTTCACCGTTAGTCAGTGACGTCTAAGATTTTCTAGAAAGAACGTAATATGTAAAGTCATGTTATGACTTTAGTAAAGTCACATTGGTACTTGCCAGGTTATGAACCCGCACGCTCATACGTACATGAGACACGCCTTAACCACTAGGCCGCCACGACTTTTCGGACAACCAGACTGGTCGGATAACTCTTTTATCGTTTTCAGCTAAATATAAAGAATGTAAAATATATGATGTTAGAGACTTTGTTTTTGGTAGGTTCCTTTCCTACTCATGTTCCTCTAAATTTGCCGGTGTGTGTATGTTTAAGAGTTGAGTCTGTATATGTAAGTTTTTAACGAATAACTTGTGAATCTAGTATGGTAATTTTATTCAATTAACTAATTACATAAATTAAATTGCATTGCAGGCTCTACTCAAAATAAATAGGCACACGTACCTACTAAACAATGTTATCTACACCATTGCATTGAAAAGTATCTACAACAACATAGAAATATGTGTACAAGATGTGAAGCTAAAAAGAAGCGGTAGTATTAGCTTTTTTAAATTGTTTATGTACAAGTTGGTTGTGTGTGTCCACCTAACGCTCAGCATTTGGATGCAGCGGTGGGCGATCCCGTTATTCGCGGGGATACCAGCATGCACCCGCAAGAAGTCCCCCTCCAGTTGTGACTCCAATGCCCCAACAGCGATCCATGTTCAGAGACGCTGCATCAATCGCTGGCGGCGTCACCGTAGGCACGACTGTGGTACGGATCTTCGAAACATTTAATTATAAGATAGCACAAGCTACATGAAGGTACCTATTTAGTGTTAGTTTGAGAAGTTCACAATAAACAGAATTGTATTTTTTACCTACTAACAATATTGTCAACAGAAAATATATGAATCGTTTTGATATGTGGTTAAACCCAGTGTTACTTGAGGTTCCCTCGTAACGTGTAGGTGTTAGTGCTTTCATGGCTTACATCAAGGATAAAGCCATTGATATATTATAATGGATCAAGCTTAAACTATATACCTAGGTACATTTACATACTGAGGATCAAGTCATGTTGTCGCTGTTTACCCCATGAGGTTAGGTACTCCGGGATGGGTGTGTACCTAATGCTGTGTTGCTGCATAATGCTACTCCATGTGGCAATGACAAAGGATATCCGTTACCGGCAATGTGTCATCGTCGTCAAACTTGTAAATAAATAATGTAGGTATTTTGGACAGACATTTTTATCTTACTCCCTTCCCTGGGGATTGAACAATATAGGTACCTAAAATAGTTATATTTGTTCTTATTTGGGTTCTACAGTTTTAATAAAGGTATAACTACAAATTCCTACCATCCAAAACCTATCCTTAAGTAACCTAGTGGGGCCGTATGCTGCTGATAGTTTCTGCTGAAAAACGTTCTTCCTAGAGGTAGGTAATTTCCAGAATTCTGCAGGATTCGGTTATGTAAATACCTGCCTAAGTATCCTGCTATCTAACTTTGCTTTTTCGAATAGGAATCATTAGTTGTCATTTAAAATCAAAGCAAATTGCCGGTAACAATATCTATGTCCCTACGGTATAACATTCAATCAAAACAATTTGGTAAAGAATCTGTATTTTTTTTAATCTTAGGATTAGGAAGGCATAATATATTGTAAGGGTTTCCGATAAATCCGCCTTCCGCTAAATAGGTACTATGAATAATGCATTACATTTAATTTATGGCACATCTCTGCATTACTGGCTCCTAATCAAAAATGCTTTTGTGATGGTGATCATTTTAATTCTATATGACTGAATCATCATTCTGCGAACAAAACATACCTACAAAAAATTATAAATCGCATAATATGCGTTTATTCATGTTGAAATTAGTTTCAAGCTATTTCGTATTAAGTAGAGAAAGAAATCCGGCCAAGTAGGAGTCGGACTCGCGCACCGAGGGTTCTGATCTTTGGAAGGAATATATTAAGCAATAAAGCCGCACTTATTTTGTTTTTTACGACCGCATAATTAAGTTTGTTTATAAAGGAAAATTTCTGATTACTTCAAGTGTGATACTTAAGTTTTATTTTTCTTGTGATAGGTTAATGTCTATTAATCGAAATATTTCAGATTTTATGCTTCACAAACTTCGGATAAGAGAGAACGGTATTATTTGTGCAGATTTTATTATAATTCTAAAATTAAAAAACAGACAAGAAAACAAAATAATATATCAGAATGTGCAAAGACCACTGCAGGCCAGACCACTAAGGCATTGAGGCGACTCAGACAGTCATAAAATAAACTCTACAAAAGATTCCCTATTACATCAAAAGATCACAAGTATTTAGTAGAGATAAAGCCCCGAGTACTTTGTAAGTTTATTAAATTTGCGTTTGTAGGGTCATTTAGCTGGAGAAGCCATATCAGGTTTATTCGGTGGTCGGCGACGTGAGGAAGTAGTGCATGCGTTGCCACGGGACTATGACCTAGGATCAGAACCGAGCGGCCCGTGCGCATTCGAAATATCACAGTTTCTGAATTGCGCGACCAACCACGAAGACATCCAACAATGTCAAGCATTCAATGAGGCGCTAAAGGAATGCAAGCGAAGAAACCGTACGTACCTGCATTTTAACATGCACCTACCTGAAGCATTTTCACAGAGTTCCATTCCCTGATATACAGGGCTCGGCGCATACTTGTCTAACAGAGCAGAGCTTAAAGGCAATATTATTTTCTATACCTTTTTTATCTTGCTCTATGCTAGGTGTAGTAGCCCCAAGAGAGATTTAAAATAGTCGATCACAACTTTCACTTCGCGTCTATGATATAACATTTACATAATTGTCTATTCACGTATTAAAATAACATGGAGGTGGTGATAGGTCCAACCTTGGCAGTCAGCCTTGCTAACCTTGCTGATTAGCTAATATTTTATTGCGACTCCGGCTATTCTTATCATTTCGACCGCCACAGTCATCAAGTGATAGAATTAAAGGATAGCTTGGCTTCGAGAGCAGGCTTTCCAGTTTCGACGTGACAGTCAAATGGTTAATTATATTTCTTGCCAATATAGACTTCTTCCTATTCATGGACCTAGAGATTAACATCACTCCAGTAAAAATTAATACACGCTGTTGATAACTTTATTTGTTTCAGGTATACCGTAGCCACCCATCAAAATCTAGCCAACCCACCCATTCAACCAACCACATCCCTTAACCACTAACCAACAACCGGCCCCTACTTCTTACTAATAAACCTCTACAATTAAATGTTCGTTTTATTTAAGGTTTTTCACTGGGTATGATAATATTATAAATGACTAGTGGCCCGCCCCGGCTTCGCACGGGTAGGCAGTCTTTGTTTTTTAACCGACTTCAAAAAACGTGGTTCTGTTTTTATGTCCGCGATTATCTCAAAAACTACTGAACCGAATTGGATAGGAGTTTTCGTTCTTTAAATGTTTTCAAGGAAGGTTTTTAGTGTAATACATATAGTATATTGGGATCTGATGAAGACGACTCGACCCGACTCTTCCCGCTGTGGGCGGAGCGGGGGTCTTCCGAACAGCGCCTAATTCTTACCGGACGGCTAGCCACTTATTGCTTAAAGTCTGCAGGCCCGGGCCTGCAGTGGCTTGGAGTCGATTCCTGGCTCCAAATGATGATGGCTTGGCTGGGGCGTGAGGTGTATCTCTGTCTCACGCATCCCGCTATTTCCTTCTCTAGCATGACTGTTTCGCATAAGGAGGCGACTGCTTCCTATTCCCACTCGGCCCACTCGCTTTGGACCATGGTTTGAACCAGGGCCGAAGTGAGAGGTCACCGCCACCTAAGCGGGGAAAATCACCACTGTATGCTCCACTGTATGATCCTCACAGTGTCGACACCCCGACGCTAAGGAACACGACAGGAATCTCCCAAAATATCCGCGACCGGTGAGAACCTGCGTTAGGCGTAGGCATAGCATCTGCGGTAGGGCAAGATGCCGTGGCGCCTTCCTCACCACTCCTCAAAGAGGAGATTTATCGCCACAATTGTGGGGTGCCATGCACTGGGCGTACGGGTAATCTTTATGATTAGGAAAAGCTGGAGAACGGTGAATTATTTCCGAATGTATGTTTTATTGTTATATCTATAAGATATTTCTATAAACGCTAAGTATGCACTTTCTAGCATGAAGCACAGGTTTATACCTAGTTCAGGCAAATATGCAACTGTGTTCTATTTTTAAGTATAAGATATTTATTGTATGTGTGACCTTTTTTTTCTAAATAAACGATTATTATTATTATTATTAAATATCGCGTGCTAACATATTCGCTAACAGTTAGGTGTAATACAAACGATCCTTACTCAGGTCCATCCGAGTACATTTAAATGTTTGGCGTTATGATCTGTTAATTAGCAAAGGGAATTCTAGATTCTTAATTTCTGAAGTGTGGAATAGAATGAATACAATGCAAAGCGCAAATTTATTTGGCTTTTAATTATTCTACTGATATGTATGAAAAGAGGTCATTTTTATACATATAATGCATGAGCATTAATCACCATGCTTACTAAAGTGGAATATAAAATCTACATATGATGACTTGAAAGTGCTTACTTTTAACAAATTCGTAACTTAATTCTTGAAGCCGCTATGGTGAGAGATATTATGTGATATTAACTAAAAGAAAAAGAAAATTATGTATACACCAAACTCAAAAAAAAAACTAAAATATGTGGGAATCGAACTCGATGCAACCGATTCGCATGATCATTAATACAGCCCCTCCGCTACAGTGCTCGTTGACATTGCAGGTAAAATTGACGTTCTAATACAACGTATTTTCAGTTTTAATTACTGCTTATCTGCTTTAGAAACGGGCGTGATGATTTTCATGTCAAAGATTGTAACGTGGCGAATATGCATAATTATAAAAACTTGTTAGGTCATCCCAGTCCTGGATTTGTCAATAGGCCGTATAGGCCGCGGCCTAAGGGCGGCAGCGTCCTAGGGGGCGGCAGATTTCAGAGGACGCTCACTCGATTTCAGAGGGTAAAAGTCAAACAAATTCACTGGTTTACTCATATTTTTTATACTAATACGTTAAATCCCTAAAGAAACTCATTCCTATCGAAAATTATTAATCCTAGGTACCTACTGTTATATTATTGTACCTATTTTATCTATATTACTGTGTGAGTTTTGGATGAGAGCGGAGGGCCCCCAAAACTTGATTAAGCAACCTTACTGAACTTAACATTATTGAACTAGCGAAAAATTCTCCCATCTTCGTTAACTAAATAAAATAAGTTGCAACATCAATAATCATGGCAACCCACAAAAAAAATATTATTCTCCTTAGTTATCTTGCTAAAAAAGAAAATTCGCGCTCGCTTCGCTCGCGTTTTCAATAATATATTCGTATTTCCTTTCAGATTCTGTTTTCGTTACAATTTATTGAAAAATATAATTATTAAGTTAAAAAAAAAGTTCGCGCCCGCGCTTCTGATTACGTATATTACCTATTTTAATTTTCAAATTCTGTTCTGTTTGATACAATTTATTGAAACATGTTCCCTATCATGCTAAAAAAATTCACGCTCGCTTCGCTCGCGCTTTCGATTACGTGGATCTTTGTGTTTCTTTGCAAACTCTGTTTTAGTTACCATTTATTTCAACAAAATTATTCCCTATAATAATCATGCTAAAAAAAAAATTCGCGCTCGCTTCGCTCGCGCTTTCGATTATGTGGATCTTTGTGTTTCTTTGCAAACTCTGTTTAATAATAAACCTGCTAAAAAAATTTTGCCGATTACGCAGGTATTTGTCTTCAAACTCTGTTTTTGTTACTATTTATTGAAAAATATTATCATGTTACAAAAAGTTCGCGCTCGCTTCGGTCGCGCTCTATATATTTTACTATCCTGCTCGCTCTATATAATTAACATGCTTTCTAAATATATAATTGTAAACAAACTTCGGTGCGCGTCGAATGCGGTCGAAAAAAAACAAGATCGCGACTCGCACTTGGCCGGTTTTTTTATTTAACTTTAGTGTTTACCTTACTACAAATGTAAAGGTATTATTTTAGGAAGGTACATGGGCGGCGGAAATAAAGTGGCCTACACTCATAAAAAATATAAATCCGGCACTGGGTCATCCCATTACAAACTTATTTCAATGCCTCACTGATCATTCCCCATAATAATTAGCGTGATGATTTGTAGCCTAAAGCTTGACCCGATTTATAACAAACATTTTTGGTGAATTTCAAGTAAAACTGTTCAGACGTTTCCGCGTAAAGTTAAAACATATTTTTATTCTTACAAACTTAAAATTTGAATTTTTCACCCTAGGGCTAAAATCTTGAAAAACTGTGAAACACGTGTTTAATTATTTTCATTTTACAGTGTTTCTACAAAATTTGAGTTTAATTGAATCAAAAATAAAACTTACTCCATACAAACTTTCAAGCCTATTTTAATATATTTAGGGTTGGAATTTTCAAAAATCCTTTCTTATTACTTGTCTAAGCAATAAAAGGCACCTCCTGTCCAAATTTCAGTACTCTAGGTCCAGCCGTTTCGGCTCTGCGTTGATGAGTCAGTCATTCAGTGTATGAGGTTGTCATTTTATATAATAGTATAGATTAGGAAGAGATAATTCCTACTCATTGGTTCAGCTGCTGAACTAGTAGTTCCATTGCTTATTGGTAAGATTGAATAAGTTAAGTACAAATTATGTCTCAGTAGTTCCATTTCTCTACGGAAACAATAATCGTTAGTCTGCGTTTTCACCAGAGATGTCAGGTAGTTGATGTCAGGATGTCACCAGACATTGTAGAACGATGCGAGTGTTTAAACCAGGAATGTGCGAACAAGCTGAGCGGCGCGAAAATGTAATAGCGACACTGTGCAGATGATTCGGCTCTGTTCAGATAATTCCACTGATCCATGTACACTGTTCACTACACATCTACCTGTGACAAACACCGTTTAATGACTGCTTTTTTCGCTCGCGTCCGTTGTTTTGTATGTTCAAAAACCTCGATCCGCTGGCTAACTCGTTTCCACTAGAGCTGCGTTGAGCGAAACCTCGTAAATACATCTCTTGCTGTGGAATCTTCGCGGTGGAAACGCCCTAAATAGACTTTTCGGTCTGTTGTCAGGTTGAACCTGGCCATGTACCTATTCAAATTGTTTGATGAGGTTGAGAAAAAGGCACACAAAAAATATTTGTTTGGAAATTTAAGCATTATGATATAATATAGGTGGAAAAAATATCAATAAAACAATAAATACAGTGTGTATATGTATAAACTTAAAATTTATTTACACAAAAGTACACTTGTGACGTTTTGCAATATAAATATTCCAATGGTTTATTAGACATGGGTAAACAAAACAGTTTCGACGTGGTTCATTCGAGATTTCGTTTAACATTCCTGTATTTACATAAATTAATAATGAGGTACCGATTTCATTTCTCATGGGATATATAACTTTGTGCTCAGTACATGAGATATGAAATACATGTCATATATGATATTTCCCTATGTACAAATTATGTACATCAAATAATAAGTAGGTACTATCTGATATTTTACAATTTGGCACATTTAAATTTATTGTGGTTCATCTAATATTCGTAATACCTGACTTAACATGAAATTCTTTGGGCAAACAAAACAAAACACTGTTGTTTTGTGAGATTACTGACCGAAAACAAAGTAACGATTAACTTTAATAGACTTGTAAGACAGTATTAACTATTGAAAATCAACATGCGTTCTAAAGTGATAATTTAATTATAAACTTTGACAAAACATGAGCAAACTTCATACGGACTTGAACCGTGTTCAACAACAGGTTGTAGACGGATATAACATCAGGAATATTACAGTATATAATAAAATCAACAAAATGTTCGAATCAAGTTTGTAGATTTTCGTTCGATTTTAAAATGTGCATCCTATAATAGCTGCAATGCAGTATCATATTTAGTGCACAGAAATTTGAGAACTTTCAAATGTCATTTATCTTATTTACTAATAATTCCATTAACAGTACATTTTAACGCTTAGCTAAATCAGTCTAATTCTTAAAGCGACATTAATATGTCTAACAATAAAGCTTAAACAAATGCTATACAAATCATACACTGGAAATTTTCAAGTACATAATAAGGCCACCATTATGTAATGTTAATTGTTACGCAAACCAATTTACATTCAAAACTAAAAGTTATAATTAGTAAAATGTTACAATTGACACAAACTAATTAAATGTTATTGGAATTTCTCTATGCTGATATAATAAAAAAATATAATTCTAAAACAAAGGCGGTTTGTGTTACTCATATTATTTTTACATTGAAAATAGTGATAAATTAATATTTTTAACTTATGATCATGAGAATTTTATTGATGATTTTAAGGTCTGGCAAGGTTTAATAAATTTTGGTGGCAGATTGCGTCTGATCTGAATATGTAACCTTTACGGTTCAAATATGGTAGCTTGATTTTGATAAATAGGTATATGCTAAGTTAGCTGCTAACATTGTTACGGCCCTATCATCAAAATAGAGGCACCAATGGTTACCAATTTATAATAGTGTATAACGTTTAATGTTTATTTAGAAACCACAACAACTATTGATGAATTAGCATTGTAAAAACATACAGTTAAATATAACGCACCCTAAATAATCTTTATGAATTTATTAACATTTCAATAGACAATCACAAAAATAATGCACCACTTCTGAAGTGTTAGTACTAAACCAATGTAAACGTCGAGCCAGCGGACAGTAGCTCTAACTTCAAAAAATAATTTAAAGCTTCGCATAAATTTACAAATGTAAATGTTTGTTTCACAAATATTTCAGTGCAATGCTAACGGACGTGTGGGTGTAGTAGCATCGTATTCGAAATTCGTGTAAAACCTTAAATAACAAGTTTACGTATTAGCACTATATTTACAGGCCATCGACAAATTAAATATGACACATAAATCGCCGAGAATAAACTTAGCATCTGTCGCGCGGACGGTCTTCGGGGAGCGGCGAAACTCCCCGCGTCGAGACCGCGCATCGGATATCTGTCGAGCGGTCACAAGCGCATTTCCCAGAGAATGAGGTGCGCGTCCTTCGGGTTGGGGTCCGCGGCGGGCTGCGGGCGCTCCGCCGCGTCCGCCGTCTGGCGCCAGTCCACGTAGCCGCGCCCGCCCACCACCGTCAGCACCGAGCGCCGCGCCGCGCTCTCGCCCACCACGTAGTCCGCGCCGCGCAGGCTCCGCGCCGCGCCGCGCCGCTCGGCCCGCGCGTCCGCCGAGCGCTCCGACGCGCTGGACTTGCCCGACGACGAGTCCGGCGTGGACGCGGCCACCGGCGCCAGCGCGGCGGCGCCCGACGCGCCCGAGCTGGTGCGCGACACGCCGCGCAGCGCCATCGACTCCTCGCTGCCCGACGACGTGCACAGGCTGGAGGCGCGCGAGTCCACCGACCAGCTCGACAGGTCGAGACTGCGCGGTCTGCCGGCGCGCATGCGCAGGCGCCGGTCCAGCGTGCTCACCCTGAAGGGGATCGCGGCCAGCTCGGGGTCACTCCGTCGAAGAGCTTCGCCCCCCGACCCACCCACGTCCGCCTCGCCGACACAGTCCTTCACAAACATTAGGTCTCCGTAAAGCCCGTACACGTCACACGCGTTCAAGTTCGCGCACTTTGGTAGAGTCTTACTGAGTCGCACATCACCCGGCTTTTTCCGCCGCACGACAGCGGACTGCACGCGCTGCGGTCGGTACGGGCTCGCCTCTTCTGAAATCCGCCTCTCCAGTTTTGGTTTATCGTTGTCTTCCTTGCCGTCTTCCTCCTTGAACTCGTGCAGAGTGTTGACGGTCTCGGCGAGGGCGCGGGCGTTTGATAAATTCCGCCGTACCGTATTGACGTCTACGTCTTTAGTTTCAGGCATTAGCGATAGTAGAAACGATACGGGTCCGGCGTGCGCGTGATATGACGCAGCGATGTGTCCACCGATGAGTGGTAGGCCCTCGAGCTTCGGGAGTGGCACTGTAACGCTAATGCCAGCGGTGGTGCCCACCCACAGCAGTCCTTGGCAGGCGAGCAAAGCAGAAACGTACGCGGGTTTGCTTCCCTCTCGTGCTCCGATAGTTTTCGCAACGTCGGCTGCGATGTCAATATTTTGAAGGTGCTCAAAAGTTTCAGCATGATACAAGCTCACATAGGTGGAATCCGAGAAGGCGGTCCAGAGGCCAACTCCTGAGTGTGCGAGGTATTTGACGGATCGATCGCCATCGCCTTTTAGTTCTAAGATTCGCATGATTTCGGCGGTGAGTGCGTTGATGGCGAACACTCGCCGTGCGCACGTGGCGTATATGATGCCGTCGACGGGCAGCACGCAGTGCACGGGCCGGTCGCCCAGCTCGATAGCGAGAGGTTCCTGCAGCGCCCACGAGTCGTCGTGGTTCCTCCTATACACCGATACTCGTCCGTTGGACAGTCCTACGAACATAGCGTCACAATGGTAGCGAATTTGCGTGACGGACGCAATTGTCGGTACCTCAGTCAACTTCTCCTGTTTCTCAGGCTCGATTGCAGAAAATATGATGATTTTCTTATCTTCTGTACCGAGCCACACTGTGTCACCACAGAGTGTTGTCGCTTGCCGCACTCCGCGCGCATGTTCCATTGAAGTAACCTGAAATTATAATCCGTCATGTTAGGATAATATAATTATACGACAAGATAAGGTAAACAAACTGTTTACCATAAATCCAAGCTACCAACTTTCGAAGGGTAACATATTATTTGAGCTTTTTATTTCTAAAACCGTTGCTTACCAAATGGGGTTGAACAAGTGGGTAACACAAAAATTCCCGGTTCAAGTTTAGAAAAGCTTTTTGTTTAACGAGCCGGTTACTAAACCATCAGTCGTTGAACTTGGCCCTAAACTTATCAGCCATAGTCGAGACTGGGTTACGTGAATGTGTAATTTAAATATGTGTAGCATTAATTGTGTTTATATGGATACAGAAAGACACCGTGAGGTACGACCGCAGTAGGTAGTGGGCAGTGGCGGTCTGGGTCACAGAGGTCATGACCAAATCTGACACTACATTTCATAAACTTGTTTGTTCATATGACCCCCCCCCTAAAATATATAGCTGCGACCGCGCCTGGTGACGGGACGGTCCAGTTGAGTGGCAGTACCTTGGTGTCGGGCAGGTCGAGCGTGACGAGCGTCTTGAGCTTGGCGGCGCGGTGCGTGAGCACGGCCACGTGGCTGTCGGCCGCGCCCGCCGCGCTCACCCACAGCAGCGAGCGCGCGCGCCGCAGCGACGCGCCGCGCCCGCCGCCGCACGACGTGTAGAAGCAGCCGCACCGCACCTGCGCCGATATTACGTTATTCATTACCGGGTAAGGGCAAGGCTTATGTGATTATGTTCTTTATAGCTGGGAAAAAATTAAGCTACAGCACGCACAGATGACTTAAACTTAACCACAAAGTGGGATAGTTTTTTTTGTGACAGTTGTTTTTTTATCCAGATGGTTAGGTTTCACAGGACACTCATACTATTAATGATAAATCATACAACATAATGTGAAATTACCGCCTGATACTTTGCTTGCATTGCTGGGGAGTTTGTTGCGCCACTTCTTCTTCTCAGCAATAACACATAGAAAGTAGTGAAGGGCAGGCGTTTTGGGGCCTGACTTTTGTAAATTTGACGTTCAAAAAGTGCTGATTTTCAGCCTTTTTGAATAAATAATTTTTGAATTAGCTTAGCACCTACTCAAATCGTCCTAATTCGATATTCCCTTCTGACCTGTTTCCAAGACAACTGAATTTCCAGTATATAATCGGACATAACAATATAATTAGATTAGAATATTCTTTATTATGTACACCAAAAGAAATACACAAATGACATTGGAAAATTAGTTCATGTCCATCAAACACATACCTCAGTAAGCTGCCTGGACGAGTAAACCGGCGTAGCTGCAACGAAGAGCGGCATCTTGTGCGCAGGCGCGAGCTGTGACGGGAATCTCCAGGCGGGCGAGTTGGCCGACGCCTGCGCCAGCTGCGCCAGCCGCAGTTCCGTGGCCCACGCCAGCCGCGCGCCCGGCTCGCTCGCGCGGAACGTCAGGGGCTCCTCGCGGCCGCGGATCGTGAGCTGTAGGCAGCAGGAGTCTACCCATGCCATTTCGTCATCTTTTTTCTGTGAAGATTCGTTAGGATTACATTCTCTGCTATACTTGCAAGTTCAATATCAAAGAGAAAGGTCTATTGTGGTTTCAAAACATTTTAGCGGATTTTTGTACAAAGCATATTCACGTTTTTTTATCCAAAATTAAAATATTCTTAAGAAAAACAGTTTTCCAAAAGTCGACAAGCAAATGTGTCTCCAAAATTTGTGTATTACCAGAGAGGAGTAATTTT
This sequence comes from Pyrrhia umbra, assembly GCA_963891755.1. Lineage (NCBI taxonomy): Eukaryota > Metazoa > Arthropoda > Insecta > Lepidoptera > Noctuidae > Pyrrhia > Pyrrhia umbra. The sequence goes on from OY982930.1 coordinate 7,779,812, forward strand.
TGAAAAAAAAAAAAAAACTTATGTCTTCGTGTTAGAAATTTAGACGAGTCGGTCAGTAAGCAAAAAAAAAAAATTGAAGCTATTTGCCCGTTCCAAAGCGTAGATTCCTATGGAGAAGAATGAGCAAGAAACACCATATGTTTTTACATTTGTTAAAGGAAAAATGTGAGAACAATGTAGAGGTTATCTGAACCGTATAGACCCATAGAGGTCTGATCCTTTGTCTATATAAGAGAGTAAAGAATGGTATTCACCTGTATACTGCGCTGTATATTCTGCAGCAGCGCGCGGAAGGTGTCGGAGGCGAGCTCCGGGTAGGACATGCGCAGCGAGGCGGCCAGGTCGGCCATGCGCGACACGGTCTCGTAGTCGTGCATCAGCGCCGACATCTCGCTGCACAGGGAGTCGCCCGTCGACGTCGTCATGCCGCTGCTCGAGTTCGATCGCAGGCTACCGCTGCGGTTCATACCTGTTGATTGGGTATAGATATAGTACGTCATTTAGGTAACAGCAACATAGTTGGGACAAGGCTAGGCAGATGATGACAGTCATGACAGTTATGGTATTAGCGGCAAAGCCTACTAACAAAGATTATTCAATCATTCGATTATCATATCATTATTGTCGCATTTTACAAGTACACTGGCGGTATCTAGTCGGAACAGACTTACATTAATTTATGGAAAAACCTTGAATCTTCGTTTTCGTTGAGTAGGCTCCCTGAATGTTCGAGTGGCGGACGTACTTAACGTTTGGACTTTTAATGGCGCCTTATATTTTAATTTTAAATAAACGTGCCGTACCTTGAGCGAGCACCCTGCTGAGCGTGGGCGAGGTGCCCGTGTCGAGCACCTCCACGTCCTGCACGGGGTGCGCCCACTTGAGGCCGAGCCGCTCCGCGTCGTCGCTGCCCGCGCCCACCGACACGCACACCACCAGGTCGTTCAGCAGCAGCAGCCGGCGCGGCTTGCACTTCGTCAGACCGCCCGATTGGTTGAACTCCTGTTGTAGAACATGGGGATAAGTTTTTTCATATTTTGGTTAGGCTCGAAGTTTGGCTAAAACAGTATTAAGATATGACTTTATTTCATATAATTTTAAATAACTGTTTCCCGCGGTTTCGCAGTTACATTGAGTAGTTAACCACTTTTCGTGCATAAATGAAAAGTTTGCCACTTTTCATTTATAGGTAGGTACAGTTAGGATTAAAAGCCATTCATTTAAAAATCTTGCTTATCGTGTGTGTCAGTCTCGATGATTTTTTTCTATAAAAGTTTGTTAAAAATTTAAAACTAGGATCTGGGAACCTGTGTTAAGTGTTTATGTCAGATTTGGTGAAAACAAGAAAAAAATAATTTCAAAATTAAAAAACCCCCCACGCAAAAATGCCTTATATCATTTTGGAAAAGAGCTGATAGGTACTCTTAAAAGGCTGGACTGATATTAATCAAACATAGCTAAAAACAACCCAAGGAAACTGGCTTTCAAATGAAAAAAAAACCTCATCAAAATCAGTTCACCCGTTTGAGAGCTACGATGCCACAGACAGATACACAGACATCGACGGCAAATTTATAACACCCTTCTTTTTGCGTGAGGGTTAAAAAACCAGCGTATGCAAATGCAACTGACCAATTGCAGCAAGTCGTCCTGGCGCAGCAGGTGCCGCTTGTCGGCGCGCGAGGCGAGCAGGCGCGCGGCCCCGAAGCGAGCCGCGCCGCCGGCGCCGCCCGCGCCCGCCACGCCGCCGCGGGTCAGCCGCCGTAGGGCTGCGCGGAATGCCTGTAACGGGCACATGCGTTATAAAACATGTACCTACAATATACTGGCTATATATTAGATAGAGATATTATGAGATTGAGAAATAGGCATGTATTATTTATTTATTCAAGCAAAACCCCTATTACCCTTGTATTTATTCCTGAAGGAATAAATAGAAGGGTTTTATTCGTATCCCCAGGGAACTACTTTACACACTCGAATAAAAAATATCCTTTGAAATAGATTTAAACTTGAAGATGAGCCTCAAGTTCAAATCTATTTCCATATCGAATTTCATCTTAATTGGTTAAACAGTTTTCGCGTAAAAGCCAGATGAAGTTACTTTCGAATTTATAATATTAGTAAGGATTAGCGAGCATGGTGTCATCCACTAGTCCAGACTCCTGGATGCGAATGAGAAATTTCACATAAAAAGATCCAATAACACTTTACCCGACCCGGATACATATATATAGAATCTTACCTTACTAGGGATACTTGCGATACGGCCACTAGAGCGACGTCATTTTTTATGTATAAACAATAAGCATATTATATATTTACTTGTGTCCTTTCAGCGTCTCGTTTCCTCTCGTTCAAAGCATCGGCTAGAGCTTCTAGCCTCGTCAACGCACGTTGTAGGGAAACGCGGTCCGAATGGCCCGGGGGGGTGTGTTTTAATAAGTCCTGCAACATTTACACATACTTTAATATAAAGGGTATTTTCATAGTACACAATAAAAATAATGTGAATAGTAGAAAGTGTTCTATAGTCTATAGTATAGACTATAGACTCTATACCAATTGATATTAAGAAAAATGTAAACAAAGTCGTAACCTATTTTGTTCTAATTCTATTACAGAAATTAACAAAATGGCGTAAGGATGGCGCATTTATGTCAATTTCATGCTCTAAACATCACCATTTATCATTTAATGCCGTTTTCATTACATGAGTGGGAAAATTAGAACAAAATAGGTTATGATTTTTTTTTTCATTTTTCTTACAATCAATTGGTACAGGCTACATATACAGGCTATACATTGCTAATTATAACCCTTCCTGCCATAGTCGGGTAAAAAGTAATAAAAAAAAAGAATGAGAATAACTTTTTGCCATGTCCAGAACATGAAAGACTACGACTAATTTATAGTTTCTTGAAATCGACTAGACAATATGTGATTTAGCTTTCAGACAACTATTTATTTCGATTTGTGTCCACTTTTTTATTATTTTAATTTTGTTAGTAATTTTATGAACCATTGACATACTGCCATTTTTATACATTACTAGATGACCCGGTGTACTTCGTATCACCTACATGTATCTTCACTTTTTTTACCGTTTAAACCTTCCCTGGACTATGACAAACATTTCAAAACCAAAATCAGCTAAATCGGCCCAGCCGTTCTTGAGTTTTAGCGAGACTAACGAACACCAATTCATTTTTATATAGGTATGAGATTGTCAAACCAATTTTCTACGCAAGAGTATCCTGTACTAGACTAATTAAATGTGGCGACAACTGTTGAAAACCCGCCTAACAGTTTTAGGTATTAAGTTTAAACAAACGACCGGAAAATTTGTTCAATATTATTTATTATTATAAATCCGAAATATAAACGTGTAACGTTAGTACAGATGAATGACTAATTGTCACCTGTCGCGTTAAAACATGTGTACGTTGTATGTAAATTATGTTTGTGTGTCGGTTCCAAAGGTTCAAATATACATATGCTTGTTTAAACGATAGCCGATTACGTTTACTAAGCAATATTGAATTGTGCTGAAATTGCAAGTTAATGCTTGATTTTAAGGCTTCGGCTATAAGTTACGTCGTTGCTTAGACTGGTAATCATTTCATTATACGATGTTTGTTTTCCTTAAAGGGTTAGGCAGAGTTGTAGCAGTCGTACACCCACATTTCGCCTGTTATCTTTAAGAGCCGTAGTTAGGTAATTAGAATACTAAACTATTGATCAAATTGAATTTAGTCTATTAATGTATTAAGATTTTAATCGCGTCCTGAGACGACAATATCGCGCGCCCGGATAAAAATATCCTAGGTCTATGTCCATACTAAATTTCATCTAAATCAGTTCAGCCCTTTTCGCCGGGCCGGCTTGTTAGTAAATATTATTATATTACCTGTAAAAACATAATAAATTGAGGAAACCGCTGCACTGGTTTCACCATCAGCCCAAAGAAGGACAGCCGGTCGTGCGCGCTGATCTGCTTCACTTTGAAGAAGTCAGCCAGCGCTGATTTCCTTTTGGACTCCATCTTAGCCAGCTCCATGGCAACCGAAAAGTTGTTGATGAAGTCAGAGTACACGTCTAGCACCACGGCCTTTGAGAACGCGCTCATGAAGACCTCGCCTGCAACCATTTGAATAAGGAATGAATTAGGCATAATAATATGAACATAGTTATAAAAATATAGTTTTATAAGAGATCTTGCTGTAGCAGATGGAAGGAAGACTACCCACCCATTTAAGCGATTTTTTTATTTTGTTTTATAAAATTGAAAACTTAAGACATTATTCTACAGTCTGTTAAACAATTTGGAAGGCTTCATTAGTCTCCTCACAAGGCTGATGACAAAATTATTCAATTCGTAGGTAGCCTTTTCCTACTAGGGCAGTTAACCATGAACTTTAAATCAATGTAATAACTAATTTATCATTAAGTTTTACAAATCGTTTTACAATGAAATAATACATATTGGGTGCCCCTACCAGTTTACATCCTGCATTTTTTGCGAAGACTTATAAAATGTGAGACATAATAACATATTAATAGAGATTTATATATAAGCATGTTTTTTTACGTCAAGGCGACATACGCATTATCACATACGGGGGTAATGACGACGTATACGAAAAAATCGATAGCGTCGCCCGCATCCGCGTGTAAAAAAAAACGAAGACGCGCAATTGTTCCAATCTAGAAGCGATCGTCTATCTAGCTTCCTCAATCGTCATGGTCTTTGATGTAATTTTCTAACTAAAGAACCAGGCCTGACCACCACGTGTTTTTGCAATCATTATTTAGGTGTGAGAGCGAGACACAGCTATTAACGTCGTATAGCACCGTCTCTTTTCACAACAAAACTATTTCTGCTTTGGGACGTCATGGTAAGGCCCCTGGACAGACTGAAGGGAAGTAATGAGAACAGACGGTGTGATTACAATGTAGGTACCTTCCTAACAATACGGGTGTTGTTGTCAAGGGCGAGGGGAAGGACCAGCGGGGTCATTGACATGCATTTTCCTCTATTGGGTGTTTAAATCGTTAAACGGATTATGTCAAAGACTTAGACCATCCTTGTCTGGTAAAATGTGTGCAAATAATGCCTGTTATGGCTAATCTTTTTGCCAATACAAGTTTTTAAGATATTTCTTCATTACTGGCAATGATTAAGCAGTTTATGGGCTTTCTGTAAGCGCCCGTACGCTTACAGAAAGCCCATAAACTGCACAGACTACTAATATACACCACAGACTCCCAATAATATCAGTGTCATTTATCTATCACTACTATAACGAATGCCCGCATAAGATTTGTGTGCATGACGATTAACATTGTCTGGGCTGAACAAATTAAAAACAATCGTTTGCGAGACGTAAATATTGCGCTTAACGCTAATTCACAGGTGATAGTGAGTATACAGTGAGTTTCAGGATTGTTCGGGCAATTACCGCGGCCCTAGAAAGCAACACGCATGGATATTAGTCAGTAAGTCTGACACTCCCCCCGCTCCGCCCGGGGCGGGAGGGGTCACCTAATTGTTATGTTTGGTACGGACGTTGTTTATGCTGCCAAAGACTTGAGTGCAGCGACAATTACTTACCAATTTTTTCATCGCGGTCCCACGTTCGCGCGCAGTCAGCCAGTGCTGTGCGGAAGTGTAGGTGACACTGCAGGATGTCAGGGAGCCGGTGGAACAGCGTCTGGATCTTGCTTGCATTCAGGATTGCTGGGCTACTCTCCTCGAGGGGTTTCTTGTAGTCCTGTATAGAGAATTAACCTTAAATTTGTACCAGGAGCTAGTTAAGCGGTCGTTTATATTCTAGCTGATCGAATATCATGGATGAGTGTTATTATTGCTTACTAGTCCTTACCTAGTCTTCTCTATGATGAAATATTACATCACAGCAAAAACAAAGACAGGTAATATAAATTAGAATACATCGCTCACGTGTTTGTCATAGAAGTTAATACATAGACATGAGTAAAAAGTTGTTCGTCCCTGACTCGCAGGTAATGCCTGTAATATAACGTAATTATACACATTAATGCACCAGCATTACCGTGTTCATTTACATTTAATGTTAATCATTTCGAGCATCAGTTTTTGTATTGAACAAATGTTATGCTATAAAATAAGCAAAGTCAAATAATATGTTGATTTTTCACCGCCATGTTTAGATGAAGATATAAAAACTTCTAAGCCGTCATAAGTTGCGTCATTTCTTTTAATAGGGTTATTGAATGTTAATTGTGGACAAACTTATATGGGCTTTGTGAAGTAAAGCGTCCACGGGACACAAAGTAGTGCAAGATTGCTTCCGCGAGCGTCATGTTCCATACTCCAGTTTGCCATACACAAAGGTAAACGGAGAATTCCATTTAGTGCATGCTTAGCTCATTATATTTCTCAGACAACAAGATAACTTGTCAAGATAAATAATGTATGTGCATTGTTTTAGTTCCCACTGAAATGTCCTTCACTATCGTTTATGTAATTATTTCTGGATAGTTTTTATCGTTTATGGTAATGTTATGAGGATTACGTTTATAACGTATTTATGACATAAGAAACCCTTATCCGTTATGTGTTTTTTAATTGCAATGTAGGTATTTACTATGTTATATGCATAATGGTAAAAAGTCGTAACGGTTGCTTAGTGCTATAATGAAAATAATAACAACATTACATAGCATGAAGATTGAAAAAGATAACGTTAATTACAAGGTCGTGGAAGAAGATTCTCTGAAGCATCACTTATTTGCAAGATTATGTAAGTAGCTATTTACTTAAGAATTGATCGTGAAATCAATGGACATCTAGACAGATCCAAGTAGGTTAAGGATGATTGTACCTATTCGAGAATATTTATGTAAAAGTTAGTCACTGGAAACAATACCAAATAATAAGGATAAATTATGACTAAACAATACGGGCGGCGTCGTGCGTGGTTCTCGGTAAAATCCTAACAGTATATACTTTAGCAGTGACATGAGGAAATTTTTCCAAGCAATAAATAGGTCAATAACATTTTATATCACTTCAACTCTTTCATTTACGATATTAGTTTTATTTATAAATTAATACTTTTATTGCGGTATGAGTACGCGCTCCTTCGCGAAGACATACTTTTAAAGATTTATTAATATTTATGTCCTTCTTCAGGTAATAAGCTCAGACACAAATAAGCAAATTATGGATATTGTGGGTGCAGTAATTTTATGGACAGTAGGGATTTCCTAACATACTATACATTTATAGTAATTGGTTACTCATGAATTCGTTTTTAAGGAAAATCTAGACCAGCCATTCGAACGGATTAGCAAACTAGGATGCGTTGGCTTTCTAATGAATCTGAAACTTTTGTCATCTTCATTCAAAATCATGTATATGAATACATTAGAAATGTTCCATAACACAAAACAAACTGTATTTAGAACAAAAGCTCTAATTTACCGCATTAAACACAGTCCAGTGGACGTCGGCGCCATTTTCATTACAGAGGGACGACCTCGTACACTCGGCTTGCAAATAGTGGCTATTGAAATTGTCCCACTTCCTAATATGCTAATCTATGGCATGTGAATTGTGGGCGAAACAATGCCAAAGTGGGCCAGACAGGTTCATATTTACATACGTTAGTTGAGATTTTTGACATTACCAATGCGACTTCTGTTTTCCTATTTACCATTGTTCCCTCTAAAAGATAATAAAAAATCATAACCGTTTGTTTCTGAAGAAAAAATGAAAGTTGCGAAAATAATAAAACTCTAAATACTGGCTGTTTAGAGAAAGCTTTCTCATTCCTTTGTTTGTTTGAGAAATCTACACAAATATTGCGATAATAAATATTAATCAACCAATTGTCATTTTGTTAAATATCACGAATATTGATGAACCTACCTTGACAATGTGATTTCTCTATGATATGTCAAAGTCATCCTGTCGAAGTTAGGTAAGCCATATATATGTGGTTGGAAAATATCAACCACAACTGAAGGTGTGAATATTTCAAGTTCAGCGTAAATTTAAAATAAATTCAGTGCAGTTTGCGCCTATGAAGTTATAGAAGAAAGTAGGGTCGTTGCGCCGGTTAGCGACCACTTAGCTGACTTGCGCACTTTGAAGGCATTAAAAACTACTTAATATGTACGCAAAATCGTTACTGTCCATATAAATGATTCAGAAATATAGTCAAGATGCATATAAATAAATAAAAATAACACTTCCATATACAAATTTGGAAAAAATATTAAAAATGTGCTAAAATAGCTAAAACGTCAGTTACCGACCACTTTGGTCAGTATGCGACCACTTGATGCCAGTTACCGACCACTATTTTAAAGGTGCTTTTTTATTATAAGGCTATTATTATTGATGCAAAAATAAATTAAACATATTTATAAACAAATAATCATCAACACCAATAATGATTTTTCATTGTTTTTTGAATATAATATCGATTATCTCGAGCTTGGATTGAAAGCCACTTTAATTCGCTTTTCACTCTTCGCATGTAATACTGGGTCATTCTGGTCTTTTGGTCTCGATAACGTCACGTTTTCTTCCTCTTAGTAGACCCTCTATACTATTCTATAGTAATTCGAGGAATCCGACATACCTGATATGCCAGCCTATGGGTTTCCTAAGTATCTTGGGGTTGGTAACCAGTCCCAACAGATGCAGTTGAACACACATGGAATGACTGCCTATCTAACCTCCACTTTCTAATTACCACGTATCCCGATACCTTTCTGTAAGAGAGAGGATGTCACACCTGGGTTCTGACTTCCCGCAACATCATCTGCCTAGCCTTTTCCCAAATCGTTAAATTAATCGTCGTAACGATTATCAAAATTGTCAAAGCCAAAATTACAGCTGGGACCAACAGTTTAACATGTTTCTGAAACACGAAGGAGTCTCCGTATTATTTAGATGGTCACCCATCCACAAACCAACCGCGGCAAGCAGACTTTAGTTTGACTTTCAAAGGTATGTTTTGAAGGATCTTAACTCAAATGTTATTTATTACATACTACACCATAGTGAACGCTAACTGATGTCAAATTCCATAGATTATTGCTCACAAACCGCGCGCGGCCACATATTTGCACTGATTTTGATAGGCATTTGTCAAAAATTTACAAAGAAAACATGTGGTCGTTTACTGAAAAAACGTATCTTCATGCCTAAGTTATACTATATCCAAAAATATGTAATCATAATTTGAAACCATGGGATCATAATTAACAAAATGAAATAAGACTGAACCAATCAGTATACGACCACCCGGCCGCTTACTAACGCATCAGTTACAATTACGTTTCAGTAAGCGACCACTGGATTTTAGTGAAAAATAAGATAAAGATCAGCAAAATTATTATTAAATAATCGAAATCACTAAATAATTGAACTAACCACGCTTTCATATTGGTTAAACATACAATACAAAGTACCAAAACATATCATTGAACGCTGTCCGTCGCGCTGCATTATTTGCAAATTCACTGTATTTTCGTACATCACCGATTATCACGAAAATTGAAAGGCTTTTTTCTAAGTTAGGTAAAAGCATTTAATTTAAAATGTATTAAATACTAAATGCTTAACTATTCCAAAGTTATTTGGTATATTTTTTTATGGTTATGTCTCATAGAAATGTTATTATCCTTAATTAAAGAAACCTAGTCGGTCAAGTGGTCGGTAACCGAAGGTGGTCGCGTAACCGACGCAATGACCCTACTCTAGAAGCTATTTAGCTTAACCCCTTATACCGCTTTCAAAACAAGTAGTCTCATTAATAAGCGTAGCGACATGGGCGCTAACACGCAATTTTGCAAGTCAACTCCTTAATTAAGTGGCCTGTCAAGTCAATCAGGCCTCCCCGGTGTAGAAAACAAAAGTGGCTCTTACTAGCCTCCATTTGCTCTGCAGGTTACGCAATGGGAACTGTCGCTATTATGATCGTATTATAATTGCTGGTTATTATGCCATCAATCCAAACGTGCTTCCTTCCCGATCACGAATTTCACCGGAGTCATGAGAAATGTCAGCGTATGTTATTCAAACATTGCGACTTGAGGATCTGAGATACTATCATAGTGAACCGGTTTGTCTACAGTAACTACTATTAGTTTGTTGGTTTGTTGACAGTGTACAATTCGGCTGACCATAATTGGTTAGCGTAAATATTTAGTGACTCGCCGTGTACGGATAATTACAGATTATTTGCCAAAGATAAATGTTGTTGATTACAATTATTTACATTCCTTGGTGATTTATTTAGTCAGAGTAACATTTGTATCGAGTAATTTTAAAGAACTCTATGCATACATTAGCAAATCTTACGTAAGTACTAACTACAATATGTAATGCGACATACATCAATTACACGAGTGAATGATTGAGTGATGGATGTCATTTAATCTCTCATGCTTTGCTTACCTATTTACTTGTGACATGCAGAATACTGATGGAGCTTGTTAAAATGCAACAATGATTCAAGACCGAGACGGATATGATGTTACTTACTTAAAGATAACAATGTGAACAATATTTACAACGAAACACGTAAGAGACTAATGAGTGTGTGAACCGAAAAGTATGTTTATCTTCGCAATGTCTGGTGTATTAATAAAAGTACCATTATATTGAGCTTGGGAGGTCGCTAGGTACTATTATAATAAATTATTCTAATATAACGTTAACGAAGAAAAGAAAAACGAAATATAAAAAAAAACCAAGTCATTGTTCAAAGAGGCTCTGACAGGTTTATAATGTGGCTTACATTGATGAGCCTCTGAAGCGTGGCAACGTAGGAGTTCTCGCTGTGTATGATGGCAGCCACCACATGGCGGCGGCGCAGTTGCACCGGCGACAGCGAGTCCGGTGGCGCGCCCAGCGACGGCGGCGGCACGCGCCCGCCTCGCACCTCGCCGCCGCATGAGAACAAATCCTCCTCCAACTGAAAACGTCACACAGCCAATGTACATCTTGCTTGTACCACTACGCAACACAAAAACACACACATTTCATTTCAGAATTCAATTCGCTTCAAGTTTCCGATGACGCTATTCGAGTCGCGTGTCTGTTAAATGCACAGAAATAACTTGTATGATTATTCAACTCGCGCGGCTGTAATTCGTGTTTGGAGGACGCTTTCCGGCCGCTCCGTACAAATTCTCACAGACCGAGAACAGTCGCCTCGCGGTCTAATCACGTCACAAATCGCGTCATCAGAATCACTGTCTTTACTTATAAAACGTAAACGTCAAAAGTAACACCAAACCGACCACGTGACTTACGTTAAAACTTGTCAACGTATACTGAGCCTTGTCATGGAGAAGTTTCATGCAGGACGGACAAAACATTGTTACGATAATGTCGAGACGCGAACTGGCATTGAATTAACTTTTGACATTTACGAATCACACGTTATTCACGTCGTCTCACTAAAAATAAACTGAAATAAGAAAATTACTATCGTGTACATGAATCCAATATGGTAGCTGACTGGTATCCACTCTGACATCATTATATCATATGTTAAAATAGATTATTTGTTTAGCGACTTAGACCTCCGTGAGGCGCGGAGGCGACGCGCACTACGATACACTCGTTACTGTGGTTTGTTGTTGACTGACTACTCAATGACCCGATCATGATTCATCTCAAATATACATAATTATGAATCATTTACACTTGACTTTATAAATAATATAATGTTACATATTATACTAAGTACATACTCATTTAAAAGGACCATTGAACAACTGTGTATGGTATGTAATTCCAGAAATGTCACTGTCACGTCACTCAAGCTCGTTGGGCCGGGATGTACTTATAGCAAGACTACTTAAATGCATTCCTTGTATCAATATGCCATCATTGAATGAAGACCGGTCATTCATACAAACTGAATGCTGAATAGTAAATACTTCATTATGAACTGTAGAGTTCTACGGGGTATTACAAACAAACTGTTTACAAACTGTCTCATTTGTCTATTAATAGAAAATACAGTTCAGCCAATAATACTAAGAGATCCTGGAATCAATCCTGCGAGAATTTCTAAAGTGCTAGTGGCATTTTAGTGTTGAAATGTAAATAATAAAAATGCCGATAACCTCAAGGATTGATAGATTTCACTAAGATTAATTTTGTTTTTGAAAAATAAGCCTTAATTCCCAAAACTTCATGCGATACTTGTTAAATTTCAATATGCTAGTTCTTTTCCTGTTATTATTGTACGTGCGGAACGTGTATAGGAGCACAAAATTGCGTATCCAGGAATTTCAGGCGCAACAACTTATTAAATAGATCACCCCGCTTTTGTTTAATTTATTTAACAAATAAAGGCGAAAGGGAAACGCTTCGAATTTGCATGATCTAGTATGAAAATTCAGAAGAATTATAAATATGGTTTTGTACGGAGCTGAATACAAACCTCTGGTAGTTTGGGCATCTTGTCGGTCTCGTGGCCATGCATGTCGTACTGGTGCGAGGAACCGCGTCTCACGCTGAACCAGCGAGCCAGCCGTCCCCCTCCCTCGTCGTCGGGAGGGGGTGCAGGTGGCGCAGGAGTCGCTCCGCCGCCACTTCGCCATCGCTCGCACAGTTCACGAGCCCGGCTCAGCGTGTTGCGCAACTGACCGCTACTCCTGAATCAACAAACAACGAAATGTAAGGAACATTTTGAAGGAATTCATAACTGACTTAATTTAGATGATGACGTCTTTATCCTTTAAATTTAATACGAACGACAAAACTATATTTTGCGTCGTTTGATCTACAACAGCAGTCACATAATCTTCACTATCGTAGATAAAGTAACTAAGTAATTAATTCCATTGGCTAGTATAGTATTTAAAGTTGCTAAGTGTAATTAGCAAATAGGCATTCAGTCAGCAGGTCGATAAAAACCGACAGTTGCGATTTCTTTGCCAAAATCGTCGCTTTACAAGTTTTTTTATCATGTCATCACTTAAATCTGCAATCGTCGAGGTTTTTAGCATTACTGGAGTGTTTAAAACTCTTTAAACTTAACTAATGGCGACTTTATTCGCGGAAAACAGAACCTTAAGAAATAGTTTTAACCTACTCTGTGATGTAATTTGAAGGATATGGACAATTAACTAACACGGAAGACGTACATTTAATGATAGAAAACAATAATTACTGGTGAAACTTGTAATAGAAACTAGAGTTGAGCCGATGACTTTCTGTACAAGTATTATATTACTTTCTGGCGTTTTATCGTTAAGCTTTAGTTACATAACATATTTTTATTTACTATGCATAATTACATGTAGTAATAAATAGGCTATAAAATAAATGCAATTACTTAGTAGGCACTTGGGCAACCGATTAATCGATATTCTTTAATGAATATCCGCTGATCACTCAACGAGATCCAACCATCAATCATAATATTTCTACAGGCAATACGATTCAAATTAAGATGACAGCAGATGAAACAATCGACAGACGACAATAAAAAACGACAATAGAGCAATTAGTTAGGCTAAATACTAAACAAAGAATAATCTGAAGGTTAAACCAACAGTGTAGCAATGGTTATAAAATATTTATTGAATGTTTTATGTATGAGCTGGAGTCGCGAATACATTAGAGCTTATTTGGTGTTGTGATGAAAGACTAAATATTGTCATTGCGGTTGCCTCACTCGAAGCAATCTGCGTAATGCCATTTTATGGTGGAGGTGTTGTTTTAGCTAGAGGAAACGCTACTGTGAAGGTATATACTGCTATTACTTTTCTTTGTTGTTATTGCGAAATGGAGCAAAAAATAACACATTCCAAGGTTGCTCAGTTTCTCACAGCCATAGTAAATAATGCAACATGCAATAGACAATTTATGTTAGATATGTTTCTAGATTATGATTGCACTAAATATTGCGCAAGCTCTTGTCTCTATTTAATCATTAGTACTTTAATGTGTTTTTTGTTTGATGCACGTATGTATATTTGGGGTGACCCAGTTTGCAAATTATAATAAATTCATATGTTCATTCGGTTTATTATAAAATTACTCTGCTTCGTTTGTCGTGTTTGGTCGCAAGCACGACTGCTGACTATGATGGCTTCGATTCGAGTTAGGCAAAGTTTAATTGGGTTCAAAGTCTGGTTGTCGTTCTTTCAGGAGACTTAAACGGGACTAGGGGTATCTAATGTTGGCGAACTATTAAAATTTTGTGGATAGGCAAAGCTCTGCCAGAATGATTGTAGCAAAATAACATGATGTTGAATACCTGAAAAGATATTGATAAATAAATAGCACAGAGTTTAAACAGGAGTTAAAAGATGAAGTAGCCAGGCAAAGTCCACACTTTAGTATACAATTAAAGTCACGGACTAGTGATTTCAGAATTAAATTATAAAAATTATGTAAAAATAAAATTAGATACTATACTTCTGTCTTTAATTGTTAAAAAATTCAGCACGTCTTATGTTAAACCTCATTATAATATGGACTCCTTATCTGAGCAATGTACATATATCTAAATTAATAAGACCGGCCAAGTGAGTATCGAGCCACGTAATTTGTCGACTATAACTCTGTCACCAGTAAAGCCTATTAAGCCGTGAGTCCGTGACAGACAGAGTATGGCGAAACTATAAGGGTACCTTGTCGACTACGGAACCCTAAAAATACTTTACTACCACAACTATGCAAGGTAGGTAACAAACCGATTTCCTATTTGTTCCAATTTACCTTGACTCCACATGTAAATCTATACTAATATAATAAAGCTGAAGAGTTTGTTTGTTTGAACGCGCTAATCTCAGGAACTACTGGTACGATTTGAAAAATTCTTTCAGTGTTAGATAGCCCATTTATTGAGGAAGGCTATAGTATATATCATCACGCTAAAACCAATAGGAGCGGAGCACCACTATTCCACGCGGACGAAGTCGCGGGCAGAAGCTAGTAATTAATATTGTAATTATATTCGTCCCTCAAATTTGTGACTTCAAATGTGCGAATGCAAAATATGACACTTAGGCAACAAGTTTGGTTTTCACGAGCGCCTGTGAGGTTTAGTCAGGCGAATAAATGTAAAACAAACTAACATTTTGCTTTTGCTAATTGTGTACGTAACGACAATCATTGCTTGATCCCAGGGTTAAGTCTGTGTTAATCGTAGCTCGGTATAGTTGCTAACGAGTGTACGATTCTCATTCGATTAAATTAAATCGAATCAGCTTTAGTTTCGTATAGTACCTATATCATAATCAAACTTTGAAAACAATAAAAAGGAAATCACATGATTTCTGATCGTGATCTAACTGCTCTAGTCTCTGATCTAAATCTCCTATTGTGAGTTGATCAATTGTACAAAACAGTTCGAAATTGACCTAACATAACTATCGTATGATTTTCTTCTTTCTGCTTATTATAATAGGTAATTCTTTTACCTACACCCCAGAATAAGAATAAAACAAAGATCGGATACCATACCTACATGTTAAGTTGGTTAATATAGATCAAGGTAGGTACGTCTTGCGATGATTAAGATTAAGTTTTAGCTACAGGGGGATTTTAATTATTTTTATATCTAATATAAACTAGAACTTGTTTTCGTTGTCAAAAGCCACACTCCCCAACCCCTAGATTTAATAGATATAACAACGCTTTATTTGTAAACAGATAGAGCATGCAAAATCATAAAGATTTGATGCACCTAAGTGATGATCACATTTCCTAGTTCTTACATAATGCAATTATACATTAAGTCTGCAAGGTCAAAGTCCTAAGTCTAAACATAATTATACAGATAAATAATCAGCTTTACTGCTGCCAATCGCTCCACAGACTATAAACAAATATTGTGAATGATTGCTAATTAAAATCCTGCGCATTTGGTGTAAATGGTCGAACGGTACCTTAATAGCTTTTGTTCTCACAATTGTGTATTTAAAATTACAGGACAATAAAGTATGGTATATGATTGTACAAGTAGCTATAAAGCAAGACAGACGACGCACTGTCTGCATCCAGGCGGCTTATCTGTTGCAATGACCCGTGTCATTATTACATACACTGCAGCTGAACAATATTATGTATTTATGCAGTTAATACGATAAACCGCAAGCACATATTCGTTTGATTTTATAATTATGTTCATACGCTTTCGTACAACGGAAGAATACATGGGCGTCAAGTGGAAACCACAAAATATTCAACGTTGATAAAAGTAATTTGCAGCGTTGGTGAATTGTTCACCAATAATAGGTATAAGTACGCTGAATTTACAGGAAATAAAATGCCCGATTTTTTACTTATTTTCCTGTAATTCTCGAAGTCACGTCCTAGCAACTAGACAGACTTAAACATGATTATCTTCTATTTTCATGTATATTTAAAGTCGTATGGAATCGACATATCCATTAGGGTAATCATAGTTTAATTAAGATAGCAATCTTAAGAGTAAACAAGTACAGCTGCATAAAAATTAACATAATTACTTACAACTTATACATTCCGTAAGATGAAAAAAAAAAATGTAAAACATAGTTTAACAGGTGTTTACTATCGCACACATTATAAAAGTGAGGGAAACGAGTTAATGCTGTGCTCTCAGGCGGCGCACACGCAACCTGACACGAATTATGATATGGATCGAAAAGCAGACATTAGCAATGAGCTGGGATAGTGCTAGGAAACAGTTAATTTATCTTGTGTTCCAATAGACGCCACGATATCGATGATTCTTATATGTAGGTACGTCTAGTACACCCGGCTATCACCTTACTGACTTGCTTTTAATTCCTTTATGCGGTCTATCTCTATTGACTAAATTAGTTTAATTGAAACATAGTGTTTTTGCAGTCCTCAAAACTAGTGTTAGGAGATTGCATGAGTTCCTAAGTTCTGGACTATCAAAGAAAAACAAATTGGCCACGCTGTTTCAATTGGGTAAGACATGATTCTTAACGCAAGAGCAATTATACAAGTTCTTCAGTCTGCTTTGACACGACATAAATTGTATATGAATAGTGTAATATGTATATTATATTTTAGTAATATATAATAACTTTTATTTCTTAGATAACTTAAATTCAGTCATTGATTTTTAACTGACTTCAATAAAGGAGCAATTTTCTTGCAAACAACTGATCAGATTTGGAAGAGGTTTTTATATCAGTATTATAACTAATGAAACATTAGAAATTTCTTTGTATAAAATATCGTGGTAAACATTTTTCAAACAAACTCTATAAATTAACAACAGTGACCTTTCCAGTTCATGAAACACTAGATCTAAAAAAGTAATTTCCTTCATAATACATCACGAGTTGTAAAGCTAACAGGCATTTGACCTCAATTAGAGAAAATAAAAACTCTAGCCAATGACAAAACAATCAATGTTAATGAATTGCGTTACAGATTGGGTAGTTAGTTGCTGAAAGTTTACTTTATTACTCTGTTTGATCGTTATCTATTGTTAATAACCGTTATTATGTCTAATCAATATCTATTATAGAGAGGTTGATACGTTGTTTTTAAACAAGTGGTAAAATAATTACTTAATCAATCAACATTACTTCCGTAAAATATTTATGTGAATTAAATCAGTCCGAAATAAAATAAGTTTTTTTTTATATCTATACACTAGCTTCTGCCCGCGACTTCGTCCGCGTGGAATAGTGGTGCTCCGCTATTGGTTTTAGTGTGATGATAGCCTTCCTCAATAAATGGGCTATCTAACACCGAATGATTTTTTCAAAACGTACCAGTAGTTCCTGAGATTAGCGCGTTCAAACAAACAAACAAAGTCTTTCAGCTTTATTATATTAGTATAGACATAAGATGATGCTTTGTCCTGAATGACTGACGCATCACCGCACTGCCTAAACCGCTGATCGTAGAGACCAGAAACTTGGGTGTGTTTTTTGTACGACGTAGGCATCCGATAAGAAAGGATTTTCCGAAAGAGAGCGAAAAGGGGGCCAAAGTTTTTAATGAAACTATGTAATTTTTTATTTGAATTCGCATAGACCACGCGGGCAAAGCCGCTGGCGGAAAGCTAGTTACTTATAAATCTTTTAGTATTACATACAATGTTTAAATTTTTAATTTCTTACACTGAATGTTCTGTTTAAAAACCTTGCTGACTGACATACTTAACAAAACAGTGAATCGCAGTGAAATGTTGTTCATTACTAAATAACTGCCCACGAAAAGGCATTAAGTAGGAGTTTATTCAATTATTTCCATTTCCAAATTGATAAAAATCCGTCTGTGTTTGTCTGTCTGACTGTTAATAAAAACGAGAATTAAATTTGAATATAAAACAAATATTGAAGAAGAGATTCACAAGCTTATATACGGCAGCGCCTTAGATAAAAGAGATAACATAACAAAACAGCTATAAGCAAACTGATTGCTCTGTACATATTTTCTAGGATAGACTCGGACATAGAGAAGAATATCTCTTTCCTTTTTTTATAAGAAGAAAGGCCGTAACTACCATTTTTATATTGATTTAAGTGGGTACATATTTGGAATCAGGAAAAGATTCTGATTACGAATATGTATTTAACTATATCCACTATCGAATAAAAAAAATAGTTACGGCCTTTCTTATGACTTTCACAGTAAAACGGTTGAACAGATTTCGATGAATTTGGCATGAAGATGGCTTGAACCCGGATCATAGGATTTTTATCGGGGTGCGTCAAGTAGTTACCTCAATTTACTGGAGAAACCAGGGTAAACCGATAAGTTCTTAATATATTTAAATCATTGAAAATCTAGCGGTAGTGGTTTTGAACAGAATTCATAAAATGATTACAGGAAAATATGCTAACGATAGTTTTCAGAATAAGTACTCGTTAATATTCCACTTTAAATGAAGCGAATAAAATAATTACTGTTCACAATGCGGGTCAGGATGACTCAGTACAAAATAGATTGTGACTCCGAGCTGGTATTATCATCAACACTAATATACGATCATCAGTCCTTGACATTATTTTTAAACTTTATCTGCATATGCGTATACTGAATGTCACAAGTCAACCTGCCATCCTCTAAATATAGAAAACGTTGACAAAAGTATTTGAATATGAATATCGTAAGAGGGTTAAGTTAAAGGTGTTGTATTTTAATTTTTAAATCTTGTGAAGAAGTTACTTTAAGGTATTTAACATTTGGAGATAATCGCTTCAGGGGCTTCAGATAATGTCTTACATTGACGTGCCAAGACAAGATTATTTTCGTTATGAAAAAGAGACGGAGCTATACGACGTTAGTAGCTGTGTCACGCTCTCAAACTTGAATAATGATTGCAAAAACACGTGGTGATACAGCCCCTGGACGTAGTATTTTGAGTATTTCTAAGATATCAGTATGCCGACGTACTAAATAAAGAAATATCTAAGTTGGGGTTGTGAACTAATCTTCAAACCCTAAGAGCTACCAACATTTGCGATCTGGCGTCGAATATCGCGGTATGCCAAGTATAAGACGGAAGATGGTTCTTGAATTGCTTTAGTCCTATATTCGTTGCTAGCGCATGTGTTAGGCTTATGTATGTAGTGCTACTAGTGACCCATTTCTCACAATCAAGTCTAGCAACTTGTACAGGATGTTTATTCGTATTCCCAGAAAGGAATGGAGAAACTGAAGAAACAATGTGCTTCAAAATAAAATAAGGGATTATCCACGAGCTGGATTTAATATTTATTTACTGTAAGCAACTTGACGGCTGAGTATGAAGTCTGCATGCCTATGGAATATTGAGTTTACATGATTATAATATTCAAGAAGGTCGCCCTTATAAAATTGGACTTGACTAGCAAAATTTGAGAGTGGAATACTACTTTTCGGGTTTTTTTACTTAATTTAAAAGTGTCGCAAGTTTCATTTAGAAGAGCATTTTATAGGCGATTGGATCTTGAACCGAATGACAATAGACGGTATCCGTTAAAGCGTGAATGATTATTTTGTCGGGAGGCAGTGCCCTCTGTTGGCCCCTGGAGTTTGAACACAGGAAATTCGTGTTAATTGGCCGCGCGCCGCTCGCTAATTGTTGAGCGAGACTGGACCACACCGCGGAACGACGGGAAGTCACATGCGCCAACTGTCAACATTGCGCATGCGCGTCTTTATGACTTTCATCACAAATAATAATGCTTTACGTTTATGGGTCCTTAGTACTTGATGAAGTAATTAGTGATGAATTGATGACAAATTGACAAAGGATTGAGGCTCGTATACAGAGCAGTCTTATTTTTAAATGCATATTTATTTAAAATAATATATATGCACTATTTTATTGATTGTAAAATGCGTTTCATTTTCGATACAGTCACTCTTAAATGCGAGAATTGGTTCTAATTCTGGAAGTACAATCAATCACACTTATTTCTGACACCACTAAACGGCTTTCTGCGCATGGCTGTACATGTGTAACATACGTGGTACTAAAACTTTATATTACAGGCAGAATCGATTTAATACATCATAATAATTATTATTGCGATAGGTAGATCATTAAACTGCAGCCACAGCTTTAACTGTAATGGTTATTGCATATAACCGTTTTAACTGTACGAGCTAAAACATCAATCAATTTATAGATCATTTTGTTTTTGTTCAAGAATAGCATTTAATTACGTATTGTTGTACTTGTATGGCCCTGCCTTCTAAGTAAAGCTCTAAGTAAAGATCACAAAATATTAATCTACAAGGTATTTTAATTTACAAATTAAAGTCATAAAATAATCACATCACACAACATCCAATTAGAAACAATTACAGAACTATCGTAAATTGTAAGCGTATTATCGCTAGCATATTAGAACGCGACCTAAAGGATCACACATTACACAAAAGTTGGAATAATAAGAACAGTATGTCCGGAGTCCGCAGTACCGATTCAAAAGAAACCGGATAGCTCGTGTAAAAAAACAATGGTTCGTTACCTGGAGTCCAGGGTCGAGTTGAGCCGCTGTGAGCGCCGGAGCGGTGTGTTCCGCACGGCGCTCACTGGCTCCTCCCAACTGCCGCCAGCTGACCGGTGCTCATCTGCGAGAAGACACACATTACATCAATATGGAACAAAATCTGGGAAAAATTATGATTGGTTTATACTAAAAGATGAGTTGTGTTGTTGCCTAGGGAAGTGTCAGGGTTTGGAGGAATACTTGTGAGTTACATTCCTTCCAACTATGGTAACTGACTTAAAACTAAAAAAAATGTTTAGCATTTATTTTTGGGATGCAGGGTTTGAGGAATACTAAGCTAAATGCTAAGTACACATTATGCTGCCTGGTGTAAGATTTCCATATTATTATAATCAGCATTGTTTAAATCAATAACTAAAACAATGTCGGTCAAAAGCCAGTCAAAACATGATTATGATTCCAAGAAATTTGGTTCTCGTTATTATTACATTAAGTAGCTGTACGTTTGTCGCACATCATAAACTACTGGAGATAAAGTTTACTATTTCTTATCTAAACTGTTGGACAGTCGGAGTCACATAGTAACTGACGTACACCGTTGTAACTTGTATGGATAAATATTTTGTTAACCTTGAATTAGTGAAGTCTCGTAATTGAATGATAAGAGAAAAAAAAATCGGTATTTTCATACGGGTCCTAATTTCCATAGATAATGTAATTGTTATGTACGGAGCTATACATTTGAAATAAAGAAGAAATATTGTAAATGCAAAGCAAATAAGTCTTTTTTTTTTTTTCAAGAATAAAAAGTTGATGTAACATCAATTAACCAAGCTTAATTCAGCATGAAAAGCAAAATGGAGAAATACGGGGGAATGTGTTCATTGCAAACATCCTCTCGGAGTTATATCGGCTCCATGAGTCGAAACGCTGATTAATTGGTTTAGAGGCCTTGAACGCAAGTGTAGGCGGCTGGGGCGACCACGTTTTGTAAATACGCCCAAGTCACTCCTTACACGAGACTTAAAAGACGTTAAAACTTCTCCATATGAATTTAATTTATCTCAAAAGTGACCATGATGCTTTGAACAGTAATAACTAGCGTAACTACCTACTTAGCCTGTGTTTCTTTATCAACTTGTGTTTAATTTTAGTTATTTTATCACACTTTCTTGCATTCTTCGCGTCACCATACCGGTACATATCCATCACACCACGTTACGTAATTGCGCCCTCTATTGCGAGATCAAGGTTTTTGAAATAATAACACGGTAGTTAACACTGCACAATGAGAACATTAAACATATTGATTATGTACATATTACTGTACGAATGAGAATTTAATTGGCTAATTTTAATCACAATAAACACAATTAACGTCGGCCACGTGTCGACATCGCGATGTTTGATCACATACTAACCGAGAAGTTCTCAATGAGCTGATGGTGTTCAACTAACGAGTGATAGTAAGTTATTTGTTAACAACCGCAGCGGTCTGCAGGGTCCAGCACTGACCAGGGTTGACGACCCGTTAACGGTCGTTAATGGGTATTAAATTATATTTACACACTTTGTTTATGCTTTTGTATGGCGGTTATTGTTTTATACATAAAGCGGGTTTTGGATATTAGCAAATTAACATAACAAACTAGTTCCATGACCGACTGACGGACATCCCGACACGTTCAACAGTTCGTACAGATATAAATGTTACAACATTAAAAACGGTGAGTGTAATTGTTTTTTTTACTTATTATTAGGTGGGGCGGGCGAGTAGTAGTTATGTAGTGTTTGTAATAGGTTCAATTAGGAAAAGTCTTTTTTAACGTTTTGTGGAGCGCCATGTGTATTTGGGCTTTTTTTTGGAGGTGTCTAGTTCTTGTTAGTCCTATTCTATCTTTTTAGTTAGCTCCTAGATGCCGAAACTTCATATTTATAGTTACTAGCTCACGCACGGTTTTACCCGCATCCGAAGGAAATAAAAAGTAGTCTATAACCGTCTCCCAGGTCCTATCTTTTCCCATACCAAATCGGTACAGCCGTTTTACCGTGAAAACGTAACAAATAAACAAAATCTATTTCGCATTATAATGTTAGTTAGGGTAGGTATATTTTTTCTTGATGGGAAAAATGGATCAAATGATTCCTCCCGCCATGGGTAGGGCGAGAGGGAGTGTCAGACTCCTACAATCTTACTTATAAAGTCCGATTATTATTTAATCTACTGCTTAGGAACGGATTTAGCAAAAACCTCACTCATAAATTCTGTTTAGCGTTAATGCAAACTTAAGTTAGAAGCTTAATCCGGGATTACGATGTTAAGTAAGGATTAGGTGAGAAATGGTTAAACTTTACATTACAGGTTTTTTATAAGCATGACGGTTACTGACTAAAACACATCTATGTTCCTGCCTCAGCTCTTTTTATTTCGGGGGCGCGGTAACTCTTTCGAACATCCAGCAGCAGTTAGGACATCTTAACGAGCTGTTTCCTGTGGTTTCACTGGCATACTGACGGAACCTACTTCCCGCACCCGGTTAGGTAGACTCAAAAAGGTTTTAATATTCATATCCATATCTGAATTCCGTCAGCCATTTTACCGTGAAAGCGTAACATACGAAATAAAGACAGAAAGAGTGACTTTCGCATTTATTATAAGCAAGAATTTAGAAGTCAACAGTTTATTTTGTTCTTGTCATGTAGCGGTAGCCCTGTCTTCAGTTGTGTTATCATCATGGACGAATTTAAGACATCTACATCCTGAACATTGTTGACCTCCGTACTGTTAGATACTGTGATGGCGGGGTGAAAGATAAATCATACTGACAGGCAAAGATAGCATTTTATACACATGACTTAAAGCATAACTAATGCATAATACACATAGTTTCTTCTGAAGCAAATTTTATTGGTCAATCGTTTCCATTTTAAACCTCTCTTGTTTTGCCTTTTCTGGCTAATCTATCCTTATAGGAATCTAGTCAAAATTTCAAGATCCGAATTGGCATTAGCTATAGTTAGCTTACCATGCTAAAATATATCAACTGCGCCGTTACTACAACACTTATTGATCAAACACAAGACGTTCAAGCATTGCAGGCGAAAAGACTGTTAGCGAAAAATATTCTTGACAATATTTGGTGAATAAATAATTTCTTTATTATACATATTTACTGACCGACTTTTAATCCAGGCCGAGATTACAGTTGTTTAATCTGTGTTTCGGTCAAATGAGAATAGTGCTCGAGAATCTACATCATTCAGCCGGAACACGGGCATGTCTATACTACAACTTAGACAATTTAAGACTAGACATTTTAGGCAAGTTGCTAATAAAGCACAGAGATACAGAAATCGGAACAATAGTAACTGGGTGGAAGCCGATAACCTCATTAGATGGGATAATCTGATGCTGGTACACGTACATAGCGAAATAGCAGGTCCATAACAAGATTCGATTTATGTTCGGTCAGTATAATCTGAGTATCACAGTGGGTCGAGAATAGCGAGATCTGAGGAGCCGCGCCGCGCCCCGTCAGTCAGCCTCATTGTTAGGCCGCCTAGATATTATGATTCATACGGCCATATTACCTACAAGTTTCAGATAAGAATGCAGCAAATAGGGCGTTGCAGCCGACCGATCAAGTCGACGTTTGACATAATTCCTGACGCATGGTGTGCGAGAAGAGTGTAATTGTATGTGAGTACATCATACCGCACATCTTCGCTATTATTTTACATTGTTCGTTTGACGTCAATTAAAGGAGTCATAGGGTTCTTAGTCAGGAATTACACAGAACAATATCAATGCGTTTGAGTAATTACGGTAATTTTAAATGTGGTTTTCTGTTAATTATGTTATTTCCATGTTAGAGCGGAAATATAACATAGGTGTCTACTACAATACAATAAATATATTCAACTTATGTGCACTGAATTTAAACACATTACAACGATTAGCTGCGACCAATTGTGTCTCGAATTTGTCCAGCTACCGCTACAAGTAGATAAGGGCAATGGGTTGATAGGAATTGTTCAATTACGTTTATTCAGATGGTTAAGAATGTCACTTACAATATTGTTCGGAGCCGATGTCGCCACACATGGGCCCCGGCTGGCGACACCTACCTAAGCTAACGGTGCCAACGTATAATCACGTATGAAGTAGATTGGGCTGTTTATGATTAACGTCGATTATAATTCTAGGTTAAATATGTTTGTCAAAAGCATTTCGCGGGTTTATCTAAAGCTGGGTAATAGTGCATGTCGTTGATGTTTTTTTTTCTATTTCAAACCGTTATAAGTGCAAATGATAGCGGTTTTTGAATATTTTTTGTTTGATAATAGCCTACGTGGGAAGTTAGATGTTTACCATTCAAGTTATCAACAAACTACGTGTATTCCATAAACTGGGTTGTTGATAACATTGTGTACTTTTTTTGGGACCCTGTAACAGTTATTGAATAGTTCCCAGAATCAAAAGTTCCGAGACCACATTTGCGACTATTAATATTAAGACGACGACTACCGCCAATGACCTTGAGCAAATGGGCGGAGCTTGAGCTCCCCCCCGCGACCCCGCAATGCACACCGCACGGTTGTCATTTTATATTTTGAAGAACTTTGACGGGTGACCATAATATTATGTAGAGATTCTAAGGACAGTCGCATATTGTATTTTGATATGCATGTCTAAGATATAAAAATCGAAATACAAATAACATCTGTCTGAGTAATACTTCAAAACACTAATTTTAAATTTCCAACCCCCACTGCATATCTACTTTGTTTGCCAGAAAAGCAAAAATATTTTCAATTTCTTTAATCTGCAAAACATGTTTATCTATCTAAATTGTTACAAGTTTCAAGAAAAAATTCTGACAACTAGCATTCTTGAATTAATGCGCTGTGAAAGATGGACAGACAGACAGACGGGAGGTATTCCTCGAAGCGCCACCGTTTTGAGGCGCACCTAATGAAGCGCACCTTTATTATTCCTCGGAGCGCACCTTTTAGTAGCGCTCCCGATAACAATTAAAAATATTAAAATTTTATTCCTTGAAGCGCACCCATGTTTAAAAATAGGGAAGAGCATAAAGTAAACGTAATAAACGTACATAACGTCTCTAAGCTATAAAGGTGCGCTTCATTAGGTGCGCCTCAAAACGGTGGCGCTTCGAGGAATACCTCACAGACGGACATTGCGAAACTATAAGGGTTCCTTGTTGGACTTCGGAACCCTAAAAATAAAACTAATGTAACCAATCCAAAATAGGAAAATGGTCTAGCTAAAATAGTCAGACAATACAATACATTTTACATTTTACAATACTCTTTTAATAGCGTAAGCTTATTTTTTTATCATATTCTGCATTTTTTTTCAAATTCGTCTCGTAGCAAAGAAACTCGAACCCAAATTCACGTGTTTAGAAAAATATTTTCATCTACTATATAAAAATAAGTCGGGTTTTTCTTCCTGACGCTATAACTCCAGAACGCACGAACCGATTTCCACGGTTTTGCATTCGTTGGAAAGGTCTCGGGCTCCGTGAGGTTTATAGCAAGGAGTTGGGTAGGAGTTGGGTAGAGGTTGCATACCACGCGAACGAAGTCGCGCGGTGCAGCTTTGGTAATAATTTAGAATAACGCCACCTTGTTACCCATGGATAAACCGTTTTATTTACAAACCATTAAGTTTTGTTCTAAGATATCATCCCATGCCCTGACTTATAGCTACTATTTCTATAAATTCCAAACTATTAGGAAATATTATAAAATAACATGAAAGAATTTTAATTTTTACATGTAAAATTTAAATGAGGTATGCAATATTCTCGTTTTCAATACGCAAAGTATTAAAAGAAATACATATTAAAATCCTAAAGTACATTTAATTATTTAGTAAGTCAATAACAAAATATATTTGTCCTGCCAAATTTAGATACACACATTTTAGATTATGACAGATTATGGATGATTTGGTTTGAAAACACGTTATTCACATCAAAAAAATATTTTATCCGCATGTAGTGCCTTTTCAATGTAATAATTATAATTCACCAGTCATCTTATCACAAATATAATAATTTATTTACATCGTAATGTGCTCGCTCTGAGTGACAGCGTCTACCCGTGACAGTGGTCACGGACGTACTGCCCCCGTCGCCCGGTGGAGCCCCTCCGTAATTTCAACTCAACGTTTTGACAAAAGCACAAAAATTGACGTAAATGTACGATTTAAAAAAAATATACGTATACAAAAAGACAGATAATTAACTTTTCTATAAAATGGTACAGGTTTCATTAAAATCCGCTTGATAAATTCTATGTATAACTCAGTTTTTCTTGTGCGTTAGACCTAACTTCATGATTTTTTTATACAATGTTATAAATACATAATTAAAAAAAACGTTATACAAAATTATCAAGCATATGCTCTAGTTTAGTATATATACTTTTCAAATCATGAAAGCAAGTCGTTAAAGCGTATTCATTAGCTTTAAAAGGGCCAAAGTCGTATATCGCCGCCTTAAGTAATAATTTGGACTATTACTCCACAACTAGACACACACAATTGGAGGCAAGATCGTAATAGGTACCAATCAGCGTACCTATTTGCAAATGTAATTAACAAGTATGTGTGCCACAATAAATCAATCAAATGTTACCACAAACTGAAATCGAAATTTAATTTCGGATTTTGCGATATCCTTGAAGGAAAATCAATATGCACGAAATCATCCAGTCAAAACATTACATAATTAACCTCGAATTCAATTACCTATCGGTTTCAGCGGCTCTTCTATCACCGGACATAGCTTCACTTTGTTTACGACGATTACCAACGTAAACTGCATTGTCGCACAGAACCGGCGCACACACAAAAACAACTCAACTTTCTCACATAACTTCTACAAATTAACAAATGCATCGTTCGCAACGTGCAGCGTACTGCACAGTCCCTTCAAAACTAACCCGGATTAACATAATTGGTGCTTGCGGCAATTGCCGAGCCTACCGCTCCGCAGCCATGTTGAAAAATTAATACTAACATTGGCTTATGTCCAGCAATTATTATTATCAACCACGCAAACAAAGCTAATTGTAAATATGTGCGCCTCCCGCATCAATTGAGCGCATCGGCGGCGGCAACGGGGGAACTTTCAGTGACGGAAATAACTACAATTGTTACTATTTGTAGAAATGGCGAGTTCAGAAGGGAATATTAATCGTTAGGACAGTGTAAAGAGATCGCTGACATTGTCGCAACCATTCCTTTTTCACGGCATTTGAATATTTATTGCAACAATAGCCGTTAATGTCCGTCATCCTGTCACTTGCCTAAAAATAGTCGTCGCACAATGGTAATTTTTGTAGCGGGCTTTTTGGTAAAGAGATTTATCAGAGGCTGATTTAATACGGTAAATGGTAATTTAATTTGTATTTACCGCAGACCTAGGACTAGAGTAACCGCATGAGTAAATAATATCTAAGGTTTCATTCATTAAGCCATGTGATTTAGTTTGAATGAAAGATTTTTAAAGCCGCCTAAAAAAGTCCATAGAAAGAATCCACAATAGGCTAAGCATCTCCTTCATGTGAACAGAAAAAGATTTGATGGTTGTTTTTAAATTGTACCCATCATTAAACCCACTGTGCGATATTTTCATAATTCCTTGAAAGGCAAATAATCTGAAATAAGGTTTAATTGCTTCTGGCTGAGGGTTTCAAGAATATAAGATGACGTGTAAACTTACTAGAAGCGATTGAAGTTGATACATATTTACATTGTGTGTTTGCAGATATGCCTTGCTCTTGACGGACGTGTCATAGTCCTCAATGTTTATATACGAATTGCGTCATTCTGTTGAGTTCAAGGGTAATTTCAGTAAGATGACATGCGATTGACGATCGACTCATTATTGCATTTACATTACACGGATTGTTCATAATAATGCATACCACACGCTGGGAGATATTCAAGATAAAGATAAAGATAAATTTATTTGTTAAAAACATATGTTATATAAGGTGGTACAATGTTATTAACAGTTGCAATATGTTTTGCCATATCAGGCATACAAATATACATTTATTAAACTTATAATCTACATTTGGATAATTAATCTTAACAAATAGCAAAATATGTGGAATAGAGTTACAATTTTAATTTTAAATATTATCTTTTAAGAAATCGTCTACCTTATAGTAAGCTCTTTTACATAAAAGTTCTTTAAGTTTCTTTTTAAATAGGTTAATATTTAATATTTTGTATGCATCTGGTACTTTATTATAAATTTTAGGAGCCATACAGAATAAACTTCTCCACATGAGGGTAGTTTTGGCGCTGTGCAAACAGAGTCTATTATTATTACGTCTATTACGTTGAGATACACTTGACTGAAGAGGAAACAATTGTGGATTCTTTTTGACAAAAAGACAAATTTCTAAAATATACAAAGATGGTAATGTTAGGATATTATGTTTTATAAAGAGCGGTTTGCAGCTATCTGTGACTTGTAGACCAAACATAGTACGGATACAGCGCTTTTGTATCTTAAAAGCAAACTCTTTGTCTACCGAGTTCCCCCAGAAAATAATTCCATATCGTAGTATAGACGCAACCAAACCGTGGTAGGCAATTATTAGGGTATCTGTATTTACTGTTGGTGCGAGTTTAAACAGTGCGTAGGATGATTGACTTACTTTTTTGCAAATGTTCTCAATGTGAGCTTTCCAATTGAGTTTTTTATCTATTATTAGACCGAGAAATCTGGTATTATCCACTTCTTGTATTATCTGATTGTTATAACTTATGTTCATATGTGAAGTTTCTTTGCGTTGACTAAAATGTATTACGTTAGTTTTAGATAAATTTATTTTTAAATTATTATTTATTAGCCAGAGTATTATAGACGAGATGGATGAATTTATATCATTTTGATATGAGTTCGGATTATTTCTTGCAATTACTATTGAACTATCGTCGGCAAAAAGGGACATTGGTTGTGAAACGGAATTAGGTAAATCATTTATATATAATATAAATAATAGTGGTCCCAAAACGCTACCTTGGGGAACTCCGAATGCAACACTACACTACTACTACTGTCGCGAGACAGATAGACTCTTTGGTTTTTTGTATTAGTATCTAATTTAGTGATTGCAGTAACTTGTTTTCTATTAGATAGGTAAGAAATTATGAGTTCTAAGATGTTTCCTCTTAGACCGTAGCGTTCCAATTTGCCTATTAATATTTTATGATCAACATAATCAAAAGCCTGCGTCATATCACAAAGAACTGAGCATACAGGCGTACATTTATCGACTTTTAACATTATATTTCTTAAAAAATCATAGATTGCTAGATTTATGCTCATATTTTGTCTAAAACCTTTTTGTTCGTTGCATAGTATTTTATTTTTTTCTAAATATTGATATATTTGGTTGTATATGTATTTTTCAAATATTTTTGATATGATAGATAGATCAAGACATGTAATAACACATAATAACCGAGTATAAATATTGCAGAGCCGATCGTGTAATGACAAATTGCCGGGCCTTTGCAACAAGACACATGAATTAATACGAATGCACATCAAATAATCAAGACGTATGCAATCAAATGGTCGTGCCAGCAAAACAACACATCGAACACAGTGACGCAGTACGCAGAGACCAGTCCAAAAATATACAAAAGCATATTGCAATGAGGCCAATGAATCTATGGCGATTGGCGAGCCGTGTGCTAGACTGATTAATCAATGTATAAGGTTGACTGACGACCGAGAGTAAGCGAATTTAAATCACATAATTGAACTAAATATATTTCCATGAAAGCGTGTGCATCTATCGCAATAAGGCATTTAACTCCTAAGGTGTCTGGAGCTGGATTCTATGCGGGTTCAGGGGTCCTAGATGCAGATTCATGTCTAAAATGAGATGCAGGAGCCGTCTGAGCAAGCCACTAGCTTAAGTGACATGAGTCAGCAACTAGCTTACGTTGAACAGCTATTGAATAAACACAACATTAACTATTAAAGAGTGTCAGGGTATTCTGATAACATAATAAGACACACTATATTTAGTGCTTATCAAATTCACATAAGCTTTAGCCCATAGCTTTAGCCGCAACTTACATTTCATACTTCGATACTCACTAGACAAAATGGAATGTAGCCAGGTTGTAGCATTTGTTCCCCTAGGAAAATGAATACAATAGGATACACAAGTGTTAATAACATTATATATAATAACAAATTATTGTTATTCACTGCCGGTCGAACTTTATGTTCAAACCTTAATCTTGGCCACTACACGTATTGTGATCATGGATTCTTTGAACAACAACATTTTCGTTCGTATAGTGTGAACAGACGGGACTTATTCCAAGCCAACTGCAATTTGCAGTGTGCGCACTTGCCCAGCACAACAACAACAATGATGATGATCAATGATAAACAATGGGCTAAAGGGTTACGTTACGCAGCTGTAATGCAATTTGTCGCACGTTCACAGATTCAGCTACAATTGTGATGCAGAATGCAACCCGTCTGAATACACTCTTACAAAGGCTGATAACAGATAAAGTCTGTATACTTAAAACGTTACGGTTAATATGAGTGGGTGTTACTTACATTTAATGAGCACGACCGAGTCGTGGGGCTCGCACTGCACCTGGGTGGCGTTCATGGCCAGCAGCCCGACGCTGCCCGCCCCGCCACCCGCGCCGCTCGCCTCTCTGTACACACAGTAATCACAACATTAATAAAAGCATAAGCTCGTATGTATTTCCCTAAGGGCTACGACATAATGACCCCTTTGGCTATCAGCTCTCCGTAATATCCCAGGGGATTTATTAACAGAAAAACACAATTTGTGTCTTCTTGAAAAACTAAGTTCTACTGGGATTTCATCAGCCGCACTTGCGATCAATACTGCATTATTAATTCAGTTAGTTATGCTTCCAGTGGTTCGTGCTTAGCGTTGAGCGAATTTTAGTAACGAAAATCTTTCAAGTTCGGGACGACGACATCGCATACAAAGGCAGTGATTAGACCAGTTATCAGACCTTCCAGCTTCTAACTCTCCACGCCTGAAACTGTTATAGTTTTGCAGACCAATGTGGCAGTGCGTGTTATTATTGCTTATCATTACTATGAGTAAGTATTACATTGTTACGTAACAAGGCCGTCTGTTTCGCAAGCATTGCGATTGCAATTACTGGGCTGCGTTAGGTTTTAGATTGACAGCAGGAAAAACTGAGCAGAAAGTAGGCATTTTCATAGTAATAAATTAGAATCAATTAAACGATAAGAACAATCGTGTGATAATGTAAAATTATTAAAGTAGGCTTCGTCAAGGCTGATAATGAGATACTTTACAGAATTCATCACGTACATCTTGATTGTTTTTATTCATAATTGATAAGACCTTCATTTATTGCTCAATGAGATGCCTCAGACAACTGGCAATTCTTCTCAAATTCTACAAGGATATAAAAATATGATGCCCATGGCCATGAATTAATATAATATTATGTAGATCTACTATTGGTTAGTGTTACTTGATGTTTTTCAAATAAGTTATTACAAGCTGTTTGTTTTGTCGAGAGTAATGTGGTAACTAGAATATTCTTGATCGCTGAAGAACGAACAGATGACTTTTACACAATGATAAGGAAAAATTGATTCCTACTGACTCGAATGCGTAGCAGCTCTCCAATATCATCCTAAAGGAATTTGCGAATCAACACGGTGCTCCAATACTGGGCCAAGGCATTTTACAGCGAACTTTTTGCTGTTTTTTTTAATTACTTAACCGTATTCTTTAAGTTCTATTAACAAGTGGGGCTGTATAGTCACGACAAAATAAATAAATAACTATTTTTCATTCACTAGTCACCGCTGAACTTGACTAGTACACTACTACAAGCAAAGTGCGGTTGACGATGATGTCACCATCATCAAGCTTGGATGGCGGATGTGTAATTGCAGCATGCCGTCATCAGCGCATAGACGGACAAAACTGCCAATGTAACTGAATAACCCATAACAATTTAATACGAAAATTAAGGAGGTGGTTGCTATTTCAGTCCAGATTCAAATATTGTTATAGGTTCCATAAAAACAATTGCAAAAGCGATGCACTAATAAGTAAGTTAATGTTGACTTGCTAGGCGTTAGTCATCAGAACTACTCCCAAGTAGAACAAAGGAATTAAACATTGCGACTGTATACACTAAGAAGAATTAATAGATGTACTCCTATAGCTGAATCGTTGCGTTGAGCAATGTTCAAGAACTTCATCCAACAACTTGGTTCACGAACTTCTTTTGGTAAAAAACGGGACCTTAATTTTTGAATAGCTCGTGAAAATACCAATGGCGCAGATCGAATTCGCGATTGATTTAAATCCAATTTCGTTTTATAAACTTATGAATTCGCACATATAGCTGCACTTTCAGATTTCTGAATTCGAAAACTCATAACTCAATTGGAACATGACGGTTGAAAAGATTTTATTTCTTAAGATTTTGACCATCGGAATGTTTACATGAGACTGTTTTACACTTTCGAGAGGTAAAATATAAATTTTATTGCCGTGCTGTGTTAATCAACAAATTTGATGTTCTGTACGTGGTCGTTCTAAATAAAAAGGTAAGTACTTTTCACGTCCAAAGTACAATTTTTTTTTTTCGGAAGTTTTTGTTGTTCTAACTTTATGGGGCATTCTTATTTCTGAAATATTTTACTTCAAACACGAAGAGCTACCCTAGATTTTTTTTTTAATTTCGAAATCGAATAAGATATCAATATTATTCACTTTTAAAAAGCTGAACTACAAGCTAAAACTTTATCTTAGCCAGTCAAATTGGAGGTAACCAGAGTGGAAGTCTTAAGAACTAGTAATAGCTAACTAACTAATAGTAGCCTGAGCCTGTATCTGCAGATCCACATAATAATATATTTATAGAATAACATTCAAGTCGCAGTGTTAGCTTTACCTTCAAACCTAGATTTTCATATTTAAACAATACAGTAAAAAACAATACATTAGCAAGGTACTCTTAGTGTTAAAGATCAAAGGTGTTGCAAGTGCCAGCTTGCCAGTCTACTAGACATAATAAAAATACCTACTTTTATAAAGGTCTAAAGTGAGTCTACTCAAGGTTTAAGTGAATCTACACGCTATAGTGCCACTAAATTAGAAGTCTAGATGTAGATCGAGTAAGTTGAAAGAAAAAAGAACATTATGGATTTAGGCTGTAATTGAAGACAATATATACGATGTATGTATCACATTTCATTAACAAATAGTAACAGAAAACTATCCTAGATTATAGGAGAACTGACACAAATTCATGTTTGCAACAATTTCGCCCGTAACCGAAATTGGATTTATTTATGCACCCACAAACCCAAAATAACTAGCTAGATTTCATATGCTGGGTCAAATTGATAATAAAAGTTGACAGTCTCACATCATTCTGTTATGTTTGTTATGAACTATAACAAACTAACGTTTTTTCTAATGAAATGTATCCATCATCTTATATTTTTTTTGATAATATCTGAGTCAGGGTAGTGCCAAGAAGATATTTTATACATAAACAAATCCTTTTACAAGTCATATTAATTTTTGTCATAATGGATCTCATTTGAAGATCTTTGACAGTTGTTATTGGTAGGAGGAAGCCAGAAAGTCTGATAACCAGTCTTTATTTATTTATTTATTCATTATTCATTACATTTTGGGTATTATAAGATCACAATTGATAATTTGTTTCACCAAAATCTGCCTGAAAAGGCGTATGAATTTTATAATATTTAAATTAAAAACATTTAAATTACATACAATACATGCAACAGAAATAAAATGGAAATAAATTAAAAGAGAACTATTAAATTAAAGTCACTAAATAAGATATTAAAATAAATTTAAACAAATACCAATTTCAATTAAAATGTCATGTCAATGTAAAATTCAAATATCTAAGTTACAATTTAAATACATTCTAAATTATTATCCTTTAAAAAATCATTAACACAATAATAACATTTTTTTACCAATAAATTTTTCATTTTGTTTTTAAATATTTTAATGTTGTGAAGCTTTATATCATCTGGGATTTTATTGTAAATTTTTGGCGCTATACACAGCAAACTTTTACCCATCAGACTTGTTTTTGCACTATTAAGACATAATCTATTATTATTTCGCCTATTTCGCTTTACAACATCAGAAATGCGTTTAAACAATTGAGGATTTTTATGTACAAACAATGCTACCTCAAGTATATACAAAGACGGAAGTGTCAGGATATTGTGCCTGACAAAGTACGGTTTACAACTGTCTGTTGCTTGTAGACCAAACATGGCTCGTATACAGCGTTTTTGAGCTTTGAAAATCATTTCGTTGTTAGTCGAATTTCCCCAAAAAATGATTCCATACCGCAGTAGTGAGGCTGTACAACCGTGATATGCAGTAATTACCGCATCTATATTAACAATCGGGGTTATTTTATAGAGAGCATATGCCGAACTGCTAACTTTTTTGCATAGTTCCGCTATGTGTTGTTTCCAGTTAAGCTGTTTGTCAATGACTAATCCTAAAAATTTTGCAGAGTCAACTTCTTGTATTTTATGATTATCATAAATTATATTAATACTGCAGTCCTTGGATCTTTGACTGAAATGCATGATTTGAGTTTTAGTTAGATTTATTTTTAAGTTATTATTATCAAGCCAGCGAATAATTGAAGCCAAACAATCATTTATATTATCTTGATATAGTTCAGTCGTTCTACATTGGATGGATACAGCACTGTCATCTGCAAATAATGACATCGGATGATTCGTAAACTGAGGTAAATCGTTTATATAGATTATAAACAAAAGTGGGCCTAATACGCTGCCCTGCGGTACGCCGTAATTAATTTTTCGGGATTTAGAACGATACAATTCCTCCTGCTTGGTACGTATATTTATTCTGGAGATGCTAGTCACTTGCGATCTATTGGAAAGATATGATTTTATCAAATTCAGAACGTTACCCCTTATGCCATATGACTCTAATTTATTTAATAATATACAATGATCCACATAATCAAAAGCCTGCGTCATATCGCAGTATAGAGTGCAAATAGGGACCCTCTTGTCGACACTGGTAATAATTGTTTTAAAGAAATCATAAATGGCTAGATTAATGCTTTTATTTTGCCTAAATCCTTTTTGTTCCTGACAAAGTAGTTTATTGTGTTCCAAATAGGCATATATTTTATTATGAATAAATTTTTCAAAAACTTTTGAAATTATAGGAACTAAAGCAATAGGCCTATAAAATTCCACTAGCTCTTTATCCTCTTTTTTGAACAGTGGTTTAATGATTGTTGTTTTTAAGAGGTCCGGAAATATGCCACTACTAATGCACTTATGCGTCTTACCACGGGTATTGTGTAACCCGGTAACTGGGCTGTGGACGTTACGGAGGCAGTTGTTGTAAGTGAAACACTGGTACTCAGTTGCTACCACATAGACTGGAAGCCAGTTTTGAAAATAGTTGTGATAAGGCTATGGGTTGTGATGTCAATTATTGTCATTATAAAGAAAACCATTATACTCCAATAATATAATGAGTGATTTCGGCCTTTGTTCATTCAGTCAATTGTTTGAATTAATGCATTTTGTGCATTTATAGGTATTATTATAATATGAGTATTGAATTCATTATTTTAACAAATCATCATCTGCTGAGCCTTTTCCCAACTATGTTGGGGTCAGCTTCCAGTCTAAACCGGATGCAGCTGAGTACCAGTGTTTTACACGAAGCGACTGCCTATCAGACCTCCACAACCCAGTTACCGGGTAACACGGTACCCCTTGGTAAGACTGGTTGTCAGACTTTCTGGTTTCTGACTACCCGTAACGACTCCACGGACCGACCGCGCCAAGCGCAGCTTAACTTGTGATATCGGTCGAACCGTGCGGCTGTTACTTAGCCACGAGCTCCTCATTCATTATTTTAACAAATAAGGATAAATAAGTTATATGAATGAATGGCACCAATAGAAGGAAAATCTATTACCAACTAGGTAAATAGACAATACAACTAGCTAACAGAAATTGTCCGGTCCTAATGCAATATATTTCAATTTGTTTTAAATACATGAAAAATCCTTCTTCCTCATTTCTTGAAATCTCCAATTTTCCAGTACTTCAAATTCTGATAAGGAAATATAATAGATAGTACAATAGAAAGATTCACTAGCCCACCATGCTTTCGCCCCATCAGGGTTAAAATATATATATATTTTTTGATATCTTTTTCCATCACTGTAGCATAACACATAGAAGTCCAAAGCTTAAGGTGTTACATGAGGTTTAGAAAACAACAACAAACAAGCATTCCATCCTTTTAAGTAGGCAGGTAGGTACATCTATTTTTAAAGCATTTTGTCCTCTTAGCTTCTCCGGTTCATTCCATTTTTGCATTAACAATTACTTTTACATATCTAGCATTACCTGGTGATGGACAACCACGATAATTCGCTGTTCTTGTAATTATAGTAATTAATAATAATATATAATATTACTTGTCATGTAATATTAAGGGCCAAGTTCACCGACAGATGGTTACGTAATCGGCCCGTTAAACAAAAACTTTTTTAACCAGGAAGCTAGAATTTTCGTGTTACCCACTTCTAGTTCAACCCTGGTTTGGTAATCGACCGTTTTAGGAATAAAAATCTTTAATAATGTGTTACCCATCGAAAGTGGGAAGTTTGAATTTATGGTAAACAGTTGTTTTAAGTTAATCGGACCGTTGAACTTGGGCCTAAGCCTCAATTAACAAAAGGCTATATATATGCGACATAAACCAGAATCAGAAAAATAAGGTAATCATGGCATACTTGCTAAGTTGTATTATGAACAGAATCTCACAATGTATGAGGATTTAACCATCTCATTCATTGTCTTTGTACGCATAGTCCAACCACAAACATTGTACCTACTGTGAAAACATGAGGATTTCTAGATAATTAGAAATCTTAACAATGCTGCTTTCACAGTAAAAGCAAGTAGATTCTTATTTTACCCTAAGTTTCTTTGAAATATATATAGTTTTTGGATTAGGCATTATTATTTAAGGAAAATTTTTTTTTTTTTTTTTTGATAACAGATTTCTTTATTTATTTATTTTAGATGATGACACCACCTTTTAGTCTTATTTTTGTTTATTGTAATACCTACTCCTATTTTTTTTCTGATGATACCATGACTAAAATGACTATAATATGACCTGGTGAATACTGGTGATGCTAACCAGTGTTGCTGAAATGTTTATTTGCATTCACAACACATGTTGATGAAAGTTTAGTCAGGGAAATAGGTCAAAGATAACCATAATAAATACACATTACAATCCATATAACAAATATTATATTTTAAATTATACTGATTCAGTGTAACACTACAAAGATTATGTATAACATAAAAACTTTCGTAACAACTTTTTGTTTATCTTTGGATTTAAAAGATTAGGTTTGTAACTAAACATTTGCTTAACTCTTTAATTAGATAACTGAAAGAGTTGTAACAAGTAAAGAATAACAAGAATGTTTATTTTATGTTTTCTTTGGTCAACAAGACACTAAAAAAATAAAAAGGTGAGTGATACAAATAACAAGGAGGGTGTATGTGGGAACATGTGGACTCATAATAAAATGGAACAGAAATAGCATATGTTTCTGTAGTGGTTTATCAAATGAACTGTTACTAAGTTCTCAAGTGGTTTAAATGATGACTAGAGAGATGGAACCTGAAACATGAAGAGGACCATAGAAATATATGAAGTGGGTGGTCCTTGATAATGAGCGGATATAAGGCTAATTTGCATAGTTAAATAATAAATTACCATTTACGTGATTTATACAGAGTGCAATGAATACAAAATGTTTTTATTATCTATAAAAGTTCCGTAATGTAGAACGATTTTATTTCTACAGGTTTTTACAATTTGATAATGAAATCACTTTCAAGGAAAATCCACATACTTATTGATAACATTAAAAGGCTTTATGTAAATATTTCAGGAATGTCCTCATTGTGTTAAAAGGAGAAAGAATTTATCTACTTAGTTACCTAGAAAGATTTGTTATTTTAAACTTTAAACTAGCTGTTTGCCGTGTTTCACCCACCTCCTGTGGGATCTACTTCATATACCGGGATAGAGTATTTTTTATGTGAAAATCCGGACAATAACCTGTCTGTGTGGCGAATTTCACACAAATCTGGTCACCTGTGTTTGTGTGATTGAGTAATAAATACCCAAACATCTGCACTTTTACATTATAATACCTTTTAGGATTGAAAGAGTAGTATAATATTTTCTAATAATAATGGGCTAAAGACCTCACAACACAGGGAATTCTAGTGTGGGGTCTATAGGAAATAGAACCATGTAATGTGATTTTAAATAGGTAAAAAGGGGTGTATTATTTAATTAGGTACTAAGTTTTTAGCTTTCTGATAATAGTAGAAGTGATTTTTGACTAATATGATTATTCCAAATTCAAATCAAAATGCTGTAGTTTGATTCTATGATGACTGCCAGATACAGGACTTGACTCCTGTCATCCTGATCAATAAGAGGTTTTTGTCAACTTATGTTAGAAGCAATGAAGTGTATAGATAATTGTCCTTTAAAATATGCTAGGAGAATTAACTGATGTGGTAAAATTATATTCTGTAGGTTGTAGAAAAATATGCATTGAGAACATTTAAAGAATAAGTGCATGCCTGCTAATAGTAGAGCTTAGATAAGTAGGATTATCATATCTAATCATTTAAGTCAACACAAAATAAAAACTTGCATCCGCAGAAGCTTATCCCTTGTAATAATAATTCAACATTGTTGAATTGACTTTAGTACTGTGCTACATGTTTAAGAACATGTTGGTAGACCAATACCTATTTCCATTTTAACATCCTTTAGTTTAAAAAATGCAGTTATGTAGCATTCACTCTAATACTGCCACACTGCAGCAATTTGGTGCTCCACAAATCAAGTGATGTGCAAAACAGTTGTTGGAACTATGACAAGTACGAGTGTTGCCTAACCACCACACTATTATTCAATAATGAGAACAACCACTTGTTAACTTTACCCTTGTTTTGTTTGTCAGCTGGTGACCCTATGCTGCAGCTATCTAAGCCCACTGCTCTAGTTTCGCCTCGTCTTCAACATAATTTACGAACTGCAGTAGAGTTTATTCATTATTTCCACGTACTATCATTGGTTCGGTAATAAATCCTGTACATTTCACACGCTGACATGCAATGCACGATACCGCGTCTTGACATTTGACACTGGGCTGGTCAACAGGCGTTGTCATCCGTTGTCATAATTTTAGGTCAAAGTACGATGAACTTGAACGCGCTTTACTCACCGTAAAATGCTTATTGCCGGCACTTGCTTCCCTACGGAATGCGTGCAGGCAGGGCCCGCATTCGCTAGGAAAGCATTACCCACTGTTTTATGCACGTTTGGAAAGTTTCCTCACTGGAAACCGGCCACGACAACAATCACTGGTCACACTGTTGGGTCTACAGGCACAAGATCTGACAATAACGTACTGAACAACTAAATACCACCACCTCTCGTATAATCATCCACTGTTTTACAGACAAAAGACACAGGTATCCATGTATCGAGCACTTTTAAAGTCACAATGCACTGCAAAAGTTCACAGATATATTAGATTTCAGTGTTCCATACAAAAAGTTCACACGCGTAGCTTGTCTAATTAAACTTGATAACTTTTATAAATAACAACAAAATAAGAAAGGAACGTCAATCGCACCGCAAAATCCGAAAAACACAAGACGCGCAGCTGGCTAGCTGTCGCCTCTCGCTTGACTGCGGGGACAGCGGGTGTGCAGGCGGGTGGAGGGGCAAGCGACCGCTTCTACCGCGCCCCCTATCCTTCCCGCCTCGTCTCGCAAGTCATTTCATTATTACGTTACGTTCATTTTATTTTATTTTGTGAACCTGCATTCGTCTGCGTTCGGTATTCCACTGCAACAGAGATTATTATCAAAATGAACTAGAGGTTTAAAATTACAGTTGTAATTAGTGTATACAAATATAGATTTAATATAGAAAATTGAATTCTTAAAAACTACTATCTGGACAAGCTAGTCCTAGCAATAAGTTGCTGACAGATGCTGAATAAACAAATCAATTTCAAACAAATCCTACATAATTAAACGATTGTAATAATGTATATTTGTTATAAAATCACGCGAAAACTATTGAATGAATTTGGACGAAATTAGGTAGGTAAGTAAGTACACACATAGTTTAAACCTGGATTAAAACAAAGGACTATATCTGATTGATACACCATATTGGTACCATATATGGAATAAAGATTAGTAGATGGCTCAGTCGTAGTCCGGTTGGAACGCGGTACGCGCGAATGGCAATATAAACAAGCAGCTGTTTTGTTGATGAAAGCACCAAGCGCAACGTGCACAGTGCAGCGGTTAGCCTTCGTCGACGGAGATATGCCTCCAATGCATATTTTTGAAAAAAATATAATTCGCACGACCGACTTTCTGTTAATTTTCGAGAAAGTGATCCTTCGTTGGCGATCTATCAAGGAGTGCATCGAGTTTCTCCTTTATCATTACAGGGGCCGGATAACCACCCCAGTGGGCCTGTAATTACTGGTACTTTGCCGGCAGATGAGTAAATGCCTTAAATTCTGGGTTGTAGGGAAAGTGAAGTGTTAATGCGACAACTTGATCATAGTGTTTCGTTCCTTTCTACCGGCAAACAGGGAAGGGATTCCGCGAACTTTGAGTTTGACCTCGCTTTAAACAGTTTACAACGTAATTGGCTATTAAATTAACCATGATACAACGAAGATCCTATTTACCTGTCTTCTAGTCTGTTTTGTCAGTGAGTCGATAACCATCTGCTTCTGTTTTTGCTCACTATAGTTAGGTAACAATAAACTTTACCCCAATTCATGGAACGGAAGTAGGGTGTGGTTTGGGTGCGTCCTTGAGTCGAGTTCAACTCATCATTGGGACCGGAAATTTCTATTCCCATATTTTTGTTTTGGTCGTTGAATAGAGCTCATAGGGTGTTTAATTTTAATGAAGTGCCTACTTAATGATTCTCGGCAGTATAGAGAGATCTTGAATTGGTAAATATTATAGTTTTAGTGACAACAATGTCATAAATACATGATGGAATAGAGAAATAGTTATTTCTGAGGAATAATGCCTATATTGGAAGTTCACACAGTTCGAACGGATATCCTTTCTATTTCGGTCCAAGGATAAATGCTAATGGTACCTGCCTGGTTGGATAATATTTCACCGTTTGTCAACATGCCTAACGGTTGTACAAGCATTAAACTTTAGAGACACATAATAGACGTTTCTGTAACTTTGTGTACTGCGCTTAAAGATTGTTGTACGCCTACGACTTCGACTGTCATTATTACCAGACACCAGTTTAGTTGACGACGTTATATTCTAGAAGCAAATTTTGTTACTTAGGTGCAGCTTTTCCCTCAGTTCACAGAAACCGAGGGGATCAATATTAGTCTTGGCTCGGAAGGTCTAAAAATAACTAAAGCATGCTATGCCTGCTGCAGCTGCAGGCTATCTAGTTTCAATCACAAAATCGGTGATAGCTATAGTTGCACTCCTGTGGCGTTTATCACACATCCCTCCAAGATAGGAGAGGAGAACTAAAACGAAACGTTAGATTTTAAAACAACTCCAAATGATCGAAAAAGCTATGTATCGTACTCCCTTAAAATCGATGGATAATGTATTCCACTGCTTTAATAATAACAATTTGCTTTTAGCATATTAGGAAAGTAAAGCGAGGATAGCAAATGGCCATTAGGGTTAGCATGGCACATTAGGATAGGACTTTGCGTTATTTATTTTGGATGCAATGTGTCTCTAGAGGAACAGCATAGCCGATGCTTCCTACCAGGTCGTAACAGCACCATTAAAGAAAAGACGCGGAAAAGTATACTCGTAGAAGTAAAAAAATATGGTCAGGGTCTTGAACACAACTAGGTAAATTAGTTTGCAGTTTCAAACATCGAAATGTACCCACGTACAAGAAATAATGTACGTACAGATAGAAGACGTTAAAATGTCT
This sequence comes from Pyrrhia umbra, assembly GCA_963891755.1. Classification (NCBI taxonomy): domain Eukaryota; kingdom Metazoa; phylum Arthropoda; class Insecta; order Lepidoptera; family Noctuidae; genus Pyrrhia; species Pyrrhia umbra. Next base: position 7,822,955 of record OY982930.1, read on the forward strand.
CTGCTTACTCCACAAGCGAAGAAACAATCCTTCAATCTTCATTACTAACCAAGTGCCAGCGGTACGGCATGGGACTACATTTTATTTATACCTTTACAAGTCGCATACTCGACGCGCCTTGCTCAAAATATCGCGTCGTGCTGGCGACTTCCGTCGATTCAAAGTCGACTACCACTCATGGTGTTTTTTACCATGACACGCACGCACACGACATTTTGTTAATTCTAGATTTTAAAGAAATTAATGGGATATAACATTCATAAGTTTTTGAGTAAGATTCGTTGAAAGCAATCAGGTAGGTAAATGATTTGCTAAATATGTTCTACGAATCATTAACAAGTTAATTGTTTGATTAATTAATTATTTTATTAAGCAGGTAGATGTGGCAGACAGGGTGGTGCCAAATGAATAAGATTATTATTGTATTCAGTGTATTGTAAGGGCATCGACAATGATAAAGGACCTGACTTAAATGTACAACAATTGTCTGACGTTACTTGCTCAACTTTTTGGAATGGTTGCAAAGATTTTAAAGCGGAAGGAAGGATGATAAAAAATGCAGACGGTAACATGCAACGTGGTAATGGTATACACAAATAAGTGGTAAATAGTTGTTAGTTACTATTAGGCGGAGAATATTGATTATTCTGGGTAAATTTAGGAAGTTGTGTTAGGAAATGTTAAATGTAGAGATGCCAAATATTTTAAGCAATGGCAGCAAAAATGATTTATTTTTATATTCAAGTTAGGGTCTAGTGTCTTGTATATGTCAATGGAATGGATACAGGCACGAACACATTTGTTTGATAACTTTTTATGTTCATATGTCACAAGTTTTCGGCGGCAGACGATGACTTATCAACGTTAGAGTGGCGGCATTTTGTTTAACTCTGCACTTCATGTGAGTCTCGAGCGCTAAAAGTAACGAACAGAACCGCTGAGACAGATCTAAAAATAAATTACCTTTTGATATTTAGGTAGGTACCTAAATATACCTATCTACCTATCTACATGTCTTAATTGTTATTACTCTTGTTATCTTAATGTATTAAGAAAGAACTTCCACAACACACATAGATTATATTATAGACTAACGGGTTAGTAAATTTGCATAAATAAACAAAAAGAAAATACTCATTTACAATTTTATCTAGTAGAGATGAAAAATCAGATCGTCATTAGCATAATATAAATTAGATTAACCAAATCAATTTTATGATTTTATTTTTAAATTATTCAAATTCGGGCCGGTAATTCCGGTTATTTTCAGATAAATCACTCAACCAATTAAAGGGACATTAGCGAATTGAATGGCGTGAATCAATAGAGAAGCATTGTTATGGGTTCATGGTGGCACGGACCATTTAACCTGCCTTATCAATCGGTAACGGTCGGCGCTAGGGGCGGAGGTCAATGCACCTACTTTGTTATTGTTACCTTTTTAGAGCTGTCCGTTATCCGACATATTATGTAATAAACTGATATCAAGTTTATATTATCAATTTCATGTTATCGTAACTCAGTGCTGCGTGTTGATCGTTTGATTACCCTAATTAAGCTAATCTTTATGATCTTTGCTTTAGTTAAGCGGTTTGCTGGGAAAATGGGAAGTCATTGACAAAAAGTTTTTTTTCAGACTTTGCATAGACGTGGTTATTAGAATCATATTGATTTATTTTGCCTTGTGAATGCTAAGTTATTTTAGGATAGGCGCTTTAGAAATAGGAACAAACATTTCGACACTGTTCAAACTTTTCTTTTCTTTTCTTCTGTACAAAAATGACCTTTGTGTCACTTTTGAAATAGAAACTAATAACAATTACATTCAAGGTTTAAATTAAAAATCATTGTAATACACAATTTACACAATCAACTTTCTGGACGGGTCCAATACTATATGCCCAGATTGCGTAACTTTTCATTGAAAATATAGAGCCTTAGGCCCACCTGTTGGTATTACCTACACTATTTCATTTATATAGTAATTACAGGTGATTAACATGCTATGTCGTTGCATAACCACATACATAATTTCTATACGTCCAATTTACCAGTTAATCGGACTTTTTAATTTATACTTTAATAGTGCATTTCCAACTAAACGTGGGAGGTGTGGCTTCGCTCGTAAATATGACTAATAGTGTTTCATTTTGATTTGCTTTTTACTTCTCATTTTATTTAAGGAAAATGATGAAACCTACCTATAATTTCAAACTTATTTTAGTCACAAACCCAAAAATGTGTGATGAGTAACACTGTTTTGAAGACAACATCAAAAGCATTTGCCAAACTTTAACAATGATCAAATGTAACAGACGTAACCGTGAAGTGGATCCGAATTATTTCGAATCTTGTATTTAGTTCAAGAACAGTATCTCGCGGCTCGGATACAGTGAGTACTGTTAGCAGGCTATTACCCAAACGCATAAGCTTCGCTAACACCGCTATTGTATTGAAAATTTGCGAATATTCCGTAACACTATTACCGCGTTTACAGTGTCATGCTCAGTTGTAGGCTATTGCGAAACATTGGTTATTGTCTCTAAACTCTCTAACCTAACCGACCGTATGGGCATGGAATAGAAATCCGTTTAGTGTACGCTCCCATGAGAGTCGTGCGAATTATAATCCGTCTCATTATGTAAAAGAAAATGTCCGCTTTCTTTCTGTACTTACAAAGAATCAGCGATCGAAAGTTCATCGGATACAATAGCCGCGACCGATGACACTGCCGGCTTCTTATCGAGCATCGCTAGCTGACTCACTGCCCATACAATTCTCTTAATTATTATAATTTTCGTAGTCAAATTCATCCGCGCGATAACTGGCCGGTTCGAGTGAAAGTATTCTGGATTAATCACTTGTTCGTCTATGGACGCAAGTTCAATGCCTCGATTATGACTGTTATTTAAATTATAATAATATTCTTTTGCTTTCTTACGCGATGAATAGCGGAGGCGGTGCAACTGGCAGGTGGGTGCTGTAACAGCGGCCGCGCTGCTTCGCTGGACGTAACTCCGCGAGAGCTTTCTAGGCTGGGCTATCTTCCATAACGTCTCAAGTACGTGTCAAAGTGTCAACTACAAGTACCAGCTCTCCTGTCATAGATCCGGTTGTAATTAATTAAGATTTCTGTAGATTAGGATGTGGGTATGTTGTAATTAGGATCTCAGCGATGTGCGACTGCGCCAACTCCAAGGTTTCTCGGAAATCTTTACAGTGATTGGTCGTTGAATAGTGAATGTTAGAAGAAAAAGAGTGTTTTTTTTATTATAGTGTAACGTCTAGATAATGAGAAGCGATAAGTTAATAACATTGGTACACGTTTGCATGACTAACCAAATAGAGAAATGGCAAATCGAAATAGTCTCGAGCTCTCGGCTGATGTTATCACGTACTTCGCTGATGTACCTTGTTATCTAGTCACAGAAGGCTAAAGGCGTAATAGTGTCGTAATACTAGTAACTTGTCGCAAGTAATTGGTTAAGCCGCAGAAAGTAAACAGCGGGCTTTTTGATCTCTATTTAATAACTGAAAAATGTGTGATATGCACATTACATCACACAATCAGACGACACAGAAACCTGAGACCTGAGTATTACGAGACGTGATTCACTCTATTAATTCTATCTATTGGTTGAGCTATTTGTATTCTTCGTAGGAAATCCAGGTCGATGGAACTGAATACGTATATAAACTGGCGTCGATGGAGCGTGAGATACATTGCCGTCTGCCACATGCCTTTTGTCGACTTCATTGTTTTCTGTGTGTTTAGAACTACTGGACCAACTTAGATGATTTGATTTGTTTAGAGCCTGAGAATTTATATGGTTTCCTTGACCTATTAAAAATGATCAGCGGTTTAATTGTCGTTTAATTTATTTCAATGAGCCGGATATTATATCGCATATCGGTTGTTGTGGTTGCAGCGGTAAGCGTTTGCATTCGTATTATTAAAGCGTGTGTCGTATCGTTACAGTATATTATAAACACAGGCAAACAATCGCAATAAGGAGCGATTGTCTTAACACAAAAGTTAGTAGGTCGGGTTTTATGAGTATATAAGTAGATACCTAAGTAAGTATCGAGAGTATTGAATATGTGCCATGCACCATTAAAGAAATATGAGAAAAATCTTTTTACATAAAAAGTACCGTGTTCAAAACATAAAATAAAATTTCATTTCTGTGGAAATATCGCTATAGAAGTATCAATCCAACTGTAAAGAAACATGTTTGTCATCAAGTTCTAGATCGATCTTAGATTTTTCTCAAAAACTAAATTTTTTATTTTGTAAGTCTGTTGTATTTTTTGGAAAAAAAATACCCCTTATAAATGTTTTCTTGGAATATCTGCATGAATTCGTGTATTTTCTACGATTTTTGCAGCGATCTACTGTCCATGTTTAGAAACCCAGACTGACATATACCAAATGGAATTCCAACAATATCATACAAATATACGGGTCGAATTGATAACCTTATTTATTTTGAAGTCTGTTAAAAATGTTGCTGGAAAATGATCCGTATCTTGCTCTTGACTTGCTCAAACAGAACTTAAGTTACGTCCTACTTATACAATAACATATATATAATAACGTATTATTTATTAATTTTATGCCTACAAGTCTAAAATAGTTCTACGATTTACCTTACAATAAAATTTCTCATAACAGACAAAGGAATTTTAAAACAAATCTATTATTATGCATTGATCACGCCGACCTTTATAGAAGGGAGATAAAATTCTTGTCGACTAAGATTTACGAAGCCCATTACGATGTTTTAGTTCCACTTCACTGAACATACAATTGTTTTACTTGTAGCTAAGTAATTTCAGCAAGCTCCCAGCTTAATTTCCTGGTTGTACTAAATAAATTCAAGTACAAAGTGGTTTAGGCAAGGTTGTTACCGGAAGAAGATCAAACGACCGGTGCTTAGTTTCGGCAAAATGACATCAAAGTTTAAGAACATAAAGCGATGTAAGTTCTGATTGCATATAGTCATGTAACGGTGTTTTGTGTGGCCTGCCGCATGCAATGAAGATAAGAGGGTTAACGGAGCAGGTACGACGATGGCATACAAAGTGTGGTCATGTGGACGTCAAGCCCGGCTGACAAGAGGCCGGTAAGAAGTCAATAATACGCCAGGTACCAAGCAGTTCTTATTCATTTTATATACTCGTACCGTTACCCGTTGATTTTTTCACCCAAGAGCCGTATCACCATACATTAGAGTGATCCAGATTCCAGTGTGAAAAAGATCAAGCTGATGATGAAGATAAGAGATGGTGTTACCTGTATAACTCCATCTCTCCACAATGGAAACCAAGTCACTTTGACACGTTATAATACAGCTCTAGTTTCTTTAAAAATGTCATTGTTTTGTCGTACTCGTATAAAGCAAAGTCATCCTTTTGCTTTATACGAGTACGACAAACAATTTTCGACAGAGTCAGTTCAGCGCGGAGTTAAGTGGTATTGAAAATTACTTTTTTTAATCTCGCGAATATTTGTAGATAAATAGGTTTTTAACACAAAAGTAAGATATACTTGCCACCTAACATTATGGTGTTCACGTAAGCATGAATATGAGTTCGTAATTAAAGAAATCATGGTCGCTCGTTAGCCTACTTTACTATAGTTTTTGCTTCGAGACTGAAATATTTTGCTTCTGATTGTGTCGCAAAAATGTGGCAGTTAAGACACTTTAAGAAACCTCTTAATGTCGGTATGTCTATAGATGTCCACAAATGCGGTACTTAATCACAAGCCATCAAGCACGCGGCTTGTTTTCGTTTTAATTAACTGTGATGTGTGACGCTTAATTTAAGTATGAAGAGAATAAGGTTTTGTTGGTTAGTAATATTTAAGATCTGATAGAACTTACATCGAATGCGGTTAATGTTTCCCTTCCTAGTACTTTATAGAGCCTAGAAAAAACATTAAGAGAATCCGCAATCGTTTTTTACATGTTTCGCTTTAAAGATACGGAAGTCTAGTTAAATGACCGTAGAAGGCAGGCAGCTAAAGAAATGTGGAAACTTCGTAACAACGTCATCCTGTTGGTTTATGTAACGTTTGTTGGTCAGTAGTCGGTATAGAGCAGGGCAAGGCGTGGGTTCCGCATGGCCCAGGCGCTGGGCATCCGGCCACCTCCGGGGCACTCCGGGGCCCATGCTGCTGATAAGAGCACAGTGAAAGTGCCCCGGCCCAACACCCGCACCCCGCACCTATTGTTGTGTGACGACGGTCACGCTCCGCTAATTTGAATGCAAGCATGTTTGTAATAGAATAATCTCGTTGATTGATAGACTTATTATATGATGATGAGGTTCCAGGAAAGTTCGTATTGTCCCAACATTGGAGCGGTCGCTGATAATTTGTCAAAGATATACCCATTACGGTTCGTAATTGAATGTTACATAACGTGGAAGACGTAAACTTATAGAGAAATTGTGAGACTCCGCCTTCGGTCGGTTAAAAGGCTTAAGGCGTTATTCTCCATTCAATAGCAAGCATCGATATATATTTTTTAATTTCGGTCATCGACCTCTCAGATTTTATGGTCCAGGTAATAAATTGAATCGATAATTATCGCACTAACTTGATTTCTATGTGAAATCACTCATCGGCGTAGTGTGAAACGTTACCGGTAACATCATAACTGCACCGGTCGTGAAGATAATTCCACGATTCATATAACAGCTGTGTAAAGACGTTGGGCTCTAATTGGACGATTAGTTGATTTATCTTAAGTGTTAGAAAATAACGTTCACGGAACACATTCCGTTCAGGTGAAAATAAGTTAGATGATGAAATAACAGTGACTGTATTTATAGACGAGAATTTATTTTCAGTCTTGTTTCTTTTCATATAAACAGTACCGAATTTTCGGAATTAGACACATCAATCTATGAGTCGTAATGATGTAACTATTTTTCTATTGAAACTGTTAGAAAAAACAGTAATAAGGAAAGTTTTTCAATTACCTGATTCTAGGGAGTGTCCAAACTCAGTTGTCTGTTCGTTAGCAGAGTTAATTGAAATAGAGAAGTACCAAAGAAATAGTTACTCATATTTGTACAGCTAAGTGTAAAGTAGTTAACTTTCACTAGATCAAACTGCTCGAGATTAGTTCGCCAAAAAAAGTTGGCAAGTGATTTCTTTTAGTGCTCTATATAGCATAGTCACGCCTGCCATAAGTATTTGGTTTTGTTGTTTTGTACCAAGGTCAGATAACCGGATAACACTACAATACAGTACTTTCGCACTCGATCGACGAAAGCGAATGCGAAGCCTCCGTCCTGCGACAACTTTCTGTAAATATTCGAACCACTTTTTGTCCTTTCCAAATTAAAATTTCGATGAAGCGTCAATTGTTCGCGAATGGTAATCCTGGACAAGTCCACTTTCCATGGTTATGTAAGTTGTCGGTGATGTCTTCAGACATCAGACAACGTAAGATAAGTCAAATAAAGGGTTTTTAATTAGCGTGTAGGTGTTTTATGAGACCTCCAACAATGGCGAATAAGTGTGTAATCGTTGATGATCTTACAACAAATTTGAAACGCTTAGAAGATAAGAAAGAAAAGTTGATATAGAGCTCATTCTAACTATATCCTAACCTAACTTTATAATCCTTTAACTTTTATTTTTTATTCTAGGGATGGGAAATCATGAAATAAGAGGGGGAAAGGAGCGGGAGGGAGTGTCATACTCTTACTGACTAAAACCCATCCATGTTCATTCCTTCGCCCTTTGTGTTCCAAGGCCGTGGTAACTCTTTCAAACATCCTTTAGCTCCTAATCCATGCGAAAGTGAGTTTGTTTGTTTATTTGTTACGCTTTAACGGTAGAACAGATTTAGATGAAATTTGGTAGTAGAGTTAGATGGGACCCTTGAGACAGTTAAAGGCTACTTTTAATCCAGGTGACTGAAGTAGAACTCTCAGGATGCACAGGAACCCCGAGACAGTGGAAATCTAAATGAAATAGATACACATTTTGCTGTGTGGTAGAGTCAAATAGTAGGACGGACAAGCAAGTACAACTTCCTAAACATGGTCTGGACAGCTTATTTCATTTTGTTTTTAAAACATTTTAATGTCAACCAGTTAGTTAAGATGTTTTTCAACGATACCTTTATGTGGAGGCGGCTCTTATGATTTATTGTTTCAACTATGAAAAATGATCGAAGAAAGTAGTGAAAATGGTTTCAACCCACATACAAAATGTTAGTCTACGTTGTAGCTGTCAAAAGATACTTTCGGAATAAACAGAGGTGAATAGAAGGTGAACTGCCAGACATGAAGCAAAAAATAATAGTCACACTTTTTGTCCTTAGGGCCGAACAGATGTCTTTAGTGATACCACGTGGCATAGCGGGTAAAACACGAATATTTAGGGGCTTGTTTTAAAAATAACAGAGCAGCTAAAGTAACTCATTTGTTTTCCATCGATTTTTGCATTTAGCGACGACGTTACAAAATCGTAGATAGATTATTTTTTATACTTTCCCTTCAACATGAAAAATGAGTGAAACTAAACAAATAAGTAAAAGTAAAAATTCCGCTTGTTTAAAAGATACGGACATACTTTGAATTTCAAAACGTATTGTGCATGAAAAGAATTAAATACAATACAGCTGCTGAATTAGTTTAACAATATAAAATTGTGTAACCGTGTATTTTAAAATTGGGTCACCTATTCATATAATAGTTGAGAAGTAAATAAAACTTCATAGCCTTGACACAATAACATTTAATTCTGGCGCAGCAATTAATTTGTTCGCGGTCGGTGGATGCTGTACAAGTGATCCTATCACGATTCATGACAAATAGTACTATGCTGACAATAGATCATTACCTTATCATTTAAAGACACTGGAACAGTTTCAGAGTATCGCCCAACATTCTATAAAACATCGAGGTCTCGGCGGCAAAAAGTTGGCTTTCAACTTCTTGCGGTTATTAGCAATCCTTGATTGGTACTTACTTGCTTATGGGAATTTTACATCACAGCGGTGTTTACTTTGAATAATACTTTACAATTATGACATTATTGATCATTAATTAATTCAAAAATCAAAATATATTTTTGCAATAAAAATAACACACTACAAACAGGACGACCTTAAACTAAAACCTCTGGCTATAAAAGTTAAAGGCTATCAAAATTTACATCGAGTGCGTCCCAGTTGGTGGAATAACAAAGTAGTGCATGTGGGTGCTTCGAAATGGCGTGTTTTATTGTGAATTTTGCGCGGTTTGCATTCGGCAATCAGTGGGAGCATTCTGCGGCAAGGTCGAGGTCGGCAGTAAATTATTGTCACTGTCGACTTACTCGTTGCGTAAATATTCATCATTTGCAAAGGCGCCGCATGCGCAGCATTTTTTGGGGCAGCGCAAACTCGACTTGCTTTCATTGTCTTCTAAAAGATTAGTGAACAGATAATGCGCATGTTTCAAACATACATGAACATGCAGTATTCACTGCAGTTAAAAATGAAATTTTAACATGGCAGCATAAATCTCCTTCATGTAGAAATGCTTTATAAAATGACATACATCAATCAACTCTGGTAATGACCCTCAGTTTCACTTTTCTTTTGTATTTGGATCGTTGTAAATTATAGATGATTAAAGAAATCATTGTGGATTTATTTCCGAGTAGGAGTGTTCGGCTTTTGTACAAGCCAATCACGTAATGGCTTAATCATCAAGGTAAAGTTTTCGGTCTGCAAATGGCCGCGGAAGTGACAAAAACATAATGCAGTTTAGTTGACTTTGACCAAGGTGGCCGAAGTGACCTTAAGCAGATAAATTCGTTGATTTACTTCACCTAAAGTCTTGTAAAAAGATGAACAGGTAGGTACTTGTTACTCATTTCTTAATTTTATTAACTGTTTCCTTGTCTTACGAGAACGGCAAACGGTCTTGCTAAATAACAGGGAGCATTACGGAGAGTGCTAAGTAGTCACTGGCGAATGTCAGTTAGTTTATTGCAAATTGTGTATTTACCTTCATAAAGCAAACGTGAGCGTAGGTACAGATTACTTGCTTGTATACTGCTAAATGCTTGAGTCCATATTGCCAAATAGGGCTGTCAAAATATGTATGCGCACGAGCAATGTAGAGCGCGGCAAGCAACAAAGAGGCAAGGTAACCGCGCCTATTGAACAGATTGCTTTACAACTATATCTTAAATGTTTATTAGTGTCCATGTCCATGTTTTACATTTTGCACGTGAATTTTATATTGATCAGATATGTATTTTATTTATTATTCAAGGTTAAGGTCAGAAAGCAACCAAAAACATATTTTTTAATTATATTCTATCACGCATTTCCGGTTATTGACAAACTTATCAACTGCCATTATTTTCAGTTATTTTTCTAACTTTAAATGATATTGTAATTGTTTTTCAAAGTTTTCAGGCCTCTAGAGGTCAGCTCAGCTCAATTAGAGGATGTTTCAAAACTGTGAAGCAAAGCGGTAAATTGTGAAATTGAAATTAGCTATAGGTATCGCACAGTAGGCGATATAAACCTGTTTCTTTTAGAGTTTCTTTATTAGTTAAGATTACCGATGTTTTTGTAGTGGTAACCCTGATAGAGTGAGAGGAACATAGTTGGCGCGCAAACTTCTTACGGTTTCTGACGCAATATGCACTTGCTGTAATAAAGTCGATGTATAACAAAATAGCCCGATACGAATTGCTGCTGCATTCCTCGTCTTTAAGAAGCAAGTAAGCTGTCATACTAAACGATTTATACCCACTTAACTATCAAGTTAAACACAAAGAGACTGGAAATATTCAACACGTTTGTTTGTAATTTTATTGAGTTGTATCAATAATATGATGTTTATATAAAATGTTTATGAAATATCCAATTTATTGATGTCATAACTTTAAGGCTATATGATAGGTGCTACGCCACAATTAAGTGGAGTCCGCACGCAAGGCTGATCATACGTTAATCGGTAATTTGCAAACCGATTTAATGTTCACTCATTTGTTAAAACGCTCATGTCCACGAGTGTCTAATATACTATATCAAGTGTAGTAATAACATCGACTGTTTAATACTATCTAGATATTACAGTAACAAAATTAGAATCTTAAACACACTATCTAATGCGTTTAATTTAAATTCGACCTAACCCACAACATCGATCGAACCGGCTGTTTACTTAACGCTAAAAATAGGAACTTAAATTGCCCAACACCAGTATTTTTTCGTATCCAACACTAATTTATTATCCGTGTTTCCGCGACGAACAAGTTGGTACTTTCAGCACCGTTCTATTTGCTGTGTGAGAATATGTGTTCAAACCGATCGATCAATAAGCAAATATTTTCCCATTGTCGACTCCTTTCGGCGTTTCGTCAATGAATTCCCATGTGGCGACGGCGGCGGTTGCGCGGGTGTAATACCGAGTGTTTGTAAATGTGAAACATGCACAGTCTGATGACGTAGCACCTGGTCGTGAGATCTGATGCTTTCGCAGTAAGAATACCGTATGTTCATGGTGCATGCATGATAAAACAATGCTGTGAAGAACAAGATATGAGACGCTAGACTGTTGAGTAAAACGCAAATATTTGCATAACACCGCGGAAATTTAATTTCAACATTGCAGGAAAAATGTGCAAGCACGCGTCACTGCGAGTAAATATCGTCAGCCATAATATTTAAAATAATATACCAGGAGCACTTGATAGCAGTTAACTGAAAGGTCATGGTTACAATGCATTGCATAATGTGGAGAACGAGAGATCTCAACGGCTTCTTCAAGTGTACGATAAATATTTTTGCTTCATGCGAGAATATTTGCATGTTGAAATAAATAAACTTAAATGTGTTCTTTAATATATCAGTGTACTATAAGCGATGCGGTCAGTAACTATGTCTATAATTTTGAAGATTCCTTTTAAAATTATAGTACACAGTTTTCCGTGATCATCATTCTGTAAGTAGATTACATGCGTTCATTACGTTTTCTGATACTTAATTAATTTGTTACAAAAGAAATGTTGGTTTTGATTTATATCCATCTGTATCTTTAGTTTATAGTTATGTGCCGACACATAATAATGAAGCATATTTTAGCCGACTCGCTGTAAGTAGATGATTTTAAAAATGCAGTACAGAAACCCATCGACGTGACCCTTACTGATCATTAAAGCAAGATAAGATAATAGGAAATAAACAAGAGAACCCACCGCGAACTCCTTGGGTGGCCCGGCAAGCCTGTAATATTGTACGTCCTCGTCCATTATTAAGTGATCTACAGCGGGGCTTAAAAACTTTAATAGCAGTATGCATTATGTATTTTGTCCGAGGTCTTATTCCATTGGCGATTAAGTCCAAGCCCACATGAGGCGACTCCAAACTGTCTCAGCGAAAGTGTGAGAACGCCGCGGTACTTGGCAAAATTTCTGGTATTTCATCAGAATACTCAATACTTTGCAACGTGATCGATCGAGCCGTGGGTGGTACGTTTTAGTTTGAAATGACATTCCAGGCATACGTTCCGTGAAAATTGATTGTACCTTTCGCGTACTGATTTAGAGATTAGATCTTTGTTAATGATATTGTGTTATGTTAGAGTCTTTCATTATCGTTATGATCAATTTGATCACGTAAATATCTAATGATAGAAGGCCTTGCAATGACCAGTCATGGAGGAAATCGCCATTATTAGGACACTGATTTAGCTCATATTTTTTTAGGCAGCAGATATTAGGATGCTGTTACCCTACCAACCACTTGAAAAAATCTTGAAATACATCGACGACAGAAATATAGGTAGACCAAATTTCCTATAACAGATTTTTTGCTTTGCTTTCAACAACGCAATTTTAACCCAGTACCTGTTGAAATATTTCGTGAACCGCTTATCTTTATGGTGAGCTCGCTGTTATCATTATTTGTTCGGCCTACATTTGGACCATAACATTGCCAATCCGTTCCCTTATCTGTAAGCTGTTAGTTTTATTTAGCACTCAAAGTGTTACGACGTAAAAAAGTAAATTGATTGTGGATTAAGCAGATATTTAGAGTTGAGTTTTGCTTGAACGTTCAGGATTTTCATTCTAGTCCCGAATCTAATAGCGTAGGTACTAAATGGTCGTTTTCAGGTAGGTATTTGGGATATTGAATATACAAGACTTGATGGGTTTGGCGAAAATAATAGCTTAAAATTGTTAATTACTGAATAACATTATACATGATTAACTGATTTATGGTGAGACTGGAGACAAAGTTGCCGATTTATCGTCGGCGTGCTCTCTTACATGCCTGATGAAGACGTAATAAAGCAACGCTGTTGACACGCCAGCATGCAATATTTATATTTTAACTTAATTAAGGGTTTCACAGCGAAAAACGTGGTTAATTTACGTGTCGTTTCGCAATTAATTGAGTAAACAGATGGCTGGGTTCTGCAAAAATTAAGCGAGAAATTAAGTTGGATAGTGTTACGTTTATATTTTTTCTTTACAGGGTGTTTCCGTCGATGCAATCGCAACGTTCTATGATATGCGAGGTGTGTGGTCGGTCCTCCTGCTCAAACAGGTTTGATAGCTACGCCAGCGCCGTAAAAAGTATTCAAATTTTAACGACGCACACTAACGAGCCTCACTGGACTCCGTGAGGCACTTTTTCATAGATCTCCCAATACAAATCTCACTTTCCGTAGCACAGTAACACAGTGATACAATCGCAGCGTTACGTACCATGTCGCAAGCGCAACATCACATAAATAATCTGCAACGACATTTATTTCGTTACAAGTAGCATAGAACAGATGTTCTCGTGTAGATAAAATGTATTCAACTGTCATAACAGTTTGTTGTGTTATTATATTTTATGATGACGACATTTTGTTTTTGGAAGAGTGTTCCGTTCTGAACAGGCAACCGAATATACTTATGTAATGTTTCACTGTTTAAAATACATGGACTCCGAGAATGCCCGCATAAAACGTAAACAAACTCTTCATGTTCAGTAATGGTATGATGAATACTGAAGCACCGGACAAGATCAAACAAATTGTTTTGCAGCCTTAATTACGGTTGAAATTATTCCACGAGTACAGGAGTAGATGTGAATTAACTACTGAATAATGGCACACTATTCACATATACCGATATACTCGTAAAACGCGTTATTACTACTTAATGATGTATTCATTATTGGTTCACGTCTAGACCTATAATTTACCATCGAGCTGAAAACGCCTGTCGATTTCTGTGATTACAAGTTATGGGCATTTCTGAAGCTTTGTGTTCTCAACGGTTCCATTCACAATAATTGTAGACCATTGAGGCAGTACACAAGACGGATGGGAATGACAGTAATGCAAATCTTCAGCGATGCTTCACCCATCAAACATTCCTGAGTCGCGAACGGCGAGGGTACTCGATCTCTGTTCGGAGTGCTCGTACAATAATAAGTAAAGAATGGCGTTCCTGTCCGCTGGTCACGTGTGACAGGGGGCCCGATGCGAGAGTGGAAGCGTGGGCGGTAGTGCGCCGCCAGCCAGCGGCCCGCTATTCTTCTAAAGATCACACTTGACTGTCGTGAGAATACACTGTGTCTAGTTTTTACTTTATTATAAAACGATTATAATTTGTTTTGTAGTTGATCTAATTTTTCAGGTTCATGCTGTTAATTATTTTATTACATTCATAATTCAATGCAAGCCAGATGAATGAAAACATTTCTTGCTGGATCTCTTGATTTTTTTGTTGAAATCACAGGCTGTTTTTTTACACTGATGAATAAAGACGAAATAATTACATACAGACAGTATTAAGTTGTATAATTGAAAAAGAAAATCGTTATTTACGATCATTTCCGATCGCTAGTGAATTCGTGATGTAACTGTGTTATATATTAATTAGGAGAGTGATAAACAGATATTCAATAATTCAACGAAGTTAATAAATATTTAAATGAATGGCAGAAGCGTGGAGAGGTTGATTTGTGGCAAGCGCTAAGCTCATCAGGTAGTCTACCGGCGCGGCGTGCTCTTGACCTCCAGCCGATGGTGAGTCATAGCCGGTGGAACTATCCGGTACATCCACCATGCTTCGACAATAATGTGGGAACTGAGCGGCCAACCCATATGTTACTCGAACTCATGTCGAGAGCTTAGTCTAAAATTAATCAAACACTCAAATAAATTCAACTTGAAAAGTAATTTAAAAGTTACAAATGCTTTTCTTACCATACATGTTGACCTCTTTATGAGTAATGAATGGTTGTTGATCATTAACTAATACAAGTTATTCGATAGGCGTATCTAAAGAAAGTTAAAACGAAAGGTGTTTAATTTATAAGCCCTTAAATTAGCTTTATAGCTCTCTCTCCCTTAAATGTTTCTAAAACAAAATGTTACCATGCATACGATAGACTTTTTACGGTTGCATTGGTCGTAAATATTTCACTTTCTATAATATTTGGTATCAAAGTCGATGTCGCAATAAAGTTGAGTCACAAAAAATCTTATTTCTTTTTTTTAATTGTGGAGGGACTATAGTACCTACTGAGGGGTTAACAGAACCTTGTTGACTTTGGAACAAGAGTAGAGACTTTTTGTACTATATCCTGTGAAGCGTCGTCTCATTTGTATGTGCGTCGGGGCCAGTCGTGATTGTGTAGGTTTGACTGACAAATAGCCTCGTGCCTCGAGCCTTTGTCGGCGACGCGTCGACACACGACACATCCCTCATTGTCCACATGTGTGTATACCTTCACTCGTTCCGGGGAAACGCGTGTACACGTCGCTTTAGAACATTAAACCAACTCTTAGAAACCACACTTGGCAAACGACTTCAGCTCAATGCATTGTGATGTCTTAAAATACAAATATGATTTCAATAAGAAATGGACCTTTATTGAAGCTGTTTGCATATCTCAGCTATTAAGTATTGTTTGAATTGTCTAGATGTCGTCGCCATCGAAACTTTTAAGTCCACACAGGAACAAACATAACGCACGGGCTTGTCATAAGTCGTAGACCGTCTCTAAAAAGAACCGTTAAAACTACTTCCAGTTTTCAACGAAACACTCGGTTTGGCCCAGTTTTAGGAAAATGGTCCCCTTTCTATTCATTGATAAATTCTTGAATGATCTGCAGCTGTTTTGTAATTATAAAATAATTACGTCACTATGAATATATGAGGCAAGTGGTGTTCTTGGTGGTATGTTGGATCAAGAAACGTAAAATATTTTCGCTTTCTCAATCTGAACTGCAACGGGACAAAGAAAATTCTTACCGATGAACATGCGTGGCGGTCAAAAACCTGCCAATATCTCATCGTGTAGCGGTACAGTGGAATGTTTCCCGCGGCCTGCATTTCGCCACGTTATTAAAGAGCGGCACTGGGTTCGGCGCAATAATATTTACACGCGGCGCTTCTGCGAACCTGCGGTTTCCGGCCGGCGTGTGCGCACATCAGCGGCGCCCGACACGGCCGCTCCGCCGAACGCTGCCGAGCGGCTCACAGCTCGCGTCCGCCGGACGACGTTACTACCTTACTACACTCACTCATATTAAACAAGACTGTTAAACTTTATTGCTTTCACTATTTATGTTAATAAAAACTTTATACGACATTCATTTGATAATGAACACATTATGGCAATTTTTAAATTAACGCTCCGTTAAAAAAATTAAATCATGCGCAACGATCGCCGATTTACGTTTACGATTCCAGGATTTTTGCGGATAGAACGCTTGCCACGCTCATTTGATCCGTCAAGCTTAAATCGTAGAACGGATTTCAATATCATTTTAGTAATAAATTGCAGAATACTTCCTCTGATAGCTCAGAATACTCTCGGGCGTGAATATCTAATGATTCATGCGTATCATGCACGATAATAATCCAGATCAAAGGATGTAATAATACAAAAGGCGCATTCAAGGATCCATGGTCATTCTATAAAGATGTTGTTTGGAAATAACTACGTCATATGCGAACGATTTCTTGGCTTTGTGCTGTCTTTTCCATATTCCAACATTTTGAACTTATTGAACACGAGAAAATAAATAAGTAAACGTTCCTGTTGGCCTACGTGTGTCTTATTTAATAGAATTAAATGTAATATATTCTTGATTTTATTATACAAACTCAGGTAAATAATGTAATAAATTGTCTGTTGAAGTAGTTGTGAATCAAATATTTGGAAGTCATTGACTGCGAGCCAGACGCTGAAACAGTCCGCTCCTTGAGAGGCATTAGTCATGCCTAATCTTATTTTTATATTTTTATTGACCCTGCTGCAAATAAAGTTATTTTTCAGATTCAAGGACTTGGTTTTTGTTATGAAGTTTTATTACTTATTTTTTGTCTCTTAATTACCATTTTAGGAGAGTTGAAATAAGATACTTTTAGGAAGATACATCAAGCTAATTTCAGTAGGCATGAGCGGAATTCACTGGCAACAGGTATGGAGATTACCTTAAGTGTGTCAAGAGAGTGTATGTAGGTAGTATAACTATTAATAGTAAGTTATATAAAAAATAGTTATAAAATAATTATAACAGAGCTGCATTACACAAAATTGGAATTCAGCGTGTACATGAAAACTATTTTCAGGACTTAAATTATAATTGTACCAATACACAATTGAGGAAAAATCTCCTGAAAATCAACAGCTTCTTTGATGAAAACGAGAATTGTATTTTCCGACTACCTAGATGTTTTCTTGGGAAGTGAATCACTCAAGACATTGGTACCTATTCTTTCCATTGAAATTGCCTATTTTCATCTTCATAGTCAAAGGAAGAACCCACTAAAACGTAAAATACACTTGCCTATACTTTTGATTGACGTTTCTAGTTCAAAAGTACTATTCGGGACAGGTCGATATAGCGGCATCTTATTGTTTCACACGGCGATTCAACAATAACTTTTATAATAATTAAACACTGATCCAATCGAATTGTTTTAACACCTCCATCGTTCCGCATGATGGAACTCGGTCTCCTCTTACCGCACGTAATGAGACCGTGCCACTTTTTGTTTTCGCAACAATTTCATATTTCTGTTAAATTAATGTTTTGTGAACGGTCAATCGTTACATTCGTGTGTATAAAATTCAGAAATGAAACGTGTGTATTTTAAAATGTAATCTTAATTAATTCCCCGTACATCGTTAGTTGTATCTATGCCATATGACCGTGATAAATCTTTAAATGTACACCCATGTGCTTACGTGAACTCAATTCTCCGTAGAGACGGTAAGTTACCTACGCATATGAAAACATTTATTGATAAAGGCCTCTTAGAACAATGCGTGAGAGCGCCCATTACGACAACTCAGTGAGATTAATTCCAGTTTCTATAATTAACGATACGTTACGCGTGGCGCTCGATTCTTTCGTTCATACAGAAAAACTGGTCAGTAAGAACTGAGCAAACAATCTTATTCGTCATTACGGCCGTGAAAGTACTATGAAAGTTTATTGCGTCTTCGTTGATCGGAGAAAATGATTGATCAGGTCCACTACTGTTTCTACTGAAACGTATCTATGTGATGACTGCGATGAGTCAATTAAGACTATCAATTAGATAACAGACGCCTTTCGTTTCAATTATGAAGAAATTTATTCGGTGAAATAAATGATAGGCATGGAATTTATAACTAGTTTTTTAACCTCTATGTTGTTTAGTTGTGTAATAAAAAAATATAATTTTGCAGTCTAAATTCATGCGGAAATCGTATGTTTGTTTTGATTGATAGGAGTGGGCGGGTATCGATAGATTTCGCTTGTTCATCGACATGTACGGACAGAGTAAGTGTTGTGTGAACAAGAATGTTAATCAGACAGGCCGTCACGCTTCAGGGAAAACAGCATCGGCTACAGCCGGAGTCTTGTTATCTCACCTCATCGAATTGTCACCTAATTATTGAATAACATCATTGATGTTTCGTAATGCTCGCCTTATTAGAAAACAGTTCGTGCGAACCCTCTCATTACTATGACAGGTGATAGACTTGCCGGTGTCCGATTGTCTTGTCTTGAACGTTTTTTGCATTCAGATTGATGTTGTGACGTAATAAAACTTCAAATTGAAAACCTGTTACCCATATAGAGTGTAGACACATAAAATATTCCTGTTGTGTCTATTTTCTCTGAAGGTTTAAGAAATTTTAGTATCATTTTTATACTTTCCAAGAAATTCGTAAGTCGCCGAACGTAGCGGACTGAGTGAATTTATTCAATTACTCGCCTTTATTTAATCATTACACGCTCTATAATAAAGGGGTAATTGAACACAACACTGTAATTGGGACCAATTTAATCTCAGTCATTCAGAAAAAACCGTAGCACCAATTAAGTTGCGCGACGAAGTGTATTATAATCGCAAGTTCAACGGCGCTACATTGACATGGAATCCACTGTGCTGTGACTCATGCGCATACTCCCCCCTGCCCCTCCTGTACCACACACTCCGCCTATCTTAAGGGCAATGTACAATAATCTGCCACGAGGAACTCATGAATGACGGTGTTTTATACCTAAGACTCGAAATGAGGACTCGTGCAACGCGCACGGGGGCCGCTTGTGCCCGAAAAGGTCTTGGCCTAGACATTATTAAAATTGTATTTGGCACACCTCTGCATTCTAAGGTACAAGGACTTCGAGAATATGAAATATTGTGACATATCAGGCAAGATAAATCTCTTGGCGAGACAGGATAGTACCTATACTTAAAATGCGAATAGGTATCTGACCCCTATAAACTTGAACTTCGAGCTTCGGCATTCCTTTCTGAAAAGCATGAGAGATAAAGCAATTATCCTTAGGTATAAGAATAAAAAACGCCACAATTTTCACACGAATCCACATTTTGTTGCGTTGCGTTCGTTGCGTTAGGTGTGTATTATCCCCTTAGCACGTCTAAACACGCAATTATTATCTCACCCGGCATCGGGACCGTCAGCGTCGGTCACGTGGTCCGCATTCGCACTGGCTAATTTTGGAGCTTCACTTGCGCGCTTGCGTCCGTTGACTTGATGCTCCGGACGTCGTAAAACCGGACAGGATCCACTGTATAAACTGCGGCTATCAAACAACTCGTTATGACATACATACCAACTTATACTCGCCAGTCAGGTGTATCTTATCAAGATCTGGTTCAATATAACCCTTTTGTAGGTGCGACGTGAGTTGTCACTTATTGGCTAACGCTAATGCAAGCGTCACGGTGTGTGGCCACGCCGATTTTTTAAGTTCACACCAGGAAGTGGCATACCTATTAGTTAAACCTTCAGAAAATATCCAACCATAGTTTTATATATAACATTTACAAAACAAAGAACTTTACCTACCTATATATTCCTAAGTTAGGAATCGCAAACATTTCCTAAATGTTCAGCGAATACTCAGAATCGGCTGCGGCGCTCAAATATTCATGTCATGACTACTGACATCATAACTTATGTCGTTGAAACATCGCCGAATAAACGGCCTCCCATTTTAAATCGTACCCTTCGCTAGAAATATACTTAGTTATTGTTAAATTTAAAAAAAACCGGCCAAGTGCGTGTCGGGCCACGCGCAGTAGGGTTCCGTAGTAGGAGTTAGTTAGTAGACTATAACTCTGTAACCGGTTAAGCCTACTTAGCCGTGATAGTTTTTCTTGTAAGTTCATTACATGTACTATGTCTGTGATTTTTTTCACATTTCTAGGTACAGCCATTCAAAAGTTAGAGGGGGGGGGTAACTCGTATCGAACAAAAAATTGCACTGAAAAGCTAGATATTTCGCAAATGGCTCGCTTAACCAAAAAATGGTCTTCACACACCCATAATATTTTTAAAAGACCTATCTAACGATACCCCACACCAAGGGGTACGCGAGAAAAAAAATATTCATCCCTACTTTACATGTTTGGGAGCTACCCTAAAAAAAAATATTTTTCAAAATTTTATTTTACCACTTTCTCGGCGTAATCAATATACATATTCATACCAAATTTCAGCTTTCTAATAACAAAAACCACGGAGCTATGCCGCGGACAGACAGACAGACAGACAGACGGACAGACAGACGGACAGAGCGAAACTATAAGGGTTCCTTGTCGGACTACGGAACCCTAAAAATGTAGTTGGCGTACACACGCATGTTAAACATTAACGGTCTCATGCGCTAACACAGAACCTATTAGCAAAGACCCAGAGCCTAGAACATAAAGTAAAGTTGCACGTGCAAATATAAGTGACATTGGTTGATAAAGTAAACGAAATTTTAATAAAGGCCTCAAGGTCGTAGAAGCCGTTAACATTATGATTATGCTACACACAAAGATTATGCTAATGACAGGAGTAACTTAGACTAACACAGTGGGCGATGTTGAGAATGACTCAATAGGAGTGGGTGGGACAGCTGACACGAAGGCCGAACTTGAGGCTTGGTCATCGGCTGCCGTTCACTCTATACGTCGCAACCGAACTATTAATAAAATATTTAATTTATTAATAAACCATACAATGAAGGGGTTGTCTTACAGATAAGTGAAAGGTCAACAGTCGAGTCGAGGCACAAATTGCAGAAATACTAACCCACATTGCTAACGAGTGACTAATCTCATTCACTGGATGTTTCGCGACACGGCACCTATTATTATAACCGATGTAATGAATTATAATGTCGTCTTCAGTTCTGTTTGTATTTATTTGCTTATCAAAGTTATAATCGATTCTGGTAACAAAATATTAGACAAGAGTCAAGACGTATTTTATTGCTATTTTTCCATTTAGCGTCTTAGAAGAAACTAACCCCTGACTAATCAGTGACTAATTATAATTTTATGCATTTTCCATAAGTAAATGTATAAAATACAGAAATTGAAAGTAGGTTCATTGTATACTTCTAAGTTACGTGTATAATAACACTTGCACACTTACTCATTGCCTATTTCGAAATTAATGTCAATTTATGGTTTTGTAGGTCATATTGGGTCAAATATCCGGTTGTCACTATCTTTCAAATCGGTATCGAAATAAAAAGCAATAAGTTGATTGATCTGTTCAACCTAAAAACAGATCGGTTTGAATCCAGACGTGGGCCCGCCATTCAGTTGACCCGTTCAATGGCCCAGAACAGCACACTGACATTAACAAATTGCGGATTGTGTCTCACGCCGCATGTGTGCAGTTTCGTTATCGTTAAGGACCTTATAAAATGACTCTAATGTATCTGTAACGTGATCACCAATAAAGTTATGCAAACGTGAACTCTTGAACTCTTTATGTTCATCGGCAATAGGCAACTCGTATCTATCTATGTCTTTGAGCTTTCATATTCAATTGTCATTAGGTTGAACCACTTCCCATTCATCACCTCAATCATAGAAACAATAAAATCTTTTTATTCAATTTCACTTTTAAGGAATGCGAATTATATTCTAGAGCACATTTATATGCACTTGCCATCCGCGCTGTCTGGTGGAGCGATTGTTTGTTGATCTGAGTAAAATAAAACTCCGTGAAGAATACAGTTAAACCATAGTATAAAAAGGGCAAAGTATGTTATCTTCATACAAATGAACCGCGCGCGGCTTGTATGTGTGCGCCATAGTACCTATGCGTCGTCGCACGCACACTAAACAAAATCTCGACCCGTTTCTCAGTGCGCCAGTCGGGGCTAACATCGCACAAAGTTCGCGCGTCACGGCTTTTCGGCATCGCTAAATAAATGAAAAATGTGTGATAATCGCAGGAGAACTTATTGCTGTGTGTTTGGGTGTCTAAATAATTCATCGATTCCAGATTTATCTCTGTTCAGATTACCTACTGAACAAGAAAGGTAAGCATGTCACTTATTCTAGCATTTAATTTTAACTTGGTGATGAGATACCTACTTATTTTTGTTGTTGTTAGACAAACAAAGTAGGCAGGCCTACTGTCCCACTAGAATGTATTAGGTACCTACTTTTGATCTTTTAATAAAATTGATATGACGCTATTGCTTTGTTTACGTTCCGTCATGCCGATGTCTCAGTATATATGTAGGTAGGTATAGTAACTAAGTACTTACAGTTATAAAATCGTTTTTTAAAATAATTGACGAATTGTGAATCAGATAAATAGAGCAAAATTCGAATCGTAACCGTTCGTAACAACAGAACAAAAATTGATTATAGTCTAAGAGAGTGGCTTTAGTTTGGAATTATGTTTTTATATGAGATTTTAGTCACTTTATTCCAATTTTTATGATAGATACCTAATGTATATTAAATGTGCTTTGTATTTCAGATGCCTTCAATGGCTGCGCTTAATTGACCGCGAGGATTTGATAAACAAATCTCAACCCAAGCATGTTGTTTGTGAAGCCCATTTCCATCCAGAAGACATAATCAAAAACTGTGCTAGAAAATTACTAATTCAATAGATGTGTTTGTATTATTTTATGTTTATTTAATAGAAAATATATATTGTCCTTAATGTGTAAGAATAATAAATTATGCCTATTAAAATAATAAAAGCAATTGACTAGTATATGCTAAGAATTTTATTTAAACACAAGCTCTTAGTCTATAAACATTTATTAGCGTTTTGGCGACACACGAATCCGATGAAGCACGGAATGTCGCGCCCACACCGCCCCGCGCCGGTTTATTGTATTTCTAGGCACTGAATTAAAATTTAGCTAAAAGTGACAACCCTGAGACAGACAAGTACGGTAGGCAATTACATCGCGGATTGGGCCACAGATAACCTACTGTGTCCTTTTTAGGGTTCCGTAGTCCGACAAGGAACCCTTATAGTTTCGCTCTGTCCGTCTGTCTGTCTGTCTGTCTGTCTGTCTGTCTGTCTGTCTGTCTGTCCGCGGCATAGCTCCGTGGTTTTTATTATTAGAAAGCTGAAATTTGGTATGAATATGTATATTGATCACGCCGAGAAAGTGGTAAAATAAAATTTTGAACAATATTTTTTTTTAGGGTAGCTCCCAAACATGTAAAGTAGGGATGAATATTTTTTTTCTCGTGTACCCCTTCGTGTGGGGTATCGTTAGATAGGTCTTTCAAAAATATTATGGGTGTGTGAAGACCATTTTTCAGTTAAGCGAGCCATTTGCGAAATATCTAGATTTTAAGTGAAACTTTTTGTTCGATACGAGTTACCCCCCCCTCTAACTTTTGAATGGCTGTACCTAGAACTGTGAAAAAAATCACAGACGTAGTACATGTAATGAAATTACAAGGAAAACTATCACGGCTAAGTAGGCTTAACCGGTTACAGAGCTATAGTCGACTAACTAACTCCTACTACGGAACCCTACTGCGCGTGGCCCGACACGCACTTGGCCGGTTTTTATACTATGGTTAAACTGACATAGAATCAGTGAGTCACTTCACTAGTCTGCAAGGGGAACACTGGCGCCATAAAAACCGGCGCTTTACTGTTACGGAGTACAACTCTCTATTTTAGATACATTCGCAGATATAAGTCAAACACGCGTAGCTTGCTCGCCGACTTTGAATGATACGAGTACCTTTGAATCCTCGTTGCGATATCGTTTATGGAGATTAGAAGTTGAAGTTTCAGGGCTGTCAACATTTTTTTTTCGCTTCACAAAGATTTTAATTATTAACATACTTTTTGTTTTAAATGCTGTTTACGCAGTTGGGGCTGCAGGCAAGGCTTTAATGAAGAAGAAATATTCAAGAACACGACTCAACTTATTGTAAGGCAAAAATGAGCCCGAAAGAGAAAATGAGCGTGCAACATGCAAAGCTCTCACGATAATCAATAGATTTAAATAAAGTCCGCTAATAGGTCGATTTTGAAATGACCGTAAATACAAATGTCCGTTAATCCATTGTAGCGGTTAATAGGTTATTTAATAGACCAATAAAATGTAACAATTTTCGAAATAGCTGCATATGCAATAAATTTTTAAAAGGTTGATACAAATTCATTGAACTTGAAGTGTACACGACTCCAATTACTATTGAGGTCACAGTTTGGAATAATGCAAACTAATCGTGGTTAGGTTGCCTGTTGCAGATTGGTTGTGTGTTGTCTGAAGCAACCGTAATCGATGGCGAGTGACTAACGGTCGGATTCCTTATAAGAATGCTTCGGGTCAAATCAGAGGTTGCTATCTGAGATTGGTGTCAGTATTCCACGGTTTCTCCTATATGTCATCCATGGCCCCTTTGCTTCATTGTGTAGACTTATCAGTAGTAATGGGTGCCTGGAGGCGGCCTTTTCATATGTACAAATAATGATATAACGACAGATAAAGATGTAATAGTAGGTAATATATTTAATGAAATGAAGTGTGTATGTATTGTAATAGACACCAATAGGTTAGTACTTTCTATTTCAATCACGAGCTGCCGATATTACTTTAGATATAACTTATGTTTGGCAATACAGTTATTGTACAAGTGTTTAAATGTTAGGCGGTTTGCTGAATATAGTCATGATGCTAGCTTATTAATATTACTGTGGAGAGTAGTTGTCAACTTTTCTTTAAACTTTAAAGGTTTGTGAATTAGGTGAGAATTCGAAGTGTTTCAATGCCATTTCGAGTATGAAAGTTAGCATCCCAAGAAGGCTCCGCGGGCAGTAAATATGAGGATTTTATTTGAGTCTTACTTAGGTACCAATGAATTGACAAGATAGGAATGACAGGAGAAAATGTCCATGTCAGCGTATAGGTATTACAGACAGATCACTGTAACTCTATCTAATTACAGAGGTCCATCGGTTTTAACTTCGATTCAGGTATTAAATATATAGGTATATATATTGATACCTAATATGAATATTAGTGGTGGCTTCTTTCAGTGTTTTTATATTATGAAAATACCCCAAGACCCTCTAAGATCCTAGAAGAATGGTCACTATCTCGACTAAACAGCAGCGTTACTAATTGATGGTATAGATAGATGCGTGATACAATGCTTAGGCTTTTCATATAATGGTCAATAGGTGGACCGATTCAGGCTTAATTAATGTATAGTGCTTTTGTTCTTTCCGAAAAACAATTAGGTGCATGTTGAAAATATAATATCTGGATGACATCATTACCTAAAGCCTATTGTGATTGTTTCGTTGATGTTTTCTTTAGTTTACAATCAAGAATAAGGTATTCTTGTCATTTCTATTTTGCCTTGTCTTACCCTTTTGGTAATATATGAGCAATCCTTTCAGCATACATTCATATAATAATGTAGTTCGTAGATTACAAACAATTTTGAGAAAATAGAAGGTCCAATTTCTCATATCAGTATGAATTTATCAGCTTCTCTCTCGCAGACTCACTCTCAGAAACTTTAGTCGCAATCATTGCCAATAAATATGCCACAAATCGTTAGACTAGCAGTACTATTCACTGCAGTGGGTGTGCCAACAGGCTCCCAGTCTTACAACAGCTGTTACGTCAAAACATTCCAACAGCACGCAGGTATCAGGCAGGTAGTCACAGCCTACGACGTCAAGTTATTGTAGGTAACCCAGTGCCGGATTTATATTTTTTATGAGTATAGGCCACTTTATTTCCGCCGCCCATGTACTTTCCTAAAATAATAATTTTACATTTGTAGTAAGGAAAACACTAAAGTTAAATAAAATAAACCGGCCAAGTGCGAGTCGGGATCTTGATTTTTTTTCGACCGCATAATGTTTGTTGAGGAAAATTGCTGATTACTTAAAAACTGCAATACGATACATACGATACAAATCATAGTTTTATTTTTCCTGTAATATTTAACCTAATGTCTATCAGCCCTAATTATTTCAGATTTTTCTATTCTCAATCTTCGGAGAAACGGAGATAAGAACGATTTTTTTTATGCGGAATCTATTATAACTCCAAAATTAAAAGACATACCAGAAAACTTAAAATTATATTCGAATGTGTAAATATTTTTGATCGGGGCCCTTGTATCAGACTGGGGCGCAGTCCAAATGGAAGGTAGACTTTTCACAAAAGAAACAAAACCTTTCGCATTTTAATTAACCTAACTTTTTTTAACAGTATAATATTACTAGGAATAATATTTTGCAAAAAATGTTAACAAAAACAGAGCTTAAAAAGCAATTCATACGTAATCGATAGCGCGAGCGAAGCGAGCGAAAATTTTTTTTAGCATGTTAATTATAGGGAATAATATTTTAAAATAAATGGTATTAAAAACAGTGCTTGTAAAAAATACAAATACCCACGCATTACGATAGCGCGAGCGAAGCGAGCGCGAATTTTTTTTAGTATGATAATTATGGGGAATAATATTTTTTTAGTGGGTTGCCATGATTGTTGATGTTGCGACCTATTTTTATTTAGTTTCCAAAGATGGGAGATTTTTTTGCTAGTTCAATAAGGTTGGCTAATCAGGTTTTGGGGGCCCCGGGGCACTGCCCTGCCTAGCCCCTGGGTAGCTAAGCCTCTGCTCACGCTTTTATGTAAGCGATAACTGTAACAAATTTAAAAAGCGTATGTTGCTTTTCCGCGAAAACGATGAAAAATGCCACTGCCACCCGCCCCCCGCTCTCATTCAACACTCACGCGGTACCTAATATAGATAAAATAGGTACAATAACATAACAGTAAGTACCTAGGATTGATAATTTTCGATAGGAATGAGTTTCTGAGGGATTTAACGTATTAGTATAAAAAACCATGAGAAAACCAGTGAACTTGTTTGACTTTACCCTCTGAAATCAAGTGAGCGTCCTCTGAAATCTGCCGCCCCCCTAGGACGCTGCCGCCCCTAGGCCGCGGCCTATACGGCCTATTGACAAATCCAGGACTGAGGTAACCCGTTTGTCTCGGAATGCGTGGGAACCTGGAAAGGCAAGCAGGTGATAGTGTTAGCATATTTCTAATATTTAATCTATCTATTGTGCGGTTTTATTGTTGGCTGCAAAGATATTCTAATATGTAATGTCTTCGGTTAGCTGTCTATCAATATTGATTCTGTGATGACCGTTAGTTTTTTTGCCTCATATTTTTCAAGTTTGTGTGGGTGTCTATATTCTGATATTTTCATGGTAGATTGTGATGGATGTTTCTGAGATGATCTTCAAAGAAAAATAGCTAGGTATCTATGTTGTTTCTTTTTACAAGAAAAAAGATTAAGCTACGTACTCTTAGTTTAAAATCAAGAAATACCTGCCTACCTATCATAATTATTATTAAAAAAAGTTCTGAAACCAAGCTCTGAAGAATGCTTGAGGCATTGTGACTTTCTGTTAACATGTCGGTGCTGCCATCTGTAGGCTAAGTAAGAAAGTACACTTGCTTAGCTGCCATCTAGCGGATTTCTATAACGTTACAAAGTCTGTGACTGTGCTTGTGAAAGTGATAGTGTCGAGAATCAAGTAGTTTCTATGTTGGTCGAAAGATGTGTCTATTTGAATTGTTTAATGCTCCTTAGGGTAGGCAGACAGAGGGGTGTCCACTAATCCTAGTCAAAGTAACAGCCAGTTGCACCAAAATAATATGCGGTTACTTATACGTGAAACAAAAGAACTTATTTTATGTTATTCATCTAAATATTTGTCATATAAGTTTACTTAATTATCTATCTATGTATTGATATCTTAAAAAATATTAAAAGTATGCTAATTACTGATATCATATTTTGTGATATTCATAAAAGTCATCATCATCTGCCTAGCCTTTTCCCAACTATGTTGGGGTCGGCTTCCAGTCTTAACCGGATGCAGCTGAGTACCAGTGTTTTTACATGGAGCGACTGCCTATCTGACCTCCACAACCCAGTTACCGGGTAACACGGTACCCCATGGTAAGACTGGTTGTCAGACTTTCTGGCTTCTGACTACCCGTAACGACTGTCAAAGATGTACAAATGACAACCGGGACCAACAGCTTAACGTGCTTTCCGAGGCACGGAGGAGTCTCGCTATGACAAAGATGGTCACCCATCCACGGACCGACCCCGCCAAGCGCAGCTTAACCTTTGATCGGTCGAACCGTGCGGCTTTTACTTAGCCACGAGCTCCTCTATTATTCTCTAGATATTCATAAAAGTATAAAATAAATTATAAAAAAATTGGTACCACCCGTACAACCCTGATGGATCTCGAAAAGTAGAATACTACAATTAAGGAATTTAAACTGGTACATATCCTCATACTCAATTCTTTATTACATTCTATACGTAAAATAAGATAGATACCAACAACATTACATCACTACTATGAAACATGAATTTTCATACTAAGTCATAATGACAGATAGACACCATTTTCGCATTGTTTTCACCCGCATCTTGAGAGAACTACTTCGCGCACCTTGATAAAATGTTTAATAGGAATAAGGGTTGTTGAACCTTCAATTAGGAAGTTTACAAACATCAATAAATAAATGTAGCTTGATCATTTCAATAGTAGAATTTATTCCTTCAATGTCACTTAATAGTGGTCCTCAAACACACACATCTAGGAACAATGTGCCTGATAGATGGATGGATCGGCTGAATAGAAGCGTTATAAATGACCGGCTGACAACGACGGGACCCGGGACGTATAGCCTGTGGTCTGGACTTGGGAAAATAAGAAAAACCGGCCACTACACAATGGTGACTGCAAGAATTGAATTATGTTTACCACAAAGGAGTGGAAGGAACTGTTGTCTTATTATTTGTACTGGAATGGTATAGTGCTTCAGTCTTGTTTATTTTAATTGAGAATTCTGAAGGCTATTTCCATAAAGTCTGTTTGAAATAAAATTTATCATCACTAACGCAATATAATATTAAGTGCTTACTTTCCTTATGTAAACTTAGGTCGCAGATAATTTATTAAATGTTTAAGATGTTTATTATTAAATTGATATAAAAAAAAAATCGATTTGTGAGATACGTTCTAGTATTAAGTAGTCAGTTATTGCTACAAATAATGAACGGAATTTATATCAATAAATCGTTTGATTTACAGGAATAATACCTACTACAGTAGGACCACAAACCTTTATTTTTCAGGTTAGACAGCAAAATATATTATAGTCAGATACGAATAGACCGAAAGCGTGTACCGTTGCCAAAAAAAGATAAATTGAGCTATTTATTCGGTGTGCCAGCTTAGGCCAGCTTTAGGTTCTAAAATATAAACCTGTCCAACTTTAATAGCGAATGACAGGTATTCTGAATAACGATATGTAATCGCTTTTAGTGAGGCCAGTTGCTGTGGCTTGAAAAAGCAGTTTAGGATCTATTTCAATGTAACATGTATTGTCATCTGAATGGCTCCATTAAGTTGAAGTTAAGTTCATTGGCTGCCTGCCGGGGCTGCAGGGTATTCGAAAGAGTTACCGCACCCCCGGAAAATAAAGGGCTGAGGCAGGAACATGGATGAGTTTTAGTCAGAAAGAGTCCCTTCTGTCCACCCATCGCGGGAGGAGTCATTTGATGATTTCCCATACGAAAAAAGTTTATGGGCAGACTTCAAAGTAGATAAGTGTGTTTCGTTTATATTTTGTTATGATGTCTCTTTAGAAGGGACTCTACCGTTGCCACCAGCATAGACTAGATAACTGTTTTAGTGCCTACTGGCTATCAGCAAGCACAGAATCACTGGGGAATTGTAGGGTTTTCGAATTGAGGATCTTAAAATACACAACAGTGTAGCACGATTTGTAACATAAATCAATGAGTAGGTACAGCACAGTAATGTAATGTTGAGCTTCGCTTGACCCGATCCTAAAATTTGTTAGGATTAAAAAACTGGTCAAGTGGAAGTCGGACTCGCACACAGAGGGTTTCGAATCATCTTACAAGATATAACTTACTAAATTTTGACTTATTTTTTTTTCGTATAGTATTTATTTGGCAACACTGCAAATTTAAACATCTTACTCTCTATAGGTTAGGTTCATGGTATGCAGCCATGGATGACAGACGGACGGACAGACAACGGATGCTTAGAGGCTTTGTAGGTTCTGTTGGCAGTTGGCACCCTTCAGGTACGGAACTCTAAAATAAACTTTACCTAAATAGTAATTCGATAATATTTTATTAACCTAGTCAGCAATGAATACTGTATGGTGACGATTGTGAGACATAATCTTGTTTTAATGAAAATTTATGTAGCAGGGATCTTTCCATGACAATAACAGCAGCAGTTGTTGCTGGAGGGATACTATAAGCCTTTTAATACAATAGAAGCGATCTAAAAAAATAATCACTCAACAAAACGAATGGAGCGCAATAAACTAGGAGAACATAAGTTAGAAAAGGCGTGAAAACGGCATCTTGGGCACGTGTTAGTGACAGCTTTGACAGAAATCCGTTTCGGCCGCACGCGTCTTTGGTATGTGCTCAGTTCCATTAATCTATTGCTCAGCCCATCCGTCAACTGACACGCGATTTGGCTGTGTGTCACACCCTACCGTAACGGTATCAGCAAGGGTACGCAAAGAAATCATTAGTAGCGATTTTTTGCGCAGATGTTATCAGGGGGATTGGAAAAAGTGATTAGACACGAGTCCTAAGTGGAACTACACAGTTGAAATTAATTTATTTTTGCAATTCATCGAGATTCGAGTGCATAAACATTGGATTGAACAGGATATAGCTATACATACAGCATACAGCTTAACATCTGGAGTTATTAACACGAAATTACATTTATTTAGAACGAATTTCCGTGCTCAAGCGTTTTTTGCCATGCCTGACTGTAACAGCTCATTAGGACGCATTTTTCCCATGGTGCAGCTAAGCCCCAGTTGTAAAAACTCCGTATGTGCTTATGGCCTAACTTTTATATCTGACTCCTGCTCATCAAGAAAGGAAGTAGAAACTATGTTTTTCCCACTCCTCTGCTATTATTTTCTGATAATATTCATTGCGGGTTCCAAAATAGCTTTGCTTTTCTAGTGGTCGCCACTGCTGATTCTGGGTTGCATTGGGAATAGTATTATATAATTAGAATAGGACACTTTTTGGGATTTAATTCAAAAAGTGGAGTGAGTGAGTTACAATAAGACGGTAAGCTCTACTTATGACTCAATAAACTAAGCACACCTTTGGCATTCAACAGTATTTCCTTTCTTAATTTTTAATCATTTTTCCTGGATAATTGCAACCTGAGCGTCTTACCTAGATATTATTTTCCGCCATCTGTGTTTTCTTTGAATCCGTACATAATATACAAAAAATTGTTTAATTATTTCTTTCATATAAATAAATGATGTTATCTAATTCGGTGTAAAGGACAGCTCTCAAATGCTTACAGGACTTGATAAGCGGAGAAAAACTAAGAAAAATAGAGTGGAATAAGAACGTTTTCTGTTACCACTATTTTATTTTATATAGCATTTAGGTTGTCATGTTTTGTTGTATGATTGCCGGTTTACGTTGTGTGGGAACGGCCAGGTGGGTCGGTATGTCTGCATCGGGTTATTTGTCGGGAATATGTCTACATTAGTGTGGTAATAGCAGTGTTATTGATTCATTTAATGAACGAGGGGTGACGTGAGTAATGATTATTTGTTGTTTTCTTTGTCACGCACTATTTTTATTTAGAAGTGTAATTGTTAATGTGTGTAGATATTTTGATATTTTTTTTAATGTACACTCAGTTGTTTTGTTTTAATTAGATTTGTTATTATTCTTTTGTAAATAAACAACAGAACTTATTGGCGATATTAATACAATGTATAATGTAGGGTAAGGTTGAGGTCGAAATGCACTCAGGAGACGAGACTTAACTCTGAAACAGTCTGATGCATGTCCTATCGAATAACGTATCAAGGCTGTAGCTGTCGGATTCAATAACTAGCCTGCACGGTTAGCCGATTTAGCCGTTAGCTGTTAATTCTAGGCGGATTAGTCACGAATGCGTTATCCGTCTCAAATATGTTTAAGTTAAATCCTATTTATTATTGGATCTAATAGATATAGGTAACTAGTCAATCTTACTAATATTATAAATTCGAAAGTTTGCAAGAGTGTTTTTATGTATCTTTTACCCAAATAATTAATTATAACCTAGATTACCACATAGAATACTTTTTTCCAGATGTGTGAAGTAGTTATCTTAGGATAAGGGGAAATCGCGAGATACAGCTAGTCATCTATGCTAACGTTTGCGAATCCGAATAGCGAAAATGTTGAATCCCTATCTAAAAATATACTTACTGGGCATGAAGGAGTGTGAGGTATTTCAAGGTTAAAGTTTATACAGAGAAGAAGTATAGCTAAAATTTAAATTAAAAAAATAAAGCGAACCACGTGGGGCGAATTCTAGATTTCATTAAAAGTTTATTGAATGCCATGAGACAAATGACGTTGTTGGATAGTTGGCGAATAAAGCAGATTATTTAGATGAAGGCAAATAATACTAAATAAAGAATTTATTTTCTTGTTCCAAAACCTCAGCGATTTCTCGGACGATGCAATAAAGTGCATGTGAGCGCCGTCATTACGTTAGCAGTCGGATCCGAGGGGAGCCCAAATGCTTACAGTAAATACCGCACGATACAACGTATTCGACGATTAGGTCCACCACCATATTATTACGTGACTTGCTCCCAAAACGGACAGGCAATCTCTATAAAGAGGTATTTGGGACCCTAATTTACACCCCCTTATGTAATATTGGCGCGGTTATGAAGGTCCGGCAGGGTCTTGTGCCCTCTCCGCTCCTAAGATCGAAGGTACAGAGGAATAGTGCATGTATGTGTGGGTGTCTAAATTACAAAGAGATTGTAGTGTGCGATTTTGCGTAAGTTATTGTTTTACTGATCCAAGACTGGATCCCTGTCCTCTCGACATGAATCAACTTTGATCCGTAATCCAGATTTTGTTTCAGTTTAGAAATAAGATTGCAAGTTTGTTGAATACCTCTGGAAGCTAGTAGGTATTTAAAACTTAATTGGTAAAGCCGAAATGGACACCTAAATGTATTCCACGAATGTCTAAATTTAAAAGAGAAACTCGAAACGTTATAACTACCATCTTCTTAAGAAATAAAATTTGTCGTTATAATCCAGCTTAAACAAAACCTACAAACATTTCGAAATATTTTCAGCTTTCTGTAGCAGTTTATTCTTATTCTTTGTAATATAAGCTGAGATTCCCAACCTGTAATAGGCACAACAAAGTGCTCAAGGCATTCTTAGTAATATTTGTAAAGGTGTGGGTGCGCAAATGCCGCGACCTTTCAGACAGTCTGTATTTGGTGTAAATTGTTATAACTTTCCTCATGGGAGACAGATGATAACAGCGTGGTTCACGCTTTTCTTGCTTTTTTAATTTTAATTTTTATTTGTTGACAAGACATTGTTTCGTTGCCATGGCAACGGTTACCATTAAATTTATATATAGAAAAATGTAACAAGAGAATGTTTTCCTATTGGCGATTATGAGGATTATATACCTATAGCTTTAATTATGTGACTTAGCTCTATTAGTTGGTACATTTTGTATAGACGCTATAATTAAGTCCTAGAAACGCATTTTCTATAAGCCAATTAAGGTAGGTATTCCTATTGAAAATGAACCACATAGTTAATACTTCTTTGAAATGTTTAAACTGTCAAGTCTGTTCGTGTATTCTAACAATAATAAATACTTATCTTTTGACGAATACAACGTTATAACTTGAGGCTTACAATAATATCTTAACCTTGAGCATGTACTCAAGTTTTAGTTAACAACTAATCTGAATTAAGTAAGCCCAAGCTAGAGTTCTAAGTGGCTGATAGATGTAAGCGGATATTAAGATGTGGGCCCGGATATTACAACGATCGTATCTTCATATTTTAGGAGCGAATGTGAGGGATTTCGACAGGTAATATTTTTGGAGATTACTTTACTGAGGAACTAGTGATTGGTAAATCATTGCTGTTTACGTACACAGGAATAATCCATACCTACTAATACATTAGCTGTTTTCCGTGGTTTGACCTGCAAGCACGTGGAGAAAACTATGTCCTTCCTTACGGTTCAAGTTATATCCATACCAAATTTAAGCTCAATTGGTCAAGCCGTCTTCTCTTGAAAGCGTAACAAACAGACAGATATAGTTACTTTCGGGTTTAGACCCTACTGTTAGCTCTTGCGTTGAAGAGCGGATAGTCCTCATTTACGGGACCTAATATTGTAAAAAACACCGCAAGAAGTTATATTTAATTTGATATAGATACTTTGTATCAACAGACTAATAGGAAAGCTAGGCAAAAATAAAGACATACCAAATAATTAAAATGGAAAGACTGACGGCTTTCTAAGTTAAAAAACCGGCCAAGTGCGTGTCGGGTCACACGCAGTAGGGTTCCGTAGTAGGTCTTAGTCAGTCGACTATAACTCTGTAACCGGTTAAGCCAACTTAGCCGTGATAGTTTTCCTTGTAAGTTCATTATATGCACTACGTCTGTGATTTTTTCCCATTTCTAGAGACAGCCATTCAAAAGTTAGAGAGGGGATGCTCGTATCGAATAAAAATTTACACAAAGCTAGATATTTCGCAAAAGGCTCACTTAACCGAAAAATGGTCTTCAAAATATATATATTACATATATTACATATAATTTTTGGAAGACCTATCTAACGATACTCCACACGCAGGGGTATGCGAGAAAAAAATATTCATCTCCACTTTACGTGTTTGGGAGCTACCTTAAAAAAATATTTTTCATAATTTTATTTTAACACTTTTTCGGCGTGATCAATATACATATATATACTAAATTTCAGCTTTCTAGTACCAAGAACCTCTGAGCTATGCCACGAACAGACAGACAGACGGACATGGCGAAACTATAAGGGTTCCTTGTTGGACTACGGAACCCTAAAAAGCATTCGCTTTTTGTTAATAATTTACCATGACTCAAGAAAAACTATTTATATTAATTGTTTTAAATCTTTTCGTGATCACATTATTATCTAAGTACCATTGTTAAATTTTCGTTTTCGTAATCTAATCCTACTTATTCTTCATATTATTACGTATGTATCAGATAATCTAATAAAATCACATAATGAACAATCTGGACGATAATTAGGATTTCTAATAAGACATTTCCGTATCATTACTAAGGACAAGTTTCCTCGTCATAATTAGTAGAAATATCACACATTTATTTTTCTTATAAATATTCAGTCATCGTCACCGACGACTTTGAGTATTTCCGTGATGTTATTTGTGTGTGATTATA
Source organism: Pyrrhia umbra (assembly GCA_963891755.1). Lineage (NCBI taxonomy): Eukaryota > Metazoa > Arthropoda > Insecta > Lepidoptera > Noctuidae > Pyrrhia > Pyrrhia umbra. The sequence continues at coordinate 7,859,117 of OY982930.1, forward strand.
CTGCTCAACTCCAGTTTGGTAAAGTCATTACGTGTTTAGAGCGTCATCACGCGTCAAATTAGCGAGATGAATTAAAAAGCCTGTTTGCATCACGTAAACAAATACAGCGAACACGTTCAACTCGGTTCCAATTCAAAAAGGGCCTCGTTTAAGTGCTTTCAGCGGATATAATGGAATAAAAAATAAAATAAATACAGACTTGTCATTCCAGTTCCGTTAACGAAGCGAATAAAACTGTCCAACCCTTTGAATAAACCGTGGAAATGGCTCAGAATAGCCTATTAACACTCGGTGACAATCTTGTAGAGGCTTCTCGGAGCGAATGATAATATTTTTCTTTTATTTCAAACACTCCGACGCCATTCCTGTTTAATTAGATTATACTAATTGAGCTGGCGCCAATTGTTCGCTTTGAAAAATAAAATTGAAACAAAACACGTTTTGTGGCTCTCCCTATTGCTTCTTAAGTTACTGTTATTGGCTTTGTTGTTTTAATTTACGATGCTATTGTCTACGAAATAGACGTGTTAGCAGTAGGAAGGGGAACAACTTGCCAAATCATGTGTCACCAACTGTATTGTAACTTTGGTACCTATTTTAAAATGTATACTTAAACATGACTTTAATGATTTTCTGCTCAGAAACTTTGGCACCTCTGTAAACAGTATTTAAGTTGAAAACTCTGAAAAAATGCCGGTCTCGTGAAACATTTCGTGAACCTGACTAATTATGTGCCGGTAACGTTCATTAGCAAACTTTTATGTTACAGGTAATTCAGTAATGAAATGAAACTAATTAGGAACAGAGTTTGGGAACACTTGTTGAGTACTATAATTCTCTACAAGGTATTGAAACAATTTGTGTTATAATGTAAGGGTACAAGCCTATGCTCAAATATCTCGGCGAGGAAGGGAGAGAGTATAAATATTTTCCTTTTACTGCGGTCCCCTGCGCTGGCCAATTACAATTGCAATTAAGTTAATTTGAGGGTTCCGTTGTCCGACGATCTGATGTTTTGAGGATTATGTTTCTTAAGTGCTTCGTGAATTGCGATGACCGCCGTATTTTGCTGTCGCTTTTGACATTTCTTCTTGGTAGATTAATAAAGATGTATTGTGAGAATATATTTGGAGGAAAAGATTATTTATTGCTGATAATTTATTCTAATTAGATTTGTCAATGTTTAATTTTTGTTTGCATTTGATGATTATCACATTGACAAGGCCTTTTATGTTGATATTTCATACAACAATGGTTCATAACCAGAAGAATCCTTTTTCCGTTTTTCCGCAAAATTGATATAGATGAAATTACTGGTACAGAGATCAATTGAAACTTGGGGAAGAATATAGGATTTTTAAAGACGCAATTGACAATTTGGAAAACAGCTAGTATTTTATTAAGATTATATTTTTTTATAATAAGTTTCTTCTAATAACACGAGCCACCGCCGCCTCCAACTAAATGAGAATCAGTATCCTCTTCACGTATGTAAATATATTAATTTCCGAGTCAGAACATGAACCTTCACAAAGTTGTTGTTCCTTAACATTATAACATCAACATGGCGCTTCGGATATAAACAGAGAGTTATTTAAACCGCACTGTTTTGTTTTCTACGCAAATTATACAGATGATTAAAATTACTGCTAACCAACCTAATTATTGTTGGGAATTACGGTTCACTTGGATACCGCGATTTAAGGCTGGGTAATAGGCCAGTTTTAAGAAATTGAGGGGGTGAAGCAGGGGAAGTAGCTCCGCCCACTGCGGGGCGCCCCTCTCGCAGTCGTCGTATTGCGAGGCCACTACTGTAGTCACTGCTAGGAATAAGTAACTCAAGATTTTCAATTTTAAAACATGTAAGAATCATGTATAATAATTAATTATAAACATCGTGTTCATGCACAGTATTTTTTATTAGGTAGTACCTAATTTTTAAACCTAAACAATTCAAAGGACTATTATATAAAACCAATCGATTAATTTCGATAATACTGTTACTATCACATTTACATGTAAAAGGTTATTATTTATAAATGATTTCTGACAGGAAATTATCAAGACTAGCTTGTTTTTACTTCTTAATCCCATTCAGACTTAAATATTAGCCTTTATTAATTTTCACTTCACTTTGCATTGAAGATGTGTAAGTAACATACAACTCGACAAATCAACTTTTTCAAAAAACTGGCCAGTGCATGACATTTGCCTTCATGTGTGGAAATGATTTTTCATTCCTGCCATAATGTGTCTATAGATATATGTCATCATAAGACTATGAATAGTGTTTGCTGATGACAATTCGTGAACTGTACCAAGTTTTTAGAATATTATGTATTCATTTTCGTTGGTTCATAGTCGCCGTGTGTCAAACCAAAAAAAATGTGAACAAACATGTAGTTATCACTCGTAAATCTGTAAACCATCCCTGATTAGTCGGTTTGCAGCAGGTCATTCTGTGTCCAATAGCAAACAAACGATGGGAACAATTAACACTGGAGTCAATTAAAGGAAAATAATAATTAATTGAGATCAAGTTTCATAATCTTTGTTTACATATTTTATTAACAATACTAATATACCTACGTTACATGGTAAGAAAATAAAATTCTAAATAAATAAATAGAAAACAAAACATAACTATTGATTGTTACATTTGTTTAAAAATGTCTTAACATCAGGTATCCACAATTAGCGCGCAAGGTGTATTTTGATACTTTGTAGTACCAGCTTAGTACCAATGTTTTATATGGAGCGACTTCCTATATGACTTCCACAACCCAGTTACCGGGTAACACATGTATTATTCTTAGAACTACTGATTTTCAGGCTTTCTGGCTTCCGACTACCAATAGTGACGGTAACAAAAAATATTCTGTTCGTGGTCAGTCATCGACTACAAGTTCAAGTTTTGCTATGATTCTATGGATTTCTGTTTTATATCTCCGAAGTTCATGATAAATTTTATAGAACCACCTGACAAAGATATGCTATCTTTTCAAACAAATAAAAAAAAATCTGAGTAACCGGGAAACATACATCAAAAAGATTCCGAAGAATTAAGAACCTCTACTTTTTTAAGTCTGTTAAAAAGGCAATGGCCGCGATTATCTTGACACCATCTAAATTAAATTTAGTCTATAATTCTCTCTTTCCATCAACAAATATAAGAAAGGGATAGCAAACTTTTAACACCTGTCAAATTAGAAAAAAATAGTTTTCCATACAAAATTAAACATCACGACGTAACATCTCGACTAAATTAACAAACCTGTACGAACAAAATGTCATCTGTCATTTAATTTGACAGCACTGAATTACTTGCTATCCTCTTCTTGTATTTCGCAATAGAAAAAGAGCATGATATTTTAAAATTAGTTTAGTCGTGTGTACGTCAGAATCGGCACCAGTGTCCTGTAAAACATATCTATCAGCTACAGCTTAAACTGCTAATGATAGAAGTTTGTAATTTTGACAGAACATTGACTTTATATACAGTAGGTGTAATTTCAGAAAAAATGTAACACTCGAAATAAACATAAGTTAATAAATAATGTAAAATAAATATGACATAATATATAAAGTTAAACTGTAATAGACAGCTGTGTTGCTGGGAAGTTTGTTCATCACTGCTTCTTCTTTGCAGCCATAACACTAGGAAGTAGTGAGTGAGAGTGGGTGGGCGTTTTGGGGTGCTGTCATAATGTATTTTGACGTGAAAAAGTGCTAATTGAATTAGCCTAATTTCAATAAACGTTTTTTGAGTTTGAGTTTTGAGAAAGGCTTTTTCGAAATTCATCCGCTAGAGGGGAAAAATAGGGGATAAAAATTTTGTATGGAGCTTAGTCATTTTTTATTTAAAAGAAATGTGGTAATTAGCATCTAAGTATAAAGTAAAAACAATCTTTAATTATTTTTTAATTTCACTCCTTAGCGTAAAAAGTGTGGCGTACGCAAGCAAACATGCCACCAGAATTGGAAAAACTAAACAGCTAAAATTATGTTGTCCACGCGAGCGAAGCCGCGGGCGGAAGGCTAGTAATATATATATATATACCAAGCTACCAGGTTGTCGTGTATGACAGCGAAACACAATGAAATACAAAAATAAATTATGAAAATAAATGTATTTTATAAATGAAAGCACATATATACCTGAAGTATGCGGCCATTGTATTTATTTTCCTATTTTTAATTCCTGGTTACGGCCTCGTTATACTCTAAAACAGGGGTTTCAAAGCACAGTATCAACAACAGCTATCATCATCATGTTTACCATTCACCTGCTATTTACACCCCTTCACAACAGTTAGTTACATTGTAGACATTAAAATAGATTCCCTTTTACATATGAAATTTTAATTACGTACGTTTAATTTTTATAAATCAATTTTATATTTATTTTCTGAATGCGAAAGACCAACTGTCATCGGATGACCGAGTGACATAGACCACCCGCCTCTACGGCGGTGCGCCGTCTGGTCGATGAAACAGATTTATGCAAATAGTTCATTCAGAAAAGAGATGCAATACGAAGAATTTTTGAAATGAAATCGACGGCAATTTTTACACGGTTTTTTTCAATTTGCTCGATAAATACACCATATATTTATATAATATTCCAGTTGTACCTTGTTCACGGAATTCCCTTTCTTTTGGTTATAAAAAATGTGATGGTAATCATTGAAAATTTTGAGAACTACGCGACGAAAAATTTTTTCGAGAGGTTACTTTAGGATTATTTTTTTCAATGTTCTAGATCATTTCTTTAAGATTTTTTTGGGGTTGTACCTGGATCATATACTTAATTATACATGGTATTTTTTTCTGGCTTGTAACTTGTACCAACGTCTCAATCTAGGCGACGAAAAATTGCCTATTTTATAGCTTTTTTCGCAAAGGAGGCGCTCCTTTGCGAAAAAAGTATTGAATTTCATTTTGTACAGTCTGTGGCTTAAGTGTTAACCCTGTTAATCGTTACTAATATTTTAAATCTGTCTGTCTGTCACATTTTCAGGGTAAATGGCTGAAATGATTAAGAATATATTTTGTATGGATATAGATTGAAACCTGTAAAAGTTTTTATCCTGGTGCTTGAAGTATGTAGTGAGTTATGGAACGAAGAGCGCGTGAAAAAGCTAGTATTGAATGCAGTTATATTTCATCACTGACCTCCATTGTACACAAAATCTCCTTCTGTGATTCAGAAGATACGCTTACACGTCACGGCCAGTAATTGAAATGCCAACATGCAATTCAATTGGATTTAATCTGCTGTAACATCATGTCAAGTAATTTGATTGGCTGTTGTTATGTCGATCAACCGATTGCAACGGAGCATCTACATAAAATAAGGACCTGCTAACTGGAAACTATCATCAACCTAGATGTATTACAAATGGGGTAGACCACCAGTGAAGTACCAGTGTAGTTAGTCGCTACTGAATAATATTCATATTATATATATTTTATATATCATAATGTAACAGTCAAGTAACACCCACAAACTAACTAATGCCACCATTTTGTATCTAAGATTAGACCCGGATCTCAAACAATCAGGCTTCTGACTATCCAAAACGATTGTCACAGAAAATCATATGACAAGTGACAACCGAGACCTTTCACGGATACGACGGGGAAAATTTAGTCAATACGATCACTTATTCAGGGATATGAAGCGATGGTACCTACTAGTCGTAGTATATATAGACTCAGTAATGTCGTGGTGGCCTAGTGATTAAGGCACCTGCCTTTTGTGTAAGAGTGTGCGGGTGCGAAACCTGGCAAGTACCAATGTGACTTTTCTAAAGTCATACGTACTTTCTAAGTATATCTTAGGCGTCACTGGCTAACGGTGAAGGAAAACATACGCAAGGAAACCTGGACTTTAAAAGTCTGAAATCGCCAATCCGCCTTGAGCAAGTGTGATCAAATGCTCATGCCTTCTAAGTATGAGAAGAGGCCTGTGCCCAGCAATGGGACGATACATAGGCTGATGATAATATACACAGTTAAATTTTAATGTTAACTTTATTCGAAGTGCTTACTTCATTCACACAATAACATAAAAAACTTTCATTTGACTTCACAACTTCAGAGCACCGCACTAACATTACGACACGGTCGTATCGGATACAGTATAGGCACTGGAACAGGTACTTACTTTAAATTGACTGGCTTTCATGTTGTACCAGTCATGGCACATGGCACCCTTAACCCCCATATCACTTTAGTTACGCCATAAAAATCCAATGGCGCGACAATTTGTGACTTTGCTGCCGATTCAATGGCAACAGTGGTAACATTACGAAAGGAACGTAGACTGAGGACTCTTCCGTTTGTCGACAAATAAAGAATATATTGGATTTTTTGTTGGATGATAAAAAATAAGGAAAAAAGTAACGTTTATGCCCCTCATATGTACACATCAAAACAAAACATTGTTCGTTGTAACATATATCTGTTGCCGTACGTTTGTAAATATATATATATACATATTTGTGCGTGTGTGGGTGTACTCTATCGATCATCATGGATAATTTCGTTTTGTTATTCGTACAAAGTTACACTATATTTCACGTATGTGAACTTAGAAACAAATGAATGTTAAACGAAGTGTAGCAATAGAGTAGCGTCTATCACGTCTTATAAATATCTAGATCATTCTATTACAGATCAAATCAGACGTTTTCATACCTAAAATACTAAAACTGTCCTTACCAACTGATGTTCTATGAAGCAAATGAAATTAAAAGTATTATCACTGTAGTGAAATAACAAAAACTGTCCGTAGAATTCTAAATTAACTCGTTCTGAGTCAGCAGATTGCATCTTCGGATTTGGACTAAAGACTCAAAACTGTTTGCAACTAGATATTATTCTTGGCCTTCCAGAGAAATACCATGCACCCACACACATGAAAGGTATTAATTAATTATTAAGGTATTATGTCTTTCTTTGAATATAATAGAAGCTGCCTAATTTTATATCTTCTAGTTTTACTTTAGGTAAAACTTTTAGATGATTAAAACCAACAATGCCGAATAGAAAAAAAACCTTCGAAACACACCATCTCTCATCGTTTATGTCAAAAGTTATTCTCACTAATAAACCTACTCATTTATTAATAACCCTGCATCTCTTCAATCACTACGAAAATGAACGAGAATACGCGTATGACGTATGTATTACGTAATTTCCTGTGAAGGCGAGTTTCCTACACCTGCGCACTTTCTGCGAAGTTGGCTAGCGTGATTATGAAAATCCGTATACTAGTACACCCGTGTAATCTGCATAACACGGAATGTTTGAATATGGTAACACTGGACGGAGATTCATCGCTGCTGTTGTTCAAATCAAAATGGTAAATTGTATTCTCCATTTCCAAGAGAAATGGGAACAAATAGAAATATTTTATTTAACACAATGCATTTTCCAAGTTTGCAGGTTGATTTTTAGATCACTGTTTTCTTTACATTATTTTCTTTAATTTGTTACTATGTGTTTATTTATAGGTGCGGGTTGAATCGTTCCTATATCCGACTTTAGATTATGAAGACGTCTGTGCATAATTCCCTTTTTGTAACACCGCCTACCAGTTCATATACCCGAATGAATAAACGGCTTAACAGGTGTTGCGGCAACAAGGTTGTTTTCGCTTAGTCTGCGCTACGAGTCTAAACTATATATTATATTTGTGTCATATTGTGATTCATAATAATCAATATGCATGAATGTACTCCTATTAGGATTCTCAGTTCTTTAGGTAAATACTATTTTTAGCACATAAAACATAATTAAGTGTTATGTAGATGCAGAAAAACTCATAAATGCGTAGCATAACACTGAATACTGCGCGTAGCATGCACGAAGATAACGCGTAGCAAGCTCGGAGACGTGTTCGTAGCACGTGCGTAGCAGGTATATAGTACATGCATAGTACACCTGAAAAATATGCGTAGCTGATACATACATTATTGTTAGTTAGAGAGGTGGTCATGCATATTTATCTTAGGGTTTTCACCGTTAACATTTTTTAGATTGTAAAGCAATTAGCTTTCCTATCGTAACTAAATCTCTGTCGGTGCACGAGCGTTAGGTAGTTGGGTGGCAATAAAAATGGCGGTTGCTGACCGCACACTGACCGAAAATAATAGTTACCGGTTAAAAATGCACGTTTTTTAGTTTCTCTGTTGATACGTAAAAACTGTGATAGGAACAGATAGACAAAAGATTTATTTTATCCACCAAAATTAATAGATTATGATTTTTAAACTGAGAATACGAAGAAAAAGGCAATGAGTAAGTTGTACTTAAAATCAAGTGGAATTTGAAATTAGAAACCGATGTAGGAAGCTCTACTATAATTAACTTGTGTAACTAGATAAGCACGTTATAAATTTGTAATTAAGTATGAGTAAGCTTGTTAGGTGAATATGGCTTCGCTTTACTCACATTATTTTGTGATTTTTATTTGAATTCTTCACACACATACAAAAATGTAAAAAAAACAAAGGGAAAAAACTGAGGACCTATGCTGCTATTCTACCTAAGAATAACGTATAATATAATGTCGCTACATTTATGCATTAAAGTGTAGAATAAATTGAACCAATATCAATACTTTAAACATTACCAAAAACTTCCTCCAGATTTCCAAGATAATAATCAAGTATTTGTGACAAAACAGTCTAATGCGACATAAGATCGGTTTATCGCGATACTGACAGCGCGCCATTTTTCACCCCGACATAACGAAATGTCAGTACCAATGCAGACCTTTATCATTGTCAATAAAATGGTGTATAAATCAAACAAGCCAGCGGGTATATGGAACACGACTGTGTTACACGATATCTGGTATATTTGTTATTGCCCTTTATGTAGCTGAGTTAGTCTGAGCTGCGAACGAGCTGGTTCCGAGTAATAGTTGAGAGAGCAAGTCGAAAGGTTATTGTTTCTGTCAAACGCAAACGGTTATCAATAACATATTGAAACTATATTTTTGGAAAATCATCATTGAGTTTCTAAAATAATGTAAAATCATGTACATGACTTTTATGTATTTTTACAATATGAATACAACTATAAGCATGTCTTCTAAGAGCAAAAAGTGAATAAATCGTTAAAAATAAATCAATTTGATACATTAACAAGAGGATTGTGAGGTAGATTATATCGACCAAAAAAAACTATCTACTTAGGTATAATTCGACTACATAACAGAGAACATCACTCATCTTTTGTTTGAAGTCGGCTAAAACGCAGTATCAACTAGAAGCAAAATAAGTCATTCGCCTATTATAATGCACAATTTGAAATGCATCTCACGCCGCTTCGCAAGTGTCGTGTCCGAGAGGTCGCGGAGGCGCCGCCGGGTCCTCGCAGGGCTTTTGACTGTAGAATTCCTTCCTAGATTCCTGCCAGTGCTTTGTGTCTTTTCTTCCTATAATGCAAATCAAGGGAGCTCCGATTGCCCCTCGCAGCTCGCTATTCAACGAGTTTAATAAAGCGCCAGAGAATCCTAGAGTGAGATGAAAAATTCAATTAGATATTTTTACGTTTTCCCTACTTATTCGTGTTGTCCTCGAGGGCAATATCGCCGGGTGAAGCCATTGTCCCCAAAAGGAAATATAAACGGTAGACTCATTTACACCAACCACTTGCAATTGTCTTTTAATATTGTTTGTGCAAGCGCAACCTGTTAATATTCCGCTCCACTGTTTTTCATTACGCTATGTTGGTAAATAATATTTAAATAACATTGCAATAAGGTAATGTGGAACAAAACAGATTAAAAAGTCAATTGAAAATTCTGATGAATTTTTGTGAATAAATTTCCATCAAATAACGGTCGTTAAGTCTTAATTCTCCGTTTACCTACTTTACTTTTTAATATTATTTAAAACTAGCTTTTCTCAGCGGCTTCGCCAGCATGGACTATAAGAATTCAAATAAAAAATTACAGTTTCATACAAATTTTGTCCCCTCTTTTCATGCCCTTTTTTAGGGTTAGAATTTAGGAAAATCCTTTCTTATCGGATACCTACGTCATACGAAGAACACATCCTCCAAGTTTCAGGTCTCTACTACTACTGTTTCATTCAGAACAAAGCATTTTATATGTACTTATAAATAAATGGTTTTACAACAATATTTAAATATCTGCTATCTCTTTTCTTCAGGAACACTACAATTGTATTGAGATAATGCGTTCATTTGAGTAAAAGAAATTCTTTGTAGCAGCTCGTTCACAGCTCGAATTCTAATCTGCCGATTTAGTTTGAAGAGTGAATTGAGCGGGATTCCTCGTCGGTCGGGCTCTGCTTTGTCCGGGAGTCCGCGATGCAAATCAATTGAGTGCTTGCGCCCGCCCCCGCTTCATAAAGCGATTGCACGAATACCTAGCCTCACAACCTCCTTGCACTTTCTTAGACGAGTAGAATAGACAGAAAATTGCACTGTGTAGAATGTTGGAATATTGCACGCTCCACAGAATATAATATTTTATAGGAAATAATAAAACTCTCGAGGATCGGTGAGACAACTCTGAACTGCTTCGTTTTACGAGCACCATTCCTGTTTTATAACTAGGGTCGATGCAAACGCTGCTTTATTCGTAATAATATAGTCACTTATGTTACAGCCTATGAATTGATAACAGGGTTATAAAGTATATGAAAGTGGTTCAAGAATTCGCACATGGCGGAGATGCTTAATTAAATATTTGTGTGTTCAATAAAATATTCATTTCGTATCCAGAAAGAAGCAATTCAAATAATGTAATAAAAATGTGGTCACATATTGCAAATGTTTTATTACTTTTCAAAAGTGGTACCTACGGTGTGTAATCTCCTCATAGGGAGATTTCATCACTTTGAATTTGGTGTAATTTATCAAATTGCTCGGCGGGAATGCACATGCACCCCAGGCTCAGCTGCGTGGTCACAGTCGTGAGGCAATTTTTTATCTCCCCTCTTTATCCTACGCGTCAGCATTGCGGTCCTTGGGGAACGAATCGGAAGGGCGACACTGGGGTAAGACATTCCGCATTGGTATTGTGGTGGTGGATACCAATTTTATGTGGAAGATTGTCGATAAGCGGAACTTTTAGCATATCTATGCGCTTTATTTGGAAAACTTGTAAATTGCTAAGTGGCGGCAGCATCTTATCTGAAACTTGCACATTTAATGGCTCCGAGTGAACTAGTATTTTTGTGTAAACATATTTATGTGATATACCGGGGGATTCAATTAGTGAAATGGTAGGCATAATTAACTGAAAATCATTTAAGTCATTTCAATATCGCAGTCGACAATGTCCTCGGAGGCTGAGGCAGTGGAGCTTGTAATTAATTTGCAGCTCGCAGGTAATTCATTAGGTAGGAATCGACCCCGCTCGACACCAATATCGTAATTATTTCTACGGACCGTTCGGTGCACGCCGCAGCTTTCCTAATTACATTCCCTAATTGAACTACAACTAATTTGTATGCGCTTATTTGCGATCGCATATTTTAACGTATTTAAAGACATGAAGGGAGCGGGTTATTCCTTGATTACTATGTCAAGTATTTGCAGTTGATTAATGTAACTCTTTGGTTATGGGAATGTGTAGAATAAGTAAATAGATAAGTTAAGAATATCAACGAAATTTAAGTTTTGTAATTTATTTTTATTGTAAAATATTAAAGTATATTTGTAGTAACGAATTAAGTACTTACTCGTATTTATTATTAAACATTTAATAGTTTGACTTAATTATTTTTATTCAGTGCATATGTTCACCGTGAGAGAGGAATGGTATCAAAGTAGACAAGTAGCAGCATTTATTTTTAGCACCATAACAATGACGGCGTTAACACTTAATATAGCAGCCCAAGGTCGCCAAAAAGAAAAGCAATATCAAAAACAAACAACCCTGACTACATTCAGGGGTACAATAGAGTCAATACAAAATACCATCAACATAAAAACTTTTAAACTCACTAAACGATATGACCTTCCAAAATAAACATGGCCCATAATTCCCATACATTTTTTAATGATTAAGGTATTTTTATTAAAGCAGTGTTTCATGGTTTCCCAGCGGTCGTATAAAACGAGAGTGCTCTTTTAAACAGCGAGTAAAAAGGTCCACGTAATTATAACGGGAGGCTTTTTAACATTTTTTAACAGCTATAAGGGAATTTGAAGTGGATTTCCGTCGCGATTTATACAGTGGTTTGCATTTAATTAAAGTACAAATCTTTTAGCTTCCCTTTTGAATATGTCTGATGATTTTTTGGCTGTTGAATATTTATGGGAGAAGGTTTTATACATGTTGATTTTAAGCATTAGAAATGTCAATTTTATGACAGTTTTTACCATAGGATATTGATGCAGTTTGGTCGTCACAACTACTCTAACTACTGGAATATTATGTTGCGGGGTCCGGTTTAATTAAAGCGAACCAAATAATGAAAGTAAGTATCATATTTACGAACCGATACTGATCCTAAATAGAGAGCCTTAACGAACCTTGAGCCCTTACAGAAGAAAAAACATTGGTCATTTTTATTTTGTTATTAATTAGCTAGACTAAACAATGCCCGGGAAAGTGCAAAATCCAAATGGAGAATATTTATTAGGAAGGCTAAGAGACCACGAACAGCTGCGGTAATAATCCCATCAAATAATTTTATTACTCAACTAAGCCTCCTGTCTTTTTCGTTGCTAAGTAAAAGTGGAGGAAACTCAACTTATGTAAGTACAAGTACCCAGCCAAGTAACTCAAATTGACTTGGTTTCCCTCAAAGTCACGTGTAACGGAAAGTTTTGTTGGTTTTGTTCGGTTGAGGAAAACATTATGATTTTAATGTATTAAAGTACAATTTGTTAAGGCTGCTGGAAATTCAATTGTTTTTGTACCGAATGAACATGAATTTAATTTATTTTTATCATTTAAATCAAACTACAAACTTATTTTAAAAAAATGCTGAAATATACTTTGTATTTTTATTATTTATCTTATTTGATGTCTCAAATACAATAGTTTTTATTGAGGGTTAAATTATTTGTGCTGCTTGTTGATTATTTTTAGGCACTTAATTGATACAAGTAATTATTACTGGATTTTCAATAGCAAAGCAGGTATTATAATCGTTGAGTTTCAATCTATAATCACGTTTCCCATTATCCACCTATTTGTTGTTCTAACACCATCGCCTATCCTCTTCAAACTTGTCGTGAACATGAACATGTTCACCTAATAAACGAATACCTACTATATGAATACAAATACATTACATAAATAAAATATCCTTCGTGTTGAACCCGTGCTACACTTTTCCTGGCACGTTTTTATTTCAGCAAAACACGTGGTCGAAAATATATTGAAATAATGGCACACGTGACATGCGGCGCCCTCCGCAACGCGACATTAAAAATCGGTCACTAGGTGCTGGTTTTAAAAGCGAAAAGGATTTTTAGAGGCTAGTGTTTTTTTAATGAGTTAATTTGAGTATTATGTTCTAGATCTTAGGCAACCAAAAAGTTTTCACTGTTTATATTCATGTACCTACTGATCATGCCATGCATTGATGCTCAGTGTAGCGATTCGTTGTTTAGGCTAGATAGTTTCGGATAATAATCCGAAATATCATATTATTTTCAAATATTCAGTCAAGGATATAATGTATGAGAAATGATTTATTGTAAGAATTATAAAATTGTGTGTTATTTTATTTAAAAACCCTTTTTTTGATAAACGACAGATTGAGCAAAAAACACCTATTTGTATTAGATTTATGTAGTAAATAAATTTTAATAAATAATAAATTATTCAATTTCTAGCCGTAAGCTGGAACTACCTTATTAACCTTACGTTACTTTTTATAATTAAGAAAATTTCAATAAATATATTGTTTTTTTTTTGGAACATAGACTCAGTATTGCTGGTATCTGAATGCACAACAACTTTTTCCAATTCTGCTGACCAGAATATACTCAACAACAGTTGCTTACACAAGCAGAAAGTTATAACTACACAGGGTTGCCACGCCGATGTTCTATGTTCGACGTTGATCGCCTTTGCCTCGCCCATCTTCAAACTTGCGGATTGTCACAAACTACTTTAATGGCCCGGCGAGACTTGCCTATCTTAGTATCTTGTCTACTACGAAATCGGTGGATCTCGATACGTTTTGTTTACTCTGCTCGGTTGCTAATATTTCAATGTCTCGTTGAGATATACCTAAATCATTGTGAAATGGATTGTATGTACCCGTTATTATTCAAGTAAAGTAAGTGAATACTGGTAAGTATTTAAATAATATCAGAAAATCCTAACTAAAATTATTAATGCGAAAGTAAGTTTGTTTGTTTATTTCTTTGTTATGCTTTCACGGTACAATGACTGAATTGATTCGGACAAAATTTGGTACGGAGATAGAGGAGGCTACTTTTTACCCGGGACGTTAAGTGGTTCTCTCGGGCCGTGGTAAAACCGCTGGGAACAGCTAGTTTTAGTATAACGCGATAGGATAAAGTTTATTACTAGTATAGTCATGGTGACTCAAGCACTGAAAGGCTTCACCTACAACCAATACAAAATACTATGTCTAGCCATGTCTGTAGTTCATTGCAGGTATATTGAAAATCGATATTTTAAAATTCTATTATACCCCGAAGCCTGACTTTCACTGCTGTGTAGATGGCAACTTGCCAAGTTCGGAAACGACCAATATACAAATTAAACCTCTGATTCATATATATTTCACTAACCAAGGGTCGACGCTAGGCTACTATATAATAGTGTCATTAATGTTGTTATTGTTCGTGTAGAAGTCTGATTACTAAGGGTTAACGAGACCTGATCTCGTTAAGCTCTACTTGATATATATTAAACAGTCCAGTGCATGTTCATTCTTAGAAATACTTCATAAAATCGGACTGTCGTACTTTCTAAGAAACATGTAAAATGCGCACAAAAGCTTCTTTCAATTTATTGGATCTGGGATTATCCCGCGACCGAATAGGTATATTTTTTGAATACCCAATAGGATTAACAAATAGATTATATACGAAAACGAGAGTAATATGCTCTTTTAGTAATGTTGAATTCAACATAAAAAAACATCACTGTAAACCCAAAAAGTAATTAATGCTTAAATTACTAGGAAAAAGAAAAATCATCTAGTTGTAAGTTGTACCTACATGCTACATAATGCGTGAGTTAAATAAAAACAGCACAAAATATTGTGACTTTTCAGCACACTAATGAATTGCAGAAAAATGAATAGATAACCTACACAATATAAAAGTAAAGCTTTCAGTCCAATTTACACAAAAAATAAAATTCAGTTACTATAGTTATCCTTGCTTCGTATACCACGGGCAGGCCAATATTTAGAAAGAGTTTGCGAACAGCCAATTCAGAGGAATACTATCCGTTTGGAAACATGAAATCATCAATTAAAACCACCCAATTTTGTTTTTTCAAATAACATATCTGGCTGTTAGAAATGGCGCGTGTTTGACCAACTCAGCGTGTTCGGAACATTGGGTTCAATTAAACTTTCCTAACAAAAGTATTTACTTTGTTACCGACAATTCATGTTTTGGATGGGCTGATATAGAGACCATTTAATTTAATAGGTGTCAGTTTCACGACACACAAGCCAGACAGTTTTACTAATCGTACTGACATTATCGGATATTGGGTCTATTAGCGAAATTAAAAAGAAACACGTTTTTTGTTTTGAAAAGTCATTAATTACTAACATTAAATAAATAGAATTTAATTTTAGAGGAGCTCGTGGCTAAGCAACAGCCGCACGGGTCGACCGATCAAAGGTTAAGCTGCGCTTGGCGCGGTCGGTCCGTGGATGGGTGAACATCTTTGTCATAACGAGACTCCTTCGTGCCTCGGAAAGCACGTTAAGCTGTTGGTCCCGGTTGTCATTTGTACATCTTTGACAGTCGTTACGGGTAGTCAGAAGCCAGAAAGTCTGACAACCAGTCTTACCAAGGGGTCCCGTGTTACCCGGTAACTGGGTTGTGGAGGTCAGATAGGCAGTCGCTCCATGTAAAACACTGGTACTCAGCTGCATCCGGTTAAGACTGGAAGCCGAGCCCAACATAGTTGGGAAAAGGCTAGGCAGATGATGATTAAATAAATTGAATTATTCTACATTTTTTTAAATAAACAAAAGGCTATGTTCAAAAGTATCTATCGAGCATATTGGACATTGATTTTGTTAACGAGGCCAAGAAGCTCCGGCTTTGAGTAGACTACTTAAATACTTCCCACGATGATCGCACCAAAGAGGCTTAATTTTAACGAAAGCATTAACTTGAATAAAATATTAGCTTGCAGTCTTAAACAGGCTGGTGATTTTCAAAATATGTTAATTGCTACCTGTAAAGTGCTTTTTAGATTATAATACTGCATGTATTGAAACATTATAGCAATACAAAAAAATATTAACATGTATTTTACAATTCATAATATTGCAACAATAGCCGGTATGTCGATACTTGCATATTTACCCAACTCGCAACAATATGTTTCGTTCGGTCGACTGAACTTGATTTTTGTTTGAAAACCTTTACCGTTGTATCTCACTCGAATCCAATAAAATAAATTCCCTCCATTCCAATAAATATTTACATATATACTGCGTTGGTAGGACACTAATTAAATACTCTACGTTTCGCGCATAAAAAGCGGAATGATCAGGCTCTATTGAATCGTTGGAAATATGAGTGCTCAACCGAAATATTTCAAATAACTTTTCATTCACAGTTGATGCAATGAACATCAATTATCTGTCAGTTAATTACTGGGAAACTAATCAAACTCCATTTGCTTTATAAATTGGTCTCAGTTAAGTATCATAGTAGTTTGATCACTAAGTTGTGGGGCTGTGGTCTCTGGGGCGGGCATTTCATCTCAATTAAACAAGTCATGTCCGTAGCGAGTATCTCAGACACTTCAGCAGTACATTATTGCGAGGTCGAGTCTCTGTACATAACATGGCTAAATTAGAATTGCTCCCTGGTGCTTCATCAAAGAAATATTATCGCAACAAGTGCTATTATTTAAGACTAAGATGTTTTTGGGTCTTAGAGCAAGGGTGAGCTTTAAGAGGAGTGTTTATAGGTATTCCCACTTGGTTGCTTTAATGCTAATGTCTCGAGAAAGATCTTGGAAAGCATTAATTAGTTTATTTGGAAAATTAATTTAGATTTACGGTTTCTTTTGTTCAGCATCATGATTTTAGTTGTAGTTATTGTAAGATCAAGTCACTGTATAATTAATTGGATCCATGTTATACTTGTTAACTTCTAGTTTTCACTATACTTTAACTAACTTTAACTATTGAATGGATTTAGGTCAGTAATTAATAAAAAAAACATAGTCGAATGCTTTTTTGTATCAACATTGCTGAAATACGTGAAAATCACTTTCCGTCAATACAATGAATTTCGTTTGATTGGGAACGAAATATTTCCATATTTTTTATCACAACGTACAATACTAACAATTTATTATAAAAGAGCAACCAATATCATACATAGTTTGAGATTCACAAAAGGCGGCAACGAATAATGGAAACATACGGAAATTGCGCACGGGTCCGAATTAAATTCTATTGTTATTCAAAAAACGACCGTCGGTACTACAAAAAGGGAGAGTTGAACACAATCTTCGAGCACACATTTTATTAGTAGGCTTCACATTTTACGAGCGGACTCGAAACCTAAATAAAAAGAGGATTCTTCATATGAAGTCCCTTTGTCATTTTTTTACGGTGGGCTGTCAAAAGCTTTTACGATTTCATCTTTAGTCGGTCGGCGTTATGTGCGGCGTCTAATACCTGAAAATGAAAGAAAAACCTCTTATTATAATGATGACGAAGTTGCTTTCAATATCACGGTGGCTTGTTCCCTTTATCTTACTAATGAGCCTTCAGTGGTTTGGATTTTTATCGTATTTATTTTATCATTCGTTTGTATTTTACAATGTGACTTTATTCTTATATCATTATGAGGAAATATTTTTTTTTATTTGTGTTTTATGAACATTATGTATACTGAAAAAATCTTTATCATTACAAGAGTAAATGGCAAACAAAAGTTTAGGAACTTCATAATTATTTGAACGACCATTTTAACTTATTAAATTTACTTTATGGAAATCCTTAACTTAATTTTTATTTTATAGTGTGCATTGCTAAGTTCGTTTCGTTAACATTCAGGACTTCAAACTTGGAATATAAGTCATACAAAAGAGGCCAGAAGTATCCTTGCAAAGTTTAAGTTTTCATCAAACTTCCATAGCTCGGTTGCGAGTGGACGGCAAACAAATTCAATGACCACAAAAAAGTTATGGGGCAAACTTCATCAGTGCTCTCCGCCCCGGGGAAAGTTCAACGTGAAAATATAACGCACGTAACAAGGTGGAAATACATTTTTACTTCGAGCTAAACATTTAAGGACAAATATTTTGCTACTTACCACGTAACTATCTAAGAGATGCTCATCAAATATCTCCCTGATTTGATTGTCTCGTTGGTTTAGTTGTCGCAAAACGTGACTGCTGTGAATGGGGGTCCCTTATTCTATTCCCGGTGAAAGGCGAAGTAGGTCTGTGTGTTTAAAAAAAAATACAAAGCAGCCCGGAGTTCGTAAGTTCGCGGTGTTTCACTCCGAGACGGGCTCGTCGTCGTTACAATTCCTCGTCAGAGGCCGTCAAGCGGATTTGAGAAAACTCAATAGCTTGTTAGTAAACCTAAAAGTTTGTAAACCTGCAGGCCACACGACAAGAAGAAGACGATCAAATATCATCTGTATTATGAAATGTGAAAACTTGTAATATAAATCGTATTAGAAGCGACACGATTCACTTTCGTATTGCCAAGATGGAGCCGTTCTAGAGATTCAAAAGTAATGTGAAAATTATCGACCATATCGACGAACCGAAGCTAAGCAATATATTCTATAATATGAGCACAGCTATATGTTTATCAAATAAACAGCACTAAGAAGAGAATAGAGAATCCCCTCACGGACGTGATTCGAGCTCAGAAGACGGCATAAATGGATCGCCGGGTATTCGTTCATGCTGGGGCTTTGTAGAGATTTCAACTTCATACTCCCTACAATTATTATAAATATTGGCAATGCCTCCACGTCTTCTATATTCGTTCGAACCGTGAAATATATAGACAAACATTATCTACACTGAAAATCTACAATTCAGATCACAAATAGCTCCGTTTGGAGAAATAGATGGGCCCATTTATCCACGGCTTTTTCTGAGTTATTCAATACAAGAATCTTTCGTTTTTAGAAAAAGAATACATTCTAGTGATTTAGAAATTGTTCGCGAACGAAACTTATAAATTGTCACGCATTTATCATGGGGTACGTTTGATAGTCAGTTTTATTGGCTATATTTTTGACGATAGGCTTTCTAGAGGTTTCGGTGAAATGTGGAGACTTTTATTAGTCTTTTGGTAAAACATGAAGTTTGCGACGACATTGGCTGTAAAACTTTATACAGGCAGTCTATTTTGGTACATCGATGTAATGAAATCTGAAAAAAGTTTTTATTGTATTCTGTATTGAAAATGATAAGTAAGTAGACTATGAAAAAGCTCATTTTCTGGTTTATGATGAGAAGGCTTTCACGGATATTATGTAGTAAGTTGCTTACAACTTTTACGTTTTCATAACATTTGACTGTTTCTTAAGAATTTCATGAGTTTTTATTCAATGTTTTTTTATCTATTTAATATTAACGGAAACGTTATTCTTTTTTTATAAAGTAACCTTTTCAGTATTTACTGTTTGTTTTGTTGGCCAGTATTTCTAAGTATTCCTGCTTATTCTAACAAGATTGAATAACTTTATTAAGTTGTTCTACTACGAATTTCGTATCATTTAAGTATTCTTAACAGCATTTGGCAAAGTGTTTTCATTCAACTCGGGCGCACTGTACTACAACTAAGCAGTCTTTTCACTACTCTGTATATCTCAATTTGAATGGTAAGGTTTCATACTAAGTTTGAATACTAAATAAGATGCTTTTAGTGGGAGCGCACGCTTAGGTAATTTTGTACCTCGGTCGTGTGCCAATGGAATCGTAACTATTCACGTTTTTAATATAAAATTCACTATATTCAAATTGCTCTGGTAGCTGGCCAGTCTATTAGGAGTACATTCGAAGTAATGTAATCATGCGTTCTTCTATTGTAACATAAAGTGATTGGATTTGCCCTAAAATCCTTCAGAAAATCCTTTTATTTGGTAAAATAATGACTTATCCCAAATGGACGGAGCCCGTTCAATAACTGACGATAATCCCTATTGGACTCTCCAGAGAAATCTCGGTTAGCTAGTTTGAAAGAAGAACGTTTGTGTAAGCACTAACCCGTTCGGTACACTTCAAAGAGCATATTGAACCAAAGCTAGGAATTACTGGAGTAATCGATGAGAGCACACTCCCCGCGGAACCCTAATAAATCCGCTGTGACCGGTGTTCATTAATTTACTGCCGTCAAGTCGGTATCTGAAATTGTTGATGTTTTGCGCATGTTTGTGGCACAATTTATTGGACCAATCATTCGTGGGCCCTAAAGTTGAGCGGCACACTTGGTATGATTAATTAATATAATAGATTGTCCGTGGGTTAAATATCATGTAATAATATACTTCGGGCAGCCCGGCGAGCTCGTGTGTACAACCAAATATGATGTGGAATTGAACTTTGAATTTAGGCATACAGCAAAAACATTTTTTTTCGCCTTTCGTCTGTTAAACCTTTTTCCAATTAGGTAATGAATTGATGCTTGTCTTACTAAGTCTCTTCTCTTATATGAAGCTGAACATAATATTTTCCTTGGACTGGTAGGAGAAATTAGTTAATCTCTTCAAAGCTGGCTAGTTGGGAGTTTATGGCATAGCAATTTGTCTTAGATGATTTCCGTATTACATCCATAACCAATTGTTTTAGTTTTGCTTTGAGTTGTATGATCACCCATCCTCGAATTTATCAAGGTATCACAGACAGTCCTTCACATATATTCTAAAACATAAGAACAAAAAAACACGTATTTAACGAGTAAAATTAAATATGATCGTATTTGAGAACCTGTATAAGGTAGCAAGCAGTAGGTAGGTATATTATTTTAGTGCTTCAGTGCTTAAAACCCGAGCTATTCAGGCAACACTCTTATAGGTACTAGGTCTAAAGAGCTGATTGGATCTTACCTGCTCCGTAAAGGAAATGAAGCACGTAAACCGTACCCAAGCAATAAAAGAAAATGGCATAATGTGCAATACCTTTTACAAATTAAATTGTGGTGTTTACTTTATTTTGTTTTTTGTAACTAAACGAAAGTGTTCTTACAGTATATTGGGATTCTTCAGAAACTGCTTTTTATTGGTCAAGATTAATTAGTTTGCTTTGCTCGGTAACCATCCTAGAAAATGATAAAACGACAGCAATTCCCTATTCTTAAGTTGCAGAAGTGTTTATCGTTTTTTTTACTAAATACCCGAAATAAATAGCTTTAAATTAACATTATAAACCAAACTGAAACTCTGTGAATAAAAAACCAAATAAATAAATGGGAGCCGTCACAGGACTGGCAGGAATAAAGTTATATAACTCAAGTATTTTGCACGAGTCTGAGGCACGGCTCCGCTGCGCGCCGCCGCCACTCGGAAAGTGTTTTTAGTGAAATCACGAAGCGGATCTCCAAATTCATCGCAGGATCCTACTTCCCGGATATAATAACAAACGCAATAAAAACTTTTTTGCAAAATATTAGTTTTTAAACCATCAGAGTTTACAGAGGACTGAAAGACAACAAGAAATGGCTCTTCATTTATTCCGAATTTTTAAAGTTAAATAAAACTTTGCCTTGTTACGAGTATGATCGACGTTCTCCTAAAACCTAGCTATGTAAACTTTTTGACCATCTCATTATTTTTTCAAGAAATCGGAGTATACTTAACGAAGCAAGAAATAAGACGGTGTTCCAGTTAATACAGCATTAGGATGAAGCTTCTCCGATGGTATTTCCTAAGTGATACTTTCTTCATCTCAAGTGCCTATAGAGTGGTGCCCTAATAGATACTACGTGTTGCTATTACGGCTAGTGGTTACAATTTGCGCCAGGAGCTTTCACCTAACTTAAAAGGGCTCCCCATCAAATGGGCGGTATATCGAAAACCCATTCGAGTAATTTGAGGCGAACCGAAACGACATTGTCGCTTAAGCGATTCAATCCTACGCGACCGCGCCGGGACCTACACGACGATTTGAATTTAAGCGATTTTATGTGAGCGGTAATGTCACCGTCGTGAGCGCTTTGCCGCCAATAAATTATATTTGCTTGTTCGTTTACAGGCCGTTGTTTACACGGTGGACGAGTGGCAGCGACGCGGGGCTCGCCGTGTTTACACGAACACCGCGCAGATGACTGATAATCGTTTTACGGCATTCGTTTATGTCACAGATAAGGTTCGGCAATCACGAATCCGTTTGCCCCTTTGTGTGATTTCTTTCGTGTTCCATGTTAAGTGCCGTCTCGGATTGATAGCGGCCCAACTTTACGACTGAACGTACGCGTCTTGCACAACTTTGTAACTGATTTGCGCTTTCAGACGGAAAACTCTATAATAATGCGTCGTTTATGTGGAAATATTTTCAAAATAAACAATGAATAAATTTATAACTCTTCTTTGAGATACAAGGACGGTAAAATAGTTTTTATTTTTCCCAGTAGCTGTTTTTTGTAACCTAGTTGGATGTTTGAATTTCATGTCTTTGCCTCACGGGACTACTATGCAATTTCAACTGTAATTAAAGTGCATAAGTGCCGAGCTTGTAAAGTATTGTTGTAATAAAATGAACAGGAGATGAATGAATTACTGCCATACTGTATGTTTGAATTTATAAGTGTAGCGAATTTAGTTGTGTATTACTAATTAGTTTTAGTTCGTGCACTCAACACTGCTGGTTGCTTTGTAGGTTAATCAATACCAAAATATATTTTATTGCATTTAATTATCACAGAAATAAGGTTAGCAATAAGAATTTCTCACATAGTACAAGTAGCTTTTATCCTTGCAACACAACGGTGTGACTGCAATCCACATTTTACTGTCGTCATTCTCGCTAGCGATAGCGGCTCAGCAATCGACACTGATATGTCTACACATGTATTACGTGTGTAACGGGCTTAAGCTTTAACTTGCTGAAGAAATACTTAAGCTACCACGTTAACGAGTACAGTGGTTCGCGTGCAGGCCGCCTAAACCGGCGCTACAGTCGACAAACTTTAACTTGAATTTAAATGTGAATTTGTTCGTATAAGAATTATATTGTGACTGTTGCTGCCGTTGTAACCGTCTGGGACTTGACAAATTGTGTTGTGAGATTGTATTCTTTGTCTTAGTTTGGTTTGGTAATTTAATTGTGATGATAGTTTTTAAAATCAGTTCAAGCATCTTACCTAATCATATTTTATTTATGTTTCTTCAGTAGTTAATCAAAAGTTATAGGTACAACCAATTAGGCTGACTCGCAGATTGTAGATTTTAAAGCTAAAATTAAAATAATTAATTGCTTCCCCAATTCTATAATTGCCCCTTCTATCGAGAGATTGGTTCTAAATTCGAAATAAGATTTACGATTACGTCATCAAGGATCAAATGAATGTATTTCCTAATAAATATTCCGTAACATCAATAAAAGTAAATTTATAATTAAAGAGAGCAGTTCAAGTCAATCCTTGTTATAACCCTCTTATTTTGAACAAATACTTCATCAGCTCAAAAATAATTAGGAAATATTCCGTAATAGCGGGTTATTACGTTCGGTGTTCAGAAACCCGTGAAGTTTTACCAAATCAATCGTAGACCGGGCAATCAATAAGAAATTTATGGTAAAAAATATTGGAGCATTTTTCGTCAATTTACCGCGTCAATCGTTGACGTAAATTAAATTGCGCGAATTAATATACGTACATCTACGCCGTAATGTTGGGGCGTACCTCCTTCGTCGTGAAAAATGGAATCACAGCGATGAACAATTTGTCATTTTAATGTTTTCGTGTCCGCAACCGGTACGCCGGCACTATGGATAGACAATTTATAACGCGTGTCATATCCCCTTTGTACGGCAAGGCAAAATATCTAGCTGTGAGGAGAGGAATGCAATTTGTTGGCGCGTACATATCGCGCGAATACCTTGTAAAGTGTGTACGTAATTGTAACATTATGCTGCGTTCACGTATAGATCTCGGAATTGCGTCGCTTGCTCAAAGCTATGTCGTGTTTATGTCACTGATTTCACCTGTTATATTTATGCCTTGTTTATTTCAGTAAGATTTATGTTTTTTAAATGAATATTTGTTCAAGCCATGACATATACGATGCTATACGATGCCATCATCATCTTCTCAGAAAAACATTACTATTTTTACACTATTACTATATTTCCATACAATGTAAACAGAGACAAAGTTCCTCGATGTGAAATTAATACTTGTAACAATATAATGTATTATTCGTAAATTATCTTTTAGTATGTTAATCCCCAACTTGGTCTGAGACATTCACAAGATAAGCGTAATATTATACCATGAGGCTACCGAAATTCCCACATCATAAAAATTGGACTCGCGCCGACGCTATAAAACTGATCATTTATTTTTACGACATCGATCCTTAGGTTAATAATTATGTCGCCATAATTTTTTCCAATTCCCATAGATTTTACTATGAGGTTTTTACGAGGTCATTGCACCTGTTAGTAGATTTAGTTTGACATTTTGATCGCTTTATCCTGGTTGTTGACTCTATTAGAAAAAAGCTACTAGACATTTCAAATTTTATTTATGAACTTACAACACAAGTAATATAGTGTACCACTAAAGCATTAGTTAGTTAGTAAAACGATAGGTAATTTTATTTTAAGACTATAGCGTATAGAGATTAAATAATTAGGCAATACAGAAAACTTCCTTACTACAATTGCATTTTGACCCCAAAAACATGTAAATTAATGAGTTATCTCGACACTTGTGCTTTACCTATAGTATTTACCAATATTCTTTTCTTTACCAATATTCAAGACTCATGTTATTCCTATACAGTTTATGCTTACTAGTATTAAAATGCGAAATTAACTCTGTCTATCTGTTACATTACACGCGAAAACGGTCAAAACGGCTGAATCGATTTGGATAACATTTGGTGCAGAGATAGCGCGAACCCTGGGACAGTACATATGATGATTTTTATCTAGGTGCGTGTAGTCTTTACATAGTGATATAGGTGATGATACCGCGAAAATAGGTCTATGAATCTAAATTTAAATGTCCATCAGATCCTACGTGGTGTTACGTGTTAACCCATAAAATATATACTGTACGCCGAACGACACTGGTTTACAGCAAGTAGTTCCCGAGACGCTTTTAATGATTCTCCCTCGCTCCTTAACCGTTAATTAAGGTTATTAATCCAAAGGCACGACCACCTTGTTTTCCTTAATTGGTCCCAGTTTTATTTCAGAGCTAAGCTTCAGTTTTCATTATAAAGTTTATACCTGTGTATTAAAAGGGACTGTGAACACTGGAGTGATGTAAATAATGGTTAATGTTGAAGTTCACTTTAATCATGTAGTTGTGTTTTTGAGTAGTAAGGAGACATAATAAAAAATATGTTTTGTTTAAACTCTTGACTGCCTCTTAATTTACTTATATTTTCAAATTAATGTTAGAACTATGTAACGTTTCCTGTATGTAGGTATTGTTAGAATATAACAATAATTTACTAAACAAACAAGTCAATGCTAGAATTCAAATATATGTTTACGTGTACCAATTTTATAGCAAACTAATGATGCAACAGAAATGATTAATTGAGTTTGCGAATAATGGAGGAATAGTTAATGGAATATCGAGAAATTATACAAAACAAATAGGCGCTGACGTGAATCCTGTTCCGCGAATCACAGACAGAAAGCGAATTTACCAGATTTATTACATCAACTTGATTCATTGCTGACATAGAGTAGGGAAAACAATGAAATTTCAAAAATAATTTACCACTTTAAAAACGTAAGTTAATATTGTTTTTAGAATATTTGATGCAAAGTGAGGGCAGAAGAAAGAGAGGGCAATAATAGAATTATTTTTCTGAGCATCCGCTGAGCCAGCAGGGGTTGTTATTCAATTACAAGGGAGGGAAAATACGAGGCGATGTTTACCTGTGTTGCTTCGGGCCATCCGACCGAATCTTTTTACCATAATTACCTATACCGATGTATTTTTAAGTATACGAACCCCTCTCCAAAGATAGCGACCTTAATGAATTCGGTGCGAGAGAAAATCTCGCTCATTTCGATATCCTACGTGATATAAATTGCATTTTTACGAATCCTGTGTACGCCGCCGGCTGATGCTAGATCGGAAACCATTTTTGTCATTTATTCGCAATAATCCAATATGGAAGCGGGTGCGCGTGATCTCATTGACACTAAGCTGGGCACGGGTTGGGATCCATTATTCATGGTGTCCAACCCGTCGTGAATAATATTTGATGCGGTTTTGAAATGGCATACCGTTAGAGAAACTTCAGTTTCGGAAAATTTACTGCTTCATTAGAGGCATGGCTTCTCTGGTTCGGAGCTTGTTCCTGATCTCGGCTACTGGGTGACGACGTTTCGAATTTCAAAGGAATGAAAGCTTTGTGTCTTGTGAATATGTCGTATTTATGTGGTAGCCTTAATAATATAGGTTAGTATGAATGTGTGTTGTCATTTACATGTAAGTTATATGGCTGAAATTTAGGGTTTTTAGTTAGAATGGTTTTTTAGTAAAATATTTTACTGTATATTTTCCTTAGTTTGTGTTTATTGCCAGATTTCTAGATAATGAAGACAATAAATAATAAAAATAATTTATTATCCACAATGATGATTAAGCGTAGATCTTATATTGAGTTAATTTTGAGGAGAGTTTGAGTATTGAGTCATAAAAATAAATGTGTGAAATATATTTAAAGATAATGAGATGTGCGAACAATCTGGGCCGACGATCACTTACAAGAATGTGCAACATTTACTACCCACATATATACATACAAAAGACTTTGGCAAGCAGAAACGGATGCTTAAGCTGTAGAAAATACGTAATCAGCGTTTTGGCACCGCTGTACACCATTTTTGGAAGGAAATCACAGACAGTATTTCTCATTTAGTGGGTATATTATATGTGTACATTTGGCGAATATATCGTGCCTGATCCCGTCGTCACGAGAGCGTGTCCAGGGGCGACTCATTTTAGATAAGGAGCTACCCATGGGTTGCTTCTGGTTGACTTATTGCTTCTATCGCGGAATCGTCGCGATGCCGGTCTTCTGGCAAATTGTCTGTTTACCGTAAGAAATATATGTGCTGTATTTAGAGGGTAATTTAGTACTTTATAGGAAGTGGCCAGTTACATACATTTTTTTGGGGGAAAAAAAGGGCAAAACAAGTTTATGGGAAATGAAAAAGTGGCGTGGAAATTCCACGGTGGAATTATGACGGCTTTCTTATTAGAATATAGGTTCTCTTCGCCATTGGATTCCCATTAATCTTTCTTTACATAGATGCCTTAACAGAGGAAATATTTTGCTAATTTAATAAACGAATAAGCTTAAAATTAAGAATATAATTAAGGTAGGTGACACAATGGGCGGTCTTACCGCTAAAAGCGATCTCTCACAGACAACCTTTGGATGGCCAAAGGTTGTCTGTGAGAGATCGCTCAGTCCATACTGAGGACAAGAGGAAAAACCAAACATCACGAATTTCTAGGCCACAAGTTCATAACAAACCGAAAGCGTTACGGCAAATGTTCTAATCTTATTTCACCAAAGTTCACTTTTGTTCATCAGAGTTCGTAAACATGAAACGACCGTTAACTACCCTAACCATCCGTATCAGTGTACAGATATAATTAGGTACAGTCAGCATCACATTAAGTTAGCTCCCGAAGCTGGGGCATGTGGCTGCTACAGAGTGACAGCCCGGCCCTTAATGCGGTTAAACAGTTAAACAGCTTTAAGCCTACTGTACTTACTGTACCGTTCGCTAACTTGTACTAGTAGCAGCTAAGCTTAGCTCGGCTTGTGGTTCCGTCTTCATTAAAGGACTTTGAATTTATATTACGTTGAGAATTTATGGGAATGCAATGAAGCAGTTTGAGGGTGTTCGAGGGTTGTGCATCATTGATACTGTCATCGAGTGCACATTTCAGTTTATCTAATCTTAAAAAAAAATGTCTATTGGCGTTTTAAGTTATTGAAAACCTCGTTGTTATCTAGATTTACTTGTGTGATTGTTTGAAATTGAAAAACCTACGCAAATTCAAATGAAAACGGCCTGTTCTGCAATAGATACTGCTTGCAGTGTGTCTGCACCACCGTGTACAAGAAATTAGAGCTTCTATTGTGGCAGAATTGTTTGTTCAAAATAAAAGACAGATTTATATATAACCTGTAACGTTACTTCAACAAAATTATGCTTACTCTTCATATACCTATTCGCAGTAAATAACGGCGAGCTCATTGTACATATTAAAAGAAAGTAGGTAACTTTATACAATAGCAATATACTATAGGCATGTACAAATTGAACTCAGACCCCTTTGATGTTGAGCAACCTTTTATAAATATATAAAAGGTTTATCAAATAAACTAACATGAAACGAAACTATCGTATTAAAAGAACCTTATTTAATAAAATTGCAGATTTAATCAATCTAAAGTGAATCTTTTAGACGCCCATAACTTCCAATAAGCATCTTTCTTTACCTTTTTCGCTTTCATAAAATTAATCCGACTTAAGTAGATTATTTATAGCTGTAGTAAATAGGTTCGTTGCGTGTAGGTGCACGTGCTATGCATAGTAATTAATCATTTGTTCTAACTACCCAATTACCCGTATGAAAAGGGGGGGCGGGGTAGTTCATCATTATGATTACATTCTCCTTGCTTTCTTTATTAATAACACTTATTTTTAAGGTCATTTATTTTGTTATAGCCGTGTTTCGTTTACTGATTTAGATTCTTTAATCATCGTAAAGTTATTATTGCTGGCTATTCAGTCTTTATTTTCTTGTAACGGACACAGAATACTGTCTTAAAAATAATATTCAATTAGTAAAAATAAAATGTTGTTGATGAAATAAACGGAGTATTTTAAAATTGTAGCAAGTTGCGTTCGTTACTATTTGTCTACCATCACGGGAAAAGAGGGTAAGTTCGTAAGAGTGTATTATTTCAAATTATTAAAAAAAACCGGCCAAGTGCGTGTCGGGCCACGCGCAGTAGGGTCCCGTAGTAGGAGTTAGTTAGTCGACTATAGCTCTGTAACCGGTCAAGCCTACTTAGCCGTGATAGTTTTCCTTGTAATTTCATTACATGTACTACGTCTGTGATTTTTTTCACATTTCTAGGTACAGCCATTCAAAAGTTAGAGGGGGGGGGGGGGTAACTCGTATCGAACAAAAAATTTCACTTAAAATCTAGATATTTCGCAAATGGCTCGCTTAACTGAAAAATGGTATTCACACACCCATAATATTTTTGAAAGACCTATCTAACGATACCACACACGAAGGGGTACGCGAGAAAAAAAAAATTCATCCCTACTTTACATGTTTGGGAGCTACCCTAAAAAAAAATATTTTTCAAAATTTTCTTTTACCACTTTTTCGGCGTGATCAATATACATATTCATACCAAATTTCAGCTTTCTAATAACAAAAACCACGGAGCTATGCCGCGGACAGACAGACAGACAGACAGACAGACAGACAGACAGACAGACAGACGGACAGAGCGAAACTATAAGGGTTCCTTGTCGGACTACGGAACCCTAAAAACGGAATTACTCTTGTATCGTGGGTGCGTTTACAAACATTAATTATACATGCACAAACACTCAGACACGGAACAATTTTAGTTGTAGGTACCGTGCGGGGATCAAACCTGCGACACGCAGCGCAGCAGCCAATTGCTCAGCCACTACGTCAAACGTGCCGTATGTAAAACCTGTAGTAATTTTTCTAATTGAAACTCGTTCAAGCTGAGTACCTAGGTACTACGTTTAGATATTCCAAGATTTTCAAAACACATGAGGTTAATGTGTAATTGATTAACCGCCAAGTTTGACACTGGTGTGAGTAGCTCAACGTCACAGAATGACCGAAGCCCCAGCGCATTGAAACCAACTACTAAAATGTTTGAAAACGGCTGTATGACCTAACAGTATCAAATAGCTTTCATAATACCATTACTTATACATAAATGGTTGTCAAAGTAACTGATATTATTGCCGTTGTAGATGGATTATTATGATACTCGTATGATACGTCGACATGCTGCAATTAATCTAGATGATTACTTAGTGTAGAGCTTCATATTATACTCGAGTTGCAGGTACTTTGTGAGTGTCGTGTTTCAGTAGGAGGATGATAGCATCGAATAAGAATGAGACAACTATATGAAGGATTGGGCTTATAGCGACAAATCTATACTTTGTGTGTAGCGTAAAGTTTTTGGTAGTCTTAAAATATATAGGTATGATTTTAAACAACATTCAAGATGAGTATAATTTCAACACATACTTGTTTATACAATTCATACCATTATCGGACAAATTACGAGTAATTCTCGTGCTTTATGTGAAACTCCCGCGCCTCCCACGGTTTTGCCCGCATCTCGAGGCAACTACTTAATGCACTCAGATAAAAATATAGTTTACAACCGTCTTCAGTGTCTCTTCTATCTCTGTTCCCAATTTTATCCAAATTGGCTCAGCTATTTTACCGTAAAAGCGAATGATTGCGAATGTCTGCTAACTTATTTCGCGTTGTAAAAGTTAAGTTTGTCCGTTTGAAAAATGTGCTTATCCAAATAATGTTCTTGCCAATATCCAAGGCCTAGTCTAGTCAATGCGACTCAGTGTAAGTTATAAATATTTAAATTTTAACTATCTTCCCATAGTACATAAAAATATGGACAATTAAATAGATAAGGAATATCTTTTTATATTTAAAAATGTACAGGCCATTACGTCGTCAGTATAAATATGGTTTAAATACAAATTAGGTTGACTAAGTCAATTGCGCGTCGACATGAGCGTGGATTAAGTTAGCCCCGTTTCTAGTACAAAGGCCAGGCATGACAATGACAGTTAGCTCTACTTGTTCACACCTACCACGATACAATGCTGATAGCATCCGCATTAGCTATAGGAAAATGCACCTTAAAATGTGAGCAATAAGGGGGTATATGTGCAGGATGTTAGCGAATTTAAGTGTAAGTTTATCATTGTGAAAACACGCTAAGCCAAGTTTCAGCCGACCTCGAGTTCTGACGAGCTTTGTAGCTGTAAAGAGAACTTGTATTAATTTCCACTTAATATCGTTTTGTTAATTACGTTTCTATCGGAGCATAATGCTTGAAGTTTAATTGAAGTTAAACGATTAAGCTCGGTGGGCGCTTTCTAATTATAAACATTTAGATTGTTTACGCTTAGCGTGAGATGTTCATTACGTAACTATTCTATAATTAGGGCCATCTGTTCGTGTTCAGTGGGTCATGCAGGGAGCAGAATGCCTCATCATCGCAAATTATCTTAAAGTAATAAGTGTTAATTATTTGTGTTGTAACATTTATGTTGACATAATATATTGTTTCATTTCATCGTTATTATATGCTAAAGGTATGTTATATTTATGTCTAAAAAATATTTACCATAGGTAATTTTATATTTACTGAACTTATTAGCATTTCATGAGTAGAAAAATAATAGTTCTCGGACTAATTAGTCCAGAAAAGGAATTGTTAAACTCAAAAAGCATAAACTTTGAGTGTTTTTTGGTGTTCGTACACAACACAAACTTTCTAGCTTAGAACTAGCTTGATTATTAAAAAAAAACTTATTAAATATATCATAGTAGGTACTCTCAATTATACTACCGATAAAACATCGTCTAGAACAATGTAGTCAGACAATGTTTCAAAATTAAATAATATTTCTTACTACGCTAAAAGTTTGAGTCTCCGAAGTTGGTGCTGAATAAAATTAATAAATAACAAATGGCGACCTATTGTCGGGAAGTGATAGAACTGGAGTTTGTTCAGAAACTAACTTAACGCGGCGGATATTGAAGTTGCGGTTCGGAAACCACTCCGTAACGGAGTCACACCAACTGTTAACTACGTTATTCTCAGATGTTTTGTTTGCTTCTTCTTTTGTTACAAAAAATGCTTGAGGAAACTTACTTTAGTCTTCAATTTAAAAATATGAAGTTGTTAATTCCATTTTATGTACTTATGTATTTTTTTAATTAAGGTACTAATTTTGCCAAACTTTTCTTGATTTGGATCTGTTTTATTTTATTTTTTCGGTGTTCTGATGACAAGAAAGGATTTCTGTAAAACCTTGTACTTTATTATGTGCGTTAGTGCGTATGTTTTAAACTAATTGCCTCTCTTTAGTACACTTCACTTGTATCCTAACACAAAAAAATCTACGTAAGTGGCAAAAACTCATGTTATTCTATACCTAGAACTTGTTTATGATCTGTACCAAATTTTACGGAAAATGGTTTAGCGGTTTATCTAAAAAATCTCAAAGACAGACACAACTACTTTCTCAGTTGCAATATTAATCATTATTTGCAGAGATACAAAAACTGGCAGTTTTTCCCTAACATTAATCTCTGCAAGGGCACTTTCCTTCCTAACATCGGATCCCGTAATATCCTCATTACGCAAGATATCAATATCAAACATAATTCCTGCGTCGTCTGCGACAAATCTAGCAATCATTCTCAACCAATGACGCAACATAAACCAACCTCTCATTTTCGTAGACGTATTTTTATTAAATTCGTCCAAAATTAGATCACATTGCGTATCCGCGGACATAAAAAAGGGTACACAATATTTATCTAGGGCGCATTAAATAACGGTAGCATTGGAATAACAAATGCCCACCGTTGGGACCAACAATAGCCCGAATATATCACAAGGCAAGCGCTAGAGGGCCGCAATTTCCGAAAGAGCTCGAAAACGGCTATATTCGTAACTTTAGTAAAGCCTTGATTTAAGGCGGCGATATACGACTTTGCCCCTTTTAAAGCTAATGAATACGCTTTAACGACTTGCTTTCATGATTTGAAAAGTATATATACTAAACTAGAGCATATGCTTGATAATTTTGTATAACGTTTTTTTTAATTATGTATTTATAACATTGTATAAAAAAATCATGAAGTTAGGTCTAACGCAGAAGAAAAACTGAGTTTTACATATAATTTATCAAGCGGATTTTAATGAAACCTGTACCATTTTATAGAAAAGTTAATTATCTGTCTTTTTGTATACGTATATTTTTTTTAAATCGTACATTTACGTCAATTTTTGTGCTTTTGTCAAAACGTTGAGTTGAAATTACGGAGGGGCTCCACCGGGCGACGGGGGCAGTACGTCTGTGACCACTGTCACGGGTAGACGCTGTCACTCAGAGCGAGCACATTACGATGTAAATAAATTATTCTATTTGTGATAAGATGACTGGTGAATTATAATTATTACATTGAAAAGGCACTACATGCGGATAAAATATTTTTTTGATGTGAGTAACGTGTTTTCAAACCAAATCATCCATAATCTGTCATAATCTAAAATGTGTGTATCTAAATTTGGCAGGACAAATATATTTTGTTATTGACTTACTAAATAATTAAATGTACTTTAGGATTTAAATATGTATTTCTTTTAATACATTGCGTATTCAAAACGAGAATATTGCATACCTCATTTAAATTTTACATGTAGGTCGGAGATAATCGTCAAAATTAAAATTCTTTCATGTTATGTTACAATATTTCCTAATAGTTTGGAATTTATAGAAATAGTAGCTATAAGTCAGGGCATGGGATGATATCTTAGAACAAAACTTAATGGTTTGTAAATAAAACGGTTTATCCATGGGTAACAAGGTGGCGCTATTCTAAATTATTACCAATGAAAATATTTTTCTAAACACGTGAATTTGGGTTCGAGTTTCTTTGCTACGAGACGAATTTGAAAAAAAATGCAGAATATGATAAAAAAATAAGCTTAGGCTATTCAAAAAGTATTGTAAAATGTAAAATTGCAAAATGTATTGTATTGTCTGACTATTTTAGCTAGACCATTTTTCTATTTTGGTTTGGTTACATTAGTTTTATTTTTAGGGTTCCGTAGTCCGACAAGGAACCCTTATAGTTTCGCAATGTCCGTCTGTCTCTCTGTTCGCGGCATAGCTCAGAGGCTCTTGGTACTAGAAAGCTGAAATTTAGTAGGTATAGATATGTGTATTGATCACGCCGAAAAAGTGGTAAAAATGAATAAAAAAAATAAAATAATTTAGTGGAGCTCCCGAACACGTGAAATGAGGATGAATATTTTTTTTGTTGCGTAACCCTTCATGTAGGGTATCGTTAGATAGGTTTTTCAAAAATAAAAAAAACTAACTTTCGAAAACTATCACGGCAAAGTAGGCTTCACCGGTTACAGTTATAGTTGACTAACTAAGACCTACTACGGAATCCTACTGCGTGTGGCCCGACACGCACTTGGCCGGTTTTTTACTGGTAACATTGGGTAGTGATGCTTTACATAGCAACCATTTTCGAAGTTTAGTAAAAACGCCAAGTAAGCAGTCACATATGATATACATATTAATCTATTAGTCAAGGTATCTAATGTGGGATAATATTATATACACACAATCTAAAAGATAAGACGAAGCATAGTGTTTTAGAAATGAAGGTCCTACTTCACTATGCCACTCTTATGTTTTATTTTCAACACCAAATAGTATCCGACAGAACGTCGATTTTTGGCTAAGCCTAAGCCGATTAATAGGCAATCGCTTAATTCTTCGGCTAAAGCCCTGATAAACAAAAAGGACTTGATCTTCTTTAATTTTTGGTCCAGAAGTCAAAGACAGAAGAACTGAAAATGAAAAAAAAAAAGATATATTCAAATAGTATATTTAAGATTCCGAACCAAAATAGTAAAAAGTAACCCTTATGGGATGCGACTTTCTCTGTCTGTCTGTCAGAGCTGATAATTACTTCAGGAATAACTAACCTTATCGATTTGGAATAATTGTTGAAATATATCGCAAATGGATAAAGTAGAAAAATACTACTTTCGAGGAAAAATGGAATTTAAAATTACAAAGTGTAGTTTCTACGTCATCATAATTATGAAAGGGCTTGATATAAAGGCTTGATGCATATTCTAATATTTTTTATGTTTTCTTCGATATCTTTTGGTATACGAATTCAATTTAAAAAAAACTCTCCGTAGTTTGTAAAACAAACATTCTGAAATAATTAGACTTCCGTACATTTTTCTCTTAGATGCTTTTCTTAATATGGTATTTCGACCATTTTCCAATTCCAAGGTTATGTTTGAATTCCGATGCATTGTAATAAGAAAACTAAATGAAAATTGAGCAGAGAAACTAGATGTCAATTTAATAATCTTTTTATAAAAAAAATCTGTCAATTTTTGCGGTGAGTTTTTCTGATAAAATAATTATAAAAAACCTTATATTAGTAATATAAGGTAAAAAGATAAAGATCAAAAATATTTAAATCGGTAATTATAAATGATTTCAAAGTCAAAAATCGATATTGCATCTTTCTAAAAGATTATCGAAATGCCATACAATGGTAGGACTTACTTTATTTCTTCAATAATGCATGAAACCGTGGAAAAGGGTCGTACAAATTTGGTGCTTGAAAATGTAACAGCTAATTCTCATACAGACAAAGTCTATATCCGAATTTAGCACATTTATTTTTGCATTGATTTTTTGCTTTGCGGCACTTTCAAAATTAGGCCCAAAACGGGTGAATTTCCATTGTTCATGAAAGGTAAAAAAAATTAAAATCCTGGTCATAATCGGAATCTTTACTATCCCACTTTTGGGTATGACATAGACATGCATTAGCATTAATTATCACGCTTTTTCAAGGTGGATTGGTGATTTCAGACCGTGTAGTCCAGGTTTCCTCACGATGTTTTCCTTCACCGTTAGTGAATGGTGTCTAAGTTATACTAAAAAAAGTTCATGTAAAACTTTGGAATAGTCAGATTCGTAATTTATAGGTTTCGAAGTTCGAATCTGCATACTCATAAATGAGATGCAGGTGCCTTAGCAAAGAAGCCACAATGACTTTTTACTAATATGTTCGGTGTATCAACTTAATAATATAAATAAAACTACCTGCAAACGTAATAGATTATTCAATTTCGGTTCTGTTGGTGTCAAAACTTAGGCCAATTTTAAGCTAATGGTTTGGCCAAAGCTGATGCCAAAGGTTTGGTCGGACACTTTACAGATGGATCAGAAACGTCGGACTAATTAACTGGCTTTCAGGCTCTCCTTACAAAACTAATATGATTTTCCTATACAAGTGAAGATGAGCTGAAGTTATTTGAAAAGCAGCAGATGTCGTAAAATGCAAATATGAAAAAAACTTGCGTGCATTTCTGTTAGAAGAGCTCAAAATGGACACCAATATGGCCTAAAAATTAACTCTTATGGTGCGATTTTGTTTGTCTGTCTGTCCATCTTTCACAGCGGATTAATTCAAGAATGCTAGTTGTCAGAATTTTTTCTTGAAACTTGTAACAATTCAGATCGATAAATATGTTTTGCAGATTAAAGAAATTGAAAATATTTTTGCTTTTCTGGCAAACGAAGTATGCAGTGGGGGTTGGAAATTTAAAATTAGTGTTTCGAAGTATTACTCAGACAGATGTTATTTGTATTTCTATTTTTATATCTTAGACATGCATATCAAAATACAATATGCGACTGTCCTTAGAATCTCTACATAATATTATGGTCACCCGTCAAAGTTCTTCAAAATATAAAATGACAAGCGTGCGGTGTGCATTGCGGGGTCGCGGGGGGGAAGCTCAAGCTCCGCCCATTTGCTCAAGGTCATTGGCGGTAGTCGTCGTCTTAACTTGGTATTGGCTACTAAATATTTATTGAAAATATTAATACTTATTGATGATATTCGCTTTCGTATAAAATAGATCAGCATTGGGGTGACATTGTGGAACGTTTATGTTTTTTGGACTTTATGGTTCACACTTCAGAGTTATGGCAAAAATAATTATGGTATTTTCGAGATCACAATAAATTGTTTTGGGTTATTTGTGGTTCATCATCTGTCTAGCCTTTTCTCCTTTTCACTTTGGTTGGCTCTCGATCTCACCTGATGGTAAGTAAATTATGAAGTCCACAGAGGAACAAGTGTACCCTTTTATCAAGTCACGCACATGCCATACATTTAAGCATAACTAATTAACTTAAAATAATTAATTGGATAGTTGCAGAATGTCCCAATACTAATTAAGCTGCCGTAACCAATAAACTGTGGAAATGTATGCCTTTACAAAGCAAAACAGGAAATTTAGGTAAATTGTCCACCTTACTAATATTATAATTGCGACTGTTTGTGAGAATGTATGTATTCCTATTATGTATTCTATCTATGTCCTTATCTAGGGAACAAGCTATCTCCATACCAAACTTCATCAACAATAGTTCAGCCATTTCACCGTCAAAGTCTGAAGGCAGAAAGACAGACAGAGTTCCTTTCGAATTTATAATATTACTAGCAGTTTCCCGCGATTTTACTCGCATCCCAAGGGAACTACTTAGCGCACCCGGGTAAAAAGTAGCCTATGTTGTTCCTCAGGGTCTATTCTATCTCTGTACCAAATTTCATTTATATCGGTCCAGTAGTTTTGGCGTGAAAGCGTAACAGACAGACAGACAGACAGAGTTACTTTCGCGTTTATAATATTAGTAAGGATATATTAATTCATTATATATAATTCATTATATATAAGATATTGTATGATAAGATATATATTATATATAATGAATTGTTGTTAGTTAGTCTCGCTAAAACTCGAGAATGGCTGGGCTGATTTAGCTGATTTTGGTTTTGAAATGTTTGTCGTAGGCCAGGAGAAAAAGTTAATACACCTAGATGTAGGCGACGTTCACCGGGTGATCTAGTAGGTAATAAATAAATATAGCTAACACTTGCCAAAAGTTTTATTTAGTAAAATCTTACATCTTTGATCGGTACCGACTTGTTAGCATTCAATTAACCTAAACTATAGCTTCAGTTACAAATGGCAGCGCTCCACACTAATGATTGACACAAACTAACAGTTCGGCCGATCATTGGTCTGCCTATTAATTGCACAAAGAGACCATTGCATAGACAAAGAGATCGATCATTTTAGATTGAGTTGTCCTCTATTGGACGTAAGGCAGCTTTTTGTCTGGAATACATCTCATTGGTATTTATAATATTTTGAGGGTGCTGATCAATCAATCTATACAGGACTACGCGACTCCGTCTATATCTACTATTTCTCTTTCATCTGACCGTTGGGCCCTGGTTGAGTCATCTGGGCCCCGCGGGGTCCACTCATATTTAATAAACATTACACAGTCGCAGTATATCATATATCTATGACAGTGTAAAGGCTGACAGTTGATGTGAACTTCAAACAACCCTGGCAGTCGCTCCAACCTAACTAATATTATAAAGGAGATTGAGTTTATTACATAGTTACGAGAAAAGGTAAACCGATTTACATAAAATTTTGTATGGGCTTAAATGGAACCTTCGAGACGGTTAAAGGCATTTTTTTAAGACGCACTTGAAACCGCGAGAAATAGCTAGTGTTGAACTAATTCCATTAAATGCCGACCCCAACCTAGTTTGGAAAAGGCTAGTCGGATGATTTATACAATGTACAAAAGACCGAACTTGTAGGTATTACATTACAAGTCTCAATTTGGTTACGAAAACCGATACAATAAGTTTTACTGTACATACATTTACAGCGAAAGGTTCGGGAGAAGCCAAAACTTTTCTTGTAGCAGACGAAATTCGGCGTGTACGACCTTCACTGGTAATTTTCTCTCCGTGTCGATGTTTTTCCTAAGATAGATTACTTTCCAAGATACGGATTATATGGCTAAGTAATGTTAAGTTAACATTCCGTAAGAAACATAATCTATCTTCTTCGTAAAACTCCGATTCATATTATATTTATTAAAAAAATTAAAACCAAAAAGAAGGGTTTCAGTTCCATTTAAAAATACTAAAGAAAATTGTTATGTTTTATTTAAGTTGCAAAGA
This sequence comes from Pyrrhia umbra, assembly GCA_963891755.1. Classification (NCBI taxonomy): domain Eukaryota; kingdom Metazoa; phylum Arthropoda; class Insecta; order Lepidoptera; family Noctuidae; genus Pyrrhia; species Pyrrhia umbra. Next base: position 7,898,428 of record OY982930.1, read on the forward strand.
GAAAGTTTTCCGTAAAATTACAAAGTTTTCTACACGGTTGGACTTACAGGGATTCTTTTATTGGTTATAAATAGAGTACCAGCGTTTTCTGGTAAGAGTTCATATTTATATTTTTTAATTTTTAACCCCCGACGCAAAAAGAGGGGTGTTATAAGTTTGACGTCAATGTCTGTCTGTCTGTGTATCTGTCTGTGGCATCGTAGCTCTCAAACGGATGGACCGATTTCGATGCAGTTTTTTTCATTTGAAAGCCAGTTTCCATGCGGTGGTTTTAGCCATGTTTGGTTGATAATGGTCCAGCAATGTAAGAGTATCAGCTCTTTTCCAAAATGATGTACCTAAGGCATTTTAACGTAGGGGGCTTTTACATTTTTTTAATGTATATACCATTAAATGCGAACTTTATCGTCCGACATTCCTGTGTGTAATCACTTAAGATAAATGTATTTTAAATGAGCTAATCTAACCTACCTAATAGGTACCTACTGACTTACTAATGTTTTAAGAAATTTCAATCTTTCTATATATTTATTCTTATTCCAGTAGCAAAATAGTAAGGCCTATCTCTTATATTTTCTACTTACAAGCCATCTAAGCCAGCAAATGATGATAATCATTTTAATCGAACAAAATTATAAGCTGAAACATACAAGTCCATCTAAATAACCACCTTATATTAATTAGGACAGAACATAATCTACCAGAACTTACTAATGAAATAAATACTTACCTTTAACTCTGTTACTAATACAAGATGATCGCACACACATTAGCAAATTGATGTCTCATTGAAACCCGTAATAGGTGTAATGTTTAATTGATAACGGTGGAACCATGGTGTAACATTTAAGTTAAGTAGGTATAATGGAACTACCAATAATTAATATAACCAGTGTCGCAATAACAAGGTCATAGCGTGCGGTAATTAATTCTGATATTTTTTATTTCGAAATTAAATTTACCTTAAATTCACCTAGTGTTTTGTTTATTACTTTGCCTTATAATAGTATGAATGTGATTTTGCTTTCTTTTTTATTTAATAGAAATAAATATAAATTTAATAAATGATAATAAACGATATTTCCAAAATATATTTCTTTAAAGTGAAAAAAAAAACGTTGTTTTAATAAATCTATGTTCTAAACTAGCAATGTTGAGAGAGGGACAAGCGTAACATATAAAGAGGATTATATCCAGTACCTGTATTTATAGTATGAAAACCAAAACGGTTATTTTCACGTTCCTTTTTATTATACCGTCAAATAGAGCTTTTTTAACAAAGGCAGTCCTCACAAAGACGAGTAAAGCCTGTGTGACGACAACTCGTTAAAATTTTAATCCGCTCTGATATAAATCTGATTGAAAATGCACTGACGTACGGATCGTTACGCTCAAACAACGGGACGAGAAAATATTTGGTGCCGCTTTACGTGCGCCCCGACATTTTTGATCTGTAAAACCATTTATTTTTACAATACATATACGTATTGACTTTATTTGAAAATACTGTTACGTTTTTGAACTTTTATTCCCCTTGATTATAACAAGATTTCCGTTCACAATGGCTTAATTAAGTCACTGAACGCGATGACCTTTGATATTTACACTCCGTTCATTTTAAGACTGCTAGCGATAGGTAGGGGTGATAGACATCGTTATATTTCATTGCCGTCATTATATTAGTCTGGTCGGTCCGGCCGGGAGCATTTTTATAAAAGGCCAACCCTAAAGGTTCAATCGGCAAATTGCGCATACGATTCAATGAGGTTTGAACGTCTTCAAGGCGAGTTTCCGGCGCAGACGGGTAGATGGCGCCTCATCACCGTCTGCACATGCAAACTGTATCATGTGTACCTAAGTACCTCATCTACGAATGTGAGGTGTTTTTGTAACAATCGTTTTCAGCTTGAGTGAACGTCAATACGTTCTCGCAAGTATTTTTCTCAAGCAATTTCGTCTGATATGGCTTTCGACTCGGGGATGATATTTTGAAATACGTAAACTTACTTAAGAGAATAAGTAAGTTTAGAGATAACAGTTCTCTATAGTCAAAAAGTTTTATTTTATTCTTTGGGGACCAAAACGAATTAATTATTAAAAATTACGGTCGCATTACGCTCCCATTGTGAGTTATAATTTATTAATTGTGACAAAACTGTGCCAAAGTACTACTTTCAACCAGGTTTGGCATAAATATGGTGTGTTAAAATTTGTTCAAATTGCACTATTTCGTGGCGTGTTGCCAAAGAGCTTCATTCGAATAGTTAAAATTACCAAGATTATCCTTGTATATTCTCTTGTATAAGTTATTAGTTACATGATATATGTAATATAGATACATACTGAAACAGAAAATGTACCTATTCTACAATATCACCGATATATTTTATAAAATTCCTAAATGATTGACAAGTGTATTATTGTTCACTTCTTTTTAATGTTCACGAATTCAAGAAGTTCAATTTAAGTTCGAAACTAGCCGGGAATCCCGAAACAATGACGTGAATAAACCGTGAACAATAAAATCTTAAGTATGTCTTGAGAAATATAAAATCTAATAAAAGAGAACAACATGTACAAAGCATCAACTGTTTAAAGTGAAACAGAAGTAATACAGAAACTTTGAAAGTAGTTCAGCATTTAATTAGAACTTTCAAAAAGATCTGCTAAAGGTGGTTTCATTGGGATTACACTGTCTCCCACTTGTCTTGAAACAGTCCTTGTTTTGGTACAGACTCGAAATGGGATTAGTCTGAGCACCTACCTCCGCTTCCAATCGATGAAATAAGCCCCTTTTCCCCTACCACGGCAATTTAGTCATTAGGGGAACTTTGGAAGACTACTTTCTTTCTTTTAAAAGGTTTCAGCTACCGAGTAGTTAGTATCTATAGTTTGCCTTGTATCCAATGGCTAATGGTTTTAAAGGTCAATTGAATTAATCTTTAAAGATTTTTTTGATGTAAGTCTCAACATAATAAATGTAGTCGATGTTCCCGATAATAAATGTGTACTTACACAATCCTGTTGGAACATAACACTTCAAGTCCTAACACACTAAGCTATCCCACAAACACTCAAACGTCACCGATAATACGTAACACGTCAATTCAATATCGTATCTGTGATTGTCACGACAAGTGATTCAACAAATTGCGCATTTTGTCGTTGTCTCTAGGGGAGCTGTTACGGTATTATTCTTGTGCAAATAGTAGCGAGCAGCGAGCGGCAGGCTCATTCTATCAGTTTCCGGCACATCAACCCCGCTCCTCCATACGATGCTTTGTTTCTGACGGCCGATGTCGGCAACTTTCACACCGACACGTAACTAACAACCCTTTACGTAGCCTGATTACTACTCCGCACGTATCGAAGAATCTAATGTACTGTATGTTACTGTTTTGACCCGAATTAAATGAAGCGTACGGTGTGAGATACGGACGCTTTAATATGTTATTGTTTCCATTTAAAATAATAAGATCGCGATTTGAGTTCGTGATACGGAGCGAGTTTATTTTTGGTGAAGCCTAATTTAATTAAGGCATGTATCTGTTTGTTTGGTTTAACTTTGATTTCAATTTTCAGAATGAGTTTAGACAGTTCGATTTAATTTTGTATTTGCATTATATATTTTACTTAGTTTTCTTACACAACACCGCTCTCTGATACGAAGGTTTTTGCTTAAAATTGCTGTGTATAAACGAGAGCCCAAGGCGAGACATGCGAACCTTCTTTTTACATTTAATTAAGAAGGTATTTTGCAGCGATTATTTTATTATCTTGTACTAGCTAGTATAATCCGACTAAGATCAAAAAAGATAAGAAAAATACGTTGATAATTAGATTATTTTTGTACTAAGTCGCTTGTTTTTTAAATTGCTGAAACATTTATGGAATTAATCTACGTACCACGCTAATCAATTGGGGATCGGCTTTCTAATTACTATGAAAAGAAGCCAGTAATATTAGTTTATTAGAATATTAGTCGGCATAGCTTAGATTAACAGATAGGATTAATAATTTATTTGTGTCCGCATAAATAATGTATTTTTAAGTATTAAATATTATATCAGAACGTTAGTTTGTCTTTTATTTAATACGATTTTATAATTATAATATTATAATTTATAATGATTTGTTCTAATTTAAAGTACATAAATATACCTACACAGCTAGCTACTTATACCTGAGTACCTATCTATCAACTTTTCATTTATAGAAACGACTTAGATACAAATATTACATTGAAGAAAATGTAATCCGTCACTTAGGTGTCTACTGTCTACTTCAGTATGTACAAACAATATAAACGAGTCTATCTAACTAGTAATACTTTGGCTATGAATGACAGTCGACGGAGATCGATAGTATGGCCCAGTCTGGAATTATATTTCCCAAAGTAAAAATGTGTCGAAATTCTGGACTTCTCTAAAAACGTATTCTGTTTTCTTTCAATTTTGTGGAAATTTTATACCAACCTGCTGAAATACACTATTGAAGTGTACCTAATTCTTATTTTTTCTTATTATATATTTAGTCTGCCCATTGTAACATTATTTATTTTTTAAATCTTACCTTAACTTAAACCTTAACTTAAGGAAAAAGCTAGGAATTTCTCCTCTACCGAGACGTAAAAAAAGTGCGAGTTACTCAGTCATTGAGTCGTCAATATTAATTTTAATTATTTACTCTTATATTTGATTAGTGTGTTTCCCCTGCGTGTAACATGTACTGAGTACTATTAACACACATATGTGCTAAAAAAAAATTTAACCCAGGAACCTTTTACACTAGAGAGAGAGAGAGACTTTGCCTGAAATATTTTATTATTTATAGCGCCTACAACAGTTTATAACTCTTAGATATTATTTGTAACGCCCACATACTTACTGACTAGTTATATGGCCTTGTTCCTGTCTCCTGTCCTCCTATTTTATTATAGGGGCAGAGATTGTACAAGAACGGATGGTATTTAATTTATAATTAGTTGTGTGTGCTTACTTGCATCAAAAGAGGTCTATACTTTGTACATTTCGGGATTGTATGTGGCAAATTAGCGTCATCAACAGAAAAGCTAAGTAGGTCATAGATAGATTGACTTTGTGATTGTTGCATTGGTGAGTTTAATTACCTCTGCGTAAGTATCAGCTAAACTGATATGGGAGAGAATAACTATAATACCTAATATAAATGCCTTTGTTAGTTTTTTACGCTTTCACGCTAAAACGGCTGAACCTTTTTGGATGATTCAGTACGGAGATAGATAGGCCCCCGAAAACGATTATAGACTAATTTTTATTTGTAATTCCCTCGAGACGCGGGAGAAATCGCAGGAAACAGCTAGTTATAATGGTGATAAATTAACCTGGAAGATTAGATAAGATTTTTATTTTTTATTTTTTTTATTTATATTGTTAACAATGTATATATTGTAAATAATGTAAATACTTTCTGTCAATAAACATGTATCCATTTGAAAAAAAAAATCTACATCTGGAAGATAATTCCTAAATCTGAAATATCTAAAAAGTTCTTACGTGAAAGTCAAAGGCGGTGAACTAAATCAAGTATTTAATTTTGCGTACGGTATTTAATCTAATAGATTAAATACCGTACGCGATTTTTACGTACGTACGGATTTTTGAATTAAAATACAATAAGGTAACTAGAGGCAGCATGTTATTTTAACTTATACCTTTGTACCTAGAAGGTATGGTCTATTTAGGTACTCATGAAATAATCTTGTTAATGGTAATCAGGAGCTGTCCCACAAACCTGCGTAGGTAATGTAATTCATTAAGTATCAGAGAGCCAATTAAACAGACAAGTAACGACATGTTGCTTTGACCCGCCCCCGGGCGCCGCCATGTCAAAATTTGCAAATTTTCCTCAAAGGGATTTCCAACTCTTTCAATTTACACCAATTAGTGAAAACACGTGGCTTATTATCTTAAGATTAACACTAATTAAGACCCTACGGAGCTCGGCAGAGACCTCAAAGCGAGAGCTTTCCTTTGAAAACATTGCTACTTAATTAAAGCTCATGCTGTTAAACGCTAAAATTATATTTATAAAATGTTTATTTAAGAATTTATGCTCCGAGTTGCATTTGTCTGAAACGAGAGCCGTCTGTGTACTTCCCTGCTATGCACGTGTTTTCAGCAAAACTGACTCGGAGATTTACGTGTCTAATTATTAAATATCTCGTTACTAACTTTATTCTTTTAAAAGCAAAGAGCTTTTAAAAAAAAGAAAGACAAGTTTTAATGAGTGTAACATTTCTAAGAAACGTAAAAGAGAACTTTTGCAATAGAATACTTCATTGTCTTTGAAAAAAGAAATTTCATTTAAAGTGATTTATTATTGGATTTTATGTACTGCTTTGTAAAGATGACGCAAATATACCTATGAGACTAAAGAGAACTCAGAGGACCGTTGCCAAAACACAATGAGATTTGCTTATACGCATAACTAATGCCATTATCAAAGGGTTCGATAAAACACAAGACCGTAATCAATCGTGTTCACTGACCCGTTAGTTAATTTAATTAATGATTGTGCTTTATGCCCTGATCTAAATATGGTATTAATTCAGGCAATGTGCATTGTCACATCTGATTACTGAAGCTATTTTGTGTGAGGGATTCGATCTTAATGCGTACGATTAAGGGAGGAAAAATAAAGGAAAATAAGTGTATTTACTGCTGTATCTTTCCACTTAAGGCGGCGATATACGACTTTGCCCCTTTTAAAGCTAATGAATACGCTTTAACGACTTGCTTTCATGATTTGAAAAGTATATATACTAAACTAGAGCATATGCTTGATAATTTTGTATAACGTTTTTTTTAATTATGTATTTATAACATTGTATAAAAAAATCATGAAGTTAGGTCTAACGCAGAAGAAAAACTGAGTTTTACATAGAATTTATCAAGTGGATTTTAATAAAACCTGTACCATTTTATAGAAAAGTTAATTATCTGTCTTTTTGTATACGAATATTTTTTTTAAATCGTACATTTACGTCAATTTTTGTGCTTTTGTCAAAACGTTGAGTTGAAATTACGGAGGGGCTCCACCGGGCGACGGGGGCAGTACGTCCGTGACCACTGTCACGGGTAGACGCTGTCACTCAGAGCGAGCACATTACGATGTAAATAAATTATTATATTTGTGATAAGATGACTGGTGAATTATAATTATTACATTGAAAAGGCACTACATGCGGATAAAATATTTTTTTGATGTGAATAACGTGTTTTCAAACCAAATCATCCATAATCTGTCATAATCTAAAATGTGTGTATCTAAATTTGGCAGGACAAATATATTTTGTTATTAACTTACTAAATAATTAAATGTACTTTATGATTTAAATATGTATTTCTTTTAATACATTGCGTATTCAAAACGAGAATATTGCATACCTCATTTAAATTTTACATGTAGGTCGGAAATAATCGTCAAAATTAAAATTCTTTCATGTTATATTACAATATTTCCTAATAGTTTGGAATTTATAGAAATAGTAGCTATAAGTCAGGGCATGGGATGATATCTTAAAAAAAAACTTAATGGTTTGTAAATAAAACGGTTTATCCATGGGTAACAAGGTGGCGCTATTCTAAATTATTACCAATGAAAATATTTTTCTAAACACGTGAATTTGGGTTCGAGTTTCTTTGCTACGAGACGAATTTGAAAAAAAATGCAGAATATGATAAAAAAATAAGCTTACGCTATTCAAAGAGTATTGTAAAATGTAAAATGTATTGTATTGTCTGACTATTTTAGCTAGACCATTTTTCTGTTTTGGATTGGTTACATTAGTTTTATTTTTAGGGTTCCGTAGTCCGACAAGGAACCCTTATAGTTTCGCAATGTCCGTCTGTCTCTCTGTTCGCGGCATAGCTCAGAGGCTCTTGGTACTAGAAAGCTGAAATTTAGTATAGATATGTGTATTGATCACGCCGAAAAAGTGGTAAAAATGAATAAAAAAAATAAAATAATTTAGTGGAGCTCCCGAACATGTGAAATGAGGATGAATATTTTTTTTGTTGCGTAACCCTTCATGTAGGGTATCGTTAGATAGGTCTTTCAAAAATAAAAAAAACTAACTTTCGAAAACTATCACGGCAAAGTAGGCTTCACCGGTTACATAGTTATAGTTGACTAACTAAGACCTACTACGGAATCCTACTGCGTGTGGCCCGACACGCACTTGGCCGGTTTTTTACTGGTAACATTGGGTAGTGATGCTTTACATAGCAACCATTTTAGAAGTTTAGTAGAAACGCCAAGTAAGCAGTCACATATGATATACATATTAATGTATTAGTCAAGGTATCTAATGTGGGATAATATTATATACACACAATCTAAAAGATAAGACGAAGCATAGTGTTTTAGAAATGAAGGTCCTACTTCACTATGCCACTCTTATGTTTTATTTTCAACACCAAATAGTATCCGACAGAACGTCGATTTTTAGCTAGGCCTAAGCCGATTAATAGGCAATCGCTTAATTCTTTGGCTAAAGCCCTGATAAATAAAAAGGACTTGATCTTCTTTAATTTTTGGTCCAGAAGTCAAAGACAGAAGAACTGAAAATGAAAAAAAAAAAGATATATTCAAATAGTATATTTAAGGTTCCGAACCAAAATAGTAAAAAGTAACCCTTATGGGATGCGACTTTCTCTGTCTGTCTGTCAGAGCTGATAATTACTTCAGGAATAACTAACCTTATCGATTTGGAATAATTGTTGAAATATATCGCAAATGGATAAAGTAGAAAAATACTACTTTCGAGGAAAAATGGAATTTAAAATTACAAAGTGTAGTTTCTACGTCATCATAATTATGAAAGGGCTTGATATAAAGGCTTGATGCATATTTTAATATTTTTTATGTTTTCTTCGACATCTTTTAGTATACGAATTAAATTTTAAAAAAACTCTCCGTAGTTTGTAAAACAAACATTCTGAAATAATTAGACTTCCGTACATTTTTCTCTTAAATGCTTTTCTTAATATGGTATTTCGACCATTTTCCAATTCCAAGGTTATGTTTGAATTCCGATGAATTGTAATAAGAAAACTAAATGAAAATTGAGCTACTGCATGTCAATTTAATAATCTTTTTATAAAAAAATCTGTCAATTTTTGCGGTGAGTTTTTCTGATAAAATAATTATAAAAAACCTTTTATTAGTAATATAAGGTAAAAAGATAAAGATCAAAAATATTTAAATCGGTAATTATAAATGATTTCAAAGTCAAAAATCGATATTGCATCTTTCTAAAAGATTATCGAAATGCCATACAATGGTAGGATTTTTTTCCATTACTTTATTTCTTCAATAATGCATGAAACCGTGGAAAAGTGTCGTACAAATTTGGTGCTTGAAAATGTAACAGCTAATTCTCATTCAGACTAAGTCTATATCCGAATTTAGCACATTTATTTTTGCATTGATTTTTTGCTTTGCGGCACTTTCAAAATTAGGCCCAAAACGGGTGAATTTCCATTGTTCATGATAGGTAAAAATTTTAAAAATCCTGGTCATAATCGGAATCTTTACTATCCCACTTTTGGATATGACATAGACATGCATTAGCATTAATTATCACGCTTTTTCAAGGTGGATTGGTGATTTCAGACCGTGTAGTCCAGGTTTCCTCACGATGTTTTCCTTCACCGTTAGTCAATGGTGTCTAAGTTATACTAAAAAAGTGCATGTAAAACTTTGGAATAGTCAGATTCGTAATTTCTAGGTTTCGAAGTCCGAATCTGCATACTCATAAATAAGATGCAGGTGCCTTAGCAAAGAAGCCACAATGACTTTTTACTTAATAATATAAATAAAACTACCTGCAGCTTATTTAAAATATTAACATCATTTGTAATACAGTCTCACTCACTTTTAGGTATTTAAACGTAATAGATTATTCAATTTCGGTTCTGTTGGTGTCAAAACTTAGGCCAATTTTAAGCTAATGGTTTGGCCAAAGCTGATACCAAAGGTTTGGTCGGACACTTTACAGATGGATCAGAAACGTCGGACTAATTAACTGGCTTCCAGGCTCTCCTTACAAAACTAATATGATTTTCCTATACAAGTGAAGATGAGCTGAAGTTATTTGAGAAGCAGCAGATGTCGTAAAATGCAAATATGAAAAAAACTTGCGTGCATTTCTGTTAGAAAAGCTCAAAATGGACACCAATATGGCCTAAAAATTAACTCCTATGGTGCGATTTTATCTGTCTGTCTGTCCATCTTTCACAGCGGATTAATTCAAGAATGCTAGTTTCAGATTTTTTTCTTGAAACTTGTAACAATTCAGATCGATAAATATGTTTTGCAGATTAAAGAAATTGAAAATATTTTTGCTTTTCTAGCAAACGAAGTATGCAGTGGGGGTTGGAAATTTAAAATTAGTGTTTCGAAGTATTACTCAGACAGATGTTATTTGTATTTCTATTTTTATATCTTAGACATGCATATCAAAATACAATATGCGACTGTCCTTAGAATCTCTACATAATATTATGGTCACCCGTCAAAGTTCTTCAAAATATAAAATGACAAGCGTGCGGTGTGCATTGCGGGGTCGCGGGGGGGAAGCTCAAGCTCCGCCCATTTGCTCAAGGTCATTGGCGGTAGTCGTCGTCTTAAGTTGTAAGACTTAAGTCGGGGATATGGAAACTACAGTATTCGTTGAAAATAGGAAAGCGTGCTGTCACAACTTTTATACTAGTGCTACGACTTGAAATTCAGTGCAATATTGTTGCGACTTCGAGGTCAACACACCTTTATAAGAAATATGCAGCACAGCTGAGTAATAAGAATGTCTAAGTATAAATGAGATTTATTTAAGTTAGATACAATAATTTGCTCTAAGATTCTCATTTATTGTGAATAGTCTAGTCGACAAGTTAAAAATGGTGTTAATTCGACATACTACTGCTAAAATTATGTGGTTTAGCTCATTCGATTCGGAATAATGTCTAGACCATTGTGCTAAAAAATTGAATAAGCACATAAAAAAATCCAAAAGTTATTAACAATTAAACACCTTCAAAAAATAGCGTTTCGTTTATTGCTTATTGTCCGTAAACTATAAATATTTTCGAAATTTGAAAAAAAGATCCTTAAAGAGGAGGAAATTTAGTAAAAAAAAGTTCCAACTCCCAGAACTGTAGCTCCATTATTTATAATTTTAATTTAACGCTGAAAATAGCCCGCCGCGCGCCATTGTTAGGTTGCGCGCACGGCCTCGAAAGCGAGTACGTCACTTAAAAAAAATTTTTCAAGTACTTAAAGTTAATTGAAAAATCTAAAAAAATTATTGCATAATCTAAGCACTTTAAAAAATTTATTCCCGTTGGAATTTTTTATAAAAACATATTTTTCAATATTCTAGACGATTGTTAATTAAGATTTTTTTTTCCAATTTCCATCATCCTTCTAAACTAAAAAAAATGTTTAAATAATTACCTTAAAATTATTTCGCTTCGTGGACCTCTTCTTATAAATATATTAAACAAGATTGCGTCGTCTAAGTTATGAAATTGTTAATATTTTGTTAATAATAATTTTTTTAAGTTAACAAAAAAAGTAAAAAGCACAACTTTTTGTGAACTTACAAAAAAAAAATTATTAACAAAATATTAACAATTTCATAACTTAGACGACGCAATCTTGTTTAATATATTTATAAGAAGAGATCCACGAAGCGAAATAATTTTAAGGTAATTATTTAAACATTTTTTTAGTTTAGAAGGATGATGGAAATTGGAAAAAAAATTCTTAATTAACAATCGTCTAGAATATTGAAAAATATGTTTTTATAAAAAATTCCAACGGGAATAAATTTTTTAAAGTGTTTAGATTATGCAATAATTTTTTTAGATTTTTCAATTAACTTTAAGTACTTGAAAAAATTTTTTTTAAGTGACGTACTCGCTTTCGAGGCCGTGCGCGCAACCTAACAATGGCGCGCGGCGGGCTATTTTCAGCGTTAAATTAAAATTATAAATAATGGAGCTACAGTTCTGGGAGTGGAACTTTTTTTTACTAAATTTCCTCCTCTTTAAGGATCTTTTTTTCAAATTTCGAAAATATTTATAGTTTACGGAAAATAAGCAATAAACGAAACGCTATTTTTTGAAGGTGTTTAATTGTTAATAACTTTTGGATTTTTTTATGTGCTAATTCAATTTTTTAGCACAATGGTCTAGACATTATTCCGAATCGAATGAGCTAAACCACATAATTTTAGCAGTAGTATGTCGAATTAACACCATTTTTAACTTGTCGACTAGACTAGAAATGTTGAATTGTAAGTTGGGGCATTGACACCAAGATTAAAAAATATTATAATAGCAGTTTTAGTATACTTTTATGCAATGCCAAATTTAATTTAATGAAGTTATTATCACTATCCAAAGATAATAAATAATGCGTGATGTCTTTATATGAACATCCATCAAAGAATTCACCACTACCAATAATATTTATGTTAATACACACATTAGCCATTTAATTTTAAACTAAAGGAAGACATCAATATCATAATGTGAAATGTAAATAAATGAGTCCGGAATCAAATATGGGGAAATGTGTACCGCATCGGGCATCGCGTCACTTGTCCGCATTCGCTCGGAATAATCAGATTAGAGATGTAATTTCCTGTGTCGCTGACGATTCGACCGTCATCGTCATCACAAGCATAACAAAACGTTTCAATTATAAGTTTTGGTAGCATAGGAATGCTGTCGATTAGAACTTCGATTTAACAAATGTTTGACGTGGAATGAGCAAGGAAATTAGGTACATAAACGAACGGAAAGTTTACGAACATGATTTTAGGAAATACATAGATTTTGGTTTTTATTTACGAGCACACATTTTATTAGTAACATGTAGTTTCTTATGTATAATTTTATCTAAAAATAATATTTTATACCTACAGATAACAATGATTAAGCAAAAAATTATATCATATTATATTTATTGTTCGTCGTACTCTCTGGTGATATAGAAAATCCTTTTACATCACTACTTAACTGTCCAATAAAATCTGTAGTCGCCCCTTCGAAATGTGTTCAATATATCTTCATTTACCGCCGGCTTCCTCAGTCAACAGCCAGCGATACACCTGAGGGCCAATTGTTTCGCAAATTATTCACATCACTCTTGCACCCGTGTTGACCCGCTCGTAAGCAACTGGGGTCCCTTTCAATTATGTGGTCACGTGTTTAATTCGGCTAATGATACCATTTCGTGACTACTATTCGAGTTTACTATGCCATTCGCCCGGTTTCGAGGTGTTAAATGGAACTTACATGTTCAACGCACGTGATACCATCTCCTGTATAGTTTGTAGTAGTTACCTGTGATGCCGATGTGGACTGTTGCTATTAATATGTCGCAGGCGCTTATTTGTTGGCTGATTCTGGCTTCTCTTTGATATCGGGTCATTCTAATTTTGTTTGCAAATATGAGTTAAACAAAATACACATTTTGGAATTATTTATTACGATCAATATCATTGATCAGATATTTATAGTATTAAAAAGTAACCACACTTTAGTTATTTTAAAAAATATTCTAAACTCCATGTAAGTAGGTACCTACGTACTTTATTTAAAAGTCAACCCGTATACCCATTAAATTAAACAGTGCCGTTAGTAGGTACATAGTTAAACATTATGCGAGGTTTTAACAGCATAGTTTACCTGTCCCATATGAATTAAAAGTAAATTGGAGGTGAGAAGCGGACTGCACGATCTTTTTATGGTTTCGTTCTGAATAGCTCGACGGAATTAGCCTTAAATTTATTTATATGGCGAATAACAGAAGCAGCAATCAAAACGTCTGTGACTGTCAAGTTTGTAGTAGGCTTGGGCAAATTTCTAGAAATTAAAAAAATCTTATGTTATTATCTAATGTCTTATCCAAAAGGGGTCATTATTCTCATCAGGAATCACTTAGCTGTGCCTACTATTTTAGGAAATATAGGCGTTATATCACGTATGTATGTAGTACGGCTGTACCTACTACCTCCTGAATCAATGAATTACATTTAGTCAGTTTGGCTCGTTTTATTAAGGTACAATTGGCTCGAGCTATTGCAATTTAACATTGATTCGTCTGGGGAATACCGATAATTTACTCCCTATTGCTGATTATATATTTACGCGGACAGGTCGCGTCGTTGAATATTATATTTGTTATGTACAGAGTTTTGTTATGTTATTTACTTTAATGTAAGTTTGTATGTGATTAGTTATACCTGAAACTACTGGCCGACTACAGAAATCATTTATGTGTGTGTTACTTTTTATGTGTATAGAACATGAGTTATGCTGTGGTTATAAAAGCTGCTTTTTTAAACAAATAGCTCGCAGTAAGAAAACTAAATTGAATAACAAAATAGTGTATTACTGTAGCACACCACAATTTTATGCTATTACATAATGGAGGATTGCAAAAGGAGACCTCCCGATACACTCTATAAATAAGTTAAATTAGAAAACATAGGTATCCTTCAAAACTGAGTATACAAGTTACAGTTACCTCAGTTTCTTAACTTTCTTTTGTTTTATTTTCTATGGGTTCCATCCAACCGAGTTTAATGAAACTTTAGTGGGTTTTTTTGTGTACTCCTACGAAGGTACGAAGTTAAAAAAAACATAGTATTGCAACGAATGACGGGTGCAGCTTGTTATTTTTAAATTTTTACTTATGAAAATTTAAAATGTCTGAAATATACTCTTAGGAAAAAGAAGAATTGGTCATTCGTTTGTTTTAACCTACATCTGTACCATTTAAATGGTTTATCTTGATTTTGACCTATATCAGAGCAAACATTTATTTTCATGTCGAGCCTAAACTTGACGGATTAGGGTGATTGAGGTACCTTGCGTTATATTACAACCCCTAGCGGCCTAGATACAAAAACCTGCCAACCGTTGTCGTCGTTGGGAGGATTCTGGACAATATAATATGAAAAGACGGCAATTTTTTTCAATGTGACCATAATAGAACTGGTACTTAGTAGGCAGAGGTGCTCGTGGCTAAGTAATAGCTGCACGGGTCGATCGATTAAAGGTTAGGGTGCGCTTGACGCGGTCGGTTCATGGTTAGGTGACCCTATGGTCACCGACTCCTCCCGAATCGATGTCATACCGAGACTCCTTCATTAACGAAAGTACGTTATTGGTCCCGGATGTCAGTTGTCTGCCGATCATTACATAGTCAGAAGCCAGAAAGTCTGATAACCAATCTTACCTAGGGGTATCGTGTTATATTTTTTTTGGTGTACATAAAAAAGTATTTTTTATTCTATTCTACAATTTTTTTTAGCTAAAAGACAGCGTGTTTTGAAAATGCATATATTCTCTATACATTATGGGCATAACATACACAATTCAACTGATTTAGGAGAGAGATGAACAATAAGCTATTAAATGATTATATATACATAGAAATATATTTATGCATAATATGTGTTCCTTCTAAAACATTATATACTCGTAAATACCATCACGGCCTGTCCATCTCACAAAAATGAAACGAAATATTTTCATTATAAAAATATTCACACAAGAAACGCTGGTGTGTTAGTATCAAAATAAATGTACATAATATATATTAAAATGAGATCGGAGACCCGTATGCCTGGTAACAAAGCTCATAGTTTGCACAGCTGCTTTATGTAATGCAATTATACTAGCAATATACTAGGGTGGCACAATATACTATGCAGTCGCCAGTCTTCATAGACTAACTTGTTAACTCAACCACTTCGGTTTTAGTCGGGTAACTTCGGCTATATTCGTGTATTGGTAATCCAATCTATGCGTTTATTATTACGTGCAAACATATACTCGCATACATTGATTTTTATTGAATGTTTAGTTTAGGATTAGATAGGTAGTTAGAAAATCATTTAACGTGTATTAAGTTTAATTATCAAACAAATTGCTTGTCATTTGCAATTTATTATGGTAACGGTATTTAAAGGAAGGTTTGTTACCATATTTAAAGTCATTTGTATAAAATGATAAAAATTTCAGCTACTTGTATTGCTGACTAGTCGGCAAAACCGCAAGAAAGTTACCATAAAAATGTAAGAAAATGAAAATTCGTCGTAAAAAAGTATATAATTTCGGCCAAGATATTTCAAGTTTTATATCTTAACACTAAGGGGCGGTAGCCATAAATTATATTAGAATGAAATTACGAGGTAATCTTATCACTGAAGCCTTTAATTCAACTAATGCGGTCATTAAAAAATATGTCCGCTAATCCGATTTAAGTTAAACTTGACGAGAATTTTGTATGGATGTTTCTCTTCAGTGATACCCAATGGTGAAATGGAATCACCTCCCAGCAATTACATTAGCCAAATTGTATTTGAATGAAAGTATGAAAGCTTCAGTCGCCGCAATAAAATGAATTTCATTTCTTTGAGTGAGCCCGGAGCCATAATTTTCTGCCGTGTTTATTTATTAGAAGTAAAGTACACCTTTTCATAAAAGATCCATTTTTGATTAAAGATTATTTAGAATTCAATAAGAGATTACCATTTTAATTCTGATTTGGGCTACGGTTGCTTCTGTTAAAAAAATAGAATAAAATTTTAACAAATTGGCTTTTAGTTCTTATACTTTTGTAACGAATAAAGATATTAAAAAATATGGTGAATTATTTAAAGCCTAAAATAATTTTATATTTGGCTTGGAGTTGACTACGAGTTTAAAAATTTCGTCTGCTCTATAGGTAAACATAATAATATAACCAACATTATTTTGATTGACAAAACAAACAATTGCCTGTTGCTTTTATTGAACAAAACCTAGTAAACTCATAAGAATTAAATATTTATTTTAAACGTTTATCAAAAATCAATTTCATTCACCCGGTTCACTCAGCTTGTGGATGTAAAACAGAAAAATTGTTCACATTTCTGTGTAACATTTTGTTTTATCAGTAGGTGAGGGTAACTCCTTGGAGGGGTACGTTTTATCTCTTCCACTACATGGCCCGCCCCAAGGGTGTTTGTTTCTCGCGATTGATACGTATTATGTGACATCTAGTTGAGCGAACTCGCGCAATGGGGAAATCAAAAGGAATCCTGTTTGTATTAGGATATATCTAATGCAATTACAAATATTGTCTGTCTTATCTTTGGTTAGATTTAATTTGATGTTTACTGATTGTTTGTGTTTGGTTTAAGTATTGAATACTCAGGTGTATTCGATTCGATTTCGAAATTATATTTATTGTATAAAAGTTTTGTGTTTACTAATGAGAGCCACTGTCAAGTAACCTCTAAAGGCAACAATACCTTTTTATTGCTGCCACATATTTTGTGAAAGGTAAAAAGTTGTCATGTTATGATATATTACAAGGTTAAAGTTGTTAGTCAACCACACAAAACCCAAATATATTTATGTCATCGATATTTTCTTACAATTTCCCTTCATAAACATCAACTCTTTCGTATTTTAATCCGACCCTCGGAAATGCGGCAATATTTATCACGCCGGTATTAAATAAGGGTAATAATGGAATAACAAATGCGTTGCCGTCGACCGACACGACAATGCCTCGTATATATCTTGCGGTAGCTCTAGAAATATTTCTTGAAAACTTTTCAAAAGAAATACATGATGTTACCTACCTAGGTATACGAACAAAATTATGTGTATGGCTATTGTTATGACGTCTTCGGTCTGCTGAGTTTAAGTGCTCGGTTATGGCCGGTCGAGCGGGGAAGTATGAATTTCCCGAAGCACAGGTCAAGTTGGGTCGTATGTCAGAATTATGAGAATTTGTTTTGTGGAAATTGCGGGTATCTACGACAACTATGATGGTAAGTAGATAGCTATTTTCTTGTTACTGACCCTCTCTTGATCTGGTTTACTTTTCTAGAGGGAAACCGAGCCAAAGATTAGAGTAGCCACAGTCGCCAGCCGGAGAGCTGAGGCCGACGTATTGGCATTTTGAGGGAGGCCTTTAATTAGTAGATGCCTGTTATCGGCTGAGATAACAAAAGGGTAGAAAAAAATGCGGTCTCATAAAATAAAACCGTCGATGTGTAAAAGATATAGATAAACGTATATATTATGTAAGTTCTTGAATTTCCAAATAATTACAATTTCATTTTATTATTTCCACGCATATTTTGCCTTCGAAAATACGCAGCATTTCAACGTGAGAGCAACAACAATAAATACTTATAACAGTTGATGCGCCTTACTGTTGTTGGAATGGAATTATTTCTGTCACTTGAAAGTGAATCTTCGTAGGTATTTGGCTATTAAAGCAACATTTTACTCATACATTCAATAATTTACTTTATTAAGATTATATTTTCTAAATTAACGATTTTCATTGATGTTCTTCTGTACACAAATGAAAATTGTTTCTTAAAGGATTTTTCTTTGTTACCTATTACTATGTTGGCTCTAAATTGATAAATAAGAAGAATAAGAAGAACATAAGATTTTTCTAAAATAAAGTTTTGCTTCACCGATTTCCGTGCCTTAACCATTTTCCTGCGAAACTACTTAATATTGTTATAAAAGAAACAGATAACACTTTCATGGCCTAATACCTATGATAGTGTTACGAACTGTGTCTAGAGGCAGTTACACACTATCGTCATAGATTTATCAGTGTCGGTGATCGCTGTATCGGTGAGCTTGGCGATATGTCATGCGTCGACGTGTTTCGGGCTATGAAAGCCTAGTACTTTGTTGTTATGAATAAGGTAAGGTTAAGAGATAACCTTTTCTGCATTTTTTTACATTCTATCATTACTGGCATGATCTTTCATGAACTTTAATGGTATTAAATTTGATGTTTTTGACGTCACATTATTTTATCAACATTTTAATCCCCAGTTTAAAAATGAACTACGTACTGTTAATTATAACAAGTTCTGTTTACATTTCAATAACCAACAATGATGACCATTCTATATAATAATATGTATCTTACTGATTACTTTTTTTATAGATATTCTTTTCTGTAGTAATGGACAGTGTACAAAGTTAGTACTTAAGTGACGTTTGAGCATCGTTCATGTTGGTAGTGGCTACGAGCGTAAGCCTATTATCTCATCGTCTACGAGTTTTTGCCTACGAACCATTCGCTACGGTTAATTTTTTTACAATTCGAGGGAAAAGGCTGATTTACTGTGTTTTTTCGTAGCAGCGGGAGGCTGATATCGTAAAACATAAAATTGAGACTGACACAACATCTTCGAGAATGATCCAAGCTTTTTAGCCGAGAGGAATCTAACCCTGGCCATCTAAACGCACATTTGAGAAGAAAGGGTACAATAAATAAGCATTGACACATTTCAAAGGTTGGCATAGTAAATCTATCGGCAGCTATTCTTATTGTATACTAGCTTCTGCCAGCGACTTCGTCCGCGTGGAATAGTGGTGCTCCGCTCCTATTGGTCTTAGCGTGATGATATATAGCCTATAGCCTTCCTCGATAAATGGACTATCTAACACTGAAAGAATTATTTAAATCGAACCAGCGGTTCCTGAGATTAGCGCGTTTAAACAAAATGACAACATTTCCCTTCACTGCTCTGCTCCTATTGATTGTAGCGTGATGAAAAGTATACTATAACCATCTCAGGAGTATGACAAATAATTGTACCAAGTTTCGTTAAAATCCGTCGAGTAGTTTTTGTTTCTATAGAGTTTATACAGACAGACAGACAGACAGACAGACAGACGGACAGACAGACAGACAGACAAAAATTTTACTGATTGCATTTTTGGCATCAGTATCGATCCCTAATCACCCCCTGATAGTTATTTTGGAAATATATTTCATGTACAGAATTGACCTCTCTACAGATTTATTATAAGTATAGATAGAAGATTGTATCCTGAACCTACAATGTTTTTTTTTCTTCACTGGCCTAAGTAGAGCGTTTAGGATATCGTATTTAGATAAAAGCCTTACACAGCTTATCTAACCTAAAAGTACCTATGTGTTTTTTTACGTTATTTTGCTAAAAACATTAGGGATATTTATCCTGGTCGGCTGCCTACAGCTGTGTCTTGTAGAAAGACATGCTTCTCAGAAAGAATAAGAAATGAGCGTCGATTAAGGCTCAGATGTTCAAGAAACAGTTACTACGTTAGTGTTTGTGGTAGTATTAGACAGTCTAGATATATCTTAGCTATGTAATATTCAGTGATATCACTTATACTATCATCATCAGTCTATATTGTCCTACTGCTTAGCACGAGCCTCTTCTCATACAGAGAAGGCATGAGCATTTATCACCACGCTTGATCAAGGCGGATTGGCGATTTCAGACTTTTTTAAGTCCAGGTTCCTCACGATATTTTCCTCCACCGTTAGTTTGTGTTGTTTAGGTCCCATATTCTTAGAAAGTACATAGGGCTTTAAAAAAGTCACATTGGTACTTGCCAGATTTCAAACCCGTACACTCGTACACGAGAGACTCACTAAGCCACCACGACTTTTTTTCACTTATGCAATGCCAACGAATAATTTTCAAATCAAACAATAAATGAAACACAATAAAGAAATTATCATCATGTACAGTTTCAATAATTGTTCCACGGCGAACATAACAATGTGAAGAATCAAATTAATTGATTGATTGAACTTTGTGTTGTTTCTTTAATTCGTTCCCACTTGCTTCATTGATTGTCTCAATTATAGAATTAGTGATAATGAAACTTTTTTTTGATTTAGTGGTAATTTGAAAATTATTTCAGTTATGGGAATCGATGTTGCATTGTTGGTTGTTCGAACTGTACTCATGACATATGAAGTAGTGTAATTCTGTTCAGCATTCCGCTTCAAACTCGACGATCGCAATATCAATCCAGTGATCGATTCTAACACTGTTTTATGTTGGAATTAGTGTTGTGCAAACGCGAGTGTGTTACTCGGAGCGTGGTTATTGGCAACATGTTAATGGAGTGAGCACGCCGAGCCGATATTGTTGCTCCCGAACTCCCGACGCCCGACGCATGACGCGACCCCGCCTGCTAAAATGAATAGTGCACCGATTGAGCTTCCACTTTGAATAAAAAAATATTTTGGTTTTTGTAACTTTTGTTTGTGATATCGATATATAAAATAACTGGGGTTAATCCAATATTCAGGACGGTAAAGTAAATCTGTATGTGTGTTTGTAATGTTTATATTGAAAAGATTTTGGTAAATTCGAGCTCTATTGTCTAAAATTCGCGTTAATGTTGTTGAACGAACGACCGCGGATATGAATAAAAAATATTTTATGTATATACACTTCTCATCAAAAAAATCGAAACACCTCGCAGTTTATGATTTGATAAGGATTATCAGAAAAATGTGTATATTTAGGAATAAATGTAAAATGTCATTTAATAGTGAGTAGTATGAGGTTTTTAAATCCTAATGTTATTGTTCTAAATTCAAATTAAATTTTCATAGATTTCGTATTTTGTATAATGAGTAATTTTTACCCTGTATGGAATATGAAGGAAATGGGTAAAACAACACGCGTAAATGAAAAAAAAAATTAAGAAACGTTTATTTAATAACTTGTATTCCCTCCGCGAGCTCTTATTACTGCTTCCATACGGTTCTTCATCGATCGGATGAGAGTCACGATCACATGTTGTGGTATATTATCCCATTCCTCTTGGATTGCATTTTGCAGCTGGCTAAGTGTTTCTGGGGCTGGATCTCTTGCTCGAATTCGTCTCTTTAATTCATCCCATAGATGTTCAATGGGATTCATGTCCGGGCTTCTTGCTGGCCATACCATAATGGAGATACCGACTTCGGTAAGATAATCTCGTACGACGCCCGCGGTGTGAGCTCTAGCATTGTCGTGCATGAATATGAAGTCGTTGCCAATAAAATGTGCATAGGGCATCACATGAGGTTCAAGACACTGTTCGATGTACCGATGAGAGTTTAGTGCAGACAGCCGTGGCCCAGACACAAAGGCAAGTTCTGTCTTACCGTCGGCGCTGATTCCTCCCCAAACCGTCCACGAACCGCCACCATAGCTGACCTTTTCTTCAATGCAGCATTGTGCAAAGCGTTCTCCATCTCTTCTGTAGACCTTGTTCCTTCCGTCGTTACCATACAGCATAATTTTACACTCATCAGAAAACAGTTCTTTGCTCCACTGAAGGTATGACCAAGTTAGGTGCTCGCGTGCAAAGTTAAGGCGCGCTCTTCGATGGTCTGCAGTTAATTTCGGCCCATTCGCTGGCTTATGCGGTGCCAATCCGCGTTCCTTCAACCTTCTTCTTATTGTAGAGTCACTTACAGCTACTCTTCGTACAACGCGAAGCTGCTGCTGCAGTTGAAAAGCGTTAAGGCGTCGATTTCGTAAAGAAGTTGTTACAATAAATCGATCATCTCGCTCAGAAGTGACCCGATTCCTGCCAGATCCTGAACGGCGCGTGAACGAACCAGTCTCCCGATAGCGTTTGTAGACTCTATGAACAGATGATAAGCTTAGATGCAATCTTGCAGCCACAACACGCTGACTAAGTCCAGAATCCAGCAATGCCACCACTTGGGCGGCTTCTGCGGGCGAAGTATCCATATGTTTTAGAAAAAAAAGTTTTTTCAGACGTCCCAAAGTCACAGTAAATGAAATAAGAAACAAAAAGTTTAAAGACAAGCGCTAATTTTTAGTTTTTAAACGAGAAACGTACTCCAACCCTAAATACACATTTGTCTCAAAACAGTGATTAATTTCATTTTAGGATAAACAAATGAAATTCTAATTTCGAATTTTGATTTTTTTTCTTCTTACTGTAATGACCAAACTGCCAGCTACACAATAATGTTTTTTTTTTCATGGAATTAATTCTCTTTTGTAAAAAATTAGGACAAAAACAATAAAAACGAAAGTGTTTCGATTTTTTTGATGAGAAGTGTATATATATTTTTTTAATTTATTATTTTTAATTTATTTCTTATCATAATTTATCCACTTGATATTCCACTTAACCTATCTCGTCTTCTATATCATCTAACTTGTAAAAAATAATGCAGACTATTCCGATCCCATGGCATATTAATTCTGTTGCCACTAAATCAGTTATTACATTCCATAATATAACAGCAAGGCAAGTAGGCTGTATCTCATGTCTAGCATAGTAAATTAGAGGAGAACTAATGTACTGTGATGTGTTAATGTCAGCCGTTGAATGTTAGGTGTCGATGCGGCTACATTAGGGCTTGCCAACATTAACGGTCACAGTTGATCATGCCAATTGCACAATTTGCACTTAGTATTGAATATTGACATGCGCACACGCAAATAGCTGCATGCGATATGACTTGTTGAAAGGTAATAAACCATGCATGATGTTGTTAAGCCCTTACATATTTAATATTATAACAACTATATATACTAGCTTCACCTGCGTGGGCTATACAAGTTCAAATTAAGAATTACAGAGTTTCATACAAATTTCCATGCCCTATTTCAAACCTTTAGAAAAATCCCTTTATGTGCAAAATTTCAGAATTCTAGAACCAGCGACTTCAGCTGTGCATTGATTGATCAGTCAGACAGCCAATCAGTTTCTTCTTTTATTTTACTTACCTGCATAGATTTTTTATGATTTTCTTTTTAAATGGTCCGTTTAAATTATAGCGATGAATCAAAACGTTATAACAAATGAATACGTAACATCTAACAATACAAAAGCGTCTCGAACAAAGCGCGAAACAAAGCTAGTATCAGACTGTACCAAACTACGTTTCTATTCAATTTGCGATTTTCTATCTGTACTCGCGGAATTTTTCATCGGTTTGTAATCCAGTGCAATCGCGATGCGGACAATCTGTTCGGGTCGGGTTCGTCCACAAAAGCTCTTTCCACGAAAATAGTGGACGAGACTTCGAACAAAATCTGAGGCCGTAATTGATAGTTATTTTGGTATTTTGATTTTTATATTTTTAAATTGTTTGCTGAAACATATTTTTATGCTTCACTGTGTTTGGGACGAATTTAAGAATGCTTCCAGAAATATTTTAGTACTTTCAGTACGAACGTATTTTTGCATTATGCATGCATATGGCATGAAAGTCTGGATTTAAAGAGACTCGCTCCTCAATTACGTGCGTTTGGATACTAATCTAGAGAGTTTCGAATATTATAAATATGGATCTACTAATCAATTACTGACATACAGTTAAACCATTCATCGGAAAACGACAACGAAAAGCATATTTGTGATTTGTCTATATTAGACAGGTCTTTTCCCTATTTTCACTACTTGAACTACGAGTACGTTGTGGTATTTATTTTCAATAAGAACGCCAGAAAAAAAGTATAATGTTACGGGTACATAGTAGTTCAGTCTTTTTTTTTTTTTTCTGTAAGCACAAATAAATCGTAAACATCCATAACAATAGCGTATTCTTAGATGTTTCAATTTGCGTAGACGTTTGACTATTATTTTCGCGCGAACTTTTAAGTACACAAAAGGAAATTGCGGTATAATATTCATCTTGCTTTATCGAACCTTTTTGACGTTACAAATTCCAGCACCACTTTTATAGCTTTCTTTCACAATTCAGTGCTAATTGCTCGTCATTGTTTATTTATGTGCACACTGGCAGCCAACCGTTCCAGAGCGGACGCTGATAATCCGTATGTGCCTTGTTTTAGCAGCAAAACTACATTTATTTCGATTTTAATCGCTTATTTTTATTCGTTATGTAGATCGGAGATAGCCGTATATATATTGCTTTTGGCGAAACTGTTGCCGATGGTTTTTTTAAACAACTACAATTACAAACTGTATTAATGTTTGCTCGTTTTTTTTGATAAAACAAATAAAAAATATAGCTTATTTATTATAAAATATGTGTGTAACTAGCTCTGTACGATTTCGTAATTAAACACACACTAAAGCCTCATACCCGATACGATAGGTGTTGGAAAAGGTGATCATCATCATCATCATCCCTGCCTGCCCTTATCTCAAATTATTTATGGTCGGTGCAGCATGTCTTTTTCATCCATATTGTACACATATCTCTATCAGCAATCATCTCATCATTCACCGTCTTTCTAGCTATGATGTCTTTACACAGTCCATTACGCGTACTTTTCGCCTTCCTCTAACCCTAAATCCATCCACATTCATATTCGCAGCCTCTTCTCTCCCATGTTCTTCACTTCTTCGCATCACATGTCCATACCATGATAAACCTTGTAAAAGGAATGTATTGGAAAAGTTGATATGAGATTTATATTACTAAAGAAGCTTTCTCGTTGGTTTGTTGCACGGATAAGTGCGGACTGTGAGGTATTTGGTTACGCAAAGCAGCTCCAATTCTTGGTCTTCTACGCCTGTTTTATGGTAGCAAACTCACACTTTATTGAATATGGAGGTGGTGTATGAATTTCACAACTAAAATTTTACTAATACAGGCGTGATATTATGTTTTTTTTATTGACAGTAGCTTTCTAATAGCAATTACCGCGGGCTGTAAAAAGTTTAGGTATATCAAGTAACCTAAAGTCAGAATAGCGATTAAATAAAAACGACAGCGATACAGATTCAGAGGATGTTAATCTAATCTAATTTAAAATTAATCTGTAAGATGAAAAGCCTGCCGGCGGGTCTGCCCGGTACGGCGGGGCAAGGCAAAATTGAGATGTTTCGGTATGCCCGTAAATTTCATTAGGGACAACGTTACCACTGAGAGTATTTAAAAGTAAGTAGCTGTATATATGTGACTTTAACATATTGGAATTGCGATCCCTCCCTAGATATATGGATAAAATCAATCTCGTCGAGATTGATGTCTAATTTTGTTATTAGCTAAATTCTTTGCCTTTTTGTATCGTTATTTTTGGTTTTGAATATTATAAGATTAATTATACAATTAAGTATTCTATTATGAATTGACATACATGAATTAAATCTAGACTATTAGATTTCTCGCGGTTTTTTTTGTGTGTGGATAGGTCTAACCTGGTAGATTGTTATGTGTAAGTATATCATATTAGTCGTATAATAAGTAGTAGTATAGTAAGTGTTTTTCAAAATGAAATAAAATCTAAGCATAAAGTTGTAACTAGTGATGCCTAAAATTACATTCTTCTATGCGCACGTTGTACTATAATTGTCTTCCCGTCTAGATTGTATATGAATGTATAGATTGTTAAGAAAAACATCAATTCAATTTGTCCCTACCGAATGACTACAGTTACAACTAAAATTTGCGATGCTAGTGAGACAAATCCCTTGGGAGGATAGTGTCCGATCCGCTCAGGGAACAAACACAGCTCTAACGAACCATCGATAGCTTGATTGATTGATTTGTTACTGTTGCATGAAATTCTATACGCTAGATCCGATATCACAGGCTGTTATATGCAGACGACTGGGCAAACTGTAGCTTTATGCGTGTTTCATTGTAAATTAGACTCTAACTGGCTGCTCGTAATCTATAGTTTTAATTAGCTACTCAAATAATTATATTTCGGATTGTTTTTTTGTAAATAATCCTGATTGTTAGAAAGGATTAAATAAAAGATCAAACCAAGAAATAAGTGAATTATTGATGTTGAAATTTTAATGTTTGTTTAATTTTTGTTATATAGAGAATAAATAATAATTTTTCCCCTTTAGGTTCATTTATTTTACGATACGTTTGGTATATATTTTTTGCTTTTGTCAATTATATATTCTTTTGTATCATTATTATTTTTAATATTTCATTTGTATGGAGTTATTATTTTTTATATAGTTTTATTTTAATATATCTTTTTTGATTCCTTTTTATTTTTTATATCAGAATCTAAATCGTTTATTTTTTTAAACAAAAATATAGGTTTAAGGTCAAGGTCTTATTACAATTATGTGTCACACTATGTTTTGTAATTGATGACATACAAATATCAGTGAATGCTAAATGCTTGCAAAGTTAAAAAACAAAAAAAAACATCAAAAAAATAGGGAGGAAAGACTGTAAAACGGCGTAGGTATTCTACTACACCAAGAGTGGTAATTCTTATTACAACGACCAAAATTCCTATCACTAGTTGGCCATAAAAGTGAGTTGAAAACTTATCAAATATTCACATAGTCGGCGCGATACGTCGCCGATGAAAGCGGAGATAAAGATTTATGACTCAATAATACTTTGATTATTTCACAGATTCGAAGAAGTTGAATTTTATGAGGCATACGGCTCCTTATTTAGGCAATAATGTCTCGTTATTACCATCCCACAATCCCGTGAAGGCGATGGATCAATACTTTATGTGCTCAGCTTTGGATAAGGGGAGAATTTCCGTTGCTTTCTGATCGGAGCCTATAGAGGCGTGGAGTAGTGCTTATCAGGCGCGTTACGCTGGCAGATAGGTAACTAATTTATGTTTGTCCCATCACGTAAATACATGAATTTGGGAACCAGATAGTATTCGAATATGAGGTTGCTTTTCGGTGATTTTTATGAAGGAGTTATGAATATATCTAGAGGTATATCTCTTGTTTGTTTAATACCTCATCAAGGGAGCAGATGATCCTCACAGCAAAAGGTATTTCTTGGAGGCAGGCAGGTACAATTTTCACAGTAACAAACTTAAACTATAAGTACTTTTAGTCATTGTGTTGATGATTATAAACGCGCCAATCCTAATAGAATAAATGCGAACATGGATTTGCTACGTTTTTACAGTAAAACGGCTGAACTGATTTGGATGAAATTTGGTGTGGAGATAGAAGGGACCTTGAGGAATTGTAGTGAAGTTCTTTTAGTGATGTGGTGTCAATTTTATCGATATCTATAGATACGAATGTCCATCATAATTATGTTCCACTTTCATCAGACCACACACTTAATATTTCATTCAGAAACTGCTACCATAACGCATCTTTTTATTTTTAATTATGCTCGTAACTAAACTATAAAACAAATGATCAAGTTTTAGTTTATAACCCGTGACGCAACTTCGTAGTGTTAAAAATACTTTATGATACACTTTGTTTGGTTAAGTTTTGCCGGTCTGCTGATTTAAGTTATGGGTGATGGTTACAAGACATAATCCCATTGGTGTTAGTTCGTCAAGCGATATTTCGAAAGCAGTACCTACAAAAAAGCATGTCGTAGCAAGGAATAAAAATATGTTTCCCGTTGAAAATTAATTAATTATATCGAACTTTTGTGGCATTACAAACTTTATGTTCCTCTCAGTGTCGCGAGACCGTTTCTTATGTTCATGGATATATAGCTACAGATTATGTACAATAATTTGCAGATATGATAAGCTAACAATATTATTTTAACCGCATATAACAATCATGTTTGTTTTTGCATTGAAACGACACTTCCCTACACACTGTGCTAAGTACCTACCTATAGGAATAAATGAGTATTAACAAATTACTAAAGTAATTAATGAAAACACATGCATCAGCACACACTTTATAATGAACCACTAGAGTAATCAAACTCAAATTGAATTTAATAAAATTTCGCGAACATGTTTTCTCATAATCACGTGCTCATTGACACTTCATACGGTACGTTTAATGACTTCTGACTGGATTTAATAGCCCATTAGCAAATTACTCAACGGGCCTTAGTTGGGCTCCGAGGACTTTTGTCTACGCTTCACAATTACAAATTTAATTAAAACATTGATTACATTTTATACAGTTTAAAATTAAGTTTTTTATGTGTTGGCATGGACGTTAAAACCTAATTAATGCTTCGTTCGTAAACCTTTTTGGAAGACTACACCAAGTTGAAAGGCTGAATTATTGTTTAGCTGTTGTTACTAACCTCTCTATTGTCGACAAAATATCGACCTGTCCTTTAGCTCGTTGTGACGTAACTCAGGCGACTACTTACATCCCAAGTTTCGACTAAAAATGTATTACTACATAGGATTAAATAAGCAGATAAAAATGGCTATATTATTCATTAAACTTTGTACATACATATACAGTACGAAAACATCTCCTTTGTAGTTTTAAATTAAAAATATTCAAATATTTATATTTTCCATTTTTACTTGTAGTCTTTGTTTCGAGAGCTCCGCTTCTGTAAAATAATTAGCGCATGTAACTTATAATAAGTAAAACGCAAATTAATTTAAAGGAAAATATAAAATAATTAGTTTACTTTTCTTGGTACATACATAGGTACCCCACATATCCCCATATACAACAAGACGACCAAATGAGAAATTGGCAATCGATCAAAGCATTATATTTTCTTGTGACATTTCCTTGTAAATCCTTACTAATATCATAAATGCGAAAGTAACCCTGTCTGTCTGTTATACTTTCAAGGCAATAAAGCTGAACCAATTTTGAAGGATATAGGATAGATTGTAAGGCGCGTCCCTCATTACGTAATTTCGATATCACTAACAGTAATGTTGTTAACTTCAAATACTGAAAAAATAATCAAATTGAACACAACAAAAATTCATCAACCATCAGTTTATACACGATGATCTCCCACGGACAAGCCCGATACAATTTTAATAAAGGCCTCGTAATATTAAATATATGTAACGGGTCGTATCGCTCGCATCGTACGCGAGGCCAGCGATGCGTGTAATGAAATTTTTATTGCGACGAATTCGCACTTGAATTGATGCGATGGGATCACGTTAGTACATTTTATGCGACTATTTGCGACCTTTGATGTAATAGTATTACCTTTTATTCGAGTTTGGTGACCTCGTGACTTGGCCGATTGATCTTTAGTGGTCTTGATTCTTAAAGGTATTTTATTCATGCATATGATATTTGAAGTCGTCAAATTGTGCTACATTTATTAATCTTGTATGAAATGTGAATCGTGGCTCAAGCAAATTAATTATCTTATTCGTATGGATCTAAGTTAAGCAGCGTTAGACGCTTTCAGTTCAAGGATGGGTGGCTAAACCTATTTGCCTCGAAGAGCAAGAGGAATATTCGGTTCCGTTGTCAGAAAACCCTTAACAATTATCGTGTAACGTTAGAATACCTGTATTACTCTGTTACCCTTGTTGGGTTGTAGAGCTCGGATGCCGTTGTTCTGTCTAAAATATTGAAATTCAGCCGCATCTTGTAAGACTAGAAGCCAGCCTTATAAAGGCAAAGCGAATTTTACCTGGAATGTTTTATAATCGAGTTTTGTTAATCCACAAGTAAATAAGGTACTTGTTGATCTGTAATTACAGGAAATGTACCGCTAAGCTGCTGAATTATGAAAGGAAGGGAAACAATTGCTTGTGGGAAATGGTTTACAGTCTCGTTAATACTGTAGTTTTAAATACACAGTGGTTTAGTTTCAAGCTGTAACAACATATTGCGTGTTGATACTTTATTGGTACAGAGATAATTGCATTCATAGGGCTTGCTTTCAATGTTTTAATTGGTTGACTGAACATATTGTCAATAGTTTTTTTATAGGTCATTGCTGAAACCGGAGGTATGACTTATGTTGTAGGGGTAAAATATGTTGTTTTTTGTGCATATTGAAATATTGGCAATTGAGGTTTTTCATAGAGAAGGCTGTCTTTTTATTAGTTTTTTTCTCCCGTGGTAAAACAAAAATGGTTAGCAAGGTAGCACGATCATGCCCATTGTTGTATGAGAAATCATTAAATGACTTCCTCCGGAGTGGGCAGAGCAGGAGGGAGTGCCAGACTCTTATTAACTAAAATTAATCCATGTTCCTTCCCTCGCCCTATATGTTCCGGGGCTGCGGTATCCCGCGGTTTCGAATATCCCTCAGACGATCATGCCCATGGTGCATTTATTGTGTAAGCATTTAGTACCTATAGTTTCTCGTGAAGATTATCTTAATACCATATTTTATAAAATTAAGTGTGGTTTGTACCTCTACCTATTCACTTTACTAAATACATTTAGAGAAAAATATATTTAAATATTATTATATTTCTAAAAACTTGAAACATTTATTGAGTATATGTAGGTGTTTGAAGCTAAATAAATAATAGTTAATAAGCCATTTAGTAAGTCATTAAATTACTTACGAATTTCGATTATAAAACGCAATAAATGAAAATGTTTTCATGACACGTTAGTTCAGAAATAATAATTATTTTACAAATTGGTTGATTCAAAAGAACGTAAACTAATTTCCATTTTTCTTAAAAAATGAAAGTAACTAAAGGTAAAATCTGATTCAAAAGCTTTTAAAATAAGTTTATTAACCAAAAAGTTTGAAATAATTTAAGTAAAGTGCTTACTTACTAAGTAAATAATCTAAAAAAAAAACCATTTAAAAGTCACTCAAACTAACTTTCACATCAATAATATTAGCAGGGATATTAATTTTATTAATATATGATTTCCATTTCGTTTTTTTATATACACTGTCTGAAATGATTTGTACACGTCACGGTTGTTTAAAATCATTAGTTGTGAGGTAACCCCCAAACGACCTTCCAATGTTATGATTACTGCTTGTAGTGGGATCTATATAAATACGTGCAGCAAGAACTTTGGAGCCATTTTAAGAATACCTACTGCGCTCACGTAGTCGTCTGAGATTTAGCATGGTAATGTTAATATGAAGGACTGTAGAACGCTAATGAAAAAAATATACGGTTGAAATTCGACCACTGGACGAATTAAGATATTATATTATTTACTTCAGAAAAGTTTAATCATGTTAGGAGCTAAAAGTAATCATCAAAAACCCTCACAGCTTTAAATACAATGGTACATAAACCGAGTTTAAGAGAGCGCGGTTTGCTGGCATTACGTTTTTCCACCAAAATTAAACCTGTCAAGAACAATCTCCTGAAAACTGTGTCGACATTTCAGTGTTTTCGACTTCATTTGAAGGATATCGCGGTTTCAGCAGCGCAACGTTAAATTCGAAAATATATTCCATTATTTATTTTTTAATTTAATTTAAAGAGAAAACATGAATAGAATTTTATTTTTTCCATTTCAATAAAAGCTACATTATGTACAAAGTATTTCATATTCATAGTCAGTATTAATTTACCTCTAATCGAAACTGAAATATATTTTTATGTTTTGGATTATTACAGGGTTTATTTATTGCTACTCGTTATTACTTTGATATAGAGATATATTATGTATTATACTAGCAGTACTCAAATAATCAGTCAACATCTAAGCATTACTTTTATTCAAACGAAAAATATACACGTCATTCAAAGGCTAAGGTTACACAGTAAGAACTCCTTCATAATGGTAATCTATCTCTGCCAATACTCGCCTTATTAATGGCGTCACAAGACAAACGTATTGGATGTACAATAGAACAAACATCGCGTTGTTTGCGTGCCAAAGCCGTTCAGGTTCTATAAAGCAGGATGATGTAAACACCGCTTTACAATAACAGCCACTACTATACAGCTACTGAAAGCGCCGTAATTGGTGTGTTGTTTCATTATGAGGATTACCTTAACTAAGCGTTATCTTAAGTGATCATACATTATTGGTACAAAAAAATGTATTACCTTGAGGTTGGTATGAGCTGCTAACGGTTTGTTATCGTAAAATACAATACATTTTGCCAAGTATTATGTTTGCTGTTCACTGTCTTCTAAATGTTAAAAAAAATACCTAACCACATTTCTACATAATCTAATTTCCCAAAATGTAGTCCCCAACGTGTTGATATTTCCGTCTAAAATAGTTCCTAGTTTATTATATGACGTATCCAGAAACACGAGTACACATCGGTGTGCGTCGTGTCTGTCCGGTAATTGATGACACGCAATAATTCATCGTTTGTGTGGAGTCTCACGCTCGCCCCGGACGGCCACGCTCGCTCCACGCTCACTTAATGTTGCCAGCTTATGGAACAAACATACCAGACACTCTTGTTCAAGAAAGGGACATGGCAACACATATCTTTTTATTTAGAACAAAATAACTTCTGCTTTCTTTTTCCTTTGCGGATTGATGCGGCCTAATGATCTGGATTTATCGTACCTACGTTCACACGTTCGTTCATGGGTCGTTACAAAGTTTGCTCGCAGTATGTCTTGTCACTTTTAATGCCAACACGCTACGACATTGAGACTCGTAGACTTTCGTAATACTTTTTTATGTTCCACTAAATTGGTCTGTACTTTTTTCTAGGAACGATTTTTAACATGAAATGTAATTAAATTTAACTTCAAATAATCCACCTTTTATTTACTTTTATAGACTGATGAATTTTGGATTAAACGTCAAACACAATTTTAGCTGGAATCCAGCCTATTGACTGAACAGAGTTTGCAGGAAAAAATGCTTTAATAATAAAGTATATTTGGCAAGTAATATCTATCGGCTAGCCGTGTCAAGTAGTTCAGTAAATTATCAATAATGTAGTAATCCATTAGGGCGCCGGCAGGTGGATGGGTTGGCAGCATTTAGTCGGAGTAAGGGCGTGTATTGGACAATGTAAACAGTCCATTATTGCTCGGTGAGCGTGGCGTGGTGTTGACATTTCAACTACAGTGTGCTACCTTGTCGAGCTACTGCACTTCATTGCATACCTAGAGTTGCTGTATCACAATATTATGTACAGCTTGTTTATGTATATACGTTTGTTAAAACACTATTGTTTGACTTAAGCGCAAAATACTTGCTCTTCAAGTAGGTGTAGAATTGAACCCTGCGTCATTATTGGAACTACACACCAGTATCTTTTAAATTTTAATTGTAGTAAAAATATTTGAATACCTACTTAAAAACTAGCCATAACCATTATGCTTGAAAAATACAATACGATTTAGAGGCAGCTTTAATAGATTTGATAAAATGTAAAAGGGACAAAACGCTAAAGTATTTTAAAAGATTGTTTCTGATTTCAATAATTGGACCTGTGAAAGACGGCTTTATTATTCCTGAATACAGCACAAGGTATCTTAAATAGAAAACTAAATTTATGAAATGAGTACCTAAGCTCTATTGTTAGCTAAGGCTGACAAATTTATTCACATTTTCTTTGTTTCATTACTTATGAAACAATGAGAGGGTTTTACAGTAAATACAGGCTTGACTAATTAAGGAGTGCTGGAGTCAGCTAGTTATTTACCTAAGCAGGTTCACATAAAGAAACAATTTAGTGGCGCAACCGACATGGCTCGAAACAAGCAAAAAAAAAACTTACAGAAAAAAAGTTTTTTAATTAAAACTCGAGGTGGTCACGTATTTTTTTCTGTATCTACGAAATCTTCAAACTACTCGGCGCTTATAAAGTTTTCAGATTGTAATCTATGGCAGGTACTGTAAATGGAAAATACGACAAAATGTTTCAGAGCTTTCGACGCGTTGGTGTTGGTTGTTTCTTATTCGGCTTGTTCGCTTTCAGCGTGTTCAAAGTCAACGAATTTTCCGCGCTGTGCTTTTCGTTTCAGATGGTTGACCAGAAATCTTCTTCGAAATAAAATGAATAATATAATCTTCAAGACGGCGGTTATTATGAATTTACTCAACATGAATACAGACTTGAAGTAATAAAGCGATTTCTAATCTAAAAAAACATGCTTGAGTAGCCTTAGCCTTCTAGAATGTCGGATCAAATCTTTATCTGATGTTTCTTTCAAAATAGCTGCATAAACTTTTATGTAAACAACCCATTTTAATTCAGTTGAAAGTATTGCTCCAGATTTTACGTCACACCTCCACGGGCTTATATCAAATTAAAAAATATATGATTTCACCTCGCAAACCTGGAAGCTCACTGCTCACATGACCCACATTTTAAAATCGTGTAACATTTTTTTTATTTTGAAAAATCCGCGTATTTCTAAAAAACAGCGTTTGAAACTCGCTATTTCACTGTCCTTTATAGACGATATATTTTTAAGGCAAAGCGAACGTGAAAAAAAAAATACAAAAAGGGACGTACGCGTTACAGTGAAATAAAAATCCCTCTGAGAAATTTGAAACGCACAAATCGACGTATTTCTATTTGCAGGCTCGGTAGGTCATATATTACTAATGTACTTGTTACTTCCAACCACTTGAACGAAGCAATAACCGTGCTTGCACAACGTACGTAATTTATTTCCGAATTCATTAGTATTTCACTTTGATTTAATTGTTTTGAATAACATTATCCGATGCGATTATACCTATGTATTGTTTCTAATTTTAGTCCTTTGTAGAGTTCATTCGACGATTCCATTACATAGAAAATTTATTGGTCGTGTGACAATTTATTCATTTGGTACCTTAACCGTCACGTTATAACTTAAAACATTTTAGAGCCTCGTCGCCCAGGTCGTAAGTTTTCAGCAAACTCGCGACCTTTGCTCGTTATATGGAAAATTTATGGTTTAGAGCCCGGATATCGCAGTTTGACTTTCTCAACACTTAGGAATCTAGGTTACCTAATGGGCGGGTGGTGCGACCACGGCTATGACTGATCCCAGTTATGACGTCATAAAAACGACAAATGACGGAATTTTTTGAAAAAAAAATTGCTTTGTACCTACTACACTAGAAAATGTATATTCAACTGGCTGTTTCCCGCGGTTTCTCCTGCATTCTGCGTAAACTACTTCACGCACCCAGATAAAACTTATTCTTTAAACTTCTCCAGGTTTCAATATGAAGACATAGCAAATTCTAAATTTGTTCAGTCATTTTACCTTGATAATATAAAAAATGCATTAAAATAATTATTAACTTCACAAATCAATGCATAACTTCGAAATTAACCCTAAAATAAACCAATCACTTCATTGATCCCATTTTAGCTAAGATTTCGTTGTGTTTTATTCCAGAATTGCAGAAATTGACATTTCTAAAGAAAAATAAAATATTAGTCATCGTACAGTCCAACTTCAGTATGCAAAAAACTATGGCGCATGGCGGTGCACGTGAAAGAAGAACAAACAATTAAATACATAAATTTTCGCATTCAAAATATTCGTGGAATAAAAAGTGGAAGGAGATATCCGATCGATTTATTAGAAATAATATAGTTTCCATCGTATCATCACGATTCTATGAAAGCTCATGACAGTTAAATTAATGATACTTTAAAGGCAACAAGTCTCGGCCTACTTAATTTATTTTCCCTCGGTCGACTGACTCCATTGATCTTCTTTATGAAGTAGAGAGGTATTGAATAATATTATTCGATGTTTTAAGAAGTCAATTATTAAGTGATGTTTGCTAAGCTCACTATAACTTGATATGTCTAGCCGTTTCCCGCGGTTTTGTCCGCATACTAAGGTAATTACTTCGCGCTCCTGGATAAAATGTGTCCTATATGGTAATCCAGGTTATAAACTATGTGTATACCAAATTTCATCTAAATCCATTAAGCAGTTATTGCGTGAAAGAGTCTCAAACATATACCTATACATACATGCATACATCCAAACAAAGTTTCACATTTATAATAGACTAGTTTTCCGCCAGTGGCTTCGCCCGTGTGGGCTATAGAATTAAAATTAAAAATTACAGAGTTTCATACAAACTTTGCCCGCCTTTTTCACCCCCTTAGTTTCAAGTCTCTACGATCAACAATTTAGGCTGTGCGTTGATTCAGTCAGTCATTGAGGACAAAGCATTTTATATGTATGTATATAAGTAAGATGAAGAGAAATTATGGCTATTATTATCAGTATTCTCGCAAGAAGATCCTACTAATTATCTAAATAATTAGGTTCTCCGTAGTTTTCCGAGAAATATTTTCGTTTCATTCTTCGGCAAATAGTATTTTTCTCGCTTAAACCCGGGCTCAAGAAAAAAATATTATCTTTGAAAAACAAAATAATCCACAACGGATTATAAAATAGATTAAATAAGTTGAACAACAACCGATTTAAAAAGAGTAAAAATTTTAAAAAATATTAAAAGAAACTACATTAAAAAGCATCGCACAACTGAACAACATTGCGCTCCACAATTAAAACTCTGAAGGGTTACAACGTAGGGATAAAAATAGCTTACTGAAGCTGGTTACTGCCGTGACATGTTCAGTAGCCGTAAACGGGTGCTATCCGCCAGTGTAGCCGCACTTAGTGCGACCGCCTCGGGACTCTTGACATGAATTAAAAATGCACGCTGCATTAGTGTTCCAATGGCGGGCCGCTCCCCTGTGCACATGTGAAATGGGACCGGCGAGCTACTCCTGTGTCATGTCGCTCGCTACTCGGGCCCCGCCTTTGATCTATTAATGCTTACGTTTCTATTACGTTTTAGACTATTTAGGTTTTATCACCAATCTTTGTCAGTATTAGATATCGATAACAGTTGTTATTTTCAGTATTTTCATTGGGTAAGGATAATTCTTTGCTAGTACACGTAGGCGGAAATGGCAAATAAACAGTAAAATAACTTTTAATCAAATATTTGAGGAATCTGACGCATCAGCGGATATTTGTGTGTAAAAACCTCAATCTATTCGTGTCCCGTGTAGATTATAACGAGATGGATAACGTACATAGAAGTTTGTTTTCCCTAAAGAGACTCAAAATTGTAATTGCTATAATATGCTCGTGTTTAATTACCGTTTTTGGACCCTCGCATAGTAGAAAATTGGCCTACTCTATTGATTGAGCAAAATGTTTTTTTTTATAATACTGTAATCAGAACCTACTAAAGATATCCTGACTAAATTCTAACTCCAAACATTTTGTAGCCCTACAACACAATGTTTACTATCACTCAAACGTAGCGATTATACAATGTAACACACTTGTATGTATATAACAAACGATCAATCAACAAATGCATCAAACAACGCAACTAATCGACGCGTAACAAATGAAACACGTTATCAACTTATTAAAACAAACCGTTCATTTTCACGTTCCATTACCAAATTAATAAACAGACACGGCAAACAAAGGACGGATACGGAGGGATATGAAAAACGCTTACAAAGAGCGAAAAAAATTAAGCACCTTACCAGAGGCGCGTGGGTCAACAAAGATAATTTTCCCGCAATAAATTGAAGTAGCGTCGTGGTTAATTACCGTACCTGGGTTCCGGAGATAGAGAACAAAAATCAGCAGAAGCCGCCAGCCACAGATAAACTCGCCATAATAGAGACTTTAAAAGAAATTAGCACTCGCTCATTAACCGAAAGTTTCTGTTGCATTTTATGTGGCTGTGCGGATTAGCTCGGTTCAGATGACTGACGTAATTAACTGAGTTTAAAAATGGAAGCCTTTTTGTTGCTTCATTTTCCATAGTCTGAAATTTTGTGTTTTAGTCACGCTTGTTATGTCTACTGTGAAATGACATGTGTGCTGGAAATATGAATTTGTTTTATTTTTTGGTAACTTTGTTTCGTGATTGGTTTTATTTTCCATCCGACAGCTAAATGTGGGTTTTAAAATAAAAACAGTTTTTTTTTAGAAATGTTGAGTCATTATGCACCTTTATAAATAGCGTTTTTCTATGAATTCGTTAAAACCTAATTAGGTCAAACTCAAGTATATGAGTCGGAAAAAATTGACTACTGTAGTCTCCTTTGACACGAACATGGACACAGACTAAAAACAGACCACGGAGATGAGTTTTCCGGCGCATATTTTTGGACCCTTTCATGCCGTGTATTTAGTGGCTGTGTCATTTATTCATAAGTTATTACGTTACGAGATGATGTATGATGGCTATGTGACGGACGAGTAATACTGGTTGTGATGCATCATGCATAATCACTTAGTCGGGCTTCGGGAACCTCAGCCGTCGTTGTAAATTCAGTATACTAAGTTTGAAGAAAAAGCTTGATATTTTTTTACGTTATTTAATAATTTTATGTTATAATCGGAACAGTGGGTCTAGCACGAAGTCTGAATCTATACTAATATAATAAAGCTGAAGAGCACCACTATTCCACGCGGACGAAGTCGCGGTCAGATGCTAGTCACAAATCAAACTTATTCTAAAGCAAAATCGATGAATAAAAAGTAATAATTCTTAACATCTAACGATGTAGTATACAGTCTTCATTTGAAATAAATAGTAAGTGGAAACCGAATATATTCCATTTAAAACCTTAAATTGAATATACGTTTACATTAGTGTATTCATGCTAGGGCTGCAGTAGATATTATGTTGATTGTTAGTTTATGCTTCATCTCATACATTTGCTAAATATTATGCGAAGGTGCTTAACTAGTTCTGATCGAACTGGTGGAGGGTTGCAGTAATTAAGGCGAATTCTGTGAATGGCTATTCTTACTTAGATGCCCAGCTTATTAAGGCAGTGTCGATGCTTCGGTAACGCGTTTTTTCCTTCGAACGTTGACAGCGTACCGACTTTTTCTTTCATATAATATGTATGTGTAGAGAACACTTAAAAATGCACAAAAGAATATGAATAGTTCGCCTGTGCACTTGTGAGACAAAAGCGTGGAGTGAGTGAATCAAGCAATGCTGATGGGCGGTGGGTAAATTGGGGAATCACTAAGTTATGAAAAAAGTTAAGCATCATTTTTCCAATATGTTTATTTTATATCCAGACTAAAAGAGAAGGTAACATGAATATTTGAACAATTCTCTGTTTTATTCGGCGTAGCACTCATTTTACAGTTTGCAGAAACAAATGTAAAAGCAAGCCAATCTTGGATTCGATTCACACCGTCCCTGCGAGTGTGCATTCTACTTTAGATGACTCGCTTTTTCAAATGTATTTTCTTCTGAAATCAGATGCTATAATTTCGTAGCGTGTGGTCGTGACTTATTTATTCATATTTTTAGAACAAGAACTGAGAAAGATATTACTGAGCAAATGCATGTTTTTGCTTTACCTTATTCCAATTGGTTGCAAAAAAGTATTCAGGCTTTTATGCACAACATTCCATTTGCTCGTATTCACTTTCGCACCCACATCACTACCACGAAATTGCAGTTTTTTTGTACGCACCGTGAATACTGAACAAATAGATGTGAACAACGATGTAGGAACGCTCATAATTCTTGTGGAGCAATATTAAGTTGAAGGGTACGTGAACGTGTGCATTAAACTGCATCGGGCATTGTGAGAGTCGGAGTGACCGCTGCCCGGTGCCAGACGCCCAACCAATTTAAATTTATTCCGTGCCTCTTCTGCCGCATCGTTAAAGTCAAGGGCGTGCTTAGTGCCAGAACCCATTAACTTAATATATGGGTATGAGCAATCGGCTTTTTGTTATGTTCCCGAGTCAAACGTTACTCGTTCTCATTCGTAATTGCTAAATGGCTCGT
Organism: Pyrrhia umbra; assembly: GCA_963891755.1. NCBI lineage: Eukaryota > Metazoa > Arthropoda > Insecta > Lepidoptera > Noctuidae > Pyrrhia > Pyrrhia umbra. The sequence continues at coordinate 7,938,633 of OY982930.1, forward strand.
ATTACATAAGTCGTTACTGTCAATGGTGGAACGGCGTAATCAGTGTTATTTAACTTAGTATATTAACAAAGTAAGTCTTCTGCTTGCAAATGAGCTAGAAATAAATAAAGGAAAATCATATTGTCATTCTGTAACTTTTATCAATAGATTTGGGGTATATTTTCAACGTGTAAATGTTCGGCAATTATAGCATTTGTTTATTTAAAAGTTGAATGTAAATAAGAACAGTGTCCAGTGATATTTGCGTCGGGTTGATTGCCTCCACCCGACTGAGCTCGCCATACATATATCTATTTTCCAGCATATGTAAATTTTCAACAAGCCTTTTCGATTCGACGGACGCGTCCAATTCGCTAGTGGAATGGAACTGAAATTGGAAAAATCGCCGTGGGCCATGTATGAAGATTTATGTACTGATGAAATAATTCTGTTATCATCTTAAAAGTATAATAAGAAGTCTTAATTTTCAGATATTAGATTTTAAATTAATTAAATGTGTGATTTTAAAGTTCTAATCATCTTGTAAATACCTACTACCATATGCCTACTACCGAGTCTGAAATTAAATTATTTTACTTCATAAAAGTATTGTTTTAAAAATAGTAATGTATTTTTCTCTGTTCTCTTTTTCTCTATTTCTGGCGCTTATTTATTCCAAGTGAAAGCGTGAATTTACTCAGGTAAAACTAAAGCCTTTTAAAATATATATACAATTTTAGACAGACTCGTTAAATTTTCTAGGAATATTTAGTTATGTTTTCCCCTTTCATTTGAAGCTTTAAACTAATCCTTATTTATGCTTAATAATATTTTAGTGCGAAAGTAACTCTGTCCGTCTGTTTGTCTGTTTTTCTGTTTGTTATGCTTTTACTGGAAATTGTCTCAACAGATTGAAATAAAATTTGGCATAGTGTACATAGGATAGATGTTTTCCCGGTGCACGGAATAGTTCCCGCAAATCACGAGTGAAACCGCGGAACACAGATAGTCTTTACTAATAATATAAATGGAAAATTAAATCTGTGTTTGTCTGTCTATTACACTTTCTTGGTAAAACGGATGAACAAATTTATATGGGTATGAAAATATATTGAAATCTGGTATACTGTTAGTCTGCTTAGTCCTTCGGGCAAAAAGGGCATGATGTTATGTTTACCTTCATACTTGTGTCAGAATATTACTCACCATGCTGAACCTCATTAAATAAAATTAATTACAAGAATAGCAACAAAAAGAATGTTCGTTTAAGAGTATTTAGTTAGCCGGTACAGCGGTATTTCAGGCATTCTCGACGTCTGCCTTATAATGAAACTGTACCTGAACATGGGTGCTTCAGACAGACTGTCGCTCGCTAAATATTGGTTCTACTTCATTGTAATGCTTAGAAAATAGAACTGTTTTAAGAAAAATATACCGCTAGGGGTGTTTTAATTTAGTTTGTTCAAAATTTTCATGTGGTTTCGTTCTTTTGTAAAGACGTTGTTGATATTAAGAGGTAAAGCTCTGTCAATTATATTTGGAATTATTAAGTAGCCTTAAGTTTTTACAAAGCACTGTTTTTAAGAAATATTTCGTCAGCTGATTACGTTAAATTTTCATGTGATCACTATTATAGAGCCTAATAGCTATTGCAATCAATTGCTCCCAAATCATGTCCAGGACTACTTGCTAGGTAAAAAAAGGCATAAAAAATATTCAACCTATGGATCAAGGCCAGTACCCTTTTCTCAGCAATTGCTCTAGCCACCACTATATCTAGGAGTCAGGCAAATGATGTAGTTACCTAATCAAAATATTGACTCCAAAATGTAGTTGTTTGTGTGCATTTAGTAAACTGCGGTTACCTCACCGGTAGTTCGAGGTTTCCAATCCTAATTCTGTTGTGGATTTTAGTAAGTTTTGTTTTAGTTGGCTTTAATAGCAAACAGTTATTATGTGCTGCGGCATAGTATCTAATGTAGTTAAGTCAACAAATCGCCCCTAGTTTTGCTTGTTATTCAGTGTGTAACTTCTTATTAACACAAAATGAACTACTATTGTATATCGGGTACCTAATAGTGTATTGTTGAACACTGTAGATGTAAAATAATCTAGTAATCTCCAATCCCGTTTACAAAGTGGAAATTATAAATAAAGATGTTATCAAATAACTACAGATTGTGGACGTAAGTACATAAATGTAATATATAAATAAATTGGTGGTGGCGTATTGGTTAAGGCACCTGCATCTTGTGCGGGTTCCTGGCAAGAATACAAATGTGACTTTTCTAAAGTTATATGTACTTTCTATGTGTATCTTAGACACCACTGACTGATTAACGGTAAAGGAAAAATCACATCACAAATAACATCGTGAGGAAACCTGGACTAAAATGTTTAAAATCGCCACTCCGCTTTGAGGAAACGTGGTAATACATGCTCGTGCCTTCTCTGTATAAGAAGAGGCCTTTTCCCAGCAGTGAGATATCAAATAGGCTAATAGTGATGATGATATTAAATAAATTTAAGAGAATAATCACTTCATTGGTATTGGCGCATCAATTGAGAGAGACCAAAATAAAATCTCAAAAAAAAATTAAAATGTTTTTTTTCATAAGTAGTTTTTATTTTATAGATTTGTTCTGACAAAAGTTTGTTGGGTCAGCTAGTTCATTTATTATATTTGTGTTAAGCTGACTATACAAAGACCATTTTGCATATTTGGGGTTGTAACCAATAACCCTATTACTAACATGTACTATTTTCTTTTTAAATGTATTTAGTTATTATCATCAAACATCTAATAGTTGTTATTCTATAGAATCAGACACTACAACAAAGCTATAAACATCAATTGGATTAATTTGGGTGAAGTGAAAGGCTGCGGTGAGTGAAATTTTGCGACACAATACGTTTTAAACGGAATTCAACAGTGTCACTATGAATAGTGCGAAGGCAAAATACTGCTGTGTTATTTAAACTATTGTTATAGGATAATATTTACATCCACATGAATGTTATAATTTCGTAAATAACTCTATATTATGTCTGTCTGTTACGCTTTTACGGTAAAACGGCAGAACCAATTTAGGTATGATTTGGTATGGAGATACATTGTAGCCTGGAGAGGGACATAGCATAGTATTTTATTCGGGTGCGTGAAGTAGTTTTCTTAGGACGCGAGTAAACCCAGGGGAAATAGCTAGTAAGACTGTATTTGATCAAGATATCACGCCTAAATTTAAAAAAAGGCGAAAATGTAGGCGGAGAGTATAGCACACTATAATGTCGGCAGTTTAAGTTTAGGCTTTCTAGACTAATAGGAAGCCTGTTGTGCTTATTTCAAACGGGGACTAATCAGATTCTGAGCTAATAGTAATAACACTTTAATCCTCTTGGAGGTCAAACCTATAGGCTGTATCCGATTTCAGATTTAAAGAGAAAGAGAAACATCGACCTATATAAACGACCATAAGCTATAGTTTACATAAACTTGTCATGATATATTTGATCTGCCTCTGTAGAAAAAACACAGTTTAAATCAACTGCCATTATGATTTTAGAAGGATCTTTCCTTATTGAGAGGAGTACGCTACGTGACCAATAGATTATCTGTTAGCTTACTATCAACGCTAACGAGAGGTTTCGACCTAAATATATTGCAAACACTGCAGTTCTAGGGTTGCCTCATTGATTGTTGTTGAAGGTTTTTGCTGTTTACCTTTTGTTGGCGCCTAATACCATTACATCTTTGTTTTGCAGGGATAATAAATCGCGATAGAAATCTTAGGCGTTGTTATCAAAATAAGTGGACCGTATTTAGGAATGAATAAAGAAATTACAGAAATCGTTGGGTAATTGATTTGGAAAGGATAGCGTTATACGGAACTCACCTCATAAGCTGCGATATTTGGCTTACACTTTCCTTCCAGCTAAGACACGCGGCGGCCCGCGTTATGTTCCTCTTCAATTTCACATCGAGAGCTTCTCTTCTTGAGTATGAGAATGTTCACACGATAGACACACTACACGAGTACATAAGACGATCCCACGTCGCGAATCTACAAACAGAGTTGTAGATTGATGCACTAGACGGTGATCACGCACGTACTTGAATTTGCGGACAGTGCAGATGACTAGCGTCGTCGAACTGAGTGTCGCGGTGACGTTGAGTAAGCCGTGAGATAGATATAGGAAAAAGGGCGGTAGTTCGAAATTTAGGAAATTACAACTACCTACCTATTTTGAATTAAAAAATATAAAACTCAACACCTTTTAAAAATACCTACCCAGCTGATTGTTCACTGATGGCGTATTTAGGCAAATATGTATTTTTATAATTAAAAAGCAGTGTATTCTTATTGGAACTAAAATTATTACATGGAACCGAAAAGTAACACTTGTTTACAAGAAGTGTGTAGTAGCCAACATTATTTCTGGACTTTTACAGTAACCAGTTCATTAGATTCAAAGAAAATTTTAAATATAAATATATTTTTGGATTAAGTTTCGAGAATGCAGCGCAACAATACTCTTTTCAACGTCAAATGAAACAAAGAAAAGTGTTTATGTTTATTTCATCCCGCGTTACTATAATAATCAATTCTAACTAACAATAATAAATGTTGCTCTCATATTTATATTATTTACGAGTGATTGTTAATCATATTCGGAGTCGCGGGTGGTCGGCGCTTCACAAGCTATACAGAGTGACCACCATAACTTGGCAGCCGGCGAAACGGGGAAGTACGATTTTAATGTACTGAATTTTACATTTCCAGTAGCAAGTAGCGCTAACCAGAAGTGTCAACTTATACTAGCCGCCGTGTAATTAATTTGACGTTCATGAGTGCTATATTGTTTGTCGTACGTTATAAATTATACAACATATGTATTTATAATGGATTGAAATAATCCTTTATGTGTCATTACATTTTGTTTGGGCTTTTGTGAAATGTTTTGTGGATCGTGAGTCGCTTTTCGACAAATCTGTTTGCGTTATGTTGCGTATTTTGGCGTGATATCAATTCATTATTGCTGGGAAGTTGATTGACAATGGTTATTATTCAATATTTTTCTCTCATATACGTATAAAACCACGTAGAAGGAAAACGATAATATGCCATAAAAATTGACAAATGCCACGATCTTTTAAACCTAGTTACTGTGAGAAATAAAATGATACTTCGATGTCCCAAAGAGATGAGAGATTTATGACGGTCGGAAGTCTATCGAAATGCGAAGAAGTGTTATAGATAAGAGCTTACCCATTAGACAAATGCTAACGGTTATATCTAATATAAAATCAAGGTCTGTTTTCGGTCCATAGCTAAACCTTCGAGACAGTTTCCTATTCTTGTTCACTTTAAAAACAAAGACTGGCATTAGGACCCATCACGAAAGAAGTCAGTTTTAGTTGTCATAAATTAGATAAATATAAAAATATTACCTACCTAAGTTTTCAGAAGGTAAAACGGGAGAAAAATGTTATTAAATTAATAATAATTAAATACTAAAAAAATAAAACACAATGTTATTTTTATTTCAGTGGCAAGCCTAACTGCTTATTTGAAACTTCTCCCCTCATAGAACATGTTCTAAAGTTTTGTAAATCATCTTGAGCACCACAAATTAACGAGCTAATTCGTCTCTCATGTGGATATTATTATATCACGAAGAAATATAATATAGAATTAGAACGGACACGCTCCACTTATCTTTAAAAACTACCTCTTTCATCACATTTGTAATAAATACTTTATTCATCAAAAGGGAATTCCGATACGTTGTGAGTTTTCGTACAAATTTATAACCGGGTAAAAGGGCTAAAAGGCAATGGGTATGACATGACAGGCTTAATATATTGCATGGCCGGTGTATCCGGCGGCCACGTGTGCGGTGCGCGCGCGCCGATTCCTTCACGGCTTATTAGCGCGGGAAATTAGTGCGGGGACGTACCACCCAGTTGGGGCACAGAAAATAGATTTCTGATTAATGACTGATATTAATCTGGTTGAAAGTGTGTTTAGTTGAATTTGTAAGTGTTGTTAATAGTCTATGTTCGCTGTTTAGACTTTTGTGATTAAAAGATTGTGTCTGAGATTTTGTTGTTTAAATAGGTGAAGAATTAATTTATAAATATGAAAATACATGTATTTTTTACATAAGAAAAATATCTAAGGATGATAGGTACAACAATTAAAGTCAAGTTAAGGTACGGCACTTGCTCGCTTGCTGCAGAGTGGCACTACTTTTGTAAAAGAAAGACAAAAGTTCTTAAGGGAAGCAAACCGTGAAGTCAAAGACACTGGCACTATAATTTAGACGGTAGCTGATACAAACGGGGTCGGGTGCGAGGCTTGTTAATTTTACGTCTTGCTGGGAACTGACACACGACACGCCGAGAGATTTCGTGTTGTACATTTTCTTTGTTTTGTAACGAAAATGAATGACACTAGTCATTCATTTTACAAAACAATTCATAAGATATTTTTTTTGTAATAAGTATATTATGTGTGTTTGACAAATTTTATAGAGCGCTGCAGAAGGATAGCTTCGTGCTTTAAAATTTCAATTAGTTCTGTAAGCTCTAGTATACAAACACTTTCTGTACTAATTCTAGTGGTAGTGTTTTGCCATTGTATTGTATGTGTTATTGATCACCCATTGTATGTTTGCAGGTCCTTTTGTTTAAGATGCAGTGTTTGAGTGCCAAGCTCCAGTTGTGATCTGGTGGTCTCGGCTGTACTAATAAAACTCGAAGCTCAAAGTAATAACTGTATTTTCTATATAAGCTGGTACAAGAAGAAGCCGCGTAGCGTGCGAGCGGTCAAGCGTCGGCTAGCGAGCCTGTCCGTGGAGCGAGTGGGCCGGACACATAATGGTCGACGGCCTAGTGTCAGGTGGGGGAAGGTGACGACGGTCGTTACGGCGATCACGAGCGGTCCTCGTGCGCCGCTCGATGTGATGTCCGGAACATGCAGATTGCACATTTTGAGTGCCAGTCACAAATGTCAAGTGATCGATGTTCCCTACCCCCAATGCTAATGAATAAAATACTTACATAATATTCGACTTTATAAAAGAATGAGCCAACTTGTCTACCATTAGTATCCACGTCTAAATATTTTACTTAAGAAATACAACAGTCTCAGCATTCCGACACATTTATGGCATTTGTTGTAATAACTAAAGTCTGGTTTCAATGTAAAGTCTGCCCAACAAACTCAGTTATACAGAATTCGGCAGTCCAATACGCCATTCTTAGACGTATCTGCTTGTTGTTCTAAATAACAGCGGCTTTCCCGAGAAATACGAATGTTTCGGACCCCTAGGGCTCCAAAGTTTCAAGCCCGAATGGCTGTTACACACAGTCGTTTGTTTGCCGGCTCGCCGTAGCCGTAATACCGGCGCCGGTGCCCGGAGCCCCACAGATGTTGCACGTTTGCTTTCGAGGATTCCTGCCATATCCTACCCTACAGAGATGTTTGGAACACGTGATCGCGCAATCTCATAACACGGCCGCAACAAACTTGCTCACACGATTGTTGCATACGAAAATGATACGTATGGTGTGCGTACTAGCACATAACAGGGGTATTATAAAAGTTTTCACGGCGCACAAGTTGTCACATGGGGGTGATGTTGCTGGGGGATTATCGTTCTTATTGTGATCGTGATAGAGCTTCTTTGATTAAGGGTTTGTGCTTCGTAAAGAGTGGAGTAATATTGGTGTAGGTGTAATAGCCGCCGGCACTATTATGGGGGGTCAATAGCTGTATCCGTCGGCGATCGATGCCGGAAGCCGCTGGCCAGTACCTACCGGAAGTAACAATACCCGCCGATAGTGGATGGCGATTTTATATTTGACTGACAACGAGGAAGAAAGAGAAGAGAGAAAGAGAGGTTTTGTCGTGTACCGCACGGTTGAACTTACACAATTTGTGTGCGTTTTATACGTCTGCACCTTTTTATTGGATTAAATTATGTCTGCACGAACACCTTGCAGAAACTCAATAATGTGCTACTGTGTCTTATTTAGGAGATGTAAATTTTAATTAAAAAAATGAAATTATTACAATGTTGTGTTTCAAATTGTGTGATATAACCAACAAACACCAGCTTTCATTATTAAAATATTTTACTTTCACAGACTAACAGTCTTAGGCTTAGACTTATCCTGTCCACAGGGTGTACCAAAGTTTTACTTTATGCTTCAATTTTAACCGCCATATGAGCAGCTTTCATGTCTGCCTATTTACGTAAATAATTGATTAAAAGTCACGACCAGCTGAAAAGCTATATAACATAAGAGAGCTTAAGTTGTAACAAAAGGAAATTTCTCAAAGGTGTTTTAACTATGAATTATATTTTAATTACGCTTTCATAATTAAATGTTTACAAATTATTTATCATATAAAATTATCTTTACATTAAGAAAATGAATGCTTAGAAAATACATTATTTCGTATTAAATTTGATAAATAGCAATGAAAAGTTTGTCTATAAATTATTCAATTTTACGTCGTTTAATCATTTACTGTTCTTTGAGACTAAGATAAAGGTTTTATATTTAACTAAATGAAATAGTACTAGTTTCTTGATTGTCTGAAATTCTATTTTGAGCAGAAATAGGATTTTTACGTGTTCACATGTTAGGAATCAAATTTAGTAAGTTACCTTACCAGAGTGTAATGGACTGTTGGTCTATTTTTAAAATCACTCGCTAATACTGTTATCATACCACTCGCAAATACTGAGATTTTGAGATAAACTATAGCTTTTTGTAACTTTATCTGCTATGGCGATGATTAAATTAATATTTTAGTGTAAAGGAAGTAAAATAATACTGGTAATAATACCATATAACAGATAATTATTATCGAAAAAATAATATTTACGGGAATGAAAACTTATGAGATTTTACCTACAAATTTCAACGAAATATAAAAATATAATTGAGTTTTTCAAATTCTGTTACTTAATTAATCGTTTTGTATTGAAAAAATTAAATAACTATTATATATTTATACCTATAATATTATAAATTTGCACTGAATAAATAATTATTATACTAGTAATTTTCTAATGCGAAAGTTTGTAAGAATGTATGTTTTTTACTCTTTCACGCAATAACTGGATTTGGATGATATTTGGTACATGCACGCATAGTTTATAATTAGGATACCTTTTATTAGGTAGCACGAAATAATTCCCTCGGGATGTGAGTAAAACTGCAGGAAATAACTAGAGTATTATAAAATAAGATAATAATATAACAATAATAATAAATATTTATTCAAAATTCGTTACAGGATTAATTTATACAGTTCAAAATGTAAATCATAATTCTAAGTGTTACGTGCCTGAATTAGGTAATCCTGTGTTTCAGGCTTTGGTAAGATGAATAGAAATAGAAACTGCATCTATATATTTAGAATTGTTACTACCACTCGAAATTCGCGCTTTAAACGAAGGATTCAATAATACCCTCCCTGAGCCAGGACGTTAGTTATTTGCACAGGCACAACCGTGTGTCTCCATTAGCCGTGTTTTCTTAGCTCTGAGCTGACCGACTAAACTAACATGGATACTTATGTCGCACTTACCAACACCTAACTACTTGATTTTATTTTATACTTACCTTTGTTGAAAGACTGATTTTGTTTGAGCAGCAACGAAAATGAATATAGATCCAACCTTTTTCATCTAACGGTAGGTTTTGTGATTATTTTAATCCTAAAGTCATACAATTGATAATTGTACTGAGATTTAAAAATACTTTCTCAAGGTATTCAGTAAGGTCATTACTGAGTTATTCTAAAATTCTTGTTATTCCCTATTTTTGTCTCTTCAATTTGGTATGAAAAGTAATAAAAATACAACGTAAATAAGCATCCACAAAGCCCATATTTTGTTACTCACCTCTGTCGCTTCGTAACAATTGGATAAAAAGTATCTTGAGCAGAAAATGTCCTTACGGCCGGCCCTTCAGTTCCAACTTCGGAAACCCAACGACACTCCACCCCAAGTACGTTACACCGTCTGAATATTAAAACCTTTGTAGCTTTTTTCATACATAGGTATTAAAGACTCTTAAAAACACAGTTCTTTGGCGCTACTCATCAAAACTGGGCGTTCAAAGAAAGTGCCTTAATTTTTCCTGCCCTACAATACCTTACTGTTGTATTGAAAATGTAGCCTTGCCACTTACAACACAAAGTTGACATTGAGTGCGATCTTGAGTGAACATAAGTTTTCTGGTAATAAGAGCCGGAGCGGTGCTAAGTGACGGAAAATGAGGTGCGACATTTGGTAGGAGAAGAGTCTGGCGATACAGGCCGTCGTTTGACCCAAATTTTGGCACTTGCCGTCCACTTTGGCGTTTTAAGAACCCAATTCTCCACTAGCGTGGAAATGGTATTTAGCAGAATCATTAATCACATAACTCGGTCGTGTGTGGATCGTGCGTTTTAAATAAATAATGAGTTCTAAATTGTTGTTGGGACAGCGCCGGATATCTACAGCGCGGTGTAACATATTGTTAAAACCTAAACTGGGTCGCTGCTGTTTCAGTACATTCGTATTTTTAAACTAGAATGTTTTTAAAAACAAATTAACTCATGTTGTCGATAGTTTTAGTAGAAGTTTTAAATTGAAAAGAGATTATTTTCAATTTTAAACCATGTGACCTATCGAAATGAATTGTTGAAACGCCATTTATTTAATTTACCCTTTATTCATTCAGTTTCATATTTTGTATGTTTTTGAAAAAAAAAAACATATTATAGAAAATAGGGATTCGCCGATGTTAAGAACATGGTCCAAGCTACCGGGGGTTAAGGCTCCAGAGACAGGAACCTCCTCACAATACGTGCCGTATCAAGGAGAACTGCCTTCTGAATCTGGCCCTTAATCCAGCCGCCTAACGCGAGGCTCCTGAGGTGTTGGTTTAAACTTTTTGGAACTTTTATTTTCATGTATTTAACGAACAGATTAAATGAACCTGTAGTGAGAAATTGGTAATTTCTTCTATTCCATCATATATATAATGAATAAAATAAATCGCTTCTAAATAATTAATACAGAGTTCAATTTATCGTAAACTCGCCCATCCCCCTGCCAGATATTATAAAAACAAAACGCCTGTGTTATCTTTATGGAGTACTACATCTGGCCATATTTTAACGGAGAGCTTTCTCAGTATTATTGTAGTCTATATATTCGATACCAGTGTCTGCGTTTAAGTATTATTTGAACAAAGAACTGGCATATGTCGAATTTCAAAGAAATGTTTGATTCAATCAGTATAGAATAAACTTTGTTAAGGATATGGCTAGGATAGTAACATTGTTTCTTTTTTGACTGGCTTTTTCTTTATTGTAGGTACATAAATTATTCAGAAAACACATAAAAAATTAAGTACAGCAAATAGCCATTTGCTCTAAAGAAAATGTTTTTCTATTTCTGAGGAATGTTTTTTGCTATAACACATTTAGCTATAACGTTGAAAAATCTTAACAAGGCCTTCTCAAATCTGTCCACCTGTTGGTTTGATGAAATGGTGCAAACATTTGAAACTCCTGACAAACCTAACAAACTTGCATATTTTAAATGAATTTAAAAATCATTAATAATATTCTGTATCTAATGTGTTTGATATTATTTAATGTACCTGCCTAAACGAAATGTATAAACATACAAAATGTTTTGGCATTATTATAATGTACGATATTCCAGGAAATATTTTTTTAATTAAAAATTGCAATTTAATTAAAACCAAATCATCAATTCATTCATAATGATTAAAACAATTGCATTTCTAAAAAAATACTTAAGTACCTATATTTTAGTCGCAAATAGAAAATAAGTATTTGTTACTTTTAGAAATGCATTATTAATTAACACATCCTTTTCAACCAGCTTATCTTTATTCCTTACAACTGCAAACATAACCTTACGTGAAAGAAATAGAGATCAATTTCGCTTGTTAATAAAAAATAATCTTCGCATATCTAGACAGTATGTCTGTACAATGTTAGGACTTACCTGACACGGTATCGAAAAGATTAATGAAGCTGCCTGTGTTCCCCGTTCTTGGGGAGGCACATAAAGTACAGTCCAGGACATATTGTACTAGAAGCTACATACCTTATGTATGTACTTGTACATTAAAAAGATGGCGGGATGGTATTGATCGGAATTAAATTCTTTTTCACTGTTTTAGGTTCGGGTTTGAGCAGATTTCGTGCTAGAGATTTCTAAATTGTCTAGTTTAAATAATTGATTAAGTGCTGATTCGTTCTTAGATAATAAAAAAAGTAAGAATCTTTACTATGAGTATGAATTCTTAAATTCTGAATCATTTTACGAATGCAGTTACCAACAAGTAGTGCGTGAGGGCCACCAACAATAAATATGCTGCATTAAAATAAGCTAATATTCTTCCCAGTCTCCCTAGGGGAGTGAACGACATAGCACATACCATTCTAATATTTGGCTTTCCCGTCCTTATGCGATTTAAGTGACATTTTCTTTTGTGTCTTTCAGCGCTAATGACACGCAGACCTTTTTTAGTCAATTATCGAACGTTTCTTCGGAATATGTCGTAAGTAAGGCTATGTGCTTAGGAAAGTACAATAGCCAAAACAGCGATTTGAGATAATGTTGCAGCTATACGTAGCTATAGTCGATCAGAATGTTAACATCCATGTTCTAGAACTTTACCTACTCAAGTGTAGAGCATATATTTTAGACCATTTTCATTGGTGATAATAATTTGTATATTAATAGCATTAGTTGAAAATTACTAGAACATATTCTTGTAATATAAATTAAAAATTAAGTTACATTGGTTGAATAGCGTTTCAGTCAAGATGGACAAAGAAAAGTTTTCCGTTGCCTTTACTGATTGCTGCTTTAGAACACGTTAAAAACGAAATCAATACCTATAGCATAATGTCTAATTCCGACAGTTAACAAATATCAAAAGAACCATAAAATGACGATGCTTTAGAAATGCGCGTTGAGCAGACAATCTCACTTTCATAATGAGACAACTCTCTTCACCATTTAAATGAGGGACACGCTAACCGCAATGCTCCACGCTCTCTTATAAACGCAGTCTTATTTGTACGTTCATAATATTTGCATACCACGTTAGAGCGAGCTCGCTAACCGTGTACTGCGACTTGGGAACGTTACAATTGCATCTAGAGGTTTGAAGTAGCCGAGTTGCGTTTCTGACAGGTTGAGGTCGTTCGATATGTGTCGAAGAATTATATTTAATTGAGTGAGGATATTGATATTCTACGTGGAGTTCTACATATCTTTACGACTGTTCTCTTTCTCTGAAGGGGTAAGCAGAGTTAATAGTACACCCAGATTTTGTGAGCTAGTTATCTCGACACTGCCGTAGAACAAAGCCAGATGTGATAATACAACGAAATTGAGATTCTTACAAAATCAGCTTCAACTAAGCATAATCTATCGATATAAGCAAGAAAAAAAATTATATATCTGATACTTTCCGAGATATTGAAACGAACAAAGTTGTATTTCAAATACGTTCCAAAGAACATCGTCGTAAGGTCAATAGCGCCTCTGTCGCTTAGGTATCAGCGCCGCGCGCCGCGCGCCGTGCGTCGTTCGTCACAAGCGGCGATATTCAACGGAAAGCGGTGGTGCTTATCAAGAATATGATTGACGATTGATTTGGGTGTTATTGCTTGTACTATGTAATCTTTTTTTACTTTCTGTATTAAAATCGACGTGAAAAATGACACGAATACAAAAAATATTAAATTTAATTATTAATAATGAAGAAATAAGAAAGCGATTCGCGGAGCACTCTAGTATTTTAAGAAAATCTACGGAAAATGCACATTATTCTGGTAAGTTAATTTATAAATATTTATTTGTGATGAATAACAGTACTATTATTTTCGAGTTTATTGTTTTTGAATCATTGGTTGACATTTTATGACGGAACATTCAAATTTCATATCGTATCATAACAACCGACAGTGTTCTTCGGAATTTAAAAAAAAAATAATTTACTAGATAAAATTATTTTTAATGCTGTTTGTTTTATGTACATTCGTTACGTAATTTATATTTTTGTTTTCTGGGATTTGATTTTTCAGACCTCGTATGTAATTATGCTTCGTTTTTCTTCTCAATTATATGGATTGCTTGTGCACATCCGACGTTATTCTTCGAAATTTTATCACGTTTTTGATGTAGCATATTGAGAACTAACTATGTACTTCGGTATAATAACACATAGGTTTTTGTTCAGCATGTTCAAACGCCAATAAAACACGTATAAATTACCCGATTTATTTTATTGTTATTCATTTATTCCATTAACATGTATCTTTAAATATTTTACTATGTTGCAGGTCCGGGGGTTGAAAAACCCGAATCACCATTACTACCAGGGGGTGTTACCACCATTACACCATTACTACATAACTCATCGAAAACGAAGATTCGATTGATGTTCCGTTCGTTTTCTTATAAATGTTTTATATGGGTAGTATAAGTATATCCCTCTATGTGCAGAGCATCAGATTGCACCTTAGGTACTGCACCACAATCTTCTATCTATACTTATAATAAATCTGTAGAGAGGTCAATTCTGTACATGAAATATATTTCCAAAATAACTATCAGGTGGTGATTAGGGATCGATACTGATGCCAAAAATGTAATCAGTAAAATTTTTGTCTGTCTGTCCGTCTGTCTGTCTGTCTGTCTGTATAAACTCTATAGAAACAAAAACTACTCGACGGATTTTAACGAAACTTGGTACAATTATTTGTCATACTCCTGAGATGGTTATAGTATACTTTTCATCACGCTACAATCAATAGGAGCAGAGCAGTGAAGGGAAATGTTGTCATTTTGTTTAAACGCGCTAATCTCAGGAACCGCTGGTCCGATTTAAATAAGTCTTTCAGTGTTAGATAGTCCATTTATCGAGGAAGGCTATAGGCTACATATCATCACGCTAAGACCAATAGGAGCGGAGCACCACTATTCCACGCGGACGAAGTCGCTGGCAGAAGCTAGTATATAATAATAATAAAGTTATCACCTATTCTTGTCCTTGTAGGCTCCCAGGATCGGAAACATAGCCAATCAGTTAAGCGAAGTAGCGCAGGAATATGTATTATATTTGGAGATGGTGAGGAACACCTCAATTAAATTAACTTAAATATAATAAATTTAAGTATCACTTCTTGGCATAGATTATGTTTTGACTTTGGCTTCCCCACCACTGAATATGGAGTAAAAGATTTTTTTGGACAGACATTTATAATCAATTTAAAAATAAAGATGATATTAAATGTATGGGTTAAAAATTAGATATAGGAAGAGAAGAAGAGGCAGATAAAAGAAGTCCATGTTAATAAAAATGAGCCCAAAAAATTATATTATAAATATAATCTCAAAGAAAGTAATACTACAATGAACTAATAGCTAACTAGCTATATGGTTATTGGATCTAGTACCAGATACTCATCACCTTTACCTAATTTGGAACCTATTTCTAAAAGTTTGATAAATATAGAAAGATAAAATTATAACGACCTTTTTCATATGTGCAAACCACTAGAATAATTATTTCTGAACAACCTATTATTTCAAATCCCTATCTTTTGTAAAATAATCGTGGTCTTATTATCAACGATAATGATACAGATGATGAGTGACTTTACAAATATTCCTTTCTTACCAGATTCAATTACATTTCATTTTAAGTTGATAACATGTGATTCATTTGATTCGGAATGAAAACTCATTGTTTTTTTATTACCTATATAAAGAGATTTCAGACAGCTTTGGGTCAAGTGCAATAATTACATACATTACTATATTTTTGGCGATATGACCTGACTGAAGGTTGATTTTTGTATTGTTAGGATTTTTTGGAAATGCTTTTTAGTATTTCAAGGTTACTTTCTTTAATCATAATTGTTGTTTTCTTTAAGTACCAAAATAAAAGTTTATAATCATATTGTAAGTTAAATGTTATTTTTTTTTAATAATTTTATACAACTAGGTAAACACTCATACTATATCTATTGTTATTTTTTCTTATAGGTATAGCAGAGATAAATAATATTGTGTTTATGATTGATTTCAATTGTGATAAAAATTGATTTAAGTTACTTTTAAAATCTTTTAAAACTGATTCAGACTGATTATCTTGTTACCTACTAAGACTGATGAAGAGCCATACTATGTATTAATATTACGACTTCTAATAACCTAGGTATTTGTTTGATGTAGAAATTTTCAAAATATATTTGAATTAAAAATAAAAGTATTGATTGTAATTGGTACTACCTAGGTATTTGTTTCTCTCTATAATATTTTTGATATAATAGAATAAATAATGTATAATAAATAATATACGTGTGTGTATAATAGTTCTTCATAAAGTTTTTTTATACATATCAATATTTTTTATTTACTCAGAAATAACATACGACACCAAATTTGTATGTAACTCTATGGAGTTACATAACGATACAGAACAGTGTGGCATGTATACATACGTCATAGCAGTTTCCGTAGAAAAACGTCGGAAAGTCACAAAAAACATCTTAAGCTACGTAGTACAACGTCGGATTGTTACATGTGAAGGCATTTTTTTTATTTAATAAAGATTTTTTTAATATCATTATCTATTAATAACCCTTAATAAGAGACAAAAGGCTATTGCTAATTTTCTTTTCATTTATATGATAACAAAAAATATTATGCCGAAAATTGTGAACTCAAAACTTTAAAGTGCTCTCCTGTAAAGTAGCTATTTTGTAGATCCGACTTTGTTCTACGACAGTGTCGATCTTTTTCTTCTTATCGTGTGGGCTGTCGGTTTTACTATCCTAACAAGCCTTGGTATCAGATCTTAATAAAATCCGCCTGATATAGAATTGTAACAATGATTGTATTAGGAAACGATGGCTTAGGTATTAATGTACCCCTCTCAGGCCCTATGCCACTACCATCTGAAACCGGGCTACTTTGTATTTTTTAAATTAACAAAGCGATTTCAGTCGGAGTCGGAAATCTAACTCAAGATCTCCTTCATAGCAGTCGCGTTTGTAACCACTAGACCAACGAGGGAGTCAGTGTGCATATTGCTGTCAATAGACCCAAATCCATTAGGACTGCTATGAAGAAAATCTTCATGAAAAACCCTAGTAACACTTTGTTTCGCCGAACTGTAGCACTTGTGGACACTATAGTAATGAGGCAGTATAAATAAAAATTTAGATATTATAGTAATAAATTGCTGATAACTTTCAAAGTCTCAGATGAAAACATAGAGATAAATTGCATGTGTGCTTCCATGTTATGGAACACGTCACGAATAAGTACGAAAAATCTAAAATTTAAGTGTCGTCCCCGTCCCTAGGCAGGCCTCTCTCGCTGCCTTAGAACTAGTATTTGATCTGGCTGGCTGCCAGCAATATGCCCAGCGACCGAAAAACTATACATCTATCTATAGAATTTTTATAACCTAGATAAATTTTATGCCATGTCGTGGTATTTTGTTCAGAAAGGGTGCAACTTTTTTCTAAACGTGGGGTTTTTTTAATCCCCAGCCATAAGCTATAGTTACAAAATTTCGACTCTCATCCACTCTACGTGTATATTTTTCTCCTATATTGTGGGCATGTTCATTTAGACGTGAATGTGAATGCAGATAAACTTAAAACTTTGTGCTATAATTCAAAATTCAAAAAATCATTTATTCAAACTAAGCTGAATTTCGATTGAACGTCAAATTTACAAAAAATAGCCCCCAAAGAGTCCTCTCTTCACCACTTCCCATGTGTTTTTGCTGGGAAGAAGAAGTGGCGCAACAAACTCCCCAGCAACAAGAAAACTATTATAAGTAGGCACGTGAGTAAATAGTTCTAATATGAATAGATGCAGGTTTTCTGCAAAACATAGAACAGAAGAGACAAAAAATCAGAAGTCGAGAACCCAGCCAAAGAAGTAACTCTGCCTTCGATCTAGCAAAATTGTAAGAAAATCATACTCTTCAACAAGTATTTACGTTAAGCTAAGATTTGGTACAACGCTTTTACGTCAGTAAAGAGTTTCAAGTTTATTTCTATAAACATCTCCGTAATGTCTACTTAATCTTCAGTTTGTGACTTGGAATTATTCGAAGGCCTTAACTGTGAGGCGTTTATTATCCAAAGGGTTTTCGGGGTACACAACTTTGATCATAATATCAACAAGTCAAATGACCTAGTTTCATACTTTTGTGTCATGATAGCATTATAAGACATTATTTTATATAGGAAAAGGTTAGGATAGCAATAAGTTTTCATCCTATTTAATATAAATACGAATGAATATATGTTTGATACTCTTACGTAGCATTGATTGCCACGCTCGCTCAAGGCCGAGGTTCGCGTCCTGTTATATGATGTGAGGATGGGTCTTAGAAATGAGTGGCTAAATGTGGGTCTCTTTCTATTTTACTGAAAAAATGTGTGTTAGTTACCAAATTGAAGTGGAATATGAATTTAGTCTTTACTGGACTTGTGTTTTTCTTTACTTCTAGCTGTTTCCCGCGGTTCACCCACGTCCCGAGGGAACACTTAACACACCTAGTATATAAACCTTTTTTACGGTCTCATCTATCTACGTACGAAATTCCATCCAAATCAGTCCAGCACTTTTACAGTGAAAGCTTAACAAACAAAATTTCGCATTTATAATATTAATTAGAATCCATCAAAACAATTTATCTAGTAAATTTGACACATTAGACATTAAACTAAATTACACATCCTAGTTTGAAAACAAAGTTCATTATAACAGGCGGCAATTCGAAGTCTACCATTACCATTCCAAACGGCGACAAGACGTTCGAAAATAAATCAATGTAATGTGACAGGATGCTTGGTAACTTACAAGTATGTCCTGCGGCCTAGTAATCTGTAGCAGGTGATACAGATGAGATCGTAAGTCGAACACAAACACAGATTCTTACACACACACACATTCAAACAATCGATGATTCTTCGCGACACACTGACGCACACACGCTCACAGTTGCACCAACACACACGCATACCGTGTGGTTACAATTTGCGTTAGCTAGCGAAGGAATCGACCATAAACTTATGCGAGGTGATAGCAAAAGTTATTGTTGCTATACCAGTATTAAATCTCGGATCTTTATCGATGTTAATTTGCTTTACATTATTATAGCTGGCAGATGCACTGAGCCAATGAGTTTCTCATTAAAATACTGCTTGCATAGAACTAACTTTTATTAGATACATATATTAAAAATCTGTAAGCTAGTTGGTGTTTTCATTGAATATTATTTGAGAGCATTTTATACAATTATGGTAAATGACGAGATGACTACCGATAGAGATGTATGAATGCTGTGCTGAGTTCAAATAGTTTGAGATAAGGAGGATAATGATGATGAAATTAATATTGCATATTTATCTATAGAAAATGTTCAAATTTGCTTTAATTTACCCATTTTTTAGTTCAAGCATCAAAGTTTAAATAATTCCAGAGACTTCAATGTATGGAAAGCTTATGCTATATTTATAAAAACCTTTTATGTATTCAATAAATTTTCATGTTGGTTTTTTTAGCAATTTACCAGCAATATCGTAGGTAGGTAATTGTTATTCCACCGTATATTGAAATACCTGTCAGTAAGCACCGGGATCCAATTCAGGCAGTCAGATTTATTTCGAAATTCAAACAGTGAGTGCTTACAGACGGAAACATGTATGTTGTAGGTAGAAATTTTCATATACTTTTCAGTTTTTACGAAGAATAATTTCCACTCATTCGTCGTTAAAATGTATTTAAAATATAATTCTTATCGTTAGTCATGCATCACCAATGAAGGATAGGAGCGTTAGGCAATTTTAATTATTTCAAATGCAGTCGGAATGATCGATTTTAAGGGGGGAATAACATTTGTTTTTTTTTAATAGGGAAAAAACGGCACTGTTTTTTCTTATTTGATTATTATTATTTTCACAAACAAGTAGAATAGGACTGCGTCCATTGGATCAGCTAGCATTTTTTAAAATAAAATGTGTATTTCCTTTTATTTACATAATACGTAATTTGCGGTACGTAAGATATACGAAACCTAGTATAAAGGTTTGGATATGTAGTGTGTTGTAAATATTGAACTAATGAATAAAAGCACCAAACATAATATGTTTATAATATTTAATTACGTATCAAATAAAAAGTTACAATTATATTATTAAGAGACGATGTGCGTCGTGCCGTGGTAGATGTAAAAAGGGAAGCGGAAACCACCATAGACTCAGGATATTAACTTTACAAACATAGACAATAGACAATTTAGTTTTAATACTAAACATACTCCCGCCTCTTATTTAAAACAAGATTCAATAAGGTAAGTTAAACTGTATTACATCAAATAAGTAAATTAACTATAATATGAATTTAGTCTTAGTTAAGGTTACAAGAGAACTATTATGTATGTATATAAGTACAAAAAATTATTAGAGTTGTAAGGTAAGTATACAATAAAGGTAAGTTAAAAAATCTTATTAAATTCTTACAGATAGGTATTAAGTAATACTTAGTAATTAACATTGTTGTAGTAAAATTAACTTATGGATGGGTCTAGTGTATTCACCTTTAGATGTCTTAATAACAACAGACCTAATTAAATTATCAGTTTTGTTGACATTTACAGATACAACCTTGCCCAGGGGCCAACAGGTAGGTGGTGTACATTCCTCTTTTATTATTACTATATCACCTATTTTTAAATTATTCTTAATATCTAACCATTTGTTCCTTGTTTGTAATTCAGACAAATAACTAAAATAAAATTGTTTCCAAAACATTTGTTTTATTGACAAAATCCTTTGATACACATTTAATCTAGATTCATTTAAGTTAAGAATATTAGGCTCTGGTATGTCAGTGATAGAAGAACCTATAATAAAATGAGCAGGCGTTAAACAGCTTATATCATCTGGGATATCTGTGATAGTACATAATGGTCTCGAGTTAACAATGCCTTCTATTTGTACTAAGACTGTATATAATAATTCGTAAGTTAGTTTTGTAGAACACAAATGTCTTTTAAGTAAAGACTTGACGGATTTTATTCCTGCTTCATAGATACCACCCATGTGGCTGGCGAGGGGTACAGTAAACTTATATTGAATAGAACTAGATGTACAATAATCAATTATTTCACTATATGTTTTATCAGACTTAAACATTTTATATAAGTCATGTAACTCTGCTTTAGAGCCTTTAAAATTAGTTGCATTATCAGTATATAAACAAATAGGTGTACCTCTACGCGATACGAACCTTTTAAGAGCACATATAAATGCTTGTGAGCTAAGCTCTGTTACTAATTCCAGGTGAATAGCTCTGGAAGCTAAACATACAAAAAGACATATGTAGCCCTTTGAATATTTACAGTTACGAGCCATGGTACTTCTAATAGCTATTGCACCACTAAAGTCAACACCAACATGTAGGAATGCTCTCTCTAGGGATACCCTAGGACTGGGGAGGCTAGCCATTTGCTGACTACATGTCTGACCTCTGAACCTAGTACATCTGGCACAAGAGTGTATAGTTTTCTTTACTTCATTTCTACCATTTATTATCCAATATTTTAATCTAATGTTATATAAAGTAGTTTGAATGCCAGAGTGTAATAACTTCTCATGGTAGTGTTTGACAATTAATGAAGTTAGATGATCTTTAGAAGGTAGTATAATAGGGTGAGCTTGATTATAATGAATGTCTGAATGATGGATGCGACCCCCAACTCTTATGAGTTGACTTTCGTCAAGAAATGGATTCAGTTTCCGTAGTGGGCTAGACTTGAATGTATAAAGTGTTGGAGTAAGTGATGTGTCTGTATTGTTTAGCATGGATGATAATTCTGACCTTTCCTTGGGAAAATACTTAAGTTGAATAACAAGCAATATAAAATTACAGGCATAATCAAGTTCTGTTACAGAAAGATTTGAATTACTTTGGGTTTGTTTTCTTAGTTTATTTATAATTCTAAAAATATATGCTGTTACCCTTACTATCTTAGTAAAATTAGAATAACGAGAAAATATATCATAAAAGAATTGATAGTTTATTGTGTTACCTGGAGGTATGTTATGCTGTGTGACAGTGTTTGTAATATTATTACTGGATACTTCCAACTGTTCAGTAGGTACTGATATGGGCCAGGAGGCAGTATCTTGTGACAACCAAGACGGACCATTCCACCATAACTGGCAGGTGGGAAGATCTTTAGGCATGACGCCTCTAGTTATCAAGTCTGCTGGATTTTGTTTAGTGTTAATATAATACCAATCACTATTTGATGTGGATTCTACTATATGTTGTAAGCGGTGTGAAATGTATGAGTCATGATTGTGTTTGTAAGGAAATTTAATCCAGCTTAAAACAATAGAGGAGTCTGTAAATAGTAGTGTTTTAGAAATGTTCAACTTGTTTTTGATGGAAATATTAAATTTTTTATATAACTTAGATAATAATGAAGCTCCACATAATTCTAGACGAGGAATAGATTGTTTATTTTTAATAGGAGCTACCTTTGACTTTGCCATGACTAAGGTGCATGTACTCTTTTTGTTTGGGTAAGATGCTCTCAGATATAAACATGCGCCATAGGCTTTAGTCGATGCGTCACAAAATCCAATTAAATAGATGTCAGTAGGTATATCTGTAAAGTACCATCTGGACATATTAATAGTTTTCAAATGGTGTAACTGACTAGTGAATTTTTGCCAAAAGTGAAACAACTTATCTGGTATAAGGGAATCCCAATCTATGTTTTCTTTCCAAATGTCTTGCATTAAAATTTTAGCTAAAATTATTGTAGGAGCTACCATACCGATAGGATCGAATATTTGTGATATCTGTGACAAAATGTTCCTTTTAGTAGGTTTAATAGTAGTCAGGCTAGGTACTTGTAAATGTAATGTATCTTGTGTAGGCTGCCACTGCAGGCCAAGTGTTTTAACCAAGTCTGGAGAACTAAAGTTGTATGAATTGTTAGGTGAATGTGTGTTTTCATTATTTGTATCTGTAGTAGAATCTGAAAGACAAATTTGTTCTAAAATTCTAGGATCATTAGTTGTCCATTTATGTAATTTGAAACCAGCTTTTTTAAGCAAACTTATTAGTTGTAAGCATATTTGAGTACATTTCTCTAGGGATTGATCCCCACTTAAGTAATCATCCATATAAGCACAATGTTCAATGCATTCAGAAGCTAGGCTATGAGTTTGTTTGTATTTTTGAGCTAAATCTAGCATAGTGCGACAAGCTAAGTATGGTGCACACTTAGTACCATAAGTCACAGTAGCTAATTCAATGCACTTTAATGAGTCTGACTTAGATTCTCTCCATAAAATTCTCTGTAATGATCTCTGTTCAGGGGCTATGAGAATACCTCTAAACATTTTAATAATGTCACAAGAAAATACATATTTATGTTGTCTGAACTTTATAATAATATCTAGTAAGTCATTATAAATATTAGGGCCTTCATGAAGGATATCATTTAAAGAAATGTTATTGGAAGTTTTACAGCTAGCATTGAAAACAACACGCATTTTGGTAGATCTACTATCCGGTTTAATAACAGGTAGGTGTGGTAAGTAATAAGCATTTTTATCTGTAGGTGAAAAATCTTTTAGATAATATATATATATAGCCTTTTTATTTCCACGTCAACATAATTTTACATTTTAAATGTTTGTTAGTCATGTTAGTATATTTATCTTATTTATTATTTGGTGTTAGTATAGTTAGTTATCTTCTTGTGACGTAGATCCCGTTTGGGTGAAGGCCTCCTCTTTCTTCTTCCAGAATCCTCTATCTTTTGCGAGGGTCATCCAATCTCGCCCAATTATTTTAGTAATATCATCAGCCCACCTTTTTGCTGGTCTGCCGACATTTCTTTTTCCTAGTGGCCCTTTCCAACGAGTGGTTTTTATCGTCCATCTATTATCTTTACATCTCGAGATATGACCAGCCCATTGCCATTTTAATTTTAAAGCCTGTGTTAAAGCATCAGTTACTTTAGTTCTTCGCCTGATAGTTTCTGCCCTTATTTTATGTATTTTTCTAATATTAAGTGTGCTTCTCTCCATTGATCTTTGTGTTGTCCTTATTTTTTCTTTCACTTTATTTGTGTAGACCCATGTCTGACAGCCGTACAATAAGCTAGGCAGAAGACAGGTATCGATTACGATTTTTTTCATGCCCGGTGTGTAATCTCCTTTTAAAATTTCCTTTAGGGACCAGAATTTGTTCCAAGTTATTTTACATCTCCTTTCTACCTCTTTATCATTATTTGTTGCACTGAAAGAAACCTGTTTCCCCAGATATATGTAATTTTCCACGTATTCTATGTTGTTGCCATTTGTACTTATAGGATTCTTTTGACTATTCGTGATTATTTTTGTTTTGGCAGCATTCATCTCTAGTCCAACTCCGGCACTTTCCTGGTCCAGCGAGTGTATCATAGTTTCAAGTTCTCTAGATGTTTCAGCAAATACAATGATGTCGTCTGCGAACCTCAAATGGCTAAGGTAAACGCCACCTACACTCAGTCCCCTGGTTTTCCAGTCTAGTTTCTGAAATACATTCTCTAAGACAGCAATAAATAGTTTAGGTGACAGAGGGTCACCTTGCCTTACTCCTCGTTCAATTCTTATTTCTTCTCCTCTGGTTTCGAGTTTGACTCTGCTTATAGCGTTGTTATATATATATTTTATGATGTTTATATACTTTCTGTTAATGTTCAATGATGTTAATGTGTTCCAGATAGAATTGTGGCTTATACTGTCAAAGGCCTTACTATAATCTATGAATGCTATGTATAGAGGTCTGCCAAACTCTCTATACTTCTCCATTATTTGTCCCAGTGAATGCAGATGGTCTGTTGTACTAAAGCCTGATCTAAATCCTGCCTGTTCTCGAGGTTGTGCTTTGTCAATTTTTGTTGCTATTCTCTTAAGGATTATTGATGAGAAAAGCTTGTATAAACATGCCAGTAGGCTTATGGGTCTGTAGTTGCCTACATCAAGAGGATTGCCTTTTTTATACAGGAGTATAATGTCAGATGAGCACCATTGTTTTGGTACAGTTCCTGTTTCTATTATTAGATTAAATAGTTGTGTGAAGTGTTTCAGTAGTATTGGTGCTGAATGTTTGATCATTTCATTACTTATCCTATCAGGTCCTGGACTTTTCGCATTATATAATAATTTAATGTGTTCGAATACTTCTTTTTCTTCTATTGGAGAAATATTTTCAGTATTAGGAATATAGTTTATCATTTCTTCAATGTCATTTTCTTGGTTTCTTTTCATGTATAGTTCTTTATAGAAATGGGTAGCCTGGTCTAATATTTCTTTTCTAGATTTTGTTTCCTTCGTTTCAGTTTCTAATTTATGTATCCATTTTTTATTTAAACTTAATTCCTTAAACGCTCTTTTAGTACTTCTAAACTTGGTTAAGTTCTGTGCTATAGTATCTTGTCTATGTTTTTTGTAGTCTTTCTTTATCTCTTTGTTGGTTTGTTTAAATAGTTGCCCAAGTTGCCTTTTTATCTCCTTTGTTTTTAGATAATAGGCATGACCTAATTCAATATATTCATCAATGAAGGCTTTATAATCTAAAAATAGGGAAGGATTTTTTCCAAATTTAGTTTCTAAAGCTAGTAAGCAACGGTAAGCTGTATTAAATGAATTACCTAGATCTGGTACTGTATCTTTTAGTAGAGGTAGATTGACTATGTAGCGGCCAGTGTTATCTTGTGTTGTAGTGTGCTGATATAGTTCCTCACAGTATATATCCTCTGGTGATTGTATTTTTTTACAGGGTACTATTTCTTCTTGTTCCCAGAAACGTTGTATGAGTTGTTCTGTATGTTGTGATACATGCATGCTAACATGTGTGTTAGTATATGTAGGAGAGTAAGTTAGAGGTGTGAATGAACCCGATATTATCCAACCAAAGACAGTTTCTACCATGTTAGGTAGGTTGGGACCTATTTTAATTAAACCTTTTAGTAATAGTGAATAGAACAGTTCAGCACCTATAAGTAGGTCTATATTGCCAGGTATGTAGAAGGTAGGATCAGCAAGCTTGGTTGTGAGTGAGTTAGGTATATTCCAGTTTTGTGTATGTATGTAGTTGTGTGGTAATGGAACTGTAATGTTTTCCATTACTAGAAGAGTAATGTTTGTAGTGAACTTGCTATAGCGAGAAGAAATATGAGCATTTATACTAACTTGTGATATATTGTTCTTGCTCCCGACACCTTGTATAGTGCAAGCATTATAGTTATATGGAAGCTTTAGTGCTGTAGCAAGCCTGAGAGATGCAATGTGGACTTCACTACCGGAGTCAAGCAGAGCTCGAGCATTTATCCATTTGCCATTAGCGTCTTGTATTTTAATAACTGCTGTGGAAAGCAAAATAGAATTGTTAGTTTTAGCCATAAGGACAGTAGAAGGTGTGACATGTTGTATGTGATCCTGTTGGAGGTTAGGTAGTAAAGCATTTTGGTTGAGCAAGTTTGACTGAGTGGTCAGTTGATGTTGACTTGTAGTTAGCGCTGCAATAGATGCAGGGCTGTTCGGAGTTCCTGCTGTGGCAGAACTCGCTCTATGTGGAGGGCTGTCCATATGTATTGTTGTATGGTGCTTGCGATGACATGATAGACAGTTCATCTTTGAACATTTATGTTTGTTCGAATAAGGCTGTAAGCAGTTAAAACATAATAATTTAGATTTAATGAAATTAATACGATCAGGCACTTTCATTTCTAAGTAATTAGGGCATTTATATAGGTCATGACTCTGCTGACATAATACACATGGTTTAGAATGTTGAATAGAATTTACATGAACACTTTTTGAGTTATTTTTAGAGTTATTAGAATCACTGTTTTTGTCATTTAATATTTCAAATGCAGCTCTACGTAAGTTTAAGAAATCAGTTAGATCTGACAATGTGGGTATGGAGTCATCTTTTCTATTTATTTCCCAAGCAGCACGTAATGAATTGTCTAACTTTTGAGAAATTAAAAATACTAACAGTACATCCCAGCTATCAACTGGTAAATCAATGGACTTTAAAGAATCTAAACTTTGCTGCAAAGTTACTAAGAAATCTTTTAAATTTTGCTTTGAAATAGAACTGAAATTCACAATAGATTTTAAATGAAAGTTAACAATAATATTCTTATTATCGTACCTTTTACAGAGTATGTCCAGAGCTTTATTGTAATTTTCTGCTGTTATGAGCAGAGAAGATATCAAACCAGCAGCTTCTCCTGCAAGGGCTGATTTTAAATATTGTAACTTGTTTACGGTTGGTAAATCGGTGCCGTCGACTGATGCATAGAAGATGTTTTTGAACGTAGGCCACTGCCGTATATCGCCATCAAACTTGGGCAGCTCGAGTAGCGGCAGCTTGACTCGAGGCTTCCGCATGGTACATTCATGCTGTAATGTAGTGGAATGTAAATCAAAGTGCTGGGGACCTGAAATACCTGAAATTAAAGACTCAATTTGCGCTTTCACTGTGTAGTACTTGTTTTCTGTTGTCTGGCGATCTTGCTCGTGCGCAGCAAATCTGTCGCCAAATTTATGTTGTAAATATTGAACTAATGAATAAAAGCACCAAACATAATATGTTTATAATATTTAATTACGTATCAAATAAAAAGTTACAATTATATTATTAAGAGACGATGTGCGTCGTGCCGTGGTAGATGTAAAAAGGGAAGCGGAAACCACCATAGACTCAGGATATTAACTTTACAAACATAGACAATAGACAATTTAGTTTTAATACTAAACATAGTGTTCATATGAAGTGTTTCTGCGAATGAAGTATTTTTAATAAGCATCGCACGAATTCTACGAACTCTCCTCAGCTTCAAAATATTAAAAACTGAATACGCTTTGTTTATCTCTGTATAAAATTTGATTATCCCTTGATGACTGTGTGTTGAACAGCAAATAAACAGTCGGAAGTCCCAATTAGATTCCTTTGATGTGCCTAACACGAAATAAAATGCTCCCAAACTCAGTTGTCGCGGAACAATTTTCATTAGCGTTTATTACGTGACTGCATTATTAAGAGGCTGTATGACATGCCCTGTGCCTTCTTTGAAGTAAAACTTTTACATTATGTCCGACAAGATTGCGTATTCATGGCAACGCTTTGAAAATGCGCTTTTTTGCGCGAATTGTGATTTTAAAATGCAAGCTTAAATATTGTGTTTCGTCTAGAATTTAGCATTTTAAAATTATTTTTTTGTGTAATAGGTAGTATGTATGTGAGCTATTTTTTATATACTGGATCCAACTATTTAAAAGCCATTTTACATGGAAAACAATTTAAGTTAAAAAAATATAGGCAGGTATAAAGCTATTTGTTGAAACAAAGGTTTTTATAACAGACTCGTGTTGAATATTTTCAAAGTACTGCGTAATCAAATCTACCTTTATTTAAAACTAGCTGTTTCCCCCAGCTTCACTTGCTTCCTGAGAGAATAAAAAATATCCTATATATTAATCCATGTTATAAACTATGCGTCTACCAAATTGCATCCAAATCCATCTAGTAGTTTGCGTGAAAGAGTAGCAAATACACATACTCACAAATGTTCGCATATATACTATTAGTAGGATATACTAGATATTTAAATTCTACTACATGAATTTGTATCCATGCAACCACGTATCGGCAGTAATTCAGTACCAACACAAGTGTAAACATACTAGGTACCTAATACTAGGTACTACTTTATGCTACTGTCAGCAAAAATGTTGGAGATGCACGATATTTGTGTGGAATGTTTAAGTATCCTCACGAACATGTGTAGTGCCATGTAGTGCTGACATCTTATTTGAATTTGCTTTTAGTTATTTTAGAGTTCCGTGCTATCATGTTATCTCGTATCGCGTATATAGTAAATCTACATTATTAACGTATGCCGTGGTAAAGAAAAAAGATTGCCTTTTGGGAAAATTGGTCTACTTTAATATTAAAACATGATCACTCTAGCCTCTTTATTACCAAGTTAATAAGTTCTTTTACGGTGAAAGGAAGAAATTAGAATAGAACAAGACTAAGAAAACAATGTGGTTCGATACACTTTAAGTCTGTGGACTGTAATAATACTATTTGTATTTGAATAATAAATGTTTCTATTTTTTTCACTAAAACTCGAATTTATCAAAATCCGTTTTGTAATTTAATCTTTTAAATAAATTGTAGCTAGATTTTTTTGTAAGAAATATAAGTAGGAATATTGTAACAATTAAGACACATAACGAACCGACAATCAGAGAACAAATTGGCAACTCGCATCAACTTGTGAACACTGTTATTCCCTACTTTGATTTTAGTGTTAAAAACTAATTTGGCCAGAAGCGGGGACGAGGTCGGCAAAGGTCGGCAGAGATCGAGAGAGGTCGGACTATCGCAAGTCAGATAATGTTTACTTAAGGCTAACTTACCCCGCGCAGATAGTGCCTATCTCCGAGGATTCCCGAACAAAAACAACGCCCAGAGGCGTTTATTGTTACAAGCCCGTTCATTATACATAGTTATCTCTACTTTGTTATATTAATTTCATGTTGCGGTTTTTGAGCCGAAGCGGAGCAGTTTAATGGTAATGCTCCATTATATTTAAGGTTATTTAACACTGGTGTTCCTTCTTGTTTAGGAAATTAGTGGGTAATGGGGACTTGTTTACGCTGCCCCTTAATTCGAGGACTTAATTAACTGAAAAATATTTTTTGTTTACTGCTGGATAAAATTTGTCGTGGTTTCGGTTGATATAAAGCTGCGGACCATTTGCATATACCTACAGGTGTATAAAAAAATAAGACAAGTTATTGAATTTATTTTAATAAAACGGACTTTGAACTAAAAAACAATCACTATCTAGTTTGGCATGCGTACGCACATCCATTTGCGGAAACGATAAATACACACTCAAACAAATCCATAATATAAGCCACCACAATGGCATTTCAATTAAACAAACTAGATAAGTGTGCAGCTCGTATCCGCGACAGACAATTATTAGTGCTAACAAACGATACGGCAGAGCAAACAGATTTCCGTACATCCATCAAGGCACGAGCAATATGCCGTGTCAATACATACGGCATTCATCCGATACGGGAATTCATACGACACGAGAATTGATCTGACATGAGGTTCACTGTGTGTCTGCCTCTAATTTATCGAGCCAAACATTCGTTCAAACAAACAATTCGAGACGTGTAATGCGCGCCATCTGTATGGTATGCTCAAATCCCTGCACGCTATATTGATATTAATTGGACGACACAGAAACCGCTCGGATGGGACCAACAACAGATTAATAAAGGACGGTCCCGATTGTAGGAATTCCCTTTGTGAGTTTGTGATACACGCGGCAAATAAATCCGAAATAAGCTATTTTTTATGTTTCGGTATAATTCACCTGATCAAATTGAATATTTTTGATTCATGTTCCGGCTTTGTGTTTATATTATAAAGTCAAATGAGATGAGTAACAATACTGTTCAAGTTCCCTTAAGAAATATCCGATGAGCCCTTAGCCTTCGATTCGACCTGCCCGATATTTTGTAAGTGGAGTAATTTTCTATTACATTGGTTAAAGTGGTCTTAAGTCTAAGATAAGTGGTCTGGGTAGTTTAATCATTATTCACAGTGGACCAGCCATAAGTTAGACTCAATTTATCGTCTTTTGCATTAATGGCAACTTAATTAAGCAAGAAGACAGGAGTATCTATATTTGAAACATTTAAACGTGTACTTTTTGATTTTTTAAGTAGTTCTGTAGTCAATTGCTACCTATAGATAGACAAAAAACTTCAAGTAGGTACCTATTTAATGGTTACGGACCTGCAGGTGGCTAATAACATTGTGTAATTTCAATTATAAATTATATTTGAACTTATTTTCTAGTTCAAATCTAAAACTGAGTAGCTTTGTCAGCCAAAATCATTAAAAAAACTTCCTAAAATTGATCTATATGTATATAGCCTTAACTTACCTTATTATACCTACCATTCATCGTTCGCGATTTTATGAACAATCATTTTACAAGCAGCTGTATATTGCATGTACTCCAACAAAGAGTATGTGTGCTCTGTTTTTTTATTTTTTATTGGCAATTAAACAATTAACCCGTCGAGAGGCACAAAGGATTGGAGGCTCCCCACTGTGCGGGGCGAAATTTTATACTCATTGAAGGCGTATTGTGGTAAATTTAGGGTTTGTTCTCCGGTTCGCGAGATGAAAGCTTTGGACCCGTGAATGAGTATTCCCATAATATATAATAAAAATAAAGCAGGCACACAGCAGGGTATTGAGCGCGTAGGGAAATTAGATCGCGTTTCTGCAGTCATTATATTCATCCTATGTATGTAGCTACCTATAGGTATTTTCCAAATGTATATCACTTCTTCTAAATAATTACAAGTGAAGTCTTGTGGTACATATGAAATAAAAATCAAAGACTTTTTGTAATTTATTTAATAAAAATCTCTTTTGACTTGAACACGATCACTAAATTACAGACAATTAAAGAAATATTTATTTCATGTAACATTGAGATTATTTTACGTCGTATCAGTCGAGCTTAGAATAATATTAGTTACAAGACAAGTCTGTCTTCTGCCTTCACTGACTGATAAAATGAAAATTTACATTATTACTAGATACGTTATGTACATTGCTCTTGTGACATTGATAATAAATTATACTCTTAATCGTGATTAAAACATTTCACTCTACGCCTATAGGCTATATGAAAACGAATATACCTTTTAACAAAATATAGTTTGAATGGTTTGTTGGAACGAAAATATATTGCCGTAAGTAAATTACAAAATTTCATGTATTTTTTTACAAAGTAACATCTGTAAATCGGGAGCCACATTATAAAATTATGAACAATTACTGACAACATGTGGCGTAGAGTGAAAGCCATCCAGTTTTATTTATGTTTGTAAATCAGCACGCATAGTAATTCCCATATGTCAAATCTGTACATGTAAAGCCGGTGCTCCATTTGAGACTGCCTCGAGCTAAGCGGCTGCCTCGAATACAAACGACGCCTCGCATCGAGCTACGCAAATGTAATGGATCAGCGACTTAATACCAAAATACTACTACAAAGGCATGTGTTTCAATTCAACACAGCATTACACATTCATGAATCAGTTACCATAATTCAATAAATATCCCACATGTGAAAACAAATACGATATTACGGGCTTTTTATTTCAAAGTCTTATAACAATGACACTCAACTGTTTACGAGAAACTGCATGTAAAATATAATTAAAGCGTTACGACTGTGACTGTATACGTACATTTACATCTATTTACATAAATTATAAAACAAATAGTGCACCATGTTTTTCGCATGTATTTACAAAATATACAACTATGTACTAACAATTATTAACAATATTTTTACCGAATGAGATAAATGTTAAAAACTTTTATGGATACAAAAAATACATACATACTTTTATGCTGAAAATAAATAGATTGGACCTTACAACTGTTGTAGCTCGGGTCATGAAATTATTTATTTACAAGATCGGTAGAGAAAGTAGTGACAGCTGTTACAGTAGTTTTATGTAAAGCACCATGTTTTGGGCAAAAAATCTGTAGCTTTTAGAATAATAAATTTTCTTATATCAAGTTACGTTTATTTATCTAATATTTCTGATATAGAAAAGTCGCAGATAAATACCAAATTGGTAGACAAAACTGAAGTATAGCTAACATGGCAGCTTCATATCATGTACAAAATCTGTTTCAACTTTGTCAGCCTTTTCATGTACCTATTAACTACTAAAAATTGATAAGTAACAACAACGTAGTCATTACGTTTCTATGAAACGATCGTTATAACAATACAAATAATTAATTTAGGCGTTTCTATCACTTCAACGTATACTCTCCTCGTTTGTCCTACAGTAGTAATTAAATGTCTGTGTCACTTTATTTACACTGGCTACACCTACGTACAGTTTGTCTTTGAGACTCGCTGAGGTGTCGACAACTTAATGGTGCCCATAGATGGGCTAAAATGGAATGTTTCTTTTTGTTGTAACACAATAGGTAATCGAATGTCCCACGTGTTACGTCACTAGCTTGGTGTTTATCGTTGTCCTGCGGTGTTGAGGAGCCCCTCGGAGGAGTTGGAGGCGGGAATGCCGCGGGGGACCGGCCCCTCAGCTCTGTGCTAGGGAATCCAGCGGCACCACCAGTTTTCCGTTGGAGTAGCTGTAACAAAGGAAAACTATTGAAATTATGCGATTTTTTTCCACGTCAATTTAGTTATCTTTTATTTACTTATTTATAATATAAATAGTAAACTAGTTGCTATGCATGTTTAAGTTAGGTCAACGAACTGAACAGTAAGTAATAAGTAGTTATTAACCTGTATGGAATAGTGGCTGTTCTGGATTTAGCTCTGCTTGGCCTACACGCGTCATCTGCAACCAAGACATTTCAATGTGAACGATTTTGAATTGTACACCCTTCTTTGTAATGAACGTTTGTCTTGGCGGATAACGGAAAGTTTCCGCTTGTTCATAGTTTATATCGTATCGAAGAGGTTTAATTAAGTGGTAGCGCACGCTATTGTCTCGGCTCTTGCGGAACAATACTTATCTTAAGCCGAAGTTAGCAGAAGTAATATCTGCGATACCTTAATGAGGGAACTTTGTATCGACTTCGTTAATCGGTTCTGACCTGGCCGATTCGATCTGTTCTGCTTTTATTATTTTAAGTAGTATTGTTTATTTAAAATTACATTGTTAAGTGTAATATTGTGTTGTGTATGATAGTGATAGGAAAACAAAATAATAAAATAAAATTAGATGTGAGTTTCTCTATGAGAGATAAATTTTGAAATGGACGCGCATTTGCCAATTCAAAGAGTTAAAATTATTCGTATTAATTACTGGTAGAAAGTTATCCGTCGAATGTTATTTTATTACCGGCTAGTAAGTGATGCAAGCCAGTTTACTTTCTGCCAGCAAAGTGACAAGTGTGTTGGCGGAGAGCCTTACCGTAGAGCGGCTAACATCGTTGTGAGAGGCACGCATCGCATTTGACGGGCTCGGCACGCCGCTTGCCCTGAGAGCCCTGCGAGCCGGACTTACGCCGGAAAGTGTACCTAACGAGCAGACCTGCAATGCAAAACGCCGCACCGTTAACAAAACAAATAACTAAACCAAAATGAAAACAACAAACACAGAGCCACGCGCGCGCGTCCATCTGAAAAACGCCTATGGGCGGACGAAAGCGGGCCAAAATAAAAAAAAAGAAATGATGCTCTCGGGGTTTTCATGACTTGATACCGCTAGGATTCATTCACGTTTTATGGAAGAATGAAACTTTATGCTTTATGCATTTCTGTACTGGATTTATGTTTAAACTATGCAGTGTATCGTGGAACTTCCTAAGTGGCGACGACGAATGTTTTGGAGTATGTGCTTTATGTTTAAAGTTTAGTTTGAGCTAAATACAGAAGTTATGAACTCATTATGATCTAAGACAATGCTAACATTCTAAGATAAAACAACTACATACTTAAACGTTTACATGCATTACTAGAAGGTTAGAAATGATTATATGTCGTAAATAACATAATTAACTTACCAGTTAATCCGGCTTTGTTGATACTGTTGGAACTTGAGAAACCAGATATTTTCTTCCAAGCTTTTTTGTTCCAAAACCCGCTAGATTTGGCGTCTCCACAGCTGGAGCTACGTGGTGAAGGTATGTCTTTGGGGCATCGCAGACCACACTCGTCTGCGCCTAGAATTCGCACGCCGGCCCCTCGCGTGCCGTACGCCACAGCGGGCAAGTGCGGCACTGATCCCGTCGGTTTACGACGCAAACTACCTACATAACTTGCCCCGCTACTGCTACCACTAAACCCGCTGTCTAAGTCTGGTGGATTACAACTTGCCGGCGAAAGTAACTCGTCCGTGGGACCAACTCGCAGCAATTCCTCGATATTGTCTCTGTCTTCTGCACGTTCCGAATCGGGAGATTCGCATTCCGGCATGAGCATAGCTTCTACACTAAGATTTAACTCTCCCAAAATACGCTTATGTCTCGATTCAACTCGACGAACTTCCTCTTCAACAACACTTCTATCTAAAGAAACTAGTGACTGTCTTGGAGCGTATCGATGTTTAGGGCAAGTCCTAGATCCATCTGTAATTTCTTCATAAATGTTTTCTTCTGTGCCGTACCTCGTCACGTAATTATGACGTGATGATCGATCTCGTGGTATACCGCCCCTACCTCGTTGACGGTTCACCTTCCGCGATGATGATGGCATTGATAAATGGTGGTCGTAGTAGGCATAGGAGTAATCGACAGGTTCGAACCGCTCCATAGTTGCTGCGATGTTGCTCCTATTCCAAGTCTGAGGAGGTGGCTCCCTCGACAAATTGACTGCAGCAAGTCTTGCTGGGAGAATCTCGTCGAGATCCCTGGCACAGCGTTCATCAAGGGACTGCGCACCGTCGTCTTCTTCCCGTCTATGTTTTCTGTGCGGGCGACGAGATGTTTGAGAGCGTGCGTGTGCTCGGTCGCAATCTGACCCATGGCCATGTGTATAATCGGGCGTGTGACTACGATTATAATCAATAGGCCTGTGTTTACAATCTAGCGTATGGTGATAGTCAGGAGTATGCCTCAGACTGTAGCTGGAGTTTCCTTCGAAGTCCGAGCGGTCGTAAGAAGGGCTGTCGTCAGCATTACTAGTATGTGCATGGGGGCAGTCGGCTGCTATGCCGGATTCTGACGAGGGGTAGTCGTGAACCTCTGCTGTGACGAACGACTGTTGCACGTGGTCGTCTGGTCGGGCGGGCTCTGACGTGGCATGACGGTGATGCGGGCGCGGTCGCGTGGTTTCGCGACAGCTGGCGAAAGTTCGCTGAAGAGTGGGAGGATGTGGGTAACGTCCACAACGACTGTCGTACACCGCCTCCCCGGGCTCGTCGGGGCTTGGCGGCGCGCTTCGTGATTCCATGGCTCATCCTCTCATATCCAATTAGTGCCTGAAAAAATGAAAAACCATTAATAATTGCCGGATCATTAGACATAAATATGAAGTATTTTCTTTTTAATATAAGTCACGAACCGACACCGGCGGCGGGGCCGAGGGCAATGAATCCGAAATTACGTGCTGCGTGATAAGGGTAGGGTAAGTGACGATCAACACAGCAGCCGACGTCGATATATCATCATCAGTCGCCGGGTAATAAATCGGGGACTTTGTGCCGTGTTTACATTTTATATAGCGAATTTAGAAGCTTTGTTGCTTGATGATATGTGACGTAATGACGTAACGTCTGCTCTGTTGTGTGAAATAAGAATATTGTTCATACTTTATGACTCAAATGACTATTGGCTACAATATTTCAGACTCAGTCAAAGATTTGCTTACACTAAACAACAATTTTGGACGATGGAATGCAAATCCAATGTGACTTCATTCGATTTATTGCCCACAAACACAGTAAATATC
This sequence comes from Pyrrhia umbra, assembly GCA_963891755.1. Classification (NCBI taxonomy): domain Eukaryota; kingdom Metazoa; phylum Arthropoda; class Insecta; order Lepidoptera; family Noctuidae; genus Pyrrhia; species Pyrrhia umbra. The sequence goes on from OY982930.1 coordinate 7,975,276, forward strand.
ATAACAAAATTTAAAATAAAATTTTTTATTGTGTCTCGCTCGGATGTTATTGCACGAATTCCAGACCAATTTATTACTATAACGATAAGTGTCCGTGAACTAGTGGCAAGGGCGGGCGTCGGGACGCGACACCCTCGGTTGCTATGGCAACGAGGCCCCGCGGTTTATCGCGTCGCTTCCGCCCGATATTCCTTGCATCTAAATCATCATCAGTGCTGGGAAGCGGATCGTAAAGAGCCCGTTGACCGTCCGTCCTCTATAATTTGTTACATAGCGAACCGTCGCTCGCATCGCTCAGTATTTCGGCTCGCCTCTATTGCCCGAACGAAGTTCTATGGCCTAACTTTCGCTGTAGCGAAATATTCGAGCCACTTTTGTTTTCTCGTGAACAAAGTATTGTTTGGCTTCGAAATATTTTCGTTAACACTGCAGGTGCGATCGGCACCCTCCGTAACCAAAATATTGATCGGTTCAATGTTGCGTTCGTATAACAATAATTTTACTGTCGAATGGAATACATTTAGTAACGATACATTTACATTGCGATGTAAGCACATTTTTAAGCTCCCCTTTTTACTTTCCCCCAAGCTTAAGAATATATTACGCTTTGTGAGGGTTAAAAAATCATGCAAAGTACATAACAGCGTCGTAATTGCAATGAAATTTATTATTGTTACACAGTATTAGTGACACTAATTGCCGACATTAATTTGGGGGATTAAAAATGTGCATTAGAATCTTGACATCAGACTGTTATGGCTGTACTAATAGCTTTATTGTATAATAAAAATGTTGAAATGGACTTATTTAAAGTTTTTAATTTTGGTTATGTAATAGACATATTATGTGACAGGTATGTGGCAGGTAAATTTCATTAAAACGAAATAGATAATAATATAATGATAAAATAATAGACGCCAAGAGAAACTATCACAAAAAAATAAAATCCACTGCTATAGAGAGTCAAAGAAAACTCGATATTAAAATCGAATAAGCGGTGGCTGTACACTGTACAGTACATAGTACAATTTCGCAGCATTACAGTAATCGCCATCCATCAGGAGGCGATAAAATTATAAGCGTTTCCATTTTCTATGCACCCCACGCCGCCATCATTATAAATAATAAGTTTTTTGTAGTGTCCTCTCCTCACACATGCCGTGGTCGGTACGGTGAGGTATTCCTCGAAGCGCCACCGTTTTGAGGCGCACCTAATGAAGCGCACCTTTATTATTCCTCGGAGCGCACCTTTTAGTAGCGCTCCCGATAACAATTAAAAATATTAAAATTTTATTCCTTGAAGCGCACCCATGTTTAAAAATAGGGAAGAGAATGAAGTAAACGTAATAAATTATATTGATGATTTTTAAACATGGGTGCGCTTCAAGGAATAAAATTTTAATATTTTTAATTGTTATCGGGAGCGCTACTAAAAGGTGCGCTCCGAGGAATAATAAAGGTGCGCTTCATTAGGTGCGCCTCAAAACGGTGGCGCTTCGAGGAATACCTCGGTACGGTCCATAGTAATTAGTTTTTTTTTTTATATTCTGGGTGGTGGTATGTTAGTGTGACAAATTGATGAATTCAATGTGCGATATTGTGATTATTTTATCATTTAAACAGGTTTAAGCTTTATTGCGTTTTTTGGCGCGTCTGGTGTATAGGTTATGTAATAATATTTGTTTGTTTATTAGCATTACTGTTATTAAAAGATTTAGTATTGAAATATATTTTTTTATTATTACATTTTTTCCCCATCCCTATTTATGTTTTTTTGGGAATTACCAAGTCAAGCTGCCCATTATTTCTAGAAATAGAAATTATGATTTTATTAATAATCTAGGTAATATCGAATAATCATAAAAGTTTAATATTTAAGTACACTCAGCACACAAAATTCATCAGTTATGTCTCACAAGTTTATTTCATATTTTGCCCACTTTACTTACAATTAAAAGCCAAATACATATAACTGTGATTTGTCCATATTGAGTCTACTGACATATCTATCTGTACAGTATATAAGAAGCTCCACAGTTCAGAGGCACCGTACTGGGAACCAATTATTTATGTATCAAGTACCGTCGTGCTGTAAAGTGTCTGGTGACTCAATAGGTGGCGACCTAATCAAAGCTTGTCACGTTTTAATTTGTCCTTACTTAACTACGGTCTATGATTGACCGGTGGCTGGGTATGTCGAGTATGTAGGCGTTTATTACCCAATTGTGTTTTCTATCAAGAAATTGAAATTTATATTAGTTTTGATGTTGTTTTTTCTATATATAAATAAATAAAAAAAAATAAAAAAAGTTTGTGTGTAATATCTAAATCGATCCTAAGAATTATGTCACATTGATTACCTGATAACATTTTTTTATCAAAATACCTCATAATAATGGGTTTTACTTTAGATACCTGATACACGTTTAGTTTTGTTTTTTTGACCCAGCCGATCAACTTAAAAATACATGTCGAATGTTCAATTCCCTAGTGACCATAGTTTTACCGGTTCTAAGTTTTGAACATGTGATATTGATGTCTCCAAAATAATTTACGGTATACGACCAATTCCCTGTGTAGGGAAATCTTTTGTGGGGTTCCGTAGTCAACGAGGTACGCTTATAGTTTTTCGATGTCTGTGGGTCAGTTTGTCTATAGCTCACAAGTTCTTAGTATTATAAAGTTGAAATTTGGTATGGATATGCATATTGATCACGCCGACAAATGGTAAAATAATTATTGGGATTTAACTTTATTTCAATAAAACTTGGCAAGATTTCTGTATAAATATTTACTATAGACACAATACAAGAAAAACAAAACTAACCGAATTTTCGTTCCACGACATAAGAGAACGTGTTTACAAAGTTATCTTCGAACTTAGTATAAGATACATTTATAAAGCAAGTTAAAGACACCTTTAAATTAATACTTCTTCAACACTCCCACTTAAATTTATAAGGTGTCATTCACCATAAAACTTAAACATAACATTACAAATTTTTGATGGCTCGGCTTCTACCCCCTCTGGTACCTCCATATAAATCTCCTCAGACAGCTCACCATACAAGAAGGCTGTCTTCACATCGAATTGCTCAATATGTAGGCTGTCTCTTGCTGCCATACTTAGTAACAATCTGACGGAGTCATACCTGCTAGTGGGTGAAAAAGTTTCATTAAAATCCAAACCTTTTACTTTTCTTTTACTCGAGCACAGAATCTTGCTTTATATCTATCAATTTCTCCTTCTTTATTCTTCTTAATGGTGAATACCCATTTACTAGAAACAGGCTTCTTCTCAGTTCTTTCTGTTAAAATCCAAGTTTTGTTATTCTCATGTGACTGAAGTTCTTCATTTATAGCTTTCTTCCATTGATTACAATTAACACTATTTATTGCCTGTTCATAAGTGTTGGGTATTTCTAACTCAGTCAAGTTTACTTCCATGTTTCTATTTCGACGTGGACGCAATGTATACTGTCTCTGTACTTCTTGTTCCAAATGAATACTTCTTGGAGGGTAATAAGTTTCATCTGTGTTTTCAATACTTTTCATACTATCATCTGAGCTGATTTCTTCAGGGATGGTACTTTCTTGATTGATGACATGTTGAAACTCATCTTGTGATGTAGACTGATTTTCATTTTGTTCAACTGTCAGTTCCACAAGGCTTTGTTTTTCTTCTAGTGTACTATGTTCATCAAACTTCACGTCCCGTGATACTGTAACCTTGTTAGTATTTTGATCATACATCCTGTAATTATCATGGTCATATCCAACTAACAACATCTTCACACTTTTCTTAGAAAGTTTCTTCCTTTTTTCTTTAGGTGTGTGTACATATCCAACACATCCAAAGATTCTTATATGTTGTAAGTTAGGTTTCACTCCATGCCACAGTTCAAATGGTGTCACATTTCCTGTCTGACTTGATGTATTTCTATTTAATAAATATACTGCACAATTGACAGCTTCTGCCCACATGTTCAAAGGTATATTCTTTGCATATAGCATTGTTCTTGCAGTTTCCATGATGGAACGCATCTCCCTTTCTGCTCTCCCGTTTTGTTGGGGAGTATACGGGGCAGTACGTTCATGTTGTATACCTTTACTCTCTAGAAATGACTTGAACTCCTGATTTACATACTCACAACCAATATCCGTATGTAGTATCTGCAAATCATGTTTAAATTTGTTCACCACCATTGCATTATATTTCAAAAAGTATTGAAATACTTCACTCTTATGCTTCATAAAGTAGACATGGCGATAGCTAGTTGCTCCATCTTTGAATAAAACAAAGTACTTCATTCCTGATACAGATGGTTCTTCTATAGGGTCACAAACGTCGCTGTACACTATTTCACCAGGCTCTGTTGGACCTCGGGTAGATTTCATAAAAGGACGTCTTGCTTGTTTCCCATATTGGCAGGCTTCACAAACAAAATCCTGTTTTCCAGTCAATGTAACAGGAATCACACCATTTTTAGACATATTTTGAAGCTCCTTGACATTCAAATGTCCTAATCTTTCATGCCAAACTTTTATATCTGTTTGCACAATATTACAATATTCTTCTTTAATTGTTTTGACATTTAATTCAAATAAATTGTTTTCTGTTTAATGTGCCATCATAACTATAACATTATTTTTCAGAATCATTGCTTCAGTATTATTCTTTATTATTATATATGTTTACCCATTGTTTACTGGTAAAGAAATCGTAAATTGTTTCTAATTTATTTAATAACGTCCTCCTAAAAGATTTTTAAGTTCCTACTTCATATTTATTTTCTTAATTTTAATTTGAAACAGATCTCATAGTTACACATTTTATTTATGTTTAAGCTGTGTACTTCTTTAAGTGACAAATTCACCATGATAATCTATGTACTATTGTGTATGTTATATGTTATAGTGAATAAGTCGTTGGAGTACCTTTATAATAAAATAAAAAAATAAAAATATATCCTTTTCTTGTAGCAGCACCTTCTGAGAACAGATTTCTACGCAAATCAGGTACATATAAAACATTTTCAAGTTTACATCTTTCCCATATACCATTAACTTGTTTGTTTATCAGTATTGTTCCTTCGCCACATACTTTGATATTCTGTTGGTTACCCAATTTCACAAAATTATTGTAAGGAGACTCGTTCAACTCACAGAAGTAATCCCGCTTGAAGGTCATATGCATTGAGGCTCCACTATCAAGGATCCATGCCTCTTCATCGTGTTCCTTAAGTGCAGCACTGAATGCCAGCATGTTCTTGGGTTTCAGGTCATGCTTTTTCTTTGGCATCATGCACTCTTTGGCGAAGTGACCTCTTTTACCACAATTATAGCATACAAATCTATGACTTGATGATTTTTGATCATTTGTCTTCGGTTCATTAATATTTCTTGATTTGAACTTTCCTTTTGACGCCACTAATGCTGTCTCACTGCTACTTATATCGTTAGCAAGGCTGGCTTCTTCATCTATTAGGCGAGAAGTAAGATTTTGAATTGTTTGATTTCCTTCATCAAGTGATAACCATGCTTGTCTAAGTGATCGGTATGTTGATGGTAATGTACTTAGAATCTTAGTAGAGTAGTTTCGGGTATTATGGCCTACTCGGCCAATATGGCCTGGCTTAATTTCTCCGAAACCAAACATCACAAGCGATGTAGGTACCCGCCATAACGTCGCGCCCCTTTTTTTTTTTTTTTTTTTTTACGTGGGGAAATCCTCATGGACGAACCCGGCCCATTGGGGCGGGCGGGAACAGTGCCGGACTCTTACCGGCTAAAACCACCACGGTGTTCCTCTCTCGAACCCAGTGCCGGGGGTACGGGTATCGCTCGCGCATTCGTCCGCGCCCCCGGCAGGTATTGGCCCGCCAGATGGAAAAGGCGGGCCCCGTCACCCACTGCGGCCGTCACCCAGCGGCCGCAGGAAATCCGTCATTTGTGAGGCGCGCGCGGAACACTACGCCGCCGCCTCGAGGCCTGTGTCTGGTCGGGCGACAGATGCCCCTGCTCTGTCGCCCGCAGGCCGCGCCCTACGGTGGCCGGAGGTCGTCCGCCACTCTGCGACGCCCCGTTCGTCTGCTGCGGGCCGGGAGAGAGGTGACAGCTTCTCTCTCCCTTTCCGCCGCCTCCTTTGCAGACATGACGTCCTCGCAAAAGGAGGCGACGGCAGCCCACCCGCTCTCGCTCCCGACCATAGTTGACACGACGGCCGGAAGCGAGAGATGGCCCGCAGCAAAGACTGCCGCGACCAAGTCACGGCGCTGCACCGCCCAAGCTGGGCACTCCTCCAACGTGTGCCGCGCCGTATCGTCGCGGCAGTTGTCACAGTGGTGACATTGGGGCGTCGGCTCCCGGCCTATGCGACACAGGTACTTCCCGAAACACCCATGTCCGGTAAGCACCTGCGTCAGCCGGAAGCTGAGGGCGCCGTGGCGTCTCTCCAGCCACTCCCTCATCACGGGCCTTACCGCCGCCACTGCGGCGTGCCCGGCCGTGGGTCGCGCAAGACGTTGCTCCCACTCCGCCACCAGGACTTGGCGGAGCTCTGCCCTGCGTGCCTCAACCTCTCGAGGCACCAGGCGCTCGCCCCGCCCTAACGCTTCCGCGCGCCACCGATATAGTGACGCGAGGAGTCTCGCGTCTAGGTCCCAGGGCAGGGATCCGGCTAGGAGGCTCGCCGCCTCGAAGGAGATCGTACGGTACCCCCTTATGACCCTGACGGCCATCGCGCGCTGTGGTCTTCGTAGCGCTGCGATGTTGCGCGCCGTCAGGGCGTCCGCCCACACTGGCGCGGCGTACAGCGCCATGGACCGTACGACCCCCGTGTAGAGCCTCCTGGTGGTGGTGTTTGGTCCCCCCAAGTTGGGCAGCAAGCGCGAGAGCGCAGAAGCGGCGCCCAACAGACGGGGGGCGAGCCGCTGGAAGTGCGGCCCGAAGTCCCACCGACTGTCGAGGACGAGTCCTAAGTATTTCATCGTCGACCCGACAGCGATGGAGACTCCTCCCACCACGATGGTGGACCCCGGAGGTGGCTTCATCCTCGGCCCGTGGAAACAAATGGCCTCGGATTTGTGCAAGGCCACCTCGAGGCCCAGCCGCCGGATCCTTCCCACGACGTGCGCGACCCCGGCTGTCGCCCTGATGGTCGCCTGCCGGTACGACTTCCCACGCGCTGTCACTAGCGTGTCGTCGGCGTAGCACGTGACGCCGACGCCGTGGAGAAGCGCACCGCGCAGAGCCCAGTCGTAGCCGATGTTCCACAGGAGTGGACCCAACACCGACCCCTGCGGAACACCGCACGACGTCTCTCGCCGACCCCAACCTTCTCGACCCGGGTAGATGACCGATCTCTCCGACAAATAGGCCCCGACAATGCGGCGGAGGTAGCTGGGCACCCCGTGGTAGCGGAGTGCCTCTCTGATGGTATTCCAGGGCAAGGTGTTGAACGCGTTGGCGATGTCGAGTGACACCGCCAAGACCACCTCACCCCGGGCGACTGCTTCCTCCGCCAGGACCCTCACGCGCATGATTGCATCGACTGTGGAGCGCCCCTGGCGGAAACCAAATTGGTTATCCGCCAAGTCCGGCCCCTCCCTAGACATGTGCCGGACGAGGCGATCGGCGATGATCCGCTCAAAGATTTTACACACCTCGTCCAGCAACACGATGGGCCGGTATGCAGATGGCGAGTCTGCGGGGCGCCCCTCCTTCCTGAGCAGGACCAGCTTTCCGGTCTTCCACCGGCTTGGAAACTGGCCCCGCTCCAGGCATGCGCTTAAGAGCCCCGCTAGTCGGGGCCCGAGAGCCCTCATGGCCAGGACCCACGCACGGCCTGGAATGCCGTCGGGCCCTGGGGCGGTGTTCTTGATGCGAGCCACCGCCACTCTCATCTCTACCCGGGTCACTTCGGGCACTTCGTCGTCGTCGTCTTCCGCGTCGGGCACGTTGCGAGGCGGAACCATGGCCGGCGGTGTATGCTCCGGCCTCGTGGGAAATAGAGCGCCCACCACATCCTCCAGCAGCTGCGGCTGAAGACTCCGGGACAGTGGGGGGGCCCAAGGGCGAAGCTTGCCCCTCACCATGCGGTAGGGCCGCCCCCACGGATCTCGCTCCAGAGTCTCCAGCAGCTCCTTCCGGGCCGCGGTTTTGGCCCGCACGATGGCTAGCTGGAGGGCGCTCTTCGCCTCCACGTAGTTGGCGTATAGTTCCGCCTCTGTGGCCGCCGCTGACGGAGAGCGGCGGCGTCTTCTTCGGTACCGAGCGTACCGCCCCTTCCCTTGACCCCCTCAGTCGATTCCCGAGTTGCGGCGAGTGAACGTGTGTCCTGTGCGTGCGACGATCTAAAATTTGCTTATTTGATGAATTTTTTTTTGTAAGTTTCTCTCATTCTTGTTGTTTAAATAATAATTGATTTTATATTGCTAGTGTGCAGTTTTGTAGTGAAACATTCAATGCATAGTGTGGCGATATTTTTAAAGCACTTTGTTTACTTGTTTCAAGGTTAAAATTGTATTTGTCAAAAACATGTCTACGGCCATTATGGCACACTACGTAGCTGGCCAATATGGCCTCCTGTGCCATATTGGCCACACCTAACGTGATTTTTTCTACTATCATCATTTTCTTTTCAGCTAAATAAAATTGCTTATAATGGAATTCGTGGAAATTTATTGCGTTGGTTTGTGTCGTACCTCGAAAACCGGTCACAGCGGGTTGTAGTTAATGGTCACCAGTCTGTCTCTGTTACTATTACCTCAGGAGTTCCACAGGGCTCTATTTTGGGACCGCTATTATTTATTATCTATATCAACGATATTAAGAAATGTTTTAAAAAGTCTAAATTTCTGATGTACGCTGACGACTTAAAGGCGTTTAAAGTGATTCGCTCTATGGACGACTGCCAGTCATTTCAGGAGGACCTAGACAGACTAACTGCTTACTGTGCTGAAAATAAGTTGCATCTTAGTATCTCTAAATGTAACTATATACGCTTCACTAAAAATAAAAATAATTCCATCTACAAGTTTAATTACAGCCTCAATTGTATACCCTTAAATAATACTTACATAGTGAAGGATCTAGGTGTACTTTTTGATGGCAAACTGTCCTTGAACCAACATATCGAAGCCATAGTCAATAGCGCTTTTAAAATGTATGGCTTTGTGATGCGATCTTCAACTGAGTTCAGGCGCACCTCAACCTATATCTATCTTTACAAGACGCTCATTCGCTCTCAGTTAGAATATGCGGTCCCCATTTGGAACCCTTTCTATCAAAAGTACATAGTTGCCATTGAAAGGGTCCAGCGCAAGTACCTACGTTCTATGTACTTTAGATGTTACAGGACTAAGACTTATTTGTCCTACTCCCAACTCCTTAATAAGTACAAGCTCATCAGTTTGGAGAATCGGCGTAAATACCTGGAGGCCAATGTGCTTCATGATATTGTCCTCTAGGGTGGGCCGATTTTGTATGAAGAATTTTTTTTTTTCGAATTTCTTAACGCAAGAGGTGTCAAAAGTTGCGGCTGATCGCCTAGATGCCAAATATACAATAAAATGTTGAAAAATGTTACATCTTTAGCCCTCTACCAGCAGTCAAAAAATGAACTTTTTATCAAATTTCACAAATTTTTCAGTTAACTCTTTTTGCATGTTCTAATAACATTTTTTAAGTTATTCATACGGAAGAGTATAAATAAAACTTCATTTTAAAGCAATTATAACAATTTCTTTTAAATTTTTACATACAGCCTTGGCCAAAAGTATTAGGCACCCCTCTAAAACATAGATATCTCAAAAAGTATTTAAAAAACAACATTTTTAACCTATCAAAACCCAAGCCAGTGCCGTCAAACTTTAATTAAAACAATAGTTAGCCTATTTCTATGGCCCATAAAAGATCTGGCGAGCTAACTCTAAATTATGATTACTTTAAAGAAAATATTCATGAACATGATCAGTCTTTAATTACTATTCATGGCGTAATGAAGCTTCCGTGTGTGATTTAATGGTGAAATTTACATTCTCATTATTCGAAAATGCCGAAAAAAAGTGAACTGTCCTACGATAAACGTATGAAAAATTAGTTGTTACAAGATTAAGGAAAGTCCCAAGTAGAGACTGCCAAACTCGTGAAATATTCGCGGAGCGCAGTGCAATCTGCTATTAAACTGGTTGCGCAGACCAGGCCCCACGCAAATAAAATAGAAACTGGCAAAGAACGCGTGACTACTGACCGCCAGGACAGAAAACTCATCGGAGAGTCTTTGAAGAACCGCAAAAAATCTTCTTCTGAGCTAGCTGCCACCCTAACCGTAGAAGTTAGACACACTAATAGTGCTCGAACAGCAAGAAGAAGGCTTGTAGATGCTGGTATAAAGGGGTGTAAAGTAAGGAAAAAATCGTGGCTTTCGGAAAAGTAACAAACAGAACCGCTTAGAATGAGCTCTACGATACCAACACTTCTCGAAAGAGGATTGGTCAAATGTTGTGTGGTTCGGCGAATCAAACTTTGAGGTAAGCTTTTACACTATTTCTTAAGCAATAACACTCATCATTCGTATTCTAGTCTGCTTCTATAAAAAAATGAGCACACATTTAAACTCTTATTTTTTTCCATTGTTACAGCTATTTTGAACTGCGGCTGTGACGTACGTGAGGCGGCGCATTGACGAGGAATATGATCCAAATTGAGTGGTGTCCACTGTTAAACACGGGGGAGGTAGCATTATGACTTGGGGCTGCATGGCAGCCGATGGTGTCGGCGAAACGTTCGTTTGCAAAGGTCGTATGAACAGTGAAAAGTACATAAATGTACTCGAAACTGCGCTTTCGCCTTGGATTATACTAATTTTTGGCATCACAAACATGGATGGCATCAAATTCTAACAAGACAATACTCCTTCTCATAAATCAGCGACCAGCATGCGTTGGTTTAGAAAGAACAGTATTGTCCTATTATAATGGCCGGTACAATCGCCAAATCTGTAAATTATTGAGCATCTTTGGAGTATTCAGAAGCGCAAGATCAGAGAGCATAGCACTACATCCAAAACAGCGTTAAAAATGCTTAAATTCAGGAGTGGGACGCCATAAGTGCAGCCGAATGTAAAAGGCTTGTAAGCAGCATGCCCCAAGAATTGCTGCTGTGATCAATGCAAAGGGTGGAGCCACTAAATATTAGTATATTTAGTATTATTTTGTTAATATAAGTAATTTGAAAACAAAAATAGTTTTATTTTTTACTTTAAACACGAATAAATCAGTAACTTTTAGGGTGCCTAATACTTTTGGCCAAGGCTGTATAATTAATAAAATCAAAGTTTCAAACTTACAAAAAAGTCTTCATTTTTCACTATATTTAAATTGACTTTTACAGTTGAATTCGGGCATTTTTAAACGCGATTTTTTGTGTATTCTTGCTTTGTACTTCGTACCGCCCCATTATGTCTCTTTTTTCGTGTTTTTTTCTGATATTTTAATAGTTATTCTGCTTTTCGGCACGGAGAAAAATCCAACGAATCGAAAACCATGGAAATCGTTCCAGCAGTTCTCGAGTTATAAGTTTTGTAATAAATTCGACTTAATTTTAAATATATATATAGATTAAACTATCCCTAGAAGTTCCCCGATGACACGTTGAGATCTTTAGTTACCAGTTTTACCGACCTTTCTACGGCTTGAGTGTAGCAATGATAATAATCGTACATTGATTTGTTTCGTAGATTATATTTGTTTTTTGTGGCATATCTTGTAATTTTTCGTTACGATATCAAATAAGAATTGGCGGTGGAGTTACAAGATCTTGCACAATAATAAGTCGATATAGTCCAACCATAAAGTTTACCTTTGGGGGTTTGAAAATCCGTATTGGAGCCGTGATACCCGAAAGCCTAGCTTTTCTCATGATTCGCGCTACAGCTATTTTTCGCACGTGATCTTTCGAGTCATACAACATTGCTAACAGCAAGTTTTATTTTTTCTTGGAATTGGGGTATCTTATGAAAGAAAGATATTTATCAAAATGAGACTATAACATTTGTTTAATGCGTTATTAAGAAACGGTTGGTATCGATGCATTTTTCCATATAATTTCAATTTCTTGAGTTACTACCAACAACATTTCACATTAAGGTGGTTGTTTGCCGTTATAGTTTTTTTTTACTTCCTGTCTTTTTAATAATAGAAACTTAATAACATCACTTACAGTAGATAGGAAGTATCTTGTCATCGAGTTCAGAATGGGAATAAACAAAGAAAATACTGTGCCACTTCGCCGAGGTCCAGCGCTCATTTTGGTCTACAATAATGATTTTTAATTACAAAATCTCAGAAAAACTAGTACTTTATCAGAAAACAATATTTTTGATGTAATAAAATGAGTAGCTCAAACAAGAGTGTGACGTGTTCTCATAGCAAACTACAGCGATTTTTGCCGCGCGAATCTTGTAAAAATGTGAATTGTTTTACACTACTTGCTTATCAAATCTTGTTGCAAAGTGGTCAATATAGTAAATAAAAGGTTAAAATACAGTCGTAAATCAATAAAATGGTCAAAATATACTTATTTACCAGAAAAAAACTAAGGTGTGAAATATATGAAAATATGTTATTTTACCAAATTTTGATCGCTGGTAGAGGGCTAAAAGTTATTAGCTATATTTTTTTTATTATTTTTCCCATAATCTACGGCTCACTACGCAACTTTTGAGGGGTCTTGGAAGAAGAAATTCTAAAATAATTGAAATCGGCCCACCCTAGTGTCCACAATCATTTTGACGCCATTGATCTTACGAGTAGGCTGTGCTATTCTGTCCCCAGAACGGTTCACGTGCGTCAGGTTCGTGCGCGTACTTTGTTCGCGCTAAATTCTTGCCGTACGAATTCTGGCCTACGCTGCCCTATTCATAGATTGTTGGAATCCTATAATTCAAGTTTTATTGATATCGATATATTTGCATGCTCTAAAAATAAATTTAAATCTAATATTATAAAAATGTTAACCGAATAATTGTAATCTCAATGTTATTATATATTAATTGTATAATTTAATTTGATGAAATTGCCTCTATCTCTGATCTGGTTTTGTAGCTATTTCTAGGTTACAACTACTTATTTGTTTTAAACTATTTTATAAATTTAATTTTTATAATCCTGGTGATGCTCTCTAGTGGCAACCACGGATATTTATAATTATTTGTTTATCTGCGGATAATGTTGTGGACTGCAACATTACTACATATGTTTTGTTTACCTTTTATGTTATTATATATGTTGTAGTTGTTTATTATCCCTCAATAAATAAAATAAAAATAAAATAAAAATTTTCTTTTTCAATAGGTGATGGCTCCACGAAAACCAATTTCACAAAGAAAACGCCAAACTTGGTGCAAAGAGTCAATGAAAAAGGCAATCGAAGATGTACGAAATAAAAAAATGGGATCACTAAAGGCTTCTAAACTGTATAAAGTACCCCGAACAACTTTAAGACGTTTGTCAGCTACATAATCTACCAGCTGATGTAGCGACTCATGCAAAATTGGGAAGAAAAAGTACATTACCCGAAGAACTAGAGAAACAATTAGTACAGTATGTGTTAGCAATGGAAAATAAGTTGTTCGGCTTAACACGAAAAGATGTCATGAGTTTAGCCTATCAACTGGCAGTAAAAAACAATATCACCCATAACTTCTCGTCGAAAAATGAATGTGCTGGTAAAGATTGGCTAAAATCCTTTTTAGAGAGGTATCCGGAACTATCGTTTCGCCGCCCAACAGGGATTTAATAAAGAAAGTGTGGATCATTTCTTCAATTTATATGAAAAATTGATGGATGACTACAAGTTTCCCCCAGACAAAATTTACAATGTGGACGAGACGGGCATTAGTGTGGTTCCATCCCAGATGCCCCAGGTTCTGAGTCAAAAGGGGAAACGGCAAATTGGTGCTTTAACATCTGCTGAAAGGGGCTCTTTGATAACTTGCGTAATAAGTATGAGTGCAGGAGGATCATTCGTTCCACCCATGATTATATTCCCAAGGAAAAGAAGACATCCGCTTTTAATGAAAGGTGCGCCTCCAGGTGCCATATATGAATGTCACCCTTCAGGTTGGATCCAAACAAACTTATTTACAAAGTGGTTTCAACATTTTATCCAACACGTGAAACCCACTGAAGAATCTCCGGTATTGCTTATTTTAGTTGGCCACACAAGTCATACAAGAAATCTTGAATTGATAGACCTTGCAAGAAAAAATCATGTCTACTTACTGTCAATTCCCCCACATTCCAGCCACAAAATACAACCACTTGATAAGTCATTCATGGGACCACTAAAAAAATATGTTTCTGATGAAATAAGATCATGGGTTAGGAACAACTCACGCCCACTAGGCCAATATGAGATGATGGAAGTATTTGGATCTGCATATCTACGTACTCAAAGTGGTGAGATAGCTGTCAGTGGTTTTCGTGCTACAGGGTTATATCCTGTAAACAGAAATGTTTTTAAAGATCACGATTTTATTGATATGGATAACGAGCAAGAATATAGACTCGCTAATCAAGAAAATATTAGACCAGAGCCAACCACTTCATTTTCTACTCCTCCTCCTGCTATAGAAAATGAATCTGTTGACATGACACCCACCGTAAATGAAACTGCTATGAGTAATGCGATAGCTACTGATGTAACCTCTGTTTCAAGAGGCGAGAACAAAACACCGCCTGTATGTTTTGAACAAGTTGCAGCTCCCACTACGAGGTCACCACATCCATCGACTTCAAGTGACTTTATAACGCCATTTCAGTTGTCCCCGATACCACAATTAGCACCTAGGAAAACTACTAACCGAGGCAGAAAGGCTGCTAAGTCGATATTGCTTACTTCATCCCCGTACAAAAATACATTGCAAGACTCGATAAAAAAGAAACAGGACCAGATTAAAAGGACATTGAATAAAGGAAAAAAAGGAAAGGGCACAGGTAAAAAGACAAAGCCAAGATCGAAGCAAGTAGAAATGTCTAGCTCAGAAGAAGAAAACGAACCTTTGTACGATGACAGTTCTGACGAAAGTCCAGATAGAAGCAATGTTAATGATGCGAAGTGTTTGTATTGTGAAGAGCTTTATTCTATGAATACCAAAGGTGAAATATGGGTTCAATGCCTATGTTGCAAATTATGGGCTCATGAAGAATGCTCAGGAGTGGAAACGGACGTTTTTTTCTGCGAATTTTGTTCTGCAAAATAATCCAAAGTTTATTTATTCTATTTTTTTATTGTATTTGTTATGGAGGGCAATACAGCTCACTACATTTGTGGCCAATATGGCCCTAGGCCATATTATCCTACCACAGTTCATTTTTTAAAATACGTTAAAATTAAAACACACGTTTATTTTAATTTTGTTTGATAGGTAATAACCTTAAATTTATAATTGTTGATTACTATTAAGTTCAAAGGACTGATTTAACTAATAAAAACTGATTGATCTCATTAAATTTTTATTTTATTTCAAAAAACCCTTATGGTGTGCCATATTACCCGAAGTTACTCTAATTATCGCTGTGTCACTAAGTTTCTCACCAGTCTCCCGTAGCTGCTTTGCTAAGCTTTCGACCTTGGAGACATGCTGTGCCATTGTATCACTTGTACTATAAGAGTACTGATAAAATCTTTCGTGAATTAACATTTTGTTATATTCCGATTTCTGCTCATATATGGCTTCTAATTTATTCATTACTTCTTTTGCAGTCTCGCAGTTTTCTATTATTGATACCTGGTTCAAATCCATGGACGATGTCAAAATGAACATCGCCATACCATCATCCTTATCCCATTGCACTTGCGAACTGGTCTCGTGGGGTCTGACTGAATCTATATTCAATACTTTTGCTCTAAGCGCACATTTAATTTGGAATTTCCATTGTTTGAAATTTCTTCCATCAAACTTTTCAATTTTCATTGAATTGGTGACCTCCATTTTATTTGACAATTCAATGAAAAACTTCTTCCGTAAATATCCTGCTCTTTACCTAAGTTTATATGAAACTATTATTTGTAGCAATGCCTGGGCCCATAACCTATTGGGATTTAACTTTATTTCAATAAAACTTGGTAAGATTTCTGTATAAATATTTACTATAGACACAATACAAGAAAAACAAAACTAACCGAATTTTCGTTCCACGACATAAGAGAACGTGTTTACAAAGTTATCTTCGAACTTAGTATAAGATACATTTATAAAGCAAGTTAAAGACACCTTTAAATTAATACTTCTTCAACAATAATATTCTGATTTTTTTTCGTCGTAAAACTCATACGCTTAAAGTGGGGATAAATATTTTTTTCTCATGTATTGTGGGGTATAGGCCTTTTTAAAATATAACAGGTGTTTGGAAACCATTTTCTGATCCAGTGAGCCGTTTGCGAAATATCAAGCTTTAAAGTGCTATTCTTTTAGATTCGACCTACCCCCTGTAACTTCTGAATTGCTGTACATAGGTATGTGACAAAAATCACAGCTGTAACGAACTTAAAAGAAAGATGACCATGGTTATAGTGTACCAACTAAAACGTATTACGGAACCAACGCGTGGCTCGACAACGAAGTTTCCTTTCATTTTCAGAACATGTGTATTAATCCCCGTTTGAATTATTACGATTTTTATTCGAAAAATGCTCGTGTGATAAGATAAGGTTAACTTAAATGTATTTACAGAATATATCTTTACGCCAGATGTCCCGATGATTTTGATTTCCTTAGAAAGATAGGACACGTTCACTTGTCAAAAAGAGACCTTTATTCAGGGTTGGTTAATATTTGTTTTTTTTTTAGTTTAAAATAACTTGCTTGATGGATGAAAACTAAATCGAAACTGAAGCTTAATTTGAAGATGGTACGGAAAAAATACATTTATAAAGTTTTCGTATTTTATTTCAGACTAAATATTTATTCAAGATTATTTTTCTTCTAGATCATCAGGGGGGTTAGACAAGTGGCAAAACGCTAACGCTAACGCTCAATGTATGGGAATGACATATAGCTAGTCGTAAACGAATGTCATTCCCATACATTGAGCATTAGCGTTAGCGTTAGCGTTTTGCCACTTGTCTAACCCCCCAGTACGTTAAAGTTTAACTTGAAAGTTAATTCATAAAGACTAAAGTTATTTCTGATCTATAGTAATCGAACTTCACAAATTTCTTTATAACGCCACGAGATATTTTTGTGCTATATTCAACCGTAGTCCATTCTACATATTATAGTTGATAATATAGTGAAAAATACCTAACTAACAATGTTTATTATCAGGTATTAAAGTGATTAATTCGTTCGTGTAAGTAGTTAGTAGCAATAATAAATGATACCTTTTTTAGGCCAAGAGCCTCGACCAACATCTGAAGAGGCTCTCGTTAGATACATAAATTAGTATTACTGGGTACGGCACGCATTGAAAGGCGGTTTCTCACTCTGGGGTCCTGACCGCCGGTAGCTTGGACCATGTTCCCGATGCCAGTGGAGTACTTTCATTTTTATGTTTTTTTTTTTATATTTTTATATTAAATATTCAAAAATGTAAATATTATGTAAAATAAATGAATAAATAATAATATGATACCTTTAATGAATTTAATTATTTACAAAAACGCTTGAGTGCTCTTCCCAATTATTCTTTGTATAATAATCGAATGTATTTCATCCATTCGCATTAGAATAAATTTGTTATTTGTTTTCTTTTCAATTAAATAAACAATTATGTATTTAAATTGGTAAGTAAAATAACAATAATTTTACTTATTAATTATTTTTTACATTTAATTCATTTATTATCAGCCCCAGTTAGTCCACTGCTGGATATAAGCCTCTCCCATGGTACGCGACTGAGTTCGATCTTCAGCTCTCCTTCAGCTATCCGTGCCCACTGCCTTGCGAATATTATCACCCTAGCTATAAGGCCCTGCAATACGTTTACCGTCAAGTGGTCTCATTATCTTCCTCCTCCGTGTGTCGTATTCCTCAATGCTCCACGAATTATTTTCCGGACGATCGCTTTCCACTGAACATACATATTTTAATTATTTTTTTTACTTATTTGGAAATCAAGAGATAGTTTATTTGTGTAGGTACCTACGTATGACATTTCGTCTGTGTTAATAAACATTTTTTTTATTTCTTTTTTATTTTCACAAAACCATTGCTTGCATGTAACTGTAACGCGTGTGTCGCCAAAGTGTATCCTAAATATATAGAATAATAAAAGTTCTTATAACAAAAGAGATTTTTTATTTAAAACTTAGATGTATAAAGGAATGTATCAAGAACTAAACTAGTTTAAGCAAACATTTGATGGCACCCATTTAAAGGAAACGTCATTAACAAAAGTTTTTAGTACCGAAAGAAATGAACTCTTTAATTCCAGCTAAGCCGTTTATAATCGGTGCAATGAAATCGTAAAAACTCATAAAACAAAAGACATAAATTCCGTTTTAAAATATTCCTTAAAACAAGTTTTATTCCCCTATATTATTCTCTACAAGGATAGTAAATATGAAATAATACGTCTACTTAATTTCTATTTTTATTTTTTTAGTTCAAAGTTATGATGTTTGCAATTAGAAATGATTACATTTACCTTTTTTTATACCAACATCAATCACATTTTAATTTATTTATGTTAATGAATTAATTTATCAATCATGGTAATTTGAAATATACTTTTCAATATAGTTATTGAGTATCTGCTAACATCACTGACCAAATTACAATGTTGGATATTATAATAAATTTCATGACTGAAATAAACCGCCAAACAGCATAATTAATGTTTCTAATTTGTCAGACAAAACCATTCGTAAAATCTTAGGTATCTACATAATAAGTAAGTGAACAAAGTGGTACATTTTACAACACGTGTAAGAAAGCTATTACTCTCAATGCTGTCGTTCACAGATTTGAATTCTAAGCGAGCTCAGCCTTTTTCGCTTCAATTTTGTTTGTATTATGCTCCTTTTACCGATTTCTGGAATTCCGGATATAAATAAGTAACAAATGAAAGTTCAGTTCAATGGTAAAATGAAGGAAAGCCGAGAGAGCGAACCCGATTCACAAAACGAGAGCCCATTAATAAAGATAATGATTACTAAGATCTGTCTATTAATAGTAGCTAATCCTTGATCGTATTTTGTTAGGTTGAGTGTATATCAGTAACTCCAGCTAATCAGTACCTACCTATTCAGGATAAGCTAATAAAGTTGAGAAAACAACAAAATTTATTATTATAGTTGAGCATAAAATTCCACCTCATTGAGTTTAATTTGTACCCGTATTTATTCCTATTAAAATACGTAGTATAAATAATTAGGTATATTTTCATTTATGTCGGTGCTATAGTAACCGTATCATGCTGCTCAGAATGCAATTAAAGATACTAGGGTTGAGCCTTCGAAACTATCATTTACGAATGTTATAGAGAACAGTTAATTCCGGTGCCTATCGGCCGTTTTATGTGACACTCAACGCAGAACGGTTTAAGTGCCCCTTGAGAAGATCTCCGCGTTTTATTGCTAAGAAAGTAGTTAATAAAATGTGCGAAAATATCTCTGCAGAACGTAACCATTCAAAGTTTATTTGAGTAAGTTATAGTTCTTGGGCAGATTACGCTCGTGTCTCGCTCGCTTAGTCATTATTTTCCTATTATGTCGGTGGTAGTAGGGGATTCTCTTCTATTTTTTAAATTATTTGGTAAAACCTTAGTTTTAAGTTACCAATGTAGATTACTTCTCGTAATAGGCTCAGGCAAATATTTCTATTCATATAAAGTACTAGTGGCCCGCCCCGGCTTCGCACGGGTAGGTAGTCTTTGTTTTTTAACCGATTTCAAAAAAGGTGGTTCTGTATTTGACCGGTATGCATGTGTTTGTATGTCCCCGATTTTCTCAAAAACTACTGATCTGAATTGGATGAGAGTTGTTGTTCTTCAAATGCATAGTTTTCAAGAAAGGTTTTAGTACAATAGGTATATATTATTGGGATCTGTTGAATTTCTTCGTAAATAACCAATGGAACTCTTCAATTACTAATAGCAAAGGAACCACGATTGCTGCGATCGTATGCCTGTGATTGTTTTCACTGTTCTATAACATAACAACACACCTCTATGCTTTAAAGGAGAAAACAGACATTTAGAGTTCACCCTTGTTAAAGGTGATGAACATTTGTCTACACATTAGGATATTGTAATTTATCTAAATTACAAACTGAGCCACTAAAAAAAGAACTGAAAAACTTTTTTTCAAAAAACGACTGGCTTGGAACACAATACAAATTTAAAAATAACTAATAGACATCATTCTAGAAGTCGGTGTCTCCATTTAGGTATTGTGTATTTGCATTCTATTTTTGCAAAAAAAAAATGTTTTCTTTTAGGAATGAAAAATCATGTCCCTAGTCTTCCCGCTGATTAGGCCCGTCCTAATCCTTAGCGGACGGTTAGCCACTTATTGCTCAAAGTCTGCAGGCCGGACCTACAGTGGCCTGGAGTCGATTCCTGGCTCCAAATATTGATGACGTGGCTGGGGCGTGAGATTTGTCTCTCCCTCACGCAACCCGATATCTCCTTTTCCAGCATGACTGGTTAGCATTAGAAGGTGACTGCTTCCTATTCCCACTCTCTTTGGACCATGGTTTGAACCAGGGCCGAAAGTGAGAGATCGCCGCCGCCCAAGTGGGGCAGACCTCCACCGTATGTTCCACCGTGACCTCCAGGTGATCCTCACAGTGTCGACACCCCGACATTTCCACTCGCTTGATTCGATCCAGGAACCTCCCAAAATAACCGTGTCCAGTGAGAACCTGCGTCAGGCGTAGGCATTGGATCTGCGGTAGGTCAAGATGCCTTGGTGCCTCCTTAGCCACTCCGCGAAGAGAGGATTTAACGCCACAACAATCCCCACGCAGGTTCATCCGTGGCCTTATGATTTGTTAATTAGCAAAGGGAATTCTATATTCTTAATTTCTGAAGTGTGGAATAGAATGAATTCAACGGAAAGCGCAATTTTTTTTTAGTTTATAATTATCCCGCTCTTATGTATGAACCGATTCATAACAAACATCTTTGGTGAATTTCAAGTAAAACTGTTCAGACCTTTTGGCGTAAAGCTAAAACAGATTTTTTTTCTTACAAACTTAAAATCATAATTTTTCACCCTAGGGCTAAAATCTTGAAAAACTGTGAAACACGTGTTTAATTATTTTCATTTTAGAGTGTCCCTACAAAATTTGAAATGAAACTTACTCCATACAAACTTTCAAGCCTATTTTAATATACTTAGGGTCGGAATTTCCAAAAATCCTTTCTTATTACTTGTCTAGGACATAAAAGGTACCTCCTGTCCAAATTTCATTACTCTAGGTCCAGCCATTTCGGCTCCGCGTTGATGAGTCAGTCATTCAGTGTATGAGGTTGTCATTTTATATAATAGTATAGATACAAATTATATCAGCTTCTAGACAGATAATCTAATTAAATGTAAATAATTGTTGTATCGTTTAAAGTTACAAGGTTTTTTGTGATAATAAATTAACTTTAATAAAATGTTCCCCGTTTAGTCTTTTTCCGCCGACACGCTTGTCTGGCTCCTGCGGTTTTTACAAAGAGAATAATGTTGTGGCGTTCAGTATAATGGCCACGCTAATATATAAATATTTTTTGCCACATTTCAAATAAAATTTGGATGGCTGGAGTGATTAATGACGAGTAACAGGTCTCCTGCCTATAGTTTGCCTTGAATGACCGTCCAAAGTGAAGAAAACTCTGTTCAGAGAGTGAAAGCTTCGTGATACAGGGTGAGTGGGTCAGTGATGCTGGACCCTAAGGGAGCAAGGGAAAGCCCGCCCGCAAGTATCTTCAACCGCTCACGTTCCTATTGATCCGTTGTTGATATTTTTGATTAACTATTGGGTATATGGGTGGCCCGTTTAAGGTAGAGTCATACAAAATATTAAATTAATTGTAAGACAAGCAAGAATAAAATATATAATAGTAAACTAAAAGTTATCAAAACTGATTGATTATTTCAAAGTATTAAACTAAATTTTCGTTATCCACTATAATTAAAGCTTTCTTCGCTGCATCAGCCAAAACTAATTAAGTAACTTTTTTGTTTAAAATTGACTTTCTAAATCACCTCTAAATTTTCATTGAATAAAAATAAGATATTTATTTTGTGATGTTGTAATGCATAACATCTATAAAACAAAACACATTCGAGTTGTAAAACAAAACCACTGACAAGTAATACATGTTAACAAAACAGACAGTAAGAAAACTCAATAAAATACATATGGCCGTATAAATTAGCGCCGTTGTACAAATGTACGATGGAACGAACGCACCGAAATTTGAATTTAGAAATCATATACCACAGAGCGTTAACTAATCGAGCGCGTCAGAAGTTTTAACTCAATTTCTTGCGTCTGTAATAGTCGGTACATTCTTGATTCCACGAACTCGCGATCCGTCATCAAGTCGGAGAGCCTCGTTAAAATTCAGTAAAGCTAAGAACACATTACAAACGAATAGGCTCACTTCGTCTTAACAATTATCCCTCAGTTTATACACGCTTTGCAACCGAAATTAGGGACGCGTTCCGAAACCCTGATATGTAAGAAAAGCTATTATATTTATTTAACAAAATTGGGCTGTGTAATTATAATAAAGTCTCTTCAAATGTTTATCTAGTATTCTTGGTTGATTTAAGTTTGTGTTTTGTTTGAGCTTGATCCCGTAACTTCAGTGCGCAGCGGGAGGAGACACCCACGTAAAAAGGTTTTAATTTATTTAGTTTAAAGCGGTGGCGTGAGTACACAATTTTAACATAAATGAATATAACATTTGGTATAATGTATGTGTGGTAATATGTTTTTATATAGCTATGTTTATATTCACATAACATTTCAATGTTTTGTTTAACCTGAAAAATAAATGTTTCGTTAATTTTTACATGATAATAAAGTGTTGTTTTTGTTGTTGTTCTAGGTACTGTTTGACTCTGGAAAATCTGGAGCAGCAACGGAAAATACTATACAAGCCCTAGACATACCATCAATGAACCCCATAAGGTATTACATAAAGGTATCGTACCTTTAAATTACATCATACACTGTGGGTACATAGTAAACAAACATCTTAGTGAAAGGGAGCTTAAGAGCAAAGTTTACATGGTAGCAGTAGAATATATTAACATTAAAGTAAGGAAAGATATTCGCACTCACCACGTTATTATTGTACGTGGTTCAAGTGATATCCTCACTTGGCGACTTGCAGTTTTCATAACACTCAAGGGAATATGGATATCCAAGTCGCCCGCGAGCGGTCTCCCACAAGTGGAATTAGAAATGACATGAAATCCTTTGCCATGTTTTCTAGAATAAACTTTTCTAGAGATTCTAGCTACATGAGTCGAGCTGTGGTTGGTAATCAATAGAATAGTAATGGCTTACTATTATGATATATAGTGAGCTAAGTCATGTATTTGTAAAGCAAGGATGAGATGCGCGGTTTCAGTTAGTTTGCGGTTCTTATTGTGACAGGGTTGTCACTTGTGTTGGAACATCTGAGCGCATTTAGTGGATCTAGTATGAACCAACTAATGTAATCATAATATTAATTTAAGCAATTTTTGAAACAGAAATTCGACTAAGTATCCTAATGTTGTACAAAGTATAAAAAAATCATACCATCCAAAGATATGAAAAAAAAACCTCTTTTTCGTTTTGGTAGGCCCGCAGAATAGGGATAAAGAAGTGTTGTACACATACGTAAAATAAATTAGGTACGAATTAACAATTTAAAAAAATATGATTTCGTTTACCAATTTTTACTCGTATAATTTATTACTGTGCGATTTGCCAAAGTGAAACTAAAGACATTTCTATAAGACAGCCCTACCTTTTAATGAGTTTCTTTACTCATCACTACAAAGGAAACTAAGTACCGCTTGTATGGTTTTAATGCCGAGGTTATTATATGAAGCTTTATTAGGTACCTAAGTATATGCTCAAATGAACAAACAAATATCGTATTTGGGTACATGGTTTAAAATATCAAATTTAGTTTCTAAAGAAGAATATCCATGGAGTTTTTTGCCAGTTCTTCTTCATAGGACCCAACATTTTAATTTTTTTATCATATTTATAACCACAAGATAACCTCAATTTAATTTAATAGCTGTGCCTACAAAACAAATTGTACTAGAGCCAGTTACTTACCAATACAGCGAGCCAAGCAGCCGTTTAATTTTATTTATATTTCTGCCCTTAAAAACAAATATTTAATCTTGAATATAATTTAAAATAAAATTCGTAAAATCCTCCCCAGTATTTCAAATCTCTCATATTAAAGAATTGTAGGTAGTACGAACTACGAACATCGCAAAATCTTTTCGTTTCAAAAACAGTTTTTCAACATTTTATGTATAACGTCTCGGATTATGAAATCGTCCATTTATTTTACGGCGAGATTTTCCTAAGGTGGGACGCGTGACTACCTTCAATATTGCTTCGTCCCCGTGGCTCCCAATAACACATTTTTAAGGATTTGTGTCAGGATCATTTTATATGAATGGGGAAAATATTTCCAAAGCTCAACGATGGAATTAAGCTTTACAAAATCTGTCTTTCATCTTTAACATTAAATATGTATTGGTTGAATGTTAGAGCGATTATATTATTGTCTGCCTTGAGAGGATTACAATATTTATACTACACTATTAGCTATTAAATAATAATAAATAAAAAGGTTTTAATTTATTTAGTTTAAAGCGGTGGCGTGAGTAGGTACACAATTTTAACATAAATGAATATAACATTTGGTATAATGTACGTGTGGTAATGTATGTTTTTATACAGCTATGTTTATATTCACATAACATTTCAATGTTTTGTTTAACCTGAAAAATAAATGGTTCGTTAATTTTTACATGATAATAAAGTGTTGTTTTTGTTGTTGTTCTAGGTACTGTTTGACTCTGGAAAATCTGGAGCAGCAACGGAAAATACTATACAAGCCCTAGACATACCATCAATGAACCCCATAAGGTATTACATAAAGGTATCGTACCTTTAAATTACATCATACAGTGTGGGTACATAGTAAACAAACATCTTAGTGAAAGGGAGCTTAAGAGCAAAGTTTACATGGTAGCAGTAGAATATATTAACATTAAAGTAAGGAAAGATATTCGCACTCAGCACGTTATTATTGTACGTGGTTCAAGTGATATCCTCACTTGGCGACTTGCAGTTTTCATAACACTCTAGGGAATATGGATATCCAAGTCGCCCGCGAGCGGTCTCCCACAAGTGGAATTAGAAATGACATGAAACCTTTTTGCCATGTTTTCTAGAATAAACTTTTCTAGAGATTCTCGCTACATGAGTCGAGCTGTGGTTGGTAATCAATAGAATAGTAATGGCTTACTATTATGATATATAGTGAGCCGAGTCATGTATTTGTAAAGCAAGGATGAGATGCGCGGTTTCAGCTAGTTTGCGGTTCTTATTGTGGCAGGGTTGTCACTTGTGTTGGAACATCTGAGCGCATTTATTTAGTGGATCTAGTATGAACCAACTAATGTAATCGTAATATAAATTTAAGCGATTTTTGAAACAGAAATTCGACTAAGTATCCTAATATTGTACAAAGTGTAAATAAATCATACCATCCAAAGATATGAAAAAAAAAAACTCTTATTTCGTTTTGGTAGGCCCGTAGAATATGGATAAAGAAGTATTGTACACATACGTAAAATAAATTAGGTACGAATTAACAATTTCAAAAAATATGATTTCGTTTACCAATTTTTACTCGTATAATTTATTACTGTGCGATTTTCCAAAGTAAAACTAGTTTTTTTTTTCTATAAGACAGCCCTACCTTTTAATGATCTTCTTTACTCATCACTACAAAGGAAACTAAGTACCTTTTGTATGGTTTTAATGCCGAGGTTATTATATGAAGCTTTATTAGGTACCTAAGTATATGCTCAAATGAACAGACAAATATCGGATTTGGGTACATGGTTTAAAATTTCAAATTTAGTTTGTAAAGAAGAATATCCATGGAGTGTTTTGCCAGTTCTTCTCCATAGGATCCAACATTTAAAATCTTTTAACATATTTATAACCACAAGATAACCTCAATTTAATTTAATAGCTGTGCCTACAAAACAAATGGTACTCGAGCCAGTTACTTACCTATACAGCGAGCCAAGCAGCCGTTTAATTTTATTTATATGTCTGCCCTTAAAAACAAATATTTAATCTTGAATATAATTTCAAATAAAATTCGTAAAATCCTCCCCAGTATTTCAAATCTCTCATATTAAAGAATTGTAGGTAGTACGAACTACGAACATCGCAAAATCTTTTCGTTTCAAAAATAGTTTTTCAACATTTTATGTATAACGTCTCGGATTATAAAATCGTCCATTTATTTTACGGCGAGATTTTCCTAAGGTGGGACGCGTGACTACCTTCAATATTGCTTCGTCCCCGTGGCTCCCAATAACACATTTTTAAGGATTTGTGTCAGGATCATTTTATATGAATGGGGAAAATATTTCCAAAGCTCAACGATGGAATTAAGCTTTACAAAATCTGTCTTTCATCTTTAACATTAAATATGTATCGGTTGAATGTTAGAGCGATTATATTATTGTCTGCCTTGAGAGGATTACAATATTTATACTACACTATAAGCTGTTAAATATTAAGTATAGTGCGATAATTTCACTTACAATATTTATGAAGTTCTCGGACCTCAAATTAAATTGCAATACCCAAGTAGGTAATTCATGTTGAACGTTTAATTCCAAAAGAATTTATTGCATATCTGTATTCTTGAATTCTAATTGTATATTCCAATACTGAGTCGTAAATAAGGCATTACTTCCAGACAAAATTACATACTCAAATTGCACGATAATGTTTTGCTATGTATAAATAAAAACTATTTGAGTTTTTTTTATCATTAGTTATAGTATGGTTTTAAATCGGTTAAATATGTATCCAGTGAAATACCACTAAATCTAAGGGTATTTGTAAGTGAAAATTTGCCGTCAGCTCTAAGGAAACGAGCCGGCGAATTGGCTACCAGCCTATAAAACGTAATGTCACATTCATTTGCAATTCAAGAGTCCTCAGTCTGTATTATGCCTAATAAAATTTACATATTTAAATTAAACTGAGAAATAACAAGATACTGAAACCATCATGGCGTTTAGATTGCATGGACGTTTGTATTTTTAAATACACATACATAGTTTCATATCTTCCGAGTTTCCATGACATTTTTAATTAAAGTCACGATGAACCAGCGGAGTGTCGTGGCCCCGGCTGTGTGAACTCACGCCCTGAATAAATTAGTTTGCGCGCTGGATGACAACTAACTCAAACAGCTGACTGATAATAGTAATATTATTGTAACGTCTGGCTTGTGTCGACGTTGCACCTATAAAATCAGCATTTTACGCTAGGTGCAAAAATAAGAGGTCATTCCTCTCGACTGGCTTGCATAGTAAACAGTGATAATTAATCCAGTATTAGTCGCCAGAATGCCAGGCATTCGATATGTCTCCGATACGTCGGTGGTCACGCCTCAATTGACACGTGAAGCTGTCTAATGACGTTATCTTGGCATGCATATGTGGTGGACTGACTTCCTACTTCATTCACTTGTAAATGTGTGGAATTCAACGCGGTGTTACTTGGCCGGTTATAAATCACGACGGAGCCTACGCAATGTCAAGCTCGCAATATTCATGATTGTGCCCGACCCTCAGCAATTAGCCTATCTGCACGATGGCATCGAAATGTGATATGTGTTGCTTTAAAAATGATTCACATTTCCGATATAAAGCAGCGCTCATACAGATAAGTGGGCATCATAACAGATACGCGTGTTACGTCATAGCGGCCAGGCGACCTTTGGCATCAATCAGTCGGTGCTATATGATAACTTAAAGCCTCGCTTTGATACCGATGTTTGTCACATGCAGCGTTCCGTACTTGTTGTGTAATGAATATCGTCTATTAACTGAGTACGCGAAGTATATCAAAGTTGCATGATTTAACTGTATTGTTTTAACATTTATGGTCGTTAGCGAGACGTTATTTCACAAAAATCAAAACACCTCGTATGTAAACTCTTTGACTGTTATTCTAAAGGATCGTTAAATAATATCAGAAGCAGTTTAGGATTTAGAATTCATCTTATCTAACTGATATACAACAGCTATTATCCATTTTTTCAGATAAACGATATGTTGAAATATATTGCCCAATCTTCCGTTACCCATCGCAGCTTTCGAGAAAAACCTCCATTCATGTTTCATAAATAGGCCGCACATTGAAAGTTATCGAAGAAAATATCATCTAACGCCCCAACCGGCTGATAAAATATTTTAAAACATATTAAATTGAAAAATATGGTGACATTTTATTGCTTATAATTTGAACGTAAAGAAAAGAATGTTCAGAATAAAATTTCAACATTATCCGAAATTGTTGAAACATGTTTATAAAAGTTCTAAAATTATTGAGAAATAAGTGTTACAACAAATTTACATGCAATAAAATTGTGTTCCGAACTAAATAGTATCGGGCGTACGATTGTTCGGGAAATGTAGGAAGTAGGTAAATAAAATGGTCGTGAAAGCGAGCTAGTAAAAGACAGGTATATTTTACAGAAGTTTACGATCCAATTACGAAATAGTGTGATGAGGCTCGACTTTATTGCAGTGCTATCGGCAATGTGTCCGTGGATACCCCCGTGTGTACTTAGCTGATACCGTTAATTTTAAGTGCACGCGACAGTAGGTGAAAGTCCATAGTCGTAATAACTCACAGCGATAACGTTGTAAAGATAAGAGGAGCTGACTATTTACACAATGTCCCTATACATTTTAATGACGACGAAACTTTAACAATAAGGACAAAATATTGTACGTCCGCTAAATTATATCAGATTAACTTCGGTGTTGAAAAACTTTCGTAAAACTCGTTTCAAGTAAAATCTGATAAACGAGAATTAATAACCAACACGGTAGTGGGTTAATTTCATTTTTATAGACTAATTAAAAGTTAAGATTTTATTAATTAGTCGATTTTTGAGTCAATTAACAACCGAGTGTTTTTATTTTTATTGGTGGCTCAACGAAAATGAGTCAATTTGGACACTTTAAAGTTTTATAAGAGCAATAAAGTTTGGACAAAGCAAACAATATAAATAAACATGAGCGTTCTAAATTCGAAACGTAATTAGTGTAATGGAGCCCGTGAATCCGGGTGGTATTTTAAAAGCAGTAAAACCGTAGGGGTTGTCGCCATCGGCCGGCAGCCGGGAGTGGTCGGCGGACGGTGACATTCGCTTTTACACTGCAAGTCACGTGGACTAATGAATCCACTCACCTTCACGTCCGAACCCACCTTTGTACATAATTTAATCAATCTGTTTATTTTGACACTTTACAAATTAAGCGGTGATGCGTCACAAGCTGATTAAACACCACAAGGATGACAGGCTTTTAAGTATTTTAGCTTTGAATGCAATAAATTTATGAATCAACTTGCATTCACTTAGAACGAAAATAAGTGAATAAAAAATATAAAATCTAATGACACAGCAGTTTGAGCTTTTATCGATAATATTTTCAGGGCAAGATTTAGATCCCCATAGAAGTTCTTCGTCATTCATGGATCAACGAAAGGGTCGTCGTAACCTATTTTCGCGTAGTTTGAACATAAAAAATGTTATCAGTGGAGCAAGGGAGGCATGCAAGTCATGAAAACAATCAAATAAATCCTCTAACGGGGTAAATGTTTATGTGTGGGGAATTTATTACGGGATTGTGGGTTCGTAATAAAACTGTGATAACGATCGCTAGAAATAAATGACCGTTTAGAGATATTAAATGCAATTAAAAATAATGTTTTAGTAACCTAACAATAGAATTAATGATGGTTTATCAATTTTCTTTTCAACATATAACTTCGATGACAATACATTGTAAATTTCAGGGTATTGCTTACTTGAATTGGTTAGGTATATTTATACCTATGGAACCATATTTACATAATAGCCTAAAAGATAAAAGCGCAGAGCGATAGCCCGCATCACACGCGAGCCTCACTTTAACAAACGTAAGCGTTGCCACCATTAACGTATCGTAGTCGACTCACAATGCAAGTCACCAAACTAATGAATGCCCAGTTTTTAGAACAGTTAGACGTGAATTTGCAATCTCCCCTTTGCATATGAAGTTTAAAGTAATGGCTTCGTGGAAAATTTTACGAACGACGGTGGGTAGGCTAGGTACTTGCTACTATACATTTCATGTAATGACTGTAAGACCAAGCGAGCACGTTCACAAAGTACGGTTGGAACCATTACGAACGACACGTTTACTTTCGTGGAAGCGCAAGCCGTGGGGAATATTTGGAAGAAGTATTTTGTTATAATGATTTCTGGCATTCCTGTGAATTTGCTTTGAATTTGAATGACTTCTTTCGAAATGAAGGAATTTCAGATTGCATCGCAGATTATTTGATTCTTTTAACTTCAATTTCATGTACCTACCTACGACACGAATTTTTACCCAAGTTCGTAGAAACAGATTCATTAAATGTCATTAAACATTGCTTCTTTCTAGGTAGTTTTTTTACCCATATATGTTAAGTAGAGATATGTGGGATTTCGGGAAAATATTTTGCACATTTTACTCGCTCCATCAGAAATCCCTCACGAGACCAGGCAAGCCTGTCCGAAACAATTCATATGAAATACGGAACATCCCAATTGTATACAACGGAATTCCAATAATATACCGCAGAGGGATCCTATTTTAAGAGCTCCGTTCCCATTGACCTTTCATTCTTGCGACTATGTCAAATGGCAGAATTATGGGAAGTTGACTGTACTTACATCTATGTATATCTGTGACACAGCAGACAGGAGTCAGACAAAAGCGATCCATCTGACAACGCCTGCGGATCTCTAAAAATACATGAGATGTATGAATTTCCGTTTGATTATTTTTCTTTTTGTGTTTTTTTTCGTTTAAATTACATTTTATTCTTTCTTTGCGTTTAGTTACGCATTCCGTTAGGGTATAATTTGTTAATTAGTTCATAGCGTGCCAGTAAACATTACAAATAAATGAAAACAGACAGGCTTGTTCTGATACAATGTATTTTTTCCGTAAGCAAAAATAATGGATACGATAGTTATGTTGAAAATTTTAGGAATGTCGTTTTATTAACTTTAGAACAGAAACCTAATTTATTTCTTGTGCTCAAATACCTAATTACGAAGGGTTTATTCAATTAATGCTTTAGTTTCGGTAAGTGCCAATGGCTTTGGGGAGTCGCCGACGCATCAATCATTTTCTCATCCACTTTATGTCAACTTCAAATTTTGATACTAGGATGATGGATGGCCGTTGCCACAATGTCGCCGAACCGCCGTGGAACCCTCGGATTATGAAGTATCAACCTCTCACGTATGAGGAACAGCTACTCCAGACTAAATGATATTTCGACAGTCACTGTAGAGACCATTAACATATAAATCAGCGTTCATAACTCGTAGACTTTGGTTTACGACGTAAAAATAAAAACGAACCGAGTGGTCCCCGTCAGCGCTCCCGGCGGTTAAGGCGACGACACAAAACGAACAAATAAGATTTCTTCCACCACGACTGGAAATACTTAAGACAGAATTGTTTGAGAATTGCGCATTGTTGTCGTTTGTATAAATAAATCGGGTAAAGTTTAAGGTTACGTTATTAAGCGTTGTTTTGGGTTTATTGGTCTTGGTCGAATCCAAAAATGTTTCTGAATAGGTAGTACATCAGTGGAGTGGAACGATTTCAGAGCCAGCGGCTTTGGTAATCAGACAAAATGGTCAATTACTCGTGAAATAGTGGTCGCATAGTTGTGCTCGCGGAGCCGGCGCGCTGGCGTGGCGCGGGCGTTCGTTGTCGGGGCGCGCGCACGATCGCACGCGTCGCTCACCGGAAAAATGAACCTCTCATGAAATTTAATGTGGAAATGTCTTGAAACGACGCCAAACCCGCGCTTGAATTATTTATGATCCGCTATTTTAATGGCGTCCCCGTTCGTTTATTACAGTAAGAGTGTTTCTTAATTTTGAATGCGAAATAGGTGTTGCAATTCCTTATTATGTTTGACGTTATGAGCGAAATAAAACGTTGTCAATTATTTATTGCTTACATCTACTTCTTTATTATGGAAATGCATTCATTGTGGAGTACACAGGAAGTGTTCTGTCTGCTTGTGGCGAGAATGTAATATGTAAATATATAAAGTACAGTTATTTATGGTGAAACTGTTTTGTTTTTGTCACGAAATTCCCAAGGGGAAGTAAAATGGCGGTGTGGCTTCAGTTAAAGCCAACTTCCAGGTTTGTGATGCAGTAAGGATTCGGTGGATTTGCTCAACTGTCAGGAAAAGTTGTTCAAGTCACATAGTGCTTTATAAAGCCAACAAAATAAAAAGAGCTCAATTTTCCTGTACTGTCGAGAAAACATACTCGCATTAAAGTTTGTAAGTCAAATAAAATCTCTTTTCTCGAACTAAAATATAAAACTGGTATTTCATTACGTTTGAAAAGAAAGCCACGAAAATGTTTCGTTAATGTTTCGTATAGATTTCGTATTGTTTGTGTAGGTACTAATAATAATGTCCTATATCCGAAGATAATATCTAACTACAGATCTCGGAGTAACGTAGGAAAGAGGACCAAGATTAGAATACTATATAATATACGTAAGTAAGGTAACAGAGAAGAAACTTAAGATATATTTTAATAATAATTAAAGATAGAAATTAAAAACCTAACTAACTTCATCATCTGCCTAGCCTTTTCCCAACTATGTTGGGGTCGGCTTCCAGTCTTAACCGGATGCAGCTGA
Source organism: Pyrrhia umbra (assembly GCA_963891755.1). NCBI lineage: Eukaryota > Metazoa > Arthropoda > Insecta > Lepidoptera > Noctuidae > Pyrrhia > Pyrrhia umbra. The sequence continues at coordinate 8,008,288 of OY982930.1, forward strand.
GTACCAGTGTTTTACATGGAGAGACTGCCTATCTGACCTCCACAACCCAGTTACCGGGTAACACGGTACCCCTTGGTAAGACTGGTTGTCAGACTTTCTGGCTTCTGACTACCCGTAACGACTGTCAAAGATGTACAAATGACAACCGGGACCAACGGCTTAACGTGCTTTCCAAGGCACGGAGGAGTCTCGCTATGACAAAGATGGTCACCCATCCACGGACCGACCGCGCCAAGCGCAGCTTAACCTTTGATCGGTCGACCCGTGCGGCTGTTGCTTAGCCACGAGCTCCTCCTTAGCCACGAGCTCCTCAAAAAAAAAAAAAAACCTAACTAACTTAAGATCCTGAATATTAAACATTTATCTAAAGCTGTCATGGCTATGTTTAAAAAAAATATATTCTATCTGAATTTTACCACAAGCATTTTCTTTCAGTGAATTTCTGTTAAGCTGGGATGATTATGGTTAAGGCAATAACTTAGCTTTATATGGTAATTTATCATCATCAAACCGTCATATAATTGATTACTGTTGAACATGAACCGTTATATGTGAACCTTTAAGCTACTGCCATCAGCGATTCCGAGTTATATTGCTATAATCAACATGCCTCGACAGTGCAGTGTTTGTAAGTACACAGGTGCAGCTAGCCGTGAATAATCTAGTAATTTCAGGACACCCACAGGGCACTTAAAGGTGGTCTATTCTTGGAAACAACAACATGATAAAGTTTGCTTTTAAAAAGTATACCTTTCAGAACCTCGCTCAGGAGTTACTATACAGAATGTTACTGGAAAGTCCCTCGCGACGTGAAGACGACAATGTAGACACCTCAGCACTTTATAACGACGCCAAACACGCGGCAGTGTGGGCAGTAGTCCTGTATTCGCAAGGAGACGCCTATTGTCGCACGATCGATAGCAGTAAATCAGGGCCCACGCAACAGGCTGCCTCGGAATACGACCATCAGCGAAATATACCACAAATCGTAAACACATCAATAGCATAACTTATACACCACATTGTGAGGGCGTCAATAAAATAAAATAAAGCTATATCTGCTACAATTCGCGTGCAATGCGCTCGCGGGGTAAGTTCGAGCGAAATTTTGCGTGAAACAGGTCAATTGTGGTTACGTTTTTTGAAAGTTTTATTATTGTTGTTCCTAGTTTGCTGTTGTTTAAATTCGATTAGGCTAGGTAACTTTCATGTTAAATTTGCATATTAATGAAATGGCAGAAGTTTGGCAAACAAGAGTTAATGCTAAATGTCGAACAACCAAGAATACCAGAAATGAATACAAAGACAAGGAAAATCAATAAGAAAGGTACCCTCAATAATACCAAACTAAATACTTGATAAAATTCAAGTCGATGGAAACGTGAGGCTAACAGTCGGCGGCACGAAAATGTTATGTAAACAGCGGAGTATCTCTCCACTGTGGCCCCGGGTCGTCCTACTGAATAAATAACGCCAAAGCAAAAGCAAACTCAAACAAAAGTAAATTTATTCACCAAATACGACGATTAATACACGATCTCACGACAGATTTATACTTGTGCCCAGAAGAATGAGTATACGAGTATTACGTATAGCAGTAGTAGACATTTGTAGCGCGACGCAGCGGCCGAGACTGTTTGGACAGGCGCTTGCTATATTCTTGGTAATGATAAATCAATGAACTGTCACGACAATGAATCTCTTTGCCGTCTGATGTACCTCATAATTTAATAAAGAAAGAGGTATTTTATAATTGAGAAAACAATTTTAATTATGAAGCTGCAAGTTATGTCAGTTTGGAATGTTGATTGATATTCGACAGAGGATTTACGCTGCTGTGAGTTGCAGTTTGATTTGTTCATTAAAAAAAAATATTTAAAACATACATTTATCCGAATTCACAATCTGATAAAGTAAAAACGTTTTAAAAATACGATTTCCGATTACATTTGACTACACGAATTAATTGGTTTAATGATCGAAAATGTTAGCGAACATCTACAATACCGGCAGATCGTGTCGTTAATTTCTGTCGTACCCCTTCTGATCAAAGAATTGACAGTTCTCTTCATTAAGACGGTTCTTCCAATTTGTTTAAGCATTGAATACAAAATTCTGTCAATGAGTATCTTAATAAAAAGTAAATAAATAGAAGCAGTGTTGCTGTCATAAAGGGAAAATCAGCTTTGGAACGGAAATTGAAGTTCCGTGGCTGGGGGCGCGCGGGCGCACGCCGGAAGCTACGCCATTAAGTCCACTTCCAACGCTTTATACAGTTACAGTAATTATTATTATTTCAGTTATAAAATCAATGATACTTTCTATTATTTAGTAAGAAACTGGATCTAAGGAGTTTGTTTGATGGCAGCATTTTCATATCTCATAATTTTAGTCTTTAGTTATTGTGTAGATGTATGAGTATTATTTTACCAAAGTTTAATTTCTTGCAAAAAAATGTAATTTCACGCAATTTGAAAAAAAAAGAACATTAAAAAGTAATATACACCAAACTATTGGCTAGACACAACTATTAAATAAACACATAGCAATTGTTGACGGATTTGACGGACAAGCCACTACAATAACGATTAATATTCATCACCAACCGACAGCAAACTGTACGAGTGTTATAGAAAACAGAATAACAGATAAATATTCTCACAGTAACGGTTCATGAGATTCTTTGTTTTGCCTGGGACTAAGACAAACAAATTTTAAGGATACGCGTCCCCGAGTCCAACATGTGGTGTTATTTCTATTTAAATTTTGTTGAATAACAAAACACAAAATAAACTTTCTGTGAAAATAACAAACACGTGTGCCTACAGAGCTGTTTCACAAATGACTGAGCTTTGTAAAAACGGTAACTAAATAATTGTTCGCATTTAAAGACTTATTGTTGAAGCATTATTTTCCTTGACGAATGTGCCCAGATGTGTGACAAGGACATTTCCTTTACTGGACTGCACAATAACTATCACTATATGATACAGGTTTATTACAGTCCAGATAAGAAAGATTATACACAAAAACGTTCCTACGAATTTAAGGTTCTATAAAATAAAATAATGTTTCAGTTTCAATTATTGTACTTTGAATATCGCAACAAATACTAAAATGTATAGTAATTTTTTTTAGTAGGCTTACGTTAACAATGGATAATATCTAATCAATTTAACTCATTGCCCTATTGTTTCATTTTTATTTTGGATAAAATACGGCGTTACCTGCGAAGTTTTTTTAACTATGCAGTAGCTCAAATTGTACCGTAATACATTCTTATAATAGATGCTTTAAATCCTCTTTGTATTAGCAACCCGATGCCATGAATTTGTAATTGTGATAACTATTAGAAATTCCGGAATCCGTTGAATCTCGGTAACATTACCTGAAGTATTAGTGTCGTTTTCTTCTAGTACGTACCTATAGTATTACTATTCATAATGCACAGTATTATTAAGTCAGTGTGGTTTAACTTGACAATATGATCAGTGCGAATAGCGATTGAGGATTTCACTCTGTCAGTTGTCCGGATTATGGGAGAGCCGCAACTGTCAAGTCTACGCTTGTCGTGACGTCAGAATGAGGTCATTGCATAGCTATTGCTTGACATTATCATGTATCATTAATTTAGCTAAATACCGTCCGTATGCTATCTCCGTACGCTTTTAATGGTGAAACGTCTTAACCGATTTAGATGAAATTTGAAATGCTGATAGATTATAACCTGAGGAAAAATATGGGACATAGGAGTTTTTATCGTTGTGAATAATAAAATCCCTCAGGGTGTGAGTGACACCGAGGGAAGTGGCTAGTCTAATATGCTAAAGGGCAACGGTACTAGTGCTAATGACAATAAAGTGCGTAAAAAAGTAGAATAAAATTTGGCCAAAAAAAAGAACATTCTTTTGAAATTGTTTATTTTTATAAAAATAAACGACTTCATTATTTAGATTGTTTAACCTTTAGACCGTTATAACACTGTAAAGCTCTTAGTTATTCCCACGCAAAAATTAAGTTGTGATGGCCCGGAGGTTAGGTCAATATTATAATAACATTATTTCTTATTTCTCGAACAAATTTTCAATCTACTATTGAAATGATTATATATATTATCTATGGATAGTTTTCCGTGACGTTTTTTTCCAATTGCAGTTACTTTGTGCACAACGGACTCCAAGAAATAATTTAATAAAATGACTCCAGGAATGCGCTTAAAGCACTATAAATCGCAATTGATTCGCCAAATGGCATCCTCAGCTTAGTCAGGCAAGGCCGGAGTGACTTAGGCACAAAGAAAGCGGATTATGGCGTAATCTCGACGGGCGATGCTGGGACACGCGTCTCCGGCTCGGGGCCACATTAAACCCACATTAGGTCTCCATCGATTACGACTTGACATTTTGTTACGCGCAGGTTATTTTACGTGATGTCGCGAAAAATGTCTTTTCCGTGTACTGAGCCATTTTGCTGGTGTTCTGCTTTGTTGATATTTCCAGGGTTTTTGTTAATGTAACTTGTTTTAAGTAGGTACGTAAAAGTATGCTTTATTCCTTGAAATGTATAAGATGGTAAGAAGCCACTATGATGTAATAATATTTGATATCTAAGACCAACTGAAGTGCTTCTAAAATATTCACTCAACTGAAACAATAATAGATCGACTTGAAACCTGCACTGTAACTAGACAAAACAATCGTAACTTAGATGATCAAATTTCGATCTATAGAACTAAGTCAAAATACGCAGTCAGTTATTTGGGTTTCAAGTAGACAGGTAATTCGATTCGACGAGTAACTTAGTTACTTGTTATGCCGAAGTCAAATATTGAAATTGTAACTCCGATAATAGCCTTACTTTATCAGCTACATTTCGATTCTTTATTGATAAAACGGTATCGAAAGAATAAAAAAGAAATTCGAATAAAAATATTTTTACAACCAAAAAAATCTAGCAAAACGTTCTCAAATACATTTTCGAGTTTATCTTCAACTAAGAGGCCTTTTAAATACATTTGTATACTCATCTTATATAACAGTAAAAGTACTATCGATATTAATTAAACTAACTATTCTTAGAAATATTGAATTACCATCTTATATGAAGAACCACTAGAAGAAAACAAACAGACGATTAATTTATTAATCCACTTGTAATATTACAGCGTGCTTGTTTGTCTACACACAGACACGGAATCAATTAACGGGACTTGCCAGTCGTAGATATATTATCTACTGGACCAGTAATAGAATATATTTTATCCTGCCTATAAATTACCTACTGAACAATAAATAATCGCGAAAACAGAGCGCCTGATATTATGGGCACTAGAGGCTGAGATGATAATAATTCAGTGAAGCGTATAACTATCACTGTATAAAGCTGTGAATTGGCGCGTACAATATACATCACAGGGTCTAAACAGATTCGGGACACTTGACGGGCTTCGGCAACATTCTCAGCACAAAGCAATGAAAGCGGCTTAGTTGAGAGAAAGGGGATTAGAGCATAATCTGCAGTGGAGCGGTTGACATACGGCCGGGTGCCCGGGGCGATGCGGCCATGGAGCAGTGTCCACGGTAAATACGCCGCGGCCGGCAACAACCACACAATAACTGTTATCGAAGCACACAGATGCGACAATTGACTCCATGGATTTTTCCGTCTAATGTTTAGAGAAAGGGAGCTCGTTTTTAAAGTTATTGATCTACCTTTTTAGGGTTCCGTAGTCCGACAAGGAACCCTTATAGTTTCGCTCTGTCCGTCTGTCTGTCTGTCTGTCTGTCTGTCTGTCCGCGGCATAGCTCCGTGGTTTTTGTTATTAGAAAGCTGAAATTTGGTATGAATATGTATATTGATCACGCCGAGAAAGTGGTAAAATAAAATTTTGAAAAATATTTTTTTTTAGGGTAGCTCCGAAACATGTAAAGTAGGGATGAATATTTTTTTCTCGCGTACCCCTTCGTGTGGGGTATCGTTAGATAGGTCTTTCAAAAATATTATGGGTGTGTGAAGACCATTTTTCAGTTAAGCGAGCCATTTGCGAAATATATAGATTTTAAGTGAAATTTTTTGTTCGATACGAGTTACCCCCCCCTCTAACTTTTGAATGGCTGTACCTAGAAATGTGAAAAAAATCACAGACTTAGTACATGTAATGAAATTACAAGGAAAACTATCACGGCTAAGTAGGCTTAACCGGTTACAGAGCTATAGTCGACTAACTAACTCCTACTACGGAACCCTACTGCGCGTGGCCCGACACGCACTTGGCCGGTTTTTTTGTTTGTAATACACTGCTAAAATGTCCATGTTTGTTTTACAAACAATGTTGTATTGCTAAAACATTTAATGAAAATTAAAATAGTGTATGGAATATGAAATAATTTCATACATATGAATTTATGAAAATTGTATTATAACAACTCGTTTTATGTAGGCTTACACGAGTTGTACTGGCATGCAATGATTAGGTGACAAACACATTCCAAGTTTAGTGAAAAATACCAATAACTGCCTTTGAATTAGTCGAATAGGTATTTTTTATTATTGCTCTTTAAAATTATACTGTTTTGTGGCTATTTGCAACTTTATTATTATTGGCAATAGTCGGTTGATTGGGTATTTCATTAAGCGTAATTAAAATTAGTATGTATTTTAATTAATCGAATTGTGTTTGTGGTTTTGACGTGTGGTTAGTACTTTATTACGATGCTGTAATTTAAAAATTGTGACCGGCAGTTTCATGCGTCAATATTTTTTTACAGTAACCTAGGTAGGTAGGTACTTTATTTTGAATCAGCAATATATATTTCCCCAGAATTGTTACGAGAAATTTAAGGTCGCATTTAAGATTTAAAATTAATTTCTCGATTCAATTAATTTATTCCCGATCAGGATTATTTATTAAAAGTATTAAAATATAGTGCAGTCGTTCCTTGTAATTTCCATAATACATTCACAGTTATCGAGAAACAGTGTGCGTATCTCGTGCGAATCGCTGGAACCTCATAAATTTTATGAATCGATAGCAGTATTCTAGAATGAAGTGATTTAATAAGGACAAGACTAACATAATTCAACGAGTTTTCGAATAAATCAAAGTTCCACACTAACTTCGCATCAATATAATAATATCAAGTGGTGGTTCTCAACTTATTTTTATGGTTTCCATTATGTTTGAGTGTAATGTAAAGCTATTTATGAAGTTGAAAGTTTTATGTTTTCTAAAATTCACTTCTTTCAGTTTTAATAAAATACCTACCTGGACAACTTTGTCACGAATGGGACCATTATAACTTTTATGGGTTTTTAAAAAGTTATTTGCGAGTGTTTTCGTAACATACCAAAAAAGGAAACCCATTTGAATTTAAACTTTCTTTCATCAAAAGCTGACGTTATTTACATTTAAAATAAAGAATATTTATAGTTTTTACTTAATTAAAGTTGTATTATTATTAAAGTATTGGCTATTTGTAAATTGTGCAATTGAAATGTAAATTGTATATAAGTATTATTCATCAGGAATATCAATAAAAACTAAATAAAAACAAAAACTACCTTATGACATGTTTAAGCTCCACTTTGTGTGTCCAATTCTGAAAAAGAAAAAAAACAGCGTTAGACATAATGGAAGTCAAGTACTCCACAATAAAAGTAATATAATGTCAATATGACGAGGAAGGCATATGTCATCTGATTAGTGAGAGAGTCCAGTGAGCGCGTGAGAGCTTGACCGTAACGAGGACCGCCTGTTCAATTGGCCGATAATAGTCCACACCCACATGCGGGATTATTGACTTACAATAAACGTCACATTATTCATAATAAATAAACACGTCACCGCTGACGTGACCAAGTCGTCATTATAACACTTTTATTGTCTCACACATACAATTACGCCTACACATGGCGCAAATAAATCACCATTTTCATACGTATTTACCGTTTATTTATGTCTCGTGTTTGATAACCCACTGTCATAACGTTGTATAATTACGTCTACGTGTTGAAGCATAAATAATAGTCCAATGCACATAATTTATCGATTATTCAGTAAATTATGAAGTGAATGTTTGTTTTATCCGATTATTAGGCATATTAAATATGTTTTGATGATTGATGTAACTAACTGTGGAGAACATGAAACTTTAATTTAGAAATATTAAGCGACAAAAAATAATTATGTTTTGAATAATTTATTGTTTGAAATTAAAATACGGAGACTCATTACAAATATTGTTTTAATGTTATTAATTACATGGTATAATTACATAAACACGGTATGATATTACTAAACATGTCGACAAAGTTAATTACAAAAACATTCTCTTAAATCTAACTGTATTTTGTGCGAGTTCTTATTTGGCTGTCGGAAATTCTGTTAAGCGACCTAGTTCAGATAATCCCGAAGCCTTTGTAGATTACTGTTCCGTCCATTGTGAACTTAATCCATTTGTTTATAAGTACGGGGACTTCAATCATCGCAGAATTCAAGATCGGAATCGGTTGTTCTATTACATTATTCATCTGCTGCCGTCCAGACGACAGTCCATTAGCATTTTAAATTAAGTAATGAATTTACTAGGCAGGCGACCTGTGGAGGCGGCCTAAGCTTTATATTGTACGGACGAAATTAAATAAGAATATTAACCTACTGTAACATACATTAATTTCTACTTGGTGCGATACGAAGTTTCAAATTTCTACAATTTAACTTCACTTATTCTCACTAAGTCCATATATAATTTTATCGTCACCCACAAAATTATTTTGGTAAATATATTCCAGTCTTACTTATTTATTCATGTGTAACACATTACATACTTAACTTTATACACTGATATTAGACTGCTACGCAATAAGAAAATTTCAATACACAATTCGCGCACAGAATCTTGCAGCCATATTGCGTACCTTTGGAATATGAAGAAAAAGTTGTGTCGAAACGTGATATTTATCTATAATAAGTGTTTGTATAGCGACCTAATTTATTGTAAAAAGCCCCGTCACCTGACTTACGGTATTATAATTACGCCGGCGGTACACAGATAAAGCTTTTTTAATTTTGTTGGGCGAGTCGACTAAATTTCAAGCGAAGGTTAATCCGCGCCCACGCTGCGCACGAGACTCTAATCGTTCATTTGGATTACGATTATGTGGACGAATATGCATGAGGACGTTATCGCGCCATTGATTTTAAATGGGATAAGCCGTTGAGGCGACTTAGACCGGTCTCAGCCGATCATCAATTAGGAATCGTAAGCTGGTGTGAATCATGTTTATAATTCAACAACTAATACTGTATCTTGACACCTGCTGAGCGACCTTACATACTCTTTCTAGGTATGTATTCTGCTTGTTATTTTTTATTGCTTCCGCCATAAAAGTGTAGCACATTATTAGCTCCACCATTTCTTTTAGACCTCCAAAAACTGGCAACACTCTTACTCGACGTCCGAGCTTTTTTATTTTTTGTCCGCATTTTTAAACGCCTAATTCTCGTTAACTATTCAACGAGGTGACTAAACGATTATAATATTCCGTGATACTTGTTGAAAGTGTTTCGAAATAATTAGCTTATTTATATTCTTTTATAAATTTTGTTTGATACGTCTCGCGTTGCTTGTATTTTGTATTTTACTTACCTTACACAAACTGAGTCACGTGAACTTACAATGTAGGTACTGTAAATCAAAATGCAAGCAAGCTGTACTTGGGCTTTTTATATATTGGCCTTTGAAGATATTGGGAAATTATTCAGCCAAATCATACGAATTCATATTGACTTGAATTTTGAAACCTAAAATAATAGTACGAAATCAAAATAGAGAATGTGGGGTTATTTAAAATCAACAAAATAAGTTCGACTCGTCAGTAACTTTCTGTTTTTCAATATCCAAGTTCAAGAATCGAAAGTCATTGGAGTCAAAGCAGTTAAAAATATCATAACGGTATTGAAAAGAGACAAATTGCCAAAAGTTTTATTTATAATCGTTAGACCAAGTTCAAATATTTACTAGCAATTCTCCGGGGTTTTACCCAACTCTAGCTTGAATCTTAAAAAAAAATCATAATTAAAATAATAATCTATGACAGCGTGGTCTATATTCAGAGTGCTGAGTTTCACCAAAATCCGTATAGAAGTTTTCGCGTGAAAGAGTAACAAAAATGTCTACCTGTCTAGCCATCTCCACAAACATTCGCATTTATAATATCAGTACGATTCAGTTGCAGAGCGTCACTATCAGAAACTGCAAGCACATAATCCTCATCATTTGGATTGAATATAATTGTGAGAGCTTCATTTATCTTAACAGGCCGACGTCAGGGACAGATCTGAAGTACAAAGGGCCTGGCTACATGTGAACTTGCCTTGGGGCGTCGACAATGGCACCGGGGCCCTAACAATAAGAGGTCTAAAATTTCATCGTGTCTTCCACGGAGAGATCGGTTAATGAATTGGGTCCATTATTTAGGCTGTCAAGCTTCGCGTCTGCGACGGATATGGTACTGAAGAGAGATCCTATCTTTAAACTGTTTGTGATAATCCTTGAATAGAAGATTTTGGTTGGATTTAATGGTTTCAAATCATGCTAAATAGCTATGAATGTTATAGAACTATTTAGTTCAATAAACTTAAGTTCTCGCTCTCAATAGCAGACACAAATGTTTATGTGAGATCTCATAATCAATTCTAATTTTATCATTAAAAGATTCTACTGAATTTGAAATAGACATAAAATGAAATAATCCTTATTCATAGAATATCATTTATTTGCTAATAACATTACGTTTTTTATGTAACTTCTTAACAATCATTAAATCCAGTTTAACGGAAACAACTGACTAATGTCGACAAAGTAATGTCCTCTTTTAGGCTCACATTATTGCGTTACTACTAACGTCTGGTAATTACGCTCCGTAAAGACCTTGTTCCGTCGGCGTCACCTGTGATTACAAGCTCTTTCACCATAATTAATGGTATGTTTTTACCTTTATCTTATCACGTTAATATGTGAGATAACTTAAGGTCTGTTTTACCACTTAAAGATATCTCGGAGATAAGAAAACTCCAATACATTTTTGTTAAATTACGAATGGCTATCGGCGGAGGAGCGTACTAATTGATGTCATTAGTTTTATTGGCCGCAAATATTCTTTTTATGTTCACCGATTGTTTTATAATCACTTGTTTCCTTAAAAGTAATGACATTACGTTTTAACGACTGAAAGCTTTTAAAAGGATTGAATGGGGTATAACGTTTTACTTGAATTAAATTATTATTGCCAGTTTTAATGGAGAGTAAGGACGTAATTAGTAGGTGACAGCTTCTCAGTTCTATGAACTCAGAATACGGAAACCGATAACAGTTTATTATTAGAATTACATATCAATCAAGCTTTCGCCTGTAGATTCTCTTATACTAGGAACTATTCCTAGAGTATCCTATGTCTATCTTACACACGTGTCAAATTAATCTAATTACCATCTGCCGCTAAGACGTTATTCATTAATAAACATCCAAATTCACACACAATTTACGAAATTAATAGGAGACGGATTCCAAGACCTACTAAGTCTAAATTCTATAAATTATTACATCAGCGTGGGCTGAGTTAATCCAGCGAATCCCGGCACATTGCGTAACGCTGCACAATACATCAGGGAGGTGCGTGACAAACCGTAGTAATGTCACCTGCTTTATTTCAATTATTGCCCAAAGTAAGGTACGAACATTGAACACCCCCCTCACGTGACCCTTTGTCACGTGGAGGAGAAGGACTGTTTCCTGACTTATTTGCTGAAGTAGACCAAGGTGAATTATGCTCTCACATTGATGTGTATATAAACGGTTCTTGAAGCCCTGATAAAGTTTCTAATTATATGCCCGTTAAATTTATTGGTTTGACATAGGTGCTTTTTGATATCACATATCAATCATTATTATTTCCTGCTCGCTATAGTTAGTTGTTGAACTTTAAAAAAAAAACATTTGTTTATTTTAAAATTTGTTTTTTTTTTTAATTAATAACAAAATAAACAGCTAATTATTTTAATCAATTGCAGTTACGACTTTCTTTTATAATTTATTATATATTTCCCTAATTTTGAATTAATTATAGTTGGTATCATAAAATGTTAATTCCGTCTTTCGTGAGTTACACGTTTTACAAATTATAAGCTGTCCAAACCTATGAGCTGAGTTGTACCGCCGCCGTCACTGTTTACATTACATCTTTTAAATAAATTAAATGCAATAACTTCTCCAATAGCAGGTGGCATGCATAATGTAGACGTGCCTAATATATTCCGTTGGTTAATCTCACAATAATAAAATACACGGCATTATGTGGCGTTAAGAACTGTAAAGGGGCAACATCGTAATTTACTACGAAACAGGGCCACGTAATCACTACGTATTGCGTGATACGAAATATCACTCGTTTTGTTTCAATTATTCTTATCCACGTTAGTCCTAATGTATGTAAATCGTCCATATAATATATTTACATCTGTGACATGTTCCGTGGTATATTGACGGAATTTTTCCGCAATGTTTCGGGTATACGAAAATATTGTTACGGATTTTACGCACGGAAATGTCGGAGACATATGATAGTAGCTGTCACGGTACGCTGAAACTTTTGTCACGCGGAATATATACGACCTGCTGTAATTTCGCATTATAAATGTCACTCAAATATAAAGTACATTAACGATAAATGACTGTATTTAATGTTAATAATGTACATTATAACGCAACGCAAGTCTATTATGCTTTAAATAGAATTGGTCCGGTTAAAGTCATTTCAGTTCATTTTTTGTATGATTGTCTAAACAAAAAATGTGGCTACTCCAATTGTAATTGATAGTTGGGAGTTAATTGAATATGTATAAAAAATATCTATAGTTATTTATTGGACTGGAGCGGTCAGTGTCTGATATTATTAATATTTATAGAACAGCTATTATTCTGATACTAGTAAGACAGACTTTAACTTCGTCTTTGTGTATGTACCTTTCTTTGTGAGTCGTAAAAGGTAATTTTATTATTGTAATTGATAACGATGACTTGCATTTGTGGTATTGAGTTTATAATAATTATTTTATTAACATGGAATTAATCTTTTGAACATGAAAATAATTATAAAAGGAGGTACCATTATGAGTTTTATACTTATTTATCTTTAAGCTTAGGTATTTATTATTATAAATGATTCATGAATGACTAAGTGGCTTTATCTGCTTGTACCACAGGGTGTACCTATAGAATATAAAAAGCTGAGTATGTACCGATAAATCGCGACCTCATTTTACATTCCCCCACGAGTACGATTCAGTGCGAGCCAATAATAAAGTATGAGCCACTCATCTCCATCGACGGCCCTCCACTCTTTGAGCAGCTTCGCAATGACGAAACAAAATGAAAAGCGAATTATTATTTCTCACATCTCAGTATTTACGCCCCAGGTTAGACTGTCCCTTTGTAGCAGAAACAAATGAATTATAAAAATAGGTTGCACGTACATTTAAGTGCTTTCAAAATCTCTGAATGTCTATAATAAGCCGCTTTAAGCTCTTATTTCGCTTTTCTGGAAGAAAGAAAACTTTTTCGGGTTCCAAATGGATCGGTAGACTAGTAGTAACAATATACATGTATGGTAAAAGAGAATTTCTTAAGAAATATTTGACATATTGCTACGTAGTGACGGTTGACGATCCTATGTAAATATCGTACGCACCGAATATGCTGTGGACTTGAAATTCTGGCCACATTTCTTTTATAAGTTTTTCATACGGATAAAGTTCCTTGCAAACCGTAGGCATTGCGTGAGATGGATACCACTGAGGTAAATGATGATTCAAAATATGTAAAGCCGAAAAACGAGAAAGGATAATATTTTTATCAGTATCCATCCTTTTTGGTGAGATGACATTGTAAAATATTTTGATGAAATTATGATAGGTATTTTAAAAAATCTAAACAGTTGGAGTTCATTCATAATTAACTTAAAGGTAGCCTATATCCATTAATTAACGACTACAAAATCATTGTTATGGATACATAGCACGTAATCCGTTGCCATGAAAGGTTGTATTATTTTATTTATTAGTATACTCACTTGCAGAAAAAGTAAAGATTTTTGTAAAAGTAGGTTTAACTGCAAAATATTTATAATTTGATGCAACTGGCCGACTATCTTACCCATTTTATGAGCATTAGGTACCTACGTAAAATAAACATTATCATTCGTGTCGATAGACACATTTTTTTAGTTAGCAGTGTTCCTACATAATCATGTTACTTGTATAAAAAGTTTCCTCTTTAAGAAAATTTCTTTCCCTATATATCCTTTTTCAAGGAAAATGTGTGCGTACAAATTTGTCTCCCAGCTCACGTTCCACACAATTCGGGGAATGTTAGAGATACGTAATGCGTTGGTTTCGCGCATATTTCTATATTGACATGCGTACATCACTCTTTCTCTGTGAAAACGGTAGAAAATATTATATGCGAGATGTATTGATAGATTGATTTCAACCTTGTATAAAGTTTACTTGTGCAAGTATATTATGTGGAAGACCATCATTTGGAAATTCTTCAATAGATATAATATATATGGAAACAGATTTAGATTAGGTAGTTATTTTCGCTTGGGTCTTTTCGATTATCTGAGTGACTTCTCTTAATATCGCAGTGCGGTACTGCCTAATTTTATGAACATATCAAACAGCAAACTAATAACTAATAATAGACATAATAATTCATTTCTTGGGCTATTTAATATAAAAAGTATTGTTGGATTTAGGCATACCTAAGAATGTTATGAACAACAAAGGAAAATATATACAGTATAAGAATCTTACGAAAATTAGGCGTGTAGAATATAAAAAATCATATTTCATTCAAAATAATGATAGCGTAATTTAAAATGAAATCTCAGACAGTAATTGTTTTAAATTACAAATATGACTTTGTTTTTTTAGGAACTTTTCTTTTTGATCTTTTGAATTATATTATGATTTACAACCCCTGACGGCAGGGGTTGTCGAGACGGCTCGAATAAGACAGACACGAAGGGTCAACTGGGAAGGGAAAAATTCTGTGTACAGCAAAAACTCAAGGTGAACCGACTATCTCCTTAAGGAATCCTGGTGCAGCATTTTTGTCTATGCTTTGATGTGAGAAAACAGAATTTGATACGTTCATTCAAAGAATTCTGTCAATTTAGATGATGTTCTTCACGTGTAGTGCTTATTTCTTTGATGTTTATTAACACTTCAGAAGTGAAAGACGACTGGTTTTGGTATAAGGAGTACTCGTGATATTGCTAAAGTCCTTCAAGTTTTTCATTTAACAGGGCATTCTCGGTACAAAGGTACTTTTGTTATAACATAATCTCTATTGTGTCAAAATGCTTACTATATCCAATTTACATCGAATTCTTTCAGTCTGTCTGTTTTCATGCATGTAAGAGATTCTGAAGAAATTAATTTATTTTAAAATTCTAAAAATAAATATATTTTTCGCTAACTATAAAAGAAGAGATCTTTCGCTAATATAGCTACATAATTCCTTTGTTACACATCCCCGTTGTCTGTCCAACCATACAATTCAAACGGTATTTAATTTCCATACAAGCAAGATGGATCGATAACCACGTTAATGATCATCACCACAATTTCTATTCCATTTTTTCGAGCTTTAGTGGTAATTAAGGGTTCTTAAACACATTTGACGGTAGTTACAACTGATGGTAAATGCGATATGGACAAAACACTTCCTGACCGCGACGTCTCACTGCGCGCATTAATTATGATCTACGTTGCAGTAGATTTAGATCGAAGCCAGATTACGTATGATTAACAACCGGCTGTTGGTTTTCGTAACACAATACTAGTAGTTAATACTACGCGCTATTTGTTACCGATCAGCGTCTCGGCTGCGATGTGTCAACGGTTGTGTAGCGTTCATTTGTTTTAATGAATAATGTTTGAGCGCGTTCTTATTGTATGTTTCTTTAATTAATTAACTTGGTGTATCTTGCCTTGCATCAATGTACCAAGTTAATTGCAAAGTTCGTGTTAGAGATTTTTGAGTTTGAATATGTATTAGCTTTTCTGAAATAAATATGATTAATTTAAATTGTAGACTTATTCGTTTTTAGAGGCGTCATAAATTGTTTTTTTTCGTACTTTTGTACTACGTTTCATTCGTTTGTCTCTCAAATACCTACGCCTATTACATAATATTTGTGCAAAGCCAACATTTTACTACTTTGTCTAAAAATATTATGTAAATAGACTACTTTTGAAAGTAAATAAACGAACTTTGAAATCGATATTACTTTTATTTGATTAGGACATTTCGATTGGATTTCAACAAGTTCAGAAAACATGGATAATTTTATCTTTAGACTACACTAAAGTTCACGTAAGCTTAAAATTACAAAGTTTTTTTTGTTTATCTTGTTTTATTTTGACTCGATTTCAAATAAAGTTCTGATACTCATTTCGCTTTTAACACATAAAATGATATTTCGACATTTAATTTATTAAAAACACATAAATAAGAAACCTTAGTGCTTTTACATTCCGACACAAAATCGGTTCTAAGAAATAATAAATTCCTAATAAAGATAATCCAAACCGATAACGGAATAGCTAAGAAATACCTACACTCCTATTTACATATAGAAGTTCTTACATAAATTATCGTCGTACCACAAATGACCTTCGAGACTAACAGAGAATAGGTACGATTTATTTCCGTCTCGTGTCGTTTCACTGAATCAGGATTATGGCAACGTTTGAAAACGTAAAAGTCGGTAGCTTCTTACCGTCTTCGTTTAAACATATTCGTTTAGCCCGGGGAAGGTATTAAGGGTGGTGATTAATGAAGCGTTCCCCGAAAGTGAAAGCCATGGCCACCCTTCTTGTTATAAATAAACGATATTTAAATTTAAAAGTTATGGTTACCATTTAAATATTTCGGATTAGATTTTTTTGTTATTATAGAAACAAAATTGATTCTGTTCGCTTTGGCTTTACAGTATTTATGCAAAATAAAGCTTTTTTACTTTTCTCATTAGATATAATCTAAAGAGAAAAGATATTGAAAAACTATTATTATTATATTACTAGACTAAGTATTGGAAACGTGCGTACAATATTTAATTATAATTTATGTTCATACGGTTTATCCTGTTTTCGGTCGTTTAATTCTATTGAAATACAAACTCAGTACAGTAAAACCATTTTAACTCACATGACTGCAATTTAAGCGTACATTAAATTGTCAGCCATATCGTGACGTCACCGGGACAGAGCTTAAATTACATTTTACATAATCGCGCTATGCTGGTACGTTGTAGTAGTACGTAGGTACTATATCCACTACTTCAACCACATCCATACATCGCGTGCATTGAAAACATAAGCATTTGTTACCGAAAGCTTTCCTCACTGGCTGTCACTGTATAAATTGAAAACCATTTATCATGCAATACATAAGGAGCTCAGCGCTTTCATATTTTCGGATGTCAACATTTACATGGTTAATATAATATTCGATTATCGCGTCTATTTATTGTGCAGCCCTAACATTAATCTCAGAAATACACAGTGAAGACTAATAAATTTAAAAATTAGATGTTGTAGATACTAGTATTTTTTATTTTATTTTATTTTATTTTATTTTATTAGTTTTAGGAAAGCTTACAGACTAATAACACATTATATATGAAAAGATAATAATCAAGTTGCTAATTACAAGCCTCCACTGATATATATATAAAAAAAAAAAAGTACAATCGAAAGACAACATACAACACAGTCTAAGTGCCGCCGGCAGGTGCGTCATGTACAAAAAATTTATTGGCTAATAGCCGTTTAGCCGTGCTTGCTTTAGTGCAGAACAGGTCTATATTAAGTTCTGGTGGAATTTTATTGAAACTTTGCGCACCTCTTATAAAAAATGCATTCCGCCTATAGTTAGTGGTTGCAAAAGGAACATCTAAAAGTGGTCGCTGTCGCAGTGCAATTTGATTAGTGCGCATGGCCAATTCAGCGACAAGTTCAGGACAGTCAATTGACCCGTTTGCGATGTTGATAATAAAACATATATCATTAATATTACGTCTTAAGTCAAGTGGCAAAAAGTGGTACCTTCTACAACGATGAATGTAGTCATCTGAGACTTGCTGTGTTCTAAAGTCTAGATATCGCAAAAATTTCTTCTGGATACCCTCTATACGAGACTTATAAACCTCGTATTGGGGGTTCCAGACTTGTGATGCATACTCTAGGTGGCTGCGAACGAACGAACAGTATAGAACCTTTAAGGGCTTAATAGAACGGAATGGGACTGAGGTTCTAATTATAAATCCAAGAGCTTTTGATGCCTTTTTCACCATGTTCTCGACATGTTGATTAAATAAAAGCTTGCTGTCTTGGGTAATACCTAGATCTCTAATACTATTGACCTTACTTATATTTTGACTATTCAATTTATAGCCAGAACCAATAACAGACTTTTGACGTGTGAAAGTGATTTGAAAACATTTCGAAACGTTTAGTTGAAGCCTGTTACGAACACAATATGCTTCAAATCTAGCAAGATCAGCTTGAAGGTCACAAGTATCTGAGATGTTTCTTATGATCTTATGGACCTTCATGTCGTCAGCATAGAGTAAGATGTAGGAATGCTCAAAACAATGTTTCACATCGGCAATAAACAAGGTAAACAAGAGTGGCCCCAAAATAGATCCTTGCGGAACCCCGGAAGGGATAAAATTCCACCCAGAAGTATAACCTTGAAGGACCACAGCCTGAGTTCGATTTTCAATATAAGAGGAGAACCATCGGTATAAATCACCGTGTATTCCAGCTCTTAGTAACTTTTCCAGAAGCAATCGATGATCTATTCGATCGAAGCACTTGCTGTAATCAGTATATACGACGTCAACTTGTGCGCGCTGTTCCATACCTTTAGATATATATTCATGTGACAATACTAAGTTAGATGTAGTGGAACGCTTCCTAAGGAAACCATGCTGTTCATCACCAAAGCTACATTTCATAGATGAATAAACATCAGTATACACTACGCGTTCAAGTACTTTAGAAAATAAACATATCTTGGATATTGGGCGATAGTTTCGAATATCAGACTTATCTCCTTTTTTAAGCACGGGGGTGATAAACGCCGATTTCCAAATTTTTGGAACTAGGCCCTCGGACAATGATCTCTTGAACAAAATACATAATGGATCAACGAGACTATTTGCGCAATTTACAATAAAAACTGGAGGAATAAGATCTGGTCCCCCTGATTTAGATATATCCAAGGATTTTAGAAACTGCAATACTTGAGAAGAACTAATAGCGATCGAGCTGATACTTGGTACATTATAATTGATGGCAGGCTCACATGATGTGCAAGCCACAGGATCAGGTTCCTGAAAAGTTGAGTGAAAATAAGTGG
This sequence comes from Pyrrhia umbra, assembly GCA_963891755.1. Lineage (NCBI taxonomy): Eukaryota > Metazoa > Arthropoda > Insecta > Lepidoptera > Noctuidae > Pyrrhia > Pyrrhia umbra. The sequence continues at coordinate 8,027,778 of OY982930.1, forward strand.
CAAATAAGTCACTAATCTCTTCACCCGTACTCGCACACACATCACCGTAATACATTACATTAGGAAACACACCCGTTTTTCGTTTACTCTTCACATAAGACCAAAAGGTTTTTGGATTTTTAATAATCGACGATTCTATTTTATCCATATACGTATTAAAACATGTTTTTTCTAATTCAATAGCTCTGCTACGTAAAAGGGAAAAAGAGTGATAATCACTAATGTTACCATATGTCTTATACTTTCGGTGATGCTTATATTTTTCTCTTAGTATTTTGACCAAGGCTGAGTTATACCAAGGCGGATGTGAGGATCGTTTTACCGATTTTACAGGAATATATTTATCTCTGAGTTCATAAATTTTTCTGTAAAAAAGCGAAACAGCGTTATCCAATGACTCGTCCGAAAGAATCTCAGGCCAATTTATTTTATCTAGTTCAGATGTAATACTTGCATAATCACCCTTAGAAAATATGTAACGTTTGGACATTTTAATGGTCAATGTATGAATTTTGACAAAATCGGCACGAACGGTCAGTGGTTTATGGTGTACATCTACTGGAAGTGCTAGAGGATCAAGACACTCGGTGACACTCACAGAATCGTTAGAAAAAACTAAGTCCAGTAACCGCCCATTCGAGTTTCTATTACCATTATACTGAGACAGGTTACAGGTAGTAACCCCGTCAAAGAAATCAATTAAATGATGACATGAAACATTTCGTGGAATCAACTCACTGTTATCAGTATTACACCATTCCACCGCCCCGCCAAAAATTAAAGTCGCCCAATATAATAAATTTATCTAACGGGTGAATTAGAATCAACCGATTCAGATTAACTGCAAAATTATTTAACTGGGTGGTATAAGAGTGACCAAGATTCTCTTTGCAGAGATATAGGGTACAAATGTGTAAATTATAACATACCGCTGGTCGAGATTGCTTTAGAGTTAGCGTAATCCAAATATCTTCAGCAGAACTACGCCAATCCTGCCGCTCGATTACCGTAAGCTCACTTTTTACCGCGATCAAAACACCTCCTCCTCGCTTCTGAGCAGTACGGTTATAGTCACGATCACGCCTGAACACTAAATACCGACTATCAAACAGTTCACCACTATTGATATCATCCGCTAACCATGTCTCCGTAAAGACAATAACATCGTATGTATTAATACAAATATTACGAAAAATATTGTTCGTTTTCGTTCGCAGACCACGTACATTTTGGTAGTATATGTTAAGATTAGCCATGTCGAAAATCAACAATTGCAACATCAGGTAAACACTTATAACAATTATTAATATTAATTACATTATGCATTAAAATTTGCACCGAGTTCGTTTCTAAACACCACACCAAGTAGGTAGAAGGCAATAATTTAAAATAATCTGGTAAACACGGAAAGACACAGTAATTGACACAAAATGATATTGAGAACCACTCGTCTAATGACTTATGAATAGGAACAAAAGGTGACGAGCGCCAACAATATGATAGTAAACAGTGACATAAAGACGTAACACGCATTACTCGCCATACAATAGAGGAACGCAATGTCAAGCATATAAGGTCGCAATTATCAATATTCCACGGAGAAATATAAAATTCATAATGAACTGACTTACGTTGATGCACCGTGCAAAGACACAGAATGATTAGAAAAACGCAAGTAGCACACTGCTGTATGCGGTTCTCAAACTGCATACCGAAACGGTTGTTTAAATAATTAATTAATGTAAACAGATGTTTGCCAAAATAGTAAAAAAATACACTTAAGGTTTTTACACAATTTTTGTTAGATCTTTTTCTGATTTCACCATTATAATTGGAGAGGTGTCCGATTTTCTCACGTGTATTTTCGCATGTTTGACCCACACATATTGAAAATTCATCTCAGATGCCATTTTCTTTGTTTTAGACAGCAGTATCTTATTTTTCATGGTTAGGTGGTCATTGATAAAAATTCTTTGGTTGCCGGTTAATCCAAGTTGATTTGCAGTTAAAGGGGAAGATTTAAATTGATACCTAGCTGCAGCAATAAAGTCTTCCTTTGTATACCGATTGCAGAAACAGACTATGACCGGCTTAGTATGGTCTTTTTCACGCGTAGGCACTCTAGTTATAAAATTTATCTGACTTTTGGAGATTGGATAGTTAATTTTAGCAGCTATGTGAGATACGATCTCAAACAAGTTCTCATTATTTGTTTGAGTTAACCCCTTCACTTCCACGTTGTTCATCCTAGACCACTGATCCTTATTATCAGATTCTTCTTCCATTTTATCTAAACGAACCTGTAGTTGGTCTACCTGACCTTGGACTTTTTCAACTTGGATAATACGCTGCTCCATATTGCTAATTTTTTGGCCAAATTCCTTGACCATTTCACTAAATTGTTGGTTAAGAGAGGACTTCAAATCAGCAAATTCAGTTCTAAGTGCCACGATTTCATCCTTCAGTCCTTCTAATGGAGTAAGCTTGGCAGCCAAAGTCCTTATTTCTAACAAAACAGTAGATTCAGGCTCTACCCGTGGCGATCTCGGAGAGCTAGATGTATGAGTAACGCCCATCTGTTTACATTTAATACAGCGCCAAGTTAGTTTTCTGTCACCCAGTTTCCGGTAACCAGCTTCAGTGATCCCAGCACATTGGAAGTGCAACTCCTGATTGCATATTGTGCATTGTATTCCGTCCGTCAGTGGATCATCACAAGCACCACACTTATGCTGCACGTCCATTATGTAAAAATCGATGAGTAATGTTAGTAGCAACTTGAGAAACACTGGTATACGTTTAAAAATCGACTGCAAGTTCAAGCAAAATACGACCGCAAGCAACTAGGCCCACTGCCGGAATGCAAATGCATTTTGATATGATAACCCACGCCATAATGTGAAAGGTCAAAATATGAATTTATTAATAGAGAAAGGTAATAAAATTATAAAATTGGTTCGGTACTTTTTGGTTAAATATTATTCATGTAATGATTAATAAGAATTTATAGTATAATAAAGCTTATAAAGAGAAAACATAGTTGATTAATACCGGCAAATCAAGACTTTCATCGTACTTGAACTAAATAACAGCATTTTCCTTGAAATACAAACAGCTCAACTTTAGAATAAAAGCCTGCGATCGCGTGTTTTGTTATTTGATACAAAAACCTAACAGTCGGCATTTCAAAATGTAGTGAGATACCGTCCGAGTACAAACAGAGAGCCGAGCGTGGCAAAATGTGCAATATCTCAAACAAAACGCCCCACTTCACGTTCTCAACGAAATGAAACCTTACTGAATGTCTGCTCAAATTAAGCTTAAACATTTTCTCTTTGAGAAAAATATAACACATACCTCCTTCTTTTAATGTTGCGCCTTTAGTGATTTACGGGATAAGGGCTTCGTGTTACCAACCATATTTCTGACACAATTACTTTTAAGCAATAAACTCTAATGGAGAGTGACAATCAACGTATTGGGATCAAATATCAACGTCTTGTTTAATTGGATGAAAGTGTTTTATGGAATTGAAGCATCACAATAAGGAGTCGTTAGATACTAGTGAGTTCGTTAATGGACCATTAAACAGACCTATAAATTTAAGTTAATCATGACTAATTGGACTGACATAAGGGGGATACGGACACATCTAGATCGAAACTAGTTGGAATGTGCGGGTGGTCCCATGAATGCAGCCTTGAGCTTTTATATTACAAGATAGTACGACTAAAAGGTTAGTCACATAAAAATTAAGATAATACTGGTATACGCCTAATGGAAGACTAAATAAAAACCTCATTAATACTATCTGTTCAAAAACTACATTCGTGCCGACAGACATAAAACACGACGAAGATAAAACAAAAATTTTAGGCGGTTCCAAGGAAATTATATTTTTATGCTTTTGCTTCAGCTAAGAGAAATCGAGAGCCGATGGAATCACCAATCGAGTGGATTGTACTAAAGGACCTCCGTTTTAGTAAAACCCTTCATTAAACTTATCTGAGTCGGATCTAAGCTCGAATCCGTGTAATGTAATCGATTTCGGAACGAGAAGCCGCGAAGGACAAAGTGCGGTCACAAATTTACATATAAATTCGGGATTATTTTAATTTAAAACGCATTTGGAAAGTTTATTAGCATATATATGAGGGTCCATTACCGTTTCTTTGTCGCAGTCGGCTAATATAGCAGTTCAGTGAATTTGTACATTATGAACCGCGGATAGAGCGAGGGTCGCTCACGTCGCGCCGCGGTAAGTACGTCCTGGTAAACAAACACTGCACTCAGCCCAAGTGTACAGCCACTTAATAAAATTAAGCAATTTGTCAGTGCGCTGCGCCTTTATTTGTTAACGGTGGACACATTAACTTAGGCTCATTAAACAGATTTTCATCGTGAAATTAAATTACTTACTGCGTTAATACTGGCCGTACATCACCTTAACAAGGCGTCAGGGATTAATTTATACGCACTCACATTTGTTTGTCGAATTAAAAAGTAGAAACTTCTTGTATCAAATCGAACATTACCTAACAGTTTTTTTTTCTAAAAACGTGTTTTACAAGCTTCTATTTCTAACACCGAAATAATAGCAGGAAATGATGTCGTTTACGAGTGACTGTTTAATGCGATAATAGACGTTTTATATGTATGTGTTGAACGTTATAATGTTTTAATTCAAAGATCAATAACGCACCATTTAACATAAAATAATTAACTGATATATGTTTTAACTTCAAAAGATACGAATATAGCGGGAGCAGTGACATTAATTACTTAGGCTTAATTCTGTAGTGGTGTTAAATCAGTCATGCGCTAAAAGATGCCTGTGATCCGGCTTCCGAGACGCATCTTGACTGCGTATTTGTTCTTGTTGCGCTAATAGCTCGTAAATATTTCAGCGCACAGGGACACACACATGCGCCTCCAGACAAATGGACGCTTATAAAATATATGTGCCCCGTCACTTTTAACATTCCCATACGTTAGTTCGTTACGTTTCCGACGACTGAAATAACAATACTGGCCCATTACAACAGTCCCCTGTTTTAAAAGTCGAACGGAAACGCCCGTGCCATCCATCACTTTTGGCCAGCACTTGACAAATGACAGCTGTTTAAGCATACTTAACGCGAGTTTAAACAATGCAAAGTAATGAACTCTTCAAAGTGTAATACGAAACTTGTAAGTTACTGTTTACTAAATCTTCTTTCAGGACAGAGTTGCTCATTGGCTCGTTAGGGAGCAGTTTGAAAGGGGTGCTCCGAGTATGTTCCAAGTTCGGATTCTTGACATGTCGACGTCTTTCCGTACAAATAAGAATGTTCTTGTTTGTCTCGGCGTTCCTTAAACTAACCTTTGTTTTATTTTTGTTCATGTTGTTTGCGTTCATTATACAGAAATAAGATGGGGATAATACGAGTTAGACTAGTATTAGATTACTTCGACATTTATGAGTAAACTCTTAAGAGAGAATTTTGTTTAAAACTATCTACAACAAAAATATGTGGGCGATAAATCCCCCTTTAATAAAGATCTAATAAAACAAGATATTTACAAGGCGTTTCACAAAAAGCATTTTAACAAATAAGCGAGAAAATCTCGTGAGCACGTTGTCGCAGGAGACAAGGTGGGCGTAGATGTCAGTCGTTCCTCATTCGATGCCCCGAGTGGGGTCTCGACGCCAACAGATTTTATGGAGCTCCGGATTACTCGCGTGACACGGCTGTCCCACGCGCCGTGCGAGTTTGAAAAGCATCCTAGTCAATTATCTTAACAGCTACAAAATGACGTGTTCTTAGGGTCATTAAAAGCTTTATAAAAAAATTCGAATAGTTTTTAGGAAGTCTAGTATATTCAGATTCTTATTGTAGCAATAACAAACATAAGCAAAGCGAGAAGGTCGATATAGTCGGCGCGATCACGCACGTCTCGTCGCGACGACTATGAGAAAAGTTCTTTTGCGGGACGGGGGATTTATTTGTCAACTTTGCGCTGATAAAACTTTGTTTGACATTTGATTGTGAGGTCATACCCCGCTCCAGCTTCCTCAGATAACTTTCGAGGGCTCCCTTTTAGCTTCAGATTAATTTCTCTTGGTAATATTGACGTTGGAAAACTTAGTTTTATCATTTTTGTATAACCCCTTCCTCTTGTTTTAATGGAATTCGAACAAGTAATGTGAATGTAATTAAAGACACTTGACCTTTGAATTTGACTTAATAAATGCATTAAAAACTTTACTAAAATATTATTGTTCTTTTTAAATAATAACCCTTAAATAGTTTTATATTCAGAAACCAATTATAGAATTAAATTCACGTTGAATTTATTTCTTCGCTTAATTCTAATTCGAATGACAAAAGTTAAGATAATTATGCCAAAAGCAATTTATACTAGATAAACTATTTGCAACAATTTGATTCCAAAAACAAAGAAGCACTAACGTATATTTAAACTTTTTCCATCAAGAAAGTTTGGACAACAAAACTTCGTAGACATGAACTTGATTCGGCAATCAAGATTAATTTGTTCTGGCGATGTAACTAAATAATATGAGGTATTAACATGGACCACCCCAAAGTTCAAAATAATATTTCACAGTCAGTTACCGATCTATTTGGGTACCTGCGTGAGATATTGTACGCGTTCGATGGCATGCTTCGTCGGTGGGAGTGAACCTCAAAGGAATGCCATAAAGGCTCGGAAGTTGACAAATCTCTCGACGTTATTTCTGTACTAATTAGGGGCGGGGGCGTGGGCGACGTCACCCGAGTGACAAACGAACACGTACGATGCTCAGTTCTCAGGGATAAATTCATTTGTTGATCACCTCCAGCCACAACAGTAAAAAGTTAAGTTAAACGCAGTCGTCACGTCCAACCAAATGATAATGTCGACATACGTTGAGTTTATATTAAGATAATTATCATTTTTGTTGACGACGAATACGTGTTGTTATGGAAAAGAATAGATAGTCTATTTCTATGGTAAAACGGACGTGTAAGTATGAAGAATGTTCATTTAAATATTTATAGCTTAATTCAAAATATTTTTATTTTAATATAATATTATATGCGCGATAATATATGGAAATATATTACATTAAAATAAAAATGCTGTCCTTGTGTCTTCTGTTTAAATATATATTATCAACTCAAATATTTTATATCCATTACGTGCTATTTTTTACCTGGTCCAAGAAGCGGAAAGCCAAATTTCGCTTAATGATCTGAAACAAAAGAAAAAGCCATTTTAAGAACATAATCCTTTAAATCAATTATTTACCTTTACTAGGTATAGGTACTTCTATGTCATCATGGCACCATGCTGAAGCTTCTCTATGCTAAGAAAAAGTAACTGAACAATGTCTTTGTCCACGCTAAATTGAAATTCTATTATTAATTTGGTTAACGTATTAGTTCAATTTTAAAAACACCATTTATATATCCTACGCATTATATAAAATAGTAATTGTCAGCTGCAACTGATTATTTCATTAACAAATCATTTTACGCTGCCAGAAGGCCATGTCAGCTCACGTCAGCAAGTAGGTTGAATTTAAAATTTATATTCACGTAAAAACGAGCACCAATTTTAAATTCATTTAAATCAAGTTACATTCATTAACGCATTTCAGCAATCCCCCTTGACAGTTGCAGTTCTGCTTTAAAACATGTGTGTAGTATTATTGATACCGCTTAATTAACTGGGTAATTAATTTTGATAGATCATTGGATATGAAATGAAACAAGGCCGGACAATTCTGAAAAAGATATTAAACGCTCTAATTGTGAATTATTTATACATTATGAATATCAGTTTGTTATTTACAAAATTAATCATATAACTAAATTATCCAAGTTAAAATCAATTTAATATTATTTGTACGAAGATATGTATTCTTCAGTAGTGGTACCTACCCAGTTGAAAGAGTTCTAATGCTACTTTCTCTACCGAGTCAACTTCGATAATGACAAGCAAAAACTTACACACAGACCGACCTATGGGTTACGAAGAAAAGCAATTCATTTTAATCCCAGAATACATTACACCCTCCGCTCACAGATCGTATACACATTTGCTACGGTTTTTCAACCATCTTCCAACCAGCTACCGGTAGTTGGGTGTCCGTTTTTTACAAGGACAACCGGTAACCGGTCGGCTACTCCATTATTCCCACACTGTGTTTTTATCTGATCTGTTAAAATTGGATCTTTGTTTTAACCTCAGTAAGCGACTTATTAAAAGAGTTATGTTTTTATATTTTTTCAGTTAATATGGCATGTAAATTTTCTTGAGACGTTTTGTCATAAATATAAAAATGCATATTATGCATTTATGGAGGCAGTTTTAAATTGTGATGGAGGCAAAGAACACGCAATCCTTTACTTTGTAAATGTAAGTAAAACTTATTAAGCGTTTTGACTTCAATTTTAGAAAGCTGACAACTCCACCTATCACAAAAGTTATTTTTTTAACCATTATTAGATACGATTATTAAAAACAAACTCATTATTTTAGATTTACTCTCTTAAACAAGCACAAACCCTCTTATTAAACTATCAACGATATACATATACGTTCTAGTATACATTCTGTATTCAGGAACATAGGGTAATTTTGCTTTATTACGTGAATTACTTTAGTACAAGCTATCCGCTTTTCCTGTTCGAGTCTTAGCTGTAACGGTAACAAGCTTATAAGACAATACGATGATAATGAAAACGATACTTATAGTGATTAATATTTCAATAGGCTTAAGAACGAACGCATTGATGAAAAGGTAACATTAATATACTAGATAAGCATTTTCTGAATGGAAATACTATTTATCGAAATTAAACACTTTTTTTACATTTTGAATAACTCGTTTGCGTTAGCGCAGTTGTATTTTTACCCGACTGCGACAGAAGGAGGGTTATGTTTTTCGAGTGTCTGTATGTATGGATGTATGTATGTATGTCCATTTCTTTGGCACGCCCTACAGGCCAAACGGCTGGACGGTTTTTGACATATGAGGTGTCGTTGGATTTGGCTAAATTAGAGTATTTTTACGCAGTCGGGTCTATTGTTTTTTTTTTTATTAAAAATTACCAATATAATGCTACGATGACATTAGTTCGTTCATACTGGGCCGTTTATATTTTTAATTAGTATGGCATTCCAAACTATTATTTATAGAGGCAATAGTTTATTTGTTTGTATGTGTAGAATATCTAGAGTTGATTATGTAATAGGTATTACATGTTTTTACCAATGTAAAATTACACAAAAAAATGGTAAAAACAGAGATTGTGACTTTATTCGACGTATATCATTGTTGTCTAACAATTGTATTCTTGATTCTTGCAGCATTAGATTGTATAAATATAATACTATTTAAACGTTTCTTTTTCATTTCAGAACGTAGAAAGTGTTTTGTAAAGGAGAAATGTTGAATAAAAAGTATCAAACCATACCAACATTTGAAAACTGTATTTTATTAGTTTTTTTTTGTGTAAAAAATAATAATAATTTCTATTAGCAGATTTATAGAAGGTGGGAGGTTATAGTGCTTCTATATTCACATGGCTGCCCACAAAAAGAACTCTTTTATTTTAGTTCTATAATGTCGACATACTAACTAAATAAATAACGAACCAAAGTAATTAGAACAGATATTATTCAACGTAATGGAAACTACATAAGACCTTTTGAGGCTTCTATGTACTGCTTCAGAATAGAAGCAATTTTAGGTAAAATATTAATAGATAAATTTAGATAGCTATTATATTCGATAGTGCCTTGATTATATTTGATGTAGGAGAAGGAAACTCATTATCTCCAGACACAAATATTGAATACGGAGATTTAATCATTTTCTACCTAAATTAGTATTTCTTTGAACATAAAATGACGCTATTTAATTTAATAAATATATATTTCATGTTAATCTTGCTTATTCAATTCCTAAACATTTACATTAATTGAAGTTTAAAAATGCAATGATGCCAACAAATAATTTGAATAAAACATTTGACTTGTCATATTTCTAACAAAAAGTAGAGTGACTAGCATAAAACAAGGTATCCATGCACATAATACATTGACTTATACATCCACTTAAGCAAGTACACACTGGGGGTATACGGTGACGAGTGCTCTTTAGTTTACGGCTACGGAATACCGCTCATTAGATACTATTGCGCCCTTTAGATTATACACTTTGCATGTCACGCACGTTTTCAAGGAGCACTAAGCTGAACTAAGCTTTAATAATCTCATCTAAAAACTATTCACCTCGTGCATAAAAATACACGATGTTAATTATGTTTTCATCTGCTAGCTTTTTTCTTTAGTTTCTTTAATATGGCATCGTACTTATGTAATGAATTAATTGAGGTTGTGTTTCATTAAAACCTCACAAATGCTCGTAGGGGTTGAGTGGAGTGGAAACGTAATCAAAGACTGAAACTATAGATATCTATGAACAGAAAAATGTTGTGGTTACGTAATGTTTTAGGAGAGGTTTCCGAAGACCGATAGAATTATTAATCATCTGCCTGGTCTTTTGTCAATAATTTAATTTTAATGTACTGGATGCGACAGAACAACAGTATTTTTTTAATCCTATTGCTGTGTGCTCGCTACATGAGAACCAACTAGTTATTTGCAAAAAAACTATTTTATGTAAAAAACATATGTAGTAGGATTTTTTATGACCTAATAAGTGTTCTTTTTCTTCAATGAATGCTGCAAAATCATAGTCATACCAAAGGAGGTCAATCGACAGTCGATCCTTGTAAAACCAGGTCCTCTGCCAAAGCAGAACCAAACGTGCGCATAACATTCAGCACGTGACCAGTTTCATCGAACGACGCGAACTCGGCACAATAAGCCGGAAAACGATAGAACACAACACAATTATTATATATCGATAATTGGCTACACTATCTCCAATAAAATTGATGTAATTTGAAGCCATAAAATAGAAGGAAATATAATTTCATTCGCTTATGTGTTGTGAGCAAATCAAGCAGCAAAAAACTTTATCTATGAAATTTTATTTCTTCTTAAGCTACCAGGAAACTTATCTGTGTTATCTAATATTAAGTTTAAATGAATACGCTAGCAGGTCGGTCTTTACTTTGTCTCGACAGTTCTCATCAGCTTCATGTCTCAGAAGTTCATCGGAGATGATTCAACTATTGATTTTTATCGACAACGAAAAACGTATAAATAGTAAGTACCTAAGTATATTGAACATGCATAAACTGCGCTGAACGCAAAGGTAATTTACTGTGCTCAATGAATAAATTCTCCTTGCTTTCATTGCAGTTGAAACTCCAAAATCTCCGAGCTCTATGGCAAAGTTTTTACGCTGATTGTATAAGTGCCTCTAGTTTGTACTCATAATCCCCATAATACCAACTTAGTGGCAACAAAAACGTTTGTACAATACAAGAAGCGGTCTTACTGAGGCCAATGGCTAATTAACTCAGTGTATGCTCAGTAGGAATTAGCTGCTCAATTAGAATCACATTACGTGGAACAATTTACCGCTAACCGGTCGTGGGGCGCCCGATGCGCTTGGAATAACAAAATGGCTGTACGCACGAGATCAAGAAGATTATAGAATTGACGCGTCATTTATTTATTGGACAGTAATAATGGAAGAGTATTGGAATGTCCGAGGTTTTCCTGTGCCTTTGTTTTATTGTGTCTGTGGTTTTTTGAGCTACATGTGGCGTGCAAAAATGTGTCATTGCTTGCCCTTTTTTCCCCTGAAGGGATTGAAATAAACTATTTACGACTAAACTACTAAGGTTGTTAAAGTGTGAAATGTGTGCAGTAATTGAAGAACGAGTGCATTAAATGCTATTAGAGGCTGTAGTTTGCACCTGTAGCCTTCAGGCATCATTACAACAAATTGTTTCTCTCAAAGTTACTTGTTCCGATTGAATATATAAAAAATAAATATTTATTAAAGTTGGTGGTACGTTTATTACTAGAAATGATGAAAACGATGACTTTGAGATGTCATACTTATGTTAGTTAAAAAGTTGCTGGTGTTGGCTATATTTTTTTCTATGAAGGAACATTGGACAAAACCAGTTCATGACTCAACAAAAAATAACAAATAGGTACCTAAAGTAGTAACCGTTAACCTATATGCCAAAAAACATATTAATAATAATTGATTATTATTCCTCTATTTGCATAGTATTATAATGCTCGTGATAAAATTAATCAAAACCGCGATTTTGCTCATAAATAAATTTTCGACCCGCTTTTATGTTTCAGTTAATTACCTTAAGTGTGGAGAAGATATATGCATATACATATATACTTTCAAGTAATAAACAAACTTTGTACCCGTTTAGATTTATAACGTGTGAAGTTAATTTTGAAGCTTTATGTGGTCTGAAGTTAATCTTCATTAAAGCAGGCACCATGTACGAGAAACAACAATAAATAATATAATAACACACAATATTATGACATCAATTGGCCGTTATTATTTGAAAGTGTGGCCTTGTTATCACATTGCTAACTCTATGGTGCAATCAGTGGAACTTATTGGTGAACATCGCAACCCGAAAATCGTGATCGGACCACCCACAGCCGCTGTGAGAAGGCAAATGAAATAAAACAACGATAAATAACAGTGCCCTCGCATAATTGATCACAAATTAAAACTCGCGCCGCGTTCCAAATGTTAAACGCCGACGTCGCCGAAAGCGAAATTAGTATCTGCATACACGACCCACACACACATGCGCACACCAGGGCTGTCCCCAGAGGACGAGTTCCAGGATTACATCCCTATATGTTTCGATTTGTCATTTGAGAAATACTGTTGGAATGTATTTTACTTAGATGCGAGTTTAGCGTAGAATTACCAATGTTGTTTATTGCAGAATTCCTGTTAAACGTTGTATTAGTAATCTAGTCATTCACGAGCAATCGTTGGCACACGATGTGTTTATAGCCCCATGAATATTTACAAAGTGCAGTTAAGGCTCGCTAACCCTAACAAGTGCACACACGCGCATTTTACGACGTCAAACAATGGGCCACATTCAGGACAATAATGTCACTAAAAATAAATCGATTTTGTTTAAGTTTAAGACATTCAGTGTTTTATCATAAAAGCCGCTTATTGTTTCGAGCTGTAAAATTGTTATTAAACTATAAAATGGACGTAAACAAAATGTTTATGAATTTCTTGTGAGTGTCGTGCGTTATTCTGTTTCGAAGATGTTTTATGGTTATTATAATACATACTTACGTTATGTTGTATGTTCAGTGAAAATGTATGTCTAAAAACACTGATTTGAAGGTTATAAAGATAGACAGCACTCAAGAATACTTAAAAGTTCATACTGTATTATTAATTTTAATGTTCAAAATATTGGCAGCCAATAATTTGCAATAAATTAGTGATTGACTGACAAATTGTAGCTTGTATTCAAGTTTTAATTTTACAAACACAAAAAATCAACTTAAATATCAAATTATACCCATTCCAAATGAGTAAGTTTAATTTCCAAGAAACGTTATTCAATTTAGTGTACTGCAAGCAGTCTGATTCCAAGAAGGCCCGCTATTAACTATAAATAAATTCTTCATCGACTGTTTTCTATGGTTTTATCGAATCAATATGTTCTTATAGTACTTACATAAAACGTTTACTTGAAACACACACTTGAAGCACACCTAGTATAAATATCATGATATTTTATTCCAAATGCGAGTGATGATGTTTGCCATCGATTCATTAGGTACCTACTCTCCGCAAATTTTCCGGCTAAGATCATGTAAAAAGTTGTAGAATCTCCCCCTTACCCTGCCAAAAGCTTGTTTATTAAGGGGTGAGACATCAGACAAGATCGATTGCTATTATTATGTACAAAGTAATCGAGCTTACTTGTTACGGTTGCAAATTGCTGGTTTTAATTATAACGGACTGACGAAAAATATACAAAAACCAAACGAACTAAATTTTGTTCTCTCTTGTGTAAAAAAGTCTTCAATGTCATGAACAAAAAGGGCGTAATACGATAGAATAGCGAATAAAATCACAACACAGGACGATTAAATCGATGTAAGGTCAGATTACTTGAACATTCGATCAATCACTGCACCCGACCACACTGAATGGGCGATCCCAAGTCGGGGCATCTTGGACCGCATTAAAATTCATTGAAAACTTGTCTAATATGGGTGTACGTGACGCGATTGCCAGTACGTTAGCCTCGCTGTTGGCTGAATATGAAAATTTAACGTCGTTTTGAGTCCATGTAAGATGTTATAAATATGTAATGGGTGAGGCTGGCTGACGCACTGACGGACATTGTACGGTGATGTGTTTATTTTGCGATCCGACTGCTAATTTGCGTCCGTAATGTTAATCATTTTGTTAGCTGTCTACATACAAAACGGTAAGTGTGGATTGCATGCAAACCTCTATGACTAACGTTCTTGGTTTCATACTATCTACTTAATCTCTGATTGCCGCCATTGCTAAATACAAATGAGGAATATAAGCAGTTAAAAGTTAAAATTTGTAGATTTATGGGCAACGGAAAACGGTCGCATTTCTTTTTAATTCCGTACTACATATTTTCGTTCTGGTGTGTCCTAAATAAATAAAATATTTCATCTCATATTTGCTTTCAACACGTCATAGCTGCACACGTCGGAGTTACAAAACGTTAGCATTTGACCAAGTGTGATGCTGTATAAAAATAACTAGAGTCGTAAGAGGCGGACGTTCCTTATCTGCACGTAGTAATATGTAGTTTTATTTTACTTGTGTCCTTGTTGCGGCCACCGAGAGCATCATTCGCGTGCCTATCTCGACTACAAATCAGTACCTCAGTGGAACTGCCAGATAAAAAGTTTAAACACAAAAAGCAATCTTAATTCGTTGCGTTATGATTCGTTTTTGTTTGCAGCAGATAACAAAGGTACACTCCTGAAGTGCCTCATTCTATGCAGTCCACCAAGGCTTATCGAGCTGTGGCAATCTGCGAACACTATTTTGTTATTTTTGCAGAAGTAATGTAGATGAGGGAAGAAATATTACGGGCTTTGCCATTAAGGGGATATTTATGGGCTGAGCAATGTTTTCCTTGGTGGTGTTGAAATTATTAATGGCGCATTTTACTGTTGATATAAAAACAGTAGAGAAGTACCTACTTACAGCGCTTATTGCCTTCGAATTATACAAAATGTAAGGAGTAAGACAGAAATGGTTTTGTTAAAAAACTTTACACAAAGATTTTAAGCGCATAAACTTAGATATTAAGTATAAAATTACTGTCGTAGAAAATATCTATTTTTTACTAATGCTGTTTTTATCTTAATTTTTAGTGATTTTTGAACAAAGTCCACGTTGGTCTTGGTCTTGGTCGTATCATCAAACGAACTTTATTATTAACGATTTAAAATCACCAAAATCTTAGGTAAGCATTATATATACTTAGTTTCAATAAACCACAATTTCGTTTCATTATAATTTATAACATTTTAAAGCCTATTATGTCCAAATCAAAATCGTTTGTAGATATTAATTTGATATTCATGCTAAAGGGATTATAATTGCAATTCAATACTTGTTCGATTCAATTTTATCAAACATCGGATAGCACAATAGTCCCATTTAACAGATTGTTATTTAAACTACGGTTATTAATTTATTATGTTGTAAATAAATTAAAATCATCTTTCATCATTTGTTGACTAATAACTGTACCTAAATTGATGTTGATATTTATCAATAATTATATAATATAATTTAGTTTTCAATCTAAAATTCTAAATGTAACACAATCGTTACTAATTCTGTTTGTATTGATAGGCTGTTGTCATTAACCACTACAGCGTCATGGATGTGGTTTTCGTATTTGAGAGTAGTATTTTATTGATAATATTATTATTGATTAGTATGACATCAACCAAGCTGTATATGTAGGTACTTAATTATATCATAAAATACTTGAGAAGTGTGTTTTTCAAATCTTTGCGTCCAATCTATCTTAGTATAGATTTTTATAAAGCAAATAGGTATGTAATAGGATTATTTTATTTCTTCTGTTACTCCCACGTGAAACTATTCCCAATGGAGAATGTTTTTGGGTACGAACTTTAGCCAATATATTATTTTCGGAGCTAAAACAAAATTTAGTTAAAAATTCTTCTATGTATTTTTGTAGATAGTAATTTTAAAACTGATCTTTTTACTTATTGATGAAGGCAACTGAACTCATGTATATTCTATCGGTTGAGATAAAACTTGGAAGTTGGAACTTCGATTTTGCATTCAAAGCAATGTAACATTGTATTATGAGAATGTTAACTCTGTCTATTCGTATAATATTTTGGTTTTAGAATATTGGTTGCGAATTCTGTTTTAAAAACAAATTTTAAAATTAAATGAATAAAAATAACTGTAACGGTTAATATTGGTGCCGATTCTGACTTACACACGACTAAACTAACTTTATAATATCATGCTCTTTTTCTATTGCGAAATACCAGAAGAGGATAGCAAGTAATTCAGTGCTGTCAAATTAAATGACATATGACATTTTGTTCGTACAGGTTTGTTAATTTAGTCGAGATGTTACGTCGTGATGTTTAAATTTGTATGGAAAACTATTTTTTTCTAATTTGACAGGTGTTAAAAGTTTGCTATCCCTTTCTTATATTTGTTGATGGAAAGAGAGAATTATAGACTAAATTTAATTTAGATGGTGTCAAGAGAATCGCGGCCAGTGTCTTTCAAAACTTCTTGTTATGACAATCAAACATTTTATTCATGCTTTGTTTGTATTAGCTATTGATTTTGTAAATTCATTCACATTTAACTTAAAGTCTATACCCAGAATATGTCAAACATAAAGGAGCAATAGCTATTTTCGGTACCAAACACAATTTGTTTGCAGAATCAGCTATGATTGAATAGTCGTGGTTCTTCCACGAATATGTTCGTACATGTCGGCGTAAACATGAAATACCGTTTGGTATTCAGAACACACTTGCACGGTGGTCACTGGTCACTCATGTACCCTCTATTCTGTATTAAAGCATTTAGGTCGCCGGATTCCCTGTATTTAGCTTTTAACTCTGTACATTGAGTCGCTGCAGTGCTTATAAATGATTCGTGAGCTGGCTCTGAACACAATGTACATAAATCAAACAATTCCGTGATTTACTGCGTATTATAAACTGGTAGCGTATTCTGTTGTTGTTACTGTTGAAAATAAGATGCAAAATATACAGTTGATTATCTAAATATTGTTCTTAAATTATTTTAAGGTCGCCAATGCAATTTTATGTTGTGCATTGTATAATACAAAGACTGGCCTAATGTATAAAAGATTAAAAACAAGATTTTTTATGAATAAAATTGGTAAAGAAAATCATTAAAATGTATTAGCTTATAAATTATATCCATTATAATTTAATTCCATAACAAGTAACGTAATACACATTTTTTATACGAGACCCTGTGTAGTAGATCGTGTTTAGACGTTCGCATCACCTTTTCATTACGAGAGCCTTTGTTCGGTTACCACAGTATTAGTTTTTGTCTCGGACCACCGACAAAAACGTTAACGGTCTCAAAGAGTCCGCAACACGACCGACAGACGTCGGTTAGTAACGAGCAGTATCACAACATGTACACAATTGTACAAACAAATCAACATTAACCTCTCGACCTCAAATCTCAAAGATCCCCACTCAAGATTACTTCTTCACTCTTGCCC
The DNA here is from genome assembly GCA_963891755.1 of Pyrrhia umbra. NCBI lineage: Eukaryota > Metazoa > Arthropoda > Insecta > Lepidoptera > Noctuidae > Pyrrhia > Pyrrhia umbra. The sequence continues at coordinate 8,045,543 of OY982930.1, forward strand.
CAGGGCACTCACTGATTTATTTTATTATGTTAATAGAATCAAATTTAAAATTAATTCAGAAGATGAAAAAATGACTGCCGCGCTTGTAATGATTAAATACGCTTCACTTCCTGCCCTCTCTTTTTATCCACGTAGGTAAAAAGTACGATCGAAACTTTTATTCAGGGTCGAAGAGCGAGTGATTTTAACGAGCTTTTATTCGCCGCCTTTTTATACGGAGTTAGAGAGGTATTTTTATGAAACTAATGAATGTCAAAGAGAACTTAATTTACTTTCATACGCGATCAGTGCCATTTTGTTTTTGCTGTATAACATCGAATCAAAATGGGTAGCGATTCCTTTGAAAAACATGAGATTAAATGCTTAATTTTTAATCCTGTATCGTTATTGGAGATTATAAAAGTAATCTGTTCTATATTGGACGTTGTAAGCCGCTGCTAGTCACCCCTATAATGAGTAATATGACGACGAACCACGTTCTACAAAATGGTTAGCGTCAGGCGTATTTGAAACTCGATCATAAGTCAATTATAATCGCATTATATGGCGTCTGCGTAAACCGTGCGTTAAATTTAATTATGAAACGTTGCTTCCGAAATAAAATTGTCGGTTCATGAGGTAGAGGCGGTGCGGACAAGGGAATTATTTGAAGCATCATAAGTTATACGCGTGGGCATATTTAGTCACGGGTTGGGTACGTCCTACAGCGACTATGGCTGCTTAATAATCGTGCTTATAGCGTTCACGTCGAAACTATTCCTCTCGTACAACCGGTTCCGATGCACCGAGAAGGGTCACTACGATATAACCGCTTAGTGTGGACATGCCTTTATTTCTGTTGTGAATCGAAGTTCGTGTTATTGAGTGTCGAAGACCATCGGCGACTTGATTTTTTACTTGTACACGTTTGAGCGGTGTAAAATTCGATTTAAGAGACACTTGTCATCAACGGTTTTCGTCGTGGGATAATCGGATTTTTATTTTTTACCATAAAGAAGTTCCCTTTGTATATTGTGAGTTTGTCGTGTCTTTTTTATGGCCCTCTCATAAATAATAATCAAAATCAAAACGTTCTGTTAATGTTCTGTAGGAACCGGTTGAGTTGTTATTATTCTACGCTATGATTTAGAACGTACCTACATACATAATGGGCGCGCATCCATCATCGTCTATTTGAACGTATCAGAACACACGTTTAATTCTGTCGTGTTCCGACCCATATAGACGCGAATGGTAGATTGTTACCACTTAAACCCAGCGGCAACCTGTACTTTTATGCAATTAAAATTTATTAATTTCAGTCGAAAGCTTTTATTTTTACTGTTCGTTAATGCGACGCTGCCGGCCGCCCCGCTCTCTGCAACCAACGCTCACAGCATTTTTTTATTTTACGCTGTGTTATTGGAAAATAACATTTATGAATATTGGGTTTACACTTGTAATTGTATTTTGGTGAGAACGTGCCGAAATTTTTGGTCCCAACGAGAAATGAACCTGTCGTTTATTACGGATTAAAAACTATAAGCAGCTATATCTAAAGACCCCTTAAGTGACAAAAAACGTTTAATCTTATCTGAACTTTTCTCATACTTTGTATTATAAAAAGTGAACAGTTACGAACTTGAAAATGCTTTTTGTAATACGGCAACACTCATAATAAGCCGGCAGATTGACAAGCGTCCGCCTAAAATGGCCAGGCTCACGTGACGGCCTGAAGAGCAGTCATCCGCTGGCCGTTTTTTACCCGATGTTTTTTCAAGCACAGGTGAACCGGCAACCCACACTTAGTCGGCGTTAACCTGTAATCTAAATTCATTTCTCGATCCGACCCACCAGCGCCATATCTCTGTTTTTATTATAGGCTTAAGGCCCATTTGCAGGTTTTTTTACTCTAAACAAATTATCTATTATTGTGGAGAGTGGTCGATCTTATTACGGGACGACAAACGAGTGCCTTTCGGCTTGCTGGTCTCAGCACAAAATATTGAAGTTTACACTTGAATTTTCAACAATAACGAGAATCGACAAGGTCGTAGAGCATCGTCTGAATCGATTTGCGTTCATTGAGTCGAGTAATTGCGATGTTTCGTTGAGGAGTTGGAATTTATTTTGCGTTACCACTAAAGCGCTTCATTGTCTTTATTACGGGTCGGCAAAGGTTTGTTAAATATGTATTAGTCGCCGGCCTATGTCCCGCCGAATAACGATATCAACGTATGAATTATTTAAAAAGTATATACCCATATAATATTCATTTATTTGGTACGTAGGGGGTTGGGGTTTACTTTATTCATTGAGACCAAAACATCCTTCAACAGAAGCTCAATATCTTTCTTTAGTTTATATAAGAAACCATAGTTATGTCTTAAGCACTTGATACCGTTTAAGCTCATAATAATATTAAATAGTCTGTTTACCGTTTCTTTGAAGTTAAAACTTACTTCAATAAGAGGAATGAAATAAAACAGAATTATATTCTAATGAAATACATGACCATCTTAAATGCCTGAAATAAAATAACACAAAATCCTGAGAAAAAATACATATAAAATAAAATTAGGAGTGTACATTTATCGCATCTCTCACTGAGCTCTCGGTGCGCGTGAATTCCAACAAATGCGCTTGAATTCGTGCGTATTTCGTTTTCTTTCGCACAAATTTGTACTTTATGTACGCGTTGAATAAAGTAGCTACGTATTTTTTCGTTAGCTAGAACAAATTGTAAGAGTTTACATACTAGAGATAATGATCAAGTCAACTTGAATAATGTTTTGACTGTAATATGCATTACGTTGCTGTGAAGGCATTAGATGAGTAAAAAAAAATCCCAATGTATCTGCGTCATTTGAGAATCGTTTTACAACCATCATAATAAAAATTACAACTATTAAGTTAATGTGGATGATGATCCATGACCACGACACTAGAGGATATAACTTTTTTATTTAATTTCCTTTCCATGTTTTCAGTTTCCTACAAAATTGTAATTACGTAAACGTAACGTTAATATCAGAGGTTTTTCGTGTTATCAAATTTTCATTATATAAATCTCTCACTTTATCTTTAGTAAGTTTCTGCTAAGCAAACTGATACTTTTCTACGGGTATATCTTACGTAATTTCTTTTTGGTATAATTTTGTCTAGAATATGGTCAAAACCACGCGCTAGAGAATATTTAATAAATATGTAGGTACGTGACACTTTGAAAGTCCTATATAGTCTTCTATCACATAATGGATAGAAGGTCCAATTTAATCTATGATACGATGAAGAACACCGACTCTCTTTGCTCTTAGATGAAAATCAGTCTGCAAACATTAAGTTCTTCATCCATAAAAAATATGTAGATACGTAATTTCATTTCGGTTTTAGGAAATAGAGTAATAATAAAACTATAAACGATAAAATTAATATCTCAGATGGAAACTTGTTATAATCTATATATAGAAGTTTAGGTGACTATTTCAATAGTGATAGTAGATTTTAGATAGTGATGTTCACACGATGATGAGATGTTGTCATCGTATGTACCTACTAAACCCTACTCAATACGCGCGATCCAAATGGTTCATATCAATTAGAGTCGGGTCTCAGGCGCACGCGATGAGCTCACCCACGATCATTTAACTATAATTATTGGCTCATTTATGTTACTAATTTAGATTTGAAAGACATGACAAGGACATGTTTAAACTACCTACACGAATTTTGGGATCAAAAGGTTAAAACAAAAGAAACACGGGTTTATTCAATTTTAGAACCAGTTTATGCTTGAGAACCGTTGTTGATGAAAGACTGAAACGCCCATCCATCGGTGGATAACTAAAGGCTAATAATATCGACGATGATTAATAACAGAATACTTGATTTCTTTTTATAAACTTTTTTATTCAGTAAACACTTTTTACCTATCTGTTTTTACGAATTGTTTTGACGTTCATAAAACTCAGCATTAAATACTTATATGCCTTTGATAATGTGTTGTGTGTTTAGAGTGCCTGTCACATGCCTACATAAAAATGATTTTTAAGTATTAAAATAAAAGGCACTTATGATAACTTAAAAGTATTTTATTACTGTCAACTCATTACGAACTAAGAATGAGAAAAACTGTAAGAAAAATATCATGTAATAAATATTAAAAATATTAAAGAACTCGGGAGTTCTACGAAAGCAAGCATGGCTCACTTACAGGAAAATCAAATTCAACATCAATAAATTCTATTTAACAAAGGGCCACGCCTGAATAACTGGGACCAGGAACCGCGAAGGTTACATTATAAAAAGTAAATAAATTACAATAAATCAGCAAGCAGTTACAGGCTGCACCTGTTCTGATCATGACGCATGGGAGCCATTGTCTTCACAGTTGTTTTTGTAATGCTAATATAATATTTAGTGTTAGTATTAAAGAAATATTTGCCTTGACCGCAAGTAGGTGTGACTCCCAAGCATGGTAAAATGTATTGTTTATATGTTAAATTCGTACCTAGCACCATTCAGTGTGCAGTCTTTATCAATATGTTGAAAAGTTAATGGTCGGCGTAGTCTGAAAACAAGATACGGACTTATTGTAATATATTAAATGATACTATGGACTAATTCACCTCTGCAACTTAATTATTAGTTATCCTAATAACAGATTTTACATGTAGATAACAACAGATATTGTAGATTGCGATAATGGTATATAGTAGTAATTCCTCATTGTACCTTATATCTGCATTACCATATATACCAGGTTCTATATAAGGTATTTAAACGAGAAGTAATTATAATTATAAGCTTACAATAAATTAATTATTAATTCTTGTTAACAGAAGCAACGTGCAACAAATTATAAACATAAATTAAATTCAGTGAATTTCCCAAACGATCAATATTAAACGATGCCGTGTAATCAACAAAGTTATGATTATAAATCAGACAGTTAATTGTTTTAGCACAATATTGCCGGTTATAAAATTAAAAGGTTATTAAAGAGCTCCGCAGTAAAAATAAAGTACCGGCTAAGCTGGACTGAAAGTTATTCTCGCTTACAAGCCTAGTTTTTCAATTAATGCGAGCATGTTTTTATAATAACTGCACATGGTAAAAAGCGTAAATACCTGTACGATTACCTTTTACGTCTTGCAGAGAATAATTTTATATACATTTCTCGTTAAGTGATCATTTCGTTTTACAATCTACGCTTTTAAGACAAATTGTATCTGACTAATGCGCAAGCGATCTATGACTGACGAACAGTAAGAAACACAGTATCTTGAGTAATGACGGAACAGCCAGCGATTGGTTGATGGCAGGTAATAAGTCCACGGGCCGCCACCATGCCCAATGCCCACGCAACTCGGTGCTACTTTCTAACTAACGTAGGTAAGTAATCGCTAATTTGAGATGTTAAACAAAGCGGCGTGCAACAAAGAGTGCGCTCGACCAATCACCGCCAACAATCAGCTCTGGGCGTGGCCAATCTCGTGCTTTAATCTTTACACGCCGTTAACAAAGCCACGCTCGTACAATTCGCAAAGGAACGGAAAATAATTAACGCATTGAATGTTAAGACGCGAGCATTTTTCAAAAGAACCCTCAGATTATGAAAAGAAACGAGAATTACTTGCATCCAGTTCTAATTATGTACCTGGGAAGTACCTATACAAATATTGATGTATGCACATCCTTTAAAAATTGTTTTGGAGCAAGTAGGTTTATAGAAATTGGCTAAAATATTGCCTTTACACAAAACCTTTGCCTAGTACTTCAAACTAGAGTTGATGACATTGTAATCATAGTGATCATGTACAATGAAAATTGTTCCGCGATGTATTCACGAGCAAAAAATAAGTTCTAAAAGTAAATCCGTGGAATACCTACATACATCTATCTATGATAGCTATGAAATTCGCAACGAACAGACTATAAAAGGGATTAAATGACTCCCATAAACCTAACAAATGTTGATAGCGGAAAAAGTCATTGAAAGATTCCTAGCAGTATGCATACGGTTTTATGGGTATTAAATCACTCGCGCTTTATCCATACTTCATTCAGAATAGTTATTTCTGAATCTGCAATTGAATACTTAAACCAGGTTTTATGCTTCTGTGAGCATAATGATATATAATAAGAGAATAATTTAATCATAGCGAGCTTTTAAGAATTTTACGAATCTTAGGAATTTCTTTCAATGTTTTTCTCAGTTAAGAAGCTTATAGAATTATTTTATATTCAATATAAAAGGTCTATCTGCTTAACATTAGCACGTAAACAGCGAGATGATTCATCTGTTTATCTCTATAATGGCTACTTGGCCTCATAATTAACACTCCCATGCACTTTAAATTAATTTCAAAGAGCAGTGAACTGGCGGACAAGCGGCCATTAACTTTTGATATTTCTCTCTGATACAATAATAAGCACCTAGGCTTTTGTATTACGCCCACGCGCACCATTGAACATTCCAAGTCGTTACTCTATCAAGTGTTACTTTTTTCGTAAAAAACAACATTGATCAGTTCTATTTAAATTTTAATTATATAATTTAAGTAAACAAACTCTATAAATATTTAAATCAATGCAATTCAAAACTCGTTCCGTCTTACAATTTGAATTCAAATAAATAGTCTGAACGATAAATTGTAATGATAGTAGACCATTAGAGTCAAACCTACCGTAATCATTGGACGGGCCGGTCTACTAAACTACAGGTGGTATTTAATTTTGTGGACCATCTGCTTCAGACGAGCCTCAGGTGAATATAATTTAATCTTATTATTCTTAATGTCTCCCAAACGAATAGTGTTTTCCCTAAAAGAATTTAACAAACATGTCATTCTTTAGTAATTCAATTTTTATTAGGTGGATATGAAGATCGTTTGATAAGAAGTTAGAATAAAATTGTACTTTAAGTTACTTAATTATGACGAGAATCGAATCATTATAAACAACGCCACAAATTGTTTAAATTAAATAAAATGAAGCGCTAAGCGGAAGATTAATTTGCATTGAAACAAATATTTTTTGAGGTTTGGCTTCAAATCTGTTAATCTAAGCTTAAAATGTCATATGAATATTTTATGCTGATTTGTCTTTAAGAACAACTGCGGAGCGGCGAATAATAAAATCATTTATCTAACTTCAAATTAAGTTCATATCAATATATTTAAATTGTATATGTATGTAAAAGTAATTAGCATATATATGGTACGGATATTAATAAACGAAGTGGTCACAAAACGTTTGGTAACATACCGCATTTATTGTTATAATTTCCTATTAAACTCCAACCTCAGTCGACTTTTAGTGAATGATATATAAAATAGAATTTTGCAAACGGGCATTTCTATTTGTTGAATATTTAGTAGGCATTCGAAATGGCGGAACCCACATAAAATAAATGGTCGAGATTGACCCGTGATAAATCTTTGGAGCGTTAATTAAGCAAAGGCTTTTAAGTAGGAATAATTTTGTAACGGCCCCCGACATGACCCTGAATTTAATCATTTAATGTCAGCCGGCGCTGGTTTGCCGCTCCTCTTGACTACGTATAAAATATCCACATTATCCACCGATTCTGTAATTTTATGGCCGAATAGATTTACTTTTTAATTATTTATTTCTTTGTTTTCCGCGTTTGAAGAAAATACCTGATGCACCCGGACAACAAGTAGCCTAAACCATTTCCAGAGTTCTATTTCTCTCCGTACCAAATTTCATTCAAATCTATTCGACCTTTTTACCGTGACAGCGTAACAAACAAATAAACTCATTTCCTTTATGATATTAGTAACAATTATTTAGAATCTTGTTAGGTAAATAAAAGAAGAAAAAGAAGATCTTGTACCTACTACTTACAATTATGCGTCTGCTACGATATTATTTGCAAAGCAAAAAACTGTGAATCTGTAGACTGAAGATATAATCAAGCCAATATTATTTTAGATTTTTAAATGAGCACTTCAGTTTTCAGACATTACTGTTTAAATATTACCTACTCATAGCTTATCTCGACAAGTTCCGCACCACTAAAATAAATGAACAAAGAGTATAAAGCGTGATATTTAATATGCGGTAAGGTAATATTCTGCGCATAAAGCGACAGTAAACTTTTATTTTATTTGTGGTTGCCTTCTGGTCGATTGAATGCTCTCTGATACTCCGCCGACACTCAATGGATTTTAATGGGAAGGCCATGCATTAAATTATTATAAGTTACATACCATATAATAGTCCCGACGCACAGTGGTTCAGCCCCATACTTAGGGTTGGACATAGAGACCAAAATGAAAATTAAAAAAAAATAAGCATGCCATTCGATACCTCTTCTAAATGGCAACAATTATTTGTATGGACGTTTTTCGATCAGACTTATAACTTAGCCGGCAATTGAGAAAAACTGTTTTTAATGTATGGAGAGCCACCCATAAATGCTCATAGCAGGTTATTTTCGATCATTTTCGTGTTGCCGCTTCTATAGCTGTTTCTTACCGTCACTGGACACATTTTCTCTAAAGAAGTGTTTTGCTCTTTCGTGCACTTTTTGACTTATGGGGGGTAGAAGTTTGAACTTAAAAATTGGCTTACATTAAAATTTTCGAAGGAACCATGATTTCGATTTCGATAAAAACAAAGGCTGCATCATTATAATTTTGAAAAACTCAATACCGTGACCGGGAATCGAACCCGTTGTTTTCGGTTAAAAAAATGTCATGTGTTTTATTGCATATATCGAAAGTGTTGCTAATAAGGATCAAATCGTAGAAACAAATATAGTACGGCAAATCAAAGAAAGCGGCTTGTTTTCGAGATTTTACATATATATCTAAACTTTCGTTCTATTTAATTCGCTGTATGTTGTCATTAAATTTAATGTTTCTAGCATTTAATAATTATAAAAATAAAAAAAGTTAAATAAAATATATAAATATATTATTGTAAAAACTAAAAATCAAATCATATTAACAAACATATAACAATTATGAGAAAAACGATTACAAATTATTAAAACAATTCACTGATCAAGGAATAAGAAATAAAGTAGGAATTAACTTACTCGGATTTATGATGGTACCTACAACATAATTTATACTAAAATTTTAACAATTAGACTTAAATAAATTACAAACAACCTTACTATAAAACAACCTAACAAAAAAAACTACAATATTTTCACAATTTGCCCTTAGAACTTAAATGAAGTAAAGAGACCACCCAAAAATAAATAAATCTTCATTGACAAATTACATATTTCTTAAGTTTGTTGATGCTAATGAGGTAGATGATGACCTGACGACTTAATTAATCCACAAATTCAACATAATGTTTTAGTGATTCCACAAACTAAAACAAATCGTCATCCATGTCTTCATCATCTGATTCATTAGCACTGCAGTCTGAATCTTCTTCAGGTACTGCAGAGACATCAACAAATTCAAAGTCAGTTTGCTCAGAAATAAGTAATTCGTTAACTTCTTCGAATAAAGATTTTTTGGGTTTCTTATTCATTTTCGGTCGAATCCTGGTTAATAGAGGGTCTGAAGACAAAAGTAAATTGTGAAGAATATCTTCATTTGTTGCGATCGCATTGTGCTTACGAGTGTGGTCCGACCTATATTTTCTAAAATCTTTGTTCCTGGCTTCTGAAGCTTCTTCGGATAAGAATCCTATAGGTATAAAAGAAAAATTTCTTGCTATATGTGGTCCATGTATCAACAGCTTGTGTAGACTCGAAGGCATGTAGTACCAAGGATACAACTCTACATATAATTTTGCTGTCTCAATACAGTATTTTTCAAATTTCTCAAAATGTATCTTCTGGAACGAAGATACACACTGTAGTATGACGGCAATTCGTCTAATTAGGCCACCATCTAGGCCAGTTATGCGGGCTGTTGTACTTACATCGGAAAAAAATCGTCTAGCAGCATTGCCGGTATTTGTGTTTCCACTGCCCTGCTTAACGACATCCAGCAGTAAGCCAGTCTCTTTTCGAAAAGCTTCCTGTATGGCGACTTTTCTCTCTTTTACTTTTTCTTTCATTTCGTCACCTTTTGCTTGCCATGATTTTATATCCAACTTATAAGCAATGTGTAATAAGCACTCCATAGATCGAATCCATGCGTGTAATGAACTCAGTCCATACTGGTACATATCAGTATTCACAGCTTTAGCTCTCACGTCTTCTAATTTATTCATCTCTGTAGGTCGACTTTGACATAAATCGCAAGTTGCAGAGGATGTTTTTGAAATGATGGAATGTATCTTTCCGTCTATCATGGTCAACATAAGACTGTGTGTCACTATATTTGTCTGTAAATTGGTGGGAGTTAATTTTTTTATTTCAGACTCAAGGCCAGCTATCTCGGACTTTACACTGTCTTCACTTTCCTTTATAAACTTAAACGAAATGGGCCGACAATATGAAGTTGATGAAGGCCTATCGTTTTCCCATATTGTATTGCCTGAAGTCTTTTCTAGTAATTTCAACGGTACGAGGCTTGTCATCAGTACCGTTGACAAATCCTCTTCACTGTCACTGTTTTCTCTCTTTTGATGGTAAACACTTTGACTAGATGAGCCATCAAGACCCCACTTTGTGTACAAAACTAGGTCCTCACTTGAATTATAATTCAGAGATTTAACAAGTCTTTTAACTGTTAAGTCTAAAAGTGCCTGCAAATTTATTTTAACTGAAGTTTCCGTTACTACTATGTCTTCTTTTGGGGGATAACAAAATTGTTTTTCTTTCAGTAACTTATGGTAACTGGGGTACATAAGTCCTTCGTCTAAGCTGAACTGCCTCAGGGTAATGTAGCGCCATTTGGATAATTTCATAGAAATGTATAAAGCAAGCGCTTTCTCAGGCAATACTTGACGAACGGGTGCACTTTTGCCTTGAATGACGCTCATTATTTTTGCTATATTCTCAGGATTTTCAACCATGTATTTCATAACCGTGACCATGTCTTCATTTCCGGCTGATCTAAGTGCATTTTGAGCGGCAAAAAGTAGTTCATCTTTACTGTGTGTTTGAACAATGTCTTCTACGCGTCTTCTTTTTTGACGATTAGAAATATCTTCAAAAGATTTTCGTGGTGATTTTCCCGTTGTTGATGTCGATGCTTCTGATGTAGATGGGAAAACTTGCTCGTTTACTTCAGTTCTCTCTTGCGAACACGGAAAGTTTTCTTTAATGGTCTTTGGCCACTGTATCTCCGAATTCAACCATTCAGAATTTTGTTGCCTGAATTTGTCAGCCAATCTCTTCGATTTATTCCATCTTGTGCTAAGACGATAACAAAATTGGCGACACCAGGGTTTCAAATGTTCCTCCACACTTCCACATAGTTGAACACTGCTCTTCGATTTTAGAACATCGAATAAATAATTATAGTCTTTGAGATCGCTATGATGAGCTAAGACAACATAGAGATCTAAATTCGTGATAATACCAGAAAATGACATTATGACTACACTCAACGAGATTGTAATTATAACTGATTTTTCTACCCCTCTTACCCTAAAACGTGGAGAGAGTAGAGGTATATTTCACTCTAACTTATCTATAACCTACCAGGAATCACTAATTAGTGCGCAATAAAACATTTAAGTTGACAACGCATAATCCATTTTATGGTGCACAAACTAAACCTATTGTTTGATTGGGCAATAATTATAAACTACCTGAAATCAGTTTCTATTGAATTTGTCAAATTCTGTGGTTCCTTTTAGTGATAATAATGTTTTAATTGTATTTCATTTCATGTTTTTATTACGCTTTCTGTTTTTTTAATCTTTCTGTAGCAGGTGTGACAAGCAGGTGTGATTCAGCAGGTAAATAGGTGATTAAACATTGAATGAGTAATTTAGCAGGTAAGTCGTAAACTGCTCCCTGTCAAAATTAAAAATAATTAATAAATTAGAACGTAAATTCTTTTCGAAGAAAATGTGCTAATTATCTGTAATACTCTGCGGTACGTGTCAAATAAAATTATGATAAGTAAGTAAGATAAGACCAGATTTTAAAATTAAATAGAACGAAAGTTTAGATATATATGTAAAATCTCGAAAACAAGCCGCTTTCTTTGATTTGCCGTACTATATTTGTTTCTACGATTTGATCCTTATTAGCAACACTTTCGATATATGCAATAAAACACATGACATTTTTTTAACCGAAAACAACGGGTTCGATTCCCGGTCACGGTATTGAGTTTTTCAAAATTATAATGATGCAGCCTTTGTTTTTATCGAAATCGAAATCATGGTTCCTTCGAAAATTTTAATGTAAGCCAATTTTTAAGTTCAAACTTCTACCCCCCATAAGTCAAAAAGTGCACGAAAGAGCAAAACACTTCTTTAGAGAAAATGTGTCCAGTGACGGTAAGAAACAGCTATAGAAGCGGCAACACGAAAATGATCGAAAATAACCTGCTATGAGCATTTATGGGTGGCTCTCCATACATTAAAAACAGTTTTTCTCAATTGCCGGCTAAGTTATAAGTCTGATCGAAAAACGTCCATACAAATAATTGTTGCCATTTAGAAGAGGTATCGAATGGCATGCTTATTTTTTTTAAATTTTCATTTTGGTCTCTATGTCCAACCCTAAGTATGGGGCTGAACCACTGTGGCGACGGAACACGCGTAGGAGGTGACACCCATAAAAAAGGAATTAATTTAATATAGAATGGGCTTAAGCTTCTCTCCTCATAAATCGCGTCATGACAAAATATTTAATGGCGCTATTTATTAAGATATCAGCAATTCTTGCCGCGTAATCCGTGAGAGTGAGAATGTAATGGGTAATATATGTGTAGTAATCGAACTGCGACATGAATATTTATCACCAATATTTACGCGCGTCGATTCGTGATTGATAGTACAAAGTGAAATATTATTATGCGCGCGGTTCGTTAAACAGAAAACAAATGTGTACCAAATAGACCGCAGCCGAATTACACGCACATCAGACTTCCTGGGAGGCCCAAAAGACCATTAATAAAAATTTCGTTAAGGCAACAAGTTCCGTAGCGCGCTGTGACTAAGCATTACCGAGCCCGAATGTAGGTAGGTAGTATAGAACCGTGCGCGTTGTAAACACGGCTCAAACGTGAATACCTACTTAAATGGACGCCACTTCCCATTTTACCTCTAACAGGGTATTGTCAGAATGTTAACGCATCATTGTTATGTCACAGTTTTAAAAAGGTTTTTTATACGGTCGGTAACTGTATGTTAATGTCGTAGGGCGGTTCCGGCTGACGAAACATATGTCGTTGCTTCGGCTATTGTTAAAAAAACTGGAAACTGACTAGCTACACGGATGGTTTAGTGATAACATCGACAAAGGTCGTTTTAACATGAAACATACATATTTTACATTCGATTTCATGAATAAATTACTTGTTTATTAAACTGCTCGATTCTTTTTAACATTTTACGTTAGAAATTTTCCTGCTTACATGGTGTATGGTAAAACTATTTTAACTTTTAGCAAGTTAGGAAGCAGTTCTTAACTTAGCTGCATAAAAATGTTCCAAAATTACTTACGGCAAAAAACTTCCTATGAAAGATATTTATATTGTCGAGGTTCGAGAGCTTTCCACCAAACAAGGACGTATTAAATTCCTAAAATAGTAACTTGAAGTTACAAAGATATTCGTGGCGTAAAGTTTGCAGCCAAAATTAATTATAAACGAAAGCAGTCTGCTCTGCTTAGCTGGCTTTAGCAAAAGACATTTTGATATACGCCGTGGAAAAACTTTCTCGTTGGTGTTGTCTCCTAAAATAAAACAAGAGACGGTCGCAAGCCGTAGATGCGTCCCACTCTAAATTAGTCGGTTTTTTAACACGAACATGCGAAGGTACGTGGTGAGTGTATTGCATAAAAAGAAGAACTTGATCACTATCGGAATTGGAATGCTGTATTGTATGTTTTGGCTATAATTAAACTTTGTGTTCCTTAATTTCGACCTCTGTTATATTGTCAGTTATAACGGTTATAACATTTATTTTCTCAAAAGACTGGACAAAAATCAGTGAGAGAGAAAATATAATATAGAAATAAAAAAATATATTTTTTTAGTTATTGTTATGTTCTGTTGCTTGTAGTTTTTACCTCGGAAATTTAGCTCTCGGAAACTTCCAGGTAAAACCTGTAAGAAACAGTAGCTAACATAATTATTTTTTCACAAGTTGAATACGGCCGCAAAAATTAAAAAAAATACAAATACTAACGCATCTGCATATTAGACAAATGCTTTAATCTGTCAGTTAACAGTGCTAAAAACTAAAGTAATAAAAATCGTATTATAACAGAGACCGGCTGAGTTTCGGTAGCAGCGCGCACCGCTTCCAGTCGCCGCATTTCTGTGGTATAAAGTTGTTCGGGCTTTGAAAAAGCAAGACCAAATTCCTGCCGCGGAGAGAAGTTAGATCACGCTTGCACTCAGCTACTACTTTTAACTAAATTGAAGTTGCGGGCAAAGAGTGCACCGGGGTGCACGTGACGCATCAGTCCGTCTGTCCGTTTGTACTTCTACGTGAGTGGATTGCAGTGGACTTCTTTATTCAATGGTGCGGATGCATTTTCGAGGACGCTTGTCATTCGCGGTTGATCGGAATTACAAGTATTTGCGGTGGCGTCGCGGCGCCAAGTCAACGTTTGATGCCTCTTTATTGGCACGAGTTCTGTTCTCTGTGATGACTCGAGTATTCTCTATACATCTTTATGTGTACATATATTATGTAACTCGAACACGTCTTACACACGACCTAAATCCACTGAAACTTGTACCGACTCCGAATATCCAGATGCTTAAGTTTTCTTTTTATTTTTAAACTTCAGCTATCCATCTCTCGTCTTCTTCCGTATGTTCAACTACACTAAGTTTACTTCTTTAATAAGTATAAGAAGGGCTTGTATCTGACTATTAAAAACCAGGCTCATATGCAATCCGAAAATCTAACCAAGGACCTTAAAGCTTAAAAGTTACGCTTACGACTATTTACCAACAAGGCAGACCATTTATCTATTCCGGTAATCCATACAAATCCAACATTTGTATACGTTCGTTAGTCACTCAATCCATCGGTAAATAATTAAGTATCCCTTTCACCAAGGACCGTTATTTTATACAGACAAATGTCGTTCATTATGAACAAAATTACTGTAATTAGAAAGTTTACCCAACGTATAGTACAGAGCTGAACTACTGAAAACTAATACTACAGCTAAATGAATAAAGCAAAGAGACGTTAATATTAATGTTAAATCCAATTTAAATCAATACCAACCAAGTAAACTCTATACTTTAACAGTTTTCAATGTTATTAAATTACACACACTGAAACCTTACATGATGCCAGAAAGGGGTGAATAAACTCTTCAACCTGTATTCTGCCATTTTCGAATACCGAACCAATACGTTCGGTACATTGATTAAAGCAAGTAAAGTAGATATTTATTATGTATGAGGCTTACAAAAATGATACAATTTTCATCAGTTTTTCGTGCTAAGTTATTTTTATCCTTTGGCGAGTATTCCCTTATGTCCCTAAATTTCAGAAACCATGTGTAGTAATGAAAGCAACAATATCATTAAAAAGTTAAAAGCAACAATATAAGCTAGTATAACTCCTACTTAATGCCTCTGCTCTGTTTTAAACGAACATGCAATACCAGATAAATTCCTAATGCACAATAGTCTACGAGCCACGAGTAATTAACCTGGAATGGCTACGAAATTGACCCATTCATAGAGCTACAAATATAATTTCATGCAAATTCAACTATGAATGTAAATTTAGCTACTCCAGTCGCTTATTGTACCGAAAATGTTGGTTAACAAAGTAGTCCCTACGAAATGGCTACGCACGGGAGGGACCAAGTGACACTAGACACCACTTATGTAGCTATCATGGCGTCTTTTCCTATCATGTACAGTACACTCAAACGTAATAGTGGACGCCTCGAAATTAGACGCATCCGGCGTAAGCGGCGTATAGTGAGGTGTTCAAAACTACATTAACGAATCAGCCAGCGTAACAATACAACACGATAAAATATTCAAATTGTCGGTTACTGCCGGTTATGGTACAGTACAGTCACTTTGAACAAAATGGATACAAGTTTATGAGTTTTCAAAGTCTTTATTTCACGATCTTTTCATACCCGAAAACCGACTTAGGTATGCATATAAACGGAGAGATTCGATTTTATTGACGAAGGATGATCTAAGTACATTATTATATAAATCGTTTTTCTTTCATAAAAGCGCTGCTAATAAAGTAAAAGAGATACGATAGTAAAGTTTCAACGAATTGTTACGCTCAATGAATTCAGCATTTCCAAAAATAACCGACAGTGGACTAAACTAAATTTTACATAGTACAGTTCGTGACAGGCGACGGGCGAAGCGCTGCTACCGGCTAATTGACAGGCCCGACCAGCCACAGCCACACAATACAGTGCCACTATTTTAGCTAGCTACTAATAGATCGATGCTTTTATGTGCAACTCTGCGAGTGGCAACTGCTATAACCAACCATCTATGCAGAATTGCAGAATTACATTGCGGCGTTCAAAAGGAACAAGCGAGCTTTATCTTTAAAAAAAAATTGCATGACTCCATAATTGGGCATTTTGTGAACATTATAGATAATAATAGCCCCATTAATAAAATTGCCTATAGGTAAACAAACACAGTTTGGAAATTATTAATCTTTCGGCAATTACGTCAGCAAAGCTCTTCGTCCAAGGTTAATTTTTACTACAATCATTAGCCATGTATAATTGGCCACCCACGTTCCGCGAAACAAAAAACAAAATACGCACGTCTGAGAATATGAGTACGTAAAATTTTACCTACTCGTAACAAAGGAATCTCAACCTGATTCAATTTATTTAAATTCTTTATTATTTGCTTAAAAGGACTAATCCTTTGAGTAAGACGGGATTGTGGCAACAGGCGGGCAAATGCGCGGTGGCAGCTCGAGCCCATGAGACTGCGAAATTAGTAGAGCCATGTTACACCTCCCAACCCCCCAGCCCCTCCACTCACGCTTACGTCACACCCTGCACGTGAAGCCTTCGTTACAAGTGGCCGACTGCAAGAGATGTTGCTACGATTCAGAGATATATTCAAAGCTTAGCGGTATGATTGGTAGGTTGCGCCAAGACTGAAAAATGAGGACTGGAAACGTTGTCATACTGTGTAAGAAGCCAAATTAAGTAGTTTCTTTGATTAATTATGTAACTTAGGTAGCAGACATTGTGGGACAAGCATTTTCTACAAAATAAATTGCTATTAGAGAGAAAAAGCTACGTCACAGAATATAGACACAAAAATAAAGGCTACAATGTAGAATTTTAAAGTTAAAAAAAAAGTAAATTAAAATTATCCTAGAATAATTTAAACCTAATAACCAGTAATCGTTCACAACCGACCAATCCCGTTCACAAACTAAGTGCACAGCAAACAGCGCGTATTCAGAAATGATTCCCCGAATATGTACACAGAGTGGCGTGAGCAAACTCTAAAACAATTACCTTTGTTGGCACTACCAATAACAATAACATTTATCAAATTATTCGGGCGAGTAACTCGAAGGCGATACGAGGAGGGAAGAACGAGATACAAAATTGACAAAGCAAGCAAAAGCCTTTCAAGGCTGGATCGCGTGTTGCGACGTGTTTGCATCAGTAATTTGTTTGTTGGCGGCAGCACACGGCTGACTACATTAATGGATCTGAGCTCAGCACGCGAGCGACCAGACATGCCACTCAAACAGGAACACGGGTTATCTCCGACGTCTTGCTTGAAAAGAACAAAGCTCGCTTTGACGTGAACTTTACTCATGTAACGTTGCGTCGCTTTTTTGTGGCTTCGTCTGATACGACTCGAGCCGATGAACTGATTTGTGTGGTGACAGCTTGATTTATCAAAGGAACGAAATTTGAAATGTACTAAAATTTGAATTTAATACTATCCTCATAAGACCGCGTATTAAACTAGAGAATATATTAACACTGAAACACCTTCCACGTTGGTAAGTCTCCAAGCGCTCGGAGTATGGACTGAACATATAAAACTAAAGTTAAACTTAAACTGCAACTCCATAACTCGCTCTGTATCGACTCTGCCGCGCAACTGTTTCATCTGTTTGAATAATAGTTAAATATAATGAATGTTTTATTCAAACTTATGCAAATTCAAATTATTCCGTCTGCAGTCTTCAAACTCTACCATTACTATTTCTCTTCAATTACCTCGACAGAACTATTTCTTTGTCGTTTCGTATTTAAGAAAATTGTGGCTGTTGTTAATTTTAATTTTGTTTCTGTCTCGCAATAAAAGTTAGAATAAAAACATTGTTTACAATTACACATAACATTTTTAATATAAAATGTTTTTCGTTATTATAATTGAATTTGTAAAATAACAACAGCAAAAGTAATTGTAACTATAGTTTGAATTTCGTAAAATATTACCCGACGCAAATTGGTCGTTAATATTTAAAAGCATTGTACAGTCAATGTGTACTGTATTCCCTGTTCTTTTTTTAATTTCTATTAGTATCGATTACAATATTCGTTATCGTACCTTAAATTCCGTATGATAGTCATAATTTATTTTTAATGCCAACAACACAGGCACAGGAAAGCCATATCCGAAGTGTTATCGTTTAATAATTGTCGCCATGCTTCGGCAAGTGGATGTACGACGAACACTGTGGTATAACCGGGCTAAGTTAAAAATAGCCGTGTTGCGTGGACATAGTGAGGAGCACAGTGCACTCTTCGAGCGTGTAATATTCCGTAGTGTTATCTTACACGCTAAGCTGAAACGTGTGGTACCGGCCAATTAAATGGACTTGCCTACCAGTACTGATCGCAAACAATAACTAGCTGTCACATGCTTCGTTGTACACTTTAACACGTGAAAAGCGTTTTTATTTTCAACCGTGGATGTGTCATAATATGATACTGTGAGCATTAAATTGTTTGAAATTTTATGAAAGGCTTTTTATTGAATTAAATATTTCTTGAAAGCAATTATTTATAGAAATCTGCTATTGATATTCCATGCATTTTTAGTTTAAAATGAGTTTGAAGTTTTAAAAGTTTGCTGGATAAAATTATTTTCATTTTTAGCGGCATTTTTTTTATAAATGTTCCTTCTTATGAGTGACGTCAGCTGTCTAATACTTAACAGATAATTGGGTTAAAATATACGCACCTAACCTTAAAACTGATATATTTGAGTATTGTTTTGACGATATCGCAAAATGGATATACATATTATAGCATTTTGTAAAGCATTATCGTTGAACTCAATAACAGCAAAGTATGGTCTGAATAACTCGGTAGTCGAGTTGCGTGCCCCTCACTATAAATCCATCACGTCGACTAGAGTTTAACACTTGCCGCCGCCCGTGCTTCCGTTCCAAGGTACAATGATACCAAACATAATATACGTCACGCTATTGATCCAAGACCTTATCAAAAAGGCGATTAATATATACGACTTAATTTCAATTAAATGTAAAAAATAGCGAAAAAAGATATGTACGAAAAAAACGCGTTTTAATTCTAGTGCTTTCTTTCTCTAACAGTTGAATGTTTGCTGCTAGTAACTTCTATAACTAGCCATAATGTACCCGTTGTTGAAACGTTGGGCGCTGCAATTTGGAGTGGGCTCTAATCCACCAAGCAGCTTAGTGGAGCATGCATATGTTAGAGTACCTTCTCTTGCCATGTAGCACCATTACAAAGTCATAATAATAGTAATATTTACTAAATAAATAAATTTAAGTAATTTAATTGATCTTTACTTTTTAGTAGTTTTAGCCATTTTCTGCTTAAGGGATATCTGAAACTATTAGATTAATTCTAATATTTCACTCTTTTTAATCATTTATTTTGGACGGTTTTTGCGCGCATGCGCCCAGCCGGCCTCGTAAAGTACAGAAACAAATCTATCTATATCTTCTTCTATACTTATAATAAATCTGTAGAGAGGTCAATTCTGTACATGAAATATATTTCCAAAATAACTATCAGGGGGTGATTAGGGACCGATACTGATGCCAAAAATGCAATCAGTAAAATTTTTGTCTGTCTGTCTGTCTGTCTGTATAAACTCTATAGAAACAAAAACTACTCGACGGATTTTAACGAAACTTGGTACAATTATTTGTCATAATCCTGAGATGGTTATAGTATACTTTTCATCACGCTACAATCAATAGGAGCAGAGCAGTGAAGGGAAATGTTGTCATTTTGTTTAAACGCGCTAATCTCAGGAACCGCTGGTCCGATTTAAATAATTATTTCAGTGTTAGATAGTCCATTTATCGAGGAAGGCTATAGGCTATATATCATCACGCTAAGACCAATAGGAGCGGAGCACCACTATTCCACGCGGACGAAGTCGCTGGCAGAAGCTAGTATAAATTAAAAAACACACTTAATACAAAAAAGCTTCGACATCCTCGAGTGATATAGTGTTTCTTTATTGTTTTAGGGTAAGCCGAAAAACAACAATGACAAGATAAATTAGATGTTTAAATAAACTCCCTATGTGAAAATGCCTTACATCATTTTGGAAGAGAGCTGATACTCTTACACTGCTGAACCACCTGCTAAGAACCACCGCAAGGAAACTGGCTTTCAAATGAAAAACCGCATCGAAATCGGAGCAGACAGACCGAGAGACATCAACGTCAAACACCCCTCTTTTTGCGTCGGGGTTGAAAATACAATGAATTTAAAACTGCCATTATTGGAATTTATTTTCACTGCAATTACACCTCACGTTCTTCTTTAACCTTAACTCGGCATATCTCAATTAAAAAGCTATTAACTAAACATAATGTCTGTTGACAATCTTTTAGTAAGTTTTTATTGAAGCAGGTGGAAAGTTGTGAAATATCAATGAATACTGTTTACTTGTGTGTATCTTATTTAACACATTCATGATACATCTATACTAATATTATAAAGAGGAAATATTTTTTTGTTTGTAGGGATTTAACTCAAAAACTAATGGACTGATTTTAAAAATTATTTCGCCATTACAAAGCTTCATCTTTATGAAGTATCATAGGCTATATATATTTCCAGAAATAATTAGCGATCCCTACTAAAACTTGAATTATGTAACCCAAGGTGTAAAATAACTGACCACGCGGGCGAAGCCGCGGGCGGAAAGCTAGTTATATTATATTTAACACAAGAAACAGGTTAAGCTGTATGCAATATGCACTTTGAAAATGGAGCCCCGCTAATCAAATTTAGCCAGAAGTTAAGACCCACCCTGCGAAACGGAATCATAACATCAAAGTTTATGCCAGAACATTAGATATGTTAAAGACAAGTTTGTCAAGTGTTGACTGGTGGACGAGGGGCTTAACGTGGCTTCACTCATTATTTATTCAACGAGAAACCTCAGTACATTGTGGTTGGGGCCTTAAGTGGTGAAACTTCACACTACGATTTAATAAACGTGGACGTACATCGAACTAACGGACGAACGTTTTGTCATGATAATGATTTAAATTCAATGACCAACGTTAGCAAAGAGGCTTATGTTATACCTCATTTGCGTCCAATTGCGTTTGACTACTATGGTATTGATTTTGCCTAAAATCACACTTTTTTTTTGTAAAAGTAGCTCAAATAGTTTTCACAGAAACTTGCTTACAGTCACATGAAACAAGCTTAGTGATACATATCCGTATGGATTGGTAAACAAATGGTCCCAATCCTCATTATTGGTACCCTGTTTCCTACATAAGTAAGTGTATCAAGTATCAATAAAATGCTTTAAAGCAATAATTACCTACTTGTCAATAACAAAGTACATGCTGAGTAACTGCAGATAAATTCGACGAAGACAGTCTTTGTTCAGGTTCAAAGGTAATTGCGTGATGCATTGTTTTGATATAAGACAAAAGATGGTGGTCGAAGGTTAAATATTTTAGTCTAATTTATTTAAAGCTTAATTCAATGCAAAATAACCTTATAATGCTTCGAATAAATGAAGTAGACGTTTACTTAGTTCAAAGTCCTGTCATGTCCAGCGGGTAGAACAAGATGAATGTAGTATTGCCTATCAAAACTTTGACCGTAGTTTCGTTTATATCAAAAGTAAGCATTTTCCAGGACCTATGATGTATGTAGATTGCTAAGTAGTACCTAAGTACTTACGTAGAAATGTGTAGCTGCTTTTCACAAAGGACAGAACGTCAAAGGCAAAAGTAATATTTAGAACGACCTTCGTAGAAAACTTGGTACTTTTATTATAGGTATTCTCCTCCATTCTACTTTTTCTTAAAACTTTACTCACAAGTATTGTTGAGAATGCCATAAATTCAGTCGAATGTGTGCAATCATTCTAGCTAGTTTATTGAGTTATGTAGCTTAGAAATGTATGTGTGTTATTAAAATATCGTCAAGGGTATTATTTATTATGTTATTAATATCGAATATAGCATTCACAATTGATCGATTGAATCGAAATGGTAAGTATCGATTTATTCTACAATTCAGTGTTTTCAATCCTAAATCCACCATGATTTAAATTTGTTAAATTCTATATCATATTTTACCTTTCTCAAGACAACATAGTTGTTTCTTTACATTCGATTTTGCATTGTCGACTGTTTCATATCACAGCAAAAGCCGTTTTAGTCATAAAAAAATAAATATCGACCAGATATTTAAATGAGAAACCAGGCTCAGTTTGATAGAGTTATAAAGAAATATCGTTCATAATTCACACGTGTTTCACATTTTCCAGTATGAATTTTTAAACAAAATATAACGTATTGCCTTCATTTTGTGATAAATGGTAGAAATAAACGTGAGAAGAAAATTTACGTTACCAATAAAAATAATCGTAAAGTTAGTCGCATCTGTTAAATCTTAAAGCTTATGCATAAGTTAGTTTAAAAATGTTAATCTATGGAATCTTATCTGTAGAAAATGAGATTATCAATTTACATAATTTAGAACGTTGATGATACATTAAAAACTACTCATAGTTGAAACTGAAATCCTCTAGCTTTTTGAGTGTCTGTTGATATTAACATAACATCTGGTGTTTCAAACTACACTTTGTCTTCACATTTTGTAGATAGACTTTACTCCAGCGCGGTCAGTTAAACTAACCCGCTTTTAACATGGATTCATGAGACAAAGACGTGAAAAGATCCTGATATAAATTAAATTAAATAATTAATGATTTTGAATACAAAAATAAATTAAATAATACGTACATTACATTGCTACGTATATTCGTAGCATTTTCGTAGCATTTCGTAGCAAAAACACAATATTTATTTTAGACACGTTAATTATTTCTAAAACATTCTTAAACCCTCAAAAAAGTTTATCAGCACGTAACCACAAGGCAGGTGTATCAAAGCTGCTAGCTAACAATATTCACCGTGAACCTTTTGCGGCGAGTGTTACTTGCTGGGACGCAAAAAACATAACATTCACATGTCACATCGTAAATAAAATATGGTTGTACAGTGCAAAAGTTTTCGCGCACCCCTAAATATTCCATTATGGTTGAAGTATAAATGGGACATAAATTCGAGGAGCTAAGTTGTGACGATTACTCAGCGGGACACAAAGCGACGTTGTACTGGTTAAGGGCTGCCATCAATATGCATTTCTCGGGATTTGGCCCAGTTTTTAAGGCACCCCGTGATGGTGAAAGGTTTTTTTTTTTTCATTGGCACCGGTTAATGTTTATTTTAGAACAAATGCCGACAAATTTATATTCATAACTAGCTTTCCGCCAGCGGCTTCGCCCGCGTGGGCTATATGAATTCTCAGCCCGATCGGTTTAAAATTGACAAAATTTCATACAAACTTTCATCCCCTATTTTATCCCCTTGGGGGTAGAATTTATCAAAATCCTTTCTTAGCGGATGCCTACGTCATAACATCTATCTGCATGCCAAATTTCAGCCCGATCCCTTCAGTGGTTTGGGCTATGCGTTGATAGATCACTATGTCAGTCAGTCAGTTAGTCAGTCAGTCAGTCAGTCAGTCAGTCACCTTTGAATTTTATATATATTTATTATTATTTAGATATTAAAGGAAATAACCAAATAAAAATATACCTAATAACTTTATGAAGTTCGAAATAGTGTGTGACTAATTAAGCGGCAACCCTACACCTGGTCCGGTCCAAAGTACCGAAAATAATGACCTTTCCCATTAAAATAAATATGGTGTGACACCATACGGTCATGATTTCAATGTTCCATTGTACGTTAGCTAGAAAACATTTGTTCTTGGCTGTGAACCAACTTTTTAAGTAAGCGTATTATGATTTATGTACGCTAATTTATTGGGTAAAAAACATTTTTTATTTTAAATTAACATTGCCTAGTCGTATTAAAATTGACGCATGAATCAGTTTCAGTACTAAAGCATTGTTTAATTTTAACATTCTTTATTCATTCTTATTATTTTCGTTACATTTTTATTACAATACCTACACAAGATTTATTTTAATGATCTCACCCATAAGCCAGGCCTGCTAAATACAGGCCTTTCTCGAGTTCATCTATTTCAATAACGTGAGTATCGATCTCTGATTCCAAGAGAATTCATGGCTTTTCTAGTATATTCCAATCGCCCAAAAAGCTATTCAATCCATCCAACACAAGGCAAAAATTTCGGGCAAAGTTAAGAAACTTGATTAAGATACCCTCTTTCCTTATTGCTTTATGTATGTTCAAGTCAAACCAATCAAATTGCTCAGCTTTTGATACTTTCAATATATTCTTAGACTTTCGTACTTCATTTCTTCTTTAATGCATTATCATAAAATTAATGTACGCAATTATATTGTCTGAGGCGTGGCAAACAATAGTTTTTTAGTTTCTTTCACGGACTAAATACTCTATTGTGATGCAAGCTGGGACACTAAATCTCCACAGTTAAATACGGCAATTATTCAGGGAAGGCACAAAGTTTCATTGTGCGTGGCTCGCCGTGTTCTCTCGCTCCATAGTAATATGCTCAGTAAATTTGGATTTTCATGCCTTGTCATCCGACATAAGTGTTTTAATGCGCTCTGTATTATACATATTTAATAGCATGTGACATTGATGAGATGACGTCGGTATCTCCATTATTTATGGTATTCAGAGCATCTCCAAGACCTATATAAGTTCGAACGCTTATTAAATAAATTTCGTCTCAAATAAAGCCTGTTACAGAAATTATACCACAAAACTCGTAAAGTAGGTACTCGGTCATAGAATTGGATCCCCTTTGATCGATTTAAGATAAGACCTCGCAACCAGAGAAACGTCTCGTCTAACAAACTGTACCCTGCCAATATTAAACTCACTATAATTCTCGAAAAAAAAAATGAGCACAGAGATCTCGGAGATGTTTATCGCATTAATATAATACGGCATTAAGATTACAATGGGTCGGCTCAAGAGAGGTCCAATATAAGGAGCTCACAGGCTCCGCGTGCTTTGTTGTGAAAATAACTTTATGCCTCAGAAAGCGGGGGACAGTATAAAGCAAGCACGGCTTTCAATAAAGCCAATGGTCCTTCTTAGATGTTATACTCTCTTGTTCATATCCTTTGTGCAGTAATGCAATGTTTTTGTACGCCAATGATAATATTACTGCGCTTAAAAGGTTTAATAGCAGCTCAGTTTAGAATATTTGTGTAGTCTATTACAATGACATATTGTGCGTACTGACAGTGTATTACTTAAGCAATGACCGAAAACGGTATCATGCAAACAGTACTCCAATACGCAAAAGGTAGGAAGGGGAGCCGAGGCTGGCACAAGCAAGATTGCTATCAAACAGCGCCGCCCTCCTTATAGTAGCAGACAATCGCGGCTCCGCAATTACAAACAAGTTATTTACAGCCAGACCATACGGAGATATTTTAAGCTTATTTCCATCTAATCTATTGATTCACGCACGCGGCATTGCACGCTTTTAATGTTCTTATTTAGTCCAATCTGTACTCCGACTCCGTACCAAATAAGGTAGGGCCGCATTAATCATTGTTCGAGTGTTCGGGCACCTACTTTATTTCACTTGATAACGATGAAACCTCAAAATTGCGCTCTTTATTTACTCCAAAAGCTCGTACGAGTGAAATCGTAAGCACGATCGGCATGAAAAGATCGAATTTATTAGTTCATAAGTCATGAGGGTTAAGTAATAATCGTCGACAATGGGCAATAAAGAGTTTATAGGCAGTAAAGTTCGATTCCCTCGCACGTCGGGGCTCGGAAGTCAACTGCACGAAATTCAGAGTTATAGCCACCTAACTTATATACACCCTGAACTCAATAATCGATTTTCAATGTAAACAATTTAATTACATTGGAGTATGTGTCTCTCGTGGAGTCGGTTTTCAAGTTGTTACTTAGGAACTTTTGATTATACCATTAACACGTACAGTTTACGACTTGATTGAGTTCGAATCAATAATCTTTGTCAAGAATGTTATAAAGTATCTTCTAGAATTACTATTTACGATGTTTGTTGTTAAATAACGAAATAATTATTTACGTGACGCCATAAACATTTTACGTCGATTTTTATGTTTGACATTAAATTCCGAAGTGAATGTTATCTCACTTTAAATATAATTTACTGAACTATTGCTCACAGAACTGTTCTGATGCAACCAGTTTAGAATTATTTCTAACCAGTTGTTGAACGATTTGGATAACGAGAATATTACTTACAGTGCAATCGTTGCGCGACGTTTTATCGTAAAAATTATTTAATGACAACTACTCATCGAGTATCGTTCTGTATTAACAGATAAAAATAACTGAAATGTTATTTATAACTGAACACAACAGTACCGTTGAGAATGTTGCGTCGGTGGAACGGAAGATTAATAGTTATTATCACAGACAACTGGCTGTTATGAAATGGTTGGTGTTTACCGATTGTTTAAAGTAATTTGTCTAAACAAAGTGCGGGCCCGTCAAACAATGGTGCAGAGGTAAAGCACACAGCCCTTGGGTATAGCATTACAAGGAATATAATCTAAGCGCGGCTGGCGGTGAATGTTTAAAATAAACAGTGATGCTCCGCGCGCCGCCTCCTATCATAACATTATTGTTTTGATTGCACGTCCAGCGCTGGACGTGGCGCGCCGTAACCAGTTACCTTACCGAAGTAACCTCAGATGGCCCGCTATCAACCTCATTGGAAATTAAAAAATAATGTAAACAAGACACCTATAATATACCATAACTAAAGCAACCACTTGTAAAAGCGAAGAACTTGTTAGAGTTCTGTTTACATTGCATTAACCATTCTTTATAACGGAGTTGTGTTTGAACAAATTAATTCACACCAACAAACGTGTACTTTATACTGTTTGTTGCTGGATAACATAGTTACGATAATACACTTCTCATCAAAAAAATCGAAACACCTCGCAGTTTATGATTTGATAAGGATTATCAGAAAAATGTGTATATTTAGGAATAAATGTAAAATGTCATTTAATAGTGAGTAGTATGAGGTTTTTAAATCCTAATGTTATTGTTCTAAATTCAAATTAAGTCTTCATAGATTTCGTATTTTGTATAATGAGTAATTTTTACCCTGTATGGAATATGAAGGAAATGGGTAAAACAACACGCGTAAATGAAAAAAAAAATTAAGAAACGTTTATTTAATAACTTGTATTCCCTCCGCGAGCTCTTATTACTGCTTCCATACGGTTCTTCATCGATCGGATGAGAGTCACGATCACATGTTGTGGTATATTATCCCATTCCTCTTGGATTGCATTTTGCAGCTGGCTAAGTGTTTCTGGGGCTGGATCTCTTGCTCGAATTCGTCTCTTTAATTCATCCCATAGATGTTCAATGGGATTCATGTCCGGGCTTCTTGCTGGCCATACCATAATGGAGATACCGACTTCGGTAAGATAATCTCGTACGACGCCCGCGGTGTGAGCTCTAGCATTGTCGTGCATGAATATGAAGTCGTTGCCAATAAAATGTGCATAGGGCATCACATGAGGTTCAAGACACTGTTCGATGTACCGATGAGAGTTTAGTGCAGGCAGCCGTGGCCCAGACACAAAGGCAAGTTCTGTCTTACCGTCGGCGCTGATTCCTCCCCAAACCGTCCACGAACCGCCACCATAGCTGACCTTTTCTTCAATGCAGCATTGTGCAAAGCGTTCTCCATCTCTTCTGTAGACCTTGTTCCTTCCGTCGTTACCATACAGCATAATTTTACACTCATCAGAAAACAGTACTTTGCTCCACTGAAGGTATGACCAAGTTAGGTGCTCGCGTGCAAAGTTAAGGCGCGCTCTTCGATGGTCTGCAGTTAATTTCGGCCCATTCGCTGGCTTATGCGGTGCCAATCCGCGTTCCTTCAACCTTCTTCTTATTGTAGAGTCACTTACAGCTACTCTTCGTACAACGCGAAGCTGCTGCTGCAGTTGAAAAGCGTTAAGGCGTCGATTTCGTAAAGAAGTTGTTACAATAAATCGATCATCTCGCTCAGAAGTGACCCGATTCCTGCCAGATCCTGAACGGCGCGTGAACGAACCAGTCTCCCGATAGCGTTTGTAGACTCTATGAACAGATGATAAGCTTAGATGCAATCTTGCAGCCACAACACGCTGACTAAGTCCAGAATCCAGCAATGCCACCACTTGGGCGGCTTCTGCGGGCGAAGTATCCATATGTTTTAGAAAAAAAAGTTTTTTCAGACGTCCCAAAGTCACAGTAAATGAAATAAGAAACAAAAAGTTTAAAGACAAGCGCTAATTTTTAGTTTTTAAACGAGAAACGTACTCCAACCCTAAATACACATTTGTCTCAAAACAGTGATTAATTTCATTTATAGGATAAACAAATGAAATTCTAATTTCGAATTTTGATTTTTTTCTTCTTACTGTAATGACCAAACTGCCAGCTACACAATAATGTTTTTTTTTTCATGGAATTAATTCTCTTTTGTAAAAAATTAGAACAAAAACAATAAAAACGAAAGTGTTTCGATTTTTTTGATGAGAAGTGTATATGCATGTACTTATGAGAGAGAATAAAAAGCTCACACCTAAAAGTTTGTTCAGTCGTTGCGCGAAGCGACAACACCACTTTATTACAAAGCTCTATTGAATTTAAACAATGCCTGTCTATTGAGAGCAATATAAATACTCAATTGGTATCTTCAAATCTGTCTGAAAATCAATCGAAAAGTAATATCTTTTATAGTATTTTTTACTACAAAAGTTCATTTTGAGATTCGTCTTTTCCGTAAACAAAAAAAAACCTCTGATGGTGCTGAATATTATCTTTTGTAAAGGACAAGTGTTCAAGTAATACGTTATCTCATTGCACTGTTTTGATTGCTTCGACCACCTCGCAGTCTGAGATGTAAAGCGGCGCGACGCAACAATGGAATGTATTACAAGTATGGTGTCACAGCCGGTTTAAGCCCTTACAATGATTAGCCGAAATCCAGTCACGAACTATTATTGATGAAAATCGATACCGACAACCCGATTTACGTCGAGATGCATATGCCCACAATATAGTTTCTTGACATGTGTATTGTCAATGACCCCAAAATATGTAGTTGTAGAGCAAACAGACTCGTTCTCAGAACCAATGACTTATACATTGGTAGTAACACAAATAATGCATTATTCTGTTTTGTTTTCCGAAGCGGATGCGTGTGTCCCAACCAACCCAACTCATTCATTTTCATTAGTTCCCATTATGTAATCAAAATACTAAATGCAGCGAACGCATCGAGGAAGCAAACCGTGTAAGGTACAATCAACCGCAATAAAGGGGTTTCCAGCCAAAGACCTTCCAAAGTCCTATCAAAACGAAAGGAGTTTTTTTGAAACCATAGCACCATATTTATCAGAGAATAGAAAATAATACAAAGTTTTTATTCTTTCCAAATGTTGCGAAAGATCATTGTTACATTTTACTTTCATAAACTGACTCTTTACTCAGCAGTAATAAGATGTAAAATCCTTCACCGGATTGCGTATATTTCACTTTGTTGGGCTCGTAAAGATTCGCTTACCTGCTTGTTTGTTGTGAGTAGGAAAGGGGCCATCGGGCGAACCTTTTTTTATCATTGAATTTTATGTGTGGGAATTTTAATGTGCACCCAGAACGGCACGTTCTGCTTCTCACAGCTGGGCCGCAGTTGGTGTAGATTCTTCGCAAAACACGTGTCGTTGCTGTAATAAAATGTCTAGCAACGCTTGCTTTAATGCCGGAATAAAGAACATATTTTTGAATAACGATAATGAAATGAACATTTTCTACGGTGCTTGGGTCGTGAAGGTTAATTTATTGTTTTATCGTAAAGCCGCAGCTGCATGTTTTCAATTACTACCGGATGATTGATGTAGTAGTATAGTATCTTTCCACACTCAAACAAGTTTATCGCTGCCATCGATAGCTGGGCTAGTATTAATATTATCTGTGGGCCCGCAGACGGCGCGGCAAGAAAACGCAACGTCATCGATCTCACACTCAGCTGCGGCTCCTTCGCTGGACCCTTGGAATTACTTCAATCATTTAAAATAAACACGCCTTACTCAAAATGTGTCGAGAGAGGTAGCTATTGGTCCCATCATACCATCATAAAATCCACTTTGATTTATGATACGCTCTGCGATACTCAGTCTCAGGTCGCTTTTGCATCTGCCGGTATTTTTTTTAAGTTCCAGGAAACTATGACTCTTCGGTTTATTTACTCTACGTGTAGTTGCAATGCATATTTAATATACATATAGCTATTACAAAATTATAGCCCATAAACTCTAATCAAGAAATGTAACATTTAATTCGTTTTCGTAATCAACTAATAAGAAGTAAGTAATGTTTGAAACAGCTGGAATTCTAGCAAGAAATCCAACGGGCGGCGCGCAGCGGGACGCCTCGACAATGGCAACCAAATTAAAAGGAACCGTAAACGTTTCCACTTGAGCCTTGCTAAAATTTATTGCTCTGAGTTTTTTCTCTTGTTTCACTTGCTAATGAGATTCGAATGCTGCAGCTGTATTATTCGAGATGTTGGACGAAGATTAAAAAAATCTTGCTGAGAGTTTCTATTTACGGTATTGCAGGAGAAAAAATGTTTACCGCAAATTAAAGCCCTTCATTTTGTTCTTTGTTTACGTAATACTGATTTTGTTTCTAAACAGAATGGGCGAACCGACATAAAATATTCTCCCGGTACGCATATTGAAATTTGCGGGAGTAGACGCGAGTAGATTGTAGACTGTCTTATTGCAAGCGATAGCTATGATGGGAAATGAGAATCTTGATTTGAAATTCTATCTCGATGTTATAAAGTTGGTATTGAATCGGAGGCACTTCAACGCGGGTGGTCCTTAGGCTATGTTGGCTGAGCGAAGCAAGAATGCAAATTTCACTAGTGTTGCTGGCCGGTATGTTTTTGAACTCTGTTGCAAGTAAATGAAGGCGGCTAACCATAAGCCCGGCTAGGAAATTACTAATTAAGAGCTCCATAATAAGGCTTTAAATTATACGTTACAAACTATTGTGGTGCGGGTATATAATTATAATCGAGCAAATCGTCGATTGAAAAATATGATAAGGTAAGTAGTGTTGAGAATTTTGTTACGAATGCACGACACGACATTGGGGGAGTTATCGGCGCGATCAATGTTAAAAAAAGAAAATGGTGTGGAACGAATGATGCAATACGAATTAAGTGCGGCAAACTAGATCCATGGAATAAAGAGGCGCTCTTTTGACGGGCTGACGGAGCTAAGTACGGACAAAGGGACAATAGAGAAAGAGCAAAGTACCGAAGCGTGGCGATCCAGTGCCTGCTTCCGGCAACGTGGGAACGCCTTTTTATGGCTATCGATAATTTCTAGTCTGATATTCGATATTCCTAATCCTCCCCTCCCTTAATTGCATTTGTGTCCAATCAATTTGGTTCAGATAATAATATTAAGTACATCGCCCTGATTTATGAGTAAATCAGAACGATTAACTTGGTTATTGATCTAATGAATATAAAAAAAAATCAATAGGTACCCAATTTTAGTTTGAAAATAAATTACTTATAGTTTGTAATTATCTATACCTATTAGCGAAAATCTCAACAATAATTAGTACAAAGCTCGCCATGTCCGTTACGAACAATATGTTTTTAATAAACTTTGCCAACATTGGCCATTTACCTACATAAAGTAAATAAATAATTAAAATGTACTCTAATAGGCTTTCAATTGACATTCAAATATGTAAACAGCTAACATTATTGATGTCAGTTTTAATTTCATCTAACCAAAACTCCACGCAACGATCAAACATTTTAATAACAATCATTCCATGACAATCCAATCCATTTCAATTCATGTTTCGAACGTCCATGTACACAAAATCTAAGTGCGAGTCCAATCCGCCTCCACCCATAGCTACATTCCTAAACAATAGTTCATCAATTGGTATCGGTTCACTCGACGTGTCATTTCACGGGCCATCGGCCGTGGTACCATTTAGCACTTCCATTTTCTTGACTAGAATCGCTTTTCTACAATTACCAGTTAAACTACCCTTTCACAATACCGTTTAAGCTTTATGTTCTGTTAGTATTAATATTTATCTATTTGGTTTCATGATAAATGAATTATACTTTGACTTAATTCATGTCAACTGGCTTTAAGTACCATTTGAATGATTGTTTTCGAGTTAGCTAGTTTGGTATTTTTAGAAGCTTTCATTAATTTCCAGTGTTTTCAGTATAAGAGTTGTCTACATAACTGTATGTACAATGTCATCTCTTTTTTTGCTACACCATCGATTGCAATTCCGATAAGTGTATAACACAAGACTCACAAGTGAGGGTAGCTCTTGCCAAATACTACCCCCACGTCGGAAGCTCCTCACAGTTTCGGGAAGCATGATTTATCGGACAAACTTACGCCATTACTCATCTCACCATTCGTTACTCCAATAAAAAGAACGTCTTCCGATAATTTATTGGGAGGAGTATGGATTTTTTATTATACACGACGTCTATTTTAGAGTGCACTTTGTCGCACTGTTATTACTTCATAAATAAAAGATCTGATTTATTATATCCTCAGAATGCCATTAAAACTTTTTGAAAGTTCATTCGTATGATAGTTTCTTCCATGTTATGGCTGTTTTATCCTTTATGACACCATAATATAAAATGCACAAAGTTTTGTTGAAATATTTGATTCTCATCAAATATAATTCGAAGCCGGTTATATAGGGCAGCTGATGCGACGAACAGGTGAAAACATTTTATCACTAACAAGAATTCAAACTTAATTAAAGACACTGTAAAGCAATAAAACACAGATGTTTGTAGAAAATAAAATTATGCATGCGACAGATGTAACAAGCATTAAAATACCAAACAAAATTGTGGTTTAGGCGACTATACGTCTCGTTAGGAAAAGCTCACGCAGCTCATAATTAAATTATGAAATAAAAATCAGTAAAAATTCTACACAATTTAACGCAAAATAAATAAATATAATATAACAGTTAATACAATACCTTTGGGGTGCGATCACAAGTTGTTGAACTTGAATCGGATCTAACACACAAATGATTTCAGAGTAAGTTGTAAAAGTTTCAACTTTGCTAAATTACTAAGTAATTGCTACTTCTTATCAAACATGTCAAGTAAACAAACGCGGCACATGAAACACGACTTCAGATTACAGTTTAGTTCACTTTACAAGACGTACCACTGAAGAGGACAAAAATTAAACTTGTCAAAAACTTACACTCACAGTTAAGTTAAACTGCACTTAAGTTAGGTCCGAGTTAGTTGGACAGTAACACTGTGTCCAGGCAGAAGAAGCTTCTCAAATGTCCAAATAACACTGCACAATTATAATGTGTCGCACAAGGTGTAATCACAAGACCGGGCGGACCGGTCGGCGCGTAGCGGCGTGTGGCGGCGGGTCGCGGCGCGAGGCGTCTCGTGGCGGTACGGTGAGGCGGCGTTCGGTCGCGGCGGCCGCGCGAGCCTCTCTGCCTGCATCACAGAAACCCTACGGCGGGCGCGGGGGCCGCCGATAGACGAAAATGGCTTCACAAGTTAATTTTTTTCTCTTTCCTCCTTTAATATTCCGCATATGCCGTGCGCGGCCGGCGGTGCGAGCGCATGCGTCCCAACCCCAGCGGCCCATGTAGGGGTTGTAATGTAACGCGATGCACCCGCACTTTACATAACTTATTGGGCCGTTTATTGAAGCCACTGCTTAATACCTTTTCCATGTCGGCTTTGTACGTAGCTTCCTCGACATTCATGTTTAAAGCGAGAGATTATTAATCATCGTTCAAAATACTTTGATCTAACAGAAACTGTTCATCAATCTCAATGTAGAGAGTTAATGTTGCTTAATCGTGAACATCCTCGGTACACTGACGGTTAAACTGTTCACAGTTAGTTTTAATTACGGCTTAAATCTTTGCACTGCCCCACAGAAGTTTAAAATTATGTTTTAATATCAGCTCCACTTTACTTGTTTAGCAGTAAAGAGGATTACGAGAAACTACTTTACCGCCGACTGCTTTCAACCGAGAAAGACTTTTCATTACAGAATTAGTACTGAAGTAAAATGCTTTAGATTCTTCATAAACAATTTTATAATTTATGAGGAAATCTCTTTATGAACTTATTCTTTGTCAGTTTATTTCGAGCTTTTAGTCGGTTAATAAAAAATGAGTGAGGAAATGTTGTCGGAATAAATTATTTATTGCTTAGCGCTTGGACACCCATTAGCACGGCTATTACATTTATTTTAGTCCAACGCCGAATTGACAGACTAATTCTAAAATTAAGAGAACTCTTTAATACGGAAGTTTCATAATAAATCATCTATCGTGTCAATCTAAGTTTTTTAAAGAAAAAGTTAACTGATGGAAATGGGTTGAGGCACCTGGTGAGCAAACTAAATTAACTAAAAATTCTTTAAATTTCCTGTAAGTAACTTAATTTCGGAAACTGAATTCTGCCCTACCTGTAAATGAAGAAGAATTATACGGAAAGTATTGATCCGAACTTAGCATAAAATGAACATTGAGGAGAAATTAGCTGCACAACGTAGAAGACACGTCGCACACAGCCTCCAGTCACGTTACACACTACATTCCAAACAATTCTCACACAAGTAAAATAGCAAGTTTTTTTGCCAGAGCTCGTGAGCAAACATACGATTGTTCGAAGTTTTTGCATTTCATCCACGTTCAGTGCACACGAAGTAGGACAGGTACAGCAGGCTGTGTTACTCGTTGACAGTGCGCCGAAATACGGCCGGCCGAATTAGCATACAGTTCCCATGTGCGCCGTCAATCGGCCGCGTCCGCTATTCGGCGTCGCGCCATGCTATCGTCTTTTATGTCATCAGAGAACTGAAGTTACGTGAAATAGTCAATGAAGCTTTTTGTTTTTGTTCATTTATTAAATATCAGTTTAGTAAAGCACCAATAGAATTTCTCTTGGTATGAAGTGTAATAAATACATATAAATGGATGTTAGACAGTATAAAGTTATAGAGCATGTTAGCTGATATGTCATCGTTTTTATGAGATAAGTTTTATTATTGATGTAATAGATACGGTCTTTAAATCAAATAGATTGCAATATTAAATATCAGTAGGCACATTTGCCGTGTGTCATAATATCAATAAAATTACATCGCTTGAATATTTATTTTATGCTAATGGTGAGAAAGGTTTAATTTATGCATGCATTTTAAACTTTATATTCTATTTGCTTTTAAACTGATGTGAAATACTCCTACACTAAAAGTGGAAGTAGATATTGGAAACTATACTCTTACCCATATTTTTTATCGATTACCGTAGTATTTCCATAGGTGACGTGGGCGCCTTTAATCATGTGGGAACATGCCATAATGCCTAGCCTTTTCCCAACTATGTTGCGGTCGGGTTCCAGTTTAAACATGAATGATGATTACCAATGTTGTACATGGATCGACTGCCTATCTGACCTATACAACCCAGTTACCGGGTAAAACGGTACCCCTTGGTAAGACTGGTTGTCAGACTTTCTGGCTTCTGACTACCCGTGACGACTGTCAAAGATGTACAAATGATAACCGGGATCAACGGCTTATATTGCTTTCCGAGGCACGGAGAAGCCTCGCTATAACATAGATGGTCACCCATTCACAGACCGACCGCGCCAGGCGCAGGTTAACCTTCGATCGGTCGAACCGTGCAGCTGTTACTTAGCCACGAGCTCCACCTGACGTACGTACCTTAATCATTAGTCAAATTCATCAGTAAAAAAAGTGTGATATTGTCATACGTACAGTAATTATGCTGGTTTTAAATAGACTTTGATGACGGCCTCATCTGTAAGAGACGATGTGACCTAAGATTCAGCACGCTTCCCCAAAAGATGCTTATTCATGTTTGGCTTGAGGGCTTTAGGGGTAAAAGCGTCCCCATTCCGGTTATAGCATTTTTTTCTAGATGGTTTCTTGCTGGAATAAATTCTATTTTATAATTACATATTTTTTGTTTATATGATTTTAGGTTACGGAGTGTGTGCACCACGCACACACTCCGTAATTGTAGACAATTCTCGTATAGTCTAAAATATTTATGGTGAATTTTTTTGTAATTTCAGTGAGCTGTATTATTTTCACACAAACGTAAATCCATATAAATTATCAAAAGAAAAAAAGTCACTAACGAACACATTATAATAATAACAAAAGCTGAATAAACGGTGACCCAAATTTTGCTTTAAACATAAAAGAACGCAACTCCTTGTTCCTTCTTTTGAAAGTTTCGTAAAATCACGGAAAGGCATTTTATTAATGTATTGTTGAGGTGCTAAAACGTAGTTTCGATATGCATTCATTGTGGTCTCAAGCCTGATTGTAGGATTGCGTGTGCCGACTTGATAACTAAGCAAAAAGCGCACTCTGCTATTAAAATATGGATATGCCGTACAGTAGCAATATTTCTTTTTAATTTATCTAGTTAAATAATGAGCTAGAATTATTTATTGTTGATTAAAGTGATGAATCACCGGTTTATTCCATTGGCGAGCGAGTAAAGCTATTTAATTGGGTTAGTTTTTGTCGCAAGTTCTTTGAAGTTATTGGAACTTGTTATGCTACTCATATAAGGCTAATTGAAGCTTGCTTAATTTACAAACATATTTCTATGTATGTGAGTAAAGAAAATGTGAATTTACCTTATACGATTAGTGGGAACACGCTAGTACGAATACTAAATACTGTGAATTAAACCTTTTCAGAATGTCTCATATAAATCTAAATGAGGTAAGAACTGTTTATTTGGATATGACCAGAAATAGACTGTAAAAAGATGCATGCCTGCAGTTTACATTCTAGTTAAAAGAGAATGAAGAAGATGAAGGGATGATCGAGTAACTATGTAAGATGGTAATAGGCGCTACACAAGGGAGTCCTGTCAAGGAACATTTATATTACTAAAACTAGCTTCTGCCAGCGACTTCGTCCGCGTGGAATAGTGGTGCTCCGCCCCTATTGGTCTTAGCGTGATGATATGTAGCCTATAGCCTTCTTCGATAAATGGACTATCTAACACTGAAAGAATTATTTAAATCGGACCAGCGGTTCCTGAGATTAGCGCGTTTAAACAAAATGACAACATTGCCCTTCACTGCTCTGCTCCTATTGATTGTAGCGTAATGAAAAGTATACTATAACCACCTCAGGAGTATGACAAATAATTGTACCAAGTTTCGTTAAAATCCGTCGAGTAGTTTTTGTTTCTATAGAGTTTATACAGACAGACAGACAGACAGACAAAAATTTTACTGATTGCATTTTTGGCATCAGTATCGATCCCTAATCACCCCCTGATAGTTATTTTGGAAATATATTTCATGTACAGAATTGACCTATCTACAGATTTATTATAAGTATAGATAGATGAAATTACTAGCATAATTTATAACCAGCTAACTAGTTTCGCCTGCATCCCGAGGGTAGTAGAATATTCTTCTAGGATCTATCCTAGGCTATCCTAGGCTAGGCTCTAGCCTATAATCGTCTTCGATCCTAGTCCTGGTTATCTCTGTGCCAAACTTCATCCAAATCGATTCAGCTGTTTCACCGTGTAAACGTAACAAACAAACAAACTTATTTTCGCATGAATCTTACGCCGTCGTATCCAGCTTAATCTTTCCCGAAATTTTCCACGTAGAGCCGACATCGTCTGGTTGCACGTAAACAAAAATGCCATTAACAGCTGACTAAGCGACGCGACGCCTCCACCACTTTTATATACCTATTGCCTTTATTTTTCCATTTCCGTTCCTATTATTAATTTTTCCTCAAAACTTTTAGTCCACAATGATTTTTGCTTATTTTGTTAAGAGCAGGAAAAGGTAGAGAGGAATCGTGGTGGCTTAGTGGTTAAGGCACCTGTATCCTGTGTATGAGTGTATGAGTTCGAATCCTAGCAAGTATCAATGTGACTTTTCTAAAATCATATCTACGTACTTTGTAAGTGTAGGTATTTTAGACATCACTGACTAACGGTGAAGGAAAATATCTGAGGAAACCTGGACTTAAAGTCTGAAATCGCCAATCCGCCTTGAACAAGCGTGGTGATTAACGCTTATGTCTTCTCTGTATGAGAAGAGCCCTGTGCCCAGCAGTGGAACAATATATAGTCCGATGGAGCAGAAGACGATTATCATCGTAAATGGATTACAAAACAAAAAGCACAACGAGACTGGCGTTACTAAGTAGCTAAGTTATGTTCCAATAAAATATTATTACTCAGCTACCTTTAGTTTAGAAAAGCGTGGTTTATGACATAATTAACCAAGTGCATAATTAATGACATAATTTATGTTTATTATTCTTCCTATTAGAATACATATACATTGTTATTGACTCAATGATTGATGTTAGAGCACACTTTTTGATATGAGCTCAACGTATGTACCACTACTCTAAGTGGCGTTAATATAAATAAATAATAAATCCTAACGAATATTATAATTCCAAAAGTAACTCTGCCTGTCGGTCTGTTACGCTTTAATGGGAAAACAGCCGAACCGATTTAGATGAAATTTATTATAGTTTAGAGATGGATATAGGATAGTTATTATCCGTTAAGGACGGGGGTAAATCTGCGGGAAACAGCTAGTAGTATGTTCGTCTTAAAAGTAAAATTTGCAGAATAAAATACACGTTACCACGATTACGAAGAAACCAGGAATTAGTTGAACACAAGCTGCTTTTCAAATTATCGTAATAGAGATCTGTATAGTCTATACAAAAGCAAAACATGGTCGCTAATGAACAGTACACAGCGCAAGTTGTAAGAGATTCGTTATTAGGTACTAGGATAGGTGAAGTTGGCATCCAACTGGTTATTACGGCCGTATGCCCGTACTTACTCGTAGGCCGTAAATTATTAGTACTTGTGCACTGTTACCGTCCGGTCCTCGGTCCGATGTATAATTATTGTATACTGCTTCAAGTGGGCTATACGTATGTGTGGATGATGCACACTGATGTACTAAAAATATGTAGTTGTGAAAAGCCCACACAGTATGATCTATGCCACATTAACATATGTTAATGTCGTAAATTAAAATGTATAGAAAAAGTAACTAATACTACTATGTTTTGTATTTTTATTTGCTGTTAAACGCTTACAATTTGTCTAAAGATATTTTCTTTTAAGTAGTGTACGCTCTAAAGTAAAACTGCTCTTAAGTTAATCTTACAAATAAGGACTCTTTTACATAAAATTACATCAACACTAAACGCTTCCCGCGATTTTACCAGCATCCTGATGAAACTACTACACGTACCTGTATAATAGGTATAGTAACTTCTGTGTTAGGTTATAAACTATGTACCAAATTACACTCAAATTCATTGAGTACTTTTTGCGTGAAAGAGTAACAAACATACATACATCACAAACTTTCGATTTTATAATATAAGAAAGATTTTTTAACCTCACCTGGCAGAAGTACCAGACAACTATGTATATTATACATGTCTTTTAATTATATACATTATTTATATGTAAGTTTATAATTAACTAGCTTCTGCCAGCGACTTCGTCCGCGTGGAATAGTGGTGCTCCGCTCCTATTAGTATATATATAGCCTATAGCCTTCCTCGATATATGGACTATCTAATACTGAAAGAATTATTTAAATCGGACCAGCGGTTCCTGAGATTAGCGCGTTTAAACAAAATGACAACATTTCCCTTCACTGCTCTGCTCCTATTGATTGTAGCGTGATGAAAAGTATACTATAACCATCTCAGGAGTATGACAAATAATTGTACCAAGTTTCGTTAAAATCCGTCGAGTAGTTTTTGTTTCTATAGAGTTTATATAGACAGACAGACAGACAGACAGACAGACAGACAGACGGACAGACAGACAGACAAAAATTTTACTGATTGCATTTTTGGCATCAGTATCGATCCCTAATCACCCCCTGATAGTTATTTTGGAAATATATTTCATGTACGGAATTGACCTCTCTACAGATTTATTATAAGTATGTAATATGTAATGTAATATGTAATATAATGTATAATTAATAAAATAGATTTACTAATAACAATATACCACAGATAAAGTCATTCAAATTGTAATAAATTTCTCTTAATCTTCCCAAGCCAGTATTAAAAACAGCAGTTTAAGATTACATATCAATTAAGTCTATAAATAATAGTCATCAGAGTATAGTGTAGAATTTTATTAGTTTTATTTTATAGTTAAGTTTTATTGGCAGATATCAATAACGATTGCATATATTAATGTCAACGATAACGAATGAAACGAGTGTGGTAACTAGTTCTTGTAACGTGTTGTAGTTATCGCCTCATTCAAATAGTCGCCTCATTCAATGTAGTCTTACATAGACTGAAAATCATCTAGAAGTGGCATACAACCCTTTAATATTAGTTCAAAAAACTTAATAGTAGCTAAAAAAGTAACACGTAGTATTTAAATTAACGAAAGTTTTGAGTATTAAATTTGATTTTATTTAGTTCTTAATTTAAACCTTCTTTGTCATTTTAAACATATTAACATTTTTTATGGAAATAAAAATAAAACTATTGTTTCAGGTACGTTGTTAATTGTCATCTTGTGAAGAGGGTACGCAGAGGGCACATCTAGTACCTAGTCTAGACAAAAGGACCAAGGATCTTTTCATGCCTTTCCAAAGTTCTGAATATTACAGCAGGTTTCGTTTCAGCGACAGATTAGGATAAATGACTTCTTGGCCATCGTACGATCGACATTTCGTATTTCTTGTGCTGTAGAAGCCAAAACAATGGAACATACAATTAATTTCAGACGCTTTTGCGGTGTTCAATAATTAAATTCAGTTGAAAATATTGTTTCTCCAAATATGAACCATTCTTTTATACAAAAAATGTTTGTGTTTTAATGCATATCTATAATCAATATATAAATAAAATTGAATCGCCGAAATGTATGTACGCTTATAACTTCCGAACAATTGCACCAAATTGGATATTTTTTTGTGTTCGCTATTGTCAGGAAAAGGAACACAGGAAAAAAATCGAACAGAAAAAAAAAATATGGCGCTACGAAGTTGTCCGGGTCAGCTAGTTTAGAATAATGAATGATCTTCAACAAATTCCTATTGTATCTGGTATGACACAAATAGCTCATCATCCAGTAATATACTAAGAAACAGCTCCCAAAGGTCGTATCCTGTATATAATCCACCAAGGTCCCGGTGAGGTGTGAACTAAGTAGTGTTACTAGATCCAACAGCTCATTAGTTAGCTTCAAACGAGCTAGCTGCAAAAATAAACTCGCGTTACAATTTACATAATTGAATTACATTTGAATACTGCATTTTTCTTGTAGGCTAGATTATGGTTGGTGTTTAACATAGTCTAGAATACCATCGTCATGTTGATTTTTAAACAGGTCCTTACCTGTGGAGGAGGAAACTATGGTAATATAGATTTTTATATCGTTTTTAATAGACGCCGTATATTTTTTTTATTGCCAGATTTATTTTTAATGATGAGAGATTTTTTATAGATTGGTAAAGTAGGCATGTAACTTGGCGAGGTTTTGGCGTTGTGCAAGTAAGTTTGCGCATGTACACTTAGAGCAACAAAACAATTTTCACATTCATTGCTTGTCATTATTTGATTGCTATTTAATTATTTATTTTCAAATATATCTGTTTTTATTTTCAAATATAAAGAAAGTCTGTTTAGAAGAAAGTTAAAGAAAGGAGAATAACTACTAACGACTCTTGCTAAGTTACTTGCTGGTACCGTCACCGGCACCGACATAGTTTGTGCGGCATTTACGATGCAAAGCAAAACGGATTTTGACTTTTAAGTACAATTAAATATAATCTGTTGTATCATTTAGAAGTATATTATTTTTTTAAGTTTTATTCAGGAATATACTCGTAACGTAAAGTACTTGTATTTGGATACAAGGAAATCATCTACGTCAACAGTTCGTACCTACGGCTACAATAATTCTTGTATTTCTAAAAGATGCGAAATAAACAGATTATATGGGTTTACAGCTGACGTCATGAACTAAATTTGTAGTATTTGTATATAAAGTCTAAGTCATTCTATGAAACGACTTCGAAAAAACGATGGAGCAAACTTGTACATAACAGTTTCCCTAAAATATATAAATAAATTTTCCACACTTTAAAGTATGTAAAAATTAACCTGATGGATATAAATTCACCACTCTAGATGTCAAAATTTAAAAACTTATTTGATTTCATTACTGAATCATTAGGATTGGAACTGCAGGTATGTGTGAATTCAAGTTCATAATATTATCAATCCTATATGTAATACGCAAAGACTTACTTAGCTCATAGTATCATAACCTGCAGCGATTAAATATTAAAAAG
Source organism: Pyrrhia umbra (assembly GCA_963891755.1). Lineage (NCBI taxonomy): Eukaryota > Metazoa > Arthropoda > Insecta > Lepidoptera > Noctuidae > Pyrrhia > Pyrrhia umbra. The sequence goes on from OY982930.1 coordinate 8,088,528, forward strand.
CATAACTCCTGTGACCCCTAAAACAGAAAATATCTCTATTCAAATTTCAACGTGCAACGTAAGTCTTAAGAAATACGCTAAGTAAAATCTCAGAAATATCGCACACATGCAATGCTAACACACTCACGCGTAATAAAGACCTCGGGCGAAAATCATTGTAAAATGTAGGAACACAATATTTACGTTCAATTACAACCTTTTTGTTTATGAGTAACAGTGTGAATGGTGAGGGTGCCTGCCTAAGTTTGAGCCATAAAGGCGGCGATGACGACAAACTCCCTTGTTGATATTCATGACGCGCGAGCCGTGGCCCGTGCCTCGCCGTCGAAGCCGCGTCAGCTAAATTACTTTATTACTGCCGTCTATAGGCAAATAGCTACAATACTAACCGCTGTTACGAGGTACTTGGGTTTAGAGAACGCTGTATTTTTATATGAGTAAGTGTAGAATAGAAGATTTAGTTTTTGAGCCTGAAGAATCCAGTTAGGTAGGTACCCTTCCCATTCATTGAAGAAAAAACATAAATATGGTAAGGCTAGAATTTATTAGGTTAAAGTAACTACTCCAACCGTTATTGTATACATAAAAATATAGAAGAGATGGCATATTCAAATGTATGTTGATAAATGTCACCATTATTATTTTTATCTGCGGGAAGGGGACGCTCGCGCTGAGGGATGTGAACCCCACATCTGAAGGGTTCACATAAGTAAAACTTTGCTTATTAGTGAATTGAAGCATCTTGAAATAATATTTCTATTAGAGCTAGTTATTTTGTGGGGTTCCTGAATATATGTATTGGATCCGCAAGTAATGTTCCAAACATTACGTTAACGAGCACAAAAATATTGATAGGCTTTCAGGCTTTTTCAGGCCTCAAAAACAATTATTTAAAGCACTTAGAAATTTTATTTAAATCACATCAACATTAAAATAACTCGCAAACTACAAGTATTATATATAAATATTCAATACGATTCAAGATTATAAAACTCCTTAATCGTATTAACCGAGCGAAATATATGAAAATGATACTCTCAGAGATTCATAAAGCGTATAAATGTAAATGAGGGAACATGACACAAGAATAAAAGACTCAAGATGGACGAATCATGTGAGCAAATAAAATCGTAAGAATGTGTAATGAAAACCTCAAGTCTGATAGACACGAACAGACTTCTAAAGAAATCTTTTAAAAAATTTGTTGCTCTTTTCATAGAGGTGGTCTTAAAGTATAAAATTATACCTTTAATACCTTTCTATTATACAACATAAAAATTTTAAAAAGAAAATGTTAGGAATAAACATTGACATTGAGCATTGCACGACTGTAATTCATTTGGGTTGTTTTTTTGTTTAATCAGTATTGTTAGAAACCTTTCAAACTGTTTATTACGATAATAATTGAACGAGGTTTTAATGCTAGATTGAAATATTGCTCTCGACTAGCCTAGTCTACATCAAGAAAGAGCGTTGTTTAAATGGAGGGTGGAAGTCTCATCTTCATCCGCCTAGCCTTTTTAGCCACATCCCAGTTACCGGGTAACACGGTACCCCTTGGTAAGACTGGTTGTCAGACTTTCTGGCTTCTGACTACCCGTAACGACTGTCAAAGATGTACAAATAACAACCGGGACCAACAGCTTAACGTGCTTTCCGAGGCACGGAGGAGTCTCGCTATGACAAAGATGGTTACCCATCCACGGACCGACCGCGCCAAGCGCAGCTTAACCTTTGATCGGTCCAACCATGCGGCTGTTACTTAGCCACGAGCTCCGCTAGAAGACTAAATATAAAAAAAAACTGTCACTCGTAAATGCGCTCGTAAAACGTCATGAAATTATGCCTACGCAGCAGCGCTTGTGTGGGCATCATCAGGGGGGTTAGACAAGTGGCAAAACGCTAACGCTCAATGTATGGGAATGACATATAGCTAGTCGTAAACGAATGTCATTCCCATACATTGAGCGTTAGCGTTAGCGTTTTGCCACTTGTCTAACCCCCCAGATCACGCCATGCTTATAATGTTCGTATTAGAAGAATATTTTCAGACAATTGAGGTTCAATAACAAGTGAGTGACCTATTGATTACGCAGTACTGATGTGTTGTTTTTTATATACTATATGCGCCACCCTCGTTCGTTCGTATAATTTTAATTTTAGTAATAATGTACAACAAAGATTTTGAAATTTTTATCCCACATACTTAAACAAAACTGTCTCACTATAGAATAAGCTAAGCGAAATAGGGATCATAATATCTGTTGTTTGCGAAAGAAATATATTTCCAACTTTTCCAAGATAATCCTAAGCCGCAAAAACTAATAATATGTATTTCAATTTCCTAGCAATAGTAATAATGACATTAATACTTCCAATTCGTGTTCCTACTTTAGCTCTGACATTTATTGCTGCCTTTAGTTGGCAACAAGATTATTACTATATCCGCCAGCATGATTTGTAGTAATGTCTTATATTATTTACAAACAGAAACTCATATTTCATACAATAGTCAGTCACCAATCAAATATTATTTTCGTCAAAGTTGGTAGACAACAAACATAAACAAGTGGAGGAGCCACTAAATGAAATTGCAAATAAACGAAAACGTCAAGTTATACAAAGTTTAGTGCTTTCCTCACAGTTTTAATAAACAAACAAAGAAATAAGGAAAGTTTTGGCCGGAGAGTACTTATTGTTTTGCTTGACCTCGATAACCGAAATTAGAATAGAGCGGGCACAACAAATTTGCGAAAACACTGCGACAGATATACAACGTGGTTTATGGAGTGGCGGTTTTAAACATCGAGTTATTTCTCGACTATGAATATACACCACACTATACTTATTAAATCCATGATTCTAACCAGTTTTTCGGAGGTCTGCCTCTTTACGTATTTTGTTGCTGGTGAAAAACGCGAATGGTGTCCTGGGTTCGATTCTCAGATCACATCAGGCAAAGTATTATTGAGTCTTTTCATGTGGAATTTCTCAGTACCAGCAGTAGGCACGCCCACTTTTTTCATTACATGGAGTTTAAACTTAGCTCGCTAAATACAAGTGTATCCCTCAGCCTTACCTTCCAAGGCAAACAGGTGTAATAAAAGTGGATATGATTGTATTTTTTTGTTAATTTAATGCTACGACCAGTGCTATGCTTTTACTAACTGTAGCAACGTAGTAATCTTTTAACAACAAAGAACTCGGCATTTTTCCGTATACAAGCCGAAAAGTATTCGAAACACAATACCTTCGAAAAAGCGAAAACTAATGACGAGATCGCCTATCTCGTAGGCTTATATTTCCCACCTAAAGCATTTCGATTTGTTGCATTCATTCTTTCGGTATTTCAGCGGCCATGATTGCTCTATCGCGTGCTACTCTGGTAGTTTCAAAACCCCGTAGAAAAAACACCAGTTATCTACTTCTGTACCAAATGAATGATCGGAATGATCCATAGCCGCATAAATAATGTAGCAATGTGCTTACAATATCAAATAATGGTATTCGTGACCGGCGTGTCTATTCTTTTCGACTGCGTTTGTTCTATGATGTATGGTTAGTTCGTTATTAAATTAGACAATGTGGTGACAGTGACAAGATTTATATTCTAGGGTAGTTAGATTGAGATACGGTTCTAATGTTATTTGAAGCGTGTTCACATCCTTTCACTTAATTTTTTTACAAATGTATTTTCTATAAATATTCAGTTCATCATGTTATAAATATAATTCGGATATTTAAATGTGTTACCTTTGATTAAGTCTGACTTATATTTCTTTGTTGTAATGTTGTGCTTCAAATTTCTTACGCAAATAAAGTCGACGTAGCTTACGCTGAACGAAATATCTTTCGAAATGTTCACCTAAATTTAACCAATTTGTGACATTATATTTTGTTAAAAGGTTGTCGCTGATTGTCTAGCATATTAATTAGTTTTACTAAAATGTTGGTATTATTTATTACAAAAAAAAAACAGATTCATTTTATTTAATAAACATTTTTTTAGGGTAAGTACCTACCTACGTGTGTGTAAAACTGCTCAAGTTTGTAACGCAAGGCTACAGGAAGGATTGAAACAACGAAAATCCACGAAGTTCTTTGCTAAAAGTTGTAAAACAAAACTTCGAAACGTCGAAGGAACGGGAACTGCACACGCTCTAAAACCTCGCAAAGTTAACCTGCCAACGTGAAATGTGCTTATACAAAAATAAATGCAGAATCGTAAGTAGGTATTAATCTGAAAAGCCAGCCGATCAGATAAGTTCTCGCGTCCTACCTACGGAGGCATTGTCACAGTTGGCTGGGAGTCCGGCGCGCTTGCCAAATATGTCGCAACAGATAGCGTGCCGTCGCGTACGCCCGCCGCCCGCCGCCCTCGCCTGCGCTCCGCCAAAGATTTACTACTGAAATTCTGTCACACTCCCTTCCCAACACGACGCGCCGAATGCACATTCTATACCAACTCAGACCTCTATACAACAGTTCGGGAAGTTCGGTGATTTATTTTGAAAATTTTAAAGAACTTAACAACAAATATTCGTTTCTTGTTGGTTTGCCTTTGTACAGTATTTTCCGATCGAAGAATTTTGACGTATTTGGTAACACAAAGCTACGTGCCGTATTTCAATCACCGAACTCGAAACCGTGGCGAGCACATTGAATTGAACAGCAGGAAAGTTTAAATGGTATAAAAACACGGAAATATGCATGGGACGCGATTATGAACTCACACGAGAACGACTGATATGCAAACGGAAAGTTGGGGTGTGTGGTTTTAAATTCAGAAAAGTTTTTTAATTTGTTCGCTCGTTTCGGCGCGGCCGTGACGAGCGCTGCGAGCAGTCCGCGTGGCGTCGCCTCACCGTCCGAGGTGACGGTATCATAACATTTTCCGCTCAACTCCTGGCGCAGCACGGCCGAGCGAGCACAAAAGAGCGCAAGCGCCGATTCAACTATTCCGCAGCTCGACTACGTGCCCTCGGTAAATTCACGCGTCGCCTCATTATTTCGCTTCGAGTCTGCTTCCTTCTAAATAAATGTTATTAAAACGCAAAAGTAATATTTTTAAAACGTCGAGTGTAAACGTTTCGTTGGACTAGTGCTGCTTGAGCGCGTGCAATTAAGATTTGCACGTGTGCTTCGTTTTGTGGAATGTGTTTTACTCTTTCAAAAGGTTTTTTTAATCTTATGACTTTCAGGAGGAATTTAATAACTTTACCGAGTTACAAGCGTGTTTCAAAGGCTTTATAAATTTACTCACATAATTAATGATAAATTTCAGAAGATTTATTACATCGTAGTTTTTAGAGTGGGTTTTAGTGGGGTTGTTAGAGAAGTGGGAAATTCATTAACTGTTAAATTGATGAGTTTTACAGATTCTTAATGTTTTTCTGTAAAAAAATATATTATCCTTATTTAATTGGGTACGTGAAATTTGTAATATTCTAGAGAAAAATAAACTTTGAAAGTAACAGTATGACTTTACCTGTAGCATTAAATTAAAACCTATTCCTATGCGGGCCGAACGTTAAACAGGCCAACTTTTACGGAATTTGCCACTGTTATGAAACTCCTAAAAAGAGCCTGATTGAGACCGAAACTTTCTAGAATAGTAATTAGTTTCCTTCGCCTGAAAACTCTGAGATTTTCATAACCGGATAACTTTGATAAACTTCACTGGATTCGGTGGCTCCTGTTACAGTTGTGAAGATTTGAAAGGCTTAACTTGGACGAACGTAAACTACGAGGTTTTGAAATCAATACCCGACTTGATTCTTTCCCGATAAAAGAATTAGCTTCTATAGTTGTGCTACAATGGAGTGAAGTACTTTAAGGTTAGATCGAAGATACGAATAAAAGTCGATAAAACTTGTGAACTTTTCGAATAAAGATCTTCGCTTCGGCTCAGATGACCTAATTTTTCAATGCTGCAAAGTTTCTTTGGTGAATTTAATATCTCAATAACATCTCAGTCTGTATATTTTTATATAATTTACTTTATTTTAAAATATATCTACAGTTGAATCAGAAGAATAATACAGTTGAAGTACACCTATAGAAATAAAAACATAAAAGACATTGTATTATTTAATATTTATATAAAATATACCTAATAAAAATATCATGTCATCATTATACATAAAACAATTGAAAAATATATAAAATATAGGACATTTGATAAAGAAAATTTATATTTTATATTCTCATTGCAATATTTCACGCTGTGTCACCAAAAATACTTTGGATTCGACTTTAAAAGTAGTTTAAACACACAACATAGGCACAGGAAGATAACTTCATTAATAGTGCATCCCATCTTGTCAATGTCCAGTACCGTGACCAAGTTAAAAATAACAAACACGGTTGCTCTTATAATTTTATTCCCGCTATTAATACACACAGCAGGGTGGACCGTAGGGGATCGGGTCAAAAAAGCGTCCATGTCTCGAAGCGTCCATTTGGAGCAAAAACCTAGGCGGCGTTTCCGTTCGCCGACAAAAGGAAATTCAATAAGAACGAATTTCCCGTGATTTACGACCACTATTTCCTCGTTAAGGCCCCGCCGGCCCTCGAGGTGTGTTGGTGCACGAGATTTCATAGTAAAGACAATTCAGTTAGTATTAGATGTAGAGAAATACCTTAGTGCGTTGTTTCAACCTTTCACGTGACCCGTTTGTTCCTCAACTGAGACAATTGTATTTTTATAGAAGTTATTCTGAGAGAACGTGACGTTGTATCTGTTTTGCTACGTGTAATGGGCGATAGTTTAATTCGATATTTGTTTAAACTTATACTTCGCTAAAGTGAAAATGTTAAAATCCCTAATTGATTGTGAGTTATCCTAAATACATATCAGTAATCAGATAGAGAAGTAAATACTCAATCTTATTTCTAAAAAAAACGAGATTCTTTAACAAGCAAACAAAAAGGTATCGTCCTTTGATTTTCAAAGAAAACGTAATAAATCTGTCCATAAATGTTAACTCGGTGACCCGAAATAGGTTTCAAACCGCCCAAAGCACTTAGCTTTACCTAACTAGAGGCGAACTAAACTTGTCAATAAAATGTAGCGACCTCATTTTATTGAGACCGGTTGACCCGGAAAAAAGAGTTTGGTAATCATTTTAACGTTCTGTATTACAGCAATTTGTCTGATCCTTTCTGATCTCGAGCTCATTTCATGATATTGTAACGACGACGCAGAAACCTATTTAATATAAGTATTGGATTAATAGTAATTTAATCATTGTAAACGAAAAACGTCAGACTTGGTATTGAATCGAACAATCTTACGAATAATGTTTTAGTAAATTAAAGTACAAATTGTTTTCATAAAAGATGACCAATACTAGAAACTGTATGAGAGTTCGAAACCCTAAATATTTATATAAAATTAAAAAAAAACAACCGAAAAAGCACGCTACTATAGAACGCACTACACAATATCCACTATCTCTGATAAATGTCCCAGTTCCACTATCGATCTGTCATTACTTTGCAGTTTACTCTTCTATGTACATAGCACAACTCAATCAAATCGCAAACTCGATTAATTCGTCTTTCGACAAAAGCTTTTGCGGAGTTCAGTAAAATCGACTAATCGATTGCTGGTACATCCCTATCGAACTTTTATGCACTCCTTTCATAAAAGAATGTATATGGGAAATATTCGCAGCATGGAATATCCGTGTTGTTCTTGTAAACTAACAGCAGGAAACTTGACCCAATAAAATTTCCTTATAGGTTAGTAATAGTTCCGCTTTGTTTTATATAAGTTTAGCAACCGTTTAAAAAGTACCTATATATTATATCAAACTTATTAAAAAAAGTTTGCGCCTTAGATAGAATAGTGTATTATATCAAACTCATTAAAAAAAGTTTGCGCCTAACGATTGATAGAATAGATGTATCTTAGGATAAAGTACCTTTTTTAATTATTTGTATCTAATAATTACTTTATACTCTAGTACTTCATTTGCCTCTTTAGTTACATTCTTGGCTTACTAAGATGTTCCTGTTTAGCTGCAAATGCGTGATGAAAAAGCTAATGTAGGTGCAGTAATTCAGACTTTTTGTTCTGCTTTGTTTACCGTGAGAGTAAATGTGCGAGTATGAGACAACAAAACGAACTTCACAACTCTGTATCGTCAATTATCCTCTTCACAAAGCTCCTCACGAAGCTCCACATAGTCTACACATTGAAATTACACAAAACCGCAAGAAGATGCCTTTAGACAAATTACACCGCTACCAAAACATTGTAAAAAAAATTACACAGCCGGAAACTTCAGCGAGACCAAATAATGGGGGATAAGCACGTATGTGACGTAATTTATGTGTAAAATCTCGTAAAAACTTCGTTCGCCGCGTGTTTTCTGTTACATCGAATTTTTCGAGAGGGCTATCGTCAAGAGTATCATCAAGCCACGATTTTAAAACGATCGCCCTTATTTTTGTTTTGTTTACTAGAATACTCCATATTTTGTTCCTTAAACACGCTCCTGGGAAATCCTTTGATGGTCTGAGAGCCTGTAGGTACTCGAAAACCTTTGAGCCGTTCCGTTTGTGTGACTCGTAACAAAACACTCTTCTGAGTATTTGACAAAAATGAGAATTAGGACTTGAGGCCAAAAAGAGACGAGATGACAGGCACTAATAAGAATATTTGAAGTTACAAGAACATAATAATGCGAAAAAATAATTATCTCAAGCTCAACTGGGACTCAATATTCTTCTTCTATCAAACGACAAAAAATTCTAACATTTTTGGGATGAAAAATCATCAAATTACTCATCCCGCTGTCGGTGGAGTGAGAGGAAGTATCAGACTCTTACTAACTAAAACTGATAAATATTAATTTCTTCGCTCTTTACGATTCAAGGCCATGGTAAGTCTTTCGAATAATCCCGAAGCCCCGGTAGGCACTGGCCCCAGGTAAATCTACTTAGCTGATACCGCAAAAAACATTGCTAAATTTTAAGGTGCTCGGGCAAATAAGTTAGGCTATTTGATCAAACTTATATACAAGAATCACCACTCATAGGTTACAGATATTCAGAATCAAGTGCACCAAAGGTACACCAATACCTATCTTTGTGAAGTAGGTACCTACATGCAACGAATGAGGTTTCCTACCGACCGGTGACTATGGCCTTCAGAATTCGCTTTGAGTGCTAATAGCACGATACAGCGACCAATCTGCTAACGAAGTGTGCGATTATAGCAACGTGCAACACGATAGTTCGTTACAGAGCTCCTGGTATACGTAAATTAAGGTTGCATTAATTGGTTATACCCTTTCTTAGGGTATTTAATGTAGGCGGTTCCTAATTAATGCAGCTGTTCATACACTTAAACTGGGACACGTATGTGAGCCAATGCAAAGTATTACCTCTACCAGATACCATAAATTTATTCAGATACTAGCTGTTTCCCGCGATAGAACTTAATTGACCCTGGCTAATCTATCTCCATAACAATTTTACCCTAATCGGTTTTTACCGTGAAAACATAACAAACTCTCTTTCGCATTTAAGATTTTAAACCTGAAGGACCGTAATAAACCAATGAAAAATCACTACTCAGTATAACTTCAAAATACCTTTTACCAACACTTCTAATAACATTTTCTTGCTGGATAATCTACGAATTCGGCGGGCGTGCGGAAGACAGGCGTCGTCGCGCGGCGGCGTATGCACGCGATCCTCTTGGCAGCCCCTCCAACACTTAGATTTACATGGCAAATGTTGTAGCACTGCAAACATAACTGCAGCGACACCGGCTTACACTGCCATTGGATTAAAATGCAGCTCCATTTGTTTGCAGCCGAAATCAGTTCTGCCACGAATGTTTTTGAGGCAATTTGGCATTTGAGTTGGTTTGAAGCTCGGGATTCAGCTATTCTCGACTCAAAAGGTACTATTTGAAACAACAATGTAAAAGCTAATGAATGGTCCTTGTTGATTATGCCCGACATAATGTCGTGTGGACTCACTTTGTCCACAGCGAGCGGTTAATTACAAGCAAATTGTTCCCTTGCACCGAAATCAAATATTCATGTGCTTGAATAGAGAATCGTAAGTCGTATAGAAATAGTACACGACTTACTAATAACATAATAAATGTATTATCATATTTAAAGGTAATAAAGGTAACGAAGCGTGTACTTGTAGGAGCAAACTTTTCTGTGCAGAACCCATAGCAAACAGCACTTAGTTTCACTAGATCCGACATAAAGATAAGTACACTGAAACCTAAAGCAATTATCAGTGGAATAATCGTCAGTTTAACTAATTTAACGCAGTGCAAAAGTAATTGTGTCGGCTTGTGGGGGACCCTAATCTGAACTCATAAATAGTTGGAGCGGGCATGGAGCCCTCCGTTACCGCAACTCTGGACTCTAATCGCGGTACTGTACATCTACCTGTATTATAATCGTGGCTTTCATTGAGCATGCAGCTAGAATGGCATCAATTTCCAGACTATCTTATGAGTCACGCAATATTCAATTATATATTGTAATATACTTTAATGAGTAACACTATGAAATCTAAGATGGAAATTATGAGTCAGGTTTCCTCAAACCCTTCTTGAAATGATTGAGTTTTAGCGCTTAAATATAACTAAAGACGTGCAACGCTCCTAAAATTTATTGAAGCATGACTTACTGCAAAAAAGACTTGTTTATAGTATAGTGACACTTCCCATCGGGGCAATAAAAGCAAATGGAAAACCTTGAATATAAAATACCAAAATGGCCACTACCAATGAATTTCTAAAGTTCCCAGCACTTCTAAAATATTACAGAACGTATCAATCACGTGCAGTAAAGCAATTCAAGTGTTGTTTCGTGGCATGAATAACGGCTAAAGTTTTCCATTAAACAAGTACTCTGCTCTTTACCTGACCGATCCTTCATGCAGCTACATTATGAAGGTTTTAAATGTATTTTCGCCCTGTATTCATCATGTATTATCCACTTGTATGCTGTGGCTACGGTGCATAAGTAGTTTATACTTGATTATTGCTATGTAGTATCCATATTTATCATAGATGCCACTGAATAAGTGTAAACGGTCTGAAATCTTCCATTTAACATAATGAATATACCATATATTTGTTCCATGTGGCCGAACCTTAAAAAACGAAAGTCTGAAAGGTGGATATCACATCCATTTGGTTTTAGTGGTGACTTTGTTGGCCGTATATTATTATTATATTTGGTAGAATTGGTATTATGCGAATTACGAGATCTCCTGATCTACAGACTGCTATTCCGAACCTTCCGAATCAAATAGTGACAAGCTTACAAATAAAATACAGCATTCTAGACCTCATTGTTTAAACATTTATAATGCAGAACTTGCATTCATATAAAATGTATTTGAGATATAGTGGCAGGCTTGTTCCTGTCCCAGTTCTCACAGTTTGGCTTGCTAATCTCACCGTATGCCGAGAAGGGTGATTTATAATGAGCTAGTGTCAACTGCGAACACGACTGCTTCTAATAGTATTTTATTTAAATAAACACCATTGTAAGGCGTAGAGGCTTTGAATGAGTACTAATTACCACATTACTTTAAACAGCTTTTTTGTGAAATATCGGGGGAATAAAGCTTTTTAAATGTAATAAGAAAATGATATTAATTAAGACTTCTTTTATTTAAAAGAACCAAGTAAACAAAACAAATGGATAAGCCAATTTTTTCGTGTTTTTTTCCGTATACATTTAAGGGTATTATTGGTGTACCTATTAAAAATGCTAATACTGGCTTCAGGAAAATTACGACTTGACAAGTTACGGCTGGAAAACATTGGCCATAATTAAAATACTTTAAATATAATGTCAATATAATAGAACATAATACACAATAGAACTTAACAACTAAACGTAGTATTATTTATTCTGTGCTATAACATTACCTACAACACAAATAAGATCACGCAAGTGTCTCCGTATGGGTCTTGCATGGGTTGTTAAATCACGATGGCTTAACTTGGAGATTTCCCTCTTTACTTCCAACTGTCCCTTAGGACTACAGATAAACAATGTACAGAAATCCTTTGCAAAGCCTGCTGCGGTATCTGATGATATAATTTGTTTCTGTTTTCACATTTATAAATAAAAAACAGTTTTTTCTTGTTTTCATTTTTAAATCACAAATCAATTTACTTAAATGTAATAAAATAAATTGGTTTTTAACTTCTTCAAATATTCCACTTTTATCGCGATCAAAATATGCATAATAAATAATACTACGCCGCCATAATGCGTCTGCAATTTGGGTGAAACTTTTGACATCAAATCTCTAACGAGCCCAAAAAAGGCGAAAACGGCAGATTTTGGGGTAGGTAATGTGACAAATGTGAATTGGAGTCACAGACGAATCCCTCTGAAACGGGAATTCCCGATAAAAAAGCTCCATTGTCCTGCCCTCCTTATGATTGATGCCGTTTTCGCGTGTCGCCGACATCGCTCCCCGCTCCCGAACGCTCGGCACGTTTGTCTGACAACATAACACGAGTGTGTGCACTGTGCACAATCGCCACACAGTTTCGGTCTCCACTTGTTTCCGCAAAACTTAAATGTCAGTGAGGATTGCGAATGTTAGTCGTAAACAACTATGATACCTGCAGTTGCTGTTAGACAAAACATAATTAATGTATTATGTGACTTGAATTTATAGTTGCTATGCAGACATACGAACCCGTGAAACCCGATGGGAATGCAATCTCAACAATAGCGAAATTAACAGACGATTTCGAGTTTATCGTAATACCTTCCAATCCGAATGAAGATGGCTGAAGCAGTTCTCCAGCGGAGGGTCGGTTACAGAACGTAAGCCGCTCTCAACAATTGCTGCTTTTGAACTCATTAAGGGAGGATTAACGTTGACTTTGAGCGATAGCATCTATTCGAGAACGGCGACGATCAGAGAAAACAACGCGCTAATCAATTACTATTCGTTCAGTTTCCTTTAGCACCGTGTAATTAATAATGGTAACACCGAATAGAATACTAATCTTCTTCCTAAAGATTTCTGCGAAAACACAAAGGTACTAACAAAACATGGACGGATGTGTGTATGTTTATTTTTTAACGTACCAGTTTTAAAGTTTCTAGGAAACAAAGAAGTTGAAAGCAAACATAGCGACACCCCACCGCACGCACCGGCTTGCGTCTCAGTAGCAGTCGCAAGATAAACAAATAGGGAGTGAAACTGTATTCGAAGGGATACCACTGTATGCTTGCAACTTAAAAAGCGGCTACAAAGTCGTATCTTCGAAGTTAGATTCTATCTGAAGCACTGGGGAATAGGCTAGGTACGCGAGGCTCCTGCCAGTGTCAATATTGAATCAGCACGGTTCGTGTTTGTGAGAGGAATAAATTGCGGCCAGCCACCGGAAACTGTTCGCGTCAGACGAATAATTTTCTTATCTATCTTTTTTACTTTCTTGCCTAAATAATTTGAAAGGGATAGCGGCCGTGCGTTATTTTTTTCTGTCATCTTCATTTAGTGTTGCAAGGTTAATGTATTTTAACTTTTCTGTATTTTTTTTTTTTGGTTTGTGTGTATGGTAGCAAACACACTAAATATTGCCCTGATTTAAAATTGTTGAGCAAATAACTTTGTTAAGACTAACAGCTATATACCTACATAGCTAGTTTTAGCTACGTGTGTACTTTGAGTCTAGTTCGGCACGTCCCGTAAATTAAACTTTGGTTATCAAACCTGAACACGAACGAGACAAGACAAATTATATTTGTTCCACCCATAAATAAATAGCACAAAAACGGAAGATAGCACTCTATGTGCCTAAATAAAAAAAATATGCACTTTATTCTTTGTGAGCTGAATGCGTTATTGCATGACAATATTATTGGGGCAGTATAAGAGGCACTTGCGAAAGGAAATTGAAGGCAATTCAACAATCTCGAGGACGTAGTGCCTGATAATATACTTTACTGGCTCTTTGAAGTGTCCTCAGAATGCCGTGTATTCCCTTGCATATACAAGTTATGTGACTCTTACTTTTATGTAAAAACCCGTTTCATTGAAAAGGGCGAGGAGATTGGCGTCGTTGAGTGAATATGAATAATATATACTTTCCTTTAAATTTATTCGGCCGGTCAAGACGCTCTTACGAAGTAGATATTGGGTAAACATTCATATCTTTGCCCGTGATGAAAGGTACTTACGCTAGCGTTCGTAATTTGGATTTTATTATGAAGACTTTTGTGAGGAGAGTTATTGATCGACTTGGAAATATATTATTAAGAAAAATAGATAGTCTTTTTCTGACTTAAATCTATCATTTAGATGTCACATGAGACATGAATATTTTTAGATAAAACATTCTAACCAATTGCCTAGACAGTTTTTTTTTCTTCTGAAGTGTAATAAAACTTTTTCCCATCATGCCATCAATAAATTTGATATTGACTTTTTAAATTCAGACAAAAAACTTACGACTTTTAAGGATGGTCAAAAAGAATAGTCATCCAGACTTCCAATAGCGAGCATTTCAAAATATGAGTCCGTCTGTACTCCGACAATCATTTTAATGCAGCGAAGTATACATTGCTTTATGAAACATCGTTCAGCGATCCGTAGCGCATATCATTCTATATGACGTTTGGTTTACGTATGCTACTGACAGTTTGCGGCCGACGTCACCATTGGAGAAGAATGGTTGGCTTTTTAAATGCGATTCAAATACTAAGCGTGAAATCTCCGAAACGCAAGTACTCATCAGCGCAAAATATTTGCACCCACCAGCGAAGCGTTGAAAATTAGCTGTGAAAAAAGAAAAGTACAAGAAGTTTTTAAATCTTATTCTATGTTCCACGAAAACTTAGGCAGAAAGTGTATATTTGACACACTGACGATTAAGATCAGTAGCCTAAAGAGCAAGCCTAATGCTTCAATAATTATTCAAACTAATCAGTAAAAGGAAATCTGTGCAGAAATTCAAATACACGTTAATGTAGTACATATATATAACACAATAAAGGCTAAACGATCACTGGGTGTATCACTTCCAGGGCATTTGATCCGCTATAGCCCCATAAACGGGGAGGTTCGTCCCTCCCGCCTCCGACGGCCACTAACCGACAGATAATACACTATAAACAATTTGTTATTGTATTCAGGCACATACATACATCGATAAAATTATTCACAAATGGAACTTTCCTGCCGAATATTACAAAGGATTTTGTATGGTACCTTGCAAATTGCGGCCTTCGTTTAAGATTTGGATACAAAAAGGTCTTGTTTATGTATACTTGTAACAGTTCTCGGTGTTGCTGGTAAGCTTTTATTCTGATCTAATGGCTTTTTTACATTTGTGGAAACGATAAACGTGTACGATTCGTTGGTTCTAAAAGACTTCAATTTTCTTTGAATCGTGGCCAGTACCCACAAGAAAGTAGGAATACCAAATACGTACCTATATATTTAACATAAATGGAGTCGATTTACCGAACAACATGTAATAAAATACCTGCTAAAAAAATAAAATCATTTATTCAAACTAGTCTGAAAAACAGCACTTTTTGAGCGTCAAATTAACAAAAGACTGCCGCCAAAACACCCACCCTTTACCACTTCCTTTGTGTTCTTGCTGGGAAAAAGAAGTGACATGGTGGTTAAACTTAAAAAACATATTTTACCGATAACAAAAAACCACAACCAATCACCACAAAGCATACCTACAGTCATTCCAGTGGTTAGTATTATAAGTACACCGTTTACAACGAGACAGTCTCCCCGATAGCTAAGGCATCGTTTTGCCAATAGTTTCCACGACACATCACTTTATGGTCACCCTGGAGACGCCTGAGCACCGCTTTAATGTCGTCTGCATAACGTAACGGGACACAGACATACAAAATACATTAACATAGACATTGTACGTCAACAAAAGGTTATGAGTATGTAGGAAATTTGATATCTACTACGTACTACTTTATAGGATTCTGTAGTCAAAAAAAGAAATTTTTAGATATAGTTTCGGATCTATATGTCCGTCTGTCCGCGGGTGAAATTAGAGATTTTTAGTACTACCACTAACAAATAATACTACGATAGGTACTAAACAAAACTAAAATTTTGCACGCTGACAATGTGGGGAAATAAAATCTTTTTAGAATACCCCCCTACCGACACGTAGATAAATTGGGAATGATTTGTCTCGTATATCCCATCGTGTGGGATGGCGTTGGATGACTACATAACTCACTCGGAAAAGTAATAGCATATAACGTCTCCCTCTATCTCCGTACAAAATTTCATCCAAATCGGTGCAGCCGTTTTACCATGAAGGCGGAACGAACAAACTCACTTTCGCATTTATAAGATTAGTTACGAAGTAAGAATTACGGACCCATATACAAGTAGGTACAATAAATAAATAAAAACTTGTTTCTCTTACAATGAATGCCAGTTCAAAGACTGTTTACATTACAAAGAAAAAAAGCGATTGTCAATAATATCTTCGCATTGCGAATTAGCTTCATTTATTCAATATTAAAATTTGTACTTTGGAATAAAACAAAGAAGACAATAATCTTTATCTCTTTATATAAAAAAATATTGTAAGATAAAGTAATTTGTAATCAAATCGATTACAAAAACAGCAAACTAAAATAAAATTTAAATATAATATTATGAAAATTGAAAATATTATTATATGAATTCACTACGGAAATTTTTTGCAATGGAAAAAATATCCAGCATTTTGTAAACAAAGATACTTCGAAATAAGGTTTTCCATTCATCATTTGGCACAAAGCAGAAGACGCCGCGATTGGATCCCTACGGTACAACTTTTAATTAAATAGAAACGCTCTTACTCGCACTTGGAAATTTGTAAAGTCTCCAGATAACATTGTCTAACTGTAGAATGGATCCGATGAATGAACTATTCTATACAAAACGTTCAATGGTACCTACAGCTGTATTCAATTTCGTGCAATGAAAATTGGGAGTGAAATTACCTAGAATTAGAAGCAACGTTCAAGTTCAGCCTAAATTCAAAAATAAGTAGCTACTACCTACATTGAACTGAAATTTCCATTACTCCAGAAATAAATCCGTTTATTTTAACACTAAAGAAACCTTTTTCACTTTAAATTATTATTAATTAAATGAGATTTTCAAATTGCTTTTATTTTAATAAATGGAAAGCTAAGTGACGGATTGTAAAACAAAAGAATAGCAATCGAAAATTGTATATAGCTTTAAATCGCTCGAATATATTCGACCATATTCGACATATAGTATAATAAAGTATAATGGAGTATATGCACTCTGGATACAACACAGCATTCAGCACACATTGCGCATATTTTGCTTATACCTACATTTTTGCTTAAGAATATCAAAGGAGTTCGGAATAAATTGAATATGTTTGAGATCGCTCTTAGTAGCAAGCAGCGTACTTACTTTATTTAAGTTCACAGTGTTGCACAAATAATGATAGGTTATTGACCTGTATTAAAATTCTGTACTGTGATTAGTTTGCATGAGTTTAATTATAAATCTATTGCAAACCTACGATGTGGTCTGAAAGTAGTGAGATGACTCTACCGCTGTAGATGTTTAGTGCACCTGCTCATTTATAAATATTATATTTGTAGTCTCGTCCGACAAGTCTAAAAATTTAAAAGTTAACAACATACTATCGTAAATGAATTAAAAAGTTTCTCATCTACAATCTAAGCAACTTCAAGAACTAGACAATATTAAAACCGAACAAAGTTAAAATATAACCCCATTTTATTATAGCGCACGTACTTCCTAACAAAAGAACGCAAGTTGTTAATAAATATTATATTTTTCCAGTAAACTAAGTAGGTTATACTAAAAATAAGTTTTAATAGAAATTGAACAAACAATAACGGGTAATCATAAGCTTTAAGCCCTAAAAAAACAATTGAAATTTGTAGATACGTAATTCTCAAACGAATGAGCCTGCGGCGTGACATAAATGGAATTATGTTTGCCATATTTATAAGTTTAATTCCTAAAAAAAAACTAATCCTATCGCAGAATAATCTATTGTTTTGAAACGTATTTGGCCTAATTTGATGGGGTCAAGCAGAGGTTTGTTTTTTTTTGCTTCTCGAATACCTCCGTAGTAGCGAAGTTTGGATTTGGGCTCAGACAGACATGAGAATTAAACTCACATAGACGAAGTCACTAGATGAAGCTAGTATTATAGATTATGCGGGCCGAGGTTTGAGAAGATTATTTTATTTAGCAAAGTTTCATTAAATACTATCTACTAATGTAAAATGTTGAAGAAATACATTTATAAACTTGCATCTTGTTCAATAAAAAATTTCAAGTATGAAGCATCTGCCAAACTGCAATTCGCGGTGCACTCCCACCCCTATCACTAAGTCCCAACGGTGGGAACTACAAAAGTTATTTTGGATGTACAAAAAAATATATAAACCATAACTTTTAAAAAAAGGTGAGTGGTTTAAGTAAACGAGAAATTAAAAGGTAAAATACAGTCTTATCGGTATAGGCTACCATCTAAGTAGGAAGTTATTATGTTTGATATATACTTGCAATTGCAAAAAAAAAGATCTGTCTATACATTTCTTTTGGGTAAAATAAAGTGTATTCAATTATCTACACTAATATTATAAAGAGGAAAACTTTGTTTGTTTGTTTGTAATGAATAGGCTCAAAAACTACCGGACCGATTTTAAAAATTCTTTCACCATTCGAAAGCTACATTATCCACGAGTAACATAGGCTAAATTTTATTTTGGAAAAAATAGGGTTCCGTAAGATATTTGGGTTTTTTGGACACAAGGTCTAAGAAATCAACCAGAAAAGTTACTTTTTTTGCGTACGCTACTAATCTCAGGAACTACTTCTAGGTCCGATTTGAAAATTCTTTCAGTGTTAGATAGCTCATTTATTGAAGAAGGCTATAGGCTATATTTCGTCACGCTAAACCCAATAGGAGCGGAGCACCACTATTCCACGCGGACGAAGTCGCGGGCAGAAGCTAGTATTCTATAAATAAAAAATACTTTTTTTATGATTGTCCTCTATGCGTTTCTAAACCACTGACTTGCTTGTAATTAAATTTTTGTGGGTTCTGTGTTCTCCCACTAAGGTTTCTAACCCAAAAAAGGCATTACAACGCATGCTAGTCAATTATAAAGAAATAAACATTATATTTATAAATTGATTTCTGCTATTTACGTGTTAAATGTAGTAAAAGAGACCCAAAAATCGTTATATTAAAAAAATATTAGGTCATGTCTTTTATATTTTATAGTAACTACCTACTTTATAATTCAAACTTATCCAATTATGTCGTAGATTATAAAGTAAAGCAGTATTTTATTATAATAATAACAAATGATCTGAAACCAACTGATAGATTTATTTTACTTCATAAAAGGATCGTTACGATTCAATTTCCCCTAAGGCTCTCCTCGTTTCTTCAATTTTAAGCACACAGTCATAGCATACATACCCCGGGGTGTTTATTACCATGAATTTTGAAAGTAGATATTTAATTCGAAGGCCAAACAAATTTAAACATATAAATAATTGAATAGTACTCATAATAAGTAGGTACATTAAGTACCTTAACATTTCAAATAATATTCTATTCTGTTTATTGTCCATGTGTAGTTTAAGTAAATTTTCGGAGAATTGAAATAATTGAAAACTATTATGAATAATACATACTGTTAATATGATTTAAAAGGAATTCTGTACATGTAATTAATCATTGTAGTTAAATCTTTGATGTTTATAATTCACCTAACTAAATATAATTATTGGTCTTTTATGCTCTACTAGGAGTGTCCCATAGTTTCACACGCGGCCTGAGGGAATTTACTACTACTAATATATAAAGAGCCTATACCCGTCTAGAAGATAGATAACATTGGCCCATCTATCTTCAAACCAAATTTTATCCAAATCGGTGCAGCCGTTTTACCGTGAAAGCATTACAAATAAACAAACTCACATTCGCACTTATCATATTAGAATATTAAAGTGTACCATATATAGACGCGAGAACGACGTAGGTAGTTACGTGATGGATGACCGACCTCATCTCCGGGCTTACCCGAGCTGTACGGCACTGCATATTGTTCTTAATTACCGTGTAAACACCATCTGTGTGCCATTCAATCAAGTAATAAATTGTAAGCGCAGCATTGCACGACGCCACTTGACATCGAAATCAATGAAGCCTGGATTCATTCATGTTTAACGAATGCGACCCAATTTTTAAACGCTCGTTATAAAAATCTTATAATTGCGAACTTTTTTTCGCAATACGTATATTGGCAAGTCAAAAGTAATTGGGTCATTGCAGATTTTAAATTAAATGTGAATATTGCGAATCTGTGTATATTTTATGCGAAGCGATACTAAAGTTTTAAAAATAGTTCATTTAAAACTCAGAGACTATCAAATTGTAGATGAGCACGTTACATGTCATTGCCACATTATGAAGAGCCACACGGTTTTCTTAAATATTGTTTTATCAGTACTTCAAATTAACCAAAACAAACAATAAAAACGGTATGGCCATTCTTCAACGATTAAATTCCGCTTCGACCAGACTCTCGAAACTTTACCTTCAATAAAATGCATAATTACTTAAGTAATTCAATTCGCCACAAAGAGAAATTGGATTAAGTTTGATAACGAGTGGAAACCTTCTACAGGAACAATTCCCAAATATAAGGTACCTATCTACTTAAAATTTGCAATTCGACGTTGACTTAATACGATGGTTACAAGTTTTCAACCTTGATTGACAAAGTAAACTAACTCGGAAACTAGAAAATTAACTTTGATAACTAACACCCTGTATGTGCTGGAAGCACTTTCATTAGTTTCTCACCAGTCTCCTTACAATGCATTATGTTGCTTTATGGCGTGCGTATTTATTGAACCTCCTTTTGTTACATATAAAATGATTTGTCCTGAATGACTGATGGATCAACGCACTGCTTAAATCACTGATCGTAGAGACATAAAACTTGGAGGGTGTATTCTTTATTGACGTAGGCATTTGATGTATGAGGATTTTCCGAAATTCTACACCTAGGGGGGTGAAAAAGGAGGGCAAAGTTTATATGAAACTCTGTAATTTTTAATTTGAATTAGTATAGCTCACTCAGGCAAAGCCGCTGGCGGAAAGCTTACTTTACTACTTTACATTCAATTATAAATTGTGAAAATAAGACTCTCTTGCAGCATGACCTTGTGAGAACATTGATGGCGGCCATCATGAGAAAAGTTCCAATAAAACTAAATACTAAAATAACCAGACTATTTTAATTGTAAGACAGGAATTCTGATTAAAAAATACACTAAATAACAGTATGTACAAAACAGAGTTTTAGTCCAATAAACACACTTACAATATACGTAATTACCGTTTTTTTCATGCTTATTCCAAGGTTTGTTTATTGTCGGTATTCATTCGACTGATATAAATGTCCAAAAAAGGTAACAAACACGAAAATATTTATGACAGAACATTTTGTGTCACGCGTGCCCGTCCATCACTAGCAACAACAAATGGTTTCACTTAGCACAACCCTAGAAATGGCGGCAAGTTTAAATTTGACGTGACTCTATTGTTAACATCCAGTGTATATATGTAGATATATGTAGATGAGAGACGGTTATGCTATTTTAATTCTGACTAGCTTTCAATTAATTCTAAATATAAATTAGAATTCTAATTAAAAATGACACAGTTTCATACAAACTTTGCCTCACCCCCCTTTTCACCCCTTTAGGGTTAGAATTTCGGAAAATCTTTTCTTAACGGATGCCTACATCAAAAAAAGAACATACCCTCTAAGTGTCAGGTCTCTACGATTAGCGGTTTAGGCTGTGTGGTGATCCGTTAGACATTCATGACAAAGCATTTTATATGTACCTATACTCATAGATATAACAAGACAAAACAAACATGAACTTCATCGCACTAAAAGTACTCAAATTAGCATCTTGTCAAACATACCGTAACTATAATACCTATTTCCATTGCAGACCCCAAAATACAGTTTTACAATTTATAAAAAATATTAATCACTACTTTACATTACGCAGGAGGTAAACATCTCAATTGGGAACAAAACAAGTCGTAAGTACCAAAGTTCAACTATTAAAATTAATTGGAGTACGAACCATACCATCCGCAGCAACGGAGCTTGACTAACTCAAACATAAGATAACTAATCATAAGATTTTGTGAGACGTGAATTAAACTTATTCGTCGAAGAAATAACACATTGTAGAAACATGCATTTTATAGATAGTGCAACGATGTTAAATAAAGATTAAGTCATCCGGTACGTGACCAAGACTTCATCAATGCCGTGAAAAGCTCCATGTTATCGCCTTGGAGGCTCATTACGCTGATAAGGTATTGGTCCATTGTCGCAGGCCGCTGATACACGACAATCTCCGCGCTCGTCGCGTAAAACACGCAATCGATAGCACGACACCGCCACGATGACGAACTAAAGACAACCTTAAGTGCATATATCCATTCCGATACCGTTCGTAATGGAAGCTTTCATCGTTCAACCAGCAGAGATAAATGTACCGTGCTTGTGCAATTTGCTTTTGAAGTTTGCCTCGTGTGTGCGAACACGGTAATGCACTAAAGCACTCGTCTCGCCAATAATTTAACCATTTAAATTGAGTCTATCAATCGAGCACTAAAATATCCTACGCGATGCACACTTTCAGCTGGCTTGTTACATATTCATACGTACATCTGTATGCACCAGAAGGCAGGAACTCCCATTTCCACACTATGCAAGGCTTCTGACGTACTTCCAACTTGCTAAAATAAGTAACAAACTCTAGACAACTTGGTAAAACAGAACTCAGAAGCTTTTCATTTATTCACGCGTTTTGTCTTACACTATGTTAACATATTTTTTCAAGTTGGACCAAGTTTATAATGGAATTAATTTAATAATAGCTAGAAGTTACGGGTTCTTAGCGTTACCAGCCCGTTACACGGCTTACTGACTTTAGTACTGGATAAACTATTTGTTATGTGCATTGTTCAGTCTGTAAAAAATACTGTTATGCATGGAAAAATAAACCCTTGGTTTTTCTCGGCATAAAAAGTTTTGCACCACGGTTATTTGTTTTTTTTTTTTACTTTATTACACATACATTACACAAATTGTTTTAACACCAAAATGTTTACCCCAAATGCTGTTTTATACATTCTAAAATGTCAGAAATGTCTATTCTTTGCTGTTTTTCTTACAATAATGCTGGGTACTTTCAGAGTTAAATAGCCTGTACAAATACTAGAGATGGACCCTAGAGACTGGTACTACAGTCATTGACACAATCATCAGCACAATTATTATTACTTACAATTTTTAAAAGTTTTTTTTTCACAAGGTATCATTTCTAACCTATTAATTAATATATAGGTATACAAGACGTAGTGGCCTAGTGGTTAAGGCATCTTCACCTCGTGAACGAGAGTGCGGGTTCAAAACCTGGCAAGTACCAATAGACCAGTGCTTTTAACTTTTGAAAACAAAAAAAATAATAGTAGGATGAAACCCATTGGAAAAGGAGGAGAATACAATAAAAATGATAGGAAAAATAAATTACGGGCGATCTGAGGTCGGGAAGTGGGGGGGAGGGGGGGGTTAAAGTTAAAAAAACGGTTTATCTCAATTTCCGGCAAAACTACAAGTCCTATGAAAAAAAGTTAAATGGCAAAGTTGTAGGTAATAAAAAGATCTACAACTTTTGGATTGACACTTTTTTCACATAACCTCAAAATGTATGTGAAAAATTCAAAAAACCAAGCTTTTGGTTTTTTATTTTTATATTTTACAATAATTAATTTTTTATCACGAAATTTGGTGAAAACTTACCTTTTTATGTCCCAAATACACTGTAATTTATTTGATTTATAATAATTATTTTTTCACCCTTATTTTGACTTAATATCGAAAAAACACCCTAATTTTCAATCGAAAATTCTCGTGTCAAAATATCACTTTTTTTTTAAAAGTCGGTAGTCTTTTTGTTCTTTGAAATCTCTACTTTCAGATGGTATAAAAAAATATTTACATTGCTATGGTAAATGTTCTCAGAAAATATAAAGAAACGCTACGAAATAACAGTTAGCAAGGCCAAGATCCTTCTAGCAACTCCCCACTTCTCTATGAAATACCTTTTGATCAGCTAAAAGGTATTTCATAGAGAGGTCCGAGGTTCCGTAGGTCACTCAGATACATAAATTATCTTAAAATAGCAATAAATAGGCATCTACGCAAAAAAATTAAGCCGGTCTAGGCCTTACTACCTGTTATTTTGTAGCGTTTCTTTATATTTTCTGAGAACATTTACCATAGCAGTGTAAATATTTTTTTATACCATCTGAAAGTAGAGATTTCAAAGAACAGAAAGACTACCGAGTTTTAAAAAAAAAGTGATATTTTGACACGAGAATTTTCGATTGAAAATTAGGGTTTTTTTTCGATATTAAGTCAAAATAAGGGTGAAAAAATAATCATTTTAAATCAAATAAATTACAGTGTGTTTGGGACATAAAAAGGTAAGTTTTCACCAAATTTCGTGATAAAAAATTAATTATTGTAAAAGATAAAAATAAAAAACCAAAAACTTGGTTTTTTGAATTTTTCACATACATTTTGAGGTTATGTGAAAAAGTGTCAATCCAAAAGTTGTAGATCTTTTTATTACCTACAACTTTGCCATTTAACTTTTTTTCATAGGACTTGTAGTTTTGTCGGAAATTTAGATAAACCGTTTTTTTAACTTTAACCCCCCCTCCTCCCCACTTCCCGACCTCAGATCGCCCGTAATTTATTTTTCCTATCATTTTTATTGTATTCTCCTCCTTTTCCAATGGGTTTCATCCTACTATTATTTAATTCACTTTTTACCGTTTTTAGAGGCTAAAAGCACTGGCCTACAATGTGACTTTACTATAGTCATATGTAGACACCACTGATTAACGGTGAAGGTAAACATCATGAGGAAACCTAGACTAAATTGTCTGATATGGCCAATCCGCCTTGAGCAAGCGTGGTGATCAATACTCACTCATACCTTCTCTGGATTAGAAGAAGTCTTTACCAAGCGGTGGGATAGTATATTATGATATGTATTCTATATTATGATAGCTATTGATGATGATGATATGTGTATATGTGTCACTCATTGACATATAAAGAATTTGTAACAATTCTTAAAATGATCAGGCGCTAATATTAGCAGACCACTAGAACAGTAAGTGGACAACATACAACGCCCCATAAACAGCGATCACGCCACCTCTATCGTGTAGACACATCCTTATTCCGGTAAAGTGGTGAAAATGATTATTAGATGCCATTTTATTCGCCGAGATCTCCAGTGTAGGTGCATTCGCGTTGCGACTGGGGCTCGGGAAATAAATTTCAAATCATGTTAGTACCTTGTGACACGGTCGGCGTTAGTTAAACGGAAAATATTTCTGTATCGTCAGGGGTGCGAAACGGGCCGGCTCATGCGATTTTCTCTGCGCTTTTCCTGGACGCAGAGAGAATTTTAAATTTAATTCGGCTTTCTTAATCGATTATTTAGAAATTATTGGTAGGGTGGATGTTAGATGGACACAGTCTGTTTACTTGTTAGTTAACGTGGTAACATTACTACCTTACTTAGCGATATTAATGTTACTTAGCATCACTTTTTATTCAGAAGGAGTACACTTACATTTCATTTTTTATTTTATTTAAAATTTAATGATTGTACATTTTGTTTTTTTTTTATATTCTATACCGAAACTAGTTAATTTAAGAAGACCATAAACGGGAAAAGTCCAGACTCACCGCAACATTTGAAACTTAGAGAAAGTCGCCGAGCATCAGAAAATACGGAGAATTTATAACTCAAATGTTCAATTTCATAATAGATCAGGAAAACCTTCACGGACAACTAGCACTATCTGGGTCAGCAGCCACACTTCACAGAACTTTGATACCAAACTCGAGGCAACTTTCAAAAGTAGGAATTATAGATGAAGACCTACTTTATCGTTTGACTTGTTCAGTTTTGCAGTACTTGGTATTATGAATCAATCACCTTCTCAGATTATGTACTGATTACATTTTACATGTATAAATTTGCCCAGAATCATAATTGGAAGCATATTAGAAGCAGGTCACCTGACTATGCATAAAGTTACGTGAAATTTGTAATTTAAATTAATAACATATTCTTTTAAATGACACTTACAGTTCTTAGTAGTAATTTTAAAGTAATTTTCAGTGCCGTTTTCTTCACCGTGTATAAAATGATGAAACTATTATAAACATTAAATTCTTACTACATTGATATTATTACTAGAAACATTCATTTTATAATGAGTTCTAGTTTTCGCACTAGCATTTAACTCATTTTCACTACATATACTTATATTCATGTAATGTATTTTAGTGTGAATGACTAAAAGCGAGCTAACTCTCTGTGGAAAATTCTATGTCTAGACAACCCGAAATCCATCCATCACATTTTGTAAACGTCGATTGATTAAACCAAGCCATATAGCTCGCCAACCGAAATGTACTTAGGTGGCTGACTAAGAAAAGCAGGATTTTGATTTTAAGACATATGCCAATATAATATGATTGATCGATAAATCTCATATTCATTATTATTATAGTAACATTTTCATTACAGAAGACACTAAGCAACTAACCTTTTATTCAGCGCTACCATCAGTGATTCAACGCGAATGCTTTGAGAACCATCGAAATACCTCGATATTTGCGCTAGGCTCATTTATTCTCGCCCCCAGTAGGCGGGTAGATTACGTTCGTGTGATGCACACGATGCCGCGCTGCAGTTCACGAGTCACACAAAACATCCGATAGTGCGCACAGTAGACTGTAATTTACCTCAAGTGGGGCACTCGCAGCAGAAGCCATGCCCCCCGTGTCCCCCGTGCCCCGGCGCGACGGCAATCAGCCGACGAGTGTGTGCCCCATTGCTCCCCCAAGTCTGCCTCAAAAATAACATTAGAACCTATAAACACTTCGACAGCTATGATATAGACTCATACAGGATTAATTTGGAGCGGAGCTATGACTGAAGTTCATTTTATTTGTATTCGTGGTATCTAAACTGTGACGTGTACGCATAAAAGTATGGGGACTTAAAAAGTTGTCAGTTTGGTCGATATTACTTTGACTATATTCAACGGAAATTATCCAAGGGAGAATTTTCCACGACAAAGAATGGAAAATTTCTAATCAGCTTTTGTAACAAAAACGCCCGGAGCTCGTCTACTTACGAATTCCAATCGAATACCCAGTAAAGATCGTTGGCCGCTTAGGATCAGGGGACTAAATAACAATCCAATATTATTATCTGAAACAGATCGTTCATGCTGACAATAATAACGAATGAAATACACATTAGATACACGCTATTTCCACTGAAAATATAAATGACTACATTTCACCCCAAGAACGGAACAATGATGGCATAAAAAAGAAATCAAAGAATCAGAGAGAGAAGAAAAAGTGGATTTTCTCGCAAAACAAGCTGAATCGCCGGAAGCGACAGGCACTACTGATTCCGATTTAGAAAACAATATAAAGCTGACGATGGTTTTCCGTCCAATATTTTCCCGATAATGATGTTTATATAACTTTCTAGACGCGATGACTCAGTTACTTGTACGTTAGTGACCGTGCACATTGGCTTCAAAGATATTGGCAACAGCTCTGTGTAAACACGTCTAATTCACACATCAATGGAAGAGTTAATTATTTAACAGTAACAGCGATTAAGGCTGCTATTAAAGGCGCCTTTTACGTTTCTAACAAAATAGCTAGTCGTGAGCAAGGAGCATTTTCTTACACGTTCAGGGGAGGGCATTAAAGCGGAGTGTCTAATTAAATTTGTTAGGTGTCAACATAAAGTTTCGTTTCGTCTGCCAGCGTCCGCTGACTTACATTTGAATCGCGCTGTTGTGAAGTCGGCTCACGTCTCGCACTGAATCAATTTCGCGTCAGGCTGAACTCCCCGCTCGACAGTATGTCGACTATTTCACTTACTGTCGCCGTATTCGATGCTGAAAATATGTACGCATAATTTATTGACGTAGATGTCACAAGTTTACGTGATTGACTGTATTTTTACAAAGAATTCACGTTAGATAATATTATTTATTTATTTTTAAAATTTTTTCATTGAAAGTTTAGTTAATCGATTAGGGCATATAATTATTGCATTTCTGTAAAGTTTGTTTGTAAAATTTAAATTGCCGTTAAACGTCACCATACAGTATTTTAACTCTAAACCTTTGACTATTTGCCAATATTGCATATTTTGCAAGTTCTTACATAGCTTTTGTTTTTCTAATTTCAGTAGAAAAAAGTCAATAATGTTTTATAATATTATTTAATATAGTGTATATTCACTTGTTAATTTATTGTTTAGTCTTACAAAAATGTGTAATAATTAAATAATCGTTAACGCGAGTGAGGCGCTGAAGGCAGCCGGGATGCACTCACCACTATAACGGGGCAATAAATTCCAAATAGTGCTACTATCTCGGGTAATGTAAACGTTCTTTAGTTAATCGGAAAATATTTGGTAGCTATACCTGTCACGAGTTGAGAATGGCTCCTTCTAGAAGCGACATTGTGAGCGGAAATTATTCGTTTTCACGGTTCACAGAAATTTAATGTTAAATTCTCCATTAAGGTAGGTATCAGAAAACTAAATATTAAAAGCTCAATTATTGATTAAAAACAAAATTAACATATCCTTTCCATAAACAAATTTCGCAGCTTACTCATTAAGTTAATTTATTTTCCCTCAGCGGAAAACTCCAAGCGCAACACTAAATACGTCAGCAAAAACCGTAAGTATTCTTTTATTAGGTCTCATAAACTTAGCCGTAATCCGAACTAAACTGGCTTAAGTAAGAGTACCTTAGCAAAATCTGCATATTTACGCGCCGCTTTTAATCTTTTGGAACCCCGAAAACATGTTTAGTGTGGGCTCGAAAATTTCGCCACATATGTCTTGAAAACAAACGGTACGATACATCTTCAAGTGGTCACATTCATGAACATTTTCGCTGAGTAACGTGAGAACGTATAGCGGTGTTGTGCAGTAGTTTGTACACCTCAGTTGCATTAAAGTCTGTATTTGTGGGCCCAGCGGGATGGTGAACGTTTTCATCCTCGGTTTTAAGAGCTTTGTCTTTATATTCAGAGACGGTAATGTGTATCGGTATATTGTGATTCACTCAGCTTTATCAATAAAATATACTAATGTTTGTAACTTTAAAGTATATTGTAAAAATCCAGATATTTTAAGGTATATTGTAAAAAGCAATTATTTGTAGTCAGCAGTCTCCAATCAATCAAGAATCAAGTCACCTAATTTAACTAAAATTATTTTATACACAAAATGATTTTAACAGAAATGCTCTTTATCTTTCAAGTGAGTTCAAAGTGGTCGTAAACTGATAACAGCGAACAAGCATCGGTTTCCGTTTAATGGGTGATTTTCTATTTCAACCGAGGTAGAAACCAGCAGGCAAATACGAGCGAATGGGTATAAATCTCAAATATGAGTTATATAAGTAAGTACGTAAAAAAATCTTTAATTTTCCCTACATTGAACAAGTCACGCAATGCCTGCATTGCCTTCACCCCTTGCACCTATCACTCAAAGCAAGGTACATATATTAAAACTATATAGTTGAGTTGTTATCGTAGTGCAGCACAATAAAAACTTCCCCTAGGAAATTCATAAGTATTGCACACGCGAACAAAGAGCACATGCGTGCTTACATCTAAACAATGCACGTCATCGCTGGCAGCTCAAGTGTTAACGCCGATAATATGGCGCTCGGAGACGATCTATCCATTCCCATCAAGACAATTTATTAAGCTATATTTTGAAATAGAGCCAAGGTTAATGTCGCGTTCCGTATTGAAACCTTAATTTTACGCTCTTCTCGTCATTTCTTTATGGTGAAATGCATTCCTTTTTAACCAACGTTATTATTTTACATTTATCTGATATTTTATGAAACATCACGAAGATAAATGTAATTTACAAATGCTTACCTATATGTAGGTCAAATGATTTTAGTTTGTAATTGAAACTTTGTTGTATACGAATTGAGAACTGTCTATTCAAATAATAATTTTACTATAAGAACTGTCCATGTTTTTTTCAATTTCAACAAAATTACGATATTTCTTACAAAACCAATTTACATATAAAAAGCGCTAAAAATACAAACACATACATATTAACACCTCGTCAAAATGAGAAGATTGACTAATTGCAGTTAGCTCCATTTTAGCCTTGCACGAGAGTCAAACACAGGCCATGTTGGGGAGGCGGGCCCCTGACGCGGTGCCGCGCGGAGAGTAGCCCACTTAAGCAAAATTAGCTTCTTCTGTAAGCGTAAAGAACACTATCGGATGTTTTGTACGAGCTCTGATACGCCCCCGTTTGACGTCCTCACATGAAAGGGAAGGGCGCAGACGAGTTGGTGTCCCAATACACCTCGTTAATATCAGGCGGTACATTAACGAGGGCCACGACAACTTATGGATGTATACCTGCACTTATTGATAGGGTAAAACAAGGGTACCTACGTTCGTGTTACCCTAGTATTCGTGAAATTGCAGACCTTTATGCAGTCGACTTCACATATGAAATTAGGGGCTCCAAACGTATAAATGTCAGTTTAAAGTTCGTATGTTTTTACCTTTTTGCACACAGCAAAGTAAGTAGCACGGAAGCCATCAAAATGGCTGCTTAGAGTATGAAAATAGGAACATAACGCTAGAAGCTTTAAGCAATTCACTCATGGACGCAACTTGTGCTGAAAGGCGCAACTTGCACGTTCTTGAATTGCAAAATTATGACGTGGTTTTATTTTGCGGGAACGTACTTAGGAATCTAAATTAATTGATTAATGGATATTACAACGGAAAAGCGAAAC
This sequence comes from Pyrrhia umbra, assembly GCA_963891755.1. Taxonomy (NCBI): domain Eukaryota; kingdom Metazoa; phylum Arthropoda; class Insecta; order Lepidoptera; family Noctuidae; genus Pyrrhia; species Pyrrhia umbra. The sequence goes on from OY982930.1 coordinate 8,119,585, forward strand.
TAAAGATGATATTTAAACTTATGATCCTTTATAATTCAAAATCAAAACTTTCTATTTCTGAGCTCAAAACTAACAACACTCGTTCGTAGTAATGAAAATAATGCTGTAATTTCGTTTTATATATTTTCATACCCAAACTTTGACAATCTTAGATCTGAAAACATTAATTTGTAGATGTAGGTATATTGATGCTTAACTTATATTACAAGAAGACTTAGATAATTCCATTCATGTTAACCAATACCTATTTGAGAATGAGCCATCCAAATATATAGGCATAGAACTTTTAGGTAATTAATTGATTAATTAATTTAGACGATACAAACAGATCCGTACGAATATGTTGCATGTATTTATTTTGCAATCTAGTCAACTTGAACCCAAACTCCGGAATAGTAACCCGTTAGACCTTAGCTAAATAATACCAGCGGGTTGAGCCGCGGTTAGCGTCTGCCCGCAAATGGCTAACTAGCCCGGCGACTTACTACCCTGACCCATTATGCAATGCTTTGCGCTGGATTTTCTTAACTTTTTAAGCGCTTAATTCGCTAAATGTTAATGGGAAGGTGCACTTTGTACAAAAATAAATGGATAAGTAAGTTTGTTGTGCTATAAGGTTAGAAATGAAAATTTTGCATTTGAGAAAATTACGTTTTAAGGGCGCCTAAATGACTGCATAATTGTTTTGGCTTCATTTTTTCTGCGTGAGCTTTATTAGTAAAATTGACTTTGGTGATTAAATTCTTTCTACTTACTAGTAAAACACGTTTACTTGGTAATGACAAATATTTACATTTATAATTTCACGTATTATGCATTAAATGCACCTTAACCCCCACAACAAAATAATACTCAGCTAACAGTTAAAGCTAGAGAGAAACCATCTAGCTTACTTTTAACTTTGTAGAGCGGATCACAGTATTGTTTGTAGATGTTAGAACTCCGGCAAATCCACATTTATAGCAAGCGCCTGCGATTCAATTACAGGCAAAGTGCGGCAGCGGTGCGTATTGCATCGTAAACTGTCGGCAATAAGGCGTTATGACGCAGCGCTGAGAAATAAAAGCTACGAGTCTAAAACTACCTGTGACCTCAATAACATGAGTTTGAATAAATTTTATAATTTCTAGGCAAGCGATAACCGTCTCAATATTATATAAGTTTTTATTAGGTTCTAGATTTTATCGCATGAACGTTTGAATTTTTAGAGTTTGAACTACAGTGTTGAATATTTGAATGATTTATTTCAAAGCTTTAATACTAAACTAATCTCACTAATGTTTTTAGACGAAAAAAGAAAAAGTTATAAACAAAAGTAATTTTTAATACCTACCTAAAGGTAAAAATTTAGTTTCTAATCAAAAATCTATTTACAGAACATTGAAAATGCGGATTAATAAACAGTACGTTCAAAATTTTATTATAAAACTATAGCAGAAAAGAAACCACTCAAGACTTCAGCGTTGAAATTATACACCTGCATCGCAACTACTTTTATTTAATTTAAAATGTTGCAAGCTACAAGTTCCCCACTAGGCGTCGCGTGTCATTCCCTTTTCACTTTACGAGTTTCATACTAACGAACAGTTTTTACTACTTTTACTATCCCAACTGGCTAACATGCCATAGGTACCCAACAGTTTTGGTTTAAAAGTTAGTAAATACCGTAAACGATGTCGTAAAAAGTTTCATTTCAGCAATAAAAAAAATATATTCTAAATTTGAATAAGAAATTCATTGAAAGAAATAGTTACACAATTATAAAAGAATTCGTCAAACTTAGGACTTTTTAGTAAAGAAAAACTTTTCAAGAAAACTTTCTAGGAAAACTCACCCTTATTCAAGTTAAGTTAACCAATACAAAAACTCAACCCTTACATTTTCAGCGTTTTCAGCAATTACCATGTTATATAAGTAATATATTTCAATTTAAGTGCCTTATTTCAGCCTGATTGAGGGTAAAACGGAATACGTAATAGCACAACAAAAATATTCAACGTTTATCAAATTGCTAAGTAAAGGGCCAACAGAATTACTTGAGTAATACCGAATAAACGAGCAATACAAGCTAAAAGTCACGTTCTCCGGCCATCCGTGGCTCGTTCCCAGCTCCCGAATGACCTTAACATTGTTTTCCATATCGCCTTCACGAAAGGTCGGCATCGCAATAAATTATCAATAATCGTTTGGATTTTGTTAAACTTTCAGGATTTCGGCGCAAAGTGAAAATCCCGTTTATATTTTGATCGGTGCACGCTCCCGACGGAACCGTGGCTATAAACTGCCTCCCATTGTAATTTTGTTTTGTAACAAAGTTCCCGCCTTTAGGTCGAGCCAAAACGAAAGTTACAACATTTACTAGACTACCAACAATTCACATAAATTCATAAGCCCCAAAATGAAATTTAATTCTTGCAGCCTTTCGCCGCCTCGTTTAGATTTGTATAACTATTATGACAGGCACTATTTATTTTTACATTATTTTAAGAAAAATAATGTTAGGTACCTACATATAGCAAGAATTTTATTTTGCGCAATACGCAATAAAATTGGTTGCAGATACGAAACGAATGTTTGCATCAATATTTTGGCACGACATCTAACCAGACGTGAAGAACCACTTAATCCTAGGACAAATGCCCCCTGCTGGTCAGCGAGTGAAGTTTTAAATCGATTGAATAGTGCTATCTGTGTGTGAAGTAGTAGCAATTCGTCAACGTCCCGATATAATCCCCCCTCAATGAGTCCTAAGCCGGGCTGGAGGGATGTCGCGTCATCCATCACCGGCGAGTACGAGCGATCTACCCGCACCGCGAACCGCTAAGTCATCACACAAACTATTAAGTTGTTCTAAAAAACTTCAACACTAATAAATTACGGCTCAGTCTGTTCTGTTAGGCTTTTTACGGTTCAGTGATCGGTTTTACGGGCACTTGATAATAGGTTGTTTTCAATTTACCTCCCACGATTAAGTTGTCAAGTTGCTAATGATGAAAGGCACGAAAGCTTGGTAGATACTTGAAAACACTTTATTCTCCATTGTGTTGATTACCCTTATTAAACATAATCGGTTTTGATATAGACAATACAACTTCAGGGCAATGAGAACAGTGACTTTATTAATGACAAAGCTTGAAATAAATGAACCAAGTACTAGAAAGTGACTAGTCACTGTCAGCTGCTCATCAACTGATACTTTCAGTAAGTATTTTTAAGGCAGCGTATAATAAAGGATTTATTTTAATTTCAGAAATTCATCAACTAAAATTTTATTGAACTTTAATGGGTAAAGTCTTTGAAATAACCATATAAATCGACGACCTATAAAACAGCTATTCCGAATGTTGTCACCATCTAGGCTCCTCTCCGAGTCATTGCTCACGTCTCTTTTTTACGAGAACAAAATAAACCTTAAAAATAATAATGTCAAGAAAGTGCGGTGTCTGGTCGTGTACAAGCGGCGTGCACATCTGCTACCAAATCAATTTATCGTGGATACGTGATGTTGGCTCACCGAGCCTCCAATACTCGAATCTGTGTCAATGAAATACTCCTACATTACATATTACGATTTTCCCGATAGCAATAGTGGAATTTATCGTATACTCTGATCATCTATCAAGTCATATTGGACACTTGAGCAAAGTTTGTTTGTTTCGTCAAATGAGATTACAAGACGAGTTAGCCGAATATCTATCTGGGTTGAGTTATGATCTTACGGTGTTGACTGCCCCGGTGCCCGTTCCACTTCCCAACTTTCGAGTGAGAAGTTGGGAACAAATAAGCGAGGTTTTTTTATTCACCTCATTAACTTCGACGTAGTGGGTTTAAGTTTTCCTATAACAAGGGGAGGTCTATGATTATTGAGTAGTTATAAGTACCTACCCAACGAAAATAAGTAAGTACGTTACAACTTTATGAGGCCCGTCTGGTATTTGTTAGGACAGCGGTGAAAGGGGAAATTAATAACAAAGTAAGCTTTGCGATTCGTTATGGAGCGGTAAACCTTCCTGAGGTAATATAAAAGTCTCGGCAAGAAATCAGAGTAAGCGTTAATAATACATATAAAAACAATCATATCTTGATCCATAAACTTCGAGAATTATCTGCGATTGTTTGTTCACAAGCCAGCTGTTTGTCAGGTAAGCTCTGCCTACTTAACCTGCCTGAAGCTTACTCAAAATTCACCAACACAAACATGTACGATCAGAAAGGCAAATAAACACGTGAGGCTTACATCAGAGATAAGAAGGTAGCAAACAAGCTGACGTTCCGGATGCGCTCCGCTCCGTCAGTTTCCGGATCCAGCAAGGGCGGAAATCCACCGCTGGCATTAACGTCGTAAACATAAGAGAACTAAAGAAATAGCTTCGCACACGACATCGCATCTGGGACATCGACTCTTACTCTTCAACTGTTTTATTGACGCATTCAATGATGATGAATTTGTAAATTGCACGGAAAATTGTATCAACCAAGCTTCCAGCTATTTGTCGCGAAACCATTTTGTGAATGGCTGACAATTTGTTACTTCATCCATTTATATACTAAGCACGAATCTTTTTGTCATCTATTTAGATGCTTAATATGAACAAAAGCTCTTAAACTCAATAACACACACCTAATTTGTTATTCAAATTGTACACGAGATATATTTTTTCCTCATTTAGTCGTCGCATAGACCAGAGAATATCCCGCATAAGATTGGCGTATCTACTGGAACAATAGCTGTCTCGGTAAAGGAATGGCTGAACATAATACTCTTGTTACATGGGCTTTTAGCACGTTATACTGCGCTCTAATATGGCAAGTCAGCGTGGAAATTTCTACTTTCATTCTAACGGTAGGAACTCATTTGATTTCATTGTAAGTTTTATAGCTGTCGAAATTGTGTATTACAACCCAAATCTCCTATTAATAAGGTTGAAAAGCCACAGTATCCGTGAAACGTTTTCCATTTTCTATTAAATAAAATCATAGTAATTTTATAGAGCGTGAAATACCGAAGCTATATGTTTGGATTATCCACTACTTTTCACAGAAAGTTGCGGCGGAGGATTAGGATTTTTATCTTCTAGGATAGTATTTACTCGGTTGTGACTGTAAAAAATAGTTTTATGGAGGCTTAGAGCTCATGTGGGTAGTGTTTTCGAACGGTATCACAGTCGTAGTAACATTGTTGTTTTAACAGCGGACCAGGGATACCGCAAATCGTTTAATGGCGTTTTATGGGCCATTGCGAACCTCGGCTCTGTTTTATGAGTCGCTTGTCAACTCGCATTTATTGCTTTTCGAATAATCACTCATCTCCGATAAAGTTCAAATTAAATGTGATTAATGAAGTGGGTGATAAAATTTATTAGGCATTTAATAGCGTGTAATATTTTTGTAATATCAGTCATTATTAAAACTTATTATTACAGTAAAGAAAGAAACATAAAGTAGACGAAAAAATATTTAAACGAAAAAAATTTTCATAATGCATATTTAATTTTCGTTTGTTATTTCGTACACTCAGTATCTCGGCAGGACTTTTAGCCGTTGGTCTCACCTTTTATTTGTAGATCTTTGACAGCCGTTACGGGCATTTAGAAACCAGAAAGTCTTACAACCAGTCTTACTAAGGAGGATCGTGTTGCCCGGTAAACGGATTGTTGATAAAAGGCTAGGCAGTTTCCTGTTGTTATTTGTTAACTGATGAAGTTACAACGAGGGCGAAAAGCTTTCCAAAAATATTGGCAGTTCACAAATTTTGTTTCCGTCAAATATGCGGGTAGAAACAAGATTTGTGATTGATTTCCTGGCGCATACGTTTCCTCGGCATTCAGGTGTTGAGAAAATATTGCCCGCATACAGAGAGTAAATAGTTCTTTTATTGAATCATGGTGATTGATAGTGGGGAGCTGCCTCTACACGTTGGCTGCCAACTAAATTGAATATCAATGAATTTACTGCGAGGTTCTATTTACAGTTTCATGTTACTTTTGAGGTGTTTGAATTTCTACTAAATACGGATTTATATTATAAACATGTGTAAAGTAAAAAATATAAATAATAAATGCTGTTAAGTAAATAAATAATTATATGGATTATAATAAACATTATTAATAATGTAAATTACTGACATTTCAATAACTAGCATGTATTAGTCTTTTGATAAAACTTCTACATTAGTTAATAGATTGGTTGGTTTAAAATTAATGAACATCATTTCGGGGGTTTCATTTTCATTACGCAAAGTGGTGTTCTATATTTTAGGATAACGAAATATTTATAGGAAAGCTCGCTCTATATGGCACATGTATGTTTGCAATATTCCTTATCAAAATAATATACTCAAATGTTAAAACCGTTTCGTGTATTCTCAAATCATAAATCGACAATTGATAAATAATTAGCCGTTCAAAAGTGACAAAGATAATCCTTCATCTGATTGATACGAGCCACTCAGCCGGTGTCAACAGTTTACTGCAACTGTCTACACAGATGTCAATTAGTAATGTTACCACAGCCTCTGACTATTCCGGGCAACGTAACTACATCAAATGCCAATACAAATCCTCTTTCGGTCGCATCATTGTATCAACTACTGAGATCCAGTTTATGTTATTTAAATTTGAGTGTTCCGATTTTAGGCTATCGATTATTAGATCTGTGATACTTACTATATATAGATAGGTCCACAGAAATAGTCCAGATATTGCTTTCTTCATCAAAATTTGTGACTGAAATGTAGTAATTGAAATGTTTGTCTTTTGCATCTATATAATTGATAATATATTATTAAAATATTCTTGAATAAAAACTATGTTAGATTGTTTTATTTCTAGCCTTTAGGTTATTCCAAGAAATTAGGTCTTCTTGTTCTATTGGGAATTCAATTCAATTCAAAATTCAAATTCAATTCAAAAGTCATTTATTCAAATTAGGCTGAAAATCAGCACTTTTTGAACGTCAAATTTACAAAAGACAGCCCCCACAACGCCCGCCCTTCACCACTTGATATGTGTTTTTGCTGGGAAGAAGAAGTGGCGCAACAAACTCCCCAGCAACACATCTGTCTGTAAGGTTTGAAGAACCGTTTATACAATATTATCTAAAGAAAAATAGGTAATTTTAATATTTAACATAATCAATTATTGTAGTAAATAATTTTGCCACATGTTGGCTAGCAGACACCTTTATACCTATAACAAGTAAATACTCAAGCATTTAATTAGTATTAGGAAATATTTAACTGTAAAATGTAAAAATAAATAAATCTACAGCCTCCATTTGTTAAAAATAGGGCATAAAGGGCGTACCCACCTACATGTGCAGATTTTGTTGTAACTGTAAATGTACAACACGACCATGGTAAACTAGGACTACAGTATTTCTTATTCCAGTAAGGTTTTTGAATGGGTGAGTACCGAATCGATAATTTTATTTTGCTTCCTTTGTAATAGATCTAAAGACATTGGACGTGGAACAACCCTGGACTGAAATATGCAGAAAATGTTACATTAAAGGAAATTGTTGTCGTTTCCTTTTAGGGAAGGCAGTAAGTAATGAATGTCCAAAGCTTTTACTCTTTTCAGTGTTTGGCATGGATATTTCGTCCAGAAACGAATTTTATAAACATGTCCATTTAGGTTAGTACTGGTTCACCTTTTGCCGTCCATTTACTATAAGTAAGCTACATAATAGCAAAGACATGTATATAAAAAGTAGAGAATCGACATCTATCCGAAAGTGTAGGTAAGAGCAACAGGGCACTCCGAGTTCGAATTCCGACAAAACTACTTTTAATTAAATTGAGCTCTCTTACCTGCGCTTCGAAACACTTTTAAGTGATTTCGCGATAAACTTGGCAACAAACTGAAACAATACTTAGCCACTTACAATTGAAATAATATTCTTGTTACTTTGCATTTTAATAAAATCTTACATTAGGTATAACAGTTTGCAAACTGCACCTGCTTATGTAAAGTCAGTTTTTACATTATTCAAAGAACTCCGGGATAGTTTTTCTTACAAACTGCGAGAAGGTTCGTGTAGTTATAAAGTGTATTTTGTTTTCAAATGTATCAAGTAATAACAACTGCACTTCTTAAACGAACTCTGTTAAAATATTGAAACTAGAAATAACAGCAATCTTCATCTTCGTTTGTTTAACGGTTTGCATTTGTATTGTGTGTGCTGCAGCTAGTGCGTGGTGCAACTAGCTACACGATCGCTGATTTTGACTCATGATCTGTCGAGACAGGTTTTTTCTCAAAAGACCCAATGATCTTTTGGAAAATACGTGTACATGTGAGTTTATATTGATAACCAATCTAACCTCACATGGTTACACGTATTTTTTTTTGTCAGATTGTCAGACCTTAACCTGATCATATGCGTTTTTCTTCCAAAAGTTGTGATTTTAATTAATGACTGTGATGGCACTGGTACTTAAGTTATTAAAACACACTTTGGTATGTAAAATTAAGTTGAATTGAGATCCTCCTCCTTTTTGGGAAGTTAGTTAAAAAGTATGTGAAATAGATAGGTCATTTAGTATGATTTCATATATTTCTTTTGTAGTTCTATTAAAATATAATTTTGCGTTAAAACCTGCAAAATAAACAGCTGAATCAATTCTGTACCTTGAATTATTATTTTCGCAAATTACACACCTTAATCTAGATATTGAATATTATCATACGAAAACATAAAGAAAATCCCTGCAAAAGAATAAAACATAATATTATTGAATCTACTACATATAAAACGCTATCCAATTACCTACGTGAAGAATAACAAGACCTCCTACAATTATTGGGGAAGTGTTCGGAGCGGCTCACAAGTAGTTACACCAACTTATGACACAAGTTTCACTAGTGCTTATAGTTCTAATAAAATCTTATATAACCGAGCAAAAAGCGAGGAGGCGGTGTAAAGACTGTAACACGACAATGTCGTCAAGCCACGGTGGCCGCAAAAACTTTAATGGTTTCTTTTATCGGCCATTTGTGAAGCGTAATGGTCACCTCCTTTTGTTCCTAGCAGCTGTAATCTTTTAAGTATTGTTAAATTTTCATGTAAAATTCAATGAGGTTATAAATTTACGTGTATGCACTTAGGGAACGGTGAATCATTTTACAGAATGACTTATTAATACGTACCTAAGGCGCGTCACCAAAAGATATAACATATATACTGTCTTTGGCGTCACCACAGTTATAATATAAAGTTATGACGCGCCTTACGTTATAGCTTCGATACCTTTAAACAGATGTGTATTTTTTTTACAAATGAGTAGTACTTTATTACTGTTGAAAACAGATAATCAAAATAGCATGTAAAATCTGGTCATAAACAGAAAAGCCTGCGAACTATAAAAATAACAAAGTAAGAAAATATTTTATTTTACCTTACCCTTCTGTGGTAAGAGGCGAGATATGTTTCAGCAATATATTTATCCACGCCTAGTTTAAATAACAATTTTCATAATGGACCCTACAATCAAATAGGCGTTTGTCTGTCAAGAACATTTGTATCTACAAGAACCTAATCTCTTAGACAGACATTAACAATACCAAACTATTGTTAACATTAATCTAGATTAAGAATCCTTGTAGATATGACATATTGTTACTGCTTTGAACGATGAAATTCTAAATTGATTAAAATCTTAAATAAATTAAGCTATGTGTGTAATGTATTTCAAACCGACTCTTCTGTTAAATGTTTTTAAAATTATAATACACAGTTTAATGAATACAAAGGAGATTGAACATGGTGTCGAAGCCTTTCTGTGATAAAAAGTCCAACAGAAGCCTTAACTGACTTGCGATTTATAAATAGGTGCTAGAATAGGGTCATCACAGCAGTTAGACAAGTTTTATTGTATGGCATATACCAACACGAAATTACAATCTTTTTTAAAACAAATACTTTAATTTAGATTAGTCACTTCGATCCGTCGTCCCTGTTAATAAATATACATTCCTTAAAATAAAATAATTGTGTTAGTCAGTAACTACTTGAAATATTTAACAAAGCTACATAAAGACTAAGCAACACAATACCGGGATATACTCAACAAATGAAGTGTTCTAAGCAGACAGTAAATTCTGGAAGCACATTTATCCGCTTTCTGCCGTCACTGTACGTTATACCCTGACACGCATTCACTGGATTAAGCTTTGCATATTCCACAGAGCCGCCTGTACTACCGAACCTAACTCTGATTACATATGCAAGTGACGCAATAAATTGCCAAGTTAGCAACGGACACTTGCACTTGCTTTTATCTATGCGTTGCGGGAGATACGGCAAGGTTCGGTAGCATCGTTTGGGTGTTGCTGCGTGTACACGTTTTTTCAGGATATTTTTTGCATTCTGTTTTCAAAATAACTTGGACATGTAATCCACAGACACGTGTATCTTGATACATATCTAAATGTGTATTTAGATACATATCTGTGGTAGACATATGTAGATAACTACTTTGTATATGGTTTGATTGGTTTTTTCTGTCCACTCATTGTGCTTTATGGCTTCGATGAATTGTCGTTCCTTTTAGTTGCCATTTTTTATTTACGCTTTCGTCGTCAATGTGAAGAGACGTACCCACATATCGAGGGGTAAATCATATTTTCTTTCGACAAGTTGCTGAAATGACTCGTCTAGCAATACATTGTTCAAATATACTATGTAACATACTTATAGAGCTGTTAGCCCATTGTTATCGTCAACCTTAAAAAACCTTCTCAGTTTTATCCCCAACATTAGATCCACGTGTCGTTATAAAGCACAGTACAGACCATTTGAGCCCGCTACTAGGATAACATATTATAAGGGATACTGGCTGTTATTTTTATAGCAAGTACCCCTAGTGGACTACAAATCAAGATAACAAGCAGAGATATAGTCCAGACGGAAATGTTTACACATAGTTGTATGTGTTTTATTCAGAACAACTGAATACTCATTTAGAATAGGTGTTTACGAAAAATTCTGGCTCCTTTATTGGACACAATGTGTAGGTACTTAGTTTTATTACTTGCGAATTTGTGATACTTACAATAAAGTTTTTTCATAAGAAACACCGTTTCAGAGCCTGAGAGAAAATATTTTTTTAAATCTATAATCCTTTAATCCATACTCGGATTAGCATTTTTCAGCTAGATTGTTATTTGCGTCAAGATGATATTCTGGAGAAAAATAAGAAAAGTCTACGATCCAAAATTCATTAATACATTAATATGACTTTCAACACTACACGTAATACGTACTCTAACTACACGTAACAGTAATCATAGTTCGTGCTGTAACGCTCTCGTCCGTGTGCTTCCGCGATAAAACACAGCTTAACCTGTTGGTAATTCCATTGATCATCATGGCAAGTCTTTAGTCACGACAAGAATTTCTTTTGTATCTACAATATCTTAATCCTTACCTATAAGCTAAGAAAATATTGGAATTTTACAGCTCCTTCTATCACTTATAATTTTAAAATACGGATCGAGTCTGGAAAAAACAAGTAATAAAATTCTTAGTTAGCAGCGTTTTCTTTGTAAACAACAAGTCGTTTTTCTTTCTTCAATAACTTTGAAATATAGATAGCTTTGGTTAGGGTGTGGTCCACAGGACCGTTGTGGTTTCTAGTAATCCTGTTGATTTATGGTAGTAGACCAGTTCTTGGAATTACTTTAATACATTGTAGGAATACCTGAAAACGAATCCAAGTAATGCATGCAGTCACGTGAGGAAAGATATATTGATAATTGAAAAACAGTTACTTAATTGTTAAATGAAGATCAAAATAAAATTGACAAATACCATTTTGATTTATAATAGCCCGATTTCATATTGTTATAACTACTAATTCCAGGTTAAAACAATTATTTATTTTGGACAAGACATTGTGCATGATTTTTTAGCAGACGATAATATAGAAATGTATCCAAAACAATATAGTAGAAATTAATTGATATTGCACTGGTGTTTTACTAATGTGTTTATTTCCAGTCAATTGCTAAAATAGTATATCGTGGTCAGCTAAGCCACAATGAGGGCCCAATTTGTCTGTAGCGTGACAGTTTAATTATGTGGACTATTATGTTTTAACTATATGTTTTTTTAATTATATAGAATTCATTAATTCAGAATCTGACTCATTACTACTGGAAATTAGATGCAACCAAGCAATGGCAATAAATCTATGATTATGTCAAGATCTATACTTAAGTATCGTACAACAAAATATTACAGTCGGTTAGACTACAGTCCATCCTACCCATCAAAATAAATTCTTAATCCAAGATAATCTCTGTAGATGATCTTAAATTTATTATATAATAAATGAATTCGATTTACACTTTATATAAGCGTAAACACACAATAGTAATATCTAGAAATAATAAATTAATTCTGTATTTTTATACGACAAACCGTTATATCTTCCACTCTTGTTACTAATAAAAACAGTGGGGATATGTGTTTGTTCTGCAAACATTGATATATGGAGCTTTCCCTTTGTTTATCATAGAAAAAAAATAACGTCTTTCAATATGGAACGCCATCTGACGAAAATTAATACGATAAGATAACGCTGTAAACTTGCTCGTCTGGTTAGTTAATTAATCAGGTTGCACCAATGCTTCCACCTGGGTTGAGAGATAATGGAAAGCTACCATTGAAATATACCATAGTACCTACCGTAGATTCTGCGAATATTATAAATATGTGAAAAGTCTTGAGCTTGCATATTTGTTGAATAAAAATCATACAGACAGTTCCTATCCTAAATAAGATAATTCTATTATGTTAAATCTATCATGTAACCTATTGTCAAATCTATCATGTAAGGGAAGTTGCGAGCAAAAGCAAGTAGTTAGTACATATAATGGTATGCTTGTCTATTATTTTATGTAATTGACAACGAATGTTGTGTTTGAAACTCTTTGTCTAAAGCATTTATTAACAAAATTCTAAATTTTAAAAACCCCCTACGTAAAAATGCCTTACATCATTTTGGAAAAGAGGTGATACTCTTACACTGCTAGGCCGATATTAACCAAATAGCTAAGAACCACCGCAAGGAAAACAAACTGGCTTTCAAATGACAAAACCACATCGTTATCGGTCCATCCGTTTGAGAATCGGTCTATCCGTTTGAGACCTACAATGCCACAGGCAGATCACACAAACAGACATCGTCCTCAAACTTATAACACCCCTCTTTTTGCGTCGGGGGTTAAAAAGAGCATCCCTCGTCTATCGATAGATATACATATATTAATTAATAGACCATTATAGCATGCTATAATACGAACACACTTCCAAAATACTGCTTTTATTTATTAGTTAGATTGGTCAATAAAACAACGCCAAACCATGTTTGGCACTAGACACAGTTTGGCAGTAATTGTAACGCGACCACTGTTTCTCTGATCCTCGATTAAATATGTTGCTACTGCTACCTAGTACCAACGAATTAGAAATGATTTAGAACAAGAACTCCCCTCAAAATTTGATGTTAGTGGTTTTAGAATCAGTAGAAAGTAACTGCATTGAGCTGGAATAATAGTGAACGTCACAATTTTCTTATACAACATTTATGGGAGAAACACGTTTTGAGAGCTTATAAAAAGTATGTCAATTGATTGTACCTTATTGCAGTTCTATTCATCTCTCTCTTAATTAATATTCCATCTTTTTCATTTTGGGCGTTACGTCACTGACATGTCTTTTGTTTGCAATCAAAAATATTTTTTCTCTTTCTTATTAATTCATCTATCTCTTTCATTTTTGACATGACGTCACTGACATGTCTTTTGTTTGCAATCAAAAATGATTTTTCTCTTTCTTATATAGTCTATCTCTTTCATTTTTGACATGACGTCACTGACATGTCTTTTGTTTGGAATAGTTTTAAGAACTCGAATTAATATTGTTCTCATTGATTTTTCTCTTTCTTATTTAACAATCTATCTCTTTCATTTTGAGCATGACGTCACTGACATGTCTTTTGTTTGGAATCATTTTTGCAAATTTCAATCCCAGTATCTATTTATTTCCAGTGCTATAAGCAAGATTATTAACTGACTTTTGTGTGGCACTGTAGAGGATATTATTATGTAATAAGTAACTTCTGGGGCTTCTAAGGCTAAATAAGTTTATGAAGTAAGTATATCGATTTCCCGTAGCTTGAAATATAGTATTGCATATAAAGACATCACTTATAGTATGTAACATCGCACCATTTTCCTTGTAAGGTATAGCAAAGATCCAGGGGTTTCGGGATTGTTCGAAAGAAGTACCGCGACCCTGGTACATAAAGCAATTGAAGAACAACAAATGGGTTTCTTGAAGTGTCAGACGACTCTCCCTTCCGCTCCACCCATAGCGGGACGGACCTTTTGATGAATAATTAAAAAGGTATATAATATAGTTCACAATATAATATAGTTCACTGACACCTTAAGTGTTTCACTCACACCATAGTTTAAGTAGGTACCAAGTATCTAAACAGCAATTTATTAGTTAGCAAACAAGTGCAAAATCAAAACCGGTGTTGGTTACATAAAAAATATATGTTGGGAGGTTTTACAATGTCTTGTTTACCGACGGTAATTGGCTATTTCAGCGCACATTAATATCACCGGCTACTGTCCGCTGTCCGTACATCAGTCTGGGTAACGACGACGTGACGTATAATAACATAATACGGTGGCGACCCTCTCGCTCGTGACGCCGGCTCACTCTCTATAGTGATTAACTTCTGAATAAGGCAATTCATCCAAGGAACAAGTTTATTACTTTCAACTTCTCCGTTCAATGCGAGAAGGTCGCTGGAAATTCACTCGCACAATGGGCCCAATTACAGAAATCGTAAAGATTCGACAAATTTCACCAGTTTTCATCGTTTTTCAACACTTAATCTACTTTTGCTGAATGTCGGATATAATTATGGAAGTTTATGAATGCCAGAAACATTATTGCTGGAAGGTATTTGTATAAGAACGGTAATAACGCGTTCACGTGTGTGCGTACAATATTCTGCCATTCGGCTTTGTGTAAGCCCCGTACAATAATTCTTATGGCTCATAAAGTTGTGCAAACTTATTATAGAAGGTAATAGCTTTGTTTACTTTTGTTTACGTGTACTTACCACAAGTACCATTTAGCATGCACCGGGAGAAAATTATAGTTATAAATGTGATGTCCATGTTGTGCGCGTGCGTGGTTGTTAGAGCTCTTTTCTTTTACAGTGAGAGTAGCGGCCACACCCGCCGAACATACCCGGCGTGGCCAACACAATGTAGTTACAAGTTAAGACACGTCTTCTCTATTATTTATAAACGTTGTTTAAGCTTGGTGAACATTCGCCGGAAGAATTACAGCTGATTTAACTGGGACGTTGGTAGTTTTCTTCTCTTAATAAGAATTCTACACTCATTGAGAATGAACAAGGAGGAGTTTATTAGCCCCTTTTCGCCTTTTATGAGGCGCTTGACTTTAGATAGAAATAGTACCTAGTTTTAATGCATTTGCAAGTACAGCAATTAATCCATAAATATAAATAATTTATAAGCATTTTATATTCTCATTTCATATTATATATTGTATTGTACTATATGTTTGTAATATATCCGTATGTATTAGAATCCAGCTAAATGCGCTAACCCCGACGACCACTATTAATTCTAAGTAACGCCTTTATATTAACTACCTATTGTGGAACCTAAATAAAAAATCGAATATAAATAATTGTGACTTAATAACTTATTTACATTTATATATATAATATATTATATAGACTATTTTTTATTATTATATTGTAAGTATATAGGTGCAAAATTGATTCATTTGCCCAATACCAATTAAATTAATAACTGAGTATTTGTTGCTTGCTCCGAAAATCTTATATAGAATACCTGAGGATTGTCTGTATCTTGGTAAATAAATCCAATCACCATTCCCCGTTTTACTGCCGCTGTATAATCGTGTAAAGGGAACGTTTGAACAGTCGCTGCAGTAGAATATCTAATGAATTTGTCGTGATGAAGCCGCTGGATGTTAGGCGTCGGTATACACCGCTCTCGTTAACTCGACGATTGTTGTAAGTACCGTGAATCTGTGCTTTGTTTTATAATGACGCCGCCGACGATGCTGCAATTTGTCAAAAGATTCAAACAAATGCTTATCCATTATCTTTACATAAAGCGCTTACATCTAACGATTATATTCCTGAATTATACCTGTACTTTGAAAGGGTTGATACCCAAGCTTCGAAATGCATATTTCGGGATTATAATAATTGAGATAGGAATTAAAATTATAGATAACTTAGCAAAAATATTTTATTTTTATTCCTCTTTCTAAATATTTATCTCATTGTTTAAAAAAATATTACTACATATTTACATATAAATCCAATCCAAGATTGTTAAAATTGATAGAGAAGTAAAAAATCTAGGACCCTGCTAAAACTGCGCAAAAATAAGTTATACAATCAAGCAAATTTGAATAGTAAATTCGAAATTCTGTATGATAAACGGAAATTGATACCAACATACATACAGTACCTACTGGATTTGCGTAGATGCACATTTACAAACCGTTTCCTACGTGTTTAAATTTCAAATGAAATCTCAATATTCAATTTGGAATTCATTCTGCTTATACTTACGTGAGGAAAACAGAAAAAGAAAAATTGCTAGCGTATGCAAAAAGTCTTTATGCATTTCAAGGGTCTGCCCTAACCGCGGAACACGATGGAGGAATTGAAAATAGCGCCCTTGTTATTTCGAGTACATGTGGAGTGGAATACAAAGGGGAACATTGTCTTTGGTTCGTCGTTATGCGTCGCTCCAGACGTCTGATAACAAACCACGGGTTGGGCACTCGAGCATAAAAGTATTATTTTGTTACCCGGTTAAGTTTGCCGTTGCGGAGTAGGTTGCACTTGTTTCTATATTTTAAAATGTGATGTTTTTGTAGGAGATGGGTTGAATGGTTGAGCGATTGCTTATAGATGGAACGAGAATGTTGAGAGATGAGCGGTGTTACACCAATAAATTAGGAACGTATATTTTTCGTATTGCTGGTGTACCGAAAGTTTTGTCCTAAAGCGTGTACCTATGTGAGTTTAAAGATTACCTAAAATAAAGCGCAAAACATCAACACATATACATAATGTTGTACAGATACCGAATAAATTAAAAAGGAAAGTGTGATAGTGTAATTATATAATAATAAGTAACTGATTTTACTAAAGTAAGTACCATGGAAAATGCAAGAGCCATACTTTATAGTTTACATTGTTTACATTATAAACCAATAGTGGTGATTACATAATATCAATACATATGTTGATGTATATAATATGATGTGTAGATGAATATCGAACAAATATTAACATACATAGATATGTATCCCTGTGATGTAGGTACTAATCGATGTACATAGATCGCAGATGTTATATTGAAATCATTTCCTGTGAATAATAGCTCCACCACCATATCAGCTGCTCTGTATATACCTACATCTTGTGTAGGTACCTTATAGATTATCCGCAATGCAACAACAGCATAGAATAATGTAATTGTGTGTATGTAATCCCAGCAAATTATTGGCATTCTCTGTTTCTATGTTGTAATGACGGTCCTTTGTGATAGGTAGCGCTGTGTATGCATACCTGTATCCACTAGGGATGCCTTACAAATTGACCAAAGCAACTAGCGGTTGACAAATTTCCAGTAACTCGCAAAACGTAACACAACAAAGGGTAAATAGAAGCGATTTTTTTTTTTTGTAATAAAACGTTGCCCCACACAGGAATTACTCCTGTGTCGTGGGTGCGTTTACAAACATTCATTACACATGCACAAACACCCAGACCCGGAACAATTTTACTTGTCCCGTGCGGGAATCGAACCCGCGACACGCCGCGCAGCAGCTAATTGCTCAGCCACTACGCCAAACGTGCCGTCAAAGAAGTTGAAGAATTTAAACATTTAACATCCTATAGGACACCTCCATTTCATATTATAAGTTTTAGTCCCATATAATAAATGGCAATCGATGGCCAAAAGCCATAAATCTATACTCCAGGCTGCTACTGAGATTTTTAACATATTATGGAACAACCCAGCAAAATACCCCGAACTAGGAAACGTTACCCAGGATCTAGAGGAACCAGGCAGAATTACACGTCTATATACCTATCCAGAAGATTCAGTTTTCGTTATATAACTTAAGGCAAGTAAGACTGCTCTCTCATTTCTCTAAAAATCAATAAAACGTGACGCAATATATTCTTCGAACATCAATTTAAATACCTTTCATTTAGCCACTTGTAAAGGTAGATCGCACCTCACAAAGGATCGTCTAGTGGCGTCCATAGAAGATAATTACACAAAGAGAAGCTAATTACAAGCGAGATATTAACCGTGGTGTAATCAAAGCGTTGTTTAATATCACATATTATATTGTGGCATACATACACCACGTACTAAGTGTATGTGTGTTAGATATGAGCACGATTTTACTGTTCCAACATTCATTACAAAATCTAGATTTTCCATAAATGAGTATGTACTAACTCAAAATAGGGATCCTAGGTATTTCTCAAATTCCTATGTTCTAACATCAGCTTCTTTTTAGTAGATCTTGAATGACAATTCTTCCGTTTCACGTATAGGAAACTAGATAGTTTTTTGGTGCAACTGGGCGTAAATCAAATTGCAATATAGCTATTATTAAAACCTGGCAAGTACCAATGTGACTTTCCTATAGTCATATGTACTTTCTAAATGTATCTTAGATACCACTGACTATCAGTGAAGGACGAAACTTGGACTAAAAAGTCTGAAATTGCCAATCCATCTTAAGCAAGTGGTGATCATTGCTCATGCCTTCTCTGTATGAAAAGACACCTTTACCCAACAATGGGATTGTAAATAGGTCGATGATGAATGGCCGTTGATAGCTCCCTTAACTTAGTCTACATTAACCAACGAATGTTACTATAGTCAACGTTTCTGAGAAGAATTACAACTTTTTTAAAATAAATGTGATTTATCTGTGAACCTTCGCAAAATTCTAAAGCTAAGTTTTTAAAATAAATCAATTTGCCCTACAAACCTTTTAAAAGAGCTACTAGTGCATTAATGCTACTTGCAGTATTAACTTAAATAGGTACATGGCTTTCAACACACGTTCGAACCGTTCAAAACTAATGATAAATGGAACATGGGTCTGAACCATGTTGAAACACGGCTGCACTGAACACGCGACATCGCGTTTCTGTGTCATAGCCACACACTACTGAGCCATAGTGTATGATGGTATTTGCAGGCATAACAATGCAATATTTGGTCGTAATTATCCTGTAATTACTGAAGTCATAGCGGAATAGCAATATATTTAAAACTTCAAAGGTCAGACCGATTTAAAATGATATATTTTTATAGCTGCTGTTGTTAACTGATCGTTGTTTTGTCTATGGACTAAAATTGACGGTTGATTTGTATAAGAAAGCTGTTTAAACATGTTACTCAGATTATATTGTCATCTATTAATTTTGAATACATATTTTTTGGGTTGTCTTTTCTAATTTGCATAAAGTTTATTTATCGTGTTTATAAAATTAATATTACTAGGCGCCCTTATAATATTTCAATTAAATTTTACCCCACTCAATTTAGACCCTCATAAAAGTTATGCTTACTGCTGGCCACTTTCCATATTAGTACCTAGTAATTATTTGATTATATACTAAAAATTATAATTTTGACGAAATAATTTAACACAAACTTTCGTCGCAGTAACAAAATGGCCTTATTTAAGCCTCAGTTAGTACGAGCCTTCGGAGGCGAACATTTCTCATATGCAGGGGAATAAATCATACGTATATTATATCCTCCTGGGATCTTCGGCGACTTCCTATGTACGGGAAATTGCATCCGAGTCCCTTATAGCGATAATTTATTAATTTGTCCTCACATACAAGGGTCGGTCACAGGCTCGCCCTGATGAATTATTAACTGCTAGTCTGACAATCTGGCAAAGGAAGTAATGGAAAGAATAATATAATACAATAACTACATCGTTGGTCTAGCACTAGGTACCATTCAGGTGGTAGAGAGATGCAGCTAATAATAATATACATTATGTATATTTGAATCGTTATATTTCAGAAACGGTAGCTCTTAGGAAAAAAAATATTTAGACATTTTTATAAATAATTGAATTGATCTACAACTTTTGTCTGAACGAATATTATGATTAAATTTACACTTTTGCTGAAAATCGCGAAATACTATTATTTTCATTTTTAACATGACGTCACTGACATGACTTTTGTTGGGAATAATCATAAAAACTCCAACACTTTCAGACCTTTGATACTAAGGTTTTGTGTCTGTTAACTGTTAATAGTTACAATCATGTTTTTCTTCCTGCATTGTTTCTTGTAGTTCTTCCTAATACTAAAATCGAATTATGATAAGAAATATATTAACAATAAATCTCCAATTGATTTTGTTCAGACTTATTTATCTCTTTCTTATTTAACAATCTATCTCTTTCATTTTGAGCATGACGTCACTGACATGTCATTTGTTTTTAATCATTTTTGCTAATTTCAATAGAACTTTCAGTTTTATTTATCTCTTCCTTATTTAACAATCTATCTCTTCAATTTCGAACATGACGTCACTGACATGTCTTTTGTTTGGAATCATTTTAACAAACTTCAATAGAACTTTCAATTTTATTTATCTCTTTCTTATTCAGCAATCTATCTCTTTCATTTTGAACATGACGTCACTGACATGTCTTTTGTTTGGAATCATTTTTACAAACTTCAATAGAACTTTTAGTTTCATTTATCTCTTTCTTATTTATATCTATCTCTTTCATTTTGAGCATGACGTCACTGGCATGTCTTTTGTTTGGAATCATTTTTACAAACTTCAATAAAACTTTTCAATTCTATTTATCTCTTTCTAATTTAATAATAATAATCTATCTCATTCATTTTACTAATTACGCCTGAGATGTTTCTCGTTTAAAATAATTTTAATATCATTGTTATAACAAAGTAAATATATTCAATTAATTGGTACTAATGGTATGATACAAGAAATAACTATCAATTATTTTTTCATTTGATATCTAAATAGCATAGTATACTTAGTACACATTGCCCAATAACACACAACATACTTCAATATCCGTCAATAAGGTTAAGGATCCCTATAAACCATAAGGCGACAGCTTACAAATCCCCGACCATCCCCCGTAACCTCATAGGCTACAATGTGATCCCCGATCGACTTACTACAATGTAGCTATAGCGATACTTTCTGCTATTCCCATTTGAGCATGAAGGAAAAATTGTTCTTTAAACTTTGAAGAAACATAAAAGGATAGTAGGAAAATATTCAGTGCAGTCCAAAGTTAAGAATTTATTTATTTTGTTGTAAAGATTGCTAACTAAATATAACCTTGTTTCCTTTTTTTATGATAAGTATTAAAAATATTGTTATTATTTACTGCAGAGAAAAATATAATGAGTTAAAACAAAATTAATTAAAATCACACACAGTTGAACAGTATTTTAATTAATGTTGTGCTAAGTTTGACAGTGTAGATATATAGAAGTCAATAATTAGTTTACAGGTTAATCAGACTACAAATAATTATGGGCACTTAGTAACAACTTAATGGTTGAAACAAAAGCATAAATATGTATGATATTTTATTAAATAATCACCATATCATAAATATTAAAGTGCTTAATCGTGGTACAAAAGATGAGTAAATTATGGCAGTCGGTAAAGTGTTGATCTTGCATTGAACTGTAATGATGGCAAATAAATCATGTTTTTATGTATTACAATATAAAATAACCGACAAAGCCATTAATTAAAAAAAAATGCGACAGACAATTTCATCACCCAGCAGACTTCATATTATGGAAAACAATTATTTTGACGCGACGAATTCAAAGGGTGACACGTTACATGAAATATGACAAAGCAACGCCGTATTTAATAATGCTGTACTGCATACATACAGGAATGTGGACAATGCAGTCCTTTACAATGTTACGTTCATTTATAGATGATATTAAATGAAATTGCAACGCAATACACTAAATTAAAACGGGAGTTCAACCCCAGAGCTGTTGGAGGGTGGAATTAAATGAATGTAGCTAAAACCGTTTTACTACAATCATGCATGTACTTGTTCATGTGTTTTTGTTTCTAGTTAAACATTCTGAGTCCTCCCTCGGAAAGCACGTTTAAACTGTATGCTTACTAGGCATATTTTTATATTGTTAGAGTATTCATTTCCTTCTATTGTAACCAATAAACTCATTGTATATGTATAGATGGATTTTATGATGGAGTAATTTACTCTTATCAAGCTATAATTAGTGTGGTATCGCCATTTATCTATAACAACTTACGGCATTATGATATTGTGAACAGTTGATATAAATCACATACATTTTTATCATAACTATCGAACTTTAATTCCTATACTCAGATACATACCTATATTGGGAGGTATATTGCGTCACTTCCAGTATTTAGATACTTGAAACCTCTAAGGATCTCTCAAATTCTAATATTCAAACATCGTAGTATGCATTACAGACCTAACAATCGGAGTCAACTTTAACTTAATAAATGAAAAAGACGGAACAGCTTTTAAAAATGTTATATAGGATCACAGGAATCAATTTATAACGTCAATTGGACAGTGCGGTGCGGTCGGGTCGGCGCGACCTAAGCTAGAGTGGCGGCAATCCGTCAATGTCCGAAGTAAAGCCCCTTAAATGCGTTCTTAAATACGGCAGGCCGCGGCCGCCCCGCAGGCCCACGGTCCTGGCCCACGCCCACGCCGCTGTCCACTCTGCTGCTCACCGCGATCGATAACATCCTTCCCTATAAACGGCTCTCCTGTTTTCACGTACGGATTATAGCATTAACCCAGGATTCATCACCATTCATTTATTCTATAATTGAATTTAAGGCTTCCGTTGAGGGCTTCGCTTTTAACTCCGGTTTCATATCTCTTCAATATTATTTTCTATTCAGCATTGAAGTATGTAACAAAACTTTTCCAAGTTACAAAACATTTTATATCAAATATTATAAGCGAAAGGATCACTTCAAACTTAGTTCGTATATTTCATTTCCTCCACGTAAAAGGGTACGACAGCAAATATTATGTAGCACTCTAGTTATATTCTATTTACACAATCTTTATGTCTTGTAGGTATGTAGTTTGTTACCTAAATTCATCTCATGAAGTTTTGTAGACTGTCGAATTCAGCTCAACTTTACGATGTGAAACCTAATTTATCGTTTACCGATATACTCGCACAGCAAAGAATAATGCGGTGTCTGTATTCCGAAGATAGGTTGAATGTGCAAGAAATGAGCAAATAAATCAATTACACACCGGCAGGCGGCGCCACGGGAAATAATTGGATTTGTACTCAAGCGCCCTGGGGGCCGATCGCCGGTTTATTGTCTAACATTCCTCGATTTCAAGGAAAAAACTGACAGCGCTTGAAACACCAGATATCTTCGTGAGAAATTAGATATCGAATTATACGGAGAAACTGTTGTTCATTTGAAGAATTCTTTGTTTTGGCTACATAGTATATTCTTATATCTAAACAAATTCCCAGACACGCGAGGATCCAACATCACAGTAAATTGTTTCATCAGTAATCTCGAGAGTTATTTAATTAAAACTGTTACATGTAAGTCATAAAACTAAGCCTGAAATCTTTGTCGCAGACGCGCCACCGAAATAGCTGTGAAACTTGACTCCAACTCATACCTACATTCGTTAACTAACAAGTGTAAAAGTTTTAACTACACTTCATGAGATTATACCGACGACATTATACTCTAACTGTATTTTGGATAGTAAATAAAATTGAATTTTCGTTTCTACAGAGAGGGGGTAAACTCCTCATTAGAAGTAAAATACGCCATTTTATAACTTAAATCCAGCAATAAACATTGCTTTTATTTGGTCTTAAAATATGGTAGTAGGTATGGTACTCATAGAAGTTTGCACTAAGCAAATTCTGCTCAGGAGATCGAAAAAAAATCAAGTTCGTCTCAAGGCACCCTCCACTTTTATCACAAACAATAGAGGACGGAAACAAACACGGAAACTAGTAGAATCTTTCGACTTCATTATTCCTTTACGAACTCTCATAATAGAAATTCTAAACTAGCACAGTAGTTGATAACTATAATGTGAGTTAACTGTAGTTTTCATGCTGCATCGTTACATTTTACAGGTCTCCGGTTATTTCTGTAGACTAGCGTAAGATTCAATTGCTTTTAAACTGTAATTAATATGCGTACCAGTTACTGGGAGAGGCAGCAATGAGATATGATTTCGTGTTATGATATGAGAAGCTGTTTTTTTAAAACGTACTAAGTTGTTTTGTTTTATACTTTTTCTATTCATGTTTTCACTTTAGGTTCAATTGAAACATTGTAATTTACTTTACGAGTAGAATGTAATAGCATACTTTGTCTTCTGTTTTCAAAAGACGCAAAGCATTTTCTCTTTAATAAAACATTTTCGATTTTATTACTTTTCTTTTACTTGACTTTAAAATGTTCAAAATTAGGTACCTTTGACGATTTACGGGTAACTAACTTATTGAATACTAAGAAAATTCCATCAAAGCAATGCTTAATACACCTATGTATAAAAATCTAGTATGTATGTTAATAATATGTACATATTTATGTTTGGAATAAAATCTCATCTGTATATTACTATATATGTAGGTGTAGTTGGTATAAAAGAATCATCATTCATGTATGGGATTCTGATAAAGATTAATATTATTAATAATAACATAATACATTAATATTAATAAGAAGAATAGAGTTTCATAGTTACCTATTTTAATGGTGATTATTAACATTGTCACGGATGTTCTTGCATCATGTCGTGTGCGAATGTGATAATTTTCCCATTATTAATGGCCGTTCAATATACATTCCCACTGATAACCCAGTTACAGATATCAATAACAAACCAAAGCATAATCTATCTAACTAATATGAACGCTAAATGTAATTTCTGTACATTTTTACTTTAAATGTATTTTGCAACTTTCCATCAAAGATATTTATTTATTTGAAGATTTTAAATTCTTTAGGCAAGTATGAAGACCGTGCCCCAGACATTTAGGTATTGAACTTAATAATTGTCTTAAACCCAAATTTTGTTTGCATTTAAGTGTACATTTCAAGATTTATCAATATTCTAACGAGCTTATGGTAACACAGCTTACTTTACCTTATGAAGAAGCACTAATATTAAAAAGCACATAATAATATGTTATTCAAACATAAATACAAGCTAGACTTGCTTTGAAATTCATTAAAAGTCTTATTTTAAAACTAAAAACCACAAGTCTTGAATATTAATATTGTTATTTTTGTTTGTCTACTACCAATTTTTTTTTTTTTTTTTTTTTTCTTAGCCTGTGCTGTCCCACTGCTGGGCAAAGGCCTCCCCATCCTGTTTCCACACTTCCCGATCCTTCGACCGAGCCCACCAGTCTCGACTGTAAGTGTCTAGGTCGTCGCGCCACCTTTTTCGGGGCCTACCCCGTCTGCGGTGTCCATCCTGGGGTGTCCACTGGGTGACAATAGTGGCCCACCTCTCCGGATGCATTGACTAAATACTGCTACCAATATTGATCACAAATTTCATCATGCAACTTTTTAAAGCAAACAAGTAGATAGTATTGACTTTATTAAAATTAATGCTAATTTTAATTTCGCTTAATCACCCATGATTAAGCGAAATTAATTATAATTAGGTTGGGGCCTAAGAATTATAAAGTACAGTTTTCATGCGAGCCGAAAACCCATCCCGGTTAGACCTGCATTTTAAATTTAAATGTTTGTGAGTGCAACAAATTGTGTAAATCTGAATATTATGTAAATATAAGGAGTACAGGGATAATTGTGTCACTTAGGAATTAAGATACGACGCGCGCGTGTAATGAGGCGCATTACTTGCAGGTGACGGGGGAGTGGGGGTGACACACATTGTAATCTAATTATTACGAAAAGAAAGTGTATGAGAAGTCGGTATGAGCTCTTAAAATAAAATATGGTGAATCCTTACATTGTAATAGAAAAATAATTATTATTTTGTACAGAATAAATGGAAAGATGCCTTGTAATGTATTTTAGATTAGAGGAAGGCAGGCTGACCGAGTAAATAGATATGGAATTGCAATTCCGATCATAGCGAGTTACTCAATATTCTTGTATATTCAATACAACAATTTGCAATACAATAACATTGATTTTCGATAGCAATTCCATTCTCAAGTTATACCATCAATAAATACGTGCTGTCATCACCTGCCTAGCCTTTGCCCAACGATGTTGGGGTTGGCTTCTAGTCTAACTAGATGCAGCTGAGTATGTCTTTGTTTATTTCTTTAAGGTTAATAGTAGAACCTAAAATGATCTTATAAAACATATTAGAGTCATCGAAATTGACAAGCACCTCTTATTAAATTTCTTTAGAACTCTGTGTCTAATACCTATTGTACAACTGAAGTACAAGCGCTGTTTTAGCAGAAACGTTAGTTAAAACGTTATGTTAAGATTTATACTAGCAAGCCCATAACATAAAATCACAAACATAAACAAATTGTAACATCCATCGTCAGAACACTGCATACAAAACAAAAGACACTTAACCAAATAGACTTCCCAACGTCAAAGTTATGAGTTGTTTAGTAGAAGCAGAGATGCAAACATAAAAACCTGCTGTGAACTATTAGCCAGTACATTAACGGCTCACGGCATGGCCAGGAGTTAGTCGACTAAATGAAAATTGCGGCAACAGCAGGCCATGTCGACGGCTGCCAAACGAACTGTGAAAATAATGGGAACTCTGTAATGCGCGTCTTAAATCGACTAATGCACTCAGCGCTGTACCGTGACTGCTTCGCCATATTTCACCAGCGAACGCTATGCGCATCGACGTATAACCAGCTTAATGAACTTCTGGTGCTGTTCAGCCTTTTTAGGGTAATTTATAATAGTTTTCGTATTTTGTACTTAAGAGTTAGACTAGAAATTTATTAAAATTTAAGAGTCTTTTAAAGCAATTTCAATTATTATAATTATGTGTTATAGTTTAAGAAGATGATTTCAAGGAAATGATCGTTCAATCAGCTCAATGTATGGCACTTGTATCGTGTATTTTTTTAATATTCTAAAGGTACAATTAAGTCTTGTAACTCTTTCTTCACTCAGCTTTTCATAACTTTATTAACTCTCCAAACCTTTCATGCTTAAAATAAAAAAAAAGGAAAATGGAAACATAGGCCGGTCATATATTTTTTTAGCTGTGATATAACCACAAACTGTGATTATTAATAGGTTTAATAACATTTGTAAATAAACTTGTAAGTATTCGTAGAAGATACATGGATACATGCCCTTACCTACACTTCGTTGCCCAACCCACACAGTTAGAAACTGACAGGTACAATTTAGTGTAATACATGCGTTTAATGGTTGCTTTTGTCGCGTTTCGTGGAGATGTGGCCAGTGTTTGCCCAACCAACTATTTCCTCCCTGAAAACACTCCGGAAATTAAAACCAGAGAAAAGTCTCGCGGGACATTAACTCGAGGAGAGAAAGGGATTTAATTTAAAATTTGTTTCGTGGCTTATATTTGTTTGCGGAAAGATGAATAAGTGCTAGTACTTTCCGGGGCTCGACGTAAAATGCTTTCAGTGACGGTTGTTTAAAATATTCGTTCCTTAAAAGGCTACGAAATGAAAGGCTGCGCTCAAAGTTAAATAATTTATAGGGATTCTTTTTGAGAAGCAATTTGTTTTTTTAGGTGTAAATATTGTAACAACTTTTAAAAAAAATCATAACGTTTCAGTAAAGTTGTGATGATTTATTTTGTCACACTTTTCCTACCTACTTCCTTTAGTCAATTACATTTTTCGACATGTGTCATCGATTGTGGTATTTTTACTAACCGTCTGGTTCTTTTTTGTCGGCTACGATTGCGTAGTCGACGTAGCCTTGACGTTACCCCTTGTGGTTACGGCGTAGCAACAGAATAATTCTTTAATTTACAAAATCGCACATTTTTTTTGAGACTTATTTATTCATTTTCGTAGATCTATGCTCATGATATTTGAAAGCGTTTCATGATTACAGTAATACACAAATTTTGAAAATCATTTCAGAAGAAAAAAATATATATTAATTTACCTAATGAAAGGTAAACAAAAAAAAAACAATCTGACCTCTGAAAATAATGAAATAGTAATAGTATATCTATTGACGTAACTAATGATCAGTTTTAAATAGAATGATGGTGTGATGGTTCGTAATAATGACATGGATGACAAGCAATATTAGAGGTCATGGTAGCTGACTTTTAGTGATAAGCGCCTGCAATCATGGTGAAATATCATGCAACAACATATTACACATAAGTTTTTAATTAATAAAGATAACAAATACATTTCTTTAGTAACAATTCTTAAAGAAGTTTTTTTAACCGGAACTGATAAACATCTATTACTACATAGTATAAAACTAAGTCGCTTCCCGCTGTATGACAGTCACTGTTATGCTTAGATCTTTAAAACTACGCGACGCATTTTGATGCGTTTTTTTAATAGATAGAGTTGATTCAAGAAGAAGATTTTAGTATATAATTTGTGAAGTTTTTATATCCATTGGCTAAAATATTGCGGGCGAAGCCGCTGGCGGTAAGCTAGCTAGCTAGCTCAAAGTAAATGTAAGCTATTTTTGCGTAAGCTATTTTTTGATGTTTTATTATTTCATAAATCACCAATAACTTAATACATTTTACATGTAATTGCACTTTTAACTGGCCGTATCAAGTGAAAATTACATACGAGTATCTGTGGAATATTTAACCTTAAAAAGTATTTGCTTAATTTTGAGATAAACAGCGCTATTACTTTCCAGTTAGTATCAAAACGGAACTCTTCAGAATTAAATTTAAACAGAATATTTGCTACCACAAAAATGCAAAATAAAAAACTTAAAACAAAACATGGTTATGTTACAAAACAGCATTATCACTGTGAAAATACATAGAGTGTTCGTACTTGTTGATATGATAGACAGTATATATAAGTAAATCAAAACTGTTTTCCTATTACTATTTGTCGTACTTCGTTGGCAGGTGGCGGGCTATGTGTTCAGTGATATAATCCGAATTGAAATGTAACATAGACATCAAAATTATTCAATTGTCTCAAAGTATCATCTTATTAAAATTAAGTGCGTGTTGTGCTCCACGACAATTGTTTTGTAAGTAAACCTATATATCTAACTGAATATTCAATTTAAATTACCAATTATCAACAATAGTAAAATTTTACTATATTATGCTGAAGGAGATAGCTAATGCTCTAGCTTTTAGTCTATTCTCAATCCTAACTAATATTATACTTAAATGCGAATGCAAATTAGTTTTTTTGTTGGTTACGCCTTATGGAAAAACGGTTGAATAGACACTGAAATTTTTATCCAGGAGCGTGAAGTAGTTTACCCAGGACACGTGTTTACGCGGATGAATCAGTGAGAAATTGCTAGCTTATAATACAAATATTATGACTGGATGAATAAATAATCAAAAACATAGAGTAGTCACTCTGTAATTTGTAATGCGATATTCATTACACAGTAAGCTATAATGTCCGATGTTAACTCTTTTTATAAATATATATATATTGTGGTTCATTATCTCATTTCTAATATCAACTATGTAAGTAGATGTGTTAAGTATTAGACATCCCTTAAAGGTCATGATTGATGTAAACATGCCAATGTATAAATAAATATGCCACTTATCCACTTTTTACTGAATGTCGGTTACAGATTCAAAGCCATGTCATCTGGCAAATTAAGAGTGACTCCGCCGAAGATAGAGGATCGGGAGTTCGTGAAGCCACAGCTATATGGTCCAGGGCCCTGCGACTACTGGCCTTCCGTTGCAGAAGCTCTAAGCAAGCCTATCATCACACCCAACTGCGATGAGTTCTTTAACGTACGGTTATTAATTACTATAGTTTTTTTTGTCTTATGTTCAATAACCATAAAAAGTATTCATGGTGATATAAATGTCATATTCTTTGATAAAGCACCAGCGTTAAATAATGAAACATCCCAAATTATTATTTCAACGAGATGCTGAAGATAATGTTACTGTTAAATTCTTACTATAACATTAATTATAATGGGCATAATTATAATCCTTACAAGACATACTTAGTAACTCATTATTTAATAAAATAGGAGTGCCATTTGATAGAAATCAATACAAGTACTGTTTGACTAAGATAATTTCGTTATCTGAATTACCTACGTTATGAAAATAAATAATCCAAAAGTCTAGCAAAACCATAATCTATTTATATAACCTATACCTATTGATTATTGCGACATAATTGTCAATTACATTAACTGCAGATAACAAGGCCATCTTTTGTGTCGACTAACATCATTATATTCAATTTTATCATTAGACGAATTTTAGCCGCCTTTGTTTGTCCCATAGAATAGACTGGCAATGAAACTGCCTATATTGATCGCCCATGGTGATGCTACATACAAAAAAAAAACGGCCAAGTGCGTGTCGGGCCACGCGCAGTAGGGTTCCATAGCAGGTCTCAGTTAGTCGACTATAACTCTGTAACCGGTTAAGCCTACTTAGCCGTGATAGTTTTCCTTGTAAGTTCATTACATATGCTACGTCTGTGATTTTTTTCACATTTCTAGGGATAGCCATTCAAAGGTTAGAGGGGGGTTACTCGTATCGTACAAAAAATTGCACTTTAAAGCTAAATATTTCGCAAATGGATCCCTAAATTGAAAACATATCCATACCAAATTTCAGATTTCTAGTAGGATTCAGATTCAGATTTCTACCAAGAACCTCTGAGCTATGCCGCGGACAGACGGACATGGCGAAACTATAAGGGTTCCTTGTCGGACTACGGAACCCTAAAAATGGTCGCTGTAAAAGGGTAAATAAGTAACTTATCAACTTTGCAGGTCCTTAACGACATACGTGCAGGTTTGCAGTATGTCTTCCAAACTGAGAGTAAGCTAGTGTTAGCTATGAGTGGAGCTGGTCACGCTGGCATGGAAGCAGTGATCAGCAACCTGGTGGGTCCTGGAGAAACCCTGCTCATCGCCTCTAGAGGCGTTTGGGATCAGCGCGCTTTTATTATTGCGAATAGATTAGGTAATACATATTATGGCAACAAATTGTATGTATCTGATGAAATATTTTATTTGATCTCTTGTAATTTCAATGATTGTCTTGACGAGGTCACCAATAAATTTCTTTAAATGTATACCTAAGTATTTAAATATTTCCAGGAATTAAAACTGAAGTAAGTCAAATCCCAAACACTGATACGTTTACTCTGGAACAACTGGAGCTTGAACTAAAGAGATTGCGTCCAGCCGCCTTGTTCATCACCCACGGCGACTCCTCGACCGGAACCGTGCAGAAAATGCAAGGCTTGGGCAAACTTTGCCACAGGTAAAATATACATAGATTGTATAATTTGAATGTATATCATGAAAGTGGATAATTAAGCAACAACATTACAAAAATACATGACAGCAAAACGTGTGATATGTACAAAGTGGTCCATTATAAATGTGTCAAAAAAAAAATTCATACTTTTCTGATCATAAAAAAGTATACCATAATCACATACATGAATAACTTTTTAGATATGGAGCCTTACTACTGGTAGACACCGTGGTGTCACTCATCGGAGTCCCCTTCCTAATGGATGAATGGGGAGTAGATGGCGTATTCACCGCCACTCAGAAGGCGTTTAGTGGGCCAGCCGGAATAGCTCCTGTGGCATTCAGTGCCCGTGCCGAGTAAGATATCACAGATTTACATTCATAAACATATACTTTACAGATTTATTTAGCACTAAACCGCACAAACTCCGAAATATTTATTTATTGTAGGTATGTTATACTAGCTGTTTCCCGTGGTTTCACCCGCATCCCGAGGGGACTACTTCACGAACCCAGATAAAAAGCCAATTACCTTTTCCAGGATCCTCTCTATCTCCGTACCAAATTTTATCTACATCGGTTCAGTAGATCCACAGATTACCCCTACAACCTCACAAACTTTACCTCTTTATAATATAAAGATGAACACTAAAAATATTAAGAGCTAATAAAACAATAGTAGGTAATTTAGGTAGACCACAGACCTCATTTAGAGGTTCATTCAATATAATTTACTTTTTAGAGAGACTAAAATTCTTTAATTCTAAAGCGTTTTCTCGTCTGTTGGCAAGAAATAACATCATCATCATAAATTTAATGGGATCAAGTTTGGAATTATCTTTATTTCAGAACTAATCAAATGCACTCTAATTATTTGATATTTTGTTTCTTTTTTTAGAGAAAAGATAAATAACAGGAAGTATGAACCTCCTTTCTACTTCGACGTAAAACTGCTGGCGCAACAGTGGAACTGCTACGGCGACACAAGAGTGTAAGTGGTTTTTGGCTGCTATTTAATATAAATAATCCTGTATTTATTGTAAAACTGGTAAATAAATAAAAAAAAAGTGTTATTTTTCTGTTAACAAGATTTATAGGAACACATACCTTATAAAGTCTTCATGAACAAATTATTACTATGTGGGTGGTAAATTTCAAAGACTTATTAATAAAGTCTTAACGGCGTTATTTTTTTTTATCTTAAACTTTATTTTAGTCATTTTTATTCTATTAAAATGTTTGTAAATTATACATGTTTGCAGGTATCATCACACATTATGCGCTCCAATGCTGTGGGCTCTTCGATGCTGCCTCCAAGAAATTTCGAAAGAGACTCTGCCCGTCTCTTGGGCGCGGCACGCTAACAGCACGGCACACTTCCACAAGCGTCTCCAGGAGTACGGCTTCAAGTTCTTCGTTCCAAAGCCAGAAAACAGGCTGGCTACCGTCACTACCGTGGCTCTTCCTCAAGGAATTGATTACATACAGTTCACACAATATTTGAGAGAAAAGTAAGATTAATCTCATTTTACCTTAAACTACTACCTACACATCTTACATCGTAACACTTAATGTTTATATACTTATTATTCACCTTTATGGAAAGCGATACCATTATATAAATTAATAACATTATATGTTCTCGTTGACCCCTCAATATTAAGGTATTTTGCAAAAAATTGTCACCTCGATTCTTTAAGAAATTCTAGATTTTTTCACCTTGGGTTAAAGTTACAACTTAAACTCCATTAGTAGTCGCCTTTGCCATATATTAATGTAACATTATTTATTCAACAGGCACAATATCCTGATCCTGGAAGGTCGCGGGCCAACAGTGGGCAAAGCATTGCGCATCGGTATCATGGGAGTGAATGCCACTACTAAAGTTGCGGACACGCTTGCCGATGCAATGGCGGACACTATAAAAGCTTTGAAATCCTCGAATAAATAAAATTCTTACAAATTATATATTTAATAAGTTAATGTGTCATTGTTATTATTTGATTTATAACATACAATACAATTCAGGACACACTATGTGCCTTACCTCAACTATCATACAACAATTATTGCTATTGAATAAACATAAAGGCTTGGAATTACATCAATTCATAATAAAGTCCATGGGTTTTTACTGTTCGAAAAAATATGAAAGTAAACTTTCTGTATAATACATAGTTGTCCACGCTATCCTAGTTATAAAATAGTCTCACAGTATCATTTCCAGACCTGTTACTTAATAAAAACACTTTTATCTTGGTAGTCAATTTGACTAGTATTTTAATTAAATAGTCTGACTCATTAGTAAATTAGTAAAACCACTACATATTTTCGAAAATTTACAATAAATATACGAAGAGATATTATACTGATACAAATAACAGGCAATGTACAAGAAATATGAAGACCCCGCCAATAAATGAAGGAATATTGTGTTGTGATCTCCTTTCTATGATAGAGGTACATCATAACTATAAACAATAACATCATAATTATCGTTATCGATATAAGTACATAAACTAACGACCATCATTTATCGTCAGTTGTTGCTAGTTGACAGTGGGGAACACATCGCTCATAATGACTGGAAATAAACACACAAGTTAATCAAGATATTTACCAAACAAAAGTGAGTTAAACCTTATTTTTTATTCAAAAATCATCTTTATCTTTGTATTTCCAATATA
This sequence comes from Pyrrhia umbra, assembly GCA_963891755.1. Lineage (NCBI taxonomy): Eukaryota > Metazoa > Arthropoda > Insecta > Lepidoptera > Noctuidae > Pyrrhia > Pyrrhia umbra. The sequence goes on from OY982930.1 coordinate 8,153,888, forward strand.
ACCTGATGTTCGTAAATTATATCGATAAGACAAGTTCAATAGTGTACTCGTACACATACATATATTTAACTGGCGCATATTAAGTTGCAACTCCGACCGGATGATGATACCCTGCCAAAGTCGTGTTGTTTGCAAGCGTGAAGGTCCCGGCGGCGGGCGGGTCGTTCGTCTTTCGCTTCGCTTTGTCCCGCCGGGAAGCCGGGTTCGCTTCGACAGTCGCGATGGGAATCGAATCAATTTGTCGAGACAACATTGCGCTCGTTCGATCTTCATCCCACGTCTCTTTCTTATATAACCTCGGATCTAGCTTAGAGACGACGAACTATCATGTCAATAAGCGCGCTGCCAAATGCACTCTTGACCTCCCTTATCTGTGGCTCGTTTATACGTTAAAATACATTCCTGTTTGTTTTTTGTAAATGAACATATTGTAACTGAATGGTAAACTGGGATATAAAAACAATTGTTAAACCGCAGGCTACCAACGATAGCATGTGGAACAAATATGAGGCTGGCAAGCGGCGCGCGCCCCGGGCGAGGCGCACTTGCCAAATGTGCCATCCGATAGCGCCAGAACATTGTAGCAAATTTACAACCACCCTATTAGCACTAAATCTAAACATTAACCCGATTCCGGTAACCAAACTTCACGAATACTTGCGCTGAATATCGGTCACTGAGAGCGTGATAGCTTCACTCGGGACTCGCTAGTTTCTAGCCGTATCTGTAATAAACATCTAAATTGGAACTGAAACAAAAATTAAAAGTACTCTTACATCTTTTAATATACCCGTTACATCTTCAGTTGCTAATGTTATCTCTTTACACACATAAACATTAATATTCCCAAATGATAAAAGTTGTATAAAAGTAGCTGTATGTACGCCCATAGCTCCCGAACGACTTCACTAATTTAGATAATTCTTTTTTCTGTGTTTGTTACTGTCAGGGCATCATAAGTTTTTAATATATAATCTTTACTATTAGTTTACATACCATAAATTTCGCAATTCCTGTGTCATGGACCCGGCGAATTTCGTACCACATTTTTTAATTCCGGATATATTTTTCAACCACTGCCATTTATTTCAGCAACTTTTTCTCAAGATGTCGTCAAACAAGTTCATAGTGCCCCCACCGAGGATAGTGGACCGGGAGATTGTGAAGCCGCTGCTATGTGGACCCGGTCCCTGCGACTACTGGCCTTCAGTAGCAGAAGCACTCAGCAAGCCTGTCCTCACACCCATTTGCGATGAATTCTTTAGCGTGAGTTTTTTGCCTTTTAAAAGCTTTAAACGGAGTGTTTCAGTATGGATCAACGAAACCGATGTAATCTTCATGTTGCCGAATAATTAAGAAGAACGAATTAGTTTTTCCATGTAGTTAAGTGCCCACTAGCCATGCTGATTGGTAGATTAGCTAGGTTAAGCTGTGCTAGTCGCGGTCACTCCATGGATGGGTGACCGTTTTCTAAACAAAGTGGGACCCCTCCATGCCTCGGAGAATACGTAAAGATGTTGGTCCTACGCCTAAACTCTCCCCGGCCGTATCGAATTACGCTCCTATCGGATTTTGAGAGTAAGGGAATAGAGTTCATCTGTGTCTGCCCACATAGTACCCATATATGAAATTGGCCACCGTGAACGAATTAAGTCTGGAGAACGTTATTATCATCGATACGAAAAACATCTTTCTGGCAACTACATGATATATTTTTTGCCTGAATTGGGAGCAACCTTTGAAATGCTAACGAGACACACGGCTATGTTTATGTAAAAACAAAACCTTGGTTTCTTATGTATTCAGGTGAAATTACATGAATAATAAAATAAGGTCACGCTCATGAGTAACAAGAATGCTGCACACCGCAATACTCCAGAGTGTTTGGAGTGTAAGTAAACAACCTTTTTGAGTTTGTTCCCATTATATAAGGGTTGGCAAACATACGGCCGTCCAAGGTCAGGACTTGTCATATCTCAAGAGTAAGCTCAAATATGAGTTGAGGTTGTCTTTTCATATTTCGTATTCGAACTTAATGACGGCCTCCTTCGCTGAATACTTATTTGAAATACAGTTCGGAATGATGAAGCTTTTATATGTCTTGTAGTTTCTAAGTTGGTAGATTATTTTATTAGTTGGTAGGTACCTACTTATGAATATTTCTCAAAAATGTGTAATGATAAAACATTATAATTTATATTAGACACCATATAAGTATCCAGTAAAAATATGAAAACCATAGAATATTTCAAAAACGACTAGTTTACAGATTAAAAGTTGAAAATATTTTTTAATCGGTGATCGTCTTTTTATGACGTGATTCTTAAGTGTTTGATATTAATTCATGATTGAATTATTTAAATGACATTTAGAATAAAGCTATTTATATAAAAAAATGTAATTAATGAAGCTTATTTTTTTTATTTTAAGCGTGAAGATTAACTAAACTTAAAACTGTACAAAAAAGAACAGTCTACATTAAATTTTAAATGAAGAAGCCATACAATGTGAAAAATATTTTAATTAAACTTAAAAACTAATGGCATCAGATGATTTATTAATGAACATAACCAACACTTCCAGATACTAGATGACATTCGTGCAGGCTTGCAGTACGTGTTCCAAACACGAAGCAAGCTAGTTCTAGCTATGAGTGGATCTGGTCACTCAGGCATGGAGGCGGTGATCAGCAACCTGGTGGGTCCTGGTGAGACCCTGCTCATCGCTTCGAGAGGCATATGGGATCAGCGCGCGCTTATCATAGCTAATAGATATGGTAATTAATATTTTTTTATCACTACTCACATACTAAACATATGTAGTATCAATGACTGTATTATGAACGAAATTAGTGACTTATATTCTCTTTATAAATGGTTCCAGGCATTAAAACGGAGACAGTCAGTGTACCATTAAACGTCACCTTCAGTCCCGAACAATTGGAGCCTGAACTAAAAAGATTGCGGCCTACCGCCATGTTCATCACTCACGGCGACTCCTCAACTGGGACATTGCAGAACCTTCAGGGCCTGGGCGATCTTTGCCACAAGTAAGTGCTATACTTATGAAGGAATACACTCTTTCTACAACCAAAAAAAACCGAACCTATGAAAAAAATATGTTCGATGTTGAAAAAAAAAGAAAAGTAACAAATAGGTCCGTATTAAATAAAAAATACAACCCGTTTTTAATGAAAATAAAAGTAAAGGCCATAATTTAACCTTATGAACAAATTACAAAAAAAGAAAACATTAATGGCGTTACATAATTATTTTGAGCACGAATGGCCAGTTTAAACTGCGTTTTAAAAATAAGAGGAAGGAGGTTGCATGAATAGAAATATTTCCTTTAACTCTTAAATATTTTCATTGTTTTTCTGAATCGAAAGGCCCAAAAATTATATCCATAAAAATATTTATTTATGATTGATTTTTCACTAAGAGATTGAAACATTAATGGAGCCTATTCTTTGTGTAACGTTCCAACCCTTTTCAACCGTCTTTAAAAAAGGTTTTGTATTTATGCACCTATTCATTTACATTGCAAATTATTCGTATTATGATGGAAGTGAATATGCTATAAACCCCGTTTGCTGATTTTACAAGCAAAACATAAAACAAATATGAGTTTGTATAATTAAAATGTCTGCTTAATTATTCAGTTTGTCATTGGTTTAGTTATCACATTTACTTATACTCTGACTCACTTAGGTTCAAACTATTCATATCATTTTCACAAACTTGGCACAAGTAAGAGACTCTGTTTGCACTAGCAAATAAGGGATAATAGAATCACCGACAGTGCCTAGTTACCAGTTTAGTTCAAAGTAAGGATAACACATAGAACCGAATAGAATAGGATCAGTAAAGTGTCACGTCGTTATTGAGTTAAGTCTAGGCCAAATCAATCGGCGTGTCTCGAATTTCAGCACCGTTGCAGGTGACCTATAAAAAATATTTTATTTTTATTTTTCTGACATTATAAATATCGAGGCTTCCGGCGACTGGGACCGCAATTAACTGATCCGCGGTGTGAGTCGCCGGATGGATTTAATTTAAATATTTTTCTTCCGGCGACTGGGACCACTCATAAAATATAAGGTTCAAATCAAAAATAGTACAGTCAGACAAAAAAATCTTCAGTGCACTCTATAATATATATTAAAAGAATCAAATGGACATTGAACATTTGAAATGTTGCGTCACGAAAAGTACTAGGACATCATAGAATGAAAGAGACCGCAGTGTTGTTTCAACTACCCACCCGTATATAATGTAAATAAAATGCGCACGGAATACGCGGGTCTCGCCAAGGTAAAGAAGCAAACTACTTGAACGGGCTCGCGTATTCGTCGGTTAGTTGCAGTCGTCAGCCAATCAACACTCAGCGAAGTGAAGAAGTGCGAAACCCTGGTATGTTACGTGGCATTATTACAAAGTAACTGGTAGTTGAAACATCACAGCGGTGTCTCTTTCATTTTATGCTGTCCTAGTAACTTCACTAGCGGGATGGGAACAACAGAATTAGGTGCAACCTACACATCCCGTCTTTCGATCTCACTATGTTGGTAGAATTAAATAGTTCCGTTATCCGAATGCGGACGGAACTTCTGCAACCTTATGAAGCCCTGGTATGTTACGTGGCATTTACAAAGTAACGGGTGGGCAAAAATTTTACATTATGTACGGATGGGTAGTTGAAACAACACTGCGGTCTCTTTCATTCTATGATGTCCTAGTACTTTTCGTGACGCAACATTTCAAATGTTCAATGTCCATTTGATTCTTTTAATATATATTATAGAGTGCACTGAAGATTTTTTTGTCTGACTGTACTATTTTTGATTTGAACCTTATATTTTATGAGTGGTCCCAGTCGCCGGAAGAAAAATATTTAAATTTAATCCATCCGGCGACTCACACCGCGGATCAGTTAATTGCGGTCCCAGTCGCCGGAAGCCTCAAATATCATAATAAATTTTATATTATTTGATTCATGTCCCGCAAATAGTAGAAAATAATTTTAGGCAACGACTAAAACTTTAAAACTAAGCAAATATTCTGAATTTATTTCCTGTTACCCATCTATCTGTGTTCCCTGTCTGTCAACTTAACGAACTGTTATAAAAACCACAATCCGGGCTTTATCCAATCTGTGCTGGAACCATTTCTCCTGTCGTCCTTTTACTTCCAAATTAAAAAAGCAGCGAACTTTAGCAGAAAAACTATTTGATTGCCCGAGGAGTACTGAGACGGGGACACGGGAACCGAACAATTTAATTACACTCGTTGTCTCTTTCATTCCTGACTTGGCTTTTTACTTAGATCTAGGTCTCCCTGAATACGTTCGAGTTAAAAACTCTTTAATTGCATCCTGTGAAGGAGTCTGCAATTAGCATGCAGTGGGAAATACCAAACGCGGTAAAAGTTAAGATAAAAAACTTTTCGGTGATTCTACGACTATTTGATAACGCTCCTTACTTCGCTTACGCTTCTAACTACTTTCTATATTTCTTAAACACGTAGTTGTAAAACATCAACTGAAATTTTAAAAGAATTTCCGTAACTATCAACTAACCAGTTTTTTTCTCGTGGTTTTCAGATACGGAACCTTGCTTTTAGTGGACACTGTGGTATCGCTCGCAGGAGTTCCATTCTTTATGGATGAATGGGGAATCGATGGAGTTTATACCTCCACTCAAAAAGTGTTCAGTGGACCAGCTGGAATAACTCCTGTGGCATTCAGCGCCCGTGCCGAGTAAGAGATTACATTTTGTATACGTGCCTAAATTTTGTGTGAATTAGCCTTATTCTCACATATTATGTTCCAATAATAGAATTTACATGTTTATTGAAGTGAGTAATTGCAATGTATATAAAACTATAATATAATATTTCCAGAGAAAAGATTAAAAACAGAAAGTATGATCCTCCCTTCTACTTCGACATAAAATTGTTAGCGCAACAGTGGAACTGCTACGGAAGCACAAGAACGTAAGTACAATTTATTACTATACAATTTATTACTGGTTTAAAAAGCTCGAATGCTTCCTAATACAGACAATAACTCTTAAATTATTAAATGACGTAGAAATTAATTGTTATAGGTACATAATAATGTTATAGGCCAATAGTATTCGCGTCTTCGTTCAATATTCGGACATAAAGAGAAGCTCTTGATTTCCTACTTCTTGATAAAATTTTCTTAACTTAATGTATCACAAAAAATAACTGTGAATGTTTTTAATAACGGAAGATAATTATTATTTACCACCAAACTTTTTAAACGTAAATATACATTTATTTCATTTGAACACTTACTTGCATTATTATGTTGCATACCACCTTGGTTATAGATACCACCACACGATGAGTCCTCCACTATTCTGGGCCCTCCGGTGTTGCCTCCAAGAGATTGCGAAGGAGACCCTGCAAGTATCTTGGGCTCGCCACGCAGCCACCACTGCACGCTTCCACAAGCGTCTCCGGGACTATTCCTTCGAGTTCCTAGTCCCAAAGCCAGAAGACCGTCTGGCCACTGTCACTACTGTGGTGCTGCCTAAAGGATATGATTACCTTGCATTTGTCAAATATATGAGAGCAAAGTAAGTATTTACATACTATATATTTCCAGCAGTTTTTACCCACTTCCTGAGGAAGGTACTATACGCACTCGGAGCATATAAAACTGTCTCCAGGGTCCCATTTATCTCCATACCAAATTTCTTCATAATCAGTACAGCAATTTTACCGTGAAAATGAAACCAACAAACAAACGAAACCATAATCGCAATCATAAATATTATTTAGGATATTTGGTTCAACGGTATTATATAGTTTGTTTATTATGTATGGAGTGAATCGAACACCTGATTTTTTTATACAATGTTTTTTTTTTCTTATGTCTTAAATTTTATGCATGTGTTTAACACTTCATTCCACCACATACCTCCCTCTCTCGCTCGTTCTTCTTTTTAGCTATTCCTATTTTGGTTCCCTTTTTAATTTATACTGGGTATTAAAGTGAACGTACCCATATATGTATATATATAGGACCTTTAGTTTATAATGGACCACTTGTACACCTTTAAAACTAAGGCTTATCCACGAAGATTTGTTTCCTAATATACTATTTGTACTCCAACAGGCACAATATCCTTATATTCGCGGGTCTCGGGCCAACTGTAGGCAAAGCTCTGCGCATCGGCATCATGGGCGTCAACTCTACGATACAAGTTGCGGATGCTGTAGCTGATGCCATGGCTGATACACTTCGAGCCCTCAAAAAGTCTTCACTTTAAATGTATAAGAATGTCTTGTAACACTAGTTTCGTAGACGTAGTGTTGTAGACCATGTAGCAACTCTCTATACTCTCTCTCTCGCTCTCTCTCAAGGAAATGAATCTAACAAAACTGATATATAATGTTTAAGAAAATGAATATAATATATTTTTACTGCTTATCTTTTTTTATTAGCATAGCATGCCAGTAGCCAATATTTTTGTCACAAAAAAACAGGAATCTGTAATCGTCAACAAATGATTTAATAGAGAACAAAAAATATTTCTAACTTACTTCTTCAAACATTATATTGTTGGTAGGTAGGTACCATAATGATTAAAAGTGTGTAATTAACACTTTAGTAAGTAATTGCTAAATTGATGTAGCAAATCTTATTAGTAAACATCTAAGAGAAATCATTAACAATCAAATAAGAAAATTGAAAGACATAATGTGTTCACAGGTCATTTATTTCATATCAATGTATGACGGTTTACAAACTATTGACTGGATGCACCTAGACAACCCAAATTGTTTGATATTTTACCACGAATAATTTATTTTCTAAACAATTTCAAAATTTTCGAATTCGTTAAGTTCTAAAAAAAATAAAACGAATATCATCCCTTTAAAATACCATTACATCGGTATTGAATGCAGTGATTTATTAAATAGAAAAACAATGCAATACAAGCAAGTTCATAGTATTCTTTATGGCTATTAGTTATGTTATTCGCAAGCCATAGGTGACTACTTTTCTATTGTTAGAATATACAAAAAATATATTAGAACCAAGATAACTCTTGTGCTTACTCGAGTGATATTCTCTCTCTATGTCAAAAATAAAATTAAAATAATAGCCAATGTAACACTAAAATAATACAACAAACTCCTCAAAAATTTTGACTGGACTAGAACCCACAACGAAATGTGAAAAAATCAATTTACAAGATATTTTTGGCAAATGGACTCTCTCTCTCTCAGAACAAAAATCGAATTGCTAAAAAATGTGCTGTTACGGCACAGTACTACCTTCAGGTCTCATTTCCACGTGATGTAAAAACTGCAGCGCATTTAAATAATCCAATTCCAAATTTTAAAAAGCCGCCTTCAAGCGCCCGCGCATAACATTTGTAAAAGGCGTCTCATTCCCTAACACGTGAACGTACCTACTTAACGCTAATGTTTTTACACCTAGTGACTATGAGGCCTCGGATACAACTTAAGAGTAATAAATTCCTAATATAATCAGTATTGAAAACAGACGTATCGCTAGCTACATGGCATTCACATCCATCACATCGAAACATTTGGACTAGCTTCCTTAATTACGTAACTAAACCGTTAACCTAGTAATTAAACAAAACTAGTCACGAAATTTGCGTAAACTACACCTTATCTATATTGATTTATATCGGTACAATACGTAATAGGTATCTGTGTATACAGTACATATTGATGTAAACTCTAGAATGAAATTAATATTTACAAAATGGATTTAGACAAACGTGTATAAGTCTATTGATAAGTATATTAGAACTGCTTAACTCCACAAGTAAGATAACTCACTCGACCAGTGACTATTGTTTTTAAAAGCATATTTTGATGCTTAAACCACTGGGATTACATTTAATTATAATATATGTAATAATATCTTGAAGCAACATCTATTCCAATACCTATGTCGATGGTTATTGTCTATAAAATAACATTAAATATCTCCTCCTCAGTTCAACTACAACTAAATAAAATAACGCAGGTAATAGAAGTTACCGATCATTACGTGTAATGACACTCGTGTGGTATTAAATATAGATATACAAAACTAAAAGCAAATGCACAAACAAGGCGACCAATAAGATAGCATTTGTGATGGTATACTTGATTACCTAAACGTGCGGTTATCCCGTATCATATACAATAGAGACGCAAATAAATATGCACATAAGTAGTATTATAATTTATATTTACATTTAAGAAAATATGGCACATCTGTTATCGACCGCGCTCGCAATCCTTGTCTAACGACTGAGCGATCGAGCCCTACCACTAAAATAATACGAATCAGTATCGGATCATGTAATGCGCCTAAATTTCGGGTTACCATAATACCAATTAAAATACCGGTGGGTAAGTAAATATTCAACGCCGTTAAAATAATACACAGTAAAGCTACCGTCCGTCGTCGATCGACTCCGAGCCTCCGCGCGGCCGACCGTCCTACCGCCTACCGAGTCACCGCCGCACCGCCGCCGCAACCGAACGCGCCGCACCAGCACCCACAGTCTACACAATCACTCCGATGATGACAATTAACCTCTAATTGGCCAAGCCTCATATTTTCTCTTCATTAATACATTCGAATTTATTTACTCTACTTACGTTGGTTTTTATTTAGAGAATTAAGTAATGTACTTCTCATACTCGTGCAAACAAGAGTCGCGTCTTATGCTACACTGAAACTTTCGTTCGCGTGAGTTGGACCGCGGTGGTTCGGTTCGGTGACGGCGCGCCACCGATGACGCAATCTAAAACTAGAGGCACATTCGGATCGCACGAGTACATAAAAATATGTCAGTCTATAGAGCGAAGCGCTCACTCACTTAGCCTACGAGCAGTCTGGGGTATAGACGGGGTGGTCGGGCGCAGTAATACTGTGTCCGGGGAGTGTCGCGCGCCGCCGGGCCGCGCGCTCAGCTGGGCGGCGGCGGCGCGGGCCGCTCCGTGCGCGGCGCGCGCTGCCGCCGGTGCCGCGTGCAGGCGCAGCACGCGTCCACGCGCCTTCGCCGTGCGCACGCCGTGCGCCCGCAGCGCTTGCGGACGCACGTCACCTCACCGTCCTGTAATACAAGAAGAATAGAGATAAGCAACATATTGATTACATTTCAGATATTAAATAGCGCCAATCCTATTCAGCCAACACTGGGTATCATGACTGGTCATGAGTATATCTAATGTAGCTACTGGCTCAACACTGCTCGTAGTAGTAGAATGAATGTGAGTTTGGTATTCACCTTGCATCGACACGTGACGCACCGCTGTTCCCCATGCGAGTGTATGGACGGGTGCACCTCCTTGCCGTTTGGCAGCGGCCCGTCGGGGAACTTGCACCCGCCCTCCGCAAGTATCTCCTCAGCTGTACGCGGTGCGCCTTGATCTTTAGGAGTCTCTTCGTCCGGTTTTTTTGCTTTTACCTATGAAAAGTAGAATAGGTGTTGTACAATGGCACAATTAGAATAAGGCCTTATTATGTATGGAGAAGGAACCCATTCTCACCTCTGGACATACGCGGCAACAGGCCTTCTTGTCCGGCCTATACGCCTCCTTCTCGCTGCAGCGCAGCGGTGGGCACTTGACCCTCGGACACTGAATCTGCCTTGTCGCGAAGTTGCACGTGCAGATGGCACACGTATCATAACCTCCGGGCACCAGGTAAGGGTGCCAGGAAGAGCCGGGTGCGTAGCTCTGTCCAGCAAGAACACAGCTGCCGTTCTCTGACCATACCGCTGTTGTAGAATCTGGAAAATTCAAATGTTGTCAAGGAAACTAATTCAATATGTAACAGTTACATCTTCAAGTGTTTTCCTTGACATTTTAATGTGGTTAAAAACGCTTACTAGTTTTTCGGTTTCTCGTTAATTTATAAACTACGTAACTACGTACGTACTTTGGTACCTACCAAAGTCTGAATTATCAATATTATAAAGTTGTACTCACTGGTACAGATAGGGCAGCACTGTCCGGGTGGCTTGATGGTAGGCACGAGGCAGTTGACGGGCGGGCACTGCACCGGCTCGCAGCGCGGCATGCCCAACACGCACCAGCATTTTGAACAAGTCTGCAATCATTGAATAACATATTTTGTTAATTTAAATACTCCAAAAACAAATTGGGCAATAACTTTTTCGAAGATTAGGTAAATTGAGAAAAATGTGATCTTTAAAAAAATCTTCATGAAATTAAGCAGAATTTTAAAATACAAAACTACATACCTCTACACTGTACTTATAAATTAAAAACATTATCATAATTGTATGTATGTATTGTCCTGTTATGAGATTGTGAAAAGTTCAAACTACTGCATCCATTTTTTTTCAAATCTCACCTCGGTATCTGTCCAAGTCTCCCCCAACTTGTAGAACTTATCTCTTTGCGTACAATAGTTGACATTGAGACGGAACAGAGAGTAGTCTGTTATCTGGTCCTCTAGTGGTCCTGGGGTGTACTTGGCACTGAGCTCGTTGTCCGAGGTTCCTGGCACCGCTGGCAAGCACGAAGGTGGCACGCTTATCTGAAATCAGAACAAGAAATATTTACTCTAGCCTTTTTTAAATATCATCGGAGCATTAGCTATGTTAGTGTATCATTCACTTACCAATTAATTTTCCGATCTGTTGCAGCATAAACAAATTGTTAAGCAAATTAAATATAGTTCAACTCAATGTTATCTTAATTGTAAAACAAATTAAGTTTTTTAGTATTAGTTCAGGTTTGGCTTATCTGTGCCATTAAGAAAATTTGGTTTTTTACGTGTTTTGTTCTACATTAATCTAATGGATTATTTCTAATAAGCATAACATATTTACGATTTTTGTTTGTAAAATCATATATTTTTTTTAATAAAATTAAAACTTTCACGATTATCAAGGAAACACGTGTGGGCAAAATAAACTGAATATTATTTAATTCTAATAAACCTATTCCTTTGATTCTAAAATTAATATCATCAGTGTCTAATGAAACTTGCACAAGTAAATGATGTCTAAATAAATTAAGTATTCTACGTCCTATAGAATGGTGCAGTAAACCAAATCTTATGCACTTTAATATAAAGTACAGAATTGATTAAAGATTTATTTACCTGTGGTACTCGCGTGCGCAGGATTACGGTGACGTTGTCGTGCGCGCGCAGCTCTAGGTATGAGGCTCCAACATGCAGCGCGACCAATTCCGCAGCAGTGGGCTCCAAGACCCACCCCTCCTCACCCCCTAACTCCCTTGCCCCGCCCTCGGTGCCCGCGTGTGACTCCAGCCACCAGGACGACCAGGAGCGAGCGTTACTGCCTGTTACTACCGTCTGAGGAAGAAGAAACATTATTTGTAGAAGTTACCAATTCGTAATAAATTTTCTTTTTACTATCTTGGAAAAAGAGTTGGATGGATTGTGCGCGAGACAATTATATAAGTTGGGATTGACTGCTCAGATTACAGTTCTACCTGTGGGATAAATGCAACCAACAAACATGTTGCGCTAATTCTATATAATTAGAAACAAAGGCTGCAGATGGCCTCGATGATAACATTTTTAGACATCATCAGAAAAACGTATCTTCCATTTAATGTAGTTTTAAATTTTTTTATTACCTCGTAATACAATCCACACAGCGAATCAACGGACAGCCACGCCAGGCCAGCCATGGTGGCTGGAAGTCGGACCTGTCCAGTTCTACGAAGCAGGGCAGGACCCGATCCTGCAGCATCAGGCAGCATTCGAGATGTCAAGCGCCCACGGAGGATAGGAGGGCCTGGAAAAATGACAATAGTGACATTAAAAATGAGAGCCATGTGAACAAAATATCGCTACCGGAATTGCTCGTGGCTAAGTAAAAGTCGTACGGGTCGATCGATCAAAGTTACGCTACACTAAGCTACGCTTGACGCGGTCGGCCTGTAGATAGTCCATATCTTAGGTCATACTGAGACTCCTCCGTGCCTGGGAAAGAGTGGTAAGCCGTTGTTCTGTTATTTGTCTTTGACAGTCATAGAAAGTCTGATAACGAGTCTTGCCAATAGGGTATCGTGTTACCCGGTAACTGAATTGTGGAGGTCAGATAGGAGTCGCTCCATATAAATAAAATACTAATACTCAGCTGCATCCAGTTAGACTGGAAGCCAACCCGACATAAAAAGGCTACGCAGATGATGACCCATGTAAATAAAATTTGCTATGTGATGATAAATAGTACTTATGAACATTTTAGCAGCATTTACTACTTTTTACTCAAGAATGATATTTGAGGTGTCCAAATGATTATACACTACCGCTAATAACTAAGATACCTACCATCAATAAAAACTATTATTGTTATTTAAAAATAACAACGAAAACAATGACTGGTCTTGAATCTTAAATAAACCACATGGCGATATCATTTCAAACTTTTCGTTTAACAAAACGAATCCGAGTCAAATCTTAACAGGAACAAATTTACTCGGGCATACGTTGTAATTGAGGACTGGACAAGCTCATTAAAGCGCAACATTAATTTTGATTACACAGAAGTTTAATAAATGAAACGTAACAACATTGTTTCATTAGAGCATTTGTTCATCTGAAATACATGTAGTAATTAATATAAAATCATAATAATATCTAGATAGGTAATCTAGATAAACCTCACTTTATAAAATGGGAAAAAAAACAGTTAAATTGTAATGTCTTACCAGTGTCAGCACTGATATGAACAGCCAACTGCTCTTCGTACAACGGCTGGAAGATCCTGGCACTCGGTCTGGCCAGCACACCGATGCGGGTGTCCAATATTTCCACTTGAGAGTGACGCTTGCCTTGCTCCTCCACCAAAGTTATCTTCGGATCAGTTATTCCCAAATTGTCAACCTGAAGAAAATGATAAGTGCAACCATCAATCCATCAAATCGCATATCTTTCTAGTTTTTCCAAACAAGATAACAATACGAGGTTCACAGTAATATGGCAAAATTTCAAATGGAATAGGTAAATTTTATTGATATTTAGCTTTCAATAAAATGTACCTACCTACTCCATTTTAATATTATCTTCAAAACGTCTATAAATTTATGTATTGAGCCTTTTTAATGATTCGTGTTTAAAGTCCGGATAGCTCAATTTATAACCGCAAATAACTTGTAAAAACTAAATTCATTAATATTAAATGAATGTAACGAATACGATTTTAACATAACTCTTATTATTTACAACGTCAAGTGATTGTGTTATTCTGAGAATGAACTTTAAACTTAGGCATGCTAAGTTGGAAAGAATTGATTGATACCATACAACTTGTATGTTACAGCAAAGATAACACAGCTCTGATAAATAATCATTAATAAAAAAAAATGAAATTAACAGGCTTATAAAGTGGCCTAACATTTTTAGGGTTCCGTAGCCAAATGGCAAAAACGGAACCCTTATAGATTCGTCATGTCTGTCTGTCTGTCTGTCTGTCTGTCCGTCCGTATGTCACAGCCATTTTTTTTCAGAAACTATAAGAACTATACTGTTGAAATTTGGTACGTAGATGTATTCTGTGAACCGCTTTAAGATTTTGACACAAAAATAGAAAAAAAGCAATAAATTTTGGGGGTCCCCATACTTAGAACTGAAACTCAAAAAATGTTTTTTCTTCAAACCCATACGTGTGGGGTATCTATGGATAGGTCTTCAAAAATTATATTGAGGTTTCTAATATCATCTTTTTCTAAACTGAATAGTTTGCGCGAGACGCACTTCCAAAGAGGTAAAATGTGTGTCCCCCCCCCTGTAACTTTTAAAATAAGAGAATGATAAAACTAAAAAAAATATATGATGTAGATTACCATGCAGACTTCCATTGAAAATTGGTTTGAACGAGATCTAGCAGGTAGTTTTTAAGTAATCAGCAATTTTCCTCGACAAACAAACTTAATTATGCGGTCGGAAAAAAACAAGATAATTGCGACTTTATTGCGTATTTTTTCTTTGCAATGGTCGGAACCCTCGGTGCGCGAGTCCGACTCGCACTTGGCCGGTTTTTATATTATTCATACTTTGAGTTTATGTAAGATTAAAAAAAATTAGATTCTATTATATTACAAGCACAATGTATTTTGTTTTATTCATTTTTCCCATCAAATAAAGTTATCGTTAATGATACCTAGTACTCTCAAAAACACAAAATTGAAAATAATAACACCAATTCCATATTTGTTATCATTCATCGGCTACTTTTTATAATTAAATCTAACTTTAACGACAGGTTACTTTATCCAAACATCATCAGAGAAACCATTAACACTTGTGCTTAATACAAATCTAATAAATTGTGACTCTTAACGAGCACAAGTGACCTATTAAGAAGTCGGTTCAAGCAATTTGGTTTTAAATTATTACAATTAACGAAATCATTTAAATTCCTTTAATTTAATCGAACTGGACATTGCTGCATTGATAATGTGGCTAATTTTGTTTTAACATCATACTTTTAGTTGAGAGATAATATTGAGTAGGAAAAAAATGAAGCTGAATGCTATGAGAACTAAAGAATAACCTAGAATATGTCAACATACAATCTTAATTACTGTACGACTAATTGGGGTTATCGTGAATATTAGTTGTTTTAAAAGAGCAACAACGTAATCTTTCTCCTTAAAATTACCCGTGACTCATCTTTTTTCATACATTTATTTTATAAGTTGGGCTTTTGTTTTATATTTTTTTTTTTTTATTTGGTTTTCCACGTTATTCTGATTTTTCCAACAAGATAAATTAAGTGCAAAAGCAAACTCTTTATAAACAATTTTATTTTATAATATATTTTTTTTACTTGGCTTTTTAATTTACCTGTATATCATAGACAAGGGATCCATCTTTATCGATGTACAGCAAGGCAAGTCCTTCAGGCGCAGGAGTGGCTGACAATCTCTCAGACACCAGCGGTGTGTTGTATACTTCGCAGGCCGCTTTCTGTCTCACACTGCCCACGATCCTCCTCTCGGGGGTGTCGACGGCCTCCACAGTGAGGAGTAGTCGGCCCCTTGCTAATGATCGCAGTTCAGCGGCGGACACCGGGGTAGATACTTCTAGTACATTGAAGTCGTAATGGGGTTTGCTTACCCTCTGCACCTGGAAATACACATTAATTTATCTAAGACCTGAATATAACTTCTAAAAATGAATTCAGTTTGAGAAAAATGTATTTCAGTGTTAAAAATATGAAGTACCTATATGCGTGGCATCTACGTAAAACAAATACAGTATTATGTCTTGAGCTCTTAATACGTTGGAGATAATTTACGTTTATTGATAGTAATTAGCCACTTAAGAACCCCATTAACAGAAGGTACGTCCGTTAAAATTTGGTCGCATTGTGAGGTAAGGTACTATATTACATGAAATAAAAAAATAATATGAATATACCTGATCAATGATGGTCTGATTTTTCTCTGGCAGAGTGAGCACCACTTGTACAAGATGAGATGTGACAGCAGTTTTGGGGAATACTCCATTAAAGACCAAAGCCAGATAAAGGCTGGGTGTAGCTCCAGCAACCGCTGTGATGACGGCGGTGCCTCCCCACCAACCATCTTCATACTCCATAGCCGGGTAGTCCCGGCAGGCACCTTGACCGATTGAAGTAGGAGGGTGCTCTGGCTCTAAGAGTGTCGTGAACATCTCTGATGATAGAGCTGGATACCTAAAAAGAGAATGTTATCTACATACTTGATAGCACGTAGCACAATGGTTCGTAGTCACGGTAATTTACTTTCAAACTACATAATCACGTAGAACCAGCAAGTCATTTCACATAAAACTTGATAACTTAAAAAGATCAAACATTCATTTTCTCAGAAGAAGTGTATCTAATCTCATCTATTATATTACTAAATATCAAATAGTAAATAACTCTCTATCGTAGGCATCGCGATAACGCCAAAGCAATTAACAGCCAGAATGATTTGAGTTTCAACTAAATAGTATTATGGCCATGTTATAAAACATGTGTCTAGGTTTTTCTCAGTATTATTTCTACTGGTGAACCTAAAGTTTTCCGTTGTTAATCACGCGGTTAATTAAATTTACAATCCAAGGCGAACAGTACACCATTCATAGATTCCCAGGAATAATTATTGCAGTAGTAATATTTATTACAGCGATTTGATAGGCTGTCGGAGATTACTCATAAGGTAATATAAATCAAGTCGGCGGCATGTACAAAGTTGGTGTTCATTTAAAATTCCTAATCCTTACCTACCTGTCGATTCTGCCGCTGAGAGCGCTATCGATGGAGTTGTTCCGTGCGTCGCCCCACAGCAGGGCCACATGCAAGTCGCCGTCTCGCAGTAAAGTCTTGTACTGGCGCGGCACTCGACGCCAGACACCGCAAAGCTGTAAACAATCGAGTCTTACGTCTCACATCTATATCAAGTAGTTTATGAGTATCTACTTTAATAATGATTTCACGGAACCAATTTAAGTAGTCTGAAGCGAGCGTAATCACGCTAATTAGATACCTTATCAGTTTTTTCTTCATACGTAGCGTGAATCCCAGGTATTTTCTTCAGCGACTGTTCTAAAAGTACTCGTCCCTCTCGATCGAGGAAAGCGACTGCTCGAGGCTGGTTTTGTATCGAAGGGCTGAGGAGGAGAGACCAGTAGAGGTGGCGTCTTCGAAACGTGAAGCGGGCGGTCGCCACCCCCGGTGCGACCGGCACCCCTGACATGTCATCTCGCCTTACGCACAGCGGAGACCGGCCAGTCAGAAATGATGCGAAATCTATCAGGACAAAAGTATATTTATAAGATAACAGGTTCAATGAAACAGAAAAAAATAACACTAAGTTATAATTAAAAAACCGGCCAAGTGCGTGTCGGGCCACGCGCAGTAGGGTTCCGTAGTAGGTCTCAGTTAGTCGACTATAACTCTGTAACCGGTTAAGCCTACTTAGCCGTGATAGTTTTCCTTGTAAGTTCATTACATGTGCTACGTCTTTGATTTTTTTCACATTTCTAGGTACAGCCATTCAAAAGTTAGAGGGGGGGGTAACTCGTATCGAACAAAAAATTTCACTTAAAATCTAGATATTTCGCAAATGGCTCGCTTAACTGAAAAATGGTCTTCACACACCCGTAATATTTTTGAAAGACCTATCTAACGATACCCCACACGAAGGGGTACGCGAGAAAAAAAATATTCATCCCTACTTTACATGTTTGGGAGCTACCCTAAAAAAAAATATTTTTCAAAATTTTATTTTACAACTTTCTCGGCGTGTTTAATATACATATTCATACCAAATTTCAGCTTTCTAATAACAAAAACCACGGAGCTATGCCGCGGACAGACAGACAGACAGACAGACAGACAGACAGACAGACGGACAGAGCGAAACTATAAGGGTTCCTTGTCGGACTACGGAACCCTAAAAATACCGAGAACTTATTCTTAATTGATCAGAATTCTAAATGAACACTCACGTTTAAACTAGGCAGTCTATGTCGTAGTCGTTTGTTCTCGTGTAGAAATTTGCTGAATATGTACATTTTACTTACATTTCATGTTTTTTTCGTCTTCTTCATTCGTAATGATAATTGGACTGTCTTCTTGGACGATATCGGGAGCTGAAACCAAAATAAAAATCCTAATTAAGATGACACATGCGAAAGTCAGTGTATTTGTTTGGCTTTCACGGTAAAAAGACCGAATCGATTTAGAAGAAATTTGGTTCGGAGATAGCTGGGAAAGTTTTTATCTGGATGCGAGAAGTAGTTCCTTTAGGACGCGTGTGAAACCGTAGGAAGCAGCTATATAGTTGTTCATAAACTAAACGTTTCCTTTAGCTAGAAAACATGGTGTAGGTACCTGCTCTTTGAGCTAGCAGGCAGAAAGAAAGAGCCCTTATAATATGCTCTCAGGACAACTTTATTGAAATGCAATAGGGCACTAAAATATTATGGTTGAGATCGATTCGATAAAATGACTTTCCAAGTAAACGGTGAAAGGTGCGTATTCTATATACGGAGATCTTAGTCTAAACATGGACACTGTTTATAAAAACAAATCAAATTTACATTTGTAGGTAAGTTATAATAATTGCGTGTGCTGCGCGGAAGGAAATATAATATTGTGTAAATGTTAATGTTTCCCTGTACAGATGCGAGTGGGTACTTTCTCCTCGTGACGCTGCTCATAAAAAGTCGTAGTTGGATCAATTGATTGCGAACTGTGCGTCGGCGTCGCGGGGCCTGTTCGCAAGACCTCCCCGACCCCTCCATTCGGGTTGATTGGATCAAATGTTATTCAATCGTAACAGGATCGGCGCGGGCGTCTAGACGGCGACGGTAGAATTTGCGTTTTGCATAGCTTTCTTGTTGGGTCTGCTATGGACAGAAATAGAGGGAGCACTGACATTTCATGCGACACTTTGATTGGTACCCGATTTGTCGATGTACGCTCGTTAAATGCTCGTAAACCCAAATGCATCGGTTGCGTATTGCATTATTACATTTATTGTGTTGCCGTTACTAGAACTGTATTCATACATTATGCGTTATTACTATCAAGTTTAGTTTAATGTGATGTAAGTCCTGATTTAATGCTTCAAGTGTTCCCTAGAGTTGTATATTTCAAGTAAATAAGGTAATAAGTTATTCAGTAAAATTGGTGCCTAAGGCTATGGCTGGCTATATAAAGATTGTTATAGAGTTTTCACGCTTTTCTTGGGTTTGCGTTAAAACGCAAATGTTTTCATTGCAATTTTATCTTGAAGGTAGTTTTTATTCACTACTTACAACATAGATTAATTATTATCGACAACATTTTAAATTATGATTGTTTTAATACTTGTTTAGTATATGGTAGCTTCCAAGCTTACAATGATTCATGGGAGGGTTATGGCTGCCATAGTTATTACAGGCACATGAGATATTTCAGATTTGACACTAGGTTAAGGGCGATCTGCGATAACTTTGCTATCGCAGATGTTCAAAGTCGTCCGTGAACACTTTTTGCCATTGTGGTCTATCTACTTATTTGCCATCTAATTATATTTACTTGTGCTATGTATTATAAAATTAAATATTTTTTATACTATTTATAAAGAGCTGAAGATTAGACACGCGAATAACCGAAGACTACTACTTCTGAGCAAGCCCAAAAGAAGACAACTAGAAGAAATCGACTGCTATCTAAGGGACTGGCCCTAATCGGTATCGATGAGATACGGTAATAAAGGACCTGCTGCTTACCATAATACACAATGCCCATATAATAGCTAACACACTTAAACACTTAACATTTTCCAATATTTTTCCATAACTTTGAAATGTCAATTTTCAATAACTACCTGTCTTTATAAGTAATTAGTTTAATAGAATAAGTGCTCCTAGTCTTAATAAACATGTAAATGTCACATTGTAATATAATCTCAATAATGGCATAATTATATTGCGACTTGTCGATATCTGTGTTTAAGCGCATTACGTGTACTTGTGTGTACTAGCGCTGCGCAAGTTAGACTAATAAATCGTGTTATCTGATCATTGGTGGTGGACAGGGGAATGACATGATAAACAAGTACTGTATAGTGTCCAGTAAACACTGTGATGAGGGGACCTGTTTACGCGACTACGTACGAAGTATACGCGGCCAGATTGTGATCTGGCACGCTCCGGCGCCGTTCATAATTCACTCTACAAATTCATTACATATCCGAGACAGCCCTAAATTTATTTGCAAATGGCGCCAAGGCGGCGATGAGTAGCTCTAGGATATTTGCAAGCACAACAAAGAGTAGCGCGCACGGAGAGATGGCGGCGACGGAATGTGCCGCCGATACCCAGGGCTGACGGCGCGGTTATCATACGCGACACGCTACCTTACACTGTGCCAGATGATACCTGCAACTTTCATACCTAATGTCACAAACTCCTAAATAAAGGCATCGCTAAACAACTATCAACGTCGCCCAAGCCCATACTGTGTAATGTTTCTGTCTAAATGTAGATCATTATTTAATAAAACATTTAGGTAAAGGTTTTCCTAGCGGTTATGTAATCGATTAACAAACATTCCACTTTAGTATTTATAGTATTAGTTATAATATTGCCAACGTGTTATATCTGAGCATGGAGTATGAATAAATGCAGTAAAATATGCTGCCAGCCATTAAAATGCATTAACAGTGACAAATACCAGCGCTGGCGGCATTGTAGGACAACCGTGGACGTTTCTGTCTATTACTGTTTGTATGGTCATGTCATAGTATGATTTCGAAGCTTTATCGCCAAGAGTTACTTTATTTTTAGTAAATTGTGTGACATTCAAGTACATAAATTAAACATCTTCGAAAATATAGTTCTGAAAACCAGTTGAATATTGATACGTTCTAACAGGCGCTATTATTTTATACTTTATACATTAAAATTAATAAAAAATACCATATTAGATAGGAAAAGGTATGTATTACGACGAGCTTAATCCAGTCTTGGGTTCTATAGAAAAATAATTTGTTAGGCCCTAATCACCAGTCCATGATGAGACTTCATCACAAACTATGATAACAGTGAACTAGAATAATAAATGATTCGCCCAAAGAATGCGAGAGGTTGACAGCCCTAGTAGAGAGTGTGCGATCGTCGTCGGACACCTTTGACTCGGCCAAGCTTGGCTCACTCGTCGCGCCTGTGCGGGTATGAATATTTATGCGCTTGCATAGCGCACACTAGCGGCTCAACGCGAACAGAGCAACACGTAGCGTTTCAACCGATACCACTCATTAATGTCGTTTAGCGTAAATTTAAACTTTTAAAAGCAACCTCGAAGCCGCGACGTGCCGCGACTAGAGCCGTGATCGCTTCATTTCTAGTCTGGTCGCGGCCTAACGTTTAGTCCTCTGCGTCGCGACGAGTTTTCCAATAGTGTGATGTAAGCAGGCGCCGTGCAGACGTCGCCCGCGGCCCGCTCGGCCCGCGCCCGCTACTGTCGCGCACAGAACCACACGACGCCACTAAAGCGGTTCAAAGGGGCCAGATATAAAACTCATTCCATGTCATATCATACAAACGATTGAAATTGTGCGACGGCTGCCAGATATCACTGCCGGCCGGCTCTCAAAACAGATTCATACTTCTGTATGATCTGTCTTTGATTACACGAATTCTAACAAGGATGATATTTATTACAACAGATTTTTACTATTTTATAAGAGATAGGTACATCACTCGATGAGAAGTCCTTTATAATCTCTCCATACCGATTTCGGGCACGACGGCCAATCCCAACAAAGACCAGCCATATAAGCAGGAGATATTATAGTGCACAAATAATTGCGCAGAGGTGCACTCTCTTCCCTCGCTCTCGTAGTCCAATGGATCGGCAATCCGGCATAACCTATGCGAGATCAGGCGCAGGACCGACAGCTTTACATGCTCTCAGAAGCATGGAGGGGTCTCACTATGTTAAGAAAACGATAGCCCATCCATGGACTGACCGCGGCCAGCGCAGCTTAACCTTGATAATCTATGTTTTGGCCAGGCATTTACTTAGCTACGAACCCCTTAACTCTTTAATGATATCTAGAATGAAAATGCGATGAATATAAGATTTTTTGTAATTAAAATATTATTTTAGTCTTCGTACAATGGTAAAGCAAGAAATAATGATTAAGTGTTTCGGCGCCGTGCTGTGGCGTAACTGGCCGGGTTCCGTCACCAGTGGACGGATCAGTCACTGCTGACGACGTGGCACCGCGGATACTTGTGCACAGGCAGCTCAAACAAGGATTGCACAATCAATCGTGGCTATATAAGACGTCTTGAGACAGCTTCATGTTTCGTTGGTACTTCCTAAGTAAGCGCCATGCATATTTATGTGGCGGTTAAGCGCGGATTAGATAAATTATACAAATACTTTGCATATACAAGTGTATTTCGGATCCTATCGAACACATATCAAGTGTCAGCAGATCGATTTATTATGCATAACGATATGACAGGTACACGGGCAAATCATTCATCAAATCCGATTTATTGGATGCTGTATGTAAAATATCTACATTATACATGGTCGTAGCATTGAGCGTCCAGACGTTTGCAAGCATACCTTGACCTCGACTACGCTGAAAAACTTCACTTGCCGTGTGGGGTCGCGCCGCCCGCCGGAACTATTCTGAACAAAGTGACGACGCGTCTAGTGACGTCACACACGACGCTCCACTGAAAACACCGTCGCTCATGTCACCTCGACATCTAAACCACGTACCTGTCACTACTTGTAACTATGCCAAAAACTTTATTCTCAATTATTTTTCCCTGACAACATCGCACTGATTCATATCAGTGTATAAAACTAGTAGAATCGATACTACTTCTCAATCTTACACTAAGTACTCGACCTAATTAACCATTAACCTAAATGTTTGTCACACAAGCTCGTAGATAACATTGATATATCGCGTCACGCGTGCCATTGTTACAACTTCTACATGCGCGATTTTCTTATCAAGAGTTGTACGTCCCTATCTAATGCGAATAAAATAGTACCTCTAGCTAATTATATCTACTAATTATTTCTTCATTTTCTATCTTGTCTTAAGCTTAATGCTCAAAGATGATAATAACAAGTGTGTGGGAGCATGATTAGGTACACTTTTGTCTACAGAAAACAATTACATATCTGCAATTAAAAAAATATGAATTGGTTTTATAATTTTTCTTCGAAATGCAAGCTTTAATGGGGCATCGGTCATAAGATTGAGATTACGTCAAAGACTAGTGAAGAAAATGCGCATACACCGGGCATCAGCGGCGCGGGCGCGAAGGTGCGGCTCGGTAAGAGTGCGACGCTATTCTACTGAGGCTCTAGTGCTCTTGGGCGAGCGGGTCTTATTGCGAATTCCCGCGACGGCAAGCGAGTTGTTCGCAGTCGGCTTTGTACTAATTTATAGGTTATATTCGTAATGATTGTGGCAAAGAATGTTTATGGCACAAGGCGCGGTCTTATTGTTTTCGATAGGCACGCCGGCGAAGTGTTCGAGCCGCACACACGCCCGCATAACTGTCGCGCTGTAAGAATGCAACGAGCGTTGGCTTCGATTCAACATCCATTTCCATAAAATATAATTTCGCCTCGGCGCTCTGGATGCATCTCGATGTGAATGTTTCGACGCCGCACGCCGCCATTACATACATTAGTTGCTTGAATTGCGAAAATTAATGCTAATTACGTGAACTGCTCTAGATCCGAATGCATAATAAGTATTTGTTCCAAACTTATACCGACACTCAAAAGCTTGCAGTTTTTTATAATAATAACAAAACTACATTATTTTCAAGCTTAACTAAAATGGGTGTGGGTACACGTTTGGGAAAGATTGAACAAGGAGAATCGTTGCGTTCACGCCCGCGACTCCCATGTACGGCGGCGGCGAACGAGCCATTGTACTGACCGCGGTATTTCTGCGGCGGCCTATGCACCGCCGTTTACGGACAACCGTTTACCCAAAAAAGTAGAACAACAAACCACGTCCGCGCTGTTTACAAGACGCGCAACACTCTGGCCGCATTGTCCTGCGGTGAAACGTTCGCGATTTGTATTTTACGCCTACAGCCTTGCTCGCGCCGTCGCCGCCACAGACAGCCTCGTGTTTTGCATTTCTCTCTATCTACACTTAAATTTACACATACATAGAATAGTAATGAATCAATAGATGCGTTATATTCAGCAAAATAAGACCCTGACGATAGCGACAATATCAAGACAGACTACTGTTTCACGATGTGAATTGCTTCCTGCCTAGCTGCTTGCCCAGACAGTTAATCGCTCGTTAACTTGCACTCAGAGATAATAAGATGTAAACAAATATCGGAAACAGACACCTCTTTGCATTTTCTCCGTCACATTTTAAGTTAAGCACCCATAAAATTGTTTGTTCTTTTAACTGGACAAACACTCTAGCGAAGTACTCGAACACCAGCGGCTACACGAGTTACCTTTAATTACTTTTAGATTTGTATACACCTTCTTAATATTTTAGTACCTACTTACATCATTTTGTTTAAGCGATGTGACGGATAAAATATTATTTTTAATATTTGAATTACTAGCTTGTTTCCGCGGTTTCACCTGTGTCATAGGGAAACTACTTGGCGCACCCAGATAAAAACTGCCTTGTGTCCTTCCACAGGGTTCAGTCTACCTCTACTTATACAAAATGTTATCTCGATTGGTAATGCATTATGTTATGCCTACCGTGAAAATGTTACAGACACATTAACAAAATTACTTTAGGATTTATAATATTAAGGATTAGTACGCTTACGGTGCGAACAGATTTCGAAGGAAATTCTGCAGCTCAATACACTACACAGCTTACATTCAAAGTATGAAGTGCAGTGTAATGGCGGACGATGGTCTCGTTGATGGAATTAATTAGAAATGAAGCGGACGAGTGCTGATTGGCGAATGACGGCGTATCTATCATCGGAATATCGGCAGCGCAAGGCCGCGGTCGGCCCGCACGATCCGCTCTGAATATACAAGTTATAAAAAATATACCTACCGTGCATCATTAATTACGAGAACCGTATGTTAACGAGTCATTGATACCATCTGTCAAAATCGTGATTTCCATTCATAGTATTGACAGCCCTACTTTGAAGTACAAAAGGAATTCGCGTGAGATTTTCCCTGTGCGAAACATTTATTTATTAAAAAGTCAGTGCAAGACCTGCAAGAAACAAAACAATAATTAATTCTGCGTAAATTCCTACTTATGCTACTTATCTATTATTATATCAATTTAGTTGTCATAACAAGTCAATTGGGTAATTCCCTTTAAACGCAATTCATAAGGAGAAACGACGACGCCGACACATCCTGCCGACACAGACTTCCAGTCTTTACAACCTATAATTACCTCCACATATTTTTATTATAATAATATCATTAACACTGTAGACTCGTAGACGGCGTAACAATATCGCTTTACAATATAAAATATACGGTAGTAATTATTATTTTTATACTTCGTTTACTTGAATGATATGTTGTGTCCATCAATTTAGACAATACATTTCGTTACATTTTTATACTAAAGCTTATCTCGTTATGACTGTAAAAAGTATCAAACACCAAAAATAATTAAAATAAATGTTAAGAATAGTAGACCGATGCGCATCAAAGTCTACAATAACATTAAATAGAAGTGAGCTAAATGCGTCATTTTTGACATTGATATTGTGGACTACGTCACATCCTTTCTAAATGATAGCGCTGCCATTCATCTACTTTGAATATCGCGCACATCTTTTGCACTTTTTAATCATTATATTCATCATTAAAAAAAAATATTGATGCAGGCGTGATTTGAAAGTAACAAAATGTATAAAAAAAATCCTTACTAGCAATACACGCATATTCCCAATTCTATAAAACATACATATATATGCACAACCTCTTTTACCGCAATAGTAAAATAAAAAAATAGAGAATCTTCCAGATTATTGAACACCATTACTGAGAAATAACCGTTACCATATTACCTCTTCCAATTTCATGCATACTCCATGGCTAAAACGTACCTATGTAATTCTTTTTAAATAATAATGGTAAGCCAAAGCCCAAGCCGAGGGCCACCGTTTGCACACATATAAGATGTTCGTTATTTATGTGCTAAATGGCATAACAGACACAAGTATGGTACAATGAACTGATAAAGTAGGCTAATACGTGAGGACATGCACATCGCAACGTAGCGTTGTGATTTTCTAACTGTACTTTGTACCTTTTGCTTTTGAGTCAGTAAAGATACGTAGGATAATATATTTTCCATTTCCACATGATGCGCGATCTAATTTTAGCCGAATTATCTACATTGATAATGTTTAACTTAATTGATCACAAAATAATAAATGTATTTTTTCAGTAAATTGGTTTATAGTTTTACGCGTAGCGACTGTAGATAATTGCTACGCGTATTACTACGCGCGTAATACGCGTAGCAACGCGTATTTATTTACGTTTTTCACCAACTGATGTTAGCGTACAACGTAGCGTATTATCATTCTATGGTTACATCGGTTAGATAAAAATAACCTTTTCTCATCTGACGTCATTTAAGCAGGTTTATAAACTGGGAAATAAATCACAGAAATACGTTATTAATTTATGACATACTAGCTCCTGCCAGCGACTTCGTCCGCGTGGAATAGTGGTGCTTCGCTCCTATTGGTCTTAGCGTGATGATATATATAGAGACTATATCCTTCCTCGATAAATGGACTATCTAACACTGAAAGAATTTTTCAAATCGGACCAGCGGTTCCTGAGATTAGCGCGTTTAAACAAAATGACAACATTTCCCTTCACTGCTCTGCTCCTATTGATTGTAGTGTGATGAAAAGTATACTATAACCAGCTCAGGAGTATGAAAAATAATTGTACCAAATTTCGTTAAAATCCGTCGAGTAGTTTTTATTTCTATAGAGTTTATACAGACAGACAGACAAAAATTTTACTGATTGCATTTTTGGCATCAGTATCGATCCCTAATCACCCCCTCATAGTTATTTTGGAAATATATTTCATGTACAGAATTGACCTCTCTACAGATTTATTATAAGTATAGATAGATAGAAGAAGATATAGATATAGAAGAAGATTTTAAATTGTAATTATTGAAGAAGAATATAAGGGACCTAATTTTGCTTGCCTGAAAAATATCATATAAAAAATGCATTGGTTTCTAATTAAATGAGCAATCACGAACAGCAAACAAATCATTAATTAAAATAGAAAATTTATCACCATTTATTACGTAATCGTTACATTACGACTTTTAAATCAATTAAATTTTATTGCAAATCATTTAGTAAGAACATTATTAGTATTGCTATATAGGCAATTAATTGTTCATGTTATTATTAGAATCAAATGTTTAACAAAATATTTACGTAATATCAGGCGTTGTTCTTATGTAAGCTAGAATTCCATATTTCATATTGTTTCTTGAATAATGAGTTATACCATCTCATGTATATGATACATAATTAAGAAAGTAAACATGTAAAGATAAATTAATTCCGAAGCAGACATTTTCTTAGCTATTAAACAAAATGGAAGAGCAATGAGGATCTAAATAACTAGTAAATAACTATAATATAATTCTTCATTGTTAAGATTTCAGCTTCACGGAAGATCACAGTCACACTCGAAAGACACATAGACAATCCAAAAATTGAAAAAAATACTAAAAACACAGCAAGCTTTATCTTTCTAAATAAATGATATCCCTTATTTAGAAAGTATTACACACGTGTAATAAAAAACATTCCATATATCTATCTATCAATACATAAAAAAATGCTTTGTCCTGAATGACTGACTGACTGACGGATCAACGCATAGCCTAAACCGTTGATCGTAGAGACCTGAATCTTGGAGGGTGTGTTCTTTTTATGATGTAGGCATCCAATAAGAAAGAATTTTCCGAAATTCTACCATGTCTAAAACTCTGTCATTTTTAATTTTAATTAGTATAGCCCACGCAACGAAGCCACTGGTGGAAAACTAGCTTAATTCATTTTTCATTTCATTTAAACACACAAAGTAAAGCGTAAAATTAATAAAGTTGTTTAACAACATGTCCAACAACTGAAAGACCATATATGGCAACTTAAACGTTAAATAATTAATAAACATTAATTAAGTGCAGTGTTTGTTGAGCCCGTCCCCAGTAAGGCTAATGGCCACACGTGGTCTAACTCATTCATCTTCATTAGCGTGTTTATTTTAGAACGGAACAACAGTTGTTATGCCTGACTAAGTCTGGATTCATTTATTTGTCCAGCCTAAACTAAACTAAATTCAAGTTACGGACTACTTTGTTTCTAATTAGATATTTATTTACTAGTGATTAACTTGATCAGCCTGGTATTTATGAAAAAAAACTATATATTAATACCATCTTAAGTAATATATCTGTGAATATTTTTTTATAAATCAGGTAGTCCATACCAGGTACATTACATCGATTCATTCAATGCGTCATTTATCACAACAAGGGTTTTTTTCATAGCATTGTTGGGTTAAAATAAAACTTTACCAATAAGGATATTCCTTACTCATTTGACCATGACCTTCCCACTCCCAAGCTCATTGATGTGGCGCATCTATGACGTGATTTACAGTCTAAATATTCCATCCTTTATTGTTGATGAACACATACAGTTAATTGATGTTGGCATAGTACTTTTTATCAGTCTAGGGGTTTCCCTTACAGCGCCCGAGATTCTGAGAATTGTGAGGGAATGCTGTAGCTATATATTTCATAATGGTAAATGACTTTCAAAGGAACTTTAATTTATAAAGTCAAAGGAAATTCCCATTTATCCTGCAGTAACCAGTTTACCTAAAATTATTTTACGACATCCGAAAAACACCACGCGCTTCTGTTTGTTTACTAAACATTTTTAAGGCATATAATTCGTTAGAATTGGTCGTTGGTAACCCTGGCACCGCCCATGCAGAGCAGTGATTTAATAAATCACTGAATCATTGCGTAGGTACGCAAATGTGAGACAAGAACATAGACAAAGGTCAGCTGAGATTAAAAACACCGCCGGGTCATATCAACAAAACAATGATTGGAAAACAAACACAATGGACTTTGTTATGGCTCGTCAAGATGAGTCTGTTGCAGATGTATTGTTCATTCAGAACCTAATTATAAATAAATGTGCCGATACCAGTTTGTAACAATGTGGAGCCTTCATACATATCATCATGCATGTTGTTTATCTGCATATATACTATTATTGTCGAGAATAGTATCGCCAAAAAATACACGAAGAAATCCAATACCTGTTTTGAATTTAAGTATAGCAATTTGTCCGTTTATGAACACTGTAGTAATCACTTTATTTATAGCACGACTAGTTGTTCTCCGCGGTGTCACGCGCTTCTTTTGGAAACTATCAACAACAGCGCTATCTATTGGGTCCAAATAAAAGTAAGTGCCACCCAAGTGACCCAATAGGTAAAAAAATATTCCAATCTGTCAACACAGTCACGTTGGAAAGTTATAAAAATAATATTTCTACAAATATCGGAATGAAAGGAACAATAATCGCAGTCGACCTTGCTCTTGACATCGGAGTGGGAGCACATTACAATAATAGCCGGTGGGTTGGTTCCTCTGAATGGCATCCGTTGTGCCCAGTGGCGCTCCTCGGCCCCATGGCGCCACTGCGGCCATGAGCCGTAGCCATCCACGGCCAGTCATCCACCTCCGTGACCTCCATTCTAAACCACCTCATCACCATTCCTAGATATTGTCTCCTACGAAGAAGTGACATCGAATAAATTAACGATAGCCATTATAAAATACTACTGTATTTTATTGCTGTAGTAAATAATTGTATATGACTATTTACTGTTTATATGCTAGTAATTTATTAAGTGGGGCTTGTTCATCTCATCGTGTAGGTAATTATGTGAAATGATCACTATGTATTACCTAATAAGGCATTGTTTACGTTAAGAGGATTTGCTGTATAGCATAAATAAATAATACCTACCTACCTACATAAATAATATTTATGTGAAAGCTGTAAGGAAACGCTTTTGATGCTTAATTAAAAACCATTTAGTTCTAATAAATAAAATTTTCCGTGCTAATGGCGATAGTAGTACGCGAAGTGAGAGGAAGTATGAGTGTGTTAGTAATGATTTCACGGTAAGGTTAGGTTATATAGGCTATTTTTTCCGAGTGCACCAAGAAGTTCCGTCAGCAAGCCTAGAACGGCGGAAATACACGTTTTCCCCACCCTTTTATCTATGGAATGTGTTTTAAAGAAGGATAAGAAGGGTAGAGGAGGTCGCGTTTGTCCAAACCTGAGGCCTGCAGGACGTAGGTATAATCGCGGGAACAGCTAGTACTTTAATTATTAATAACATGAAGTTCTCCAATTAATAATTAAATTAGAGAAGCTAACCCGTAACTTCCTTTTTCATCCAGAGTACTTCCAATTTGTTCCTTTCTATCTTTATTGTTTTACCTACAAGCTATTTATATTTTTTGTAAATCAGGAACAACGAAGACTATAATTTACCTACAAGCCATTAATTATAGGGTTATAATATAAAAATAACACAAATAGTTTATGAAATGCTTACAGCAGTATTTCGAAGCAAAACTCATAACTTGATACCCGACAGTAAGTGATCAAACGGAACTACACTTACTACGGTTAGCACCTATAATTACTTGGAAAAAATCTGCACTATGGAATCTATTATATTCTTTGCTACTACATAGTTCACTCGTGTGACGTATGTTCTACGCTACACGAATTGGCCAAGTTTTTATACCTACCTAGTAACTAAAAATATTTCAATCTGTGACGTCAGAATCGATTGATCATGATCTCTTGAACTATAATAGCCATAATAAATATGTAGTAGAATACTATTCTCACTTTATACACGATACGATTATATCACTATTAGTGTAGTTCAATTGCTATAGACTCGATTTATGAAGACATATTTCTCGGTCGTAGTAATAGTAACTATTGAATTATTAGATATGGTTTTTTCTACTACGTCGCTGAGGTATACACGTCCAAGTCAAATTCCGCGAATAATAATTAATCTATATCTATTCTATGTCTATGTAAAACAAAGTCGTGTTGTTCGTTATACCATTTATAACTCTAGAACGGCTGGACCAATTTTTATGATTTCTGTGTTTTTTTATTTGTCTTCATCCGGAATAGGATAATATAATAATGCTATTCATCAATAAAATAATTAAAATAAAAAACCTTCAGTCAAAACATCAGTCTAGCCATTCATTTGTTATAAATGGTATAACAAAACTTAACTGACAGCTCAGAAAATAACTATGGTTAGTTTTGATTGTTTTTATTTTATTTTATATACTATAATATAAACTTAATAATTTTGAATTAAAATTCTGAATCTGCCCATTCATTGACTGTAAGGCGGAACAAAGTTCGCCGGGTCAGCTAGTGTCGTATAAAATTTAGCATTCACAAAAAGATTAACAATGCATGAAACAACCTCTTAATATCTTGTTGATTATTAATAAATTTTGTTGAATAGATAAATTGTCTTTTCGTGTTGAACGCACCTATTTCAAAAGACGCTTATATTAGTTTCTCAGGCCACAGGTCAACTCTGTAATTGCAAGAATCAATTGATTAGCATGAAAATTAATTGTCCAGCTTAGATATTACAACGACTCACATGAATTTATCGCTTCAATTATATTTGCCTGTTTATTGATTTGATCGGCAGGTTAAATGTGAAGGGAACAGACAAATACGTTGTTAAACTTGTGTAAATAATTACGATAATGATTATGATGTTTATTATGTTAACGATCCGTCAATTGGTTGCAGCTATGACATTATGCAACGTCTTAAATGTAGCAATAGTGTCGCAACTTAAAGACAATTGACGCTAGGCGACTGCGAGCTTAATGTTTATCTAAATATGTAGCAAGAAATATGCTTATCGTCTGAGCGACTGGTGTTTTGGTCAGATAGTTCACGATTTAAGCGTCATTGCAGTTCTTAATAACAAACGCCGTCGAAATTGCTACTAAAAGCCAAGTCTTAACGTGGAATTAAATACCTAGATACTTATCATCCGTGGCGACTAAATATCGGCATCAGGAATTCCAATATCTGGCTATGATTTTGAAATTAATAACTAGTTGCCATTTATCTTGTAATTAACTAGAAACAGCTATTTAGGGCTTCTTTGAGTCTCTGCAAATTAAATTCGAGTTATATGATAGCTTGCCTATAATAGCGCAGTAAATAGTTGTGTTTGTTTTCTTATTGCAATAAGTACCTACGTCAAATGATTTCAAAGAGTAAAATCAGGCACGTCGGTCGAAGCGCTCGTAGCCTACATAACTTGGGTCTAGCTAGCCTACATAAATTGTCACTTACAATATTATATTCTTAACAAAGTGCGTGACTTTATTCATGAAAACTTATTAGGGTTCCCCAGGATATTAAATCGATCATCTCCGACCGGATTACGGTCGTGAATTTATATTATGTTACAGTTACTGTCAGATAGTAATCCTATTATAGTCGTTATCTATTGAAATCTGATCGTGTGACCGCCTAGAACCCACCGTCGGGGCTATAAATCTGGTGAGACATTGTGACCTATTTGTTAGTCTTAGCAGTGACGGTTGTATTTAATCCTTTTTATTTAAATAACACTGTCAAGACGTAGGTATTAGGTATATGCTCGTATGTATGTTATCGAGTATTGAAAATAAATGTCATAAACAGTACGGATTGCGGTCAGCAAAGATTGAATTATAGGTTATATTCGAGTTTAAAGAGTAAATACCGTAGTGTGATCAGACTTAAGTATTGTTATGTATATTACTGTTTGCATTTAGTAAATGACTAGCCACTTCCCACGGTTTCACCCGCGTCCCGGGGGAACTCCTTAACTCACTCGAATAAAACGTTTTATCTGCTATAGCCGTCTCCAGGGTCACATCTATCTGTTTTATACCAAATTTCATCCAAATCGGTTCAGCCGTTTTACCGTGAAAGCGTAACAAACAAACTTACTGTCGCATTTCTTATATATGTATTAATTAGGATTCTAGTGAAGTTTATAGCGTTGCTACGATTTTGAAGCATTGTTCTTTAAAAAAACGAAATTAGCATTGCATGTAACATTGTAAAGTCGTCAATTCTCAGAACGTACAATTCAATCGTTGCTCGAGATACCGGTCGATAAGTTTTAAGGATAAATCTCTCATCGCCGGCGCGCCATAGAACGGCGCGTGTAGTATTCAAGGCACAATGTTTAAATGTTTATAAATTCCACTCATCGGCCTTTCGCACTAACATAGTTCAATAAACATACATGCCATCGCTTCTGTCTTACTTTACATCTAATGTTTCAAGTTTAATTTGACACGGCAAATGAATGCTCCCAGGCGCGCAAAACATGTTTATAGTACAGGTAACTGTGTATATTCACTCTGGAATATTTAAAAAGCACGTTACCACATCTACTTAAATCTCGATGCGACCTAATTCACATTCAAAAATGGCTCATGAGTCAGTTCTTCCTGATCGGATGGTGCACTTACCGTAAATACGATTGAGTAATGTGATGTTTATTGATTCTGTCGATACGCTTCCTACAAAGAATAACAGCCGAAAGCCTGTCATATTTGAGAATATTCATGACAAGAATTCGGAGCACGTAAACAGACGATGGTGAAATTTTAAATTTGTGAACAGTTAGAGAATGTCGCGGTCTATTCACATTCAAGTGAGGGTTTTAAGATGTGGAGAGAACAGCGTTCGCAAACGACGGATCATAAAATTACATATGAACGAGTGACCGCACGGCCGCGGCGCCACATTTCTATGAACAATGAAATGGTATGGAAATGGCGCCAAACCCTCCATCATAAGCCGCGCACGCGCATGCCATTAAACTGCATGTATTAACGTTCAGTCCGTTTATGAGTTCGCCTGATTGTGTCACGTCCTTGGGTAATGACCAAGCTTTCTGTTGTTTTGCACACTAACTTTACCTGGCGCTAAATTTATTATTATTTTCGTTTAATAAATGTAAGTGTGTCCGCTCAAAATATTAATTCTGTTTCAACCGAGTTAACTAGCTTTTAACGATTATTAAGTGGATTATGAAATTTTAAACATTTTAATCGAAATCCATGAATCAATATGTTAACTGCCGACTTTATTGATAGGTAATTACCAAGCTGTATTTTAAATTTAACTTTTATTAAGATTCATTTGCGTATTTATTACACTATTACAGAATCATTGTCAATCAATTGAAATCTTTTGGCCAATTTTTGTTTAATTTTGTCTTTTCTTCACGAACTGAGTTTTCGTTTACAGCAAAATAAGTATTTTTTTCCAAAATAAAGTGTGTGACTTTCACTGTAATCGAAGGTTGATTGTCAGAAGACCAAACTCAAGGTTACCCAAAAGACCATGGAGTGCCGAATATAGGTTTAATCTCAGTGACCAAATACCACGATAGGCGCCAAGACTGGTATCGATATGAAGTTTTTCACGCTCAGCTGAAATAAGTGCGCTTTACTTCTCTAGTACAGCATGACATATGGTTGGATCAGGGTGGACACGCAGTGAGTATCTACAGACATACTTCACCGCCGAATAAATCTTAGGAAGCCTTTTAGGTAAAATGGGGAAATACGATACATTAAGCACGGGCTACTCATTCTTACGAAACGTCTTAAATTATAGCTACGTCATTCTTCGCCAGTAATAGAAACAAGGTATTGTGAAAATAAGAAATTTGCCAATTCGTACTTTCCTTTCGTAGCGCGGGTGCGCGCACGTGCACTCTACCGAATTTGCTTAGAGCGGCCGCTGCCGGCGCCAGTCTACTTTCCGAATAGCCTTCGCGTCTCGCTTGTGACCTTTTACGCACGTAATACACGCCTTACGAGTCTCTGTTCCACTCCTAGCTCATAAACTAATCACGACTTAAAGCGCTAAAATATACAGAAAAGCGAAGAGCGATTTCACAGCGATGATACATTATTTAGTACACCATGGAACTACACATTATATAAAATTAGACATTTGAATGGCGTGATTGTAGTGCGATGTGGGCGCGTAATGTCAGTCATAAGTTAGTCCGAAGTGCATCGAGCTCGTATGTGGGCTAATCAATGATCAGCCAATATATTCAATTGAAGTGCCATTCAGACGATGATTGGCAATTCTCAGAAACACGCTTTTGAAATAATACTCTCTGTCTGAGTTCTGCAGAGTACCACTAGCGATAACAGAGGAAAATGATGTTTTGAAACATTAGGTAGAAAGCAGAATGATGCAATGTGGGGGAACTAAACAGTAATGGTGCTGTGCCATCAGTTCCGTGTCAGTTATCTACGTGTACATTGTCGTCGACTATACTAATATCAATAAGTGATCTACACTTAGAAGACCTAAACATATAGATTGTATGACATTTATATATTTGTCCTGCAATGTTTGCGTATGATTTATGTGAGAAGGGTACCTACAGCACTGCCTAGGCATGCTACTATTGTGAAACATTTATTATTTCATATACTTTACTGTCACTCCCTCTCCCTCCCTCTCCAGACGCTTGATATTTACACGTATAATAGTAATGTCGTAATAGAGGTCATTACAAAGGGCCTTTAGTATGACTTAGTACAACAATGTACAAACATATAGTTCAGCAAGATAACGATATTGGTTCGACGACATCGCCTATGAGTGAATGTCGACAAAACCTCAAAAGCAGTATAAATACAACATCAATTACGAATAAATTTAAATAATATGAATTAATAAAAAAATAATTATTAATATTACATGAAATGGTCAGTTTTTATGGCGCGCGTTAATTCTGTCATTTAGTTTTTTTTTACATTATTATAATTTGCATATTGTATGAAAAATATTTTGTTCGAAGGTTATTTTATTTCTACACTTTTAACTTTTTCGTTCACTATACATAGTTTCAAGAAATGTTGGTAGCCTGATTTTTTTTCTTGAGATATTTGAATTAAGAATCATCTAACCTGACGCAGGGTGTGCATTTATTTTCCAAACAATAATTCTATCAGGGTTGTAAAATTATTATTTAAAATTTACCCAATACATAAAATCCCTTTTGCATATAATTATAATTCACATCATATTTTGTCAAATAATAATAAATAGTTGTCACAGCACAAAATGCCCAGCCACAATTTTTACCTCAGTATTCCAAAGATTTAATTCTTATTGTATATTTATAAATATTATTAAAACTCACGATATATTTTTAGTATTTCTGGCAGAATTAGTATGTGCATCTTAACCTCATCCATTAATCGTGCTATATACATTTAATTATAAACAATACAGAGCACGTCTGTCTTGTTATCTTTATATATTAATAACACCTGTAAGTATCTCGCACTTATATAACAAGAACAGAACCCATTCAAGTACAAGCCCATAAATATAAAATAGCCAGCAACTTTAATGTTATGCCACAGTACATGCTTCCCTACCCGTAGATCATCTATCTGTTTTCAAACGGAAGCAGTATGTCAATGAAACGTCTTCAATATACTAACACGATCGTATTCAATAAACCAAAATATTTGGTGCCGCCTACATGCAATCAATCATCGATACAATAGCTTGTGTGATTTATTACGAAAACCACGAAAACGACTTTGAAACAAACATACAAAATATGTTTGGTTTCCAATATAACCCACGTTGGTTATACAAACATGTATTGCCAATAACGTTATTTATTGGGATTTGTTAAAATGAGTCAAATGACAGCATTGTGACTAAGGTTGCTCTACAAGCAAAACAAATTGACAAATTAATACTAAAAGACATTTGAAATACGTCGCCCGAACAAGCTCCATTACTCAGCTTTAAATGATTCTTATAGTGATTAATAGTAGCTATTCAATACAATGACTGCTTGTTTTGAACAAATTAAACACTTAAACCTGCCAGCTGAGCAGCCAAACACAAAGACAGTAAGTTACTGTAAAAAAGACGGGCACCGCGCGTTTGGAATTCTAATATTCTATCAAGTTGATTTACTGCGAGTACTTGTGTCGTGGCACTCGGGTCGTTTTGTGCGAAATAAAATCAAGAGTCGTGCTCACATTAACCCGCATATTGCTGGCGCCACTATCTGTCACTGTTTCCATTGTATCTATCTACTTAGTAATAACAATAACAATAATGATTAGATAAAAGGATTTATCGTACGCGTTGACATCACGACGCATCACTAATGTTGCGTCTTGACAAAATTTATTAATGTTCTAAAATTATCTCGTAACAGCCAATTAACTATAACTTACGAACGAACGCGTGCGCACTGTTGTCTGTTTGTGCAACTTAGGCAGGCGGTAGAGCTTACGTTAAACTGAATTTTTGTTCACATAATTAAAATAAAAGAAACAAAAGTAACGCTACTAATAAAGGGAAAATATGAATCATTATTCAAATCTCTACAGCCGCTCTAAGCAGTTCAAAGCTTGAGGAAATCTTTCATGAGACGCAAGTTGTGCGCGCTATGTATGTGATCAGATTACAGATGATGTTTGTCGCCAGAGGTTGGGGGCCACTCAAAATATTGTAATTAGTGTAATGAAATAAGTATTCGCGTCGTAGATCGCGTGTCCTCGCGGCGCGCGGCGGCGCCGGCCTGCGCTGGCGCCGGGCGTCGCGACGCCGCCGCCCGCCTTGTTTGCACATATCGCGTATGTTCTCTATTTACGCAAGTACGTTTTCGCATTATTTAAACAAACACGTACGAAATTACGAAAATGATGACGTCAGTGAATATCCGATACTACTTGTGTTTCCGTTTTTACGACTCCGACCTCAGCCATCCTTTTAGCGAAACGCGATGAGAGAAATTTAACAGGACAAACTTTACTGCACGAATCGGGTGAAGGAGCGTGACCTGTAATTCAATAAGCTAATAACTAGATATTCAACTGTCGCAAGCTATACATAAAGAACTAAGCGACCCAGTTTAATCAAAAGATTAATGTTTAAGGTAATCAGAAAGGGTCTGGCGCCGCAGCGCGCTCGTCGGTGGGCACGCCGAGTCACGCACAGTTCGCACCACTAACCACTCGCTATTGCTCATGATAAGCCTGCCCACAAACCGCATTCACCTAACACTGTCTCATTAGCCAACATTAAAATAATAACGGGTGCGCTTGCGGCTAGCAACCATCCCCATTCAGAACATTTAAGATAACGTCAACCTCAGTGAGTAGGTACTGCGCGACGAAAGTAATCATGTGTCTGTCTCGCCGTGGAAGCACTGAGATATTTCGCATTAACGATCATCCGTGTCCACTCCCGTCTACGCTTGACGTTTGTGAGTCGAGTGGCGCTCTTAATAAAAAAGAGCACTTTGACACATCAAAGCGTTTTACGCAGTAAACGGCGAAAAAGGTTCAAACAAAATTATGCGACGAGGAATGCGTTGCAGCGAGAGACACCGATTTCACAAAAATAAAACGTCGATTTTGCTCGGCATCGTGCATCGGCGTGCACAAAACAAATTCCTCGGAGGCACTTGCTGTACACTGAATTAGATACACTCGTGATCGAGTGGTGAGGGGCGCGCTGCCCGATGAACCGTGAACACCAACTGACGCACCACGTCGCCCTCGCCGCGCACACGCATGCATATGCGGACACAGCGCAAGCTTTCAATCTCAATAATAAAACAAAGGTTATTACGACACTCTGTTTTTTTGTCTATCATAAAATAAAGACTTGATAGCGATTTACTTAACCTTTGCATGTAACTCTGATTAACTAGATAATTTTACTGTAATGTCAAATTCACATAAAGCAAGTTCCTTACACGATTTGAAAAAAATAATGTCGCGTGTGTTATGAAAGAGTCGCTAATTTAATACATTCTTGTTACATAACATTCGTCATCCACTAAGCGCACGTCACGTAAGTTTCAGTAATGCGTCACTCAACTCAATTACTTGTCAGTCCCTCTAGCCCGGCTGCTTTATTGATTGTTCTTTAGAAACTTTACAACATCTCTACGTAGTGCTTCATTGATCTTTATGAAAGTGAGAGCTAAACCCGCCTATGGTCCGCTTTACAATTATTGTATAATCGTAATAAAAAAGAAAGTTTTGTAAAATTTTAAACTTTGATCGATTCCTTAATATAAAAATCTGCGGGTTGTGTACCCAAATAAGAAAATCAAATTATTTACATACGTAAATTAGCTATTCGTGTGCAAATATGTTCAGGTAGTTAGCAACATAAAATTATCCTCTCAATGCCAACACGACACCGTCAAATCGTGGTTATACAATTCTGAAAACAAATAAATCAACACAATTTCTTTGAAACATATATTAGCTCAAAATAACTCTCACTTCACTGACTTTGCAAGCGATTCTCTCTCTGAAGGCATGAAATTCATTTAGTTTATTACGGCAACACCTGGCTGGGCTTCAATTAAAAAATATCCATTTTACTGTCTTCGTATGGTACTGGGGATTTATTAAAAGCACGATAAACTATATTATTACGGCAGCCGGCCGGCAGACGGCCAACTGGAGTTCTCACAAAGGCAACTGTGAATCAGATTTGATGCGTTTTATAGTTACGAGCCTCAGATAGAGTTTACGGCCGGCTTACAGTTCCGCCATGGCGAGCTTTAACTGCTTATAAACCATATCGGAATCACAATTAATTCATTGTACTAGCTGCTGGCATTGGGCAGTTGAATTTAAGCATTGTGCATACATTGTGCAATCAGAACTAGTAAATTCTTCTTAACATTAATGGTTCCTAATGGAAAGCCACTTTTGTTTACATATATCGCCGTAAGCTAAATGAATCTCGACCACGAGAAACCTATTTAACGATGAAAGCGAAAACACTGGCCAGACATTTATTGGGGCGAATATATCACGGATTTTTTCTCGGAATATGACTTAGTAAATATAGTAAAAGACCGCGTACGTTGACATCGCCGATATTTGTTCGCAAAAAATGTGTGTTGTAAGTTGTGTTCGCTAAAAAGGCGAGCAGACGGCGTCGCGGCGACGGGTCGACGGCCGCGCCCGGAATAACCAGCAGCAGCAGCTATATTTGCAGCAGCGGCGCGGGCGCAGGGGGGCACCAGCGCGTGCCATTTCTGCACCACCGCCCGGTGCATCTGAGTAATGCCATTGTAATGCTCTCGATATAGTCGTAGTGAGTGGACGCGGGCGGGTAGACGCGGCGTCGGCGACGTCGCCGCTGTGGCTGAGCCCGTGTCCGCCGCAGCCTCCGCACCACGCACCTCGTAAATCTTTCCTGTCGCCACTGGCTACGGAGGATCCCAGATAACGCCATGCCAATAATTTGACAGCATTATTTATGTTTTATTAAATTGATTACAAATTAACGAGTAAATGGAAGATGATGATGAGCTACGTCGGTTGCGAGCGTGGCGTGCTGCGTCCATGTGTAGCTGCTATACCTAATGTATATTGATGAGACCGCGCTCGTGGGAGCCGCCGCGCCGCTACACTGTCATTTGTCATCGCAAGTTCCTGTCACTGCGCATACGTATACTTTCTTATTTTCTGCAATTACCTTTTAAAGTCGGCAAATTTGCCGATTGCATTAAAAAATGTACTTAATGGGATGATGAGCGACGACAATCAAGAATTACACCCAACCATATACCGAGTTAAGGGTGAACATTACAATGACGATAATGACTTAAATGAAATAATGTACTTTTAATGTTACTAGCTAAGTATAAATTACCTTTAGCAAACTGAAAGCTTTTTAAATACGAGTATAAACGAAAGGTTTAATTCGAAAAATATTATCGTTATGAAACAATAAATTCCGCCATAAACTTGTGATTATCAACTAAAACCGTAGAAGTGTCGTGTTACACTCGCCAAGCAGGTCACACCAAAATGGCATATTAATAGCGGCCATCAAAGAGTCTACACTTGCAAAAAGTCCATAAAGTTATGTCGTCCAGTCGATTTCCACATGTGTGGATAGTTTTCGCGACAGATGGCCCGTGACTCACTAACCTGTTGCCGCTCATATACGTTTCCAATGTAATCGAGATGACAATATTTATAAATTATTTTAGCCCAATATTCGATAACAAAAAACCGATCTAAACACATCAATTAAGACAAAATTAAAGACTTTGTTAGCTATTAAACGACCGCTCCTGTTTGTTAAACTTTAAGATATCAAATGTCTAGTGTATAAAGTATGACATCAGCAACGTGTTACCATGAACATGGTTGTAAAAAATGACATCATTAACAAAGAAATTAAATTGTCCAAATCACTGTGATGACGTCAGCCCAAGTCTAATGAGAAGCATATTCTTTATTGTATTTAACCTTTCAAGTGCGGTTCTTTAGAGATGCAAATCGTGTCGTGGAACTGGTCGCAGTGAGCACACGTCCATTGTGTTGGTACAGGCGCGGAGGTGTCAGGCGATCACCTCACTTATCTCTTATTTCATTATCATGTTTACGATAAAATTATCAGGTTGGGTATCTCGTGCTCATGCGCGCTCCGCTCCCGTGACGATTCCGCCTAATTAAACAGTCGTCGACCGAACTGTGACAGTGTGATTAATATTGTTCAACTCATCGTCTAGATTGGCCGCAGACCTATTGCTATCACGATGCTCTTTCACGGAACCTACAACGCAATAGATACAAACTCAGAGTAAAACTTCAGTATGTAACAGTTTTTAAACGCAACTACTTAATATACATAATTTTTATTAGAACCATATTAATCACATATCATTAAAAAATAAACATATGATGTAAAAAAAAACTTTAGGAAATATTAATAATATTTTGCGGTCATTGTATTTTTAAGATAATATGTAGTATTATGACAACACAACCTTCTCGGAAAAAAAATATTAATTCGTATTTTATATTTCACATAAAATACAATTTTACAAAAACACAATAAAAAACGGAATACATCGTTTTTGAAATTGACGGATTAATAAGGATAGGTATTTGGAAATTAATAATAATTAATCCTAAGAAAAAAAAGGTTTTGTTTTCCTTCCTTTACTTCTCAGAAACACTCACTTTTTACCATTTTATTATTTAAATAATGTGACAATATCATTTATGCGTGATCTAAGCTAAAACTTTTAGGAACAATATCGTCAACCATCTGACAATTTAACCCCGTGAATGAAGATTTTAATTGACAAATACGCAGCGTCATTCCAATGAGCAATTTCTATTAGACTAAAAAAAACAACTGATGACTGTAAGGAAAATCCTTGCTTATTGGACATCATGGTTACCAGTCTAATTGTAAAAAACCGGCCAAGTGCGTGTCGGGCCACGCGCAGTAGGGTTCCGTAGTAGGTCTCAGTTAGTCGACTATAACTCTGTAACCGGTTAAGCCTACTTAGCCGTGATAGTTTTCCTTGTAAGTTCATTATATGTGCTACATCTTTGATTTTTTTCACATTTCTAGGTACAGCCATTCAAAAGTTAGAGGGGGAAGTAACTCGTATCGAACAAAAAATTTCACTTAAAATCTAGATATTTCGCAAATGGCTCACTTAACTGAAAAATGGTCTTCACACACCCATAATATTTTTGAAAGACCTATCTAACGATACCCCACACGAAGGGGTACGCGAGAAAAAAAATATTCATCCCTACTTTACATGTTTGGGAGCTACCCTAAAAAAAAATATTTTTCAAAATTTTATTTTACCACTTTCTCGGCGTGTTCAATATACATATTCGTACCAAATTTCAGCTTTCTAATAACAAAAACCACGGAGCTATGCCGCGGACAGACAGACAGACAGACAGACAGACAGACAGACAGACAGACAGACAGACGGACAGAGCGAAACTATAAGGGTTCCTTGTCGGACTACGGAACCCTAAAAATGGTGGAAATTTCAGCCATTCATATCATTATCATATTAATATTCATTCATTATCTGCAGCGCTCATCTATTTTACTAGCTTCTGCCCGCGACTTCGTCCGCGTGGAATAATAACTTTGGGTTATCGCTTTTTACCCCCGATTTTGAAACATTCTTCATTGATGCTTCGCTCCTATTGATTTTAGCGTGATAATATATATCCTATAGTCTTCCTCGATAAATGGGCTATCTAACACTGAAAGTTTTTTTTAAATCGGTCCAGTAGTTCCTGAGATTAGCGCGTTCAAACAAACAAACTCTTCAGCTTTATTAAAGTTTAGTTGTAGCAATCACTCAACATGAAAATAATTAAAAAAGAAATACCTACAGTGTCCGATTCACAGAATTGAAACGGAGTAATAGCACAGATTACTAAATATTTACTAGGTAAGATATAGCGCCGTCTTAGTGATTCATTACATTAATGCGAATATGGGTGCCAGAAAAAGTGTTTGAACATAAAAAGTAGTACTAGATCTGTAGGTACTCACAGTTCAAATCTCCAGGACACGTTTTACAGCATCTGCCGGGCAGCAGAACAGGAGTATCACAAGACGGTTCGGGACACTCGTTCTTAATGTTTCGACAGTGAACCTTAGCCACTACACGCCGTTTCTTTTGCACCTGCAAAACATCACTACTATAAAGTAACAGTTCCTGAACGTATAAGTACTAAGTAGCCGCTATAGTTTGGGAATACGTACCGGAACACACTCACATTTGATGCAGTACATGACGCCAAAAGGCGGGCCCAGGTCCGCAAACCACTTGGAACCGAGCTCCATTGCTTGTTTGCCGAACAAACATTCTGTAACAAAGACACATACATTTTAATATTTAATATATCCTTAAATACGCTTATTGCAGTATAAATACGATGAAAGCAAGCAAATTGAATCATTTATAGTTGTTCCACAGAAATGTCCAAATTCTACTTCACATAATACATTTAAAATTTAGATTTTCCATAAATATTTTTGTTTGTAACATATTTTACTGTATGCAATGTTTGTTTTACAATGCATAAAAAAACATTTATAACTGCCG
Organism: Pyrrhia umbra; assembly: GCA_963891755.1. Classification (NCBI taxonomy): domain Eukaryota; kingdom Metazoa; phylum Arthropoda; class Insecta; order Lepidoptera; family Noctuidae; genus Pyrrhia; species Pyrrhia umbra. The sequence goes on from OY982930.1 coordinate 8,198,523, forward strand.
TTAAATCTGGACTTAAACATAAGTTGATCCTACATAGAGAAATAAGACGAAAAAAAATGAAGTACACAAAATAACCACCAGTATTCACAATATTGTTAAAATACGAAATTGCATAGATTAGAAAACGATGCAACGAGAATATACCGCGATAAAGAAAACAGAACGTATGAGTAAACAGTGAAGGAGCACGATAATATTGCTTTCTATAAACTCTACTAAACAAATATCCATACGCGGTAATACCGCACTTTATCTCTCATATTCAAATAATGAATTGCAGCTAAGTGCATATAAATTCTATATCTGTCAAATATAAAATCGCGTTGATTTATTTAAGAAATATTCCAAATGTTTTCATATTTTCTATAGATATAGTAAAATCGAAACATATTCACTTGCTGAATAGTGTATTATGTTAAACTAACAGATTGTGATGGATTTGAGCTTTTATTTATTATTTGTAATTTGAATTTTGACACTCTTTTACACACCTTACATATTAGTTCATTATTAGTACATCTCCAAACAACGTAAATAATAAGGAGGTAATGCATAATTACTACGTGTATTTATAATTATGAATATCAAATGCTAATCCTAAATCTATACTAATATTATAAAGAGGTAACGTTTGTGAGGTTGTTGAGGGTACCGAATCTCTGGATCTTCGGAACCGATTTCTATAAAATTTCGTACGGAAATAGAGGGGACTCTGGAGAAGGTTACAAACTAAAGTAGTTCCCCCGGGACGCGGGTGAAACCGCAGGAAACAGCTAGTAAATTATAAATGTGAAAGTGAAATGGTTTGTCATGCTTTCACGGTAAAATGGTAGAATCGATTTAGATCAAATTTGGTACGGAAATAGATGGGGTTCTGGAAATGGATAATTTTATTTTATTCAAGATACAGGAAACAGCTAGGCAAATATAGTGTCGGTATAGATAAATAACTAAATAAATCTCGTTTTGAAGCAACCGGCCGTCAGTAGGTACAGTATCTATGTTTCACGTCACAGACTGCGTAGTTCACATCTACGCGTAAATAATTTTAGGGTTACAGACATTTATAGTATTCTATATTATTTAATATATAAGTTAGCAGCTACAGTGCCTGCAAGCACAGGTTAACAAGTTGCATTTACATACCGAACTCGTGAGTCGTGAGCGAACATCTAAAAATAAAAGTTGCATCTTAGTGTTAAAATGAATGTAAGTTTATACGCGTTCATGTAAAATGTCACTCTTGTATATCTGAGAGGGAGGAATGTGAGGTTTTAGCAGTACCCTTAGCTAAAGCTTGATGTTCTGTTCGAATATAAAGCTCAAACAAGCTCAAAACATTCTGTTTGCGTAAAGGAAATGCTGAATAGCTTTTTGTAGTTAGCCCCCAATTTTTGCACGTCATCGGGAATTAATACAAGTTCATTTGAATTTAGAAAAATTGCCCTTATTCTCTTACAATTAAGTCATTTAAAATAGGACACATATTACTGTTATTGGAAAATTGCAACTAAATGTCCATAAATTCGCTGATCTCATAAGCTGTTTGATGCATCTCATGTGGTTACGCCCCTCAGACTCACTTCACCCCCACTAACCCCGCCTTTATTGTGTCAGTTGCGTGGTCTTGTGGCGGTATACACCAACAATTACCTACGCGCATTATACAAACTAGATCTATTGAACCGGACTATTGTAAAACATAATCTTAAAGGCTTAAAATTGCCGTTCCATTGCTGCGTATGTGCACGAACTTGCGAAGTGCACGTTAGCAGCTTGAGCAACGGTCATGCATCGTTGCTCATGTCTTCAACGATCAGCAATTAAAAACTTTTAAGTCCCGGTTTCCTCACGATATTTTCCTTCACCGTTAGTTGCATTCACAATTGCATTTAATAAATTCTTAATAGTTATGTAATGTTATGCCCGTAGCAAATAGACAGCAAGCGATTAGGTGTCGCGGATAGATTCACTATCAGATGCGTCGGGTCGATAAGGTGGCCGGCCTCTATATATAGGCGTCACTGTTATCCTCCTCTCGTAACTATTTAATTAACCTCACTCCGGAGTGCACTGATAACAAATGAGACATGTTGCGTGAGAACATATTGCTCTTGGCGCCCATTTACAACTTACATTGCCGTTAATCTAGACGGAATTTTAAATTTCGACAAACCTTTTTAAATGTTACAAGTTCTGACATGAGTGACACTGAGACATGTGCCACATTTTACAACAAAAAAAATACAGTATGTGGTTACAGCAGATAATATAAAGTGGGCGACAGACCACTCTATAATGGAAGTAGACGATATAAACATAGTGGCAGACGACGTCACGTGTAATGAGGAAGAAGGGTGACGCCGATGATGCGCCGGCGACCCATATTCAGGATGCAACGATCAATACGTATTGCGTTACCGACGAGATACGGCCGACATTATCTCCGTACTTTATTACAGTATTTGCACAAGTACGCACGTCAATTTCATTAAAATTGAAAATTATGAATGCAGCTCAAGAAGAAAGTACTTGTTTATTATTTTTTCCTTTCATGTGCGTGGAGTGCCAAAAAAGCATTATTTACCGTCACACCTACTCGATCGTTAACCGTCAAGGGAGGCGCGGGCGCAGCGACTCGCCGACACGCCGCGCGCGTTCTCACACACACCACCTATTTTATAAGCCGCGCGTGTTTCTGAACTTTTGAATGTATGTATATAAAAATATTATCTCTGACATGATTTAGGCATATAAAGTGAGGCGAGACATCGCGTAACCTTCCTTTCGTTTTCTCGGAAACATTGGCGATGAGCCAGAAACTCTTCGCCAGGGAAATGAAGTATTGGCGACGCCCGTCTTATACTTCTTTCACGATCTGTTTATGGAATGTACTCGATGCGACCCGCTGTTTATTTTGAATTTATCGTCCGCTTATTGAAAAAAAAACACTTCTTACTATTCAATTTATATAATATAGGTAATAATATGTTCCTTTATTATACCTAAGTTCATCAGTCAAACAAATGAGTGAATTGTACAAATCATATTTACTAAAGCGTATGAAATTAAATTAATCATACGAGTTAAAACATATCTCCATATTTGATTAATAAATTCCGTCCACAGTTCCACACATAGGTATCGTCTTGGTACAATTTGTAATCTCCAGAGCGTGGCATGTTCAGCCGGCCCCAGGGTTACTACATTGTGTCATAGCATTGCATAGATCACGATAAGTATGAGCTGCATGTCAAACCAGAAGTATATGGTCGGCTCATTGATGTGTGCGCAAGTCGCTTCAATAAATCCTCTACATAAAAGGGTTGAAAGAGGCGTGCGCCGTATTTCAGCGCGCGTGGGCAGCGCATAAATTGTTCGTTCTGAATTAGCCTTAAGCAGGATATTTTGACATTCGCTCTGCCGACACGAAGACTAGTTTACACTCGCACTCCAAGTGTGGAAATGTTTCCGAACAGATTACCATTCATCATTCATCACTAATACAACGTACATCGTATCGGTTAACGAGTTGAAGTGCTGGCTTTCTTTTTACAGTATTATTGTTCAAAATCAGTGAGTATCGGAGCACGAAGAGCAGCCGAGTGCGGGGCGCGGCGTGTAGGCCACTCGCCGCAGATCAGTCAATTCGCTTTGATCACTGTATCAGTGTATCATTAGATACACACACCCACACGCTGAATGATTGCTCATTGTGCCGCCCCTTGGCGTTCACTTAATATTACGTATACATCAACTGTGACGCTATCATACTCAACCCACGACTGCTAACTATAGCCGTGCTTTGCTATAGCTCCATACATTTCTTGACGTTCTTTATTTTGCGCCAAATTTAGACATAAGCTTATTTGGTATCAACAATAAAGTGAAACTGTTTGTTACCTTAAGCGACTTCTCGTTTCATTTCAATTTTGCCTGTATTGGTCAAAGAGCATGGGCAAAGTCCTAGTAGCATATTATTACTTGTATTCCTTTTTCAGATGTCAATGAGACGTTTTATTTACGTCCATATTGAAATATACAAAAATAGACAGACTCATTTTAGCTCGGCATTGCTTTAGATTATTTCTGTGGGTTGGCTGACATCGCCGCCTCATACATAACTCTTAACAATCCCTTACAAGAGCTAGTCACTTGTCAGTTCTGTAAAAATAGTGTGCGGCATGATTCGGTAGGTGTTCGAGTCCTCAGGTGTTGTCGCGGGCGGCGGCGCGCGGCTGTGGCGAGGCTCGAGTATTATGTAAAGCGCGGAGTATCGAGTGTCACCGACAGGTGTCTATCGCGCTAATAAGAATTACTGTGGCGCATTGATTTGATCACCCGCTCCAATGAATCAACTGTAACACTGCCATTACGCGTTTAATAAACACATCAGTAATCACTATGAATCAACGGCGGTCACGCGTGCATTCTCAGCGGTGCGGACAGCGTCCTACCAGTGCAACAAATAGCTTGATGGTGTTATAATGGACTGCGTTATTTCCAAAAATATAAACTACGCTATGTTCTGTTGTTAAAACTACACGGTCTTTTTTTTGTCTGCAGCTTGTAAAACAAATTATATTAACCATCGGAAAACTCCTTAGTACTTGAATGTACGTAGAGAGCATACTCGGCTTGACACTATTTTTGTATAACAAGGTGCGTGAGACAAATGAAATAAAATGTGCAAAAGTGCCGTGGCGCCTCCTTGCACGAATATAGCTATAATAATAATAGTTCACCTACGGGCAGGTGAACTAAGATTATAACAATGCCTACCTGACAACAATATAATTTTATTGTGATCACCATTTATCAACTTACTATGTCCTCATTCATTCATACGTATATGAGCAGAAGTTTACCTGTACATTGTATAAAACAATGGTCAGTCTGTACACTTCTTCTTCATCTATATCGCCTATATGCTTCTATCTTTTTTACGACGCAAGAGATTTATCAATAGACAGAGTTATTCAAGAGAATGGTTTATATTTATAATACAGGCATGTTATAGTAGATAGTCTATGTAATATCTTAATTCCACCCGTGCGAAGCCGGGGCGGGTCGCTAGTCTAAACTAAATCGACTACAATAAATTATCTTTTAGCTCCCACAATGAAAAAGATTACCATATCAACAGATGGTGCATATATTATGAGATGTTATACAGGTATATAATTATAAAATAAAAACTAAAACACTTTTAGAAAAATGATGAAAATTTTCGCGCAAGTGATGTCATCATCCCATAATTATGTTTTATGTCAGTTAATTTACGCCAAATTCTCAAGCCTGACGAGCTGTTTCGCTAAGTTCGCTCTCCAACACCTGCACTGAACTTCTCAAGTTACATCCATTTATAAATATTAATTGGTCACACTATATCACGTAGTTAGAATTAATATTTTTTATATTCATTCAAATAAATATTATTAGGTAGCACATTATGTATACCCTAGTAAAAATAATATATAGGTTTTTTTTTGCCAAATCAATTAAGGTAGGTATCATTCGTATGTCGTCTTGATTATAGAGAAATGAAAGATGCGACATTCTTCAACTTTTGTAGCGCTTCTTCGAGTTCCGAGTGCGACAAAATTCTTTCACATCAAAGGCATTGTTTCAGTATGTTACACAAAGTAGTGAAACAACTCTGAATTTCTTAGTAAACTGTAGAATTATCATACTCATGAATTCACCTTGTAGTACAAATAAACCAGCAAAGTGGTTGGGTTTTTTTAATTATCAAACGTGTGAACTGAATTAATTAGCGTAGATTAAAAGCGAGTGGAAATAATTGGTGCAATAAAAACTGTTAATGTCAACTCTTGCATAGTTGCTGAAGATGAAGACGATAGTCGGTGAACATTTGCAACACTATCTGTAGGCATGTTGTTGCCAACTGCTTGCAAACTGAACTAAAAATATTAATAACAATAATGAGTCTCTTATAATTAAAAGTTCAGTAGGTATTCTAATAATAGTAGTTCTAAATCTGTTAAAGAGTTCTGTGTAATAATTATATTTACATTCAGTATATTTATTTCATAAATCGTAATGAGAAGCCAGGGCTCCCAATCAGTCAGTTTATTTGTTTATTAAAATTATTGCATGCACTTTATTTAACGAGGCGCGACTCAGACAGCATCAAACCGATGCGACGCGACGCCTGTCCCCGATTAAACGTTTATAAAATTGTCATAACTTGCGTTGGGACACAAGCAACTGACTAATGCTTTACATATTTCATTCTCTGACTAGCTCGAAACAGATTTAAAAAACCCCAACTTTTGTTTTGATATTAATTTTATAACGTAGGTAAATAAACGTCATACCATACAGTTAACAACAGAGAAACTTTCATCTATATTTACATGTTTTCTCGAATCTACTGCATGCAAATACTGTCTGTGCTAAATGATAAATGTTTAATAAATTTAATAATAAAAAATGCCATACATTTCTCATAGTTATATGCTCTTCATGTGTCATCGCCGTTGCTCCCGGCGAACAATAAATTATTGTTACAAAAACATTTGAACACGATGCAAGAAAACAAACTAGATATGCAAAATAATTGATATTAATAGATACTATGACGAGATATTGTACAGTAAAAGGATTAAGAGGTGGAAATATAGGTATGAATATTAACATAGCAGATCCGATTTATCGATGATATCGGTATTGAATAAACAGTTTCTAAAGGTATCTTGATTTCATTAATAAAATACTAATTGGCAGTTTTACTTAAGATAATTTGTGCAACATCGCGATCGGTATGACGATGCGGCGACACCGAGGCGTCACCGTCTGTCGCGAAATCCACGGGAGATGTTATCCTGGCAATAGGCCGTTTTATAGTTGTGCTTGAGTGTAATCGTCCTCGCTTACATTATGTACACGGAATATGCATTGCAAGGTTGACGACATTGGCGCCGGCGCGCCTTCCTGCTCCTACAGACATATCCATTCCCTTTACTGACAGGCCTCCTTAACTTCTCGCCGGTGGTCCTTAACGATTCATAACCGACTTTATCCTATTTAAATTAAAGGGCACATAAATATGCTCCTCTCATATCGAGTCCGCTAGTTATTGATAGCACCGCATATTTCTCGACCGCTCGGTAACATTCAATACCAAAAATAAAATATATTTTTTCTGTCGTTGTGACGTGTGAAATAAATTAATATGTTCGATACAGATAATTTAGATCAAACTTATCAATTAAACAGATATTTGAAACATTAAAATTCATTTAAAAACAAAACACGACCGTGGTAACAATCATCAGTCGGTATCTCGCAGTATAAATTGTCTGTGTATTAATAGAGTCTCGTTTCCCTCAACTTTTATTTATTATTGTAGACTTCATTGACTGGGCCTGGCGCCTGCTTGTCGCAATTGTGACTGGTTCTTCTCGTTCTATATGTCCATAATTCAACTTATATATGTTTATTTCCAGTGTATCCTGATTAAAATGCGAGAAGGCGGCGTAAAGGCCGTTTACATTGTCGAACCAATTAGTAGAAACCATAAAAATCATACAAATCATTCTCCTTCCTTATTGAGCGCTTACGGCTTACGTTGACCGGCGGCGGTGTGATCTTTATTTTCTTATAATTTTCGGAGCACTACTATATATCACCAGTTTTACGAGGTGTAGACAGTTTAAGTAGTACAAGGTGCTGTTAATGCGGTGGTGGACACCATATTGGGACGAGGCGCAAGCTTCGTGTTTCAGTGTTCAGCTCGTACGTACAAATTGTGCGCAGCTAAAACCATTCGCATACTTAATGGCTTATTATTGAATATGATAACAAAATGTCCAGAAGCGAGCAGTGGACGTGAGCCAACTTACTCAACAAAAATATCGTATATAATTTATTGGATATCATTCTACGGATGCTTGGGGAGTGAGCGTGTCTTACAGTTGCACCTCATAAAAACAAACTTAAAAAATATTTTGCGAACATGTGTCGCCATCGAACTACGAATTTGGCCGCTGATGCATATTATGTTTCTCACGGAAAATAATCTATCTGTCATTTCGGAATAGTTTACACGCTGAAAACAAATGATGGAACATTACTTTCTGTCGAAATAAAACGTCTCGTCCTTTATGTGTTAAGGTCACTAAACGCAATTATGACTAATCCACATCAAAATAGCATCGTTTGGATGGCGATACATTTCGATTGAAATACATGATTTACCATCTTAGTTTGTTTGGTCTTAAGATATCAAGCCGCCCTAGATTCAATTAAAATTTTGTACGACGACATATTTATGTATATTCAAGGCAATTCTCTTTAATAAACATTTACAATTACAGTATCCTTCATGTATCTACAGCATGTACCTTCAAAACACTCTTAAGAAGTGTTACCTCATGAATCATCAACAGGCGCATGGGCATAGTCATAAAAAACAATGAATGGCAATACCTGTGTGTGCCTTCGACTACGCCTACCCAAATCAAATACCGCCTCACTTACTCAACAGAGTTATCAATCAGACGACAAGAATGCAAATTTTAATTGTGGTCGGGGCTGGGTGTGCGTCGCGCGATATTATGATCGCAATTTATTTGCACGATCGTTGTGCGCATGTGCGGGGCGGACCCGCACGCACCGCCACCGCGCTGGGGAGGGACACAACCGCCAATTATGAATAAACTAGCTCCACTACTATGTTAATAAGCTTGAGATTTTTCCTTGGCGATTTCACCAGGCGAGTACACTCATTAATGGTTTTGTGGCACCGTTATCAGACCTAGTAGAAAGCCTCATAATAATCTTTGAATGATTATTCTGATGTTACCGATAATTGTATAGAATTCAAAGAATAATACCACAAAAACTTTTGATTTAACGTTTTAATTAACTCAGAGCCGTACAAATTCTAAAGCACTGGAATTTGTAAGTTAGCTGCATAAGTTATTATAAAAGGTCTTAGTAAGACCCTGAATTAATGATCTAGAAAGAACCCAAAACTCATTTTATAATTCAAAATAAATCGTTTGACAGGTACTGCTCTTAAAAATATTCTAAGTTATTTCATAACTTATGTATGTGTAATTTAATGATGTTAATAAATTGTTGACATATTATTACATCTAATTTAAATTAAATTTCAAGATTAAACTCAATTAACCGCGTAGGTTGTACAGCACAGATACTGAGCGTGTTCTCGGGTGTACTGAAAGTGCTACAGATTGCATGTGTCACTTTTCCTTTAAAGCTCGTGTCAACTAGTTGGATATAAGATAAGGTACTGTTAGCAACATTACAAAACGTATCTTTGAACTTTCACGAGGTTTCCAGTTCGGTCCCACAGGGCGAGACAGAGCGCCGCGTGGCGTGGGCTTGACCCCATTTCCTGGTCTAAATATAATTTTGCTTGATCATTTAATTATATGGAGATTAATGGGCGGGTGGGAACGCCAGCATTCACGTTAATAAACAGTAACATGGTAAAGCGTGGACTACGAAGCTAGCGTCTCTGCCAGTCGCGCGTCACGCCACGCGACCGCCACGCGACTTCCACGCCAATCGCGGCTCATAGATTTCACATTGCGTACGGCGTAACCAGACTAGAGCGGCGCATAGTGACATTTGGTGTTATGCGTGTAATAAACAGCTTGATTGAATATTATTACTCCCAGAAAATTGCGCTTCTAAGAACAACCAAAATACACTGATTATATTAGTCAACATTACTGAACTTTAATTTGCCGTAATAAATGTCATATAAATCGCAAATAACGTATTCGCTTTAACTACTGGCAGAGATAACCAATCAAAGTTTAATCCTCAGTAATTTATTGACGATCGTGAATTTTAAATTGGATCATCATCGATTCTAGGAGTACCTATAATAACAAGCAAATGGTATGGCGTCTTATTAAAGTATTAAATCAAAAACAAGGTTAAATGATAGCAGGCAGGTCTCATAATGATGGCGTCGACTGTACATAGGCTACGCGGGTGGGCTGCGTATACACATATCGGATGCATAGTTGCAAACCATGTCATTTACATCTCAAGTAATCGTGTCGCCGAGCGGCACCAACTTTAATTCGAGTGTCTTATCTATTTTGTTTTCATATTTCTACTCAAATATCATAAAGTGAAGCCAAGGTTTTGTGAAGGGCAAGAAGTTGGTGCATCGTGAAAAGGAATAGAAACGACAGTTTATTTAGTATTTACATTTGAATTGGATGATGCGGTGCGTACTGACTTTCCCTTGAGAACCAGCAACTTGTACCTATTTGCACTGCGACTGCATCGTAAGTGCCATTATATCCATTGGACTATCCCGATTATATTATTTAAGGCGAAACAGTTATACCTACGTACTTACTTATATATTTAATTGTTCATTCATCATCATCAGCCTATATATTGTCCCACTGCTGGGCACAGGCCTCTTCTCACACAGAGAAGGTATGAGCATTAATCACCACGCTTGCTCAAGGCGGATTGGCGAATAATTGTTCGGACGGAGTAATTTGAAAAGCTATTTACAACCATACATTGTCATTCTCATTTCTACCTTCTATTCAACCTTTAAAAAAAACAGTAAAAGTGACTTCTAAAAACTATACCAAGTAAATCTGGATTCTTTTGTTTAATTTTGCTACAAATCGGAACGCGTAGCAGCCTAGGCGTAGCGCCATAGCTACAATGTTATTGTTTGACAATGCTGCTGATTCTGTTGGTACAATATTCTCCAAACTAAACTAAAAATCACTAAAATTGTGTTTAGTCCTCTCAATTATACACTATTTTAGTGATTTTGGAATGGCGCTACACCTAGGCTGCTATGCGTTTCCATTTAGCACAATTATCTTTTTAACCGACTTCCAAGAAAGGAGCAGGTTGGCAATTCGGTTGTTTTTTTTAATTGTATTCTATACAGAAGTTTATTGTATTGTAAATCGAATCTGTCAATTATATTGATATTATATATGAAAAAAAACTCCTTTATTTCCTAGAAATGTTATCAGTTTGCGAATATCAGGTGTCATAATTAGGCAAACTCATTAATCAGTAAAGATAATCTAAAAAAATATAGCTGGTATCACGCTCTCCACTTTTAGTGAAACTCTTATCAATGTAGTATCAAGATAAAGTATATTTTATACTATTCTAATATATTATGTCATTATAGGGAAGGAAAGACCAATAATGCAATCACTGAAAACTATATCTACTGAATAATAAGATTACCAAGAAAGTTATTACCCTTACATTTATACCTCTTTAAATAATCTTTTATTTTTATGATAATTATGAAAAGTTATTATTTGAGAAATGTGGCGAACGAGTCAGTCCGATGGTGAGCTAAAAGCGTTATTTATACGTGTTTGGTGACAAGGCGCCTCTTCGCCCGCGCCTCTGGCCGCCCTAATTAAAATTTTAAATTTAAAACCGTCTTTAGGATTAATTTAGGTACCTACTTTACTGTCACTGAAGCAGCACAGATCCAATTTTGATAAAATATTTGACAGGAAACCTACACAGGATAACATTAAAGTGTTAATTAAAAACCGAAGAGTTTAAAAGTGATCAACCTTTAAGTAATAATTTGATTAAAAAATCTTTTAGAACTGGTCTTTTGCAGGTTTTACCTAGTTTCAGATTCTTCTCAAATCACCTACTAGCCGAGGACAACCGCTCAAAGTAGGAACAGATGTGTAACAGCGTCAACTATATGCCCCCGGGGTGTTTTATGAAATTAAATATCCACAAATCGATTTCGACTGACTTGAGAATCGAAACCGTTCTCTTACATCACTACCATGATAACAATTTGTATTTATTATAAATTTATTTCATTATTATAATCCATTTTAAAAGACTTTGAATAACAGTTTTCGTTTCATATATTAACCTCATAACTGATTAGTAACCTCATATTATTTGCGATGTATTTAATAGCACTTTAAATTGAAGATGAAAACAGCTATAACATTGTATATTAACACTTTAAAATAATAATTGAATAAACATGAACCAAATTTACAAAATAAAAATATACTATAAAGTAATTATTTCATACACAACATAATTAAAATAGGTACAAAAATATTTCACTATAACTGCGTTGAAAACCATTACATATTTGTACATGTAGTTTTATTCTGTCAGCAAGCTTTTATTGAACTTTTTATAGTTCTATGATATGAAATAATTAGATTTGTTGTATTAATAAACAGCCATATTAATTTAATTTAGTACTTATGTATTATTTTAAGATTTAACGTTCAAAACTTGCAAATAACTTGAACGAAGTGCCTATATGGCTTAAAGCAAACGTCCTAGTAATAGCGTTGTGTGGAATATCTCGTGTCGGTCTCATATTTCAATAGATGTCTTAGTGAATGATACGTCAGGGTGTTAGGTGCAATAGAGTGCGCGGGACCCCCGTCCGATTGCATGAACAATGAACCACGCTATAAAACACATTGACAGCACTGAAGTCGTTTCAGTTCACGTCAATATAGCCGCGGACACCAGTTTCCTTTTCCGAGCAACTACGAGCACAAGCCAATGGAAAACTGATACCCCCAACAATCGTGTCTATAATTAGTTTGTTGTTGAATTGAAAATAAAATTAAAAGGTGATAACAAATGGAGGGCGAAGGGCGTGTCGGCGAGTTTGAGTAATGGGCGACGCGGGCGCTGCGCGTCTTGCGTGGCGATCGCCCCATGCGCCCGCTCTGGTGACGCGCCCGGATTTGAATACAATGCCGCGATACCTCAGGGCCGCCCGCGTGCACGCATGCATAATCCTTTGCAATTTATTTAAAATCTGCCACATTCTCCGCAAGACTGATGGCTACATCTACGAATCTGTGAACAATACACCGACATACACCCACACGTATGCTTTTTGTATCAATTGACCTCCATTTGCAATTAATGCTGATTGTTCAACGTTATTGACTCTCTATTATTTTTTTATTTTGATTTTAGGATTATATGAATGGCTGCTTGGCGACCATAGCAAGCAGTACCTCACAATGCTATCGGTAACCGCAGTTACACGTTAAGAGAAATACCCGCATAAACATGTCTGGAATGAAATCAACTCTCCGTTGAATAATTTGAAATATTAACTCTGCACGAGTGGCGACTGTGGGTGTCACTACGAACGCCAACTACCTACAAGGAGCCAGGCAGATCCACTCGTCTTCCTGCGCACACACTCCATTCATCTTCCTAGAGCTCTACCTCTAGGACGAACCCTGATATTTCATGACATTATTGCATCTAACAACGTTACACACGCGTAGGTATGTAACTGACATCACAGCGAAGCACACTTCAGTGTTTATTTCGACCGTAGACGTCAAATAACAAAGGAACTGATGACCAATCGACCTTTAGCTTGGACAATTATCTACAATGACGCAATGCTCGCTCGGCACCTAGAGTTTCTGAACTCAGTACTGCTCTACGGACATCGACCATGGGACAATATTGGTCATAAAGCAAGCAAAAAAAACTCGTAGACAATAAAAGGCGGCAAGGGGGCCGGTGTTGCGTCCTCGATAGCTGCGGCGGCGGCAGCAGCGGCGGCCCGACCAGTGCCTATTTGGGAGCAGAGGGCTCCCTATTTGGAAGGCTGCGTTTCGAGTCGAGATCGATATCGAGTGGCCGGCGCAGCGATGCGACGCCACCCGTCAACGAGCCGTCACTCTCGCGCAACCTCCTTTAACGTTATTTTACATTGAACTACTACATCATATAAGCGAACCTATATTTTATTACGCCTTAACGAAACATAACTCTATAATACTAAATGATTTCTTTTCCACAGAAATAAATATTTATGTGTTCTTAAAACAATTGATTATCGTACGTACCTAACCTAAATTCAAAGTCAACGCTAAATCCATTTACCTAACCAGTAAATAAGTACTTACTTACATAAAGCAAATATAAATAAATACACAATATATTTTTTTAATATAAAATCGTATACATCATAAATCGATATAGTAAGTACATACGAAACGTAATACACTCGTAGTAATGTTAGAATAGCATTGTATACAAGAATGGATGATCTCAGGAGGTTGTAAATATACAATCACGAATATTATTTTTGCACCTGCGTTAACAGAATGCAGCACGACTTAACACTTCAAATTATAGTGGCAATATATATACATATAAATAAATAACACAAGCAATTGCTAACTTACAGTATCCATGAAAGGCCTGCTTCTAGATAAACTTTGTGTTAATATTTTATCTACGAGAAACAATTTAAATCATCATAGAAACTTGTAATAATTGCTATAATTGATAATCTTAGATTTATCATTAGCTAATCATATCCATAAGCGTCTTATCAAATTAAACAAACGTAGGTACTTTAGTGGGTCAAGCAATTAATGAGAAAAATTTCAAGGTTGTTCAATATCATGAGATCTGTCTCATGATATTGAACAACCTTGAAAATTTTCACAAACACAGATGTTTGTATTTGTAAAATGAGAAGGATTTCTTCTTTTTTCGTGTCGGCATGAACTACATATATCGAATCGCTCTTGCAGTAGTAAAAATATAAGCTAGTCGGCAAGGTGGTAAAGGGTTCGACTACCCGGAGCGACCCCCTGACAAATAATGCACCCCATGACATGGACTAAGACTAGACTGTTTAAAACTTTGTGCGTGTAGCGTGGCCACCCATGACAGCGGCTGGGTCGCGCTCTACACTAAACTGTGTGTTTAGTGAGTAACACTAATTTATGAGGAGCTCATACCTGTATATCAGCGTAGCACTATTTCACTGTGACCGAATTACACTGTCCCAACAGTTTTCAACGCATTCTGTTCTATTATCAAGTACCTCATAAAATGTCTGAGCGTTCACGTAAAATGTGCTAATAAATTTATGGATCAACATACATTAAGTCGTTAAAAATCACACAAATTTAAAGACAATTTATTCGGAGTTTGAAATAAAAGACAGATTTTCCGTTTGTTTACTTGTAGTTGTCGAGCTACCTTGAACGTCTGTAGTCTGGTACCAGACTATTATTTGTTTTTAAATTATATTTTAATTAAATGACGTGAGTCTTAATTAAAATATAGAGACTCGACTCCAGTCAGTCCTCCAATATTAGAAATGTACTATCTTTACTAATAGTCGTTAATTACAGTCTAGTTTGCGTTGACATTACCAGGGGATATTTTATTAGCGTCAGATACAAATGCTACATCGCCACTAGGGAGGGAACGCCTCCTCGAGTAAACATGAATGGTCTCAGCACAGATATTCATAGCAATTAATTGCCAGCATGTCCACAATTTCATGCGAAATGTAGTTTGGGTCGGCGGTTGGCAAAGCGAATTTTGCTAATGCAAGTGGGTATTATAAAGCATGGTCATATTTATAACGTGACGTGAAACCGCAGCGGCGCGGGCGGCGCGACGAGCGCGCGTGCGCGTGCCGTTAAGCTGAATGAGTGCTCGTTAAAAAGCAACCCGCCGTGTAATTAGCAGCCGGCACTACATAAGCCAATGAAAATAAAACAAAGTCGCCATGTCCCACGGCCCCGGGCGCCTCGTGACTGCTCTCACGGATCCATCACGAAATTTTACACTCGCACTGCATCTTATTAAGTGTTATGAAAGGCTTCTTGTAAGTGACAGTACCTTTTAAGGCAACCCAACGCCCTATGTGATACCGACCGACCATGCTATGTGCGGTTCTTTATAATGTAGCATTTTTTTTTCAATTTTCAATTCAGTGTACTACACATTAGGTAGGTACTGTAACTATTCCAGAGTATTGTAGTTGAACAAGTTACTGTATTATACCTACACATATAATTTCGAAAGCTTTCAGAAAGCTCGAACCTCCATCGAACGAACTCGTTAACCTCCAAAATGTTTATTCTACTGAAAACGTTTTTGCTTTTTTTATTAATCTGCTGAAGTGTAAAAATTAGGTACTTACTGATGACACTATTACTTACAAATCTTTAAAAGAACATAGTGATTAGCGGTAGGTACCTACATTAGATTTCTGTAGCACACACTTTCTAATAACCACACTCAATACGTAACTGATAAAAAATATGAAAATAAGAAAAATCGGTTCACAGCCACAATACGTACGATTCAATCAAAAGGATCAAAACGTACGTTAAACGAGAGGTAAATAGGAGAACGCAGCTGCCGGGAGCGACTATTATCGCGTCAGAAAGAGCGAGTTTTATCTCTCAATTTAGTGATAATTTCATAAAGACAAGGAGGCGGCGCCGGCGCACAGCGTCTCGCGCCGCGCGCGGGAGGTCCGCACTTGCATCGCTTAAGGTAACACTAATTGCGAACCGCTTTAAGGACGCTGATCGATAACACGATAATGTCTTTAATGCCGGTCTTGTGTCGGCTCTGAACATTACATTTTGTCTTGTCGACTCACTAAAATAATTATCGCTCCACACATGTGCTGTAACATACATACCTACAGAAACGGTATGGGGTCCAATAAACGAGAATTTACTCGAAATACCGTCATACATCGGCTGGGTCATTAGATTTGTTAGCGGTGTCGGCACATAAATCCTAAGATCCCTCGGTTGGTATGCGACATAGCTCGTTTAAGATGGAATTGATATGAGTAAGGCGCAAGGTGCCGCGTGCCTTCACGCCCTTCGTGCTTCGGCAACCTCAAATATATTTTTTCTAAGTATTTTCATTATATAACCCTCAAAGTACCAACGTTAATATACATATATAACTTATAAAATATAAGAAAATTACAGCTTACTGGACTTCTTATACCTACATGTAATTTTTTAGAAGGAAAATAATTTATTAAAGCTATAGGGACATGAAGCAAACAAACACATGCAAGAAACCTAACAGTAAAGAAAAGCTTCTAGGAAAAAAACAGTAAGCGAATGGAATTCGGTTAGAGTCAGATGTGAGCAAAATACTAAGCCATGTTTTCCTTTAGCTGATGTGTGTTAAGTACTTTTTACACTCAGAATATTATGTCGACCGATCACAAAACAAAACACTTAAATAAATCCTTGTATAAGAAACTGCATTTGAATACAAAACTGCACACTTTACACACGTTTTCGAATATCGTTCAACTTTTTTACATAAAATGCTAACGACCCAAATAAAACTCTTTAATATGTACGTAATACACGCATCTATTAGCAACTCGTATGTGCGGGAGGCGTGAGACCGTGGAACAATTTAGCACGGCCGCAAGAGAGCACAAATTGCAACCAGTTGCATAACATGCATTATTTAAACGCGACAACCTTATAAGAAAGTATTAATGTGATAGAGACTACGTACGTCGCATGCGGTGAGTCAGCGCGAGCTCAATGACCCTCGCTCACCCGCCGACGCATACTATTCCTGTGCTGCCATGCACTACATTGCTTCATTTCGAAACATTATCTAACTTTCAAAAATCACAATTAGAGTCCATCATAATCACTACAATCCTTTTAACACAACTGCCCCTAGAACTCGCAGACAACCCGGGAGGTGCGCAACGCGCACCCCACCGCTGCACCGTCGAGTTGCGTGCAGATTTCATCGCCACTTACACTATTTATTTTTAATTATTAAAATATTCGCATCAAAGGTCTACGTACGCTCAAAAACAAAATACAGACGACCTTCGAAAAAAAAAGTTTGCCTTATTATGTCCACTACGAATTATATAGTGAGTCATCTAACAGATCCGAAACGTTTGTCTACGATACAATATCTGAGACTTATCGCGCGGCAGGCCTCACAGCTACAGACGGACAGGATCGTGTCTGTACATCATTCATCAGCTGGCCGCAAACATGTAAATTTGCATACGACCACGAGTGCAGTCTCGCGGGCGTCGACTGGAATTAAAGAGGGTCGAGAGAGCCGATCTCGTGTCGATACTGTCACATGACTAATGGAGCAGGCGCCGATCACAGATATCGACAAATAAAAATATGGCTGGGCCACCGCCGCCGCGTTGCGCCGCGCCACCGCCGCGCCGCGCGTTCCCACACCGCGCGCACTATGTGACTCACCGTCACCATACGACACAACTTGTCACTTGCTGCCGACATGTTGATAACTCGATTATTGTCAAAGTTCACACATTTATCGATATTATTATTTACAAACCACAATTTGACAGAAACATGATAATTTTCCAGTCAGCTGAATGTGGAAAATGACATATCAGTGAAAAGATTAAGCAAGCGATGATCATGCCTACTTGCATTTCAAACGCTGCCTCCCAGGAATTATATGGTATTGCACCCTTTAACCGGGGACAAACTAGAATATTCTGCATAAAGGAAAAAAAATCGAAACCAATATCCACTTTAAATCAACAATTCGTATTATTTAATAACATTGCAATATAATAATTTCTGCAATTTAATTTACGATAGGCTGCAATTCCTTATCCCTATTCCCTGCCTAACTTATTTATAAATAAAATGTTATCTACCCATGACAATTTTATACATACGTTTTTCTGTTTCAATGTTCAATAATAATTTATTTTGTTTTGTCATTAGAATTTTAGATACTTTTATTATGCAATTATTACATTTTCCATGCATTGGGCGGTTTAGTTTTTAGGCGGAACGGCTAGGGCGGTGGTGGCCTTTGGGGTGATACCTACCTAGAGGTCAATGATCTGAAAACATTTATCATTTGTATGTCATGCAACTTCAAGATTCAGATGAGTAATGGTGGAAAAATCCTTATCTATTTACTTAGAAACATTATCGCGAAGGGAAAATCTATCTCTAACACTAATATTTCCGAGGAAAATGTTATTTAAAAAGTAAATTAAATATAAATCTTCGTAACACTTTTATGTTATACATAAATTATGTTGTATAAAATAGGTTTTTTCATGAATCATTCTTTAGAAATTTTTACACAAAAATAAACCATCAACTTTCCACTAGACGGGACACCGTCCTCATAACATCACCGTAATCACTGGGCCCGATCTTCTTTCTCACTTATTTATCGATAATTACAAGCAAATCAGAAACAGATACCATATCATAAACACTAACAAAGGCAGCTTAGAAAGTGCTCTACAGACTAAAACTGTAGAAGATCAATGTACCATCAAAACTTGCGAGAACTGTTAGCGTAGAAATAGTTGCTTACGCAGTTAATATCCTTGTTAGTTTGTAGAAAAAGTTTGACGTACATTAGTCAATAGGCAAGCGCGTGAAATAGATTACGCTTTGACGAGTTTACGAGGTCCAGCGGAAACGCGTCTCGCACTCATTAAGTATCGAGACCTTGCCAAATGTGTAATGCAGGCGCTGGTCGGGGTTGCAGCACAGACGGCGGCGCGCGAAGACAGACGCATCCGCAGCGTCGCGTGACGCGCCATCACCACTAAATATATCGCCGTGACAATGAGACACATCGCCGCCGCCCGTCGCGCAATAATTGCCTAAAACTGAAAGTGCTAAACTTCACTATTCGCCCGCCTTTGTCAGCCTTAATAAAAGGAGGTTCAACAACCTAGCTGGGAACACGAATGACGCCTCGTCTAGATATATGCGGTATGCGGTTAATATCTACTGAGATCGAAATAAATCGCTAGGATTATTGCCAAGTGGAAAATCATTATACCTAATATATTGGACGCGTGGAATTCACTTTGACAATATTTTGACAGTGCGCGGTATAGGAGCTTTAGTATAGAGCCGTCTGCTACGGACAGCCCGCGTGAATGCGTGATGTTTTATCATTATTTTTATTTCTTAGCGTTTTGTAATAGTGATTCATAGGGTTCTGCTTAAGGATCTATTTTGATACAGCTATTAATGTGACCGAGTGTTGTTATTTTGGGCCTACTAGAATGAGCGTAGGTTAGAATAGAGATGAAAGTTTTGTGCGTTTCGTCACACGATAATGTCGGCGTTGACTGTATTAGTGTGTCGTCAAAGTAGGCGTGCCTTTATCTGCGCGCCGTGGCTCGCGAGTGGTGTCCGCGAGGAGCGCTGCGCCCGCGCCGGCTGCGCCAAGAGAAACGGGCGCCGCCGGTGCCCATCTATGGAGCGCAACTGTACAACCGGACCGACTGCCCTCTATTTACACTGATCAGCCCGTAATTTTGACTTGACATCTTAGCGCAGTCTCTAGTCATATCCAGCTTAAGTCAAACATTAGCAATTATTAGTTGCAGACTATAAATTAGTGATGTTGAGAAAGTTATTTTAAGAAGGTTCGTCGTAATATTGTAATAGCTACTTTCAAATAGTAGGTAATCGTGTTCATAAAATTACAATTTTACTTCCACAATTAGCCAAAGGTATATGTGTAATTACTTATTAGCATAAACATTGGCTATAATCAATACTATTGACTACAACTTATTAACTAAAATGTTAGTAAGGCGGCGCGTGACATTTGAAGTACGTGGGCCCTGTAACCAGTGAACACGGTCGAGAGTCGCTAGTCGCTATACAATACAACTTTGTAAAGTGCCAAGGGAAATCATGAAAACTACGTTCCTATCCGATACAAGTTTATGTTCCGTTAGAAACTCTATCATAAAAAGCATTTTTATATTTGTTCCTATATGCTTCTATCACAAAGATATAGCCGCAGTCGATATCATCGTGCAACTCGATAGTAAACAAGTACTTCACGCTTGATAATTTGTTTTCAGTTATCCATAAAACATGTCAAATGCTGTATTCTTTCTGGAACATCGAACACGAACACTGTAAAACAATGGTTTATAGCAGGAAAACATTCATCAAGCGCGAGGCTGTGCTTAATGCGCCCCTGTTGCGAGGTCGTCGCACTGTCATCATTACGTACGTTATATAGGTACAATATGTGAGTATATGGCATTCTCCAAACGCACCACTACAGATGTTCCAGTTTGTTCGCTAAGTAGGCTGGCAGCGAGCGCAAGTCCGCGACGCTCAATTATCTCCACAATATAGGATTAGTAAAGAATGCCCTCGAGCTGCAGCCCGCAGACAGCGAGACGGCCGTTGATACTCTACACCGCAATCAATCGCTCCTGTTTCTGACTGCACTACACGTGCACACGCTATTATGTACTCGGACACTATTACAAATAGCTCTGCGACAACTGCATTCGTTGCGGTCCAAATTACTAAACACTATCCCGGTCATAAACAATGTTGCATTTACATATTTCAAAACAAAGGAAACATCATTGTTGTTATTTAAATTAAATACCTGCACCTGATGGCCCTCAAAAGATTTCCATAAGTCTTCTGTTTATTCCAAGTACCTGGGAGACCGAACTTCGTTCGCAGCCTTTTTTAAATGGAGTTTTTTTTTATTTTTCAGGAAAAACTAGGTGTCTTATTTAGATAACGATCGCTAGAGCATTAAATAAAATACGCGAAATAAATTTATTTTTGTACAGAAGTAACTTTAAATATTTATAAAACACTACGGTCATAGAAAGTTGAATATTATAGAGCTTATGTGTTGCGAACTAGGAATGCTTGTTGACTGAATCAGTTGTCATGAGGAATATAAACGTCAGTTTGTGCAGATACCTCTACCAGACAGTATTTTCATGATCATTCATCAAGTATTTTACGGATGGAGACTTAATTACAAATTTAAATTCAACAATCAGAACGTAAATCCCTTTCCAAAAGGAATCTGAAATTTCTTTTTTGTATTTGTACTTCTATCTGAAAATTTTATTAAAAACGCCTGCCTGCCTACTTCGCATCACATAAGTTCTATAATACTTAACTTGGTATTAAAGTGAATACACAGTCTCAAGTGTCATTGCTGTCAGGAAAGATAATAACGTAACTGTATACTTTGTGTAACAGCTCTAAGTCGTTTGACAACATAACTTAAAATACTCACGCATAAGGACATAGTTTACACACATAGGCACTTACAGGCTTTGCGCTCAAGAGCTTGGATATGAAAGTCACACTAGCATTTATCCAAACACGTTTCACGACCGATTGAGAAGAGTGCTCGGATCCATTACGTGCTGCGTGAATAAACATACTGTCGGCACTCGATTATCACCATTAGTGCATCTGAAATAAGTGTGAACTTCGTGAGCGCCAGTCCACACAGTCGTGTTT
This sequence comes from Pyrrhia umbra, assembly GCA_963891755.1. Lineage (NCBI taxonomy): Eukaryota > Metazoa > Arthropoda > Insecta > Lepidoptera > Noctuidae > Pyrrhia > Pyrrhia umbra. Next base: position 8,220,653 of record OY982930.1, read on the forward strand.
GTTGTCGACGGTTGAACGGCAATGGCCAATCTCTAGGAAATTGACATTCGGCGCCAAAAGGAGTTCTGTGAGTGATTGTGAGTGCACCATTTGGCGCGAACTGCGCGCGGCGATTTTTTATCGAGTATGGATTCATATATGGCACAATGTTCGTATTTTATTTCGAAAATGATCAGCGATTATTTTTTTCAGATTTCATCATCATGTAGTTAATATAGGATTTAATTTCACCTAAAATACCTAATATTTCAGATAACACCAAGAGAAACCCCTTCCAAACAATAAAATCCATACAGCCAAGTTGAACTTTGTCTTTTTCAGTGGAAAAAGTCCAACCCGTAACTGAGACAAGAAAAAAATCTGTTAGAAATATACATATCTGGTAAATACACATAACAATAGTGTGTAATTAAAGCATATTGTTTCCTGCAATTAACAAACATAAGAAAGCTATCGACCTCATTTGTTACAATTTCCCGTATTATTATATCAATCAAACATAATGGTAGTTGATTAAGCTATAATGTGTTCATTTCTTTTGTCTGAATCCGAACATCAGACATACCGGTACGTCGACACAGCGCCATTATGAAAATGTACAACTAATAAAACAAACACATGTTATGTGTACTAACACACCGAACATCTAGAAATAATAAAGTGCTCATCTTTTGTTTTCTCAAGCCAATGTAAATGATTCTAATGCCAATTGGTACTGCAAAGAAAATTAACTTTTGAACAAACAATCAACACTCGAATAGCCACATATCCTGTCGGTTTTATTTGCGATGTCTGTCGATTTGTTTGTTTGCCACCAGTTAGCCAACTGTGATATGTGTATAATATGTGTAAGAAACGAGGAAATTTTATTATAGGCACGTTTGACTGGTTCCAGTACTTTTTATTATTTGTCAAGGTGACACGTACGCAACGAGTAGCTACAGCATTGATGCATACAAAAAATATTCGCCGACTTTTTAATTCGCATCAATTTACATAATAGCTTTTAAAATAAGCATTTTTTTTTGCTGGAATAAAAATGGGCTTGCGAAAGCTGACTAGTTATTTTTAATTAAATTATATTTCTTAAAGAAGGACTGGAGGGTTTTCTTATTAGTAGGTGTATATGTAGGTTTAAATAAGGATCAATATCCAGACACTGATTTAACAATTGTGAAATCCTTATACATATTCAGATAAAGATGAAACTCTTAATTCACTGAGCCCCATTAACATTATTTGAAAGCTCTCTCTACGCAATTGCTTGATGTGAAAGATTTAATTTAGTTTTCCGATATAAATAAAATATAGAAGGTGGATAATTATTTCACAACTGTGCAAGTTTAATTAACTTCGATTATGAGTGTTAGTACTATTAGTTAGTCGCAGTTTTTTTAAGCAACAATATGTAAAATTGCTGCCTTTGAAAATAATAATAAGTAAAAAAAAAAAAGTAATATAACTTAATTCCATCAAAAAGAAATTAACATCTTTATCCCAACTAAGTTTTACCTTGGAGCTATTTACCCTTTTAGAGTACCTAGTTCTAAAGTATAACACTTAATTACTTGTTCTCAACAATCAGGTTTCTGATGAAGCCTTAATAAAAGTATTAGTTTATAAAGCTATATTATTACACTTTTTTCGGGTGGAAAATTATCAAATGACTCCTCCCGGTGGGTGGGCGAGGGGAGTGTCAGACTCTAGCTGACCAACACCGATTTATGTTCCTTCCTCGGCCCTTTGCGTACCGGGAGCGCGGTAAGTCTTTCGAACATCCTGCAGCCGGTAAAGAACCTTAATATGAAGTTACAAAATTAAAAATATTTTATAACTCATCTAGATGAGAATTTTATAGAACTAAGACTAAGAGCATCTGTGTATCTACTGAAACTCAATTTTAGATCCGTAAATAGAGGTGCCTTAAACCTATTGCAAAATTACTTATCAATTAACGAGCAAGCATTTGTTTGAGAATTACATTTTCGTAGTAAACATTCCTTAGTTCTCCAATTGATTGGGACGCTTGACATTTATTCACTCATAAACACATAAGAAAACTTTTCAATTATTATAATCATTGCTAATTTATTCGCGTGTATGTAGTCAACAAATGACGACGCTCGTCACACCTGTGCTCACACAATTAACTCGCCATTACTCAATAATTAACTTCATTCCAGCTATTGTCCAGCTAGTCTAGGAAATGTCCTAAATGACCTAGCCACAGTACACAGTGTCCTAATTAACTAGCAGTCCACTACGCACATTTAATATCGAACGTTAGTATTAACTCCAACACTAAGGGGCTCGTTATTCATTCCCCAGTATGAATAATTAAAATATTGCGCAGTGAACTCTGATGTTTACGAGACAATCGCATGCAAATTACTTACTCGTACACGAGTGTTATATGTAATTTGTATCATGTTAATTATTACTACAACTGTGCTTATCTTCGTGTTGATGAAATTTTATACCCTTGTCGCGAGCGCAGGGACGTAAAGCCACGGATATTATTAGTTTTGATTACATTCAAAGTGCCAATGATGGAAACGTAAAGGCATGACTATTGTACACCTCGTAAGAATCGTGTGTCAGTGCACAATTGACAAACGCGATGGTGTAACGTCGCGCTAGAGGCGCGGCGGCTGCGGGCGGCCGGCAGGCGCGAGCCGCGGCGGATGCACGTGCGCAGTCGCAATGGGCTAGCGTGCTGAAGCGCGGCCTGCACTTCCGACTCACATTCATTCCCGCGCCATTCATACAACTGCGTCATTCATTTAATTCAAGTTCATAACGAGACCCGTACGTGGGAGGAGCTCCGTAAGTCGGCCGACACACCCGCGCCCCGCTCTCGGCGACACACCGCATTATCCAAAACTTTTATTATCGATAAAGATAAACAGAGTCGTTTGCGGGTTCCGTTCCTCGCCGAAAATGTCCATAAAATAAATCGGATCGCTCAAAGTTCCGAATTGCATTTATCGTTTCTCCGTATTCAATCTGAGACGCTTTAAATTCACCAAGGTGCGCAATATTTCACGGGTTCTTAAGAGTAAACTTCTAATTAAATGCCGGCGGTGGCATCTCTGACACCGGACGTGCTCCTTTGGGGCCCGGACAGCTACAAAATGATCGAATTTAAGGATCGAGACAAGGTGTAGGTGGCACGCAGCGCGGCATTAGCGCGAGGCGATGAGGCGGCGGCGCGGCGCGGCGGCCGCGTGGCGCCGAGATGGTATCGCAGTCGCGTAGCGTCCCACCACCGTGCGATACTTTTCTAACTTTTTGGTTTGGTGGGTCGCGCGGGGGCATATTGTGTGCAATTGTAGCACGCGAGGGCACCGCAGGCCGACGACCCGCCCGTCGCTCGCTCCGTATAATCCGACAGCATTATGGTCGACCCGGCGCCTTTGTAGGCTACCGGCTTAATGAGGGCCCGTGGGTGGCTTATGACACGTCAGGATCTGATCATAAAGGTGCCAAAAATTCTACCTGCGCCGACGACATTCCTATCTCGCGCCTTTGAAAATTAATGCCTATTGTCTGCGGATGCTGGCAGGAGGCGTCAGGGATTAGGAATGACACGGTGTTATTTATTTCCAGAGGACACATGAGTAAGTCTGGTGCGATTAAAATATATTCAATTATTTGGAGTTTCGATGTGGCGATGACTCCTGGTGTAGCGTGGCTTTAATTGAGATGTATGCACTGAAATTCTTTGACCCCAATTAATTTCGTGGAAGTGAGTTCGTCGGGCGTTAATTAAGTGCGCTAATATTTGTGCGGAGAACACGCTAGTGGTCAAACACCATGTTCATTGTAATTGTAAATGATATCTAACCACTGTTGCTGAACGTACATTAAGCGGATTTTTCAAGCACATCACGTCGCTATACAATGGCAAATACAACTCCTTCCAAGTGATAAGAAAACAGAGAACACTTTCATAAAATGTATCTACTCAGTGATACGCATTACACCAACCTAGAACCTATCAAAGATGTTCAAGTATCACACAGTATTTTTTGTAACTTCTACGAATTTCGCGTTGGTATCTTTTATCATATGAAACTTTATAGCCGTATGATGCGGTTTTTCTTTTTTGCGCGCAGTAAAACTTAATATATAGTAGGTACAATGATGTGAGCACGTATGATGATGTGCCTGTACTCATGCAGCCCGCGGGTAATGCAATTTGAGTGCAATGGTAATGATGTGACGTCAGTCAGCGTGTCGTTTGTTACGCCCAGCTTCGCTGCGGGGCAATGAACCAGCGACTGAATTGGACATAAGTGTCCTGCGACGCTGCGCCCGCGCCACGGACATAACGCAACCCAACCACGATTTACGACATTACAAGTGACGCCATGCAATATGATTGTAACTTGCAAAATTACCTTTACTTCATCAATGTAGATACGCTAAGTCGGCATCGTTCACAGTGTTAGGCCACGTTCAATCCTAATGGTGATGATAGTCTATAAATCTATCAATTGAGTTTGATGTGCATCTATACTAGGTAATGATGTATGGAAGACGCATTAAGTAATGTATAAAATGGCACACATCGACATACTACTAACTAATTTGGTATGCCACTTTTTATATCGTATCTACAGATCAGATAGACTACTTCATTTGTAGGTATAAACAGTTTATTCAAATGGCCTACCGGTAGAATTCCGATACAGGAGAAGGCGATTGTAAAATAATACGAGTAGGTAAAGCGACAATTAGTGAACGATATCGGAGCGGCGGCGGCGCGCGGGCACGCCGCACAGCGGTGTTACAATGAGGCGCAATCAAGCGAGTACATTTTCATTCCGCTCGCGATGCGACTGCGTGCACGCAAACAATCTTATATAATATTTGCGTATAAATGCGCATTTAAAACATTCCACAAATAAGGGTTGGGTATCCGTAATAACTTGCATACTTTATAACTTCACATTCTACGTTTGAGAGCTGAGATTGTTATCTAGCGCAATGCTGCATATGGCCTAACGTCCAAAACTTAGGTAATTGCATGTTATTTATGAGGATTTATTACATATGTACGTAATTTTCACACGTACAACTGAATAGAGACATAATTTTAATCTTAATTACGATATGAGTCTCATGACTTCATTATGGTCATTATTTTAGCAGCGCCAAATAAAAATATGATTGGTATCAAAAGTAAACAAAGAATTTCTTTTCACGATATATACATTTGAGAACTGAGACTCGTTGATCTAACCCAAATAATTGAAAGTAAACAAAACATTATATATAAAATGTTATGATTCAACTTACATTCGAATAACAGCAGAATGATGATCAATGTGGTTTGACAAGATGTAGGTATTAAATTGATTTATTAACTACTAGCTTCTGCCAGCGACTTCGTCTGCGTGGAATATTGGTGCTCGGCTCCTATTGGTGTAGCTTTAACCATTAAGGTTGCACACGCGACGGAAGCTTAAAAAATGGAGTAACTTCTCCCGTTTTCCCGACATTTCCCTTCACTGCTCTGCTCCTATTGATTGTAGCGTGATGAAAAGTATACTATAACCAGCTCAGGAGAATGAAAAATATTGTACCAAGTTTCGTTAAAATCCGTCGAGTAGTTTTTGTTTCTATAACGTTTATACAGACAGACAGGCGAAAATTTTACTGATTGCATTTTTGGCATCAGTATCGATCCCTAATCACCCCCTGATAGTTATTTTGGAAATATATTTCATGTACAGAATTGACCTCTCTACAGATTTATTATAAGTATAGAAAGAAGATATAGATATCATAGTTTACCTATTGTTATCCAGGAATACCTTAATTACGAACAATTGCAATGTTATCATCACCGAAGTATTTCAGTGCGCTTTGGTCCGAATCAGAGGGTTGGCTAGACATGTAAGTATAAACAATAAAGATGACATCAGAATCCAACGCAATCACCAGCACAGACTTTAAGTTAAAGTTACAACAAATTTCGAATACCTATCGGCTATCAAGAATATAAAAAATGTTTTTGATGCCACGCCGCTCTCGGGTTAAAAGATCAGTTCGATAAGGTACGATCATAGTGTTAAAAATAACAATGCGCGAAGTGTACTTTTGTTTTCATGTTTATAAACGATCCGTGATGTTTTGGTCAGGACTTCCTGTTGCTCTTGTTTTTATTCCGTAGTAATAAACAGCAATTTAATATTATTTTCTCTGCAATCGATTTCTTGCAAGATTACTTGTTGAGTAGCACGTTAAAATGTTTTCGCCTTGTACAGGACAAGCAGAAAGTTTACAGTACAGAATATTATTTTTGTGAGAGATATTAATTGCTAATAACGTGCAACTTAACATGAAGCAGAAGTATTTTAATAACTGCACTAATTCAAATTCACTTTTGAACTAAATTATTAATAACTGCACTGCAAATAACCATGCAATAGTTAAAATATCATAAATATTCACTTAAATAAACTTTAACTAAGTTAGTCTGGGAATTTATATTAAAAATGTTTCGTTAAGTTGGATTGAGGTTTTTATAACTACCAACTTCGTGACTACCATAAATAATCATTAGGAAAATTATACCCATCTGTATCATAAATTGGACCTATTGTCCATAGGACCCCTTCCGAGAATATGGGAGGCTATTGGTAGCATACCAAACGTTATATTAGCCAATTTGATTACAATCATTGTTTTTGAAATAAAACGTTTTATTTAACTTCGCGCCTATATTTATTACAAATAGAAATAGGTAGTTCAGACTCTACATAAGTCTATCGGTCGTTAATAGTAGAATTGATAACCGCGTCACAATCAATCAGAAATGTGACATTCGAATTTGTCAGGTGACGAGCGGCCATTGGTGCCGTTCCGCGTTGTTTTCGTTTGTACTACAGTTACGCATGCCTCCAACCTGAAATTAGCACGCCCTTTCAGCCGACACCCACAGCTATCGCACGTCACACGTTTGCGACGAATAACACACAGTATGTACTTACATACTTATAAGTACTCATCACTGCATTACAGTTCTAAGTTCCTTTTTTAGAAGCCTACCCGGAACTCGGCAGAATTATATAAATCGAGCCAAAATCTTCGTCAAAATGTCCACAATGGTTTCAAAATTTTGCGTCACGTCACATCTTGTCTCGGTCGTCTGTCTAGACATCACAGACGAACACAACTTTTTTCTCTTCTCGGTAATACAATTTTTGGCAGAGTTGTTAATACAATCTTGGCAAACATTTGTAACTTTTATCACGTCCGGAAAATGAATGAAAGCTGTCGGCCGTGAGTCACGTCGGCCATCGAGCGGGACTTAGAAAGTCCTTGCTGTCTATTCCAATGATAAAAGTAATGACATCACTTGCCGACAGAGGCTAGAGATGTAAACCTTAATTGGAAGTGATAATTTAATCTTACATCAATGATTATGATATAGAGAGCAATAAAGAAAATTAAAATAGAAAAATAACCTTCAGTTGGAAATTAATTATTTTAGTGCTTTGACTAACGTGATGCAATAGAATTCCTGTTTTAACTGCAAGTTAAAGATGGCTGTTTGTGGAGATATAAATCAGTAATAAACTAAATGATCTAAACTAACATATATATACGTAAAATCTTTGGCGCGGTTAAAGCAATCGTTATAATACAATACGATAAGATTGCGAAATCATACGACATTGATATTCACGTACATGTGCTTGGTGCGTCTGATGATGATATAACTATCGAAAGACAATATTATATGAAATCATGCATTACCTACACGATTTTATTTTTCACTTTCGACCTTGTGATAATGATAATGTTTTGATATTTCTTGTAGCTACTGAAATCTTATCAGATTTGAGTTTAATTCATACTAAGTATAACTTATAATGGACTAGCTTTGACGGTTTCTTCCGTATCCTGAGACAAAATACCTCATATACCCGGTTATAAAGTATCCTGTGTCTTTTCCAAGAGCTCAAGCTGCCTCCATCGTCTTAATTGTTTCAGCGGTTTATTCGTGAAAGCATTACGGACGCATTTACTATAACTGAGGTTTTACAGTAATTATTATTAAATTTATTTACATCGTACATTTAACGAGATTATTCCAATTTTATCTCAGTTTGAAAATTACATAACTGAGCATTCGCAGAACGTTTTTCCGGATATATCTTGAAGTATAGACAAATCTTTAATATTCTAAAATGCCTATTCTAATTATCTAAAATGAAAGTGTTTAAAACGTGGTTAAAAATGTTATTATGATAACTTATTAGGTTCCTTTTTAGTACAGTTAAAGTGAGTACACGGCAATAGCAGCACCATTTTCCAATGTTCCAAATAGAGGTAGCTCGCTTATCTCCTTGCGATGCAGACTTGTATAGAAATTTATTTACTTATAGACAGTATAGTATTTGTATAAATTATAGTAATCATAGCTTAATCATATTTTGCCGTTAGTGAAATGCATAGTTCTAAATCATGTGTTACCTAGCTGGGTAATGCTACCTAATACAATTTACAATGCCTGGAATTAAATTAAATTATTTTTTTTCTTATATCTAATTTATATAACTGTTACTAATGGTTTATGTTTCACATAAAGTTTATCCTCGCATTATCGAATCCACCAAAACCTTCAGAGAGATTCATTGCAAGACACTGATAAAGTAATAAATGTTTACGAGATTACTTATACCTTCGACGAGTCTTTGTCCGATAACAGATTAGTTATTGTATCATCTTCTCAAAATAGAACCTCTCGACATTTCTCTCGGTTTGTTGATATTGTCGAGACAAAAGTCAATCGCTCTCACGTGCTATTGTTTTTATTATCCCTGTGTACTGAAGTTGGTATCGGCTCTACTGATAAAGATACGAGCATCGATAAACAATTTAAAACACTAAGTGGCTCGCTGTTCACCTCTCTTAGAGTTATGCGTACGTGCGGTTTAATTGATCTAGTAGTTGAGGACCGGCGCGGAAACCTCGGAATGTAATTATTTACATAAACACACGTGCTTATAGCCGTACACGGTTGTTCTGTGCGAGTTCGAGCGCGTTCCGCACCTGAGCGGCGGCGCGGGCGGCTCGCTGACGCTGGGCAGATGAGAAAGATCGATGTGCATTTAATTACGTCGGACGGCATCGTTGGCAGCGCGTGCGGTGTGCGGTGCATGCTGCGGTGCATGCGGCGTGAGCACTCACCGGCGGGGCGGGTGGTGCGGCGCGCGGGCTCGTCCTCGCGCAGGTCGGGCGCGTGGCGGCGCGCGGCGCCCGGCCCCAGCGCCGCCAGCGCCAGCAGCAGCAGCGCGCGCAGCATGGCGCCGCTAGCACTGTATCTCACCGGGGTCCGACCGCTCCCGGCCACGAGCTCACTATTTTGGCCGCGCGCGCTCAGTTCGTACGGTAGGTGCAGCGAGCGCAGGTTCGCGATCGTAGCGCGCGACTCGGAGGCGTCGTCGTAGCGCGACGGCTGAGCCGGACTGAGACGAGCGCCGCGCGATTTCCCGGCTGATGCGGCGAGGGGGCCGGCGCGCCCCTCGTGGAAAACGCGGCAATAGCGCGGTGCGGGCGGGGAAAATGCAGCGCTGTCATCCGCCCGCCCCGCCCGTCGCGCCGCCCGACGCACTAACACACACCATTATTAAATGCCGATCATTACGACAACTTAATCCCTACTACTGATTCTACTTTTTAAAGTCAAATAGTATATGATAATGCGTTTTTATGTAAGAAAAACATAGTATATAGCATATTAATCCTACCTACCTAATTATCTTATTAAATTTACAAATTAGATACCTTCAGGAACCCTATTAAACTAATTTCTTAAGATAACAATTGGTATGAAGCAGAGGCAATTGTTGGAAAACAGAATTTATTGCTTTCTACGTGAAAAAAAACATTTGAATTTCTTAAAAATGTGTCTGTGCACTCAAGACATCTGAAAAATGTGTCTACAGTGAAGAATGAGTAACAGCCAAAACAATGTGTTTCGCGAGTGTTGTCGGGATGTTGATATTCGTTTAGACATTAATGAAAAGATGTTAATAAGATTGTTACATTTTGTTATCTTTTATTATCGGGCAGTGAAACAAACATCAAGCGATCCAAAAATATTAAAAGTTAGGCGGCGTCAGTTTGTTAATTATTCTTATATGTTTTTTTTATGATTATTAAAAGCATTTCTAATAGAGCTAATATTTCTGTATTCAACATAGGTCGTTATTTCAAAAAGAAACATTTATTAATAGGTCTAATAGCCTTAACTACTGCCATCTACAATATATTAGATAAAAATACAACATAAAATCAAAGATTTATCGAAAGGTTTAGGACTTATAACAGATATTTTGGTTTCATTTTGAATTTACTGTGTAATTAAGTTATGCCCAATTTTACGAGTAGTCCGCGGAATTAAACGTCTGTCATAAAAACAAAAAATACACAAATTGTTATTGCTTTGTCGCGCCGCTGCGATGTGCGTCCAATCCAGACATGTTGAACACATTCATAAGAATTTACAGAATTGCTTAGGTACACATATATTTGGTGCAGAACTGTATCTGGCAGCAAGCCCAACTAGACGTATAATAAATATTTCAAAACTTTAGTGAATATAAACAGGAATATCAATACCTAGTACAATACTAGTGTATCGCTGTAAAAACTGTTAACGTCACGACTGATCTGAAAGTTTAAAAATAATTATTATGAGTATTATGACCTCGTACTGACTCTGAGCAACTAGGCGTACCTATGTTGACTAGCCTTAGAACAAGTCAGCACGGGACATGGTACCTATCGCACTAAGATTATTTGAAACACTCGTAACTATATATGTAGGTAGGTACGTCTGATTTAAATCTGATCATTGTATGGTAGTTATCTGCGATACTTATCTAACTATGAGTTCTTATCAAGCACATACTTTTATAAGAAGCCTTGCATTTTTATAAGTACATATATGTACTATAATATTATTGTACAAGCTTCATCAATTCTTTAAGTAAACTGTACTTAGTTTTATAACCTTATGTTACTTACCTACAAACTGTTACCACTAAAGTTCTGTATTCAATCGTTTAAGTTATACCTAAATGGTATGATGCCTGAAATGAGAACTTCATCACCATTCAATACAATCTTCAATTCAAACCATCTGAACCAAAATCTTTATTTAAATTATCAACGGTATTATATTGCGTAGACTCCGAACATTTAATTAACTTTTTTTAATTATCCTCATCTTGCGATCTGTTATATGACTCATAGCAAAATAGCAGTGCTTTACAGCAAATGCCTTATTAATGGCAAACCTAGATAAAACAATAGATCAGCATACCAATAAATTGCAGGATATAAAGTAAATCCTAGGATATGATAATTTAGGATATATCATGAGTTCGTAAATGCGGATGAATGTACGTTGCACAATCTTAACCCAGCTGAAAGGATTCGATTTGGAAACGATTTTGGGAAGTTTCGATTTTTAATCGTCAATATTAGATGATCAGCTATCAATGAATTCTCAAGCATTAGCTGAATATATATAATGAAAAAAAAATAAGCTCTCGCGATCGCGCACAACTACGACTACGACGTAGTACAACGTAAAAAGACTCCATTCGCTGTTCTAAGCACGCTTCAGTCGAATCCATATTTTTTTTTTAGACAACACAATATTTAAAAGATATTGCAGGTTTATAATATCATTTGTATTGTACTAAAACGATATCTCGAGACCAGATTAAAAATCGTAAATTTATTGATTTTTTACAAACATATAGTTTTATATCCAATACCCATCCTAAAAAAGTGAGAGAGTAACGTAAAAAATAATTTCATTTTCTACTGGAGAGTTTGTAATTCCATACACCCTGTACATAATAAAATGTATATTATTTTTGATTCTGTACTAATAAAAAAAACAAAACCTTTATACACACCTATTTTTATGATTTATTTTTGTTGTTGTTATTCAACCCAAATAACGTTTTTATTAAACGGCCATTTGGCTATGCAGAGGCCAGTTTTAATTTAAAATACCAAATACGCCATTGCGCGGCCAACCTATCGATCTCAAACTATATTTAGGTAATTTGTAATGCTTAGGGTCACTACCCACACTTGCTCGCTAGGTATGCTACGCTACGCTACGCTATGCTACGCTCTGCTACAACAAAGCATGAGCTCTACGCAGCTACGTTATGGCTAAAATTTACTTAATATTCTTAGTAGGTATTAGCAGAAACACCCACACAAGATTCCTACAACAACATATCGTATTACTACTTCTGACGTTTAAATGGAAATTTATACTGAATGAGATACTCGCTAGCTAGGTACCGAGGTGCTGGTTACTTATCTACGTTTCTGCTATCTCACATTACCTACACAAAGTTGTAATTGAATGTGACGTCATAATAACAATATCTATAATAATTATTGTTAGATGATGTAAAATGTTTTTCTTTTACAAATCTAAGAACTCGGTGATCAATAAATAACACCTAACACTAATACTTAATAATTAGATATGCATTTCAAACTTGTAATACCTACAATTAAATCCTTACCAACTCATCATCATCATCTGCCTAGCCTTTTCCCAACTGTGTTAGGGTCGGCTTCCAGTCTAAACCGGATGCAGCTGAGTACCAGTGTTTTACATGGAGCGACTGCCTATCTGACCTCCACAACCTTACCAACTAATATTAAAAATGTGAAAGTAACTCTACCTATATATCTGTTTTTTACGCTTTCAAGTAAAAGAGCCGAACCAATTGGGATGAAATTTGGTAGATATGAAAATAGCCTGAACCCTGGGGAGACAGGAGTTTTTATCCGGGTGTGTGAAGTATTTTCCTCGGGATGCGGATATAACCGCGGGATTAAGCTAATTGTGAAATAATTGTCAGTAACTGTTTATCTGTTTTTACGTTTTCACGGGAAAACAGCTGAACCAATTTAGATAAAATTTGGTACGAAAATAGCTTGAACCCTCTGCAGAAGGTTATAGGAGGACATTTTTATCTAGGTGCGAGAAGTTTCCTCAGAATGCGGGAGAAAGCGCGGGGAACGGCTAGTAGACTTACAACAAAAAAATCTAAGAGATTTAAAATTATTACAAGATATCGTATTTGTAACAAAAATAAGTTCAACACTGACGCCTGTTTCTATATTTATGCAAATTGTATCAGATTAGCATTATGTTTATCAGATTGGCATGAAAGCTATTTATATAAGTATACAAAAAGATATTAACCCTTAATTCGATAACGTGCAATATACTGAACATCAACTTAAAAAAAATATACAGTCATTTTTTTAAACTATATATTATTTATTTTAATTTCATTAGTTTATTTGTAAACTAATATAATGTAAATAAAATTACGCGTAAGGTGCGCCTGCTCATTGCTGGTTAGTCACCGCCGGAATGTCTGGAAGGAAGCACGTGCCGCGACCGCTCTCGGTAAGTCCCGATTTATTTGTTAATTTTACTTTGCAATGCTTACTCATTTTTCTCAATATATTTTATAAGACCTATGTATATGTGTACACAAACTAAAATTATAATAGCTGTTATGGATTTATCGTAATTTTCAATGAAATTAGCATGTCCAGTATATTTCCCATTGCCAAGTAGGTACTGTTTTAGTGCGGTTTTGGGATGTGTAGTATATTGGACACTGCCAGTTAGTTAGAAAAGTAACTAAGATGCGTATTTAGTAATTATGTGTAATGTTTTTTTCTAACAATTTGTATTATTTGCAGGTCTTCAAGCAAACATCACGTGCATCAAAGTTATTCTCTCAGATACATCCATTTTGCTGATAACTCTTGTCCAGATTTCAGATCGCTACTTCAAAGTAAGACCTTTTGTAGAGAAAGTGAGGAGAAACTGCTTGGCCACCGAAGAGGAAATGAGATTTAGTATTGACGAGATGACCATACCGTATAAAGGCAAAAAGGCGGGTAACAGGAGACAGTACAATCCCATGAAACCCAATAAATGGGGTTTCAAAAACTTTGTCCGAGCAGGCATGTCGGGAATTGGATATGACTTCCTGCTTTATGGAGGCGAAGACACATTTAGATATATCCAGTTTTCACAAGCCGAAGAAACCTTAACCTTAGGAGCTAAAGTTGTCGTTGCTTTATGCAAGACAATACAGACGAGAGCCTGCGTCGTGTATTTTGACAATTATTTCTCGACTCTAGATTTGGCAATATACCTTAGAGACGAATGTGGTATATTTAGTTTAGGCACTATACGCCAAAGGTTGTGACAAACTACTGATGAGTAATAAATCTTTAAAAAGAAAGGTAGAGGTTCTTATTGCCAAGTCGTTGATAATAATAAGATAGCAATAGTTAAATGATACGACAATAAGGTGGTCACTCTAATCGGTACGTACGCTGATGCTTACCCTGTAGGAAAAATAAAGAGGTACAGCAAGGAAATGAAAGCCCGTGTTGATGTGGATTGTCCGGAACTTATAAAGCATTATAATAATCATGGGAGGCGTCGATCTCGCAGATATGCTGGTTGCGTTGTACCGGACTACGTATAAGAGCCGTCGTTGGTATACTGCAATCTTTGCTCAAATGCTCGACATTTGTGTGAACAACGCATGGTTAGTTTATCGCAGAGATTGTAGTAATCGGGCAGTGAAGGACATGCCTTTGAAGTCTTTTCGGTGGCAATTAGCAAGAGAGTTACAGAATAAAGGTAGATCTCGTATATCTGTAAACAACAACTGTCGAACAGATGACAGTGTCCGCTATGATAGTATTGGCCATTTCCCTAGTTTTGTATGTTGTCTAGAGTCATACGGTCGCTGCAAAACTTGTGTAAAGTGCAACCAAAGTACGTAAAAGAAATAGTTTTTATGATTATCATAGTAAGTGAAAGTTTCTAAGTATGTTGACTGATTATAATATTGTAGTTGTTTAATTTTATCTAAAATTCAGAATAATAATTGTTACGTATCTTTTCATTCAGACTGATTATATTATTGATCTCACTTAGAATAAGTAAAATGTGCCTCATTATATTCATAAAAAATAAAGATTTTGTAATACAATACAAAACATGTTATTGTTTTTGCGTTTTATTATATTTTATTTCATCACTTGCATAAAATAGAAATAAGTCCTAGAAAGTAATAATTCGGCAATGTGTATTATACAGCACATCAAAATTATCGACAACTTTATGGCAAACCTGGCAAGGTCCAGTATACTGGACATGCATTTTCAGGAAATGAGGTAATACCAGATTTTTTAAATTATTTTTTCATGTCCTAACAACCCCTAGTGAAGCCGAAAATGTGAAAAGAAACAAAAGTTTTTAAAAATTTTCCTCTTGTCGAATTAAGGGTTAAATAATCTGCTGCGGCTTGCGTTGATCCCAAGCACTGGGACTGCCTAGGACTCGAGCACACGAGGTCCTGGTTTTTTGTTGTAGTCATTGTTATTGCTTTTTCATCAAGAATTGTTGAGTAACAGCCCGGAGTCGATTGGTGCAGTCTCTGTATCTACAGATACTTAGGTTATAAACATAGGTAGCGAAATGTCGATGTATCATAATAAACTAACTTTCCCATAGTATGTAATTTATAAACTGTCAGTTCCTTCCTTTTTTAACCCCCGACGAAAAAATACGGGTGTTATAAGTTTGACGTCGATATCTGTGTGTATCTGTTTGTGGCATCGTAGCTCTCAAACGAATGTGCCTATTTCGATGCGGTTTTTTCATTTAAAAGTCTGTTCCCTTTTTTTTCGGAAATCATCAAATGACCCCTCCCGCCGTGGGTGGGGCGGGTGAGAGTGTCAGACTCTTACTGACTAAAACCCATCCATGTTCATTTTTTTCTTTATTTGTATAAATCCTAAACAGTTTTTTTTTTTATTTTGTGTGTACAAGACGTGGGCTATGAATTTGAACAAACCCTTCGCATCGTCGCCATTTGGTTGGAACAAAATTGTATTGAACATGTTCAAATTCAACTTCCTCTTTCCATCAATAAACTCCTCCTCGGTCCTCGACAACTCCAAATTACTTACCAATTCGAACTTACTAGCTTTGTAGGTAGGTATAGCGCGAATCTAAGCAAATTCACAGGCTACTGTGGTAGAAGAATATTTTTTCAAGTAGTTCCTAATTTATATTAGGCTAAAAATAATCTCTATTTGAACAAAGGAAAAAGAGACTACATGATGTTTGTCAGGAATAAGGAATATTACCACAGCAAAGTAACACTTTATAGGTATATCTCCATTTTTTTTAGCCACATAATACTTCTTGCAAGATATGCTCAGACACAGTCCATAGTAATAAAACACTGTTATCTCGCAAAAAAAAAAATGCTTACATTGTCGAGCTGTGGCTATTGTGTGAAAATATTACGCCAAATATTTTCATAAGTATAAGCATACAATTTTTTTGTTTGTTCAAATTATGTAAAGAAATTATTTCATCTCATACCTGTTCGGTAGTTAGCACACTCGAAAATAAACTTACTCTATTACAATAAATGATATTTATTTTACAAATAAGTTATAAATTAAAATCTTGCTGTTGCTAGTAATCAAGGTATGCTGTTATCTAAGCTTTTGTTTAGCGCATGTTTAAAGTTTGTATTAAATCAAATAATGAAACATTCGTGAGGATAATTTTTATTCCATAATACAGCATAAGATAAACCGGAATGTCACAATTCGCATTTTCATTATTTCTCGTTTTTCATAAAAATAAAAAAGAACCTCCTTCCATCACACTTGCCACAAAGTTACTGTTTCAACATTTTTTCTAAATTATTATAAAAATGCTAAGTTACAATTAATTGTGTAGAGCATGTACCACTGAGACTTCTGAGCACTGTTCCCTGTAGGCGGAAACACTTCTCAAAATGACACCGTTTATCTAATACATATTTATACCTAAATTACAAATTAATCTCGGTTCGTCATGAGAAGCTGTTGACTGTAAATGCAGGTCAATCACAACGAGCCGTTTGAATAAGCGAGAATATTGTACGAAATGGTTTTGGATGTAAAATACATGTATAACAGCTTAAACTACCTAGATAACTTCCATAAAAATAAACTACCATCGTTATAATAGGTCAGGTGATATTAATGCACAAAACTGGTGATTATCGAACAGAAAGAACTTGGGGTATCAATAGCCCAAGCCACAAAGCGATGTGTATAGGACGCGTGCGCAGTGCCGAGCGGCTGCTGCGCACGGCCGCGCCGCGCATCCCGGTGACCGATAGACCCTACGCTTCCGAATACTGCTTGCTACTTGTACCTACCTACGTTACGTAAAGTGTAGGTCACTAGTATCATAAACTAAATAATTAAAGTCATCAATTGTGAATTAACTTTAAATACTTTATTGCGACAACTTATTCCACATAGTATACATATAAAACATGTTATGATGTGATTCACTTTATCACGAGTCAGCTACAAACCTATCCACATCACAATGCACGATCATTCAGCGAGTCTAGGTACCACCGTTTTGCTCCTTCGTATATTTATATTGAAAACAAATCTGCAATAATTTTGTATCGTCTTTACACACTATTTTTTTTTTGTTCAACGTCGTCAGGGATCGATCAAACAGCGCATTCTAATTACGTGGACCCTAACACCACAAGTAGCATGGTTTATTTGTACACTTACCACCATATACGAAAATTAATTTTAAACGTTGTATGAACGCAAGTGGTTCGGAGTGAATGCGATGCTCGATCGGTCACCGGGTGACGCATATCAGTAATGCATTCGCAGGTTAACTCACATAATACATTGTATTCAATATTCAATAGCAAATAAAGTTAACATATCTTAAACCATAGTCTCTTTCAGTAATCAGATTTGTCTGTGAGTTGGTGGCGCACATGCGGTTAGCGGTTGGCGTTCTTCAGTTGGTTGGAGAGCCAGTCCAGGCCCTCGTACAGACCGTCGCCGGAGGTGGCGCACGTCGCCTGGATGTACCAGTTGCGGTTACGCAATGAGTGCAGGCCCAGCTTGTCTGTTATCTCAGCTGCGTTCATTGCGTTTGGCAGATCCTAGCGAGCAACACAATCTTGTATTAGTTTATATATTCTTTACGATAATGACATACCCAAACAAATCTCAATAAATTAAAAACTTGTTTACGTAAAATGTTGTTCTAAATAAAATCCTGTAAATAATACTGAGATAATTCAAGTCAAACATTTAATGTGCATCATGAATGTTACCTGTTTGTTTGCAAAGATCAAAAGTACAGCATCCCGTAGTTCGTCTTCACTTAACATTCGCATGAGCTCCTCGCGTGCTTCACCAATACGCTCTCGATCATTACTGTCTACTACAAAGATGAGACCCTGGAAGAAAAAAACATTACAAGTATTAACTACATGTAGTGTTATTTTTAACGTCACATTAATTGCGCCCTAAACATTGTTGATGATTTTTAAACAGGTTATAAACGTAAGTTTCGACTTAAACCAAGAGGGATTTTGTGACACACTGTGGCCTATAATAAAACGACAATCCAATGTGTTGGATTGACCCACAGAAAGCTTACGAATACAAACCTCATTGTCTCCTTGATAATTTACTATTTGATAAAACTATATTTCTGGCAAATTTAAACATACATTCAAACACCAAGAAAATCTAATCATGGTGATAGCACAAAATTATTGAAATAAATTATGTTTGTTCATCATTTCTTGTACATAATTGGTAAAAGATATAGGTAGATCAGAGGTTTACTGTAATATCTTTTTCCTACTTTTTTTCACTATTTTCATTGATTGAATAGATACATTTAAAAATCAAACTAAATAATCTAAACTCATGAAAAAATATTGTACAACCGTGTCTTATCAGCTTAATATCGCCCTCATATTATAATCCTGAGAATAATTATTATCAAAACAATAAACACCAAGGCTAACATGTTCGACTAACATAACATACTAAGCAACTTTATATTCGTCCTATCAACTCTACTATGCTAATTAAAATTGTCGTAATACGCAACAATCTACCTACTAAACTAACCACGCGCAAAATTAAATAAATAAGCATTGTAACTACAAATTGACATCATCAACAATTAATCACATTTTAATGTCAATAGGACATACAAACACTTGGATAATCTGTATGTGCTAATTGGTGAGTCACCTAAATTGCAGATAAAATCCTAATCTAACATTTCGTTTCCAGTGTAAAATAGTACTTGCAATAAATTGACAAACAGAAACTTTATTGTGGTTAATGCTTTTAAGGTAAACATATAAGTAAATTTTTTAATTAAAATATATCTATAATTTTATAATAGAGTACTGACTCGCGTACGTAGGGAGAATTATAAAAAAAAAGAATTATTTCCTTTGTTACAATATTGTTTCAATTTAAATACCATTCTGTTTATTAGCAGCATGATTGTAGTTTCAACTCTATAATATAAAATAAGATCCATGTATGATATGAGATACAGAGATTCTCCATCATAACTAGCTGTATCTACCCCATAGTAACATGCATGCATGGTACATGACATACCCATATAATAACAAACAGGTAAACAGGATTTTTTCTGAGTTGTATTTAAACCAGAGCTAAATTTCATCAAAATCAATGAAGTCATTAAAAAAAAGTTATTTATTTTATCATAGATAGTCCATATCACAATCTAATTAAGGGGCATTCCACGTAAAATAGGAAAACGACATAAATTTTAAAATTGCAATAATTCTGCCCTTTTCAATCATAACCCATAGTTAAATGTCTATATTTTATGATTCTGTAGAAAAATATCCATAAAAATAAAAATTACTACCATTTTTGTCCATCTAAACTTCAACTTCATACAGAATCACTCAGCGGACAAATTTAGGTCTGACTTGCAAGACTCTTTCTAAACATTTTGGCAGTTGTAGAAAGTCGCCGCGTGTATTTTACAGAAAGGATGAAAAATACTTTGTTACAACATAAAAATAAAGTTAAAAAGTATGTAAGTTTTTGTGTTATTCTTCTCTGAACAGATGCATGTCGCATGTCCCACCAGTCACGCAAAAAGAGATAAAAGTTGTTTTCCTAAGCTCAAATATAATTTTATGAATGCAGTTTCTTTTTAGAAGTAACAAAACACAAGTTCTTTACTATTTTGACGTGTTTTTATATATTAAAATATAATATTACGGTTTTGTGAAGGTTTTGAAATCTGTCCCACCAGTCACACGTGGCTGGCACACAGCTTAAAAACCAAAATATCTCTTGCACAGAATTGATTTAAAGCGAAATTATGTCTGGCTATTGCTGATTGTAGCTTTATTGTCTGTTCTAACCTAAACTGGAATGGTCTATACATCTTTTTTATATAACATGAATGTTAGCTGGGTGATAGTTTCCATACTTTCATATAACTGTGATCTTAATTGGAATGTAAGCTTCTGCTTACCTTAAACTTTGACTGGGTGATTGATGCTTTCTTTAGCGAAGAGATAACGAGGAAAACTTGAGAGAAGATGAAGAAGGACACATATAAACGTAACATAAACCAAGAGAGTGGCATAGAAAACGGAAAAAAAATTGGCATGAATGTGAAGAAAATTACAAAGAGAGATAATATTTGAGAGAAATTGAAATATAACGCCAAACAAACAAATGGAAAATAAAAAAATATCAATAGATATAGAAAAAAAACCATTTCAGCACCGAAATTTTTACACATCCTTGAATACTTTAAAGATCATTTTCGTTAGTTTAGAAGCTGTTTTCTTATGCTGTGCAGTAAAATTTAGTAATAACTAGTTTAACCATGTTCAAAACAATAATAAAACTGATTAAAAAAACAACTTTTTTCACAAATTTCGTACTCGTCCCACCAGTCACAAAGACCTGTCCCACCAGTCACAATTTCAAATATTTTTCATATTTTTTCTGTGAAGGTTATCAGTTTATTTTTTTATGAAAACAAAATTATGTTCTATAAAGTTTACAACACAAAAAAATCAGATTTGAAAATTACGTGGTTTGGCTGAAATTCGTCATTGAGTGCACAAAGGTAGAAGGGAGGGATTTTTAAGTGTCCCACCAGTCACACTCATTAAAATGATGTTTACTCAGAACTTATTAACTGTTTCGTTTTCTTTTTAATGGGATTTGATACATTAGTTATTTATCTATGTTTAAATGTATATTTCACTAATATTTGAGTTTCGAGGATATAGTTATAACTCAAAGTAGGTCAAATTCTGGAGTCAAATGTCCCACCAGTCACTATGGAATGCCCCTTAAAGAAAAGCAAGAAATGAATTTAAACCACTATGCCAGAAATAATAAACATACACCCACATTCTAAAATTCAATCAATTTAATTACAGAAAAAAAATATTATCATGCAATTAATGAATTATAGAAGGAAAATTAGCTGATTGTTTACTGAACAGGAAGTCCAGTCAAGAGATTTCAGTTCCGAATATAATTATATTAATACATTTAATTTAAATACAGATTTTTATAAATTGAAGGTGCTAGCTAGACTTTGTTTTAATTTATAAGTTCAATATTGTGAGAGAGAGTTTAAGGTTTGAACAATACACAAGTGAAATCATCTGTAAGTTATAAAGCTAGAAACAATGACCTACTTTCACAAATGAGTGATTTTAACAAGAGCTACCTACACTCATGGCATTTCTAATGATCTCAAACACAGATCATACATGTTGCAAAATATGCCAAGAAATTGTTTAATATTTAGTTTATCAGTTACGACACACCCAAATGTTCGTGCTTTAGTTTATAATAAGAATATCAAGCTTACATTTTGACTACAAATAATTTATTTTATCTTTAAAAGCATTGTGATTTTTACAATCTGCTCCATTAAATATTATAAATGTGAATGCGAGTTTGTTTGTTACACTTTCACAATAAAACAGCTGAACAGATTAAGATGAAATTTTAAATAGAGGAGACCTTAGAGAATGTTTATAGCCTACAGTTTATATGGATGAAACTGCAGGGAAACACCTAGTAACTATTTTTTTTAATATGAAATTCAGTTGCATTCTTGTATCAACTGGAACATTGTCAGTGGCTATTAGTTATTAAATTTTCCCAGAGGGTTGACAAATATCAGTATATCATGAACAATATATTACAGTAGTTTAACAACTAAGCTGTGTGTTAAAGTAAGTAGATAAGTTATCGAAAAATCATAAATTATACTATAATTTTATCTCAAACATAAAATTTAAATATGTTAACCTAATTGTAAAAATTAATTAATTGTCTAAATATGTCACTGACCTGTGTGTTCTGAAAGTAATGCCTCCACAGTGGCCTAATTTTGTCTTGACCGCCAACATCCCACACGGTGAAACTGATGTTTTTGTATTCTACGGTCTCCACATTAAATCCTGAAATCAAGTACATGAGATGATGAAATTCTACTCACTCAGAGGTACAACAAGATTATAGGACAATATTGCTATGTAAGACTTTCTTTTACACTATTTATGTGTATAAACCAGAGTTCTAAAACATTAGCAATATCAATGTGACATTGGTAGTAAATTTATTTAATGATTCAATAAAAAACTTAGTAAATAATTTTCATATTTAAATTTTATTTTAATTTAATATTTTTATAGGTAGTTCAATAATTTTGTAGCAATAAAACACTGAAAAGAAATACCATATTCAACAGTATCATTTCTGAAAATAAGTTGTGTAATGTGTTGCACACAGGAGGTTGATGATCAATGCACATATTACGTGATATGTAAATATTAATTAGGTTGCAAGTATGATGACATGTTCTATGGTGGAAAGTCTTTTCATTTTTACAATTCAGTAAAATAAAACAATTTGTATGAAACAGTTTAACTAAATGATTATCTATTGTAAGACTGTTGATTAAAAAAGATAAAAATCAATACAAATGCCATTAGTCATGTACTACTGCCAATGCTATGTGATTATAATATTTGGCACTTCACACTAGCATTACACTTAGTTTCAACATATGGGTACAATAAATAAAAAAAGTCTGATGCATTTTTTAAGTATGAAATGAAATCATTAAATATTTAATCAATTTACAAATAAAATATTAAAATCTAATGTAAAAAGAAAACTTACCAATCGTGGGAATAGTCGTAACAATTTCGCCTAATTTAAGTTTGTATAGGATTGTGGTTTTACCAGCAGCATCCAAACCAACCATCAGTATTCTCATTTCCTTTTTGCCAAATAGGCCTTTAAATAAATTCGCAAACATATTCCCCATTTTGAAGCTTTGCGATTAGTCTGAAATATTAAAAACTATTAAGAAATACAGAATATTATCCATACTGAGTCATCCATCAAGACTACACGTTATTTCAATCAATGATAATGACATGGCAGGTCCTTACTGAAATTTGACGTAGAATGTTTTCTATCACAGTAACTTAGGAAGAAAAAACTTGGATGGTTAATGATGTAACAAAACAATTACAACTTATTAATGCATACTACATTTATTTAAAACGTCCAACAGCGACGATTTAAAACAAAGATTGACCGACACCGCTGTTGGTCCCCGCTGCGGTCACCACCCTGAGTTTGTAAAGTATACAAAACGTTACTTTCGACTTATTTGGGATAATCTTTTTATGAGAATGTTATATAAGCATAAACAGATGAAATACTTACATTTTCAGATGCCAATTTCAACACAATCAAGAAAAAAAGCTTTAAATCAGTAGATTCTATACAATTCGCTCGATGTCAAAATGGCGGCGAACGTGGAAGTTGTTCGTGCCTATGCCACGTATTGGAAAAAAGTGGCCAGTGACAATAAAATATTCAAATCTATAATCACTTCGCGTCCCTTATTTTTCAATGCTAATTAATTTATTAATATTTAATTTATAAAATATAATGTTTTCGCCTTTAATAATTAAAACTTAATAGATATTTTCATTTTTAACTGAAATCAGTTTGTTTTATTTGAATGTTTAAGTTCCTATGTTAGCAGACGAAAAGTAAACACAAGAAGACGTATTCTATAATTGAGTATCTGAATGGTAAACAAAATATCCTTCCTCTCAATGGAAGCTTTGTACCCACAACAAGTATAAGGATAGTTATCGAAATGACGTGGCTTGGAAACAAAATTCCTTTCATCATCTTGTATGAGTCATATTTTTAGACGTATTTATTTTACACGCATTTTTTAAAACGTGGCATGAAAACACCATACTACTTCTGTTAAAATAAGTACCTAATGTTTCAAAGACCTGCTCCCTGCCCTCTATTCCCTGCTCTACTTCCTCATTAATTAAGTAGGTAAATGTAAAGCTCGAGCTCGTGGCCAACAGGCGCGGGGATAAGAGCCACTATTTACGGTTAAGATAGCCTGGCCAGGGTGAAGTCATGAATGGGTGACATTTTAATAAATAATTAACGCCCCAATACTGTAAAACGGGACTCAATTTTTATACCTATTAGTACTGTTACATTAACAAATGTTTGTACCGAAGCGACGACGTACTAATGGCTGGTTACAATAAACTTTAAATAGTTTAATATTCCATAAGTCCATGATATTCATGAGGGAGCTCGTGGTTTCGTGGCTAAATAAGAGCCACATGGGTTGATGGATCAAACAAATTTTCTAAATTTTTTACAAATAATTTCGCTCTATATTCTTTTTTCATACACAGATGTAGTTCACCTTACTTCTACCCTCCATTGCAGGTAGTTGTCATCCATGGTTGTCATTAAGACACTCACTTAATTGTCACTATTGAGTATCCCTCACCAAATCCGTCCCTCACTATTAATAGTCTGTGCTGTCAGGTGTTATGCTCTGTGACTGTCAGTGTCACAAAATCAAAACAAAGTAGCGCAAAATAAAATAATCATAACCAAAAATTTAAATAAGCAGCAGGACAAGTTTTATTACAATGGAAAGTCCAGAAAACAGCTATGCTATGAAAGCATGGTTAGCACAGTCTCCGAAATGCACAACCTTTAGGATAAATAAATTGAAAATATTCAATTCTAGTGTTCTTCAAGATTTTCTAGCTGCTGTAAGCTTCCTTTTGTAGTCGCTTTTATATACGTTACTATTATAGTATTAAACTAATTGTAACTTGTACAATTAATTTCTAATGCGACATTAAAAATGTTTCCCGTGGTTTCGCCCACATCCCAAAGGATACACCTAACACACCCAGATAACATCTACCCTAGAGTTCTTCTCCAAAAAGAAGCTATTCACATACCAAATTTCAGCTAAATCGGTTCAGCAGTTTAAACATGAAGAGTTAGCAGACAGACACACTAAAAAAATTGATTAAAGCAACTACAAAAAACCTATCTGTGATGAAATTTATTTCAAGAATTTATTCAAAAATCTTATTGAAGTAGTCTGATTGTTTCTGTTCTTCTTTAGTCTGTTTAACAGCAATAAAGTTACAACAGTATATTCATGTGGATAATATTCACCTCTTATTATCTAGATACTGGTTTAAAATTATGTTAAGATGTGTTTTAAATGTAGAAATTTAGAAAGTTTTTATAACAATTACAGCAAGGGAAAGAGCTTCATAGTGAAAACATACCAGAGTTTTACTTCTTGAGACCAGATTGCCTCATACTTGGGCAATGGCCAGATGAAGTTACTTTTGAAAAGACTGGGAAGGAGGTAATTGTTGATGCTCTGTGTGCAGCTGCTGTGTTGAGGGGAGCCCATGTCTTTGCTCCTGGGGTTATGGGCCTTCCTGTAAGTAAGTAGTCTAGTCTAGCACTAGTGAGAGAATAGGAAAAATGTACTAGATATATTGTCTAATATAGGCACACAATAGAAGAGGGTCTTTTTACTGTATTTTGTGTTTGTTAACAATGTGGCATTGTTTTCAGACTTGAAGTTGGGGGAAAGAGTGGACATTTATGGAGACTTGGAAGGCCACTGTAAAAGAGGGCTCAAAGTTAAATATGAAGGTCAAAAGCTATATGTGGGAACTGGGTATCTGAAAATGTTACGTTCAGATTTATTTGATAATGGTGTTCAACCAAGGTACTGTTCCTGATATACTATTTACTTCTCCTATGTATCCATATCAACACTTCACCAAATCACTGCTAATTCTAAACCTTGAATACAAATTTTGTTTTCAAGGTTTAGCAATCCACATTCAAGTTTTTGGGCATAATAAATTTTACACAACAATTGTATGACCTATATATATTATTTTAGTGGCATAGCAGTACATACTATTCTACCAGCATCTAAGTTGCCAGTGGTCAATGAAAGTATTTATTCTAAAGGAGAAGTACTTCTACAGAACCTGCCATCTATTGTATGTGGATGGGTTATGGATGCTCAGCCTAATGAACAAATTCTAGATATGTGTGCTGCACCTGGCAACAAAACAACTCATCTAGCTGAAATGTCAAATGATCAGGTAAGAACATTTTTACTGGCATCCCTAATCCAACTAAGCCTCTATTTCATTCTCTTACCAGAAATTGAATGCAAACTCGATAAATTAATTAGTTTAGTAAGACTACATTTTATTTGTTTCAGGCGCTTATACTATCATTAGACAAGACACCACAGAAGGCACAAAAGATCAAAGAAAGCTGTGATATTCAAGGAGTGACTTGCGTTACAGCTTATGCCTGTGACTCAACTAAGTGTTGTTCAGAAGACAGTAAAGGAATCGATAGTGGACCTCCTTTTCCACCAAATAGTTTTGATAAAGTACTTTTAGATGCTCCTTGTAGTGGACTGGGTCAAAGGCCACAGTTGATGAACAAAATGACACCTAAAATGATAAGTTCATATAAGTTTGTTCAACGAAAATTGTTGGCAGAAGTAAGTGTATAATTTATAAGAACAATTACCAAATTATTTCAACATTGGATGAAGTATTCTACCATTTTAACTTCAAAATGCAAGGTTTTTATGTACTTTTCAGGCAGTTAAAGTATTAAAAGTGGGTGGAAAATTAGTATATAGCACATGTACTATAACAGCTGATGAAAATGAAGGCATGGTAGCATGGGCACTTGAAAAGTTCCCATGTTTACAACTTGTTCCTGCAGAACCAATACTTGGTGGACCAGGGTTATCTGACAAAGGTCTTAATGATGAACAAAGGTGCATTATTAATCTTTTATTTTAAATAAGTAATATTATCATTTCAAAATTGGCAAGAATCATGTTAATTAAATTACATTTTTATAAAATTAAAATCAATAATATTTTAAGTGCAATTCAAACAATATATTTTTGTACTGTCTTTTTACTCCTGGCACTGTTATATCACATTATGTAGACTTAACTATGTTTTGTATTTTATTTCAGAATAATGGTACAGAGATTTGGCCCAGAAAATCAAGAACTTAGACCAGTAGAGGCCATATACAAAGATACAATAGGTTTCTTTATAGCAGCATTTATAAAGTTACGGTAATACACATTTAACAATTTTAAACAAAATACAGGTTCCTAAAAACTGTAACTTAGCATATTTTTATAAACCAAGAATAATTATAAATAACCCTTAAACCTTATTATTGTTTATATTTTATTTATTCCCATAATTAACAAAATTAGGTATAAAAGCTATTTTCTAATGTTTAAAATACTATTCATATCATTATTTTAATGCATATTTCTTCTTTGTTTGAAGTAATTGTACCTAATGATTTATCTAGACTTTTTTTATAACGAATTAAATAACCCAGTTCGCATAGTAATCTCCATAATTAATAATATTATTTTACCGATAGAACTATAATATGAGTGTTTTTTTTTAAACTAGCTAAATCCAGCCACACATCACTGTGGCTCACATTTAAACCTTGCTAAACTCAAGCTTTAAGAGAATTTGCAGCTTCCGTATACATCTGAATATTACATATAACAAATGCGACATTTTGTAGAGACATCCATCCATTGACTATTAGGCGCTATCCACACATTTCCGGGTATCCGTCCTTGCCGTGTTCCGTCAGGGATGGGGAAAAAATCGGTTACATACAACTTGTACGAACTCTCACACATCTCCGTGTCAGGGGAATCCGGATCGTCAGTGTCCCGGTGCACGGACGCTCTGACAGTGCTATCCAATTTTTATCTAGGTACATTGACAGCAGTTTAATTAATATACGTTTTGCCGGTCTTCTTAGTGATCTGCTTCTTCTAGCACTATTGCAATCATTGCTAATTCTTCATTGTTAAACGGATGACACGTCCCTGACGGGAACACTGCCATGGCCAACTCGGAACACGGATAGCACTGACCCGGAAATGTGTGGATAGCGCCTTAGAGTATTGTAGAGACGCCCCTGGCTCCTCCCGACCCACCATGAAAGCATTACAAAGAAACTCATATTCGCAATAATAATATCTATTAGTTATTTATATTTTATAGGATTACTTAAAAAACTATAAAATACTGCCATTTCCAAAAAGTACATTTTCTGTGATATTTATATTATGCATTTTATGTTGCTACGCATATTGGTGAGGTACATCCAGTATTGACATAGCTATATTTTTTATTTTTGTAAAATACTGTATGAGTATTTTTGACTAATTTCTGCTTGCAATTAGACAACTGTCTATATATTTAAATTATACGGAAATAATTTGTCATATAGGTACAGATAAATTATAAAATTCTAATGCATAATGAGGTACTGTACTATTAAATAAATAACAAAAGAATACATTATTATGAAATGCTGGAACATTATAGGAACTGTTAACTTCATGTTGTTTTGTTTGAACTTATATAATCACAGAAGACTTAAATTGTATACTTGAATTTCCATTGGTATGTACATAATTATTATAGTTAAATATTCGATTTATTGATTATTGTTGGTTGTGCAAATATATCACATACTAATAGTGTAGCAATGCACTGGTATCTAGACTATATTACAGTGTCTCAATGCGAACCCACAGACCGCCCTGCGCCTTCAGTAATAGTGATCGTTTATCGAACTGAATTGGATCAACCGTCTTCTCGCACGTGGAGAATTTAAAGTTCCTGATAAGTTCTACCATCGCTAGTTTTGCTGATAACATGGCGAATCTCAGACCTGTAACACGGTGATAAGAAAATACATTTTAATTAGCTCAGTTAATAAAGCATATATACTAAATAATTATTACATGACTAGCTGTTTCCCGCGGTTTCACCCGCGTCCCGAGGGAACACCTTCACGCACCCGGATAAAAGTAGCCTAAAACCTTCTCCAGGTTTCCCTCTATCTTCGTACCAAATTTTATCCAAATCGGTTCAGCTGTTCTCGAGATTTGCGCTTAGCAACACATTCAGCGATTAATTTTTATATTATAGATAGATAGATTATCTATGAAAGGTTTAATCTTTTTTAAGTAATTTAACTTACCTATACAGTTTCTAGGGCCAGAACCAAATGCCAGATACAAATGGGAGGCTCTATCCTTCTTGTCTTCATTCATGAATCTTTCTGGCTTGAATTCTTTTGGGTCTGGATAATATTCTGGATCCATGTGAAGACCATACAAAGGTATGGCAACTACATTACCGGGGTTGAGTTGTATTGATGTTCCAGGTATGATGTATGGTTTGGTACATACTCTATCAACTCGCGCCAATGGGGGATACATTCGTAAAGTTTCTGAAAAAGAAAAACACAGTTTTATTACATAACACAACAGCTTTAACGATATAAATAGCACCTTGGCAACAGTAGTTCATTTTAAAAGGTCAATGCGACTTTATCTTAGCAGACGATAGAGATTATTATTTTCTTTTCAAAATTTACCAATGCAATGTAATCTACGTTGCGGTAAAATTCCAAAATTTTAATATCCCAATCACAGAGTAGGTACGTTATGATACGCAAAAACGGAAAACAGTACGAATCGGTGTACCTATTTGTACTGTTTTCCGTCGGGGTTGAATTATTTAAATACTAGCTGTTTCCCGCGGTTTCACCCGCGTCCACCCGAAAATGAACGTAGCCCAAGTTACTCCTTAGTACATGAGCTACCTGCCAATAAGTCCCGTCAAAAGCGGTTCAGCCATTTCAGAGATTAGCCGGAACAAACAGACAGACAAAAATTGAAAAAAAATGTTATTTTGGTGTATGTACCGTATATATGTTCATATACATGTAGAAAAAAACGATTATTTTAATATTACAAACAGACACTCCAATTTTGATATGAAAATCGTGACCTCTGGGTTAGACTAGTTCTGCGGTTCTTATTACGTGAGATGTTATATCACATTCCACTATTCAAATCATAACTGGGTCACAAAGCTCTTATAAAAATTTAAGCCTAGGCATTATCGATTAATTTCTTTAATTCTTATGATGGCCGCGTATTTTCTATCAATTTATTATTTACCTAACAAAAATCCTTCCAAGTAATGCAGCTGAGCGAGGAGATCGTAATCCAATTCCTTGCCGTCAGTCATTTCCTTCACATGGGATCTCAGCTTGGTTTGCAATTCGGGCTTTGTGGCCAGAACATGGATAGCGAATGATAGCAAGGTACTTGATGTCTCGTACCCGGCGATGAGGAATAATAATAACTGTGCGTCTACAGTGTCATCGTCTAGATCTGAAAGTGAAGCATGAATATATGAATACTGTACCTAATAAACAAATATACCTTAAGTATATGACTTAATTCTTTAATGAACAATAACAGTTTGTTGCTTAATAATTCCAAAATACTACTCACGTATTTCAGACTTGGTTATTTCTGATTCAGTCCTTTCTTTCTCAGAAAAATCAATCAGAATTTGAAGAAAATCATTTTTCCTGAAACACATTAAATAATAGGGTCATAGGGTAATATTAATTTTATGAAATAAAAGTAAACTGTTCACTTAGATTATTAGGAATATACAAATTACTACATTAGGCTTTTTATAGGAATAACAAGAATAATTTTAACGTTAATAGAATTAGTAACTTACTTAACACCTGACTTTCTCCGCTCAGCTTTTGCTGCTTTTAAAATTCGTACGAGCTCTTTAGCTGAATCCAAATTCAGAAAGGAAAAATTCAAAAACTTGATCAACTGCGGCATGAATATTAAGAAGAAGAATAACATCAGTCTCTTGTATAACGGCATGTAATCAAACTTTTCAGCCACCTAGAATTATAAAGAGCATAATCAATAAAATGTATGTCAGAAATAACAGCTTGATTAATTAAATTATTTGAAGTACATTTTATGTCCTCAAATATTTGTAGCTCACAAATATTATATTTTATAAGATAGCACTTAATTACAATGTACACTTACATTGAAGAAGTGTGCATTCTCATCTGATAAAGCATCACATTTAATTCCAAATGCACATGCCCCAATTACTTCTAATGTAAAATGCCCTATTGTTTTCTTCATCTCAACATCTTTCTTATCTGTAATTATAAACATGGCTTTAAAATAAATGTGCATGAGATAATGAGGTTTTCACTAAATAAATATTTTATTGTATTCATAGTCCATAATATAAACATTTCTTAATGAACTGATTGAAGTGAAACAAATTATTAAATTAATAGTTAAATAATAAAACTATGTTTATGTATGTAGTGATGCAGTAAATTCAATAATTGTGTCACTGAGATAATATCACTAGTAACAGTCAAATACCCAGCAGTTTTATATGGTTATGTGTAGAATGAATACACATTACTTACCATATTGCTTCAAAAAGTCAACCATTTGTGTTGAACACAGTTGAATCAGTGGAAGCATGTTTCTTAGACGTGATGAACTGAAGACTGGTGTTAGTGTGCTTCGTACACCTTTCCATTCAGAACCCTAAGAAAATAATTCAAAAGTTGGTTCATACCAGTGGTAGCATAGAACCCTGAATACAAAAATGCTATTCACACTCTTTTATTTTCATACTTGAATTTGTTTTTAACACATCCCTTAAATCTTACAATTATGGTTCAAATATGTTCATTTACAAAGCTTAGACAACTCAATATTAATTCTACAATATAACTAATTATTGTTTAGTTTACCTCTGAAAATAATTACAAAACATTTATCAGATGCAGAGAATCTTAGCAACAACATTTTTAATTTCTTAAATTACATAAGTCCTTATCTTCTTTTTTATATAAAAGTGACTAGAGTTAACAGAATCCAGATATGCCTACAATAAGCTTTTACTCAGATTGTGAGTTTTTTGTTACACAATGCACTGTTAGATAATTGAACTATCACTAATATAAAACAATATAATATTTACCTTTAAATTAAGAAGTGAACGGCTCCAGAATTTAGGCTCTTTGGCATTCAATGAGATCCGGTCAGTAAAGTGATCAAAATCACGTATTGTTATTGCTTTAATTAGGTCCGGATCCATAATAGTTAAGAGGGGCCTTCTTCCTTCAAATAATCCTGCATTCAAACAAAATAATACCTCTTATTAACCAACTTCTTTTTTATTCGTTTTTTATATACTGAAAACCACTATTCTCAAATTTCTTCTTTTTTGCTATTGAATTAAATAATAATTACAGACTTTAGTGCAAGTAATGGACTTATTAATTTCAAATTATCAGTTTTACTGACAATAAATATTATTATTAGTTCCCCACCACAAGAAAATGCAGTCACTCAAATTAATGAAATAAAATCCAAACACTAGCTTTATACTTAAGATTACTGTTCCAAACTTACCACCATATCGATTTCCTTTAAAGTTATTATAGGCTTCCAATTGAAATTCGTGAAATGATTGTGTGCCTCTTAATCTAGGTCCTAAATTACCCAATAATATCACTGGCTTCTTAAAAGGAATCCCTCTCTTCTCGAAAAAGTCAAAAGTGCTCGTATAATAGAAATATAATACGAATAAAATTGTAAGAAAAAGGAGCAGTTTCCAGTCTTCGATAATAAATAATAACAACTTCTTTGAACCACTGAAGTACTCCATGTTTGTGTTTGCTGACTTTAGTCGAAGTGAATTTAAGGTAAGCTGTCGCTAAGCAAATACGTATTGCATGTTGTTAAATTATTTATATTCAAACAATAGAAGAAAAGTAAGACGTAGAGTAAAAACAAAGCGACTGCTAGCAGTCACTACGTTTTGGCGATTGATAAAATCATAAACACTGAAACACAATAAGATAATAATAAGGTTATGAAGGTTATATTCCGCATCTGACCCAGTTTTGACAGAACAGAAACAGAAATGACACCTGCATCTGGCAGGTGCCTGACAGTGACAGATCAAAAATCAAATCAACAAACGGCATTTTCCAAGAAACATACAGGTCTAACTGGAAATCAAGTAGTACATAGTAACACCTCAAATTATTGTTCTTTCGAATTATTGATGATTGCTGTAAATATTGTGAACTTCTACTGACTAACAACTGATTTACCTACTTCACAGCTCTAATATTCATGCTTCAAAAGCTAAGAATAGGTGCAAAATTATAAGTGCGCTTTAAAAACAGCTAATTTCAAGGTAGTTGTTACTATCTACATGTGCCAGTGTATTTATCACAGCGTATTTATTTGTTAATAAAAGTATGCATTGTAGAGTTTTGAGCTGTTTTTCTGTTTACGCACAGGACCTTACTCACCAGTGGCTCCAACTAGTGACCGCAAAACGTTGGCAGAAGCGCACCATTTAGCAGAATTTAGCTGTTTATAATTGGTCAATCAGACTGCACTAGCGGATTCTTGATTGATAGCACTGTAAAATAAACAGACGTCCACTTTAATAAATGACCATACAATTATATATATAATAATACAATACAATTACAAAGCTCTACATATAAGCGAA
Source organism: Pyrrhia umbra (assembly GCA_963891755.1). Taxonomy (NCBI): domain Eukaryota; kingdom Metazoa; phylum Arthropoda; class Insecta; order Lepidoptera; family Noctuidae; genus Pyrrhia; species Pyrrhia umbra. The sequence continues at coordinate 8,254,516 of OY982930.1, forward strand.
CAATATTGTATAAATCACTATAATACAATAATTGCTCCTGTACTTAAGATTGTATTGTACCTTCTAGTCCCTCGAAATTTACAACGCCTGAAAAAGGTGCTTAGTTTTACAATAAGTTATATTTAAGACCTGCTTTATCTATGCAAAGAGTTTACTCGATGTATAAGATAGATCGTGATGACATAAATAAAAAAAAAATAGAAACTGCCGAAACTGGAAGTCTGTTTGTCTGGAAACTGTCACTTGCTGTCACTGACTGACTCAACTGACTGTCCGTCTGTCATTGTCATCTGAGTGAGGTTATTTTTATTTTTCTGTGCAAAAAAAATAAGGTTTTAGAGACACAAACATAAACTGTGAATAAAAATATAAAACAAAACGAAAGTTTAACAGCCATGGGTAAAACCTCTAAAGATAAAAGAGACATATATTATAGATTAGCTAAAGAAGAAGGCTGGCGAGCAAGAAGTGCTTTTAAACTATTACAAATCAACGAAGAGCACAATATATTTAAAGGAGTAACACGTGCTGTGGACCTCTGTGCAGCGCCTGGTAGTTGGAGTCAAGTGTTGACAAAAAAATTGCGACAAAATGCTAGTAACGTAGAAGATGTCAAAATAGTTGCGGTAGACTTGCAAGCCATGGCGGCTTTGCCCGGCGTAATACAGATACAAGGCGACATTACAAAGCTATCCACTGCGAATGCTATCATTAAGGAATTTGAAGGGCTCAAAGCTGACTTAGTAGTTTGTGATGGAGCCCCAGACGTAACTGGACTTCATGATATTGACGAATATGTACAGTCGCAGCTGTTATTAGCTGCACTTAATATAACAACCCATGTATTAAAGATTGGAGGTGTATTTGTGGCTAAGATATTTAGAGGTGAAGATGTTTCTCTTTTGTATTCACAACTAAAGCAATTTTTTGAATATGTAACAGTTTCCAAACCAAGAAGTTCAAGAAATTCCAGTATAGAAGCTTTTGTTGTGTGTCAAAATTATCGACCACCTGAAGGATATATACCAAATATGGTGAATCCACTGTTGGATCATAAATATTGTGATTTCAATCAATTCACAGGTCCAAACAGGATCATAGTACCATTTAATGCATGTGGAGATTTGAGTGCCTATGACTCTGATACATCATACCCATTGCTGCTGGAAGGCCAAACATCATATGAATACAGAGAACCAGTACAAAGCCCCATAAATCCGCCATATAAAGAAATATTAGAAAAAACTAAAAATATGCACATAAAGAATACATAATCTACTGTATCATTAATTAATCCTCATAAATGTTGAGCAAAATTCAAGCACTCAACAGATTTTTTGCTTTTACTTGTGGTGATTTTAGACATGCAATTTGATTTCCTTCACTTATAAATAAATATAATGTTTTATTTCATTGTAATTAATAACAGAAGCTATATTGGTGGATCCCATTTTTTTTTAATGTTATTTCTATATCTTTTTTAATTAATTAAAATGTAAAAAATATGTTCAAAAAGTTAATAAAGGAAGCTACATCATTGATGATATTATTAATTGCCCATTATATTTACAATCCCAATCTGGCACATATTTATTTACATATGGCATAAAAATGTTTTTCACGCATTTTTTTGTGCAGATTAAACCGCGAGAAAGTATTATTCTCTTTGGCGGGAAACAGAACAGATAAGTTATGAATAACGAATGATTACTGTTTCCTAAAAAAAATAACGTGTTTTTTAAACGGTACAAAACGGCGGTCTCGTCAGTATACGTGCATATTTAATTTTTAATACAACAAACTATTATTACAATAAACTATTTATAATATTAGTAGGATTCTAGGTATTAAATTGTTCTCTTTTCTCGCAATCGTAGTGAAAGTAGAATGTAAGCGTAACAGCTAATGCTAAAAACTATGAATATAACTCAGTTTCTATTAATTACTCCCTCTATAAAGATCGATTATTATATACGAGGTGATTTCAAACCCTCGTTTATCAGTCTACTGTTATTTTGATAACAATATGTTAACTATAGTATACTGTATAGTTTCAGCGAGCAAATGGGTGGGATGTTCAATGAAGGATATCCTTACTAATATTATAAATGCGAAAGTAACTCTGTCTGTCTGTTACGCTTTCACGCCAAAACTACTGGACCGATATAAATGAAAATTGGTACAGAGATAGAATAGACCCTGAGGAACAACATAGGCTACTTTTTACCCGGGTGCGCTTATGCGGGTGAAACCGCGGGAAACAGCTAGTATTTGTATATTCTAGTCCTTTCCCTATCGCTGGAGGTAGATGGTATTATGTTAGGTGCCTACCTTTCAGCCTAGCATAAGATAATATGGTAGACTACGCTTTAAAGACTTTATGATAAAGTCTGTACACTGTAGGCAGTTATTTCTACTGATAATATTCAAGTTCGTAGAAAAAAACCCCACAAAAAACATGTTCCGCGGAGAATAATTCAGAAGCCAGTAAGACCTCAATTACGATGTAACTTCTTACTAAATCCTGGCGACATATGAAATTATAGAATGCTCTGAATTATGGATGAACAAGTTTAAAATCAAAATAAATTTTATGGTTACCAAATTTTTGAAGTTTAAATAAATTTGATAAATTAAATCAAAATTGCATAGTATGAATTGATTTATCGCTATTTTATTTAGGATTGCAATCATAAATTGTTAGTTATACACGATGGGGAAATTTGTAATGCCACCAGTTCAACAAATTCTTAAGAAAAAGGTATGAATATAATAATCCATGAATTTGCTAATGCTTTATTGTGTCGCATTGCAGCACTTAAATCCCTTATTCCTCGGTTTACCACCGTCGCTTCCGTCGCTTTAGGCTTCTTAGGGTACTGATTTTGCATGTCTTACGTAGCAGACAGAAGAACTTTAATTGCGTATGAGAGAACGAAGGTGCCTGGCTCAGTGCCTTCGTTTCCACTTTTCAAGCAAATTCAGCCATTCCTGGACCCTACGTTGCGTTTTCATACCAATACTTAACCATGAGTATAATATAGCCTACTTCTTTACATCTAGACTATCTACGGCCCGAAGAAAGAACCAGTATGGGTTTATCTAGAAAAGGAAATGCTACAAAATATCGCCAAGAAACCATACAATGAAAAAGTAGGAAGATGGCTGAGATATCTCAGGGATCTGAAATATTATTTCCACTGTGAAGGTAGACAATGATTAAATTTTGTTTAATTCGCACCTATAAACTACACCTATTCGACGCCTCAGATTCTAAACCTAGAGAATAGAGGGCTGAATTGCTTATACCTACTTAATTTTGGGCAGGTTTAAATAAATATAGGAAATAGGTGGTACCTAATTAGATTCCACTGTCTGAATTAAAAGATGTCTTTTATTTTATTATTTAGGTACGTTTAATATAGTTCGTTCTGTATTAGACATGGCACCTTGAAATATGATATTAGGTGCAGTTTTTTTTTAACTTAGCTTCGTAAAATTTTAGCTATAAGAAAGGAGAGAAGACTGCAAAAGGAAGCTGGCCCTAGATGGTACGTCGAACTCTCTAGTCAGCAGAAGGAAGTGTTATCGCATTTGAAGGATGATATCCACCAAGATTTATTAGAAGATATACCTCGACGCATGCGCAAAGCTTTGTCAGATCTCGGAATAACGCTTAAAATCCCCAGAAGCATGTTGATGAGAGCGATGGTAGATTGTATTGAGGATCCCGGTGTTTTCTTTTGGAAACTCTACCAGTCGGTTTATAAGATATCGCCGAATGAGTTGAGAGCAAGTATGTTTATTGTTAACAACATCGAGACCTAGATATTAGCGTAGATACGTTATCCGGCACTTTTTCATCGATATTATTACATGCTGCGTTGACAGCAGCCAGGGCCGGATTTAGGGGAGGGCAACCGGAGCGAAAGCCCCGTGGCCTCCACAAACGGGGTGCCCCCACAATAGAGACTTCGGAAAAAAAATCTTTCAAATTCCAACTAGTATACATCTTTTCCTTTAATATTTTGGTTTCACAATAAATTATTTATTGAAAAACTCGACTGAAAAAAAATTGTTTACTTTATTGGAAAATAATTTGGGGCGAGGGGGCATTTCGTCAGTTATGTAGGGTACGTGTAAAGGAAAAACAAATTTTCTAGCTGCTAATGGATTGATATTAATAGGACTTTATCCATTTAGGTACCTACTAAATAATATTTTTATTTCATTTAAGAATACGACACGAACGCCATGATCCTAATATCCTGCTTAGTTTTCGTTGATATGGAGGAGTGCGTTAATACACTAGATCGTGTTACACACTTCGAAAAATCTACATCAACAGTACCTAAGAAGAGTAAGTATACCAGTTATTTCTGTTACTGTTTTCAGATGAGAGACGAAATATTATAAGTAAAGTAGATAAATAATATGTGATTTATAATATCAGAATATCGACAACCACCACGGCCAGTATTCACTAATAAGCTCCTTTAAAAATGAAATAGTAGTAATTTCATTCAGGAAGCGATTTATGTTTTTAATCAAAACGACTTGCAAACGTTGCAATGTTTATTTGTTGCTCGTTAAATACTCCACACTTCCGATATGTAGGTACAGTTCCTAAAAAGCGCTGAGAAAAGTGCTTTTCGGTTATCCGTAATATAGTACCTAACTTTCCTACAGTTAGCTCTCGGAAATAGTTTCACTGATCAGCCAATTTATTGCTTGTAGAAAGGAGGAAAAGCACTCAACCAGACGTAAAATATGGAGAATACTTACAAAAGAATTATATCCCCTTTTACACTAGCCATCCAGTCAAGAAGGAGCCTAAGAAGCCTTTGCCTCTTGGCTATAAATTTAAACTAAGGAGTGAAGAAGTAAGTTATCCTATTATGTCTAGGTCTACTTCTATTATGGTATAGTATCAGGTAATATGATTGGTAAGCTGAGCTCCCTCTTATGAGCAGTCACAAGACACCGCTAAATCATAATTTTTTTAGGCATGTGCCTAATAAATTGATGGATTTAGCGGTGTGGTAAACCTGGGTAGGTACCAGTATGACTATTGGGGATGAAGATATGAATTGCGACTAGGATGGTGCTGCATGCTGCGATGACGGTTGAAAATGGCATAACTAAAACATTAGGTAGTGTATGACAGATGTTAATCACCCTGTTAGAGCACAGAATTATATATAAGTGGACGGTTAGAGACGATACCCAAGTAAATTAATCGGACGATGTTTTATTCATTTACAGAGTTACGAAAATTTATGTCAAAGCAACACTTTCGTGAGTAATGAAATCTTATTTTTATGGTTACAACAATACGTAGGTTTCTTAAACAATTAATTTAATGTTTTTTACACCTTAATAATAGTTGGAGAAACGCAAGGAGAGAAGTAAAAAAGAGAAACAACAGGAGAGAATTTGTACTTATAAATTTTGGGAACCACCAAGTACTTTGCGTTAGTAATTTCTTTTCCATTTCCGCTTATTATTGTTTTACTTCAGAATTCTTATTTAATACTCATTTACTATTTTTAGGTAATACCGACCCGAAGATGGTTGCGTATGTAAACAAATTGCGCATGTTGAAGAAAAAAGCACGGCCTCGGTTCAAAACCCCGTACAAAAACGTACAGTATCTAATCACGGGCGTTGCTTTCACCGGTGGCAGACCACATTTCCTGCTCGCTAGTAAGTATGCTCTTTTCACAACGCATGCCAAAATTAAGAAACTTAATTCTTTATTGTAGTACACTGATAAAAAATATAAGTAGGTATTAATAAAAATAACTGAAGGGGTGCGAAAATTCTCGTTGGTTGTTTTACATACCATCTACGTAAAACGCGGTGCTTCATAATAATGGAAAATACGAAGACAGGACCTACATATATTGTAAATACTGAAAATATATTCGAGCATACACAACACGTAGTAGGTAATTTTAGTGCAGGCATTGTTATAGATAACCTTAAACGAGATACAAAAGTATTTTTTACATTTGATTACTCATTCACACCTTTTTCTTCAGACGTTGCTCTATTGCCAACGGGTTTCATAGCCATCAACGATGGCATAGCTATCGCTAATTCCCAGAGCGTTACTTGCATAGAGGGCTTTTGGAAATACCCGAGAGAAGAGATTGAAAAATGCGACAACACATGCGATTGTATGACTAAATGGTAACTTAAACTTTTGTATTTTCCTACGTGTTAGGGCAAGGTGGCACTCACACTGTTTCATTTTAGGGACATAGTAGTAGGGAGGTAGGTACTATTTATTCATAATTTTACTTTGTTAAACGATTTCGAAATGAAAAATAAGGGACGAGTACCCGTCAACTCTCCGAACTAAAAAACAGGAAATTATAATGTTTTCCATCCAATCACTTCACCACAATACAAGGAGGATCCTCCGGCTAGATGGGATCTTGCCAGGTTGCATGTGCTCGTTATTTTATGTAGCTGTGAAGCTATTAAGTTAACAATGGATTTAAAATTAATACAATTTTTAGGGAGCCTACCATAATGGATTATTTGAAAGATTCAACTTGTAAATGCGGCCACTTGTATGATTTTTACAACACTGGTGCAAGAAGTAAAGAAAAGTATTTCTATCCGCCCACGAGGCACGGGCCGTTTTGGTTTGATAAAGCTAAAATTTATCAACTAGACCCCATGGAAGACTTCATCAAGGATACTTTTAATGACGCAATGAAATCTGATGAAGCTACGGTAAGATCTTTATATAAAGTAGGTTCTCATATAATAAATAAAACGTGTAGTGTCTAAACTTTTTTGTATATAACATATATATGTTAGATTAAGGTATTTATCTATGGGCCATTGATGCCTGAAATAAAGGTTAAATAAATAAATAAACGATTTTTTGGGGGATTGGGAAGGGATCATGTGCTATTTCTCACCCAACGTCCAAACATTACCGTGAAAAGTCATTTTTGTCGGTACCTACATGCGGCAAATGTTCTGTATGAACATGCCACAAGTAACCCACATTATTGTAAGAATATCAACTCACTACCTAATTTTGAATATTGATGATCATCATCATCGTTTTTTTTAATATCTACCTACCTGATTCGACGTTAAACATTTGTTTTACAGCCTGAACCTTCGGAACCTACTTTAAATGCCTTTGGATTAAAAGAAAGCGAGCTCCTCTCGGTATGTACCTATTTTAAGGGTTCCAGTTCCTAACCAAAATGGTAAAAGGTATACCTAACCCTTATGGTGCGACTTCTTTTGTTTGTCTGTTACTGCTTTAGCTATTTTGATAATGCTATCGATTTGCAATTTGGAACAGTTAAGAACGATTTTCCATTATATTGCGAATGTAAAAAAACTGTTTCGGTAGTACTTGTAAAATTTGGAACTGATTTCAAAGGATTAAGATAAAACACAAGCAAAGGGATGTAATCTAATAGAATATTTATTTATTTGTTTTGAGCAATTTTCTTTCGTGTCATTTATAAGTAATGCGATTACATAATTTTCAGGCATTTTTGGCTGACCTTTCTGATTCACCGCTTCTGATACCACACTTACCACAAGCGAATCTGTTGAACAATCTTCAAGAGTGGGCCAGAGGCAGAGTAAAAGGCAAATTAACACCAAAGAAACACAGTTAGTAAAAAATTTACTTGCTTATTATTTTGTCCAGAAATTACTAGGTGTCTTTAACTCCGATGGCGTCAACTGAACACCTAAAGTAAATTTATATGGTCCCTGGTCCCAATTTAAATGACGCCGGTGCAACATGTTTTTTTCTTTTTATGCATGGCTATCAGCCGGCATCTCATTCCTATCCATCCAGCTTTTTTGATGTTTCTTACCTGTTACTTTAGCTAGCTTTGGGACAACTTTGCAATTTCTTTTAAAACCTTATAATTTTCACCTTTTTCCTTTTTTAGAACGGATGCTACTACAGTCACAGCGGCGATGGCTAGACTTGAAGCATATGGACTTCAGAGCCCGCGCATCCAGAATACCGTTCACTCTAAAGCAGCTGGAAAATATGAAATGGTCACATCGAAAATTAATACAGAAATTGGTAAACATTGTTTTTGACAAACGTTTTTAAATTTATATTTGACTAGCTGTTTCCCGCGGTTTCACCCGCACCCGAGGGAACTACTTAGCGCACCCGGGTAAAAAGTAGCCTATGTTGTTCCTCAGGGTCTATTCTATCTCTGTACAAAATTTCATTTATATCGGTCCAGTAGTTTTGGCGTGAAAGCGTAACAGACAGACAGACAGACAGAGTTACTTTCGCATTTATAATATTAGTAAGGAAGTAAGGATTGAAATCGTACAGTAATGTCGTGCCGTTTTTCTAGTCTCTGTAATGAACAAAAATAGTAGAAATACTTTAGATAACTATCTATAGAAGAATAAAGTTCTCAATTGTTCTTTCTATAAAGGTATCCTTATCTAATCAGTTTTTTTTTTACAGTTCGATATTTTGATAGAAGACTTTATTACGAGAAACAGAATAAAGCAGGTTGAACAAACACGCCTTTGGTGGTCTACAACTAAATATGATTATTATCCTAGCAAAGCATTCTTGTGAGTAAACAGATTTAAGTCCACTATTATGTCCACTAGCTTTTGAGTAATTATTGGGTAATCTTTTTTTTCAGAGACATATTCTTTACCTATATGCCTGGCAGAATGAAAGATACCCATCTGATCAACCCATACAGTTCAGAGCTTACTCCGAAATGCGGAGCTAAAACATGTCCGTTGGGAAACTAGTGAAAATGGAGTCCAGCAGATAATTTTATGGGATGGCTACTTACGGTTTCTTTAGACTAAATTATTTTTGTATCTACTAATACGATAGATAAAACCTTGATTAATTTATTGTAGTAATGTGTAAAGACAGTTTCGAGGTAATGTTTTGTAATTGTTTCAATTTATATTGTTCATAAATTATAACAATAAAAAAGAACGAAAAACAAACTACAACTCATTTATTTTATTTATGAATTTGTAACGATCACACAGCACATTTATGGCTGTTTTCCCGTTATTTTGTACTTGTTACAAATTTAATAATTTGTGATTATAGTACCTATTTTGTAAAAGGGCTTTTATAATTTACATAACGGTTGGCTACTGTAGCGCCATCGTTGACACTTTTTCACACACAGAGGCAGTTCTCCTTACCATAGATAATCTATGCTCCTTACCGTATAGTATTTTATTCTCTTTGCTCCTTACCTCTTCCCTCCATAGGCTAGCAACGTCACTGTCAGATGTTTTTGTGGACCGTAATTGTCAACTGTCAAAGTCAAATCAAAACATTTCTTTCGATCGAAGTTACGACGCGAGTGTTTAATTTCCAATAAAAAAATGTCTGCAAGACAAGCCATTCAAGTAGGTTCAAAAACCGTAAAGCCGGTGCTCTCCTTAAATCATGGGGAGGCAAGAATGAGGGTATTGAACCTCTACAAGGCTTGGTATCGCCAGATCCCGTACGTGAGTAAGTAGCCTGTTATGTCATCAATGCTGCTTCAGACTGTTTACTAGTGGATATCTAGTTTTCTAGGTTATTCTTGTCTCGGTGAAACGGTTGGACCAATTGCTGAGATAAATTTCCTGAACAATATATTGATAAAAATAATTTGTAAATATTGTGTGCTAACTGCAATGCAGTTTATCTGCAACAAAAAAGATGATAGATCCATCCAAGAGTCATTTATAATCATTTATCATATATAATGTAGTCATTTAAACTGTATGATAGATCCAATAGTCATTTATAATCATTTATCATATAAAATATAGTCATTTCAAGTGGATAATAGATCCAAGAGTCATTTAAAATCTGCAGTTGTTGTAGGGTGTTAAATTGTAGTGTATTTTTTCCCTTTATGATATATTGTTGTTTCCTTTTTCAGTTATGGAGTATGATATTCCCAAGTCTGAAGATCAATGCCGTGCCAAGTTGAAGGAAATGTTCTTGAAAAACAAAGATGTGACTGACATCAGGGTTATTGATATGCTTGTTATTAAGGTATTATTTTGTTTTTTCTTTGTATGGTGCTGATAGACTTATGGAATTATACATGATACAATAGAAATTATATTGTCTTTATGATCGCTGCACATGTGAAGTTGAATCTTTTGCTATAATAAGAATAATATGTATTAGTATATTCTATATTCATTTTTGTATATATTTCTGTACACAACAAACTATCACCTAATTAAAATTTTGTCTTTCATGTTTATCCAAAGGTTGTCTGATTGATATCAATTTTAAAACTGCCGATATCAATTTTAATTGTATCTGTCATAATTACTTTGGGTTTACAATAAAGCATATTCTATTCTAGGTTCGTACAACACATAATTTATATTGCTTATAACATCACAAATCTCTTTTTTGTTGTTTAGAACTACTGTAATCACTTGCCTATCAGTCTTAGAAAAACACTTAAAACTGTGCCTAACATGATATTCCTTGCAAAAGCAAAATTAAAACAGCAATTTATGTATTTTTATAGAAATAGTTATAACAATTATATTTTTTTAAACATGTCCTATGAATATTTTATTTGCAGGGCCAGATGGAACTCAAGGAAACCGTAAATATGTGGAAACAAAAGGGGCATGTTATGACCTACTTCAAGCCCACTGAGGAACCTAAACCGAAAGACTTCCTTTCTAAATTCTTTAATGGAAATGAATAAACAATTTCAACCTAGAAAATGTAAATAGTTTTACCATCTAAGTTATAAACAAAATGTTACTAAATAGAGAAGTGAAATCATAGTAATTGTAGTTTTAATACATTTATTTGTCTACTTGCATTACTATTTTAATTTAATTCCTGACAAAGCTTGGTAAAATATAAAATTACGACTGTTCTGTACCACTTTTCTACATTTTTACGTGTAATAAATTCTAATGAAGAAAAAAAATCATCAATGAAAAAATAGTGAAAACAGCTGTTTTATTAGCTAGTCTAAATTTTAAACCACAAAGGTTAATTGTGAATATATTTTTTTCTTTATCTGGAAGGGAAATGACATTTTATATCATTTTCTCGAATTTGACAAGTGATTGCTCCAATTTAAAAAAGCTCAACTGAGCTCAACTAAAGATAACGAAATGTGTTCAAACCAAGCAACAACAAAAATTGTGAAACCTTTGCTGTCCAAGGAATTCTGTGAGGCTCGCAGAAGGGCAATCGGATTATACAGGGCTTTTTATAGATACATTCCATATATGAGTAAGTGCATAATTTGGTATTGAGATAGCTTGAACCCTGGGGAATGGGGGATAAGGGTTGTTTTTATGCGGATGCGTTAGTTGTTGATCATGTGGTCGACAATTATAAAATGCTTGATCTTTAGTACCTAACAAACTTAAAGAACTCTTTAAGTATGTGGTAGCTTAGGCAATAACTGAGTATAGGTACTACTTACCTACTTATAAACTTAGATCTAAGCTTATAAAGCGACTAAGCGGCAACCACTGCATAGTGCGACATTATTGTTTCTGACTCTGCTTATTTCCGCACTTACTGCTTCTATTGCCATCATTGCTCATAGAACTTTCAATGAAAACATACAGCTTGGATCTAAGAAGTGTTCAGATTCCATTCATAAAGAGAACCCTTAACAGTAGGTACCTAAGTTCAATTCTCAGTGTGGAAATATTCGCTATTTATGGTACCGTCCCTACTTGTAAGTAATAAGCACCTGTAGGTAGGTTCATACGTACCTACAGTACTAAATGTTTTTTAAGAAAGCCACCACCTGGGTTTTATTTAACTTAGCTGGACCCTGCTGCGTTTGCAGATGAGGTTCGTTCTAGGCTCGCCTGAACTACATGACAGCGTAGACGATTGCAATGGTTTGGGGTGCGATATTGCGTGGGTATATAGGTACCTATCTACCGAATGCATTTGTAAGCTGTTCGTTAACCTTTTATCGAGTGAACCTAGATTTCTCAGGCTGATTTAACCAAAGCCAACAATTTCACGTTTAGTTAAATACTTCGATATACAGAAGAACGAAGAAGACTGCCGTTGGAAGTTGAGAGAATATTTTTATAGAAACGCCTGCATTACTGATGTGCGAGTCATAGACTTGCTGGTTATTAAGGTAAAGACGCAATTTTCTTGTAGGTTGATTTAAATTTTATAAAAAAGAGTCTTATTAACAGGATGAAGTCACTTTGTTACCCACAGAGATTGCCTCATTTTTCCAGCCTGTAAGTACAACTGATCATCCTCAATGGTCTTAGAGCCAAATTCACCGACTGTTGGTTTCGTAATCGGTCCGTTAAACGAAAAGGTTTTTGAACCAGGAAGCTGGAATTTTCGTGTTACCCACTTCTAGTTCAACTCTGGTTTGGTAATCGACCGTTTCAGGAATAAAAAATTCAAATAATACGTTTCCCATCGAAAGTTGGAAGTTTGAATTTATGATAAACCTGCTTTAAGTTAATCGGACCGTATCTTGACGGTGAGCTTGGGCCTTAATAGCTTTGATCATCGGACCTTTGTTAGGAAACTCACATACACTCACTTACATATAAGTAGGATGGAGGAGTTTATTTTATATTTTTTTGCTTTGCGAATAGCAATACTTTGTGCCAAATTAATGTTGGCGGTGCATTTCTGGCACATTTCTTAGACTGCCGGGAGTCTGGAAAATGTCCAGTTAATGACATTTGCTTAAGGGCCATAAAGGGTTAATTGTTTGCAAATGTCTTTCCCTGATATTCGGGATCGGATTGCAAATAGGTATATAAAAAGGCATATGAACATTTTTGGATAGGTTCGATATCAATAGGATTCGTTTTTAGGCCTTATCAAAATATGATCCAAACAGATCTTAGATTCTTAGATACATATTAAAACCTTTTTGTTATTACAGGGTTACATCGAGCTTAAAGAAGTGACTCATCAGTGGCAACAGAAGGGTCATATGATGAGACACTGGAGCCCGAGTTTGGAGCGAAAGCCAACTGATTTTCTTGGCAAGTTCTTCGCGGGCATAGAATGACTAGTATTGGCATAATTGATTGATATAAACAAATAAATAACAAATTCAAGATTTATTCATCACTTTCATTCCCCATCACATGCCTTTCAAAGGCTTATTGAAGTCACACCTATATTGTAGCTTATGTAGATCTCGATGAAATACTTTGTGTCCTACTACACAATATAAATGTGTGTTATCTTATAATGACCTCGTGCAGATATTAGGCTAAGTCAATTTAAACCTTACTTTCATAGATAAATCTACAAAAAATTGGTTACTACCGTCTAATTAATTATTACTTGCCAACCAAATCTAATATATAATATTGAAGAGATCGTGTGGAATAATGAAATGAACTTTTTTTATTATATCTGAGTAGGCATGGAAGCACACAGTTCGAGTTATTTATGTATCTAATATTTTTAGATTTTAACGTAGTAGCTACGCTGCCTTCACACCATCGCTGACTTAATGCAGCAACTCAGAGCGACTGTTCCATTCCAAAACATCGTCAAAGAACAAGATGTAGGATACCGTGTAACGATAGTGTGGAAACTGCGTTAATCCCTGTTAAAAATAAATATGTTCCTTGCGTACTTATACCACTTTAATTGATAGTAAGTAGGTAACAATTCTGATGTAACTTATCATTCACAACCATAAAATTACAACATTATTTTATTATTAGTATTGTAGAGGTCCGCATCGACTGGCACGCTCATCACAAATTGCACGTAGATTGAACGCGACTGCAGGTTACATACATACAGTACGGCCACGACTGGTCGGCCGTATTGTATGTATGTTCAGGTAAATCGTTTACGTGCGTGCTTTGTGGCCATTGCAAGCCAGTCGACACGTAGGTACTGTAGACATTTGCATTCAAATTAAAAGTTTCAATATTCTTAATTACAAGTCTTGATACATTAACTTCGTTTAATTTGTTTAAATTAACAAAAATATAATTTTTAACAATATTACAGCCTCCCGATTCATGTAATTCAACATTGGGATATATATTAATTATGTACTTTATATGCTATCTCGCTAGGATCTTAATCTAAAAATATGTATAAATAGACGTTTTTATAAAATATTTAAATTTCGCAAAATAAATTAGCATCTTTGTACTGACATTATTATTTTCGTTTAAAGCGGTTGAGTTATGTTATATACACAGAATATAGCGTAATTGCTCAGTTGAGTTGTCTTAAGTTACAAAATTACTGATCAAGTCCACTTAGGCCGTTCATTATTAGAAATATTCGGTAAACAAATTACATATGCAAAATATATAGTCATTGATTGATATAGATGTTTAATTACATATAATTTTACTATCCTAAATTAGTTACATGCTACATTAGATATTTGTTATTTTTAATAATTATAAAATTACTTCTATTTACAACAATTTCAACAGGTGTCGACTGCTACGTGGGTACGTGGGTATTTCCACTTTGATCGGCGAACATGAAAGTGCCGGGCATACAATGTACAATTCTTTGTATCAATGTAATCAGGCAGGGACAATATTCGCGGACCGCACGTCTTTTAACACTACCATCTCTCATTACAACTAGTGAGGTCTTATTCAGCGAGGTACACGTTACAACAGCATCTTCACAAACTCTGCAAAATAAATGATACCAGTTACAAATATCACGTGTAAAGTTTCATTATTTAGATCAACAAATAGTGACGACTATCAACATAGGCCACACACCCTTGTTTGGCATTAATTTATTAATACGCATGCCAAAAAATAAGGTGATGGGTTTGGGTAGTGGGTGTCATCACTAAACCGCGTTCCGGGAACGGGTTATGTTCCTTATTGTCGGTAGAGGTAAGGTAGGTGTACCTTCATAATCGATTCTGCCATCGTGGTCGATGTCACCGAGCGCCAGAACTTGGTTCAGCTGCGCGTCAGTCACCGGCTCGCCGATCATTTCAAGGGCTGCTCGAAGCTCGTCTCGCGTTATGTACCCGTTGTCGTCGCGGTCGAACACCCTGGAATGATAGAGATACAATCACTAAGTTAATGTCCGGTTTGGCAAAGTTTACACTATGTACTTATTCAAATTATTTCAAATTCTGATTTGTTTTCGGATTGTCTGCCTCATTACTCTATAGAAGCGTGATTCATGATGCGTATTATCTATTACCTATAGACCTGGCTTTGAATCCTAGGTTAGACAAATAGTTATTGGTTTTCCATATTTAAAGGTACTTCAGTAGCAGCCTGGAGTTTGCCGTATTGCTCGGATGCTAGCAAACAATAATTTCGTCCTCTTAATACATAAGATTTGATACATGCGGAATTTCCCTATGAATTTCCCTATTCCAGGGTGTTTCCCTATTCATAGGGAAATTCCGCATGTATCACTCACTAGAGGTACGTAGAGGTGTGAGAGTTATCGAAAGAAAACTCCTGTACTGGTAAGTATATTACACTCACTTAAATGCTGCGAGTAGATCTCTAGTGATCTCCTCCTCGGAGTCCCCGCCGCTCGTCGTTACGTCCATTCCTTGTATGGCTTGTATCTTCGTCACCCACTGCATGAAGTCATTCTCATCTATGAGACCGTTCCCTGTAATTAACAAATTAATTGTAAAATAATTTTGAAGAAAATGTTTCAAAAAGTTCAATGGATTGTTTCGTAATAGCTGTGAGAGGTAACATGAATCGCAGAACAAATGTGACACCCCAAATTTTTTTATCCCAAAAATGCTTATCAAATATTATGAAAACAATGTTGTAGATATAATCCAAGTAAAAAGAAACATGCTCCCCACTGTAACGATTCACAGACATATACAGTTACACGTTTAACGATTTCCCATAGTAGGATGTGTTTTAATAACTATGTATCTGCCTATACCTACTCTTACATGAAAACCTTTTTGAGGTCGCAGATAAAGATTGACGAGACATTTCCACCACAGTAATGTTATAGTGAATTTTAAATCGGGCCCAAATAATATGTAATAAAATGTTATGTGACAATTAACAAAAGGGCTTTAAGTCGTTAAATCTTAATTAACGCGGTGGTAGGGAAAGTCGTTAAAGGCCTGACGTCAGCGGTTCACCCTCTGCTTACAGCGTTACCAACAGTTAATTATAACAGTCATTATCAATGTTTAGCCATAAACTCAGACGTCGTCATTCATAAACTTTTATTATTGCCGACAGTCTTACGTTCGTAATATATTTTTATGTTGCTTACTAAGATTACTGTTCATTCCTGCTAACAAGCAAAAATAATTATCCTTGTATTTAATTCAGGGTTCATTTAAAACTTCTATTCTCTGTAGGTAATTTATTCAAATTTATACAAAGCGTGCCAGATGTGCAAGCACTTTTAAAGGTAGTGGGTTTACGTAGTACAGTACAGCCAGGGAATTTAGCACCACCTGTGGCTGTCCGCTGCACCTTTATTGTCTAGAGTTTCTGCCAACGAAACCTTTTATTAAAAGTAGGTTAGGTAACATGTTTTTTTATAAAAAGAACATGCTGATTTTATCTTACATAGTGTAGTACTGTAGTGATACTATAAATCACAGTATATGAACGTAGCATACAGCATTAATAGGTAGTTTTTCTATCATGTGCAGAATGTTGACCTCGTAGAGGCTTGGGTACATTTTGATTGGATCAAGAGATTATCAGGGTGCGATGGTATATAGAGCGGGCGTGGCGCTGGGCTGCCACGCTTCCGCTATTGCAGGCTGAAGGCCTAAATTATCTCACTTTTTACTAGGATTTACGTTAGCACATAAATTGACCGCGACTTACCATCTTTTATGTAAACAGTATGGTTCGTTTAGGTTGAATATTTTGATGTTTGACTTTTTGTATTTTATGTTAGTATAATTCTTATGTATTTTTTTGTACCGAGAATATTGTCAATAACAATAAACATATTGCTTTTCATACGTAATTTCATCGACGCATTCACAAGATGTATAACAAAAAAATGATTTCTTTATGTAGTTATTTGTACTGCAAAGCAAACCTATTTCTACTAAGTAAATAAATTTAAATGAAAATAGCATCCTTTATTAACAATAAAACAAAGGCATGCTTTATTTATAAGTATTGTTAGCTACCATAAAGCGTCAATCACTTAGCTTACGACTCGAGTCTGTTATACTAAAAGTTAACTCGGTATATCTGAGGGCACGCAAAGTAATGAACCAAGTTATAGCCAATTAGGCACGCCAGTGGTGAGTGATCAAGTGGAACTTTATCAATTACGTCACGAGGACTTGTAAAAGCGCAGGTAAGGTAAGTAAGAACCTTGCCTGGCAGGGTGAGGGTCGCGCGCCGGAAGCCGGCCGCCTTACGCGCGCACGCCATTTTACAATAACCCTCTACATTAACTGCCTCATCGATTTAATCAGTTTTTGTTTATTCATGCTGTACAGTAAAACTTACTAGCTCACGCAAATTTATATTGTAATGAGGCACATAATAATAGATACCAAATATTTCATAATTTCGAATAGTTTTATACTAACATTCTTTCAGTAATAACGGGATATTACGCGGATATTTATAGATAGGTATCTGTATAATGAAAATAGATTTTAATTTCTGTGTCTGCCGCTCTTTTTACTATTTGCTAGTATTAAAACAGTACGAATCTCAGCTTCATTGATGTTTAAGACACGTGTTATTAGTTAAGCAGTTATTCAAAGTACAAAAAAAATATGTATATTTTATTACACGAACGAAAAAAATGTATACCTATATTATTACTCAAAATTATGATGAAATCCGAGTAAATTCTTGTGAAAATGGCAAAATCCATAATGTAGTATAAAAGTTTTAAGCGAATGCACGAACAAACGACTTTGCGATCTATTCAGACTTATATAACTAGTGATTTCACCTCCTTCACGAGTTCGTTACAAGGTTATTTCAGCGCAGGAAATTGCGCCTAGATAAATGACATTATCGTCTGGGATTTGGGTATGTAAGCCCGTCGTAACCTCAACATATGTCGCGTGCGTGCCTCCCAGACATCATTGAGTCATAAAATACGACGATCACTCATAAATATTTATTTAACCATATAAAGTGGCATCAACATGTTAAAGAAATAAACGCAACAATATTGGCAACGTTTTTGTGATAATTTCATTGATTGATACATTTATCAATTGTTTTTGTAATAAATATATTCGGAAACATAATTCAATTCAATATAGGAAGTTTGCTATGCTATGTAAATTTACTCATAACGGCAACAACTAAGCAGGCACATGTGATTTATTATATCATGTTTAAGTAAATATTGAAAGAGAATCATGGCCCTGACTACTTTGAATGCTAGATGATCGACAGGTCGCGGTCGGCGTGGCGTGTCATTTGCGAGCAAACGGCAACGATTTACGCCCAGCGCCCATTACATTACCAACTTTGATGGACTTCTTGCATGCAAGCTGAACGCAATTTTCATGACGCAGGTTTTGTTGTCTAGCAAACGAAATCAGGAGGGAATAGAAAACAAACGTAGTTTGCCTTGAAAAAGTTAATATAGTAGAAGGTTGATTATTATTATTCTCATAGTATTCGTATACTAGGCAGGTATATAACGAAGCTCATAAAATATAAACGCATACGCCATAATGATTTTTACGTCTTAATTCGTGGCAAAACATACTATAAAATTAAACTTAAAAATGTTAATGCAATATGTGTCAATAATCAAGGGACCCCATCATGGTAGCTCAACAATTGTATCCGAGGACCTTCTTTGGGCAAAAGGTGAGGACGCCGTGGCGCCTCTTTAATCACTTTACATAGAGGGGATTTAACGCTATAATTGTGGCGTATCCAAATGTGTCCTATATAGTCTTCCGTCTATAGTATGAGGTTGACGAAGACTGTTAAGACGCCTACCAATATTCTATAAGCTGATAACCACATTACAAAGCAAACAGTAATAAGTACTGATGAAGCATGGAGTTACTGACCAGTTTTACTGGCGTCTTTGATGAGCTCAGCAATGAGGTCATCGCTGACCGTGATGCCGAGGTTCCGCAGCATGAACTGCAGCTCGGCAGGCGTGACGTGGCCATCACTGTCGCGGTCTAACAAACCAAACGCAGTTCGCAAATCTGAAACAATGCATTCATGAAGTTAGTCTGAGATTTACAAAAAGCATGAAGCTGAAAGGCACGTTCGATCAGCGAGCGTTTTCTTTTGAAATTTAATCCTACTAATATTATAAATGAGATAGATTCTAAGGATGTATGTAGGTCCGTTTAGGATTTGTTAATCTTTCACGCCAAAACGACTGAACGAATTTAGCATTAATTTGGGACACTCATAGTTTATAACCAGCATTAACGAATCAAAGAATAAATACTTTTTATGCGCGGAGGGGCCGCGCAGCCGGATAAAAAGTCAGGATCAGGATGCGGGTGAAACCGCGGCAAAACAACTGGCCTTTCATAATTGAGGAAAAACAGTCGGCACTTTATGTTGTTTACCTAAACAATTTGGCCAGGATTGAGACAACTAACAGTAGCTCTTACATGACAAGCGCAACCAATTTACTAATAACTTTAAAGTTCCCAAAATGCAGTGCAAAAGCACAAACAAGTAGGGCGGAAACATCTCTTATGATGTAAGTGTTCCGTAATACATTCAGGAAAATGGAACACCAATGTTAAAATATTGTAGCTCGAAGCCATTGAGTTACAACACAACCCCTTTTTACCGACATTTCCGGGAATTTTATTGGCCGTGTTGAATGCTACAACTGAATATGAAGAAAAAAACTCTACTGTTCCGTGGTACCAATACATGAAATTAAAATCTAGGTATCATAATTCCGAGATTCAACAAACATTTAACAAATATAATGCTACGCCGTAGGAAGATATTTTTCAATTCAAGTTACATAATGCGTAGCAAATGTACTTGACTACGCATTTAACTATATAAAATTACCATAATTATTAGTGTTAGATTTCAAGAAGCAATTAAGTCTCTGGACCTAATTGAAGCGTAAACAATCTTGTGTACTCAAGCGTCCATGAAGAAACTGAGAAAATGGCCAGCCAAGCCACCATTATTTAATATGCACCTGAAATTATATTTCGTCAGAGTTATGAGTCTCCTCGCAGACAATGCTTGAGATTAATTCAGAAACTTCAGGTTGCGAAAATAAAAACCTTCCATTTTGACTGGCACAAATTATGGAACATAAAACGTTTAGGGCATGTTTCTACCTGTCTGAATCCATTACTCGTGTTTACAATACAAAATACTTACTTGTTATCGACCATAGGCAAAACAAAATGAAAATATATCACTAAGAAAAACTAGAACATACATTACTTACTTACTTTAACCCGAGATTTATGTGGACTCCAGATAGAGGAATGAACAGTATTATAGATATATATATATATATATATATATATATATATATATATATATATATATATATATATATATATATATATATATATATATATATATATATATAGTGTTAATCCAAGTTACAAACAATCTGTATTTAAGGTGTCATCGTCTGTCTGTCTGACTGTCATATTTATAATATTAGTACAATTCACAGGAAGGTACTTACAGAACTCGGTACCCCTATTAAAAGACATCACAGTTAAAGTTTCTGAAACTTTACAGTAAATTCTTACGTTCGTAATAATTTGTTACGCGTATTTCAGGCACATCTTACATTTATCACTACTAGGTACTTTTATCTACGTGTGCCCTACCACTATCTACAACGTGTTTTTACTAAAATTCTCGTCTCGTCTCGTCATATACATACCCGCCAATATTGACAAAAGATTAAACAATATTACGTGTACCTGTTTATCTCAGCACTAAATTATTTTGAGCCATCGCTATCTAGATAAGAGCTAAGAAAAGAAAACATCCAATGACAGCCACATAAGAATGAACGTAGAATTTATTAAAATATTTTGAAAACACGACTCGCCTTTTATCCATATAAATGGCAGAACCGAAAATAATAACAACGAAATAAAATCCCGCTAAACAAGGTACATTGATATTGATCAAGGTCTTTTGTTATACAGACAACTTTCGACATTAATAAATTATTGTTTGCGTTGTTGTATTCGGTTTTGGCTTGAAATTACCCAGTAATTACCCAGTAATATAATAATGTATTTTAAATGAGTACTTGCACGTTGCAGGATTTAAAAGCCATTACACAATTTTTATAACACAGTATATTGTCAGATAGATTAGTCGTGTTTTAATGATTTCTATGACGATGATTTTCAGTAAGACTATTTAAAACGCAAGCGTTTTTCATAGTATTTTTATGAGTCATTTTCATGACCATCATCACATCCTCTTTGCATTCCAAGTTCTAAAATATTTTAACTAAAAATAAAAACGTTTTTCATTTAAAACTACGGTTATGATATATGATTTCAAGTAGTTATGTAGTTTTAAAAAAACCGGCCAAGTGCGTGTCGGGCCACGCGCAGTAGGGTTCCGTAGTAGATCTCAGTTAGTCGACTATAACTCTGTAACTGGTTAAGCCTAGTTAGCCGTGATAGTTTTGCTTGTAAGTTCATTACATGTGCTACGTCTGTCATTTTTTTCACATTTTTAGGTACAGCCATTCAAAAGTTAGAGGGGGGGGTAACTCGTATCGAACAAAAAATTTCACTTAAAATCTAGATATTTCGCAAATGGCTCGCTTGCCTGAAAAATGGTCTTTACACACCCATAATATTTTTAGAAGACCTATCTAACGATACCCCACACAAAGGGGTACGCGAGAAAAAAAATATTCATCCCTACTTTACATGTTTGGGAGCTACCCTAAAAAAAAATATTTTTCAAAATTTTATTTTACCACTTTCTCGGCGTGATCAATATACATATTCATACCAAATTTCAGCTTTCTAATAACAAAAACCACGGAGCTATGCCGCGGACAGACAGACAGACAGACAGACGGACAGAGCGAAACTATAAGGGTTCCTTGTCGGACTACGGAACCCTTAAAATTAAAGTGTTTTTATACTAGGTATATTTTATATTAAAGAAAATTATTATTGTACAGGTATAGTGCGGCTGCAGTACAAAATTATAATGTGAAAATTACGTCGTAAAAGTCAAACCTCTTAGCAACTCGTTAAATTAGAACTCAGATTATGAAGGAATGTTTGGTGATAATGACCAGTCTAAGTCTAAACACTGTATTATTCCCGGCGCATCGCCACACTTCCAGAAATATCCCACACCTATATAACGTTCTACGAACGAGTTTTTTTCGTGACTCGCCTCATTTTCTTTGATTTACTTGATTATTTAAAACGTTCCTAGTATTGCTGATGCTAGTGTTCCCGTAACGTAGTGAAGATAAATATTACCGGGAACAATAGCGTTTAATTTTAAGTGGTTAAATTCTAATGATTTGGTCCTATACTGGCAAAAAATCATGTGTTAGTACTTGATTTCCATTATCAAAATGTGACTATTTTCATGTTTTCAATTTTATGTTAATCACAATTAATTACTTAGAATCGTGAGGAACCTACTTCTGTCAATGTATAACAGCAAGCAGACTATAACTTTGAAAATAATTTTACTTCCAGTAAACATTTTGATTGATAATACGTTATCATTGAAGAAGAGGAATTCATTTTGTAAAGGCATATTGTAGACACATTTAAAGTGTTGTACTAAATACAATACATTTAGTATTATTATAGCCTATATATAATAAATACTTCGTTTGTATAAACATGTACTTAGGTAAAAATGTAATTAGTTATAATTATATTGGCGATTAAATTATGAATTCAATGGAAGTTTTTCTTCGATGATCATGGTGAAAATCTAATTTACACACCAAGCAGATCTCTACCATATATAAATCTATACACTTATAGACTTAGGTAGGTATTATAGAGACTATATAGACTTTTCATCATCTGCCTAGCCTTTTCCCAACTATGTTGGGGTCGGCTTCCAGTCTAAACCGGATGCAGCTGAGTACCAGTGTTTTACATGGAGCGACTGCCTATCTGACCTCCACAACCCAGTTACCGGGTAACACGGTACCCCTTGGTAAGACTGGTTGTCAGACTTTCTGGCTTCTGACTACCCGTAACGACTGTCAAAGATGTACAAATGACAACCGGGACCAACAGCTTAACGTGCTTTCCGAGGCACGGAGGAGTCTCGCTGTGACATAGATGGTCACCCATCCACGGACCGACCGTGCTAAGCGCAGCTTAACCTTTGATCGGTCGAACCGTGCAGCTGTAACTTAGCCACGAGCTCCTCGAGAGACTATATAGACTTTTATTGATATTATACTTCTTATCAGTACCTACATATTTTAAAGTGTACTTATGATATTAATAATAACAGTATTTACATTAAATTTTCTGTACAGGTTACATTACAAAACGAGATGAGAACGAAATCTTTTTTGGACAGGACTGAGTTGACAGATATGGGGCAACGAAGCGGAATAAACCTTTATTGTCTATATCTCAAAATATAATAAATATTTTAAGAAAAAGTTGTGTGTTAATCCAGATGAGCAAAGTGGAATAAACCACAACAAAGGTCGATTTTCTTGTCTTGATACTCATTACTACAAACAACTGATACAAGACCATTACCGGTCAGAACAATAAGTATCTTGTAGGTACCTACGTTCCACAATAATAAGTCCGATTTCACGAAAACCCGCGGGCTTAATAAGTGTAGGACAGAAACAAAACCATACTATAATTGGCAACTACACTCGGCGTCACAAAAATCGCACCTCTTTGTATATGAGTTTTAAGCATGCCCCGCCATCAAGGAATCAATTGAACCCAATTAATACTAGTATCAATTGAAAGTATATTTAATGACCTTTAATTTAACAATAGTTAGAATTCCCAAACACATCAAATCTCATTAGCACGTAACGTTAAACAAAATGTTGTCAAAATACGCATCACATCATCCACTAATTGCACCCCTCTAGAAGGGTATAAAACGGGCGACCCGGGTTAAATGTGAGTCATTCGCTCTCCAACCGTTGAAGTGAACACACGTGAACAGCTACATTAAGAAAAATACCCCTGAAGATGGATACCACTGCAGATGAAGCCGCTCAAGTCATTGCACTACTGCAATCAGGGATGCGGCAATGTGATGTTGCTCGGCAACTGAACTTGAGTCGATTTTCCGTTCGACGAGTGTTCCAACGGTTCCAAGAGACTAGTGGCTATATTCGAAGACGTGGATCTGGAAGACAACGCTGCACATCCGAAAGAGACGATCGCTTCATTGTTTCGACGTCTTTACGAAATCGGTTCTCCAATGCTGTTGAGCTGCAACAACAACTCCGATCAGCTCGCAGAACTTCTGTGAGTGTCTCCACGGTTAGAAGAAGGTTGCGGGAGAAGAAAATTGCAGCTCATAGGGCTGCTACAGGGCCAAAATTGACTGCACAGCATAGGAGAGACCGGTTACAATTTGCTCGGGAACATGTGGATTGGACAATCGAACAATGGAGGACTGTGCTCTTCTCAGATGAGACAAGGGTTTGTCTTTTCTGTAACGACAGGCGTAGGAGGGTGTACAGAAAGCAAGGGGAACGATTCACACATGCCTGTATTCAAGAGACAGTAGAATACGGGGGTGGCTCGTGCATGTTCTGGGGCGGCATGTCAATCGACGGCAAGACGAACCTTGTGTGCGTTTCTCGGACTGGAGGTGCTCGCGGGCAAGGGTCGCTGACTGCTCCTCGGTACATAACAGAGATCTTAGAGGAGCACGTGGTCCCTTATGCGGGTTATATTGGCAGTGGGTTCATGTTAATGCATGATAACGCCCGCTGTCACACCGCATTAATTGTAAGGGACTACCTGCAAGAAGTTGGGATACCTGTTATGCGCTGGCCAGCGAGAAGTCCAGACCTGAACCCAATTGAGCACCTTTGGGATGAACTGAAACGGCGAGTACGGGCACGGGATCCTGCCCCTACCACGCTTCAGGACCTCCAAGATGCCGCCGTAGCAGAATGGGACAACATTCCTCAGGAGACTGTTGTAACATTAATTAGGTCCATGAGGGAACGCATGGAAGCAGTTATCAGGGCTAGGGGGGGCAACACTAGGTTTTAAGTTGTTTTTAAGACGACGACTACCGCCAATGACCTTGAGCAAATGGGCGGAGCTTGAGCTTCCCCCCCGCGACCCCGCAATGCACACCGCACGCTTGTCATTTTATATTTTGAAGAACTTTGACGGGTGACCATAATATTATGTAGAGATTCTAAGGACAGTCGCATATTGTATTTTGATATGCATGTCTAAGATATAAAAATAGAAATACAAATAACATCTGTCTGAGTAATACTTCGAAACACTAATTTTAAATTTCCAACCCCCACTGCATACTTCGTTTGCCAGAAAAGCAAAAATATTTTCAATTTCTTTAATCTGCAAAACATATTTATCGATCTGAATTGTTACAAGTTTCAAGAAAAAAATCTGACAACTAGCATTCTTGAATTAATCCGCTGTGAAAGATGGACAGACAGACAGATAAAATCGCACCATAGGAGTTAATTTTTAGGCCATATTGGTGTCCATTTTGAGCTCTTCTAACAGAAATGCACGCAAGTTTTTTTCATATTTGCATTTTACGACATCTGCTGCTTCTCAAATAACTTCAGCTCATCTTCACTTGTATAGGAAAATCATATTAGTTTTGTAAGGAGAGCCTGGAAGCCAGTTAATTAGTCCGACGTTTCTGATCCATCTGTAAAGTGTCCGACCAAACCTTTGGCATCAGCTTTGGCCAAACCATTAGCTTAAAATTGGCCTAAGTTTTGACACCAACAGAACCGAAATTGAATAATCTATTACGTTTAAAGACCTAAAAGTGAGTGAGACTGTATTACAAATGATGTTAATATTTTAAATAAGCTGCAGGTAGTTTTATTTATATTATTAAGTTGATACACCGAACATATTAGTAAAAAGTCATTGTGGCTTCTTTGCTAAGGCACCTGCATCTCATTTATGAGTATGCAGATTCGGACTTCGAAACCTAGAAATTACGAATCTGACTATTCCAAAGTTTTACATGCACTTTTTAAGTATAACTTAGACACCATTGACTAACGGTGAAGGAAAACATCGTGAGGAAACCTGGACTACACGGTCTGAAATCACCAATCCACCTTGAAAAAGCGTGATAATTAATGCTAATGCATGTCTATGTCATATCCAAAAGTGGGATAGTAAAGATTCCGATTATGACCAGAATTTTTAAAATTTTTACCTATCATGAACAATGGAAATTCACCCGTTTTGGGCCTAATTTTGAAAGTGCCGCAAAGCAAAAATCAATGCAAAAATAAATGTGCTAAATTCGGATATAGACTTAGTCTGAATGAGAATTAGCTGTTACATTTTCAAGCACCAAATTTGTACGACACTTTTCCACGGTTTCATGCATTATTGAAGAAATAAAGTAATGGAAAAAAATCCTACCATTGTATGGCATTTCGATAATCTTTTAGAAAGATGCAATATCGATTTTTGACTTTGAAATCATTTATAATTACCGATTTAAATATTTTTGATCTTTATCTTTTTACCTTATATTACTAATATAAGGTTTTTTATAATTATTTTATCAGAAAAACTCACCGCAAAAATTGACAGATTTTTTATAAAAAGATTATTAAATTGATATCTAGTTTCTCTGCTCAATTTTCATTTAGTTTTCTTATTACAATTCATCGGAATTCAAACATAACCTTGGAATTGGAAAATGGTCGAAATACCATATTAAGAAAAGCATCTAAGAGAAAAATGTACGGAAGTCTAATTATTTCAGAATGTTTGTTTTACAAACTACGGAGAGTTTTTTTTAAATTTAATTCGTATACCAAAAGATATCGAAGAAAACATAAAAAATATTAGAATATGCATCAAGCCTTTATATCAAGCCCTTTCATAATTATGATGACGTAGAAACTACACTTAGTAATTTTAAATTCCATTTTTCCTCGAAAGTAGTATTTTTCTACTTTATCCATTTGCGATATATTTCAACAATTATTCCAAATCGATAAGGTTAGTTATTCCTGAAGTAATTATCAGCTCTGACAGACAGACAGAGAAAGTCGCATCCCATAAGGGTTACTTTTTACTATTTTGGTTCGGAACCTTAAATATACTATTTGAATATATCTTTTTTTTTTCATTTTCAGTTCTTCTGTCTTTGACTTCTGGACCAAAAATTAAAGAAGATCAAGTCCTTTTTGTTTATCAGGGCTTTAGCCAAAGAATTAAGCGATTGCCTATTAATCGGCTTAGGCTTAGCCAAAAATCGACGTTCTGTCGGATACTATTTGGTGTTGAAAATAAAACATAAGAGTGGCATAGTGAAGTAGGACCTTCATTTCTAAAACACTATGCTTCGTCTTATCTTTTAGATTGTGTGTATATAATATTATCCCACATTAGATACCTTGACTAATAGATTAATATGTATATCATATGTGACTGCTTACTTGGCGTTTTTACTAAACTTCGAAAATGGTTGCTATGTAAAGCATGTTACCAGTAAAAAACCGGCCAAGTGCGTGTCGGGCCACACGCAGTAGGATTCCGTAGTAGGTCTTAGTTAGTCAACTATAACTATGTAACCGGTGAAGCCTACTTTGCCGTGATAGTTTTCGAAAGTTAGTTTTTTTTATTTTTGAAAAACCTACCTAACGATACCCTACATGAAGGGTTACGCAACAAAAAAAATATTCATCCTCATTTCACGTGTTCGGGAGCTCCATTAAATTATTTTATTTTTTTTATTCATTTTTACCACTTTTTCGGCGTGATCAATACACATATCTATACTAAATTTCAGCTTTCTAGTACCAAGAGCCTCTGAGCTATGCCGCGAACAGAGAGACAGACGGACATTGCGAAACTATAAGGGTTCCTTGTCGGACTACGGAACCCTAAAAATAAAACTAATGTAACCAATCCAAAATAGAAAAATGGTCTAGCTAAAATAGTCAGACAATACAATACATTTTGCAATTTTACATTTTACAATACTTTTTGAATAGCGTAAGCTTATTTTTTTATCATATTCTGCATTTTTTTTCAAATTCGTCTCGTAGCAAAGAAACTCGAACCCAAATTCACGTGTTTAGAAAAATATTTTCATTGGTAATAATTTAGAATAGCGCCACCTTGTTACCCATGGATAAACCGTTTTATTTACAAACCATTAAGTTTTGTTCTAAGATATCATCCCATGCCCTGACTTATAGCTACTATTTCTATAAATTCCAAACTATTAGGAAATATTGTAACATAACATGAAAGAATTTTAATTTTGACGATTATCTCCGACCTACATGTAAAATTTAAATGAGGTATGCAATATTCTCGTTTTGAATACGCAATGTATTAAAAGAAATACATATTTAAATCCTAAAGTACATTTAATTATTTAGTAAGTCAATAACAAAATATATTTGTCCTGCCAAATTTAGATACACACATTTTAGATTATGACAGATTATGGATGATTTGGTTTGAAAACACGTTATTCACATCAAAAAAATATTTTATCCGCATGTAGTGCCTTTTCAATGTAATAATTATAATTCACCAGTCATCTTATCACAAATAGAATAATTTATTTACATCGTAATGTGCTCGCTCTGAGTGACAGCGTCTACCCGTGACAGTGGTCACAGACGTACTGCCCCCGTCGCCCGGTGGAGCCCCTCCGTAATTTCAACTCAACGTTTTGACAAAAGCACAAAAATTGACGTAAATGTACGATTTAAAAAAAATATACGTATACAAAAAGACAGATAATTAACTTTTCTATAAAATGGTACAGGTTTCATTAAAATCCGCTTGATAAATTCTATGTATAACTCAGTTTTTCTTCTGCGTTAGACCTAACTTCATGATTTTTTTATACAATGTTATAAATACATAATTAAAAAAAACGTTATACAAAATTATCAAGCATATGCTCTAGTTTAGTATATATACTTTTCAAATCATGAAAGCAAGTCGTTAAAGCGTATTCATTAGCTTTAAAAGGGGCAAAGTCGTATATCGCCGCCTTAAGGACTCTTTTGTATATTTTTTTTTGTTGTAAATAAACATGTTTTAGTCATTTGCATAATCAACTTGCTTTTTTTTATTCCCTGGTAAACAAAAACGAAATCTTTTGTTTTATTCTTAAATTTAAATAAATTACCTTTCGAATGATACCCCATAGTCATATGTCTACCATTGATTAATAGGGTTAAAATGACTTTGAAAAGAATTCTTGATGAGGTGCGATTTTTGTGACGCCGAGTGTAGATTACCACTGGAAAGTTTTGTCTTTGACAAACTTCACAAGTTGCAAAGTGAGACGTAAAGTCTTACTTTGTGTCAGCGTCCGTGATACAGCGCGTTAAAAAGAATATTTAAAGAACTGCGGCCAGCAGAATCCTCGATACTAGAAAGTTATCGCGTGTACTTTTGAAACGCGTGTACTTTTGAAAAACCACTTACGTTTTAACATTTTTCCTCATAATTATAGTCTTGAGTGGAAAATGCTTCGTCAAGTACGCTTTGAAAGCATATCAGACATAAAACTTGAAAATTAAAGTGATATAAATCAGAATTGCGATTAAATATGTTTAAAACCGTAGGCACTTGGCTACACGTGCACTACACGCATGTATCGTCCAAGGGCTATTATTATCAGATTGCATTACCTAACGCAAAAATGTTCGTAGTAGATTAATTCATTTCACCCTAGCGTTTATTATTTGAATTATGAATCGCATCACTGAGTTTTAATTTGTATAATCAATCCTTGTCAAAATTAATATCGTTTATATTTAAATCAGCCCGCCTACTCAATAACTATTAATCAGATTAGTTAATCGTTAAAATGTCTGCAATGACGCTTCGTGTTTTGGTATCATTCGTGTTCAAATATTTGAGTAATTAAACACTGTCATGATTAACTTATCTATTCATTGTTTATGAGATCTCCATAGACAATCATTGAATGATCAACAAACACTAGATAGCTAGCTTGTGTGACGATGAAATAAATTATACGTACGTCTTGCTTTTGGCGTTGGAACTGATAAGATTTGGTGCCGGCCATTTCGTCATCACTTTTATTGACAAAGGACAAGTAAACTAAGACAAAACACTTTTTGTTCAGTGCTTCGTTCAAAATATGAAGTTCCTAACCACCTACAATGAAGGATAAAGTAGACAAAAAAAGAAATAAAACGTAACTAATGTTACGGACATTCGTGGAAATGACGACAATAGTTCTGATTGATGTCAAACAAGACAAAGGTAGGTAAACAATACCTAGTGCCACACACTGGCACCGAACCGCCAACGTGAAGACAAACAGCTATAGTGGGTGGATAATCGATCATACAATTAGCCCAAACCCACATTTTTATGACATCCATGAAGCGAAAAAATGTAAACATCAATTAAAGTATCAAGTTATATGACGAGCTTCGAATAAAATTTACAAAAGATATAAATATATAACGTATTTAGGACACTCACTCAAAACTAAATGAGGTTTTTCTTGAATGTTACATATCGGTTAATCATATACGTATTTTAAGACAAACTCTCGTAAAATATCACACAGCTAAGAAGAAATATATCTGTACCTACTGCCGAAATAAATAAAATATCGTCTAGAAAATGCAAAATTTTACTTTCGAAAAATATCTAAACTTTTGAAGAATAATGGTAATTTGTAAAGTGTCTATTCTATGTAGCGTGTAAGTTAGAACTTCAAAGTATGTGAATATGTGATAATAAGTTAAAAAAACTAAGGTATTTTGGCATGATACTCAAGCAGGCAAGCAGGGATTTCGACTTGAAACTAGATTAAAATCAGTTAAATGGCTAGAAAATCTATGCTGGTAACAAGATTTAGGTTAGAGTATCGTCCTAGAATATCTGCTTGAATGTTCAATTACTTACTGTTGAGCATAGCCTCACTGGGCGCCGGGACTACGGGCCGCTCGTCCACTGGCGACTGTTTCTTCTTATTCTTTTTCTCATCTTCCTGCTGTGAATCAAACAGCGCACTGTTATCAGACATACACACGATTTATCGCAATATTTCACAATATATTTTTATAAAGTATGACTGCACTGTCGACGCGCAGTGCTTATTAACAAGTAATGTAAGAAAATAATGCTAACTGATACTGATTTTTTTATCAATTTGTTGGCGTTATCAATCTTGTCATTCGTTTTATCGGACTATTGTCTGATCAATAAAGCGTGCTTATCTAGTGAAAATAATAATAAGTTTATCTGAAGCATGGCGTAAATTTTTTGAAAAATGGAAATGGGTGGTGATGGGACCCACATGACTCATGTCGGCCATGGTGTTTATAGTTACGACGCTGACGGCTGGCTCTGGATGTAGTCGACGTAGAGAAATGGACTGTTCTGGCGGTGGGAGACGGTGCACTATTTATAGGAACATGTCATTACCATTGTGATCTTTAAATGTAACACATTACTACTGCGTTTGGCTCACAGCAACGATATGTCTACCTGCCCACATCATAATACTCGTATCTGCTATATTTCCTACATACAATGTTAATAGATACGTAACGTAAATAGGTGTGAAAACGTTTAGGATCCATTGTGAGTCCTAATTAATGTCCGAAGAATAATAGAATTAGCAGGTATATGTCAAAACAATAATTTAAATAAGTTCCAACTTTGTTTTCGATAATATTAATGTGGTCTCTCGCGATGGCTAGGCATCAGCCATGCCAATTAAATGACACATAATATCAATTGCACCTTTTTAAATTATGCTTGAAGACTTCTGCTATAGCTGCTCTATGACGCGCAAAATCATCGTACATAAACATAACAGTAATAGATTTTCTTTGTTTTATAAAGTTCGTATTTCGTCTTTCTACCTACGTGAAATTTTAGGTAGATTCTGCAAGTTTGTACTATGTTTTTCATGTAAGTACACACTTTGGGAACTATCCATGAAGTATGCAGGTTAACCTCGACATAAAGGCGCGTAACTACATAAGTTGTGAAGAACCTTCTGAGAGTTTTACATAAAGTGCTGGAATTGCCCTGGAGAGAGTGGAGCTTGCTTCCGGGAGCTCGAGAAGTGCACATAACTGCGAGATGTGATACATTAACTCTTATATCATGTATTGTATGTACAGTCCTATGACTTTTATATTGCTTTTATTTTAACTTTAAAAAGTTTCAATAATTCACGCAAGGCACATGTTTAAAAAATTACTTCTACCCGATGCCTTATACCTGTGTACATCTATTTCAGGAGCCTTAAAAGTAAACGTAGAAGAGCGAGTATTCAAACGATATTACTATTTTATACAATAATATGTTCAGATGATTACTGTAGTTAACAGGACATAATTGATAAGTACATGTAGGTATCGTCTTTGTTCATGGTTTACCTGTAAAACAGGACAATGCAATCTTTACCTCTGTAGCAAAATTAAATATTTGCCTGATTTACATGACAAACGCCTAGTAAGATATGCAACAAGGAAAGAAAATGAAAGTTGAAATGATAGCATAAAATAAAAGATACGCGCGTCTCCCCAGAACGAACTCAATTTCGGAGATAAAAACGTGAGCACGTATTTTCAGCATTCAACTTTGTAGGTCCATTAGTTGATTTCTAATGTTGATGGTAGTTTCCATTAAATCTGCTTTTGGTCTAATATTTACAATAATGAACTGTTTACTGTAAATTAGAATTAGGTATTCCGTACAACCTTGACATAGCTTGCGCGTGATCATAGCGCTTGATGCCAATTCGTTCATATTGGCTGATAACCATGCCAAATCGTAGTAAGTAAATTGTGACGACCTAATTAAATACAAGAACATACTACGTACTTAAACGTAAGGAGAACATCTTATACGTTTATACTTAAACTGACAATTGAGAAACTGCGCTCTTCGGTCATATTTTTTTTAATATTACGGCAATAAAATTATTTATGACCAGATAATATTTATCGTAAATCATAATAACAGACAGAAATAGCCTGAAAGCTCACTAACATTGACCCGAATTTTTACCTCAGATATGCGATGTGGGAATTATTTTATTTTTTGTAGAGGAACGCAGTCTTTATAATAAATGCGTAACGATTGATAGAGAGATTAGTAGTGTAAAGCACAGTGCGAGTGTGACCGAGCAGAGTTCGCATTGAAATAGCTCGTGTCGCGCTTGGCACGGCATCAACTCGCGGCGCGGCCAGTAAACACCTCCCGCTTTGTGAAAAAAATGTGACATGCCCAACTCTCTGTAGGTAAATAAACCGAGCCGTGATGTATCGGGCATTGAGATGAGTAGCCGACATGCATCAAAGCACGCTTCAAAGAACACGTTAAATCAACCCGTTTAATTGTTTTCACCCGTATCTAAACAAGGTGGTCCTATAATTAAAACGGTCTTCCCAATACATTACAGATGCTATATTGCGCATGAAAATAATTGTTCACGAGTAATTATAACACCATGAGCGATTGAGCCGCATTGACCCAATTGTGCGGACTTCACAACAAATAGACAAAGCGCCTTGAGTGCTGGAGCTTTCTGATAATGAGAATTCTTATTTGATTTGGCATTCAGCGTAGGGCGGCACTCTATTATACGTTTGCTAAATTAAACAACTGGCCTGACAGTTACATGAATGCATCGTTTATAACATGCTCAGAGCAAAAATAAATTACCGCTAATAGTTCAAACGTATTTATATAAACACTGCCGACCTTTAAATAGCTTGACTGTCTTGCGGCCAGCGACCGTCGCTAATATTACTAGATAATGTAAAAGGTTATATTGTCATTAAGCCCACGTTCACCGGCTAGCAACTCCTCGCTAAATGGCGCGCGGTGGCCCTTGCTACAACGAGGTTGATCACTAAGCAGCTCAAAAGCTTCAAATAAATTACCAAAGCCGGCGCGGAATGTTTCAAATAACATAGTTGTGAAATGTTCACAAACATATGAGGCATACTTGCGACCCTCGGCGGCGCGTGGTGAGCGACGCTTTGAAAGATTCCCAACATTTCAGGCAAACAGACAAATGTCATAGGTATGTCCTCCAGGGATTCTTGGCGAAACCGCACTAAACATTAAAATACGACTCTGACGTTGCCAGTATATATGTGTTCTTATTTACGTTACGTAGTAGTAAAGACCTTCGCAAAAGTTTTACCTAGAAAACAAGCGCAGTACGTAGTAGTCAATAGGTACAGACAGAGATGAAACTCAGTTACAGACCGGACACAAAGAAATTGTTCCTAAATTGGAAGTTTCATTTAGATGCAATGTAATAGTAATCTTGTTAACAAACTTATGACGATGACGTACGTACTTAATAATAAAAAAAACTAGCGGAAGTTTTCTTAATATAATATTATACCATGAACACTTAAAACCATTGTTGATAGAAAGAGAGCGAAACTATTCAAAAAAGGGTTAGTGAAAAAAAACTTACTTTTCTCCTACTTCTCGACGTCGTTGCCATACCCTGTAAAGACAGAAACACTGATATAACTTCACATATTCTTCAAAAAAACACCTTACGTAAATATGTAGTTCACACTAAGAAAATTCTGATATATAATTCCATATTAAAAGCTCTGTACTTTGTCTTGACACAACAGTGAAATTGTCATTACTACATTTACTACACATAATTATTATACAAGAGTGACACATACCAACTAACAATAATGGTTCAAATAATTACAACTGTCCTTATCAAAATGAGCCGATGAGTAACTTTCCTAACGAGTTTTCAATTACTCACGTACTCGTAACTAAGAAATGTTGATTTAATATAACAATTTTGAACTACTTTCAATTATCAGAGAAGTGATTTATTGTTTACCAATATTGTTGGTGTCCGTACGAAAAACATTGAATCTCGAAAGTTCTAATTGCTGGTGTCATAATAAAAAATAACAATACCTCGATATTGTGGAAACAGTAGAGCACTAAATGCGAAATTATTTGTAAACAATATGTGTTTCCAATTAGCCGTCATATTCGAGAAAACGATATGACTGTTTCTATTATATTATTATTCTGTTCCTAGTTTATGCTGCCTTCTTCATTATTATTTAAAAAAAGGTTCTAATAATTTTCACGTGCCACGTTATTGCATGTTTTTAAAATTTTAATCTAACGTTTTTCTGAACTAGGTATGACTTATATATAAATATCGATAATATTTTATGTAGAAATGAATAAGTTAAAAAACGTAAGCTCTGGTGTAGCATTAAAAGTTTATCATTAGCTTCAATTTAACTCGCGTGTTTCGAACTAATACAAAATGTTTCGTATCACGATCCAACGTCAAGACTAACGCAATTTTTTTATTTTAAAAAAGACGAAATATAATCATAAAAATTCAAAACACGCTATTGTTAATTATATTGTAACTTATTTCCAAGTCAGGCACACTTTCTGGGTTTTCTTTAATTATAAAATTCTTACACGTCAAAATTATCAAATTGGACCAATCGAATTACATGAACAAAATGCAAGACCTCTATTATCATAATTCAAGTAACAAATGCTTAATTGCGTAAAATTCATCTAATTAGGAGTCCCTTTCAAAAAAGATCAATGTGACAGAATGTTCAATAATGTCTAAGAATCTCACTACATTTTAAAAAAGCTTTCAAAGTATAAAATGAACAAGATAAAAAGATTACGTAACTAACGTGTCTATGTAAATTATAAAATTGCTCGGTTCCAAAATTCGGTTCATGAATTTGGAAATTACGGTTCAACGTGGTACACCTAATTTCTTTAGTCAACTTTGTAGCTAATAAAGGTAGGTATGTATGTATATATCAGAGATAAAATATACCGGTAGTAATAAACAACAATATTTTCATGGCTACTCAAGTTATGTAAATAATATTTTACAGTGTCATTATTCACGGTACCTATACCTTGCTTTTTAAATTGGCCTTTTTCCAAAATAAACTTTGAGGAGATTATATATAATACGCGAGTAGCTACCTATAGCAACGCTTCCCGCTCTGTGTTTATGAATTTTCTGATTTATTACATGAAAATCTTGAAATGCTACTCTATAATACTTTTCATAATGTACTTTTACTCTGGTTACATCGCACTATAACATTGCATCATATTCTACTAAAAATATTTATTGTTTAAAAGTTATTTTCGTTTGGCGTATCACCTCAAACATATTTTTGATCACTCATATTGCGATATATAATTATAAATGTTCTAATATTAGAGTGTATAGATATTTCCTGCAAAGCCGGATGTCAACGACCTCTTGAATATCTAGGTCAAGGTTATCAAACAAGGAGCCAGATCATTGTTATTCAGATAGCTAGCGTCTCCTAATTGATCGAACTTATGAACATCATTGATATTCCAAAGGTTTTTGAACTTTTACTCGCACCGAGATTACTTATCGCGCATAACAGAGGATACCTCATGAATTTTAAGTACGTTAATACTGTTATATTTTTTATAAAATAGAGCAAATTTTCATGCATAATAAGCCACAAAAAAATAAGCCGGAGTGGTTGAACTTTTTTGTATAAAAATGTAAGAGTAAAAGACTTACGAAATTCGCGAAACGCTGTAACCCAACACGTATGTTCCGGAACATGACGTGACCCCAATGACAGCGCACATTCATAGTCAACTAGTTCCCGTTAACCTGGCCGTGTTCTTGATTTCGGGACAAGTTCCGATCAGAAATAGCAGGAGCAGTGGCCGAGTTCCCCGATTGTGTTCTCTATTTTCTATTTATAATGTTCGAAGTGTACCGGCTGATACGAAACACTGTCCAATTGCTATTCCCACTGCACAACCGGTAACGACTTACTAATACAAGTTATTTATCTTCAGTTTTACAGACACGCGTGTTTCTTTCTCTTGTGACCAATTTGGATTCAGCTCAACATAACAAATCCTACGCAATTTTTAAAAAGGTTCATCCACAACGAATGTAGTGAGGCCAAATGAAAAAATCTTCACATTATCTGAAATCTTAATTTAAATGCTAAACAGATGCCACACACTTTTGCGTATTGCTACAAAAAACGGTCAAGTGCGAATGGTGTACGCTCTGCGCTGATTCCGTAGACCACGGGAAAGACGTAGACGGACTACGACGTAGAGGGGCTACGACGAAGAGGGGCTACGACGTAGAGGGACTACGGCGTAGAGGGTCTACGACGAAAAGTTCTATGTTCGATAACAATATTATTATTAATAATTTTACTTCGCATTTATATTTTCAAAATTCGAGTTAAAATCAACTGTATTAATGTTAGAAAATAACTAAGTGTAATTTACTATTTTATGTAACTAGTGTAAAGAACATACAAACGAGACACTGTTCTAACCATAGAGTTTTATAATTATTTTCTTTGTAAGAAACCCTAAAAACTAATAGCCCAGAATCCGCAACATAAATCACTTTGATTTTAAAATGTTTTTATGCTTTGAGACATCGAATAAGAATGTGGGTGATCGTTTACACTCTCAGACATTGGAACTTCTAGTTGGCTACTTTATTTCCTGAATTTAATAATATAAGAGGAAGAAGCAGTATGAAATTTATCGAAATAATAACAATCTTACTGAATCTTACTGGAAAAACATGTTACTGATGCGTAAAACGTAATTGCTTCATAAAAATGTTATTTTAACAATTAAATTACAATTATGCGAATAATCTAATAATCGAAAAAAAACTTGAAACTGTAGAGTAAAAGTTACTTGAAGTTTTACATTAAGAGCTAATCAGTTGTCTCGTAGTAACCAATCATTTCGTAGCACTTTATTGACCTCCAAAACAGCTACGACATGTGCTACGCCGCATGCTACGCGCTACGGCAGCTGCATATTCAACAAACTTAAACTGTATTTAGAGTGTGACAGGGACATTGATAATGAATACCTATAAAGGATCCATAACAATGTATTGCATATTAGCTACTTCTATGTATATAGAATAAGAAAATGCACACATAAATGTGAAACACAACTATTGACAGAGTTCGATACTAATTAGACTCGTTCGGAAAGACTATTAGAAAGATTTTATTATTACTAGTATGCACCCAGCTGACTGTTATGTATATGTTGGATTAGGTACCTAATCTTAATAATTCTTGGTATTTATTTATTTTTATTTTTTATTTAATTCTATAGGTTTGATTTTCTATGACTTTATTAATAAGGGGCATGCTGTGGTCTCCTATGAGTAAGGAAGCACAAGTTTTTTTTAAATATTTTTTGATGTTATCTAGTTATTTATATAGTGTATTTCTTGTTGGTGATCCTAATTAATTATTAATTAAATGACAGACATAATCATCTAATATCTAGTCGATGTTATTACATATATTGTTTTAGAGATACTTTATTCTAAACTACTTTAACTTTTTTTAACTCGCAGCGTGTCGTTTCAAGTGACGTCACTTTAACTAAAAGCATCAGCAACATAGTTAACTTGAAAACGACCCTCTTCTCAGACAGAGAAGGCACAAGCATTGATCACCACGATTACTTAAGGTGGTTTGTACCAGTTTTGTTTTAAAAATCCAGATTTTTTCAGCTAATTATGTTACATAGTCATGTTACACTCGGCGCATTAATGCCCATCCTCGGTAAGAACCTTCACCATAAGTGGAAGTTATAATCAACACGTTGAGCACTTTCATGGAAATCCTTTAGACACAATTTTCCATTGTCAAAAAAAACGAAAATAAATGGGATACATATACAATTTTAAAATTTGGTTCGGCTTAAATTAGGACTTTATGTTATTTTAAACTTCAAAAATATCAAATAAATCGTTATCTAAAGCCAGCTTTTCACGGCAACTATTCAAGCCCTACATAAGCTGTCACTAAATCGAAAATTGTTTGACACTTACCGCGCGAATATCGATTTCTTGAACATTCTGTAAACAGTCAATTATATGGTTCTAATACTTGACTTGGCGAAATTTAGTGCAATGAACTAAAAATTGTTGTTATTAATGTACACACGATAAAATTAGCATGTTAACAAGACTGTAATGATTTATATGAATGTAATGTGGTAAAGTTTAAGGTTTTATCGTAAGTTCTTTATGTTGATTGAAGAAAGCGCGTAAAGGCAGGGTGGCACGTCACCGATCGATGCGGTCAAACAGTTGCCGCGGTGGACCAACCTTGCACCACAACACACATAAATATACCTACTTATAAGTAACGACGGTGAATGAGTACATGTGAACATTGTCTTACATAGTTACACGTGCTCATTATAATCAAGACTTCTTTCATAGAGATGAATACACAGATTACTTAACCAAAATTATTGTATCTTATCTAATAATATTATGTATAGTGAAAGAACGTTCTTCTTCGTATATGTGAGCAAGTTGATATTCAAGGATAAAATAATAAATAATGTAACATTAACAAAAAAGCTAACAAGGGTTTTTTGGTAAATTAATAAGTAAGTATTGTTTACTAAATATGCATAGTCGATTGAATTAAAGTCATAGAATAAGGCAAATAGTAAATAACAAATCGCACACCTCTACTATTTGAAATAGCTTCGGTCAACCGACTCAGACACCGGCTCGCCGCATCCGCACAGATAAACAAACCGCACTGTGCAGCAGGCCGATTAACGATCTCAACACCGTATTATCTTCTTAATTATTCCTTAAAACTGGCATATTCTCCGATGCTGCTTGGACACTGTATCAATTCACAACACAGGGTTTCCAACAAAACACCAACACTTTCAAATACCAACAAATCCATTTGTTATTTGTGCTGTTTAGTTGTAAATAAGGAAGTGCCATCGGTTAGAATTGAAGGTGTGGGATAGATTAGTTCTGTACCTATGCCTTGGTGAGCCGAGTGGTGCGAGAGAGCGAGCGGGCGCGGCGCGGTGCGAGGCACGAGCAGCAAGTCGGCACAAGTGGTGCCGGTGGTGGCCGCAAGGTTGCTGAAGGAGCAGAGTGCGGTGTCGCCCGGCTTTGTACGTCGCACCAGGCGGGCGTTTAATGCGCGGGTATTTCTGTAGATCACAGCCATCGGACAAATCGCGACCGTGCGACCCGGCCTCAACGAGCACTCTAATAATAAACTTGTTTATATTTTTTATTCCCTCCATGACTTTTATTCTGATTCTTCACTGATGTCCAGCGGCGGACGCCAAGGCCTCGCTCGACGACCCTGAGGACCACGTGCGCCTTAAAATAGAGCGCAACGGGACACTCATCTTCGATTCTCGTTATTTATCGAGAACGGATTAAACGAATCGGCGCCAAAATACGTTTTGGACGGTGGCGAGGTGTCATAAAGAATAAATGGCGACTAGTGTGTAGGTGTGTGAAGTAGCGTTTCGGTGCGCGTGGTGGGTACGTACCGAGAGCGTATCAGAGAGCGCGCTGCAGAAGGCGCTGAAGCCGGTTTGCGCGGGGGGGCTGGGCGGCGGGCTGCCGCTCGCCCGGTCCATGGCGCGGTGTGCCCCGGCGGTCGGCGGAGCACTGCCGACTGCCGCCGCGCGCTAACGCGCCCTCGCGTTACATAAACCTCGCGGCTTGCCCGCTGCCCGCTCCCACCTGTCTGTTGTCGCTACGTTTTGGCATCACATGCAAACCACAACAATAACACTAAATAATTATAGAAATACTATTTTAAGCTCACTCAACGCCGACTCAGACTAATTTGTAGCACTTTATCTTAACATAGCATATGATTTTAAGCAGACACGAAAACTGACGGTGTTAGTGATGTTATTCTTTGAATTCCATGTAACAGTCCGATTCACTTCCACTTCCATTCATTTCGTCGTTTCGTAGACAATGAAGCAAGGCTACTGTACCAATATACTTACGTGATATGAGTAGGCACCAGCCTGCGTGGGCTCGTAATGAGTAATGACTTGTCAAGGGTGACCTGTGTTGTGTTCGACCGAACATTTGACTTTGGCCTGAAACCGCCTTCTTTTACGCCCAAAACGTAATTACCTTTTATATAAGGTATTATATTATGTTAAAATCTTGGCAAGTTACGTTCCATTTTATGAGAAGGTCGAATATAGTTTTCATTCCTCGGGAAATACTGTAAGTTTTAAAATTAAATAATATAGTTATTATACGTGAACATTATTGTTTTCTTTTTGTTTTTTTTTAAACGCTGCCTTATGCATGTGTTACCTTCATATTTATTGTTTAATATGCGAAAATATTAAACAACCAACTTTGCTATCTGCCTGCTACAGAAATAAAAACGGATACCGAAAGGTACCGAAAAATTGTTATCGTGTAGTCCCTAGCGAGCTGCAACCCTGATAACGAACATAACAATAACATTAGGGTGGCCTTCGAAGACCGCTACCCTTAATTTTAATCAGGCTTTGAACACAATGAAAACTGCTTTCGTTATATTTTATTGGTAAATTATTCAGACTCAATTTTATTTAGATCGTTTCAGTATGGTAATGGTTGGCTAAAACCGACTCTATATTGGATAAGATTTATTTTACTATGGGAGTCCCTTCGTAATAGCCCAAACGGTGTTCGCATATCCAAGCCGTTGGATGCGATACTCGGCCTATAGACATCATGTACGTACGTATGTATGTACACGTATCCAAATTTGAAAATAGAATTAACATAAAAGCATTTAACGCCTTTGTAACCACAGTAATTCCGTCCGTTTGATTTATCATACTTCCCAAGATAAACAAACACTTCATTGAAAAATATTTTATTTTCAACTCGACTGCTGTAAATGCTCGCTTAAACACCTGTTTACATACTTCAGTAATTTTATATGTCGTCACGACTTTTCACAATAGATTTTACTATCAACTTTAACGTTCGTACATTTGTTGTTATAATTACTTTAAAATATTTTTAAAGCATTTTGAACGCGTTAGGTACCTATTCTATAATTCAAGCAAAGGTTATACCTATTATCTAAGGAACTGTTCGTAATATTTTTGTGGAATGTGTTGTAAAAAGAATACGATAGTTTTTATTATAGTACTTAAAATAGTTTTAAATCTTTGTTTATTGGCACTATGTGGGAGAGTCAAGAGAGTGGTTGGAGCTATAGATGTCGATTGTGGTATAGATTTTTTTATTCATAATATATTCTTCTCATTCTGGGGGGCTTATGGCTCATGAACAGGTAAAGGTTTAACTTATAATGGCCATCCTCCCCAAATCAATCGAAAAAAAAGTTACTAGGTTTTTTTTTGTACCGTATGTTTCTGACCACCTTTCTTTATCTTTATTTATTCACAGTTTTTTTTATTACCACCTAATACTTGCAGCCACAAATAAAATAAACCTATTAACATTATTCTGAAAATATTTATTGTTTTCTCCGCGCAATGACTTTTTAATATTTTCTCAGACAAACAATGTCAATGACTTAGTAATTCGCAAAAGAACCCTATTTAAAAGCTAATTAAGTGCCTTAAAAGATCTTTTCTGTTACCCTGGCACATTGAATTACGCGTATAATTTAACGTTATTTTTTTTAATTAAATGCTCTGTTTTAATAACTTCTAATAATTTACTCTTTTGGTATTTTACGCATCACAACCAGAAGTCAGTTCAATCTAGTATATATGGAATTTTCGTATCGTCGGATCAGTAAGTTTTTATACCCGTGACATTTATATTATCTTCATGTAGTTGCTACGTGCGAAGCTCAGCTGTATAGTACGCTTTTTAAATACTAAACAATTCTGAACGTGTAAGTAGATATTACAAAGCCTATATCTGCAAAAAAATACTGATCTTTATTTTCAGGCAAAAAATATTCACAGTCTATTAAGATAACTATGTAATAAATAACATTTCTAGTTATATCACCATTAAAAAATTTAAAAACAATGTATATTAACGTTATTAATGACGCTTAGAATGAAATTCATGTTTAAAATCATAAATAAATCTAAACTTAAAAGCTCTTAACTTAAAAACTATCTTACGTGTAAAGATAGAAGAAAGACGTCACTTCCGACCTTCCAACGAAAAGCTCGCTAGCTCGACACGACAAAATGCGGTAACGACTAACAAGTCGGGGTTCTGTAATATAAATATTTGTATGAACCGTTTACTCATGCAAAGAAGCCACTTCTGCAGTGTCGTTGTTAAGGCTGGGTAATAGGCCAGTTTTAAGAAATTGAGGGGGTGAAGCAGGGGAAGTAGCTCCGCCCACTGCGGGGCGCCCCTCTCGCAGTCGTCGTATCGCGAGGCCACTACTGTAGTCACTGTTAGGAATAAGTAACTCAAGATTTTCAATTTTAAAACATGTAAGAATCATGTATAATAATTAATTATAAACATCGTGTTCATGCACAGTATTTTTATTTAGAGAAGTAAGTATTAGGTAGTACCTAATTTTTAAACCTAACCAATTCAAAGGACTGTTGTATAAAACCAATCGATTAATTTCGATAATACTGTTACTA
This sequence comes from Pyrrhia umbra, assembly GCA_963891755.1. Taxonomy (NCBI): domain Eukaryota; kingdom Metazoa; phylum Arthropoda; class Insecta; order Lepidoptera; family Noctuidae; genus Pyrrhia; species Pyrrhia umbra. The sequence goes on from OY982930.1 coordinate 8,298,144, forward strand.
TCACATTTACATGTAAAAGGTTATTATTTATAAATGATTTCTGACAGGAAATTATCAAGACTAGCTTGTTTTTACTTCTTGATCCCATTCAGACTTAAATATTAGCCTTTATTAATTTTATCTAGAGAAACTAGCTGACACCAACGGCGCCGCCCACGTCTTCTAATTTAAAAGTTTTTTTTTTTAATAAATGCAGCTTAAGTAATTCCTTACGCTATCAGCTATCTTCCAGTGAAAGTCCCATCGAAGTCAGTTAAGCCGATTCACTTCACTTTGCATTGAAGATGTGTAAGTAACATACAACTCGACAAATCAACTTTTTCAGAAAATTGGCCAGTGCATGACATTTGCTTTCGTGTATATACAATCCAGATATATACACCATCTAAAATCTCTTCTAATCTGTCTTTGCTTACTATACTTATTAAAGGAATTAAACACGTTTTCGTTGACTTAATTCTTTCAAAGACCTATCGATGTCAACACTGCCTTAAAGGTTTTCGTTGTTTTCGCTTTAAAGTTCAAGTTTTGAGTCTCTAAAAATATTACATTGGTTTCGAAACAAAAAAACTGTAATGGAAATAATTTTTCATTCCTGCCATAATGTGTCTATAGATATATGTCAGCATAAGACTATGAATAGTGTTTGCTGATGACAATTCGTGAACTGTACCAAGTTTTTAGAATATTATGTATTCATTTTCGTTGGTTCATAGTCGCTGTGTGTTAAACCAAAAAAAATGTGAACAAACATGTACTTATCACTCGTAAATCTGTAAACCATCCCTGATAAGTCGGTTTGCAGCAGGTCATTCTGTGTCCAATAGCAAACAAACGATGGGAACAATTAACACTGGAGTCAATTAAAGGAAAATAATAATTATTTGAGATCAAGTTTCATAATCTTTGTTTACATATTTTATTAACAATACTAATATACCTACGTTACATGGTAAGAACATAAAATTCAAAATAAATAAATAGAAAACAAAACATAACTATTGATTGTTACATTTGTTTCAAAATGTCTTAACATCAGGTATCTACAATTAGCGCGCAAGGTGTATTTTGATACTTTGTAGTACCAGCTTAGTACCAATGTTTTATATGGAGCGACTTCCTATATGACTTCCACAACCCAGTTACCAGGTAACACATGTATTATTCTTAGAACTACTGATTGTCAGGCTTTCTGGCTTCCGACTACCAATAGTGACGGTAACAAAAAATATTCTGTTCGTGGTCAGTCATCGACTACAAGTTCAAGTTCTGCTATGATTCTATGGATTTCCGTTTTATATCTCCGAAGTTCATGATAAATTTTATAGAAACACCTGACAAAGATATGCTATCTTTTCAAACAAATAAAAAAAAAACAGAGTAACCGGGAAACATACATCAAAAAGATTCCGACGAATTAAGAACCTCTACTTTTTTAAGTCTGTTAAAAAGGCAATGTCCTGTAAAACATATCTATGCCCAGCTTAAACTGCTAATGATAGAAGTTTGTAATTTTGACAGAACATTGACTTTATATACAGCGGGTGTAATTTCAGAAAAAATGTAATACTCGAAATAAACATAAGTTGACCGCGACTTACCTTCGTATGCATAAAGTAGACGGTTCGTTTGCGGGGCTTTGTACACGCATTTATAATAAAATTGATTGCCATATACTACTTTTAAAATTAAAATTAAAGAAAATTTATATTGTAAAATAAATATGACATAATATATAAAGTTAAACTGTAATAGACAGCTGTGTTGCTGGGAAGTTTGTTCATCACTGCTTCTTCTTTGCAGCCATAACACTAGGAAGTAGCGAGTGAGAGTGGGTGGGCGTTTTGGGGTGCTTTCATAATGTATTTTGACTTAAAAAAGTGCTAATTGAATTAGCCTAATTTCAATAAACGTTTTTTGAGTTTGAGTTTTGAAAAAGGCTTTTTCGAAATTCAGCCGCTAGAGGGGAAAAATAGGGGATGAAAATTTTGTATGGAGCTCAGTCATTTTTATTTAAAAGAAATGTGGTAATTAGCATCTAAGTATAAAGTAAAAACAATCTTTAATTATTTTTTAATTTCACTCCTAAGCGTAAAAAGTGTGGCGTACGCAAGCAAACATGCCACCAGAATTTGAAAAACTAAACAGCTAAAATTATGTTGTCCACGCGAGCGAAGCCGCGGGCGGAAGGCTAGTAATATATATTTATACCAAGCTACCAGGTTGTCGTGTATGACAGCGAAACACAATGAAATACAAAAATAAATTATGAAAATAAATGTATTTTATAAATGAAAGCACATATATACCTGAAGTATGCGGCCATTGTATTTATTTTCCTATTTTTAATTCCTGGTTACGGCCTCGTTATACTCTAAAACAGGGGTTTCAAAGCACAGTATCAACAACAGCTATCATCATCATGTTTACCATTCACCTGCTATTTACACCCCTTCACAACAGTTAGTTACATTATAGACATTAAAATAGATTCCCTTTTACATGAAATTTTAATTACGTACGTTTAATTTTTATAAATCAATTTTATATTTATTTTCTGAATGCGAAAGTCCAACTGTCATCGGATGACAGAGTGACATAGACCACTCGCCTCTACGGCGCCGGCGGCGGTGCGCCGTCTGGTCGATGAAACAGATTTATGCAAATAGTTCATTCAGAAAAGAGATGCAATACGAAGAATTTTTGAAATGAAATCGACGGCAATTTTTACACGGTTTTTTTCAATTTGCTCGATAAATACACCATATATTTATATAATATTGCAGTTGTACCTTGTTCACGGAATTCCCTTTCTTTTGGTTATAAAAAATGTGATGGTAATCATTGAAAATTTTGAGAACTACGCGACGAAAAATTTTTTCGAGAGGTTACTTTAGGATTATTTTTTTCAATGTTCTAGATCATTTCTTTAAGATTTTTTTGGGGTTGTACCTGGATCATATACTTAATTATACATGGTATTTTTTTCTGGCTTGTAACTTGTACCAACGTCTCAATCTAGGCGACGAAAAATTGCCTATTTTATAGCTTTTTTCGCAAAGGAGCGCCTTAAATCTTCCTCGTGGAAAACGTACAAGCGACAAATCGTCTCATGTCCTTGGCAAATGAGGTAGTTGTGTTGCATCTGAAGCGATTTTGCAATAAAATAACTACTACTAATATCTCCAAAAAGCAATTTGACTAGTTATTATGTGGGAGAATAGGTATTCTACTGTTTTGATGTTGTGTTATGTTTTTTTTTCTTTGTATCCCGTCGCGTGAGGTATCATTGGATAGGTCTTTCAAAAATAAATCAGATGTGTGAAGACCATTTTTCGTGTTAGTTTATCTTTAAAGTGCAATTTTTGTTCGATCCGAGTATTCTCCCTAGAGGGGGGGCTCTAACATTTGAATGGTTGTCACTAAAACTTTGAAAAAATCACAGACGTAGCACATGTAATGGACTTAAAAGGTAAAATATCACGACTAAGTAGGCTTAACCAGTTACAGAGTTATAATGGACCAACTAAAACGTACTATGGAACCCTACTGCGCGGGGCCCGCCACGCACTTGGCCGGTTTTTTTTATATAAATAAATTAGGAGTCCCTGGAACCCCCAGTTAACTTATACTACAGTTCACCTTACACTGCGATATATTTTCACAAAGGGCAGCTTTCTTTGTTTACATGTACATTATTTTATTTACCTACACTACTATCTCTTGCAATGACAAGACTATTTGAGAAAAGCTGATTTCCCTAAAGACTGCAGAGGTCAGACGTTACTCGCTAAAACAAAACTCCGCAGCATCAGGGTTTAAGCATCTTATACCTGATCTTCAGCTTTCTTTCTGTACTGGAAATTACTACTTTTAAGTTATTGAGCTATAAGTTATTTTTAAAACTAGACACGTACAGATTACAGATACCTATTTACTAGTACCTACCTAATCATTCAGTGCGGTAAATCTTTCGAACATCCTGTAGCCCCTGAAAACAAAAAGCCTAGGAAAGAACATGGATGGGTTTAGTCGGTAAATTTTAACACTTTCCCACTCCGCCAACAAGAGTCGTTTGAAGATTTCCCATCCGAAAAAATGTAATCATTCAGCAATTAAGAGAATGTAATCAAATTGACTAAAACCTGTATTCCAGAACAATACTATGCTAAGTAGAGATGTTTCATGGTTCTTGTAGTGGCCAGCCTTTCGATTCACAAACAATATTCATTACTCTAGCTACCCGTTGCAATGTGGACGTACAGGGTCGAACACAATCTGTGACTGGTTCATTTTGCATTCCTTCGGTGATTTCCAGCACTTCGTAAATCTCTTACGTGTGTACTATTGTTCATGAATACGAGTTTAAACTTCAATTCTACTTTTCGTAGGCGCACAACCTCGCGTAGCATCACTACGAAGCTCCAAAGGCCTACGACACTTATGCGGTGCTACGCTTCTTACCACGCAATTTGCTGTGACAGCGGCTCACTGTGTGGAGAAAGATGAAGATCAGTATATGTTAGAGTTGAACAACTACTGCGTCGAAGAAAATGACTCACCCCCAAAAGCAGGAGTATTGGAGATTATCACAAACCCGCTTTATGATCAGTAAGAATGCTCTTAGATGATGATTAGCAACCGTTAAACTGTAATCAAACTAGTTCGAGGGTAACTTCCGGGTCGCACCTACCATAGCTTTTTTCAAATTCTTTCATAACAACTACGCCACAGATCCGTGCTTTTATAAAAGACTAGCTGTTTCCCGCGGTTTCACCCGCATCCCGAGGGAACTTCTTCGCGTACCCGGGTAAAAAGTATCCTATATGTTAATCTAGGTTAAAAGCTATATGTGTACCAAATTTCATCCAAATCCGTTCAGTAGTTTTTGCGTGAAAGAGTAACAAACATCCATACATCCATTCTTACAAACTTTCGCGTTTATAATATTAGTAGGATATACTTAGTGAATACTGGGGACAGTTAGATCAACATAAACATTTTCTGAATACACGCTTAGACTGTAAATAAACACGTAGGTACGTATTGTATGGAGTGTAACGTATTCTATGCTTTGGCATACCTACGTTTTTGAGTATGATATAATCTATAGCTTTAACCGTCTTGTTATATGTACAGGAGGAAAACAAAACCCATATCTAAATCGCCTTACACACGAATAAAACAAGTCCAATAAAAAACTGCAAGGGCAACAAACAAAGGGATGGTAGCAGGGATTACGATTGAGTAAATCCGCGTCAGCGTTACAGCAACACGTTTGGTCACGTTGTATGGTTTCAGGATCACGAGAGCGCATGACGTGGCTTTGTTGCGGATCGCCCTACATCTGCCTGACGTCACGTGGCTTAACTCCCCCATCTTGCCGACATCCTCGTTCGGGATATCAGGTGATTGTCGGATCGCATAAGAATGTTAGTGTCAAGTACGGAGCTTAACATCGGCACCCAATTTGATGCTGGATCTAAAGTGCATTTTCGAAAACCGAATTAAATTCAAATAACCACAACAAATCCTTTAGTCTACAGCAGTTAATAATTTATGCATTCTTTAACCCTATGTTTTTATTTCGTAGATTTTATGTTGAACTTCAAGGTTAATAAGATAAGATTTTACAACGCGAAAATATTCATGAAATTAAATTAAAATATTTAAATGAATTCACACTGTGTGTTAACCTAAAATTTACCGCGCTCTGCTTTGTATAAATATAAATCACATCAACAGTTATTAGGGTGGGATAAGGTCACATTAATATTTAGATCGTCTAGTTCAGATATAATTCAAGTCCTTTATTTGAGGACGTCGACCACATTTCAGGTGAATGTACAATATACGGGTATGGGTACAAAGACGTGGATACAATGGAAACTTCGGAGCGCCTGTTAGCTGGCTCGCTGAGGATAGTTTCATTGGACCAGTGCACGGAGGCACTCGGGCCGTGGGTAGCTCCTCGGTACGACAGCGGCATGATGTGCGCGGTTGGCGACGGTGTCGACACCTGCCAGGTACCGTCAGCCAGACAAATTAATTCAATTTATTATCATTACTGATTCTAACGTTACTATTAGTGCAGTACCTATTTATCTAATTACTTTAAGAAAATAAACACAATGTTATTTTGCAGTTGATTTATTCACACGCTACGCTCGCTACGTAATTTAGGATTGTAGGCAGAGCGTGTATAGCGAGGACGTCATTAACCTTCAACGCAAGATATAAACGATCGTATCGTACATTAACATTTTTGTAGATTAGTTTTATTTTAATAAATATTTAGTAGGTACATCTGTACATACCTACTATGCAAAATTCTATTGCCGTACCGGGATGAAAAAGTACAAAAGAACTTTACGACATTGAACCTTTCCCTCTTTTGGCAACATTGTAGCTTTACGACTGAAAGCAGTAACTGTTATTTGTATTTATTTGCCAACTGGCCGACGTAAATGGTCGCGATGATAGAATTAGTATATACAAACCTTATTTGTATTAGCTCACACAGTTATTAAATTCTTTTAGAGTAGGTAAACCTCCCGATTATTAGTTAGCTAGGTACAGAGTATAGGTACCTCTATTTTGTTTCAGGGTGATTCTGGGAGCCCACTGATTTGTTCCGAAGGAGTTATAGAAGGTATAAGTAGTTATGGCATGAGCTGCGCTGTACCGGGCCTCCCAGGGGTATACACTAGCATCGGACCGCACTTGCCATGGATACGTCAACTGATACAAGACTTCTGATTAAATGATAATTAAATTCTTTTAATATCAGACTTCTTCAAATAATTTAGATATGGAAATAATACCCTATCTCCATTCCTTTATTTTGCGTACCTTCATCAATTATTGGTGATAATGATGCGGAGTAACTTATTTTTATCATTTTTTAATATTCACAGGTACAAAGGTCGTAGGCAGTTCTGGTGTATGTTTTATAAATAAATTCAAATATCTCATTTACCAGCCCCACGAATGCTTGAACGCCAGAGTACCTATAGCTGTATAATAATTATTTGAATGAAACAGATCAACTGATCGCAGACGCTAATCGATAGAGAATTCAATAAAACCAATATAAATGATAAACAATCATTATATTTCACCGACAACACATAAGTTATCGTACATTAAACATTAAGCGATAAGTTACATTTAGAACATAACTCGCAAATGTACGTAAGTAGATTTATAGCCGTTTTTGATTTGTGACCTAATAATCCCAATATGTACCTACAATATAAAAGATAACATTTTACAATAGTTTTTGCGGACGCCATAATTTCAATACATTTTTGTAGCTTAAAACAAAGTTCATAAGAATTCCAAATTATAAATCTAGAAGTAGAAATAATAAATCTAATGCCGAGCTAACAGGCGCACTCTTGGAGCTAATGGAGGAAACTTCAAACAAACCTTACACAAACACCGGCCAGCCAACACTAACACATAGGACTGAAATATGCCCTTGAACACTGACAGATAATAATAATTGCTTCATTTTCTCAATATACGTTTGTATTAATATCTTGTTACAAAAATATCAGACGGGAATCTTTAGAGAACGCCTCTTTTATTTTGGTTTCTGAAGCACTTCGTCGGTAGTTTATCTATACGAATTCAAATTAAAAATGTCAGAGTTTCATATAATTTTTTCCCTCTTTTTCACCTCCTTAGGGGTAGCATTTTGGAAAATCTTTTTTTATCGGATGCCAACGTCATACAAAAAACACACCTTCCAGTTTCAGGTCTCTACGATTAGCGGTTTAGGCTGTGCATTGATCCGTCAGTCATCCAGGACAAATCATTGTATATATATAGATTATTCGCAGAAAAATGTATGAATACCGCCGTTATTGAATAGGTAAGCCACCGACAAAAGAACCTCAGCGGACATGAATCGCACAACTTATGTTGAATCGAGCGCTCATTTATTGTATAGCATCAGAGGCCAAGACTAGGCTTCGCCTATCCTTCCAGAAAGTTTTTATATATTATATTGCATTGTGCCTATATATAAATACACATTGGTATGATATTGGCTGGCTAGCAATAATGATTACTTATTTTGTACTTAATATCTCAAGAGTATAAATATCGTTCTCTCAGCTAACAAGCAATTATATTATTAAACACTTGTTTAAATTTCTAGCACAACTCTGTTTAAACATATCCATTTTTACATCAAACCGTACAGCCAACTACTAGTTAGAATCCACAGTTTTGTTAGGAAAACTTTGGTCAATAATTTATATAATTATCTAGAACAATTAACCGTATATTGCACACATAACACGCATATAACTACAGCTTACATTATCGTTTTTATTCAAATCATATCCTTAGACGTAACTATGATATTTGTCCAGCTTATTCGACATACCCGTTTGTTACTTACATATTACATTTCTGTAGATAATTCGACATTATTTAAATACAACCATTTTCTAAGTAAAGGCCTTTTGAAAGGTTACTAGTTAACACACAATAATGACAACATACTAATAACATCTACAACATCTAACATAAAGTTATCTAAAACACATATCAACACAATAATATATATGGAAAATAATAATTTAAAGAATGTATTATAGGAATATAGTTCCCCTTGGGGTTTTGCAGTCAGATTAGTTAGTAGTTTTGTCAATGCCTACTCCAGTATAAAAGTAATCTCAATATTTTATTACATGTGGCTAGTCTTATTTCGTTAATTTCATTAGGGTAGTTATAAAGAAATCAGTAATTATATTATTTATAAACATATACTTACAATACGTTACTATTTTGGGAACAATTCGCCCATATAGTCAATATCCAAAAATACAACAGTATATCAATGACTTGTATTTGATTACTAAGTTCTATCCAAGGTGCCTTTAATTGTAGTTTAATTTTATGAAAATTAAAAATGTTTTTTTGAGATGTTTTAATGATATATACCTATAAAAATGGTTACCGTCATAATCATAAAGGTAAAGTCTGATTGTTGAAAAATGTATTCTACTTTGAGGTTTTTATTAAAGGCACCTGAACCACTCCATTCTCCATGTTTAGTCACTAAACTTGGACTACCGCCACTGCTAATTATTACAAGCAGATTTCCGACTATAATTCTTTAGAACAAGCTATGCCCTTAGGTTAGGTTTAAATAATATTGTCTAACTAACACCATTTTGAACATGAGTATAAATTACGCGTAAAACAACTAGGAACAAAATTGTCTAATATAATTAATTGTGAAATGATAAAGAAAGACCGTAATATGGAAGATAAAACTTCGAAGGCAATAGGTGAACACATCAAGTCGACAAAATTAAACCTTGTCGTGACAGCAAGATGAGATCAAAATCTATGTCACTGTGAAGGGCTTGAAAAAGGTGTCGTACATTAAACAGCTTGTATTTCATGTAGTTTATAAGTAATGAAGAACTCAATCTAATCTTCCGTGCTACACGCGTATCTTAGGAGTGAGTACAATATGACCTTACAGACACTGAGAATATGGCCAATCTGTAATGGCCTTGTAATTACTTGTTGATAATTAAACAAGACATTAAGGAGATAGCAATTGACTACACGTGTTAACTATCTCTTTACCAATATTCAAGCCCTTCTATTGGTGGAATAACTTAAGACCAGTTGAACCACGACCGACCTTCCGCGGTAGGAGTGCTGCTCGTACTCTTTGGTGATTTAGGAGTCTTAGGAGTTTGTGGCTTGGAGGAGTCAGAGTTTTTATCATCATTAGAACCTTCAACACCATCTGTATTGATTTTCAACTGAAACAAATAATTACTTAGTCAGATAGGAAATCCGCAAGCTACTGATTCAATATCACTATCAGGGTAATAAAATATTGCTTGTAATATTTCTAGTTAATCTTATCTATCACTACAGCAATAGGATGTTTTATGTAATCGGAAACGCCTGATAACGTACCTTGATATTGGTTTTCGCTTGCATCTCGCGTTCATATTCCCTCACGTCTTCTATGGTCATATTGAACCAATCGTCCATCCACGCAAACGCCTGGCGATGACCAAGCAACAGGATTTCTCGAATAGCCTGAAATAATCGTAATTTTTAGCAACAACATACAAGATTTTTACTACGAATTTATTATTAGGCTAGATTATAACGAAATTTTAAAGATTATTATTAATAAATTTTCTGAGTCAGCATACTATCAGTATTGCAAATAGATATATCAGACTTGTCTCTGTGAAGTTTTAGTATTTAAAACAAGGCTAACATCCAACATAAGACTTACTCCTTGCACATACTCCTCCACCCTAGTCTGCAGGCCCCACACTTCAAACTTGACACTGACAGCCTTGTAACAGCACATGATGGGCTGCTGGGAGTCTCTCCATCCCTCCACAAGGGGCCCCCGTCCTGTCTTCTGTGACTTGAAAAACTTTGGGTCTTCCGCCTCCTTATAATGGTGTGGCTTGATCTCATCATATGCAATGTCCAAAAAGTCTACTTCTCTTTGTTCTAGTTCCTCTGGAGTCATGCCCAAACACTACAAATGAATAGAATGATTTTATACACTTTGACAGAAAGACCTCTGTTGTGAAATTAAGTTGTAGATAACTTACATTTTCTGTAGTCCCATTATTATCCTCATATCTTGTTTGAATAGAAATAGAAAATTTCGGAATAAAGGAGCACTGCAAAAATAATAAAGTTATCAGTTTTTCTCTTTTAATCAGTGTTTGGCTTGTCTTGAAGATGGTAGTAAAATAACAAAATACTTACTGTATATTCTGTGTAGATTCAGAAACATGAAAAAGACAAAAATAATCAGTTGATTCATTTATAAATAGGAATAAATAAGAAGTTAAACAAATAGCTTTTGAAAATATATTCCGTAATATTTAAAGGTTCGTGTTTAAAGGTTAAGGGTTAAAGGTTAAGATTTACTATGAATATGGTTCACTTGAATATATTTCATAAACTGCTAAAGAAATTTTATTTTATTTTATTAAAGCATCATGGACATTCAAACATCATATATCCATGCCTGTGAAGACATATGAGAAACAGCACAAGTTTTTAACTAAACCAAGCTCATTAATTTTAGGAAGGATTGTAGTACCTACATAGCATTCAAACCAAAAACAAATCTCTTAGACAAAAAGATAGCTTTGTATATATTTTTTTTTATTTGTGTGGTAGAAGAATTGTTGACAGAAAGCCTATTCCAAAAATATATTTACCTGTAATAGTGTAAGGGTAATAATTCCATGCTTTTTCGGTGACATAAAATATTTTTGGTATCATAGACTGGACCCAGTAAGGTAAGTGACTGTAAAACAAGGAAAACAAAGGATTGTTAATCTAAATGTGCTTGTTGTTGCTGGGTACTGCTTTATAAACAATGATGAAATTATTTCCTAGATATATTTCTATGGGCAATTGACTTCCTTATGTAACAAACATTATATCTGTGATAGATGTCTGTCTGTCAAATATGATGTCATAAGCAAGTCAAATGATCACTTGAAAAAAATAATATTTTTTACAAATTACAAATATTAATATTCTTGTTTTAAATGGAAAGGTTGTATTAAAAATGGGCACAACAAGCATGGTTTTATAAAGTATGTAAACTTTTATATAGGATACATACAATTTCTTGCAAGAGTAACGTTAGGTAATTTGAGTTAGTAAATCTAGAAAAATGGGTAGCAATTATGTCTAGTTTCTGAGGTAATTTTTGCAGTGGTTTATTTATTCATTAACAGTAGTATCCATAAATTTTTAGGCAGTAATGGATAGGTAAACCACCAACAAAGAAACTTAGAAACCGGGCACAAGTCTTGCATATTGAAACCAAAGCAATAGACACACCTAGACAAATGGATTCTCTTCTCAGTATATTGTCCCACTCCATTCACTTCATCAGTGACCTGTTCATTGGCCACGACTTCCACACCTTCCCCATTACTGGACTGCTCGAAGCTATGCCGTGCTATCATGTACAGCTGTCCAATGCGATACTGGAATTAAGCATTATTTTCTTACACATGTTTGTTCCGTTATCTTTCAGACTTTATGCAACTATGAACTTTAAGCCCCAGTTCCGTCATAAGATATGATCAATTGAAATGATAAATGGTTCAATTGATACTGTAATGTGTGTTATAGTTATCGTGAATCAGGCGATAGTACAAACAAAACTAGACGCTGCACACATCAATCTGCAGCCTTATAAGTATCATTATAGCTATGCAACTATAAATTAGGCCAATTCTGTCATATATAGACCTATACGCTGGCGCGTGTTGTGATTACAAATAAAACGCACCCTAGCCCGCAGTAGAGGCTGTATACTTTATACACTTACGAATGAGGTAAATCGAATAAATATACTTTCTGTAGTAAAATAAGTCCTGCTAAACCCATAATTTAAACAAACAGTACCTCTTCGACGGTCATCGGCATACAAATCCTGAATTCCTTTGTTAAAACCATTTTTTCTATATTAATTTAACCAAAATCAGAACTGTTTTAATTTCTGAAGTCAACAATCAATGAATCGATAACTAATTTGGCTCCTCCTTCAATCTTTTATTTCACAAATCACAGAATAACAGACAATACGAAATCACCACTGAAAATTGACAGACACGAAAGTCGTTGTCGTAGTTGACAATTGACTACACAGATAACTATGCTAGATTGACTACCTTGACTGCACTTGACTGATTCTTACTTGTTATTGTGGAGAGTAGAGATAAGGGAACCATCTCATCCCTGTGTATGGAAAGTGTCCGTAAATACGCGTAAAATAAGGGTGGCGCTGCGGTAGCATAGGAAGAACAGTACCGACAAATTGACTGAATTATTTTCAACTATGTATGTTAAGGTTATTTTAACATACCCGGTGACTACTATAGCGCCATTTTTATTTATTTAATACATTTTATCGGTCACCTTTTTCATAAACATAAATAGTTCCCTTTACCTCTACCCTCCATAGCTTAAAGGTACAAATAAATAGGGACTATTTTTTTTATTAAGAAAATTAACAATACGCATAGTGGTAGTTGTAATTCAGTTAAACATTTTATATTGTATACGTTTAGTTAATTATTATATCTATGTATATATTGATATCATAAAAAAATATTAAAGTACCCTAACAGCCAGTTGCACCAAACTTTTTATCATTTATACATAAACGAATATCACAAAACATGATATCAATAATTAGCATACTTTTAATATTTCCTATGACATTAATACAAAACTATAATAATATAGTAAAAAAAAAGTAAACATATATCATATAGTCCGACATGGCTATTTATGAACGTGGCTCACAGGTGAACTAACGCTAGCCACCATCTTGAAATGTCATTTTCAGTGATAATAATACCAATTAATTTAAACTTCCATTTTTTTAAGTTAATCATGACATGATAAATAGCAATTTATTAATTCATCATTTAAGTTTTAATAATAATCTTAAATTGAAAACAGTTAAATGCAGTATTTAAACATTTAACACACATTTGGATGTTAGTAGGTGGCTCACAAGCCGAAACCTTCCTGATTATTAAGTAGTCACCGCGATCGATGGATATCTACAACACCAGAGGCATCGGAGATCATCATTGCCACCTGCAAAATACAACACGTATTATTATTTACCATGGACAAGGCAAACTGGCGAACATAATCCATAATGACATTCATTACGGTGGCGAAGTTATTAACATGTTCTCTTCGATTTTAAATACGTAACCACACTTATTTCTGAAACCACGTCTCTAAATAGTATAATTAAAATAAAAAATAATCTAAAGTGAGTACACATATTCGCTTTAGTTAGATATTATCATATTTTTAATAATTAATATTTTTAATATATAACTAGATAAAACAAATCGGTAATTGCAAGTAAAAAGTGGTAACACTAACCTGTAGCAGCAGCTACTCGTACATACAATTTTTCAAAAGGTATTAATGGTGCTTTGAGATGTTACTCCTGATGCATAAAAGCTAACACTTTTAAATAGCGTTTCTCGCGTCACTTTTTAATGCTTTCGGCATTATTTTAATAATGCAATAAAACCACAAAAAATAAATTGACACTCAGCTCCAAACAACAACAAACTTGACAATAAAATGACAGAAATGACATTTCAAAATGGCGATGCTTAGTTCCAATTTCGGCCACCGGGTCAGATAAGTTTGTGGCACTATATAATTGATAAAAAGTTTGGTGCAACGGCTGTTATTATCTACAATAACCAAAGATATAGACTATCTTTGACAATAACAGTACCTAGTCTGTCTGTGTGTCGGGACTGACACTGACTTTGACAGTTGCTTGACAACACCCAAACAAAGTTCAAGAAAGTCAATCAAATTACACATCACACTCATCGATCGATAAATAATTATAAAAAATAAAGGTATAAACGTCTCTGTAGGATACAATCCTACGAACAAGGACTGTTAGGCTACTGAAGCTAGCCAGTGTTGTGTAAGCGACGGATTGTGCAATATACATAAAATGGATCCCAAGGAAGTGGTAGAACATTTAGTTGCATTGAAAGTGATGCGATTGACTAAGCCCGCTCTAATAAGCCCAAAAATCGTAACCTGCGATTCGAAAGACTTACCGGGTAATATATTAAACAATTACCTTAAAGACGATGCTACTTCTGTCACTCAAATGGAAACTCTTGCTGCAGGGCAGTTCCTGTTACTTCCACAAAGTTTTGGGAACATTTATCTAGGTGAAACCTTTTCTTGTTATGTGTGCGTACATAATGAGACTAACAATCCCGTACAAAGTGTGTCTATAAAAGCTGATTTACAGACAAACTCACAGAGAATATTATTAACAACTCAACAGAACCTCTCTCCTACAATGCTTGATGTAGATGAAACATTAAGTGATGTCATACATCATGAAGTCAAAGATCTTGGCACTCATATTCTTGTCTGTGAAGTAACATACATGTCTAACTACAACACACTAGCATCATTCAGAAAATTCTTTAAGTTTGAAGTGATGAAACCATTAGATGTGAAGACAAAGTTTTACAATGCAGAGTCCGATGATGTCTACCTTGAAGCTCAAGTTCAAAACATAACATCGGGTCCAATTATCTTAGAACAGGTTTCTTTAGAAAGTTCCCAACAGTTCAATGTGAAGTCATTGAATGAAATTGATGATGGACTTTCTGTATTTGGAGATGTCACTTTACTTCAACCACAAGAAAGCTGTCAGTACCTCTATTGTTTAACACCAAGAGAGAACATCACTAAAGAAATAAAGCTATTGGCAGCTGCAAAAAATATTGGAAAACTAGACATTGTGTGGAGATCAAACTTAGGTGAAAAGGGGCGGTTACAAACTAGTCAACTGCAGAGAATGACCCCTGACTATGGAGATATAAGGCTCACATTTGAAAAATTACCCAGTAAAGTGTCTGTGGAAGAGCCTTTTGATTTTCAATGCAAAATAGTAAATGCTAGTGAGAGAACTTTAGACTTAATTCTTAAATTACGGTCACTTCAAGATTCTAGTCTTCTTTGGTGTGGCATTTCTAACAAGAAATTGGGGCCATTGGAGCCTGGACAATCATTTTACATAAACTTGACAGCGTTACCAATAAATACCGGTCTCTGCAACATATCTGGAGTATCCTTATTAGATTTATTCCTGAAGAGAACCTATGATTATGATGATTTAGCATCTGTTTTTGTGTATTGAAATTATGAAATATAAAATATATTAAATTATCTTAAATCAGACATTTTATTTGTAATCATTTGATATAGGTAGAGGTTAATAAACTGAACCCTTTCTATACTGTTCACAAACAACTGCACAAAGCACTTCTTGGATTGTGTTTTTTGTTTCAAAGCCTGTCCCATAATTGAAATTTCATATGCGCTTAAACCTAACTTGGAACCGCGAGAATTGAACTTGCGACCAGTAGTTAATCTCTTCTCTACTGCGCATATCATGCCGTCAATAATTTTTGTTTGTAGGTTAATCCTACTAATATTTAAAGTTTTAAAGTTTGTAAGAATGGATGTATGGATGTTTGTTACTCTTTCACGCAAAAACTACTGAACGGATTTGGATGAAATTTGGTACACATATAGCTTTTAACCTAGATTAACATATAGGATACTTTTTACCCGGGTACGCGAAGAAGTTCCCTCGGGATGCGGGTGAAACCGCGGGAAACAGCTAGTATACAATAAATTTAAACAAAAATTATAGGGCCATGGCCCAGTTATAAGTTAGGGAAGGCCTGCTAAAGTTTCGTTCGAAGTAGCTGTACCCACTAATTCTTAATCACTGTTTGTTATGTCTCTAAATCTGTATCAAAGTATTAGGGCTACGATTTAGGGACTAAATTAAGTCTGTGTGTATTCGTTATTCAGCTTACTAGGTAAAGATCATTACTATTTGTTATTAAAAGTTGCGCTTAGATAATAAAAGAAATTATGTAATGTAAATAATATAATGTACTTAAGCCAGTCAGTCGGGAAGGGTTATTTCAGAAATGAAGAAGTGACTGGTCACTGGAGGTATGTTACTTTTCATATATTAGGAACTTAACTTGGTTAGGGCCAAAGCAGTTAAATAAATGATAAATAACGGATTAAACTCATTTCAACTAGGTACATAATCTTTCTTTTTTTCCTACATGACCTCTTGCAGGGTGCTTCTAACAGTATTCGACCTGCTTAACCGGACAATTGGTACATAATCATGTGTAAGCTCAGCTTTAAATGCATTATTGCCAGCATTAATAATCAGAGATAATTTCTATTGTGTCAAGTCAGTCAATGTCAAATATATCAAGAAAGATTTGAGTTAATCTGTGGTCCAGGCCTGCGACAGCTGGGTTCCCAAAAAATGCGCCGCGGCGCCACGGTCGGTCGGTAGCCATGTTGATGGTCGCCATTTTCAGTCGTGTTGTTGTCAAATTGTCAGTTGTGAATTTGTGATCTTGGTTCATTGTTTTGTTCAAAGAGAATACTGGAGAATACAATACTAAGTATGTTTATTCGTGAATCGTGTCGAAGCTATTATTGTGTTCTGAAATAAAGTTTTAAAAGGTGGCATACAAGAAAACGTGGTGAAACAGATGTGTATGTGTAAGATGATGGAGTTTCTTGCCGGTTCTTCTCCGTAAGACCCACTCCTTGGAACCATGCAACTAGCTTGACGTTTCATAAGTGCCTGCATAGACCTATTTGAAATAAAAACATTTGAATTTTGGATTTACACCTCAACACATTACTTATGAAAAGTTTGAAGCCCATAGATTAAGAGGCAATAAATATAAAACGTAAAATTAAAAAGTCTTTTTATTTTCCTATCTTTCTTCCTAGTTTCCAACGACAATAACAAATAATCTTGAAATAAAATTAATCCTGCAAGAATAGGTAGGTATGCCGTGGTCATCACTATTCTATCGATATTTTATACCGAATAGCCATCGATATTTACAGCAGCCTGTAGATCATCCCTAGGCGACATTAAGACACTAGCGCCACGACGCATTTTTTGGAACTAATCGTCAAATTGAACTGTCCTATCTGTCTCTGACTAGTATATAGTAATCTGTGCTGTGGTCTGTCAAGTCAATTTTCTCAGCGAGTTTGTAGATTTTGGTAATTTCAATTCAAGTTTTTCAGTATTTATATTCGTTAGATTCAATAACGAATGACTTTAACGTATTAGGTAAAGTTTACTTTGCAGAATGAAACTAATTTGAGCAATTAATAAAAATTATTTCGCAGTTTAATTTACTGTAATCATCACATCGAATGTTCCATTTGTGAACAATTTAATTCTGATGTGGCCCAATCATGTTGAGCCGAACTGTGACTTTGTTATCTTAGCTAATTTCCTCTTGAATGTTGATGAATATATACTTGAAAATAAATAAAACTGAAAAATGGCATATCAGACGCTTCTTCAGGAATACATGCTCATACCTCCAGTCACCAGAGCATATACCACAGCTTGTGTTGTTACTACATTAGCTGTTGTAAGTTTTCTTTTTTGTTTATTGAATTATACGTGACATATGCTAAGTCATTCATTTTTTTATCTATTTATATTACTGTTTTTAATATAAAATTTGTCTGTTTCAGCAATTAGACTTAGTCTCACCATTTCAGTTATATTTTAACCCTAATCTTATTCTAAGAAGATACCAATTATGGAGGCTAGTAAGCACATTCCTTTTCTTTGGGAATTTAGGATTCAACTTTTTCTTCAACATGATATTCACCTACAGATATTGTAGAATGCTTGAAGAAGGCTCATTTAGAGGAAGAACTGCTGATTTTGTTGTTATGTTCGTGTTTGGAGGTGTTCTGATGATTGTATCCTTTTCATTCTAATTATTTTAAATTTAACTACAATTCAAAGCCATTTCAAACTTGTCAATAGTTTTCAATAATTGTAGGTATAGTATGTGAATGACTTACAATGGAAGCTTAATCTTCAGTCTCAAATTCAGTGATGTAATAGTTGGCTCATATCTGTATCATCATTGCCAATAAGAAAATAAAAGTGTATGTTTGCCAAAATATTTATAAATTTCCTTAACAGTGTTTATCAGCTGTGTGCTTTCTTTGTGAATTTATTATTTTTAGGACAAGCATTTACTATAATGATTGTGTATGTATGGTCTCGGCGGAATGTCTTTGTGAGGATGAACTTCTTTGGCTTGATGAATTTTCAGGTAATATTTTTAGGAATCTTTGAACTTGTTATATCAAAAGTTATATTTAATTACATATTCTGGCTATTCATAAAGCATTCTTGAAAAGGACATTTAACTTACTCACATTATGAGGTTTAGGAGCAAATAATTTGGAATCCAAAAAAGAATATGTATTGCTATGGTTGGGCATTACTATTTACTGTTTTTATGAAACATAACATAATTAATTCCTTATTATTAAAAAATATTTTTAATGCTTATTGTTCACTTTAGTGTTTATTTTTTATATTACCCAGTGAGAAACTGTGAATTGAGTGACTGCACTAATTTGACTTCTTTTGTTTGGTTGCAGGCACCATACCTTCCTTGGGTGTTACTTGGATTCTCAGTGCTACTTGGTAATGCAATATCAGTAGATTTAGTTGGTATGGCTATTGGCCATATATATTTCTTTATGGAGGATGTGCTACCAAGACAAAATGGGGGTCAAAAAATATTGAAGACACCCAAATTTTTGTAAGTTAATCTAGAAATATCTGAATCAAAGGTTTTTATTCTTTATGTAGGCATTGAAATGCAAAATTAAACACGGAATTTGAAATTTTAGGAAAAAGTTATTTGATCCAGCTCCAGAACCAGAGTACAATCCACTTCCAGAATTGGATCACATACGGCCGGGTGGTTTCGACTGGCGCCGCCGTAACAACGAGGACGAGGATGCTAGATAAGCTAGCCACTGGTTTATAGTGTGAATATTGTGCAATTTCAAAGGCAACACTATTTATTTAAGAATGTAGTAATATTTTTTTTATGAATTGGTCTCTGTCAAGGTTTCATAATCCAATAATATTTAAAGAGCATAAAGAGCTGCAAAGCTCTCAGGATCGTGAACTCTTATTTTTCCTATAAAATCAATTGCAATATTCTATACCATAATTCTCTCAACTAAATGATAAAATAGCAAATTATTTCTAAAAATCTATGCTATGTGTTTTTTATGGGTAATGGATTCTTCATACAGTGAAAACATTGTATGAATGCATATGTACAAACGAAATGCAGACGTAAATACGTGATAACGATTACGTCATTAGCAGTGAATCAATTATAATCTATTTTGTGTAAAAAGTTTATTGATAAGGGTCTGTTAATTGTGAATACAAATTATTGATAAACATATTTATATTGTTTTATTGCATTAGTATACCCTAGTTGAAATAAAAACTATCTTTATTTCAGGTCTCCATGCGTAAAACGTGAATATGACCTCAAAATTAATTTGCTCGTGTTTAAAACATTTCTACTTTCTTTTAGAACTTGACACAAAAAAATATACTATAATTATACTAAAACTATAAAACCATTCTTGCAAAGTAAGCATTTAAATAGCGAAAATCCCATTCAAATCGGATCAGTAGTTTTTGAGTAAATCGCGGACATACGAACATCGAATACAGAACCTATTTTTTTTAAGTCAGTTAAAAAATTCACACCACTGGCACGTCATAATCATAATCTTTCCCCCACCTATGTTGGGGTCGGGGTTTAGTCCAAACGGATGGAGCCTAGTGTCAGTATTTTACATGGAGCGACTGCCTATCTCCACGACACAATGACCAGGTAACAAGATACCTCTTGGTAAGATGGTTGTCAGACTTTTTGGCTGCCTCTGACTTCTAACTGCCCGTAACAACAGTCTATGGTCTATGAATGAGAGCTGGGACCAAAGGCATCACGTGCTTTCTGACACCCGGAAGTCTCGATATGTAGATGGTCACTATTCCACGGACTGACCGCGGCAAACGCAGCTTAACCTTGATTGATCGACCCGTGCGGCTGATACTTAGCCATTAGCTCCACACACACACGACTGCCACGGCAAAAAGTCTAAAACCCCAACTGCGATTTAATATACGAGTACCTAACAACTACTTTTTGACCAGTTATTTGTTGTTTGCATTGGGTTAGGTATTACTTCTAATTACAGGGTTAAAGTGATAATAAATCAAAGATGAGATCGTAATCAGAATTGTTTATTCTATTTTCACACAATATCATGGTGAATTTTAAATAACACAGTTGATAAGTCCGACTCAAAACGTAATGGCGATAAGCGTTTGATCAGTGACTACTTACAGTACCTTGACATACATTTAAAAGACGAGTCCTCTTTAGGTTACCTTTTTGCTACGCTAATGATTTTTATATACAAATTTTGTAAGCCGGTATTAAGCTTACTGACAAATTTTGTATTTGAAAAACTAATAACATATTTGTTTACTCGGAATATGCTTGAACATTGTCACGGCTAAAACGAAACTTACAAGGCTCAACAACATGTAACAATACAATGGAACGCCGAGTCAGTAGGTTAACAGTTTAGGTTCTGCTACTGTACATAATTGTCAGCATTATTAAACTGTATTAAATTTCGTGGAAAAAACTATTTACAAAGTAAAGAGCGCTATATTAGTTTCGTTTTGTCAGTCACATAATTAATTTCTATCATTAAAATAATCGTAAAATGCACGTTACAAAATTATGGATGCAGCTAATGAATGATAAACAATTATTTCTAGTTTTAGTAGTCTAAAATATATCCAAAATGCGGTAGCGGCTTCGACCAAGGTTTAATTTACTGTTTAAGAAAAAAATGAGACATAGGTACAATCAATACACATATAATTTACATAAAAAATTATAAAAGAACATAAAGTGTCTCAGTATAGAACCGTTAGTTGTGATCGTTTCAAATATAGTTTCGTAACATCATTAAAACTACTAGTAACAACAAGAACAGTATATCTAGTTGTATTCAGTCTTCATTCAAACTCTCACACTCAATTCCACAAAAACACAGTTGATTGTAAAATTAAATATTTCAGAAAGACACACTCGTCGACTTTGAAATCACACAATAATAAAACTATTTATTCTAATATTTTTTACAATTGGGCCAACGCCAAATAATATTCATGTTATTCTCGCGGTAAATAGTTTGTTCTTACATAGTCATTATAAAGAGAGAGAAAATGAAGATGTTATCTTGTACACAATGCGTTGACCCGTTGAGACTGACTATTCAGTGCTTACAATCGATATATCATTACTGTATATTGTCTGCGTTACCGATTTCTACGACCACATCAAAAAAGGTTTAAGTAATATATTTTCTGCGATTCCTGAACGTCTATCATTCAGTATTTTTCAATCGCAATAAGTTATATTTTAATTGATCGCAATATTATCGATTGTACATAGTCAGTTACATACATAGTACATGCACGATATTTTCACGAGTTTGTGTACAACCATGAAATAACAGATAGTAAAAGTAGGTTTGTTGTTTCAATGATTGCTAATGTCGGTCACGGATAACTTTCGTAGACCCAATTACATTCAGAATTCTAGTAAAACTTTTCACAAAGTAATTTGCATTATTTTTCAGCATTACAACAACAGCAAGCAGCCTCACCTGAATCACAATAATTTAGAAGCACAACATTCAGATCATGGCGTCACAGTGTGATATCTCTGAATAAACAATTCTATTTCACAACTAACATAAGTAGACAGAATCAAGTTTAGGAGGTGACCTGTGAATGGCTCCATGGGCTGGCCCTGTACAATAATAAAACATACAAACAACTTTTGAGATCATACAGAAATATCTATTATTACAAAATTGACGTCATATAGTACAAAAAGTATTTACACATTACTATGCACAATGTAATAATTAAATGTCAAATATACATATAAAACAGATTTCCAGAAACCAGAAACATATCTGTCTCATAATAAATCGCAAAGAATCAAATATAGTGGGCACCTCCTTCACTTATAATAACCAAAGACATTCAAAAATAATTACAGATCAATTACAGAAAAGGGTCCAAACTTTATTTTTTGGCTTCGTTGTTATCACTATTATTTAACTAAATTTTGTAGTAATCTTGAACAAAAAATGTACCTAGAAACTAGTTACATAAATCACATAAGGACATTTTCATAGCGCTACGATAGCAAGTAGCACCGTTATGTCGTCCGGTTTTCCCCCTGCAAACAAAATTTTCAATTAGTCATAACTCGAGATTCACGTGTGATGGAATTGAAATTCCTAATGACTTAAATCATTCAATTGTTTGACTAGATTAAAATGACAATGAAATCAATTAAGATACCGATTATAAATAATAGTATTGTTGAGAACAATAAACATGTATACAGAAATGAGTACGGTGAAACAATCTGTCCAGTAACCGTTGTTTACGAAGCTAACTTTTATCACGAGTTCATTCTTACTCACCAATAGCATCTATGCCGTTCTGTCGCGCACTCTTGGCGAAGGGCGACATGTAGCAGCCATCGAAGGACAGGTTGCGCGCCATCCACGCGATGGAGTTGGCGACAGCTTGCAGCCTCTTGGTTTCCCCGGTGAGACCCTGCGCACGCCTCATCTCCGCCACCAGCACTGGCTCGGGGACGTTGTCGAACACGCCGTCCGTCGCCACCAGGATTACGTCACCGCACTCCACTGTGAATTCCGACGTCTCCGCTGATTCTGGCCTGGGAACCACAATGGATTTATCGTTAACCAAAAATACAACTCAAGAAAGATTTTGAATTTACAACAAGAAGATATGCTTAGAACTACAGGAATTTATTAAATTGATTAGAGGACATGACATTCTTTTACTAATACGATTGATTATACCTGAGTGCCATAGGTTTTGTGTGCATACAATACACCATGGACTGCGTTTGCAAAAGCTTAGCTTTATTATTATTATCTTATTTGAATCAATTTATACCCAAAATATATTGACAGAGAGCCTTTCACATTGTGAGTCTTTGTGAAATACATTACTGCAAGATACAGATAATTGAAATTTATTTATTTGCAAACGTTCCATGTATGGCATGGTGTTCTTGCATGTCATGACAGTGACTTAAAGATGACC
This sequence comes from Pyrrhia umbra, assembly GCA_963891755.1. NCBI lineage: Eukaryota > Metazoa > Arthropoda > Insecta > Lepidoptera > Noctuidae > Pyrrhia > Pyrrhia umbra. The sequence goes on from OY982930.1 coordinate 8,321,851, forward strand.
GACACCATTAAACAGATATCTTTTAACCCTTAATATAAAAGTAAAAGTTATACGATTCATAAACACAGCAACTTAATCATGATCACTATGTAAACACACACCATCTCACTTGTGTGATGAATGTAACGATAAATGTGTGATGTTGAATTCGCATACATGTTTATGTATGACACGATGTAAAATATCAATGGTAAAAAGTTAACATTACAATAGAATTGTTTGTCGCAGTGTCAGACTGTCACCCCTATGACTCTTAAAATATGCTTAACGAATGACCTGGGTACACCACCTTCATATGCGCAGTCTACCTCCTGATCTTATCTTTAGTCTGTTGTGTCAGATATAGCTTAGATGTAGCCAGTATATACAGGCAGGAGTTAAGGATAACTTTAATAATCAAACATCTGACATTAATGTAGCATTAAAAAGAACTCAATCTGTATTTTTTGCGCAATTTCTTTGATTTGCGTGTAAAATTCATGTCATCATGTCCTAAGAATAAAATCATACATAACATATCCACAACCCCTAAAGTAACTAACCTACTTACACAATATTTTTAAATCAGTACAACTAAAGGAACACATGATAACGTAGGTAATAATTATAAAAAGGACACAACAAAGCGCTTCACAAGATGTAAAAAAATCATTGGACTTTATTCTCGTCTACTTATCTACATAACGTAACACGTAATTAGGGCGCAAAGACGTAACAACACAATTCTAGGATGAATGTGATATACCTACAGTAATTACATATAAAGTATATTAATAGTGACAATAGCGTATCGTTTATTTGATGTCAATGATGTAATTAAATTAATTAGTGTCAACAACCTCACAGCTATTTCATTCTTACGTGTTGTGACGTCATTGGAATGGCTACACAAAAAGATTTAAAAATGTGATCAAATTCCTTCGTAAATCGTACCAATAATAAACAAGTAAACACAATTCCATAAATTTAAAGAGAACGCGCGAGTTTAAAGATCTGGCAAATATCCAATGGACTAAAAATTCTAATATTAGTGCATACAGAAATACAACGACTGAGCACATGACTACTAGTCTCGTGGTTGTAGCATAATGAGTCTTATGACTGTGCCGACCAAATCTGGATGAGATTAGATGTTATTGTAGCGTATGTTCCACATCCTGATTACTAGTCTACAACTAGTGATAACGAAAACCTCATTCTGCTCAGCTAATTACGAAGAAATTTATTGCTGTTTTGTTCGACAATTTAATCTCATACCGACCCACAAACGTGATTAGACAAGGTCATAAAAGTTCATGAATGTGCACTTCGTTTATAGTAAGAACTTAGAATAATAGTAAGACTAAATAAAACGTTACGCTATACAAGAGAGTAATAATTAATATATTAACTATCTTGTTAAATAATAATAATCTGGATCTTTTTAAGTAAGTAGGCACCATACATCCATACCACACCATATGTGTATAAGGCTTCATTAGCTGTTCTATGTTAAAATTGTGGCTAATGACTATTAAGACGTTTATCTATTATTATCAACATTAAAGTACCTACCTACTTATTACCGTTTATCGTTTATCGTCAAGCGCAACGACGACGTGTAGTCGTTGAGGCAAAATAAATAAAAAAATAAACAACTGATCATATTTCAAAGCACCCATTTTTTAAGAGGATATGACACTACCTGGTGTCTGGTTTACACTAATCTCAGGAAAGTAATTTTATGTCCAGGATACTTATAGGCAGAGCTATTGATTAGCAGTTGAATAGTGCAATCTATACGTCGTAACTAACATGTTATCTATCTACATATTGGGTAATTTTTATATTTTTTATATTCTATATGGTATACCTAATGGTTTGAAAATGTCATACAATGCTATAATTCTGATTCAGACGTATGACCTCACAACGTACCTACATTACCAACGAATAAACCACACGGTGCCGGCTTATAGCCACTTCTCTGGTTAATACTGCTCTATAGCAGTAAAAGAATCGGGCGCGGCGAAATGTTGATGCAAATTTAGAGTGGGTGGAAGCATACAATACATCTGAACGAATATAGGTAAAAAAAGCTGCAGCAATTTTTAAACATAAAAAAATTTTTAAACCTTGTTTTTTATAAATGTTTTTATATTTAAAAATTGATATTTGGCACTACACCAAAATAAAACTGTCAACAATACGCAGCAAGTTTGCGCCCAAACATAGCATGCCCCACATTCTTTCAATAAAAATAATAAGATTATTTCATGTACATTTTACATTGAGAAGAAAAATGTTCTAAAACTCCATCGCTAACCATACATTAAACCTTCAATAGTATTTACACTATTATCTGTATTGAATTAACCTTTCGCTCTAAATCTGATTTTATCATTAAGAAATAATGACGCAGTATACTTCTTTTATCAAATAAGTGTAGACGCGAGATAAACATACGTATAAATAACAATTCTAGGACAGTTAGTACAATGTCATTTTAACATAATCTTGATGTCAACAAAACACCTACTAGCGGAGTTTCTCATACATACTTCTGAAAAACGACATACCGTAAATCTGCCAAACCGATAAGTGTTCTAAAAATAACCCTATGTTTACCCCAATTCGATTAGTATCTGTCACAACAATCTAAACGTTGTTAACATCATAGTTCTCCCACCAACTTTGACATAATTTGAAAAATATTACTTGAAACTAAGTAGGATTTCTTAACACAGTGAGGACACAACCAAGGTGTTTGTATTGTTTTGGTATATAGGTTTATATGTGTACCTGTCACTTAGCACATTCCGGTCGTGTCCGGGCGGCGGCAAGCTGAGCTGGTAGGGCGTGTTGAAGTAGTGCTGCTGCTCGTGCGAGCGGTGGACCACGCGACCGCCGCGCACCACCATGTACCCGCTATCGCCAATGTTGGCAGCGCGCATCACGCTCTCCGACCGATCTAGGATCATCACACATGCTGTGCTGCTTCCTGTAACAAAACAAATTATGTCAGGAAATTAATCTAATTGATATTGTTAGAAATGTTGACGGCATGATTGGCGTAGTGGCTGAGCAATTGGCCTTTGATTCCCGCACGGGACAACTAAAAATGTCCCGGGTCTGGGTGTTTGTGCATGTGAAATGTATGTTTGTAAACGCAATGCACCCACGATAGAGGAGAAATTCCTAGTTCACACTAGGAATTTCTAAACATTTTTCCAACATTTAAAAAACAGACTATATTTAAACTGACTCATGACGATTATGACTTAGGCTAATTAAATCATCTGGAGTATACTCAAAAAGATCCAGCCACATTGTTCTCTTTTGTATGAGAGCATTGCATAATCATTCCGTATTTACTTGTTTTGTGACGTTGATTGATTATCAACATCATCGGCTTATTTAATATCTCATTGCTGGGTAAAGGCCTCTTCCACAACCACGCTTGCCCAAGGCAGATTCACGATTTAAAACTCTTTAGTCCAGGTTTTCTCACGACGTTTTCCTTCGCCGTTATTCAGTGGTGTCTGAGAAATATTTTGAAAGAACATGACTTTTGAAAAGTCATATTGTTTCATGCCAGGTTTCGAACCCGCATACTCATACACGAGATTCAGGTGCCTTAAACATTAGGCCACCACAACTTATCACTTGTTTTTTTTTATAACCATTGACATAAAATTAGTAAATTACCACAAAATTAAATTTATGATTCGATAGGTATCTAAATGAAAAGGTAAATAGAACAACACAGGAAGTACTAAGCACAAATAAAAATAATGTATCATGCACTACAGTATTTATCGATAATTTGTCTTGTTGAATACTGCAATAAAACATCGACTTTGCAATTTAACTCAAGGAAATGAAAGAGGACTTTGTATCGTTCAATTGAGACAGTTGTCTGCATTGTCATAAATCACCATCATCAGCCTTTATACTGTCCCACAACTGGCCAAAGATTTATTGATTATGTTTACGTACGAGGCGTATTGTCGATTTTTGATTGTTGATTTCTGACTTAAGGCGTATGTCTTTTCAGCTATTCATTGTATATTACTACTGTATACTAATAAAGATCGAAATACCAAACAGGGTCACAGGTTTAGTGCCGGACTAAAGACAAACAGGTTTCGTTACAAGGAGGAAAGTACATAATCCTAACAAAATGTATAAATGCAAGAGTCACTATTACAACGGCTAAACCGATTTGGATGACATTTAGTATGGACGTAGATTCAAGTTGAGGAAGAACATAGGTTTTATACCGATACGTAAAGTAGCTCCCTAACGATACGAGTGAAATTGTGGGAAATAATGAGTACTGTATAAAAACATCCATCGTATAATAATAATAGGTTAACTGCTCTTTAGGGTTCCGTAGTCGACAAGGAACCATTATAGTTTCGCCATGTCCGTCTGTAATCTGTTTGTCTGTCCGCGGCATAACTCAGAGATTATTTGTACTAGAAAGCTGAAATTGTTGTATGGGTATGCAGATTTATCACGCCGACAAAGTGGTAAAATAAAATGTTGAAATATATAGAGGGTATTTAATTTTTTTCTCATATATAAAAACTGGATATTTCCAGTCGTGTGGGATATCGTTGGATAGGTGTTTGAAAAATAAAGCAGGTGTGTGAAGATCATATTCCAATTTAGGAAGCTGTTTTTGAAGTTCATATTTTTGTTAAGTTAAAACTTCGGAATGGCTACTCCTAGATTTATGTAAAATATCACAGACGTATATTATAATTAACGAACTTAAAAGGAAAACTATAACGACTTAGTAGGATTTACCAGTTACAGAGTTATAGTCAACCAATTACGGAACCCTAATGCGCGTGGCTCGACACGCACTTGGCCGGTTTTTTATTTAACAGGTAATAAATAATAATTATGTATTCAGCTATTTCTGACATAAAACTTGTGTTCAAATCAGTTACGAACGCTAATATGTATTTACTTACCTAGTATTGGTTTTTTGTGTTCCAATAATTCGTAATAGGACTTGGCCAGCAGATCTCCTGGTTCTGACATCTTGAAATGTCCCATTTGGACAAGTCTTTCGCATGTCCTCATGAGGTACGAGGAGAACTCGCCAGGGTCGATTCCGTAAGCACGCCATCCTCCTACACCATCTGCCACACCTATGTAAACACAAACATTAATTATATTGGAAAATGACAAAACAAAAAGTTTAAATTAATCTTCTTTAGGTTAACTTAACGAACTTTAATTTAATCTGGTAGCCATTAGCTGACATGCCTAACAGATGTTTTCCATATATTTTATACCTAATACAATATTTCCATCAAAGTAATGTATTTAGTTGCTAAATGAATTTGTAACATAACATGTCATCAACTCTATTTTTAAATTTTTGCCCAAAAGCTTAGGCAACCTTAGGCTTATTGTACCAATATTACCCAGAGGATTAGGTGGCGAATGTGGAGATGTACCTATAGCACATATGAATTTCATGAGATAAGTTTAATTCCCACAAAATAGAGGGCAAGTCTATTGCCATCAATGGGACACAAATCCAGACTTCTTTATTATTTACTAGGGAATCAAATCCAGCACTTCATGTTCAGGCAGTCTAAATCTATATTCAAATAATTTTCTAAGTGCATACAAATAAATGAATCGAATAGTTTCCTTGTATGTAGAGTTCAGTGATGTAATATAGAATGACATAACATGAAAAGTTTTTTTTTTCATGTCATACTAGTTACACATACTATTACTACTACTTATTCTAGTACACATACTAATACTAATACATTACTAGTACACATTTATACATATACAATAGTGTACATGCAGCAAAATTTCATTTAATTTCCAGGTGTGTATAAAAATTAAAATCTATAAATAAAAACAAATTTCTACAAAAATACTTTTTATCAGGCTTCACAAAAAAAGGAAGATCTGTATTGGATCTAATCTATGGTATGGTTGTATTTCTGGAAACTGTTATATTAAATTGATATATGATATATATTTACAAATGTGTTTTCTCCACATTTGTTTAGTTTACCTTAAGGATGTTTTAGGTAGATTATTTTGAATAAACCTAGAAGTTTCCCTATTTGTGTTGCATGAAGGCTCAATATTGAGGTTTTTGTTTTATGTAACAAAAATAGGTGGATATGTGTATTTACTTGTAGCAAAGCTTCTTAAAACAATTCTATACCAGGCTTATTGTTAAAATAAGGAACTAAATATATCCAAATATTGTTTATTTTAAATGGCATTGATATTGACATAACATCAACCAATGTGATTGTTAGAATACTTATACTGTGACTAGCATATTGAGCAAGAATGGCTTTTGTTATTGAATTTGATAACTATAATATTTTATGTAATGAATTTGATTTTACAGCCATAAGTTAATTAATTAAAATTTTCAGAACAAAGTATCCTAGACACATGGAATCACAAACTTAATTTGAAACTGTTGAAAGCTGTTGATTTATTATCTATTTCCTTGCAGTTTTTGTTATTAAAGGAACATGTAAAGTAGTTCCCAGACAAAAATATTTTGTCTAGATTGGTTCAGCCGTTTTAGAATAACAGTGTAACAAACAAACCAACTGACTCACATTTATAATAGTAATAAGGAATGACTTATAACAAGCTACAGTGACACTTACACACTAGAGAGAGAGAAAGAGAGAACTTCTTCATGCACCTGGATAATAAGAAGCTTATGAAGGAGCTAGGGAAGACCCTAGATTGTAATCTATCTCTATACCAAATTTCGTCAAAATTGGTTCAACTGTTTTCCCATGAAAGCAAAACAGACAGACAGTAATTTGTGAATTTATAATAAAATATTATTTAGGGGTTCACAGACCTTAGGCTCTTATGGAAACCACTATTTCTGGTTTTTACTATGATATTACCATAGATTTTAAGAAGCATGCAAATGAACCTATACTAGATCTACTATACTAAGTACTATCTATATTTATTTGGGCTCATTTTTGTTGTAATTGGTCATTGTTGTGACACCTTTAACTTGTAATAATTATGCCATTAAAATTATATCAAGATCTAACACACAGATAATGCCATTATAAATTATGTATTGTACATAAGTTATATCTAAAAAAAATATTTATATCTTCCTTTAAATTTGATGTATTCTTTTATGGAAATCTGCTATGATCTCACTGTGTATGAATGATTGTTTTCTTTGTTCAATAATAAAAACCAAAGTGTCAATTTAAAGGCATTTTTTGACGATTTTTTATTTATAAGGGCATCAGCACAAATAAAATTGGAATTAACTTTACAAATGATAAAAATAAAGAGTGTAAAACGTAGAACATGTTTTTTTATACAAATTGTTTATTCTGATAAACTTAAACAAAAATAAATCCAATCGTGTAGGAACATTATCACGACAATAATAAATATTTATCTTACCAATAACATCCGCGTTGCTGGAATTGGTGGAGAACCATGCGTCGTCACCGAACTGTCCTTTGCGCGTTCTTCCATTAGCAATGTCTTTAGGAAAACCACACACAACTGATACTAAATAGGGGTGTTTTGTTGTCGAAACGTTCAATTCAGCAGCACTTGAGAAATTCGAAAGTCCATTTCGTAAAGCACGTGATAGCAGTCTCCCTGTCCAGAAAATAGACTGCATCATTCATTAGTTGAAGCGTACTTTGACACCAGCCTTTCACAAGAGATCAGATGAAACTAATGACAACATTTTTTTTAACAACACATACAAGTCATATTTAGCTACAACACAAATGTGAATTAATGTTTTGTAGTCTTTTTAGAGACGTATTTTCCAATTTTTATTACATTTGTCTCGTGACTGATGGAACGAACATTGGACAGCCTGCCATAGAGTCTAGAATAGAACCACAGATACTGTAACTCAATCTAAATAAAGGACCACAGAGCCAGAGACCAAACTACATAGCTTTGTTTAAACACCATGAAGTAATAAGAGTTAAAGTGGAGTGACCACCATCATAACTGTATCGAATATACTGAACCGCTTGGCGCGGTCGGTCCGTGGATGGGTGACCATCTTTGTCACAGCGAGACTTCTCCGTACCTCGGAAAGCACGTAAAGCTGTTGGTCCCGGTTGTCATTTGTACATCGTTGACAGTCGTTACGGGTAGTCAGAAGCCAGAAAGTCTGACAACCAGTCTTATCAAGTGGGTGCTATGTTACCCGGTTACTGGGTTGTGGAAGCCAGATAGGCAGTCGCCCCATGTAAAACACTGGTACTCAGCTGCATCCGGTTAAGACTGGAAGCGGACCCCAACATAGTTGGGAAAAGGCTAGACAAATGATGATGACATTGTTTTTCAAAAATATCTAAAAATTATATTATGTTAAAATATAAATACACGAAACATAAATATTATTAAACCCACGAGGGGCGAGGTTTAATTTTGCATGCTTCGTTATATTGTTCGCAACGCTCTGTACTGTATTGAGTATTAATTCGATTATAATGAGACAGATGATACGGTCTACTATGTCGCCATCTACTCTCACTTTTGAGTATTCTTCCCCATTGCACATACTAGCGCCATTCTAACGTCACGTTATCACTCGACATTTTGTCGAATAGGTAGGCACTTTACAATGTACACCACCAGGATACCAGGATAAAATGATAGTTAGTTGAGTTGGTTAGTAAATAAACAAGGAACTTTGTTCCAAAATTACAGAAATGATTATAAAGAATAAAGTTAGTGGAAGCAAATTATGAAAAGTCGATATAATAACAGCCTTATCTCAGCTGTCAAAATTCAACATAGCAATGTCAACTTTATGTGCATAGATTTGCAGGCCAAGAATGCTTGAGCAGGCTTTGATTGGTGTACAATATTGATCCATAAACAATAAGTTACGGCTGACGTTCCAAACGGATCTATGGAAAATGAAGGCGTTGTAGAACAGTGTAGAACCAGCAGAAGAAATCTCATCTTTTCCGATTAATTGTAATGACGGCCGCTAATTGATTAGTTGTAATTCAACGCCGATTTACAATTTCTCATCTTATACGTTAGTGTTAGTATTTTGGAGACATTATTTCGATTGAAAGTGTAAAGAAAAGGCATAAAACTGGTGTTCGATAAGTCACTTGGCAATATGCCTGCCGTCAGGGGTGATGGAATGCGAGGACTCGCAGTCTTCATATCAGACATAAGAAATTGTAAAAGCAAAGAAGCGGAAATTAAGAGGATCAATAAAGAATTGGCCAATATAAGAAGTAAGTTCAAAGGTGACAAAACTCTTGATGGCTATCAAAAAAAGAAATATGTATGTAAACTGTTATTTATCTTTTTGCTGGGTCATGATATCGACTTCGGTCATATGGAAGCAGTCAACTTACTTTCATCCAACAAATATTCTGAAAAACAAATTGGCTATTTGTTCATCTCAGTGCTGGTCAACACCAACAGTGATCTGATTAAGCTTATCATTCAGAGCATTAAAAATGACCTGCAATCACGTAATCCTATCCATGTAAACTTGGCTCTGCAATGTATCGCCAATATTGGCAGTAAAGATATGGCAGAAGCATTTGGCACAGAAATCCCGAAACTTCTTGTCTCAGGGGATACAATGGATGTGGTTAAGCAATCTGCTGCTCTATGCCTGCTGAGATTGTTCAGAAAGTCACCTGAGATAATTCCTGGAGGTGAGTGGACTTCCAGAATCATACACCTTCTGAATGACCCACATATGGGTGTGGTGACAGCAGCAACTTCCCTTATTGATGCCCTAGTAAAAAAGAATCCAGAAGAGTATAAAGGTTGCGTAACACTAGCTGTTGCTAGACTGAGTAGAATTGTTACTGCTAGCTACACTGACCTTCAAGATTATACATATTATTTTGTGCCTGCTCCCTGGCTTTCAGTCAAACTACTTCGTCTGCTGCAAAACTACACACCTCCGTCTGAGGAGCCTGGTGTCAGAGGCCGGCTATCTGAGTGTCTGGAAACCATTTTTAATAAGGCTCAAGAACCTCCTAAATCTAAAAAAGTACAGCATTCAAATGCTAAAAATGCTGTATTGTTTGAGGCCATAAGTCTTATCATACACAATGACAGTGAACCCAATTTGCTTGTGCGGGCATGTAACCAACTTGGTCAGTTCCTTAGCAATCGTGAGACCAATTTGAGATACTTGGCCCTTGAGTCCATGTGTCATCTTGCTACATCCGAATTTTCACATGAGGCTGTCAAAAAACATCAAGAAGTTGTCATTCTGTCAATGAAAATGGAAAAGGATGTATCTGTCCGACAGCAGGCTGTGGACTTACTATATGCAATGTGTGACAAAACAAATGCTGAAGAAATTGTCCAAGAAATGTTAGCCTATTTAGAAACTGCTGACTATTCCATAAGGGAAGAAATGGTATTGAAAGTAGCCATTTTAGCTGAGAAATATGCTACAGATTTTACTTGGTATGTTGATGTAATTCTTAATCTTATAAGAATTGCTGGAGATTATGTATCAGAAGAAGTTTGGTATAGAGTCATACAGATTGTAATCAACAGGGAAGAGGTCCAGGGCTATGCTGCAAAAACTGTATTCGAAGCCCTACAGGCACCAACTTGTCATGAGAATATGGTGAAAGTTGGCGGATATATTCTTGGAGAATTTGGAAATTTGATAGCTGGGGATACAAGATCCTCACCTCAAGTTCAATTTGAGTTGCTGCATTCTAAGTACCATTTATGTTCAGCTGCAACAAGAGCTCTTCTATTATCCACTTACATCAAACTTGTCAATCTTTTCCCAGAAATTAAAAATCGTGTTCAAGAAGTATTTCGTGCTGACTCCAACTTGCGCTCCTCTGATGTTGAATTACAGCAAAGGGCTTCTGAATATCTACAGTTAAGCATTGTAGCTAGTGCTGATGTTTTGGCTACAGTACTAGAAGAAATGCCTGCTTTCCCTGAAAGGGAATCTTCAATTCTTGCTGTTTTGAAGAAGAAAAAACCTGGCCGCATACCAGATGATGTCAGAGAATCTAAGAGTCCTCAGCCAACCGCAGCACCAACTGCTGTGATTAACTCCACTAATAACACTAACAGCTCAAGTGCAGATTTGCTAGGACTCTCTACTCCCCCTGGAACTACAGCTCCAGCAACTGGGAATGGATTGCTTGATGTACTTGGAGATTTATATACAGCCCCAAAAATTAGTCCTAGCACAGTGCAACAAAACAACATAAAAAAATTCTTATTCAAAAATAATGGAGTTCTTTTTGAAAATGATTTAATTCAAATTGGAGTCAAAAGTGAATACAGACAGAATTTGGGAAGAATTGGTTTATTCTATGGAAACAAGACACAGTTCCCTATTCAAAATGTCCGTCCTGAATTACACTGGACAGACTTACATAAATTGAATGTGCAGATGAAACCTATGGAACCAATACTAGAAGCAGGAGCCCAGATCCAACAAATGCTTACTGCTGAGTGCATTGAAGATTTCATTGATGCTCCAAGTATGTCAGTTTCATTTGTGTACAATAATGTGCCCCAGAAAATTACTATGAAACTTCCTCTCACATTGAACAAATTCTTTGAACCTACTGAAATGAATGGTGAGTCATTCTTTGCCAGATGGAAAAACTTAGGAGGAGAACAACAGCGAGCACAAAAGATATTTAAAGCTCAAGGCTCCATTGACATACCTGCTACAAGAACCAAATTGGCTGGGTTTGGTATGCAGTTGTTAGATGGAATTGACCCCAACCCTGACAACTTTGTATGTGCTGGTATTGTTCACACCAGAGTGCAGCAAGTGGGATGTCTTATGAGATTGGAACCAAATAAACAAGCTCAAATGTTTAGACTGACTGTAAGATCTAGCAAGGAAACAGTCTCGCATGAAATTTGCAATCTGCTAGCAGATCAATTTTAAATTTTAGTTTAAAGGAAACATGAAATATGAACAACATTGTTAGACAATGAAGTTGGTGTTATAGTCGCCTAGAAGTTCACAGTCACTTTACTGGTAGAGTTGATAAAAATAAATGCGTACAATTTGGAGAATATGCTATGCAAACCACTTGTGAACTTTGCACTGAACTTAGAATGAAATGAAATCTCTTGTGTACAATTTTGGATTTATTTTATTGCTAATATAGAGTTAGGTGTTTTGTAAACCAAGATTTATTTTAGTTAACATTTAAACTGCAATTTATAAGATTTGATAAAATGTTCAAAAGACAAGGAATATTTACTTTCTTTCATGGTATTAAATAATAATATTCAATTTAGCGATTTGCTAAGAATTTACCTAATACATCGTGTTTTGTAAATCCATACCTTCCATTTGTAATACCTAATTTGATATTAGTAGTAGTATAATAAACTATATATATTATTTATCATCTATAAACTTTAACCATGATCTGCAGTCGTGCAGTGCTTGATAAATTTCACATGTATACATGATTTTTATGTATGGTTTAACTAAAGTACCGAATACTGCTTGATTTGTATATATAGGGGATAACTGAGATTTTCATGTATTACTTTCATAGTTGATGGTGTCTCGTTTGGGCGATAAATAGGTAGCTATTTAATATCACACATTATACTGTTGTCGCGCATATTTCTAGATATATTCAAATGTATTTATGGTGTAATGTAGAAAATTATAATTCATACCAAAGTAAAGATTTGGCTGTTAATGTCATCATGTATCGGAATTTCGATTGGGTTATTTAGTATTATACTAATCAGTATGGTAGCAATGCAGGTTTTTATAAAAATATATTATTACATATATTAAAACAAACAAAAACCAGTATCCACCTATATTGGTGAGTATAATATTTCTGTCTGCAAAATTATCTAATGTACTCATATCATATGTACTGAAACATAATATCGTTTTTAGTAAGGCTTGTATTTAACTTTCATTGGTACATTATTATATTAATTGCTATTGTAATGAAAATCCCCTTTTTTTATATAATGTTCCTGTTAACTTGTAGTAAATTATATAAATGGCAATAATTAGTATCTCATAATGGAAGCTGATATACAGTATTAACTTTGGTAATCAAATCTATATTGTTTAATATATTTCAACATTTTACTTATTTCAAATGTGAATATTTGTTTATTTTATTGTTTGTGTTCTTTTTATTAAGATATGCCAAAAGGTAGCAAATGCCTAGTTTAAATCACATTATGCTCTATACTTTTATTGTACATAAAGAATAAACAAAAATACCAAACTCCCATAAAGTATTCCTCCTCATTTTAAAGTTTTCTATTCAATTCTTCAACATAACACATATTCATTTTAGTGGCACAGTCCTGAATACAAGTCATCTTGAACCAACATTGTTGCATGACTATTTCTCAAATGTCTTAAAAATATTATAATGTACCTACTTCACCAACATTCCTATATATAATAGGCCTATTTTATATTGTTTTTAATATTGTGAGTAACTTTTATGAGTCGTTCTTTCTATGACTTCATGTTACATTAAAAAATATTTTTAAAATATAATCCCAATGATTATTTTAACAGTACCAGTTTCAATGTATAACCTAATGCTGTAATTTTAACTATATCAGCTTCATACTCATGACATTTTATGTATACTTGTTCGTTAGAGATTATTTAAATGTTGGTGTGTCTTGAGTACCTATACGTGTTTTGAGTCGGTAGTAGGAATCTCACAAACCTAGAGGATTTTATTTTCATATTATTATGTACCACAAAATAGAGATAGTTTAGGGACTTTAGTATTATGGACATAAAATGTTGTTATAAATTTATTAGTAGCAAGCATGCTAAGTTTTCTTTGCATGGTAGATTTGTTAAGAGAACATTAATAATAAATTAATATATCACTATTAAAAGTTTTTATTAATCTTGTTAAGAATGTGGTACCCATAATATTGTATGTATATTATGAAATTAAAAGAATGTATATGCTTCTTTGATACATGTACACTTCGTATATATGTGTGTTTATCAAATGTAAAATATCACAAAGTGGGTGTGATTCTATAACAGATGTAGATGTTTGTTCTTGCGCTTTGAACCCATTATTGTAATTGTAACTCTTAAATAAAATATTTATCCAATACGTACTTTGTGTATTTTTATTTAAAGAAATCCAAGCATTTTCAATGTTAACATTAAAGTATTTATTTACTTATCTTTGAAATTATTATATGAATATACTTATAGTAACTTTCTACTAATCGAACCATTCTTCAACATTTGGTGAGTTTTCCAAGACATCATTAGATTCACTGTAACAATAAAAAAATATTAGTCATAAGTTCTTGTTGAAGGGTTGACCAAAAATAAAATAAAAAAAAAACAAAAAGGCATACCGCCCACGCCATATTTTATTTTTATTTGGGATAACAAACAATCATACATATTTATCCGAATCATACATGTTTTTGCGCAAGGCGCTGATATCTATCTCTGCATTCCAGGTTTTTCTGATTAGTTCGTTAGACTTCTGGATACGAATTATCTACCAGATTAATTTATTATTGGAATATAATTTGTATTAATCTGGCAGATAAGTTTAACGGGTATTTTGACTGGCGGTGGTGAAACTGGCCATCCATAAGTAATGTTTTTAAATGATTTGGTTGTATAATTCTAGAGCACGCTTTGTTTCAATGTGTACCTACCAGTGTTGCCGTTAGCGTACATTTTACACATTTGACGAACCTTTTAAGCTTCCCATGTGTAATGTGGTCTATTTAAGTACCTTTTCAACTTAACATCCATAATCATAATTAATATATCATAGTCTCTCGCTGTCTCACATTCTTTGCGAGAGGGCGAGAGAAGCAGTACAGTACAGTAGTAATTTAAGTAAAAACATTGCTTATGTACCTTTTTAACCCAAAATGTAGTTTTTCAGTGCTGGATGTGTGTATGTTTGTACCTTTTGGGAACTCAGTTGCGGTAACACTGGTACCCATGATTGTTGTGGGAAAGCCCGATTTTTTGTTTCAATAAAAAAGTGTTGAAATAAAAAATTTTAACTACCTGTCAAGTGATGGATCATTGCTAAACATTTCAGTTGGTACAGTAGGTGGGGCGCGTTCGGGCAGCAGCTCCATATACGACTGCCTTGACTGCAAGTGGCGCTCCACCTCCTCGGGAGTCATATGGCCATCACCAGCAGACAGACCAAATCCCAAGGCTGGCGAAACCTTGGACAGCATTGAGCCGCTGGATTGATGCTGAAATTAATATTAGCAATGATTAGTACATAAACATGAGACTCGTCTAAAAGAGCGCGCGCACTGTTTATTTTCGTCACTATCACTGTTTCAATTAGCCCCAGTTCGATTCCCAGATCTGGCAAAGGATTGTTGGGTTTTCCATATTGGGTATTCCATTTCTAATAAACTTAAGTCTGGTTGATGGCAATAGACCTACTATTAGGTACATTAGATTTAAAAATAACTGGTGAAGTTTGGATTTGTTTGGTGATTAAATCCCTGCCTAATCTCATAAGAGATGGAGTATTGAGTATCTCTCCACTCTCTTATAACTTAGCTAGCTGTAGCTATGGACGATTTGCTTCTGGAGGAATATTTATGTATTTTTTCATATTTTTGTATAATAAGTACTTTAATTATAATAATATTATAAAGAGAGATTTGTTTTTTATTGTTTGTTTAACAAAACGAATAAACTCAAAAAAACTGAACCTATTTTAACCTATTTAACCTAAATTCTTTTCCAATAGAAAGCTATATGTTATTTTCGCAATTTTTATTTTCCATACAGAAAATTTCCTAATGAAGGTTAACTGGTATTTTGTCTGAAGGGAAACTGAAAATATATAATATTTGGCTCTTAGAATCACACACATATTATATTGATTACTTACTAGATGACTAGCATTAGGAGGTTTCTTGGGAACAGCTGCCCTTTTTCTCTTTATTGCATTTGAACCCTTGAGTGAAGAGCTAGTTGACATATTTTGGCCAGCAGCACTGGTTTCCATTTTCTTTCTGGAATTACAATATTACATCATAGTACGAAGGCTATAATGTCGTGAAAAAAAGAATTTCAGTAAGACTATTTGATATGTCTTCTCTGTTGCTCTTTGGATCAGCATGCACACATTCTGGTAGCCAGTGGAGGGGGCGTTTACTACTGTTTTAATTTATTCCCAATACCTTTTAACATCCATGCGGTAGTATTCGGGATCATCAGATGATTCTGTGTCTTCACTTTCTGATGTAGTACTTTCTGGTTTCTCGTACTGCAGCAGACGGTCTAGAAGGAAACTTCGGTCTCGTGATACTTTCAGCAACCTCTTTTGACTACATCTCAAAGCATCTTGAAAGCATTCATTTTCCTACAAAACAAAAGTTGTCAATTAAGGTACTTACATCATTTGTAGAACTGTTGTTGTGAAAGGTTTTTAATTAATAATATAAAGTTTAAGTGTCTTTTCATTTGTTTATTTGAACACACTAAACTAGCAGGCAGATTTGAAAAGACTCCTTGCATTAATTTGATACTCCAATTATTCAGAAAGTTTATAGGCTAATTAACATCACTTTTACTATTATTTTTGTAAATTTAGAGTTTTTAAATGCATATGAATTATTTTTATAATTATATTTTTTTAGTTTTTACATTACTGTAAAGAACATACCTATCTGATATATTATACTGTTATAAAGTGGGACTTTTTTGAGCACCTTCCTTAGTGATGTTAGTTTCTGCAATTACACTGGTAGGTGGCATCTTGTGAGGATAATTGTTTTATCAGTTTTCCTCAGAGTGCATTATTAGTTATGAGTAGACATGTGCGCCGATGCTCATTTAACCGGCGGCGGCGTCCAGTGTTTAATTTGTCGGCGGCGGCGGCGTCATCGGCGTAATCGGCGTGGATGGTCAAAATAAGTAAAAAACGTGTCAATCCATATTAAACTTTTTATTTATTCACTTATGATTTACTTGACTTATAGTCCTATGTCCCCTAGTTGGGGCAGAGGGCCACAGTGCTCCGCCATCGCGTCCGGTCTTGAGCTTCGCGCTTGATCTCACTCCACGTCCTGCCTATAGTCGCCGTCTCTGCGATGATCGTTCGCCGTCAGGATTGTTTAGGGCGACCACGTTTCCGCTTTCCTTGGGGATTCCAGTCTAGGGCTTGCCTCGGTATGTGATCGGGGTCCCTTCGGATCGTGTGGCCGATCCAGTTCCCCTTGCGACGTTTGATCTGCTGGTCGATCGGTGTCTCACCGCAGCGTTCCCACAGTTCGATGTTGAAGATTTCTTTCGGGCCAGTAAAATACGAAGAAGGCAGCGATTGACGAAGACCTGGAGTTTACGCGAGATGTCTTTTGTGGCTTTCCACGTCTCACATCCGTACAGCAATACGGTTTTGACGTTGGCCCGGAATATCTTGAGTTAAACTCTCCTGGTCAGTTTTCGCGATTGCTACACAGGACGGAGTTGTGCAAAGGTTGCTCTCCCCTTGGCAATCCTCGAAGTGATGTCATCTTCGGTCCCTCCTGTTTCTGACACAACACTGCCGAGGTATGTAAATTTGTGGACCCTTTCCACCCTTTCTGTACCGATAAGCAACGGTAATGAGCACGACACTCCGCATCTCATTTCCTGGGTCTTCCGGATGTTAATTTTTAGTTCCGCCTCCATAGCCTCTCGCCGTAGGTCGTCCAATTTAGCTTGCATGTCGGCGAGCGTGTGGCTCAATAGACATAGGTTGTCAGCATAATCTAAATCTTCCAAGACGTTGGACAGCCCCCACTCTATGCCGCGGCGCTTGATTTGGTGGTATTATTCATGATGCCATCGAGGACGACAAGGAAAAAGAGAGGCGAGAGGAGACACGCTTGGCGCACACCCGCATGGACCTGTATGTCCTCCGAGACGAGGCCGTCGTGAGTCACCCTACAAGAATATTTCCCGTAGATGGCCTTAATTATGGTCGTGATCTTCTTAGGGACTCCAATTTCACGAAGCCGGTCCCAGATACAATTCCATCGCAGCGTGTCGAAGGCTTTTTCGAAGTCCACAAAGGTCAAAGTACATTTCCCTCTGCCATTCTGATGCCTGTTCGAGGATTATGCGCAATGTGTTGATCTGGTCGGTGCACGATCGGTTGGGGCGAAAGCCAGCCTGCTCTTTGCGAAGAAGAGGTTCGACGGCCCCCGACAACCTGTCCAGGATGATCTGGCAGACCACCTTGGAAGGAGTCGAGAGCAAAGTGATACCTCTCCAATTGCCACATTCACTCAGATCTCCCTTCTTGGGAACAGTGATAAGAAGGCCTTTGTTCCAGTCGTCGGGTAACTCTTCGGCTGACTAGATGTTCCGCAAAAGGGGCGTCAGCGTGTTTGCAGCGGTGGGTACATCGGCTTTTAGCATTTCCGCTGTGATGAGGTCGAATCCCGGGGCTTTCTCATTTTTTAAATTGCGGATAGCCTTCACTACCTCCCTCTCTGTAGGAGGAGACACATCGATGTCCAGGTTTTGTGTGGGCAGGCTGGCAGCAGTTATTATATTATTTCTTATATTATTGACACGTTTAATCTAAAATACTATTTGAATTTTGACGCCGATGACGCCGATGAAAAACCCGGCGGCGTCGGCGTGGCCAAAATGACCGGCGGCGTGCGCCACGCCGATCGGCGCACATGTCTAGTTATGAGGCATTTAACTATGTTATATGTGCCACATGTAATTTTAAACTTAAGCAACTAAAATGACAGTACTGTTAGTGATTTACTGTTTTGAATTTACCTCATATTCTTTCATTTTTAAAATTAACTATTACAATGGAGTCCAATTCGGAATAATCCTTACTCTTCACTTTATCAAATATGAAAGAAACATGGTCTGTTTGTTTGTAACACCATCATTGATAAACAGAAAAACTAATTTAGATAGATATGAATTGTACTCCCACAATACAATTCTCAGTACAATTGTATAACTTTTCATTGTGGTCCATAAACTTGAGAATAAAGTGGAAAACATGAGTCTAAAATTAAAAAAAAATCAATTAACACAAAGTTTAGAGTAAAGAATTCATAGATTTCTATGCTTCATAATACAAATTAATCAAAAAGCTTACATAAATAAGATATTTGAGTTTCTTTTTTAATGCCATGTACTGTGCTCTGTAGTTAGGTTCTGGTTCAGGGTCACTGCTGCTGTCACTAGAATATTCTTTGTGAGAATCACGCGCCTGAGGGGTTTCTGCTGGTGCATTATTACTCACACTCGCCTCACTTGCCTGCATGTTTGCTATAGAGCGGCAGTACCACCCGTCTAGCATTTTCTGCAAAAAAAATATATAGACATTAAGTAAGACTTCCACCATATGTATGCTAGTGCTTTTTATACTGAATTATTTCCGTTTAATCATATTTTCATAGGGCTGACTTGTTGCTTTCGTTGTAAAAATAAAACAAATATAACACAATACAATTCAGACTTAATAAAACTGCCTAATAATACAACCTTAGAATAATTTTCGGACGCCAGTATAAAAACCGTTGTAAACGCTTAGGAAAATAGTTTATTTCTCTTACAAAAAGGGTTTTTTCTGTTAAATATTCTGGTTTGTTTGGTTTGGCTCATTGGCTGTTGGCTGTTGCTGTCACAGAATCACAGATTATTTATTTTTCTACGTTGCTATCTGTCATGCATGTCACATCAGTCTTGCAGTGAGCAGTCATTGCCCGAATGTCACACAATGGCGTAAAGGTACATACAGCTTGGCAAAAAAGAGTAGAAATTAATAGGGGCGCCACTTTACCGTTCGTGTGGCAACCCGCTGCGACCGTATAGCGTACCATGCTATCGTCTTGATACTAAGCTGTATTTTTATAATTAATTAAAATCAGTAAGTATTATAAAATGTAATAACAAGTATTCACGTCATGTAACTGAATACAAATTATTTATAAGCACTAATAATGTAAGCACTCCTGTGTTTACAATTTTTTTTGGGTATAAAAAAAAGGCGTATGAATATAGCGTTATTATATTTGATTTCAATAAATCTTCCTCTAAATATTCCACGCCCGCCACATCCATGTCTTGGCTAGAGCTAGCCATAAACTCATCTGAGTCACACTCAGATTCAAAGGCACTGCGCTATCATGTTGGAGATTGATTCCTAAACGTTTTATGTCCAAGTACGAGCCCTCTCATAAATTCATAATACTCCTTTTCTATTTTGTTAACATGCTGGCATGAATTCTTTTGAACTCATACTCGGTTATAGATTGAAATGCACGTTCGGTGCTTCCTATAAAGATAAAAAAAATGATTAAACCTCTATCAATAATTAATGTAAAAAGTTTACGGTACCTATCTAGTTTTTTTTGTGGTTTTTAAATGCTAGTTATAACAAGTATTATATTATCTTGTGATCACACTCATAGATAAGGTTATGTAGAAATCGAATTTACATATTACAGAGTATCAAGGCTCAAGCCACTCAAGTATCAAAATAATCTAGTCGCGCTATACCAAAGTGTCAAAGACAAAACGTAAACATAACCTATATGCTCGATGTTTATTGTTCAAAATTTCACTTATTTCGTATTCAAGCAATTCAAAACCAATTAGAGATCATAAATTAACACTTGATACAACTAAATACATCAAAACAAACTCTTACATACCTGTCATAATGGCGGTACTTTGGTAAATATCGTCGAGATCGGAAAGAAGAGTTTAAGCCTCATGTTCGACCAGATATCGCCTATAAACATTATAAATTGTTTCCTTGCTAGTACTCCGAATGGTTTTATTTATTATAACGTGGTTTTATTAACGTTTTGATGGTCGAAATAAAAAAATAAGTAACTCGCGAACTTTGTTTACATCGAACGACACAGAACCACAGAGTATATAAACAGAAAGACATTAATTGCCAGGGGCTGCCAGCAATAAAAAAAATTAGTTCCGTTTCTAGACTTTTTTGCCAAGCTGTAATTTAGAACAGAAACTTTATCTGTCTTGTTATTTATCTATCTTTTTCTAATTAGTTGCATTGTTTGTTGAAGTTTTAACCTATGCTACTGCAGCACCATCAATATTTCACGCGTTTTGACGGACACTTTTTATACACAGAGATGGTTCTCCAAATATCTACCCTCTATAGCAAAAACGCCCAAAAGTGACAGTAGTTGGCTCCATAATCGAGTGTACTTTCATATGAGTTATAGTCACAGACTTATAGTCAACGAACTAATACGTGTTACGGAACCCTATTGTGCGTGGCACGACACGCACTTGGCCGGTTTTTATTTGTATGGTTTAGATATACGGTACCCAGCCCAGCTTTGTTACGAACCTTATCATCCTTATAATGAGGACTGTAGAAAATAAGTATGACGGCAGCAGCCTATGTTGTGGATGTTAAGCCAAAATTGAGTTAATGAAGATTGCCATTTTGATTGTGCAACAAAAAAAGGCAAACATGTCTCTGTATTGTTTATCGTTTGATGTTATTTTAGCAAATAAGTCTAGTTCTGTTTTAAAAATATCTGATAATATTATTTTAACTGACATTACATTACATTCCATGCATTTGTTTTGCTTTAAATCACACTCACTGTATGCAGATATCGCCATAGCCGTCAATACATTACAGATACTACAATCACTACGTTTGTCATAAATTATTTTTTGCCGACAGATTGTAGTAGTAAAATCGTTTCCTATTCCTGAACATTGTTTACTTCTTGTGATAAGAAAGTGTTTGGCATTTTTGATGATTTTTTAATAATACATATTAAAAAATGTACTCTTTTATGAACGTATCTACGCTTAAAGTTGAGTTCTGTTAGATAGAGGAACGGTACTACTACTTGGAAGATAGCTGGTTAAAAGTAGGAAAAAAAGATATGTTATCATTTGTTTTGTAAGGAAACTAGACTTATTTAGAGTAAACATAAACCCTAAAATAATCTAATTAAATAGACAGCTTTTATGTCAAAACATCGTTGATTAGACGCCCTCTGTTGGGGTAAAAAGTTAGTCTCCCTCCCCGTTACAAAAGTAAATGGTCCTCTATGCTCACATTATTACCGTAATAACTAATTGAGTAAACTATTAGACCGTGCTAATCTAATGTATTATATTCGAAAAAAACTTCGGATTTTTTTTTCTTCTTTTGAACGCTTTAATAACATGTCATCGATTCAAAAATACATGATTACTTCAATTAATTGTCACTAGATGTCTCTTCCGTCGAAAGTAAAGCCAATAAGATGCGAACTGGGAGTTTTACGAACAAATTGTCTAGTTTTTAATAGCTTGCTTGATACGAAACGATATGTTAAAACATTATATAACTTAAGGAGCAATGAATATTGAAATGGGATTACTTAACTCTTGTTGGAAATGACGTTATTCCTCTGGTACAACTACATTAAAAACCTTTACATTGTATAGGCACGATGTTGACAGAAGATTTGATAAGAAACTGTGTGCTTTAAATTTTGACGGGTTATACTGAATTTCCAAATCTTGTTAGTCCAAATTGAACCTTAAGTCTACCGCATGTGTTCTTTCAGCTGAGTGGAGCCGTGTTCGTTGCGGTCAATCTGAACCGGATTGATTCCTCGTGTTGTGATGGCTCTCGGTAGTGAAGTGAATGATAACTCCACGAAAAACGCTTCCCAAAAAGTGAAAAAATGTCCAGCGAACAATACCGTGAACGACAAGAGTAGCAGTGGCAATGGTAACAATAGTAAGTATTAAATGGTCATGCCCTCAGTTATGTAACATTGAGAACGGTTTTAGGAGCAGTTTTCCATGTTAAAATAATTGCATGCTCCTAATGTTTTAAGTGCATTTTGGTCATGTGACTTCATTTGATAAATCATGTGATCCATTGATTTTTACTAAAACCTTATGCATTTTCATGACATGTGTACTATTAGTTATATTTTCTTATATTCATACGCATCAATTCTAAAATAATTCTACGCCCTCAGTATTGGCTCAAGGGATTATAAAACACGAGACCTTGGTGTACATAATTTAAAATGTAAATTATTACACAACTTCTCATTTGGTTACATACTCATACAAACTGGCTGTGTTTAAGTTTGTGTAGTCCATTAAGGTCCCTTATTTGTCATTAATATTGGTGATAATGGTTATCAATTAGTAGTCATAGAGAAAAGGCTAATATTCATGTTTCTGATTTTCTAGTAATAGTATTAGAAGTAGCAACAAGATTGAGTTAGGCATTGGATGTGTATTATGCTTAAATTTACTCTCAACAATTTAAACATTGTGACCTATAATGACCTCCACTATAATAGGTATTTATAATATTTATTAATTTTTATTTGAAATATTTTTTTGTGAAAACATATTTTTATTTGATGTAGAATATTACAAAAAAAATATTTAAATAATTGTTTCCAAAGCTACTGCAAATTACATATAATTGAAAGTGTAACATCCAAAACAAATTTTGCTAATTTTTTTTATTATGTAAAGTGATAGGTACCTTTTTAGACTTATCTGACCACTTGTAGTGAATGTAAGTTTAATGTAGGTTTTATCTGATAAAAGTTATTTTTCTAATGACTACATACCTACCTAGATAATAATATAATATGGTTTCAGTTACTGACCTCACCTAGTTGGCCGAAGATGCTAGGTTATCATATTGCGTTGTGTTCATTGCTATAAGGGCAAGTTTGTAACACAATCATACAGTGGTTTATTTCAAACATCAGCTTTGAGTACAAAACACATGTTTGCATTTTTACAGAAAGTATTATGCTGTCATAGATCTGCATACATAAATATAATTTCCATAATTAATTATTCCCAAACATCTCTTTAAATATTTACAAAAGCATTAGCAATTTCTTTTAACAAGATAAATTGTTCTCCAAATATTTGTTACCTTCTATCTAAATTTAAATGAATAATAATGTTATCTATAAAATAGGATTTTGTGCATTACAAACAGACCACAGAATACAATAGCAATTTTTTACATTGTTTTCGAGTTATATTTAGTCTTAAACTAATCTACATCCAAATTGACCTAGATAAGTAACCAGTACAAATACTTGTTTTGCGTAAACACAAAGATGTGGCTAGCTCAGGCTTGAATCCTAACTCATATTATAAATACAATAGTGAGTTTGTTTATTTGTTAGTTCCATTTTCACAATAAAATTTAATAGAGTGATTAATATTTATGAAATTTGGTATGGTGATAACTTGAACCATGGGAAGGCTAAAATTTACTTTTATCGGTGTGCATCAAGTAGTTCCTTCAGAAAACTGGTAAAACTGCTGAAAACAGCAAATTTCGAATGCCTTACTTTTTTGTTATTTAAACTGCATGTACAGCAGTGATACATAGGCAGACTTAATGCCACAAGGCATTCCTTACCAGTCAACCTTAGGGTTAATGGGACTAAATTGTAATAGGTACATACAAAACAAAAGGGGAAAAATACAAAAATATAATTTAATTTAAATAAGTTATTCATAATATATGTTAAAATATATGTGTATTAAAGTTCCATATATATGTAGTGTGTAGTATTTAAGAATCTTGAAAATATTCTGATATACTTTTATGTTAAAAGCTGTGCTTGTTTGTGATATGGCAATTTTCCAGTGATGCTCATTTACAATTATTTAAAATAATGCACCTACTTAACTTACTTTAACTACCACATGCTTTCAATGTGTGTTGTAATTAAAATAGTTTTATGCTTAAGCAGAGTCTCACCTACCCAACATACAATACCTATGTGGTGTCAGTCAGTTGCATATTTTATTGTTATACATGTAGTATCTAGTAAGTAACTACTTACAACAATGGTGTTGTAGATCAATCAACATTCAATTGAAGAAACCCTATACCAGCCACTGTGATTTTGATTGCCCTATTTGATAGAAAGAAGAGTGCCTACTCATGAGAACTATTAGGGTGTGGTTTAACTACATAAATATAGTGATACGCAATAATATTATCATGACGGAAATTATATTTAAGGCATGTACCTATCTATCGCCCTGTTTTTCTATCCTGCATAATAATGTAGATAACTTTTATCATCATTTGATACACAAGACAAGTAAGATAAAGCTTCGTTACAAATGGCTAACTAGAAGCTTATTTCATGGGAAGTGGTAGTTGAAGTCAGTTATTCTGATAAAGAAAGCAGTACCTATATGAAGTTTTTCGGAAGAGTACCCACCTTAAGTTCCCATTTGGGGTTGTTTTTTTTATGAAGATGATAATTTATTCTATGCTTAGGTGCAAATAAGACTTACTTTACCACATTTACGTACTACGTTTCATAAAGGATCGTAATTAGAATTTCTTTAAGAATAATCACGAAGATGATGGGATTCGTTCGGAATAAGACAAACCGCTATCACACATCGCTTTTATTTCATGCGACGCTTAAGCTATCGTACCCACTACAAGTATCAGTATCACCATCAGAGAGAGGGCAGTCATTTTCGCAGTTTGACTGCCGTCTCTCAATGTGGGACCACCATGAAAGAACCTACTTCTTATTTATTTTGCGGCCGAAAGCTGATTTAGGGATGTACTGGTTTAATCTTAATCAAAGTAGATCGTACTTATAGCGGTGGGCGGCAGAATAAATATGTCTTAAAAAACCGGCCTAGTGCGTGTCGGGCCACGCGCAGTAGGGTTCCGTAGTAGGAATTAGTTAGTCGACTATAACTCTGTAACCGGTTAAGTCTACTTAGGTGTGATAGTTTTCCTAGTAAGTTCATTACATGTGCTACGTCTGTGAATTTTTTCACATTTCTAGGTATAGCCATTCAAAAGTTAGAGGGATAGGATGCTCGTATCGAACAAAAAATTGCACTTAAAACAAATGGCTCGCTTTACCGAAAAATGGTCTTAACACACCCATAATATTTTTAAAAGACCGAAGGGGTACGCGAAAAAAAAATTCATCCCCACTTTACGTGTTTGAGAGCTACCCTAGAAAAAAATATTCAAAATTTTATTTTACCACTTTCTCGGCGTGATCAATATACATATCCATACCAAATTTTAGCTTTCTAGTAACAAGAACCTCTGAGCTATGCCGCGGACAGACAGACGGACATGGCGAAACTATAAGGGTTCCTTGTTCCCTACGGAACCCTAAAAATGGTAGTTTCAAGGGACATCCAGATAAATGAACAGCTACGAATGAACATGTAAATAAGTGGTTCTTTACCTATTTTGTTTATTTTCAAGGGCAACGTTTTTTTGTTACAATAATAAGTTTTTGTTCTCAATATCTGCCAGCTGCAAAGACCCCAGTAAAACTAACAAGTAAAGCTCAAAAACTGGCCAAGTTCGAGTCGGACTCTCGCACCGAAGGTTCCGATTTTTGGAAGGAATACGCAATACAGTCGCAATTATCTTTTTTTTCGACCACATAATTAAGTTTGTTTGTAAAGGGATATTGCTGATTACTTCAAAACTGTGACTTAGAATCATAGTTTTATTTTTCCTGTAATATATTTAGATTAATGTATGAATAAAGTAGGTAGGTACCTACCCTAATTATTTCAGATTTAACTCTTCACAAACTAGTAGTGTATTTCATGATACCCGAAGTGACCTAGTTACTATGCTTTGAAATTTTAAACCTCGACTACTTCCTCCACATTTTCCATAAAAGCTCATATTGATTTTTCAACATTTTTCATTCGCATGAGCAATCGTTGTTTATAACTGTTCCAAATTTCATGTCGATACCTACCATTAGTAGTTCCTAAAATAATCCTCCGTCACAGACACACGAAGTGAAACCCTAAAAAGGAAATTAATGATATAAGTCGATATACTACATACTTACAGCAATACTATAAGTACTTGTAGCAATATAATATAAAGCTGCAACTTTTCTATTAACCATAAGTATTTTAAAAATGTTTACGCATTGTGGCGTGTTATAACCGTGCTGTAAGCAAAGAGGTGTGCATTGAAACAAAACACCTCTCTTCGTTCGTAGAAACACTATAGGCTTATAAAGATAATTCAGTTTGCACAATTAGGTTTGGGTAGGTACTCCTTGATACACCAAACGAAAGTTTGAGTGCAGACCGAGAATTCGCCAACGGAGCGTTTAACCCACTGACATAGGTAACCCGCGATAGGTAATTGTAGCGATCTGACGAACTCTGAAGATGGACCGATTCATGTTTTCGTTTTGAAATATTGTACCGAAAATCTAAATGCGCAAAGAGTTTTTGAACCGAACGAATTTCTCTTGTAGACTAGGAACGCCTGAAAATTCGTTCAAAACTAGATTTTTCAGTAGCTTGATGTAATCACAATGATAATATTACCCACATACATCTATAAGTCCTAAGAAAATTCCGTTTCTTTAGTTAATATTCTTTAGTAAATAATAACAGGGTTCGGTTATTTCCTGACCGAATAGGAGGACTGTTTGAATTGTCTGAAATCTAGACATAAAATAATTTCCTATTATTGTGCACGAACGAGCACGACACACAATTTAAAATACTGCCTATTGATGTAGGTTCGTATACCTATTAATTACATTTTACATTGTTATTCAAAACTGACGCCATAAATTCTTCGGTGACACATTTCGGTGCTTCAGTTTCATCACTCTTAGCAAAAAAAAATAAACTGTTGATTGAAGTCTTACAAAAACACAGGCTTTTTTGGAGAGTTCCAGTAAGATGAATATTAATCGACCTCCACTAAAGCCGTCAGTCATGATTTTTTTTGTCTTTATGAAATGAGACAGTAAAAACACCAGTTCAAATGCTTGAAACATGTGTATATCATGTGCTGTCGGTGAGTATTAACGTGGCAGGTTATCCGAACTGTAATTATCTATCTACCCTTCAGGATTATAACTATACATAAGTTGTAAATGCATATAATTAGAGTCGTATTCATCGATCAGGGAATTTATGAACAGCATGCTCGACAATCGCCAACGGGTCGACGATGTGCTGTTGCGTAGTCGCTATAGGGTTAAGAGGTTAAAAAAGCATCTATGTCATATTGTAACTTTATCTTTTAATGTACCGACTTCTTTTGAGCAATCGCGACGTAAAAAATTAAGTGAGTGTGGCATGTAGGTCTATGATTGATCCATTGTAGGTACGTAAACTGACTTCTTGATAACGTTTTATGTGATGTGATTTCTGTACCAAAGATAAGAATGGTTATTTTAAGTATTGGCTCAGAGATATAATGCAAAGCTAAGAATATGACGCAATGTGTTATTAAGTCATTAATGTACACAATATATGTATGTTTGTAAGTACCTACTTATAAATTGCAGGCTGCGTAGGGTTCTTGCGATGCTTAAGTTTAATGTTTAAATCTGAATAACTAATACAATATTAAAATACTTCTTAATTTCAGTTTTCTAATTCCTTTTAAGGGTTCGTTTGGTAATCAACATATTATTATGACTTATAGTTGAACCATCTCTGTCTTGTTTGTTGGCGGCTTAGCTTAGAGACTTGGAAAATTATAATTCGTGGCACTAATAAATTACGCCGTCACATTGGTAAAATTATATACATATTGAATACCTACTTACTGATCGATAGATAGCAAGGCGAAACTGCGCTAGCCACGGTCAGTCCATGGATGGGTGACCGTTTTTATAACATAGCGAGACCCCTCCGTGCCTCGGAGAGGACGTAAAGCTGTCGGTTCTGCGCCTGATCTCTCCCCAGTCGTGTCGGATTGCTGACCCATCGACCAATGAGAGCACCTCAGCACCTGCGTATATGTATGCGTAAGGCTTGAGCACTATATCTCCTGGCCTAGCTAGCTTCATTCGGATTGGCTGCCGTCGAAATCTATCTGGAGGGATTATTATTACCTATCTAGATGCGTGAAAGATTTACGTTAATAAATTAAAAGGAAATCTATCACAGATAAGTAGGCTTTACAGATTGAAGAGCTATAGTTGACGAACTAAAATGTACTACGGAACTCTTCAATTCGCGTGGCCCGACATGCACTTGGCTTAACTTTTAGTCTTTTATACAAATTATTACATTTTATATTTAATAATATACTATACCCAATTGTAATCCCTTTATTATTAGGCTCCACTAAAAGCAAATATTCTCTTAAATAAGTAGAAATCTACCTTTTTCAACCGAAATCAACGAAAACGTTTCGTACACTTTCTTTAGCTGCCAAAATGAACGCATTGAGTACATAACTATTTAATATTTTGATGATGCTATAATGAACCATAAGTCCATGTAGATACGGGTGAGATTAAAAAAACAGGAATAGGAACAGTTTAGTGTTAATTCGTGTCCGGTTACGGAATGTGTAAGTTGTAAACGTTGTCGTGAGCTTCTAATTTGAAGTAGCAAGCCGTTGCTCAATAATAGCATGGCCATCACGCAGTATTGTTGACTGGAATGTATTTATTTGTGTTTGTTAAAATATTTATTACCTTAGGTACCTATTGTTTAAGCCAAACATCCAGGTGGCTTTTGTGAATATTCGCGTTGTCGCGTTAAAATTAGTTTCAGGAGTTTTGGCCTGTGATATACCAAAGTAATACTTTAAGTAATTAGGTTATAAAAATCTGTCTTACATTATATTCATGTTTTAAAACAGTTTTTATTAATCGGTCGCTTGGTAAATATTGCATTTTGTTATTTCTTTCCTAAAATGAAACGGCATCATTTAATTTAAATAAGAATGGCCGGAAGTACCTATCAAGTTAAATTAAAACCACATTTAAAGAACGGAACTTTTTAGAAAGCTCTTGTCGAGCAAAAATCATGAAGAAAACAAATACATAATATGTAATTTATATTCATGGGTGAACGTACCCTCACAAGACCCTGCGCGTTTATTGATCTTTCACTGAAGCTTATTATAAACTGGCATGTTGCATTACTCGAAGTTACGGTTGATTACATAGAATACAAATTCAGTTCAAACTCATAATCTGCACCTTGGTTACAAAGGCAACTCCTGCAGATTTAACTCTCTATTCCAAATACGTTGCCATGTGCACTTTGTAAAATAATAGGGCTCGGTCAAAATTGGATACGATGTATTTTTGTTCGCTGCCTGTTTGACTAAGATAGAAAACATATTTCTATTTGTACTTTTGTTCACATGGTAACTAAGTTCAACCACCTTTCAGATTCCAAAGGGTGATCTGGTAAATGTTTGTATAGATAACATAATACCTACTTTGTAGAAAAAAAACTAACTGGGACGTTATTTAAAAGCTGCTAAAATGTCATGTAATAATAACACTCAAATATGTCAAAATTATTTAAAGTAGTTCGTTTGGAAAAAACATATTCACTTTTAGTATTGAAGAAATTCTTGCAAAATTCATACCTGCTGCGGCGGTTTATGTAGTTGTGCATTTATGGTTGGAGATTGTCTGATAAGAAACGACTAGCATAAAGGATACAAAGGTAAGGTCATGGAAAGAGAGCACAAAATAATCGATGATCTAAGGTTAAATATTCAGCGACCGTCGCCGGCGCTGACGAGCTTGTTTCTGTTTGCATAATTCATTGATCGATTCAGTTCAGTTGCTGGTTGAACCGTAGGCAACAAACGCGATGTTTATCTGAATATGAAATCAAGGTTTCTGACTATGCGCCTTGACGTCAAACTTTAAATAAAACGTGCCTTTATTGAGACTAAAAACTTAAAACATCTTCACCAGGTAGTTTAAGTAGGTTGTATTTAGATAACTGCAATACTATTGCTCAGACAGTTACCCATCCATATTATGCAATGTGTGCAAGATATCAGCAAATTGTTTTTTAACTTTTGTTGTCAGGGTCAGTCAGTCTACAATGTCTTATTAGAAATAGGGAAATGCCTTGCTTATGTCTCGTCACTGAAAAGGGTTGGTGACCCACCGGCGATACTACTACGCGGCACAAACGTGAATTATTTATGCAGGGAAATCCAGCCTATAATTTCATCAGTGTGTCGTTTAATCAATATGAGTATGCTCGTTACGCTTGTTTCCCGCGGTTTCACCCGCGTCTCGAGGGTACTTTTTAGTAAAAAGTAGTTTCATCAAAATCGTTTAAATTTTCTTATTATGTTTAATGAAATTTACCTCGGCACTTGATCACCTCATGACATGCATATAATGTAAGATAATTTACGATAGCAACCGAAAGAAATGGTGTCAACGGCAGTTTATCAAGAATTTTGATTTTTTTTCTTATCTTGAGTCCCAGGCCCAGGCGCTATGTTGTTATCTTGTTTGGTAAAGGTATGGAAGATAACATCATTTTTGTGATAAATTTTATCTTCCCGTTCATGAATAACATTTTGCTGGTTTTATAATATTTTAAGTTTAAAGTCCCATACAGATAACAGTGATTACCTATACCTATCTGCTAAACCCGATAGGTGTCTACGCTCATAAATGACTTCAAAAAACATATTTTGAATTTCATAATTGATATATTTAATTTTGTCATGTTATCAGCTTAATGACATTAATTGGGCGATGTTATCTCTGTCATATTTTGCATAACTATGTCAAAATACGTGTAATATAGGTCAAGCCACTTTAAACTTCGTGCGATTGTGTGAGAATAGTAGACCAGAGCGTAGTACGCATTAGGATGTTATTACAGTATTAAATGCAAATAAACCGTCAACGTACTTCCACCTCGTAAAGCAGCTATACTCTAAGTGTGTTCCGCGGAACCCTAGGGTTCCGTGATACCTCTGTCGGGGTTCCGTAAGAATTTAGAAAAAAAAATCAAAACACCTCTCTCTGGTCGCTCCGCGGCTGCGCGGACTCCGCGGCCGCGCGGAGACAAAACGTACGTTACTTATTTATTTATTTGTATTTGTAGAAACATGTGTTACAATAGCTGGTACAATATATCATAAGTTTGGTATCAACAATTTTATACTTGTACAACCCGTTCGCTCTAAGTTTGCCGTTCTGTGGAATGCGCGTACCCTCCCCCACGTGACAACAAAACTTATAATATGTCATAGTTTTACCCAAATATTACAATTTTTATTGTTACAATTAAATAAAAAATATTTTTATATTAGGTTTGGTGACGCTACTTTTCGAACGTCATACCTATCGCCAGCGGCAAACTTAAAACGTGCGGGTAGTATACTTGTGAGCGCGTAGTCTCTTTGATAAAAGCCGCCTCTGAATTAGACGCTATAGTTGTCAACAAGCGACTTTCGACTCTAACTTCAAAGGATAAAGTCGATATTGTTTACAACGCAATTTTTAAATTTCTGTTTTTATTTTTGCTTTTTGTTTATCAAAGGTGCCGACTCGAGTATTTTCGAGAATATTTGAGATCGAGTCTAGGACTAAGTATAAAAGCGTCGCCCGTCGTCAGTTGACGATTAGCGTTCGGAGCGATAAGTTACTGCCTACTTACAAGCTCGCTAGCGAGAAACTAGTGTTCATTGTTTTACTGCCTGCTGTATTCTGTTGTCTCAGTTTTGTACATTTCTTCACCGTAGGTACTAAATTTAGTCTCTTATACGCAGTAACGATTGTGGATTATTTAAACCCCACTATCCTGACGTGTAACATTATAAATAAAGAAGAATGGAACGTTGGCTTAAAGGTGTTAAACGTGTTGCAACAACATCTTCTAATGACGCTGAATGTTCAAAAGCAGTGCGCGCGGAGAATATAGCAACCACCGATTCAGAAGATGATGCCACGACGTCAAGCTCGACGGTTTCAAAGACGAAAAGAAGGAAGTATGATGAATCTTATATCAGTTTCGGATTTGTTGATTCCAACGGCTCACCTCTCTGCATGCTCTGTAGTAAACTGCTTCCTAATAGTTCCATGGCACCTGCCAAATTGCGCCGACATTTAGAAACTGTACACCCCGAGTCTAAAGACAAGAATAAAGAATTTTTTGTTCGCAAAAAAGATCAGTTATTAGAAAGTCAAAAAAATATTATGCATGTAACACAAACTATCAACGAAAAGGCCACGGAGGCATCATATTTAGTTAGCTATCGCATTGCACAAGCAGGTGAAGCGCATACTATCGCTGAGAAATTAATAAAACCATGTGTATTAGACATAACAAAATGTATGCTCGATGAAAAATCTGCAAAGCATCTTTCTAATGTTCCGCTATCAAACGATACTGTTTCACGACGAATCCATGATCTGGCAAGCTACGTCAAACAAGAACTAGTTACACGTCTACAAAATACACGATTCGCCTTGCAAATGGACGAGTCGACTGATGTCGCTGGTTTGGCTATCCTGCTGGTTATTGTGAGATATCCATATAAAAGTTATTTTGAAGAAGACATGCTTATGTGTTCATCGCTGCTTACAAACACTACCGGGGAAGAAATTTTTAATAAAATAAATATATTTTTTGAAGAAAATAATCTCAGTTGGAACAATTGCATTGACATTTGTACAGATGGGGCCAAGGCGATGACAGGTAAAACAGCAGGAGCAGTGTCACGAATTAAAAATAAAGCGCGTAATTGTAGTTCCAGTCATTGTATTCTGCATAGACAAGCACTTGCGATGAAGCAAATGCCGTCTAATCTAAAATTAGTTATGGATGAAGCGGTAAAAATAATTAATTTTATCAAATCACGACCACTACAATCCCGATTGTTCTCATTATTGTGTGAAGATTATGGCAGCAAACATAAAACACTGCTGCTCCATACAGAAGTGCGATGGCTGTCTCGGGGTAAAACTTTAACAAGGCTATTTGAACTTAGAGCCGAGTTACAAATGTTTCTTTCAGCAGATACTTCTTTTAATTTGAAGGACCGTTTGTATGATAAAACTTGGTTGTTCCGATTGTCTTTTATGGCGGATATCTTTCAAAAACTTAACGAATTGAATTTATCGTTGCAAGGTAAACAGACAACAGTGTTTCAGGCCTATAATAAAATAACTGCTTTTAAAAGAAAATTAGATTTTTGGATCATTTGCATTGGTAAGAAAGAAATAGAAAGCTTTACGTTACTCAGTGAGTTTGTTAGCGAAAACGACTCAGTAATGTTTGAAGATGATGTATTTGAATTGGTCCAATATCTCAGTTCGATGCGCGCATCTTTTGAAAAGTATTTTCCCGAAGAACACAATACAAAAATTAAAGTGAATTCATGGATTCATAATCCTTTTTTACCCAACTTGGAAAAGCCTGAAAACATGTCAAACGAGATATATGAATCTCTTTTAGAAATGTCATCAGACACAAGTATGGAGTCACTGTTCAAAACGACGCCTCTCAATGATTTTTGGTGCAGAATCCAAGATGAATATGCAATGCTTGGCCAAATGGCTCTGGATATTCTGCTCCCGTTCCCAACTACATATTTGTGCGAAACAGGATTCTCTACCTACGCAGCCACGAAAACAAAATATCGCAATAGACTGGACGCCGAAGCTGATATGAGACTCCAACTTTCTTCCATCAAACCTGATATCAACCAATTGATGAAAAATAAAAAACAGTTTCATACCTCCCACTAGTTAGATTTTTTCTTTTTTAATGTTTTCTATTGTTGTCGTTGCCAAGTGGTGAAGTAAATAATAATTAGTAACTGTTAGATTGTACTTTTATTATGCTGATTAATAAAAAATACACTTATAAAAACAATTGTTTTATTGTAGGGTTCCATCAAGTATTTTGCTTCCCAAAAGGGTTCCGTCATTTAAAAAGTTTGAGAACCACTGTCGTAAAGCAATAATTGAATCACCATAAATCATGTTGCTAAGCACCTAGTCTTACTTGCGTATTTGCTAAATCCTTAACAGTACCTGTAATTCAATTAATAAACATTTACGTGAACATGTCATTTGGAAATCTGTCCCGAAACATATGCGGTCAAACAGAAAGTTAGCGCGTAAGTTGGTGTTGCGTATGGACAACATCGATGGCGTCTATTGTTGGCGGCATCCCGTTGCCATCTATTATTGACTCGACGCTGGAGATAGTTGGCGGTGCGCCAGCGCAGACCACGTGTGTGCCCGTCACGGGACGAGACATGCGCGTTTGAGTCCAACCAACGCGCCCCCTGCGCGCACGTCTCGCTCCCGTGTGCGCTAACAACCGCTGTTAGCCTAAAAACCTGTTTCGATGCTTGTTTTTACGCATGAACCACGGCAGCTACAGTTATAGAAATAACAAGAACGTACTGAAACTTTCCATTGCTACATAGGAGCGTTATTATGAGCCAGAGCCTTAGTTACTAGACGTGTAGGTTATACACTACAACTTAAATTACTATGTTTGGCATAAACTATAAAAGGCTAGATTACTTTCAATTTAATGTTGGAAGTCAATTACCAAGGTAACTATATTTCCTTGTTGTAGCTGAAAAACAAGATAAACAATCGGCAAAAATGAAGAATGATAAGAAGGAAGTATGCGTAAAGCCGGTGGTTTGTAGTAATGGGCACGCGAGTACGCCCAACGGGCGGGCGGAAGACGAGGGCGATGGCGGCAGTGCGCCGGCACCACGTGTGTCGTATGCGGCTGCGGCGCGCAAACCACCTTCGCCACAAATCAACAACACACCCGCGCCCTTCCCCCCTAGTACAGGTTACTATTTACACTTGGCATTTCATTCCCGTTCGATGTGTCATTCAAAACCTGAGGGCATTGCATGACTCTATACTGTCTTTTCCAGATATTTTATAGCACTACTAATGAAATACCATTTACAGATACACAGAAGATAAAGGCAAATGGTGAGAAGTTATCACAACCGAAATCCGGAGTTTGTACAATGAAAGTCAACGGAGAGGGACTTATACCCAGCAATAATGATAGTAAGGATGATAAAATACGTACCAAAGAACCAATATTAAACGGCACAGACAAAACAGAGACACTAGTTAATGGTGACCCAAAAAAAGAATTAGATTGTGATATTAGCAGTAGTGATAATACTAAAGTAGTTTCTAATGGAATTAACAGTGACCCCGATGATCCTAAAACAAACAAGTCTGAAGAAAAGCCTGAAGTGATAAAGTTGGTTTGTCCCAATAAACCTGAAGGTAAACAAGTATCAGAAAACAAGAAAGATAAAAAGACAAAAATGGCTGACAAATCTAATGATTCTGAAAAGAAAAAGGAAACCACAAAAGACAAAAACACTGAAGGCAAAAAAGATAAGAAAGATGATGGTACTGTACATAAAATTGACAGTGTGGATAAAGTCAATGGGGAGAGTAGTAAGGTTTTAAATGGAGATGGGGATAGAGAGTCTTCTCCGAGTGAAGACGGCGACGAGAAGAAGAGAGACGCAGAAGTTGTGTTCATTCAGGACATGGGCTTTACTGTCAAGATTGTGAGTCCCGGAGCCGAGCCGTTAGACATTCAGGTGAGATTATTGCGTTTATCAGAATATGCTCGATTCTAGTAATTTTCGTTATAGAATAGAAGTAACTGATAAAAGTTTTTGACATAGGTTTCAAGTATGGAGCTTGTACAAGAAATCCATCAAGTGCTGATGGATCGCGAAGACTCGTGTCACAGGACTTGCTTCTCCTTACAACTAGATGGTGTCACCCTGGACAACTTTGCGGAGCTTAAGAACATCGAAGGATTGAAAGAAGGCTCTGTCATAAAAGTATGTGAATCCGCTATATTTTCGTGCTAAACTAAGGTACTATTTACGGAAAATAAATCATGTGTCCAAGTCGAAATTATAATAATCATAAAATTAAATTGTCTAATGACAACTGAAATAATTTCGTTAAACTTTTATAATTATAACTAGCTTTGAAAAGTGCTCATCAATAATCCAGATGTTTTTTATGTTTACTCACCTATATTTTTTTGTAGGTGGTAGAAGAACCATACACAATGCGTGAGGCTCGCATCCATGTGCGTCACGTTCGCGATCTCCTCAAGTCCATTGACTACACGGACGCTTACGCTGGCCAAGAATGCAGCTCCTTAGCCTTCCTCAATGTCATCACACAAGGAGACATATTAGGTAAATAAATTAGAACATTGTGCTTACATACATTGATATTAAAATCGATCTAGTAGTCTACCCTGAATGAAAGTATGAAGATCACAGTTTAATAAAATAATGGCAGACTAAAGCGAAGTGATGTTACTTCGTTACTGTTTAACGTTACTGGCACGACAAACATAAATATCTATGAAATAAAGGCTATTTTAGCGTACTTTTTGCCATGAATCTGCCAATATACTTCGTAAAATTCTGTAGTCAGTTGTAACTTACATTTATTTTATGATATAATACATGTTCATTAGTCATAGTAATACGTTTACGAACGTATGAGTTAATATTGTTAGAAGAACATTTGTCATTTCAAACAAACAAACTTTGTATTTGAAATATAATGCATTGTCTATTGATATTAAGCAAACTATTACGTCAGAGTATATTGGGTGCAATGATGTTAATATTTTTTTTATAGAAAAGAAAAAGTCCCGTCCCGAAAGTGTAGATTGCACGCCTCCAGACTACATAATGCCTGGCAGTACCGAGCGCCCATTGCTGCCACTGCATCCCGGCCTTACCAAGGAGAACAAGGCTCCACAATGCTTGAAGGTAACGACTTGTTTAGCATACATTCTTGTACAGTTACCGACAGATTCGTAACTGAAAATTGCTTAATCAATTTAGTTTTTAACGCTTATTAATGTTTGAAACCAGACAGAATTGCAACATTGGTTTCAAATAATTAATTTAACGTTTGTGCTCAGGTCCTAACCACGTCGGGCTGGAACCCGCCGCCTGGGCCCCGCAAGATGTGCGGCGATCTACTTTACCTGCATGTCGTCACACTCGAAGACCGCCACTTCCACATCACGGCGTGTCCCAGAGGATTTTACCTTAACCAGTAATAATATTATACAGTCGGCCTAGCACGAACGCACTAATGTAATCGTAACGATACCAAAGCAAAATTTAAATATATAAAATGCATAAGCAACAATTTGCAGCTACCAAAGATATGATTTAAGTGATCAATTAAAATAAATAGTATGTAAGAAGCGAGTATATTCCTTTCAAACATCGCTTTCGATACAAATACTTTTTCGAAAGTGATTCGTGCTAGGGCCATTGTTTACTATGACTTGAAGTTTGCCTCAGTCCGAAATAGCAAGGAACAAGATAAAATGAATAATGAATGGACTTCATTATTCATTTATGTATATTCTATTCGGTTACTGCATAATAATGAGCGGTGGCGGCCACACATTGCACTTACTATTGTTAAATAGTAAAACTTTTAACACTCAATAGATGCATAATGAAAATAGTGACATAGACATAGTGCACTTAGTGATAATGAGTGAACTAAAATATCTGTATTGGGATTAGTCTGTCCGTAGTTGGTTCTTTAGCGTACTTTTATGTAGACAAACAGTACCACGAGTAAAGTTAAATCAGATAAGATTATGATTATGGCTCTATCAGATTATTTTTAAGTTCAACTTGAATAGTGTAATTTACTAAATTACCGTACGGTTCCCGTGACCTATCATGACCGATGAAAAAGCCATTAGTAAGTAGCCTATTATGACATTGAAGTATGAACAAACTATTATAATGAAACGTTAAATTTCAAAATTACAAATAACAGGTCTACGGAAGAAGTGTTCAACCCCCGGCCGGCTACCCCGTCGTTGTTATGTCACTCGCTGATCGAGCTGCTGAGCATCGTGTCGCCGTCGTTCAAGCGTAACTTCGCGCTAGTGCAGAAGAAGCGCATGCAGAAGCATCCCTTCGAAAGAGTTGCCACGCCGTACCAAGTGTACCAGTGGGCGTCCCCCATGCTCGACCACACCGTCGATGCTATTCGCGCTGAAGACAGTAAGAGTTATTCCAAATATCCTCTCTAGGTGTAACTTGTTATTTTCGCACGCACAGGGAAAACCTTATACTCGTGTTTTGATATACATATTTTCCTTAAAGCCCCATAGTACAATGAATGGACAAAATAATACAATTTAATTACATGCTATATATTTACCCGCTGGGAGTTTCCCTGTGGTAAATATATTCTCATTAACCAGTCAATAAAACTTTATACTTATCAACTGGATTGAGCGTGGTAGGGATATCCTTAAATACATAAAAATAAATTGTCGTGAGTTTTTTTGACCCTGGAAATTTTCCAGATACACGATCAATATTAGAAAGTTCCATATTCGGTGATCTATGTCAAAATATGTACATTGAGATTACTTAAACAGATAATGCTTTCAAAGTCTTATAAGTCTGCATAGTAACGTAGAATTTTGCATAATCACCATGGTGGTGGACATTAATTTGAAAACCAAATAAAGCGCCATGCGTAAACGGTCGCAACTAATTTCCGTAATGAAAATGACATTGTAACGCACGGGAATAGAATAGCGCAGCAGACAACAGATTTACATGAACTTTGTTCTATTGAGTTTCTATGCATGAAGTATGGTATATAATTGCATGTTACGTACTCCGATTCAAAAGGCAGTGTTCCAATTAGGACCTCGTTTAACTTGCATTCAACATGTCATGAACAAAAACATGAATTAGAATAAGTGTTTTTATTGTATCTTTTTTCAATGTTGTTAATATTATTATGTAGGTAAGTAGTATTTTTTCTTTGAAAATTGGTACTTAAATAATGATATATCAAGGCCTAGTGCTTTTAGGATATCTAAAAGGTCTTGTAGGCAAGTTTATCACTGAAGATAATCTGCCATTAGGACACGGTTCAGCAAAGGGCTTGTATTTTACTTCACATGAAAAAGATTCAAAATCTAAGGACTAAATAATTTTATATTTTCAGCGTTCTCCTCTAAGCTGGGCTACGAAGAGCATATTCCCGGCCAGACCCGCGACTGGAATGAGGAGCTGCAGACGACGCGCGAGCTCCCTCGCTCTACGCTGCCTGAACGTTTGTTGCGCGAGCGAGCCATTTTCAAGGTCAGTAGCACACTTCGTAAACGTACTCATTAAACACGCATGCAACGCACGCAACACGTTAAGTAACTTTCATTGACAGATTAATTATTAATGACGGCTGGTATGCTGTTTATTTTACAGTTACTGATATTATTACTGTTACACATGCTGATGATGTTTAATTGTAGAATAAAAGATTAGTTTCTGAGTATCTTTTTCCGTATATGCACAAAATTAAAACCCTAAAAACAACCTTTCTCAGTCTCGCTAGAGTATGATATAGACGATATTGATGTTCTTTAAAAAACAGGTGCACAGTGACTTCGTAGCGGCAGCGACCCGCGGCGCGATGGCTGTGGTGGACGGCAACGTGATGGCCATCAACCCTGGCGAAGAGCCCAAGATGCAGATGTTTATATGGAACAACATATTCTTCTCTCTTGGCTTCGATGTTCGCGACCATTACAAGGACTTGGGCGGAGACGCTGCTGCATTCGTTGCACCCGTAAGTTATTTAGTATGCATAATGCCTGACTAGACTTCATTAGTCAAATTAAATATAGTTCAACTTTATATTTGACCTTGCATTTACTTCCAATGACATTTCAACCAGAAACATCAGGTTTAACTAAATTTATTCAAATGTAATATCATTTTAGTAAAGAGTGAGATATTATTTGCAACATCCACTTAAAGCAAAGGAAAAAATCAGTAACAAATTTTAATTTACTATGCAAAAATTATAATAAGACGAAATTAATTTTACCCTGTACAGCGCAACGACCTCCAAGGCGTTCGTGTATACAGCGCGGTTGACACAGCTGGTCTGCACACCCTGGGCACGGTGGTGGTGGACTACCGCGGGTACCGCGTCACGGCGCAGTCCATCATCCCCGGCATACTGGAGAAGGAGCAGGAGCAGAGCGTCGTGTACGGCAGCATCGACTTCGGCACCACTGTCCTCTCGCATCCTAAGTATATGGAGCTGGTGAGTGTTTACCTAGAAATACTTATACATTTTTGATATACAACTATTTCTTATAAAATAGAAGAATAAATAACTTATATGTGATGATTATAATTCTCGTCGTCCTAGCATTATAATTGCTTAGTATTTTACTCATTTACTTGGAGGATATAAGATACTGGCATATTAGAGGGTAACTGATTTGATTACAAGGACTAAGGCCTTACTTGGCGTGGGTAGTAGGTAACTTACATGGCTGAAAAAGCCATATTTATTACCTTAGATTTAGAAATCGTTATAATTAATTAACACATTCGTACTAGTCAACACGATATACTTTGTTTTCAATGGTAAATAATGATAATGTTTATTGAAGTAATAATTTGATAGAAGTTTTTCTGTGATATGTATGGTTTGTCTAATGCGAAAATAATTTGATTAGCTAAGCAAAGCTGGCCAGCAGTTGAAGATAATGCCGCACTCAGTGATCAGCGCCAACGGCGAGACTGTCGAGCTGTGCTCTAGCGTCGAGTGTAAGGGCATCATCGGCAACGACGGCCGACACTATATACTGGACCTGCTGCGCACTTTCCCGCCCGATGTCAACTTCTTGCAGTGTAAGTAGCATGCAAACACAACTTTAAGAATCTCATTAATGTATTGTAATAGAAATCAAACAAGACTTAATTTCCGATCTTTAATTTTAGTGGAAGATGACGAACTGAGGGAGGATATCAAATCAATGGGCTTCCCGATAATACACAAGCACAAACTATGCTGCCTCAGACAG
Source organism: Pyrrhia umbra (assembly GCA_963891755.1). NCBI lineage: Eukaryota > Metazoa > Arthropoda > Insecta > Lepidoptera > Noctuidae > Pyrrhia > Pyrrhia umbra. Next base: position 8,363,570 of record OY982930.1, read on the forward strand.
GAATTAGTTGATAGTTTCGTCGAGTAAGTATCTATCAGATATCTTAAATTTTCATCATGTTTTTCGATGAACACATTCCAACAACATACTACGTTTCAGGGCACGTTATTTCATGTTTATTCGCTACGCCGCTTTCCACCTACAACAGTTGAGTGCGAAGCGTCAACGTGACTCTGCCGCACAAAAATCAATAGAAAATAAGGAGAGCGAAACGAAGGAGGCTGCTAATGAGACTGAAACCAAGGAAGTTAAGCGGGACTCAAAGAGCCAGGAGAAAGAGGTAAAGGACAAAAAACAAAAGAAAGAAGATAAGAAAGAGAAAGAAAGTGCCAAAAAAGAAACAAAAGAATCTGCCGACAACAAAACAGCACCGAAGGGTGAGAAGAAAGATGATGAGTTGCTTCTCAATGAGAATTATTCTGAGATTGATACCGATGTTGCTAAGAAAATTGTGGAGAGCATAACCGATTCCATCTGTAGTGGAGGAGACAAACAAGAAAGTGATTGTAAGTATATTTTTGTATTAACTTAAGTCCCCTATGAATGAACGGTGATATTTATTTTCAGTAATTTTCTAAAATCATGTAAGCATGAATTTTTGACCCGTTATTGATTACAATTTACTTTTTTTTTTCGCTTTTGCTGTGAACGTTTGACAACGTTTGAAATGCAGCTGATTTGTAAGTCTTTCCTCCTGGATCCGGTATGCATGTAACTGCGTGATGCCCACAGCAGGGGAACGCTCCCGCGCGGTGGTAGCGGCGGCGGCGCGGGCGGTAGCATCGCTCAAGGAGTCGGAGTTCGACGTGCGCTTCAACCCCGACGTGTACTCCGCCGGCATCAAGCATGCCGCCGAGCCTGAGCAGCTCGCCAAGCAGCGACACCTCGTCAAGGAAGCTGCCGCCTTCTTGCTTACGACTCAGATACCGGCTTTCGTGAGTTTATTTTTTTGTTACTGCACATATTCCTCCTCCTTCTTAGTCACAAATTACTCAAAATCAAAAGGACAAAAAAATATTAACACCGCATAATATGAAATAACGTAAATCTCCCAAAAAGTCACTGCTTTGAACATGTTCATTGTTTCTGATATAATGATACATCAAGAAAATTACGAATGGAAACATTTATGTATACTTACTTATTTTATACTACCGAATAAATTATACATATTTTGGACATCTAGGGTAAAATACCTTACATAAATTACAGGAATTGGTAATTCAAACAAAAAAAAGTTTTTCAGTTACTATAACGATAAGCCCTGCTTGACCCAGGTGCGCGAGTGTCTGGAGCACACATCGGCCCCCATGGACGGCGCGGGCCTGACCGAGGCGCTGCACGCGCGCGGCATCAACGTGCGCTACCTGGGCCGCGTGGCCGCCGCGCTCAAGCCGCACGCGCACCTGTCCTACCTGCACGCCATCGCCGTCGGGGAGCTGCTGCTGCGCGCCGCTAAGCATATCTACACGGCTTATCTGCAGGTCAGTTTCATATTAACGACTTGGGAACTACCTTTTCTTACGGGAATGATTACCCTCTATTTATGGTATTTTATTTGCCATATATAAACTTCTAGTAAAACAAAGTTTTGAATTTGCAGTATTAGGTTTGATTCCAGGTCTAGTAGTGTTATGTGGAACTCATCAGATCAGGAGTTGTCTGATATAAAAATTTAAGCTCGATTGATAGCAGTTAGGGTCTCTTTCTTGGTAATTAGAACACAACTACCACTATAGATGTTATGTGATTATAATGTACGGGATGATTTGGCTACAGGGTTGCGAGGCCATGTGCATCGGCGCGGCGGTGGCGCACTTCCTGAACTGCCTGGTGGGCGCGTGCCTGAGCCCGGCGCTGAGCGCGGCGGAGGCCCCGGGTGCGGCCCGCGGCGGGGCCCGCGGGGGCCGCGGCCGGCGCGCCCGCCGCCACGCGCACGCCGCGCCGCCGCCCGACCCGCACCCCGACTGGCACAACCTCACGCCCAAGTCGCTCTTCACGCACATCAAGCACGAGCTCAAGGTCAGTCTGCACTGCAACTGTTGCCAGTATTTGGCGAAGTACCTTGACGTCTCTGAGACGCCAAATCACAAGCTTATTTTTGAATAGACTAGACTTCTTGCGACTTCTCTGTAAATTACTTCGTGTAGTTCTGACGTCAATGTAGTAGAGTTTATTTTTTATGAGAAAAAATATTCTTAAACTTGCTAATTTCGTGATGTAAACATTCTCTTTTATATAGGAAACAAAGCTTTATTTATATTACTTTTTACAGGCATACTGGGGTTATGAACTTAATGCAGACAGCATGGATTCTGTCATAGAGAAACATGGTTTACAGAAAATTTCACTTCTCAGGTATTTTTTTAGTTTCGTTTTTTTTCAACTCAATAATATTTATTTTATTTCTGCAGCACTGTTAAAAACTGTGTAACAACGATTATTTCGATTGCAGATCTTTTGCGCTCAAAGTAGGCCTACAGTTGATGTTGCGCGAGTATGACTTCGATAGTAAGAATAAGGCGCCGTTCACTGCGACCGATATCATGAATATCTTCCCAGTCGTCAAACATATCAACCCACGAGTAAGTACCTAGTCGTTGTCAAGAGAATCAAGAAGAATGAGTCTGCTCTGGGATACGATATCTCACACTCCAATTTTTCAGGCATCCGACGCGTACAACTTCTACACGACCGGTCAGAACAAGATTCAAGCCGGCGCCGTGTCCGAGGGTCACGAATTAATCGCCGAAGCACTGAACTTGCTGAACAACGTGTACGGAGCGATGCACGGCGAGATCGCGCAGTGCCTCCGCATGGTGGCGCGGCTGTGCTACGTCACCGGCGAGCACCGGGACGCCATGGCTTACCAGCAGAAGGCTGTACTGATGTCCGAGCGCGTCAATGGAATTGATCATCCGTATACGATTACTGAATATGTGTGTATTATTCAATATATTATTAATGTGTTTATTTAACGGTTTGGCATATTTTGATACTTTTATTACGTTTTGGCATATTTGATTTATACAAAACTGGTCACCGTGTCTGCACACGGCGAAATAATCATAGTTTCTTACAAAAAAACAAGAGGCCTAATGCACTAGGTTCATGTTGCCTAGAGTTTACCCCATGTGTTATATCTATTTCCTTTATTCGCAGTCCCACTTGGCGCTGTACTGCTTTGCTAACGGTCAAGTAAGCACAGCATTGAAGCTGCTGTATCGCGCCCGTTACCTCGCACTGCTCGTCTGCGGCGAGAATCATCCCGAGATGGCGTTACTCGATGTAAGTTTAACAACTATGTAATTTTTTTATGATATGCACTTTTTTAAGCAATTTGCTCGTGATGATTGGCTTTTCGAGCTAGGTATATTGAAATGTATGTGTTGTCCAGAGCAACATCGCGCTGATCCTGCACGCGGTGGGCGAGTACGAGCTGTCGCTGCGGTTCGCGGAGCGCGCGCTGGCCGTGACGTGCGGCTCGCACGGCGCGCGCTCGCTGAAGGCGGCCGTGGCGCGGCACCTTCTGGCGCGCACGCTCTCCTGCCTCGGCGACTTCCGCGCCGCGCTCACGCACGAGAAGGAGACCTACTCCATATACAAGCAGCTGGTGGGTACTCTCTCCTGTATAGCAACCGTGATGACCGACTGTACATTGCCATAACCAACATTTTTTTAATGTAGTTAAGAAAGCATAAATCGCCTAGAAATAATTGAACCCAGTGGTAGAGTTTGGAAACGTTTATTGAAGCCATCTCTAGGTCTGCCCGGCTATTATTATGTTTACATTTTTTTTTAATACTAAATATATGATTACCGCGACAGTTGGGTGAAAAACACGAGAAGACCCGCGAGTCGTCGGAGTGCCTGCGGCACCTGACGCAGCAGGCGGTGGTGCTGCAGAAGCGGCTGGCCGAGGCGTACGCGCGCTCCCCGCACGCCGCGCCCGCGCCCCCGCCGCTGCACATCCAGCCGCCCGGCATGGCCTCCGTCATAGACATGCTCAACCTCATCAATGGCATTCTCTTCGTGCAAATCAGGTAAATACATATACTGTTAAATCATTTGTACAGACACTAACAAAGTCCAACTTATTTTATTTCGATCCTTGCTTGTACACAGATTTAGCTATATAAGTTATTAATTTTATTTATCACTCACAGTCCACAAGACATCGAGCAGTTCAAGGCTGAAATCGAGAAAAGACAGCTGAAGGAGCTCCCCATCCCCGGCGTGCTGGGCGAGCTCGCCAAGGAGGAGAAGCAGGAGGAGGTCCGGGACGCGGAGAGTTGAAGCCGAGGCTCGCCTCGCCCGCCTCGCTCGCCACCAGTGGTCCCGCGCCACTCGCCACACCATGTTCCACTCATATTGGACATTTAACTATATACATTGTTACTTTAATATGATTATTGATTGATGATATTGTTCCTTATCTATGAATGTATGCGGTAGTGAATAGTGTGCTAAGGTTTGATGTAGATTTTTTTGTTAGTAAAATTTTGAGGATATTATTTTGATCAAATAATTAAGTGTTATTTTAAATGAATTCACGCGGAGTGCAAAAGTTGATACATGTGCGTACAGTTCGCTCAAATCACGCAGATCTAGTTTTAATTTTACGCTTCCGTTTGGAATTCACAATTTTATCTACACCCAAAGTAGTGCAATTTCAAGTAGTGATAATAGCAATAAGTTTTGGTTGTGAACCTGAGACCGTGTGCGTCGCTATGTTATGGGAACTGGTGCTACTGCCAATTTGTCCTTCTTATATATTATAATGGTTTTATGAATTGTTATTGTCGAGTATTATTTTTTTTTAACTAGTACGGGAGTATATTGTTGAAACACCTGTAGCAGTAGAAATTCAGTTATATTGTGATTGAAATGTAACAGGATTTGAATGGCCCGAGTCTGCGACTTGGAGCCACAATATGTCCACGAATTAACTGCAAGCTAAATTTGAATAGTTTATTTATGAAGAACAACGTATGAGTTCCGCTCGATATTTACAAACACTGCCTTTAATGTTACATTTTAGTTTCAGGTTTAGTTGTTAGTGCCATATGAATGTAGTGCATGTAAGTTTTGTGTAATATTTTTGTTAGTCTGTGATATAGCATGTTTATCATCGAGTGACTTGCCTTTTATGCAATGAAGTCATTGTTACTGGCAATATAGTTTCTGCTTCCAATCTGTTTGGTACGTAAAGTAAGATCTACTAAATCAACAAATAATAAATTAGTGGAGTGTAATTTATGAAGAATGATATACTTATCGTCAATATACTGTATAATATAACGCAGCCTTGTGAAAGAACACGCAGCTACGGTGTATTCATGTTATACTTCTATAATATAAATCAACTATTCTTATAATGGTATTGATATCTTGTCAGTGACGCCAAATGAACAATTGTTAATGAATGAGTGTTTTGGAAAAAATGTATTTTAAGAGTACTTTGCCTTTCGAAATCAACTGTTTCTCTGTTATGTCGTTAATCGTTGTCCACAGTGTCGCTACATATCCGAATTAGCTTAGTAAATCGTCACATTTCACTTCAAGCATCGAATCATTTTGCCTTTATTTGTGTCAAACATGATAGTTATTTATTGTCAATAATTATAATAACCGATTGTCTAACTGCTGACGATAACCCATGCTGTTTTCGTAATTATTTGTAGCTGTTCCTCATGTTGTAATAACCGAATCTTATCGTGTAACTTATGGGTTTTCATAGATTGTGCTTTTGAGTCAATTCTCTCTTGTAGTTAACATCTGTATTTTAAATATTTCAAGCCATACTCGTGTATGTGGAAGTATACTGTTACCACTCACTTTTATAGTAATAGATTGCACGTCAATGCGTATCGATGAATTCGGATATTCCATCAGATTCATTATGTCAGATCGTAATATTGTGCATGCAACGTGTTGCACGTCATTAACATAAGAGTTCAAACTGTAAGTGTTAACGTTACATTACAACGTTGCAATACACTTGAAGATACGAGAGATTGTCATCGATACGGACATCGTATCGTGCTCGTAAGCTAAATATATAAGAATGTTGTTCGATGAAGTACGTGCCTAAGCAAACAATAATCAATCGTTGTTGTTACATTTCTTTAACAATATGATGACCATGTAAATACGGCGCTGTTCGTAGTATGATAATAAAAAATCGTTTTTAAAAATCCTTTTTTTATTATTCATTCTTGATTATTCTCCCTTTCAACTACATTTTTTATAATAATACAGTAAGTTAAACACCACATTTGATGAGTAGACCTGCTACAAAAATGTTCTTACGATATAAATAAATTATAAAATAAATGCAAATTATGCGAAATGGTAAGTTGTAAAAGAATACCATTTAAACTTTGTACTTTTATGAGTACTTGCTGAAAGCATAGGTATCTGTGGAGTGGGCTTTACTACTAGCCCATATTACAGAATGTTAGCAATGTACGTAGTTCATTGCTAGTTTTTTTCTGATAATCTATTCTAACCAATTATACTTACATTATAAGTGGAGTTAATAGGCGGCGATCGAACTCACGACTATTTGCCAGCACGCTACACGCTCGAATTTTAGTCGAAGCATCTTCGATCGATTTGCGCGGGCGTTACTTCCGTGCGCGGGGCCTAGGCCTAGGCCGGGCTCGCGGGCGCGGTCGAGGCCGGCGGCGGCGTGCCCGGGAGGACCGGCCCCGTTCCAGCTGCGCCGCCACCAGCTCACCTAGAGCGCCGCGCTCCGCCAACATTGATAGGAACGTGCAGATGAACTCGTCGTAGTTGTGCGTGCGCCGACAGTCGTCAACCTGAAATCAAAGCAATATAAAGAACCGATGCTTGTGGGTTCGATAATACTAGCTGTTCTTGAACGTGGGATATTAGGTGCAAACAAAATTTCGACTGCACTTATTAAAATATTATTACAATTGCACTCTGGAGTCTGGACCTTTCTAGTAATATGTTTCATGTATACCATGACAAATGTTTGGCACATACTTTCTCTAACATAGGTACTCATTTCTATGTAGCTGTTTTCCAATGTTTCACTCGCATCCTGAAGGAACAACTTCGCGTACCGAGATAAAAATTTATTATGTTTTTATTTGATGATTGATGATGATGCATTAAAGAGCTAAATTACACAAACACAAATGAATTAGTATCAATTCCAAATGGGAGCTATTTACAGCCAGATTCTTACCTTATACATGTCCCTTTTATCATTCTCATCATTGAGAGCCTGCTGACATTGTTGAACCTCGTTAACAATGCTGCTCATCAAAGCATTCAGTTCTGAGTGTGTCAGCAATAACTTCTTCAGTTTGATTGGTTGATCAGGTTCTGTCTCACAGCAAACCAATATCGGAGAATCATTGCTCTTTACAAGAGCAGTGATGGAGGTAGGGTACAACTGAAAAAAGAGGATAATAGTTTCAATATGGCACATTGATACTGAAAGTGTATATAAAGTATAGTCATTATTTAAATTGTTACCAACCAAATAAGATGCTAATACCTATGACTGATAAATGACCATGAGTCAAAATTTAATTGTTATGCAAAATGTTGAAAAACAGAGAATACTTACATCTCCTACTATCTGATTGTCTCTGTTGATCGTCACAAACTTTACAACTGCACCCTGCTCTACTGGATCAACTGTAAAATTTATAAAGAATTACATTAAATTTTGATAGCAAAAATAAAAGATCAACCAATTTATTTCAGCTAAACGGCCTCATGAATAGGAAAATAGTCTTCCCACACCTGCAATATTTTTTAAAGGCCCCATACAACAAAATACATGAGAAATGTGTGATAAATGTACATTATTATATACCTACCACATTTCAGCTATCTAGTACTAAGAACACACACCTGGATAAACCCATAACCTTCTCCAGTATTAAGTCTATCTTCATACCAAATTACATCAAAATTTTATCAGCTGTTTAGCATGACAGTAAAACTAACAAATAAACAAACTCACGTTCTTATTTCAATTTTAGTTAGGATGAAAGAAAAATTTATTGACACAACAAAACATTAGGTTAAGTTAGGATTGGTATAATTACCTAAAATAATACTGCTGTCTTGCTGTGGCCGATCATTAGCGCCAATCTCTATAGTGATGGGTCGCGTATAGTCGACATCATACAACTGCAGCTGTGATGATTCTAAAGCAGTTAGTATTGTCTCTTCGCTGATCTGCACTATGTTTTCATTGAGAGAGTTCTCATTGCTGCCTTCTGATAATAATTCACCTTGTTCTGTAATGGTTACACAATATTTTAAAAACTTAATAAAACCGCTGGATAGTATACTATAATGTTGGTATGTATAATACAAAAAGATAATGTGTTTGATTGTAGGTGGTTAACTATGGAAATACTGTTTCATTGCATAAAGAAAATGTGCACTAACACTTGTTCTAGGTAACTTCTATAAATAACTAATATGTACTTTATGATTTACCATTAATTTCCCTTCGTTTTGAAAGTAAATGTCGTAAATGCTTCCCGATTTTCGAGATAGCTTCCTTCACCCTCTTCTGATTAAGTTCAAGTGCATTCAGCCTTTGAGTTAGTGCTAACCTCCTGTCTGGCACAACTGCCATTAAATTAAATCTGAAATATCAAAGAATATCTTTAGTTTTATCATCATCCTGAGACAGAGCAATACAGAATAGAAAAATATAATTGAATAATGCTTTATTGTTCACCAAAAGAAATGACCTAAAAAGGTTATACACTACACTCAATCAGACCTCTGAATAAGGGCTCCCTTATTACACTGTACTATATTAAGGAGCCTTGCTCTTAATAAACTTCTTTTATTTAGGGTTTAGGGGTGTAAAAGTACCCATTTTAGATATAATTACAATAATTGGAAACAAGAAGGTAGAATTATAAAAAGATTTAAAATTCAAAAAAGATAACTGTCAACACATTTATAATGGTTAACTGATTTTATAATGCAATTTTATAATGTTGATTGACATAACATAATGCAGCTCCCTATAATTACATACCTGATATCATGTACTTGCTCCCCAGCATCTCTTCCAAGTCTCTCAGCCATGACTCTCCGAAATTTATCCGTCCAGTCTTCATCAGATGCCCATGGTCCATGATCAGTAGGATATGGTTTAAGGCCATCCAGCTCAAACAAATGTCCATTAATAGGCACAAAACATACAAAGTGGTATGCTTCACCTGGAAATATTTACTTATTTAATCATAATGTACAAATTATAGTCAACAATAGGTGAAATTTTAGTATGTATGTATGCAATTATGTACCTGTGAACCGTCCAGTGGACACACCAGCATTCTTATCAGCCTTTTTTCTGGCTTGCGGTATGGCATGAGAGTTATGAGCGCATGCCAATTCTGGAGTGTTACCAATGGCCCAGCCTTTGTTCTCTGGGTTCATTCCAAGAGTATGGTGCTATGTAATAAATAGTAAACAGCATAAATTATATTCAATTATTGAGATAATAAACAACAATGTCCAATAGTGCGCAGAGTATATTTTACAAAATCATATGTCACTTACCTTTAATCTGCTGAGTGTTTCTCCTAAATGAAGATTAGGATAGTTCAATAATATAGATAGCAAGGCATGAGTGGCACAACTGTTCGGCACCATTTGCTGAGCAAAAAATATATTGTTTATAGTCTCCTCATCGCGTACGAAACTTTCAATCTGTTCCACGAACTTCCTGCGGGAGCGTCGCTCTTCTATCCATCGAAATAAGAAGATAAACCCATATACTGGACTCTCTAACGGTTTGTGCAAGTCATAAATCTCTTCTACCTGTACCCCTTTTACGCCGAAATCCTCTAACAATAGGGTAAACAATCCTGGGTCGCTTTCTAGTTCAAGCCAACCCTCTGTCAGGCTGTTTAACTCTACCGGCATGTTTTTCATAGATGATGAATATAGTGTACTTGGTTTAGCCGAAATAGTCTGATTAGTACTCGTACGTATTTATATTTAATACTCAGGTGGTGGAGTAGCAGGGTCCAATTTTCTTACAATGTTGTCGTTTGATTGCTACTGTCTGTCAGTGTCAGTAGGCACGGTTTGAGTTAGTGTCAAATGAACTGTCAATGCCAGTGTCAATATTTTGTTTAAGGTGTGAACACATGATAAAAAATTGGAAGTCTGAAACTGGTAACCGCAGATGATGACCGACGAAACCTAGTTCTCCGTCGGAACTGACTTTTATTTTAAGTTCAGCAGAAAATTATGCTCAGCTTCACTAGTTAACATTATTCCAGTCCAGGGGTCGAAATCAGGGCTGGATTGCCTCTGGAATGATATAAACCTACACTGTATGGAGGGTAGAGATAAGGAGAACCAACTTATATTCTAGAAAACTTGAAAAAGCATCCAGGTGTGTACTTAAAATAAAGATTGTAGAAGTACTTGCCAGAAAATACTAAATTACAGTCATATTTTATATTTGAACTTAGCTGAGTTTAAATATATAAAAAAATCTTTACCTACACTGGAGTGGAATGTGATCAAATTATATATTTATCCATAATATAATGTAAATAGAATCATGCCTACATCTAAATGTTATTTCTTTTTAATTATTCTTTTTTTAATTTAATGGAAATTTAAAAAGTGCAAGAAATGGGCGCGAAATTCAAAGTACCTAGTTAAAATAACTTGCACTGTGAAATTAATAAATAACGTACGGATGCTAATCTGTATCATTCTGAATTATGTGCAAATGCTAAATGCGTAGGTAGGACCTACGTATTTTATTACACTGGATATCCTCTTACGATTATATAGGTACTAGCTGTTTCTCGTGGTTTCACCCGCATCCCGAGGGAACTACTTAGCGCACCCGGGTAAAAAGTAGCCTATGTTGTTCCTCAGGGTCTATTCTATCTCTGTACCAAATTTCATTTATATCGGTCCAGTAGTTTTGGCGTGAAAGCGTAACAGACAGACAGACAGACAGAGTTACTTTCACATTTATAATATTAAAGTAAGGATAAAGTAAGGATAAGGATTATGTAGGTAGGTACGACATGTCTACCTACGTAAAAGTAGATAAGTACCTGATGGGTAAAGATTATGCGAATTATCAATTGCATACGCGAAAAACTAGTTATACATAATTGGTCGCAACCGGCCTATGTAACTGGTTTGGTAACGACAGCAAAATTACTTTCTTTGACTTTAAATGGACTTGGCATACACAGTAGCTCTACTTCTGTTCTACTCAAATCAGCTTGATTTTCAAACTTCTACACGTTCTGCTACATGTCGTCGTAGTTAACGAAGTTTGCATTGAGGCCTTGGCCTGTCACGATATGCCTAGTATGGGATTTTTTATTAGACTTCTTGTCTCTAATGGACCTACCTACTTTTGGAGCCAGTGATTTATTTTAATTAGGTATATTTTGCTTGATGTTGTAGGCCATTGTCATGTCTATAGACATAAACAATGCAATTACACAAAAACTCATGATAACCTGGTTACAAAAATAAAACCAAAATTTATCTCAACAACATTTATTTTTTTGTTTTATATACACTCTTATTTTCAAAACTTTGTACAGTGTACAAATAATAAATGCACAACTTCAGCATTGTAAAATCCTCATAAAGACTTGCAGGCACGCGCTATTTGAATCAATAAGAATAAGCACACGGTTTAAGTATTATTTAAAAAACATTGTATTGGTCCCATTTTTAAACACTCGAAAGCACACGGCTGTTAATATACGTCAATTATATTTTACTTAATGTTTGCCTATTTAGCAATTCTATTCCTAAAGTTGTTAGGCCACGAGATCCATAGGTAATGAAGAAGATTCTCGAGTCTTGTGAAATCTATTCTAATAGACTATCAACTCGTTAGTATCCGAAATTAATACAATTATGTTTAATTTTGTATTTTGACTGCATTATTAACTTCAAATCAACTGCAGTAAACATGCCTAATCGTCATTCTAAGCATACAATACAGTAGCTTTCATTTTGAAAAATTGTTCATTGGGCATATTGACTAGCACATGCCCAATGCTGGTTGCTATTTCGGTTTGAAAAGCACTTAAAATGAGCGTCAATTTGTTCGAAATAATCAAGTTGTGCAATCAGAATATGTACAAATTACAAATTATTATGCATGACTGAATGATTCTAACAGAACATTTAAGTAAATATGCTTTAATTTGAAGACTAGAATAGACAAATCGGAACAGGGAACTAATAATACCTCCACTAAGAATATTCACTCGGTAGTTAACTAAAACGATGATACTAACGGGCATTATCACAACGACAAGCTAACAATGACTTTGAAATATCAAAACTTCTAATTTATTATTTTACCAACATAGTTCAGACATCATTTCTAATTCATCAGATGTTATTCTATCAATCAAATCATCTATCAATCCAATATTTGTTTGTATACAAATTCATTTTTGTGTCTAGCAAAGTGATAGTAGTGTGTCTTAAATCTACAAGTTCGTGAGCAAACTATAAGCTAAGAAAACGGTTGTATTCGACAACACTGATGTGCACATACACCAGTGAGAACATTGATAGGATTTAGATTTAATGGCACAGTGACGTAAGACACTACTACTGCTTGTATACTTATAATTGATAATGAACAGATATGTACGGGTGTTTGTTGTCAACTGGCCGACCTGCTCTACGGCGATGGGCCGTTGACTTATCCTACTTTACAATTATTTGGAACCACAGAGGTGCTCTGTTTGGAACACAATTTATAAAATAATTATTGGAAGAGTTTATCACTTATCTAACTATAGGTACATATTTAACAAAACACTATTTTACAAAATTTCATAATTATGTACAGCAGGAAATAAGTAACTAATAATAACTTCCCTATTATCACATAAGTACGCAACGCTCTTACTCGACCACCTATATTAAATAAAACAATAGTTTCATGTTAGGATATGTAGGTACGTACAATATAAATATAATACCATGACATTGTTGCGATTTCAACAATGTGGACTAATCTATATACGAGTCTCATCACATGAAACAGCAGTCGATTTAAAGTAACAAAGTTGTCCAGCCGAGCTTTCATCTGATGGCGTGTGTAGGGTTGTATGGCGGCGGCGGCGTCTTGGGCACTTGCGACCGGTGGATAGGCGCAATGGCTGTGAGCGGGCTGGTCGGGGGCACCGAGTCGTCGGGCTGGCCGGGGATGATGGCCACATCAGTGAGGTGCGGCGTCGGCGGCAGCTCGTGCCGGGCGCTGCTCGTCGCGGGGAGCAGTCTCGCAGGGTTCAGCTTGATAGCGTCGTCGTATGTAGGCGGGGCTCCCGCCACTGTGTCGTAGTCTGGAGGCTTTTGCTGCATTGTTTCTTCATCCGGCATCGATATTACGTGGATGGGATCGTCAATCTGAAAAATATTAAATTGTGGTTAGATAGAAGGCACAGAAATTGTTTCGGATCGTCTAATAAGTTACTTATTTATGATGGTTTTATAATAGGCAGGTATATTATGATCTCTACTCTATTATAATGGTATAGCTTAATCATGGCTACGTAGGCACTGCAGATATTATAAAAACAAGCAGCCAATTAATTTTGATGTTGATCTCAATTACATTATAAGTACCTACTTAAAAACCTATAACAGCGTATCAGAACATGATAGAGTCTGTTTTAGTTGGACGAAAGGAGTATTTGAAACTTACTTGATGTGTATCAGGCGACGCGCGGTCCGTCTGCGGCTGCCTCGCGGGTGACTGCAGCCAGCAACACATGGCCGCGCAGATGAGCAGCGCTCCTGCAACGATGCAGGCCACGCCCACGTAGCGCACAGGCTCCGCGTAGTCTTCCGCCAGCCCCAGCCAGTTAATCAACGCACCAGCGCATAATAACACCATGCCATATCTGTACGGCCTCTGTGATTGTCTGCCTTCGTCTAGAGACATGCCTGCAAAAAAATAATAAGCGCTTTAATAACAATCTTCAGAGGTCAGAGAGGTAGCCACTGTAAAACTTTCGCTTTTGTTATATTTAGCGACATTATGCTGACAGTTACAGGAAGTAGGTAGTTCCGGTAGCACGACACTGTTAACTCATCAAATCGTGGAAAGTATCATGCAGTTTACTGGGGCAATGACATGGAGTAATAACGGGATTCTTCATTCACAAACCGGTGATCGAAACGAAAGTTGGGAAAGTTCACAATTAGATGACACGAAAGATGGTTCTATACAATAAATGTGGGTTCATAGATTATGGGAAGGTCATGAAAACGATTGTTTTTCCCTGAGCGTGGCGTTGAGGAATACTTTATGAGAGATAATTTCGAGGTGCTTGAGCGTCGATGATCGAGGTTAGCGCGAAGACAATGGTCTCTCGGGAGAAGTGGGTCAAGTTCGCGACGTGCGGTAGAGTGGCGCCGAGCGGTCACGCCGTCACGCGGTGCGCTCCAGACGATCTGTGTGTTACCATCAGCGAGATGACATACGAACATGCATACATACAGATATTATTTTTATAGGTCGTTATTGAGCTCTTTATTGTACGAAGTACACAACGACAATGGGTATATTCCAGTTGAGTCAGAATAGTCTCGTGATTCAAATACAAGCATTTACATTGTCCAATTGATTACCTATTAATAAACGGATGCAGATCAGACCATGCTTTCTCTTAAAATTGTTTGTGTTTTATATCTGTCTTTTTATGGAGACACTGGCTGTTTCACTCGCTATCTTAGGGCATCACATCACGCGTAAAAAGATGAAAAATACGGAAGCACGCGAAAATATGATAACACATTTGAACTTTTTACAGTTTAGATAGAAAACATTGGAATGACGATTTAATTGGGACACATGATACCTAGGGTTTATGGCTTTTGGCAACATGATAATAATGTAGCAATACTATCTTTATCGTGTACTAATCGTGGCTGCGATTGTATTCGAGTATGCATTGCAGTCGTGCAAACTGCAGACGATAAGGCTGATTGCTTTATGTTATTGCGTTCTCAATTATCAAAACCGTACCTATATAAAACTTTTACACGGTGTAACGATCGGTTAAAAACGGTTGAGTGCACTCACTGGATCATGTCTCGAAACGTGCAAGTGATAAGTGTTAATTACCATATATATAGGTACTATAAATGCTATATTGCATGAAGGGTTATTCAAGAATTATTGAATTCAGGCTTTCTGTTCGATAGATTTTGTTGAAAAGGGTTAACGTAATCATGAACTGAAATAGTGACGGATCAAAGTTCACTAGAGTTTATCGTCTAATAGGGTCATATTATTGAAGTCTGTTGAAAAGAGCTTTACCTACTCTTGAAGGTTTTAGATACTCACAATTAGGTGTTTGTCCCTCTGTTCTTATGTCGGCATAGGGGCCGTACGGATATAGTGTAGCCAAAGCCATTGTGTATTATTTAAAGACTTCACAGCCCGATATGTTCGTTGCGGACAGATCACAGCCACAGTTATTTTTCATGAAGTGAACACGGAGTTAACACAGATATGCAAATGTACACATCATCTCAATAATCAGATATTACTGAAGAGAAATATCCCAGAACAAGTTGGTATTATCTTATCGGTTACTGTCACGTCGATACGATTATTTATAGGTCAACGTCTTGACAATGAAATTTTGGGCAGTGACTATTTCTTTTACAGTTTACCAGATACGTACGTACCTACTACTTAATGAGACTGTATGCAATCAAAGTCACTCCATTTCGGGACACAACATTCAAATACTTCCCTCAAATAATTAGAAATATTGAGCTGCACGTTTGAGAGGCATCCGATTATGTTAATTATTGTAAGATTTAAGGTATCAGACCACTGCAGCCCGGTGACACTAAACTTGTAAGCAGTCTTTTCGCCCACTCGTATGAAGTAGGGCTTCGGCGCTGCTGCCGCGCCGGTTTCGTTAAAGCGATAATATTCGTTAAATGGATTAAACCTACACAATAGCTGAATAATGGTATTCCTACTACTGCTGTTTTTTTTTAATAACAGAGATTACACTGGCACAATAGAATATTGTGGCTGTTATCTTACATATTTGTTTTACTGATAACGTAGTAAAAACAAACTTTCAATATTATCGTGGGGCGCATAAGTGAAATTTATGTGTGATGGACATTGCATGGCACCAACATAAATCATCGTCAATCCTTATTTATCTTATCGGAAACATGTTATTTGTCCCTCGAATGCATGGCAGACCAGCTGAAGGTAATAACATATAAATATAACAAAAAAATAATAATATGCGTTGCACCTAAATTTACGCAGGTACCTACTTATATATTTGCGTTAGCAAGGTCTCAACGTTTTTTTAAATAAACGTAATTAATAACCTATATTTGCACTATTAATTTCTGGTTTCTATATATCGTATTCTTCAAGTATTGCATGAATATAAATGTCACTCCTGCTGCAACGATCATCTCTAATAATATAAAACATATAAAGTCAAAATATTCTACTATAGTCGTTTTTAGCCTGAACAGTAATAACTAAGGTGCGTTAATCCATTTATTTTGACCTCGGACTGGTGTTTGCTTTACAGAATCGTAATGTCATTACCGTAACTACTGATTTTACACGTGCTACCGGAGTTTTCGTCATAAACATTGATTTCATCATATTACACCAAAAGTTAAAATTTTATCTTTGGAAAATCCCAATCTGCAAAAACCTTTGTCTTTTTATAGGTGCCTATTTCTAGATTAGGTACACGTCATTTCTATTTGCTGAAAAAGTTTCTCTATTTAGTCATTTTGCAAAATTGACAATCTACTTAGAAGGTAGGTGACACTTTATATACATATATTTCTTGTAAAGAGAACTAAATAAGTTATCAGTCTACCAAGTAGGTACTTGTTATATTGCTGACTTGGTTTGCGTAGGTGGATAGGTATCCACCTACGCAAACCAAGTCAGCAATATAAAATGATGAAGCAAAAAGTTAAGTAAGTATAGTTATTCATTATGCATTCTAAGGCTATCTGGCTGATTGTGGTTTTTTAATTCCCACGACTGTCTATTATAAATGACATAGTTATCGACCACTGCGATTCGCAAAACGCTTCGTCATCCATTTAGATGTATTAAATGTAGCCTACGTGCTAAAGATATGGTACACTTCGAAGAAAGTCAGCAGATACCAAACATTTCTTTATGTAGGCATGCTTATATGTATATCTGAGTATTGATGGGATAATAAAGGTTAATTATTTTATAACAATATAAAATGCTCGTGCAATCTACGTCTCTTTGTCCTCTTTATAGTTTCATATTTAAATAATTTCGGCATTCTCGTGTCCAGATAATATTTTATTTCAAGTAGCTAATTAATTTATTCTTGCATGTAAAGTTACATTAGCTGGACTTAATAAAACCTGTTGAAGTGGTTTGTTATATCTAAGCCTCAAATTCAGGTTTCGCTATTTTTGTTTTTACTGACTTCACAGTCTAGTTTCTTTATTGAGAATAAAATTGTCTAATCGTGTGTCCTTCAGCCGATTAATAAACCGGCGTGGCCGTCACTCTCAATGTTGACTGGCTAAAAAAAATAAAATAAACGGAATGACATTTATATTCAAACAGACCAGACAAACAACCGGACTGGATTTTAGTTTATCTTCTAGTGACCGAAAAATACAGCATAACAAGTGCTCATGTCCTCAGATTTCGATAAAAATAATAAATAGAATCATATACCAATCGACAATATACATGTTATTATATCTTGTTATATAATGCCGCGCGCAATCAAGTTTTAATTATGCGGAATTAAGACACGATTAGCATCTTGTAACACTGCAGAATAAGTAAAAGACATAAATATTACATTGTGACGGTCATATCTGACTAGTATTTGAGATAGGAAACTTTCCCAATTCTACGAGCATTTTGTTGACGCTATGTGATCATTTCTAGTGCAATGTCTAATCATCTCAGATGTGCATATCTCGCAAGAAAGTGTATTTCGAATTTTGGCATTCAATTCAGTTTCGAGGCAAAAACACTTTTATTGATTATGGTCACGCAATGACATTGGGCAATGAGAAGAACCACAATGACGTGATTGATAAAAAATAAGAACTCGTTTTAGTGCGTTGTGACGATTATCTGCAAACCATGTCGGTGTTCGGCAGTGACCGAAAAGTTCAGTGAACCAATACGAAAAAAGTGGACATTTTAAAACAGCATTTTTAAACAGGTACTAGTTATATGTATTATCTACTTTACTTTTGCACCCAAAAATAATTCTTGAAGAAAATACGTTTCAAATTTGTTTTGATAACATTCAACCACGAATCTTGTAGGCTGGGGACCTACTAAGAAGACGTACTTGTTTGACAGTTCAATTGTACTAGATGTGTAGCTAATAACTAATAAGCTTCTTCACCATAGTAATTATAGAAAAACAATAAGACATGGCATACTTATCGACGCCCCAGATATGCATCCTGTTTTCGTCATTATAAAATAACATACTGGGAATGTGGGAAATCCAGTCAAAACTAATAAAAGAAGTCTGGATAAACATTATATTGGTCTTTAGCATCATTGGCAAATTCAGCGCGTATTTTCATCAATTCAGGTTTATCTTGATAGTATGGGAAAATATTATCGTATTTATTTTGAATATCTAGGGAAGGTATATTTGAAGTGAAATTATTATTTCGATATGCTAAATATCATCGGTATAAATAGCAGTAACCTACTAAATCTGTCAAAGATTACATTTATTTATAAAATTCCTCTGATAATGTTTTTTTCGTCTAATACCTACCTATTTATTTAAAATTCCCTACAGTTATCTTCTATACAAGTATTTTTACTTGGGTCGTGTAAGTTCAGATCAGAAGTCGCTGAACTAAGGTTCATCGGTACAGAAGTTAATTTTGAGACGTCTGTCGTATCTATATAACGGCAAAGTAGTTTCTCTCTTCTGCTACTTGGACTTTTAGGATTAGAAACTTTCTGTGTGAGTAATGCTAGGGTATTTTCTCTCGGTAACTCATTTCTCAAGCAGAAACCACCTGTGATCAAAATAGTACACAAGCATACTATTAAATCCAAAAGGCAGTCTAGGCGCTATATGTATATTATGTATACAAGCATTAGCTAGTAGACAAGGTTTCCACAACCCCTGGGATGCCACAGCATATCGCATTACAGGCGAGCCGGCGACATGTGGTCACCGACTCATTACGTATATTGTATGCCGCGGTTATACGCTACCGCAGGACATTATACCTGCAAATACGTATACAATGAACTACTTAATACGTGTGCTTAGGTATAATGAGTAAACATGAACGGGTAAGGTAGCACAGTAGCTAACTGTTGTTTATTTTTTTCCTAATTGTTCGTTTTGTTTCGCTCTTCTTTTGTTTTATAGTATTGTTATAGGTTTTTTTTCGTCATCAAAAGCAGTTACATAAGTTTACTGTAATTACTAGTTTAGTGTAATTACTTTCCACAATTTTCCCTCAATAATATTAGAAGATTAATTAACTAACAAAATATTTTTTTTTTATATACTATGAGCTAAACAAATAAGACATTTTTGCTGATTAAATAGGTTAAGCTTTGTAGATTTTTATTAGGATTGCATAGTACCTACCTTATTATTATGCGCCAAGCCAAGTTTATAGGTACACATTTTCTTTCAAGCTAAATTAAAAACAAATAATATAAACGTCCTTCCTTCTTCAATCTGTTGTTTAAATTATGATAAATAAATATGATTTACATAAACACATAATTGTATGTTACGTAGTGTTAGGTACCAATGTACGTATCTTACATAATATGTTTTTACCACGTCTTTGTTATTGTTGAAATTAAAGATATAGCTTAAACTACACGTACTAGTGTGTACCTACAATAAACATTTATTAATATGATGTCAACATCGTAAACTGGCGTAATGCATTGTAAATTTAATCCTTCGCTTTGATAATACCCATGTTAAAAATATTTCACATTTATATACGAGATTATATTCTATTTTGAAAAACCTAATCGTGTGCTTTTCTATCTCAATATGTAGACAGGTTAATTCTAGTAGGTAATTGCCTAAATTCATAGTCAAAACAATACTTATTACTTATCAGTCAGAGCATCGTTATTCGCAGACAGTACCTGTCAATATCTAAATTCAGAAGTGTTCTGATAACGGAAAGCTTGACTCTTGACACCGTTACACTATTATGTTATCGATAACCTTTTATTCATGTTTTGCCACATTAAAATCGGTATCTGAGTGGGGCCTCCCCTAGTCGGGGCTTTGACCGTTCCCAGGCCGGATAGGAACGCTCTTAACATTTAAATTTTATATGGGTCGGTGTCGAATATACGAACCCCTGTTTTGTTTGAGACACAATAATATTGTGTTATGGTGCTAGTGATGTTTAGTTCTTAAATAGTGATGAATGTTATATACGTCTTACCCGTCACTCACTTGCATTTTCAGAGCGTGCGTTTGGAAAATAGTATTCTATGTCCGGACCTAGGTGTATTTTTTTTTTGGTTTAGCGTTTTGCGTAGTAAAGATTGCATTTTCAATACTTTAAGAAATACCTAATGAAGAAAAGGTTTTTTTTTTTTTTTTTTTTTTTTTTTCAGACATTAGATCCCCGTTTTTCGCGGAACTACACTCTTATATTTGATAGCCTACGAGGCTACGAAATAGGACAGCGTAGCAGACAGCCCCTACGAAAATTAGGACATCTTATCTTTTTTCGTAGCCGCTCTACGAGAACGTTTGCTACTTGAGATTGATTCAAGTTATTACTTTACTCGCTACTTAGTTCTCTAAACTTCTTTAAGTTCGCGTGGGAACCGATGGAGATTATTATGCTTTACTTTATGGGCATGCGACATAAACTACTACACGTGGGTGGTAATCAGCTGGGTAAGGAATCGTGATAATAGCGTATGATTGCGTGTGCGCAAATGTCAGAGCAACATTTATGTGCGTAGGTACATACGAACACGGAAGTTATTCTAGTCTGAGATTTGGCTTAATAATACCGGTTGAGATGTCGAAAATGATTTAATAGATTACTGGCAATTTATAATGAAATGCTTAAATAGTAGTTCAAAAACTACTATCGTATTTAAATAGCGTTTTGATGCTTGAATATCCAGTGATATCTACGCATTAATATTTCTCAATGAATAATTATGTATATTAAAATGCGATGATTCAATAAACAAATTGCGGATGACAACGACGTCAATAACAATGGATTAACATTATATTAATGGCATTAAAAATGTATTTGAGGTACTTATATTGAATTAGTTCTCTAGCATAGTTCGTGTGGTATGGAATAAGCATATGTTAAACATAAAACTACCCATTCTTTAAATTGTCTCTCGTATGAATTCCACTAATGTGCTTTTAGTTGCATTATTTGAACCGAGCTTTTTGTACTTAGATAACTTAATTGATATAATGATCCCCATATCCGTCAGCGCTGCGGACTGCGGGCTACCAACCCATCAATGGGTAACATGGATAAGTGAGATTTTGGGAGAGATACTAAAAGACCTTTTCAAATCCATGTCGAGTCCACCTCCTTAATCGCAGGGTTTAGCCATGTCTTACCTGAAACAAAAGAACAGATACATTAGTATTAAGTTGCACATTTTGTAACAAAAGAGTTCATATTAAAACTGTGGTTACGCCATCTTGTTTAGTACAATGGCGGTAGGGCAATTTGTGCGGGGTCGCTAGGGATTGTTCGCGGCTGGTCGGCGCATGCGCCGTGAAACTATAGCGGTGCTCTGCGCCAGCGCATCCTCCGTGACTCCATTATAGTGATTGTAAAAGCTTCTGATGCTTATCTGGATAATTATACGTTTTTCTTTTAGATGTAACTACTTTAGATATTTTTTTTTTTGGATTTGGAACTTCTTAAAAATATGAAAGAGGATTTCATCTGAATAAAAAGTACTAATATAACGCAGATGTCTCCGGAGTAGTGAGTGATATCTATTACAGGCAAGAAGGGGATTACCCTAGAACAACTTTGCACTATCAAGACTTGATTATTTCTTGACTTCAGTTCTTCAGGCCTAATCTTTCCCTGGTTCTTAACTTTATAGTTATTGAGCTATCAATATTAATTTATTGCTTCCTTATAGCACCACTTAAAATGAAGTTTCATCATATTTCTAGTATTTTCTATCAAAACATAATACCTATATAATATATGTGTATCTTTTGATAACTGATAAAGGGAAATAACAATTCGTTTTCTATAAATAAACAATATAATGTACTCAGATGTTGTGTAGCGATGCCACCATACCAACTGCGCATTAACAAAGGATGATAAATTAAAATCTTTCCAGAAAGCTTGTAAGTCGGTGTTTATTCAGCTTGTTGTATGACCTTCCACTTTTACGGTGATGTCGCAATATAACAATACTCGTTATTTTGAAAACCGAAACTAATCAGACTTTTTAAATTTCTTATTTTTATTTAAAATGGATAAGCAAAAGTAATAACAATCAAATATCCGTCATGTTTTCATTGATGGCAAGTGCACAGTTATTGATTATTGTGTGATAAGTAATACCAAGTGGATTATACTCTTTGTGAAGGAGTTCGTCCGCGGAAATAGTATCTGTAGCCAAGGCCGAAGAGTGCCGGTGGGGCCGTGGGGATCTTTCGAAAGACTAACCGCGGTCCGGGCCTCGGAACACAAAGGAGTGAAAAGAGATTCTAGTCAGTAAGAGTCTGACACTGCCTCCTGCTCAACCCACAGCAGGAGGAGACATTTGATTAGGTACATGACAAGAGAGACTAATTCATTGAACACATCTTCTACCATTGCGATAGAGAAACTGCAGTAAAAATATCAATTCCACGTACTTAATTATGTAACTGAATAATTGTTAGTACTTTAATGATAACTTACAACTCAGATAATTAGTCAACGATACGCTGAAGGGCACGGAAATTACCTATTAACACTTAAGACGTATATAATTTTAATCATTGACGTTAACGTGTTTTAGCCACTCAAACTGCTTGAAGGCGTGCGCAGAGCCGTTGACCTTTCGACCCGGAAACGATATGTTGCCTTAACCTTCGCCGTGGTCACAACTCTGACGGTTTGCTATAAACCTTTAACTGCATCATGCACCAACACACCACGCACGCCCAGCTGTGCTTAACGCGCATAAATTCAACGTAAACGCAAAACAGAACGTGCTTCCGACCGCAGAATGATATGTAAACATTCTTACACGTACTTAAATAATACATTATTTTGACGAGAGCCAGTCAATGGGCTATTCGCTAAGTTTACATTGTACACCAAGTTTACTCTGTAGAACCAGATGTGTACTTGTTGTGAGATACTTTCTACTGGCACGTTGCGTTGGCGGCGAGTACTACCTCAGTACTAGATCATCTAAGGAGTCGGGAAACTTTGCACTCAAACGCGGTAACGCGACCATTTATCTTATAATGGCCAGGGGCACTCCGCTTTCAGTGTCCGCTGAGAATATCAATGGCATCATAAGCATAATGGATTTAGTCTTCTGCACGCGTCTCGACACCCATAAATGGGGTCTGCCACTTTCACTTGAATTATGATGTCCTCCTTTTAAGGATGTGTCGTCACGACAAAGTTAAAAATAAGTTAAATATTTTAGATAATGCGCGTGTGTTAACGTGTATTTGGGTTAGTAGAGCTTTCAAGAAACGCGTAGATAATATGGGTTGTATACCAACAGATCAGCTATAAACTGACAAGTTCGTATACAACCTTGAAACTGAACTCTTTTCTCAAAAGTTGAATTTAGTTTTTTTGCACTGCAGTGTTAGAAAACAAACTATAACTTCTTAGAGTATTTCATTTAATGATTTCGGTGCCGCCACAAAAACTGTGATCACAGCGATCATTATAAAAAATGGCTTCTTTTCAGTACCCGAGGCTGTAAAAATAGATTAAATCTGCTGTGTGGCAGTTTTTGCTGTTGATCAGTTTATATTGAAGGTAAACAACGTCACCTTGGTGGAAAGAGAGGCGGCGGTGAAAAATTAACTTTGATTTCACCAACAAAACACCAACTCGAAGCTCATTACGTAAATAAAGCTTTACAAGTTTGTTGTTTGAGGAATATTGGTTTTGCCTCCAGTAAAAACCATATTATTATGGAAAAAATAAGCGGAGGGAAAGAATAGAATTAAGATAATTAAATACCTCAATTAGTAGTGTTGTATGAGTGCACTCATACACGTTGTTTGCTATGATTCATAGGAATCACATGTAATAACGTTTTTCCGCTACATTTTCCTGAAGCATTGTTTATGTAAAAGTAAAATTCATTTAAAAATAGAGAAGTGTTTTGCAACAAAATATGTACCTAATATGTAAACTTAAATAATAAATGCACAGTATTGCACATAAATATAGAAATAGTACATTTATTGCCTGATAAAAGATGTATAGGTGTTATAAGAATAATTCGTTTTATTTATTATTCTCATGGTACAACCATTTCAGTATTTTTGATTACTGCACTGACTAAGCGATTCGATAACTGAATTTACTTTGAGATCAAAGTTACACTGATTCATACATTATTGCGCAACTTTGCTACAGCCTTGGCGACTGAGCAAAAAATAATAGATTCTGTAGCTACCTGTAGATATCTCCCAATCGTTCCGGTAACCGATGTAGGATTGATTTTCTACAGATGACCGATAAATAATATATATATATACCTGTTTAGTTAATTCGTGCTGTTATGTCCACGTATTTTATAACTAAGTGCATACGTGTAGTTCATGTTTGGTTTTAACAGCATGTTGCATTAGGACAAACAGCCGCGAGGCGCAGGCGCACCGCTCGCCCGCCACATATCCGGCTACGGTCCAAGGAGAACTTTCCATCAACCATATGTCGACATTAACTACTCGTTATCCATTAAAACATTAATATATAATCGAAGCTGCATTTTCAAAATAAATTAATGGAACTGATAAAATACCAAAAACAAAATCCAACTCTTTTGAGATTACGCGCGTTTGGATACGCGCCAAGAGTATAATGCTTGTTGTTTATCAAATACGTTTTCATTTGAGAAAATCCCTAGCCTAGTCATCTGTTTATTTATTTAGGATATTTTGTTATTATGGTTGGCTTACAATATACCACCATAAAACGTGTCATCAAGACTGCAATTTCCAACCGAGAAAACCTTTCTAAGCAAAAGATGCACATGTGTAAGTATGTAAGATCGATTTGAGTATGATAAAATTAGTTGGGACTACTCGTACTATTATCACGCTTGCACATAAAACATGAAAATATGTAGTATCATCACGAACATAAACTTCGCAATAAATGGCGCCAAACTGATTATAAAGTTTTACAGGCTCGATTGTTCCCAAAACTGCTGAGTTCTGTGTATCGTGTTTTATCGTTGCACATGTGTAAGCAATCTAGGCTCGTTTTGTTACACAAGCATGCGACAATAAATCGTAAGCAAGTATTGCGTAATAAGTGATTTTCTTTGGTTTTTGCGACGGTTGAAATGAACGTCCATAGTTACTGATAACGGATACAAAGTTTCAAATTGATTGTACCTATATTTGAAAATGAAGGTTGTTAACAAAGGCTGTGCGAAAATTCGTACAACCTTACGCTTTTTTCGATATTGACAAAGACAATAAGGTATCGTGTGACAATGTCAAAAACAAAGTATTTTGCCGAGTAGATGTTAATCACAAAGTTTGACGGTAAAGTATTCTTATTTGATCAGTTTCTAAGGAAAACCTAAACCCACTTATTTGTTCGTTTCAGAAGTAAATTACAGTCATGGCATGCGAAAGTTAATATTAGGTAGAAAGTGTCTTCACTAAGTCATGACGACTGCAAGTTTTTCTCATGCTCACGAATAATTTATGAAATTTATCACAATAGAAGTGAATTGTACTCGACAATCAGACATGATCAGATTCACGGATTCACCAACCAAATAGGCGGATATTAAATAAAGTGACTCCATTATCAAGAGTGTAATCAAGAAGAAAATGTTTCCCCCATGAGGTCAAATTGCCATAATGATAGCCACATTGCACAATTTGTAAAATGTCTATCGTAACCTTAATCCACAGGTAATGTTCGCAAAAGTGTCCGGTATTCAAATAGCCAGCCAGTATTATCATCCGTAAGCGCCTCTTATTATTTAAAATGTCTGTTACGTTGACTTATGATTCACTTTTAAATTCGGGGAACAAAGATGAGAGTAGTCTGAAAACTTGTGTCATTTGTGTATGAACTAAACAGGTTTGTATTAGCTACACCTGTGTGACTAACAAACCGTTGAGGTACAATATTTAAGTGAACCTTCGAGACTCATTTAATTATTTATTTTTTAAAAGGCTAATTTAATTGAGTAGGTTTAGGCAAATATGTTTTAGATATCGATAAATTATAGTTATTAATTAAAATAATTGCAGTCAAAACTTGTTTTATTAAAATTAAGGTAGGTATTCAAGATCAAACTCAATAATTTAATTCAACTATACCTGTTAAGCTGCTGAAGGTTGGTAGAAAAAACCTGGTGGTTATCTTTATTCCTTTATTCTCACAGACACGATTCCACTTTATAACACAATAGTAGATAATTTCACTGCTCTACTAATATATAGAATCAATTAATATCCAGTATTGTGACGTGCGAGAACACTTATGTATTGTCAGTTATAAGTTAATTGTTATGATAAGGAGCGCTAGACATTGACAGCGACCGGTTGTGACGAGCCGCGAGGTACGTATGAAGGCGTGTGGCGATACCCCATCACATTTGTATGACCATGCGAGGCTCGCCAGCTGACAGCCGGCACCGGGCGTGACGTAGCCACTGACGCATATACAGAACACCCCCAAGTTTCACCAAGTTACGTCACAACGCACGATTTTGAAGTCTCCAGTCTTGTTATGTATGTATTGTTATCTCTTCTGGGTCAACTGACCTTTACACATGATTTACGAGTATTTTTGTAGACGAATATTTGTTTATTTATACAGGTATTAATAATATTCCGTGTTTTTTCTGGCGAGACTTCAGCCATTTACTGTTAAACTTATTGTGTTCGTAAAAGTATATGCGAATTTAATCTAGTCTAGGAATGTTTTTTTAAATATTTTATTTGAATTATTCTAAATAAGCATGAAAGTTTTTCAAAGTTGGCGACTGGGCGTGACCAGCATGGCTACTTATTTACTCTGACAACTTCATATGTGATAGTTATCACTTATAAAAGCATATGTGATAACATTAGTTTATCATTAATTGAAATGTGTTTACATAATGTATGACATAAACACTATTATTATCTATGTATCTTTTTAAGAGGAATTATGATTAACAGTAATTTCCTACGAGCAGTCATCGTCTTCATGCACTCGGTCACGTATTGCTGTCCTGTATACCTTGATACGTAGTTTTATTTGTCTTGTGATCCAAGAACATGCAGTTTGTGTGAATTCCCTGACTTTTAATACTGAACATTGTCATAAATGGTTTCGAATTAAATTAGCACCCGGCTACGTTGGCGTCGTATTAGGTTCGATTTTTTTTATAGCTATTCTACTATTCGGGACGGAGACAAATAAAATCAAAACTATGAAAATCGGTCCAGCCGTTCTCGAGTTATAAAATGTTCGAACAAACCCGACTTTGTTTTATATATAGAAGATTAAATCTATCTGATTCTGATATAATTGGCTTGAAGCAGTGTTAAGTAATTCAAGGTACATGTTGTGTTATTTTCCTACGCAAATGATAACCTGCTTGTTTTAACGGCTTATGTATATCATATTTTTTATTACGGACCTGTTTGTGTCTTAGCAATTTTCCGATGCATACGTGATCATAAGTCATGGCTCTAGGTTTTTCTAAATGAAAAACATGCAGCAACAAACAAGTATATGTGATAATATTAAAAAATAATTAAAAGTATAGTTTTCCTCTTAACTGTTATAGTAAATTCAAGCGAATTCTAAAAGAATTTCCGAGAATCTGACGTCATTTGATGTGAGATGGTGTAATGTTCCAGCTGTATGCTGCACCTACACGGATTTACCTTATGTATTAAATCTTCCTGAATTAAGCTCCAATCCGATAAAAGAGATAATTCACGGATGCTAGGGATGCTAGCATAAGTGAATGTCTGTACTTCGAAATGAAGCTGAATTTTCAGTGCCTGACAGAACAGCAATATCCAGATCACTGGACTGTTAAGGTATCTACTAGTGCCGTGCTTGCTGCAGAACTAAATAAACTGTCTGTGGTACATTATGTATCTCAAAGAAATCTCTATCTCTCCACAAGATCTCATGACTTACCAATATTTACACTTGAAATAGACACACAAAATAACAAAGAACAAAAACTAAAATCATGCTCTTTTGTCATCTAGAGGAGTAATGTAAGTCAGGTTATACATTAATGTACATATTTGTTAATATGAGCAACTTATCGCTATACGACTTAATTATACTTTGACTCGCAATAGAATTTTCTCGTGACTATTTTATATTTTAAACGGAACGTGCTAATTTCTTTAACTCTCAAATGTTTCTTACCAGGTACCTAAATGCTAAATACTACGAAGAAGTTTTTATATATTGTTCAAATTGATATCTATAAAAATAGCCTTTGCTATTTGCATACTTTTTATACCATTATGCTTCCAAAAATAAGATACATCTTGGTAAAATTTTCCATAAATCTATTAATATATAGGCTTGGACGTTGACTGGGCGGGCGCATTTTCACCGACAAACATATCAGAAATTGAAATAGTACCGTAAATACTGTCCATAAGTAAACAACCCATTAATGAAGTACACAAAGATATTTATATATAAATGTGTGAAAGTGACTTCCATTTCAGTGTAGGTACAATGTAGGTTAATTCTTTTGTTGATCGTGCATTCATGTCTGTCGGCACAATTAGCGTCAATAGAAATATATTTAGATTGTTTAATAATATGCTATAAGCAATTATTTGGCCGATGGCGACGGCGATGGGATTAGCGCTACCCTGTGAGTACAGCTGATACATCTACAGAGCGAAGCGTGGTACAGATCACTCGGGCTCAACTCTATTTCTGACCGGTGTTAATGACTTCATACATATACACACACCAGTTGACATTTAGGTCATTCTATTATGGTTTCATAATGTTTATCTGTATTTCTACGTTAGGGAGATGGAGAGGTTAAAGGCCCACGCGAATTAGCGACTGTGCGTCTGTGTCAAAGTCAATGTTAACCAAACTTTAATTTGATTTTCACCTCGGTCGTCCTGTCGTTCGACTTTGAGTTTAGTGCAGTCATTTAGCAAGTATCACTTTGCTTCGGATTGATGTTAATGGTTAATGTTATTGTCTATAAAATATACACTTTGCGAATAGTCATGTGAATGAGTACACTACATTGTTAATTTATAACCTGTTCTGCTGACCCAGTTCCTTAGAAAATAAAAAACTTGTGGGCATCAAGCATGACTGTTGCTTATATTGTAATGAAATGGCTATCATACAAATAGAGAAAGACTAAGTAATCTAATAAAGAAAGTAAGTCTTTGGAAAACGTCAATCTAGCAGACCTAAATTTTGACTACCATCTTTGATACTCATTATGTGTTACCTACAAACTAAATCAACACAGTAATGAGGTTATGAAGAAGATTGAGCCTAACCTCGGTAATTGTAGATTTTCAAAGAGTATGAATGGCTGCATTAAACCAGCGAACACTTATTAAATTAGCAACATTGACCTTCACTGAGCAGGTCACACGCCGAGCAAGATTTCGCTCTTATTGGCTCTTTTTTCACCATAAAGTATTACACGAATGTATGATACACAATGTGTGTTAAGACCTTGTCTAAACTATATGAAGAGAAATAGATTCCAGTTTTGTCTAGTTATTACAGCTTTTGACGACGAATTAGAGACTTCTTAGTTCAGAACTTGTAGGAGTACATTACAACCATTATACATTACTGTGTTGGAGAGAGACAAATATAGAGGAGAGATCTCAGGGAGCAGTGGGTGCATTATTTAAAAGAGGATGATAGAAAATGTGGGAAAAGTAACATGCAGCGCAGACCGCAAATCATCAGCTAAATGGTACTGCTGTCTACTTAAAAGTATACTGTTATTTCATTCACAGGCTGCTATTAAAGATTATTTTATTAATTCCCCTATGTTTGTGACAATGGTTTAATGAGACGGAGCGGCCGGTCAATCGATAGCGTGCCTCATTAAAATTGTATGACATAGAGT
Source organism: Pyrrhia umbra (assembly GCA_963891755.1). Lineage (NCBI taxonomy): Eukaryota > Metazoa > Arthropoda > Insecta > Lepidoptera > Noctuidae > Pyrrhia > Pyrrhia umbra. The sequence continues at coordinate 8,393,961 of OY982930.1, forward strand.
GGAGTAATCCATCGATCATTTGTTCGGAGCCAAAGGCTACATTACCATTACAGGTTGGTGATGGTTCGATGTCGCTTACCTTAACGACAATACATGTTAGAAGTCAATACTCCATTAGTATTCGTTCGTGTACCATTAAATCCAAGAAATTATCTACATTATATACCAGGATAATTGGTATAATTACCAATACGTATATGTAGGTATAAACAATTGGACATATTGTTTCAGCGATAGGTAACACGCGACTGTAGTTCGATATACTTACGATAAAAAAATAAACACGCAAAAGTTAGTGGTAGTGGTTGGAAATATATAAAAAAATATTAGTGTCTAAAATGGTTAATAAAATAAAAAATGTGGCACTGAGAAACGATGGAAAATCAAAATCTAAGTAAGTTTCCATTTTAGGGATTAATATTTAGTCATTTTTCTCAAAGAAAAACTATCCTATTTCTGAATCGTTTTTTTCTTATAATAATAATCTCTAAAATAGATGACTTACTTGGATTTTTATTGACCATAATCACTCTGTTAGTTTAATATACGAGTACATAATTATGCTATAGCTACAAAACATACCATGTTTTAGTTTAACAAGTTGACCTCCCTTTTTCTGAAAGTTCATTTACCTTAGACATAAATCACGAATAAAAACTAGGCAAAGAAAAACTTTCCTAAACAATTTTCCAGACATAAGCAAAAGTAGGAAGTACATAATATACATATGTATGAAAATGTCGGCAATAGTTGGCGTTTAAAAACCGCAACGAGTTTGAAGGCTGAATACACCACCAACGAGTTAAGGTCATATTTCTTAAATTACAGTGTCTTTGTGTTCCATTGTGTGTTTTATTTTGAGAAACAATAATTTATGTATTATTTAAATTTATTTGACAATGCCTTCGACCTGGGAGATTTTAGTGCAGACGCAAGTATTAAGTACATAACTAAGCATGGACATGAAACATTACATATAATAAAGCAGTACAGCATTGCAGAATTGTGCCGAATAATCACCACAAACTAGTGTATCCCGTTAATTTGTTCTGAATACGAGCCGTCACGACATAATTGATGAGAGTAAATCCGTCAAACAGGCATGAGACCTAATTGTGCAGCCATGGTGGTGCATTGGTGTCACGACTGGCGGCCGGGACAGTTATGAGAGGAGGCCGGCAGGTCGTGCGATAGTCGACCCGAATTGCGCTTATAAAGTCTACGCAAACACCATAAACTGTGTTTACTGCACGTCCGTTACACATCAATACGGTTTTTGTATAATCTCACCAACACGAGTAATAAGGCCAATGGTATGTGAGTGTATGGCCATAAGTTTTGATGTATGTACATATTTTTTTGCCATCTCAAATAATAAATAAAGAATGCTACTGTTTGTTAGTTTTCCACGCAAAAACTACTGAATAGATTTGGAGGAAGTTTGATAGACACATTGTTTAAAAGCTGGATCACCAAATAAGATATTTTTTATTGGTTAAAAATAAAAGCTTGTAAACATAAGGGTAAATTAAACCTCATTGGTAACTACATCATTGTAAAATGTATTAAAAATTAAACTTCATCAAAGAATTGCGAGAAATTACTTCACTGGAGACTTTCATTTGTTACAGAAATGCTACATTCCAATGTATGGATAAGCCTTATGATGGACTAGCTACGCCGGCGACTCCATTAACGAATTCATGTAATTAGCAGTGTTCAATTGTACATAATATTTCTTTCAGTTGTAATGCTTTAAAAAAAAGAAAAATCAAAAAGCAAGATTTGCGAAAGCCATGGTGGGTAGAATTATTTTACAAAGCATTTTGAATGGACATGAATGTGGATGGATATAGAGGAAGGGGACGACCGAAGAAACGATGGGTGGATTGTGTGAAGGATGATATGATTAGAATTAATGTTACTAGCGAGATGACGGCAGATAGAAGAGTATGGAAGAAGAAAACATGCTGCGCCGACCCCAAATAAAATTGGGATAAGGGCAGGAGGATGATGATTTTGGATGGACGAGTATTCCAATGGTGATAGCTGTCAATTATATTTTGTTAGTACAAGCTGGGCTTTATACAATTAAGAACCAGCCCTTTCTTGAGATTAGCAGTTTCAAACAGACAGACATGTGAATTTGACTTTTTTTACACTATGAAGTGATAGAAGATAACTAAATGTTCATTGTACTTAATTAACGAGCGTGAATTGTACTTAATGAAGGCAGAATGTTTAGTAGAACAACTTGATCGGTCACATTGTGTAACGCACTGGTATTTGAAGAAGTCGCTTTTTGTTTATAGGAAACATGAAAATCCTGATAATAGGATTTGTTTCTAGTACTATATTTATATTGTCAAACAGTACGTATTACTAGCTTATTTTTTATTAGCAGAGCACTGTCGTTATTCGTCATTAGGTTAGATGCTTGAAGACTGCATGTTCCTATCGTTTTTTCTCAGTCCTCGTATATATTCTAGATATTAGGTATATCTCGATTGCTAATCTATAAACCTTTTTTTTTTGTGTGGGAATTTTTGACATTTAAAGTAGCTAAATCTCTTTTAATTTCCATATATAGACACTTCCATAGACAGACAATGTAATCCCTTCCATGAGTTATTTCATACCTTAGCTTCCTACTAATATTATAAATACGAAAGTTTGTGATTATATATGTATGTACGCGTGTGTATGAGGAGCTCGTGGCTAAGTAACAGCCGCACATGTCGACAGATCAAAGGTTAAGCTGCGCTTAGTGCAGTCGGTCCGTAAATGGTTAGACCCATTGTCATACCGAGTTCTTACTGCCTCGGAAAGCACGTAAAGCTGTTGGTCCCGGTTGTCATTTGTAGATCTTCGACAGGCATTACGGGTAGTCCGAAGCCACAAAGTCTGACAATCATAATCTCACTAAGGGGTTTATGTTACCCGGTAACTGGGTTGTGGATGTCAGATAGGCAGTCGCTCCCTGTAAAACTCAGCTGCATCCGGCTGCAGACTGGAAGCCGACGATGATGATTATATGTACGTATGTTATGTTTATTACTCTTTCACGCAAAAAACTACTAAACGGATTTGAATGAAATTAGGTAAACACATAGTTTATAACCTGGATGCGGGTGAAATCGCGGGAAACAGTATAATATAATTAATAAACGATTTCAGTTTCAGTTCACCACGTGACCGACGGTCAGTTAGTTTCTGATCCATTTAGAACTTTTACAAAACTTAAGTTCGACAATTTGAATCGTGGCGCTTTCAATATCTCAAATTGCTTGAAAGAACTCCTGAACTGCTGGGAACTTGTCAGGTACTAGTGAATCATAAACGAAACGAAGGAATTTTAATTTCTATGAAGTATAAAATATAGATAGCAGATACTATTAATTTTCAACTTCAACTGTAAAATAAGATTTTTAATTGCTTCGATATCTGTAAATAGTTGGTCTATTGAGTAGAGAATAAGTCGTCACGGAAGAATTTGTTTTGACAGCTAATAATAAGTATGTCAATTGATTATCACCTACTTATTTGGTCCAGTGGTTTAAGAATTGACAACTAGTAATATGATACCTATGTTACTAACACCATAGATATCTATGTTACTAACGTAACATACACTGTCTGTCTACTTGTCTGAGTGTCTGTGCAGTGTGCATGTAAACAAAAATATAAATCCACGACACAGAAAAAATACGTTGTTTAGTTTTATAAAATATCTTATTTATTTAGTTATATATTAAATTTATTACTGACAAGCATTTTAATTATTTTACAGAGGAGACATAATGTGTTCGTATGACAAATTCAAAGAAACTATTTGTGGATTCTTTAAGGATAATTGTCACGACTACTACGGAAAGCTGGACAGTAAGTGTATTTAGTTTTGATCTTGTTATTCTATACGGGATAGGTAATATCAAAGGTCTACCTTTCAAGATTAAGAATCTATACATATAAAATACTTTGAATTCCTGAATGACTGACGGATCAACGCACAGCTTAAACCACTGATCGTAGAGAACTGAAACTTGGTGGGTGAGTTCTTTCTTCATACAAAGAACATGGGCATCCGAAACGAAAGGATTTTCCGAAATTCCACCCCCAAGTGGATGAAAAAGGGGCCAAAGTTTGTATGAAACTCTGTAATTTTTTATTTGAATTCGTATAGCACAAGCGGGCAAAGCCGCAGGCGGAAAACTTAATTTAATAAATGAACACTTCAAAATATAAATTTACAATAATGCATGGATATAATTTTTCAGATCAATGGGGAGGAGAGTATACCTTGTTTGAAGCTTATTGCAAAACTGATGGGTGGCAACAATGGACCAAGTAAAACCTTATGTCAAAAATACCACTTTTGGTATTAGATACTATACATAAAGTGTGTTCCATTCTTCTTTGTGATTTGAGGTTTCATCAATAAAAGTTAGTAATTTAGTAATGTATCGAATTCAACAATTTTACAATTCCACAATTAAATGCAATACATTGTACAACAAGATACGATGCATTCATGCGTAATTAATAAAAAAACCATAGTTTTTCCTATAGAGGTAAAACCAGGCACTCAGATTTTCTGTATGATGGTTCGGATTTGTGGTCACACAAGTGACTTTCCCTAAAAGGGTACGATCAACTGTTGATGGCATAAACATGTTCATAACGAGGGATGGCTCCGTCACGCGATCCGTACGTATTTAAAACCCCCCATAGGACCAGCTCATTATTTATGTGTTAAATAAATCATTCTGTGCGGGAACAATGCGACTTATTTCTGGACCAGGATATTTTTACACGTATCCTAATACAGACATTTTTACGGAAAAAGAAAACTTTATTTAAAAATAAAAATTTTATTTGTGAATCCTTAGTAATAGTCGTGGGTAATATTATCAATGTATGCGGAAGCAACGGTAAAACGGCTGAATCGATGTGGATGAAATTTGGTATGCAAATATTTTGAAACCTGGAAAAAGAAAAAGGCGTAGGTTGTATGAAACCGCGGGGAACTGTTAGTTGATAGATAACTGGCTATACTAAATATAGTTTAGTAAATTGTCAGTAATCGTTCAGTAGGTCTGCAACTATTCCACATACCAAGCGATAATATGAGATAATCTATATGAAAGTGTAAGTCTACGGCGACGGATAAATCAGCAGTTTAAATCGGCTTAATTTAATTCTAGGATAAAAACACGGCTTCGACGAAGGCTTGGATGCTCACGTAATGTGAAGTCCGTTGGCTTCACATGTGTTAGTGCTGATAATTGTCTATTATTAGCTTATATATGTATACATTTACTTGTAACTTATACATAACATAACATCATGCTTGTTATCTCTGAAGGGTTAGGCTGAGTTATAAACTTATAATTCCCCCACTTTTAGCCAGAGTTGTTTAGTCCTACATGGGACATAAGAAGCTTATTGCCATTAACCGGACTGAAATCTAGAGAAGATCCCAATAAAAATCATAATGACATTTTGACCGCTGAGAAAATAGAACTTTAAACTTTATAGTCAAGAGGTTGCGATGGTCTCCACTGGACCATCGAGCTAGTCTAATCTGACTGTTAAGAATTTTGGTATAAAATAAATCGGTCTCATACCTAATCAATTATTTTCAATGTATGAACTAGTTTATATAGTATTCTTTGACCATTTTATATACCAACACTGGTATTATCACGTGGTTCAATCGACAACTGGATATTTGAAAAACCAATTATCTTAAACTCAATTACATTAGAATCACATTAGCCTGATTTTAACGAGCGAACAAAATCTATGTTTTAATACTGACGACGGCGACCCCAAGCGTCGCTTCAACATATCGTAAATACAGTGAACAGTACCTATTATTTTAAGAGCAAATTACTTCCCATTACTTTATAGGTCATTTTTATATCTGTTATTATAATTAAAAGATTTCCTTTTTATTTTAAACAATTCAAAGGTGTTCATCTGACTCCGGGATCAATTTCTTCCAAGAAACTACAACATGTGAGTATTTCATACAACTTGGGAGATATTTTTTGTTTGTTAACTAATTAATAGTTTACCTTTGCTTTCCCACTGTATATAAATTTATTGTAAAAGTATCTAAAATTCTTTAAAAAATGCTAATCGGACTTATAGTTGATCAAATTGGCATATTTGCGAATCAATCTTAAAAAGAGAAACAGCGAAAGTGAAACTAATTCTTTTAAAGTCAACAAGTTCACGGGTTTTAATTACCTAACTGTTACCTTGCTAAATAGAAAATGTCCGGCTATTCTCTTCGGCATTGAGAACACTCGTACCACCGGTAAAATAAATCAGTTAAAGTTATAATGCTGTTATCTTTTATATCAACGTAGAATAAAGTTAACGGTTACTAAGAATCGATTAATGATAACCAGCTTAAAGGCTCTGAAAGTCTGGCAAACACAAATTTTCGCAGAAACGGCTTTCTTGTGATTATAGACTAAAAATAAACTTATTAAGTAGCATAACAATCTAAAATAATAATTCGTTTACAACTTGTAATTATATTATTATTTTAAATTTTTCTACGTTTTATTTGTTAAAAAAATGCCTATTGATTATACATCATGTTCATATTTTCATGACTGAAACCGAGATTGATGGAAAGTTTCAGGCTCATAACAGTTCAAATTACATGCAATTAGCAGTACCTTGTGAAAAAAATATATTTAGCTCGTACTAATGAAGCTATAACGAGAACCTTATTATAATGTGTATTTTTAAATTTTTAAATATATTCGGTAAATAATTCTGTTCGTCATGAAAATTGACGTAGTAATCAGTGTTAAGCGTTGCGTTCATTTACGACGACGTGTCTCGCCGGGGTAGGACATAGGTAATGGATGTATCGATCGGCTGAGCTCGTTAATCACGCTGTGCCTTCTATTACAAGTAACCCAGGACTACATTTGTACACACAAGTAAATATAACATTTATTTAATAATAGGCTGTAGTAAAATTTAATTTGTCCATAAAGTGCTTTTGTTAATAGCAATTCCCTTTCTTATGATTATGTTTTGACAAAAAAAAAATGATTATGGTGACTATAGTTAGCTAAAATCTTACTTAAATAATAAATGCGTAAGTTTGTAAGGATGTCTGTACGTTTGTATGTTTGTTACTCTTTCAACTATTGAATGGATTTGGTACAGACAAAGATTATAACCTGGAATAACACTACATACGATACTTTTTATCCAGGTTCCTTCAGAATGCTGATTAAACCGCAAGAAACAGCTAGTTAATAATATATTTCATGGTTGCCGGTGAGGGATTATTTTCACAGTATGTTATTTTGTGATTGGCAATATTCTTTGGTTCTCTGTGTAGTTTCCAGTTACAAAATTAAAATTCTTATCCGGCCAAACGTATTCTCGATACAGCTACAAGTCATCGACAGGTATCGTTTCTCTGTAACTGGTAAGTCCCCTTTATTTATCGGTTTTAATTGTCTAGTCTGTTGTCAACTATAACTTGATCCTGCATGCTACAAAACCCGTCTCAAGTGCAATACATTTGGCTAATGAAAGCCCAACACTTGAGCTGCGATATTTTTATTTTATTGGAGAGAATTTCCGCGGCCCTGGAACGTAAAGAGCGAAGGAAAATGTTCCTTACATGGATGGATTTTAGTTAGTTAAAGTCTGACAATCCCACTCCCACCCACTCCCGTAACAATGGGAGGAATCATTTGATGATTTCCCATCCCTACAAAAAAGCATAACGCGTCTAGATATTGCATTTTTTGCAGGCTTAGTATGTGCCACCGAATGAGCCTATAATATGTATTAGGTATTCAGTTTTCAGATTTTCAGTATAAATAACCTCTATAATTATTAAGACGTATTTTTATTAATCACTTTCAAACTTCAATTCGTTATTAGAACTTTTTCAGTGCTTTGCAAACAAGAGAATTAACTACTTCTGATTATTTATAAATATTCAAAATTTGTTATCACCCAAATATGGTAATTAATGCCTACGTCATTTGCGAACCAAATCGAGGCTTTTGTGAAGTTCAAATGGATATCAAATACGTGTTTAGATACCTCTTAATAGTTGATATTATAAAATAAACTTGTTATGTCCCGGATGTAGAGAATAGACATTAAACTTACAATTTATATGATTTTTATAATAATATTTCTATTAATAACTAAGAATCACTTAAAGGTTATATAATGACGTCATTAGATTGAGGTACCTGAATAGTATTTACGACATGACATGACATCACTTTCCAAATGTCAATGCTGTTATTTCACGGTATCTATGAATTTCACTGTTTATAGCATAATATTGGTTGAGAGAACTTTTACACCTGGATAACACTATATTCTCGTTTATTCTTTCCTTTGTGTCAATCTATCTCCTTAACAAATTTCATTATTTTTTCTGTAATTTAGCCTTGAAAGCGTAACAGTCAAAAATATCGTAAAATATTTCAATTACGTTTTTCTAGCGAGTTTTTTTTCTAAATTTTAGAACGCGCGGATATAAGGTAGTAGGCTATCAACACCGATACTTGTATCTAACGAGGTCTGACTTATGTACATATTCACCTACTTGGAAGATTAAATACAACTATATTTAACTGTTCAGAGCGGTACAAAGTTGTCTAAAATAACAGGTAGGTAACTTAATTACCTCTTGAGGATAATTTTCAAACACACTTTAATATTAAACGTTTGGATACAAGATATATAAAGGATAGGTATATAATATATATATCTTGTCTCTCGGTCAAGACTGACTCATGTATGTCTCCTTGTATCCATGACAGGGACACAGACATGAGTGCATACATCATTTACACAGTTCTACAGGATAAATCGCACTTGAATTAATTATATCCATTGTTTATTTACCAACAATCCGAAACCTTCAAAGAAAATTAAGATTACCTTTAAACACAGATAATTAATTTACCACAATTTATTTGTAATAGCAATTGAATTAATCAGCAATTTGTTCAATTTGTTATATTAAACTGAAAATTATGGAAGCCATTGTTCTACTTAATAATTAAATTGAACGAAAGTTGTTCTCCTTGACTCTGTTTTCCATGCCGTTGATAGACGGGGGAGATCGGGTCTATTAAACTAATTTACTGCAGTTAACCAGAATGGGTCATAGCAGTGCCGGATTTGTATTTTTTATGAGTATAGGCCACTTTATTTCCGCCGCCCTAGGCCCAATTATCAAGTTAGCGTTTTCTGAAATCTGCCGCCCCTAGGACGCTGCCGCCCCTAGGCCCCGGCCTATACGGCCTATTGACAAATCCAGGACTGGGTCATAGGCCAGACAGATGCGACGTAGGTACCTACTGATCATGGGACGGACATGAAGATGAAGAAACGAAGCGTAATATGAACAAGAAGACTTATTTACGTAAGCAGACATACTTATTTATTCCTAATATATGTAATTGGTGCAGACTGCTAAAGTTGGTACAAGACATCAATAAATGGCGATACGTTTTAATATAATGAGGCTGAATTCGATTTTGTTAAATGTAATTGAGTAAACGATTGGTCACTCAGTGGTCGATAAAATACTTAAGTTTCATATTATAATATTAGTAGGTATTATATATGAATGATAACTGTCTGCATACTTCCCTCATAATAAATAAAACCATGCCAAAGTCGTCATTAACTTTTGATAAATAGATTATTCAATAAATTTTAAAAATAGTATAACATCCAAGAGTGAGTTTATACCTGTTTAAAATTAAACCTGTATGGTCTCTTTGTCTCCAACGGGTCGCGGAACTAGACTCGTCGTTGGAGACGTCGTTCACCTTCACACGGTCGTGTCATTTACAAACTTGATTTCATACAGCTCATCAAAATTGGCTAATATAAGCGCCTCTATAGGTTAGCTCAACGTGTGTTGGAATGTAATTAAGTTTGTAAATAACTTTTTTTCAAGTAATGGTGCGGACGCATCTCCACAACTAAATGTTTGCACCGATACATTGCACCCACACATGCGGCGCGTGTACAGAGCTCTCAATTAACCGTCTGGACCACGTGACATTGACATATATCAAATTGTTATATAACAATCAAAATGTTCCATTAACTATGATCACACAGAGCGTTGCGAACAACCTCAGACATTCTCCGAGTCGTCCGCTCCTACAAACAAGGTATTGTTTTGTCTAATGAATGAGACATCATTTTATCATCAATATCAACCATTCAAATACTCATTGCTTCATTTGAACTATGAACATCAGTGTTAAATACGGTAAGTCCCAGTAGCATTCCCAAAATTCCGGAAAGTTAGGGAGTCGTTACGTTATTTGATTAAATATTACTTTTGCTTTAATTTTAAGATAATTTAAATATTATTTTGAGTAGAAAGTCCTCAGGCGAAAACTATAAATTGGCGGTCTCAGTGGGCACGATTATTAATTATTTAGTTTGATCTCTTGATAACTCTAAATTTTCCTGTTTGCTGATTTTATTATTAAAACTACTAGGTATGCAAATGCAAGTCGTAATTGTTTGCATGCAACAGCCTTTAGCATAAATTGTTAGTAAGATTTTGTAATACAAGTTGAACGAAAGAATGGATTGACAATAAATACATTAATCAAGATCTTTATTTAAAAGATCGATATAAACCTTGAAAAACTTCCTGAAACGTGGTCGGTTCGTCAATCATTTTATAGTCATCTTAAAATCATTAAATTGTATTGTAAAGCGACATTATCTCAATACTGACGTCACTTTGGAACCCGTTTAACAAGTTCTTGTCAGAATATATTTAGATAGGGTTTATTTTTTGCAGTCGACGTCTGATTTAGGTAGCCCCAGAATATCAAAACGCATAGCTAAGTTTGAGACGGATGACCGGCGCAGGCGCAGTCACGAGCGTTCAGTGTAACGAATGAATCGGTCGTGGTGACGATTTCGAACGAACCGATCGAGTATGACCGATTGCACCTGATCAGAAATAATAACTTTGATGTCGACATTGTTTTAAGAGCTGAAAGCGATATAATCGTCGGTGATGAAGCGCAACTTGTAAAAGACATTAATTATAATGACCGACACGAAAGGTTACATTGTATAGAATAAGACATCCTTTAATAAGTCGTGAACCCATACGTTAGACGGTTGACCCTAAATTATTTTAGTTTTTAGGAGCCACTACCTACTAAATAATCTAGAATCTTCTTTAGTCTTTTACATCTTCGTAGATAACAATTACAAAGATGATATAAATATAGTATATACTGCAATAAATGATGTAAACGCATATTACGCATATCATGGTGATACAAAGTAAATTAAGATACTAAAACGCACCCAACAAAGTAAAAACCCAAGGATTTCTGATATCATTTTATAATACGCAGGGTTTTCTAATCCAAGTTACAACTGCAATTAAGGAAATTGCGGCTTTTCTCAGCGTCACGACTTTTTTATCTTTACTATTGTGTGCTAAGTACACTTAATTTCATAAAAAACGCTGTTCTCGCGCGCAATGGAATGAATATTGCATGGCGCGGATATTATTCCTACAGGATCTTATTAGAGGGGCTTCCTTTTACGTGAGATTGGTATCTATGTGTGAAACACAGGTGCGAAGGTAGAAAGGTACCTTCATCCGTAAAGGTAGTATATAAACATAACTAACCGTCTAATGAAAAGAGTGTCTATGGCTTTGAAAAGAGTGTCTATGGAGTTTCTTGCCGGTTCTTCTCCATAAGACCCACTCCTTGGAACCGTGCAACTAACATGACGTTTCATAAGTGCCTGCAAAGACCTATTTGAAATAAAAACATTTGAATTTTGAAATTTGAATGGTATCATCACTTTCGGAAAAGTATCGGTGAAACTTATCTGTTTGATATTAATTCATACAATAGATGAAATTATAATTTATGAATAATGTGGCGGGTATTTCATACCCAGAGATTATAAAACCGGTCCATAAATGGCATACAAATATATTTCTAATTTGATTAATTAAAATGTCTAAAGGCTGGCTACATATATATATTGTCTATCATCTAAAAGTTATAACAATATAATGAGGAACATCTCTATGATCAATGTCTGTAGTATCGGTAAGTCGGTCGGATAAGGTCCTCAATGTCAAGTAATGCAATAAGTAAACACTAAGCAAAGAGTCACCAGTTCGCCACGTACATACTGAGTGCATCGAAGCCTTGGATTTTGTCAACAGACTTTGTTTTATCGTAATTATTCAAATTTTATACATAAAGTACTTTAATCAAGAAATACTGTTGACACAAAGATCCCTTTTATATTTACTGCTTAGACTAAGCCCTAAATATTGCTTCATAATTGCAGCTGAGCTGTGTTTTTACAGATCTTTCCACTTCTTAGTAAACACATACGTTGGTGATTACTCAATGAATAATAAACATACAATTTAATAACTATAGGTAGATTACACTATCTTGTAATGAAAATAGGTACCTATACATATGAAGTTTGCAATTATTTTTTTATTTATGTAACAGACAATAAATTTTCAATTTTATTTGACGAATGTTAATTTAATAATTATCTCAATAAAATGAGGTTTGTGATAAAAACAAAAGTCGGTGTTATTAACATTAATTCCCAATCAAATAGTAAATATACACTATCTTCTGTTATCACCGTGTCATGGAAGAACAATTGAGATCAACATGACGAAACGCCGCCACTACAAATTATCTTATATTTGTGCATAATGCGCAAAATAGGTTGAAAAACAATGGGATTAATATTTATACAACAATTTACTGTAGTTAAGATTTCCACGATACACAATCTAGTTGAAAAGAACAATGCTTTGGTATGTCGATTAGTCATTGCAGATCAGAGAACAGTCGCTGAAATATTTTTTGCGATTAAAGAGGAAAGTTTTTGTTATTTGTTTATGTTTCCTCAGTAGAAATTGAAGATGACAGAAGTGGCAGTACACTGTGAAAACACAATAGGAGTTACCGGAATAGTTTCGATATCAGATATTTAGTATGGGAAATTTTTTCAGCGTCGTTTTTGTGGTTTTGAAACTAAATAATTTGTTCGAGTCAACAAAAAAAATCACTAAACTTATATTTTCAACATTCTTTTAAGTAAGATCAAAAAACACTGAAAACCTCACGAAAAAACGATAATTAAATTGAAATATGTTACATGAAGAGATATATTTGAAATACCGTACAATGTCACAAATATTTAGGAATGCTGGCACATTATCAAAATAAGAGAAATCGAAGGGAACGACTTATATATTTGCCCTGTTGTCGAAACAGTGAATGCTGTTTTCCGCTACTTATTCCGCTAGGTAAAAACAAAAAGGTCGCTATGAAGTAATTAACGATTAGTAGGTTATCGTCGCCTTGAATATTTGTTGATTTCAATAACCTTCTGTTTTTTGTCAAAGCCGCAATATATCGACGATATTAATCGGTTTTTTACTGCATAACTATCGATATGACATTATGAACAAGCTATAAGTACTCGGCAATCGACATTTAATCTGAGAACAGGTAGTTGTTATGTATCTTCATAATGTCGTTGGTGATGTGCGATGTCAACATATTAAACCAGTTTATTTTATTTTACCACTCGTCCAATTTTAATATCAAATTAGGCATTTAAATAATTATAAATAAATCTATATATAACGATTAATAACTCCTTGCTGAACAAAGAGAAGAGGATATCTTTATACATTACAAATCAGAAATAAAAGTTGTCTGCAATTTAATTTAAGGCATCATCTGATACTAGAATACAAAGCTAGTTTTATTTAGAGTAGTTTATTGGAAAAGTCATTGTTTAAAAAATAAACCTTGAATAATCTTATGAGAATCTTGCGATGTTAATTCTGTTCACGTCCTGTCCGACTGGCATTGTACTCGTATGCCAAACCTGCACGATGTTACCGCACACTATAATAAACAAAGCTCCTTCTACATTGAGATTAGCTTCGGGAAATAATTGCACTGCGTTACGTCAACGACCCACTTTCTGACAGGGAAAAGTCTGCCCACCTTACGAACTGCTGATAAATTGCGCTGCATTAACATCATCAACAGGATTGAAGTTATGTAAAACCATAATACATTATAGTTTTATAAAAAATACAACATGCGGAAATATTGCAAAACATTAAGTTAATAAAGTTATTAGTAATATGTCATGTAGCAACATTGCCCATATACGTAAACGTATTGCTATCTCACTCAATGTCAAGGCGTGACAATGCCAGCATTAAATTCTTCGAGTTAATTTTATCAGCAAGGGTTAAATGTGAGAAAAATGGAATGCAACTGAGTCAAGTTTTCTCGTATATGAAAATAATGTATTTATCGTGAGGAATAATTAAATAAACTCTTCGTGACCTGTATCAAGGGTGTAATATGGAGGCTAGCATTGGACGAGTGACGAGTGTTGTGAATTTAATAACTGTGATCTTAATCGATATAGTTGTTTGAATTTAATGTTAAAAACCTGCCTTATCAGATATTAAATGCACATAAAAGTATGCTTGAAAGACTGATTTCATGTTCAGTGCAAAATTACAAAAGTAATACATCAGTGTTTTCTTATACAAGTCAATCGTCAAGTTCAAACAAGGCTCTAGGGACGTCCCTCAGCCGGTCACAGTCAACCAAGTTTTATAGTGTTTGCAGGTTACAGATTAACAAACCGTTGTTTGACAATAAACTAATTAATCTTTGTCGAGCTGTGTTTGAAGTATGCACATTACCAATGTAATGACGGATGACAACTTAAACAAGTTTGCTTCGTCTCTTCTTTTGAAGGATTGGAACAGACTATGTTATCAATTTTATAATTAAGCTTTTCTTCATAAATTGACTTCCAGGATAGAGAAAACTAGTATTCCTTAATTAAGTAGATAATTTTAAGAATACAGACTAGATGCTTTAACAAGGCTGAGATTGTAATAAGACATTTATTTCTATAACTAACAATTAATTAAAACAACAGTAGCGGATAGCTATTGTTTTAAAAAAATATCGAGTTTATGAGAACTGACCGCCACTGCAATGTTATATTTTGAAGGTCATCAGTGTTCTTATTATATCTTGGACCGTTATAACTAAATGGGTTAGTAGCATGCGAGTTTCTTTACCACTGCGGTATAAATCTGCTAGCATGTTGTGTGTATAATGTGTGGATTAACGTCAATGTGAATAATTACATCTTAGTCAGTAAATCATCTCTCTATCTAATTATTAACGGACTTAGAATTTAGAATTAATGCTACGAAAATATTATTGCGTTCTGTCTTAAAAAATACAGTTTAACATTTGTCATTTTAAAATAGAAAGCTTAAATATTTACTTAACGTTAATTATTATCAATTCTGAAACCAGCCATAGTAAACTATCATCAATATTTGTTTTCTTCTTCCCGCCCCAAGTTATTTGGGGTCAGTGCCAGTTTTTTGTTCTCAGAACCTATTTCCCTTCTCCTATATCATCTTTAACGCAATTCATCCATCTTTTTTTAGGCATGCCTCTTCCCTCCGTCCTCCATTTAGAAGAAAGTATTGTACTATTTAAAAAAGTTAAGTGCAAGGCAAGGGGAACATTTTGTTCCCCTTGCCTTATTCTTAACCACCCTGTTTCTTACTATCTACTATTACTTTAACCGTATTACTGAATAATATAAGAATCTTTAATAAGGCCATGCATCATTCCTTAACCGTGACAACCAAATGCTCTCGTTTCCGTTGACTGGCCAAGCGAAACAGCGGCCAAATCTAGTCTACAGCAGACCGTTAAAACAATTTTGACCTTACTTTCGTGACATGAAACAAATAAAATTAACATATACCTATTTCTATGGCAACTAAGAACCCAACACTATTACACGTAAATGGTTTGACACTTGTTAGGAAATTAAAAATAGTACGTTTTATTGAATACCTACCGATCCAATTTTAGGTCCCTCGATGTTTGGACGCTAATTCCCACGCGTAAAAAGTCTTGAATAAATTACAAAAGTAGATTTATAGTTTTGGTGTGTAGGTACTACGAAAGGATGAAGACCATTTTATTTATCTACTAGCTTTCCGCCAGCGGCTTCGCCCGCGCGTGCTATAAGAATTAAAACCGGCCAAGTGCGAGTCGGACTCGCGCACCGAGGGTTCCGACCATTGGAAAGAAAAAATACGCAATAAAGTCGCAATTATCTTGTTTTTTTCCGACCGCATAATTAAGTTTGTTTGTAGAGGAAAATTGCTGATTACTTAAAAACTACCTGCTAGATCTCGTTCAAACCAATTTTCAATGAAAGTTTGCATAGTAATCTACATCATATATTTTTTTTAGTTTTATCATTCTCTTATTTTAGAAGTTACAGGGGGGGGGGACACACATTTTACCACTTTGGAAGTGCCTCTCGCGCAAACTATTCAGTTTAGAAAAAAATAATATTAGAAACCTCAATATCATTTTTGAAGACCTATCCATAGATACCCCACACGTATGGGTTATATGAAAAAAAATTTTTTGAGTTTCAGTTCTAAGTATGGGGACCCCCAAAATTTATTGCTTTTTTTCTATTTTTGTGTCAAAATCTTAAAGCGGTTCACAGAATACATCTACTTACAAAATTTCAACATTATAGTTCTAATAGTTTCGGAAAAAAATGGCTGTGACATACGGACGGACAGACAGACAGACAGACAGACAGACATGACGAATCTATAAGGGTTCCGTTTTTGCCATTTGGCTACGGAACCCTAAAAATGACAGAGTTTCATACAAACTTTCCCCTCTTACTTTCTTTCACCCTCTTAGAAAATCCTTTCTTATAGAATGCCTATGTCTTTTTTCTGTTTTCAGGTATCTACGATCAGCGGTTTAAGCTATGTGTTGATCCGTCAGTAATTTAGGACAAAGCGTTTTTATATGTATCTATAGATAGATTTACCTTTTCCTTTTATTTACTTATTTTGTTAGACATGTTTCAATACGAATCTCTATGAAATGACCATTTTATAAATCTCCGTAATTTCTGTATTCGAGTTCACAGAATAACGCGACTTTTTACTGGCATTTACCACGTTGCAAGTAACGAGAGAAAGGCGAATTAAATACATTGTATAGTGTAATCTTAAATAGCATTTTTTATTATATATAAAGAATAAAATAAATTACAAGGTTTATTATATATATAATTACAATTTTAACCGTCTTTAAAACAATCATCTAATGGCAGTTACAGATCTCAATGCCTCGCAACCTTATTGTTCGTTTGCTAAACAAGCTGTCGATGTGGGAAATAGAATATTGCATTCATATTGGATTACCGCTGTCAACAGTGTCAAGGTGTAATGTGATGCACTGGATAAGGTCTGATGGAAAACCAGTCGAAGGCGGCAGTTGCTACGTCGACGTAGACGTTAAGCATAGCCAGAAACGTGTGACGTCATTAGCCTTGAGAATACATTCACTTAATCAAATCCTTCCGAAGGCAGGCATACCCGGACGTATATGTATTATAATAGTTGTGATAGTAATCTATCGTGACTGTTGTTCGTGTTGTGAAATGTATGTGAATGTAGCTGTTGGTTCACGATTTGACATTAGAACGGGTGTGTTGTTATCTTTATATCGAATAGTTATACGTAGCCGTAGTCGTCGTAGATACCTACATATGTATGTCGCAAATGTTACCATTATAGTTTTAGTCCTCTTAACAAGAATCTAATATATACTGGCAGTATACCGAACTTTTAGTTCACCTAAGTTTCAGGGAACTCTTCAGGAGAACCTCGGTGGTTGTGTTATGGTAATAAACGAGTAAATGTCATTCAAAGCCTTCGAACAAGAGACATGAACACAATTATTATTCATAAACAGTTCCTCTTTGTTATTGTTTGGTTAGACGCTAGTCAAACTACCGATGCCCTCATCGCCTATTACCTTGGCAGCGTCGCTTGTTTACATTTTTTGATAACATTCGTATTGGAAATGTTTTAGATGCAAATTAATCATAAATTGTATTAATTTTCATGTTCTGTTGATTAGTCTGCGCTTGCGACTAGCTGCTGTAAACATGCGGGTATTAGGAGTAAACAACTGATCGTTTGCTTAGAACATAAAGTCACCTATAGCCATGTATGCTGCTAATTATTTCCTTCATCAGCTACATAGTTAGCATATTATAATTCAAAGCGTTGTTGTTTCCTTAAGCCAATCTTGCTTCGATCATGGCTAATAAAGTCAATTTATGTATGAGCACGGACCCAATTAGTTTCTGATATACTAAGGACGTTGACGCGACTCTTAATTCAAACAATCTTCGAGATTCTGATTGAATCTCGATCGTCTCTTTGTGAAACATCATCTGATCGTCGTTTGAGGAGACGATTTCACTTTATATTTTCAAACATGTTTAGTAAAGTTTTTGCTAACAGACTGTCGTTTTAGAAAGGAATAGGGCGGGAGTACACGCGCGGCAGGCATTAGAAAGTGGCCGAGGATCTCACCTGCTCCGCATGAGTTCTTCCAGAAGTCGCAAAACTTGCTGCACGCACACATCTCGATGTACGTCACTTCGCACTAGTGCCAATGTATTTTTAAACTTCACTTGTACAGTTTCGCAATCCTTCAGCCGGTGCGCATTCACACGATCGCGTTAATGTCGACAGCTGAGAAAAACTTTATTCATATTATAGTAAATAGTGGCGGCGTAAACATGTCAGCTAGCGGCTCAGATGCTCGCTTGTGTACCGTTGGAGCGTAGAAAGCGAGCGCGCGTGGTCGGGGCCGCGGCGGCAGTCGGCATCGTTCGCAGCGAGCGGGCGGACAGAGGCGCGCGACGTGCTACCGGTGCGGGCGCCCTCGTGCGACTGCCGCCGAGCGAAGCCCCCAGCCCCGCCAACAACCGCCACTTCACTCGGATATAATAAAACCGAGGAAATGCACAGATTTCGCGACCGACGACGTGATTATTAGCACTGATTGACGGAATTCACTTGCCGAAACCAAAGGCGCTGAAAAACGCGGAACAGAACGTGTCCACAGATAATTTACATAAGTAATATCCGCGCGCTTACGACCATAGTTACTAATTTGTTGTACAAATTGTTTCTTTATCAGTTTATCCATGTTCTACCGCAGTTTTGTTTGCTTATCATATAGAAGTCAAAAGTTGACACGATATATTTTTCCGCAATTTGTTTAAGATGAGTATTTATTGTTTATTGTAATAAAATAAACAAGTAATAACATACATTGAGACAATATAGTATTGTCCGAATATTGTCGTACAAAAGAGTTCAACGCTCTACGAATGTCTATAACTGCCGTACGTGAGTCCGGAAGCGTGATCGCAATGCCTAATATAGTACCGGTACATTAAGGCATTTTATTTAAACATTCTTTACATATTTACCTTCAATATTTTACTTAATAAATTCTTATCAACATGACGTATAAAATATGGGGGACTCAAAATATACGAAAGTATATGCTGCACGAATTAATATTTCAATTACATAGTTAAGTATTTATATAAATGTAACAGTCTGTAAACTATCGTAAGTATATAGTGTGTGTTAGTTCAAAAATAAAAGTCAATGAAGCAAGGTATGGTTGGTTCAATTTCGATCATACAACACAATTAATTCATATAATGGTAGTGATACATAGATACATAATGCAAATATATGTGTATATTATATAGGCCAATATTCCCAAGTTTCCGATGAGTCCACTCTTCATACGGACATGGAGCTGACCAAGCGGTCTGTGCCGGTTTATTTGACTTGGTCTGCATCCGATCGCCACCGCACAATCCTACGCTTGGCACCTACATTTAATTCCTTAAGATAGACAGAAGAAAAAAACATGGTCCGCTTTATGAACTGTCCTTCACAAATTAATAATTATAATATGTACATATGTACTACAAATATAATTTTATGTATTTACAATCTAATTGCAATCTAATCTTGATATAAATTGAGTCATTTTCTAACTCATTACAAATATAACTTCAATGCATTTTTCGACATTCGCCATTACTTACACTGAAGTCATAATTACATGTACGTAACACGAACGACAGTTTCGGTTAGAATCTATCTGTGTGATGTATTCGGATGTTGTTATTAAACTATTTTAATACTTATAAAACATGTGTCTATTGTGAATGTATCCCACGGCTGCACGTGCAGTTTTCTGAGAATTGTCGGACTCTCTTAGGAGTTTAAAGCGCTAATAGAAACATTCCTGATCTCTAAAAGCTGTGAACTATAAAGAATTTCTGCAATGGATGCGGCGGCCTATGGCTATATGGGGTTAAGTTTAATTGATCTTTAGTTACTAATATCACGTATCTACTGAAGTGTATACAGAATTCTGAAGGAACCGAATCCTAATAATTTTAAAGTTAGACCATTTATTTATTACTCAGTTACAATAAATTAATTTAGCCCTATAAATGCTAAATTCTTCTAACATCAAATATCTAGCTAACGCGTAGTTAACTCGCAGGCAACGCGTATGAATTCGTAGTATAAGAGTCTATTACGCGTAGTCGTTGCGTAGCCGTAGGCTACATGTTGTCACCGCGTAGGCGCCGCGTAGTCAACACGAAGTCATTGCGTAGCAACTGCGTAGTTACCTAATAGAGGCTCTTGTAGTGTCCATATAAGTATGTATTGTCATCCACAAGAGCTACTTTACCATTTTAAAATTCGTAGTAGGTTGAGTTTCGAGTGTCAATTTGTACGAACCAAATTAATTTAAGTGGCAACTATTTGTTATTGTTTACAAACACTGCAATAATGAATACAAGTGGCTGTAACGAAATGCGTGGGAAAAACAGATACATATTAAATGACTTTAACTGAATTCACAATTCCTTTTTTTAACAGTATTGAATCACATAGTAATATGTAGTGAAAATATGCTCTATTAGCTGGCTAATATTCTAAAAATAAGGTAAGGTCAGAAGCGTATATCACCCATGAAGTATTGTAATGTGACACGTGGACCTAAGTATGTAAAATAATCCAGCTAACACTTTAGTGACTTTTATTTTATGGGCTGAGTGTCATTTCCCAGCCTGGAGGCAAAACACACAATTTTTGGAGACACCAATACCCAATTTAAATTAATCCACGTCAGTATATGTACACGGAAGAACCGGCATTCATTTGATTATTAATAGCATGACAGGTCTAAATAAAAAAGACTTCCTTATTATATTACTCATTAAGTTAATCGTTAAATGGCTCGATCTGTCGTGAATAGATAGACCAAAAAACACTGCATATTCAATAACTTGATACCTTTGGTTTACCTAAAACTTCGGAATCTTTCAGATTGATTGGTAAGTTAAAAGATCAACGATTAAGTTTGAATAACAGAATACTTATTTTGGCTAAAACTAATCAAACCTCAATTTTCTTTAAGCCTGTTCTAATCTATAAATTAATAACTAACAACTCAAATATCAAATAAAATGTAATACTTTAAATATAACCATTACCCAATCATTACTCGACTAGAGAATGAAATACAGATATTTAATTTATTTCTACAATTTGTTTTTTTTTTCGAAATTCTTGCAATATTTTTTGAAATTAACCAAAAAAATGCTTCCTCAGAAAACTCTTTCATTGGGCGTGTGAAGATTATGAATAAAGTATTATAGATTCACGTGTCGGTAGTTGCACGGCTTCACAGGTATTAAATGTCTTCGCTATGCTAAACGATTTTTCTCTAAATCAACTTAGGCGATGCACGTTTCTTACCGAAACACCTTTTTTATCGGTCCAATCAGATACAGAGAACTTAGCTGATAGAAAGAAAAAACTATGGTTAATGAAAAAAAAATTAAACCACGGTAAAATGGAAGGACCATTTCATCACCTCTATGTAATGAGATAAAACTAAAAAAAACTGTGTTAAACTCAGAAAATTATCAAAAAGGAAAATATATATGTGTTGTTCATGTTTTTATGGCTTGTAATTAATCTATTTAGAATGAAAATATACTTATAAATCGTGTTACATGCTCGTTCGTCAAAGTCAGTGCTAAACATAGTTATTTAAATTTTGTATCCGATATTTGTCCACACAAACCACAGGGGAATTTTCTTTAATTACTATGATTTAATTAACTCGACGTGTTATGTGCGTTCTAAACTACACGATCAAGATATTAAATATGCAGAACTAAGCCTGCGTATGTGTATTGTATCGATCTTGAAGGTCATTCCACCTCTTATAGAAATCGGGAAGTGTTTGTCTGCTGACGTCGGTCGTAACGACCGCCTCGTAACAGACTGCTTCAAAACTTATAGCTAATGAATGAATGAGCTCACTGTACCTTTAACCTTACAGATACAGTTTATGTGTTTGTTTAAAAAATCCTCTCAAAACCTCGGATCAAATTAGGTGGAAAATAATAATTTATGACAAGGAAAATTAATAACTTTGAAATAAGTCTCTTATAGCAGGAAAATAAAATACCGAAATAAAAAAAGGTTTCACAGCTGTGTTGTGTGTTGCACAGTTCTAAGAATTTTCTTAAACCAGAAGATATATTCAAATTAAATAAATACCGCCTACATTTAATTAATTAATAGATCTACTTTGTATCGTTACAATTTAGTATTACTTATTATGATATTGGATCTTCACAGACCAGTTTGTAAGTTGTATTCTATATCGGTTAAATGCCGTGAATGAAACCAGTTTACAACTTACGGCGATTACGAGTGTAAAAACTACATCTTTAACTGTAGTAACGTACCTACAGTCCAACGCATATTTTATCGGCAACACGATATATTTAACTAAAGAATAAAATATACTCGCTGGCCCTAGCAAGGTCAGTTAATGACTGTAATTTTCAAAGAAAAAAGCTTGTTTAAATATCTCACAAGACATTTTAAGGGGCGGGTAACAAAGTATTGCATCAATTATTTTGGGAAACCCGTCGTTGAATATGTACTTATTTATAATCATAAAAAATACTGCTGTATATAATAGGTACCTACCGATCTTTTCTTAGTATGCCATATCGTATTATATGAATAATAAATGTGTCATTGTAACAAAGAAATTTCAAGAGCTTAGCGACCACCTCGATCTGAGTGCCCGATAACCTCTCGATATTAAGTTCATTGTCGTCGCGTTACATGCTGTGTACTACAGTCGAACTTATATCTAGAAAGTCGGCGACAACCCCGAAGATAAAGTTACAGTATCAGGAATGTCGGAAGTGTGTTTACCTTTCAATTATTTATAAGTTCACTCTGTAGGTCATTTATCCGTATTACAGTAATTGATCACCACTGCAATAACAAGTTTGCACGACTCATTTATTACCAATTCCACTTTTTTCTGAGATGCAAAATTAAAAAAAAACACACAACTAAGTGCGACTAAGGCTTTACAAACGTGGCATGTGGTGTAAAGCAGAATAAATAATTTAAAATAAAATCAGCCATCAACGAGCGGAACAATAAAAATTGAGGAAGCAAGGGATTGTGTGGAATGTGTAGGTGTTCTGTTAGCGCTCAATATAGCTTCCTACCTCTTGTTTGTTTAAAGCCTCTTTACGATTATGGACTTTCGCGAAGAACACACACAGAGCATATTCCAAGGTCTAAGTTGTCGTTATGAGCGGCTACGCTCGGGTAACTGAGACGTACTCTAATAGTGGCGACTGGTATGGAATATTCGATTATGATCGCTATGTGAATATTTGGCGTATCAGGGTCCTTAGACAAAGTAACATCGCTTCGTACCGAAACGATATCTAAATTCGTCATCGTCACTGAGATATCGAAAACAATTTCCTAGCCAATGTAACACTATTGTCGCGATCGTTGTGTCGAATTGTTTATTCGTTAAGAAACAAAAATATTGTTTATGGTATCGAAAATTTAGCTGTCAGTGTCAGTCAAGAAGTGTCAAATCGGATCAAACCCGCGAACTTAGTAGTTGTTGTTGTTGTTTTCAAAAAGTATTTAATGCTAAGAATAAGTGAGTGTTGCGTTTAATCGTTTTCAAATTATAATTAAAACAATATTTTGGCAGTGGTAAGTGAATAAAGTGTTATTACTTTTAGATGGTCTCCAAAACTTAATGGTATTCAAAATAGATTCATTTTTAAAAGTGTCGGATAATTTAACGATGATGGAGTAATCTGTATATCTGGTTATCTATATATGTATAATCTATTTGGTTCGATGATGCCTGCAATTATTTTTTTTACCTTTATTTCCAGGGGAATTTCAGGGGAACCTTTTAATCCGGCATGACATTTTAGGTCGTTACATAATTTTCTAAATGTTCTTTTATTAAGCCTGAAATGTTGGATGAATAACAATTCTAGCATATCCTCAATTGTTTCCAATTGCCGTCGCTGTCTTAACCGGTTTTGGCGCCTCTCCCAGGTGTTTTCATTGTGTGCGTAAACATAAACGTAAAGAATGCATTTTCGACCTGCAATAATGCACAGAAGAAATACCTACCTAAGAGTATGTAAGTAAATGTAATCACTCCGTGTCAAAAATCTGCTGCTAAATGAAATCCGGCCATAATGTTTCTATAACTACAACGTTTTAACATTCGTTTCGTTATCTCTTTTGGCGATCGCGATCGAAGCGAAGGCGAACGCTGAAAGTGCTGCTTGTCTACGCATTTGTATGGGATAGCCACAAAAACAATTCGTTACTCTATAGTTTCGTTACGAATTAAAACATTGTCTACCAACTTACGATAACGATGTCGATTGACCACGTGATTTAACGCGGCTTATGTCAGTCCCATACATTTTAGTCTTTTCGAACTTCGTTATCGTTTTTAGGGTTCCGTAGTCCGACAAGGAACCCTTATAGTTTCGCTCTGTCCGTCTGTCTGTCTGTCTGTCTGTCTGTCTGTCTGTCTGTCCGCGGCATAGCTCCGTGGTTTTTGTTATTAGAAAGCTGAAATTTGGTATGAATATGTATATTGATCACGCCGAGAAAGTGGTAAAATAAAATTTTGAAAAATATTTTTTTTTAGGGTAGCTCCCAAACATGTAAAGTAGGGATGAATTTTTTTTTTCTCGCGTACCCCTTCGTGTGGGGTATCGTTAAATAGGTCTTTCAAAAATATTATGGGTGTGTGAAGACCATTTTTCAGTTAAGCAAGCCATTTGCGAAATATCTAGATTTTAAGAGAAATTTTTTGTTCGATACGAGTTACCCCCCCCTCTAACTTTTGAATGGCTGTACCTAGAAATGTGAAAAAAATCACAGACATAGTACATGTAATGAAATTACAAGGAAAACTATCACGGCTAAGTAGGCTTAACCGGTTACAGAGCTATAGTCGACTAACTAACTCCTACTACGGAACCCTACTGCGCGTGGCCCGACACGCACTTGGCCGGTTTTTAAATTGTTACTTTGTCTAAGCCCCCAGTACAGCGATCCGAGCAGCTTGATGGTCAGCACCGTGCGCCCAGCTATGTGTTGATTGGAAAATGGTACGTTACAAGTTAGTTGCAAGCACTTTGCTGTTTTGACTATAACTGAATGAATGGAGAACAAGATTTATAAGCAGCCGAGCAAGTGCTCAAGTCGGTCGCCACCTTTATAATTTATTCACACTCATATGAGATACACAAATATATTTTTAAATGTTCAATGAAACCATGATTTTAAACAGATTTTTATTGCAACGAAAATAAATAATACCTACCTACGTTAATTAGTTATATCATGAAGACTTTGATGTTGAAGCATTGTTTTTGTAGCGGCTGATTCAGACTGAAAATTGGAATTGGCGATCCCTCGGATCTACCAATGGTTGTATCAGTTTTTTTTTGTTTGCATATAAAGAAAAAGATTTTAACCACAACTTAATAACAATATAAAATATTGGCTAGGGGTATTATTCTATGGGTACTATACCCATATAAACATCAGAGTCACATAAACCTTGGCGTATTATACAACTCATTTTCCTATGACAAAATGACATCATAGATAATGGCCAGTTAATTGGGTTGCCTAGCCAATATTTGCACAGGAAACTAATATGCAAAGCTGACCATTGACTAGAATATAGTTTTTTTAACCTCTAATATGGACGGTACTGAGAAAATATTGCGTGTGTTGTATCAACTCTTTAAGGAAACCGACTCACTTACTCTCGAGTCTCGGGACATATACTGCTGAGCCTCTACCAAGGCAAGGTAAACCAAGAGGCCTTCCGTAGAAGAGCATTATCCCGATTCAATCGTCTACAGTTCATTATAACTCAATGCTTCTCCCGGGCGACAATATGAAAAAAAGCTTAATCAACCATCATCTTCGAGTAAATGTTAATTAAGGTGGTTAAGATTTACTAGCCATTCTACCTCAATTCTGGATTAAAACGTTATCTACCGGTTGATACGTAATTTAAGACACTTGACATTGATAGTTCCGAGTAAAATAAAAATAAAGATTGAGTTAGGATTTTCTAAAAAATTATATCATCTTTTTTATGACGTGTATATTATTAAGATACTTCTAACAATTGAAAACGTGGATTTTCCACAGTGGGTATTGATTTTGTATTGCTCATTTTCCTGTCATTTAAATCTCATTAATTCACAACCACGAAGTCTGATGTTTCAATGTTTTTGTTACGTTTCTCACGAGTGAATACGTCAACGTATGTGTCACATTCTTGTAAAGTTATTAGACCGTGTCGCGTAAGACCTATGACATTGTTAAGCTGATAATGTGTAGTCTGGCATTGGGTAAGAAAATGTCATCCTATATTCTTTGGCATGTACCTATAAACTACTAGAAGCGAAATACAGTCATTGTCATTTTGCCGTGTTTTTTTTTGTTGGTTGGTTCGGAAGGGAATGTCCGACTGTTTCTGACTAAACCATCCGCGTTCTTTCAGTTGCCCTTTGCTATGTCGAGTCTTTTGACCAATCCCGTAGCCCAATCCTGCAACTCCTTTATGATCAAACTTATTGCTGTTGACAACAATCTTTTGTAGGAATTCTGAGTGACAATCAATCGATTACTAAACCGTATTTTATCTCGACATGAGCATGACATACTCGTGGTCTTGTTTACTTGTCTTGTGGAAGTAAATAGCCATCGCCTGAATGTATTTGTCTAGATTATGCACAACTGTCAAGCGTCAACAAACAACCCCAATGAGGTAATAGTGTCTTCGTACATACCTAGTTGGCACACATGGAACTGCGGCGTAGCAGCCATGGATCCACCACGAATACTGTCTTGACTGTCAGACCTGCGACGCCAAGTCTCATCACTTACCTGGAACAAGATAAATAAAACATTAAGCAATTAAAAGCGTAAGTTGCTTAGTACAGTGGTGAGTATGATGATGAGTTCTAACTGAAATTGAAAAAAAAAACTTGAGAGAGTCAAGGAACACCCGGTTGGAACGAAGTTCCATAAAAAAATGTTTTTATAGGTACTTGGGTAAAAACATTTTTTTTTCAATGACATTAAATATTATGTAAGAGATGAATCAGTAGTATTTGTTAGTGTGACCGGTTACTGAGCCGCAAGGATTTTAGGGGAAGTGTAGAACACGTTAAGAAAGGTCCTTGACTGTCTGGATTATTTGGTGAACTCCCTGCTCTGACGAGTTTGCTCTCTTCAACATTTGTAGAGGAAATAACATGCTATTAAACGGGACTTTTTTGTATGTATTTGGACATAATTTGCTTTATTAATTCGTAACTGATTCAGAGTGTGAATACATGACGATATTGTACATGACTCCTTCACATAAATCAATATCACAACGGTTCCTCCCCAGTTACATGTTACTAATAAAACCATGACACGTTAATGTCTGTTCCTCTAGCGACGTCAGACAGCGGCTAACTAATTAGTTATCTTTAAAAGTACCCATTATTTAGCATACGAAGCCGATTTCATTCTAGAACAATAGTGTTTAATAATGCTAAAAATATTAGTTCCGCGAAAATGTCGCCTACGCAGTACGACTGCCAACTACTAGAATATCTCATATTATTAATTACACATTTAGTCATAAATGTACACTGGAATTAATTTTTGTGAGCGCATATGTATTTTATAATTGACATGATGACTTTTCCTCATTTCAAAAACCAGTTTTTGCTCTTTTGGTAAAGGAAATCGCCAAATAATTATAGACTTGACTAAATCATTTATCGCTCTTTTGTCCGTTTGATAAAAGCCATTTATCGTAAAATTTTACCTATTTAACTAAATTAAATTAATCAGTGCGAAATACATATATCGCGACTGCTGTGTCTAATAGTTGCGGGTTCGCGAGTTCGAATATCGGGCCGGGTAAGTTATTGGGTGTTCCCATGCAGCATTTGTCAGTCTCAGTCCTGAGCCTGAATATGTGCCTGATGGACTACTGTATGATGATATACTAATTAAAGGAACACCTTTGCGTAAACCTTTGGAAAAACAGTAATGATTAATTTTTAGAGCAGAAAATTATTATATTACTTTCTGTTACTTACTTAAAATTATCAGTCAGATTATATATACCTACAGGAATATTTGAAAATTGAAAATTCATTATTCGAATTGGGCTAAAAGTGAACATTTCCTGGTATCAATATATATGATAATCAATTAATAAAAAAAACTCCTGCCCTCTATGTTCCTGTGTTTTTGTTCGGAACGAGAAATGGCGCAAAAAAACAGCAGGTTTTAATGTATAAGAAACTAGCTTTCCGCCCGCAGCTTCGCCCGCGTGGACATTTTTTTTACACCTTGGCTTACATTATTCAAGTTTTAGTAGGAATCCTTAATTATTTCTGGAAATAAATATAGCCTATGACACTTCGTAAAGAATTTTAAAATCGGTCCAGAGTTTTTGACTTAAAACCCGACAAACAAACAAACAAATCTTTCCTCTTTATAATATTAGTATAGATAGATTAATAAATTTGTTTACGCATTAAGACAACAAAACTGCTGCAGAATCCACAGCAATTACTGCTTACCATGGTTATATAGGATCAGTCTTGCGATATGGTTTATTATTGTGGGGCAACTCAACTTTAATCAACGACATTTTTCTGGCACAAAAACGCTGTTTAAGAGCAATATGTGATGCCGATCCACTCGATTCTTGCAAACCCCTATTTAAGAAAACAAAAATACTCACAATTTTTTCCCTTTATATAATCGAAATAGGTATATTCGTAAGAAAACATCCACAGTTGTTTGAAAAAGTTTCTGAAAAAAGTCTATTCAGTAAAAGAGATCCCACCAAGGTTGTTGTTCCAAAATGTAGAACTAGTTTGTATCATAAGAATTGTATGTTTATGTGTGTCAAAATTTATAATAAAATACCCCAAATAATAAGGGAACTTCCACTTAGAGAGTTCAAATTAAAAATAAAACAATGGTTAGCACAAAAGTGCTATTATTCAATTAAAGATTTTTTAGAAAATAAGTAAGAATAATGCTCTAGCTATATTATAATTACCTATTTACTTTTATATACCTAATAATTTTTTTTTAGTACCTACTTAATTTATCCTAATAATCTTAATTAATCCTAATGAATACCTACGCCTGAATAGGCCTAAATTATTGTATGCCCAAATGGGCCGATTGATGTGCTGTACTATTTTATAACACCTGTATTTACTCAATCAAGGCAATAAAGATTACTTTACTTTTACTTTACTTTACTTTAGATAAAATGCAGTTTTTTGTGATTTTCTGAAGCGACTCAACATGCAATACAGATTCACTTCAGATCAGAGCATGTGCTGTACACACATTGCACGCGCGGCTTTTAATGTTCATTAAATACATAATTTCTATGTATGAATGTATATATTATCATAAGATAGCAATTTGTAAAGCAATTCCCACTATTATCTTCACAAATACTAGGTTGACATGAAAAGCAAAGAGGTGTATTTATAACCTGACCGTTATTCTTGAGTGTCCGATAACAATTAATAATGACTAATGTGTAAGGAGAAACATGCTCTTCAAGATAGTGACATAACGTTTACCTTTTGTTTTATATAATTCAATCACGCAATAAATAAGCGATGTTTGTATGGTAGGAGGATGATGCAGTTTTCTTTGAATAACATAGCATATTATCATGCCCTTTTCTTCCGAAGGGGTAGGCAGAGGTATTCCAGTACACCTAAATTTAGCCATTTATGTGTATTTCTTAGTAGCTGTCAGGACTACTAAAAATACCTTATGGAAAAACTGAATCCAGGACTTCAGTCAGCTCGTGACTATCCAATAATACAACAAGACAGTTCCTTCTTGGAATCATGACGTAATAATGTTATACAACAGCTTCTCGTGACGTATCCTAGTCGTAAAAATATCCGCTGATTAAAAAAAAATAACGTCATAGTGCATGGCGTGATCTTGAAATTAGTTGGAACTCAATTGCATGACTTGATGACTAATATATTCTTTATAATTTAATATTTTACCCGGGTCGTGGTTCTTTGTGATTTTTATTTTTTAGTAATATTATAAACGCGATAATAACTCAGTCTATCTGTCTGTTGCGTTTTCACGGTACAACAGCTGAATTAATTTTGATGAAATTTGGTATGAAAATTGAAAATAGATTGAAACCCTGTGTGGAATTGAATTTCATCCGAGTTTGTGAAGTAGATCCCTCAGGTTGTAAGTGAAATTGTTGGAAACTTTAGTACATAATAAGTACAGACCTACACTACATTTAATAACAATAATAATTTTAAAGTATAAGTTAAGCCGATTACCTATTAATATAACTTTAAAGTGGTCGCACTTTCCTAGTTATTCGATTTTATCTACACTTATCATTGCTTCGATTCACTTCATCAAAGTTAATGTTAATGGAATTTTGCAACTCAAAAGCGCTTACACGATGGTAATTATATCAGCTTTTATTGTGACAATCAAATATTCTAATAAATTAGTTTATACGTTTGATTTATTTTTTATTTTTACAGTGTAAATATTGTTCCTAATTTTGTGACAAACTCGGGTTCCTTACTATCTTGTTTATCTATATTTTACTCGTATATCAATGAAATAACTTTTCAGCAGCTGCATATATATTTGTTCTATAACTTATCACCTAATATTGCAGTGTAGTACACCTCGAAAACGAGGTCTGCCCTAATTTTAGCTTTCAATTACTTGAATAACTGGACTGCTTTCATAGTAAGAGAATTTGGTTCTCTTTTGGACTATTTTTTAAAACTATTTTTTGATTAAATCTCTAATAACTAGTTTTAGTAGGAAAAGTAAGGTTTCCGCGAATTGTTTTAAGGGTATAAGGCTTAAAGTATACTTAAATAAGCTTTATTCAAAGAGAAGTTTGTAATTTGACAACACTAAAACTTAAGGTTATTGTTTATAGGTTTCCGGGCTTCAAATGGAAAAACGGAACCCCAAATTTCATTTAAATCATTTCAACCGTAACAATAAAAAAATAAACACACGAACTCACATTCGCATATAATACTAGTTAAGCTTATACTACCTATTACCTATGGATGTTAGATCATACACTAACAATATCTGCTATGTGCTCCTTCTTTTGTGACGTAAATCACTGTTTATTCAATGATTTGTAGTTCAAAGAAATTATAAGAATGCAAAAAACAACCGACTAAATTACTATCAACGAGTATCCACACATGGTGTTTTCGCGTAGTTTTCTAGTAACAGCCGAAATACCAGCTAACTGGGAATGTTGTTTATTTATGAAGACGCGTTCGACCGATGCGTTACACTGGCCAACTGCAAACTAAAACCTTGACTCACTCTCCAAATAGATAGTTTGAACTCATAAACTCATGGGAGTATCGTATCTGTTCGATATTAGCGTCGGATTAATATCTGTGGTCTAAAAGCTTTAAAGTTCGTTTAATATTTCGTGATATTCAAAAGAACACCTATTTATCATATTACGTCCTATTTTACTCACTATGTCAAGAATATTCCTATCTCAGCTGATAAAGTAAAGATACTACCTACCTAGACTCGCTTT
Organism: Pyrrhia umbra; assembly: GCA_963891755.1. Taxonomy (NCBI): domain Eukaryota; kingdom Metazoa; phylum Arthropoda; class Insecta; order Lepidoptera; family Noctuidae; genus Pyrrhia; species Pyrrhia umbra. The sequence continues at coordinate 8,426,054 of OY982930.1, forward strand.
TAATAAAATAATGAATTATAGCAATTGTAAATTTATTAATCGTAACAGCTAAATTACTGCTGGACTTGTTAAAAAAATACTAAATATTAAAAATAAAAGATCGTTGATAAAATATTTAAAATCCCAAATGTTTTCCCTCTCGAATAGAAAGTTCGGCAAGTTCAACCTACGTGGATGCAAAAGTTGAATGTTCCTACTCATATATTATGTATAACATACCTAATAAAAAAATAACAGAAGTAAATTTGTTATGGACAAAAAAACTAAAATAAATCAATTATTGACGCGATCGTGCGTGTAAAGCCTAATTCTTATAATCGTATCGTTCTCTAATGGACACAACTATATAGATTAATAGTTATTTCTCGTAGGCAATGAAATAAAAATTAAAACGTAATCAGCTACCATTAAGATAACGTGAACATGATACGTCGATGTCACAGTAATGATCATAGTTTTATCTACGATACTAATATACAATTTAGACGTATGTCTACTGATCAAATGCACTTGTAACATTATATAATCGATAACCCCTATGTATGAACATTGAAGTTAAATAAATACAAGTTAGCTATTTCTAATTAAACGATGGGTGTCTGTAGATTGAAACAAATTTGCCTGGTAAAAACCTTGTGAAACTTTAATGATAAATATAAGGTGGTTTACTTACACTAGAGTTCGCAAAAAAAAAGAAAATGTATTAATTTACTTTACTCAGTTTGATTTTTTAAATCTTGTAAATCAAATCTAGTAGGTACAAATATGTTTTCTATTATTATGCAATATAATATAAACAAAATATAAACAAGAAATTTCGAACGTATTTCGATCATAAAGAATGCATTCTACTCTTGCAGAAAACTAATGAATCTTCTCCACAATTTGTCAAGTAAGTAACTTAACATAAGCATTTTAAATAGTAATGTAAAATGACTAGAACGTTAATAGCTAGCATCTTCCATACGTTTCATTTACGAAAATGAACTCTGTCGGCAGTACAGTGGTGGTGAGATTGAAATTCAATCTGTATTGTTTGACCAGACATTTTTCAATTAAAAGCACTGCGCTACTGTGATGGATATTGCTTGACCCGGCGTGGCTCGCATCGCCCACTCCACAAAGGAATAAATTAAATCGCGCAGCTAGGGAACTGTCAACTGACAATAACTTATATTCAAAATTGAAATCTAACTACTATTACTTGATCGATATTCGAAATTGGTTTGAATGTCCAACATCTACGGAAAAGTACCTACTCGAATGCTAATGCTTTTCTACGATAATTGAATGTAATTTTTAGAAAGTTTGTAAGGCACTGAACTGTCACGGTGACTGGTTTGCGGTCAGATATATCAAAAAGAAACGACCCGGTCATTGTTCTTTAGTATTCCAATTTACCTATAAAGGAAATGATTGGTTAGAAATCTATCGTTTGAATAATAAATTCTAAATGTGCGAAACTCCACCTGTGCCATTTTAACTTCTATATGGCTATCTTTATCAAATCTGCTCATATTAACTTGTTTTGGACTATTATGTACTTTATTGTGTAGTCTTTGTTATACAAAAAATGGTGCATATTTATTTATTTTTACTAACTAAATATACTATTTTTTTGTCTTTTAAGCCTGTGGAATTTCAAACTTTTCTGCTTTACATCACATTTATATCTGCTGAATCCGCGAAGGACAACGGCGTAATAGAATATAAGAAGTTATCGCCCATAGACTTTAGAATCTATTATATTATTAATATTCTCTGTAATCACTTCCTCGTGACGGCAGTCAAATAAGATACACTTAAGTACATATGTGCTATGTTTATCATTCCCCCGGCAACATCGAATTATCACACAAAATGTGCGAATCAGTTTATTTGTTTCCGGAAAATCTTCAACAGTACTATTTCTGCATAATGTTTACAAATGTTCAATTTGCCGGACCCTACAGAAACGATTTTGATTTTGCGATAAGATTTTAACGTAGGTAACAAGAAAAAATACAAACGATTATTTTCTTACGCAAAAAAACAGTTACGTATGGTAAAAAATAAAAGTAATTTTAGTAAGCGATAATAAGAAACTCGTTGCGTCGGAACGGGATTGATTGGAGTCAACCCTTGCCACTTAACCCTGCCAGCGTCGGGGGTAACGTACTGACCTGAATAGGTTTTACTCGACTGTCAGAGGGCATAGTAGATTCACTTCCTTATACACATTTGAGAAGTGTTGAGTAATTGATAGTAAAGATGGTATAGGAGTAATTAGTTTTATGTTATTATTTCATAAATAATATAAATAACTCTTGTCTTTAGAACATTAATCCAACTAAATATCAGCAATTGATAGTGATATCCTAGCCTGTTTTTTTGTTTAATACAAAAGATCAATTGCTCTATGGAGACCGTTCGACGAGAGGGGCATAAAAAAGATTGAAGCGTCTTGTTTTGCACAGGAGCCATCGGGTCATCTACTAGAACACTTTGAATTAATAAAATTAAGATATTAAAATCCGGTTAACAGAAATACAAACATTAGCTAAATCCGATGGCATTTTAATAAATATGTATATATAAGTTCGGAAATTAAAGTAAAAGAACGGCAAAGTCAACACACAAGTCACACAAGTTAGTTTAGTTTTTATTTTTAATTCTGCTTTTCTAAATCATTTACTTCTCCTTATATTTTCAATAAAATCTTTAAGTACGTACCAGTTAGGAGTCACCAAGTACTCAATTTAGCACATTATTATATTTCTAAGTTAGCATTCACAGATACCATCGAACCAACAGATTTTTTATTACAAACAGATGAAATTGAAGATGGCGGCGCGGAAATGAAAAGATACCTACCAAGAAAGACGTTTCACCAACTGACTTTACGAACAACTAATGACGAACCTGATGCTATTCTGAAGTAGCTAATGACGAAAGAGATAGAAACACACATGATTATCTGGTATGTATCGTCAGTGCAACGTATTGTATAGGTAATTTTAAGTTATTCTACATCGTTAAAAACTTGAGTCATTTCAGAACTTAATGAAATATTGACATTAGGACGTTACTGTGAAGTTTTACTACTTGCCTATTGGTGGCTCCCCTTTACGGATAAAACGTTCACCCTTTCCCACTTGTGATTATATCTTTAGGTATTAAAATTATGTAACAACTTGTTTACTTCGATAACAGAGGTGTCCATCACGAGGTATACATTCATTTTATGCGCAACACAGACGGCAGTCTACAGAGTTTACCGAGTGTACAGACAAAGAAACACCTGAGTAATTAAGTCAAAGTATCCGATATCAATTAAGCGCGGATAAAGATGTCTGCCATCGATGTTTGTTTAAGGTTCTACTGGGTGAACGGGAGTGCAGACGGTTAATTGTGCACATGGTTACGGCTTTAACTAAACCTCCGGAGCAGGACCTTTTCTAAAATTATCCCGGCGTCCAATCGATATACTTTACCCTCACTTCCCTGTGGCGTCTAGACAGACATATGCATACCTACACGCTAATGTAATACTTTTTACGCCATCTATAAGTGGATGTATGAAATTAACACAACAGCCTGTATCTACACTCTATCGTTTCGTGTTTACATACCCGAAGAATATTTTCTAGTGCGATAGTGTGATATATAGCCTAATTGTGCTCCAATTTTGGAGAGATAACGGGCAGTAAACAAAACACGTTCCATTTACCAGTCTTAACTACGATTAACTTTGTAATTACTGAACAATGTTGTGTTAATTTAAATCAAGTGTAAAGAGGCGTAAATCGCAGCTGTTTCCGTACGTATAAGATACTAAAACAGTTAGTTGGCGAGCTCTTACCGTTAATTCGCCTGTCAGACAGTGTATCCTCCTCGTCCCACCAGGGTTGGTCTAGAATCCTGCGCGTCGGCGGACGGTCGAAATTCCCGTAATATTGAAACTCCATTTTAAACACTTATCGTCTAATAAACACTACTTTCTTTTGCAGAATTTTAATTACACATACACTGTAGGCATACACAAACACCTCGTCACCTTAAACGCTTATGCGATACTGATTTGTTATTAAGTCTTTGCGACCAGACACAAATGAGATAAACGATTGACGCTGAATAATAACACATAGGGTCATTATTATTGACAATAGTACGGAAAGTCGCTCGTTTGTCGCCGACGTCGTGATAACGTTCGCCTCCGTCGTTGTTCTCAGCTCTCACCTTCTGTGTAGGGATTCTATGTGTTTGCTCTTGACGTGTGAACAACCGACAGTAAACACTTCTACCAGCCACTTGTACAAATATAAGGAAAGGAGATGCGAGATTGCTTCTATCGTCGCTATGTTTTATTGAACGCGAATACTTATTGCGTTTTTATTGGATTCTAAGAAACGTTTATTAAATTATTTATTAATTGTACGAACTGAATGTTAAAGACCATCAGACTGACATTGTTTAATTGGGTAATAGTGGAGCGCCTGGGGGTTTTCACCTCGGATTAGAGTTATAGTGAATGAATTAATATGATCGATGTGGGATATTGTTTTTTAAACTATAAATTGCAATGTTTACCCAAATTTTTTTTGTGCACTCCATTGTTTCATTGTTTAAACAAATTATTATGAAAAATTAATGTTTGACCATATATTTTCACTTTAAACAGTATTTTTTATTTATTTATATGTTAAATCATACCTGAGTAGACATATAGGAACATTTTTCAAAACTACCTGTGTATAAAAATAGCAGTAGGGATCTCGAACAGGTAGAAAAACGTGGAGGGGATAAAATTCGCTTAATAGAAATGTTGAGAATTAAATTAGCTGACAACAATATTTTTACATGCCAAGTGAAAAGCGATGCCGACAAATTAATTGTTGAGACGGCAATGAATTTGGAATCAAAAGATGTTGTTATAGTTTCAGAAGATATCAATGTCTTAGTGATATTAACGGCATTAGTAGATAAAGATCGTAAAATATATTTTCTAAAACCATCCCGAGGCAAAGTTCAACAGGAGATGTTTTCATCGAAATGTTTAGAAAAAATCATTACCAAATTGTAAAGAACATATTCTTTTTTTTACATGCCTTTACGGGTTGTGACATTACTTCTGCGTTTATCAATAAAGGAAAAATTAAGTTTGCCAAAAAAATTGAGAAACGGATTAATTTACACGACTCAGTAAAAGTATTTAAAAATATCAATGAAGACCCCAATACCTAATATATTGCAAGCAGGTGTAGCATGTATTTTGAGTTTATATGGAGCTCCGTCTAAAACTCATGATTTAAATACATTGAGGTTCAATTCTTTCATAAAAGCAACAGCCAAAAATACGAGTGTTCTTTTGTCATCAGTGCCTCCAACAACTCCCCATCATGGCATATGCTTCCGTTGTGTTCGCACACTCAAAGCCATACCGTCTCCATAGATTGCAGAAACCGTTTCTTACGAAAGATCACAGGAGCCCCTTTCTAGGTACGAAACGAGAACCTCCATCTCGATCTCAAACTGCCCACCATCCAACAGTTCATGAAACGTGCCGCCAAACATAACTTTGATGCTGCCGAAAAGCATCCAAACCCTCTGGTCGTATCGGCCGCCGGATACGCACCCTCCCAGATCAGTAAAATTCGCCACCCGAGGCATACTCTCATCAAGAGAGCAATAGGTCCACTAGCACTCTATACAAACACAGATCGCGTTCGTATCGACCTCGCCGCCGAGGTCCATCGCGACGACCTTGTCCATGCCCTCCCCACCCTAGCTCGACGAGCCAGTCCGCGAGCTGAGCTAATAGCTTAAAAATTCCCGATTATAATAATCATATATATTCTGATCCAGCCTGTCCCTTGCTGTCCTCCCCCAGCGACGCCCTAAGCCGAGGCCCATACCCCACTAGGGGGTGCCCTTAGCGTGAAGTCGCTTAGTTTTGTAAGTTAAGCCCTGGCTGGAGGCCCTAAATTCATTTAAGGCACTTCACAGGCAAGCCCGATTAAGCATTCGACAACCTTCTAGGTTGACATGCGAGATGCCATACAAAAAAAAATGTTATTTTTATACACAGGTATCTTTGAAAAATGTTCCTATATGTCTACTCAGGTAAGATTTAACATATAAATAAATAAAAAATACTGTTTAAAGTGAAAATATATGGTCAAACATTAATTTTTCATAATAATTTGTTTAAACAATGAAACAATAGAGTGCACAAAAAATTTTTGGGTAAACATTGCAATTTATTGCTTAAAAAACAATATCCCACATCGATCATATTAATTCATTCACTATAACTCTAATCCGAGGTTTTACGGTTTTGAATGCTCCAGGCACTCCACTATAAGTAATTATCTTTTGTTAGCATAGCTCATTCGGCCTTCGTTGTCATATGAAAATCGGTCAAGCTTCATGAAAATTGATAACAGAAAATTCTCTTTGCATTCATAGTTCCTATACGAGTGAATATAGGCATATTAAACAAGAAATATATACTTGGTGAATTGAAGAATTTTCACTCTATATAACAGTAGATACTTTTAGTGATGCATTACAATATTGAAATCATGCGGTTCAGCTTATGAGCCGTGATGGGTACTTGATGTGACTTCCAATTGTGCTTACCGCTTACAATTGGAATTGGTTTAAATTGACAAGTTCTTCGACCATTAGCGTCACTTCACGTGATCAAATTAATACAAAAAGATCAAGAACCTTATGTCCTGAAAATAAAGTAGAACAAACGTCAGAATTAAGTACGTTCTGAAATTGATTACCGTTTACAAAAAGTCATTGTTTTTTTTTCAGTTTTATTTGTAGAGCAATTGTGACGAGACACGCCACTTTAGCTCTTTAGACGTTACGCTACTATTGACGGCTACACGCTAATAATATAAACATGTACCTACAAAATATATGTTGACACTGTCAATTTTACAGCACATATATAGAATACCGACGTTGTGTAAATTAAAATACACGTAGGTGGTTGTAAGTACTAATTTATGAATATTCTATCAGAAATTACTCTGATATATAAACATATTGTTTCGGCTTTTTGTTATCGTATCTTTATTATAAGCTACTTGTAAACGTTGAAGCGACTTTTTTGTCTATCATTTCAGTGTTACGACATTTTAAAAGAAATATCGTTCGCGAATTCGCGAATCTATTTAAGTTGCTATCATACCTTTATTTATTCAATACTATGTGAATAACTCTAATTAACTAAATGCTTTCAACTACGTAATATCTATGTTAATTGATATAATATGTAACTATTAACTGATAAGGTTCGATATTTTTTACTTTATTTTCAGCTAGTTACAATTCTTAACACAAATAGAATTTTTAATGATTATTTTCACCTCGGTTGACATTATTTATTTGAAATACATGAGAATAACAACTTTTATGGTTACTGATGCAGTTGTTGATCACCTTTAGTAACCTTCCCTTGTTTATTGATGGTTCATTCAACCGATCAACAAAAAAGTAACTAATGACGAATAAAATATCTATGTACGAATACTTATATGGTAAAAGTTTTATCTAAATGCAGTTTTACAACTGTTTACAATCTTAAATGCTTGATTCATTGTCTGGCTCATAAGTACATAAATTACTACAATTGTTTGAAGTCATGCAAAGCTAAGTTACTGTTATCTTTTTGATAAGTGTGACGTTTTTGTAGTTGCATTTGATCAATTAATTCAGACATAATAAATCATGCCGGATTGTGATGTCACTGCGATTAACTATCGAAAGATCATTCGCTTTTTATTGATGTTTAATTGTATCGCTTTTTATTGATCCTTGTCGTAAACGTTACTATAGATTAAGACTATGAAAGTAACGATGTATGTTTATCAACGTTTCCACAGGTAATTGACAAAACCAGTTTTAATAAAAATTTGCATAAAGCAGAAATGAACTGATGATGAGATGTCAATTTTTTATTGTGCTGGCTTTAAATTATTTTAGGTTGCAATAAAATCATAAAGAAATAGTAGCAAACTCATTATACATTTTATTTTTGATAACAGAGAAATGAGCAATATATGAATGTAATTGTCTAATTGATAAGCAAATGGCATATTATTCTACAATAAAAAAGTTTATTCATAAAAGTATATCTTAAGTACTCTTATTTATCAGTATTATCCCGTTAATAAAACATACACTACGTACATTAATAGATTTCCAGTACTAAGTGAAGTTTAAGTTCGCACGTATAAATAGCTGGTAGACAAGAACAAAATAATAATCGAAATCGATACCTACCTATATTCAAAGGATTTACTCAGTTATTTATTTTCCTAGTGATGGCGGATCACTTTTTAGATTAAGAAAAATAATCAGCTTATGAAAATATAGAAGTAAATCCGTAAGTTTTGCCTTTTCGGATAATCAAGAACCTTAAATATTTTTTCTCAACGCCTTGTGATAAACTTTTTATCGAAAATATACTCATTAATGAAAATTTATTGCTACCGATAGACGAATGTTCAATAAATGAATTAGTTACGTAATTATTATATGTTTCCCATGATAACTATGATATTTAAAAAAACATGATTTCAATACTAGTGTGAATACACCTACGTCCGGCCCACTCCGTGATGTTAGCCCTGCAAGGAACTGATGACTGCTGTGTTAATATTTGCCATGACATGAGTTATTATTGTTTAGTTCATGCTGATACGAAAGAAGAAGCTTAACCCAAATGTGATTGTTAGAGAATACTTAAAAGAACATGTTGAAGTTTTCGCAAAAACTTATTACATACCTACTTATTATTCATCATCATATGAGCGAACCTCCCTCCACTGCAGAAGGTAGGCCTCCCCATAAACATATAAATTAATTTTACTTGGCCTATGTTTATTAATAATTAATATTTATCTATACATATAAAATGCTTTGTCCTGAATGACTGGCGGATCAACGCACAGCTTAAACCGCTAATCGTAGAGACTACAAACTTGGAGGGTGTATTCTTTGTATGACGTAGGCATCCGATATGAAAGGATTTTCCGAAATTCTACCCCTATAGGGTGAAATGGGGGGGGGGGAGTTTGTTAGAAACTGACATTCTTAGTTTGAATTCGTATAGCCCACGCGGGCGAAGTCGCTAGCGGAAAGCTAGTAATAATATAAAAAGTAATTGTTCCACATAAAATCTAGGCTTCGATAATAATTTATAAGCTGTCAGATACTTAGTAAAGTTGATCTACCTTTAAGGTTAAACTCGGTTGACTTTAAATTATACGTGGCTAAGGGCAACCAGTCCCAGAAACCTCAATACTCAGTACAATTTACGGCATAAGTTAAAAACTAAGTATTCGAGGTCTTTTCTATGTAGTACCTACGCAAGTGGTATAGGGGCCGCTATCGTAGCACTAATTTATTTTTAGATGCATTTTTGTCATTTAAGTTCCTTATATAATTAGCTAGCTGGTAAAAGTATTTTAGCTGATAGTTATATTATGTAATTCAGTGTTGTTCAACCTTTTGTTAAAATCTAATATTTCTTTTAAAATAGGCCATACACACACTTCATACCTAGCCTTTGAAATAAACCATTGTTACTTGTAGAAAAGAGTAGGTAGAAAGAGGCAAGATCGAAAAATAAAAATACTTGAATGACACTTAAATTATGAAATTACCATAATTAAAAATTTAAATTTAAAAGTGCACAAAAACCATAAAATAATAAGTCATTGATTCCAATTTGAAAACAGAAGTGACAGTTACATACTTTGAAACTATAGGCTGTATAATAAGTTTAACTTTTTTTTACTTGAAAAAAAAAAGAATATTCCATTTTGAACAATTTTTTTTTAGTAGAGTGTACCTAAACACAAAATTAGTGACACTATTCTCATGCGTCTAATCATGCATTATATGAAGCATCATAAAACTGTACTCACGATGACATTCCTATAACCTCCGTACATAATATTTGTCGACGCGGCACTGTCACACCGTTTTATTTAGAGCCGGCATAAGCCTAGCGTTAGTTCAGCGCGTGTTTGACTACTATATTGAATCAACCATTATGAAGTAACTTTATAAAGTACCTAGGTATCTCGCGAAGGACTTGCGACCGTGTTTCGTTTCGCACAACTGACGAAATTTCGCGGACAACGTAACACACGTAAAGTATCTAATTCCATATTGATAAGCAGTATTAACCGGTATTCATGACAGCGACGAAGGCTTTGTTTCAGTTTTGCTCTTCGTGACAGAATTGTACCCAGGCTTATTAAACACTTTCAAGTCATTAAAAAATCTTTATTATAATCCATGATATTTGAGAGCTTTTTAAAATATATCGGTTATTTCTAGTAGGTATGTTATGATTATTCGGTATAACTCACATTATTTTAGAAAAAATAAGATGCTAAATGGAACCTGTTCTTTGATTTTGAAATATTTTTACTATTTAGTAATGAACGTTTGACGTCGTTAACTCATTTACGGTCAGGTTTTATCTTAAATTTTTAAAATTACATTTCACATGGAAATAACGAGTTGGCAGCTACAAAAGATTACATAAGTGAATTTTACAGCCCCACCAGGATTTTGTATCGATTTAAAATCGTTTTCTTCATCAAATCAAATAAGTTACATGTTTAAGTGTATTTTAGCTGTAACACTACCAATACAATTTGATAAGCTTGGAAGACTTTTCTTTTCTTCGATAATATAAAAAAATCTGATTTTAAACTACGTAAGTACTTCATATTTTGATTACGTCACATAACAAATTGGCGAAGTGACGCTTGTTTACCGATGCGATGATTAACGATGTTTCTAGGAATATGTGCACTAACTAGTTGTAAAGAAACACCTAATTTTTCATGAAAACACCCTTATTTGCATCTCGTGACAAGCGTCATAAAGTGTGAATAGAGTTCCGTATACTGCGTGCGAATTTTGCCAGAATTGCAAGCAATATCTTATCGTTTAGATATTATTTACCAATATTAATAACGCAAATATTATCATGTTCAGCCCCAAATTTGCGCAGTAACTGTCTAATGTATGAAAACCGGTACACAGTCGTATGTAGGCATCTAGTACCTACCTCTACTTAATTTACTTCGATTATTATGTTTAAGACGCATTCAGTATTTTTTTTAATGCTTTTTATGTACTGCTAGAGCATGAAGCTGTACAAACCTAAAAGGGATTTGCGCATTTAAAGCAGTCAGGTAATTATGGATCCTGACCTGCTAGAACCCGTGGAACTTTAATGTCTAGACTTTTATCATCTAATTCTAATTCACTGGAGTAATGAATCATATCAACGTGCTTGAGCCGTTACGAAATATAATAGTCCATACAAATCCTTTTTGTATAAAAAAATTGGTAGTATTGCAGAAATTAATAGATCTGTATGATATGAGTGTACGAGAACTGTCTCGTGAGTAGACACTCATATGATACACATATCTCGTCAGTAACGTAGACACAGCACACCAGTGCATGTCTCTACATTATGTGGATACCTATGTATAATAAAATATATTACACCTACATAACTAAACTAGATTTTAGCAACCTCATTAAGTCTAAGACCTGTAATTATATTACATATTTACTTAACATTTTATCAGAGCACGTAAAGCGCAGTGGAATTATTTTTTACGTCACTTCATTTACTTAAGACTTAGCAAATATATAAAGGAATCTACGCATATAAGTATTTGATCTTAAATTCAACAGCGTTTGAAATAAATGAACAATTCAGGAGATACGTTATCAGTTATCTATAGTTAAGAGGAAAATGGCTGAAGAATAGGTATGGACATAGATATAGACATGAAGTTCAAGTTTGTTCAACTTTACTTTAGATACCTACGTATATTATGTATCTGAATACACCGCCTAATTTTTTATATATTCTTAGTATGGTACCACAATTGAATGCAATGAATTTACGAATTAAAATCAAAATTACTGTTACTGTAGGCTTCTTTCGTGTATGATTGTGATTATATTATAATTTTATGTATACATTCAGAATATGATGACACAAGCGCCACCTGCCGCAGCAAACCTGAAACTCTCCCGCGAAGTCCGGCCCTGCAAGAGTCCGGATTACGGACTATTAGAAAAATTGGCTACATACAAGTTCATGGTTAAGTAGAATGAAAGAGACCTTAGCTCAGCCAATGCTTTGGCAATGTACAACGTAAAACGTATCATGATTTTAGATATGTAATAATAAAATATTGGTGCCTATAATAAAAATAATGTTGTTTTACCAACGGATTCGATGTTGGTATATTTTCAAGAACTTACGCTCTTTTCATCTGAGACTAAAACCTAAATTTCTATGTATTTACAAGAGACACTTAGACGATATTTTATGAAGGAAAAACATGTTCGAACGTAAAAGTAAGGCCGAATCCACATTATCATACTGGTCACGCATGGCTGGGTAAATTCATGTTAAGGTTTCTATCCAATCTTGCAAGATTGGCCCATTTACAATCTATCTTCTTCTATATCTATACTTATAATAAATCTGTAGAGAGGTCAATTCTGTACATGAAATATATTTCCAAAATAACTATCAGGGGGTGATTAGGGATCGATACTGATGCCAAAAATGCAATCAGTAAAATTTTTGTCTGTCTGTCTGTCTGTCTGTCCGTCTGTCTGTCTGTCTGTATAAACTCTATAGAAACAAAAACTACTGGACGGATTTTAACGAAACTTGGTACAATTATTTGTCATACTCCTGAGCTGGTTATAGTATACTTTTCATCACGCTACAATCAATAGGAGCAGAGCAGTGAAGGGAAATGTTGTCATTTTGTTTAAACGCGCTAATCTCAGGAACCGCTGGTCCGATTTGAAAAATTCTTTCAGTGTTAAATAGTCCATTTATCGAGGAAGGCTATAGGCTATATATCATCACGCTAAGACCAATAGGAGCGGAGCACCACTATTCCACGCGGACGAAGTCGCTGGCAGAAGCTAGTTTAACATAATTGTCTAAGTATTTACACTAAAAAACTGTAGTGGAAAAACCATCAGGGCGACATTCCTTGTTTATTCATTAAGCACCTACAAATATGGTGCAAATATCGATTAGCGTGTTTATTTAAAACAGAAATAAGATTTTTAGAAATCACAATTGTTCGTGAGTTAGTAGTACCTAAGTCTAACAGCCGGTTGCGCCAAACTTTTTATCCAATACCTACTTAGGTACCTACCTATTACTACTCTAGATGTCAATGACTTTAGACCTATCTAACGATACCCTACACGACGGGATACATATATACAGATAAAAATATATTCATTCACACTTTAGGTGCATGGGAGGTACCCTAAAAAAATATTTTTCAAAATGTTATTTTACCACTTTGTCACCGTGGTCAATATGCATATAGATCTATATTAAATTTCAGCTTTCTAGTAACAAGAACCTCGGAGCTATGCCGCGGATAGACAGACAGACAGACAGACACACGGACATGGTGAAACTATAAAGGTTCCTTGTCGGACTACGGAACCCTAAAAGTACATTATTTGTCACTTACTTGATAATAATAAATTTCGTAATACGTAAAAGTTAATTGATGCGTAGTTTGATTGAACTGGCTATAATAAGTCTTTTGTCAAACCTCTCATATAAACCGACGAGGATCATGTCCCCGGTGCAGACAATGAGGCTTATATTGACAATCAGATAAACGGTCACTGGCCGTGAAAACGAAAGTGCTAAATTACCCCGCCATTAAATTCACCCGACCTTCACCTCGAGTGTCGAAGATTGGCATTTACGATACTATACACCGAGTCCAAGTTAATGTGGTCACGCACTGACCACCCCGCACGCATTTTCTAATAATATAATTCAAAAATCAAAGTCAGTAATCTATAATCTGCTATTTTCGAGGTTAAACCTAACACCATATTCTTGCTACGTAAACTGGTAAAATTAGCGTGCGCTATTAAAGAGACTCCGGTAGATTAATAACGCTGACAGGAACAGTGATGATAATAGCTCCAGATTAAGAATCCTCGTAGATCGTAGGCACAGAGGCTTTTTCCTTAGAGCAAATTGTTCATAAGTGAACCGTAACTACAGACAAAAATCAAGTAACACAAACAGAGCCTATAAGTTGATGGACCTCATGGGCTTCAGCGCTCTCATGACGTGGAGGCTAAAGCAGCGGAAATATTTGAAGCTGTGAATGTAGGTTCATATTCATCTTTACCACCACATCTATCGATCAAGGTTAAACTGCGCATTCCGCGGTCAGTTCGTGGATGGGTAATCATCTCTGTCTGAGACTATGCAGTACCACCTCGGAAAGCACGTTAAGCCGTTGTATTTTGTAGATCTTTGACAGTCGTTACGGGTATTCAGAAGCAACAAACACAAACAAAGAAACAGCAGTCTTACCAATGGGTATTGTGTTACTCGGTAACTGGGTTGTGGAAGTCAAATATGCACTTTAGGCTCTAGGCAGATGATGATGATATTGATTTACCTCAAACACATCAACTATTCGCTTTATTAACCACTTCAGGAGGATTATGAGACATCAATCATTCCTGGAACTTAGAATAGTTAATAGGTATATGAGACAAAAATGCATCAAGCAGTATTTTGCGATTGAATTCTGGACTGAATATTTATAACACTATGCTCTATTTTAGGAGCCAGGGCCCAGGAGTGACTACACTGGTACGAAGGAAGCGGCAGCATGTGCTATTTCCGGACAGAACAGCTGTGACATTATGATAGACAGACTGTCGCCGAAGCCTTTCCAAGAGAGTCTGTGTTGTTTTTGTGCTACACCAACTCGCAACATCAGGGTATGACAACATATTGCGCTTATAGTAGTGCTACAGATACTGTTTTTGTGGATGATATTATTATGTTCATTGAAAAGACATCTGTAGGTAAGTATTGATTAGAATTCTAGTAGCTACGTAACTATTCCAGTTTACCCCTTAGAATAAGTTTACTTGCTTGTGTTAGAACTATCATTAGGGTGGCGATCGAACTCACGACTTCTCGCTGTCCCAACAAAACTTTGTTAAACATTACCTATGTAAAATAACAAAAAAACGTTGGTCTCAACCGTTTAAATCGATCGATTTACCTCACATTCGTCACGTAAGCATACAGACACGGGTACGATAATTACTTACAAACACAGTAACATACGGAATTGAGTAGTTATAGTCTTCAATTTGAAAAAAAAAAAAAATGATAGAAACCTTACCTTCATCGTCTTTCCCTCCAACGCCGAGCACGAACGCACTTCTTAAGAGGTGACCCATTCTTGAAGATTAGCTTACGATGCTGAATTTGTGCAAATTTTAGAGTGTGCAAAAATAAAAGAATCTTTACATCTAAGATACAATCAACACTAAAAACACGATTATAAACTTTTAAAAGGATAATATAATTATTAATCTAGGCAAATAGATTACCGCGCGAGTCGGTGAAAACGATAAAGGGGCTACATCTCTATAGATATAATAGATTTATTCGCTTTCGTAATAGAAGAAAGCCTGAATGTAGTTAGTATCGTCACCGCTCTACAAATGGTGTAAAATGAGCGCTTACCGAAATTATAGGTTAAGTTAAGAGAACGAACAGAGCACACAATGGAGTAGCAACACGTTATCAATTTTCCATTTTTCATTACTTAAGGTCTTCTTCACCATCCATATAAAATCATTCAACGTTCCTAAAATATTGAGATACGAAGGACAGTAAAAGATATTTCTATCTTGTTGTCGATACCATTATTTAATTTTACTTCCTTAATAACCAATTATCAACTATCCTAAGTACTTAGTTAAAGATGTGCTATTAACTGGCATAAATAGACATAATAAATTACGGAAATAAATTAAAATAAATTATTCTCAGTGATAAAGCTACATTAAAATAAATATCAATATGAATCGATTCCACAAGAGCTGTCGTGCCGTCGTCAGATGTTGACATAAGCAAGGGAACAATGAAGCTATCTGGCTTGCGCGCGCGCAGCCGAGCCGCGCATGCAAACACTGCTGTTCCGAGATATCAGCGCGAGAAGAAACAGCGGAAAATTCTAAGTTTTATGCCTAAATTACAAGTTATTTTATAATAAGTCTTGAAAGAAACTAATTCTTAACATACGACACAAGAAAAAAATCTAGAGAAGGCAGCAGCACTTTCGTTTAATTGCATTTTACAAAATACTTTTTACGGAAACTTCAGTATAATGAATCTATGTCGGTATTCAGACAGATAGGTATTCACCTTTGGTGGGTGTAATTGTTCAGGTCAATTTAGTAAGCATTTTCATTCTCAAAGAAAATTCAGAACTCTTTTCAGTATTGTGAATAGAGTTTTTTAATTTTAGTTTTGTTTGTAATTTCTTTCATGGCAGATCGTCTCCCAGTCTCCAGGGTGTGCTTTTACTATTTGTAAATACTGAATATTCCTATATTTATCCAGCACAAGCAAAATTAAAAAAAAACCCCTACGCAAATATGCCTTCCAAGTTACATCATTTTCGAAAAGAACTGATACTCTTACACTGCAGGACCAATATTAACCAAACAGCTAGGAACCACCGCAAGGAAACTGGCTTTCAAATGAAAAAAACCGCATCGAAATCGGTCCATCCGTTTGAGAGCTACGATGCTACAGACAGACAGACATCGACGTCAAACTTATAACACCCCTCATTTTGCGTCGGGGGTTAAAAACATCTTAACTCGTATCTATAACGCTACCTTACTTCTAACGTAATGTTAACGCTCTCAGCTCGTAACTTGGTCTAACGCTTTAAGCACATACAGAGCGCTACGTATCTTTTACATTACAACTAGTAATATATATTTATTATCTTAGGACTCCCCCAAGGTCTCCTTCGTAAAATAAAAGTTTATTTATTGTTATAAAACAACATTTGTGTCCTCTACAAGAAATTATACTTTTATAATTAGCAATTCCTACGGTGTTAATCGATTCGGTCGGTAGCGTAACTAAGACTTTGCACGCTCCTCTGTTTATAATTTTAACTAGCTGTTTCCCGCGGTTTCCCCCGCTTTCTGAACCTTCCCCAGGGTTCAAGCTATCTTCATGCCAAATTTCATCTTAATATGTTCAGCTAAGCGTAACAAACAAATATCTAAACAATCAAACTTACCTTCGCATTTTTAATATTACTTAAGATTAG
This sequence comes from Pyrrhia umbra, assembly GCA_963891755.1. NCBI lineage: Eukaryota > Metazoa > Arthropoda > Insecta > Lepidoptera > Noctuidae > Pyrrhia > Pyrrhia umbra. The sequence continues at coordinate 8,443,267 of OY982930.1, forward strand.
AATTACATCAAAATAGATGTGAACTGTGCGTCTTGTTTAGAAGATTTATTTAATTATAAAGTATTAATAAATTAAACGTAGATATCTACGTACTAATTGACACACCTTTTTTGACTCCCGTAGCGGGAAGTACCTACCTATCTACATTAAGAAAAAGACATAGGTAGCTGCTAAAGTACGCCCCCATTCTTTAAATCAAAATATCTATAGGTAAGGGTGATAACTAGACCTAATAATACTTAAATGTAGTTTTATGCTGTAGGTATCTCATCAAGTATTTCCAGCTAGTGTGTGAAACCGTAGTGTTTCCTTGGCAATGTCTCGAAAAATAAAATGTCACAATAACAGTTTACATGTGATAAATTCACCCGAATAACCTTGTATTGCGTACCTTACGACAAAATAAATATTGAGGAACACTAATCTTGCGCAATTGTTTATTGAATGCTCAAGTAGACATTCTAGTATGTTCATCATGGTTACGCTGCCTTTCATGCTCGCAAGCCATTAATCGGAAGTATGTTGTCTTTGTTGAAGCATAAATTCAGGCAGTAGTGAAGGGTAGGTGTTTTTTTGTCATTTGTCTTTTTGTTATTTACATTTTTAGGATTCCGTACCTCAAGTGGAAAAGTGGATTCCCTTAACATTTCGTTGTCTGTCTGTCCTTCCTGCGAAGCTAGAATTGTGAAATTTGCCAAGAAGCATTATGCAAGTAAAGGAAAAAAACCGAATACCGTGAATTTCAACAAAAATATCTATGGTAGCAGATATCTAGGAGAACTATCCTGTACACTGTGTTTTTTACTCTACCCTTTATTACCCTACCTACAAAACTGCTGGACACTACGTTATACCAATCTATAAATAAAGCTAAGCCAAATTTCATCATTCCTACTTGTGCAGACGGATAAAAATAAATACACAAGTTACGTAATTTTTCATAAACATAAATAGATAACTGGAAAATTTCGAATATATCGTTTAGGAAATGTGCTTAGCAGAAAGTAAATTGAGCGTGAAATGACAGCCGGGAGCCGACAACGCCTTGCTTCAAAATTTGGGTCAATTTTCGTCAGAAGCAGGGACACGGTGAACCCGGGCCCTTCCTTCCGTGTTCTATTTATATCTGTTAGCCGTAAACCGAAATAGGTGTTATAATAATAAATATGCACATCAATGTAGCTTGACAGGTTGTTGCGTGAAGTTATAACGGGCATATTTTAGGATGGCATAAAAAATATATTGCCATACGAACACACGATATCCGTATTCGCGATGTTCAAATGTTAGAAATGATTTAAAGATTTTAGAAGGCCATTCCATATTTTAAATTAAGATTTTTTTAAATAAGATATAGAATGCGGTGACCATTTAACTCCACAATATAGAACATGCTAAAATAAATTTCAAAATGGGTAGGTTAGGGTAAGCTGCTACGCATTCCTTGGACAGCTATGAGAACCAATGTCTCCATCCTCGAAGAGCTGAAGGTCACCAAGCGCCTGCTGACTACGTGCCAGGAAAGGATCCGGAGTTTCTTTGGGCACATAATGCGATCCCCATTGCACAGCCTGGAGAAACTCATCATTCTCGGACATATGGAGGGGAAGCGCGCTAGAGGAAGAGCGCCAGCTAGATGGGTGGACCAACTCAAAGAGGTGACTGGTGGCCAGATACAGGGAGCGGTACATATGGCGCAGAACCGGACCGAGTGGAGAAGATTGACATACAGTCACGATCCTCAGCATTGAGGGAACGACCAGAAAGAAAGAAGGTTAGGGTAACTTGTCTGTCCGTAGGTAGAGTCAGCAAATTAGTACTGCCGTCATAAGAATAATTAATATTTGTTTCAATATTGAGTTAAATACATTTCGTAATTAGAATCTTTTTCCGATTCTAAACTGGAACTGGCACTGAACCTGCTGATTTTACCGTAATAATTTTTAACATTATATCATTGAAGATATTTCTTATTTAATAAAGAAATACTAAGTAGGTACTTACCTATATAGTTATATGAAGCTGTTTGATTAATTACTTATCTTTATTGCTGTAAGTAATTGGTGGTTTTAACGTGCCAAGTAGCCGAAATGTAAAGAGGACGGGGACATCATGATTAGTTTGTTGATAAACTGCTACCGAACTTGTCTTCTTGTAGAACTATGATTACAGCAAGAACCTGTCTTGTCCAAAGAACGTGTGCTGATTTATGCGCCATGATTCTCAAGATGCAAACTAACGCCTCTTTTCAAAGGAAAGGAGTGTCAGGCTCTTACTGACCAAAACCCGAAGGATCGTAGATATATTGGGCCCTTTGTGTTCCGGGGGCTCGGTAACTATTTCGAATATCCCGCAGTCCCGGCAGAAACCTAACGCTTAGTTTTGGGATGTCTATCGAAACTATGTGAACGTACGTAATTTTTTTCTCGAATTAACAAAAGTCGATAGTTCATTGTTTGTTTTAACCTAATCTGTAAGAAGAATTTTCGGTTAATAGCGATATCTTTATATTTTATTTTAACAGCAGATGTTCTAAAATAATGCCATATTACCTACCTACATAATGGAATCGCTACTATGGCAAACGTAGAATTCTTAGAATAATTATTCTAAGGGAGACTTTGTTTTCATAAAACGTTCCAATGTAAATAGTTAAAAGGGGTTGGTGGACGCCAGACTGCTAATCCGAGGTAACACTTGCCAGGTTTCGATTTTTTTTTTATAGAAACGCAATTTAGCGAAGCCAAAATGTCATTGATATTGTCTTCATACAAAAAATTAACAATATTACAGCTAGCTTGTTTCAAATTTCTAAACGTAAGATTAATGAAGATTGCTCCGTTGAGCAGCGCGACTTTTATTAATCTATGCATACCTTAGTATGTTTTAAACTGTGTTTGTTTGGTAACTGTCCCCATGGTAACCGATGGTAACGGTCTGCATTGCCCTATCGCATCTCAAGACGAATAGCCCTATGTAAATTTATGGTAATGCAGAGGTTTTATCCAAGGTCATCCAAGGCCATCTGCTGAAGCACCACTCATTCCTATGATAATAATTAGTAGCTAGTAGTAGCTAATTGGTTTCCAAAATCCACTCATCAATTTGAATTATAGAATCATACCTGTTGCTTAATCCTCAGGAACTACTTACATTGTCAATTCAATTTAGATTGATCTTTCCCTAAAGAATAATTTCTCTATGTTCCCTACCAAGTCGCTTTTGGAACATAAAATGAAGATCCTTATCCTTACCAATACTCATATTATATGTACAAAAGTCGCCGGGTAAATGGCTGGATCGATTTAGATGTAATTTAGTATAGATATAGATTGAAACTTGGGGACAGACATAGAATTCTTTTTCCGCGACGTAGTTCGGATCGGACCCGAATGAAATCGCGGAAAAATAAACTAATACGAAGTTTAGAAGGGGAAATAAAATACAGATTAACATCAAAATACTTTATTAAAAACAATCATTTTTCTACAACATTAACTTATGTGACAGCGGCTAAACCAACTTCCGCAAATAGATAAGCATTGGATTCGGTATTAAAGTAAGCTTCGAACTCCCATGCACTAACGTAAACCTCTATTAAATTCTCGTCTCTGCTGTGAGCTACGTTTTCTGAAAAGAAATACATTCTTATTAATCTTTATTCCTTACTATATCCTTAGCTAGGTACTTCCTACTAATATTATTTATGCGAAACAATGTGTGGATGTATGAATGTATGTTTGTTAGTCTTTCACGCAAAAACTACTGGATGGAATTGAATGAAATTTGGTACACACAGAGTTTATAACTTGGATTAGTTTAGGATGCGGGTAAAATCGCGGGAAACAGATTAATAGCAGTATATTAAAAAATCGAAAGTTATTTCTGTCTGTCTGTTACACTTTCACGGTAAAACGGCTGAGCCCTGGAAGGACATAGGATAGTATTAATCCGGGTGTATGAAGTAGTTTCTCAGGATAAGGATGAAACCGCGGCACACAGCCAGTACGTAATAATATTATAATGCAAATCTACGATGAGATGCTGTATAGGTAAACAGACGTCATTGAATAGGTAAATACATAACACTGTTATGAAGCTCTTCCATCAATTGAATTTATGATTTGTATGCTATGATAAGCTGATGATAAGCCATGCATTACTCCCATCTACACATGTGTTGATTTTGCAATTGTATTTGCATTGGCAGCATAAAATTTATTTTAAAATATGTATTTTATAGTCGATAAGTTTAAATTAGTTGAAAGAAATTTGAAAATTACCTAAATAAAATGTAGAAGTGTTATAAAGGCTGGCATCCTTAAACTGTGGATGGGGGCGGAACGCGTCGTATCGGGCCGCAACATAATCCAAAACGTTACGTTACGGTCTGCGCCTCCACGATTCATCACTTGTGGACGATCTTTCATACAAAACACAGACAAGCGTATTTTAGGAGCGACCCAAGTTGGCATGCCTGTTGGACTCCAGCCTTTATAGGGAGCAAAATGATGTCAAACAAGTATTTACCTGTTATAATCTGTTTAAGTCTGTATTCTTTTTCTAGAGATGTATATATTTTTGTAACTGCTTGTGAAATTTTGCTGACGGGCCATGTTGATATCACCGGTTCATCAGTGGGCTGTAATTTAGCTAATGCCTGTAATTGATTATTCAATATGTTTACCCCTGCAACAATTGGATTTCAATATTTTTAGTGAGACAAGTTTTTGACGTAAAGTAACAGAATACTCAGCTAAATTGTAAGTTCTTGAAATAAGAACATTTTTAACAAAGGAAAAGTCACCATCAACAACAATCTTCAAGCCGTCTAAAGCGTCCAAGAGGCTGTCCATCAATGGTTTCAATTGGCTCGGAAAGTAGTCATCATCACACTCGTATAATTTCAAGGAAGATATTGCTCTACACAGCCTTACACCCTTGTCCCGCATTTTAGCCCAGTCATTTAGTAGCCCGTGCAGCTTTGAGACATGGGAATATACCGTCTTTGAAACTCCTTGCTGATCTTTATTGGGTGTCGTTATTTCTGAAATGTGTGGAAATCCATGTCGTAAAAAATCGTAAGTAACAAAATTTTACGGAAATGTGTATGGCTAAATGGTACCTCTTGGTATGAAATTATAGTTCGAATCTGCTTTCGTTGGTGTTTTTGACATAATGATAATATATTTGGATGATTATCTTTTCGATTAAATACGAACTCTTAAATGTAAACATAACCTAAAAACTAAAAATAACAAAAACACAACTGACAGCTGTGCTGTACTTGATAATAAAGCGTTTTTTTATGGCAACTCAAAATTCAAAGCATCCTAATTAGTCTATGACTGATGATTCGAATCATTGGACTGCCTTGAGAGGAGGAAGCCGTTATTATTGAGCCAACGAAGGATTAATAATAACAACTTGTCTCAAAAAGAGAAGGATTTTATCAAGTATTATTACATAAATAGTACATTTTATTAAAATTACATCTTTGATTCACCACATTCTCACAACACATCACTATAATAAAAGCGTCAAATTGTCATGTCTTGTCCAGTGTTGCCAGTGGGTTACATTTCTTACATTTTTCGTAACTTTTGATAACGATGAGATTTGTAATACCAGATTTTTATTGTGAACAGTTTACGATCGTCAACGCATCTAAAATAATCGCGCCATTCGCGGTTTGTTTTATTTCGTAAAGTTTAGTTGGGATAATGTTTGCTGTCGTACAACCGTGAGAAAAGTACGTTGGTGAATTTCTGCCTTCTGGTGATAACATTTTATTCGTGATACAGGTGCCTATCTAAAACGTATTATACCAATAATAAGGTTGTGCTCTATACTCTGCTTTCCCCTTCACAGCTTAGAGGCGTGATGTTATGTTATGGAATGGTTGAAAATATACATATAGGCATTCGATCGCAGCAATCGCGGGTCCTTTGCTGTTTGTAATTGATGAATTTCATTGGCTATCTCCGAAGACATTCATCAGATCCTAATATACTATATACTTAAACCTTCCTGGAGGGTCAGTAGGTTTTGATAAAATTGCGAACAAACACACTTTCATTTTTAGGGTTCCGTAGTCCGACAAGGAACCCTTATAGTTTCGCCATGTCCGTCTGTCTGTCCGCGACATAGCTCAGAAGCTCTTGGTACTAGAAAGCTGAAATTTAGTATAGATATTATTAATATTGATTACGCCGACAAAGCGATGAAATAAAATTTTGGAAAATATATTTTTAGGGTAGTTCTCAAACAAGTAAAGTCGGGAGTCGGGACGTTTTTTTTTTCCTCGCATGTCACTTCGTGTGTATCGTTATATAGGTTCTTTCTTTTTCGGCTAAGTGAGCCATTTGCGAAATATATAACTTTTAAGTGCAATTTTTTATTCGACACGAGATTCCCCCTCTCCAACTTTTGAATGGCTGTCTCTAGAAATGTGAAAAAAATCACAGACGTAGCACATAACTTACAAGGAAAACTATCACGGCTAAGTAGTAGGCTTAACTGGTTACATAGTTATAGTCGATTAACTAAGACCTACTACGGAACCCTACTGCGCGTGGCTCGACACGCACTTGGCCGGTTTTTTTAAGTCGGTTAAATTGTTCGGCATTTTGCAAAATCACTTCGCCTCCGCCCGAAAAACACGTAAATTAAAAAAAAAACAATAATGTAACTTTTGCAGAAAAAATGTAACATTTCAGGAAACGAAACGTAACTTATGACTCAAGGGCCCTGGCAACACTGGTCTTGTCCGTCACTGTCATCAAAAGATTGTTTTCATTCGCGGCATTGTATTATAGCTTAGTTCTTATTATTTTTAGAGAAACTCTTTGTTTTAGAGTTAAATTCTATCGAAAGCTGAGCTACTAAGTAGAATATTATTAGTAAGCAAGACATTAAGCAGTAAGTACAACCATTAGATTTTCTTTTACAGATAAACGACAGGTAACCTGCAGCATAAACTTTTTAAATGATTTTAATTTATTTTCTCACTATCATTACATTACACAATTAAATGTGTCAACTGTAAGCCAAACCTTTTGGATAGAGCATAATAATTACGCCTCATGAATTTTCAGACTTCTACTGGTAAGCCTATTGAGTGCTGATCATGGCTGGACCTGTGCAAGACGTTGTAGAGGAAGATGCAGCAGATCTTCAATTTCCGAAAGGTAAGACAGATTCACACCTGCCTTCTGTCAACACGGACCTTTCCAACTTCAAACACTCACTAGGCTACATTATCTAAGTGAAATATTAAGACTGTAATGAGATAATTCAAGCTCCAGTTCCAGGGAGAATCAATCTGTTTGTCATGCTTGTACTTCATAATTACATTATTGTGACACTAACAAGAATCAAATTTAAGACTGGTTTGCCATAGAAGAAAAAAACAAATTTAATGCATTATTGCATTAAAATTCACATGCATTGTTTATTTCATTTCAGAATTTGAAAATGCAGAAACTCTTTTGATATCAGAAGTTGACATGTTGTTAGAACATAGGAAGGCACAGAATGAGTCTGCTGAAGAGGAACAAGAATTCTCAGAGGTTTTCATGAAGACGCTAACTTACACCAACATGTTTAAAAAGTTTAAAAACAAAGAAACTATAGCAGCAGTTAGAAAGTAAGTATTTATCTACATATTTTTTCTTCCAGCTTGTTCTAAGTCTCTATTAAAATAAATTGATGTTGTTTCCGTGAAAGGTCAGCAAACATCTGCTTTTCCCATAGATATAGTATAAACAGTAGTGAAATAATAAATCTATGGACTTGCCAGTTATAATTAAAAGTTGAAAATGTATTGAAGAGCTTTGAATACTTTTAAACAAAACATGTTGTTATGTAATCAACCGCTTATGTAAAGCATTGACTTGTAAATAGTGGAAGATAATAAGTAACCATTATTTTTATGATAAAAGATAATTAATGAACTATAACTTTATTTCCAGTCTCCTTCAATCCAAGAAACTGCATAAATTCGAAGTAGCAAGTTTAGCAAACCTTTGCCCTGAGACACCAGAAGAAGCAAAGGCCCTTATACCATCACTAGAAGGAAGATTTGAAGATGAGGAGCTAAGAATATTGTTAGATGATATACAAACTAAGAGAAGTTTACAATACTAGTGAAATATATGTAATGGAACAGGATTATGAATTTGTTTTTTTTTATCACGAAGACTGAATTTGAATACACTTCCAGATTCACTATTTAATTGTTTTATTTTACTTTATTTTATTTATCCTACAGTTATAGCTTTCAATAAAAATATTAATGTGTGTTATCAGATGGTTATCAGCATCGCCAACCAACATCCTAGTTGTGTTTGTAACTAAGTTCTAGATTGTAACACTAACATAAATATTCATGCTGCTTCAATTTAAGTTTAGACTAGTTATTCCCTCTCCCAAATACAAAATCCATACTGACGAAATAAAATAAAAAGGCGATAGTTTTAAATCAGTCTGTATATTGGATATGTCTGCAATACAGCAAGATACATTACAGTGAAAACAGATAAAAGTGATAAAATATTGGAAACAAAAATAGTAATTAGAATTTCTTCTCTGAAACAAAACTATAATAAAACCATTCTTATTATTACTTAAAAGTAGATACTATTAATATTGATGTTAATTAATGCCTCTAACTAAACAAGCCTTTTGTTTAACATTATTTGTAAAAAAACTAAAGGATTTTTTTATCATAAACCTCAACAATTTTAGATAACTTAAAACTCAACAATCCTTCGATAATTTTTCTTAATTTCTAATTTTGTTGCCTAAACATTATTTTTTAACAAAATGCCAATCAAAAGGCTTGCTTGAATTATAAACTTATCTCAATGGGCACTTTTGGTTTAGTTTAAATGTTAGTATTTAATCTAATATTGTATTAATAAAAATTACAAACTTATCAAGCAAACTTTAAAATAATATTAACCATCTATAAAAGAACTATCAAATCTAAGGTCCTAGCCAAGTTACTTTTATGGTACAACTCACCCTTCTCCTACCCTGAACATATAAAAATATCTTTATGTACTTTAAAAACATTTAAGTCCATAAATAAAGATGTATCTTCGGAATACTGAGCTCATACCAGCAGTCTAAATAGTAATGGTGGTAATATTAACATCTTTATTTAGGAACCTCTGTCCACATCCCAGTGGTTACTTTAAATTAAACAGTAAGGGGACCATTTTATAGCACACATTTATTAACAGCTAATAATTTTTCGGGTCCTTTACTAAAACTTACTAAACCTTAAATTAGGTAACGACATTGGGAGAGGCTTATATAAATCCTAAATTACAACCTGGACCTGTGACATAAGTCTATTATTAGTAAAGCATAATATTGTTTTGGATTCCAACTGTGGGGAGTCTAGAAGCGACATGGAAGCTGTTAGGAAGCAATGCGAACATAATCATAAAGCTTACATTACAGAAAATGTGTTTTTTACAACAATGATCAAGCAACTGAAAATGTGGATCCATGAAGAGAATTATATGAAATTAAATATATATATATAACCCTCAAAATGTACATCGTAAATTCTTTGCTTGTTTATTTTATTCGAATTACAGCTATATATTGCACTTATTTCAGAAACATTTTACACAGAAATCCGGATTTTAAATATTGGCTCGGTTCTTCCATGGTAATGTTTTTGCACAATATGTTAATCACTATCAAAATTGTGAAATCATTAATGACTGTAGTGGCATTTTATACAACATACATAGATATAATGTTGAAATGAATGATGAAAATACTTTTTGTACATTTCCAAAACATTATTCTTCATAGCATCAGATACTGGTTTTGTTTGTCACATTCGCAGTCAATTCGAAAATGATTTCTGCCGCCAAGTGCGATTGCTCACACAATATAATCGCATCCCAAACACCCTGCTCCTTTGTCACAAGTCGGTTAGCCTGTACACACTTATAGTCACTACGCAGCACCTTCGATAATTCTTCACAACTTATGGATACTGTTGCAACATGTTAAAACATGGCCAAGCACTAGTACATACCAGTATCGAAAGTCGTCAAGCCACGATCAATATTCAGATTCGACCGTTTCTCTTACATTATCACATTAGTTTATTGAATAACCAATATAATCAATAGGTTTTCGGCTCTTAATAAAAATTTTGTTTGAGCAATGATAAGATTTTAAATACTATATATTCCCAAAGGTGAGCCATCCAAAATATATATTTGCCGTCGAATTTTAAAAAAGGTTTAAAAAATAATTGCGTATGTCCAAAAGCAGATCTAACTATGTTTATGTGTAAGTTGTCAACATACTACATTATCAGTCTCGATGATAAAAATGCATTTTGGCCAAAATGAGAAATCCAACGAGTGCGGTCCAAACTTCCCTAAACAAACATTACATAAACAAATGCCTCATGCACCTGATACAGATACTGAAACATATCAATGAACAGGTTTAAAACAAACACAGTGTACTACAGAGTCCAAAAAATATTAATTGAAGTCTAATCAAATAAGTAAGCATGTCCATAATAGGCACTTTATAGTACTCTCTACACTACGTAACCAATAATGTCAAGTTACCTGTATCAAAGTATGAGTAAAGTTTAAAAATTCAGTCTATTTTCTTACATTTTCTTTTATCAAATCCCACAAGTTAAAGCTCTTTTGCATTAGAAAATCGTTTTAGCAACCGATATATCCATAACCACAATAAGACAATCTAGCCCTTTCAGAATTTTGGTCCGAAGTAATTTTTCTTCAATTATTATTAAATAAACAAAAACTTATGTATGTTGAAAATTAATTCTATAACACTTTTACATTCTATGCTTGCAACATGTAGTGTTATGTACATAATTTTAAAATAATACATAAAATGAGATCAAATATATATCCAGTCATGTAAACAAATTAAGCTGGAGCAGTGAGTGCTATACCTAGTTTTTTTTTGAAAAAATAGCTCCTTGTATTCATTAAAATAATATCAGGGCAAACTAACACATAATATATAGGTACTTGTATTTAATATGAAATATTTTTTGCCATTTGTTTGGCTTCGTTAGTGTATCTAATGCTGCGATTAAATTGCTTTGGTTGCTTTTTGTTTGTCAAAGTATTTGTGCAAAATAATTGCAAGTCTAAAATGGATCAATTACAATGGGATATTCCTATTTCTTACTCTCACTCGAAATTTGATGGAAATTGACAAACATTGAATACATTGTGTATCCAAGGACATCGTAATCTCGTCACAATACATTTAAAGAATGTTTATTATTGTCACAACAGATTAATTAAAGACGTGTATTATAAATAAGGTGATAAAACTTTGGATGCCACTAACACGCTTTTTTTCTGTAATAAAGTAATTAGTTATTGCATTTATATAGTACTATGGAAAACCACGCTATGTTCTTTTTGTACAAATTAACCATTTTATAGTTCTGCAACTTCTACTTTGTGTCACATAACCATATATGATTAATATAGACGCACAAAATAATAGCGTCGTTAAACTATTGTGAAATTGAAATCAGTTCTTGAATATCAACTTCAAAAAACATAGGACGTGTAATAAGAGGGTTAGTTAAATGTAATTAAATTGTCGATTTTAGTAGATAAGGAACCCTCTAGTCCGAAATATGGGCACATGTGAGGTGTTGGTGCCGGTTTATTGGGACGCTTACAGCGCGGGGTATGTCGGGGGTCAGTGTAAGTCAGTGCGAGGTGGAGGCAGGCGGGGACGGGGGTGGCGCGGGCTGCAGCGGCTGGAATGCTGACCCCAGCGACGGCCGCAGCGTGAAGCCAGGTATCGTCGGCTTCATCACAGACACTGATTCTGAAAATGCTCCTTCGCCCGCTTTCAGGTTCACCTTAAAAAAATAATGTTACGTTATTTCATATTAAGAACGCAACAAACCAAAATTGAACTTCTGGTAAGTTAAATGAAACATTTAATAAATGTATTAATATTTGTCGACAATAACAATGAACTTTATCTGTAACTAGCTTTCCGCCAGTGGCTTCGCTCGCATGGGTTATACGAATTCATATTATAAATGACGAGTTTCATACAAACTTTGCCCCCCTTTTTCACTCCCTTAAGGGTAGAATTTTGGAAAATCCTTTCTCATCGTATGCCTTCATCATACAAACAAGTCATTCAAGACAAATTGTTTTGGGTATTGAAATTCTATTTCTTTGTAATTTTAGAAGTAGGATTCTAAATAATTACCTTTTCACAACCATCAGGAGGTTCGCGAGCTAAAAAGCGATTTATTTGCGGCGACGTGCCCAATTTAGACCCGTCGAGATCCGGAGACGAGCAGACACTGCCACCTGGAAATTTAATAAATTGATGTAAATAACATTATTTAGACACATAAAAATCATAAAAAATAACTCAACTTTTCGAACAGCAAATTCAAAATCACTACTTTCAGTTTTATTCTGTCTACTGCTATAGTATCATCTACAAAACTGATATTATACCTAGAGAAGCAAATAAGCAAAGAATATAATATCAAACCACATGCTTTGGGACTATTAAACCATTCTGATATTTTGTGCATATCAACTATTAATTGCAAGGGGTTTTCTAAAAGCTATAGTTTTAGTTATAGACCTGTGGCCAACAGCTCTGCGGACCCACCGCTGGAGAGAGACCCCCGGGACGGTGGATCTAAGCCCACAATGTATTGTTTAAATATTTTCAAATTACCAAAATAAATCATGTTTTCAAATATACTACAATATTAAGAAAGTTTTTATGGTATACTTGAAATTTAATTCCCACTTACAAATGCAGAATTTTTCATCTGATAGCTGAACTAGTAAGTTGGTAAGATAATTATTGTTCATACTATTTTTATAATTTTTTAAGTTTTTGTGGTAAGTAAATTAGTTCATAAGTGATATATGGATATTACCTGATGAATGAGCAGTGTGACACAGATCGTGGGGCGTCTGAGTGTTGACTGAACGTCTGAGAAGTTCGGCGAGAGGCGCGCGGTGACCTTCTGGTGTTACCTGCAATTTTAAATTTGAGCAATATGACTATTTTGATAAAGGCCACATAATCACTGGTTTTAAAAAAATCAGAATGCAAAACAGAACAACTGAATGAATAACACCTCATTGACACAAAGTTGAGTCAAGTAGTTCCCTCTCTCCAGAATGTACGTGAATCAGCAGGAAAAGCTAGTAATACATTTTTGGAATTATATCAAAGGCAAAAGGAAATGAAATAAATAGAAATGAAAAAACACTTACTTTATCCCTTAACCGGTCTAGATGGGGAGTTTGTGTGCCACTGGCCGGATACAGCACAAGTCTTTCTATCTCCTGATTAAGACCTTCCACTGATGATCTTGCTGCTCGCAATGGGACGCTGCCACCTCCAAAACGGGACCCTATGTTCAAATATAGAAAAAGTTAAAATAAAATGGCCAGTGTTTTATTTACTTTGGTAAGAAATTGAACTTTAAGTAATATAGGAAGCTAGCTTATATCTATACTCATATTATAAAGAGGAAAGATTTGTTTGTTTGTTTGTAGGGGTTTAACGCAAAAACTACTGGACCGATTTTATAAATTCTTATCTCTCTGGCTATAATTATTTCCAGAAATAATTAGGGATCCCTACTAAAACTTGAATAATGTAACCCAAGGTGTAATAAAAAATTACCATGCAGGTGAAGCCATGGGCGGAAAGCTAGTTTATTATTATTATGTAGCTGATAAAATTAATACTTACAAAGAGCAGTAGTCATAGAATGACTTGAGTAGTCCCCAGATGCAGACGGTTTGTGCGGTCTTTGCAGACGACTGCGCAGGAAGCGATCAAGCTTGTCATCCTCAGAACTCCGCGAAGAACGACCTGATGCTCCACCTCCATCATCAGTCTGTATGCAAATAATGAAACTATCATTTTATGCACATTTGATTGACATTATTAGCTAACAGAATTTATAATTACTAAATATCAAACAAAAAAGGAAATTGTAAATTCTTCACATTTTATAGTTTTCATAAAAACATTATACAACATACTTGTGTGGACTTATCAACTTGCAACTGGCCAGCGTGTAGATAGTAGTCCCTGGACCACTGTCCTTTGTGGTATAGTGTGTCAAGGGATGCTGTGCGTCTGATGACACTGGCACCAAATCTACCCTTGCCTAGAACATTGTTTGTGGTAAGGAAAAGTATACATGTCCATCATAATTTGACAATTAAATACTCATTGAATTGTGGAAAAATCTAGTGACTGACTTTATACTAAAGAATTAAGATAATAAAAGAAAGAACAACTATAAGATTTGTAAACATGAATGCTGCCTGTTTTCTAAGAACAAAGTATTTTAATTAATGCAAGAAAAATCATGTTAAAGTGAAACAAATAGATTATGCATAATTTAATGCAAAGTATGATCATAACTTCTAGTTTATTCTAAGGCTAACTATTACAGGACCATTACTCAAAGTCCTTGAATCAGTATCTAGGTTGTAACCAACCTCTGTGATGTAATGTTACAGATTATTTGTTATCACAAGTTTGCAAATTAAATAAACATTGTAATTCATGTTTTTAATTAACAACATTAGCATTTCATTTTTTTTTTTTTTACTTTTTTGCTACTTCTGCTAGTTTACAATGCGTTTTTTACATAAATTATTTCTGTACATTACAAAGTTATTATTTATATAAAACTTCAGTTAGCTCTAAGCTTTACCTTTGTAATTGACAGCTCCAGGGCTTCGCTGGCCAGAAAGGGCGTGATCTGGTGATATCCGGCGCCACGCATTAGTGGGGGACAACGTCGGGCTATTGCTCGCGTTCTTCTTCAGCCCACCGCCCTTCATGACTGATGACACCGGCAGCGTCGCCCGCATCGGGCCCTGCTTGCCCACAGGACAGTCCGACTGCTTCCTTACCCGGCCCGACATCCTCGCTTCCTTTCACACTGCACTACTTTATAAACACCCTTATTTCTTCATCAAACGAAACACTCAACTATCACTGCGCAAGAAAATTAAGAATATCATTCGCCGACGCCGCACCAAGCTCTTTGTAGGGGGAATAATCTTGGGGAACAGTAAGTCAGGCCTATTGTGTTACTAAGACTGTTCCTATTATGCAATGCGATAAACAACACTTTCGTTAATGTAATGGGATTTAATAACGGGTGGATCTAATATTCAACTAGCACTTATTACATAAAAACAAAATTACAAAGCGAACAAGTCACATTTTTTCTGCACAATGGATGAATGAATGAAGCTGACAGATGACAAGGGACATCGCGCCATTCCTTTTTTTCTTACGATAAATTTTAAATTACTCGAACAATAATAGATAATAGTTGCATCCTTTGAAACTAGAATGAATTAAAACTTGATTAAATACCAAACTTATTATTACCTACGAGAATTATTCCACTTATTCGATAGCATTGCAATTAACAGCTGATTATTCCGCCATGTCAACTAACTTGTCTATGCTTTTTGTGTGTCCGAGTCGGAGATTGTTGTCCGAGTCTCCGTCACACGAAATGAATATTAACTTTACACCCGTCACCAAAAAAAATAATTTAGTTTATTATGCCAATATGATGCATTTTACAGTAACTACTCCTCTTAGACGGCGTTTATACGCTCATTCTGGCGTCAGTTCAGTCTGTGACCGTGATCACGTATATACTGATGGTTGAATGATGGATTGACAGGTGGTATTAGACGGTAAGTCAGACTGACGATCAGTCCAACCCAAAACTTCTACGCGTTAGCACGCATAATTTGCGTTAGGTATGGATTTTAATTAGAAAAAACCAGCCAAGTGCGTGTCGGGCCACACGCAGTAGGGTTCCGTAGTAGGTCTTAGTTAGTCGACTATAACTCTGTAACCGGTGGAGCCTACTTAGCCGTGATAGTTTTCCTTGTAAATTCATTACATGTACTAAGTCTGTGATTTTTTACATTTCTAGAGACAGCCATTCAAAAGTTAGAGGGAGGATGCTCGTATCGAACAAAAAATTGCACTTATAGCTAAATATTTCGCCAATGGCTCACTTAAGCGAAAAATGGTCTTAACACACCTATACCTACGCCACACGAAGGTGCACGCGAGAAAAAAATATGCATCCCCACTTTACGTGTTTGGGAGCTACCCTAAAAAAAGTCATTTAACCACTTTCTCGGCGTGATAAATATACATATCCATAGGTACCAAATTTCAGCTTTCTAGTAACAAGAACCTCGGAGCTATGCCGCGGACAGACAGACAGACAGAAGGACATGGCGAATCTATAAGGGTTCCTTGTCGGATTACGGAACCCTAAAAAAGCTTGTCAAGCGTCAGTCTCACCAGACTGACAAAAATTTATTAAAATATTTAAATAACCATCATTCTGGACCATCAATCCATCAGTCTGCGCGTATACAGTCAGTTTCCCGTCATTCTGACATCAATCATGGACTTTACTGACGCCAGAATGAGCGTGTAATCTCCGTCTTAGAATATTTTATTCTATGAACTACTCTAACTACAGTGACATAAAACGAAATAAAATCACAAAAACAAAGTCACGGTCGACAGACATGTATCAGGTTACGGCAAAAGTGCGAAGGTAACAATATTAATATTTAGGTACTATCCACTCGCACAAGTGTTTTTCGTGTATGAAATAAAATTGAAAAACATTAAGGTGAATTTTGTACGTAATAAGTCACCGTCTTTCCTTGGGACCATAATTTATCCTTAATGTAATGATATATATGATCCATGCTGTAGTTGATAATATTCAAGAGAGAAGTTCTTAGTTGCTCAAATTAAGAGTTGTGTTGCGGCGCTAGTATCTATGTCATTTCAATACAATTACTAAAAAAATATGTACAGCTTGGCAAAAAAGTCTAGAAACGGAACTAATTTTTTTTATTGCTGGCAGCCTGTGGCAATTAATGTCGTTCTGTGACGTTCGATGTAAACAAAGTTCGCGAGTTACTTATTTTTTTATTTCGACCATCAAAACGTTAATAAAACCACATTATAATAAATAAAACCATTGGGAGTACTAGCAAGGAAACAATTTATAATGTTTATAGGCGATATCTGGTCGAACATGAGGCTTAAACTTTTCTTTCCGATCTCGACGATATTTACCAAAGTACCGCCATTATGACAGGTATGTAAGAGTTTGTTTTGTTGTATTTAGTTGTATCAAGTGTTAATTTATGATCTCTATTTGGTTTTGAATTGCTTGAATACAAAATAAGTGAAATTTTGAACAATAAACATCGAGCATATAGGTTATGTTTACGTTTTGTCTTTGACAGTTTGGTATAGCGCGCCTAGATTAATTGATACTTGTTTGGCTTGAGCCTTGATACTCTGCAATATGTAAATTCGATTTCTAAATAACTTTATCTATGAGCGTGATCACAAGATAATATAATACTTTTCGTAGCTAGCATTAGAATATTACAAAAAAATAGATATCGTAGACTTTTTACATTTAATATTGATAGAGGTTTAATCAAATGTTTAATCTTTATAGGAAGCACCAAACGTGCATTTCAATCTATATCCGACTAGGATCAGAAGAATTCATGCCAGCACGTTATCAAAATAGAAAAAGTATTATGAATTTATGAGAGGGCTAGTACGTGGACATGAAATGTTGAGGAATCAATCTCCAACATGATAGCGCAGTGCCTTTGAATCTGAGCGTGACTCAGATGAGTTTATGGCTAGCTCTAGCCAAGACATGGATTTGGAGGGCGTGGAATATTTAGAGTAAGATTTATTGGAATCAATTATAATAATGCTATACTCATAAGTCTTTTTATTATACCCAATTTTTTTTTTATTAAAACACAGGAGTGCTTACATTATTAGTCCTTATAAGTAATTTGTATTCAGTTACATGATGTGAATACATTGTTATTACATTTTATAATAGTTACTGATTTTAATAAATTAAAAATAAATCAAAGTAGAAAAAAATACAGCTTAGTATCAAGACGATAGGCTGGTACGCTATACGGTCGCAGCGGGTTGCCACACGAACGGTAAAGTGGCGCCCCTATTAATTTCTACTCTTTTTTGCCAAGCTGTAGTTCCACAATTTTTCCGCCGGCAATCTTTCGTAGCACGCATCTTAATATAGAGCAGTGAAAGCAAAGAGTATAGTACATAACTATAAAGTATATGTGTGGTGGGAGTTGACCTTGTTGATGTTTTAGTGGGAGCGTGGGCGCGTGGCGTCTCCTGTAACCCGGCTACTCGGTGGTCGGGACCGGAGAATGGTTTGAGGTCAGGGGTCCTTGGGGTGTTAAATGACCTATGTTGAAGGGACATCCACACTAAGCCTGGTATTGATGTGGATCTTCCGGATTAGTCTGGAATATGCAGGTCTACTGAGGGGGGAAACCCAGCAGCCAAAAAGCCAGTTTCCTATCTAAAAAAGTTTACAGTAGGTATTGAGGGTAGAGATTTGAGAGTTTACAGAAGAATTAATAATTATATTTCTATGTCTTGTTCTCTGTCTTCGCATCGCATATTTCCACAGGAATCAATCAGAATTTTGCGAGATACTCCGGTATATGTACTGTACTAGATACTACACTGTTACACACAATACAAACAAAAATATGTTGGATGTCATCATCATCCTCCTGCCCTTATCCCAATTTTATTTGGGGTCGGCGCAGCATGTTTTCTTCTTCCATACTCTTCTATCTGCCGTCATCTCGCTAGTAACATTCATTCTAATCATATCAACCTTCACACAATCCATCCATCGTTTCTTCGGTCGTCCCCTTCCTCTATATCCATCCACATTCATGTCCAAAACCTTTCTCACTACATTATCCTCATTCCTTCTCATCACATGCCCATACCATGATAACCGATTTCCACCTAGTTTTTCGGTTACCGGTGCCACTTTCAAACTTCCCCTAATATACTCATTTCTTACTCTATCCATTCGCGTAACACCACACATTCCTCTTAACATTCTCATCTCCGCTGCATGCAGTTGTCTTTCATTCATCCCTTTTGTGGGCCAGCACTCTGAACCATATAGGACGGCAGGTCTGACCATAGTCTTATAAATCTTCCCCTTAAGTTTAAGGGGAAGGCGAGGGTCACAAATTGTTCCCGTTACCTGCCGCCATTTCATCCATCCTGCGTTAATCCTGTGCTTGACTGTCCGATCTATTTCGCCATCGCCTTGCATAAGTGAACCGAGATACCGAAAGTCGGAGCAGACTGGAAGGGGAGCGTTATCAAGCGCTATGGCTTCAGGACTGGAGAGACCGCCGAAATCGCAGAACATGTATTCGGTCTTGGTTCTGCTGATTTTCAAGCCAACACTCTCCAGTTTCCTTTGCCAATTCTCCAATCTGCTTTGGATCTCAGGTCCACTTTCACCAACCAGAACAATGTCGTCAAAAATATGTTGGATGTGGATTAAGTAATAAAAAACACACTTTGGAGTTTATAATACTAGTTGGGAATCAGTGGTATTTTCCTTCATGCCTCACTGAGAAGTAGGAGGTATATTGCATACGAAAGCCAGAAGTAAAAAAGCAAACTCTACTCAAGAAAATGAGGTATTTACTGTAGTTAGACATTAGCACACAAAGCATACTTTTTGTAGTTTTGAAATTGATAAACAAGAAAGGAGGACTTAAGAGTTCAAGAAATATATTAATATTATTTATATCTAATTATTTTATTATTCATAGACAGAAAAAAGTAATTTATCACAATACAAAGTATGGTACGAACTTTAGTAGTAAATCTGTACCTACCCAGTAAAATAAAATGCACCCAATAAAATCACTTCAATAACAATAATACATAAATAAATTAAATGTTTCAGACAGAAAGAAATAAACATAAAATAAATATCAAATAAAAAATACATTAACTGCAACTGTTACATGCCAAAAATTGGATGACTAACTAAAATTTACAAAAAAATAACAATAAATGAAATTATTATACAAATAACACTGTTTTCACTTGACACAAACCACGCAAACATCCCAATTATAACTAAGCGCCCTTATATAATATGTATAGTATTGCATTCAATACGAAATCTACTCTCTAACTAAAATAACCTACATATACATACTAGCTTTTCTAGTAAAATATACAAAAAAAACTATTTATATTTTGTCTTCTATTCGTTACTGGTCGGGTTTTGAGCAATATTCTGCTTCTGTTGAGCAATCCATGCTTGGATTTTTTCTTTTAGTTCTGTGTTCGACTTTACTTGATCCATAGACAGCGGCGATCGGTTAAACGGATCTGATTGATCACTCAGGAGATGTCTGGAACAGCATAAAGAGTTTTAGCAGTCAACTTTATAAACACCAATGTAAGCATAAAGTTACTGATGTTTTCATTCAACTAATACACAAACACAATACCAATACTGGGCTATATACGAAAGGTGTAATAATTTATCAAATGAGAATATTTGAGAATTGAGTCTTACAAATCAGCAGTTCTTGCCAACATCACATCTTACTACAAATACCATTTATTATAAGCCATGCTGGTAAAATTAACTTTTCATGTTAGTCCCATAAACATGTCTGTGTTTAATGGCCAGGCTATTCTGTCAAGTCTATCAACCGGGTATTCACTGTTTTTCTACATCATTAATAATAAGTCAATACTGTATTTACCTTGCAATGGTGGTTCTATCAACAGTGGTGCGCGAGCTGGGCAGTATGACCGGGTCCATCATAAGGGTGCTCATGATGGGGTCCAGGAACTCCTCGGGCGCGTTGGCGAGGATCTCCTCATCTCGCTGTCGCTGCACTGCAAACTTCTCCACGCAAGTAGCTACTTCACGTAGCGAACCAATCAGCCCTCCGCCTCCGATGCGCGCTGAACAAAAAGAGTGTGACATTAGTAAATTGAAATATTGTATATAATACAAATTTATTATATATTTTGCGATTTTTATTACGCTTTCCCGGTAAAACGACTGCACGGGCTTAGATGAAATTAAGTAGGGTGATAAATGGTACCCTGCAGGCTTAGCACGGGGAAAATCAGTTCTTTAGACAAACCCGTTTTATCCACCCTTTATCTATGGTTTTAGAACTAGTGAGTCCTAACCTAACATGATGACATGGATGTTTCCATGAGCGGATTCTTCTTTTCGTGTGTTTTTTTTATTAGCCTGCCTACTTAGATAGCTCTGTCCATCTGAGCGGACAACACCCGGCGCAGTACCATGACTTAGTTAACCTAATTATTACTTAACTTGATAAACATTACTGTAGCGTGAACTTACACAAAGAAAGAAGGAATACTTGCCTAGTACAGCTTCAGCTAAGGTGAACAGTTGCGGCGAGTACGACCGCCCGTCGTCGGACACGGCTGCACAGAAGCGCTCATTGCTGCCCAGTTCCACGTACATGCGGCAGATATCCAGCACAGTGCTGGCTGGCTCAAACTCGTACTCTTTCATGTCTTTTACCTAAGAAACGAGAATTATTGTCAAAGCAGTCTTTTGGGAAATTTCTTCAATAGAAATTAATAAAATTTATATGGATAAAAGGAGCATATTATACATTATTGATTAATAATACAAATGTTTGGCAAAGCATTATCATTAAATAATATCATAAGACAGGAGGCAAATTATATAACATAAACTTGACTAACCTTAAAGTTTTTCTTGTTAGGCCCAACAAGATGTAGTAGGAAGTAGTTAAGCATAGAGGCGATACGTTCCACGAGGGTGGGGTGGCAGAACACGTACGGCGCATGCGCAGTCAGGCGGACCAACGTGCGGATAGTGTCGCGCCCCAAGATGTTGTCGAAGCGGGCTAACATCCCGATGTGAGACAGATTGGACAGGTTCTGAGCTCGTTCTTGTGATGGTAGGTTCGCCCAAGCACCTGATTCCCTATAAAAATATTGAAAGTACTTGATAATCGTGACTAATATTATGAATGCGAATGTGAGTTTGTTTGTTTGTGTTCACGTTCCAGGTGTGCGAAGTAGTTTCATCAGAACGGGGGTAATATCGCGGCAAACAGCGACTTTGTTTATATTTTGGCTTTTTATATAATTTACATAGATGCTTATTTTTTCTTTTGTTCTTTGAATTTGGTGAAACTACGCAATAAGGACGAGTTCTATTAGTTTTACTTATCCTAAAAATACTTTTTACGCCATTAGCTTTTCATATTAAGGTTTTATACATCTTAAAATGTACATGAGACAAAGCAAGAAACAAAAGAAACCTTATTTCTATAAGATTAATATGTAAAATCAATGTGAAAGCAATAAAGACTACTTACTGTGCGGTTTGCATGGTCCGTATCTGCGCCATATTGCCGAGCGCTTCGTCCAGCAAGAAAATTGCGTCATTCATGAGAAGGTTCACAAATCTTAAGAATATCGGCGGGTGTACTGCTTCCATGTTAGCTTCAGCTTCTTTTGCTAATCGCCTGCAAGTTCATTAAATTAAATATTTATAATGTTTATATAATGTATATATAAGTGTAAGTAAAAGGAAAAAAAATGTATTTATAGAATTCACTTATGAAGATAAACATATATTACCTAGCAAGATGAATTGATGATTATGAATATGTTTATACTTCAATAGTTAAAATTTCATAATAAAAGTAAAAAAAATCTAAATCTATCTGTTTACAAGTATACTCACGTAAATGCATCTCTATGTTCCTCCATTCCCCACAAGAAGTCCATGACGAGGTACATGGGGCGGCGGTAGTTGAACTTCTGCTCGAACTGCACGCTCTGGCCGGTCATCTCGATGCCCACGAACACGTCCAAGAGACAAGGTACTAGCTTTACGGCGAAAATAGAAATAAGTTTTACTTCTTGAAATTGATGATGTGTGAAGTGATAATTAGCTTTTTGGTTCATTTATGGGAAGAATGTAATTTTCTAGTATGAAAATTGCTATATTTTTATCATTTTAGAATATTCCTTGCAAAATATGAAAAGAAAATTTAATAATAAAAATAATATATGGGGACATGTATAATAAAAGCAATGTCACTTAAGTTTAACAAAATTATAATTACAGTCCAGTGTTTC
This sequence comes from Pyrrhia umbra, assembly GCA_963891755.1. Lineage (NCBI taxonomy): Eukaryota > Metazoa > Arthropoda > Insecta > Lepidoptera > Noctuidae > Pyrrhia > Pyrrhia umbra. Next base: position 8,466,403 of record OY982930.1, read on the forward strand.
GTATAGTATAAATAGGTACCTGCAATCGATGTGGATGTTCCTTGAACAGCTGTTCTCTGTAAAATGATGCTAAGCTGCTCAATGGTTGCTGATCATCAGGGTGATTCGGTAACATCGCTTCAAGACATTCTGCTAATCGGGCTCTGAAAAACATTTATTTCACGTGCATAGTTAAGTATTATAATTATGTTTTTATCAAGTTTTGCGGACATAAAAGTCAAGGAAATTGATTTATTTAGGTTACCTAAGATGTGGGTTGTAGGTGCGGGTGGAATCCCCCATGAAGGTGAGCACGAGCGTGAGCGCGGGCCGCAGCACGCTGGCGATGTCGGCCTCCTCGGTGATGGCGCCCACCGTGCGGCGCGCCATGGTTATCAGCACCACGACGTTCTCCAACACGAACTCGGGGACACATCTGTGGTATTTATTTGGGTTATAGGTATACTAGTTATATTTTATTCAAACATTAGTTCAAAGGTAATTTACGCTAGGCTTACTGGTCTATAGATTTTATTATGCGTAAAGCTCTTCCCCTGATCTCTCTGTCATATTATGAGGAAATGGAGAGTCCATTTCCTCACTCTCATAGTCCCATCGGACCATAACTAAAAGGACCATGAGAGTGAGGAAATGGAGAGTGCTGCAGTGGCTGCTCATTTATCACACATATCGAAGTTACATGGACCGAAATTTGGTCAATTTAACACCAGCTACCACCAGGCTCACTATGGATACTAGATTGTAAAGAAAATATGTCCAAGTTTAGTCCTGTTAGTCTTCAGCTATGATTGAAGTCGCAACTGAAAAATAAATTACAAAAATAAAAATTTACACACCTTAAAGTATCTGGCGGCGGGGTTGTAACGGGCATTTGTATGGGCACCATGTTGATAGGAGCATAGCACGACTGGGGCGTCTCCGGATCTGATCGGACGGCGACTTGCACCAGCCACGTGCAAGTGGTCGCTTGCAGACGATTCAGGTTCGTCAGCATCTCTTTCTCGAGTAACGCGCAACGGAGACTCACGAATCTGTTAGTTAAATAACGAAGGTTAGGTTTTAATATTCAGTAACACTCGCGTGTGATTTTGAGTAAAATTACTCCCTAAATAACAGGCGTGCCTAGCTATACCTCAAAAATGTGTTCACAAAGTGAACTCACACCTTAACCTTGAAGGTTGGCTATTTTAATAGGAATAAAGGCTATACGCTAGTGATACTAAATCACGCTATGACCTTAAAGAGCCGAAAAAAAAAGGATGGACTGGCAATGCCGCGATGCACAGCTAGTCCTAATCCTAACTTATATTATAAATGCGAAAGTGAGTTTGTTTGTTAAGCTTTCACAGTAAAACGGCTGAACCGATTTAGATGAAACTTGGTGTAGAAATAGAGAGAACTCTGGAGACGGTTATAGGCTATATTTTAACTGGATGCGTTAAGAAGTACTCTCGGGAAGCGAGTGAAACTGCGTGGCACAACTAGTAGTGAATACAATATTACTTAGACATGAGATGGTGCGCCCGCTGCCGCATGGGCTCGACAAGGTGGTGCGCGCCGGCCGCGACGTCGGCCAGAGCGCGCTGAGCCTGCCCTAGCTCCTGACCACACCGCCATAGCTTCTCAGCGCATACGCGGACACCTGTGGTATACAAATAAATTTATCGTTTATTAACATTAATAACATTTATGGACAAAAATATATTATTCATACAGTAAAAGGTCGAGGTCTAACAGGTAAAACGTATAGAAAAAATGTTGGGTCACAATCGGCGATCCTATAAGGTTTTGAACAAACAAAATGTAATAGAATTGTAGAAAACCGCTTTCGATTTTGAAGTCCGTTAAAACTGTTTGAAATCATTCACACAATATTTCTATCATGTAAGAATTAGCGTTAAACCTGCGTGTTAAAACGCACGTCAGCTATATACAACTGATTATCATAAAAGTAAGTAAATTGGTCTTGACCTCACAATACTGACGGTCCGAGTGGTCCCATGGTTGTTAATATATTTTAATTAATAATACTTAAAAGATAGGAAGATAGCTATAAGAAAATTCACTGACCCAAATCAATACACTTCTGTGTCATAAAGAAACACTCGGTAACAAAGTTGTATGTATCAGCAGTTGGCCGTTTGAATGGCTGATCATCCTCTGTTACCCTCGATGGCAGTAAACAAGTTTCACTGTGTAGGCAGTCTAAATGCACTGATTTGGTTGCACATTCTTGAGGCTGCAATGATGACATACAATAACAATTTGAGATTGTTAGTAAGCAAAATAAGTGCTAGAAAATTATTGGTTCATGAGATGTTTTACATCCCAGTATTTGATCCTAGTGTTTGTTTGATCATAATCAGAATCTGATAATTAACAATACCTTGATGGATAGAAAAATAGTGACCCTAAAGGCCTATTTTGAAAGTTCCACCCAGATTGTATGTCCTAAGCAGTAGAAAAAAAACCTGCTTTGATATGTCTTAGCTACAGCACAATTTATACCTAAAGGGGAATTTATTATAAACTTATTGCCTAATCCTTACCAATACAGCACCATAAGTAGGATCAATTTTGAGTGCTTTTGGATCATCAGCCGAGTTACAAAATGGTTGGCATAGCTGAAGCAACACAGCACCTAAGTTAAGCATGAAACCATCAGACACTGTACTCAAAGTTGCAGCACTGACTTCACCATGCTGAAATGAACAAAAGAAATTATTTGTATTACCGCTTTTGTGCAAGTAATGTAAGGAACAAGGATGCTGGAGATCAGCCAAAAATTGTGAGGAAAGTGGGAATTTATATATTATTTTTAGCCTAAATGGCTTATATTTTGTTATTTAAAACATAAAAGATTACTTTGGATGTTATACCCGTTTTTTTTTTTTATTTCATTCTACACACGCAAAAATGGAGATTTAGACACAGCAATTAATAGTCATTAATTTCAGTTCTGACTACACCAATTCTAAACACTACCAGAACAATGGAAAAATAATCACCTGTACATTCCAAAGTTTTCCTCTACCAACATTTGATTTCAAACACTTTCCAATCCAAGACAGTAGTCGATTTCTTAGATGCGGTCCACCTTTTAGAATAGTTAAGAATATTCTGTGCAAATTGTTTGTCAGGTGCGATGATGCATTCCAAACGGATGTCTCTATCATTGATGTAGCCGCCTGCAATGATATAAATTATTTTTTCTGCCAATACATAATCCGAATCATCTCATATTAATAAACCTTCAATAAGTGAGTCGACTACATCAGATTGTTTGGTACTTTATTAGTGTTCTTAGCTTCTAATGTGCACAACCAAGAAGAGCAAAGTAGTCTTATTAATGAATTTAAAGGCCATTTCCTTAAAGAAGAATTACAAATTGTTCATAGGCTATGTTCTTACAATACAAGGTTAGCCATCTGTAACCGAACTAGGCAAAGCCTGTATTTCGGCTATCAGCGCCAATCCCCTGATAATAAGAAAGAAAATTAAGGAACTGTAATGACTGGAGGGATAGCTGGTTTACTATCTACATTCTTTGATAATATACAAAGATTTTGATAAACTGACCTGATCCATGGGGTTGTCAAAAAAGTCATGTGGTAATGACACATTTCTTGGTAGGACTGAAAGACTGAGTAATGCACCAATGACTGAATCCTGGTAGAATCTGCCATTGGTCTCATTTTTTGGTTCACATGCTTCCAGCAAAATGGGGGCTAACCACTGATTCGCTGTAATAAAACACGGTTACAGTGATCACATCTCTGAAATTCATTTATTTGAAGGGCTTTATATAAAATTGATTGATATACTTAAAGGATGCAGATTTCATAAGATTTTATGAAATTTAACCTGACTAGGACAAAATGCTAATTTTATCTAAATTCACCATAAATTTGAAATAAAATTTAAGTTACAAATTTAATTTAATTTATTTATTTAATTCAGACATAGTCCATACAAAGAAACAATAGAATCACATAATAACACCAAAGGCCACTTACCAGCAAACAGTTGTATACAAGGCAGTATGTAAATTGGTAAATTAATTAGATTAGATTTGTTTACATCCATGTGGATCCTTTTCAATACAGGTATCATTGTATCTCGCAACTGTTCTTGAGAGCTTGGATCCCCTGAAAAATAGAATTTTTGTAAGGTTTCTTGAAATTTTATTTTTTTCTTCTAATTTCAAATATAGTAAAGTTAAAAATATTCACCATCCGACATAAATGCTTTCACTATGTCTAAGAAAAATGAGTGACATTGTGGGTCTACATGTTGTAAAAGTTCCACAAGTTGTACAGAAAAATCTTGCCCTTCAAATAATGCTGGCTGTTTAAGTGCAGTGACTGAATTTCTGAATATGAGCTCCTTCATCCTTTGTACAGCAGTCTTCACAACTGGGGCAGATACCTGCTCATAACTTTGTAGATTCTGAATCGAGCTAAATAAATATGGGAAAATCTGCTTTTGTACAACATGTTCCTGGAAAACTCGACTTGTTTTTGGGATAACACTTCTCTCAATGTCTGTAAGTAGTAATCTTTCAAACAATGCTTGCTCCAAAGCTTCTAAATCTAAAAACACTTGTGGCTTAGTAGCTTCTGCTAGTTCCTCCAAAAAGACTAATTGCCTCTCTCCACCTGGATGTCCTTCTCCAGCTTTAGGATTAATTGTAAAGTGGAAAACGTTTTCTGCAATGTTATTTATTGTTTCAGTTTCTTCATCGCCAGTAGATATTTTGGAAGTAGTTTGAAACGCAGCATTGTCATCAACACGAGGGGATTCAATTGTAGACGACACTTCAGAAGCTCCCAATAGCCCAGCGAATGGATTGTTTGGTTCAGACATTATAAAAAATGTATAAACTTGACGAGCACTAACAATATCAAGTTATATATTAAAATTTACTTAAGACACAGTCACATTCAACGTATAATAACATTTTGTTAATGAAAAACTACGCATGAATGTTTATGATAAATCGAGAGCAAAACTAAACCAAAAGTAAAATTTTGTATTTTCGTCGAAATGCTGACTTATCACAAAATTGATAATAAAAATGACATTACGATTTCGATGATCATGATGACATTTATATTCGGTTTTGAAATACAGTTACAGATTTAAGAAACGTTTTTGTACATATGTTTTATGCAGATGATTTTTTTTTATTACATTAAAATAATTGTCAAAAAATTAGAGGGTTTTTTTTATTATGACCATATTAAATTAATTAAAAAGTATTATCAATTTATTTTTGTAAACATGTGTATTTGTAGACTTGCAACTAATCTCCAATATTGTAGTGTTTTATTCTTGCAACATCACTAAATGATAATCAACTAAGCAACTTATAAAATTCGTTAAATAATAATACCGTTTTTAAATTCAATATACATATACAGCACAAGATATATAAAGCATAAAATAAGTATAATTATATTTACAATAAGAGAAACAGTGTAAATAAAGTGATAACAATAAAGATGATTGATCATTGAACGGAAATGTCGCACTTATTCTCGGAAATTATGTACTACAGAGGGCGTATTGTTGGCGCAACACTAGCGCTTCCCCATCCAGCGTGTTAAATTTTGATACTAAATATTTTTTGATCGCCGCATTGTCCAGCTACAGTCGTCGTTCGATATCAATCTAACGTACTCGAATTGTTACGTCTTTATGCAGGACATGACCGAGAAATTTACATTTTATATGGCGTATAGTAGTCGCTTATAGTGATTCGTTCATTAATGTAAGATTGGTAACAATTAATATTATTTACTCGTTAGGCCATTTTATGAATGCGTGTCCCCTTTTATACATAAAGTGCTTGGTCAGCTAAAGAAAATACCATACACGTGCAATATCCATCTACGTTACACATTTTTGTTTAAAACGCGTTTCGAAGGAAATATGCATAGTATTTTGCAAATTGGTAATCGTATCATTCGTTATTGATCAATCGTAATAATATTGCTACCTGGGCCAAAATGGCGGCCGTAACAAAGCGATAACTGTCTTGTGCTTGATAGCCATGGCCGTACACAAGTTTCAACTATGATTTTAAATCTCATAATAATTCCTTATACAGCTCTAATTTTGTGCATGATATTATTACTTCTTCTATTATCTTTTTTTTATAAATGTATATTTTGTGTATGTAAAATATTATTTATGCCTTTAAAGAGGGGTTATATTGTTTGGTGTCGGTAATGTTAATATTATCATAGATTCTTGTTCTTATCATTTCTTGCACAGACCACTATTATTTGATAATTTCTACTTTCCACGTTCATATTTTGCATTATAATGCTGCTAAATTAAAAAGATGGTTTAGGTACCTAGTGTATGTAGGTTAACAACACGCCATATTTACACGTAGATATCGACCCGACCACTAAGATATTTTTGTGTTAGTGTGTGTGAGCGTTATACGACTCGTGACCTCGATGAAAGGAAGGACAGATATCTTGCCGTTCTAGAAGGCTGACGTCATTCAAATCGTAGCGAGAGCGCAGCGCGCAGCTAGATATTGTGAAATGTGAACGGCCACCCACTGCTTGCCTGGCTTGGCTGTATCTACCTAAATTACTCTTGAAAGTAGTGGCTATGAACAGTTATTGTACTGACTTCTGCCATACATGTTGAATTTCGATCTGCGCAACACCTAAGTAATTTTGTGATTCCTGGAGAAACATTCCCAATGCTAATTGTTCCGACGAATATTAGGTATAGTATTTGAAAGAAATCGAGATTTATCCTCGTGGATTATTGATAGAAGATTACACTTATTAACTAGCAAACTAATTACTCAACATATTATTTTGTGATGCGCAGTCACAAGGGCGTGTTTTGCATATAAAATAGCAATGTGAATGTCGTAGTGTGATTTTCTGTAAGATTTTTTGCATTCTATTTCGTTTATATTAATCTTTTTTTATTCTTAGGTTGATTTAGATTTACTATAATTAGATCTGTGACGTCTCATTCCCTAACTCGCTAACGGGTCCTTGTTGCATATCTCTCTTTAATTTGGGTGCGTTATACGGTAAAAATGGCGAGTAGGTATGACAGTCGATTTTCCTTGCATGACGTATCTGCCGTTTCATCGACACTTGTTAGTATTTTAACACTGTTGATGTCTCTTTCTCACTTGTAAGAGAAGTGAGTAAGCTATCAAGCAACATGCAAAGAATAAGACGTAGTTGAGGTGGCAGGAACGTAGCGAGTATAGATTTGACCGTGACTCTTTAATTTTATCGAGAATTGAGATTTGTTTGTTGGTCATATTAGTCAGAACCATTATGATAACACGTAACATTAAAAAAAATTGGCTTCTTGCACTTACATTTTTATCGCTTTTTGAAGTCGTGAACGACTTTAGAAATTGTCTTATACCACCATAAAGTTGCTTTGTACATACAATCTTTAATAATTATATAACATATTTTGATTTTTTAGTTATTTAATCTACTATTATTAATCAATTAAGTTTGAGTCACATGTGAAAGGTTAATAAAGCTTTTGTTCACGCTATCACGTCCAGAGTAGTTTTTTTTATAAGTAAGTTGTTATTTAACAATGTACTTTTTTGGAAAACCGGGGGTACAAGAAGTAGCCGGAAATAAATATATATACTTCGCTTCTTTTTTTGCAGCATTATTATATTGTAACTAACTTTATGTAACTTGTATTATGTTTGTTTATTTATTTATTTTCTGGAGAATTCGGAAAGGGATGTAGGGAAGTAAAGGTAGAACAGTACATCTGCCTACCCTTTTCAATAAAATACCTAAGCGGCATAATACGTAAGTGGTTTGAACAAGCGCCATCTAGTTTTCTTTTGAGGCAACAGTTTTATTATGGCAGCTACCTTTCTGCTCAAGGGTCTAAAATAGAAAAATCTCAAACATACAAACACTAAAATGACTAACAATTGTTAAGTAAATGTTACTCGTAAATCCACTTTAAAATTGTTTTTATATGTTGACTCCTTATCGTTTCTTTCTTATCGCATTGAGTAGATGTTATAAAGAAATAATCGATATTATTATCGCAAAGGTATTTTATGAGTTACTTTGGTACATTGGACTATCACATGAAAGTAATTCCATTAGGTTCATGAAGTAAATGCTATTTAAAGTAACAACATAGACAAATAAACTGTCTTACGAATGATTAAAACAATATTTCTCCGATGGTCTGGGATGTAACACAAATATTTCAGAGATCATGACTAATTGTGACTTTATCTCATTCCAGTGACACTTTCAAGATGACGGAAGCTGTGCCGAACGCTGAAATAGAAGACTTGGAAGATGGGGAGATTGAGAGTGAAGGTGAAGAAACAACCGAAATTCCTACGGAGGAGAAAGGTATGGAAACTGTACCTTCTATCAACGATAAAATATCATTGGAGAAATCTGAAACCCAAGATTTTTACTACTCAAAATCAGGTAAGAAAAAGAAATCGAAATCTAATAAAGAACAAAAATTCAAGGACAAAAGTAAAAAGAATCGTAAATATTCTAGTCCTACGGAAGATGATTTTGCTGGTAACATTGAAAAAGCCATCAGAAAGGCTATGAACAAAAATGATGGCATTGATGACCATAACGATGATGATGTCGAAGACCGCCGTAAACATAAAAAACGGAAGAAACATGATATTAAAGATGGTCCTAGTAAAAAGCGCAAAAAACAAGATTTTTCAGATGAGATGGATGAAAGTGAAATGATGTGTGTTAGGGGAGCTTCTCCTGTACATAGGCAGTCGCCTGATGATGTATATGCTGATGATGATAGAGATTCATACGCATCGGATAGCAGTCAGGAGTCTAGGGGACAGCAGCAGCACCATCGGCAACAAAGACATAACAGACAGCGTGAGCGTAACAAGAACAATAAGAACGACCGGAGAAGAGGTAACCATCCAATGCAGGACCCTGACGGAGTTTGTTTATATTATATGCAAGGTAAATGCCATAAAGGTGATGACTGCATTTATTCACATGATGCACAACCGCCAAGAAAAATGGAACTATGCAAGTTTTATTTAATGGATTGTTGTGCAAAAAGAGATAAATGTTTGTACATGCATGCTGATTTTCCATGTAAATATTATCATACTGGGCTTCCGTGTATATACAAAGATGAATGTAAATTCGCACATGGTAAACCGCTAAGTGATGGTTTGAAAAACATTCTTTTAAAGCACATAGAGTCGGCCCCTAAAGAAATTTTAGGAGATTTCCCACGGCTCAACAGAGAAGGGGCATTAAAAATGTTACAAACAACTCAAGGAAAATTAATGCAACAATATTCCGAATCTTCGGAAAGTAATGAAAAAAACATTCCATCTTTATTTGAAATAAATATACCAAATCCTCAAAATACGCCCGAGTCAATAAATCAAGGGAACCAATATATGAACGAAAGACAAAATAAAATATCACCAAAAGTGCGACAATCGAGGTGGCAAAATGATATATCAAATAATCAGAACTTTAACCTTAACTCATCGCCAAATAATAATTCAAACTCAAGTAATGTACTTAGCATAAAGAATTTAACTGGAGTTTTGACTCCTCGGCAAATTTCAGACCTCACAAAAATGGGTATTGATAATTTAGATCAACTTGGCCAGCTTACGGTATTACAGTTAAATAGCATTGGGTTGTCGTTAAAGCAAATAACTGAAATTCAATTAAATACAATGAATATCCAAAAGTTAGGATTAATTAATACCAACAATGATCCCCAGCAGTTTATGAGCCAAGCGGCTAGTACTAAAGATTTAGATTTAAGAGTGCCGCCTGTAGCTGTGTCTGTTTCTAATAACGCAACGATTCCGTCAGATTTACCAGGAAAAGACATTGATATGCGATTCCAGCCATCTGTAATGCTTCCAGCATCTGAAGACAACGCTTCAAATAAACCCAGTCAAAAAGATTCACAGACAAGCAAGGATATGATTGATATAGATCAGTACACAAAAGATGCTCTAAAATTTGCGTCGAAAGATAAGGAAAATATCGATATTTCTAACGAGTCATATGAAACTGATAAACCTGTCATCTCCAACGAGTCTAAAGACGTAGATCATCGTGTTGTTCCTTTTTCGGATGACGCTCCTCGAGTTATAAATCCTGCGATTGAAGACAACCACGTAAGGAAGGAATGTGATACAGATATTAGATTTCTACAACCAGAACCCTTGTTTAAAAATCCTGAAAAGAGACATCGTCGGTCAACTACAGATGACGAGGATAATAATTTATTAATAGACGAAAAATGGTATTCAAGTGACGAAGAAAAAGGAATGAAGAAAAAGTCTCCAGCTTCATCACCACAGCAAAAGTCTCCCTCTCCACAGGCATCTACACCACAAGTAATGGAACCCTCAGCTGTGTTAAGTAGGCTTGGAGATCTTTCAAAAATAGATATAAGTGATGAGGTTACAAAACTGTTGAATACCATGAAAAATAATCTGCAAGATAATAAAGGTGAAAATAGTTCCGAGGGTGCAGCCTCACCACATAATAGACCAAGAGATCCTCGGGCAAGACGCTCTCCAGATAAACAAAGCGATTCCAATAAGACTACTACTAAGAGACCTCCGCGAGTATCAATTTACGAGTGCATAGATGGTGAGCCGACGGATGGTCGGCGAAGAACTGACGTAGATTTGCGGCAATCAGATTTTAATCTTCCTGCTTTTGGTGATACTGACTTACGTCAAACTAGTGGAGACATTGATTTTCGTTTAGGTTTGCCTTTTAAGCCTCTGCCGAATTACACTCCTGCGTCGGAAATAAACGCCTCAATCAATAGCCACCCCCCTATGACATATAAAGTAGTGTTAATTGATATACCACGGCCAGATTATACAGACATTAGAAATAGTACTGCTAAGTCACAGGCATTAGTGGATCCAAGACTTAGAAAAGTTTTTAGATTATCAGTTGATGAGTCTAACAGTGATAGTGAAAAGTCAACTAAGACTTCAACAACCACGACCCATACAGGCCCTAGAATCGACCCACGAAGAAAACCTAAGGACACCGTGGAAACTATTGTTCAGGATCAAAAATCTAGCTCATTGGATTTGCAAACAATCCTCCAAAATTCCAATTGGTATAAGGAAATGAGTTCGACTCAAAAAATATTTGTAAACCAACATTTAGCACCAGTGACGCAAATGATTAAACAGTATCAACAAGAAAAGATACCTGGAAAGAAATTCGATTTAGCTTCCATACAAGGTAATAGTGTGTTGTGTAAAATATTTACAAATTTGGGTGTCTCATTAGGTGAAAATGGTGAGTACTCCTATTTACCAAAACCCAAAGAAGCTTTACTCAAAACTCCTATTAATTTTAATCAAACTCCATTTGGCATGAGTAGTAATATGGGTGGACCTCCGGGCCCAATGGACGGAGGCAACATGAACATGATGAATATTCCACCAATGGGTATGCCAGGTATGAATAATATGAATTTAGGTAACATGCATGGATTTAATCAATCTATGCCAGATCCACGGGGAGGTCCGACGCCGGGACTACTAGGAATAGCTCCAAATATTCCCCATAATTTTAATAATAAATTTGGTGGACCTAACAACTTCGGGAATATGCCGTATAATGGTCCAGGGCCTGGTAATGATTTTAACTTTATGGACGGTGACCAAAATTACCCAAGGTTTCCAAATCGAGGAGGTCATCGAGGACGCGGTAACGATCGGTGGAATCGAGGAGGTTCTGGTAGAGGGCACAGAGATCGAAAAAACTATAATGATCGTGGAAATTGGAAAAATGATAGAAATTAGGTTTTGTATAAATATTATGCTTTTTAATAGCATAAGCGAGTTAACGTAATAAATTATTTTAGCTAACGTAGATAACTCCTTCCACATGCAGCAAAATGTGATCGAGGTGATAATATTATTAATGACAGACTTAGTAGGTACGCTGTATTTTAATAGTGTAGGTAGGTATAGGTAACGTGTATAGTATAATGTACAAGGTCCCATTAATTGTAAATACTTTTTATTTAGCAGTTAAATGATCAATTTCAGTATCGTTATCTATGTAAAATAATTATTTGAGTACTGAATTAAGTTTATTAAAAATAAAATAACTCATTATAAGAGCCAAATGTTTTAAGACTGAGTGCGTGCGTCGAGGTTTATATGACATGTTTTTCTCTTCATTAAACATAATGGTTTATTGTTTCGATCTTTAAATAACAATCAACTCAAAATATAAGGTTTATATTTTAACGTGTGGTAGTAGATATCTATGCTCGGTCATAGCGAAAAGCAATATGAATATTACCTCTAGATTGTTGAAATGTTAATTGTGTAGTAAATATTGTAATAAAATCATATAGACGGGCCTACTCATCATTAAAATAAATTCATGTTTATATTTTATAAATGTCTTGATTTTCATACCTTTACTTTCAATACTTTATTTATTTATTATACCTTTGCTCACAATTTATGATACAGAGTCAAAACAAGCGACTGGCTCTTTTCCAAAGGATTCTATGTTTTGACATACCTATGTATTTATTTTATATCATCATGTACCTACGAGAGATTTTTTACCGTATTTAAATTAAGTATCTTACAAAAGGTGATTTATGATTTTTTGCTAATGTATTATGAAGTCTATGAATACTATTAGCGAATAACCATAGGTAGCTACTACTTACATAACATTACTGTTTTATGTATGACTGAAGTATTATCGCATACCAGCCAATACTATAAATAAATTTTATTAATAACAAAAGTGTTATTTTTAAAAAGCTACTTTCTTACTTCAGTTGGAGCTAACTATTTGATAAGATTAATAATAATGTCAGTTAACTGTTAACCTGTAATGCTCTCGGTAATCGAATATTACCTAAATACGTCGTTGATATTATCGAGGCATGGAAGACTCGAAATATTGAAAGGAATGACAATTCCTCAAGTCTGTAAATCTAATACTGTTCTTTAGTTTTGTTGACATAAGAGTTAAACTATACTTAGATGAAGTGGGCCCATGACGTCACTGGCAGCGTTATACAGAACGCAGACTGGTGAGCGGTATAGAGGTCATGGTCGTGAGTTCGATTCTCCATTTTCCATTCATCCACTCTGTTAATGTGTCGAGTACCTACTGTTCTTCCCACAAGTGTGCAATACGAAGTGAAAAATGATTAACAATTACATGACACGAATTTTAATAAAAATAAATTCAACAATGGGACCTACGATGCAGACGTCGACCACTTTTATGCATTTTAGATAAACCGGAATAAGGAGATCAGCAGCAGTAATGAATTTAATGTATTCTAGTTATGATAGCATCGATCAGCGAGTGTTGGGATCACGTAAGTATGTATGGAGAGTAATGAAAGTCATCAAGGAGATAAAGGTTATGAACTGTCTTTATTTATTGATTGTAAAACTGAAGTTATATAACTGGCGAAATCTATTTTTAAACCGTTACCACCTGTTTTTAAATTAATTGCAACTTGAGATACCTTCGAAAATGTAGGAGCTGAAAGAAAGTAAAAGTATAAAATCAGCTTCATTGGCAATAGTGTTTTATATACAAATACTGTGTCATGAAAACTTACAAAGGTTTAAAGAATCCATTTCTTCTTGATCGTCGATACAGTTATAAAACAAAACGCACTGTTTTGCAGACAATTTAGGCTGTGAGACGAAATAATTATAAAGAAGTTCCATTTCTCTTGCTGCTGCTTGAGCGGTGTTAGGGGAACATACTAATACGACTCCCTGAACTCCGATTCTTAATGCTGGCCAGCATGATTCAAACCTAAAACAAAGGTATTAAGTAGATAAGTGAAAGGATACACGACCAGCTGCCATCTTATGTATTACAACAACGTAGTTTATAAATTATTATACGTAGGTAAGTACTACCTACTTGTTGATCCAAAGAACAAATGTTTAAGCTTTCTTTCGATGGATGGCGCTTTTTGTAATTACTGGGGTCGAGGTTATATTGAACAACTGGATTTACAACTTTTACAATTGTAGGTTTGAATAAAATGATCCAAGAGTTACCTCACCTATGATCACCGCTGCAGTCCCATAGTTCTATGTCAATGTTTACGGGTTTCCCATTAATGTTCAGATTAGGAAGTTCAAACTCCACTATTCGGACGCCTTGTGTAGGTCGGGGTGATTCAACTTCTTCGACATTAATTGAATCCGATATAAAGTTGGCTATACTCGTTTTACCACTCTGAAATGAAAAACGTTAGTTATGAGAAAATACCTAGATGATAATATTAACTAAGTTAAATGCATTGATATAAATTGTTAATGTTTCTCGATTTATCAGTTACTAAGCTTTACGTGGGATTTACTAAATTGATGATAAAATTAATTGATTACCTCTGAAGGTCCGATCATTAATATCTTCAGTTTGTTCGGTTGCATCGCACTAAGGTAAATTGTATTTGTTTATATTAAATGCACTTTGTTTAAACTAAAATAGTTGGATCCACGTGAAGTTTATAAACATACTGGTGCAAAAGCTTGCCTATGTCATTGTTGTGTTTATTCATTACCAAGGCAACACGTAAGTATAACGAATGTTGCCTTTGCCAGCTTCGCGCTATGATAAAAATGTTAAAATAAAACTTATTTCGTGTTTTCCAAAATTTGACCACTAATTAAAATATATTCCTGAATAAATTCCTGGTTTCTGAATACGTACCCATTTTCCTGAAATTCGGAAAGTATCAATTTACCTTCCTAATAACTATGTATAGGTATGCTAGACACTTCGCTACGATTTTATTGTTTGACTAGCTTTACGCCAGCGGCTTCGCCCGAATTCAAATTAAGAATGTCTAGTTTCATACAAACTTTGCACCCCTTAGGGATAGGATTTTGGAAAATCCTTAATATATTTGTGTGTCTATGCACATTTCTTGGTGTAAGTATGAACTAAAATTGTACACAATAGGTACACATCCCTACATACATAGCAACAATGTTTAGAATTGAAGACAACCTGTGATATCTGCTTTGTCATCATTTCCGTTGCTTGTCAGTTTTCATCAACAAACAAGTGTCCACATGTGAAAAACAATTTCGATATAAACACCAACAAAAAACCAGGTCCCACCGAGATTTGAACTCGGATCGCTGGATTCAGAGTCCAGAGTGCTAACCATTACACCATGGGACCGCTGAGCAACGCGACCAAATTAAGGTGTGTTATCTACTGAAGGTACCTATTCTTAATAATAAAATTGCATGGCACAACATGGCGCATTGACAGACACTGCTTTTATTTTTAGGTTTTATTTTCGTCTGCTAATACTAACGGTAGATACCATTGTATCAGAATGACACGGTGAAACTGAAAACTAGAACAATCTAATACAAACCTATATCATCTACCTTCATACATAAATAGATTTTAATTAAGTACTTAAAATTTAAATCTTCAGCCTTAAGTAGTTTTAAGCATGTAAATATGGATATTGTAATAATTAAATTATTTATCATAATAAAAGTAAAACAGATAATTAAGTATGATTAAGTTAGAATTAAAAGCTAGTTTCTAATGTTCGAAAAGTGCGGGAAGGGTGACGGTTTAGGTTCTGACAGTGAACTATATTATTTTAGCATCAAGTACTAATATAATTTTACGATGAAGGTAATAAATTTCTCTAAGTTTTGTTCTTCTTAACGTGCGGGCTGCATGTTTATTAACCTAACAAGCCCTAGTGAGTATCAGAGTTTTCTTAAATACGCCGTACGGATTCTGACATGGCATGAACTTTTAGTCTTATTGTAACTCAAAAATTAACAGTGTGTCTGTGAGTGTAAGTGTACATATGTTTATTTTAAGAAATGAGATTGTGATACAAGTAATACAATGTTGCTAGGTTTACAAATACAAGTAACTTACATCTATCTATCTATCTACCTATATCTTCTTCTTCTTCTATCTATCTATACATAATAATCTGTAGAGACGTCAATTCTGTACATGAAATATATTTCCAAAATAACTATCAGGGGGTGATTAGGGATCGATACTGATGCCAAAAATGCATTCAGTAAAAATTTTGTCTGTCTGTATAAACTCTATAGAAACAAAAACTACTCGACGGATTTTAACGAAACTTGGTCCAAATATTTTTCATACTCCTGAGCTGGTTATACCTAGTATACTTTTCATCACGCCACAATCAATAGGAGCAGAGCAGTGAAGGGAAATGTTGTCATTTTGTTTAAACGCACTAATCTCAGGAAGCGCTGGTCCGATTTGAAAAATTTTTTCAGTGTTAGATAGTCCATTTATCGAGGATATATCATCACGCTTAGACCAATAGGAGCGGAGCACCACTATTCCACGCGGACGAAGTCGCTGGCAGAAGCTAGTATTATATAAATCTACAATAGAATGGGATTTGGGAGGAGTACTGGGGCCTTACCATGACGTGCCAAAACAAGATTATTTTCGTTTTGAAAAAGAAACTGAGCTATACGACGTTAGTAGCTGTGTCACGCTCACAAACTTGAATAGTGATTGCAAAAACACGTCGTGGTACAGCCTGATCTCCTTGATAGGCTGCAGAATAACCTGTGTTAAGAAGACATTTCCCGGTCCCTTTCGGCTTGAAAGGTATTTTAAGCCGAGTTTTAACAGTTACAAGTCCAGAAAGAATCTTAGGTTTAACGATGACTAGATGAAACATAAGAATTGTCCTAATTAAAGTTACCTTTATCCCTTAGTACGGTAGATGGAAACCATAGATGCAGTATTTTCTCTATATCTGTTCTAGAAACGCTGGCATAACTCTCAGTCGCCATCCACACTATATAAAGGAAATCTATTAGTAAGGACGAATGCTATTACAAAGAAAAACCTGTGGGGTGGGATGTCTAACGGTAGAGTCGTTCTTGACTGATACTTTGTAACTGTTCCTAACCACGAGGTCCCTTGCAGCGAAATAAAAAGTGCTATATTCCAGTGGCGGTTTTCGTCCATTAGGTAGTGCTGGGAAGCCGTTACCCAGGATTAGATACGGAGTATTCCTTGTGTCACTGTGCGCATTGACCTTTATTTTTATTGCTCTTTGAATTAAGTAACATAACTTAACTTACTTAAGCTACAAAATATATTTTTTATACTTATAAAACTAGCTGTTTTGAGTGGTTTCACTCGTGTCCTTAACTACTCGCACCCGGATAAAAGTAGCCTATATCCGTCTCCAGGATCCCCTCTATCCTTGTACCAAATTTCATTCAAATCGGTTCAGCCGTTTTACGTGCGTTACAAACAAACTCACTTTCGCATTTATTATGCTAGTTAGTATTATTCCTGTTGTACTTTGGTAAGTATAAATAACTTATTCCTATGTATGTATGTATGTGTAGGTGATTATACAAATGTTTACCCTGTTTCTGTTTTTATTAATTTTTAGTTTAGATAAAAATATATCCAAATATTTATCCTTCTATTGAAATGACGCTGAAAGCAAATAAGTCTGTTTATGACGTCAATGACTTTTGGTGTAAGAAAATAATAACGACATAATTTTTAATTTATTTACGCATGAGTGATTTGATATTAAGGAGCTCGTGGCTAAGTAACAGCCGCACGGTTCGACCGATCAAAGGTTAAGCTGCGCTTGGCGCGGTCGGTCCGTGGATGGGTGACCATCTATGTTATAGAGACATTCCTCCGTGCCTCGGAAAGTACGCTAAGCTTTCGGTCCCGGTTGTCATTTGTACATCTTTGACAGTCGTTACGGGTAGTCAGAAGCCAGAAAGTCTGACAACCAGTCTTACCGAGGGGTACCGTGTTACCCGGTTAAACTGGGTTGTGGAGGTCAGATAGGCAGTCGCTCCATGTAAAACACTGGTACTCAGCTGCATCCGGTTTAGACTGGAAGCCGACCCCAACATAGTTGGGAAAAGGCTAGGCAGATGATGAGTGATTTGATATTATGTGAATGATAAGATAAACCAAATTGCAATTTTAAGCACCTGCACGAAATATCCTGTTTGGTTAAAAGTTGCACATCTACCGTATCATGCATATGTTGCAGTAGGCGCAAAGTGAATGGATATTTGATATAGTTGTATACTAGCTGTTTCCAACTACTTCACCTACTTCTTGAGGCAACTTCTTAACGCGCCCGGATCTTCCTCTGCTTATAGTGTGGGTTGCAGATTCTTTTATTAACCTAACACGACTGTTTCTCAAATATGCCTGACAGCCTCTGACGTGGAATATGCATGCAACACACCCGAATAAAAATCGTATATCCTACACCAGGGTTTAACTTAAATCCTGGTGTAGCTTAAACGGTTAGTTTAAGCTTCTCCCCAAACATCTAAATAATTCTACCGGGAAAGCGTAACAAATAAACAAACACCTGACTAACTAACTCACTCTCGCATTTATGTATCAGCATAGTCGATTGATTAGATAGAAGGAATTAATTATATCCCACTCTGAGTCGGGTTTATACTTTTTTAAAGATTTCATATAAATTAAGTGCCTATATCACAGGAAGCTATTTACTAAAGTACACGGCAGCTACTTATGTATACGATGCAGATCAGGAATACTAACGAGCTCAAATGTCTGTTTAGTAACATTAGATAACGGGGAGCGACCTTGCGGTCTGCTGTCATTCTCGTCACAGCCTCCAGTGCTTTGCATAATCCCTGGTGCACAGAACGGCTGTCATTACCAACCCCGTTATAATGTATGTATCTAAGTATAAACTTCTTGCTATCACATTTAGTAACGGAATACTTGAGATGTGGCGGGTTATCGTTAATGTAGATCATAATGTAAATATGTTTGTGTCGTTGACAGGCACGTTCCGTGTTTTACTTTGTTGTATGTTGTTCGTTGATTGTTTAGCCAGTAAGTAGTAGTATTTGTTTTTAGATACGAATGGTGGTCTAAGCCTAAGCAGATCTACATATAATAGGTACACGGCAGTATTGTTTTCTTTTCAGTGATCCCCTTTTTTTTTTCGGATGGGAAATCATCAAATGACCCCTCCTGCCGTGGGTGGGGCGGAAGGGAGTGTCAGACTCTTACTTTCTAAAACCCATCCATGTTCCTTCCTCAGCCCTTTGTAATCCGGGGGCGCGGTATCTCTTTCGAACGTCCCGCAGCCCCGGCAGGTTCAGTGATCCCCTTTGGGTTAGTAATTGCAACTGCGACGTTTGATTATGAGGCCCTAGGTACGATTCTCAGGCAAAGTGTTAATGGGAAATTCCATGTGAAACATACTATTACATGAGAAATAGGAATTAAAAAAATATTAATTGTCGCAACGTAACCACCAGCTGAAGAAACTTCTTCCCCCACCCGGATTAAAACTATAGATATCCTTCCCACGCTTTAATCTGTCTCCATAGTAAATATCGTTTTTAAAAGGTATTCAGGCGTTCAATCATAAAAGTGTTTTATGTTCAAACATATAAGACAGACAGACACACTTTCGCATTTATAATATTAGTAAGGATTGTTTCTGCTTCCCACTTTTTTATATTTCACCTAATCGTTTATATTTACTACTATTAATCATAACTATTATCATCGTATGCACAATTCACCACACTTTACTTTCGTCGTCTCCATCAATCATCATTTATATTCAACACATTCTATTAGCGTCATGCTTTCTTAGGTTGAAAAGAGCACTGTTTATTTTAATTTGTTTATGCAATGGAAATTCCTCAGTCGTATCCATTCAAACCTCGGGCGTCTAAGCTTATCTAAATTAACCGATCAACCGCTAATCTCTGCAAATATCTAGTGAAATGGAATATTAAACGTTCAAACTTAAGTGTCCAGAAGCCGGGGTCACACGATTGCAGTCTGTTTACGTTAACCGAGATGGGACGCGACTCTAACTATAAACAAGTTACCTTCACTGGCTGAAGGATAGAATTTACCTTAGCATAGACAGCTAAATGTTTCCGGACACATAATACATGGTGTCATGGTGTGGGTTATGTGGGTAACGTAAACAACCATTGTAGATAACTGTATCTATTGGTCTAAACTGGATTTTACTCGCGACGCATCTGTTGCAGTTTTAAATGAATGTACCTATACCTACATTTTTCCACGGTCAATCTTTATTCTTTTGATTTTAAGATTAGTAAGTTATTGGGCATATATTCAACAAGCAAAGGACGCTATTCATAACGTTATAGGTAAATACGTTAAACGTTATGTGAAACCAATTTTTGAGTAGATACATAGTTAAAGAGACAATAATTACGGCACTTATTTAAACTTGCCCACATACAATTTCCAGCAAACTTAAATAATAATGCTGACGGTTTAAACACCATACATCTGGCCATTCGTCGTCTGCGAGTCTTTAGAAATGTAGGAAGGGTTCGTGCATAAACATAGAGCTTAATGAAATAAAATATTAACGCCTGGACGTTCGGAGGCGTCAACTCCTATTTCACTTAGCGAGGTCCGCCCACACGCTTGCGAGATACATTGTGCACTGTGCAGTTGTGCTCATACCACATGAAATATAAGCGAATGTAAGTGTAGCTTTTAATATATTGCGTACCGTACTGATGTGTGGGGATAGAATGATAATTTGTAAGTACAACCTTATACTTATTTTGTTTCAATTTGTTCTGTGGTCATTCTTGTAGTTTAAATATTTGTAGGGTTCCGACCAAAAATAGAAAACAGAACCCTTATGGTTTCACTTCGTCTGTCTGTCTGTCTGTCACATGTCAGCTGATAATTGCAGGAACTACTCATGCTATATCGTTTTGAAATTTGCAATAGTTATGAAGAACGATTGTTCATGAGTCAACAGGACCTAAATATTACAAGAAAAATAAAACTACAATTTTAAGTATCGCAGTTTTTAAGCAACCAGCAATTTACTTCTACAAATAAAATTAATTGAGGTCGGAAGAAAACAAGAGAATTGCGACGACGAAGAGTATTGCGTAAAATATTCTTTCCAAAGAGCGGAACCCTTGCACTTGGCCGGTTTTTTAGGGTTCCGTAGTCCGACAAGGAACCCTTATAGTTTCGCCATGTCCGTCTGTCTGTCTGTCTGTCCGCGGCATATCTCCGAGGTTGTTGATACTAGGAAGCTGAAATTTGGTATGGATATGTATGTTGATCACGCCAAGAAAGTGGTAAAATAAAATTTTGAAAAATATATTTTTTTAGGGTAGGTCCCAAACACGTAAAGTGGGGATGAATTATTTTTTTCTCGCGTACCCCTTCGTGTGGGGTATCGTTTGAAATGTGAAAAAAATCACAGACGTAGTGCATGTAATGAACTAACAAGGAAAACTATCACGGTTAAGTAGGCTTAAACGGTTACAGAGTTATAGTCGACTAACTAACTCCTACTACGGAACCCTACGGCGCGTGGCCCGGCACGCACTTGGCCGGTTTTTTTTATTTATATGGTCGCTTGGTTCCTGACGCAGGGAACTACAAAATGGATTTGTCACGCTATTTTAAGCATTCAGAAGTCATGAATAAAATCTCACATCATAGGTACTTAGATGTCATTATTTTTATCTTTGGTTCATAATTAATTACGGTTCTTTTTAAGTAAATCTTTTGTGAAGATATATTAAGAGATATTTTCCTAATAATTTATTCACACAATGACAGAAGTACTTCAAAGTACTTCTCTGCAAATAAGTTACATTGAGAAGTAGCTCAAGCAAGTGCAGCCATTGTATTCGCTAAACATATTCCATTCCCAGATAAAGCAATCAATCAAGCCACAGTAACGAAACCATAGTTAGCACTTCAATAGACGTGGAACAAGAACTGCCCCAAGATGGTGGGACCTCAGCAATGAATCGTATACAATCATGATGAAGTTTTAATGTAATTTTATTACTTTTCTCATATCACGGACAAAAGAATGGACCCGGTTCTAATGTGTAGATATATGTTTACTTATTTCCAATTGTAATGTGAACGGGGATTCTTACATTCAGCTTGTTTATAAAAGAATTTAAATCGGGAGACATGGTAAACGAACAAAATTAACAAAGTATGTAAGTAATTTTATATCGTGCTAGTTCGGAAATAAGTATTTACCGTCTTACTTATAAAAAACCTGTAATCTGAAGTTTAACCATATCTCATCTAATCCTTACTTAACATCGTAATCCAGAATTAAGCGTCTAACTTAAGTTCGGATTTATGTTAAACAGCATTTAAGAGTGAGATTTGCTAACTAAAAGTAAGACGGTTAGTGATTATTACTTACGTTATGTCAATATGTTTTTCTTATGTAGTAGAAAAATAAGCAAGTATCATATTTATTTTTAACCTCAGATACATATTATTTCCCTTCTTACAAAGTTAGTTTTTCCATAAGCATTAAAGCTTTGCATACTTTTAAGGCTATAAATATGATGTATGAGCAAGACTTGTTATGGTAAGTCTAAGTCTTGAGTCAGATCAGAGGTACTTTGCAATATTATGTAAAGGAGGAACATAACTTTCTCGTGTACTTTTATTACAAATGTTATAATGTCTAGAATAAAACAATTTTCAGTTATTATCAAGAGAGAGCCAAATGGATCCCATTACTATGAGAAACGAGGGCTTGTTCCTAAATGTGGCGTTTATGGAAATGTTCTGTATAACAACATTAACCATTGATGCATAACGATGGGGTTCGTCCATTACGATATTATAGAAACAGATACATTTGTAAAGTATAATGAGTTACTTTGTTTAAAAATCGTACAATGTCTGTGCTTTGAATTGATAGATCCACAGGTTATCTACATTTGAAAATGTTTTATAACTTTTATATTAGGATTTCGTACAATGATTTAATTAGAAAACGATACGAACTTGAAACACGTGGCTGAGGTTACCTCTAAACCAATTGTTTTATATAAATAACATTCAGTGCTATGTAAAAGTGTTCCGTTTTATATTCGCATTATGACAGAAAAGTTATTAGTATTTTTTTAATGTAAAATATGTATACATAATAAAAACATTATTTATCAAAAATACAAATGATAAGTAAACATAGGTAAAGTTTCTACAAACTTACTATCTGCTTACTTTTATATAATTTTCTTTACAAAACTGCTGTGTACATGTACACCGCCTTGCTTGTAAAAATCATTACATTGAATTTCTTTGGACGTCGCTGGCCATTTTATGGTCTAACGCGGAATTACCATCATTACATTAATGCCCCATGCTCCGTGATATATTGTTAGGGCATATTGACTTTCAAGAACTTTAATTTACATCTGAAAGGTGCGTTGGACCATGCAGGAAGACAAGACAGAAAGTTATTTTAAAGTTCCCGTGAATGGCTTCAGCGGTAGGAGATTTGTATTTTAGTGATACTGACACCCTGACGAAGTCATGTTGAGTATCATGTTTTTGTTGTTGAGACCCACCCAATTCTACTGAATTATATTAATATATACTTATATAAAATTAAATATATCTATTAATTAAAGACCCATTTCTACATAATTATGTTCTGGAGACACGGCAGTGCCCCCGCCAAGATGAGCCAAGCGATGCGGAAGGGCATTACCTACCTCTTCTCGAAGCGCTGTGTCGTTTTTGAACCCTTATAACTTAGGTTTTTATTATTTTCTCGAATTCCCAGTAGTTTATATAAGACTTGGCATTCTTCAAACCTAAATAAGATTTAGGAGCAGATTTAGTGGAAAGTTCTAGGGAGAATGCCAAAGGAGCTACTACTAGTATATGTTATAGGTACCTACTCGGTTTTTTTTATTTTCGTGGCTTAACATGACATATCGTCCGTATTGTCATCCTTTGCTTCAAAATTATTTTTTTCTTGACCAGGTTTTTTATTGTTATTGTGCAATGTGCTGGCTGTGCATTTACATCTAAGAATTTCTTTTCCTTAGACCTAGCCTTACAGTTAGATCGTTATCGCTTCACGTAAACCCAGAAATTTGCAAGAGTAAGGAACTCAAAGGGTTGAGTTAGTCGTGCGCTTGCCAATGAGTGCATTTGTACGTGTATCGTATATTTTCGCGCTTATTGCCAGTTGTTCAGCTGAGAGGAAATCAATTGTAATGCTGCACAACTGTGAGTCACCTGTCTATGCCTCGGTACGTGTTCTAAACACTAATGAATGCATTACTCTGTGGAACAAAATATATTGGTACTCAAGCTATTTAAACTGACGATAGTAAGGAAGATACACAAACTAACATCATTATTTACTAAACAAGTTGTTATTAAACGTCTAGTTAGTATAAGAAATATTGTATGAACTCTTGCTTTGTTTACGAACTGAACTCATCCCATTCAATAGTAAGTATATGTTTTAGTATAATAAATGCAAGGCATCCGGGTTCGTCGTGCTATCCAGCCCGCGCACCTAAACTGTACCTACCGACCTAGGTATCCTAACGCCGTTCCTAGGTCGACGACCCTTCCTAGCCTCGGAGGCGGTAGATTCGCAGGATACGATAAATTTCAATAGTGCATTGACTGCATGTACCCGGTCCAGTCTGGATAGACAGCAACTGCAACGTAAAATCATATTCATTAATGTCTCATCTGAATATTATAACATCTTACCTTTTTAAATAGTGTCTTAAATTTATTCTTAATAAAATATACGTTATTTTTATTAATAAAAGTCTTCTAATTTTTTATGGAGTAATTTAATTTCTAATTAAAAACACTCTCAATTAGTGCTCAAAGGGTGGGAACAAACTCTGAGATCTAAATACGAGTAATACACTCTTCATTTTGCTTTGACCGGGAGGCCCGAAGATGACGTTGTTAATAGTGGCAGTCTAAAGCAAGATCGCAATTCTTAGCCTGTGGAACGCAATCAACCATGACTTGACCATTAGCGCCGTGTCATTGGAACTTTGATGTGTTTATTCAGCCGCTATAAATGCCCACTAAGCCTGTATGCCAAGAGAAGTATATATTTGTGCAATGTTACACAATATTTCTATTTGTAAGTTTTAACAAATGTGTAAAGTTTACTATAGAGATGCGTGAGATAATTGGTTAACAAGTAGGGGTAAATTTTATTTTAGAAGGTGCTTGTTGAATTCCATAGCTCTGTACGACTAGACAAATTAACTATTTTCCTTTATGGTGACGAATAGACTCGTGTTGCGTTGTAAATTTGCAGTTTAGTAATTTTGATGTGTTATGGCTAGGTTTAAAGTGAGTGTTGTTGGGTATCTGCCACTTATGTGCTCACATTCCACGTGCATCATTACAGTGATTGTTAGTGCACTATTGTAAACTGGGCTGGTTTTTTGTGGCGCGTAGTTAAAAGCGTTGTCTAACAACGACATTTACGGCGGTTATTCACTATAATAAAATCAAGTTTACTGTCGACTCTAAATGCGAGGGCTAATATAACTCGACGCCAATTCGTTGTTATTAATAAGAGAATGTGTCCTTTATTTCTGACATTTCTTAAAGATTTTATAGGCTTTTTTAGTATGACAAATTGGATATGTCTGTAGGTACCCGAGGATGTTGGTGATCCTGCTGTTTTTATTTCTTGTTTAAGGTTATTTACGTCGGCTTTATACATATATGTGCCAATGCTGATATTTGAGACGCAGTTAGGTTGTGGACTTTTATTTTACTTTATTTTGTATGTAAATTGCGATGAAATACAAAAGATGCAAAAATATGCGTACCTATTGAACATGTTTTTGAAGCGCCCCTGGTAATTATGACGAATTTAATTTGCATTTTACACAAAACTTGTTAAATGTTCAAGGCTTCAAGGAACTGCCGACGACAATGTAATTATGTTATTATGTGGAATTACGGAGCTGTGAGGGTGAACTTCTGAGTAATATCTGGAGACGACAATTGGCGGGTCGGCGTGCGGCGCGGGCGCACGTCTCGTCGTCGCCTGCACAGGAGTCGGGACGTGCCACATCGCTCATTAGCGTTTTTGCTTTAATTAACTACATGACGTGTCCAGTACTTTGCTTAAATTAAATATGAAATATGTAAATAAATGTGTCTCTTCCCATTAAAACTGGAAACAAGGTATTTCGAATTCAACTTCAACGACACGGCTAACATTTTATTTTCACATTACTTTTGAAAAATGTAGAAGATTGACATATGTATGGGATATAAAAAATCCTAAAATAACTGCACGCTTAGCTGAGAGAACATAATTACACTTTACCTATGTAGCTATCGACATAATACAAATAGTTGAGAATAAGTATGGACTATGGTATTTTAGTTTATCCTAAATATAGGTACTTCTTTGGCCACTATTATTTAGTCGAACCATTAGTTTTAGTTCTAATTATTTACCCGGTAGGTATAGGTAAGTAACCATGATGAATGTGCTGTCTTAAATTCAGATTTGATATCGCCTTAGCTCAATATGGAATATTCCTTTTGTCGTGAGTTTAATCTGCATAAGAGCTGAGATTGCATTCAGTCAGCCAGCATCCCCTATATCATTTACTTATAATTTAGTACTCTGCTACTTGAAAATGTGAAGTGCGATTTCCGTCATATTCCACATTCAACTTTATAGCAGTAGGATAAGACAGAAATTAAGATAGAAGGTATTTTCTTAAAATATCGTCCCACGAAATAAATAAATAGTCGTCTGTCAATATTGGTAAGGAAGATAATTTAGCACTGCAATGGGAGACATTTGGTATGCGCGAATGCCCAACTCATGTCTGCGTCGTAAATCAATCATTGATTGGATATTATGATAGGTCCTACTTGCCTTTGTACTGTTGCTGATACACCCACACAATATAGGAAACTTAACATGATTGTGACGTAGGCATTTTCATTCGAGGTTACCCTTACGTTTGCCAGTCTTTTGTTCGTTTTTAAATTCGTTATGTCGTTCGCTGCGGGACATAGGTACCAGTTTTATTATTTAGAAGTTACAAAGTACCAGTGGTATAAGGGCATAGGTAACTACTCTATAAATTTAATCACGAATTCATGACAATATAGTCTACTAAATTCAGTCCAATAGTGTGGGAAGCTAAAACACCTAAAATATTTTCAATTATTTATTTTGTAGTAGCCCTATACCCCTACATATGCTGGTACCTAAATAAATCTAATACAGAAACAGCTCGCGGTAATAGATAGGGCCACCTATCTCGCTGTACCTCGATCGATACGTGGATTACTAGGCATTCATCAACGATGACTGACACACCATTAATGTACGAACCCCACGGGTTTCCCAACTATTTTAATGATGGCCAGATGAAACTTCACAAATGATTAGCTTGTTAATAATGTAAGATGGTAAGGCCATCAATTTTCTAATACCATTTTGGTTGTAATTGCCATCAGCATGTCCACAATATACAGCTTGTTATCGTCAAATAAGGACGATATAGTCTTAAATCTTGATTGTCAACATAAATTTTTCTTTCATGTTTTATTGAAAACATTAATTTGTGTGCGTATATATAACTAAAGTCATTTCTATTCGGTTGAATATCTACTCATCGTAATCGCGTCACGGCGTGATTGTGACGATTGCATCTTTAGGTTTATAGTGAATCACTGGTACCCATTCCACTGGCCCTAAGTGGGCATGCATTGGCACACAAGAAGCCTGGCCCATGCTAATGCACCGAAATGACATCACTAAAAGCATCGTAATTGTAATGGCCACCACTGACACCGCACTATCTTTCATCGCGCGCAGTAAGTGGACTGATGCTATCGACTGCTGGACAATGAGACACATCACTACCGGCTCTTTCATTATCGATATATTGCTAGTATTGTTTCACATATCGATCTTATCATTTATTCATTTGTATATTTGACCATCAACAGGTAGTCCAGTGCTTTTAGCCTCTAAAAACGGTAAAAAGTGAATTAAATAATAGTAGGATGAAACCCATTGGAAAAGGAGGAGAATACAATAAAAATGATAGGAAAAATAAATTACGGGCGATCTGAGGTCGGGAAGTGGGGGGGAGGGGGGGGTTAAAGTTAAAAAAACGGTTTATCTCAATTTCCGGCAAAACTACAAGTCCTATGAAAAAAAGTTAAATGGCAAAGTTGTAGGTAATAAAAAGATCTACAACTTTTGGATTGACACTTTTTTCACATAACCTCAAAATTTATGTGAAAAATTCAAAAAACCAAGTTATTGGTTTTTTATTTTTATCTTTTACAATAATTAATTTTTTTTCACGAAATTTGGTGAAAACTTACCTTTTTATGTCCCAAACACACTGTAATTTATTTGATTTAAAATAATTATTTTTTCACCCTTATTTTGACTTAATATCGAAAAAACACCCTAATTTTCAATCGAAAATTCTCGTGTCAAAATATCACTTTTTTTTTAAAAGTCGATGGTCTTTTTGTTCGTTGAAATCTCTATTTTCAGATGGTATAAAAAAATATTTACATTGCTATGGTAAATGTTCTCAGAAAATATAAAGAAACGCTACGAAATAACAGGTAGTAAGGCCTAGACCGGCTTAATTTTTTTGCGTAGATGCCTATTTATTGCTATTTTAAAATAACTTATGTATCTGAGTGACCTACGGAACCTCGGACCTCTCTATGAAATACCTTTTAGCTCATCAAAAGGTATTTCATAGAGAAGTGGGGAGTTGCTAGAAGGATCTAGGCCTTGCTAACTGTTATTTCGTAGCGTTTCTTTATATTTTCTGAGAACATTTACCATAGCAATGTAAATATTTTTTTATACCATCTGAAAGTAGAGATTTCAAAGAACAAAAAGACTACCGACTTTTTAAAAAAAAGTGATATTTTGACGCGAGAATTTTCGATAGAAAATTAGGGTGTTTTTTCGATATTAAGTCAAAATAAGGGTAAAAAAATAATTATTTTAAATCAAATAAATTACAGTGTGTTTGGGACATAAAAAGGTAAGTTTTCACCAAATTACGTGAAAAAAAATTAATTATTGTAAAAGATAAAAATAAAAAACCAATAACTTGGTTTTTTGAAATATTCACATAAATTTTGAGGTTATGTAAAAAAAGTGTCAATCCAAAAGTTGTAGATCTTTTTATTACCTACAACTTTGCCATTTAACTTTTTTTCATAGGACTTGTAGTTTTGCCGGAAATTGAGATAAACCGTTTTTTTAACTTTAACCCCCCCTCCCCCCACTTCCCGACCTCAGATCGCCCGTAATTTATTTTTCCTATCATTTTTATTGTATTCTCCTCCTTTTCCAATGGGTTTCATCCTACTATTATTTTTTTTGTTTTCAAAAGTTATTGGCACTGGTCTAAGGTTCACATTCTTATTTATCACTAGCTTCTGCCAGCGACTTCGTCCGCGTGGAATAGTGGTGCTCCGCTCCTATTGGTCTTAGCGTGATGATATATAGCCTATAGCCTTCTTCGATAAATGGACTATCTAACACTGAAAGAATTATTTAAATCGGACCAGCGGTTCGTGAGATTAGCGCGTTTAAACAAAATGACAACATTTCCCTTCACTGCTCTGCTCCTATTGATTGTAGCGTGATGAAAAGTATACTATAACCATCTCAGGAGTATGACAAATAATTATACCAAGTTTCGTTAAAATTCGTCCAGTAGTTTTTGTTTCTATAGAGTTTATACAGACAGACAGACAGACAGACAGACAGACAGACAGACAGACAAAAATTTTACTGATTGCATTTTTGGCATCAGTATCGATCCCTGATCACCCCCTGATAGTTATTTTGGAAATATATTTCATGTACAGAATTGACCTCTCTACAGATTTATTATAAGTATAGATTAACGTGTTTGATACAAAGAAAATGAATAGTCAATCAAATGATTCCCTTCGGTTACGGTACTTGAATGCTATTTTCGTAATTCGAAATGATAGTCTATCGACTTCGTTCATGTCTGACATCTAATTTATGGAAGATCTCAGAGTCTAACCAACCATTTGAGTCGCATGATTGACGGGTGTCGAACAAAACACGTTTGAATTCCATAAATGCGGTTCGGGTTTAGTTTGATGATAGCTGTGATGCTGATTATACCAGTTGTACATCCATGATTGATAACTTCCAAGCGAACGACACCTACATAGCGCGCCATCTGTTATTACTCTTGTACGCTTATTTCTGCAAACTATGGAGAAACTACATCAATAATCAAGAGAAATAAAAGTGTTTATAACACTACACTAAATCAGGGTTCCTAAGCCCTAAGCCGAAAGGCACCTTAGTGTAGTACAATGTAGTAAAGGCGCCCTTAATTCAGGCCCCTGATTCTGCGTAGTGTAATAACCCTTTCAATCTCTGCAATACAAAAGGGTATAAATTAACTAGGAGTTCAGTCCTAAACAAACAAATTAAATGAAATATAATATTTTAAATTCAATCGTATTTTTATCTTGCATCTGTAAAAGTAACGAGTGTTTAATTTTTGCGGCGTCGGGAGCGGCAATAAAAACGTTTCGCTATTGAATGGGAGCGCGTAGGTAGGCGGTAGTAATTGATTACCGTGGCGAACACGGTATCAGCTTATCGGTCCATCGGAACGTACGCACAATGTCCAATAAACTAGGTGATGTTATCTGTCGTTGTAAATGAATCAGTTCGGCTCAGCTCGAAACCCTAGACGAAGGATGAGGTGACGGGTATACTCGCTAAAATACTGCGGACAGCCAGTTAATATTATTGTTCTGTTCGAGTTTATTCCTGACCTTTGGCTGAATATATTTCGTATCCAGTTGCATGAACGATCGTTACGAATCACTGAGTAGCTGAATAATGTGTACTTAGTAATTCTGATATTTCTTTAGTACTTGTATGAAGGGGTCGCAATTTATTCACCTTCGTGTATAATAAAGTTAAGAAATTTCTTTACTGTTCCATAATGTATGGCCCACTTATAAAAAGTTAATACGTCCCTAAATTCTTTTAACTTTGAGGCCTTAATTCAATAAAAGAAATTAATGTACGAATGTAAAGATAAAGTGATCGTTAAACAG
The DNA here is from genome assembly GCA_963891755.1 of Pyrrhia umbra. Lineage (NCBI taxonomy): Eukaryota > Metazoa > Arthropoda > Insecta > Lepidoptera > Noctuidae > Pyrrhia > Pyrrhia umbra. The sequence goes on from OY982930.1 coordinate 8,497,455, forward strand.
AAATAAAATCCTGCAGCTTTAGCGACATTTAAATTGCACATCGACTGAAACGATTTTTATGTTGATTATCGTGATTTTTAGTGTTATTTTACATTCTAGAGGCGAACATGGTAATAACATGTAGCTCGTGTAAGGGTATTTGTTCGGCGGCGGGCATCGGGTGCGACCGAGGTGCGTAAAGTGTAATCCTAGAGACAGCTACGAGGGCATTACGCAAGGCGGACTGTGCCTACGTGTGGTGCTCGCTACAACCACGTACTATTTGCGATTAGATATGGAAAAATGGACCACTAAGGTATTTTTATTCAACTTGGTTATCTCTTAAATGTAAGGCTTAATAAACATCTTAAAGCCCGCGTAAGTACACAGAATATGGGACAATAAATACGCAATAAAAAGATTTTATTGATTTTAAAACCGCGAATCTTATATTTGTATTGCGCTAAAGATCTTTTCTGAGCCTTGGGTAAGTGAACTTTGATTAAGATGCGATGCTTGAGGCTGTGGTTGGCAATTCACATTAATATGGTTCAAAGAATTGCCCTTTACATCATGGGCATTTACCGTTTAGTTAGTGTAGTGTGACAGACTGTAGCGTCACGTACCATCTAGATAATGCGGCAGTATGTGAGGACACGTCATTATAACCACATTACCGATTTATTTCGTCACACACGATTACACTCGGACGTTATTTTTTTTGCTTGACTGAACACGAAGCTGCGCAATATGGTCGATCATTTTTTTACGCAAAATTATTGTGATTTAACTTAGTTGTAGAGGTACCAATCTTCAGATAGGGAATCCAGATAAAGATTAAATATTACACTTTGCTATCTTATTTCAAAATATTAATCTAAGTATAATTGGAATCTTCACTGTTTGATTTCTGAAAATTTTCATTGCCTTGCTTTCTGAAAAATGTAGATATCTATAATTAAACTTTGTGGTTTTCAGAATATATGAGACTTCCTTGGCTTTTAACGTGAGTAATATAAGCACAATATTCTTGCTAGGTGGCCAGCTCCTTATTGTGTGCTAATAGCTACATATTGCGATCCCCATAAGCCTTTTGTTAAGTTTGTTGATTTTGGAAATATTTCTTTTAATCCTTACAGTGGGAACAAGTCAGACTCGTGACCAGCTGCAACAGTATTAGCGATCGGAAGAATTATCGATTATATATAGACCAGTTCTTGTTATGTATATTCGTGACTATGTATGAAAAATTACCTTGAATATTATGGAATCTTTGCTCTTATATCTATTTTAGATCATGAAGAGATGACAAGAACAGATGAGTTTCTTTAAGCTAAGGATTTAAATTTTATATTCAATGTATCTATCTAAATCAAAACCTACAGGTCTGTTTATGGCCAATCCGTGAACCAGTGCTTTCAATCCCCTATCACATTTGATGGATGCCTTCATAGTCCTTCTTATAAATATTTAAATTGAACTTTTTGCATGTATTGCCAACCACGTGCTGGAGGCGTAGGTAAAGCTCTATATATTTTAAATTAAGTATCTTTTATCTTTCCATATTTGAAATCTCCGGTGCTTTGCATAATACATACATTTGATCGTGTGGAGCTTAGTGCTTGTATATATTTATGAACACATCTATTTGTTACTGTATAGTGATTTTATATGTTTGCTTACAAATGTAGAATATAGAATTGGTTTTTTATGATCAGGCGTATAAGGATGAAAGAGTGTGCTTTTTGAGCTTTTTGTTGATAATAAGTACTACTCAACCCCGTATCTCGGAAAGCACGTTGCCGCGATAAGCCATTGATTTCGGCTGTCATTTGTAGATCTTTGGCAGTCGATACGGGTAGTCAGAAGCCAGAAAGTCTGACATCAGCATTACCGAATTGTATCGTGCTACCCGGTAATTGGTTGTGGAGGTCAGATAGGCAATCGCTCCATATGAAAAACTGGTACTCTAGCTGCATCCGGACCCCAATATAGTTGGGATAAGGCTAGGCAGACGATGGTCAGTGCTTCTCATGAAAGTGATGAAGTGGATCAAGAGAGTCCAAGTGATTGATATCAGTTTTTCAAATTATAAAGGGACGCATCTAGAGGAGGTACCCATCAACTTAGCTTAAAGTGTGAAAGATATTTTACTAACCTTTGAAATCTTTTGTAAGTAGTGTTAATTTTAACTTTGGTTTAAAGCATTATATGGTGATTATCTACGTGTGAATAAGATTTAATACTTGAATGAAACGACAATTTTCAGATAACATTTATTCCAGTGCAGATGGCGTCGGCGAGGGCTCGCGTGAGTCTACGTCGCAGGCGCAGCGCTGCGCGGTCGATGCGCGCGCGCCGCCCGTACCGCGCACACTCGCCCACCACCGTCGTGTTGCACGACTCCTGCAAACGTGATTATAACCTCACAACATGCCCTTATTTATTAGAGAAATATTTGAAAACGTGAGCTAAATATCCCTTGGTATTACCGGTACAGTTATATTGGCCGCGGTGCGGGAAATCACTAGTAAAGTTATACAAAGTTGCAGCGGCTTTGCAATACCGCAATTACATAAACTTGTACCTACTGCACTATAGGTGTTGAGCCAGTATAGAGCAAATAAGTGTTCTGCAATAACACCACACATTCACTAGTGGTCTCGATATAAAATTAACCATAGGTGTTAGACTACGGTGATAGCATAAACAATAATTTCAGTTCTCACCTTATAATGATTGAGCTGCACTTCTTTAAAGGGCGCTGACCAGCCAACGGACCCTGACGCCCCGAGGCTTTTCAAAGGGTAATGGTTGAATGCCGTTAACACCTTTTTAGTCAACATCCAGCTCTTGCTGTAGAATCCTATAGGACTGATCATCGCCGAACTCACTACATGTTCAGCTAATTTAGGTGTAGGCAGTTTAGTACCACATCTAGCTTTGTACTTCTTATAAAGCACTTCATCTTCACTATCATCTATGACTTCGTTACTTAAATTATTGGAATCTAATATTAGTTCTATTTCATCTATTTCTAAATTCATAGATTTTTTAATCCGAACATCGTCTCTTTTGGTGTAAATTTTGCTCTTTACTCCTCTGCTATTCGTGCTGTATTTACTAATATCTTGCAAAAAGTCAAAGAAAAAAACGTTTTGTATCATAATAGAAGAGCGTTCTGAAGAATTCCATCCGTAATGATTCAGACGATTGAGTAACTCCGGCCAAGTATTTGCAATTTTTGGCAAAACTACTTCATCGACGTCAAGTGGCACTATATATTCAGATTCTTTAATATTTCTATACAAACAATCATTATAAGTTAAAATATGATCTCTCCTGCGTTGCCAAAGAGACCTTCCTGACTTATGCTTAATAGGAACATGGAACAGTCTAACGAGACCCTTATCTTGATAGTGCAGTAGAACTTTCTTTGTGTTTTCTGTGACTTCATCTACATATATATCTATCAAATCTACACCGAGTATTTTATTGGTTTCGATCCATTCAACCAAGCTTTGTGATATGTCTTTATCGAAATTCATGTCTTTGACACAAATTGTGAACATTCGTGTTCTGTTATTTTTTTCCATATTAGGGTCCAATTCAAAAGCATTGGTTGGGTCATCGCAAGGTTCAGTTACGACTGACACAACGGAAGGACCATATAAAGGTTCTGTCAGAGGGCATGACAGAAGTAACGGAGTATCAACGTCTGATAATGTAATGTCCCACTTGTGCCACCAAATTTCCAAAGGTTTCGCTGCAACAACTTCGACGGTGTCTTCCATTAAATTTCCGTTTCGTGAACGTGTCTGACAGAACAGTGTGTCTTCAGATGAATAATTACGTCCTGCCAAAGGAATACAAATATTATTAAATATAAACATACTAATAAACATTCAGTCGGTCTCGAATTGATTCTAAGGATAGAGCAGACGGAGATAAATATAATAATTAAAATATAAAAAAATAAAATGATTCCTACAGTTAAGTGAGATGTGAGTGAACGGAAAGTGCTCGCCGGCACCGTTTCAACCGTCTTCCCGACACTCATAATTTATATATAGAGAAACTCCATTACTTGGACTTATATAATAGTAATTTGTTGAAATGATTTCCTCGGGTACACTTGCGGTGCTTTGCGAGGAACTGTCATTAAAACGGTGCTTCAATTACAGGCTTGCCTGATCAGGATGGTACGCCTTCCTAGTGGGTACGGCGAGAAAAGCAATTCCCTTTTTGTACCTACTAACGTTTTTATAAGTGATGGATAAATTCTTACAATTGTTTGCCTGGGATGTAGTTTTAAGGTTTTATTATATTTTGTTTAATGTATAATTGTATTTTTTTATGTCATGAATCCTTGATAATATTTTAAATGCGGAAATTACTCTATGTGCCGATCCTTTCTCACGCATTAGGGCTAGACTGCTGAATAGCTTTAAGCGAAATTTAGTATAAAACTTCCCTATATCGTGATTTCACAGATAGGATATGAGTAAAGCCCCGGAAAACTTCTTGCTACCAATAAAATATCAACAATACTTTCTTAAACTTGAGTGTCACCTATAAGCAATTTAAAATACAACAGATAAATAAGAAGTCAGCTCAAATTCAGCCATTGAATTCAATAGGCACATATTTTTAACCGCAAAAGGGAGCTACAAAATCGACAAACAATCTTTCCAAACCAAACACAAAACGTAAAAGCGAAAGGCAGCGGGAAGGCCAGTGTTTAATCCGTCTCTCATTCCTCACCACAACATAGGAGTTGGGTGGGTTTATCTCGGCCGGGAAGGAATTTACACGACGCGTACGCTCGCCTCCAGTGACAAATGAGTGTGAGCTTATCGGCCCTCGCGCACTGTCGCCGGCCGCGCACTTTCCATCCAAGCTTTTGTTACTTTTAATCCTTTAATGTGTTACAAAAATACAACTACAAACTGTACTTAATACTTGCACCATTTTAATGAGACATCCTACGTGACTTATTGGTAGCACACATCTTAAAACAAAAAATCTCTCCCTTGATTAAGTTGCGAACGTAGCCGCTTTTTGTTTTGTATGCAGAGAAAATAAGGACTGGCGATCGGCTATCACAGACTCCGGTAATTATGGCGTTGGTTTATCAGTACTTGAGATTTCCCTGATGTCTTTATTGACCGAGATTATTTTGTTTACGCGGTTTTTATTTATTTTCTTCTGTAAAAGTGGGCGAGGCAATAAAATCTTTAGTAAGTTGTCTGTTTGCGTTTATCTCGAGAGGTAAGATTTGGACAGCTTTCACATAAATGTGGATTAAAAAAGAAAATATAAGCTTGTAAAAAGATAATAAGAAGTATAAACGCCCAGGGTGTGAAATTATGTTGCCTGTTAAATAAATTTTGTATTGTCCAATATATTCGCGCATGTGTGTTTATGTCATAAAATTTTATGTAGACAATTTTATTTTTAAATTGATTCCCGAGAAACTAGAGTTGTTTGCATATTTCAATATGTGTTTAGGGTAAATTTATATAATCGTCTGGAATCGTTAGGGAGGACCATATGAGTAGGAAGAATATAATTACACGCGCATACAGGCTGGCCGGGAGGACGGGTGGACGGATGGACGGGAGCGCTCGCGGCGACGCGCGTGCGATCCGCTACAAACAAATATAACTTAATTGCTGATTAAGTTTATGTTTAAAATTAAAACTTTGCAATGCATGAAGTTCACGATGCGCCTGCGTGGGTGGGGCGCAACAAGATACATCTTGTAAACGAGAAGGAATGCGAAATCTGATAGAAACGCCCAAACTTAACGAATATGGTTAGAAAATAATTTGATATCTAAGTGGTTTGTATGTTCTTTTAGATTTGTTTCGAGTTAATTTACATGCGTTTATGTATCTAATATCATAAAATGCTAAGCAGAGCATGTAGGCTTGATTACTAGTTATACTAGACCAGTTTTGTTTACTAGGAGTATGGGGCTAATTGCGTAAAAACGGCAACGTCGTAGAACTTGAATAATTCATGTAACGTACGTAACTTTTAATTAAATGTCACTAACCCTTTGCATGTGATGTCCTGTCAATTATGCAGGCGCTAATGTTTTGCTGCGGTCATACTATGTTGCAGGAAGACGACCACAAATTAGATGGACCATATACGTAATAGGTGTGCAGTTAACTACTTATTATTTAAGTGGCGGGTAGCGGTTATTATGTAACTTGGTGAGTTGGTGCTTAAGTACAGGGCTTACTTTGCTTAGGAAACGAGCAACGACTGCTGTTTCAATATTGATTTTAAAATTTAATGCTATATCTGTTTTTTTTAAATACATATTTATGTAGGTGTATAAGGTTGAAGGAAGAGAGGATCACTCAATCCAACGAATGCATGCAAATGCTATTTTGTTGTAAACTGTCTGGGTGTAAAAGTATGAGCGATCGCTTATTTTACCATTGACCGATAGATGGCGTTACCTGTAATGTTAGTCGCTATAATTCATATTTTTCGTACGGATGTGTATTTAATTATAATTAAGAAAGAAAGAAAGAAATTTGGTGTTCTGCTGATGACTTCTTCCACTTAGAAATTTAATCAAGTTTAACAGCGTACCGTGAAAGGTGGCGAGAATACGCACGTAGCGTTGCGCGGCCCGCTCGTCGTAGTACGCGGCGTACAGCGACACGCGTGTGCCGGCTACGTGCTGCCACTCCTGCGCACTACGCCCTTCACCGGGCCAGCTGCGGTCCTGAAATCATTTAATATTTTTTAATTTTTTGTTTAAAAATATAAATATATGAACAGACTTATATTAGACTACATTTTGTTATAATCACGAAGATATATAACGTACTGAAAATTTTTGATAGAAATTATTCGAAAGTAAATAGACATCCAGTATGTTCATGCTAGGCCCTTGTGCCTCACGATTGGATGATGTCAACAATAATTTTAATGAAGCATTCGAATATGTGACATTGTGACCCAGTCGCGACGCACGCGCACATTGTTAATATTTATGATCTGTTACTGCCATATGTACAAATTGGTAGGTAGGTATTCATTTGGCCTATATACAGTTTATTGGACTTTAAAGTAGTGTTTACATAGGTGTTGGAAAAGTGTTATTTATTTTGAATAACCCAGTTTACATCAATTAATGAATATAAAATAAAATGTCGGGCCTATCAAATCATATCGAGGGTCTTTATATTTTGATAAACTCTACACATTGTAATGAATAAACATATCATTTAAAGTGTACATAAGATTTAACAAAATATATATTTATTTAAAGTTATTATTAAAGGCGGCTGAGTATTTATATTCTGTGAAGAATATAATAAAAACAAAAAAACATGGCCGTAGTATAGAATCTAATAATATAATTACAAACCGTAAACATAATTAACACCTTTGATAGATTTGGTACCAAGAACGGTTATCCAATTATTTTTTTGTGCAACATGTTATTACGTATAACGTATTTACTCTGTGCTTTCTAGGCATGATTTAAATTAGGTAATTAGTTATGTTCGATACTGTCGATCAAGTGTCTTATTAGTGGAGGGTGACCGGATATTATGGATTCTTCACGGTGTTCTTCGAGGCAGCGTTGCTAATTGTAATTAGTTTGTTAGGAGGCTTTTGATAGGTCGGCATGGTTTTTACAAAGTCTTTGATTGGTCGTCTCGGTGCGCGTTGAAATCTAATATGGGTTAGCTTCAAGGTGCAGACTGTAGCAAATAAGACGCTTTATTAAAATGCGAGGGATAATTTTTCTATCGACTGTAACTATGGCTGACTAGCCATTCATTTCAACGGATGCTGGTGATTTTCAATTTTATTTTATGTGTATAATATATTTATCCTTGCGAAATGTTGGTGTATTTATTTATGTCTAAAATAGGTTGTTATTTTATATCCTAACTAATATTATAAATGCTATTAATAAATTTATTAGTTACGATTATTGTTATGATATTATATTTGTTACGATTTCACAGTAGAATGGCTGAACCGATATAGAATAAAGTTGGTAAAGAGGAAGGTCGGGCTTTGGAGATATTAAAGAAGTTTATCTGGGTGCGTGAGCTTCCTTGAGACGCGGGCGTAATTGCATTAGACATGTAGTATATTTATATCGTAAAAAACGTATATTAAATACAAGGTAACATAAATATCTACAAATATAATAATTTAAAAAATATTCCATAAAGACAAGTCCACTCTCCTAAGTCATGTAAATTGATAAGAGAGATATAAAATTAAAATACTGATAAGAATTTAATCAGTATTGACAGGAAATTAAAAAGCACCGCTAAGTAATTGACCTTGATTATGTTATATGATGTTAAGTTTTAGGAAGGCATTGATAAGTATCTTTCCTTCTGGGTTCGGTTAATTAACTAACACGCATTTTTTTTATGGTAAATTGGCACGTAGAAGTGAATAATATACCGGCCAAGTGGCAGTCGCACTCATCATTCTAGAGATTTAAAAAACTTAAAAGTAGTGTACATGTTTTCGTACCTTACTTATTGTTCCTGTAAAGCACTGCATAGATTGCTCGGGACGGGCCACCCTCCATTTTCATTGATTATCGTCATTTGTCACAAAATAGGTTCACTAAATTTCTTTATTCACTCAATAACACTATACTCATTCCACAATCACAACATTATACACATTACAAAATCATTATGTAATTTCTTACGCCATATTGCCGCTTGCATAATTTATATTCTCGTGTGGTTGGTCGGACATATGTCAAATTGTTACGTAATAAATTTTATATTTTGTGTCTATGGCTCTGGACGCTACAAAATGTTGCCACTGTATTAATTAATTGATGTCACTTAATATTATTATCAATTTCACGTCTTTTTGTTTCCTTTTATTGTTATTTTTTATTTTATATATTTTTTTTTTATATTCCTTTATTAATATCTTTTTTTATTTAGTCAATTGTTTTATTAAGTAAAATTTATTTTATTAATAATGTTTGTCACAGTGTGCGCTATGCCGAAACAGTGTGTTTTGTACCTGTGGCTTGGAACAATATTTAATTTTTGTTATAATAGTAGATACCTGCATTTGTTTAACTAAATTGTTCTGAGACAATGTTAAGCCGGCTAACGCTGAAAACCAGCGCCGTGGACTGGTGCCTTTGTGCCCGGGCCACTGCATTATGCTGAGCGTTAGCCGTTTCGCGTAGTGGTGACGCATTTTTTATATTTTTTTTTTACTCTTATTAATTTTTGTATTATTCCGTGTTTTTATGTGTGTTACTGCACGCGAATAAACTGTTTTTCTTTCTTCTTTCTACATAATAAAGAATATTCTATTAATAATATCTTTGGACAATTTCACACAGCGTCATCTAGCACCAAAGTAAGCAATGCAAGCATGCTTGTGTTATGCGTGCTAGCTTAACGGATATACTACTTATATACTTTTATAAATACATACATATTATACATAGTAACACCCAGACCCGTTACAGAAATTAAAATTCATCATTTCAATTTCTGCCCGGCCGGGAATCGAACCCGGGACCTCTTGCGTGGCCACCACTAAACCACTCAGGTCGTCTATTGCTAATAAAGATTATTATTTTCAGTTGAAAGTCACGTTTTCTCGTACAGAAACTGAAGTGACTATGTGTTTTCAACTGCGAAATCATATTGGCAATGGTAAAAAATGATGATGTGCCAAATTCGCATTTTATGATTCCTTTATTTATATAAAGACGTTCATTCATACCAATTTTCATAATTGTAGGTCAACGGGAAGTACCCTATAATAATTGATTTACTTTGCGAGTATCGCAGAATGTGGTATAAATCTTTTCTTTTGACTGCGTTTACTAACTAGCTTGTTTTTATTATGGCTTCAAGGGGCCATAGACCTGAATATTTGATTTAAATTTTACCTGGATACCACTGCGTGTTCCTAATAAAAAGGATCTTCACGACCAGACTGTTTTGTCTTTTGAGGGCGGAGCCCTAAAGCTCCTGACTGTTATGTTTTTTTTTATTCAGCTATTTGTTATAATTTTATTATAAACTACTAGCCGTTCCATTGCCTGGAAGAAACTTTTTTCCTGACTTCTGTGTCAGTGCTAAATCAAAAAATCTGTGGGTTAAACTTAAAATAAAAATAGTTTTAGATAATTCTATATTCCCATAATTTGATCGTAATATAATATGTATTTTGTTTACGGATAAATAAGCATTGCGCTTATCGTTCGATCTTCGCAAGGTGACGTAAAAATAAATAAGGAGGCGTTGAATTAAATTCCCACTACACACTATTATTTGTAAATTGTAACGAAGTCGGTGTGAACAAGACTATAAAATCGAGCAGTGTGCGCAAGCGCATGCTGCATTCACCACAATTTATTTTATAAATGCGATTGAAACGGATACATAAAATTTAATAGTTCCAGATTTTTCAACAGTGAAATTAGATAAATATATTTATGAAATTATCGCACTTAAATATTAATATTCAGTTTTAATTAATTAAAGTGGTTAGTAAGAGATTTAAATGCATTGTTTTTTATGTTTGTTTTCTATCATATTGAATCAACGGGTTATGATAAGATCGGGTTCCAGAATGTTCCGAAAGCCTTTTTTTTTTGGATGGGAAATCATCAAATTACCCCTCCCGCCGTGAATGGGGCGGAAGGGAGTGTCATGCCCGTTTTCACCAACATCCCCTATACTACTACCCAAGTATGGGATAGTTTGCTTAAAAGCTCCCCTAAACCAGCCCCTAAATTAAATTTCGTTTCACCATCATTTACACCACCTAGCTAGGGGACACATACCTATGTGACGTTTTGTTTTCGATAATAGTGACTGATTCGTCTTTGAACTTATCGATACTTTTAAACAATACAGTTTTTAATCAAATTCTCTAAAGTATACACACAAATTGATACAGTTTGTAATAAATCATGTTTTAATAACAATAATAAATATTATTTCAATCATATTTTTAATTAATTTAATATTTTCTTGTATATTTACTCTGTGCATACGTTACGAAACTCGTATATAATCTGTGGTTATATTTACATTATAGTGCTCCTTTCGTTCGTGTTTGTGATTATTATTTATTTTGATTGTTTGTTGTGATCTCCTGCGTGGTATTTTAACAAGTTTTTTCGTAAGTCCTTTTTCGTCAATCGTTACGTTTTAATAAAATGGCAGAAAAAAGGAAGCGTAGTCAAAATTTCACAGTGGACGAGAAAGACAAGTTGGTGAAATTAGTGTCTGCCTACAAAAACATAATTTTAAATAAAAGAACAGATGGTACAACAAATCAAGCTAAGAACGAAGCTTGGATAAACCTCTCTTACAAATATAATTCAACGGGAAATATGTACAGGTTAGTTAACATTTAAAAACAAACCAACATGCCATATTTTATCAATGTGAAAATTACCACATGGGCAACTATACCCATCTATCTTTTATATTAGGAGTAAAGATGCTCTCATAAGAGTTTGGGAGAAAATGAAGAGTGAAGCAAAAATTTATAATTCAAAAAACAGAAGTAGTACTACTGGAACAGGTGGAGGACCATCAACTTTAAAAACAGACCCAGTACTTGAACAAGTCTGTGATTTAATGGGTCGAGGTTGCAGTGGTATCGCTGATGTTTTAGACTCAGATTCAGTCATCAGCATACCGATAAATATAAATGTCACAGATGTAGAATCAGTCAATGCAGAATCACAGACTATTATTTTAGATGCTGAACTAGTTACAGTAAGTACTAGTAAATATATTAATTACAGACTTCAATTTATATTGCTCTAGGCAATCTTAGTACTGTATTAGGTAATAAATTATGAAAGGATGTATCTATGTTTGTTACTTTACCTTTTAACTAATAAACTGCTGAAGCTAATCTTATCTTGATCAGTGAGATAGCTCACATCTAGAAGCAGGACAGGCTACTTATGTTACTAAAATTCAGACAAAGTCACAGTAAGCTCTAATAGTTACAGTTAAATAACTTATATAAAAAAATGATTTCTTGTCAGTACTTTCAATTGATTCGATTATTTTCAGGACACATCAATAAATAAAGTAAAGGAAGATGAAGATACAGTAACAAACACACCATCATGTTCAAATATTTTAACAACTCCTTTATGGAAAAGACGAAGGCCTATACTAAAGGAACAAAACCATCCACAGTCAGAAGTTGTGGCAACCCTGTGTACAGGATTTCATGGTATAAATAATAAAAAGATCGAAATTGAAGATTTGAAGAAGAAATTGTTGGAAGAAGAAATTGAATTTAAAAGAAGTCTGCATAATTTACAGTTAGAATCAGCAAGAAAAGACCTAGAAATAAAAATTGAAGTATTTAATCAAATTAAAGGTATGTTACAACTTTAGAACATTTATTACTAACTTTAATAGTATTACATAAATTTATTACATGTTACAAGCTATCAAAATAATTTGTAATTTGCAATCTTCGAAACCCATATGTGTTCTGGGATATAATGTTTGTCGTGACATTCGTTATTTGCCCATTTGAAATAAGTTCTTCTATATTGGGAACAATATTTTCATTGACTGGTTCCTCTTCATTTCTTAAAATACACATGTTATGTAAGATACAGCATGCAATAATAACATTGATAGCATTTTTTAATTCTAATCTTATACCAATAGCTAAGACAGGAAAACGTCTTTTTAAGACTCCATACTGCCTTTCCACCACATTCCTAGTTTTTATATGGGCCTCATTGTATTTTTGCTGCCCTCTTGTTGAAGGATTCAAATAAGGAGTCAACAGATGAGGCTGGAAAGAAAAAATATCTCTGATGTTTTATAAGTCCATAATAAATAATTTACTTTACAGGTGGAAACTTCAATCTGGGGAACTTATTTGGTGTGCCAAAGAGTGATCAGAAATAAGAGAAATTGTATTTTTGTAAATAAACAAATTACCTATATTACTTAAATTGTATTATTTATTTTTATAAGAAACCTACCTATTATATTTTTCTGGGAATAAAAATATCTAGGTAATACTAACTTGCACTTGAGCTATATTTTTACCTGGTTGCTAAACTAAACTATTTTACCTTTAATGGGTATCCACTGTCACCCAGTAAATAGCTGTCAGCATAGTCTCCTCTTTCAAATTTTCTATAAGTATTACTATTTTGATAAATAGCCGAGTCATGTGTTGAACCTGGCCAACGTGCCACAACATCTCTTATTAATAAATTGGCTGATGCTACTGTTTGAACATTTATGGACATATATCCCTTCCTGTTTCTAAATAGCTCTGCATCATCTCCACCTTAAAAAATACGTAAAAATCATTGCATTTTATTTTGTGTAAATTCAAAATAATTAAAAAGTGTCAAATATTTTAAATTAATTTAGTCAGAGGGTTGGAATTTCACCTGGTGATTGTATTTTCACATGTGTACAATCAATGCATCCAACAACATTAGGGAACCTTGCAATGTTATAAAATTCCATCTTCACTTTTTCTTGCTCCTCGCTTGTACTAGGAAAATTTACATACTCTGGACGTAAAGTAACAATTGCTGCAGACACTCTTTTTATTATTCGACTGCAAGTAGCCACACTGATCCCACCCATGTCTGCCACAGCCAACAAATGATTACCCGTAGCATAAAACCTCAATGCTATTAATAACTGATTTATTGGAGCTATAGAATTATTTCTGGAATAAAATAAAAAATATTATGCAAATAAAATAGGGCCAGCATTTATAATGGGTACATAAGTATTTCACAAGTGTATTAGAAAAATTGTTATACCGTTGACTAAACAAAAAATACCACGTGCATAGGTTTTATTTATTTTATGGGGTTTAATACAAACTTGTGATAAGTACTCACCTATTATCAGGAAATTCTAAGGCATGTTCAATTTTTTCCAATAAATACAACACTGAAGATTTACATAACCTATATCTCCGAAAAAAGTCAGTTTCATCAAAACTTTCGAAGTAATTTGGTCGTTTCCGATATATTTTTGGTCTACGGTTGTTGTTTACGTCGAATATAGTAGAAACAGATTCTAAATTTTCTAAAAATTCATATAAATCACTATCCATGATCGTTCCTTAAAAGATCAATTACGTATGTGCCGGTTTATGGGCCCAAATTTCGACCACCTAAATTTAGGGGACCTTTTAACGTTTAGGTGACCCCTAACAGTTGGTGAAACAGAAACTATCTTCTAACGGGCCCCTAACCATGTTTAGGGGATCCCGTAAACTTAGGGGACGTTGGTGAAAACGGGCATCAGACTCTTACTGACTAAAACCCATCCATGTTCCTTCCTCATTTGTATTCCGGGGACTAAATCCTGTGATTACAAAAATATGCGTAAGTTATTTATTAACCTAATTCTGCGTTAATGCAGCTGGCGGTAATGTTGACTTACCGTGTGGGGTAAACTTCAATGGAATTACAACTTCAGCTAACGTAATATAAGTACCAAGTTGCAGAATGTTTAGTTCTTGTATTTCCAAAATTATCTTTGTTTATAAAATTGTCCGTCGGGTTTTGTTTAATTTTTTTGAAAGCCTTCAGAAAATGATAAAGACCAATTCGATTCATGACAACAATTAGCCAGAAAATATTATTCGAAAATATAAATGAATTTAGTACGGTTTTAACTATAAATCGCCATGAAAGATTGATTTTAAAACATAAAACAAAACATTGATATTTGATTTGTTGTATAATTAAACGCCTTCTCACCATCTTTGAGATGTTTGTCGAAACTGACAGACGCGATTATTGGCAATTACACGGCCATTGCAATAAACTTCGCGGTTCGTTAGTTCGAGACCGCTAGCTGTCTATCCTGTGATAACTGACACCGACCAATAACTGCATTAACTTCATATAAAATATGAAACAGAAACCAAGACGAACTTTGAATTCAAACAGTAACATGGAAATACAGTAACGTAACAACTTGCGACACAAATACCAGTACGCGAATGTTTAACACTCTTTGGTTGTGAGGTAAACTTTACTGAGCGAAACGATAATATCACCAGCGGCACTAATCGCGACCAAACTATTCACAGACACGTGCAGCGGCTGGGTTAGGCACAATTGTGCATAAATACTCCACAGACGGTTCTCTGCGCCTATAGCTAATAAAGCATAGCGAAGAAGTAAGCGCTAAATTATAATAAGCCATAAAGCTGATTTAAGGTTTGCTTCAATTCGCGCTGAGTATCAGTCGGGTTAATTTGCATAAGTCTAAGCTAGCCGCGTCCCACGACTGAAGCGTGGTTTTACTGCCCCACGCTGATTTATACGGAGAATACAACACGCCAACCAGATTGGAACTCTCTCGCGCTTTCGACGCTCAAAAAAGTGAAATATTAGTATATTTCCACTAACGATCTGAGATGTAGGTCCACTGTAGAAGGACCTAGTTAAAGCTAAACAACAAAGGCATAAAAACAATTTTATATGGTCATTTGAAATGTCCATTTTAGTCTCGCACGGGAACTATAAAAGATTTAATAATTTGCAGAAAAAAACACTGGACTTAATAATAGCTTTGTAAACGTGGACGCTGTTGTAAAATTTCGAGATTAATATAAAAGTCTTACTTTTATTCTCCAATTAGTTTTTGTGATTATGGTATTTTAAAAAAAAATATATAAGGCTCTTCTACTAAATAAAAAAAGCGGAATAGTTCAGAACCATGTTCTCAGATAAATTATATTTTTTTCATTCATCCTACTAGTTTCTCTGAATGCTCTACTGAACTACTGAATCAATAAAGAAATCGTATTCAAATATAGGTCGGTTTTTTTAATTCTGTCAATAGAGAAGTGTTATAAAGTTCCTTTGTGACTACCTACTAACGGTATTTCGTATCATGATACAAAAAGAAATGCAAGGTTTCCTGTCACGTACCATAAGATTGTATAGGTTTGTTCCATGCTCGATCAATTTAAAATCAAGATTGATTTTTTTTACGAATGTTTTTTCGTGTATCATGTAGGTTGGTGTTAAGAAAATACGTTAGGGTTAAAGACTGATAGGAGCTTTAAATGATCAGTCAGTAAAGTAATGGCATTACCGATAAGTAAAAAAATACAGTTTTTTGTTCTTAACTATGTCTTAAAGAGGCTTACCTCATCTATCTAGCCTTTTCCCGACTATTTCGGGGTAATGTATCAGTCTCAATGGATGCAGATGAAAAACAGTGTTTTAGGAAGACGGCCTCTCTGACGTCCACAACCCAGCTATAGTCACCATAGTTTTCTAACTATCCGTAACGATTCTGAAATATCTATAAAGACTACTGGAGCCAAAGGCTTTCCGAGATGCGTCTAGGAAATTCCTGGAGGGTTAAAGATCCACCCACGGGGGTATTAATATCAGCTGTGGGATCCCCCAAATCGAGTGGGATTTTATGTCCACCGTGCACTGGACAAAACTGGTTGATTGTCTTTCATTATTTTGTAGTGTAGTAGAGATAAGTATTATATAGACATGTACTCTATAGTTGTAAGCAATATATATTTGGCTACATCTTAATAAACAGTCAGTACTATTCCGTCAGTCCTGTGTTTAATTTATCTCATCCTTACAATTTTACAAAGTTTTTTTTTTCACATTAACACAGCAAAAATGAAGTAGTCGAATGCAATGTTATGCCCTGACGACTTCATGGTTATTATTAGTACTTACATGTGCATACATTGGAGCAGGAAATAGGAATTTACGTTTTGTAATTGAAAAGGTTTGCATATTGCTGGGTATTTGCGTAATTACATATACACACGTCACGCTACTGGGTCTTGAAGATGTAGGTAGGTGGATATGATCGTAATTCTATAGATCAGACATTAACATTCTCTTTGATTGTGTTTCTTTATAAATACACTGGCAGTTTCACCCGCGTTCGGACAGAACTTCTATGTACGACTGGATAATAAACTTCTATAATTTTTCTTAGGGTTCAAATTATCTCCGTACCAAACATTTAATCGATTCAGCCGTTTTGGCATAAAAGCGCAATAAACTAACTCACATTTGCATTTATAAGTACGTATATGCATATATTGAAATAAACGAATAATTATATAAATGTTAAAGTAAATTTGTGCGTTTTTTCGTCTATTCTGGATACAGCTGAAGCGAATTTGATGTTTGGAACTAAAGACATTGTGCTTATTTTCAGTATGGCAGCTACATTCATTACAGTGTGAACATTAAACATCGTTGGTGTTATACGATAAATAAAACAAAGAGAGGTCATAAAAAGATAATGACGATATTAAAATGTAATAACACATTGAACGCGAAATACGTGGCCTTATTTCACACGAACCAAATACCAATTGCGTCTGAAGGTACTTACGTTCTTATTGTACCTATAATAGTAATAATATATTATCAATTCAGGTCTTCATCCACTCATAACAACACAGCAATCAATATACGTATGTGCCAAAGAATAAATACAAGGTGCGATGGCGAAATCACATTTTAGATCGTACCAAAATCGTGAGTACGTACCTAATAAAAAAATGCAGTATTAAATATCAATTTTGTACGAAGCAGACATTTTCGTGACAGGGATGCTTAGGAAGATAATGATAATCTTTATTTGTGATCGTATGCGCAAGTAGCAATAAAGATTATGCAGACATTACCCTTCGGTCTAGACTTAGTTCGTGGGAGATTCGACGTGGTGATAATCTTTTTTGTTTTTAAGGGGAGCTTTTCGTAGGCGCCGTGCCTGAGATAATGCTTTCTCAGTACGTGGAGGGAGGTCCGCGTCTTCTGACAATGCCGATTCCACTTACCTTGTCAATTCTTATTAGGGAACACATTCTGGGGAACTAAAGTTATCCTGCGTTTTTCAGAAATAACATTTGAGACAGGTACGAGTTTCCAACAAAAAGTTAAAAGTTAGTTTTTAAAGCAAACGTATTTTGTGTATCCAATATATTATGACATATTGGAAGAATGTCACATCGCTACCATTATTTCCGTTGTTATCCGAAAAGTTTACAGAACCTGTTAACAGATATTTTTTTAAGAAGTGCAAGTGCACTTTAAGTTTCTTTTTAAGTAAAAGGCGTGATGTGTCAGATGTTTCCAAATTTAAAACTTGTTAAAGTTTTAAATTTGTTTAACAAAACTTTTTTTAATGCAGAGGATGTATCTGCTGCAACATATGCACTTGGGATAAGTAAATGACACCAACCCGGTTAATTATGAAACACGTTTTATAATTGCAATAACGTTGCTTATCATTAGATTAGATTAATCTGATCATTTGGCTCTCGATGCGACGGCATTTATTAATGGTCGATGTTAATGCTGGCAACTAAAGCGCCAAGCGAATTACTTAAATATTAATTGACTCCCGACCGAGATGCATCTTCGCGCAATTTTTAATCTAAAATAGGTAATCTGTTTTCTTGCATAGTTTGGAGAAATTAGTATACTTCTAGGATTTAAAAAAGATTCTTGGGCATTTATAGGTAATTATGGAATAAATAAAGTTATGCATTTGATCTACCTACATTTTTATCTGGTCAAAATTAAAGATAATCGTAAGATTATGTATCATAAATGTTTATTTTATTCAAAGAATGTTTATTTTTTCATCTTTTTTTGGAGGTCGGTAAATGTTCAAGATCTCTTTCGTAATTTTAGCCATCTATCCATATTTTTCAATATGCAGATTTATACATATTCTTCGGTATGAAATGATGCACGAGCACGACTGGGATCCTGCCTATATATGAAGAGTTACCGACCTCGGGCAATTTACCGGAAATGGGTAGATATCTATTTCTATTTATACATGCAAATATGCCTGGTTACCGTATCGGAACTATGCAAGTATGCGCCGGTATCTGTCCAGCGATCCACTTATAATATCTGGCTATAGTATATAGAGCAGGAGGCAGCGTGCCAGTGGCGGCATACTACTATTAGAAATGCCCGTAGAGGATATTGATTTCGATTTATTTTCCATTCGTGACCAGCATCGGAATAGATTATCGCTACACAAAACGAGTTGAAATAAAACCATCGCATGCCCGCGCTGCGCGGAGGCTATCTCCGTTTGTGCGATACCACTCGATTCTTATCGTCGACAATTTGTTTATAGCAATCATTTTGTTTAGATGACGTGAGAAATAAGATACGATATATTCTTATGTCTATCTGTCCGTTGGGACGCAAGCACTTTTGTGTCTTTCAGTTTTGTTCCACTGTATTTATATGAAAAGCTTTACAGTTAATGCATGAGAAGGGTGAACATGGACACTTCGTTTGTTAACTTGACGTTCAAACTGACATTTCGAAAGATCCCTGTCTGACCAACTTAATTTACATTATTAGTGAAGAGAAATATTTACTTTTGAAGTCGAGTGGGGATTTCAAAATAGTTTTTAAGGCATTAAGATATCAAAGTGCTCATTAAATATTTTACAGTCTACGGTAAAATCTAAAAATAGTGTCTAAGTAGGCGGCGGGAACAGGAAGTGCCGCTGAATACAAAGTAGCTGTGACAATAGATCGTATTTTCTTGAAGATGTGTTTTCTCATCCATTATTGTCTGAGTTATTTGCATACGCGATATGAGGCGTGATGTGGCGTTTACTTTATGCAAACTTTAACGGCTTTTTGTAATTGAATCACGTTCTACGGAATTCGCGGTATACTTCAGTTATGTTATATTATACGAAGACTATTATTTTTTAAATTAGAGAAAATGGATCGATTTGAATGCGGCCACGTTGTGGTTTCCTATATAAGTGAGTTACTCAGATAATATTAGTCAGCGATAATTTTCTATAAGGGAAAAACTTATATAACTGCTGTAAGTTACCCTTAAAATATTGATATTGAAAATTCTATACATAAATTAGTGTTTTATGATATTGTGGTTTTTAGGGTTCCGTAGTCCGACAAGGAACCCTTATAGTTTCGCTCTGTCCGTCTGTCTGTCTGTCTGTCTGTCTGTCTGTCTGTCTGTCTGTCTGTCTGTCTGTCTGTCCGCGGCATAGCTCCGTGGTTCTTGTTATTAGAAAGCTGAAATTTGGTATGAATATGTATATTGATCACGCCGAGAAAGTGGTATAATAAAATTTTGAAAAATATTTTATTTTAGGGTTGCTCCCAAACATGTAAAGTAGGGATGAATATTTTTTTTCTCGCGTACCCCTTCGTGTGGGGTATCGTTAAATAGGTCTTTCAAAAATATTATGGGTGTGTGAAGACCATTTTTCGGTTAAGTGAGCCATTTGCGAAATATGTAGCGTTTAAGTGAAAATTTTTGTTCGATACGAGTTACCCCCCCCTCTAACTTTTGAATGGCTGTACCTAGAAATGTGAAAAAATTCACAGACGTAGCACATGTAATGAACTTACAAGGAAAACTATCACGGCTAAGTAGGCTTAACCGGTCACAGAGTTATAGTCGACTAACTGAGACCTACTACGGAACCCTACTGCGCGTGGCCCGACACGCACTTGGCTGGTTTTTATTTGTAGGCAGTTGCTTCATTTGCATTTGTAAACAGTAAAAGTCCGCTCAGCATTTTTCACGTAATTATGATCATAAAATTGGTCGTTGGTTTACTTGTGAGTGAGCCTCATAATAAAATATAAAATATTCTCTTATTTGAGTTTCACTCTAATTTAATTATCCTATATTTTTTGCGTCCAGTATTAATAATCTTATATTTTATGACTTTAACGTTTTAATGTGAAATAACTTTAGAATAATATGTGGGTGGACTGATCTTTATTTTCATGGATTTAATATTAAAATGGCGAACTGAAATTAAAGTAGTAATGAAAGATGTGCCCTAACAGGGTCCATGATCTCACTTAGCTTTAAGCCTTTTTTATCTTTTGTAACATTATGGAATGCAAATAAATATATGAATATGAAAGAACTAACAATGTGCGACAGTTTCGGGAAGACGGGCAGGCTGTCACAGGTGAGTGGCGTGGGGCGGTCCATCTCCGCCTGCTTGCCCTCTGAGTACGCAACAATAGTTTTCATGGTGGACATGGCCCGGCCCAGCTCGCCCCGGCTGCTGGTCCAGCGCACCCCCGAGTGCCACTCGTTCACACACGCTATCCAGCTCACGCAGGACACCGTCACACCTGCCAGCAAATACTTCACAACACGCATGAACTTCCGCCCGTTCACCGGCATCGTACTAATTATGCCATTACGATAATTGATAAAATAGTCTCATTCATGAACTGTCGGAAGCTTTACGATGTGCGCGTGCGTCGTCGCGTGGTGTTGGTGGGGTCGCGGAGGCGCGCGCGCATGCGCTCTGGCCGCGCTACCATGGCGGACTGCGCGCAATCAGCTGATAGCGTATCAACAATGCGTCGCTTGCAGCTAATCGTTCTAAACGCCGAGACGTGGAAATCTAGTTTTCTATACTAGTTTGTACTTGCGATTTTTCTTTTGCGACTACGCAACGTGAACGCGCTTCTAAATGCGACTAGTTTCGCTATAAAAAGATGAGATTGTGGCAATCTCACGCGGAACAAGAAGTTTTATGGCAACTCAAGGGGCAAGACTCGTTCCATCTAGCCATTTGTTTAATTACCTTAGATCGATTATACACGGCAGGCACTGCAATTATGGATTGACTTATGTCTTCGTGGGACTGCAGATACCACGGATGTCGCGCAGCGCGGCTCGTCTAAGTTCAATCAAATTTATTCCTTACGATCATTTAAATATTAACACCGATAGAATCCAGGACTTGAATGAATATTACAGTATTATTCTATTTATATCTCCGCAGAGTAAGAATAACATTCAATAGATATCACGAAGTTGTTGAACTAAGTCCTTACTTAGGTAATTTTATTAATGTTTATCTGAAGTAAATTTATTTTTACAGATAACAGTGGGGACATTATTAGACAACATTAGTTTGCTTGTAAAACATTGAAACGTAAAAATAATATAATAAAAGACACATTAAGTAAATTTACCACTTGCTTATAATCTCGAATAAAAGTAAACTTAAGTTAAATAAAGAATAAGCATGTTCTCGATAATTATACGCGACGCGAGTACTTGCCCGCTCGTAAAAGTCGTAAATAACTTACGACAATTTAATAAACACATCAAGTTTTAAACGCTTTTTCAATAGCTTCTGATTACATCTGTACTATTAATTTGACAAGTGGTACAGCTTCTGTGGCTCATTGTAATTGCCGATCGTATTTATACCGGGCCCGACGCTAAACCCGTAATTAACGAGAATTATGAAATCATTTATTGTCATTTGATGGTATGTTTGCTTTAAAGAAAACTATTAAACAAGTCGTCAATGTAAATAAATAGAGAACATTGGTTGTTTTGTTTAATTGTACACATTAATTGCTTACGAGTGACTCGAGGCGTAAGAGCATGAGAAAGATCAGTCTGGCTGATGGATCGATTTAGCATGTTATAATATAGATGGGTGACCATTATTTACAAATAAAAATCTTTCAGTCTTCGTACCTCAGCGAAAGTTCCTATGACCGTCTCCTGGATCCTATCTATCTCCGTACCAAATATCACCTAAATCGTTTTAGCCGTTTTAGAGTGAAAGCGTAAAGAAACAATGAAACGCATTTATAATATTCGTTAGGATTAGGATAATCAGGATTATTTAGATCTAATATCATACAAAACTTTGTTTAATAGTTTATACGTACTTAATGGGTCATCTTTATCTGGAGTCACTGGATCGATCACAGAATCTGCTAAAGGTTATTTTTGTGTGCATACATCACGAGCAATGCCGAGGGCTGCACCTAGTCTGTAACATACAGAAAATTCCACAGTAGTCGATAATTTATTTGTTTATTTCACAACATAATTGTGCGTTTCAACTATGTGTTATGGAAAGCATCCTTTCTAATATTATAAATGTGAAAGTAACTCTATCTATCTGTCTCTCTGTTACACTTTTACGCCTAAATGGCTCAACAAAGGATGCAATTTGGTATAAAATTAGATTCTTACCTGGGGAATTTTATAGGCTGTTTTTTATATAAACAGCTACTATTCTATAATGCCAAGAGCTATCCGAGGATATTTCTGAAGTAACCCTTTGAGCGCAATCAAGCGAAACATAAAACGATTTCCTGTGCAATGGTAAAGAGCAACTTATATTCCCACAACAAGCGGCCTATTGTACTCTAAAAAAAGTTAATATTGCATTTTGTGGTTTCAATTCAGGTGTAAAATACAACAATAAGGGGTTCGAAGAAATGATTATGTATTAGTAAAGTAAGTAGCCTGCTCGATAAAGGTAAATAAAGGCAACACCTTGATGTGGTCAGTCGTTTGTGTTTTGTTTTATAAAGACAAAGTAATTTCTCAAGCTTCGCAAAGTGATTGATGCTGTATCTTGACATCGGTTGAACTTGTAATGAAAATATTATACATATTATAAGAACAAGTCATTGGCACTTAACTTCTTGGCATTTTTAACCGACTTTATAAAAAGGAGTTATTAATTAATTAATTTATTTTAACTTCATGTACAGCAGTGATACATAGGCAGACTTAATGCCACAAGGCATTCTCTACCAGTCAACCTTAGGGTTAATGGAACTAAATTGTAATAGGTACATACAAAAACAAAAGGAAAGAGAAAAAAAAAACAAAAATATTCTTAAGATAAAATATATATACTTAAATATATTATATATTTATAAAATACATAGGTAGGTCTTTAATTCGACCCGTGTGTTTGTAACATTGTGGAAATTTCATAATATTCGTATATGTTAGTCTATATAAGTTCTGAGCATGAATGTGGCTATAGAGGTAATGGAAAACCAAAAAAACGTGGATGGATTGCGTGAAACATGATATGGCTAGAAAGGATGTTAATAGTGAGATGACGTCAGATAGTAGTCAGATAGTATGGAAGAAGAAAACATGCTGCTCCGACCCCAAATAAATTGGGATAAGGGCGGGCGGATGATGATGATGTTATGTGTGTCTATATGGGTGGCTAATCACGTGTGTTTATTGTTATTTTTATAAACATTTAATATGTTCAGGAAGTAGAATGCTACCCAAAAAAGGACTAAAGACATTATTTTTTACACAGCACAATATCTTACACAATCGCAATAAATATGAAGCATGCGCACGATGCTGAGTGCTAGTGTCGCAGTTCCAACGCATGCGCTATTGAAATGCAGGCTTTATCGGCGCGCGCGCATCTCGTTCGTTAGTCGCATGTGCGGACGCCGTCTATTGAACCCAGTATCGGCGTTAGAGAGGCAATAACCAGCCGAGCTTGGTGTTCCCACTTTTATTTCACTTGCAAATGCTCGACGAACTTTAACATGCGACTTATAATGAAATTTTCTCATTAGTGTTCCAGTCTTTAGCACGACGTGTGAAAATACCGAGAGGCATGCTATGCTAAATATTTTACGTGTAAGCACTAAACTAGTATTTACATCTTTATTTTCCATTTAAATTTATTTTACAAAAGGCAATGACGCAATTTAAACGAGGAGTGAGAATTAGCTGAAAATGGAAGGCTCTTTTAAACTAATTCTAAACAGCATTTACTACTTACTCAATGAGCAGTTGCTTAACACGACTTACAGGCAATAGAACAACTTAACATAATTCAAGAAATAAAGAAAATCTAAAGTTCACCCAAGGCGTATTAAGTCGATTAGATGTTAACTAGTCCATAAAATATAAAACAGCGAAATAAAATGCTCTTACAAAGTTTCTCTAAGCATTACCTGTCTATCGCAGGCTTTACGAGGGGATCCTTTTAGATCGAAGCTTTATTTAAAGGCTGGTGTACAATAGATATATTAGCGGTGTAGGTACTCTAGAGTCGTGGCTGCGCAGTTCATTGTTAAAAATGTATTTAATTGGCGTCGTGTGTTGCAAATTGTTCGCGCGTGGTGGGAATGTGGGGATCGTCACGTTCTAACACCGCGACCGCCACCACTATGCAGGTATCATTCTGACACTTTAATTGGACGCTTTGAGCATGGAAAAATATATGAAAAATATATTTTTGTACAGTTTTTGTTTAGGTTCCCACGATGTGTGAATTGTGTTTAATTGGCATCACATTTTTGCGGACTTTGTAATTTTTCATGCGGAAGATTTTCCATAAAGATTGCTTTGCGATTAAAAATCTGGATAAGACTATGGAATAAAATATAATGACTAATATAGTAAGGAGGTTGGGAAATCAAACATAGGTTTAGTTTTTCTCGTGCTTTCGATTATAATAATGTTTTTTTTTTTGGTAATTATATTTTCAGACCAACAACAGAGTTGATTTTTTATAGTAACGGTCACTTGTGCGCATTTCTAAATCTACTACGGATTATGCACGATGTTCAAGAGAACTATAATATATAGGCATGTAACACTAGCTAGATCGTAGGTACTACCTACTTAATTATACAATTGCTACATTACATACGGTTTTAGATTACAATAGTGCATGCATAACTAATGACATTTGCCTAACATGGGTTCTATACAAAAAAACACTAGCATAGAGCTAGGGCGCACGTTTAATATTCCTGTTTATGTTAATTTGTTGCTGCTGTATTCTGTTATGTGCTATATTGTATTGTATTTGTTTCTCAAAATTATGTATTATTTTAGTTATAAATAGCTATAAAAGAGTATAGCAATAATAAATAAAAGAAGAACTTTTCCCAAGACAAATTGAGAAAAAAATCTAGCACTAAAATATTATCGTGATTTTCTCATTCTCCAGAGCGCGAAAGTGGGTTCATAAAATGCAAATTGAATAAACTATTTGCAAAATTATGATTATGGATATTTTAAGCACGTTTTGTTGAAAAAATACCTATTAACTAAGCGTAATGATAGCTTTATCGTTCATTCTCGAGACACTTACAGTAATTTACATAATTGTTTTACACTGGTTACACCACCGGAGGGACAAGTTAACATTTTACACCCACACAATAATGATAATAACAAATAGTTTCCCAATGAAACTGCGACAACACAATCAAAGTTTGTTTTCTTCTTTTTTAATTAGGTACCATTGCAATTTGCACAGACAGAATCCTTTTTCTATTTGTTACCAACATAATCATTAGTAAGAGTGTCGACTTTCAATTTACTGGGCAAAATAAGAGTTGTGTTAAAACATAGGGGACCAAAACGCAGCATAGTTATTTGCACGCAATTCAGAAATAAATAGCTGCGTAAATATTGAGCAGGGCAACATTATGTCGGAGTTACCGGCGTTAAGAGAGAAAATGCCCTGTGGTCAATATAAATTGAATCTACAATGCGGTATTGAGTGGTCGTTACGGTGATATGTAGGGGCACATTCACTTGGAAACGTTTTTAACGATACTCCGCATAGCACTATATCTTACAACCCGAAATTAAAAGAAGCTACCATAAACTTTAAATTCCTTATAACACATAACGATTGCATGTTCTTGATAGAATGTTTTAATAGTGATTCGATCCAAAAGCTTTTTATGAAATTCACAATGTTGCCCTTACTACTATGGTGCAATTTTTATAAAAACTCCGTTAATATTGAACACGAATCAGAAATCTGTACTGTTATTAAGTTGTTAGGCGTACATCAACATCAAAGGGAAACTTTTTGCTCATCACAGTGATTGGCTTACATTGGTCGTAGAAACAAGCGCTTTCGCGAACTATGTTGCTACGCTTGCTACCCATAAAAATGCCCTTGGAACGAATGTTTCCGAAGCGTTTTTCTATTTAACGATTACGACTTGATTACAGGACATATAATTCGGTGTAGAAAAAAGGATGGAAGGCGAGGTTCAAAGCGGGACGTTGCTTTTTGCGCGCATCGCAGTTGCAATCTCAATAAACCAATTTGCGACGGGTCCCGGCACTGTGACGTTACTTATAGGCTTTTGTTTCGGCTGTCCGCGACTTGCTGCAGGACCGTGTTCCGACCATCTAAGGACTTAACTTGTTATTTACTTCATTTGAGAGCTCTCTCTCTGTTCCTTTTGGGACTCCAAGGTATATCTATATCTAGTGTACTCTGTTTATGTTGTTCAATTGTTTAAAATACATAAAGAATAGTGTGACTATTTACTAGCGCCCGGGATTGTTCGAGTGCACTTTTACTTGTGAATATATATGGATTAACTATATTTATATAAATAAGTTCATTGCAAAAATGTGTACCAGTTTTCTTTATCTTTGTTTTACATTGAATTTAAGGACAATAGTAAAAATATATAGCGCACTAAATGGTTATTACACATCGTGTAGGTCTTCGTGACGACACCCACAAAGACCCTACTTTATTTGTTATGGTGTCAGGACGGTCATACTCAAGATACTATTTCCTTCGATAAAGATAAAATATGCGATTGTATTACTTTTCTGGTCCCGATTGTATGAAGTTAACGAACATTTGTGAACAAAAAAGCGGTAAACGTTACAAAAGGAATAATAGTACGTTTTGATTTAAATGCATCGGAAAATGAGGTTTAATGAATAACTTGAACATCGAGGAACTAATAATATAATGTATATGTATGAGGGAAGAATGCACAGTTTAAGTAAATATTAGGAGCGTGTGGACACACGCGTGGGATCATAACTGTCGCCATTGTTACATTGTGGGTTACTCGCACAGTTACTGCTTCACGCCGCACGCCATTTTACTAAACAATGTGTGAACATTTAACTGTTTGAAGAGAAACAATTGTGCTACATGTGTCAAGTACAAATTTTACGGCACACTGTTATGAAAACAAAACGTTTTTTTAACAATGTGAGATTGGATGGCTCTATTAATCATCATTTCTGTATTATGCATTTCTGTTTTCAACAACTCCGTTTTACTAACATTCAGATTTTATTTTTTGGTTTTGTAAATATTATTCTCAAATATTTATAAAATAGATTTTTAATTTCAATGCAGAATTTTTATAAAATATATTTACCAGCGAGCATGTTTCGTTTTATTTTCAGACACTGAGTGCTGCAGTGTGTGTGCACGAAGGAAATGCCTGAAGCGTCAAACATCTCATTTTGACAGGCTCACGTACACATACATGTGTGAACATAAGAGTGAATTTATTTACGTGTGAGCGCGTAACTGTATTAGCAAAATCAACATTTCATACGCCATCAACATTACGCAAATTCACGACACTTTAATATGTAGAGCAAAAACAAAAGGTAATTTGAAATGCGTTAACATAATTAGATATGATCTTGATGGATGTTCTCAGAATATGACGTATTACCGACCACACAAAAAATATAAAAAAATATTCACATTGGTTAATAATTTCGAGGTTATTGATCCACCACCAAATTAGTTTGCTAGCTCGTAATTGACTATTGGCTTCGTTGATCTAAATGATTTTGAAATTGTAAATAAGGTTTCAGTTATTTATTTAGGTAGGTATATAAAAACAATATGTGGCAGGTACACCTGTAACTAAACGTTTGTAAGACATGTTTAGGTGAGAGATACTTTTGTATCTAATCCACTTTAATGCAGCTATTTGTACTTTAGATACGTAGGAACTTATTTAATCATTTTTTTCTATCTTGTAATTTATCGTTCAGTTTTGACCACTAAAACCCAGCTAAAAATTTATGGTTTTCACCTAATTTAGAGACTAATCTTTCATTGAAATCAGTAGTTTCATTATGTTGTGCGACATAAACTCACTTCAACGCATGCTAGTTTGTAACCCTCTCTCACGTATTCAGATAAAAATATCTAAGATCAGTATTAATAGTTTTCCAGTATTACAAATATGGAGATATGTAAATCTACAAAAAAGCATTTCATAACTAAAAAAAACTAATTAATGAAATATGTTAAAATGATATATTGATACTCATTTTATATTGCAAATATTTCTTTTAATTAAGCACCTACGACAGAAACGTATTACCTACTAAGTGTAGATGTACGCTCGTTACACGGATAAAGGAGTAGTCATCAATCGTGAACATAATTTAATCAATATCTTATTCACACTTATATTAATAACTAACATGTACCTACGAGCCTGCTAAGTACATGTCAAAACAAATTGCCCGGTCTAATCAGAGCTTACGATCGCAATTTGCGTTGCCCAGTAATAACTTGAGAGGTTTTAGATTAAGGATATTATCATTTTTTATTTGAATCGGTTTTTTATTCACCGCTTTAGTGCTGACTATGATTTTTACTTCTGGAAGCTTATTCGGGCTTATCATATACCCGTACGAATAATTTATATTTACTAGTAATTCTTTGACACACGAGAGAAGAAAAAGAGATTTTCCATTGCTTAATTAGTGTCAATTAATAATAAGCAGTTTGCTAATAACACCAAGGTTAAAAATAATTAAAATTTGAGATAAATACCATGCTAATTAAATATTATCATTAATTTGCTATGTTTGCATTTGTTTGTTTATTTAGTAGACACCACCGCCGATAGATACCAGAGGTATCGCAAGTTAATTTTTAAATCTATTTCTATTTATATTGTGATGTAGATTACGGTATCTAAAAACTTCTCATTGTCTGTTATCACCGAAAATTATAGGTACTTATAGATAGCGGCTAGCGTTAGTTCCACCTCAGATTAATAATTAAGGTTCACTGTAGTGTAGTATGACCGTGGTCATTGCAAGCCTCGGACTATTTATTATAGATTTGACATCTGTTGAAGCTATGTTAAAGCTTTTGGAAAATGTGCAGCATTTCTAAAATGACAGCGAGCAAAGGTCAGTATTATGTTACAGAACCTAAGCCGAGACTCAAACCAACCTAAGATTAGATTGGACCAATCATGTCGCTTCAAATGTATGCTCAATACAAAAATTCTGTCCTGCTGCTGTAACTTCCCAGGTGTAACTTTTATCGATATTATATGGCCATGGTAGTAAAATATATATTATAGGTAGTTATTAGCTATTGTTCTTTTAAGCTCATGCTTGATGGCCATATTTGTGTTTCTGTAATGTCAAAATAGCTGTAATATTAAAATAAATCGTAAATTGGCTGTTACCGTAAAATGCTCATAAACCCGTGGTCGATTGCTCCCATAATTTTCCTATTATTTCCTGAATACGGTAAATGATCTTAAGATTTTAGTAGTGCTAAATGTTTTAAATGAACATTGAGTAAAATGAAACTTAAAATGATTGCAGCTTTTACGCTTATATTTTATGTGTTTCTTTTCTTTTTTACAGGTTTGCAGAAAATTG
Source organism: Pyrrhia umbra (assembly GCA_963891755.1). Classification (NCBI taxonomy): domain Eukaryota; kingdom Metazoa; phylum Arthropoda; class Insecta; order Lepidoptera; family Noctuidae; genus Pyrrhia; species Pyrrhia umbra. The sequence goes on from OY982930.1 coordinate 8,527,742, forward strand.
GCAAAGTGGCAAAGTTATTGAAATAAAAAGATAGATTTTAAGATGTGTGATTAAATAACTCATGGCTTCAAGTCTTTGATATTCTCAATTCATTTTCATGGTTCTAAAAGCGTTAAGGCTGTCTCGGATATGTCATGCAAATCACCATAAAACGAGTAAAGTTTAACACAGCATAACAGTGCCCCGGAATAAACTGCATTTTGCATTTTCGTGCATATGCTTAAAAGGGTAAATTATGCGTGCATTATCAAGATAAGCATCTCTTCCCACGCCGCAATCGAGGTACTTTACAAACTTGTAGGTAATATTTCATTCATTTTGGACCGAAACATTTTATTTTCAAGTTTCGGTGTCGGATTTAATTTTACTTTATCTCTTGACATTGACGATGGCATTGTATCGCCCACGTGCTGATTTAAAAAGCAATCGTATGTTGGGGCGGTGAACAGCTAAGACCAACATTTTAAATGTATTCATGTGTACATTTTTAGCATGGCGCTTCAATTTCGGTATTTCTAAATTTGACTTGATTGATTGATAATCAAATCTCACGTTTACCTAAGTAACTATAGAATCCACCATTTACCTACATATCTATGTACAAGAGTGTTTTTTCATTATTCATATATTTTTTTTCAGAATCTTTCTAATGGATAGGAAATAGTCTCACTCGTTTGCAGTGCACTGCGTTATTTGTGGTAGGCAATGGATTATGTCTGCTTCCATCAGTTTCCTTTAAAATATTATGTAATTTTCACGTAAAGTACTGAGGTTTTAAAGATACATAAAATGTTATTATTTAGGTTCCGTTGTTTTAAATAAACAGTAAGGTAAACATTTGGTCTTACGACGAGCTTCTCGATACTGTGACATCGGCATTGCGGATAACACATATTTTTCTTTTAAGTTTTCCTCGTCAAGAGTAGTTTTTTTGTCTTCTAAATATATATGGGAGAAGCTGTATTGCATATAGCTAGATAGCATAGAGCTAGCGGCAACTAGCAAATCCCTTCAAATATTATGCAAGAAATTAAAAAAAAAAGAATAACGTACTTTTTATATTTGTTTGGTACATAATCAGGTAAACGGAGCTTCTCAGAGGATTGTAGCACCTAAGTTTATCCTCTAATGTGCACTCTTGTTAGTCTCCTGCGTAGTTGTAATTACCTGCAGGTGACAGATAAAGAGTTAAGTTCTAATTAATTAAATAAGTAGGTAGTAAAAACTTCCATTCCAAGTCAACTTATATTTATTCTTTACTTGTTGTTTCCCGCGGTAGCAGCCGCATTCTGAGGTAACTACTTCACGCCTCCGGATAAAAATTACCCAATGTCCTTCCTCAGGGTTCGAAATACATATATACATAAAATTTCATCTAAATTGGTTTAGCTGTTTTTCCCATGAAAGCTTAACAAACAACAGTGACATTTGCATTTTCTTTGATCTGCCCAAACAGTAATTGCAATAATACATGTACCCAATCAGAATACACTATTTTGAAACAGAATAACATATCAAACAAAAATCTTATACACCATCCTGTTACAAATATTATCTATACTCAACATAAGTTTTCTCTACTATAAGTTTATGTCGTAAGCGAGCAATAATATTGTAAAATGATAGTGACCATGACCATTACCATCGGTCGTCCATTCATAGCATTTAAAATGTGCTCGATGTGAAATCACATTGCAAATTGAAAGAGTCGTGATTGTCCGCGGGTGGTGTGCAGTGCGCGACCTATCGCACCTACCGCCAGTCCCGGCATCTCCTCACAGACCCTGCTGCAATAAATTACAAACCTCGAGAGCACCCACCGTCCATACATGATTTAGTTGACATCGAAATTACTTATTTAGTTTATTCTATTCATAACGTCTCGGCTCCGACTGCTATACTGTATTAAAATCTTAATTGTTTCCATCGGCCATATTTCTGCGGCGAGTATGAAAGCGACGTTTAATGAAATTCATTGTATTTTTTTAATTTCATTTGCGCATCATAAAGGTTTGATTGTGAGTGCTACTATGATATGCGTGCGATATATTCGAGTAATTAACGAAGATAAAAGATAAGAAAACGTGGGTGTCAATGTTGCCATAAATCTTCATTTGGCTTGAGTACCGATTTGTTTTTTTAAATGAATGTTTTAATTACGGAGGATAACTTTCTGTTCTCGAAAGTTTCGTGTGTAGAATTCGCAACTGTTCAATATAAACCTCAGAACTCATTAGGGAATGAAACCAGTCTCGCATAGAAAGTTGGAAGTCGTCCACCGGCACGTGCCGTACAATCTTTTTTTAGACTTATCTCCCTGACTCACATGGCTTAAGGATTTTGTTTGTTTTTCATTCAAAGTTATGAGAGTGGGCCGCGGGGCGACAGAGACAACCTTTTACAGTAAAAGGTTATACGGGAATGATAATAAGGACAATTCGTATCGGAATCCGCTTGGAAATCTTTTGTGTATCTTGTCACTTTACAATCACATGCATCAGTGCGCATCAATTGGAGTGATCGTCGCGCACGCGCATCGTCGACGGCGTCCAGACAGCTACCATTTATTTACCAAGTGGTATGGAGACTCGCCTATTCAAATGTCTCGCACTGATAAATTGCTCCCGATTTGCATATAAAAGGCCGGGAAAAAGAAATTAAAGTTCAGATCCTAACTTTGTCTTTATTGAACCCGTTTATGGGACATCGATTCCTCCTATTGGCATAAAAACTAGGAGATGAGACGTGTCCATTCGAGAAATGGCTATGTGGAGTGCAGAATAAATTCTTTCTGCGAAGATATCTTCACTGGATTGTTTTATTGATAATGTTTTGTGTTAGTGTTATTTGTTTTACTTATAAGTAATTAAACGTTAATTGGTCACGAAATCTTGTAGGTACAGAGATTTGATAGCGGTTAACATAGCTTGATAGATGTAAGATAAGTTATTCATTGCACACACAGTATTAATAAAGTTAAACTCTTTCGGATTGCCCATTATCATGAATAATTCACAAGAATTTTTATATTAAGATCGATCGATTTAAATGACTAAAATTATCATTTTATTCGAGATCAACATTCGTTCTTTAAATCTTTTGGTGTTTGTGTGTCGGTTTTATGTACGAAGAATAAAATAAAAACTAAGTAAAACCCGGTTAATTATAGTAATATTCCTATTTCCCACGATTCTTGATACGTTATTTACGCGACTCTGTCTTCCCTTGCATTGCAATTCACTGAATTAATTTAGAATTATGATTCCAGATAAGGTTTTATTCAGAGAACATCTGCTGCATCATGATGCAGTACCTTCCCGCTTTATAGACCGAGTATTGAACCATCTAACTCTTGATAGGGTGACCACTTTTTATCAAGTCCCGGTCTTGCGTAACTTGCTGTACAACGATCAACTTTTTGTCCTAATACGTACCTAAACGGGTTTCTAGTCACATATTCTTGCTGTACATCTGTACAGACAATATTCATCTCTATGGCTTTTGAATAGGGTCTAAATATAGTATTTTTTTCGTTGTGTGTCCGGTTTATTAGTTACTTCTTGTATTAATATGCAGTCGTCACGCCGACCCTGGGAGAGATTGAAAAAAGCTTGGTTAGTGAGAATCGCCCGTCCTGGAGGTAATTTTATAATTATTATTATTAATATTGATCGAGTTCGGGTTCCATAAAAAATATATTGTAACTTTAAATTTTAAATCAATTAGGTACCTATAGAGTATATGAATTAGAAAATATGAAATAAATCTTGACTCGTAAGTTAATATGTAGCTTCTAAATATAGGTATATGGTTTGTTTCCCGCGGTTTCACCTACGTCCCGAGGGAACTACAAAACCATAGCCTATAATCTCCAGGGTTCCCTCTATCTCCATACCTAATTTTATCCAAATAGGTTAAGCTGATTTACTGTGAAAGCGTAACAAGCAAACTCACTTTGACATTCATAATATTAGTTGAGATTAATTTTGTTTAGAAATTTTTTTGAAAAATAGGTCCAGTGCTTTTAGTTGATTGAATTTTATTTTTTTTATTTGCAATTATTGAAATATTAGGCATAGGTAAATATTACTCGTTTACCTATGTAAGCGACAGTGGTACTTTATAAATGAGTTGTAGGTAATGTCTGGTTTCACAAACATATCAAAGTGCCAGCTTGATTTTCACGCACTTCCTGTAAGACAGACCCTTATTCCACCTTTTTCCATGTTTTAGACACAGAAGTTTGTTACAATTAATTACATTTCTTTATCAATAAATTGATATAAAAATTAATGTGCAATAAAAACGAAAAGCCGCACAAAATAAAAACATAATTATTTCAACATGAACATTTACCATATTTTCGTAAGGAGGAGGCGAGGGCGTGCGCAACGCTTTAGGCTAGGAGGCAGCGCGGGCGCCGACGTCCGTCATTGAAATACGTTGCCATTGTGAGGCGCTGGCTGAATAAATATTTTAGTTAGCGTACCACCCAGGACGGCGGCCACAAAGACCACAGTCATGATTGATCCTTGAAGGGCAGAATTAAATTTATCGATACAAAGTCACAGAGTTTGCCGCGGACCCAAGCTATGCTCATTTGTTTTTATTGGGATATGCACGAAATAATCATTTATTGATTGCCCGGGATTGGCTCGTTCTAGGCGGTTTTACAAAGCGATCTTTATTTATTCAGTTTATTATATCGGACGGAGTAGGTAATCAACGTCTGAATTTAATAAGATTAATTTTGATTATCCAAATACCATGGAAGTACAGAATTTATTTTTCTATTCACCTCCGTTAAAGTGGAAGCTATTCTATGAACAGTCATTTTTCGGGATATTTGAATGAAATCGTGCTTTGAGATTAGGTACCATCCACCTTTCTCGAAGTAAGACTTATAATAAAAACAAAAGAAAAACGATATTCTTTTTTTTCGCAGAAGTTTTCTGTTATTTGTGTACTGCGTAAATATTGTGCCTACTTAAGTTGTTGGCAGAGCAATTAGTTCTCTCAAAAGGTCTTAACTAAATATAATTTACATTTTCTTTTCAATTTGGCATGGACTTGTGGAAACAGTATTGTCCTGGTCAAGGACATTTAAATTTGCTTTATATAATCAAAATAAATCAGCCAATATTTCCATACAAATTAATAATACGAGTATAACGGAGAAGTGAGCTCTCTTGTTATGTCACGGAAAGCTTCTGTCTTATAGGCGTATAATGTGAAGTGAATTGAATCATTTAATAATCATACTTTCTATCTGTAAACTGTTTAACGGGAACATTAAACGGGAACGTTTATATTACAGTATAATTGTTACAACTGTCATTACATCATCTCACTCTATAAAATAACACTACTGTAGACTATCACGGCACAGAACAGTATGAATCATATCCTCACTGCTTGGCCATTCCAACAACGACACTGCACGGGTGCGAAATAATGTTTCCATTAGAAAGGTCTGTATCTCCGACAAATATCTCGTATAAGTAATCCCGTTTTCTTTTAATACATGTGTTCAACATTATTTACTTAAATTATTTTTTCTAAGAACAGTAGTGATGTAATATTTAAAAAGCAACGATGTATTATTAGATGCTACAAGATGTTTCACTCGGTTTCACCCGGGTCCCGAGGGAAGTGCATAACGCACCCGGATAAAATGTAACCTATGACCGTCTCCAGGGTCACATCTATCCCCATAACAAACAGCCGTTTTACTGTGAAAGCGTAACAAACAAACAAACAAACAAACTTTCGCTTTTATAATAATAGTTAGGTAGGTATTTACGTACAATCCTAATCCTTAGCTATTATTTTATCGTATAATAACTTTAATAAAATACGTAGATTTGCGTTTGCCTAACACGAATAAACTACTAACCAACAAAAAAAACAGACCATAAAAACAAAAGTTATTCTCTGAAATTGTTATTAAAGTTAATCCACGAAATGGAACCACGTCCATTTTGTTACTGTATCCAGAATTGTCGTAATCTTTGAACCCGACACATTACAGTGCAGTACGTGACTCCAACCAGTTCCAACGTACATTATGTGCGTATTATTTAGAGAACAATGATAGTGAATAGAAAGCAAATAAGGCTACACTGGTGAGTTGACCTTAGGCTGGCCCAGGTCGCCTTATTGTTCTAGGGGAACAACTGCGGACCGTTACTTTATAGGAAACAAAGGGCATATACCTAAATATTGTATTCATGTAAGTCTGAAAGGAATTTTTTTTTATTTTATATGTCCATTTTTTTATTTTATAGTCATTTATTACACAGCTGTAGAACAACACAACTTTGAAATCTAATGTTTAAGGCAGATAGTAGATTCCTAAATTCGTGGTTTAACTTTACTTATTTAGGTACGAACCACCTAAACGTATTACCAATGCATGCATTTATTTGTCCAGTAATATGACTCAAATATTTGCTCCAGAATCTTTCATACCAAAGTACAAAACTGGTATCGGCACGTCCTTTGTCCAACCGTTATTATTTCCTTTTATGCATAAAGTTAATGGAACTTTACATATCTTGTCTCCGGCCACTACATTAATAATACACCAGATTTCTTAAACACTGTTGGTTCTTCGCTGTCGGGAGGGCTCGACTAAGGTCGGCCCCGATCGAGGACGTCAATCACACTCGTTTTTGCCCGGCTGCGGCAATAATTGCACGTCATAAATCCTCATTGTTGACACGACATGATAAATGTAAATATGGATGGAGTGGCTAATGAACCGCCATGTGCATGTGTTGGTATGTAGGGAGAAAACCTGTATTCTGATTAGAATCCGCGGGGAAATAGATGGTGGATGATAATGTGAGTTAATTACAAACCTAATGCGCGCATAACTTAGTGCTGGATTGCGTTGTTTTTGTAATCATTTTTAAAGCCTATGGTATTGTTGCAATGGTCATGTGACGGACAGGTGAGTGAGGGTACATTGATACAGCAGGTGCCAGAGGATGGCCGCCGGCACGGGGTAGCTAAGTAAGCAAGCCATGCTGGTTAGCCTGCATGGTTAAAAATACGTGGATTAATAACATTCAAAGACGAAAGAAAAACACAAGAACTTTTGCACAATATGATATTTTAGCCTGTGTTGTTGACATTATCTTAAAAATAGGTTTACACTTTATTGACGAATTTCCCTGCTGCTACAAGTGTTGTTATAAACTCCAGGTCAGAGGCCATCAGGCTTAGATTATTAGACTTGCAGCCCCAACGATATGACATCGCAAAAATAAAAGAGTGCACAAGAAGAATGTAGAATTATTTACTAAAACTACTAAAAGTACACGAAAACTACATAAGTAACATTATCTAAAACTAACACTTCATTCACATTTTAATGTTTTTTAGAAGTCAGCTAAAAATAGCCAATGTATTTTTGGACAGCCAACATAATCATAAATTCGAATAAATTCTTTTCTCCAACTATCAATAAACTATTTGATATCTGACATCTTAATTTTCATTTTTTCATCGCTGCCAGTGTTCGTCGTACACTGTTTATATTCTCCTGGTGAAGTGGGAGCCGTATAAGGCCGATCTGCAACCCCATTATTTTTATTGAAACTATCTGATTAAAGTAGCTGCGATCATATGAATGACTGAAATTTAGATCTAAAACTCTTTTATAGATTTTTTTAATACATTTTAGTAGTCTACTCACTCTGGTATTAAATAAAGAGGGGTCCAATTCAGGCATTTAAATGCTATTACTTCTATTGCAGATAATGACTAGGTACACTAAAGTGAATGATGACTGGGATATTTACACACTGCTGGCTTTAATGCGTTTATTTACTTAATGCCAGAGGTAACATCAGGATAAACTTAGACAGGTTGAAAGCTACCCCATATTTAAAAAAAATATATTCATTGAAATAAAAAGTATCACAAATCGAATGGCATTAAAATTGAGGCTAATTTTCATTCCATGAAAACGAAAAACAATTAACTCTGCACCGGTCAGTTAAGTTGTTATTACACTTCATTGAAAGCTAACATCAAGTTAATATGTGTCGGACATATTGGCTGTTTATATTTTAATCACTTAAACAACTTTAAGCAGCTTTGAGATTACGAATCCACTTAACAACAACGTGTGAATCTGTTCTCATTAAAAATAATGTTTTAAGAAACCTTTTTTTACATGAACCGTTTAGTTTCACGATAAAATGAACAAGTGAGACGGACATTACTTTTTACTAAAAAAAACTTGACCGTACTGTGCGAAGCGGGAGAAATAATGGGTTAATTTGATGCATTTTGCCGTGAAATAACTATAACGAGTGACTGTAATTAGACCACAGTATGTAGCTAATGGTTATCCACGGTATTCTAATGATGGTTCTCGGAGTCTTAAGACCCAGTGGTACAGTTTTCGAAGACCTATATATTACGGCGGCCACAAAAACGGGGGCGATCCTGTCAGTAATTGTGGCGGCGCGGGCGCTGCTTTCACGAGCGATGTTTTTGCACCGTACCGCGTCGTTGGTGTCACGCACGTAGCTTATAACACACTAAACCAATTAGGTACTGGAAACATTTTTTCACAAAGGGATTCTCTTTTGTTCCTTTTTCGTACCATCTTGCTTATTGCGTACAAGGACACTCATTTAATATGTTGCTTTTATTTTTTTTCATAAAAAGTACGAGAAAAGTAATATTTTTACCAGTTCGTCCGTGTAAATGAGAACATTAATTTATGCTTTATTTCTATGATTTTAGAGTGCACACATGTTATCGTGATTAGTTAACCAGTTTTTCAGTCCAGGAGAATCCTAGAACATAGTATGAATATTTAAGGTTTTTACAAGAGACATACAATAGACATAGGTCTTTTTTGTACACCTAATAATTATCATAGTAGGCGCCTGTAGCAGTCATACTGCACACAACAATGTTCCCAGTTTAGAATTAATTAATGAACACACTGCACAAGTTTTTATGACGACTTTCTTTGCTGGTTAGAGCTGCCTAGTACAGACAGCAACATAAGTTGGATACACCTAACGTAATTTCACATACAGTCAGGGGTGTGAATTAGGGAAAATTCCTCATAAAACAAAAGTTAAACTCGCCGCATTTTTCTCCCTGTGACGGTAAAAGTCTATACTTTCAATCGTATACTATGTATAAATACAATATTATATAATCAATACTGTATCTAATGTTGTATTTATGTCGTAAAGGTTTTATTTAGATGCAAAAAGTGTACCTACTTACCTAACCTACCTTACACTTAACTTATTCTGGTATTAATACCAGAATAAGTTAATTATTAATATAAAAACGAACAGACTTTTTGTTACTGAGTGTACCCATTGAATACTGAAAATGCTCAGAAATAAAATATAAATGTTGCCATTTGCTATTAGAATAAAAACATAGAATGTGTTTGATCTAGAATCTACATTTATATTACTTAAGATTATATAGGTACAGTTTATAACATAACGAAGAAGAGGTCTGATAAATCATTTGGGAAATTTTGAAAAATGTCCAGTTTGATACCTATAGATTAACTTAGCTCAAGATTCTTAAGAGTGAGAGAGAAATTGCAGAACCCTAGCTTAAACTATGACCGTCTTACTACAAGCGAATAGTACGAGTAGTTACACGTAGTTTACCTAATATTTTTTGTACGTAGTATAATATTTTATTTGTACGTTTCCAAAATATCTTTATTTACATAGAGGCGACAATTTGTGTAATATAAAATCAGTGCCTAAGTATATTTTATTCACAAGACAGTAAGTTTATTTTATTTTCACAATAGCAATATTAAATAATACAAGACGCCGTACGGTCAGTGTAAAATAGATTTCGCAGGCTATCGTAAAAACGTCCTTAGCTTTTGTAATCACAGAAAATCTTCGATAAGTACCATAAACTAAGACTACTTATCTGATATTCTCGCAAGAATCTTTCTAAAAAAGGAACACCACAGTACGACGGTCCCAGTAGGATTAAGCTTATATAGAACCTTAACTTAAGATTTACATCAACCGCAAAGGTCAAGTGCGATATCATAACGCTTTGAAGAAGAAATATGAGTACACCAGACAATAATAAAATATATTTCTGACACGGCCTGATGTAGAGGCAACATCGCATTGTAGACTTAATATCTCTATTTCTGAACTGGGAATAAATCAGGGATTGTCATTCTGGGATCCGGCACTTATTCTCAATGAACCGAGGGGATATTTACGATTTATAGGCTGAGCATGATATATGATAGTCAAGCCGTTTATTATGGCGTTGGCTGCACGCTACTTAGATGATTAATGAAGTAAGAATCAGAATTATTGTTTTAATTCTACTGTGCTTCGAGGCTTTAGCATGTTTTGAGTATTGGGATAAGGTCCGTGGACAACAGAATATCGTAATAAAAACTTGCCGAATATTTCTAGATCCTATTTTCTACTTTTTTTTTTTTTTTTTTTTTATTATTGATAGGTTCGCGTTTGACCACTATCTCACCTGATGGTAAGCGACGATGTGGTCGACGATGAAGCACTACTAATACAAAAAATGTGAAGGGTTATGATGTATATATGTATGTTTGTTACTCTTTCACGCCAAAACTATACTGAATGGGTTTGGCTAAAATTTGGTGTACACATAGTTTATAACCTGGCTAAACATGTTTTATTCAGGTATCTGGACTAAATGCTAAGGAGACTTCCAGACAGACGAAGTCAGGGCAGAAGCTAGTTTAATAATCATTTTATTGAACCTTTAGTGTGAGAGTACTCCCTTTAAGGAGAATTGTGCAATGAATTTGTATGACTAGTTCTTGGTATTCAGTGAGATAAATTGTCATTTGACCTCTGAGACCGAGGTCACTGAGATGCCACTCGGTTATTTAAATAGTTGAGAAAGTAAAGAATTGAAGTACAATGTTACAATTAAATAATAAAAGGTCCTTTAGTGTGTCTCATTCAATTCGTTCTAACTAATAGCACGGCGTGACAAGACGGTAGGTACGCTTCGTATATATATTTTAGGTTACCGATGTCCCTGAGTCAGCATGAAATTGTATACTGAGAATAGATACAAGGGTACCTTTATTCGCTATGTTATTTATTGATCGCCCTTGCTCGCGATACCTTTGAGGTACACCTTCAAGTTGTGATGTTTGAATACAACCAGTTGAGAGAGGACACGGTCGGTACACAATTGCCATATACAATAGCTGAGAGCTTGGGAAATAACCAGACCTCTAATGTGTAAATGTAAGACCTAAATTTGTAATATCTATATCTATACTTATAATAAATCTGTAGAGAGGTCAATTCTGTACATGAAATATATTTCCAAAATAACTATCAGGGGGTGATTAGGGATCGATACTGATGCCAAAAATGCAATCAGTAAAATTTTTGTCTGTCTGTCTGTCTGTCTGTCTGTCTGTCTGTCTGTATAAACTCTATAGAAACAAAAACTACTCGACGGATTTTAACGAAACCTGGTACAATTATTTGTCATATTCCTGAGATGGTTATAGTATACTTTTCATCACGCTACAATCAATAGGAGCAGAGCAGTGAAGGGAAATGTTGTCATTTTGTTTAAACGCGCTAATCTCAGGAACCGCTGGTCCGATTTGAAAAATTCTTTCAGTGTTAGATAGTCCATTTGTCGAGGAAGGCTATAGGCTATATATCATCACGCTAAGACCAATAGGAGCGGAGCACCACTATTCCACGCGGACGAAGTCGCTGGCAGAAGCTAGTAGGATAATAAATTACTAGACTAGGGTCATTGGGTTTACAATATCATTCTTGGTAATACTGTACCGGACTGTGCCTATACAAAAGTGAATACTATGCTCGGTCGGCCTACCACTAACGCACTTATGTAAATTTAATCGGTTTTTAAATGGAATTTACTCGTTTGTCATACTTTTTGAACGTACGTACGTACGTACGTACGTTTGTGAACTTCCATCTAATTTTAAAGTTACTAAAAAATATTGCGCTAAAAGAATTGTGTATTTAGCAATAGAAAAATTACTCACTGTTCGATCTTTAAAAAGCATTTCTTTACTTCACATGATTCTTATCAATAAACCCAATTATTTGCTTCGAAAGTAAGTATACAAAATAATTTAGCGTACAATAAATGAAAAATTGAATTTTAGTTGTAATGGACTAAGCCGACTGCAGTACACAGGATAATGATGGTATTATATCAAAGGAGATTCGCGGCCATCATAATGATGGTCATTATTGTCTAGCAAGCCATAAGTATCCATTCGTTCCTTAGCCTAACTGCCCTCTGATTGTGCGGTCCATACATCTCTTGTCCTATTAGATATAATCTGCGCAATGACTGATAGTCGCCAGGATATAAAGATTGAAGACACCGAATGCTTTATATTCGCAGCGCGGCAAGCGATAAGCTACGACTTTTCGCATCGGAATAGCCGATCCCCAGGATTTCGGGTGTATAGGATTGATATTCAATGGGTAACATTTTTTTTTCAATAGACAAAAAATATTTCAGTGCAACTATCATGGAAAAAGTATTTGAAAAAATTCGTGTTTCTCTAAAAATATTAGTAAATAATTCTTTATTAATTGTATGTGCTATAATTTAATATTCATGTGTGCTTTATACTCATCTAAGGAACATTTGAAAAACTATCATATTCTAGCTGCATAATATTAACTGCACTGCATTTGGTGCAGTCAACACCTTAAACTTAAAGCTCAAATGTTTACGTAGCAAAGTAGTTTAGTAGCCTTACCATGACGTGCCAAAACAAGATTATTTTCGTTGTAAAAAGGGACGGAGCTATACGACGTTAGTAGCTGTGTCAGGCTCTCAAACTTGAATAGTGATTGCAAAAACACGTGGTGGTACAGCCCCTGGTCGTTATAAATGTAAAAGTGATGCTTTGTACTGAGTAACATAAAAATATAATACTATAATGTTGATTATGTTTTAACTGTCGTAGTCTTAATACTCAACTGCTGGAGGCGGTTCATTAGCGAGGGGATGCTTGTAGGTAATTAATAACGTATAAAGCTATGAAGTGTTACGTATTGCAATAGTTTAGTGCTTAAACGACTGTTATAATCATATTTAATAGGTGGCATTTATTAACTGATTTATTAATCGCTATGGCTTTAGTCAATTTATTTTAAAAGATATGGTGTTTGTGGTAAATCGATACAATAATTAACTAGGAAGAACTAAAATGTATAATAACAAAAGCTAATACTTAGAAAGTAACGTTTTAATGTTGTGTGTGTCAGTAGATAACTCATAAAAGAAAATTACGAAAACCTACTTTTAACATTGGTGCAGTCATAAGTTATAACGCTTTTTCAAAACTATAGAACTACAATTTGTGTGCCTATCATTTAGTATATCTCCAACGCTTATAGAAAACCAAACAAAAGAAAATCAGCGTAGGCGCGAAGTTTCGCGCACATAACAAGAGCGAGCCTCAACAAGCGCGAATAACTGACGCGCGAGACATGGTTATCGTACATTCAGTCTGCCAAGCAATAGCATTAATTTCATCTGACAGCTCAATTACCTAGGGCCCCGCCATCTCATACAGCACCCACGTTGATTTGTGCATTCCAGATCGCATTACGATAATTTCAACCCTGTCTTCTTTACGTCAGACCGTCACAAGCTTATCATACAGGTGAGAGTGGCAGCCATTTTGTCCCTATATTGTGTTTGTAATTGCATTTCTCTGTAAGCTTTCGTTATTTAGTGTGTTTATTGTTACTTTTTATGTTACTAACTAGCCTCAGATGGGTTCATCTGCATGCGTTCGCTTTTTTATTATTTTAAAATTACTTTCATGAATTGCATTGATGATGTATGAGCGATGCACTGTTGGTAAAGTTTCGATTTAAGAAGATTTTATATAAACAAATCAGATTTTAATATTTTTCTAATTTTTTTATACAGCGAAAATGACTTTCCGTTACTCTTCTAAACATCTTTTTGGTCCATATCATCATCTGTGTAGCCTCTTCCGAACTACGTTGGGGTTGGCTTCCAGTCTAAACCGGATACACCTGAGTACCAGTGTTTTACATGGAGCGACTGCTTATCTGACCTCCACGACGTAGTTACCGGATAATACGATACCCCTTGGTAAGACTAGTTGTTAGATTTTCTGGCTATTGACTACCCGCAAAGACTGTTAAAGTTCTACAAATGACAGCCGGGACCAATCATAACATCAAGCTTTATTTTGGACGTTTTACATAGCACTTACATAGTTTTGGTGTTACAGCTTTGCTTAATATCACTATTTGAGATTTTGTTTTAAATATACAAATAATATAACATCATAGCATTATTATGACCAAGCCTAAATGGCCTAAATACATGGTTTCTAAAGAACAAACACCTACATAATACCAGTATAATATAAGTACAATTTAAAAAAATTCAACTAAAGCGACATCTTCTGTAAATGTGCGAAACTAAAACTGTCCCATCCCTCACATTGCCTTTGCCTCCATATATTCACGATCTCAGTTTGCGCTCCTTTCCCTATGCAAAGCTTCTAGAAACGTTTTGTAGAGGGCGTTAAAAGCGCATACTATTTTATAGAGAGTGGAGTTATGGATAGAGAGAGAAAAACAATTACCTAAATTCAGTAAAATGTAATAACTACATTACAAAACAACTAACTTTATTAACATAACTACAAAACAAACCAATATATGAAATCCTTAAGTGCAAGCGTTTCCACGTAATAAACTAAGTCCTCAACTGAAAATATATTCTAGTAAATATAATATTTCTCTATTGACTATGAGAGCGTCTAAAGTATTATTTATTCTTAGTGTAATTGAGTAGTAATATTGTGGATATAGGAACAATACTTTTACCATGTATCGCTGTCTAAGCACATTAGTCGCCCGCAGCAAATAAATATACAAGTGATTTATGCAAAATCAACAGTAACCCACTTTATCGTACAATAGTTGACGTAAATACTTTCCTAATGTTATGTTGAAAAGTGCAACAAGCTATTTTAATTAATGTTACTAACATTTTATATACTAAATACGTGGAATCATCATATAACAAATAACTATTCAATGTAACCTAATTTTTACTAAAGTGAATTAAGTACCTACTTATATCATAATTAATATTTTTTCTCTATTTTAAGTTTTCTAATGTTAAATATTGTTAATAACTATTTGCCCACAAATAGAACGTTGTAAGAGCCAATACCGCCTGTAACACAGGTTTATCCTAGTACAGGCACGTAACATTATTATACCTTTATTATTTCTAAGATTTTTACTGTATATTACCTCTTATTTTTGAATAAATGATTTGATTTGATTTGATTTGAGTACATTTTTTTCCATTAAATCCTTTAGAATATACGGTTTGAATTTTTACTAAACACGGATAGCTTCGTTGAAAAATTATTCAATAGGATTTTCCGCTTTTACTCTCAACAGAGCCGTCCATTGCGGTTTTTTACCCTTTGTATTACCTACAGGTTTCACCCGTGATAGACAAGTAATAGCAACCCTTCTTTTTAATTTATTTTCCCAATGCCCGTATTGTTTTTAGTTTGGTTTGTATTCCGTATTTTTGGCTTGAAAACTTTTCTTGTCTGAGCTTTAAATCGAAGTATAAAACCTGGTTGAGAGAACACTGTGTTTTGACAAGCTTAGCAAATTAAGTTTCTGAAAAAATCGTGTGTTGCAAGTTAGTTCCAAGGTTAGAATGAGGCGGCACGGGAATTGGTTGAGGCAGCATTGTGTGTTGTCGGGTTATTCCTCGGAGTTGATTTAGTTTAAGTTTGTCCAATTGTGATTTAAAACACAGTTTAAGAGACTATTATTCATGATAATTTGATTACGATTTCTCTCATTTGTCTCAAGCCATTTGTAGCCTAGATAGAATTATGGAAAACTTATGTCAGCAGACAGTAGCTATTTTCTAGCAAACGTTGTGTTTCATTTTAAACCACATCACTTTTATTTAACAATTAATTAATTAAAAAGTCCTAAAACAACAAAACAAATGGTACAAACAAAACTTCTCATACCAATGTGCAATTCATAATAAGGCTTAATTAAAACAGCGGCGTTGGCTTGTACACCGCACCGCTACCGTGATCTATTTAAAATGAAATAACTACCCTTGCATCCCCCGAGCGGTTCTCGCAAGAATTCCCTGCTTTATTTATTCATAAGCCTTACAAAGAACCTGTGTAAGTAAAGTACAGGTAGAATTTAAAAGCTTGCTTAAGAACATAACATGACGAAGGTGCACGGTTACATGGGGTTTTTACTTTAATATTAAGGCAATATAATGGCTTGATGTCGGTTATGTGATGTAAGTTAATGGTTTTGTTGTATGTAAAGTTTACTTGACTTATCTCTTTGTGTTGCAAAATGATTACAAGATGTTTTAAATAGAAGAGGGATATAAGCTTAGTAGCATGAACACTATAGATACATGTGTGCAGTGTTCAATTATGCATTTTGTTATAAATTCTGGGATAAAAAATCTCATTATGTAATTTCGGTCAACTTTTGGCTAGTTTTGAATACTTCGCTTGTATAGGTAAGCTAATAAGATTCAAATTTGGACAATGTAAGAACAGGCAGTTTGGGAATAAAATCCCGACAAATAGAACGGAATTTTTTTTCACTACGTGACCTCTTGTGTATTCTAATTGAATTAATAACGGATTTTAGGTACTGTGTTTTTTACACATGTAAATACAATTTACATGCATCAATATTGCTGCCATGCTTATATCTTTACAACGAAAAGAGCAACTGAATATTTTAAATTAGTTCTATTTATTCCTGAATGCCGACACTGCAAATCAATTGAAGCACCCGTCGTGACACAAGACGTATTAGAATCGTCTCCCGAGCTCATTGCTTGCTTGGCTAACTTGATAAGTGGGTCACCGTGTATACAGAGACCATCATTCTGGGAAACGGTTGATAGAAACTGCTTGGATTCTGGTGAAATATACAGTTTGTGCTGAATATCCTGAAATGAATTTGAATTTTGCAAGCTTGTGTGGTTTCTAGGTATTGAGCAAGCACATCACATACATTTGCATGTAGTGAAGTATTTTAGAATTCGATTTGGTGCAGTCCATTGTTGTGCCACAGGCGTTGATTAAGAACATTAGCATTTACAACCGATGCACGCTCAGATGCTGTGCTGATACTGGGCAATAACAGCCATTACGTTTAAGCAGTTCCGCATGTGCTTTTTGCATCAACACACCACTGTTTGATTTGATATGTAAGGATACGTGATAACTTCGAGTATTTCAATTTAGTCTCGAGATAGCAAGTGTGATTGCTGCATTTGTATTCAATCCTTGGATTGAGTAAGTTGTGGCATTTAAACTAAAGTCAATTTTTTACTACAAGGTTGAAGCTTTAAGGCCCAAGTTCACCGACAAGATAACGGGCCGATTAACTGAAAACAGCTGTTTAGCATAAATTTAAACTTCTACCATGCGATGGATAACTCATCATTTGGGTTTTTAGGGTTCCGTAACCCGACAAGGAACCCTTATAGTTTCGCTCTGTCCGTCTGTCTGTCTGTCTGTCTGTCTGTCTGTCCGCGGCATAGCTCCGTGGTTTTTGTTATTAGAAAGCTGAAATTTGGTATGAATATGTATATTGATCACGCCGAGAAAGTGGTAAAATAAAATTTTTAAAAATATTTTTTTTTATGGTAGCTCCCAAACATGTAAAGTAGGGATGATTTTTTTTTCTCGCGTACCCCTTCGTGTAGGGTATTGTTAGATAGGTCTTTTAAAAATATTATGGGTGTGTGAAGATCATTTTTCGGTTAAGCGAGCCATTTGCGAAATATCTAGATTTTAAGTGAAATTTTTTGTTCGATACGAGTTACCCCCCCTCTAACTTTTGAATGGCTGTACCTAGAAATGTGAAAAAAATCACAGACGTAGCACATGTAATGAACATACAAGGAAAACTATCACGGCTAAGTAGGCTTAACCGGTTACAGAGTTATAGTCGACTAACTGAGACCTACTACGGAACCCTACAGCGCGTGGCCCGACACGCACTTGGCCGGTTTTTATTCCTAAATCAGTCGATTACCAAGCCAGGGTTGCAGAAGAAGTTGACAACATGAAAATTCCCGCTTCGTGGTTATAAACCTTTTTCGTTTAACGGGCCGATTATATAACCATCTCTTGGTGAAGTTATGGACAATGGGCTCACCCTCTATTACTGATAATTATTATTATTTGAATTTAATTTACTAAAATTTGAGACACAGTTTGTGACGTGGTTACCGATATGCTATTGCACAGTGTAAAACAACCTGCTGACAAAAGACGGAATTTAATTCCTAAAAGTTTTGGAAATCAGAACAACATCTAGACTTGTATTACACCCCTTCTTAGAACTCTGACGCACGCTGCAGATATCCGTATTGACTAAAACGAGCTATTGCTCCGCAAGAAAAATAGCCTGAACGACACCTACTGGATCTCCTATCTACCAACTTTATTGGCTTTTCCTGGAAAAATGCTTTACAATTTATTTTAAGTTCTTCTGAATATTTAGGATTTTTTCAAATATGTACAAAGGTTCTAGGAAGTAAATTACATTGTTTGAATACCTGTAATACCTTTTGAATAAAATGGCTGTTTTAAACGAAAATCATTTGGAAATAAAAGTACTTTTTGAAAAGATCACACTAAACATTTTTAAGGAAACTACGCGAGGTTTAAAAAATATCTTAAGTAAGCTTACATACGATACGTAGATACATCACAATGTGAAGTAGGCAGCCGGCAATATTGTGAAGAATAACTCAAACTGGCATTAAAAAGTTTCCAACAGCAAATGAAAACAAGCTGAAGTTTTAAAAAACCCGTTACGAATATTCCGTGGCGAAATTCATTTCAATTAAATAACGTGGTGGTAGTATGTTGGGGTTCCTGAATTTTGTTGAAATACCCCGCAGCGGTAGCGGCGGCGGCGCGGTGTTTAGACGCGATCTGCAAACGCTGTTGTGCCCGCCCCCGCTACCGCTTGTGGCTGCCTAAAGGGGGAAAACAAATCGATATGCATCGTTTCCAGCGTTCGTTTTTAATTTCGTCGTTCGTCATGTCCCACGGACCGTTGCGGCGCTCTACAAACGATTCGATTTTTTACAAATACACCTACATGGTTTTTCATTGATGTGACTAGCCAGTCTTATCTATGTCCGTTTAGTTTAAAACTTTTTTAAAGCGCACGTGCTTTTAAATAAACATGGAAATATTGGGAACTGCCAAATATTTGCAACGGAATTGCAAAGATTTAAATATATTTTTTTAGTTATTTTCTACGTTAACGAGTGGATTAAATAAAACCGGATAAACACTATAGATAAGTATTTATTTTTGTCGTTATTTTAATTTATTGGTGAGCTAGATAACTCTTGGCATCATCCCATACACAAACAAAACGTACGTGTTTAATCCTAACGTTGATTTCTCCGTTGGTTTAACTTTATTATCCTGTCACGTGTCACCTACAATAAAAATAAAACGTGTAAAAAATAAAGGCCAATATTTTCATGCAACCGCGAGAGAAGTTATCACAAATTTTATTGGCATCATTTAAAAAAAAACATTCAGCTTTTTTGAAATGCAACGAATACTTTTACGAAGTGTATGATTTGTTTAAAGTGTTTTAGCTGTTAATTACAAATATGAAGCCGGACATCTTAATTTGAATGTACAAAACTAATTGCGTTAATTTTTTGGTGTCATTTATAGTAAAGACTGAAGGAGTGGGTATTCTTAGCGGTTCCGAACACTTAACGTATTATTATAATTTATTTTATAACAATATAATAACGTAAAATAGAAATAATATTACTGTTTAAATATTTAGTTTTTAGACTGCAATTGTACGAGTAGGTACCTAGATATACTGTAACATGAAATTGAACATTACTTACCCGGCATTACACAAGACTACCCTGCTCTAAATACCGGATAATAGGCTATAATCGTCTTATGTTTATATCGTATATCTCTTCCATATGGTACTTGGAAATAAATTATGATAAAACAGAGTACAATTATGCTGAGGTTAATTTCCCCAGCGAGGTAGCTTGATTGAGACAAAGGAATCAGAGGAAATGATCTCTTCTCTCTCCGCGAAAATAGTGAAATAAATATAATACGAATTTAATTCATTTTAAGTCGGGAAAAATGGTACGAATATAAGAATTCAAGTAAAGAGGAGATTTTAGAGTATATTTATAGGTTTAAAGTTGTGGAACTTTCTCGTAGGTGTAAGTGAACACCTAAGATTTTGTAGAAGATAAAGAGGTACTATTTCACTCCTAGTGGAAAAGTTTTGAAGTGGTTTAGAGGGCTGAGATGGCAAAAAAATAAGTATTGATACGCTTGATAAAACAATTATAAAAACGCTTTTAGGAATCTATTCCTATTACTGTCTATAATTGTGCAAATTGCTTTGTAAAGGATGATTCAGTGGTTACAAATTTTCAACCTATAATAATACCTATTGATGTCAAATCTTTAGTTATTGAGTTAATGAAAACTCGCAAACCAAATCAATTCAGCTCATAATGAACCTACTACTACCTATGAAATGAGTTTTTCACGTCATACCTGTAAACTATGTTAGTCATCATCTGCCTAGAATTTTCCTAATTATGTTGGAATCGGCTTTCAGTTTCAACCGGATGCAGCTGAGTACCTACCAGTGTTTTACATGGAGCGACTGCCTATCTGACCTCCACAACCCAGTTACCGGGTAACACGATACCCCTTGGTAAGACTGCTTGTCAGACTTCTGACAACCCGTAACGACTCGACTGTCAAGATCTACAAATGACAGCCGGGACCATCAGATTAACGTATATTCCAAGGCACGGAGGAGTTTTGCTATATCACAGATGGTCACCCATCCACGGAACGACCGCGCCAAGCGTAGCTTAACCTTTAATCGGTCGACCCGTGTAGCTGTTACTTAGCCACGAGGTCCTCAACTATAAACTATGTAAGTATAAATTATGATTTGAGAAAGAACGGCGATAGTCCAACAATTTTCCAACTTGAACAATTTTCTGTAACAAGCACACGTATTTTGAAGACTAACTTTATACCAACAAGCTCCTACTTTGCTCATGTATGTTTATTACCATCATATTTAGGTCAGCATATGTTACAAATTCACACAACGTAACAAGTTTGAACGAGGCCTACGAACAACTTCGCAAATAAATTAGCAAACACCCAATTACTACCGCGGGCCGCGTGTGAAAGAGTTTCGGGAACATTCACGACACTTCATTATGCACAAACAAGGCCTTCAAAATAATTCAAATGGCTGCCCGGGCCCGATTCTCCTTTAAATAATTCATAAAGCTTTGGGTTATGTCACAGCTGCCACTACAACCTTCTGATAGAAACTTTAAGTGGAAGAAACGGAGATAGTCTTTGATTTCATTTAGTCCGCTTCGCCGGACATGACCCTCTATCTCATAATTTATATCAAAGGATTTGTCGCATCAAAGAGTTTCTTTAAAGGCCACTTCAAATATATCTTGTTTCTACTATGAGCTTAAAATAAAGTAAAATGCCGCGGTGATAAACGCCACAAAGATTTCGTTTGTTAGCTGGGAACCTTAATTAAGTTTAAGTAGTGGAGCTATAACAGCGAACATAAAGTGTATGCTGTCGGTAGTTTGCTTCTATGTAGCGACTCACGTATGTTGGAAAACTCATAAAACTCTGTGAATCACCTGCTTAGCTTTAACTAAATCTTTCTAGTTTCTTTAAAGGTATAGAATTTTGCAGTAAAAATCCAGTAAGTAAATAAATGGAAAGTATCTATGGTGGGGTTTTGGATGCGAAGGAACTAAAGTTCACGGGAGTAGCTGTTACAAAGATTAAGATAGGTAAAAGTGAGGTAGACGTTTTACGAGTCGACGAGTGCGTAGATATATCCTCCTTGGGACTACATTCGCACATGGGCGGGTGATAAAATCAGCATAAATTGTGTCGCGCGCTCCCACGCTCCCACGCTGCCGTAGCTACTATTACATATAGGTAATGCGTGTGGAAGTAATGGCCCCTAGTTATGCTAATACGCATTTACGTCACCCAGCCTATCCATCACCACTTTCATATGATTTATCTTATCAATGATACCTATATATTATATCTGTTTGTACTGTCAAAATAACAGCCTTTACTAAATACACGATAAATGTTTTACATGGTACCACAGCGTTTATATTTGTTTATTCCGGGTAACTCTGAAGCCCATTTCGTTGCGACTTTCAATAACAGATAGCTGATGTTTTAAGAAGTCACTGTTAGTTTAAAAAAGAAGTTGTTAAAGAGGAAAATAAACCTCTTGAAATTATACAAACACAGGTGACGTCGCGGGGAGCAGCTAGTATTAAATATGTATTCATGTTATAAAGTCAAAGTGGTCTGAATTACAGTTTAACAGACCTTTAGGTGAAATATATAGTTATATTTATGTTATTCAATACGACTCAGGGCGAGAAAATCATCACAAGCAAATATTGCTCGTAGAGATTTTGTGCCACAAATGATATTAGTTTCAATCTGTTAACATAAACAGACTGCAATGGCAGAGAAGTAGACAGATATACCAACCAAGAGAACTGCAAAAATGATAACAAAATAGCCGTAACTATATACGCTACAATAATACTGATGATGTCACAGTACACGTCCAGTTACAACGCTATAATGCTATTCAACAGCGAGATTGGAATCCCGAATCCGGGCCATGTCCACCGCTTGATTGTGCGTTTGTCGGCTATTGAATGTCAGGGGTTTGGCCAGCGGGCCTGCGACATAGCAATTTACTGGTAGACAGCCATAACGCGATTTACGATAGAGGGAATTTGTTTTTGGGATTGCGAGGTGAATGACTAAAGCTAGGTTTACACAACGATACCATACACTGTATAGTACATTCAATGTATACATCGAATTTACGTGTGTGAACATTTATTGTGACAAGAGAAAAGTGAAGAGACAGCGGCATCACAAAGAAATTGTTAAAGTCAGAACAGTATAATAAAATATTTTGACATTTGTGTCTCAATTTTTGTGCTGGTGTGTGTTTACAGGACTCGATTGGTGGACTATTATTATGGTTTGAAAATAATTGAAGTATTTTAAGCTAAGCAGAGTATTGGATTCTTTACTTAATATAAGAATTTATGACTCTAATCGATAAAGACACAGATGGCATACGGAACTACTCAAGAAGAAAATTTAACCCGTTGCGATTTATACTTTTATATGTTTGGTTGATGCAATTTATGCTGGTCACAACGCATACATGTTGAAGCGGAGCTGATGGTGAAGCACCTAGAGAACTCCTTGCAAACCAAATCCTTTCTCACAAAATTTCGTATCTATAATATTAGTAGGATGTATTTCGTTTGGAATTAATAGGTTTATTTCATTAAAATATAAAAAGAAAGACACAGCAAAACGTGAACGGAATCCCAACTCAAACAAAAATTTCAAGTGAAGGAACACTACAATACCGTGATTAAAGAAAGTTAATTTAACTTTACGAGCTCTTTTTTCTTTGGAATTTTTGTTTCCTAGGTTGAAATTTTATGTTGTGATTATATAAGGTATTTATCGCATTTTCAATAACCACTCTTCTCAGATCTCAGCGGAAAGTTGCAGTATCATCTGTGCCCACAAATTTCTTACGTTCCATTTTATCGGGCCGAGCGGCCATTAAACTATGCAAAATCTTCTCTGTCTACCTACGAAGTAATATACAGCACGTACTTTAGTAGCCGGCAGTAAACGAGTGCAGCAAAATTGGATAACTTACGGCCACAGAGAGGTCTTTTGTTGAAGGAAGTCAAAGCTAGTTATGTTTATTGACCGATTAAAATTGCTATACTGAGAGTCTTATAGGAATATTTCATGTTCAAATAAGCTTAGAGATAATTTAAAATTCTTATCTAATGATATTAAAAACTAAGTTTCTTCTTAAACTATTTGTTTGAAGTTTCTTAAAATGGTCTACAATATCTTTGGCTAGGTATAAGAACCTGCCTGAACAAAGACTGCGAATAGTACATTTCCTTTTGCAAGAAAAATGCTTTTAAATGTTGTAGTATTTTATACAGGTAACAAAAAAATATTAAAATGAAGTGTAATTTTTCAAAATGGTTACATCAAGCCAAGCAATGATTACTGCACAAATGTCAAATTATCTTATCGATCCTGCCTTATTTTAAACTGCTACATTTACGCTTTATCCAAACTTCCACGAAAACCAGGCCAAATCTACTTACCAAATTAAATCGATAGGATCCGGATTATATAACACAATAGCATTTCACTTGTATAATGTATCATAGAGTGATTAATCTCAACACTTCCAGGAATGTAGCTAGCTGAGTACATGAAGACAGAGTGGAACACAATGTCAGGGATGACAGGCATGTTGCGGGTGAATCGGGGTCGCTTCTACCCCGCACGTTCGATGCTCTAGATTGCAAGGCATTCGTCGTCATTGTCTACGCTCCTAGACTATAAATATTACGATATTTTCCTATCAACCAGTTGCTATAATATATTTCTTCCTTTTTTGAATTGCAATATTCCTAAAACCTCATTTTAATTTAATTACGTAGGCTTCTTGGTAAAAAATACAATGACCTCACAATTTGTAATATAATGACAGGATTAATTTTAAGGTTTTAAGAATATTAATTACATCAAATTCATTGTGTATCCCTTCCCATTTTTTAAATGAATATAAAGTAATACATTTTTTCATTCAACGCTGCAGACTTTTAATCAAGCGTTTTAAAGGCGTCCATATATCAAAGTCATTGTACTCGCCAGCAATGCATAAACGAAGCTCACGAACTTTGCCAATGATTAATTAAACTTTTTTTATAGAATCCTCTTTGGTCCCAATTTCCTTAAAATTTTCTCCGCTTGTTCAAGCATAAGTTTCTCAATAAGTGGTCGCCTGGAGTGGAGCTGTGGTGGTAGGGCCGTTTTCGCCTAATTCTAATTAGTTCCAGGTCGGCGGTACATCAAAGTTGGGGATAAGTTCTTTCGTTTAATTGACCGTAAACTTGAGGCGACACGGATACATTCACCTGGAAGGACTCGGGGTTCGCTCGACGTGGCGAGTGATTAATTTGTTTTAATAAAGGCCTACTTTTTGTAATATTTTTAATTAATGTTGGTAAGATAAAAACGTTTCTATAGAACAGACGTATAGGTTCAATTTAGATATACTCAGATGAAGCTAGTGTTTGCAATATTATTAAGTGCTGTATACTTTCAACCGCAAACAGCTGATTGCTATTACAACGTTGTCATTCAATTAAAAGCTAAGTATTCCAACAATAGAAATATTAACTTGTATTTATTTATTTGCTGACTACTTATTGACCTATGCTTTAGTTTGACATTCATCAATCATTGATGGAAAAATTTTGTCCCCGATACCGCGATAAGTACTAAATTTTTTTTTCTTGTACTAAAAGGTTATATTTCATCTAGCAAGAGTTGTTTTCCACCATCTTCGTTGGCTCCAGAAGAATTGTTCTCAGAAAGCTGGTTCACCCTTAGCGAATAGTTAAACTTAATGAGGCCGACCGAATGTTGGCTACTTCTCCACTCAGATTGTTTCCGGGGCACGAGAAAAATATTGTCGGATAAATGACAATGGCATGTACTGATTTTATTTCTTCTTTTATGTTAAGTAACTTGGAAATTGAAACTAATTTCAAAATATCTTCGGAATATATTTAATTTTCATATAAGTATTTGGATTTGCATTTATTAAGCAGTGGATAATTTTCATTGATTCTCCAGCTCGGAAAATTTACGTACTTTATTAGTATATAAAGTACTCGAGAAATTAAACAATAATATTTTCCTAACGATAAGTAGGAAAATGTAAGGTTCTTTACCTTTCGTAGACATAATATAAAACTCTTCTACCATTTGAATACAAATTGTAATGGCTACGTGTACACATCTTACACAGGAGCGTACATATCGCGCTTACCGTTCGTGTTTTATTTTTATGAAGTCTGTTGGATTTAACTTTAGTAGTTAACTTGAGTAGAAGGTAGAGATGCGATTTAGTTTAAATGGTAATATGTTTGTTTTAATAAGGGTGGTATCGCTGTAAAGGACGACTACATTCAAATACGTCGAGTAGGTAAGTTAGGTGGATATGCTATAATAAAAGTAGGTAAATAGTGCTTGAGAGTGTTTGTATATTGACTACTGAATGCCATGCGCACGAGTAACCAAATCACGCTCAACTAACATAGGTGAAACACAATATTGTATTGTGAAAAAGTTAAGTTTCAATTTATTCTCATTTTTGTGATAAACAAACTTCACTTATTTATTTGGATGATCGATTTTTTTTTGTCCACACCCTTTAGAAGTAAATAAACACACAATAACAAGATCTCTAGCAGCCCAGAGGTAATAGAATTATATACAGACATACTGGAAGGCGAAATGAAACGTCTAACACCTGGTTTTGAGCTAACTTTATTACGGAACCGTCTGGGCGCCCGTTACGCGGAGGACGCGTAAAATATTTTTCCCTCGAAATGACGCGTTCCCTCGGTAGCGAGTCGTAAACTACGACATTTATTACGTTTGATATCGCCAGACCGACGTCTTTACTGCGTAACGTGTTCCGCGAACGTTGCATGTGGCAACAAGTTGCTGTAGCAACGTATTGAGTTATGCGTGCAAGTGTTACGCTGTTAATGTGTGTATGAAAGCATTTCAACTCTAAAATGGCACCTAAATAGTACTTCTGCTTCTTATTTTTGATATTCATAACCCAATAATGATCTTTATAATATATTTCTCTCTATGTGTCTATATATATATTTCTTTCTTTGTATGGGATTAATTAATGTAATAACAACATATTTTATTTCGACATGATCCCAAAATAATTGTTCTCGTACGTAAAAATTTGCACAAAAAACAAACACTTCACAAAATTAAAACACACCTAATAATATCATTGGTGATTCAAGTAAGATCGAACAAAGACATCACAGCATTCAGCATTGAAAAGGGACCGTCAAAGTGAGAGGCGCCCTTTCAAACGCGGCTTGCACAAAGAAAACAAAATTTCCACCATTGGATTTTCATGTCAGTCACGTCGGAGATTTTTTTCCGTGCCAACATGAATTCCATTACGACAAACAAATCACCACAGATCCAATCAAAGGCGACGACAACGGCAAAGTATTTCATAAAAAAATGTTGATAATATTTCCCTCTTGTTACGTAATTAGCTTTTCTTTTCACTAAAGTTGCGCCTTTCTTTTTGTTTAGTCTTACAGTTTCGCTTACGAAATTAGGAAAAGTTTGTTTTAGGGAGATTTAGTTTCCCTTCGTTCTTTCGTTATACATTTACTTTATATAAGTTTACGATACTATAATATCTTTTTAAGACCTGAAAACTTTGAAAGGATAGGTTTTTAAACCAAGTTTTGGAATGCTCTGGAATAAGTAAAATGCTTCGGTACGAAAACTTCGTCTCAGTTATTTAGTAATTTGTCAAATGATTCTGCAAAGCCTTGAGCACTTAAGTATGATTGGAATCTTATTGGAGAGCTTGAGGGCGGATTATCTCATCAATACTTTGATTGAGGCCAGAACCACGACGGATTAAGACTCGAAAATACATTTTTAATTGGAAGTTCGTCGGTTTTCAAGTAATGTTTAAATTGAATGAGATGAGCACTTCAACTTTTAATTTAAACAAATAACGTTCCAATAAATGAAAGTGATTTAATTTGTTTTTATAATTTGAATAAATCATGGACTTACACACTTACTGCCTCTCCAAATAGCTCCCCATTCCCCAACCATAAATGTTATAAAACAGTAGTTCCCCCGCCGTTACTAAAATAAAAGTATACTTACGTCGGCACGTTTACAGAATAACAACTTTCCGCGAACGCATTTCATGAATCTTATAACAATTTGACGTCAAGGTATGCCCCAGATGAACAATTAGATATTACGGCAAGTTGATAGAATTTAAATGCATAGAAAAGGTTTTATTTTAAATGGCTACAACTCGTATGCCCTGCGTGTGCTAGAGCTAGTGTGGAGGCTAGGACGGTAAGTCAATATAGTTTAAGAATCGATCAGTATTTCATCAAAACTCCAAAGCATAGCTGACATACTTGTTAAATAATACTGCACCGAAGTATTCCTCTACTTTGCAATAGTTACACAGAGTCCAATATCCCACTACACAGCTAGCCCTGTGGTCCACCATACACTCTGTTACCCGCTGTTCATACTTAATCAATGTTTATAACACTCAACAACTTTTCCTATCATTGCTGTAAGAGCTTATGAATATTTAACGATGTTCTGGCTGTAATAGGAAGCTAATTTGAAACTTTGTGTTAGTTACTCAAGTTCTGTAGCTAGAAATTGCAATTATGGATTCAATCTTATGACGTAATGAGTCTAACCGTTAGACTCCAACGAAATAAGGTTTGTAACTAGAAATAGATTCTTGGAACGTAACAGTCTGAGTACGATTCACGTCGTCCCTACTCATCCGTTGGCCTACCCTGATCAAAGGATCCAAATGGTTACCTGTCGAATGTAGACTGTGATAATGACTAAACTTTTGCCACGTTCCAAAACTCGTGCTTTCCGTAAAAAGTTGTTTAGTTGAAGATTGAGGTGAATTTTTGGTGTTGGTTTAACTATTTTTCGAATTGTTCTGCGGTCGAAAGATTTCAGCGAGACAACGGACGCAGCGGGCAGTCTACCGGAGTCTGGAGAGCTTGAATCCGTTTCGGTTGGCCGAGGTCCGGATATTGAAATAAATAAACAGACAGCTGATTCATTTACAACGCGAGCGAGTCTGCCTCGCAGGATTATACGCTTCGATTGCGTTTCAGACCGATTTAAACACACATTAAAATAACGTACAGGTAAACTGTAAATCTGTGTTCGTAAGTGCGACTGTTGAGCGTTGAAGCTCGGGTTTCATTTCATAGCTCGGGTTTTGAATATTATAAATAGTAGTATAATAAATAATATCTGAATTATATTGTAGCAGTTCTTCTATTCTAACTAACAAATGTTAGAGGTTATGACTACTGATTACCCGAACATCATAGGCATACTTTGGGTGGCTCCGATATTTTTTATGTAATCTGCAAGACGAGAGAGTTCTCGATTTGAGGAATAGACTTTCTATGAAAATCATTTACTTATTAATTTAAAGTCTTTAATGTATTTCTTGTACCAGGAAAATAGATCTTTACACTTAAATAAATATCCAATAAGAGGTTTAAGTGTCCTCCTAGCTTATAGGTACGTATTTCTCCTAGAATAAGAGCGTCCCAAGAGACTCGAGAGACTCAAGTACTTGATGCCGCAGGAAAACTGCTCGAGTTTATTGCATGTATGCCTTTAGTGGTGGCAGGGTCCTATTACATCTCTTTATGTACTCCTTTGCGACTCTCACTTCCTGGGAAACATTTGTGTGTATGTGTTAAGTGATTTGGTTTCTGAAAAAAATAGAGGAAATGAAATCTATGTCATGTGATACGATCTTAAAGGCTGTTTGTAGATGGATGGGATTGGTGAAAGATGAAAGTCACTATGTATGATTGGAACGCTATTGCCTATAGTAAACTGTTGTGTAATTATACCTATTGTTTTGTATCGGTAAAAAATGAAATGTTTCAAATGGTTTAGGTGTCTACCAACAACACAATGAGTTAGTAAGTGGCGTACCTTAGAATAATATTATAATTTTTATGTACAAATCACACATCAATGTATTCAAAACCATATTTTCCTATAAGTACGTACTTAAGGCATAACAGGAAACAGTTTTATATTCCACAAAGTGAAACATTAACGAGCTAATCAAATATATCATTTTATAGTTAAACATGTTTTATTTAACGTAACGACGAGAATATTTTTTAATTAAATATAGTTACAGTTTTTAATTGATCACTTTGTAAATATACTATATCGTTACCAACGTTTCCTTTGGTTTAATATTAACAAACATTTTTTTATTCACCTATGCTGTCACACTATTGGGCAAAGTTCCCCCCATTTTTGCCATCGTTTTTTATCGAAAGCTTGATGTGGTTTAACATACAGGAACGCATCTAAATCGTCTCGTCAGTGCTTCCTTGTTCTGGTTCTAGGGCGCTTCCATCCTCAGGGTTCAAATAATAATAATTATTCGTTATTTTCAGTAGGTAATCACACATTTTAATCACTAGTGTATACTGGGTCATGTACAATTTCCAAGTGATCAGTTCACCAATCAAAGCCTCGCACTAAATATTCGGGTACGGAGCGTATCTGGTGTGCTCCGCAAATACCTAACCGGTCTATTTGACGGCCGCCTCCTCTGTAAACACGCCGAAATTGATTTTGAAGCTTATCGTACTCGAACCGCAACTCCCGCGTAGCTCCATGATGGAATTTTGTAATTCGAACGTTCTATACGTGTGTGTTCACGGTATTTACGTCATTACTGTTTGATGTTGTTTTGAACTATGATTTTGGCTCCTTTGTAGAAATAACTTAGTGATTCTAGAATGTCTGTACGTGATCTTAGAATTATTTTGTTTTATTTTATTTTTCTATTCAACTTCATCTTAATTTAAAAAATATTTTTTGTTTATCCATCCGTAAAACAATACATTACTTTGTTTAAATGCATACCAACTCTTTAGAAATATCGTAGGTACTAATTTAACTTATAATCAAAATCGTGTACTTCTTCACTCAAGCGTGATATTTCTAGACTGAACAACCTAAGTAAAGTCATTATATTACTGCCACAGTACGAGAAACAAGAGCGAACATACTGAACATCTAAATTGTGCTCCGGATGAAGTTGCAAAACTTCCTGGTTTCTTCAAAGACGCACTGTTAACTCCATAATTACACCTTAGACAGTTCCCGAACTTAAAATTCGTTTTGAATTGAAGTAGAGACGGTAATTCTTCGGAAGTTTTATGGGTTGTTCGTCAGGTTGCCGCTACCGAAGTTGCTTAAACGCCCCCTTAAACAAGCCGTGGGCTTCACGGGCTATTAAACAGGAGATTAGTTTCAAGCCTGGGGAATAAAAAAGTGTAATAGTTGCAAGACTGCTCACTGCAACTGTGTATAGTACAATAGCTACTTATGTTGTTAGTCTATTAAGAATGTAGCCGCGTTCGGCTAATTGAGAGCGTTGGATTTAAGCAAAAATGTTGTGTTGGAAATAGAGAGGTGTTTCTGAAACTAACGATGCTTTTCGCTGAAAGGAGGTGAATAGCCATTTTATTGATGCTTTATTTTTAAAATTTAATACTGTTTTTTTTGTATTAAATCTTGTAATGCAATATCAACTGTATAACACAAATATATCAAAAATGCATTTTTTTGCAACCTGTACTAGACAAGTGGCAAAAACGCTAGTAGAATAGAATACAAAATGTATGGGAATGACATTCGTTTACGACTAGTTATCTGTCATTCAATGTCATTCTCATATATTTTGTATCGTTTTTGCCACTTGATTTATTTCCAAAACTGATTCGCTACCTAAACGAGGATGGTTACAAAGTCATTAATAAAAGTCACAAGTCACCAACAGATCTATATTAAAGCCTTAATTGGAGTACAATGTGTGTTTGACAGTAATTCCTGGCGCAATTCCATGTGGAGTTAATTAAGCATGGTGTTCGTCGGGGAAAAGATTGGATGCTCATATTTACCCAAGCTGCAAAGCCCGCCGCACTTTATTACATAGTGATCTTTCTAGAACTATTTATGCCGAGAGAGGAAGCTTTGAAATTCTCATTTTAGTAGATACGGTGTGTTTGGTGTTTGTAATTGTATGGGCTAATTCCTGTGTAGGTGGTAATTTACTCTAAGCCGAATTCTTTCTAAATTGCTTGATTGGTCTAGTATTCTCAAGTGGGTATCAAATACATCTGTATTTTTTAACTCTGTCGTTTGCCTTAGCTATTAGGGAGGACGTGATGTTCTAAATCGAAAAAAAAATGTATTTGACGCGATTAAAGCCTGAAATAGAGTTGGCAAATTATTTTAATAGTGGTGAAGCATCAATTTAAACGTAATACAAGCCCTAGTATTTATTGCCGGCATAACTATAGCTATTGGTACGGTATTAGGTTTTATACTGTGTAATTTGAATGTACCATAGCCACGCGATTCCCAGAAACTGACGGGTTTTCAAGTTAAAATGAACTTAGAACCACCTATTTTGTATAAATTCTCTTGGAACAAAATAATGTTTCATTAGAAACCAGTTTTATTACAAATGCACTTATTTAGTCAATTATTATTCTCAGTTTCTTACTGCCTCAGGGAGGAGGTCTAGCGGACAAGTGTTTCTGAGAAGCGTGTGCCCTCTGTTCAATATCTAGCCTGGAGCCAGAATTTTGCCCAATGGATGGCAATAGGCTCGATAATATTTAGTGTTAGGTATATAGTCTTAGTCTTTGTTTGCTAAAAACTTTATTTCATTTAATATAATAATACCTACGCAATGCTACATTACACAATATGGGATATCCATATCGATTAAATCAGAGTTTAATCGTTATATCTATCCATACATGCTGGTTCAGGCTCCGAGCCGTCAAAACTCATTTGGTAATGACCCTTCTATACGTGGAGATATAAGTAAATTGTTGAGCACGGTACATTTAAGCTGATTGCGTGGTCATTAATCCGGGCTATGACAGCGGACAGGCATTGCCGCACCCGACTTTTGACACGTCAACTTAGCTGGATAGTCCTACTGATCATTTGAATGGGGGATGTTAGATGTTACTGTGAATATGGGTTGGCATAGGAAATCGTGATTTTAGGTAAAATCTGAACCCCGATTTGGGTGTAGCGGGAGGGAGTCACATTCGTACTATTCCTGACTAAAATTCATCTGTGTTCTGTCAATTGCCCTTTAGTTTCCAGGGCCGCGATAACTCGACTCTTCGAACAATCCTACAGCCCATATAGTTACCCCTCAGCCTAACTATTCGGAAATAAAAGGCATGATGTTATGTAAAAAGAAGAAAGAACACAAAACTCTTTGAATGGACTTCAAAGGCTTTCGACATAACATTTATTGTGTATGATATCATAAATATTTATTTATTTTTTAAGCTAAATAAAACTGCTCGCTACTTCGAGGTATTTATTTATCGGAACCTTTTGAAAATACTTAAAGAGTTAAGTTACTAAAGGTAAAGCTTTTAAGTTTTTTTCACTAAAAGTGTAGTAGCGAAGCGAAGATCCGTGTTCCTACTAACCTTTGTATACTAAGATCCTTTATGAACCTTCTAAGGAATAAAATACTTTTGGGAGCCGTTTGAAGAGAGAGCCAAGTTGCATTACTTCTTTACAGCGATGTTTTCCTGGAGTAGTTTGAAGCCTCAATATATTTAGTTTACATAATATATAATTTGTATTTTAACAGACTATAGTGATGTGTTATCCGTTATGTATACACATGTAGCTTTCTGTTTGTGAAAGAAATACAAACTTTACCAATTTTTTTATCAGTGTGACTAATAAATACATAGGTATACTCATTACCACGTGAAACTCTCCAATAAGGTTTTTGTTTTCTATACAATCATGGAGCTTAATACACCATTGTGTATTATAGTAAACTGTTGCTAGCCATTATGTTCAATGGCCATTCATATGGGAAACAATGTAAGCCACAATTTCGGGCAGTAATTATCGTAGACAATTTAACCTGTATCGGCCGTCGATCGTACGACCCGCGTGGTCGCAATATTGGTTGCTTGGCCTCAACAATAGTGCTGAGGTTCGGTTGTTCTAGGCACTGTGTAATAGCACCATAATGTGTAGTAAAATAAGCGGTATATAGTAAACAAATGTTCCGATAAAACTAATGGTAATCGGCTGGTTTCAGAATTATCTCGAAATAATTTCCATGTTTTCCATAGGTCATGAATATTGTAATAGAAGAACCCACAAGGGATGTTTGTTCGTCACGATGACCGCGAGGAAACTGTGTTTTTATCAGAATCTTATGAATATATTATTTAAAATATGGCCCGGCCTGAATTATGTGACCACGTGTGTTTTACATATAGATAGGGTTGATATTAAAATGATAAATTCACCTGAGCGGCCGCAATTCGATCCGTCCCTTTGTTCTTGTAATAGTCCCCTTTTACTTTCATGTTAGCTTTTGAACAACTTTGAACCTTTAAAATAATAGGCATCTCATTTCAAGTATTAATAAATACCTACAACATTTTTTTACCGTAATAATTTGAAAGCAATGATAAAAAGCTCGATAAAATAACAAGATAATTGATAATGCAATAAAATTGTCGTTGCTAACTATATGATTTAGGATAAGACTAGATAGTCTTACGTACTTGTACGTTGACACGTACAAGACGAAAAAGTAAAAAATAAGTAGACCTTTGTGATATTGTAATATTTGTTTATATATAATATGTAATTAAAACACGGAACAATACCTTGCTTGTATGGTAAATATAATGCAGTTTCGTATAGAACAAAGTGCGGGTAGATATGTGAAACAGGTAGATAATCCGATAATACCACGTCCGATGTTTGCAGTTCTCAGCGGGCACATCGGTGGGGCACGTAAAATCGTTACGTTTCGATTCGGACTGAATCCTCGATCGACAAACATTTCTGCATATTCTGCGGTAATTGGTGTCGTCTATTTTTGAGAGGGCAATACTTATATAGTTTTTTATCCACTGATCTAAAAACGACGAATGAAATTAAAAAAAAAACTATTTGCAATATCTATTAACACTAGTTATTTCAGATTTGTCGGTTCACATTCTTCGGTGGTAAGGGGCTAAATGACTTATAGACTACTAAAAATACAAGCGGCAGATCAAACTTATTCATATGATACCCCACATAGCTTAGAAACTAAACCACTTCCCCCATTTTTTGTGACGCAACTACAAATTTTCATTATCCATCTTTTCTTGCCAAATTTTCTGATTCTAGGTCATCGGGAAGGACCCCATTTGAGGTTCGGAACCCTAAAAACTGTTTTCTCATAACTAAACTCAATTTAGGTCACCCTAGCGAACAAAGAAGATTGCTCAATAGAAAACGATTCATCGGTTTTTGAACAAATGCGTTAAATTAGGCGCAGTCTTCAGGAGCCTTCAAGAATTTTATCTTTTGAATACTCCTGGATACATACGAATCTTCCAAAATCCATTAACAAATGTAGGCAGCTGACTTAGTAATGACATCGTTATGTTGTCAGTTATCTCTCATCTGGCAAGCATTCCCCTAAATGAGGGATATTTCAGTAATGAGCTTGCACGGCAGGGGAGTCCCAATCGCGGTAGGATATTATTAGCTCACAGGTGGATCCTTGTCCATACCCCCGGTATAATCTCTTACGACGCCCCGGGGAATCGATGGATGGTCATGTTCCGCGAACCTTTGGGTACCTACTGGCAAATTTTCTACCTACAAAAGGTAACTAAGTTTGACACAAATTCACAGAGTTGAGTAATCGATTAATTTGTGGATAATTTGGCAATTGTTGTGCTTCAAAATATAAAGGGAAAACTATGTTTAACGGAATTCTAGCACAGTTCTATATTTGTAACGTAACTAATTGGTTTGGCCGTTGAAATTGAGACTTCATAGTTAGGGCTAATTTTCATACAGTTCATTAATGTAAATAATGTTACTCATAATTAGATACTTATAATTGGGTATAATTAGGAACTTATAAATTATAATTTGAAAACTATTGCCCCAAAAGTTATGAAGGTAAAATTGTTTCACAAAACATGAGTTAAAGTCAAAATCGGAAGCAAAATTATGATAATCCATCGTTTCGTGATGCACAGGTGCTGCGAACAAAGTTTCGGACAGGATAATGTTCATTGTTCGCTCACAATAAGAACAAACAAAGAAGCGAGTGAAGGAGCTAATTCGCGTCGGCTTACAAACCAGCTCTTTGAGCCCCGAGTGGCACGGAAAGCTTAAAAATCAACCAACCGACTCCATTCACTCGGAGGTGTTACTTGAATGCAGCGTTCGTTCCTCAGTTCGTTCATTCTCCACAATTGAAATGGTAATGTGGCTCCGCTCCACTTCTAATTGCCATGCAAATGTTGGAGTCCCGCACCTACTGATATGTTTATAGCTCGGCAAGGAAGTCGAATCCTCTCAAAGAGGTGATCACGCTCGAAATGGTTCTTTCAGTTGTCACCGAGAGAGCGGGGAATGCAATCTAGCACTAGTTTAGCCTCGAGATGCGCAACTGTGTTACATGCGAGATGCTGCTTGTATAATAAATTAATGCAGTTGGAGCCTAGAGCCTGGTTATGCTTAGAATAATTATTGTTGCAGAGTAGTAGATTAGTTTAAGCTTCAATAACGAAGTAAGCTTATATGTAATTTATTAGAACGATTAAATACTCTTTATGGTATACCAAATAAATAGAGTCAAAGATACAAGGATTACAGTGGTGCAATTGGCTATATTATAATGATCTGCACATCAGAAGCATTAACGTACTCCTTTTTCCGCTTTTAGTATAAGTTTACATTGATGTCTAAATATCAGTATCCATTTATGGATTTTGTTTGGCTGCCAATGAATATAAACTAATTTTCGTAAATTATACCGAATTCGGTAGCAATCACAGCCATCCAATTATTCTAATACGCCAAACCGACACAATGATCCAATCATGGGGACTTTTGTAAAACAGCGGCGTTCGAACTCGTTTCACATAATGACCGAACTATGTAAATACGGCGTATTGTTTGTGATAACTATGAACAAACCGACGCTTCGACAAACAAAAGGGATTTCAACAAATAAACTATTCCATGCGTTTAACAAAGTTAGGTTAAAAGCGGCAAAACTCAACTTGTGTAGTCCGTAGCGTCGGTGGACTTGTCACAACTGCTTGTACACAAATAATAAGCTTTTTCCGCGAGTTTTCTCGTGAATACGACGCAAATAGAAATTTCAATATTTTCTCACGTATTTTTTCCTACTAACGTTCGGTTCTTCACTTATTTTAAAGTGCTACTTTGCATGATATTACTTATTCATGTTTTATAAGCAACTATGAACTAAGATAGTGTTAAAGCCACGATAGTCAACGATTTTGATCTTTATACTTTGTGCTTTCTAAATATTACTTTGCAACTTCAGACATGATTTTGCAATCCATTCATTTCAGTAAAGAAAATATAAATTATGGCGTTACCTCAGCGATGTCCGGTTTCTGTGGTACTTTATCGGTGGATAATATAATCTATTCATAATCGCAAAAAATATTGATATCGCCGTTATTGAATAGATAGACCACCGCCAAAAGTACTTTGGAAACTATGCATTAACCGTGCGTCTTATTAATTTATCACACAGTTGTAAAACAACAAAGCAGAAGTATTGATTCGACTTTGTGAAAACAAACGTCAACCCGTTGCATGTCGCAAAGGATTAATTAATATAGTTAATGTATTGAGATGTCGGATACTCAGGCTCTGGTAAAGTTGGGTCCCACCGCGGATGCTGTGCGAGGCGATGTGCCGGATGCACGGCGCTAACTATCCACCCATATACATAATATAATATTCCTACGGTACGTGCATGTGATATGCATGTAATCCTGGAATAATGGAATATGATTTTCTTTTCTTTGAAAGTATATAAAGCCGCTCCTTACTTTTACGTTTCGTCGTTTAGAATTTATTGCTATAGCGTCCGGTACTGCCTTAATTTCAATTAGTATTCATTACTAGCTGCTGCCCGCGGTTTCACTCGAGTCCTTTGCTTATAACCATTTCCAAAGTCCCCTTTATATTGTACCAAATTTCCTTCAAATTTGATTAGTGTGTAGTGTCGTACTTTCAACCCCATACTGAAGCGAAACTTTGGGAGGAAGTACCTACCTCATACCTGTATGTCATAGTTTTGTCACAAGTTTGAGAATAAGTACCTATGTCATAGCATATCCTGTAACTTCTATTCCGAGTGGTTATTTCCAGTTAAACCTTTGACCTGCAGGGTGCGCTTCACTACCCCTACTTTACGAACTTAGGTCTGATCTTGCTGGTTATAATTTTTTGCAGGTCAATGAAAACGCCGCACGATTTCATCTGTTCCCAGTTATATGTGAGTGAAAAATTATTTTAATTTAGGAAAAATATTTAAGTTTGTATCTAGAGGGTAATCTCTGAAACTCCCGGTAACATATAAAAAAACTTTTACTAACAGAAAGCTAAATTATCCCTCAGTGCTATTGATTATGTTTTAGCTGCATATAATAAGAGCTCACGGCGTCGCCCGCACTTTATACAGAAATTAGTATTCAAATCTAATACAATTATACTCAAACACTACCCCACATTACGATGAGAAAAAATAGCTAAGTGTCAGTTTTATTCAATTTATGACGTGATTGGTAGTTTACACCGTTCGCTGTTCACTGTAATCGAATTTCGGGAAAATTGGGCTAGGAAAAATTGATTTACTATTGGGAGTGTATTGCTAGTAAATGATAGATAGCTATTTCAATTGATTGTCTTACTCGTCCGAGAATAGTCTAAATGTGTGGGTAGTTACATTTGAAGTTCATTCAAGTAATTTGTTAAACAGATAAAAATATTGTCTCATAATGAGGTATTTGCCATCTAGCTGTTTTCTGCACATTTGGTGTGTCTCCGTAAAGTAAACTGATTTATTATTGAGAAAACAATAGAAGAAAGTGTATACTTAAAAATATCAAATAGTTTTTATTAATATTTTATTTTTCGTAAGATACGCAAATCAGAGTTGTTTACACTATATTCAGACAAGCAGCAGATTAAGAGGTATACACATGTGCTGTGGCCTACCCTACACACGCACACATAATTTACTTTTAAGGATAGTTATCTACATATAAAAAATACTGAATGCTTTTTATTTTATTGCAGGAAAGTATAATCACGCAATTTATTTTGTTTCACGCTGTTAGCCAAACCGTGTTTTCACAAACCAACTAGTAGTTATAGTATTACGTACAACATATACACATGCGAGTTAGTTACAGACCCAGTGCGTACAATTTTCATTGCAAATTGGACAAGTAGACTTTTATTTGATTCGTGGATATACTCTCAAGTTTATTTCCGAGCTCATAGGAATATTTTTGCATATTTCCTGGTATCACGAAGCGTCGATTTACTTCAGTTTCTAGATTGAATTTTCGCTGACAGTATAAAATGCGTGGATTCCATGTCTCGCCCACTCGAGTGCGGCAAGCGAGCTTTCTCAGCGATATTGAAACTTAATGATGCGTTCCCCAATAGTTACGTGACTGAAGAAAATATTATTTCTTCTTTATTCTGCTTATAATGGAGCAAGGTTGTCATTATTGGATCGTTATAGGTTCGAAAGCATGTTTTTATCGTTAAAAATGCGGTTAGATTTTGGAGTCGATTCAACAAAATGTTATTGTTAAGTAGCACGTAGTCAACTGCTTACTTTAAACATTTGTTATTAACTTATGCTATTCGTTTAGGTTCGTAGGATATATTAGGATGTGCGGACCCATTAGAAGGGAAATGCAAAATCAAGTAATAAGCCATTGTTTACGCGTATTGTAGCGTTTATTAACTAGTGAAAGTGATGCAACACATGGCGCCTGCATGTATATTACAAGCCTTTGAAAATTCTTTCCGAATAATATTAAGATGAGGTTGTGGACGGGATGATAACATGCGTGAAAAGAGATTGATATAGGTACAAGGTGACGCTATAGGTGCTGACATCATCCATGTAAAAGAAAAATATATTGCGACATATTAGACCCCAGTTTTAGGGACGCCATCTTATAGAAGACTGATTTCGAAAAAAGAATTTCAAATGGAGCAAAATAAGGTAATACCACTGTTATCTCAATTTAATTAGAGCCTGGAGAACGTTCGCAGTTCGTAAGGTCGTTTTGTGAAATTGAAAAGAAAAGTAGTGTTTGCTAACTAAACTTTCCGAGTTGGCC
Organism: Pyrrhia umbra; assembly: GCA_963891755.1. Classification (NCBI taxonomy): domain Eukaryota; kingdom Metazoa; phylum Arthropoda; class Insecta; order Lepidoptera; family Noctuidae; genus Pyrrhia; species Pyrrhia umbra. Next base: position 8,567,921 of record OY982930.1, read on the forward strand.
GGAGTTTAGCGGGTACTGGGCGACCGCCCGGCGCCTGCGCCGCTGTTAATGACACCTTGTTGCTGAGAACCTCATTCGGGAGCGAAGACTCCGCACAACTTTACTGACTTTATAAACTAAAACTTAGCACCAATCGGTATAGAAGCCGCTATTCAGAAATGACTTCGTTTTATTAGATTATTTTTAAGAAAACAGTCTGCGTTAAAGATTTTGTTTGAATTGCTAGGTACATTTAGCGAGAAAATGTGTTTTAATTATGATTGGTTTGTTTTTATAATACATAGAAACGTATTTCGAGTTGTAATTATGCCATAGGTTATTTTGATAGTTGATGCAAATTGTATCTTAACAGGATCATAAAAGAACATTGTATGTACCTAGTTCCTCCGATATTTTATGGCAATTAATCAATATTAGGTAATTATGATTTGTCTTGTTCACATGTTTAAGAGTAAAAGTCTGAGCGAATACCTCACTGATCATATAGCCTTTAGTTTTGATTTCACATCATATCAGAGGCCTAACCATGACGTGTCAAAGAAGGAAAACTTCCGTTATGAAAAAGAGACGGTGCTATACAACGTTAGTGGCTGTCGCCACGTGTTTACGTGGTAGCACGGCCCCAGGTATACCTTTCATTACAACTATGTTCTGCCCCCCACAACTGAATTAACGTTGGATAGCAACATTGTAATAGAGGGGCTACTGGCAGATATTGCAAGTGTACACAACACCGCAATACCGTGGCGTAATGATAGAATGTCCCCGGGCGCGTACGTGATGCGACTGCCAAGCTCGCAGCCCTGGTAACATCCTCATCGACTACTTTATTCCACCACTCTATTATACCGCAGATATTGATAGCTGAAGATATTATATATATCGTATGTCATACGTTGTGTAATCTATAATGTTAGGTATCTATTTTGGATCAATCGATTAAGGCACAAGTTCCGGTGAACTTGACTATTATCTTGTCGGTACAAGATAACAGTCCGATCAACTGAAAACAGCTGTTTACTATAAATTCAAACTTCATTTTTACGATGGGCAACTTCTCAAGTGGATAACATGAAAATTCCGGCATCGTGGTTAAAACGCGTTTTTATTTAACGCGCCGATTAGGTAACCACCTGTCGGTGAAAAGTGTTGAGATCAATATTGGGTGCAACCATCAGATTGGACCTAGTTGAAAAATAAAGAATATCTTTGACGTAACCTATAAAGCCGCAAAAATATGACACAGACGTCCAGACCGTTCACATTAAAGTTGAAATTCTCTGGGTACGGTTTATTCTGAAGTGTCCACGTCAGATGTCACTCCTATAGAAATGTGTGCTTTTGTTTGAGTGAAGTTGAATAGTCGTATTTTATTTTCCTTTCCTCCTCAAGTAATAGCAAGTTAGTGAAATAATAATATAGTCGTCAGGAAGAAACAGACTCAAGTTGCCGCTCCGTTGAGAACAGTAATAGCAGAACCTGAACTGCTTCTTTCTCATAATCTTAAGACTTATGGCATATCTTATGACTAATCCAAATGTACAAAGTTTAATTAATTATCATAATCCTAATTCCGACTTATCTATATATCGTAAGTAATTTTATAAATGCGAAAGTGAAAGTGAGTTAGTTTGTTTATTACGTTTTCACGATAAAAAGGCTTAACCGATTTGGTATGTAGATAGAAGGGATTCTGGAAATAGTTATAGGCTATCTATTATCCGGGTGCGTTAAGTTTTCTCGGGACATGGGTGAAATTGCCGGAAATAGCTGGTGTTTAAAAAAAGCTTACTCTTTTACAAAATAGCATCAAAACGAGCTCTCTCTCTATGGCCATAAAACGATGTACCTACTAATTCTTTTATATTTATAAACATCGTAAGTGAAACGCTTGGTGACACGTCACAGGCGACGCCATACCGAACTTTCCCCGGCCGAAAGCCGACAACTTCTATAAATAATTGAGCAGCTAACTTCGCTGGCGACTTCAGATGATAGCTATACTTCTAGTTCACTATATTATCGAAAAGAGGAATCGTTTAAGTGTTCCTGAATATTTGCCGGCGCTCCAGAAGTTTCGTCCGTAATTTACATTTCTATATTTTATGAGAGAATAAATTATACGAATGCACACCTAGGCGTTCTGGTCGTATTGCGACCCCTTATGAATGGCTTGGCAATGGCAGAAATTGATAGATGAATATAGCTGAATGAGCAAAAAAGTATAGCTACAATTATATTTAAAAAATAACAGTTTTGTTGGCAGGCAAGTTATCTGTAAATCCTTTTTTTTTGCGATCCTTTGTATCTATTCTGTATCCTATGTCGCGTGGTGTGGAAGTAAACTTTGATGGTCTACTTGGTCCTTCTATTTTAAAATATCTTGGACTTAGTCTCAATACTGCACATATGGCTGTCAGGGTTGTGACAACTAACTTTGCAGTATTCTAATAATGAAGGTAAATATATCTCATGATCTATGACGCAGCCAGTCTCTTTGCGAGATCGGCGCCCAGAGGTCCTGAGGATAGCTCAAGTGGCCTGACTACCCTGATCTTTGGATGTTCATTGAGCCTTGCGATATAGGACGTATTCACAGTCTACGCTCTTACTACTAAATAAAATATATATGTTAGTCATATATATTTTATTTAGTAGTAAGAGCTATGTTAGTCAGTATCATTTCTAACCCTATAACGCTGACTTACCGCTACCGGCTACTTGGCTGGATTCCCGTCCAACCATATATTCAAAACATTATGAACAAACTTTTGAATTGTTTCGTAATTTTGTAACACCTTACCGATGTTTTATAAACATCTTCACAGATATTAAAAATATTTGTTCCACTAAAGTCCCGGGTAACTAAAATATTCAGTTCAAAAGCATCAAAAGACTCACCCGCGTGTTTCCGCCATTGGTATTCTGATAACTTGAGCAGTTTCTTTTATCAGCCTCTTTTGTAGATCCTTCGGAATGAGCTATTAAATAAATAGCTAGTGGCCTTTACCGCACCGAAAAAAAGAACACGACCTTCCCTCTATCGCCAACAATGTACGCAATTGAAAAATAAATCGGGTTCCCTTCGAATACATTTGTTCCGATATTTTGACTAAAACCCTCATCACATCCTTTGTATCCTTTTATAAATATATTCCCTATTCAATTTCTCCAACCCTACTACGCCAGGTGAAAATGAAACTCTCTTTAATTTCACATATTCTTTATTTTTTAAGTTTTTACGAATTCTAACTAATTGGTAACTCAAATATCACAAAATGAAAATTACATTAAAAAATAAATATTTCAAAAACAATAAAAAAATAACAAAATTGAATACACATCAATATCAAAGTATAGGATCCAAGCTCGATGGGAATGTTTACGTTATTCCTATGTGTTTATGTACTTGTATAAATCGTCTAATATGTACTTTTGTTATAAAATACTGGAGTTAAAAGCTTTGGGTTTATTTTTATTGCGTGAGAGTATTGCGTTATCACAGTGTTCGGCAAGTAGATACAGCGTGGTTAGTGAACTGTTTGTTTTACTTATAAAAGTCTTTCGTACTATGTACCTAAAATTTGGTATTCTGTCGGCGTATTATGTACGTATTGACTAGTTTGACTACTTAATAAACTTTTATAAGTAAAATTATCATTGTGAAAACTTATTCGAAAATATTTAAAAGTTACACATATTAAACTATTATCCTGTATATGTAATACTGAATATCATAAGACAGTTAAATGTTCAACTATTATTATTACAACTCAGTCTATTTGCTTTCACAAATTCATTTGAAAGTTATTGATATGCGACTTTGTACAAAATGATATTTGCGTCCGCACAAACTTTGGGTTCAATATTGACGTAGGGCGTCCTTCATAAACGTAACCGTTGTTGTGGTTTTAGCTATCAAAACACGGGTCTACTGCGAATGCCAATGATTGATTGACCTAATTAAAATATCGGTTTGGTCCTCGCTATTTCTAAACATTGTAACTTGGTATTTAATTTGAAACTTATTTTATTTAAACGCCTATTCTGATTTACGTAATTCGCTAATATTGTGGTTATGCAATATTCTCATAGTTGCAAACAAGTTTCACTTTTCAAAAGTCCTGTAGCTGCAAAATTTCGTTTTGATCTGATTTTTTATTTACTTACATCACAATTACAGCGAATTTTCCGCCAATGTCAATGGATCTTCAGTCTACGTCTACATTATTTATAAAGGGTTACGCAAAATTAAATGATTTGGATTTTTTCAAATGATTTCTACACAAAAGATTATCCTCAATATTTTTAAATATTTCTATCATTATTAGAAACTATAGATCGACTAGATGGTTTCACTAAAGTAATTGGAACAGTTCCTATATTGGACCTAGCTATACAAGATACTCAGTTTTCCTAAAATATTTCCTGCCAAAAGTGTTACGATATTTTAAGAAATTTTCTACTCGAATAGCTTGTAGTACAATTGGGTACACAAAAGAACATGAGGACAGTGGGATTCACATAAAAGGAACATGTTCTGAAAAAGTAATGTTTAGGGTCAATAAAGGACACATTTAGAGCTTTGTCATACAAGCGATGTCTGAGATCAGGTAACGACGACATTTGAAATTTATTGAATTATAATTATGTTGTAAACGCTATATTATTATTAAATAAATTTCGGTTCCAATGGATTAATCCAAATCTGATAAAACTGCATTAGGCATGTTTAAAAGATATTTATTACTAAGGGTTTGTTACTAGGAACAGATTTTCTCTATCGCCTAGTTTTATATTTCGTCCATTCACTCAAAGACCTCTTCAATGATAAAGCTCGTAACATAATTGACGTAAGAGTGAGTTTACACTGGCGCCTTGGTGCAGGCGTTGATGTCACCGATGCTTTTGACGCGCCGGTGTCGTTTCTGCTTTAGGAGCGCATCGTCTGCCGACTTGGCCGGTAGAGGCGAGCTCACTCGGTGAGCATGGTCCGCTTTATGTCCGTACCTAAAGAAAGAAAACATCAATAAATACTCATAAATCAATATTTCTAAAGATGACGTTAATATTCCGTACGTATCGATGATAGATAAATTAACGCCAAAGTAGCTTTTTAACATAAAAGTTTTTGTTTTGTAATCTAAGTAACGTCTAGTTAATTAACCAAATTAAAAATTCTAGTATACCTACTCAACGTTTTCCAATTGGATAGGTACCTAAATGAAATAAAATCTAAATTTTTCATTGAAAAATAAATATACCGTAATAAAATATTAATGTTACAAAAGAAAATAGTCGTAACCGATTTTATTATACTCGTACATCAACCAAAATGCAAATTTCGTGAGCCTAACAAGGTTATCCCTACAAATTCAAGTAGGCGGGTAGTCAAACACCTACGCGAGCATAGTGTGCCACATTTGAAGTTAGATTACGTCGGGAAACAGCAAACCTTTGTCTTTCACTCTTGTAAACGTAATTAGGTCATCCAATTCTGCTGGCTTTAAACCAGTATCTAAATAAATAAAACAAGAGAGAATCGTCTATTGAATTACGCGATTGCGTTCCCATGGAGTTTTATGAAAGTTTCTATAGAAATGTAGACTATTGAGATTCGTTTCTTTAAATATGCTCATAAACCGAACAGTTTTTTTTTGCTTTATATAACATCAGCATAACTCCAATGAGAATACATTTTTTTAGCACTAACTATTTGGTCTTTCCGTCAAAAAACTTTACAGCATCGTATCTAGCTCACTTACCTATGAGTAATACTAGAATTCTCCTTGATATCGTTGAGTCTGGTCAGGCTGTCTCTAGTCGACACACTGGACTGGGAGTACAGGCTGAGCGGCGTGTATATCGGCTCGTACTCCTGCAGCGTCGGCGGCGGCGCGTACGTCATGCTCAACTGCGACAGCGTACGGACGGCTATCGGCGGCGAGTACGACAACTGATAAGGCTGCGTCAGACTCAACACGCTCGAACTCTCGCTCGAACTTGAAGGAGATGTCCGCTCGTGTTTCGGCTTCAACACCCCTAGAGCTCGGGTTATTGAACCCTGAAATAAATGTTGAGTTAGTTATGAAGTTTGTAGCTTTGGATGCGAAATAAGTTTCCGGAGATTTCAAAGTTTCGAGTGTAAAGTAAACTCGACGTTTTTTGATGGTAACATTTTTAAGTATATAATTTTCTTACCCTCAAACTATGCCTCCTGGAGTCTCCACTAAGATCGATGCCTGGTAATCCAGTCGCAACAGACCTTGAAAACGGTCTACCCAACATCCTGATTTGGTGACCAAACAAGTTTCTGAAAACCAATTAAAATATGATTTCACTACACAATGAAAGCAGTACAAATTTGAGATCACATAAAAGCCAGGCAGAGCGTAATTTGCGTAAGTTATGGTCGCTTTAATCTCTCAAATTTGCACTTATTTGTGTTTAATATCTGCTAACACAAAAAGCTCACATGCAAATTCTGTTTAAATTATATTTTACAGTCGCAATGTTGGACCTCGGTACTGAATATTTTTTTTATTTCCTAGCGGAAAAAATAACGCAAACATTTTCATATTCACAGATTTATGTTCATTGGAAGCTACGAGAGACAGTTAATAAAAAGTGAATTGTAATTCAATAATATTTTGCATAGACATCAAAAGCATGATGCACTTTGCTGGAAATGATACGAATCATGCTGACTGTGTACGAGTATGGATATAAATAAAAATAAATAACACGATTAAATATTAATGGATTGTATGACAATGAAAAGTACTGAATCCAATGTAATTGGAAGCATACGTTTTGGGACGACTTTTTAAGTATCAGACAGTACTGTTCCTTGTGCACTTGAATTAAAATAACAACAACAATACAATCAAAATGTCAGAACTAAATTCATCAAGCTCGGAATGTCAACGTGTTGGAAATTATTATTATAAAATAAAATGGAACGTTACATGGAAGAAGAAAATGTGGACAGAGTCTGATTATTATGTAGTGCGGTCTAATGATGATGACAGAGAGGCATTCATGATGTATCGATAAAATGATCGTTACCGTTCTGTCTCGATGCAAGGATCGCCAAGTTTAGGGTGATGGATAATAAAAAGAAACTGACTCGATGTCCCTTAAGGTTTATCTTTTTCATTAGGATTTATTCACATTTATAGTTCAATCGATATCGTTACAGGTGAACCTAATATACAATGTTGTCAACTTTACAGTATGAATGTATACAAGTCAAAAACATAGTTATCTTACAGTATTAGTAAATGCTATTATTGTTATAATCCTAAAGCTATGGTGATGGTTCCGTCTTTACACCTATGAATATTCAATTGTAAAGATTTTAAAATCTTCGATTATTACAATTATACCAAAATTGTCATTAAATTGAAATGAATCCTTTTTATTAAGTTTAGTGAATGCATGTAATGGGATATGAGTTACCCCCTATGAATAATACGAAGCATTTCATGCTTATATCTTTATAATATCAACTAAGTTGTATACATTTACTAATTTACCAAATTGATCAATCTCGAATTAACATTAACGTGACGAATCTAATCTACGGCAAGATCGGGACTCTAGGGGGTCACAATGTCCAACATTGAATCTAACACTGACGAAGGCGAAGTACAAATCAAAATTACTGTGAACGTGTCCGATCGCTCCAACTTTTTGATATCCTTTACTTACAAACCACGATCCCTACGATAACTTATCAGTCTTCACCGCTCGTAAAGTTTTCCATCAAAAAAGTTTCAAAAAACGAGCAAGTTTTGACGGTAGGTAGATACAAAATTTTCTTTCGCAAAGAAAATATTTTGTGTAAAAATAGCGAATTTACAAACATTTTGATACAGGAAATTTTACATAGATACAGATTTGGGCACCGAAGCGATTATTTATTTTTTAAACGAGAGTTTTTTGATTTTCGTTGGTTTATCTTTGTTTTGTGGACAACATGGATGCTCGAGCAGCCTCCACTTGCAGTTCTTCCACCTGGCAAAATATCGTATACCTGCAGGATTGCACCTCACATTATAATCAACTACAGATGCTCACGTACGGGAGGGGACTCACTGCTCAGTGCCACTGTGCCACTGGGCGCTAGTTCTCTACTGAATACTCATACAACTGGTTACATGCACTGTGCGTCTCACCACAACACCGTTGCACTCGGTCGCCACTCACATACTTTGTTGACTCATTATAATAATGCAGATATGGGACAAACAATCTAAGAACTTTGTTATGATATATAATAATAAAGGTATAGTGCTTATTGTCACCAAACAAACTGCTAAATATATTCAAGTATATATCGTAAGTACATAATTCATTCATATCATGTAATATATTAAGAAAATATAATATTTACATAGATAGAAATACAATTGGTGAAAACATATTGACTCGCAATATGATTGATGGAACTCATCTACATACTTATCGAATTTTTGTCTGAAGCAAATATTATATTTTCCTGGATTGGCGTATAAACGTGTGTGTTGGTGACTTACCTCGCTGGAATGATGAGAGCATCGAATTCGGCTACCAAGTGTCTTCTGATAATGCTCTTGGATGGAGGAATGCCGAGAGCGGTCGCCATTGTTTCACCAGTGAATGACGGCTCTAGTACTACTAGCCCGCCGTGCACTCCACTGTCTGTTGTAATAAGATTATCAACTACGTGACCGACTCTTCTGGCATTGATTAGTGAATAGAGAATTTAAACTTGAAAAACAAACATACCTTTCAGATTTTCCGCAAATTCACCTAAATCAATATTATGAGCCCATCGCATAAACCTCTGATTGGTCCAAACTAAGGGATCAGCGTCGACGTTCTCGCATTGGTGCCGTCTGACAGCCAGCGCCTACAACAAACAAAGATGTTGCAAAAACTTAACGATGATTGATCGGCTCGGGTAATTTATAACGTTGAAAATAAGAAGAGAAATAATAAACGTGATGTAATAGGTTTTTAGCTAACTGTCGACCAAGCAAGAGCGGAGTGCACGATGATTAATGGGTGTACATTACGGGGGCACGGCAATGCGAGACGGAACATTTTGTTCCAGCTCATTGGATAATCGCTCATTTGCTTTTCGTTATCTCACCCCACTTATCGGGAGGGACGTGGAAAGGTTTTCTCATTTCGAGCCACGCAATTTGTAAATGAGATGAAGAGTGTAATTTATGTCATTGTCGACTTTAATCTATTTTCTTTCTTTTATTTATTTGTGCTTCGGTGAATTACTTTTATATTCAGACGTGTTCAATCGTTGCTTTAGTTTCTCATATTAAACATGAAATCGATAAATTCTTCATTGTTCACTAACCTGTCGATCGTACTTCATTATTCTAAGCAGGTGTATGCCATGCACGATAGAGGCTTGGTGGAACTTCCTCGTTACGCCGAGGTACTTCTCCAACTCCTTCTTGCTAATGGTGTCCAGCATGCGAGCGTCCACCAAGTTCGCCAGGAATGACTCCGCGTACTGTTGATTGAAATTAGATTTTAATTGAACATATTTCATGGCTTAATTGTTTCCGTCGATGTGATTATAATTTTAGGAACGTTAAAGTATTTTACTTATAAGTTTATGAGCATACCTGTGACAATCCCAAATCCGGCAGCCACTCAGCCGCGACCCAAGCGTGCGTCAACTGTCCTATACTGGGGTTCCTGACAAGGTCTGGCCTCCTCCGCTCTTCGATGGCGAGCCGGAGTTTCTTGCGGTGCATCGGCTGCGAGATGCCCAGCCCCACCTCCAGGTCCGCGTCAGACAGCTCGAGCAGAACCTGCCCATTCAAAGCACGGATCTAGAACCAACCAGAACACAATATTTGACGCTTAATGCGCGTCTCTCGCTCTACTACATGTTATGATTCTTATGATTTCCGATTTTCAACCGATCACGGCATGAATAACTTTTGACGTTCGTGATTTTCCCTTTCATGTTATAAGACTGCCTACTGAAAAGTTTGATATCAACATATAAATAAGCAAATTCCGCGGTGAATTTATCCGGGGGTGGTGTATCGGTCCCCGATTTCGATACAGATCTAATAAAACGAGCGCATTTCGAATAATGAATGGATTTGCGGGTAATGAAAATGTTTTTTTTATTCCATTCGTTACATATGAAAATATAATCCGCGTCGTTTTCATCATGATTTATGGGTAGCCGAAATTGAACTATTGATTTTTTTTGTAATTTAAGCTGAAAACAACCTTTGCCGTATAAAATTTAAATATGTAATATACATAGATTTATTAATTATATACTTCTCTATACTAACTATAATCACTCAAGTCATTCTAGTATGTTAATAAATGGTAACAAAGTGGTTAATACGATTTGTGTTAATACTGTTTGAAGCCTCACACAGTTAAATGCAACAGAGCATAAGCAACCTCATTTCACTAACATCTTCGGACACTAGGTGTATGAGTAAGCGGGTTAGTTACAAGCTTTTATGTTTGTATACTTAATCCAGGTGGTCAAAAAAATTATGCTTTCTTGCGGAAATTGTGCATGATTTTATAATTTATTATATAATCGTGAGTAAAAACGTTTAACAAAGTCCTTAAAGCAGGTGACACCAACATATATGGCAGTAATCCATGAATTTATCATCAGATTTTTTAAATGGTCGTGGTTAATAAATTTGTTTGGCATTGCTTGTGATTTTAACATATAACTATATTTGCAGCATGTTTGGAAGCCAGCAGTTGTACTTTAGATATTTTTGGGAGATTTTAGTTTCTCCCGCGAACTTCAATCGCACACACTCAATGTAACACACCGCACTTCAGCACACCATGTGCACTCAAGCCATGCAAGGAATCACTGCGATATGACGTCACTACGATAAGCTACAGTGTGTCGTAGAACAAACCTTGCCACTCTTGACGTTGTCAGCGACCGCAGCAGCATACTGCGGCATGCCGAGCGCCAGCTCAAGCCATGCGATGATGGCGGGCGCGCGCCATCTTGACAGTGGCAGTGAGGCAGCCTCCCTCAACGCTGCCTCACTGCCCAGCGGTGACCAAGCGCGAGTGCTACCAGTACCGGAGTAGATCGGCTCTGAACAACAAGCTATATTGAAAACATTGAAACATATTGATTTGTGACCCGAATAGGTCACCCGAAGGTTCCCAATGTTGTTGGTACCTATAAAGACAAATGGATTAAGAATAAACAGTAGGTAATAGTTAAATTGTTTTGGTTTTGTGCCAAGTGTTTAGACTGAAAAAAATTTAATAGGAGTGCTTAGGGATCTTTATAATAAAAGCCATTAGTTTAACGTGCAAGTTGTACTTTAAACAATTATTTCTTTGCGTACTGTTTGTTTTCGTTGTAAACTCACCACTCTCGTGACCGCTTATCGCTGCGCTACCCGACTTGGTGCGATGTCTGGAGCGTGCGAACACGCGAGATATGGAACCCCAGGCTGAGCCGCGACCACGCGTGCCCTTGCTGCCAGCGCCTGATCTCCCTCGCACCCCTCCCAGTAAAGCTGCCTCGCATTCACCTGGGCTTGATAGCTGCTCTACTGACCTGACGGGATGGTATTAACGTAAGTAGATATTTCAGTAAAAATGTTTATTGCATATCTAATTTTCCTTGATGTTAATCAATAAAATTATGCTATATAGGTCAGCAAAAAGCTGATCTTTACCTAGCGTGAAGGTGTTTTTCATTCAATATTTGCCTGTGATGAATGTTATTATAAAAAATATACGCGTTGAATTGTAAACTTCCTCCATTTTTTTCGCAGGAGGTTGTGATATGAAAAGAAATTGACAAAACCACTATCACGCATTCGTTTATCAAGATAATATTCAATAGTTCACAAAGGTCTATCAAGACTATGATTAACATGCATCAGGTGTACGCCTCTTTCAATCATTCAAATGCGCAATTCAGGTTTGACACTCAATCTGTACCTATAACACCTTTTCACGTAGTTCTCGTTATTCTGAATCTTGAAATATTGCAAGATGAAAGATATAAAAAGGCAGTCGGTGAACAGTTGCGGAAAATGAAAAAGAATTAAGCCGGAAGAAATTGTAATTTCAAGTTACTATTGCTGAATCGTACCGAATCGCGTAATACGCGATAAATTTTACTGTCAAAATTCGATATTATCGTTCGTAGTAATAAAGTAGCCTGTTAAGGTAATAGAATGTTCCGTTTGTTCCATTTCTGGTTATGTTTCAGAGGGTTGTAATGTGCGTATGAGGGTATCTATATTTAAGTCTATAAATCTAAAATCAAAATTTGGTAATATTGCTTTAATTAATAAATTACCCCGTAAAAGTATTTAATAATAACCCATTTTCACCCAGTTTATTCTCGGATTTCAGTTACGGAGTCTAATAAACCGCCAAGGCTATTCGCAAAATTTTGCAAATGTAAGCAAATAATAAAGATAGGACTTCATTTGCAGTGAGATAACTTATACAGGTATTCTGAATAAATATTAAGAGGCTGTTTACATAGAAACATTTTCATGAACATGATTACACACAGTTTTAATGGATAAAACATTTAGTTAAAAGTTTTTGGTAGAATAAGATCATAGTTAAAAATTTGATGCAGCTGAATTAAGCAGCAGTTAATACTAAACTTTAGGACTTAAAATACGATTTTGAGGCTTCTTAATAAATAACTCTATTCGTTAGGTACTATTTGATCTGTAAATGCATAAGGTTAAGGTAGTATTGAGAACAACAAACCTTGATAGGGATCCTGCGTCAATTGAGCGTGTAAAGGGCGACGCACTGTTGTGTGGTGATAGAGTCGGGCTGCAATCGCGGGGTGTGCTTACTACGAGAAACAAATAAATAATTCTTTAAATTATAAAACTAAGGTTTGGCTACAAATATCATTAAAATAATTTAACCCTGACATCGATTTTACAAAACGCTTCATAACACAGCCAGCGTTAAACTACTGTTAACTTTCTAATAAAGTTAAGGTAAGCCATTATGCTTTGTAGATGAATACGAAATCTATAAACCAGGAATAGATGCTCTTCAAAAGTGAACTATCTGAAGGTGGAACTTAAAAAAATATCATTATCATAATCGTATCCGAGAAAGGGAATTGAAAATGTAGATGTCTCCTCCTCATATTGAACCAAGCAGTATATCGTCGCCGTAAAGTGCTTAGCTCTAATGGCGGGTAGGTGTATGTAGAATAGGCGAGGCTTACAAACTACTTTATATTACTCAAGCTTTTATCCTCGCCGGAATAAAATGTCCCGATGCATCTATCGGAGGCTCGTGGAAGAAAAACGAGTTCAGCGCAAAGTACTGAGGCGTGGAAGCAATATTTGTATCGCCTTTTCCGAATTCTCGCAGTCCTGTAATTTGGAGGCGTTTGAATGAAAACTCAACATCCGCCCCGTTTATTTGAAGCGACAAGGAAAATATGCACGTTATTTTATTACTTCCTTGAAGATAAAGCTTTTAAGTATTCCAATATAATATAATGGAAGCGTTAGAAACAACAAAATTGTATAGTATAATATACAGGTAGATTTATAACGGTCCTACAGAGGGTAAAATAATAAGCTGCAAACTCGGACATGTTTTAAGCAATATCTATTTCCGACAGTTAGCTCTTTGGTGGCTTACACAAAGTCAATGGACCTTATTCGTGATATCCGATGTCAATATTGTACATTGAAATATCACACACATAGGTATAACGCATAGAAAATATAGTCTAACACTCAAGGATTATAAAGCGTCCTAGTAGTTCTATACATAGATAAACAAACACTTCCCTCCACTTTTTTTGAGATGTAGCCATTGATTATTTTCCTTTATTTGTGCTTTAAGACCTTGTTTCTTATCAATAAACTTAACCGATTCTACAAATCATAACACCTCCCACAGAGACAGTCGATAATACTGGCAATTGCTTTTCCATTTTCCAGATATACAAAAGAAAATTACTTTAGTTATTACAAAATGAAGTCCAATATTTGCAAAATAAAAACTCAATGTAGGTATTTGTTCCAGTTACGAAAACGGTGAAACAAAACCATGGTAAATTCTGGTGGAATAAATGAAGTTCTGAATTTCCAAACAGTCATTTTGCAGTATTAACGTGGTTGTCAAGAGTTTTATTGTTTGATGTACGTGGAGTATGTTTCGTAAAACAGTATAATATTGACTAGTGCCTCCAGCAATTTTAGTTGTTAAACTGTGCACATTTTAGAATGCAGAATACGTTGCAAATTATTATTTAGCATACCTATTGTGGAGTTGAATAATTTGCATCCAACAACGTTTCAATTCTCAGCCATTTTTTGTTGAACAATTACTGACGGAATTTTATTCTGCACAAAACAGTAAAAAGCTTTAATAAAATTGAAAGTTCACATTTATAAACGAAACAGAAATTGAAAAATCTATATCTATCTTCTATATCTTCTTCTATACTTATAATAAATCTGTAGAGAGGTCAATTCTGTACATGAAATATATTTCCAAAATAACTATCAGGGGGTGATTAGGGATCGACACTGATGCCAAAAATGCAATCAGTAAAATTTTTGTCTGTCTGTCTGTCTGTCCGTCTGTCTGTCTGTCTGTCCGTCTGTCTGTCTGTCTGTCTGTCTGTATAAACTCTATAGAAACAAAAACTACTCGACGGATTTTAACGCAACTTGGTACAATTATTTGTCATACTCCTGAGATGGTTATAGTATACTTTTCATCACGCTACAATCAATAGGAGCAGAGCAGTGAAAGGAAAAGTTTTCATTTTGTTTAAATGCGCTAATCTCAGGAACCACTGGTCCGATTTAAATAATTCTTTCAGTGTTAGATAGTCCATTTACCGAGGAAGGCTATAGGCTATATATCATCACGCTAAGACCAATAGGAGCGGAGCACCACTGTTCCACGCGGACGAAGTCGCTGGCAGAAGCTAGTATTGAATAAAGTTAAATGTATAGTACGTTCAGGTTTATTATCTTGCTTTATGAAGCATATATTCGGTTTATTGAAATTGTGTTAATTCAGAACAAGAGCTCAATGCCATTTTCTTCTATCATTTTCTTGCAGCATTTATCTAGGGTTGATCAAACAGAAACAAAAAATAAAAAAAAAAACAAGCACTTACTGATGTTCGAAAAGTTTGGTTCAAATATCAAAAGCAAACAGTTCACAGGATTTACTGAAAGAAAAATTCTCATATTCCTGGTATCATTTGTTCACATACTATTCCCAGAATATTTTCTCGACCGTCAATTCATCAGTGCTTATTGTCGCGCAACTGTACGAAACAATTTTCATTTCATCATTAAGAAAGTTTATTCTCTAATAAAAAACTCGTTTCTACAACGGAAATTTTTACTGTTTCAATTTTTCCCGCTAAAATGGCCGTTGATAAGAATGAGATAGGAAACTTCGTAATGTTTAAATAGATGAGATTTTTTAATGTTGACTGTAAGAGACCTCCGTCTAAATTACTCATTTCGCAGTAAAATATTACTCATTATGTAAAAGTTGATGTTTCCCGCACAGCGACAGATATCATTATACTTGTTTTCAACATGAGCGAGTTGCAATCCGCTTTATTTTCCAGCTGAATCATGGAAATCATATTTCACTTCATAACAACAATGCCGCGGATGTAACAACGTTAAAAGGGATTCGTTTAAGTTAAATTCATCAAAAATTAAAGATGAAAATTCGACATTCAGATTAATTGCACACACAAAAGTTAAAGTTAAATTTATGTTGATTTTTTTAATATTCTGTAGCCCAAAAGCGACAGAACAAAGGAGAAAATCATATATGCGGTGGAGTAAATAATAGGATTAAAATACGTGTTTACGTATTACCCTTGGGTATCGAACAACTCGGCGTAGCAGGAATTATAATAGATACGATATTTCTTTGTTTGCATAAATGTAGCTTAATCGATTCGTAAAGATCCTTCACAAATTAATATTTACACAATCCCTGACTGATCTAACCTTGCCTAATATTATTGTTAGCAAAATAATAATACAATTTAACTGCAATTCACATACACATGTTTATTCCTAGTGATTGTAGGACATCTAGTTGGTAACAAAAGTGTATAGTTGTGTAGTACTTACGTTGATAGATATGATGTGCGGACGAGACGAGGGAAGCTGCGTCCGTGTCATAAGCGTCGAGCGTGGGAGGAGCGCCCTCGGCCGTCGAGTCTGACAGGTTGCCGCCACACACTGAGGTGGCGCCACCGTCGCTGCTACCTGTCATCCAAGACAATTTGTTTTTTTATTTATATAAGTTAGTTAAGTAAATTAAAAATTAATAAAGTTTTGTTATTAACATCATTTATTTTGAGGAAAAATGCAAAAAAGGCATATTTTAGAGAGTAAATGTGCATAATTGACAATTTATGAAAGGTTGGTGAAATACCTCCTGAAAAAACTCTAGGAAATCGTCACGAAAAAAGAGTTTCATTGGTGTAAAAAATAATCCTGAATCGCAATAATTTGAGGAATAACAAACAACTAAGAAAGAAAAGCCTACCAACCTACCTACTCAAATGTTTCTAAGTACATACCTCTAACACCAGAGTCAGCGCTGCAGCTGCCTCTATCGCCGATCAAACCGGAGGGTCCGCCCAGCATCATCGGCGGGCCCATGCCCAGCGACGCCACGCTCTCGCCTTCTGATAGACAGCCCGCTGCCTGCAGTTGTCTTCGAGCCTATTTCAAAAATTTTGCGATTATATTAGGCAAAGTTTACAAAAAAATACTAGATTAAAAATAAATTTATACCATTTTGTTAAAAATAACGTCTTAATATGAGTACTGAACTAAAAGTAGAATCTTAATATTATAAATGCGAAAGTGAATTTTATTGTTACGCTTTTACGTTAAAATGGCTAAACTGATTTATAAGTTGCTGTTCATTTATATGTTGTTATTTAGTGCCCCCTTTTTTAGACGGGATTCTAGAGGTACTAAGTTTCTTTTAATACTATGCTAACTTTAGTCATCATTTGTATATACGGTAATTTTTACACTAGTTGACCCTAATGCCCAGTCTCGTAAAATGGCTCAAAGAATTGTTCGAAAATTATAATTATATCTATCTACCTAACAAAACATCCCAAACACGATTAAAATTATACCTACAACGAAACACCCTTTTAATGCTTCAATTAATTTCGATTGGGGCTTTAATTTGGACAGGATTTGCCCGCTCGAATGGGACATCCCGTTGCGAGCCCGCATCAACGTAATGGTATCGAATGTTCCGCGGTCGCAGGTTAATATCCGGATTATGCGTAACGGAAAATTGTGTAATAACAACCGACTTATAGTACTAAGTCGAGGAAACAGTTGCGTTTAATTTTCCCCACAATTTAGATCAGAGGCAGCAATTTGAAATGGTAATTAACACGAGCGAGTGATGGATGGTCTTGGTTCGAGCGCACATCACGCCACCTATTCATCATAGTACGGAGCTGTCGATAAAAGTTTATTTATTATTTGTGGAGCCACTTCATCACTGAAGTTGTTCATCAAAAACAATTTTGAATAATATCGATGTAATACCGCTTCAGAATCGACTCGTTCTGAATGAATTATCTCTTGGATTGCATTCGAAATTTCGTTTAAAAGAGAATGTAGGTAATTCAATTTTACCATTATGTTGATTATCGTGATTCATAAACGTATTTTATTGAAAGCAATATATTTAATATTTTTCATTTTAATTACTCACGTTATTAACTTAACTATGCAATTAAAGTTCATTGTATTGGTAATTACCTTTTTTGGTATATTTTTGCGAACACATTCGCGATATATACTTATACCTATAAATACCAGCTAATTGCGACAAACACTGTTTAGTATATAAATTTTTAGTGACATAAAGATAGCTGTTGAATAGTTTAATTTAAAAGAATACTAGTTGTAGATACCTATCGTTTTCACTCGCTAGTAGGTTACCTACGTTATATTTCTGGGGTAAAATTACCTCAAAAAGTTGTTCTCTGGCATGTCTGAGTTGTGTGTCCCTCGCACTGAGCGCAGCGGCCAGTTGCAGCGAGCGCTCAGCTTCGTCACGAGCGTGTCGAAGTAACGCCGCGCGCTCTCGCTCCCGCTCCGCTCGCTCCGCGCCTAGCGCTGACGATGCTCCACCTCGAGAACGCATCTGTATACAAAAGTACTATACTAAAAAAATATGTAATGAAAAATGCAACGTCAATTATTAAATATAAATCGAATAACTGTCTCTTTCTAAATCGAGAAATAATACTTAGTAAATAATATAGAATTCTGATTTTTATAAATTCTGTCTAACATAAAAACTACCGTTAATTCATATTTCAAAAACTGGCCGCAAACATTTATCATTTCAAAAACAAAATGCGCAAGTACTTATTACCTTTATTTCTCGATTCTGAAACCGAATGTTAGCTTTCTATCTTGTCCTCTTAATTTTTTGTCTTTGCAGTAATATAAATCATATTCTAAAATCGTGAGAGAGAATTAATCAAGTAGAAATGTTAGGAAAGAATATGAAAAACGTATTTAGACTTGATGCGTTTCTGAAAACTTTATTAAAGTCAAGACTTCATGAATAATTATTAAAAGTTAGAACGTAATAAGGAGAAAAAGGCTACCAGACTCTCGGTAGCAGAGAACAATGTCGGAATAACTTATGATAAAAGAGCATTTGCCGAGAAGTTGCTGTATGTGTAAAATTCTATGAACTGGGAAACAACTGGGCAAGTTCTGTGTGACCTAGATCCCATCCGAGCATAATGAGCCTTGCTAACGTTGCAAGATCAAAAGATATGACATAATAAATTGAGTGACCACAATGTTGGTTTCACATGTAATGGCTTCATTAATGATACTGGAATATTTTGGGATAAAAGGCCAACCCATCTATTTTTTAATTTGGTAACCTTGCTTTGGAGGTAACAAACCCTTTTACGTGACAACGCAATTCCCTCGCACCGTCTAACAACATTATTGGATTACTTGTTATGCTAATGTACGCTTTCATAATACAAAATTATTAAATTTAACCTGTTCATAGTTTCTTATGAAGTCTCGTAGCTCTTTCTCTTTGTCTTCGAGCGTGGCGTAGAGTTGTTTCATTTGGTTTAGTAAATCAAATTTCTCTGCTTTCAACCTCTTTTTGTCTGCCTTCAAAGCTGCAACAAAATGTTGTATACTTTATACAAAGTCGATATTGAAGTAATTTACCCGTACCGAACTTATCCGGATTAAATAAAATGCTGTGAATGAAGATGAGGTTTAAAATAAAATATTTATTTTGCAATACACGATATGAATTGAATGGTCTAGTGCGCGACAAGTTTGTATATAGGTACATATGTAGCAGGTAAAGTAGCGAGAGCCATGCCTCGATCCCGAGTGATTCAGGTTCCTCTTTGAGCAGGAGCTGCTCGCTTTGGGGGCCTGTGTCCTTTGTCGCTCGCCTCTCTATGTATATCCCCTCAACTCGGACATTTGTACGTTTCCAACGTTTGATAGGAAAAATAAAACGCATACGAGATTGATCTACAATTTTCCGTTTCTGCAAACGATTCCAGAGACTTGTCGAACGTTTTGACGATTGCCATCACTTTGGAAGTTTGGAAATTGGTTTTCGTTTCCGAGCTCGGATTTTATGCTCTGTCATAAACTTCATGAAATTTTGAGATTTCACACTTCCAAAAATTCAATATTGACAAGTTGTAACCTTACCTGGTTTATAGATTAGTACGGTTTGTGCGTAGGAAGGCAATAACCCTTTGATCGCGGTTTCATCGATCATGTGGAATAAGGGCTAGATAAGGTCAACATATTATGTACCTTTGTATATACTAACAACACAAACATGCGGCCGTTAGTGGATGCTTATGTAATTGGACGCTGTATGTTGTAATTTAGGTCCTTTTAAAATGTAGGCACCAAGTATTACTCAGTAAGTAGATGAAGTAAAAGTAGTACGGACCTATAAGATAATGAAACAAGTTGACAAGATCCACATCGGCACTGCCGAAGTATTCTGCTTATTTACTTGATACAACCGCAGAACGTGACTTCATTATTTCGCTTGCCTTCCATCGATCGACCACGAATAGAGTAGAAGCACTACAACTACAGTTCAGGCTGGTAAACGATGCTGTCTAAACTTAGCATGATATTTTAAATTATGATTGAACCATTTATTATTCTATCTACCTCAAATCACCAAAATGTCACGGTAAAGTTACTACGGGCCAATTTGTCATACCTACTGATAATTTAATTCATTGTGATGAGCAAGGTTTTAAATTGGATGTTCGATAATTTCCAAGATTTGCATATATTGTACCACGTGAACTAAAAATGATTGTACAGTGTGACCTACTTATCTGTTTATGGCGTACGTAAAATGAGGGCAATGGAAATTCAATATGACGTATATAATAAAACGAATGAGATTTAAAACTGTGCTCCAACTTAGATAAATGGAATAAGTTGGTGTCTAGCTCGTTAAAAAGTTTTAGAAGAGCTTGTTTAAAGCTATTTTAGTGAGTAAAATATTTATATTATCACAAATATTTGACTTACACTGACTTTCAAAACCTATTGTGTGCCTTGAAAATAAAGTCTGAGAAGTTCTGCTAATTAATACTCTGGAGTCAACAATGATTTAATAAATAAACATCAGTATCTCCCTCGCTTAAGATATTAAAAAAATACAGGAGTGATGTGTTAACATAAGTAGCGAAACAAGCGTCCAATGTTTGGAACCGGTACCAAACAACGAATGACAAGTTTCGTCACTCGTCAGCATAATGACATTAGTGAAAATGTCAGTCCACGTTACAAGAGCACACCCTTGGAAGGACGTGACCCGCTTACTGATTTGGGTCTGTAAGGCAGTGTACCTTGCGAAATATTATGAGCATAGTTTATCAAAATGTCGGCTTACTCACGCTTCTCCGGTATCGGGGCGGCACTCAACAAATTGCCCACTTTTGTGGGATCGAATCGGATTATTGGGATAAAGCCACTGCAGGTGTAAGTTCTCTATTTATTAAAATGTTCTATTCAGAAGGTTTTCAAAATAAAATATCAAGCTCTGCTTTTAATATGTGGACGACCATAACCTACGTTATGTTAAGTACCTACTTACTACTTTTAAATTGAAAACATTTCTAGGAAAGTTCCGATATATAATTATTTTCTTGTAAATTTACTAAACGATAGCAAATACCTAGTATGTGAGATATACTCACGTTATGATATGCAGACTTATCGGTTTAAACATGAACGCTAAGCTAAGCTTTCATGATTCAACATTTTCTACGAATAGATTTTAAATTCTGCCAGTAAAATTGAATAGATTTATTCATGTTATTGCTTTTAGTTACAATACTCGTAATGACTTTATTGCTATTAACATCTCTATAAAATCGAACTGAACATTTAAATGTAATAGCTAAGTTTTCTGATATTAATGCCTTTACCAAACTAATGCTATAAAAATATAATGGCTAGTGTAATGTCGTCATCAATTTCTTTGGCAAAGTAATACCGACATAAAGCCGGCCATTATGTTTTGGGTAAGATCTAGTTTGATATATATGTTTAGAAATGTTTTCTCTGGGATAATGGGCGAATGAAGCTGGTCACTGTACAATGATAATAACTTATTTGCTAACTGGTATAATAGAAAAACTATCAGACCACCAACAGAATAACGATGAAGAAATCATCATAGTTTCAACACCGTAGTCGAAGTATAAAGGCTTTTATAAACTCTGATTTTTTAACATCAATAGTCATTAGGTACAATTATTTTTATTAGTCAAGTGAGGTTCAATAAGGGGATGGTACATTCGATTCAGGAAGTTAACTACCTGGGACTGTAAGTTAAAATAAATATGCAAGCAGTTTTTGCTGGCTCTATAAGGTTTGAACTATTGAACTTAGGTAATGAATAATTGTACCCTGATTGCCCGTAGTGCGGCGTCATCCATCATTAACAACAGAAGCCCTTATTAAACATTAGTACCTACATTATAAAAATATACCTTAAAATGTAACACTTACAGTTAACAGCTTCTCTAGCCAGTAGCAGTTCCTTCTCAAGTTGCTGGGGGTCTAGCTGGGGTCCGTCCTGCGTATCAGACTTGGCTCGTTCCAGTAATGTACTGCCTGCCTCGCCTCTCTCCGCGGCTGCTACCAGTAGGCGCCGCACTCGCGTTAGCTCGGCCTAGACAATGAGGTTTTACTGTAGCCTATGCAGTCATTACATCGTCTACATTCCCAGGTGTATGATAAAGAAGGTTAATTTGAAGGAATAATGTGATAAGAATTCAAAACAACGCCATACAAAAAAGGCTATTTGAGCCTTTTTTTAGGCTATTGAGAAAATATTATCTTATGATGAAAATAACCCAGCGTCAGAAAACCAAATAGAAAAAAATCTCATGTATTTACTATAGTCAGTCAAATAACACAAAATAGTTATGTATTAACGATATCGACTTCCCAAAGGTCCATAGATAGAGTAATAAACTCACGGTATCTTATTTAACATCAACCTAACTCCGGCCGAGTGGAAAAAGGTTAAGTAAAAAATTGATCCTCGAACGCTGCGGGAATCATTAATGACAGTTTATTGGGGAAATATACCTTTATGGAACTGACTATTTCATCCACCAATGTTGGCATTAAAGGAATATTATTTGCGCGAAAATTCTAGAGAAGTCGATAAAAAATCGAGAGCATCTTGGAAGTAAAAATGCCTTGCAAACTAAACTAAACACATTTTGAAAGACTAGTGATTTGTGGGATTTCCTTTAATTTCCGTAAAATGTATCGTAGAACAACCAAGTTTAAGCTTAATATCCATCAAACGTCTAAGTTAACGCTGACCTAAACTAGAGTAAAAAAAGAACAAACCCATATCAAATAAAAATAAAGTTAATAGACCGACATAATACTGTGGTAATCCACCAAAATTGATTTGTGTAAACGCGTATAATACCTCTACCTGTAATCTTTCATTTTCCATCCGGAGCCTCCTAGCGACTTGTGCGGCGGTGAGCATCCCAGGGGACGCGGGGACTTCCTCCTGCCGCGACCGGTCCGAGCGACCGCCCGGGGACGCCGCATCTGTACGAATTTTATCATTAAAATGAACATCACATATGCGCTACGCAGGATAAGGACAAAAGTCAATAATGTTTATTGAAATAATAATAATTAAATAAGTATTTAAAAAAACATAACTGCACAGACTTCTATTACGAATTATTTATTTTTGTAAATTATATTATACAAGACTAAAATCGTAGTTAACAATGTTACCTACCCTACTACAGGAATCTACACTTTTAAGTACTAGGTTTAGTAACAATTCATTCAACATACGCATCATCCGACTATTTTTTAGGAAATACATAATAGGTAAGTTGCCTGGTTCAAATATGACATAATACATGTCATTATACTCATTGCTATAAATAAGTTATTTAGGACTCAACATTTGTCATAATTCTTTAGACCAACAATGGTTATTACTTATAACAACACAACGTCAAAAGTAATTACCAAAATGACATCTCTATTTAAAATGATTTCGTGCCTTTTATGTGAAATATATGGCTTAACGCGGACTTACTGCCGGAAGCCAGTTAATTAACGCCCGATTGTTTGTACCTTGACTTATTAATTTATGACGAAACTCTTTTATTACCTGTACGCGTATGTACCTACTTAAAAATTACATAAATACAATGAGGCACCCACATATATAATGAAATATAGGTTATTTTACCATTTTCTGCTGACAACTCAGCTTTCTAATTTGGTCCTAATTTACCCGGTATCATTGCCATGTTTATAGCTGTACTTCCACAAAGTTGAATCCTTGTTTAGCGTTCAAGGGCTCACGTTGTTACCCTCATTATTAGCTGTCGTACAATAATATGAAAAGTTTTGTAAAGTACGGTGGCGTCGCAGTCATACTATAAATGGAATTGGTTATGGCGACGTAAACGTTGTTATAACGCAAAAGTTTCCCGAGTCACGAAAGCCGCGACTCTGGCCGGTCCAGACAAATCGATTGCTCGCATGTTACACGCGTCACGGCACGACGGCACGACGGCAGGTGTGCGCGACGCCTACTTTATTGTGCCATCGCTCTGAAAGAGACATATTGACTTCGTGGAAATAACGCCTTTCCGACACCATGTAATTATTCTCCTTCAGGCAACCTCTAATTCCAGGGAACAAATAGAGTGAGAAAACGTTCAGAATCTACTGCCTCACATTAATAAACGTGCAAGTCCCGCACTCGGATACGAGGAAAAAGAAATAATAAGCTGAAGGATTAGTAACAAATAGAGCAGTGGCAAATTGTTCGCCGAGCGCCGGCTCTATCGTGCACAAATAAAGACAGATTGCAGATAAATTATGCTTGAGCGCACATTGTCCCAATGATCCTATTATCCAGCTTGCTCTGATAAGTCAATACGGTGAGGCATTGCACAATTGTCTCCGGGACCAATTGTTACGGCTGAATGCGCAACCCTGGATAACCGACTGTATAATAGACAAAGTTGTGGACACAAGTAGCTGCCGTAACTCAGACAATGTTATTAAAGCTATGTAAAATAAAAAAAAACTCAAATAGTAACTTAAATAACTGCTTACTAATTAAAGCACTGAGAAAGGAATTAAATGACAAATTGCAACATCAGGCGGAAAGTTTCTTTCTGGCGGAGTTGGCTGGCTGTGCAGTGTGCAGTTAGTCGGCAAATGAGCTTATTCCCCAAGGCTGCGCGCTCATTAGCAACGAGGATATTCTGCAGAGAACGGGCCGCACAATATATGGATGTTTTACCAACACATAGTTCGTGTCACCTCCTCAGTTGCCACGAGGAAAATATTAATTTAGTTGCACTTGTGCTTAGTAGCTTTTAATAAATTGACTCAAACGAAAATTCATGGAAAGCTTTTAACTTCAGTACAAAGAGAACGTACACAGTTGTTGTTTTCTTTATTAAAACTAGGAGCGCTGCATTCAATGTTTTTTTTGTAAATTATTTTTTACGTAATTTCACCAACCAATTTAAAATGCATTTGAGAAAATGTAACTTTATAAACCGATAAAATTTTAACTCAACAGCAATATTCGTTTTTGTTATGTTATTCAATTTTACTACTCATTTTAAAATTTCTTTTGTATATATCTGTCTTTGTTTAGTGTGGTGTTGTGTCCACTATCGAATAAATGTTTTGCTATTCTATATAACATATTCCTAAACTTTGATGTATATTTGGTGTCGCCTACTATAGAGTAAGGAGACCTTAATTGTATTCAGTGTGTGTAGTCTAAGACAGAGTTGAACGACGCTCATAACATTCTCAGCTTGTAGCAGCACCTATGAAGAATTTCAAACTAAGTCTAACTTACTTCATCAACAAAACAAACATGCCGTCTCGACTAGTTACGAACTATTATCTCTTGGATTACAGACTCTTAAGACAAACTCTGGCTGCCAAGTTTATCTTTTCCACAGCCCGTCTTTGTTTTATTTCATAAATAATTTGTATAAATGCAGATATATTTTGTACCGTTTTATATTTATTTGAACTTTGACGTACAAACCGGGCTTACTATGTTTGGACATTGAGTGACAATATGACAATAATATCTTCAAAAATGTTAACCAATAAACTATACATTCTGCCTATAAAATCAAGCTTCAAAAATCGAGTGTTAAAATTAATGTTATTCATACCTCCTTCAAGTGTGGCAGTGATATCAGCTCTTGGTTCAGGGCCATCACTACTCCGTCCTGGTGACGTAGCATCTGGTAGAGGTACTTCTTCCTCAGAACTGTCTGCCGGATCTAGAATATTCCTTTCACTGGTATGACTGTTGCCTCCGTTGCCAATTTCAGCGTAAGTTCCACTGTCGCTGCCGTTTTGTGTTGACCATTTCACCGGGGACTCGAGCTTTCCATTCGCTTGGTTTTCTTTATTGTCATCGTCTAGGAAAGGAATAAAGAAGTACTTAGAATAATAAGATCTCATAAAGTTGCGTATCTGAGACATTTATGCCTAAAAGATAAAAAATCCTAACTATCCTAATGATAAACCAAAGAATTTCCTTCAAGATGCAAGTAAAACCGCGGGGAACAGCTAGTGCTGTATAAATGGAGAGCTTTCAGTTTTAATTTGCACAAGATGGCCTAATCGTTATAAATACGGAGTTGACGAGTACATTCATGAGCGTTCCAACTAAATGATAAACGTAAAGGTCACGGATTCGAAATTTGAAACGATAAAATATACGGATTTGTCCAGTTGGGTTGAATACCTGATGATAACAAATTGTCTGTGAAACAGCGGCGTTGAATACTTTAGGAGAACGATTTCGGCTACAAGGGTTCTATTTTGTCAAATTCCATATACTTTCGTATACGTAAATTTTCCGCATTCTTTTGGACAGCGGTATGATTTGATCGGGTGTGTCTTTATTGCTTATTGATGTGAGAGTTTTTTATATATACCTAAATCATGTTTTATGATGGATTACCCATGCTTCCCTTTTCGTAGAATAAATAAAAGTTCTTGAAGAAAATTGCCAAATCCAGGCATCACTGCGGCACGTATCACTGTGCTTTCTATGAACCCTATTGGTGTGGAGCGGTATCTTTCTCAACATATAAGGTGACGATTGGGCGTCACTAATGCGAAATGGTATAATTTGGAATTGGGAAGTAATTTAAAATTGATACTTACCTATAAAAGGATTGTCCTTCCCATTTCTTATAGACAAGCGCGTGGTCCTGTTGAGTGTGCCCTCCTTGTCGACGCTGAGTCCCCCATTACGCTCATTACGCTTGTCTAAGGTGCCGATGAGCAGGCGGCGCTCGGGTGGCACGGGCCGGTCGAGTTCGGGGCGCTCGAGCGCCGAGCTGGCCGGCGTGATGAGCGGGTCGGCCGGCTCGGGCTCGGCGTCCGCGTCAACCCGAGCGCCCACCGATACTTGCTCGTCGACCATCTTGCGGAGTTTCGCCTGTATACATTCCAATAAGGTTTTTGCCAATGTGGATAAAGTACTTTATTGTCGTTATCTGGATTAAAAAAAAAACGTTGCCCCACACTACGGTGTTTACAAAAATTCATTACACATGCACAAACACCCAGACCCGGAACAATTTTAGTTGTACCGTGCGGGAATCGAACCCGCGACACGCAGCGCAGCAGCCAATTGCTCAGCCACTACGCCAAACGTGCCGTCAAGTTTTTAGAAATTTATAGAAATACCACCCATATCATAACTTTGTGACCTTCAGTATGTCCAAAAGACATCCAATAAAACCCCAAACTTAACTACATGCTATGAGTTTTTGCACATATTCATGCCTCACCAACTCACCACAACTCTTACTTGTAAAGGTTACATGATAATATTTTCTCCAGACAGGAAGGAAATAAATTGATTGTAAGCTGTGTAATTTTAACTCTAAATATTGGAGTCACGGCATGTTTCATGCTTGAAAAGTGATTGTTTGAGATCAAAACGAAATGAAGTTTCCCGCTTTCTATAACTTTCTAACATTGTTATAAAATGAAAGCTTAACAGGCTTTGTGTGAACAATACCCTTATTATTAAATTCGATTAAACGGCATGTATAATTTGAAAGCTGCAGATAAATTGTCAAGTAAAGTTTTCACTACCTACCTAACCATTACCGCAAACCTTTTTCGGCGTTTCAGATAGTCTTGTTTCAGTATATAGCCACATAATCATCATGCCTATCAATCATGTGACCAATTGGTAAATTAATTAATTGGAGCAAGCTTCAATCGCTTAGCATTTACATTGTCACCACAAACTATGCGTTATGTCATTATGTAGCTGTATTGGCTTTCAACTTCCATAATGAATATGTTATAAAGTCCTGGTAATCCAGTATATTTATCAACACGGTTTGAGAACAACAGCAATATATTTTGGGCATCCGACGACGCCATATCTGTAGCTATTAATCTGAGCAGACCCCTCTTGCGTAGTTAATTCACCTGCTACCGTTTGATGTAATAGTCGTTTAAGTCTGTTCGCCGTAGCGTGCGGCTTGGGGGTGGCGACGAATCATAGCAACTTCGCCATTAGTGATAATACTTTCGTTTAATGATGCCCCAAAAGATGCTTAATGTGAATAAGACATGTTGTACAAAATTCAACCATTACGTCAAAGAAAAAAGGGTATTCTAGTAAATAACATAAAAATTTCTGCACTTGAAGCCGTCAATTTCTACCTAGTAACTATGCTATAATTGCAGGTAGGTTCGATATCTACTTAGTTCCTTTCAATTAACGGCACAAAAAGCAAGTCGCGTGTGTGTGCTCGGGCCTGTGCACGCTACCCGCATGTTATGTAGCAGGATGTTGTCAAGAGTTTCCCCGTTAAACGCTCCAACAATGGCTTGTCGAAGTGTGGCGTGCGCTAATCGTGCATGCGGTCGTCCTCACCTGGGCGTCGCCTAGTATGCGGCGCACTAGCGCCATCAGGCCGCCGTGGCAGGCGCTGTCATGCTACCCTCCCCCTCCCCGCCGCCTCATTGTCTCCCGCGTGACACCTGCCACGCGCTCGTTACACTTCCTATTCACCACTAAACTTTCAATACAAATTGAAACTATTCCACTTTGCCTAGCGCCACCCTTTGTCTCAGCACTCCGATGACAGCCCGGAATGAGGACGTCGGCTCCCAGAATTATCTGAAACAAACATATTTCATTGTTAACTCCATGACGGACCAGACACACTTGTTAAAGTTTGAATTAACTACCTCGTGTTTATAATTTTATCGTAGTTGTATTAGGTGAACGTATTTTCATTTGGTAAATAGGAATATCAATATTTTCAGTACTAGCAGTATTCAGTTTTATTTTTCTTATTTCTAGTCCTTCTCGGTATTTCTATTAGCAAGTTTCTACAAAGTCTCAGTTAAAAGTTAGTATAAAATGAAAAACATTTTTCTGCTACAGAAGCCTTTTGAATCATCGTGCGAACTAATTACTACGTCCAACGAGAAAAAATACTAAAGGGCTCTTAATTGCCTGCTAAGTACGAACCGTAATAACGTTCCGTCAAAATACTTGTGAAACTCATTATTCAGGTCGACGCCGGCGTCTCCTGCGGTACTAACGGCTCTCGTCTTTGACGTCAACATCTGATTCTTTTTGTCAATGCCTCCGCCGCCCGCACCGCTGGCGTAAAACGGAAAGGATTTCTGTTCACTGAAATATACTCAGCAGTGAAAAAACCGTCGATGTCACAATAAAAAGCTGTTGTTTATTGAACACCGAAACAGCTGCTCTCGCTGTTACTGCCAACTGACGCAATCAGTCCTGGATTTGTCAATAGGCCGTATAGGCCGCGGCCTAGGGTGCGGCAGCGTCCTAGGGGCGGCAGATTTCAGATTCAGATTTCAGGACGCTTACTGGTTTTCTCATGGTTTTTTTATACTAATACGTTTTATCCCTATAGAAACTCATTCCTATCGAAAATTATCAATCCTAGGTACCTACTGTTATGTTATTGTACCTATTTTATCTATATTACTGCGTGAGTGTTGACTGAGAGCGGGGGGCGGCTGGCAGTAGCATTTTTCATTGTTTTAGTGGAAAAGCAATATACGCTTTAATTTGTTACAGTTATCACTTACTTAAAAGCGTGAGCAGAGGCTTAGCTACCCAGGGGCTAGGCGGGGCAGTGCCCCGGGGCTCCCAAAACCTGATTAGCCAACCTTACTAAACTTAACTTTATAGAACTAGCGAAAAGTTCTCCCATCTTCGGAAACTAAATAAAATAGGTCGCAACATCAACAATCATTGCAACCCATTAAAAAAATATCATTCCCCATAATTTACTTGCTAAAAAAGAAATTCGCGCTCGCTTCGCTCGCGTTTTCAATTACATATTCTTATTTCTTTTCAGATTCTGTTTTCGTTACAATTTATTGAAAAATATAATAATTATCCTGTTTTAAAAAATGTCGCGCTCGCGCTTCTGATTACGTATATTATTTATCTTCAGATTCTGTTTTTGATACAATTTATTGAAAAAAAAATATTCCCTATAATTATCATGCTAAGAAAATTCGCGCTCGCTTCGCTCGCGCTATCGATTACATGACTATTTATATTTCTTTACAAGCTCTGTTTTTGTTACCATTTATTTAAAAATATTATTCCCTATAATTAACAAGGTACAAAAAAATTTTCGCTCGCTTCGCTCGCGCTATCGATTAAGTGTGAATTACTTTTCAAGCTCCGTTTTTGTTACTATTTTAAAAAAAATATGATTACTCATAATATTATCATGTTAAAAAAGTAAAACATAGTGATTATTTATTTTATTAAAATGCGAAAGGTTTTGTTTCTTTTGTGAAAAGTCTACCCTCCATTTGGACTTCGCCCCAGTCTGTTACAAGGGCCCCGAGCAAAAGTTGATATGGTGCCCCTAAAAGGCTAGCTACGCAACTGGTAACCACCACCGCTTCCTGCCCGCACTCAGCTGCCTGCGCCTTATGATTTCACTTCGTCTGTCTGACTATCTGTCACAGCTGATTATTTCAGGAACTACTCATACTTGCAACAGTTATCAAGAACGATTGTGCATGCGTATCGTAAATGAAAAAAGTTGAAAAAACATCTTTTATAGAAAAAGTGGGAGGTAGTGGGGGTTTAACATTTATTTAGGCATCATATGAAAGGTCTTAAATTATTTACACATTCAAATATAATTTTAAGTTTTCTGGTATTTCTTTTAATTTTGGAATTATAATAGAGTCCGCATCAAAAAATTCGTTCTTATCTCCGTATCTCCGAAGATTGAGAACAGAAAAATCTGAAATAATTAGGGCTGATAGACATTAGCCTAAATATTGCAGGCAAAATAAAACTATGATTCGTATCGTATGTATCGTATTGCAGTTTTTAAGTAATCAGCAATTTTCCTCAACAAACTTATTATGCGGTCGAAAAAAAACAAGATCCCGACTCGCACTTGGCCGTTTTATTTTATTTAACTTAAGTGTTTTCCTTACTACAAATGTAAAATTATTATTTTAGGAAGGTACATGGGCGGCAGAAATAAAGTGGCCTATACTCATAAAAAATATAAATCCGGCACTGGACGCAATTGGTTATTTGACTGTTTTTTTTTATTACAAATACATAACTAATTAACGAAAAGATTAACAACAGTGAAAATACGAATGTATTATCTTAAAAAACGGCCTAGTTATAAGCATTTAAAAAGTCATTGCTAGAAAAAGAGAGCACGATGCAATTATGACGTCATTATGTCAAAACGCTGTATAACTCGACATTTCCTAGAACAAATTATGTTTCGCGTGACAAGGATAGAGAATTCCCCTTCCAAAAACTTTGAACGCATGGATGTTATTTATTTTAACATTGATTTGAATTATTTTTCGACACTTCGTTTTGTTTCTATGGGATCTTCTTAATAAAATAGCATTTTAGTACATTTTAGTTGGTGTTCAAATACCTAATTACACAAACGTGAAACGCTATTGCAAATGGGAAACGTATTTTTTTATGTAATCGAGCCTGTTATGCAAATTTGAAGAACTAACTCGTTTTTTTTAATTTAGGAGCTTTGCACTGATGAATATAGTCTAAGCAAACGCTTTAAGGCGGTAATTTGCGAAGTGCGGCTCGTTGAGCCCGCCCGCTCCAGTTATTGGCCGCAAAATTGATTAAAATTCCAGCTGCGTAAGGGAGTCTCATCTACTTTTTTTATTAGATTGCGTTCACTGAAGACTGTTTTAGTAAGTTTCTGTTCGTGTTTGACCATTTGATTTTGCCGAGTAATCAAATCGTGCTGCGTAAATCGCAAACTCAAGATCCTTGTGATGGAAATAAACATCGTAAAACCCGCCCGCATCGCTTGTATTTTTTATGTTTTAATTAACAGCGCACCTGAGTACTTTCTTGGTGCTTCCTTTAGTGAACATTTCAGATTAGTGTAGGCTGTGAGAATATACTTTACCACCATTAATCATAATAGCCCATAACCTATCGTAGTAGTTAGATACCTTGTTGTAGATAAATAGAATAAGTAAGAAATGAAAAAAAATCCTCATTAGTTGAATTAAAGTTTTGTATACGTAACCGAAAGTTGGAATAAATTAATTCAACTCACATCGCCATTTAAACGATTCGATGTTTCTCTAATTTAAATCAATATAGATACCTGACATTTAATTTAGATTTAGCATTCCCCCATTCTCACAAGGGTCGTCACGTCACGAGTGCAGTATTCATCAAAGTAATTGCGCTGTTTCATTAAAAGTCCCGGCACATCCTTCAAGATTTGCATAAAAAGGTCTCCAGGCCTCCCTGGAAAGCCTCCCCTCGACTTAACATTAAACCAATTTTTAAATGTCACTTACTTCTAAAAGACGTCACGTTTGAAGAGCAGTCTCCGTAAACGGTAAGTTGTTCAAAGAATTTGTATTGACCTTTTAAAATAAAACAAACACAACAGCCTATTTCAATAATTAATTATTGTGATTGTTCATTTAACAACTTTTTTAATAATTCTGCGCTCAATAAATAAATAAAATGATTTTTTCAATTCCATTCGTTCCGTTTGATGAAGTTTCAATAAACTCTTTTTATTATCAAACACGTTCGAAATAATTTAATCACTGAATAAAATATTCTGTCTTTATTTATTTGCAACAAACAAATTCTAAAGGAAAAATATTAAATTTAAAATAACAGTGACTAGGCATTCTAACAACTTCTAAATAAATTGATATGTTGGTCCAACCATGTGTTATGTTTTATTAGATAAACAAAGCACTCGTCGAAAACAATCCAGGAGAGGATGCGGGCTCGGGCACAAAGAACTCGACTCGAGCAAAGTTCTACGTGGTGCTACGAAAACACGTAATCCCGTGTTTCAAACTTTGTTTTGCGGTACGTTTTTCATTTGTAATGTTTCTGGAATAGGTAAATTAAAATAATTTTGAAACTGAGCTTCATTTACTTGTACCAACTCAAATATTTGTAATATTTTATTAAGATTCTTGGAGGTAAATAGATAAGTTCTCTAATGAAACACAATATTTGTAAGTCATTGCCAATAAGCCAAACATGATTTACTTATATAAAAATGTGGTCTTTCATACATCTATGTAACTCTGGGTACCTATTCATTTTCTGGCATATTTCCTTGTACTGTGCATTTTACGAGATATGGTGACTGCAATTGTTTTCTGAGCGCATGAAACTTCATATTTCGTAAACAGATTCCTGAATCGGAAAATGGTCTTTAGACACCTACACAATTTAAAAATGTCTACCCCATAATCAAGTCAGTCAAGTAAGTCATTATTTTCCGTTTAATTTCTTTGTGGAATAAGCCAGTTCAAATCATTTAACTGGAACTCATCAAGCTTCATTACCTAGACGCTTTTCTGGTGATTGGCAATAGCGTTGGCGTGTTAGTGGCGGACTTGTCCCAAAAAAAAAAAAAAAAAAAGGTATAAAATTGGTGCACAAGGGCTCAGAGATTTGCGGCTCATATCCATCCTAACCGTTATTCAACACAAACTCCGGCCTAGCTATAATTCAAGAGAGTGGAGCACTGAGCCTCGTTATTACAGCCTTTGAATACTTCATATTTTAATTAAAATGAAGTCGGGGGGATTTTGTTTCTAGACACGTGAGCAAACAATAATTTTATATTAGGTGAGGTACTTGTGATTACATCATGTACTCGCAGTCTTTAGATTTTACAATATTATTTACTTGAGTACATACTCAGCAGAAAATTACAAAAATAAATATGTCTTCATTTTTTTTCCGTTGTGAATCTATTATTTACTAGTAAGTATAACGTTAGGGATAAGAATTCGAAGAAACAAATATTTCATTGAATACAATGACAAAATATTTTTAAGTAAGTGCCTAAAAGCTATCTATAAATTTGTGAGTTAGAGACAACTTGAACTAGAAGATTTCTTTTATGAATCTTAATATAGATATTCCAACAGTTTTCGATGCGATATTTTTGCCACAACCAATGGGTGTTAAAAAAATATATTGGGCAACAGTACCTAATCTGTATATAGTTTAGTATAAAAATGTAATGTTATTTTCCTAGAAAATACTTCTCAGAAAAAATATATTTTTAGTGAAATAAACAATCTCAAAGTTTTACATATTTTGTTACATATTTTAAAGAACTTTATTTTAATTATTTAAATTTTTGTAATGAAATTAGGAATATTAACTTTTTAAAGCAGACGGCTTGAGCACAGGTGACGGGAATCATCCAAAATGGCGGGGGCCGTACTGAGACTATATTTACGGCGCAACTTACACGACGTGCTTCCAACTGTTCCAATGTAATAGGGCCATAAATGGCTGAAGTTTAAATCTTCACATTAACGTAGTACATAATAGGAACAGTCGTCATCATCATCTTTAAGGTTAAGGAAACAATTATCTGTTTTGTAGTGTCAAGATGGTCTGATTTTATAACGAAACCTGGTGAAGAATATTGACGTCACATGATCGCGATCCTCAGTAATGAGGGTACCTACGAGGAAGAAGGAGAAGTGGCAAGATAAGTGGGTTTCGTTTCTACTTGCTAACTTGCTATTGTAGTTATTTAAACATAATCTACACTGAACAGAACATTTCTAGCAAAAAAAACTAAGGCACTATTAATAAAATATACTTATGAAAGTTAGTTTCATGTTTTAAATTAATGACTTTGTCTAGTAGAGGAGTTCGAGCTCGTGGCTAAGAAATAACTGTCCCGCTAAAAATACTCATGAGTTTTAACCTAATTATTAAAAGTTTTAAAAATTGATAAAATTATTACTGGCATATTACAACAAACTTTGTTATTCTGTTTCGATTCTGGAGAAGAAGAAGAATGTTATTGTTAAGCTACTACTAGCTAGATCATAAGTTGTTTACCTTCTATACACTGAAATACCTTTGATAACACTGTAAGTTATTTTAGCATTGCTGTGATCTAACTACCTCTTCTTTATAGATACACCAAATAATAACATTAAGTAGGTAAACACCTTAATGCAGTCAACAAATATTATCTACGAAATAATACCGGTTAATCTACAGGTGCTCAACAAGAATGGAGGTACATTACTTACAGACAGACCATTCAATTCAAAATTTTGGGAGCCGCATAAAGCTTTAAAGGCCCCGCCCAATTACGCGCAAAACAGCCTAAGGCCTCGTCCAACAAAGCGAACAGCATTTAACAAGTCATTAATAATATAATCTAGTTATGTATTAAATAAACTCTTTTGTGCGAATATAGCCTGTTATGTATTCATTTTGTGGAAATACCGCGACATGAGCCAACCTCCTCCATTGTTTCTGTAATGAAGATATGTGCGTATTGCGTGCGACGTCGGAATACTAATATGTTAGCGAATAAAGACAAGAGACAAGCTGGTCACATAAACAATAAAAGAAAATAATTATAATTTGCGCTGCGGTATGCACGCCCTTGTACGAGTGGTGTCGAGGTCGTCGCAAATGGAGCAGCGCGCGTCTTTATTTACACTTTTCTTCTCTCGACACTCGACATTAATTCGAAAGGAAAATGTATACATACCTATATATCAAAATAAAAGCATTACTATGTAAAAGTAGATAGAACTAGGAATGTAGGTAAGTATAGCTACTAGATATTTTTCAAGCAGTAAACAGTCTACAGGTACGTAAAGAAAATAAATTTACGGTGACTATGAACATTATAGTAGCTAAGGAATGACTACTAATGTAAAAACGTAAATTTAAAAGAAAACAATCTGCCTCAAATGAGACCTTTAAATAAAAATTGAAAAGAATAATCTACAAATCCTTTAGTCTCGAATCATTTTAAAACATTCGGATCATTGTTAGTAAGATCTGACTCATATTAGTGAAGGAAGAGGAATACTGTCCTCTTTCTCCGACCAGAGGAGAATAATAAGCAATTTGTAATGATGCAATCTGTAATATTTTAAGATAGCTTATAAGATGTTACACGTCAATCAATTTGCACCACTTCCGAATATGCAGGCGAATGCTCCTGGTATGGTATATTATCATAAGAAATCGACCCACAAATTTGGTCTCTAAAGCTCCACAAAGGAATAAAGATACATAGAGAGGCTGATAAACAGATTACGCTCCTCTGCGTCGCACAGTCGAGTAATTAATATTCATCACCTATTTCAAAAGCCAATCCACATAATGTAGGGAGACGTTACTTAACACAAGCTAATCACTTTAAACTTTCCTAGAAACACTTTCGAGACACTACGAGCATGCAGTGCAAAGCTAGGGAAAGCCAAAGTCGCCAACTTAATCCGTTTGGCGGTTGCTAACCAGGCATATCTCGTATACGGATGGCCTGACGGGCGGAAAGACCGAGCGTTGTGTGCCACCCTGACCGCGAGAGACGTGTCCAACGAATATATTTACTCATACCTCCTGAATCTCCTAACTGCCTGGTACATTTGCTTCCTCGTTTCGCTTAATTTATGGTCGAATCATATCGTGCAGTTTGTGACAAACCGAAGCAATTTCAGTTAACAGTTCTAATTTATAATGTCCTGGTTTCATGGAGTATGTATTTTAACGTATAAAGTATTGGAAACTTAAAAATATATGTTAGAATAGAAAATATTTTCTTTGCATTAGCTGTTAGTAGGGGTTATGCTAGTGCTTATGGAAAACTACTTCATGTACCTGGGTAAAATATAACCTACTCCTTATCTAGCTCCATCCCAAAATACTTTTAAATCGGTTTAGTGGTTGGCGGAGAAAGAGTAACAAACGGACCGACAGAATTACTCTCTCTCTAGAGATGTATAAAATAGGCACATAGTAAACAAACTACATAAAATATCAACATCGAATAACCCAAGACTGCCGTCGAGAGTCGCAAGACGCGGCTAAGGAGGATGTGGGTCCCCGATGTATTATAAACTACGATTCTAGCATGTATAGTGGAATCCACCAGTTGGTTATTAATATAAATCTACTTGCTTGCATGATATATGTAGCTCAGAAATGACCACGTTTTCATTATCATAGTAAACTAAATAGTTCGTTGTCCTTTGGTATACACACATACATTACGACGACACGGTTGGCGCAGTGGCTGTGATCGACTGCTGCGCTG
The DNA here is from genome assembly GCA_963891755.1 of Pyrrhia umbra. Taxonomy (NCBI): domain Eukaryota; kingdom Metazoa; phylum Arthropoda; class Insecta; order Lepidoptera; family Noctuidae; genus Pyrrhia; species Pyrrhia umbra. Next base: position 8,605,209 of record OY982930.1, read on the forward strand.
CGTGTCGTGGGTTCGATTCCCGCACGTAATATTTATATTTCCTACAGATAGTTGTTCCGAGGGCTGTTTGTATATGTGAGTTTAAATGTTTGTAAATGCACTCACGATATAAGAGCAATTCCTAGTGTAGGGCAATGTTTAAAAAAACATATTATACAGGTGTATATTGCAATGCAATCAATTACGAAACGTTACATATTCATAAATATCGATTGAGGATATTTCCGAAATATGTATAAAGGTGGATAAATGGTAAATTAACTTCTCTAGTGTAATCAAATGTAATTATTAGTATTATAAATGCGAAAGTAAATTTGTTTGTAAACGGCAGAACCGATTAGGATATTTGACATTGAGATAAATGGGGCTTGAGAGACGGTTATACTCTTTTTATCCGGGTGCGTTAAGTAGTTCCCGTGTGACGCGGGTGAAACCGCGGGAAACAGCTAGTAAAAATATGTGATAAGGAGATATATGTCAATTTGTCATGTACGCATTTTGTTTCGACGACATTATATAAAATACAGGCAGGTTTCATTAAAAGTACGTTGATACTCAGTTAATGAATTTCTACATGACTAAGTACCAAAAATAATCTTAACAAATAGGCATTATTAATTTTAAGCTTGCCGCAGTATCGTATAAACACGACATTAAGAAGATGTCCGGTTTATTTTAAGATGTGTATTTTGTGATTAAGCGATTTTATTATGATGAGAACATATCTTTCGGAAAAACAGTAAATTCAATTACACAGTATATAATAATATAACACTGATTTTACATATCATAGATTATAGACAAAAAAATGTTCCAAACATGAACAAAAGAGGAGAGTTATCCTCCCAACGAATATTCCGTTCGAATAGTGGAACCAACTTCATTCCTGAACGTCGTGCGGTTTGCACAAGCCTAGGTAAAATGTTTTCGTTTTAATCGACGGCCGCATTGGATATAACTGTTTTTTTCTTATTTCTAGCAAACTGGAGAACGCCAGGTAACAATACCATGTGGTTTGTTCCAGAGCAAAATTTTTGTCTTTTATGTTTTTCTAGTTGCTGGCAACTTCTTGTATGCATTAGAATAATAATTTCAATCAATTAACGTAGTGTGTGGTATAGGCATTACCCATTCTTGTGTATCTAGTTAAGAACCCCATTCATTACCTATTTAATTGCTTTTATATATTTACTGTATATTATCATAAGGGTATTAAGAGTAGTAATAAAAGTTCCAACAAAAAAATAAGAATTGTCTTAATGAACGACTTTTTCAACTAACGATTTTTTTTAAATGTAAATGATGAAGCAACAAATTATCTATCAGTAAAACTTTCACATTAACAAACTTGAATTACAAATAGTCGCAGGTAGTATTAAAAATTACTTTCTCGACAGTTTGACGTAAGAATTTATAAAGTGTTCTAGCGTGGTTGTACGCCTGTAATAATGCGCGGTTCAGACGCGTCAGCAGGAAAAGTTGGTGCAAGTTCCCTTAGGAGCCGACGTCGACAACACTACCTACAAGTTGGAGTCCAACAAACTCGCTAACTAGATAGGAGCTCCTCTCGACGTCCTTCAGTTAATTATAAATAAATATCACGATTTTCGTTGGACCCGCTTGATTTGCTGAACAAATCATCAATGTATCGTAATTGGAGCTGACTTAGAGAAACAAAACTACGATCGTATTCGAAGGCCGTTACGACTTAATGTATTGCTATACCTATATATGCGGATTACCTCGTACCAACATTCCCAATTTTAATAGAAAATTTAATGTTGGGGAAAATTTGAGAAAATCTTAAGATTTAAACAATAAAAAAAATGCTATAATCACACAATATTATTTATTATTTATTTATTTATTTATTTATTGATCAAAAGGCACATTTTAAGTTTTGTAACATACATAATGTCCAACAAAACTATACACATAGTTTGTCTGTTGGATCAAAATTATTGTTCTTTACTTATATCTTATGAACTAAATTTACAATTACATATTATAGTGTATTTTTATTAATTCTAAATATCATAAAGTAGAATTATATAATGTTATGTATGTATAGTACTTATCGCTAAGATCTTATGAGCTAGGTTTATTAGTAGTATATTCTATTAGTAGCTAGATATATTAAGTACGTAAGTATGAATATCGTAGATTAAATACAAGTATAGATATTATGAGTAAGTAGCTTATGTAAAACAGTAGTTTACAATATACAAAACAATTTAATATACAAATACAATTAAGGCAGTGTACTAAGTAGGTATTTTTTTAGATTTATCTTAAATTTATTTTTCTTTTTTTCGTCTCTGATTTCGTCTGGTAAGCTGTTGAGTATGTAAGGGATACGCTTTTCTAATGTTCGGTCTCCATAAACATTATTTACTCTCGGTACTACATATTTACCAGACGACATCGTTCGGGTGTTATATTTGTTACATACATTTATTAATAATGGATTGTGCTCCTGATTACCATGGTTATTAGTTGCGAGTAAGTACTTGTGTTTTATGCTGACCGGTAATACTTTACAAATTTTATATAGTTTATAGTAATCTTTTTTGTGTTTATTTTTAGTTTTTTTATCCACTATTAATTTTAGGAACCTAATTTGTATGTTTTCTATTTTTTCTATGTAAGATTTGAATGTAAGTCCATAGCAATCAAGAGCATAATCGATTATAGATTCCACCATACATGAGTATAATATTTTTAGGGTACTAGTAGGAACTCGATAACTTAGGTGGTAAAATTTACTTAGTATAGTTTTAAGTTTATTGCACAAGAAATCTATATGTTCTTTCCATGAGAAATGCTCGTCGACTTTAACTCCTAAATAAGTTACACAATTAACTCTCTGGATAGGTTTACAGCTACAATTGACACGGCTACCATGAATGCAATCAAAAGTATGAGTGTGTAGTGGTAGAGGATTTTCCTTTAGTGGTAAGTATGGTGAATGAATAATGATGTATTGTGTTTTTTCCGTATTTAATACTATTCCGTTATCATGAGACCATTCAACTACGGCGTCCACGTCTTGCTGCACCAGCCGACATGTTTCAGCGAGGTCCGTGCCGGCTCGCAAGGCGCAGAGGTCGTCCGCGAACATATGCGCCGAGCAATGCTGTAGCACATTACACAGACTATTTACATGCATCAAGTAGCATACGGGTCCACATCCTGAGCCCTGCGGTACCCCGCATCGGACCATTTTTTCATCACTCAACGATCAACGATTATTTAGATCAACGATTAAGAATTCTAATCTCATACCGACAACCTCATCTAACGAGCCATGTTCTTGATTTCCTTAACAACACCCTGTTTCTAAGAATACATATCGATGAAAGTGACTCCAACTTGATACACCAAACCTCCTTTTCCAGCCGGAGCAAGAATAACCCAGGGAGATATTTCAAATCATAAAAAAACAGCTTACAATAATTTTTATCGGGCAAAAACATCTGACAGCTTCGTAAAACAAAGCAGTATTTCATACGAAACTGACGTTTCATACCGTTTGTCGCGATCAAAATAATATTATATAACATATGAATAATAATACAAGTTAGCACAGGCCCCCGTTACATTTAAATAAATTAGGACACTACATCTTAACACGACATTAACTGTATATTAAGTGTGATGAAAATACTTAATAGGTACTTACTATGTATTAGAACTACTTATGTAAATAATTACATCGACGGATAGAAACTGTTAAGAGTTATTGTTGGCCAGGGTATTTATCGGAGGTTCGACTCAGGCCGAATAAAATGGTGGAATTTGAATGGGATTAATAATATGAAATATGGATATTCTCATTTCTTCATAGTACCTTTAATGGAGGAAGTCCAATAAAATTCAATTTCTGGATGGAGGATACCGTTCTAATAATTAAGAACTCAAATACCAGAAATATAATAACTTCTGCCCACATCGACGCTCGTGTTGTACTGGTCCTACGCACATAAATCATAGCTGTCAGAGATAATTTAGCATTCTATTAGCAAAAGAATTTCTGAGGAGGCTTCGTAGCCAAACGTACAAAAGACTGCTTTATAATATTAGTGTCCTCTTTATGGAACTATCTAAACTGCTGCAATAAACAAAACAAATTCCGCAATACAAAAAAAAACCTTTTTACGCTCGACTCGACTGCCATCATTATTTAAAGCACCCTAATAAGGCTCGCCGCACATAAACATGTAAATGAGCCCTCTTATGAGCGAATAACTGTTATATAATCGTTTCTATATATTTACTCGTGTGTGTAATTGAAATGTCAGGTGGATCTCCTAGTAATCCAATATAGTCGCGCGCGTGATTATGTCATCCGTAGTATTCGAACCAAACGTATTTTAATTTAGCCCTGGATTTTTTGTAAAATCCCCGAGTGTTGGTATTTAATTCGGTTTATTAAAATCGTATAGGAAAAATGTTACGCAAGCTTTTTCGCAACTCACAAAATAAAAATACGGGTAATTTTAAGCTATATACACTTATAAATTATGTTATAACTTCATATACGATGAAGTGTTTAATTTCCTCCAGTAAATATCGTAGAACTTATACAACTTAATCCATTAGTTTCACTTAATCACAACGCTAACTTAAAGTAGCTATTTCCCTAAAACCCGCATACTTTGTAGCCACCACATAGAACAGATTGAAATTAATATCCGCGAGGCTTACTAACTTGTGACGGGAACCACCTTTGATATATTAATCCACTTAAATTTGAGCATTCCCTTAAAATAATATTAAATACGCCATAGTCTAGTGACGTAATTCCAGTTTATATAAAACCACGCTTAGTTACGCTGTATAAAGCAAGGGGTACTGGAGTAGATGAAGATGTTAATTTCCTATGCAAACCTCGCTGAAAGCGCTTTGAGCTCAGGTGCTCGACGCAGATATTGCACTGGCCGTCGTGGCAACACAATTATACCGACGTATAGACAATCAAAACAATGTTGCTCTTCATTACGGAGGAGCTTACGTTTTGAGTTTCGTTATGTTACTGATCGGTACAATTTAAAACCATCTTCTCTATAGAGAAGATCACCGTATGCAGCGTAGATTATACAATTCAATACAATACAATATACATAATAAATCTAATATGTAGCGTAGATTATAATATGGCGATCTTCATATTATTATGTCTTATGGACATACATTAAATAAATGTAGCCGTAAATATTGTAAAGAATAATAAAAAAATAACACTAGATAAAAAACTCATAAAAGAGCTCTAAAATAACATGTTTTTTAAATATTTCATAATTACATTTTGAAATGTAAAAAAATGTAATAACGATAAAAACAAGAAAAATAGTAGTGTATTAAAAAAATAATGTATCCATTTAAGTTTCTTCAATAAAGTGTAATTTCAGTGATAGTATCGAAGTTATTACTAAAGCTATTATAACAATTTACTGTAATTGATTCTTGTTTTAATATTAACGCAAAACAATAACAACCAAAATTCATTTTAGTTAGTACCTACTAGGTGTCGGTTTGACTAATGAACCGAATATACAAGAATATAACTAGTTTTCCAATTATGAAGGGCGCTTAATTGTACACATTGTTTGTGAATTTTACTTTTAGTTTTACTTATGAAGAACAAAATATTAATTAGAATTAATAAAACCCTAAGAAGTAAAAAATATATTAGGTATTTATATTCCTGAACATTTTTGTTTCTTAACTTTGAGTACTTTTTATAGGTAAAACAATATTTGATTATAAACGCGTTTATGTCTGCGATTAAAGTTGGAAATATTTTAGGGTCGCCTGTTATTATCGGAAATACGAATACGAACTAGTTTTTCGTGTTTTATTATTTCTATCCCAAAAAATAATACACGAGGCCATGAGTATACTAAATAGTAACTACATTGGAATTGGAACTACTCAAAATGTTTGACTTTTGATAGCCTTTTTTATTTAAATCGATTTTGCAAAAATTCTGCTTGTCCCAAAAACAATATACCTATAATTTACAAATAAACAATAAGTACCCACATATTTAATTAATTCAATTGAACAAAGGCCTACTCCATAATTACAGAGTTAATAAAATAAATTGCGTTCGCCGAAATTGTAAATCCAAAAATTAACGTTCACCTGAAAAACACGGTGTTTAACTTATATTGTAACCTTTGACATTATCGTGAAGGCTTAAAATAATCCTGGAACCTTTTTTAAGTGGGCAACACTGAGTGTGGGCCTCTCATCGTTACAAAGCAATAGCTTGCTCACAGATTTACGAACCGCTACTTATATGTATAGTAGCCACGTAATTAAAATGTTGCATGCCGTTCACTAATCTGGAAATTAAATGGGAAATTGTTTTATAGTGGGCAGCGTTTAATAAAATTGATATGACTTGTGTATAATTACGCTTGTTAGATATGGGTACTTTAACGCCACTGTTTTTAATTATTGTATGATTGTTTTGCTTCATGCGAAGTTTAAATTAGACCCTTTAATAGAAGTTTGAATATCTCTATCATGATTATACAGATTATATAAACGTTTTCTTTTGTTATTTTTACTATATTTTGAAAACTTGCCCTATAAATCGCTATGCTATTCTTGATGGAACAACTTTCTTGTTTTCCTGTCAGCTCATTTTCAGTACAAGAATAATACATTTTGTAACTTAACAGACTCTGCAAAGAACATACTGTGTATAATATTTAACCCTACAAATCTCTCTTTGTCAAAATTATACCAAACTTCGCCCTACATTAAGGTAAGACGGTGGTGTGTGACGTGTTAAAATTGAAAGAAGTCCTAAGTGTGTACTTAGCGGGGCGATAACCCTAGAATGATGATGTCAAAATGTTAATTGCATATGTAAAGCGGTCCCGGTGCGCTGGGTTCACGACCTGGGGTGGTCGACCTGCGCTCTACAATATTGAGAGATGTTGCACAGATAAGATGTAACAATATAACGTTGGTAATGAGTTGAATGCATAATATGTTCTGCAATTGGCTTCAGGGGTACTCTAAATTGTTTGTTTATGTTCGTTTATGAGTTCATATCTTCATCTGTAGTGCATTTGTTAAACCAGTAGGTATGTGTCGTTGCACAATACAAGTGAACTTTAAATAAGGTTTTATTTACCGTGTGCTTATGATTTTTAAATATAAAATAAAAACCTTAACACCTTTTAGAATTTCCACAAAAAAAGGTTCTAAAATCCTTCTAAATTTTACGCAAAAAATGAAGATACTCGATATATTTTGATCAAAAATAAACGCTATTAGTTTATTTTTAGTATTTACTTTACTATAGCCGTTTTCTAATAGGTAGGTATTCTTATATTTTTAACCAGCCATATTCAAATATAAAAAAATATATTATTAATAAATTGTTGTAACAAAATAATGTAACAAAGGAAGCGTGCAATAAAACACAACAGGTAGATCATAATATTACGGTAAGGTCAGGCAATAAAGTTTATTTTAACGAGCGCGACACCCTTTCACACCGATGTTACTAACATTTTAATGTTCCACAATGTATGCATGTCCCATTTCATATAAACGTTCACATATTCGAGGTTTTATGTTAAATAACAGATGTATTCTTCAAATACGTTTTGACTAATCCTCCATTGTATTTACAGTATTACTTTCAAAATTATGACTAAATAAAGCATTTTTCATTTCATTAATTGATAAAATCAATTCAAATCAAATCATTTATTTCAATTAGGCCTAATAACAAGCACTTTTGAAAGTCAACAAAAAAAAGAATTTAGTTGCCCATTCCAAAAAGTAGTTTCCTATGGAGAAGAACGGGCAAGAAACTCCATGGTTACTCTTTTTAAATAAGTTTTAACATTTTTTCTTGTAAATAATGACATGCGAAGATCATGTAGAATCAAAATTGAGAAAAAAAAATGGTAAGGTAGGAAGTCTATTTGGTACCTATATGGTATTCGCATCAGTTCTGAATTTAAAAAAGAGACAGACATATAGTAATAAGTAGCTGTTACTCTCTTTTTGCAGTATACCCGGATAAAAAGTAACCTAATAATTTATAATAAGATTTATAGTCTCCTCTAATCTCTTCCCCGCAGAGGAACGCCTCCTATGAGAACTTTGACGCAAACTTTTAAATCCTTAAAGGAACTAAAAAATCCTTTCTTACATTTTCTGTAGGTCCACCGGCTTAGGCCGAGATTCTTCTTTCAATCCAGTTTTAAAGGTACAAATATTTATTTTTAACTGTCAAAAGTGGGAATAAACTGGCAACGTAATTGTTTGAGGTTGACGAAAGATAAACGTTTACATTAATATATTACGATAGAAACTCAATAAAGGTAAACTGTCTATTTATTTACGTTAAACCCACTAATTAATGCCACAAACACTTCAGAGGTAGATTGTCGAAGAGCTTTCCAAAATAAACTGTGGAAATAAACACTGTTGTGATTCGACAAAGTAAATAATCTCTCTGTAATGGAGTTGTTACCTTCTTAGAAAACATTGTTAGTGCGGTCTTGCCGTTCGTTGTTCCCTACATTCTGCTACTAAGTAGAAAATATACTAACTTAAATAGAAGATACATTTATAGTGTTTTTTTTTTCTTTCATCGTGTTACGTCTTGTTGAAGTACGTAGAAGTAATAACTCTATTAACTCTTCTATGCCTCCGTACTAGTTATTGAATTATCGTCTAACTAAAATTTATGTATAGTCGAGTCAAAACTATCGATATAATATAAGCGTTTTATAATGTCTTCATAGTGGGTGTTGAGTATTCACTATTATTCGGCATTAAAATCATAGACTTGTTATCTTAAATTATTCAGAAGGTTTTACCATTAGGAAGTCTAATGCCTTAATTAAGTATACAGACAAAATAAGTTTTACATAGGCGGGTCAGATTTAGTAAGCTATGTGTTGATAAATCATTGGTACCTACTCGTATCGTTAAAAAAGTGCTACGACTCGCTACGCCTCAGTGGCTACGAATGCTACGAAAATTGTTTTCGGGGAAAAACATCAGTCGAAAGTGACTAGAGTCTTCTCATAAATATTATATTTGTTATGTTTAAATGTTATATATTTTGTTAAATTTAATAAGGGTTACTTTACCTTTTACCTCAATGGTACAATTGTTACCCAAGGTACTTCCCTCATTTTATTATTATATTAGGAAACATACCTATATTTTAATTAAAACTTTTATAACATATATAAAGTAGCCGCTTTATGACATTATACTACATCTGTAATAATATTTTAACAGTCGCAACTTAAAGTTGCTACAAATACTTAAACAGTTAACGTTTAGTGCCTATCTTGAGGGTATAGTGGGTTACAAACGCGTCTGCCAAATGATAAGTGCCTTATTACATTCCCAAGTAGGGTTATTTAAATAATTTTTTGTACACATTAAACTGCTTTACCATAAGAAATTCTTTTTTACGTATAGTATATCCCACATAAAGTAAATATGTGTAAGAAAGATTTGATCAAAAATGCATATTGATATCATACCTATTCAATACAAATTTTCATTTTTTGCAAACACTCGTTTGCGTATGTAGGATTCGTATTTGTAAGCAATAACAACGATACACAAGTTCCTAGTTCGGCACAATATTAAAATGGATACTAAAACTGAAAATCATGAACATATCATGGACTCTTTATCTACATAATATGAATTAAAATGCTTTGTCCTGAATGACTGATGGATCAACGCATAGCCTAAACCGCTAATCGTAGAGACCTGAAATTTGGAGGGTGTGTTTTTTGTATGACGTAGGCATGGGATAAGACAGGATTTTCCGAAATTCTATCCCTAAGGGAGTGAAAAGAGGAGCAAAATTTGTACGAAACTCTGTCATTTTTAATTTGAATTCGTATAGTCCATGCGGGCGAAGCCGTCGGCAAAAAGCTAGTCTATATGTACGCATCTTTATCTCTCCTAACATGAAATATTGGTAAATGAAGGCCTTTTAACTTGATTTAATATTCAACGATCACAGAAAAATTCATTGATCAGTTTTTAGATGACTATAAAAAGTTTTGAAAAATTATTTCAGTGTTAGATAGCCCATTTATTGAGGAAGGCTATATATCATTACGCTAAAACCAAAAGGAGAGGAGCACCACTATTCCACGCGGATGAAGTTGCGGGCAGAAGCTAGTATTAAATAAGATTCCAATCTATATCTATCTATATCTATACTTATAATAAATCTGTAGAGAGGTCAATTCTGTACATGAAATATATTTCCAAAATAACTATCAGGGGGTGATTAGGGATCGATACTGATGCCAAAAATGCAATCAGTAAAATTTTTGTCTGTCTGTCTGTCTGTCTGTCCGTCTGTCTGTCTGTCTGTCTGTATAAACTCTATAGAAACAAAAACTACTCGATGGATTTTAACAAAACTTGGTACAATTATTTATCATACTCCTGAGCTGGTTATAGTATACTTTTCATTACGCTACAATCGATAGGAGCAGAGCAGTGAAGGGAAATGTTGTCATTTTGTTTAAACGCGCTTATCTCCATATTAGTCCATTTATCGAGGAGGGCTATAGGCTATATATCATCCGCTAAGACCAATAGGAGCGGAACACCACTATTCCACGCGGACGAAGTCGCTGGCAGAAGCTAGTCTAAAATAAAACATTACAAATCATAAAAGATTACTGGAGCTCTTCTACAAAAAAGGTTTGTATTTTTTAAATACAATGTCGCGTTCATAATAAACTTTTATTGCGTTATAAATCGCTAATTTCCTCGGGGACGACACCCAGTGGGCTGTTATTTACATACAGTAGGTGTATCTACCTCAAACCCACATCAATATTGAATAAAGCTTATGTTTCGTATCATGTGATGTCATAAGACGGCTGCCGTATTTTCAGTAGCTTTTAGAATTCCATTCAGCAACGTGTGAATACAGTGACAGTCCACGGTTTAAGTAGAAATATATTATATTAAAGTGCAACTAACTTAGTCATTTTAAGTGTACAAAGTTTGAACCTGTATCAAAAGTTTTTAATAAAATTTACCTCAGAGAGGTCTAAAAATAGATTTTAGTTTTTATAATCCATTTACAAATAAATAGATAGTAAAAAACATTGATCGCTTGGTTCGACGCTTTTGTTATAATAAATAAACTTTTTTTATATAATATGCCTATTAATATAATATGGTTACAAATTGTGTATGTAATTTTCCGGACAAAAATAATATTTTCACAAGTTAAACATTTAATAAAAAGAAACAACTATCAATACAATTTCCCTTGTAAGAAAATAAACTTAACGAAAAGTGCCGATAAACACCGAATATCACCCGTATAGCGACTCCGGTATCTTTCGTATCGTGATAGAAGCTCGTTAAAGAGTAGGGGGCCGGAATAAACACACTGCTTCTGATAGTGAACCCACCGGGTGGGGTAAATGGGGGAAAATCATCTCTCTAACAAGCGCCATCGGAAAACAATTGGACGATATTGTTTTTTATACGAAAAATGTTGATTTACGATGTGATACATGCTGTATGTGAACGAATGTTTTAGAAAAGGAACATTTTAAAATTGAATTGTGAATAAAAACTTACCCGGTATTATTATTTTTTTATTTTTAGCGGCACTGAACTGGCGAGTGAGGTCTCGCTGGTTATTTCAACCATAGCCCAATGGACTGATGGTTTAAAATAAGTAACATGCAGCAACTTAATAATAAAGCATGATTTGCTTGCACATGTACTAAAAATAGAAAGGAAATTAGTGACCAAAAGCTGTTTTTCAATTTATTTCTTTTGTAGTAAAAAAACTACAATACTTAGGTATTTACAGCTTAACTAAAAAAATATATGAGGTAGAATATAACCATCTTCCCGATATAATATAAAGTAGAATTGACCATATTATAAACCCTGATAATATACACGTATATTCACATAACTTTGACGCACGTAAAAGTACCTATCTATTTGATTAACAACAGGCATTACTGCTGTCGCTCATTATATAAGTAGTTTTCAACTATGTTGCCAGTGTTATGAAGCGTATATCATACGCTATCCCATTTTATAACATGAAAAAGCACAAAAAAAAAGAAAAATATCAAACGTATGTCTTTGAATATCAATTTAGCTTTTTATGATCACTCACTTTCATCTTCATTCATATATTATTCAGTTAAACAACAAACGTACATCTTTAGAAACCCAATAACCGTGTTATTTCGTTGGTGTTATTCTTTATTTATATCCCACACAATTCATCAGGTTCGTAATATTAAGCACTAATTTATATGAAAAAATCTTTGAAATACTATAACAATATGAATTGAATATTAAATGCTGATTGAAGGTTTAATATTATAAGCCATTTCTAAATATTCATTTCTATCAACAGGAGCGTATTGTTTTGGTTCACAATGCTATTATATTATATTTATAGAATCGTTGTGGAAACTGAACATTGAAGGGAATTCCTCGAAGGAAGAGTCACGATTTAACTCCAACTCGTTCACCCACGTTGTCCATCTACACTAATATTATAAAGAGGAAAACTTTGTTTGTTTGTAATGAATAGGCTCAAAAACTACTGGACCGATTTTAAAAATTCTTTCACCATTCGAAAGCTACTAACATAGGCTAAATTTTATTTTGGAAAAAATAGGGTTCCGTAAGATATTTGGGTTTTTCGGACACAAGGTGTAAGAAATCAACCAGAAAAGTTACTATTTTTTTCCGTACGCTACTAATCTCGGGAACTACTGGTCCGATTTAAAAATTCTTTCAGTGTTTGATAGCCCATTTATTGAAGAAGGCTATAGGCTTTATTTCATCACGCTAAAACCAATAGGAGCGGAGCACCACTATTCCACGCGGACGAAGTCGCGGGCAGAAGCTATTATACATAAATAGTATAATTTTGTTAGTTATATGTGGTACTTCTTCGATTATATATTCTGTATCACGATTTAAAATTATGTATAAATGTAACAAAACAAATAATTGTTCTCATCTGAATAGAAAAAGTATTAGACTGGTGGTGGTGGTCGCATTGCCATTGAGGATGTTACTACGGTAACATGGTATTTTCCGCCCTTATTATTGTTACTGCAAACTTTTAGAGCATACGTTTGTATATTTAAATCGTTATAAGTGAATTTGACCAGCAATATAATTTTATTTTAAACTGTGAAAACGCTATAACTCATCACGTCGCCGTTGCAACGGCAACTTTCGAATTATCCTCCTATTATTCAAGAAATGAAACATAAACCTAATGTTATTTAAACATCAAAATGGCATAACTACTATAGGTGAATAATAATATATATCACAAATATCAAGTTGTACAGAAATGGTATACGTATAAAGGTAAATGTTTCCCAATATGTCCGGGCGTGGGTCAGTCGTAAAGATATACGAAAAAGTTGAGCAGAATCATTCAACATGAAAGAGAAGTCGGTCAAGTGTGAGTTACGCTTTAGTTCATCCGAAGATTATGCGTAAGAATGTTTTCTGAAAAGGCTCACTTTGACCTTCATGTCACAGGAATGGAATATAGAAAAAATATTTTGGTTATTTTATGCTTCTTTTCAAAGTAAGCCGATTTATGAAACATTTTTTAGCAAATCTTATGAAAAGCCTAAAACATCAACCTAAAATAGGGATCTGAAACTAATATCAGGCAAATACGTCAAAACTTTATTTTCTGAATAGCTCATCATGCCTATACGCTCCGTAGTACTTTCGTAGCAATGCGCTACGAAATGATTATTAATTAGCCATTTGCAGACCCAAAGTTAACTTGTTTATTCATAAAAACCAACCAATTTTTATTTAGAATTACCGAAGCTTATTAAAGTAGTAGTAGCTTGTTTTAACTGTATTTAGACTTTTTACTTATTAACATAAAACTGTACACTTACAAAGTCGCTCCATGTAAAACACTGGTAATCAGCTGCATCCGGTTTAGACTGGAAGCCGACCCCAACATAGTTGAGAAAAGGCTAAACAAATGATGATGACATAAAACTGTACCCTATAGAATTAATGCACTGTATCCTGCATTTTAGCCATTATATTACCTCACATATCGCTTGCAGTTTGTTAATGAATTTATAAATTACATAAAACTTTTCCAAATTGTTATAAATATTACTCTCACGATTGAAGGCAAGAGAACAGTCTATATTAATAATGCCGCTTTTATAGTGATGCTTCGCTACGATGCAGCCACATGTGCGATAGTTAGGGCATATCATCTCGACCGATAGCGTTTATCATAGTTATTGGACTATATTGCTATGCCTATGAATAACCAAGTTTTGAGAGGACTATGAAGATATATTGATGGGAAATAAATTACTATAATAATGCTGCTAGAAATTGTGCATAGGCAGGTAATCTTAATATACACATAATTTTAATACCTTGCAATATATAAATCTCACAATAGAATCATGAAAATCAGTAATGTACTCTCAAAAGTTACAATATCATAAGCTGGTGGTTTGCCAGACAGCGTGCGATTTCTGTAAAGCCTATGTAACAAACTTAATACCTACTAGAACTCTAATTGACGCACACATCACGAGACAAGAAATAATTGCAGAACGCACAAACAATCGTGTTCCCTGCGTTAACCATAGAGTTTAATTAAAAAGCTCAGCGTTCAAGTGGTTTGTAATAGGGCATCACAACACCGCTCCCCACGTGCTGGCTGCTAGTACTCGAGTCGAGTACTCGCTTACTTGCCTACGTACTGTTATATTAAGGGGAGTAATCTGTATCTGATGCATGACTTGCAAGCGATGTAAAAGGAAACGAGAATATAATAAATTGTAAGGATCATGACTGTGTAATAAACGACAAACATGATGACACAAATGCGTGTATTTTTACGGGTAAGGTACTGAAATTACAGCCATTATTAATTTAGAAGAACGAATTTTGTACCAAGGTGAAGCACTTAATTTGTTATCCAATTTTTTTTTCAATAGAAGGCCTTATGTTGAAGTAAAGGGGGAAGGAATCGTATTTATAAATAAAATCTTTATTTTAAAAGCAGATTACATGCTGAAAATATTCATTGTTAAAACAGGGTCGAATTTCTAGAAAATAAAAATCAAACAAAACTCTTTAATGTTTCAGAATAACGGATCGTAAATTCAATTTATTTCCCGATTGAATAGAGGCACAGTGATGCGAGGCTTCCACACAAAAACGCTTTTAGCACCGGCACCGCCACAGTAAAACTCAGTTCGAACATTCTTTGTGACCATAAAAGGAGAAATGCGCAACGTGTGAATACCTCTAATATCGCGGAAGTTATGTTCAAGTAAAATTATTTGCTCCGGAATTTATGTAATCGCACCTCGGAATGTGGAGGCTTCTTACGAAATTAGAAATTTTCAGGAGATGTGTAAAATTATGTTACAAGAATCTTGTTAAATGGATTACTTTAGTTATGTGGAGTATGAAAACATAATTATAGGTACTATTTCTTTGACCTACTTCGTCTTGAGGTTAAGTGAAAGTAATATAACCCCGACGAACGACAAAGTGACAAATTGAATTTTTAATGCTCAGTTCCTTTTAAAGGAGAAGAATAAAAAGTAAGCTATACTTTAATTAGCGCGACGTTAATTGGTCACAAAAACAGAGGCGTGACGTAATTTCTTTAATACCTTGCAAAAGCAACGGGAACATTTCCTTTTTAGGGTTCCGTAGTCCGACAAGGAACCCTTATAGTTTCGCTCTGTCCGTCTGTCTGTCTGTCTGTCTGTCTGTCTGTCTGTCTGTCTGTCTGTCCGCGGCATAGCTCCGTGGTTTTTGTTATTAGAAAGCTGAAATTTGGTATGAATATGTATATTGATTACGCCGAGAAAGTGGTAAAATAAAATTTTGAAAAATATTTTTTTTTAGGGTAGCTCCCAAACATGTAAAGTAGGGATGAATATTTTTTTTCTCGCGTACCCCTTCGTGTGGGGTATCGTTAGATAGGTCTTTCAAAAATATTATGGGTGTGTCAAAATCATTTTTCGGTTAAGCGAGCCATTTGCGAAATATCTAGATTTTAAGTGAATTTTTTTGTTCGATACGAGTTACCCCCCCCTCTAACTTTTGAATGGCTGTACCTAGAAATGTGAAAAAAATCACAGACGTAGCACATGTAATGAACTTACAAGGAAAACTATCACGGCTAAGTAGGCTTAATCGGTTACAGAGTTATAGTCGACTAACTGAGACCTACTACGGAACCCTACTGCGCGTGGCCCGACACGCACTTGGCCGGTTTTTAATCAGTGGGTCCTTCGCTGCGCGGGATTTAATTAACGCTTCTAAACATTTTACATTGGTAATAATTGTGCCCGAGGAAATAACAAATCTGTTTGTATCAATTAACACGAAGTACTTGTTATAAGCATCTGGCGACGTTCACATCCGATGTTCACAGATTTTGTTTCAAATTTATTTTCATTTTAACGTTGCACGTTATGCAAATATTTTTGTATACTAAATTATATCATGAAGCAAATGAAAATGCATAACAAATAAATGTTCCAAACTTATGCTGCATAATATTATTGTGTTTGCAATTTATGAAATTCTCATGTTATCTACATATATTGTTTGGTACAAGTTTAATTTGATTAATTTGTGCAACCAAATGTGAGACGTACCAACATTGTTTCGTTCGTCTATTAATATTTCGTTCGTGTTCGAAATTATCGTTATACCTATTTCAATATTTTTCATTATAACCGTTTTAGTTAAACAAACAGACGGTTTATATTTTCATAAACAAGAGACATTCAAGGAATTAATAAGATCAAAAAAGGTCGAATACATAAGCCACAATTACTCTGGGGATGCCTTATTTTTCGTTAAAATTAAATTAAATTCATAAAAAGAATGGCAAGAGTACTAAAACCCTAAAGTGCTTGGTAGTGAGAGTGGAACATAAATTAAACAAAATGCCATTAAGAGCTACGTACGCGCAGTCTCGCAGGCGCGTATTTGACAAGGTTTTGTCAAAGTTTTAATGACAGCTAGCTAATAAATGCGAAGCCGTGGGGGATTAAAGAACAAGTGAACTGTAAGACATTGAGAGTTATAAATTGTTACCAGTGAATACCGGGGATATTAATGTAAGGGTGCTTGCATATAAAGAGCAAAGGTTTTAACACTCGATTGAGAAACAGTGAAGCAGAAATCGGTGAGATTAATTTGTAATTTACCATATAGATGTCGTCAGCTACTAACATATATTATATCAAAGCAGTAAGTAATGAAAATGCGATAGTAATATTATTTTTAAATAGGTATTACCTAAAATTGGCCAAAAAATATAAGAAATAGGTACCTACACTGTTTTTCAGCAATCCTTATGTATTTTATTAGACACTTTTTATTCTCTATTAAGAAAAACGTTTATGTACGTATGTAAAAAACTGCATGTAATTTTCGTTGCTGACTTATGATTAAGTATCTAACTTAGTTTTTGTATGAATGCAGCCTAAGCCATTAGATATAGCACCTACAATTTATCCGAAAACGTAGGTATGCACCCTTAATTCAATTGTTTCAGCTGCGATAAGTTCGTTTCAACCCGCTTAAGCTTTGTTACTGCTGGAATTAGAGAGATTAATTATCATTTCGCTCTTTCTAGTAGTACTATTACTTTATTTGCAGTAACAGCTTTTTACGAATTCATTTGTCGATCTCATAAAGGTTTTAGAACGATTTTTTTAAAACTGTTTGAGTACTTTGTCCATTTCTCTCATAGGCAACTCCGTTACTTCAGTCAAACGGCATTCTCACAATTTTAAAGATTAAAAAGAGTAATGTAAGTTTTGCCCACCATAAAAACCCTGCAAAAACCGGTCACTTTTAAGCTCGACATTAAAACGGTTAGCCCCAGTTAGCCCGTGTGTGCTACAACAAACACTCCACCTATTCAGAGGCGAGGCCTTCTGGAGATAAATTAAGATGGAAGCGGCTCCCGGGTGCAGCCGCCGTCGCCTGCCCAGATTTATCACTTCACCTCCTGACCTTTTGAATAAGGACAGCCTTTGTTTTATGATGATGTAGGCAAACTATTTATTGGCCTCGCAGCTTGTTTGCATAGCGTTGTAGCCTTTGTTTCTTGATAAATTCTATGAAATCTCTGGTAGGTATCGTAAATATGTGAGTATTTTTAGATTAACAGTATTTTACGATGTTCACTTTGACACCAAGTTCGGAGAATAAATACTCTTTGAGCTTATTAGTAGACTGTTATTAATAGCCGAAAATTCTTTTTTTTATGAGGAATCAATAGGTACCTATTACAGTTAGGCAAGTTTTTATGAAATTGTGATTTTTTTACATAAACGTTACGTGATGATTGGAAAAATTAATTCAGTCGAAAATACTTATATATTTGTTTAGAAGACAAGAGTAAATGATGAATCGGCCGCTTTACTTTTTGAACGTTAGTATAATAAATAACATCACATAGTGCAGATACTCCATACAGTCGAATAGAACCAAATATAGACAAACTCGTACTCACTTTTAAAGAGTCCCAACACTGGGCACTTGAGTACAATGAGTATGAGTGAGTTGAATCCGTTCTAGTGCGCTACGTCCACCACTTTCTATCGAATTAAACGTTTTCTTGTTAACATAACACTTAAAACATTTCCCGTAAGCTTAGCTTACTGCCGCCAAGAATTAATCTAATGAGCAGCTAATGGGTTTGTAATCCGACTTTACATGCACGATATCCAGCTTAAGCGGAAAGAAAACTCATAATATTGTATAAACATAATAATGAAAAAAAAATGGTTTTGTTAAGATGCTAGATTTTTCTATCAATTTGAAATACATTCAACTGAAATTTTCAGTAGTACCTATATCCGGGCGTTATTTAGTTCACTCAATCAATCTTGCAGTTTCTAGCAAGTTATATCATAACAATATAATAATACTAGATGTTTTGAAATTTCACTATATAGATTTGACAAAAATCAATAAGAACCAACATATACCAATGAAGACCATAAACTATCACGATTAATATTAGTTTTATTTTTTACCCACTACTTATTCACGTTACAGCTCCTAGTTTGCTTATGTTCTAAGCCAATTATTTAATATTCTACTATACATAATCTTCTACGCGATTACAGATCCTTAAATTTAATAACCTGATACTAATTCCTTAATGAAGGTTATCCATAAATACTTGACGCTTTAAACGATTTAATTTAATAAAGTCGTCAGGATTACAGAGCCCATCGAAAATTTCATAAGATTAACGTTTTTCGATTAACTTCAAAACGAACCGAGCGGATCCGTCGGACAAATTATATTTATATTGCAATAACATTCGGAGGGGTGCTTTAAGAGCACCTAAGGGGAAAACGTGCGATTGGTACCTTTTTTATGTTGATAAATTTAGCTGATGTTGTTTTGGATTATAAATCTATTTTAACCGGGGTTACATACAATTTTTTCAGAAGTTATTACACGATGACAATGTTTTATTGCCGTATTTTAGCTAGCTAGCCGGACTTGTGCTTTCAAAACAATTTGAGTTTAAACTTAAAAAAATGTAGACAGTGTTTACAGCTTCTATTTTTGCTTAGAAAGAAAATAAGGTAAAACACTTTTTGTTTACTAGTTATTTTGCAACGCAACGTAAAGTTTGTACTTTTCAGTGCTGTTTTCACCACCATTAGGGCATTTTCCCAGAAAATTTCCGCGTCTAACTATAGCGCTGTATGCTCTAAGAAGTACTGGCAGACTGCCAGCATTGTACAGCCTGAAATGATTGAATAATATCTCACGGTATGTATAGGAACAAAATGAATGAAAATCAACAGCGATAATAGTTCAACATTCATGTAGATTCAATGTACACCCACACTTCTGTATTTCAATTAGGTAGGTACCTACTTTGAGAGATTACGTAGATGTTGTTAGCCACATTGCCGAACTATTTTTGTTTTCTAATCAAACAAAAAAGGTCAACACTAAAAGATACATCACATTATATCTACAACTAGTTTAGAAACCTTCAGATGATTTGTTTCAATGTAGCTAGCCAAACTATCTCCATAAGTGCTCTCTAAAATGTGTGTAACACATGTTTTTTTGAGCAAAAGAAAAAAATAAACCTTCTTTTGTTCAGTTTGTTGGAAACATAGTAATAATAATCCATTACTTAGATTTATTGCCGATTATTAGTCTGCGACAAGCATGTTCTTCGAAAATTTTGTCCTACAGCAGTTTAAGCTGGAGTAGTAAAGAAGCTAGATTTTAGTTCAAATTCTAGGTAATATCTGCTATAATTATATTCCATTGTGTAAAAGCTAAGCATAGTAATAAGAATAATTTATAATGATATAATATTTGTTTTCGCTGTCTTGAAAGGGATTAAATATTAACATGGAAATACTTGATCAGTTCCCTCCTAATAAACATAAACATTCGTACAGAACAATTTTATAGTATATTGCAGCATCTACATGGTGAAGCTACTAGAATATTCATTTGTTTCAAAGTTTTAGCCCATTAGTGTACTCATGCGCCGAGAAAGTTGTTTCACAAAAACCTTCACTGTAAATAATGAAATATGCATGTTGGTGGTCACAGAAAACTTTTATTTTTTGTACAGTTTTTGTTTGTTAATAAATTCATATCGAGAGGATTTTGCATAGATAAACGTTTACCTTATAGTTCCAATAGATCTGTGAAAAATGACGAAAAAAAAATCATATCGAGTATCAAGTATATATTTTCTGACCATTTTATTCGATCTATCCCTTTACCACTACTGTAAGGAAACAGCAAAATAAATTTCACTAAACGACTCACAAATATCTTTTCCGAGATAAAATTTCCCGAACACTTACAATGTTACTGTAACAGCAAAAGAGCGTAATTGCCGTAAAATATCAGGTACAAAGTGGAGATTCCCGTTGTACCACAGATTCATTACTATAATCCGAACTATAAACCTGTCCTCGGGTAAGACAATGGCACGGTATTGAACTAAACGTCCCACTCCACTGGCTTTCAAAGGAGTTTTCTTGGAATTGGATTAACTGCGTTTTATTGGCTACACTGTTGTGGAATTGTTTTTCTGTGATTTTCTCTAGAAAAACGTTCACTTGTCTCATTGTTTTATATAACATTTTCTTCAGGTTGCTCACTTGAAATGGAAATATAAAGATAAAAAAACCTACCTATACTTGAAGTGAGAATTCGGTTAAGTAAATAGAAGTTTCTGAGATGTGAAATCATAAACTTAATAAAAAAGAAGAGAAGGTACTTCAAATCATGTGCATTAAAAACAAGAATATTGGAATTTACTAACTTCTTAGACTTAGGTATTGTATAAAATATCGACCTAAAATGAAGAAAATAGAGCTCAAGAGAGCCATTGACAATGTGACAACTAGTTAGAAGTAATAAATTAGGAGAAGGTAATAAATTATGAGAGAGCAGTTAGACTTTCTTTGAAGGTCGAAATAAGGATAAGGCAGCATTGCCTATAGGTACAAGGTGTGAAATTAAACTCAGGCGAATTTCACCGTCTTTGTCGACAAGGTCAAGAGACTTCACTGAAATGTCCTTTTATACCTTTTTCGTCCTAAATTAAATACCTTGTTGAACTTTACATTTGATACAAACTTTTTAGTAATTCTGATTCTCATATTCACGAATTATTTACGCACAAAGCGATTTCATATTTGAAATCATAACATCAACCAACACAAATAATATTAAAACCTAATTTATTTACATTTTGAACTGCCTATTGTTCACAAATCATGTTACATTAATTTAATATTGAAATAGCAAAATGTATTAATAAAATCGTGAACAATGGAGCTTGTGAGGCGGTCATTATTTGCCATGGCAGTAATTAACATTACCAATATTTACCGCGCAATAATTGCAACATCAGTGGACGCGTTCGACAGTTAAAGCACCTGAATAAATCAATCGTAATATTTAAATGAGTGTTACAATACAATTTTCCACATTGTAGATATGCATCAATAATGATAATACTAAAATATGAAGTCTAGCAGTTCAACGGTCTACTACTCATGATCGGGGCTTTCCTGCTCGTTGCATTCTCGAAAAAAGTTTTTCTTAACAGTTCAACTGGCAACACGCTACGTGTTCAAAAGTAGTAAGTGTTTCTCGCGAAAGTTAAAGTTTTAGAGGGTGGATAGTACCTACCATAAAACTACTACCAATATTATATTTTATATTAAGACGCCATTAATACCTACTTATCTTTTTAGACATAGTGAGATCATAGTACCTATGTTTTGCATCGCCTTGCGCTCTTGAAAGGTTATAAGTTTAAGAAGGTAAAAATGGATTATTTACGTATACAAAGCTAACAAGAAAGGAATGTACTCTAAACAACTTTGAACCGTTGACTCCGTCGACTTAAAAAGAAAATCCTAACACAATACACGATTTCTCAAAGATTTTATCTTTAGAATTCCATCTAAATCTAAACCACTACACCTTGAAACAAGTACGTTACTCTAACAAATTGGCACCTTGTACTTCTTAACGCCTCTAATGTAATTCGAACACGAAAAAAGTAGATACTTAAGAAAAGTTTCGTACGAGTTTAAACGCCATCTGGTGCGAATTGGGAGAACTGCCAAAACAAACAAACAGTTAAGTTGCGAGAAAATCGGATACTAACTTTAGAAACGTACTTTAACGAAGCCTTGATATATACTATTACATTTTATGACTATTATATCCGGAACTAAAGAAAAATTATGCCATAGTAAAATTATATTGCCCACATTGCTTACTGCTTAGATAAAATGTGACATCTACTGTCAATACAATTTATATAGTCATCTATAGTTTTTTGAATAAAGCTGATCTGTTGCGAATTTCAATAATGCATTATTTAGATCACTTAAGCGTACCTTTTTATTAAGAACTTGGTCAATATTTGTGTAAGTACCTAACTAAATTCAATTTTTCTATGATATAATTATAATTTCCTATATAATTTTTGTTGTACTTTCTGAGCAATATCCTGGTAGGTAGTCTAGTTTATCTACAGCATTATCGTGAAAAGTGTTAGAATTGAAAAAGTAGCATTCACAGTTGTCAGCTTTTGAACGTAGTACGAAAACGTATTTCCGACGCTTTGATAACAAAGAAAAGTGTAATCTATAAAGCGCTTGTCAAACCAACAAGAACCAAGTTTTTGTATCCACTTTCTATAAAACACTTCTGAGAGGATCCGGCATAGAGAAAAACGAACGGATAAGGTTCGACAGCAAACTTATATTATAAATCTTATTGCTACCATCGAACTGGCAACTTGGAAAGGTACTGTCAGAGCATCGTAGGTATTTTTTGTTATAATTTGGTCTAATTTCAAATAAATCACTGCAAAATAAGGAAATATTGGATAAACCATTTATTTTTTAGCTTAACGTGCTTAAATACGTAGACAGCTTACTGTCGTGCCTTCAAATAAAGTTTGTTCTATTTTCGAAAGGCACGTATAACCTTCTCAAAGGAGGCTCCTTTATATTAAATAAAAACTCGGATGAAGGTACGTGCTCGTATTTTTCCAACTTGTAAAGCCTACGTTGAAGTTTTCCCCCTTTCTACATGTCAATACAAATTTGAATTGGTCGTAGTTTAGCGCGACGATATACTTTTGCTCGCTGAAATCAACAACGAAACTCCGCGACCCAAAAGTTATATTACACCTATATCAAGTTTCAAAGAACAATAAAGCTTTTTGCGAACTTATGTCAATCAAGAAAGAGCCTTTTTCGAGCGCTTGCATTAGTATAGAGTAGGCTTTCCTTGAAATAACGTATCAGACTACCATATTCATTATACAACAATGTATATGTACAACACTAACCTTTGTAGCACTAACTATATTGATTGGTTTATTACACTCTTTTGGTGAAATTCCGAAATATCCTCCTCCTTCCCACGAGTTTATTACTAACTCAAGGATGGATAATTGATGCTTAGTAGTACCATAGCGTATCCCTCAAACTATTGGTTAGTTAAGTGTTAAAGCATTAAGAGCCATGTCAACGTGACCTCTCAACATGAGTTGACCCACATTGTAAGTTCACTCATGTTTGCATATTAGCTCTTCATGCTATCTCCCTGTATCTAGATTTACCGAAAAATGATTGACTTGTCAAAAATAGCAATACGCGTGATTTCAAAATGTTGGTAGATAATGACTAACAAAAAAAACCTTCAAATTAAAAGGCTTATTTTTACAAGTCTATTTACTCCCTCTAGAATGTTTTTCTTTTATGAAGCCTTGTTATTAATAAATGCAATGTTGATCCTCTTGCGCAAAACAAGTAATGATTACGGACTAAGCTTCCTAATAACATGAAAAAACCTTTCAAAATTACGAGAATTCTCATCCGAAATGAGGAAAATTGGTCTCTGGAGTTATAATAATGCCAGTGAATTAGGTGCGTGCGGATGGAATTCTTGATTCAAGAAATAAACGAACTTAAATTGGGGAAGTAGGTACCTACCTAACTTAATATTTACCTCCCACGCAAATTAATCCAATCTAAGTTGTTCCGTGAGTTAACCCGGTGACATCTACGTACTACGTAGGTGTTATTTGTGGACAAAAGCATATTTTAGAAATTCAGTTTAAGCTTTTATTATCTCTTCAACGAATGATTTTAATCTTCACTTAGGTGTTCCTTGACATTGGTAAGAAAGCCATTACCAGCAACGCTTTCAACGGCAATCCCTTGATTAAGAAGACAATTTTCTCGGCCAAACATAAGTAGCTTAACTTAAGTGGTACAAAATTTAGCGTCTTTTCTATGCGTATGTTAACGCAACTATTTATTATAATAAATAGTTGCGTTAATTTATTATAAAAAAAGCTCGGCTTTAAAAACAAATATCTATCTTTACATGAACCAAATCTAAGTTTACCAAAACAACATAAAGAACAATGAGAACTAATACGCTGAAGTTACGAGACGAAACATAGTTTAATCTGCCTTCAATATTGCCTGTCTGCGTTCAGTAATAAACCAATACCAATCTGTTTACTCGGAGCACGGCTGCAAGAGAAGTGCCTAAATAATAGCAGACATTCTCTTAATAATTAAAGTGGAATTAAATCGAGCGAGCGCCCTCTCGCGGCAATCTGGGGTGGATATGGTTTCACGACATCAATAATCCGTCGACACTGTAAGATGGCTCTTCTCGTCTCGTGGTTAAATGAGATTTCAGAGGCTCTAAGCCTTCAATCCCATAAGACATAGATGTATAGTATTTCGTATCGTATATACCTACACAAGGTGTTGTTTTGTGATTTGCTGACATGTCTAACATCAGGGGCCTACTCTTACTCACCGCAACGAAACTTCGAAAAGACGGAGAATATATTATATACTTTTACTATCCATTAACCCATAAGGAAACTTACGAAACTCTGAAAGATCTGTGTGCGAATTTAATGAAAGTTACACGTCTTATTAATTTTAAATGAAAGCAAAATGTTCCAGAACTTCAAAACAATTAGGAAGGCGAGTTGAGTAAGTACATAGAACTTCTGTGCTTACTATTCAAACCTAATTTAAAATTGAGAAGTTTAAGATTTATAAATCCAATCATGTTTTCATATCTGCAATAATTTGCCTGTTTCTAACTCAAACTACAAAAGTTAGAAAATACATTAGTTATCCATCAAAAGACCAACCAAGCAAGTCATTAAAGCAACTTTATCCAAAGGTTTAATAAACAAATTCTAAATTCGTTCCAGTTAAGTCACTTAGAATCCTCTCACTTTTGAGTAATAAATAACAAATGAAATGGACTAAAAAATTTTCACAATTTATCCATGTCATTATGTTAACTGGGATGTTTTGTAAACTGAAGTTTCCTCAGATACCTACCTCTTCTTCACAACAGATTTAATTCAAAAATCTACGACAAAAGAACCTCTCTGTTGACTCTTATGTCCTTATACTTAAGGCACAAAATCGTTTAGCTCATTCAATGTCGTTTTTAATCAAAGACCTTCGAACTTCTGTTTTGTTTTCTTGTTTGTTTTACGTTAATAGAAAAGTTTTTAATTGATACCACTCTCTGTTTGTTCTTTGCAAAAGATCGATAGACTACCTGAACTGTGGCTGGTACCCCATCCACTTGAAAAAGTATTTGAGAATGAAGCCAATGTGTGTCCAAGTTGCATCTAATCTTATAAAACATTATGCGTTTCAGACGGTAGGGGTTTTTATTGGGTATTTCGAAAAAGCTAACTCAATGATAAAAGAAAAGCCTATTTGTGTTTTAAAAACGAACATTGTTGTTGTTGTACACCAGTTTTTTTATTGTGAACACAGAAGGTCTCTCTATAATTTCTAACACGTACAGCTATCAAGTAGGTACCTAAAACAAATCACTGACCTTTAAACGTTTACACTGAATGTTTTTATCTCGCAGTCCAAGGAGCAACCCATTTCAGAACAACCGAAACAAAAAACGGTAGGTACTCCCAAATAGGCAAACTCACCCTTTTCAGTATTCAACAAGCACTTTAAAAGTTTGGTGAAAATATTCAATGAGTCTCAGTTCATATGTGGGCGGTATACGTGCCAACAACACGCAGAGCCTGAGGGAGAGGGCTGGGAACTGGGTGTACTTCTATGCCCCGTTTACATACGACTTGGTTATCTACGCCAATGTTTTTCGGGTTTAAAGGGCACTAGTATATTCAATAAAAGACTGACTACTAATCATAATATTACATTTCTATTCTCCACAATGCCTTTAATTTAGACATTAGGTAACTTGAATTGGATGAAGTAACTAATATTGAAAATAACATTAAAAGATTTGCCAGTAGCACTTTATAAGCAATCGAACAATAGAAACGTAAGCCATTCAAAATTCTTCGACTTCGCTCTATTGTTCGAATTGAAATAAGACCTTTATAAATTAGAAATACTTGCGTACACTGTTTCGATTAATCAATATTGATTACTTAGACTAACGCTCCTCTACTGTGGACGACGAAGTGCCACAAAAGTAAGATATACATAGTACAATCAACCATCACAATAAAGTACTGTATAGTACACCCCTCATTAGTTATATTTTAATTAGTGATACGTGAAATAAACATTGCCATAAACAGCTAAGCACACGAACATTAACATGAACAACTCTAAGCATTATTTAATGAAGGGAATATGAAGGAAAAATTTACATTCTCGCAATGTTACAACATGTTTATTTATCAAAAGCATAAAACTAATGTTGCTGCACAATCTCTAATGCAGTTTGTTTGCGAGTGTACACAGAGTCGCGCTGTGCCGACACAGACATACATGTTTGCATGGAATTTATGCACGAGTGCGGGCCAGGTACAGGTAGTCACACAAACTACAAAATCTCATCGCTCACTGAACGGCTTCGCTGTACTATAGACATAATATTTCTGTGAACAGTTTAGTGAGTCGTTCAAATATCGTACGAGGAAAGGGATAGGGCTGTTTTATCCAGTATCAGACGGATAAGAAGTTTTGAAATAATATGTTACAGCCATGCTTAGTAACAACTTCAATTCTGTCTTGGGTCCCCCGACCACACTTTTTTTCCATAACAAAAGTATAGTTTAGTTTTTATTGAAACTGGAACAGAAACTTCTCAGTCTTAATAAGCTTTTAATAACTGCGCCACTGATGACGCGTACTACATTGAGCGTAACTTCAAAGTTGTCTTACAATTACCCTTAATAGCCCTTCTTTATATTATGTGTAATACTAAAGTAAAATATCGAAATAAAGAAGTTCGATGAGACCCGTATTATTAATTCAATTGTCTTAGAACCCCCGACAAAATTAATCAAAATATACCAGCAGGAGAGTGTAAAGGATTTTTTTTATCGTGCATTAGACGAGGGTTTAATAGATCGTAATTTTAAGGGTTACGTACATCAAAGACCGCAACAAAAAAGAAATATGCTTAATATATTTAACCCTGTATTTACGAAGTCAGTACCGGTACGCGGCAACCCTTGTCATGTATAGGAGTTTGAATTTTGTTGCGAAATTTTAAAATGCTATATAGAATTTTCATTTTAGTCACGTCATGCTAATGCTTGTATGTTAAAATGTAGGGGATAACGGTGACCAATAGCTTTCAACATAGTTTACTACAGAATAATCTCCCAGCATATGCAAATCTCATAAAAATATGTGTGGGTTACTTACATACACCACTTTGGCCTCTCTTAGATACTGACCTGAAAATAGAAAAAAAAAACTATTTAAATATCAATTCATCACGCTCGATTGGTTAGGTATAGGGGTTGAGAGTTAGATAAAATGGACATTATAGAATACTCTTCATTGTACTTTAAATAAAGGAAAAATATATTAGGAGCATCTAGTAAAAATTAAGTGGTAATTATTGCGATCAGAGAATTGTCCCAAACAACCTTTGCATGTTTGGAAATTGAATGTAGATACTGAGGAATGTTGCTACATTACTATTTTACACTACAATTAATAGAAGTCATACAGGGTGACCCTAATTCCATGGACTACTTTCATGTAGTAGTTATTCAGACGTTGAAGCATTTCTGAAAAAAAAAATATATTCCAACAGTTTTTTTTACAATCTGTTTTCCACTGACTTTTATTGTAAGTAAGTAACATTTGAATGGACAAAACGAACAACCACATCACATAATGCCCAAAAGGTCATACTTTAATAATCTTTATTCCATTTAGCTGCTAATAAATTGCATACACTCTACTTAAACAAAGCTTTCAACACATCGATCTAAACATACTCTTGAAGTTCAATGCCCTCTGTCAGTAGGTAAGTAGATACATACCTACAAATACATACACGTAACACAGGTGACACGATGAGTGTATTGGCTGGTCGGGCCAGTGAAGCGACGGGACTTGGAAACATTGTCAATGAAACTAGGTATAGCATAAGCACTATAAGCAGCGACGCAGACGAACGGTGACCAGAGTTACATGCCTAAATAGTCGTAATATGGGTACCTCAACTGGAAATTAATTACAAGATAGGAAGTAAACTTGTATTTGATTATGACAATAAATTATTGTTTTTTTGTTTATATGGAGATAGTGTTAAATATCCAATTTTGTCTTGTTATGGTTTAATTTCATTTTGATACTAGCTGTTTCCCGCTAATTCACCCTCTACCTTAGGGGATACTTCGCACACCCGGATAAAAAGTATCTTATGTGTTAATCAAGGTTGTAAACGATATATGTACCAAATTTCATCCAAATCTATTCAGTTTTTGCGTGAAAGAGTAACAAGCATACATACATCCTTGAAAGTTTGCAAACTTTCGCGTTGGAAGTATTAGTAAGATAATAGAATTTAAGTACCTATTACATATAAGTTATACGCTAAAGCTTATTTATGACATGAATAATCTCAAAAACGTCTGAACGGATTTAAAAAATTAAAATGTATACTATATATAACCTGTATTTACATATAAAATAGATACTTTTTATCTCGGTATTTAGACCTCATTCAAAGTCGCGAGTAGAGAGAGTATTAAATAATATTACCTGTACATATCGATATCGAGATGACAAAAAAACAGATAATATTTAAGAACGCATACAATCTAATATGGAATTACCTAATTAATTAATGAATACGGTTCATTGCATTATCAGAATTATTAATTTAGATTTCACAGAAAACTAATTACAATATTGTGTTTCGGGCAATCATTTGAACATGTTAACTTTAAGTATTAATAAATATATTTGTGCGCACAAACACTACTCATCTACAGATTTATTATATGTTTATGATCATATTTAATTAGTATTTAGAAACATTTGCTAAACGTGAATTTGATAAAATCATTTTTATTCAACAAATCCTGAGAATATTTGATACATTTAAATACACTATGTCCGCCAGCTCTTCATACAACTATCCTCCTAAGACTTAACTTTTACCTTTTAAAGATCACATCAGAAAAAAATCTTAAGCATTAACATTGGCAGAGGATTGACATCGTGGTGAGCAATTAGCTGTTCCGCTGCGTGTCTCGGGTGCGATACTCGCGCGGAACAACTATACTCGTTACTGTCTGGGTCTGGTCTGGGTTGTCCTAAGTAATGCATGTTTATAAACAGACTGTTACAAGTAATTTCAATTGAGAAGAAACATTTCAAAATATTCTTATAGTATCCCTAGTCATAGCCAGAACCGCCGACGGAGCATATAACATAACACTGCAGGCTCGAAAGCGTTGCCCTTACACGCAAACCCCTCATTTCTGGCTGCACTATGAATATTTGTTTGTTTAGACCAGACGTCGTGATAGTATGCAGTAATTAATTTTATTAAATCCCAAACAACTAGTATGTTATGCATTTTTTTTATTTTAGTAAATAGTTGGCCGACAGGGAATATAAATAAATGAAAATATTCGTAGTTTTAGTTATATTAATGGATGAATTACATTCATTGCATATTATGTATGATATATTGTTGATATTCTCCTTTTTTTATGAACGTACAGAACCAATTATTTCTTTCACTTATAGAAAGCTCTGACTGCATAAGATAAGAACCATGACCATTTACCTAACAAGCCTAATTCTAAGAAAGCTAACCAAAAATTGCAGTTTTTGATTCGTCGTATCTCGTGGTCAAATTCTTCCAAGAGATTCAGGGGCAAAAACTGGTGTCCTACAAAACTTTTAAGTACAAAGATGCTTGCTTTATTTAGAACTCCGGCACAAATTAGATTATTACAAAATTTTCAATTAAGAATCCTTTTAGCCTACTTAGTTAATTGTTTCGAAAGAATCTTAATGGGACTTTTGAATGTAAAAAGTATCGAATCTTTATTAAAAATATTAACGAGGAATTTTCGTAATTTATGAAGTAATTTGAATAGACAGCACAGAGTTAGTCTTCCGAACTCGCCGCTCACGCCGACGCTGCGAACTCTCTTGGTTAGCAGACTAGAATCTTAACAATCACTAAAGAATGGGCTTTGCTTTAAGAGTGACAAATAGGATGTAGGAAAGTTATAAATACTTAGTATTTTTTAAACATGTAACCTTGATATTACGAATAGACCAGAGCCTCTAACTTATTCTAGAGATTAAATAAATGTCTAGAAATAAATCCATTATTTCCGATTAAAACAAAATATTTCATAAGTTCTTTTATCTTTTAAGAAAGCTCTTTTATCATAAAAGGTTGGCTTTATCATATCTACATTTAAAGAAGTGCAAAAGGAAAAATGACAAGTACCTACTAGATAATTGGAAATGTGAAAATGCAAAATGTCGTACGCGATAGAAATCGTGCCTTGCCTTCGAATATCTCCCACGGATGGTCACGTAGCCGGCTCAATTTTATACCTGTGACTGTGAAGACTAGCTCTTATTCAACTAATGTCTGAAGACCACGCCTTTGTTATCTTGAGCTATACATTTCTTATAAGGTGTATTTGAAATATTTGTAGCGATTACACAAGTTGTTGAGGTACTCCCCCGTGCCTAGGAGGGCGAGTTAAACCATTATCAAAAAAAGGCCGTTAGGTGGATTTGAGAAAACACTCACACTAAGGCTTACAAGGTCATTAAAACTTGCCCAAGCGATAAGAAGAAGATTAGACGAACAGGAGCAAATTAAAAAATAACTAAATAAATAGACGTACCTATGTATCTTCTTTTACTTTTTAGTGTGTGCGCTTGCGCAAAATAAATAATTTTTCTTTCTTTCTTTCTAACTCGATATTTATTGATCGATTGTAATAGGTTATACGTTCACTGGGGGTAGAAAAATATAAGCTTACAGAGTAAACATATCAAAATATCGCCTATCGACTAATCGTGAGACACAAAATAAGAGTCGTCTCCACTTTTACAGCAAGCGATAGTGTTTACGAGTTCGTAATATCTCAACTATCAATATTTTTATGAACCGTTCGGTTGGATTTGTAGCAAACTGCAACTAAGATAATAAAATCTAGAAGGACAATGATATCCAACTAGGCCACCAGCCTAGAACTCTAAAACAATGGAGAATTAACGCAATTTGAATTCTAACATTAATTAGCTGGAAGTTTGCATATCTAAAGAGATTCACTGCATCAACTTGAAAGTTTGGTAGATTTATCTACCATCTATAATTTTGTATGTGCCATTTTTGTAAAATTAACATAATATGGAGAAGGAGTAGATTTTCAGTTTGTCTAAAAGGCATTTAGCCATAGGGCTCATTTAGCATTAAGCTGCATCCATTTATACTAGAAGCTGCCTCCACTATTCTAAGTTAAAATCTAGGTAGACATAAATGACACGATCTTAAAAAAAAAGATTTTTTAGATTTTTCTCCTAACCTACCAATCAAAAACAAGACTAGATCCAAAAGCAAAAAAGCAAAAAAATAATAATTATGCAATATTTGATTAAATAACTTGTTAAAAATAATCTTATTGTACATGTACTGTAGGATATTTATCACAAAAGTATGTAAAATAATTAAGATATCTAGAACATTTTGCTACTGTATATTAAAATTTCAGCGCACCCTAAGAAGGCGTGTCTACTTCGATGCAGTGCAGACTGGTCTTGGGGAGCGGCCTGGATTCTCGTTACATTTTATGTGCCCATCAAACGCCACCGTGCAGTCAACTGGAATTTGTAGGAAATATTATGCAATACCTTACTGCTCCATTTTTAATTAAAAGGGGAAAATTGACAAACATCAAAGAGTAGCAAGTTGACTAGCGCTAACTTACTTGCTTTTAGTTTGCAGTTTGGTATTCAGTTGACTGTCTGTTACTATATTAAAAAATATGTATAGTACACTTACCTACATTATGTACTATACAGTATACTTAATTAACTTAACTAATTTTTTCTTAAATAATACCGACAAATTAATAAACTCAAAAAAATACAATGCATATCTTTTCTAAAGATCTTTAAGTATGCAAATATATAATTAAGTGTATGAAAACGTATATATTATTAAGTTTCCATTTAATAGAATTTCTCAACAAAATCCCCTCTCCCTGTCCCCTTTATATTTGACGCTTAAATAAATGTTATGCATGTAAAGATTTCAACATCAATATCGCCAAATGTAATAATGCTTAAACAGCTACTACCGCAGTCAGTTGAGAAGCTATAATATAAATCTTGAAAGCCTCATCGTGTCGTGGAATTTCCCCATTACATTTTATGGATTTCTCTCTTGTCCGGGGGGTAAACTGTGCTAGGGATTGAAATTTAATTTCACCATTCTGCAGAAAAACATATTTCACAGTGAAATGAGACTTGGTGGTGTAATGGGCACTGATTTCTGTTTACCTGAATTGAATGCAAATGAACTAAACCTTCAACACCCCAAAATCCATTAAGAGATAAAGGAAACATTGTGAACAGAACCAAACAATACGCGGCATAAACAAATCTCGGTCACGCGAAGCTTTGAGTATTTCGAGAAACAAAAGACTTTATTTATTTAAGGAAGCACTCAGCGGTAATTATGTTATGAGGCGGTACAAGGTCAGGTCGGGTAACGAGCAATGACGCGGCGCAAAGCACTGCGGACACGGGATTTCTAAATGAGAGCTGATGGGTGCATCTCTTAAGAAGGCATTATAACAATGTTACTGAGAGACTTTTAACTTAACGAAGATTTTTAAGTGTCCGTTATTAAACTCTCTTAGGAAAATATTTGTGTTTTAAAAATGCATTTATCTAAAAAAAAATGGATTTTCATATTCTGATATTTATTTAATGTATTTTAATCAGAAAAATGAATTAATAGAAAATAAATCCAAGTAATCTTGGCAAGCTGCGGTGGGATACCCAACTTAGGGTAGGTAGCGACTTCTGAAAACGACCACTTTTTCTCGTCTCAGAAATGCAGTCGACAAACAAATTCCAAAAGTAAATGAAAAATATTCCATGCAGCCGTATTTACAGAAATTTAATTAGAGTCGCCCTCTAGAGGTACCCTCGGCATGATTCCACGCATTTTGTTGATGTTTTCTCGCATATTTCCCCCTTTTCATTACTTCCTGAGCGTTTTTTGTTTTAACAAAAATAAAATATTCAGCTCCGAAAGTAGTATAGAATAGTCAAATAAGTTACGTAGAACTATTACGGTATAATGGGGTTAACTTTATTTAAATTGGATCGTCGGGTAAGTAGAACAGTAATGTATTTAAGTTGGAGCATTAGGGAGCCGTCAGTCCCTTTTACTGATGTAATTCTTTAAGAAGAATTGCATTCTTATTCCATGAAATATCATGAAATATTCATTTATCTTTACGAAAATATTGCCGAAACGTCATGAGAGAGTCGCCTGTTTGGGCTACCAACAATACCCTAATGCCCCAGAGAGATGGCCAGGGTTTAGTCCCTATGTCAATATTGGTTGGTCGGTGGAATCCCACGGGTCTCCGTAAGACCACTAGGTAGCTGTGATGGAAGGGATAGAGGGAGCCGCTCCAGATTTAGGCTTGGGGTTAGTAATAATTAAAATCCAGTGGCTTTAGAACAGAGGTTTATTTGTAGCTTCCAGTATTTTAGGCGTTCTCGCTCAGGATTTGAAGATTTAGACACAACAGGAATTAAGTTTCTTTTTATATTAATTACTAGCTTCTGCCAGCGACTTCGTCCGCGTGGAATAGTGGTGCTCCGCTCCTATTGGTATTAGCGTGATGATATATAGCCTATAGCCTTCCTCGATAAATGGACTATCTAACACTGAAAGAATTATTTAAATCGGACCAGCGGTTCCTGAGATTAGCGCATTTAAACAAAATGACAACATTTCCCTTCACTGCTCTGCTTCTATTGATTGTAGCGTGATGAAAAGTATACTATAACCATCTCAGGAGTATGACAAATAATTGTACCAAGTTTCGTTAAAATCCGTCAAGTAGTTTTTGTTTCTATAGAGTTTATACAGACAGACAGACAGACAGACAGACAGACAAAAAATTTACTGATTGCATTTTTGGCATCAGTATCGATCCCTTATCACCCCCTGATAGTTATTTTGGAAATATATTTCATGTACAGAATTGACCTCTCTACAGATTTATTATAAGTATAGATTACAACATAATGTCGAAGATATGAGTTGCTGAAGATATGAAGTGCTCGTAGGTTGCAACACTTAACATTGAGTCGTCTGTTGTATCGATGCTTGAATGAAAAGTGAACATAGGTACTCGAAGAAGAATATAGGAACCTAAAGAATTTTCATCATGTTTTTCGAAAAATATATAGTGCACATTACCTATTAACTTTCTTGCTAACATTATAGATGTAAAATTTGTAAAATTATTGCACCGATTTAGTTGAGATAGTATATAGATAGGTGGGACCCCGGTGATGGTCATAGGCTATTTTTTATCGGGATGCGTGTCGTGGTTCCCTCAGGACGAGGATGAAACTGCAGGTAACAGCTAATTTGCCCTCTCCACCAAAGTTTAATATAATCAATTATGAAATAGCTCGCCGCAATTTATTCACTATTGTGTCAGACGTTATCTTCCCATCGCAGATATAAGACTGATGGCGATCATCTTCAACAAACTTCATGGAGGTCGCCACAAAACTACTGCCTCTTAAAATTTGACATAAAAGAAATCCCGTTTTTGTTGCAGCTGGAAACTAGGTACTCAGTTAGCTAGCGGTAAAATTTAAAGCAAATGTTATTTGTACAACCCCATCACCTCGGTAATTTTTCCTTGCGCTAAATAAGGTCAACGACGCATTTAAGGAAACAGTTATTTCGTGGAACAATTAAAAACAATGAGTTTTACAAGTCATCGAGAAAGTAATTAACCTAAATATTTCCTTATGCGATGGTAGAAGACTGGACGGGTATAATTTGGCTGTGTTTTTGTACAGATTTGACTGGTAGGATCACTTACGAATAGTTACATAAGATTCATCCTATTCCTCTTAAGAGAGAGTGCGAGGAAGTAAAGCGTACCATCGAAAATACATTATGAATGTAAAAAAAAACTGTATTTGGTTATATTAGACAGTATAAAGATAATAAAGATTTATCTGTCCTTGTGCGATGTCAAATTGATTCGCATTTTTACACGATTATTTTACGTTTGCCTATGAGGAAAATACAGAATTTAAATAATGCAACTACGTACTACGCAGGGCATGCAAACGATGTTGGTCGCAATCACAAACCCTTTGTTACTTATTCGATCATTTTATATTAAGTTTAGTTAATATCACAAACGAGACTAATTAATGACAAAGTGTAATGAAGTTTTTATTATGACGCAGCGTCGCGCTTCTCTTGTTTTAAGTTAATTCATATTAAAACATCGTCCTGCATTAAAAAAAGCATCTGCAGCGATATTATTTTTTAGGGTCCCGTAACTAAATAGTAAAACCTCAACCTGTGTCCCAAACGTGGGCGCCAGCAGGAATATTTTCTTTCATTCACCCCGCAGGCGCACCATCTTGCACTCATGGTTCCGAATCCGTGGGTCCAACATAAAAAAAATCTAAGTCTAACTTTATGTGAAAATGAATAATCTATACAACGTTTACAGACTGATATTTATAACAAAATTTTGACGTTTCAACCTAAGTTTTGTCCATAAACAATTTTCTACACACAAGGGTTGTAAGCACGGGTACCTAATCATTTCGTTAATTACTTCTCGTTTGAAGAGCTGGAGGTAGCTCTTCAATATCTCATTATTATTTTATGCACGAGTCGAGTGCCCATTTAAATAGAGACACGGTGAATTTTTAGTTACCCCTTTTGTAGTAGCTGGTCTGGGTTTATAAAATATACATGTTTTTATAAAAAGGTTATTTAGAGGTTGTTTTTTTGAAATAGATAGTCTCTGAAATTATAAAATCCGAATAAAAAAAATATTAAATACATCTCCAAGTGCTATCTTAGGTAGGTACCATATAAACACAACATGGGAAAATAATGGGCAGAAAGTTAATAATAGGTAATATACCAGTTACGTAAAACGTTCATACACGAGTAGCTTATACAAACTTTGACTGTTACATAGAATGTTGAAAAACAGTACTTAATTTAATACTATTGTATTAGTAAAAATTTTATGTGAAAATAACAGTGTCGAAAAGCTTGCTGCTTTGCTGACAGTACCTCTCAATTTCCGTAATATATTATCCTAAGGGAAGTACTTCGCGCAACCGGATAAAAATTAGGTACTCAAGTGTTAATCCAGATTGTAAATTATGTGTGCCAAGTTTCATCCAATTCCATTCATTCATTTTTTGCGTGAAAGAATAAAACATTATCATCAAATATGCATCCATCTATCCTCACAAACTTTCCCATTTATAATATTAGTATGATAGCAAGTATAGAAAATGCCCTTGCGAAGAGATTGTTGTAAAATCGATTGTAGGTCGGTAACTAGATGTGCCACGAACTAGGTTAAAGCAATTAACTTCTAAAAGTGTATGAACCGTTAACTTCATTAAAACAAGAAAAAATATCGTCAGGCTATGCAGTGTCGCTTAGAAGACTCTATAAACGTTCATTATTTTGTCATTTCTTTGTTTTTCTTTACTTACTAATATTATAAATGCGAAACTAACTCAATCTGTCGGTTACGCTTTCACTGTAAAACAATGGAACCCATTTCGATGAAATTTGGAACGGGAATAAATTGAAAACTGATAAAGGACATAGAATACTTTTTATACGGGTGCATTAAGTTCCCTCGGGATGCAGGTGAAGCTGCGGGAAATAACTAGTATTTCTATAAATAATACAAAAACTTTTTGATAGGGGGTTTTGGAGCTTCGAAATTGATCCAAAAAATATTTGCTAGTTGAAAGCTTCAGACATTGCCGCAGGCAGCTGACAGTAATCCATAATATTGAATGTGAAATAGAAAAATATTTTCTATCCTGAATTTCGTGATATCTACCGAAAAAAGCATAAGTGATACTTTCTTAGTTGATGTGTCGAGATAGGCCGATATCTTGGAAGGCCTTTCCGCCGATGTCGATATATTGCTTATATTTAGGAACCGACGGCACGCCAAGTTATGACTATGCCGTGATCGATGGCTCACATAACCGACTTTATTCCACCCAAGCAGGGTTTATTGGGGAAAGTCTATGTGACTTGGGAACCGATTCAGTGAGCCTACAAGATCGATAGGATGTCTAAATGAATATCGTTTTGTGATAAGAGAAATGGATTGCTACTCTCGTAGTGTTTTATGAAAATATTTGCTACATAAACATCTTAAGCGAAATATGAACATTGAAAATACACGGGGGAAAATCTTTACAAGAATAAAATTTATAGTGCACCACAAGCACAAATCACCGAAGGATTTAAACCTAACATTTGTAATCCATATAAATGTTTGAAGATCGAATTCGTTTTCAGCATCGCAGAAAGCTAACGCTCTAGGTACTAGCAATTGGTCCGCAGAGTAATGGCCGCTTGGAAACGTACACAATATTTATGTACGCGACAATAATACTGAAGTAATATCGCTGGTACGTTAACATAATTATTCGAAATCCCGCAAATACTACAAACGCGCGAGACAAAGGCATCTAATTGACCAGTTGCCCCAAAATCAATATGAACTGCCCGTGACTGTGAACGTGATACGAAATAATGATCGCATTCAATACACTGGTGCCTAACTATTAGGCTGTGGTCGCATACGCGAGGTTCGATGGAATACCGCCCTTGTCTACACATCGCACTAATTGCACATTGCTCGCTTTGTAAATTATATGGCGGTGGTGGTCGATGGTGCTTGAACATGAACTGGGGATTAAAAAAAAATAAAAGCGTGAATAGCTGACAAACTTATACCTACATAATTATATGTCGCTATAAAACATACAGAATATGGTTTGACATAATTAATCCCTGTAAGTCAGCTTTTATACTGCGAGGCAAATAAATAAATTTATTTATTCAATTGTATTGCGCTTTTGTTATTGCTTTTAGGGTTCCGAACTATGATTGGTTTTCTACAATACTGGTTCTACAGGTTTTACCTACAGCATATACCCGACTATGTTTAATACCACTGTGACTCTGTACTGTATTTGATGATTTATGTGATGATAATAAATACACATTCTATTGTACTTTAAGCATCACAGTTTTGAAGTAATTATCAATTTCCCTTGACAAACAAATTTAATTACGTATGCGGTTGAGAATCTTATTGCAACCGCGTTTATCTTTCCTTCTAAAGTTTGGAACCCTTGGTGCACGAATCGAAGTCGCACTTGGCCGGTTTATTTTAATAAATTAAACATATGGTTTCCAATTTTAATCCCAGGTTCAAAATACTGTACAATATAAATGGTACTACGGTAAAGTGTACCGTTACACATGTTTACTTTCATTATTTATATTCATGAACCGTGTAAAATAGTGTCGGTGTGCCCAAAAAATCTGTATTAAATAAATTGTACCAATGAATGTCTTATGGAAGTAGGTGCCTACATTTATAATACTGTTCTTTTTTCATTATAGCCAAATCGAGTCCCCATATAACCACGTAAAATATTTGACTCAGGGTCTGACCGTAATTATATAAGGGAGGCTGGCTACGGTTCGATCTATAGAAACATTATTGGCTCTCCACTCTTTGATGGCGTATTTCGATCGACATAGTTTAGCCAAGCTATAGCCATACTATATTATAGCCACAAGGAAAGGCTTCTACTTTTATATATAATGCATAAACTAGGTATTTGAGTAGAATATTAATTTGACTACTTTTACTACTTTCTGTTCTCCGACTTATCCGACTGGCAAGTTTTTGAGATTTTTTTGTCTTATTATTTTGCATAACACTGAATGTCATATCGGTGTATGGTGATATACCTGCCTATATCGGTATAGATACTACAGCCCAGAATTTAAAACCATAAAAATCTTTATTGCATTACACAGCACTGCGCTCTTCATTCTGAGACGACATTCCTTAAGTACTTACTCATCTCAACGAAAAAAGGAAGAAGAATCCTACCATGGAGAAAAAGCATTAACCTCTAGACTCTAGACCCAGACTAACCACAACGAAGTGTAAAATAAGAATTAATTCTAAGTTAAATACTCTGTTTAAATGTGATCCGCTTAAAGTCAACACCAGAGCTAATCGGCTTAAGT
Source organism: Pyrrhia umbra (assembly GCA_963891755.1). Lineage (NCBI taxonomy): Eukaryota > Metazoa > Arthropoda > Insecta > Lepidoptera > Noctuidae > Pyrrhia > Pyrrhia umbra. Next base: position 8,645,481 of record OY982930.1, read on the forward strand.
ATAACAATGAACAACTTCCAACTGCCCCTAAAGCTTTTTAGTTGTTAACACTAAACCTGACTATTGCAAAGCCGTACAAGTTTATAACACTTGAAAAACTAATAAGAAAATAATGTAAGAAAATTTGAATAAAAATAAACATCATATGGAATAATGAAAGCCAAATAAACTAATCAATTTATTACAAAAATACGTATGTACCAAAAATAGCTTACCTAAAATAGCTTCTAAAGTCAATCGCTTAGATTTGGTTTGAGTCCAATTTTGCTTATAGCTCGGCTTAGCTACCGATTTCAAAATTTTGTTAGAAAGAGAATCTATTCATTTCTAAATAATCCGCAAATCATAATTGACTCTAGTTATTTAGATATATTAGACTAAATAAGCAGAGGACAACCAACACACAAAATGATACTTTTGTAATTACGCGTATAGATAGCAATAAAATATTAGATATCAATGCTTCGGGCCATGATTCCCGGATATTTTTTTCTTGCAGCAAGCCATTTCTTTACAAAGATTATTTAACCCACACCAAAAGAATCACTAATCTTAAAGAAAAACATGTTTCTACAAAACAAAGCATTTCTAAAAACAAATGTTAAGACATCTGCATGCTTTTAGTAGAGAACGAGTTGTTTGAAGACTCAAAGATTCAAGGCCAAGGCTTTAAGCATACATATTTTATCAGCCAGCCGAATGAAACATGTCGGGATTTCGTTCCTTCAGATGAAAATGAAATTGTTATCAAAGAGGTTTTACTTTATATCCTCATAATGTCTTACGGCCTTTGTTGTGTTGTTGGAAACTCACATCCCATCGAGGAATGGTGTTTTATATGTGATTCGAATGTTACGATTCGGAATACTGCAGAAGTTTTAGATAATCGCAATTCGAGGATTCAATAGAAAATAAAGCTAGAGAGACTGTATTCTCATTTAAATAAAATACGAATTTCATTTCAACTATGTTCATGAATTAGCCTCTGTTTCATTTTATAAGTTTCCGTACTGACACAATAAAGCTGGTACAAATAATTAATTGATAGCAAATTGCGAAACTTTATCCATAGAGTGCACGTGTACAGCGTGTATACTCACAAATACCCCGGATTCCTGTGAGCGGCGAAGTTACAATTTTTGCGCTCACTCAACCTTGAGTGAGGCGGGGCAGGCGGCATTAGCGGGGGAAAAATTAGATTTAACCCCGACACCGTGCACCAACGTCGCCGGAGAGGGCTTACCTACACATCTATGTCCCTTTAGCTAGTAGCTGTTCCTCCCCAACAGTTTATCCATTTTATATTTTCTCTCGGCCGCGAAGAATGAAGATATTTCTTAATTTGAGACAAGGGAAGCGCTCTGTGATAAGTTTGCTTGTTTCTTCATTTTATTAATCTTTTGTTCCTGTAAGTAGCTCCCGGTATGCGACGCGAATAGCTTTCTTTGATAATTATTAGGCTTGTTAAGTTGGAATACTTGATATTAATTATTGTGGCAGAAATATACATTATTTCTTTAATTATTTGGATACGTAATATATCATTAGTTTTGAATCATGTCAAAATGCAAGGTTCTTACATCGTGTGCTATACGAACATAATTAAAAAGTTCCGAGAGTAGCGAACACCTAAAAATTCCCAAATTACACGAGTCTGCGTCCGTTCAGTGCAATTTATTTTACTTAACCTCCTAGCCGGACTGCATAATTGAATTTGTAGGTGCAAAGAAAACAATTTTGGTGGCAAATTAACATTTACGCAATAATAGGTTGACGGCTGGGTGAAGCGGGGTGTTTACGACCCACCCTTTGTTCTCCAACTAAAAGGGTTAAGTTTAAACATCGCAGCTCTTAACCCTGCCTGCTCGTACGTGTGAACATATGTCGAACAATATTTTCCCCGCTCTCGCTACGACACGTTGTTTTATAAAAGCGATCGTGTTTTTTTTTCCTTTTGAGCATTAACGCGTGGAAATTGTGTGTGACTATTTTTGTATGAATGCAATGTTTTTCTATGGAAATGTTGGTAATTGTATCCTGCGTGTTTTTAGATTAACAGCTGTATGTTCAGAATTGTATGTAGACAGGGGATGGGTGTTGGGATTAAGATATACACAAGGGCGTATTTCTTTGTTTACAGTTCCTTTTGTTCTGAAAATGCTATTTGTTTTGGGTAAAATTGTTTTACGCATTTTACTTAGGTATATTATGTTAGGTAACATACTGCGAATTTGTGGGTTAAATTTTTCAGGTTATAGGGATTGAAACATTTTTAATATATTTCAGATGACTTATTATCTCGCGATTTCTTCTACAAATTAATCTTAATTAAATGTGCTACGACGCTAATGCAATACTTCTTTTTCTGAAAGTAAAGTAAACTTATAGGTAGTAAAAGTTTAGCTTCGTCTAGACACAGCAGAATCAGCGATATCGCACAGGCTCTAAAGTTCGCCCATTGTAAATATCACAGTCTGGGTGACTTTCCTATTGAGTCTAATAGCTTTTATACTCAATGGCCTGAGACGGCCATTGAAAGATTATACTTACGTACAATATTATTGCTTTTATTGGTTCATGGTTAAGGACACCTAGCGTTTGACGACATACTTAAAAAGTGAGATGATGAGTGAGATTTTTATGATATTACAAATTGAACTAATCTTCTGTTCGAAGTTTTAACAAAATCGAGGCTGTTTCTAACTACAATGACTTTTAGAATTTGACTACGTTTTGTGTGTTAATTATACACTCACACACACAATCGAAAATATATGATAAGCCAAAGCACAAAATAACATGAACAATTCTAAGCCGTTTATCCTTAACGAATCTATCAATGTAGTACGCGTTAAGTTCATTGTTTAGTATTAAACAGCCTATCGCCTCGCCCGGCTAAGGCAAGGATTAGTCGCTCGCTTCATTTTACGGGTCAACGAACAACAGACAAGACGGCCGCACAAAAGGGTTAAATTACATTCGAACTAAGACATTGTTTTGGGACGTCGAAGATACTTTATTAAATCGAGAAATGGTGAATGTATGATAATTAAAATACTCAAAAACCATTTGTATTTTCTAAATTAAATCCATGAAACTCAGTACAGCAGCCAATCGCCGCTAAACTGCAATTGCAGATGACTTGTAGTACTGCATGCATTATGAATCTAAGATCCGTATTACAGAACGATACTTAACTATGAATAAGAAATGATGAATAAGAAAAAGACTCAAATAAGAAAGAAGTACATACATAATAAGTAAACCTAGGCCCTGTAAATATATATTTTTTTTTATTTATTTATTTATTTATATCAGGCATCTAAGGCCCATAGAAATAGAGGACTAAGCCCTAAACATTATATACTTTTGTGATACTTACGCAAAATGTACGTCGATACAGTACCGGGAGCAAACTTATCTTTCCCCTTTTATTAAAGTAGTTGCAGCCTCTCGCTAAAAGTATAGCGCACAAAGATCCTAATCAAACGCTAGAGCGGCTCCAGCATACCCTTGAGAGTTCACGCCTTCATAAAAACTGTTCACTATTCCATGGACCTCAAATATTAACCCTTATATGAAGGCTGGCTACAGTCTTAGCGGGCAGATTTCAATTATCGAAACTCTCTAAGGGATAATATTGTTCCATTTTTACATAAATATAAAACTTAAAAATACTATAAAAATATATTACATAATAACTAAAACATTTACCTAGCTAGTCGAAAAGTGTTGACCTGAGCGATGTGGCCGCCTCTAAGGCAGTGTCTACATGTCGATATTGACGTGGGTGCGCCGGGAAACCGACTATTTATAACGTAGAGGCCGGACTTGATGGAAAAAAATAACGGAACAATATAAAGTTTTATGAACACTCTTATGTAGTTATGAGTGAACGGTTTATTGGCTTCTCTACTGCTCCTGTTTAGAAAGACGACGGACTATAATGGTTAAAACATTTGTTTCTTCAATTAAATAGTTCCGTTATCCGAATGCGGACGGAACTTCTGCAACCTTATGAAGCCCTGGTATGTTACGTGGCATTTACAAAGTAACGGGTGGGCAAAAATTTTACATTATGTACGGGTGGGTAGTTGAAACAACACTGCGGTCTCTTTCATTCTATGATGTCCTAGTACTTTTCGTGACGCAACATTTCAAATGTTCAATGTCCATTTGATTCTTTTAATATATATTATAGAGTGCACTGAAGATTTTTTTGTCTGACTGTACTATTTTTGATTTGAACCTTATATTTTATGAGTGGTCCCAGTCGCCGGAAGAAAAATATTTAAATTAAATCCATCCGACGACTCACACCGCGGATCAGTTAATTGCGGTCCCAGTCGCCGGAAGCCTCGCAAAAAGTATCACCTGTATAAGTGACCTCTACTAGTATACTTACTTCATTAAAACACGACCATGTGGAAACTATATTCCCCACTGATATTGCATGCAAATGTCAGTGTACCTACTTACATATTGTTTCCAATAATGTCGGGCCATTTTAAGCCAGAAATCAATAATTCACTCATTCTCTCACATAATATGTGACAACGCTCGTGTCAATCAATTAACGTTAAGAGCTTCATGAATTTACACTATTGTTTTCATTAAAATTAAATGGAGCTCTGTTTGAGTTTTCAAGTTTACGGACAAGTTGAGTATGGAATAGTTTTAGAATTGCACATTATTTTTATCGTACTTAGTGGATAAGCTACAGTTTATTGAGATTTCTATCTTCAAGGGAAAAAGTATATCCTAGAAAATTAGTTTCCTTGAGATCAAAAAAGCTTTTGTTTTAATACTGCCACTGTGTAACAGAATACATTCTCTTGTTACCCATATCCAAATATTATGAGTTATTTTTTAATGGCATGAACGTTGATAAAAACAACGACACGATCAGCATTTTCGACTGGAATTCTCGTCATAATTCATCAAAATACCGCCTTACGCTCCCACCATGCAAATATTAGAAAATATATTTTCTTACCGCTGAGAGCGCCCTCTACATTTGTGGAAACAATAAAAATGCCCCCAATTTCAATTTGTACAGGGCTTTGTTTGTGCACTGTGTACTTTAACGCGGGTGGCACGTGGGCGCACACTTCCCCTTACGTAAACTAGTCTACCCAGGTTTTTTGCGGGAAACATGGTTTTGTATGACGTCACAGTTCATTTGTTTATGATAATATTTTGCACGCAATGAAGTGTAGGCATCATAAAATAGTTTCAATAAAGTATTTTTTTATTTGTTAGTGATCTGAAAATAGATCAACGATAATGATTTTTCTATAAAACCTTTAATCCTGATTAAATATTATAATAATAGAGAATTATACTTACTAGTTATTTTTTTTTAGGTCTTGGTGCATAAACATAATGGAGTTATGAATAAACATTATATACATATATCATAATATTATCATAGTTACGAAATATAACCAATATGTAAGTGCATAAACAATAACTTTGGTCTAGTTACTAAAATATTTCTCGCTGTTAATGAAATAATACATTTTTGTTGATTTAAAACATTTTCGGATAAGAATGTGCCATTGTTTTTTTACTCTTTTAAATCAGTTTAATGTTGTTTTTCTAAGACGTATTTAACAGAAACATATGCACTATCAATATTAAAATACAACAATTTAAATATCCTACCAGTCAAGTCCTCTATAATTTCTGAAATAAAAAGAAATAAACATGCAAGGTACAACTACGTAGAAGCTGGAAGAGTCTGAAATTTGCTGTATCACAAGTAGGTTATGAACTTACAAAACAGAATTTAAATTTTTAATTCTATTTTGAAGAAAATATTTTATGTGTGTAGACAATAAAGGGATTCTTTTGTTACATTATTCTCTTTAAAGAATACAACACAACAAAAACAATAAACAACAATCTAAAAATCAATAAACACGTTATTATTATAATATCTTAATTAAATTAATTCAACAACCTTACTAGCACAAACAGCGAACTAATATCAATGTAATTAATATCGAATACAATAGAGCGACAATCGAGTTGAAATTGTGTGGAAACGTGACTATGAAATTTGTTTCAGAGTTTAACTGATAATTACTTAAATAATACTAAATTAAAATAAGTTTCTTATTTTTCTTGCGATCGCCTTCTGAATTAATATCAATAAGAGGGCTATGAAAATAAAAATTCTAATTGGAAAAAAAACTTCAATCTTTAACAGGTAAGTATTTTAAAACCTAAAATAAATGAACAAAGATGCAACTTTATTGCAAGTATTCTGGTATAAAATACATACAAGAAATATGCTCGTTATAACTCCCATAACTCAGCGAACGTGTTTGCATTGAAAGTTAGTTTTCATACACGAAAATGAAGTTCACTTAGTTATACGACCGCGTAGTAAAATTTAATATCGCCCGAGGAGCTGAGTAAACAATTCCACTTAGTTCGAAAGGAAAATTGTTTTCAGAATATTGAAAATGATGCAATGTTTACTTAGGTTTGTGACGTAGAATGAGGAAAATCTATGGCAGATTTGTCTGAGAAATTGTCGTGAAATGCAAATAATTGTACAAAAATGACATCGAAAAACATAAAATATTACGACAGTACCTATTTATTACCTAAACCAATAGGAATAAATTTATATATAGCATAAAAATCTTTCTTTAGCCTTTATTTATGTTTATACGAGTATCTTAGCCTATTGCTATAAACCGGGCTTTTACGAGAATACCCACTACCCACTCACGGAAAAAGCCTTCAATAGTTTGCTCGACCTGAAAATCGAATCCAGTATTCCATGGTATGCAATCACGCTCGCGACTGTTTGTCCTATGTGACAGTCATTGAAAACTAAATCATAATTACAACAGAAATGTTAGAGTACCTTCGTCATATTTACACATGGTAATTAATGTTAGCGATAGCGGTCGCCATAACAGCACGTTATTCATAAATTATTAATATATTTAATTAGTTTGTAATGTCATCCACTTTTATTAAACAGTGCCTAATGTTTACATTGACCATTGAATAGTTTGATGTGGTTCATATCTAAATGTCCAACAAAATATCCAATCCAATTAAATTATTTCATGTGAATTATTGATAATGTTGGGTATTCCACTTTACTGACCATTAGTATTTCCAATACGATACAAACATATTGCATATTATCAGAAATGTCGAGCACCTCACCAATGCCATTGTTTAGTAGCAGAATGCCATTGTAGGCGATTTGATAATAAATCCATTAAAGTCAGCAATTTACTTATCTTAAAAATGCTTACAATACCATCTCAACATCGACTGTTAAAAATGGCCATCTGTTCTAGGAGTCATTATTTTCATTCCAACAAAGATTCTCCTTCGTTTTAACCGAGATTCAAAGAAAAAACCTTTGTAACAGACAATTAACTGCAGCGACGAGGAATTAATTTCTTTACAGGGCCGGGACCGACCAAGGATTCTTAATATTTCTTTTGTGAACATAAAAAAACATAATACTGGATTAGGACTCTGTGCTAAGAACAAAGTAAGGTCGATATTAGTTTAATACTCCTTGGAAATTACGCATTTTACGTTTCAACATGGGCACATCAGTATGAAAATAAGGAATATCTCAGTTATTTCATAATAATTTCCTGACTTTGCGTAATAATTTTACTTGAGCTTTAGGAAATATTTTCTTGTTTATAAATCGCAGCAAGAAAGCACAATGTTGTATATTGCAATGTCTTTATTTTCCGAATATAGCATCTAAAGAATATTTCCTTTCAAAAAAGTCGGTCACAATTCCGTTTACTCTTTCTACAAACAATGAACTGTACCGGCACTCGTCTTCACGAACCTCTTCATCATGTTGTTCATATTTCATTTCAGTCATTTTGAGGGCGTCCTCGTACGGCGCTGTTATTATCATCATTGAGACTAGAGCCTCTATTAACCCGAGAACCGAATATTCTTTTAGATGTTTTTGAAAAATACTCCATGGGTAAACGTCCTCAACGTTCAAATTACAGTGTCGAAGAACTGCAGTCAATGTTCCGTAGTATATGTTGATGACTTGATCATAGTGTTTTTTGAGGAAATGTCCGTCGGTAGACATGTATAAGAAGTAGGAGATATCAGTGACCGGTGAGGCAAGCCGCATCAGCTGGTAGTCAACGAATATCACATCCACGGGCTTGCGGCCCTGTAACCAAGGAACGTGCGTCTTAAATTGTTTTAAACTTCATCACTTATATAACACCAAAATATAATTTTTATTTTATTCCCAAAAATATTTGTTTAGGACATGTAGCAACACCTGAAGACGAAGTTCTTAAGAATTGATAATTTTCATAGGCTATTGTAATAAATCAGTCCATAAAAATCGAAAAAATAAATGACTTAATCTCATATTAATAATTTAATCTTCTATCTATCTTCTTCTATATCTTCTATCTTCTATACTTATAATAAATCTGTAGAGAGGTCAATTCTGTACATGAAATATATTGCCAAAATAACCATCAGGGGGTGATTAGGGTTCGATACTGATGCCAAAAATGCAATCAGTAAAATTTTTGTCTGTCTGTCTGTCTTTCTGTCTGTCTGTCTGTCTGTCTGTATAAACTCTATAGAAACAAAAACTACTCGACGGATTTTAACGAAACTTGGTACAATTATTTGTCTTACTCCTGAGATGGTTATAGTATACTTTTCATCACGCTACAATCAATAGGAGCAGAGCAGTGAAGGGAAATGTTGTCATTTTGTTTAAACGCGCTAATCTCAGGAACCGCTGGTCCGATTTAAATAATTATTTCAGTGTTAGATAGCCCATTTATCGATGAAGGCTACAGGCCATCATCACGCTAAGACCAATAGGAGCGGAGCACCACTATTCCACGCGGACGAAGTCGCTGGCAGAAGCTAGTTCTTAATATAATATGTGATACAAGTCCAACAAAAGAGAACTTATTTTATTCACAACTTCTTACCTTATGTTTGTAAAGTATATTGTTGTTCCAACAGTCCCCGTGGCAAATAGTGCTGTACTTATCGGGCAGAGTACATTTATATAGAATGGTCCGTATGTCTGAAGTGAGTTGCTGCAATTTATTTCTAGCATCTGCATCCAGCACTGCTTTTACAGATGATTCATAATACGACCTCATGCACTTCGGCGGTGGTCCAGGCTCTCTATACTGCACATCTTCATGACATAATCGGGCTATATCCTCAAATACATTAGAATTTGTTCTTTCCAACACAAAGGACAAGGCATGCAATTTAGCCATATTTTTAATTACAAGAGAAACGTAGCTCATATCTGATCTAGAAAGTCTATCACGAATTCCGTATCCATCTTCTTTTAATCCCATTACGGCGATAACTTCTCTGTTATATTCATCACAAGCTAAAATGCAATTAGGAAATTTTATTTTTAAACCTTCGTTTTTTATTAGCTTTTGAACATCCAGCAGAGTGGGTACGATCCGTTGATAAAAGATGTATTCTCGCCTGTAGGATTCTCTGAAGCATGCACGCAATCTTGAATCTTGATGCCATTTCACCACTACGTTTTTTCTGATCTCCTGTCTATCAACGATTCCTCTTAACTGCACTTTGAACGTACCAGCACAATAACTATCAACCTCTTCAATTCCGAACTCGACCACATAATCAATCAACTGCATATCACTTATTTCAGCCATTTTATAAATTAATTCAATAAAATCTTTTTTACAACGAGATACTTTTCTTAGAGGCATAATTCACCGATTTCTTTTTTTTATTTATTTTGTAGCGCAACTGATTTCACTTTTATTTTTTATGGGTTAATATCTTCAACAACTGTATTGACATTTAACGGTGTAATGACGCCTCTCGATTTATAGTTATCTTGAACCTACAGAATCAAAAGAGGAACTGTCAGAATTCTTTATCGCTAAGATAAATTAGGGGAACAAATAAGAAGTCATCTTATTTTTACTTTTGAACTGATAAATACACGGAGTTGAACGTAGCTACTTAAAAATATCTACGATTATCTAGATCGATTGAAAAACACAATCTGAATGGCATTCCTTCGATAAGATCTTATCAGCGTCACAAACAAATATAGATAATCGTACATTTACGCACAAGCTTGAATCTCGTTCGAGAACAAATATACATATAGCAACACAATCAGGGAATATTCGGTGTTTACCACTGTATTATCAGTGCGGTGATGCGGCGAGTACGCTACGAGACAGACGTTTTGAGCGTTATCAGTGCGGAACAGTCTCAACGAATGGCCGCGAGATAAACTAGTCCCGACGCATACAATACCTTTTGTAATGTCACTCAATGGCCGTCCTGCAGCATCGTCGATGTGTGTGTGCGTCATACAACTGGTTTTATGCATTCAATGTCGCATTGTCCGCTATTGTCGTCCTCCTGACCACTGGGTCTTGGAATACGCACGGTGAAATGTGCATGAAATGGGCCTGCCGCCATTTTATCTGCTTGCGAAAATAGTTTCTACTTCGTCGTATTCAATTCATTTTTCGAACCGATCGGCTCGCATGTAAGTTCCATGATATAATATTTATTACATTATGGAACATCATCATAGGTAAAATGTAATATTACTTCCAAAGTATATATATTATAGGATATCATTAGGTGAACTATCCACTAACGCTGATATCGGTCGCGTACGGAAACCCGACGTCAGCGAGAATGACATGCGTCGTGGACATCAACATGGCCGTACGGTGCTTCATTACATATATTTTAAACCATCTATTTTTGCGACACATATTACCTATACATTGCAAGAAGAAAAAGAAGAATATATTTTAAACAAACATGCGTGGCATGTAATCTGATCTGATCTGATCTCAGTGTTTGCTGTGCAAAAAGCAAAGCACTGAATTTCAGTCAGTACGTTCCTGCTCTTGGATCAACATTTAAAAATCACGCGCACATCAAGGCAACGTTCATAAAAGAAGTAATTAGTACATATAGAATGAAATATAGATATTAGGAAACTAAAACATACTAACAAAAAAATATAAAGCATTTTGAGTGTATCGATATCGTAAAAAAGATATGGTATAAAACACATATTTACGAATGCTTGAAAAACAAAATCGCAAAATGAAATAAACATTTTATATAGGTACTGGCTACTAGAACGGACAACTGAAAATGATATTAAAACTTGATATACAACCGACCAACTCATTTTACACTCCAAAAAGCAATAAATTACTCAGACGAGTTGTACAGTTTTTCACCTTTGAGATAAAACAGTAATAAAGCAGTCTACCCTTTGTTCTAAAACTAGTGTACCTACTATCTACTTAGGTGTAGATATTTGAATTAAAGCCCAACTTTGTCCCTACGACCTTAGCCTTTTACAGGTAGGTAGCTGTATCGTTTATTTGGTAAACAGGGTGCCTGGAGCCATTTTGAATTGTTTAATGATAAAGTCGAACTAATAACTACATTTAGGCGGCACTAACAATTCTGTTTGATGCCGAATTGTAATTAATGTTGCTATCAAATTGAAAAGTGTTTCTGTCCGCAGTTTCATTTGGGACTATTTATTACCTTTATTGTATACAGTAAATATGCTTTTCACCTAAATGGCATTTTTTATATATTTGATGAATATTAAGAATAAAAAAAAAGTTTTTTTGTTAACTTAAAGGTTCTTTGATTCACGCATCTGAATAGTTTTGCACACAGATAAACTAAAAACTCGACAGGCGAAATATTTTTTGGATAACATCTATTTAACTAATATAGAAAAGGAGGAGGAGGAGCTTGTTATACCTTTATTCAGTAAATGTAATGTTCAAAAAACAATATCGCGTACATCCTGCGACATAATTTAGCATGGGGAAACGTGTCTAGACGTACAGGAAATCAGTTTTCCGTAGAAATCGACGTTGACGCCGGTTGCACGCTTCAATTGACTCACTTTTTTTCATTTTATTTTTATTGGTAACACTGTGACATGTTCCTATGATTGTTCGATCCATATTTCATACCTGCATGGATTTTGAATTCCACATTGCAACATCAATTATTGAATTTCTGTACCTAATCAAATGGAATCAGGGCCATTGAAGCAGTCGACGAGAAAACTTGTAACGTAATAAGTGCCGGTGCTTAGGTATAATTTAGATTCATGCAGAGGGCGTTCGCGTCGTTATTGCAGTTATGTTTTAAATTCAAAATCAATTGTATTCTCCATTTATTTTCTGGTAGAAGGGAGTCTGTACCATCAATCGATAGTTTGGCTGGGTTAAGCTGCGCCAATTCATGGGTGATCGTACTTTACTCATAAAGATTGAGAGAGCACGGATAGATGGTCTCGATTGCCCTACAAATCATCAGCATATGTATATTGTTCCACTGCAAGGCACAAGACTCTTCTTATACAGAGAAGGCATGAGCATTGATCTTCACGCTTGCTCAAGGTGGATTGGCAATTCAGACTTTTCAAGTCCAGATTTCCGCACGGTATTTTCCTTCACCGTTGGTCAATGACATCAAGGATATCATAAGGAAGTACATAAAGTTTAGAAAAGTCACATTGGTACTTGCCGAGTTTTGAACCCACACACTCGTACACGAGATGCAGGTGCCTTAACCACTAGGCCACCACGACTTTCTATGGTAAATCTTAATGAGTTAGAAGCTTGGATGTCTCAAAGCTGCTCAAATCTTAAATATTACTGAATTTTTAGTTGTTTATTTGTAGAGGTCCAATTTCATTTTCTCACATTGCGGTCTATACAACATCTAGTTTGAATCGATCTCAAATCTTCAAGCTAGTTAAGAAATTAGCTGAGGTACGTGACTTGCTTTAGAACCCATGTTCGCCTCATATTAATTATAAATTAACTTATAAAGCAAATTAATCACTGCAGTTAATTTTTTTTCATTCTATAATTCTAAACAAGTTACTGCACTGTACGTTTTAATTACTCCGGCGTCGAGTATAACCTGTGTGTGAATATAACTGAGTTTCACATTTAGTAATTATTGTTTGTTATGAACACACACGCAACTATTATAAGCTAGAATATAGTTTAAAAATCACATTAGTGAGGTAAACACATCGTACCCAAGACTTTAATAGATTATAGCGGGGCGGGCGCTCTGCCGCGTTTATTGTAGGGGGCGCGATCAGTATCACCCTCAATAGAACACAATGCCTTTGAAACGGGCAATCGTCTCCCAGGATCATATCAAAGGAAAATAATAAAACTTTTCCACAAAGAACGAAAAAAGGGACGTAATAAAACGTTTGATTGCAAGACAAACGCATTTAAAACACTAATGCAAGACCATTTTATCGTTTCTTTTTTAACTTTAATTTTTGGCGCTGCTTTGAGACCTCTCCAAAAAGGTCAAATAAAACTGTTTCTTCGTGTTTTACGATTTATTTTAATATATGTACATGGGAACTTTTCCGATACCCCTTTGTGTTTTGTAAGTAAAAAATCTTAACAATCCGGAATTTGTTTTTAGGTCAGAGGCATTCGAAGTCTTTGAAGAGAATTTCAATTGAGTCCATTTGTCCCGAGCGCGGTTCTTTGTGTAAGATAATGATGTACTGATAGTACAAGCACAAACACTACGCTCGCCAGCTTTATTATAACACAGACCGAACAAGTAAAAAATAACAAAAATATTATTTCAACATTTGCAAACTACTCATAAAATATAGCAAACACGCATGTTTCAAAGGCTTATAAACCTAAAAATATTGTCATGGACCTTTTTTATCAAATACGTGAAAATGAATCCCGAAAGCTGACTGTAAAAAATATTTACGCAATTTTCTAACTGGACGAAATTGGAATATATTTTATGTGGGCAAAACCGGCGTATCAGCTAGATATTTTATAAAACCGTTTTATAAAATATAAATCATTTTGAAGGCAGAGTAGCGGGCTGGCGCGCCCGGCACCACCGGGACGTCTCCAATGCAATAGTGGCTTATTTTACATTCAAAGCTTTGGGAAGCGCTTTAAAGAGGCTAGTTAATATTTAAACATTTTTTTACCACACAAACTGTTTTTCTGCATGTGTTTTTAAACAAAGTAGCCTAGTGACTGCGCCGGGGGAATATGCAAATGACCCGGTTTTAAGCTGGGAACACATAGTGTATGGTTTCCATGCCGTTGCCTTGCTGCGATCTGTGTACCGTCGTGTTAGGGGTGCATTAGGCCGGGCAGAATAGGGGTGCGTATCGATTGGCGACCCCCACCCGGCGCCCTCGACACTACACAATATTACTCTGCACTCCGAAACCCACCCTTTCGTTACATTTGCAACGTTTACTTGTTGGCCGAGATCATTGTTTTAAAATATTTGAGTACAAATACAGTTTGCGTATACACTTAGATTTGTGTTTTATTCAAATATTGATGTTTTACTTCTCTAAATTGTTTAGTAATTATATAATATCAAAGTATTATATTATTATCATGGAAATTGGTTTCTGTTTTAATTTGGTAGCCTTTACTATTTCTACAACAAGTTAGCATTCTATAACGATCAAAAGAGACAACTAATAATGATACTTTTTTCCAGAAAAATACATACAACCCTAAATTCATTGAAGCACACACAAAAGACTTCCCTGTCAGACGCACGCGTCGGTGGTAACAATCGAAGTGATTGCATGTACACATCTAGGGGCATCGAGGGCACTTTGATATCCAACAGCTCAAATTGTTGTATCTCGTAATACAAAAGCTATTTTTTCTACGTGGATACGTATTGAAACGCTACATTGCTCCTTTGTTGTTTTTTTGGAATTCACAAATTCTTTCATCAAAATACAAAATTGAAAAATAAATGGCAAAATCGTTTTTATGTTTTATCTTTGTGACCATGATCGTTCATTGGTTACATTATTATGTTCTTCTATATTCAAACATGGTTTAAGCTGACTTCCCACGGTGTGGATTACTATGCACTATCGACGACCACGGATAGCACCGCATACAAGGCTTTTCGGCGTGTGTGTTAATGTGTACAAAATGCAAAGTGTAAAGCAACGAATTTGCTGCGGATCAGACTAGTCTACGCTACTTCGGATGATACACTTCCTATGATGCGTTTGTGTTGGCCTGTCCGCATCAACACGCACCGTAGGAAGCCAGCTTTACAGAATGTTACTCAAGCACAAAATAAATCTTGTCTTGACCATAGATTCGGATAGAATCTTATGTTTAGTTGAATCAGATACAGTTATACAGACCTGAGAACAATGACAACAAATTATCGTATTTTTATGGTGATTAGGGGTGTGGAAATCTTCATTTCACCATATTTAGATTGAATGAATATTGTGTAGTGTTTAATATTTTTGGTAAATATTACATTAAGGACACTTACAATTAATCAAACTGCATTAGGTGTATTTGTTTTTCTATGGGATATTTTTTTGACAATTATGTTCGGGTATAATAGCTACCTATATTAAAATATGATCGCAGCAAAAAACTTACTAAACCAGAAGCCTTAATCAAAGCGAATACCACTACAGACGATAAACTAGCGTGATTGTTGACGTGTCGGTGTAGTTGATGCACAATTGCGCCAACCGAACACCGGCCAGCTTCTAATGAATCAAACGACAACAATATTGAATCTATGGTATGCAAGTATAAAATACTTCTATTAAAAAGTGTATGCATATAATAAAGTGAATGGTGAGTCTATAGTATCTATAGTGTACCCATATTTTGCCAGTTATATTTAAGTCCCGAGTGAGATAATGAACAGCAACCCGGCACAAATCCTGGGTCCGTTTTGATACTAAGATTTGAGCCTTTGGACCTTACGCTCTGTAGTGCACGGTAACTACTTAGACCTACGATTCAGTAATAGAATGGACCCCTAAGGGGCTATTTAATTTAATGCGTCTAAGGTCCAAAGAATACAATGTTTCATTAAGAAGAGAACGATTGTCTTTATGTCATTACTAAAACCCTTATTTTAACACCTAACGGGCAAGAATTAAAAGAAACTGTTTTCTTATCTCTATTACATGGTAACAGCGTGTTCATAACCTAACTGACTAGCTCGAGAGTACAGTAACCGGAAACTCAAGCAGTTCCTAAAGGCTCATTCTTAATACTATGGCACACTGACGGAGTATGGAAATAGCCTGGCGTCAGTCACCTGGGCCCTGCTGGGCCTATCGGCGTTTGGTGCAGGGCTGGATTTAATACTGATAATATTAAAAATTTAAAACTTACTTACTTTTTAACACCCGATATTTAATTTAAAATTATGAAGAGTTACAAATTAAAGCTATAAAAAATCCGTACGCTCCCGGTTACAAGATTTGCATGACTGACGACCGTAAAACTTTTTTTTTAATAAACAGTTACCTAATAGCTCACAAATATAATATAGGTTTTTTTAAATAAAATGCTCACAGTTTTTGGTCGCTCGCCTCTCGTAGTTTCCAAAACTTTACGGCAACATTGAACTTTTAATAGTGCTTGTAAGCGATGAATCAGCAACCTGTCGATATTTCCTTCAACCTAGCAATCTTTCAATATATACTTACTAGTTTTTAAATTGCCGCTCTGTGGATAGTGTTACGTACTCGCGAGTTTTTGGTCTGGTTAAAGTGTAATACCTAAGTGTTTTTATTGAGTTATTTAAAGCAGACATTTTTGCCCTGTGTTGACATCCATGGAGAATTAAAAATAGACATGGGTTAATAAAAATGTTTATTATTGATATATATGAAGAATAAGAAGAAAACCTTTCTTCATCTTTATTTGTACCTAAACTTTGCTAGAAATAATTTGAAAAAAACCGAACTTTAAGTTTTTTTTTTCTTTATTATCATTGGAAAGTGCTGATAAATACTAATTCTGCAGAGTGCACCTAATATCCCGCATGCGTTAGAGAACTAAGAAACACGAGAGTTGAGTGATATGCATGCATTTTTACTACACCTCGGCGTTAAACATTATTAGTGTTGTAGTAGCTTTATTCTGTCACAGACGTGACATCACTGTGTGCGGTCACAGTAAAATGTGGTCTGACTCGCAAGCGACGCATTTAACATCACTCAGGCTTTGTGTACCACTTGGTCTGCATTGCTCATGAGTCAAGTTGCGAGACTGTAGGCAGCTATGTCCAATTATATTAAATGCCTTATTTATTTATTTACTCAACAAATTTATTTATTTATTTAAGAAAGAGGTACACGGCACAGGACCAATTAAGGTGGACGTGTTGCTTTGAAATTTTAGGTACTGCATGTTTTAGGTATTCAATATGCTTTAGCTATTTATTGACGTAATGATACTAACCACTAAAGGCTTAAAATTCTAAAATATTAGCTTCACTCAAACTGCTTCACACAAGGCTTTTTTCTCCGTTTATATAGCAGCGGAAATAAATAAAGACGTCAAGTTCGTATCTACTTGCTAAGGGACGAACCCACGAGGTCCTATACATTTGTCTCAATCAATCTCATTTATATTAATCCCTAGGATGCTCCTTTCAACTGAGGTTTTTCTTCGTTGATCATTTCAGTATTTTTTCTACAAGATAAAATGTTTCGCTATTTACTTATTCATTAATATATTCGTCAGTCGCGGTGGCCCTGCTCGGTGACGTATGTCACATCATGACGTCACAGGCTGTGGTTGCAGTACAATGCAAAATGTGGTGCACCGTCCATCGCGGGTGGAATACGTTCGCGTCATTCACGTTGCGTTGTGAACGAACAATGTATGACATTACTGGGAAATGTTTGCGAAGTGTTTGTTGTAGGAATATTTTTACCTTAAGATTTTATAAAGTCTCTTTTTTCAAATTCTAAAATACATAAATTAAATCATAGGTCTCTTACAGCAGAGTTTTTGTATGTAAATTATTACTGAATTTACTCGCAAATTATAATGATTACAATAATTAATTATTACCAAATACCTATATGTTTGGACAATTAAGTATCAATAAATTAAACTGGACAATCAAACACAATTCAAATCTAATAACCATTTACCTATACCTACACTTTAAACATACATAATACAATAGTTATGTATATATTATGGATATGGAAGGAAAATATAATTTCACGAGCAAGTATCATTCATAAATACACAGGTAAGTACGTAAGCAAGATCCTTTAAAAACAGGTATCGGTAATTACTTTTCCCGTTTCGCGGCAGAAACCTTTGCTTTCCTCCCCCCTCCCCCATCTCTCTAAAGCAACATTATACAACGATTTTAAATGTAAAAACAATAAATCTCCCAGTTTTGTACGCCATTAATCAAAAGATACCCCAGGTTCTAAGTACCTACCGTTTCGATTTCCCTTATTTATGTAAAAGATAACATTCCGAAAGATCCCGAACAAATTAGAGGTCTAATTAACCGTCGATATTTTATGTTATCGAGTCCACTAGAGAATAATTAAAATGGATCAACTAAAAATCGTTATTTCGAAAAAACTATGAATACTAACTTTCTAACTTAAAATGCGAATCAAAACAAGTTATTTATTACAAATTTCATCAACTAATCTCTGGATAGTTTTTTTTATTCATTACACTCGAGAATAAATCTGACGCAGAGGTATGCCAAGTGATTCCTGAATAATTATTTATTAAATATAAGCAAGTGGTTCCTCTAATTTAGTAGATAAATACGAAACCAATTTGCGAACTTCTATGTAAATTGCCTGTGATCACTCACTCGGATGTGATATAATTGGCAATATTGTTATTGAGTGTTGGTACTTTACCGCAAAATGTATTTTGTATATTGTTGTTACCAATTTAAATGCTCTCAAACGGCCTACTTAGACCAGTGCCAATAACTTTTGAAAACAAAATAATTAATAGTAGGATGAAACCCATTGGAAAAGGAGGAGAATACAATAAAAATGATAGGAAAAATAAATTACGGGCGATCTGAGGCCTTACTACCTGTTATTTCGTAGCGTTTCTTTATATTTTCTGAGAACATTTACCATAGCAATGTAAATATTTTTTATACCATCTGAAAGTAGAGATTTCAAAGAACAAAAAGCCCACCGACTTTTAAAAAAAAGTGATATTTTGACACGAGAATTTTCGATTGAAAATTAGGGTGTTTTTTCGATATTAAGTCAAAATAAGGGTGAAAAAATAATCATTTTAAATCAAATAAATTACAGTGTATTTGGGACATAAAAAGGTAAGTTTTCACCAAATTTCGTGAAAAAAAATTAATTATTGTAAAAGATAAAAATAAAAAACCAAATACTTGGTTTTTTGAATTTTTCACATAAATTTTGAGGTTATGTGAAAAAAGTGTCAATCCAAAAGTTGTAGATCTTTTTATTACCTATAACTTTGCCATTTAACTTTTTTTCATAGGACTTGTAGTTTTGCCGGAAATTTAGATAAACCGTTTTTTTAACTTTAACCCCTTCTCCCCCCACTTCCCGACCTCAGATCGCCCGTCATTTATTTTTCCTATCATTTTTATTGTATTCTCCTCCTTTTCCAATGGGTTTCATCCTACTATTATTCAATTCACTTTTTACCGTTTTTAGAGGCTAAAAGCACTGGCCTAACTCGTGAAGACGTCGAGTACCTACCGAATTGAATTTATTTTGTATTCATGAACCTTGGTGTAAAAATCTCTTGTTTACTTAAAAAGCAGATTAGATGTCTGAGCCAAGTTCAGAGACCTGTGTTACAGATGTCAAGTGACTTTTCACATTTCAAGTTAGGTACTACAGAAGAGCTTATGTAAATAAGGATTTTAAAATGTCAAGATTCCACATTTCTTTCAACATACACGCTATTTATAAGCGTATACATATATGTATAGCAGAACAGAAGACGTATTCACCATACGCTCCCACAATACCAATTACGAAATTCCGCCCGAAAAAACTGTTTCCACAAAATTTACAATGGCGAGTGCACCGCTTGCCGCGGCACGTCTGCGGAACAAATAAAAAGTTCGCCCTTCCGACGAAACGCGGAACGCGACGAAATGTATTATGGAACCTTTTCCACGTCGATAAGTAAACGTTACCCTTGTCCCTACGAGTTATGAACCCTCCACAGAAGGGTACATAAGCGTATTTTTCCTGAGGCTCTTCAATTCCAACTCTTCTCTGTAGACGGATTACAACGGACGCTCGAATGACAGAGCTAGCAACTTAAAGAGGCTATTATGATAATACGATTGAATCACATTGTATCATCGCCGGATTATCTCTCTTTCTGATTGGGCCTTCCCACGAAACTATCAACAGGTAGCAGCAAGTTGTCGTCAACAAAGTAATTGCTTGTCGATATTGGGCGTACCGCTTTGAACCTACCTATTTGGGGCAATTAGAGCTGTTAACCTAACAGGATTTTGTCAATATCGTGTAAAATATACTTCAAAAGTTTTTAGCGTATTCCTTATTTGTCAGGACAGTATTATAGGTCTCTCAGTATATCAAATCTTAATTGACTCATTTAACATTCACATTACTCAAGAAAATTCCAGGGGCGCATAATTGAAAAGGCAGAGTGTCGCTTCTAAGCATTCGTCCGTCTGTTTGCTAGGCCTCCCCTCGGGCGCCCGGAAATATCGATTGTACCTGTTGTGCTCTCAAACCGAAGTGCACCCCCTGCCTGTCGCGTCTGTGACCAAATAATGGAAATTATTATTTAATTGGGAAAGAACGAGCTTTGTGCCTTTTTTGAATTCATCGATGTCAAAAATGATGAAAGTAATAATACTTTTTGTACATATCATCGCTTTGACGACAAAGGTTTCCTCATTCCGTTCGACAAAGAATTATTTGTAAATACGGGCTGAATAAATGTAATATTATGTAATGGAAATACGACGTTAATATTTTATTGTATTTTACGAAAGCATTTTCCATTTACCTACTTTGTTGCCATTTTCTATTTACCGACTGCAGATCGAGAACTGATCTTTAAGTTTATAGTGTTACTTTCTCCACTGTGTGACAAAAATACTCCTAACTAGAATAATATTTTCATAAATTTGACTGAAAAGATCAATAAAAATTAAGAAAACAACTATTGTTACCTAGGTCCCGAATAGTTTTAACTGTTGTTATTCGTAACAGGCATTGCCCCTTTCTTCTCACTTTGCTTACCAAATAAACGGTTGCATACTCTGGAACAGATAAATCATTGAATCCATTTAAAACGCTTGTTATGTCCGCCAAGGGATAAAAGTTTTTCAATTTCCATTCAAATCTCGGCTTGACAACTCTTATTTACCAAAATATTGTTCAGAAATTGCTGCAAGTTGTGTTAAGTGGTGGCTTCTTTTTGATAGACACGAAATGATGAAGAATCATAGAAGTATAAAAGGTAAAAACTTTTGACTTTACAGGTACAAAACCAAACTATATTTTTTTTATCATTATCGCAGCTTTGTAAGATTAAGAAAAACAGTTATATTTAAAATAGCACATGCTTTTTGAATAGGCTCCCGCTTGTTTTAAATGTACTACATTTTTATAGTCTTTTATAATATCACTTTTTATTCTTGTTTCATTTCAAAATCAGTTGGTATCTCCTTAAATATTCACGATTAATAGGACTTGGATAATATAATTAATTACAAACCAATTCGGTTTTCACTAAACATTGCCAATATCTTAATGCTCTAAATCGAGAATGTTCCAAGCCCAGCCCCGCCGGTACTCTAAGACCTACTCCCTGGAGTGCTCTGAGCAGTAAAGTGTCTCTTGATTCGAACCTCCTCGACTCGTAAAAGTCTGCTCAGCTGTAGAATACCTTAGGAAAATATAAAACTACCTAGGTCGAGAAAAATGCAAGGTTTTATTGACTGAGTGTTAAGTATGCTTCCACTCATACTATATTATTATGATGGTAACTTCATATTAGATGTTATCTATTTTATATTTATAGCAAAAACTATAGCTAACATATTCATTGTTTTGCCTATTAAAGATACGCAAAAAAACCTTGAAAAAAAAATAGTTTTTATCTGCTTACCCATAAATAAATACATACATTATATTTATGTTAAATGTATATTTTACAAGAAACACACAAGTGTGTTTAGTTTTTTTTTTCATTTTCTTTTTTTTCATAGCTTGACACTTTCACCTTGGGGCAAATTTTATTGCAAACTTTCAAACACCTAGCTATGCTTAACAATAAACTCTATACTAACAAAAGCTGTAAAAAAAGAAATCAACGTCGCGTATACCTAGTCCGCGTAAAGTAGATCTATTTGATGTGATCCATTGATTCTATAACCAAAACACCAATGTGGGCTATGAAATGTTCCCAAATGTTATCTCGTGATGTGCCTGCCATGTGCACAAAGGCTAATACCGCTAGCGGAACAACCCCCTATTTGCTGAGCGTGTCACCCCGTGACAACGCACCCTATCTCCTGCACACCGCACCGCCTTACTTTCAACCCATCGGTTATGGTAATGCATTACGGCTTTTTACTCCAACTTATTGCATATGCATAACATTCAAAACCAAACCTTATTACCAAGTCCTAAAGTTTTAAATTCAATGTGAAAGTTTAATAGGGAAATGTAAGGTCTCAGTAATAATATCAGTCTTGTAATTTAGTTGAAACTGAGACTTCGGGTTAAAGGTCATGTCTAGGTTAATAAGGTCGGTCTATATTGAGATGAGGACTCGTGTTTGTTGTAAATGACGTAGGTTTGTGTTGGTGATATTAGGTAAATGGGATCGTGGGTGCTTTGATCGATGTAATTCAATTGTTTATTAGAGCTTACTATGGATACGGCTCTTTCATTCTATAGTTAAGTAAATTTTCCTACATAGGTTTCCTATATAAGTTTTCATACATTTTCGTACATGCACAGAACATAAGGCCGGTATTTTATTTCGATTCTCAAGTAAAATACAAAGCAACATGCAACAAATGTATTTTTACTGCCTTGTACATGAAGACCGTCATTTTTTCGGTAATCCGTGCCATTTTTATTTAACGTAATAAATAATAACTTTTTTTCCTTATAAACTTAAAACAACTTTGCCCACTCATCGAAATTCAACCATATTTTTTTAAAGTTCATTAGGAAAAGACGCGCAGAAAGAATTAAAGCATTTCTGCAGTCTTCAACCAATAAACTTCAACTATGCCAAAACTCGCGCCGTGCATGTAATAAAAAGGCTTCTTAAAAGGGATCCAAAGTGATCGCTTCATGTAAAAGATTTGTAATGTAAGATCAAAACGGTAATTCTTACAGCTCCAATAACACACATTTAACCGCGAATAACTTTTGTAGAAAGACAATAAATACTCGTAATAAATCTTTAGGTACTTATTGCTCATGTTGACTCATAAATCTGTAACTGTGCCACTTATTCTCCATAAAACTAACATAAATGAAAGCTATAAACATATCAGGGTTGTAGAAAACTGAGTCCCTTGCATGTAAATAGGGAAATTATGTTGTATTATAAAAAAAATACTTTGTCTTAGGCTAAACGTAGTGCCGGGGTTGAGAGATGTTCGAAAGAGTTAGGGTAAATAGACATCCTTGTAGGTACACATAATGAATGATAACAATTATCAAACAATGTTTTCTAAAACGAGCAAACACATTTGTTTATCGGAACACAATTGAAAACAAACGCAAATCGTTTTAATTACAAAATGAAAACATTTTTCATTTGTTTTGTTCAAATATTTACAGCGAATATTGGGAAAACCATTGCATTAATAAATGTTCGCGGGAAAAAAACAGTACTGTTTTCAATTATCTGGCTGGAAGCTAGTGTTTACTGTTTATTCTGTGTAACATTTTTTGTCTAAGTAAAAATAAATATACTCGTACCTATCAGAAGTAATGACTGTTCAATTAATAAAATAAATGTTTACAATCCCAAAAGGCTGTCCCACTCAGATGGATCAATTAGATAATATTAATAACTTATGTGTGTAGGTAGTCAGTATTATACTCGACGAACTTGTAATGGCATTAGTCACATTTTGCCCATATTTGATTTTGTGGTTAATCTAAGATTAACATCAGTAAATCAGTTCGCATCGCTTTGAGTGATCCCAAAATATCTGTTAGCTAGGCTCGGGTCAGTGTGCGATGTCACCTAGCCAAAGGCGACAAGGCTACTTCTACTTTAAAACAATTGAACATCATTAGGCATTTTCCGCAAGCAGGCAAAGTCAGTGCGTTGCCCTAGTGTAAATGAGCCATTACTGTCAAGCGTATATTGAAAGAGCACCAATCACAGCATTTATTACCGTTATCAACATTTTTACGGGCGACCCCATTCTGTCGCTAATGGATTCTTCCTCTTATTATATTTTGTATACACAATAACAACGGAATAAAGTTTATTACATCTTAGAATATAAGGTAAGGTGGGGTAAGACAGACATACTTTTATTTCTGTCAGACAAAAATGGGTTTCATGAAGAATTTGTTTGCTCTATTTTTGAGGTAATCAGTATAGTGATATATGATAAAATATACTTTAATACGATTATAAACATTTTTGTATAAGTATCTTCAAAACGGAAATAATGAGGGAAGTGTAAAACTGGAAAAACTGTCAGTCTTGCCCCAGCCACGGGGCAAGACTATCAGTAATGTTTTTTCGTTTAATACGTGTGCTCAAGTGCTGTTTCTCAAGAAAAAATATAATATTAACAGTAGTCATTTTATGTTTAATCTCAAGTTTAACTAAATAGCTTCAGTTTTTGAGAAATTCTTAAATATGTAAATACGGGGCAAGACTAACATACTATCAAAATCAGGGGTAGCAAACTTCAGGTATTTGTTCATTACAGGTCAATGACCCCTTATGTGACAGGTCACATAAGGAGTCTTGTAATGAATTTTCAGGAATTGTCAGGACAAACAAACGTTGGTGAAAGTCTTAGATAGGAAACTTTTTGTTATATCTAGAATTAAAATAAGTGTTTAAAACAACAAAATTAGTTTAAGGAGACTATGAATATGAGAACTTTTAACAGATCCAATATAATGGACTCGATTTTCTAGTATAATCGATATGGGTATCGTTTTCAAGGTTTTTACATATCCAAGATGGCTGACCTGAAATAATAAATAAAAATAAAAATTGTTTAATCATTATTGCAAATAAACAATTTTTATTTTTATAATTATTTATGACATTTGTAGTAAAATCGATATGGGTATCGATTGTGAGGTTTGTAGGGGTGCCGATTACGAAAATGCGATCTTTTTATAGATTCAAGATGGCTGACACAACTTTTGTAGTAAAATCGATATGGGTATCTTTTTCTTTCTTTCTTCTATTTTACTTAAAAAATCGGGTCAGCCATCTTGGATAAGTAAAAAGATTGCATTTTCGTAATCGGCACCCCTAGAAACCTTTAAAATGATAACCATAACGATCTTACTTCAAATTCCAGTGAGCCATTTTGGATCTATAAAAATATCGCATTTTCGTAATCGGTGTCCCTATAAACCTCGAAAACGATACTCATATCGATTATACTAGAAAATCGAGTCCGTCATATTGGATCTGTTAAATAAGTCTGTTAAAATCTTTTTTTTATTTTCCGCTGTTCAGTAGCTCGATAATTATCTTATAAGCGCAAATCATATATCTAAGTACGTGGCGTATGCGAAAATAGAGATAAACCGTTATTTATAATATATTAAGAAAACGTCGGAACCGATATTGATAAAATTTATATGGGACCACCTCAGAAGTATGACTTATCAAACAAAAAAAGCATCAAAATCGGTTCATAAATGACGAAGTTATCCGCGAACACACAAAAAAATATGTATTATGTACGGTCGAATTGAGAAACCTTCTCCTTTTTTGAAATCGGATAAAAAATTTGAATGTAAATAAGTTCAGTAGTAATTGTAACTACTAACATTCATATGTTTAGCTTTGATACAGAATTATAATCATAATAATGAAAAAAGAAAATCCACCAAAAAAATGTTGATTACCTCTGACTTGGGGCAAGACTAACATATGTCTGTCTTGCTCCCGACGTACTGACAGTCTTGCCCCAGCTTGCAATTTTGAAGTCATGTTTTTGTTTCTTCAAATATTTTAGAAAATACTTTGATTTACGTTAAATTGAAATAATAATCTAAAAGATAATATTCATAGGATTGTATTCACGTTAAGAACGCTTGTTTTTTTGAACTACTTTCACCACAAAAAAATAATTCCGTTAAGCCGGTAACTTTGAAATTCTTCTTTCCCCACCGTATTTTTTAAAGGTTTTTTTCTTGCCATTTTTACTTGAAGGTGTAACTTTTGTGTTTTAGCCGAGAATATTTACGATAGTACTATAATACAGACTAAGAGAATTTTGTAGATATGCTATACTTATCGAGATATTAGGCAGTGATTGTCTTGCCCCGGTGATAGTCTTACCCCACCTTACCCTACAGGGAAAAAATATGCTGTAGACGATAATATAAAAACCTATCTGCTTTGAATTACGGAGTTCTTGGAAGGTACAATCTGAAATATGTTAATAAAAATAATTCAAATAAATACGCGGTAGTTCTTGGGAAAAAAATACTGCCTGATTTGTAAAGTATTATGGAAAGAAAATTCTCGCAAACCTTATTTATATGGAACTGTACTCTTGGTGCTACAGTACCTTGCTGTACCCATAATAAGTTCTATGTTTATGAAATCATTTAGGCATTTAATGTATTATAAAAAAGTATTATCGATGTACTATAATATACTTTTCTTTTTTCCTTACACGTAACAGAGAAAAGTTAATGTAAAAAGGTACCTTAAGCGATAAAGGGATACCATTAAGAAGCTATCGCTCATTATAACCCGCCCATAACCCGTAATACATCGACAAGGGGTATAATGAATGTCGGTAATATTTCCTATTTGTCTATTGTGTGCAGGAAAGGCCTTGTTGGAAGGCAATTAGACAAAAACTTATTACTCCACTCGATTTTATATTTATACAATATTTATTACTGTGTTTTATTTTTTTATTTCATGAATTAAAACAATAAATTAAGACCTCATAGAAATAAAATCATGCACTTAAAACTTTAACAGTCGGTTGCATCAAACTTTTTATCATTTATACGTTATACATTTACGAATATCACAAAATATGATATCCATAATTAACATACTTTTGTTTTTTTTTTGTTATCAACACAAGGATATAATAATTAAGTAAAAATATGCCATAAATATTTAGACGAAAAATATAAAATAATAGCAAAATTATTCGATTTTATCTTCCATTTTGACAGATCTTGAATGACAGTTCTTCCGTTGCACTTATAAGTAACCTGATATTTTTTTACTGCAACAACCGGCTGTAATGCTTTTATCAGACATGTAACAGCTGTGGCTCTGTTTAGTGCATGAGTCACAGCATTTATGCTGAGTGATGGCCGTTTTGCGCTGATGTGACGCAGGTATGCCTCATATTACTATTTTTTTTTATTTTTCTTTTTTTTCCTTTTATGTTTTATGCGGCACATATTTGGCGCAAATAAACGTATTTTCTTTTCTTTCTTTTTCTTTATCTGTGCCCAATGATTGACTAAAACACAATTCCTTACAGCAAATGTACCATTACTATACAAAGTAATATTTTTTTAATTAAATACATTGTTTTTCTCGATATAGGCTTGCAGTCTATTTAATTACTTACCAAATCATGACCTAGCAAAACATTGAAGCCTACAGGAACGAGACAACAATGTAACCGCGCGACTCTCGGGGCTACTAGGGCGGATACTGCATTCGGGCGACACAGTAACGTGCACTCTACCTAACGACTTGTATTCTACTTGCAGTAAAATGTACTGTGGACTATTTTGAAAGCATATTACAGTATAGTCATCTAGTGTCTACTTACTTTCCAAAATATGTTAAGGTTGGTTAAAAGTTAAAAAAGAGCTTAAAGAGTTAAAAAAGTAGCTTTTAACCTTCTACAGGGTCCCCTTCTATCTCCCTACAAATTTTGATCTAAATCGGTTCAGTAGATCCAGAGATAAACTCACAAATTTTACCTCATTATAATATTAGTATATATAATCTGCATGGAAGGAAGCGTTATAGAAACCCTATTTAGACCGTATTATTTCGTACTTGCTGCATGTATTTTAAACACAATAAATCAATTCTTATTGTTTGAGAAGAGAGAGTGTAGAACACTTATTGCTGAATAATGGTTTGTTGGTCTACGTCAATTGACCACTTGGCAAAAGTTACACGGAAGCGAATCCGGACAGATTTAGAATTAAACAAAACGGTAAATAGTTAACCACCTCTTTCGTATAGAATCTTCAGTATATCATGTCATTTCCTAATACAAAGCTTAAGCTTATAAATGATGAAATCGTTAAAGAAACTACAAGCCTGTTGCTCGAATACCTAGACAATGAAGCCTTGCCTCTTGGGGCCACTAGGGCGTGCAGAGTACTAGGGCAGCTCCGTAATGTGCACTCAGCCTAACGACTTGCATTCATGCCTCGACATCTGTGTACGACAAACGACACCTACAACATAGTTTAGACAGATGACGACATAATTTAAGCGAGTGATTCTAGCCAAAAATGTGATAAAAACATCTAAAACAAAATTTTCGGTGACTTATGTTTTGCTTTCTAATTTAGCAAACCTTAGCTTAAAAGGCATTAAAATTAACCATTCAAAAAGAAGATTTCATTTACATATCTGAATGTTGTTATCCTCAATTTGCATACATTATTCTTCTTAATCCCTTTTTAAAATACATATATAAATATAGACATAATCATATGCAATCGTCATTGTAAGAAAAAGAAAAAGGTTTATACATTAAACGCTTTCATCTTCCTTCAATGGAAAAGCTGTGTTTTTATCGTTTTACCTCGGGATTTTCTCGTGAAGCCTTTGGAGTACGCAAGTTCAGGTTTGTAGGGAAAGGAAGGAAAAAAAAGAAAATGATTAAATACCGTTAATGTACGTACGTACTGGTAATAAAGAGGTTGTATAACAGAGTTTTATATAACTATGTATTCCGTAACAAATTAAGATTTTTTTTGTACAAATTAAATATGGCCTACATTTACTTAAGCTGAAATGTAAGTATAGGTCAAGTCAGTATTAATCTAGATTTTCTTACAGCTTCTTAGAAATGTAGGTTGTAAGTCAAACTACGTAATTATTGCAGCACGAATACACGTAATAGGTTCAACGTAGGTAGGAGATACAAATGTCTAAGGTTAATCGTTAAATTAACCCATTTATACCAGCAACGACTTTAACTAACCGTTGAATAAACAAAAAGAACAAAGCATCATTATTTACCTCCGTAAAAATCCACGTAAGGAAAAAGGAAAAGATTTACCCATTCACTTTGTACCGAAAAATCTTTCTTAAACGTAGCTCAATTCAAAAATTGATACCCACAATTTTTCTTGACTTTCGTATCGTATAAGAAAATTCTGGTGTAAAGCGAAGGCGAGGTGTGTGGTCGTAACAATAATTCACTGAATGAAATATTGCCCAGCACCCACGGGCGCCACATTCCGTCGTTTCCATCAGAATTCGGAATATGCTTAATGTAGGTGTCCGGTAATTTATGTTCTGGTGAAAATATTTTAATATTTATTTTCATAGTTTTACTGACTGTCGTTAAGGAATTCATTCAATAAATGACCACTGCCATTCTACAGATCAGTAAATGCATTTTAAACACGAAAAGATAGAAGAGTATATATTATGTATTATCATACGTAGTAGTTACATAATACTGAAGAAATTATATCTTCTGCCAAAGATCACACAGTGTTGCAGATTATCTCCACTAGAAAATTCCGCAAACCCAATAGAAAAGAGTATATAAAGGTGTCTAGAAGCGGTATGCAAATGTGACGTCAGGCAGATCGACCGCTAATATATGGCCGGGGCAACCGCGCTACTAACGTTTCCTTTGCTACGATATATATATATACAATTATACACCTACCAACAGACTGAGAAGCAAGAGGTACGGATTTCTTCGTAGATGTTCAGTTAAATCTTAATTATCATCCCAAGTGAGCAAATTCTGGCCAGTTATAACATTTTTTTTTTGCAATAAAGGTTAATTTTCTCATTAAAACATTTTACGTTTATTATTTTGTTTGCTGATCATATTAATACATTGCCAGACTCGTTACCAAGGAAATACATATTAAGTGTACTGTATAGGTATCGAAAGTATGAAGATGAGATACAATTAAATTAAAATTAATTATTCACAGCTGTCTGATAATACTATAACAAAGTTAGGTTTATAGTTTTAGCAAATAATATACTTGTTGTATACCAATAACAATTAGCGATGAGACCCGGCCGATTAGTCGTTGATTGATGGTCGGGGAACGATAGCATCAACATTGTTTATTAATTAAATAATAAACTAATCTACACTTGAAAATTATTATCAGTAAATGCTTGTCGTGTTTTGGAAGCATTCTTTATAATGTCACTGATAAAAATCGAAATTTATTATTTGAGCGGTATTGTACAGTAATTTATTTAAATTTTTCACCCACTTTGTACTCTCGTTTACAATAAAGGACCTTCAATTTGATGCAACGTGCTTATAAAATGCAGTTCACATAAACAAATCGTAACAAAGGAACCTATAAGAACTTTTTTGAAATAAAATATGTCGTGAAATATTGCCTACAAAAGTTTATTGAGCTACTAACTCAGAAAATACGAATTGGGCATAAGTAGTAATCCATGTAATGAAAGGCTATTGAAACTTAATATATAGTTACAAGTTTGGGTTCAATTACCTGCTTGAATGCCTAAATATAGCTTCGTGTCCGTGAAAAGGTCGATGAGCCTTTACAATCAATTGCTTAAATCTATGAATAGTGTCTTATTCAGCTACAGTCAATACAAAAGAAATAAAAACTTGAAACATTTTTATAAGCATTGTAACATTTCTAATTCATGATACTTGTAACGCAAGGTGGCACCTATCCTTATAAATTATTCTCGACCCCACTCCCGATCCCATCCCTTTGTTGCGTATTACTTATAACGGCCTTTTCAAATACTATCTCATGTTTGAGATACATACTCTTTTATTCCTCAAAACAAACAAGTCTTGACATAAACACTATTGGGGATAACAGAATAAATAAACGCTTATGTGTATAGACAAATGTACGATGAATAAGACGTTTGGTAAATACGACAATAAAACAAACACAGAGAGTAAACAAAGTAGTCTTAGCATCTGGTACTTGATCAATATCCGTGTCCTTGACATTAGAACAAACCACTCGCATCCGAGCTCTCAATACCTATTCATATCTCGTTATTCAATATTCACCCACCTTATAGTCGAGCCGCGTAATAATTCAGCACTGCTATTTCAGTAACAGAGGTAGCACACCACGGCTTGCACTAAATAATTCCGTTTAATTCAATATCCTCGCGCACTCACTGGCAAATAATTTTCGGCTTGCCGTAGCGGCGTAGTTGCGAGTCGCTACGTATCGTAGCGGCGCGTAGCGTACGGACGTAGCAGCGCACGGGAGCGAGTCGACTGGCCGCCCGCCTGCTATCGCGGACACGGATTGCCGTACACAGGGTACTTGCGGTGTAGAGATAAATTTTCCTCTGCCGTACGGCATTATGATAGGTTAGTTTGATAGTTCAACATTGAGTTCCAAATAAATTTTATTGGTACAAATATTATTAGTTAGCATATTTTTAACATTTAAGCCTTGTTAATGCCTTATTGAAAATTAATAATTGGAGTTGATTTCTCTGAATACAATATTTAATTAATGATTTAATTTCAGAAATTAAATAGAATAACTTTATTTGGATCATTTCATCAATAAACCAATCGATCTGGATTTATTTTATATCTACGATTAATATTTGTTTCTGCTGCTTTGAACTCAAAAATATAAATATCAAACAGAGAAAAATACAAAGAATATTATTTCCACAGTACTATCTTATTTTAGCCCATAATCATAACAGAACGCTATCAAATATTTCACATTCTCAAAGCACCGAATAATTTACCAACTCTGCCAGCATCTGTGTTCGTAGACTACTCTGTGCATCAAGGAGTCGCGTGTTGCGCAGGCGCGCGTGACGTCAGCGCGTCCCCCCAGCGCGCCGCACTCCTCGCGCCGCCCACACCGAGCCGGACCGCGGCGTGAACCGCCAGCTCCGTACATCACTGCCAAACATCGACCAACGTGCTAAAATGCCATTGAACAAAAAATGCAATAGATTTACTAACAGAGTAAATTATTACAGCATAATACAGACTTGTTTGTACGGGTTTCCTAGACGATATTAGTTACGATTAGATAATTTTTTCAGCTAATAAATGAGAACTGAGACAATATGCATTGAAAATTGTTAATACATATAATAAAAAAATATATTAAAGTATTATATAGGTAAAATAAAGTTTGTTTATTCTATAAGGAAACTTTCAAACTCGTATGTAACCTTGTTAAGAACTCGCAAGTTCTTTAAATATGTATTCTAATATTACCCGCTCGTATTACTACTCGTATAAGTATAACATTTCACAAGAATCATATTAAAAGTTGTTAAAGCAACCAGGAAAATCGTGTACCCTATTTGGACAAAAAAGGATAATGTACTGGCTCATGATCGCTCGGTGAAATCGATTTCGACACTTTGGATGACTTAAATCTAAGTATTCTGAGTGCTACTTCCTACCTTGCCGATTGTATCAATTTTGATCCTACCTAGATGATCTTCGTATGTAATTTTTATGAGAATTGTAAAAACTTAAAAAAAGTGTAAACATGGAGTTTCTTGCCCGTTCTTCTCCATTGGCAACTACTTTTTGGAATGAGCAAATAAATTCTTCTTTTTTCGACTTTCAAAAGAGCATAAAAAGCTAGTTTGTAATGTAAACAAATTAAAGACTCTCTTGTTCTCTAGATTACGTTAAAATTATTGATAGATGAGAAACTTAATTTATTCAAAATAAAGTTTTCAGACTAGCGTGGGTGTAGTATAATAAATACAATAAAATTGGTTCGTAATAATCGAACATATCCAGCTACAGAGACACCATGACCTTAAGAATATTTACCTTCTATCTCCGTACTAAATTTCACCCATATTAATCCAGCCGTTTACGCGTGATGCGATGACCAAGGGAAATAGGGATTAATTTTTATGTTAAAGATATAGATTAGAGTTTCATTCAGTAATTACATCACAATTACTAAGTACTACGTTTCGCCTCCTCCTTACCTGTCATACGTGTATGTCCTATATGTAAGTGCACAGGTGTTAAGGAGTAATTGCATTTGTCCTGTCATGCAGCAACACCCGCGACGCTCTCACGGTCTCAGCGCACCAGTATGATGTCTGACATGCTATTGTTTTAACAGTACTTTTTTTAAGTCAATACAAAAATTCTTCATTTTATTTCCGGGGTCATAAGCTTATTAGTATCTAATTTTAACTTTACCGTACACTCACATACTATTTTTTATTGTTTATGACTAAAACTCCTCGCAGTTACAAACAACGTACGAACATGAATAGCTATTAGATTATTTAGGTTGTATTAGCCAACTTTCTTTACGTACTATCATTGTGAACGAAGCTATGGAATACGTCACATTGTGCGACACATTGTAAAAGACCTTCAGAGCGCGACGGAGTAAATATGGTGCGGCACAAAAGCGAATCTTAGTAATACCGCTATTATACTTACAAAATAAAAGCATAACATCTCAGTAGAGACACAAATCTTGCTTTTACAAACCTCATACAACTTCTATAAGATCTTTCATCCATGTAATGGGCTGTTCAGAAACAAGAGAAAATAAAATAAGTGAAGCAAAATTCTCGTGGAGGCGAGTGTGAGCAAAGCAATGTATGGTGTCGAGACGCATCTGAGCGGAATTCTATGATGGTCATATAAAAGGAAGGGACCGAAGTTTTCTGTGAGAGCCCTTTCTATTTGGGGTTGTCGTCGGCCCCCGCTGTTACACTGACCCTCGGAGGGGGCCGGCGGAGCAAGTGAACTACTTATGTAATAAAATGATTTTGTTTTTTTTTAGCTTTATTGTGCTACTAGGCGTGGTTGTTTTCTTGTTGCTGGTGTAGGTTTATTGCTTAGCCACAAATAATAAAATACCACGTTGGAAGACAGTAAAAGTAGTTTTGCTTATCGGTTACTTTATTTTAATATTTCTTTGGTCTATTACAAATATTGAAGTTTGTCGAAGCTTATACAAAGATTTTGTTTAATCAAATATTCTGAAACGTGATCCAAGAAAGGACTTTTATGTAAATGTTACTTTGGAAAATATTTACAAAGTTTTTACCTAGTCTATTCTTTTTAAATATCCATATTTGATTAGTTTTAACGCTCCTAATTAAATGTTTTGTTCACTCATAATTAATTGTGACGTATTCACCTGTCAGTACCTCAGTGACTGATTAATATCTTTACCAAGAATATATTCTCATGTATTCTCAGTCAGTTTATGTAAATATGTAACAAAAAAAATACACAATCAATTTACAACACAAAAAATAGCTCAGAATCATTAATCATACTTCCCAATCCGCTACCTCTCACATCCCGGACCCCACAAAAAGATTGGGGACTATTAACAGAAATACGCTAGTGATCGCGTGATACCGTCCCCCGAACTCGCCTCGTCACCGACACATTGTATCAACTGTTGTCACGGCCCTTATTAATGCGTAAGTCTCGTCAACTGGTATTACAATGAAACTGATTTTACGTAGATTAGAATATAAAGCATAATATTGAGGCGTTTATAGAGGAATCATTTGTTTTGTTAAAACGTATTAGAATTAAAATGATAATGGTATTTTACAGATTAACAATAGGTTTTATATGTTGGATATTTGTATTTATTAAAACGGACAATTAGATATTAATGTAAATGGATAATATTCAGGACCTAGTTTTTGTGTTTTTATTAAATTTCATCTACGATTTTACACTCTAGTGCCTAATGCGTGGTATAAAGCACAAAGCTCATGTATGTACCGAACTAAGTAAATAATACAATATTTTTCCGAATATAAAATAGACCTGTATTATGTAGGTATCCTGCCAAAATTATAATATAACGTTGAGAACCTATTACTTGAAGTTGCCTAACTACCATTCTATCGCCACACAGACCTAGGCACAGTCATAGGCTAATCCTAATGGCTCCTGCAGACACTCGAACATCTATTATATCATTGATGGATTACTAAATAATGAATGGTAATCTTGTATACAAACAGAGCGACATATATGTCAAAGTGAAGCGTGTGTTTAGAGGAGCCATTAATTTGAACGTTAATGCACAAGTACGTTCTTGATGAATGACCATTTTCAATGACCTATGTATCTATGTAATTTTGACATAATGATTAATACGAATAATATCAAAAATCTATACTTAGTAGGTAAGAATTGGATAGATAGATTATTGAAAATAGCCGTTAATGCACGCTTGGCTTAACCTACATAGTAAAGTAATGTAAATAGAGATAATAGGGAAACAAACCTCTGTCAATATCTAGCTTGTTAACTATCTCTATTCAAAAAATAATATCGATTGGTTGCTTCGTCTGCGTGAAAACCAAAGAAACAACAAAGACCTTTTCGTAATTTGTAAGAATCATTGTTATTAGCACATATTAACCTACTGTAGAGACATATCAATCATAGACATTTTTGGCTTGCAGAACATTATTTTGAGTAATTATAATCCACTTTGCTCTCAATAACACGATCCCATTTACGAACATAAACTAGGATAAATTCTAATTCAAATATCTTTTATTTTTGTCTGTCTTTAAAGCTATGACTGGCGCACGTCTTTGTGACTTCAGCGAACTGACAGTTTTTAATGAGTTTCCCTCACGATTAGACTGTCTTGAATTTCTTGATACGCATGTCGTAAACAAGCTGAACTAGTTCCTGCTTTTTAATTTCTCTTTTGATTTTTAATGAATGTAATGAGGTTAGTAGTTAGCAATAAAACGTTTTTAAACTTAACGCTATAAAATATTTTTGAATATAAAAAATATGGTGCTGTTGCGTAGTTCCATTCTCGCAAGAAACAAATTATATAAATGGTCTACACCCTACAAATAGTAATTCTTGGTTTCAGCGTATGGGAAAATTAAAAATCGAGAAAGTAAAAAACTGTACATAGTCAATGTCAAATATAATAAGAAATGAAACGGAAAAATACCAATATATTTTTTTTTTATTTATTCTTTAGTTCCACTATAAAAAATATTAAACTACCCATTCACACGGCCTCTCCGTTATTTTTGATCGTCCCTTAATTTCAATAGCCAATTTTATTCGTGGTAAACGCATTTTTATTCACATGATGTGTTCACACGACTCGGTGATATCAGATCCGATAAAATAACATTATTGGACTCGGACTCGTGTTAACTCGCTCATACAAATATCCACGCCAAAGACTGTGACATTTATGGCTCAGTAAAAATAATAGATCGGTGTTGTGTGAACGGGCTTTAATATTTCAATCGGCGTACTAGAATACAGCTGCAGGATTACAAGATATATGTTTTAATTCAATTCTTTATGTTTTCAGTTAGGAATTATTCACTGCAAAACATATTTTTTCACAGTTTCTTACACTAAAACTCAAAGGAACGTTGAAACATATTTCGGTATTTTCAAGGATCGCATGACAGAAACAAATCCCTCAAAAATGGACGTTTATTACGGAACATCAGATACTCGAGTTTATTTATGATCATAGATTAACAAATTTACCAAGTATCCAGGTCAGGTGTTATGGATTATTCAGTGTTCTCATTCGCATACATTATTGCGTTTTAAGTTTTAAAATATGTTTGGAAGATATCAATAATTGTCCTTATGTATAGTAGACAGACAGTTCAGTTTCTCTTTTCTTAATTATTGTAGTGAAATGTTTCATCTAACTTCAATACTGGACATAGCAATATTTAGTGGTAAAAATACTTTATTTATTTTTGTAGGTTTTTCTACACGAGAGGTTTTTGCCAAACAAAACGACTTTCTAGGATACATGTTTACTTAAAATTTAGAATACCATCAAGTAATTAAAATTCACGTCTTTTTACGAATTTCGTCGACCTCGCTCCAATGTTGTACACTAGCTAGGTCAGCGATTCGTATTGTGGAGTGCAGTGTGGTGTTTCCAACTGTATCCGTTAATTGAACACCTGAGAACTACGCTCCATTTCACGCTAGAAAACCTTGAGGTGTTTGCAGGTTTAACGTATTTGTACCTACTACATATGTGCGGTTGACTAAATGTCAGTCTCACTTAATTTGATAGTTTTTGAAGTAAAGCATATACCGCTGCTTTAATTCTGTGACATGAAGATGTTTTTTTTTATTTCTCAACTTTTTACTAACTAAAACTAAAACATACAATAACAATCAAAATTATTGAAAAAATCAATCATAGGCGCAACATCTGACGTTACGCTCGGAAATCTCGCCGAGGCACGAACATGACGGCTATCCGCGACGCCGTAATGAAGATTTATCGGCGACCTCCGAACGGCCCCGCAAATTACCCACTGACACATTGGAATGCCGTTGTTGCGCCAAAATGGACCAAAAATATACCCAACTGGAAATTAATAGCCTCCAAGCTCAATTAAACATCAAACAAGTTCGTAAGCTAACGATTTCTACAATATTTCTTGACCTTTACGAAGGAAAGCGTGGACTTTATTCCCCATTTCCCGGTTAAATATTATAGACTCAAAGGTTTTTATAACCCTAATTTACGTCGTTATCTTATCCTAAGTAACTCTGTTATCAAACGCCGGCAAAAATGGGGTTTTAGAGGTAAATATTTGTTCCATTATAAGCTGACCTCAGTTTTACAGTGGAAAATGATAATCATGATAGACCGAGGGTAATTAAATCGCTTCAGTATTCCTGGAACTTATCGAAGTTTTTTAAATATATCAGATTAAGATATATCAGTACAATTATAGAGGCTAGTTTTTAAAACCAC
This sequence comes from Pyrrhia umbra, assembly GCA_963891755.1. Classification (NCBI taxonomy): domain Eukaryota; kingdom Metazoa; phylum Arthropoda; class Insecta; order Lepidoptera; family Noctuidae; genus Pyrrhia; species Pyrrhia umbra. The sequence continues at coordinate 8,683,570 of OY982930.1, forward strand.
CCACAACTAAGTTAAATCACAAATGTACTGTATTTTAATCCGAAGACGCCATGTTCAAGTCAACTAGACATGCTTTTCGAACTAAATTAGATAAAGCTAGCAAGTTATAAGAAAAGGATATGCATGCAACCAAACTCTCGATGGCGTACGGAAATCCGGCTTAATAGCTAGACCTACGTTATCAAAGGCCACAAAGCTCCACCATTCCAAGAACAATATTCGGCTTAGTCTATTGCTTAATCTCAAGTCAATTTCAGTGATTGATTGTCTTAGGTTAGTCTATAAACGGGTGACTGTTTCCTTAACAGATCGATATGTGACTGCGACGATGGCTGTGGTTCGGAGAACATTTAAAAACGTCGGTTTTTTGCCGGATTTCGTAGTTTTCATGTCGTGTGTAAACAGCTAATTTAGATAAAATCAAAATAATTAAACGAAATGTACGTCTCAAAAGAATAATTTCACTGACACAGCTGCAGTATATTTATATAGGTACTTAGCTTTCTTAATACGCTTTCAAAAAAGAACAGCTCAATAAGAGGAAAAAACGGTTACAAATTACTCTAACCATATTTTTCTTCTTAGGTTACTTATAATTTTGCTAAAAAATTAGTAACATCATTAAAAGTAAACAAAAGTAAAAGTACCCAAGGTGTAAATGTGTTGTCTTTACAAACATGGCCACATCATAAAATAAGATACCTGCATTCAGAAACATTTATTTTACAGAAAATATGTTAAAAGCAGATGATATTTTCACAGAACATAAATGAAGATGAAAAAAAAGTGCGACTTTTACGATGAAGCTGCGGAAATTATTTGTCGTAAAAATACAACTTTGGTGTTATAAAAGGGTATTATCTAAGCACTTTTTTAGATAACTCAGAGGGTGTGCTTTTTACCTGTCTCTGTTTAAAAAAAAATTTAGACTTTTAACATAAAATAAACCAGACTTGCAAAAGAGATTGAAAGAAGATTAATCAATTAACTTGCGTTTGAAACGATTGTGGCCAATACATCTGACTGATCGGAGTAAACAGGCTGAATATTGTTTATTTATTGAACCCTAACTATCGACCCGTAAGCATGCGAGTATTCATCTTTTAATGTACTTAGTTCCACTGCATTATTAAAAAATGCTTTGTGCTGCTCAGCATGAAACTCCCCGATTCAGCCAAAGTATTATTAGGATTTTGACTAAGGGATATCTCCTCAATAACAGCTCGAAGTCTAGTTTCGTTCCCAGTTTATAGTAATATGTCTATGACCTTACACCCATGTAAAGTTGTATGTGCATCCCAATGCACATACAACTGACGAAATATGGGTTCACAGGAAATTAATCCTTCTGGAAAAACAGGAGTGTTTTTATTTAAAGTTTTTAAAATACCAAACTTAGTATGCAAGTAGCAAAGAAAATGTTAAGGAAGAAAGATCTAGGTAACGCTTTCTAAGAACAAAAACACAGTTCAAGGAAAACAAGTTGTTTTTCCTTCTGTTTCGTAGTGTACCTAAACCAATAAACAAATAATTGATATAAACTAAAAGAACATCAAAGAATAATAGATTTATATTTTTTTTATACTAAGAATATTTACTTTGCTTGTCTAAGCCACAACCAACTTAATACAACAAGTAAAAGTACTCCCTCAAAATATGATTCGTTTATTTTTTGGCTCAGCTTTGCTTTGTGTACGCGAGCTCATTTAAATCACTTTGTTTATCTTTTTTCTTCTTCTTTTACATTTTTTATGTTTACAGTAATAACTTATTTACACAATGATGAGACTGTAGATTTAACTATTGATACAAATTTAAAACTACAAATAATACTGAAAATTATTATACGTTATATACGCTAGCTATTTATAGGTACTAGAAAAAATATTTCATCTTCCAGATAATATCTAACATAAAATCGTTTAAAAGAAATGTAAGTTAAAATATATGTATGTCCATCATATGCCATTCTGTCAAATCATCATGCTCAATTACCTCAATACCTTTCACCTTAATTTCTCATGACAAAATATTGGTTATTGCTAACATCAATAATGGTAATACACAATAAATAGATTTAATAATTCTTATCATATTTCCTTAAGGAAGCAATCATTTATTTACTTTCCTTACGTCTCTGATTACCATCATAGAAATAAAGTCAGAAATCGGAGTTCATATTTAAAACACTTTTGGTAGAACCAACCGAGCACAAAAACAAAAGGTTCACTTCCGATAGTTAGAAAATAAAATGTTATAGAAGGTAGGTACACTTTATTACCTCCAAAGGTATTTTTAGAATAATAAACTGTTATGTTACAAACTCATAATTAAAAAATAATCCTATTATGAAAAATTCAATAAACTTAAATAACAGAAATTGCTAAAAATGATATGAGTAGTAAGAATATTTCATTTTCTTCTCCAATTCACTAGAGATTCAGTAACATCGATATTTTGATAAGCCAACACTATTCTCGGTCAGTATGAAGTAGGCCTTCTAAATCTGTTTGTCATATCATAGGGTAGTGTAGGGCCCTGTCAGTGGCCCCCAGTGCTGAGCCGGCTGGCCTGTCTCATTCGATAACAATTTGCTTCGGCCCGTGATTTATGGCCTTAATACCCAGTGCGGTTACTTAACCGATGTAGCTGTATTAACTTTTGACTGTATATTGAGAAAAATTGTATCAGTGTCGGTTGCTTTCATTTATTTGGAAATTAATTTAATCTCCAAGTTGGATATGCTGGTAGATGTTATATACATCTAATAAAACATTTACTTGTCTAATAAAATACATTGACCACTTGCCATAATATGTAACTTGCAACAAAGTTTAAAAACATTATCAAATAATCCGTATTTACTGCTATATGTATGCTGTGTCATCATCTGCCTAGCCTTTTCCCAACTATGTTGGGGTCGGCTTCCAGTCTAAACCGGATGCAGCTGAGTACCAGTATTTTACATGGAGCGACTGCCTATCTGACCTCCACAACCCAGTTACCGGGTAACACGGTACCTCTTGGTAAGACTGGTTGTCAGACTTTCTGGCTTCTGACTACCCGTAACGACTGTCAAAGATGTACAAATGACAACCGGGACCAACAGCTTAACGTGCTTTCCGAGGCACGGGGGAGTCTCGCTATGACATAGATGGTCACCCATCCACGGACCGACCGCGCCTAGCGCAGCTTAACCTTTGATCGGTCGAACCGTGCGGCTATTACTTAGCCATGAGCTCCTCTAGTCTCTACTCTAAAACTCAGTCATATATCAAGGCACTAATCATCTATCAATCCACATGCTCAACTCTGTGTAGGATAAAATCAAATCATTGCAGACAACTTTGAACTCTTAAGAGTCTCAACAACTGCACTAATATAAAACTTTTACCATAATAACACCAATTTCCATCCCCAACTACTCGTGATGACGTTGCTATTCTGAAATCACTCGCCATTTCTTTACAGCACAATTGCTCATCAATTCTCTTTGGGAGTGATCATTAGGAACCACATAAATCAGTCCTCTCTTCCGACGCACGATACGATCTCAATGACGTCGCCTTCCGACTTCTTTCGCTCCCCAACGTGAATGTAGAATACGCCTGTCGCTTGTGTTTTGTTTTTTAACATTCGTAACTTATACACTGCAAATGTGCTATGAAGCGCATATTAGTCGTGCATGTGGAAAGTTATTTTTCGTGAAAATGAAGTTAGGAAGCAAAAACGGGTGTGGTGCTTTTTGAGTTTAACTCTATCGACTAATTTTCAAATTAACGTCTACGTAGTTCGATTAGAAAATAGCAAGTACTTCATCAATATAACCATCTGGTTTTTTATCCATCACCAATCTGTACCTTAGGAATTCTAATACATTGTATTTCAAGCTGAAATCTTGTACGCAGTTTTAATAAACCTTTTGCTGTCAAAATATAATAAACTCAATAAGTTTCAAAACAAACAAATCTTGCGTCGCATTTTTCTACTGTTAAACAAAGAGTGAAGTAATCAATACTGTTAATAAAAAATATCTCTCTAGTTTTCACCACTCCTGCTTACTTTACAGGCCTTAGGTAACTCCAGATTTTCACACAAAGTTTTCCTTTGCCTGTCTACATTAAACTAAAAATAAATCAATAGGTATTAGGTATCTGGGGCATGGATGAAGAGTAACTCGCCCGTAATCTTCCGCTACAAAACTCTTCATACTTAGTGCGGTATTAAACATGAAACTTTGCGGTAGCCGACGCAACTATATGCTGAAACACTGAGCTGTGTTTAACGTAGGCATATTACATGCTTTGCTTACGCTGTCGACTCACGGCGTTGAGCGAAAAGATTTATGTTACATGAATATCGGATACCTACTTGGCTTTAAACCTATTTACGAACACGGCACTAAAGTTAGGCTTTTGTTTTTCGACTATCAGTAAGATGTTGATATAGGTTTAATTCTACTGTTTAAATTCTGTTGTGAAGGTAACTTACTTTTCGTCAATAACTTCTAAACGGCAGATTTTTTCTTCCCCTTACGATCTCCGAAAGTAAATAGTGCAAGATTTATCTTTCATTAGAAGATTAGCTCCCATTCTTACTGATTCCCAGAATTACCGTCCCCTTGATAAACGAAAATTGGCTATTTGAACCGAAAAGTTTTTCACCCCAAGTAAACGAATGTGTAACTAAAGAAAAATGGCGAATATTCCCCTATTGTGAACATACTGATACGGAGCCCTCTCGTCTTGGCTAATTTAATTTTTCTCTGTTACCTCATATTCTAGGGGCTTTTCTGTACATTCCCCCAAAACAAGGACGTGCCGAAACACGAAATCTTTGTGGGAATACGTTTTGAAACTCCAATTACGAGCTCGCGGTTGGTCGTGTTTGTCTCGAATTATTCTTGAAAAATATACGCTTAATTTTCTGTCTAATACCTCACCAGAAAATTTGCTACAAACTGACGACGAACCCATGACTTTATTTAGACTTTTTTTACTAAAGATTGTCAAAATATTAAATTAGTATAAAACTGGACCAAAAAGATCATATAAAAAACATTCCAATTAATTGCTACTTTGTTAGAATAAAATATATATTTATTACTGTAGCCAATTTAAAACCATCTTCTGACTTTCCGGTATTAAGTGCTGAAATTACAGTCGTAAAATGAATATTATAAATAACTCTGTGTGTGAATAAATAAAACATGATCAGGTGAAAAATAGTAGGTTATTCGTATCTTATCTCTGTTCCAATTAAGAATTATTTCGGCTTAACTCGCTCGTAGGAGCGTTAATCTCAATTTTTGTATGTTCAGGCTCGTTAACTCGTTGTTCCTATTCTTAGTTGATAAATCGACATCCTAAGGAAAAGCTCGTAACCCTCCACAAGATTTATTGGCCGAGTTTTTCCCATTTGTTTTAATGTGTAAATTACAGCAAATCTCGGGTATTTGTTAACAGATTATACTTTGGTGAAAGTCAACTCGATGGAATGAAACAAGTTTATAATGAATAAACATTATACGAAAACAAACTGCTTTTCGAAATAAAATTAAGAAACCTGAGAGCATTCAAAAGCCTACATGAATTAAGAATTGAAATGATACTTCAAAATATATTCAGTGCAATCAGTGCTCAGACCCGCTACCACCACACTCACGTAATAATATTTTAGGCATGACATGAAGGAAAAAACAGACCTCTATCCTACTAATATTATAAACCCGAAAGTTTGTGAGAATGGATATATATATAAAATATGTTTATTTATTACTCATTTACGCAAACAGACAGTAGTGTCTGGTTACAAATAGAATTTGTGACATGTCGCATTTATTACCATACTAGCTGTTTCCCGCGGTTTCACCCGCATTCCGAGGGAACTACTTAGCGCACCCGGGTAAAAAGTAGCCTATGTTGTTCCTCAGGGTCTATTCTATCTCTGTACCAAATTTCATTTATATCGGTCCAGTAGTTTTGGCGTGAAAGCGTAACAGACAGACAGAGTTACTTTCGCATTTATAATATAAGTAAGGATAGGCTACTTTTTATCTGAGTTCGCGAAGTAGTTCTCCCAGGATGTGGATAAAACCGGGGGAAACAGCTGGTACTTAATACAAATAGAAAGAATATTCAAAACAAGCGAAACGGCTGGCAAAACTTGTAGCTATAATAATATAATATGTAGTAGAACACCTGACGAGCCTGTACGTGACGAGACGAGACAGCATCGTCTGTAAGACGGCAGACTGGGACCTTTATTTTAATACAAATGTATACCACAGCCTGAATTTTAAATAAGCTGCTAAAGAAAATAAAATAGAATAAATAAAAATTCTACGCGAGTTGACGTGTTTCTTTAATTTCGGTTCGAATCTAATAATATTATTTTAAAACATGAGTACTTAAGTACTAGGCGTACCTACTGTAAATTATGTAAATAGGTCGCAATTATTGTAGGTATTAGGGGTATACATATTTTAAATCTTTGTATTTGTCATAACTGTAAAAGAAAGGTGGCAGTTGTTAGATATAAAGAAGCAGATGCATTTTATATTTATTCACTTAATAAAAAAACGTATTATCAATTATTAATTTACTATCAGCAAACATATTAATGTGCTGAAAAATATTGTTATATTAGTAGGTAGGTCATTTTCACTGACGATTTCACAGAATTCACAAAATTCCATTTTCAAGGAAGTAAATGATAAACTTACAAATCAAAACAAATATAAAATTTAATTATAAGTGTAAACACAATATCTTGGAAGTATGCAAATTCTGTTTTGGGATACCGAGTATAGCTGAAGATATAAGGAACATTAGCATAAACGGAACTGCGTGAACTCGCAGCACAAACAATGTTAGCTCGTTATGTTATTAGACAGCATCCCGACCAGAATTATGTGTGCTAAATACTCGTCTATATTCCACCGTTTGTGTTTACCTAATTGCGTCGCGTTATATACATAGTTATCCAAGTATATCGTTATTATCTATATCTGTAGAACGTTATATTTCTTGGAACGAAGTTCCACGCAAATATCATGAATATATATATTTTTTAATTTAAACCTCAATAATACATAAATATGATTTGAGATTGTCGTGGGTAAGTAACAGCCGCACGAGTCGATGTGTGGATGGGGGACCATCTATGCATACCTACTGATACTCCTCTATGCCTCGAAAAGCATGTTAATCCGTTGGTCCCGGCTGTCATTTGTAGATTTTTGACAGTCGTTACGGGTAGTAAGAAGTCAGAATGTCTGACAACCAGTCTTACCAAGGGGTATCGTGTGACCCGGTACCTGTAAGTTGTGGAGGTCAGTTACGTGGTAGCTCCATCTAAAACGCTGGTACTCAGCTGCTCGACTGAAAGTCGACCCCAATGAAGGGTATAGGCTAGCTAGGCTGATGATGATCAATATGATTTGTATAGTTACAATGTGATTTCTTGTTTTTGTAATACTGATAAGCTTTTATATTAAAATTCATGTGTTTTTTATACATGCGTACCTATATTTTTCAACTAGGTATACTTCTTAAGTCTTTCTAAATTCGCAACTAAGAGAACTCACAGTTGGGGGCTGAAGTACTTTATAATTCTGAAGGTCTAATGTAAGTTTCGTGTTAAGGGACTACTAGTCATTAATTCAGACGAAACTGTTGAAAAATTCTCAGACTAATTGACAGAATTTTAAGAGGAAAGATGTAGATAGATAATTATATCTACTTGAATAGCATCACATACGTCAACATTTTAGATCATACGAATATTTATCCGTCTAAAAATCGAAGTCGCGTCATGCGATGACGCTGACAATTGTCAATACAATTACTGTTTTATAAAATTAAATACATACTCTATAAATATTTCTGATGCTGATTATAAAACCATTTGCAAACCTAACAACATATTGTACTAGAAAAATAAACTATTTGTTTTAACAATTCACAAAATCTTTACGATAGAAATTTTATTTTAATAGTGAACCTTTTTCTCTCTGTGTTGGGCTGGGCTGACTTGAGCCCTCACTCCCTGCGGACCGGCCAGGATGTAATATCGGGATGGATTGCCCCTATTTCCACATTTGTGTTATCTAAAAGTTGAAATCTAGTTGTGTGGCTTTACTAACAAATATGAATTAATAAACTCTACAAAATCATTCAGTTCATAATCAACCTTTAGACTCAAAGTTACGGTACGTTTTCAATCACATGGATACCTATGAGAAATGAGTTTATTTCTATTTAAATACCTACCTATATTTGACTTTCGTCAATTATTAATCTCTTTCCTTATGAGAATAACGTTCCTGATACGTCTTTTGTTTGGAATCATTTAAACAAATTGAATAGATATTACAATTTTCTTTTCTCTTTATCTATCAATCTTTCCCTTTCATTTTAAGCATGACGTCATTGGCACGTCTCTTGTTTTGGAATAATTTAAATTTATTTTTCATTGTTTTTATTTGAACATTAAACAGTACATAATTATTATCTTTTTCATTTTGTACGCGACATCACAGACTAGTCTTTTGTTTTTAGAACAATTTTAAAACAAATGATTTGAATTTAAAATTTAAAAAAATCTCAAACCCCTTTCGTTGTAATTATATCATTGCAACATACCTAAATATTGATGTCTTATTTAATTTTCTTTAATACTGTTCATTCAACACACTTATATACTAGTAAGTATTTTAGAAATATAGATATTTTATAGAGGAAGAGTAAATTATTGCTTTAATTATAAAACTCACAAGCCTGGTGTTAGCAGCATAGCATACCTATATTCAAACTATAGCCCTAAAAAATGTCGATAAAAAACCTATTATTCCAAAAAGGCGCCTCTAATAGCCATTTTGCATAATGTAACGCGTTATCCAAACAATTCAGTACACAAACCCTACATTATTAAATCTGGAGACACCAAACCCTACAAGTACGTTGACACGATCAATCACAGCGTCCCGGGAAATATGTAAATTTGTTTTGAAAAAGTTATGCGACCAATCTACAGAATCCTTCAGCGAGAGGATTAGGAGGGCGGCACTAAAGGGATTTAAAAATGCTTTTGTATCAAAACCGTTTGGTCGCTGGTCGCAATCAGCCGCCTCTCATTTATCTTCATCTTGTCTACTGTTATTATAATAATAATTTCAGAAACAATTTATTATTTTGTAGCATTTTAAATATACTTCATTAAACAGACTGGAAATCTACTCTGGTTTCCAGTCTAATTGCGTACTACGAAACTATTCCAACAATCAAAAAATAAATGGCTCTCATTTTGCCTTAGAACGAAAAATAAAGATTTGATGTACTTATATAACGTAACTATATCAGTAAGATAATATTATTTTAATAATTATGGTCCAATGTATAAGGCTTAGCCAATGTAATATTAATTGAAGGTGTAAATTAATAGGTAGGTACTGAATAACTGATAAATAATGTACTCCCTTACTTGCCTCGCGGCATTACTGAAATCCTAAAGTTTTCACTAGCCAGTCAAATTGATCTGTGACCTTGGTTTGAGTCCTAAATTGAATGGATTGATGAAAAAAATATCGACATATATTCTGGTTTGCGGTGTCAATCTCGATCATGCTGACAGCAGATTGCACCGTGTAATTGCAATCTGTCAGTCATGCAATACCACTCGCTCGGCACTCGCTTAGCAATGTCGGCAGAAGCCCGCCATATACATATTTCTTCTATTACATATTTTTATTTGCCAGTATTAAATTTATAACTAACTTCTGCCCACGGCGCGGCGTCGATCGTGTTATATGCACAAGAACACATAACCTTTCAGCACTCAGGGATAATGTAGTTTTCATTAATGAGTGAATTAACCATACATAAAAATTTCAAAATTACGTTAGTATTCATCGTCATCCACGGCCATCGACCCACTGCTGGGCAAAGGCTTGTACGAGAAGAACTCATACAAAGAAGGTATGAGAATTGATGATTGACGTTTGCTGAAGGTCGATTGGCGAATTTAGACTTTTGAAGTTTAAGTTTGAAAAAGTCACATTGCCAAGTTTTTAACCTGCACAAACCATTCGTCCTTGAGGTGCACATCCACATAAGTGTTATAAAAATATAAAATTTAAAGATTTCATCGAATAAATAAATATCCATATGATTCCATTTTTCTCTTAACTCTTTTATTTACTCGTCGTACCTATTATTATCGCATCACAACCTTTTTCTTCTCCATTGGTTTGGAATACGAGTTTCTGACACGGATTTCTTGTGGGAGTGACGTCAATCACAATGATTTGCTGATATTTGGATAAATGTTGGTCCAAGATCTCGGTTGAAACGGACGCCGGTCAGCGGCTAGACAGGACGAGCTGTCAGTTCTTCGAATTCAGACTCTTAGGATCGATTTTAATTATGCTGGAGTTCTATGTTACAAAGTCACAACCACCAACTAGACTTTGAGTTGCTGTTGTTGTTGCATTTTTTTTATAAAAATACCTAATCCATTTACACACATATATCTTGGATCTAGACATTGCACCCAGAGCGTCATACTAGAACTTGCAATTGCTATACAAACAAGATAGTGGAATAACTTTTGAAAAACATCGTTTTTAGTTCGTTTTTTTTGTTTAGTTTTATTTATATTTAATTAATTTTATGTTGAAGCTGAAAAATACAGACTCAATTTCATATCATACACAAGGGTTCATTACATCATCTCTCATTAGCACCACACAAATTATTTATATTAATTCTGTAAATTACAAAGACCTCTATCCACTATTTGTTTTTGGAGTTACAGCCACGGTTAAATATCTACGCAATAAAGGCACTAATTAAACGAATGTTTAATTACGTGCAGAATTTTCTCCATTTTCCAGGAACTATTAAGCTTGGTAAATAAAATCAGCGTAGGGACTATTCAGCAACCTTTTATCCTGAATGTAACAGGCGAATGGGACCAAATCATTAGCGACTAGCGACTCTAAGCTGATAATCTGATTGTTCGAAAGTTTAAAGTGCTTCCCACCATTACGGTTTTGGTTCTCTCTTAACAGTTAATAAACACGCCAACACACTTTGCGTAAAGATTCGTATTTGCACACAGAATAGCTACTTTAATTATTTGTTTCCTTTGCTGTTTGAAACAATGATACTGTGGTATCAATATTAAATTTTGTGGTCGTGACTTTTCAGGTTTTCAAGCAAATAATATTATGCTTGAGAAGTTTATATTATATATGGGTCTAAAACCTGGCAAGGCCCAATATGACCTTTTTAAATTAGTATCATATTTCTAAGGTTATTTAGAATGCCTATCGGTTACAGGAAAATATGAAATTCTGAAATCGCAAATATCCTTGAACAAACATCCTTGAACAAACATGGATACATAAGCCAATGATATAATATATAAGATTGATAATAAAAAAGTCTATGTCCCTAGTTCTTTAATTACAGAATGCCAGCTATACAGCGGCTTAAGAGCTATTATTTTATTTTAATAAAAAATGCAATGAATATACTCTCTTAAGCGTTTTTATATTAGATTTATACAATGTTTTTACTCGCATCCCCGCCCGGTAAGAGTGATGAAGCTGAAAACGGGATCCGGGTGCTGAAACGCTAATTAAATGTGGCCTTAACATTATAACGATTATTATGCTTATGAATGCTCGTCTCTCAGGATATTCAATTTATCAAATAGGTCATTCATTTAGTTGCTAATTGCAATTTGGTTCTGAATAAAAACAAAAAAAAGATTTCTAATTAAAGATAAAAAATAATCAAAACTACATGATGCCAACTGACGGTACACAAGTTTGGCTCCGTGCCATGTATGGCAACGACGTGTCGGATTTAAGGCCACGACTACACTGGTGAGCTAAAAGCAAGGACTCAAGCAAGCCTCGAAAACTATTTCACCTATCACATATTTTAGATTTATTTATTGTAATTACACTATAGGCAGACATTTAATTTATAATGTTGGTAGATAATTATGGTAACTATCTAGAGATATTTAACTGCATATCTAGACTCAGAAATTTTAGACTGTTTCTACTGAAGCTAAAATTATATATGTTCATATTATTATGCTAGAAATAATATTTATCGTCGACCATGTCTGCGTACCACACAGCTAAACCTTTATTATATTACCGTCCGGCTGTTTTAAAACTGCTAATGAAAATCAATATGGTACGGTCTTAGATTATTATATGTCTAGATGGAGCGTCGCGCTACAATCATAACAAAGAAAACGAGTCAACAATTTCAAGCATGTGTGCGTGCAGGCGTCGTTTTACACTGTGCGTTTACGTCTCTGTGTGTGTAAATAATGATAACAGTTACAACAATTCTCCCATAAATCACATAAAAATAATAGACTTATTAATTACGACAGGGTTTACCGACGGTTACGTACTGTACTGATGGGCGGGTAAGCACATGTGAGCTAATAGTTGGCTGACACTTTTTGACACGTTTGCGCGCACTTGACGCTCCATCTAGACATATACCTATATAATCTAAGGGTATGGTAAACAGAATATGATAGGTACTTTTATTCCGCCTATTCTATGATAATAACATACTAAGTTATTCGTAAAATTCATCATCGATGTTCATCTGTAAACACGAGTGAAAAGTAATCAGTTAATAATTCAAATATCTAATACAAAATAAAGTCATTTTGCTATTTACTGTAGAAAGTTACCGTCAGTCAGCCGCCACTGCCCACAGAACTAACTAAATATTTCATGAAGTAATTGTCAAAAACGGCATGTTTGATCCCCAAGTTTGAAAACAAGTGACAGCTACTATCCACAAATAATCCACAAAGGCATTATAGGCAATCTACAGCTTGGCAAAAAAGAGTAGAAATTAATAGGGGCGCCACTTTACCGTTCGCGTGGCAACCCGCTGCGACCGTATAGCGTACCATCCTATCGTCTTGATACTAAGCTGTATTTCTATAATTAATTAAAATCAGTAAGTATTATAAAATGTAATAACAAGTATTCACGTCATGTAACTGAATACAAATTACTTATAAGCACTAATAATGTAAGCACTCCTGTGTTTACAATTTTTTTTGGGTATAAAAAAAAGGCGTATGAATATAGCGCTATTATATTTGATTTCAATAAATCTTCCTCTAAATATTCCACGCCCGCCACATCCATGTATTGGCTAGAACTAGCCATAAACTCATCTGAGTCACACTCAGATTCAAAGGCACTGCGCTATCATGTTGGAGATTGATTCCTAAACGTTTTATGTCCGAGTACGAGCCCTCTCATAAATTCATAATACTCCTTTTCTATTTTGTTAACATGCTGGCATGATTTTTTTTGAACTCCTACTCGGTTATAGATTGAAATGCACGTTCGGTGCTTCCTATAAAGATAAAAAAATTAATTAAACCTCTATCAATATTAAACGTAAAAAGTTTACGGTACCTATCTATTTTTTTTTGTGATTTTTAAATGCTAGTTATAACAAGTATTATATTATCTTGTGATCACACTCATAGATAAAGTTATGTAGAATTCGAATTTACATATTGCAGAGTATCAAGGCTCAAGCCACTCAAGTATCAATATTATCTAGTCGCGCTATACCAAAGTGTCAAAGACAAAACGTAAACATAACCTATATGCTCGATGTTTATTGTTCAAAATTTCACTTATTTCGTATTCAAGCAATTCAAAACCAAATAGAGATCATAAATTAACACTTGATACAACTAAATACAACAAAACAAACTCTTACATACCTGTGATAATGGCGGTACTTTAGTAAATATCGTCGAGATCGGAAAGAAGAGTTTAAGCCTCATGTTCGACCAGATATCGCCTATAAACATTATAAATTGTTTCCTTGCTAGTACTCCGAATGGTTTTATTTATTATAACGTGGTTTTTTTAACATTTTGATGGTCGAATTAAAAAAATAAGTAACTCGCGAACTTTGTTTACATCGAACGACACAGAACGACATTAATTGCCAGCAATAAAAAAAATTAGTTCCGTTTCTAGACTTTTTTGCCAAGCTGTAGCTTATAGTAGGCAAATAAAACATAGCTTTCTATCATTGGAAGATTAAATTAAATTTCTATTAATGAAATTATAAATTATTATGCAAATTTACAAACTTAACTTCCGTAAAATATAAAGTTTAGGTAGACTATGTAGCTAAACGAAATAAAAGAGTAGAATCCTTTCAAACATATTTGTAACAAAAGCACGTAGGACTACAGCATTAACAATAGTTTCAAAGTTGCGCCCAGCCCCAATAAAGTTACAGCCAGCGACACCTAGTCTACTATGTAACTTCAAAGTTACTCTATTTTACATACACGGAGTTTGCGAAGCCTGTCAATAAATAACTTTGTTGTTCTACATGATTAATTAATCATGAAAACATGTATAATTACGATTTTTTTTTATGTTTTGCGGTGAGCAGTAAATTTAAATAAATAAATTTCAGTTTTCTGCGGATTTTCTTTTATCCCAAAGGATTTAACAAATCCCGATAAAAAATATTTTCAATGTTTCCTGAGTCATGTTTAACCACTTCCATACAGCCAACTTTCATTAAAAACGGCCACATACAAACAGACAAACAGAATCAGTTTCACTTTAAACAACAACAAGAAAATGTGGCTAAATTGAAGAAGAAAGGTTATTTATCTAAGTACAAAAAGGTTATAGAAATAAAGACTAAAACAAAGAATACGAATTAATAAACATGCTATTCATGTACACGACCCAGAAAATTTATTTCTCCAATTTACATGAATTTCGATTCACAATAAATAAACCGAAATACTCTAGTGCGTAGCGTTCAATTTTTATGTTAATTAAGTCATAACTTTTCTAGACACTTGTTTCACGAAATAAATTACCGAGCAACATTTATTTATTTTTAGACAAAGCTGAATTACATTTCTCGTGTATTTATTGTAACATTACGCCTGTATTTCCCAAAGGAAAGGAGGGGTAGAAAGGTACGCTCACTACGCATCAAACCTGATGTAGGTTCTTATATTTGTATGCACGTGTAACCGCGTTATCTGATCCATATAATTGGGGCAATGAATAGGTGCGCAGATGTGTCTAGTCTTGCCCTTACAAGTTCCAACGCTATCAAGCACTATTTAATAAAATAAATTACGTCTGTGATCTACATATATATCTGATTTTAAGCACCATGTAATAAAGGGGCAGCCCTTAGCCACCAATTGGTCCTTTGACCAATTTGTCAAAATTTGACAAATTCCTTGCGAAAAATCCTTACTTTGCCCAACCTGAGAATTAAAGCTAGGGCCTCAATACATCAGGTTCACTAGCGTCCATTAAACCCTCGTTGGTTCGAGAATATTTTATATGATCCACTCGTGGAACTGAACCCTGCAGGTACAAGCTTATATTCAAAAATACAAAACAACCCACATGAACGAGTCCAGGGGTCTTTGAACAGTACAGTAGTAGACAGGAGTGAGACGAAGCTAGATGCGACGTATAGTAACATCCCTTTTTCGCAACCGTGTTATTGCTGCTTTGATCCGTCGTGGTACAGCTCCAGTTCATCCCATTCAAGACGTTTGAGGGATTACTTGAAGATAAACAGTAAATATGTAGGTACCCACATGATGCTGTCGTCTGTTTTCCACATTTAATGCAAACGCATTGTGATGCACTGAAAAGGACTTGATCCAGATCTTTCTATTGTATGACACGTTCCTCTGAAAGACGAGTGGAATTTAGTTTATAAAAGTATCGGTGAAACTCCTTACAAAAGCGACCCTATTTATTATGCACTGTATTGAAAGTGAGCTATCTGTAACCTGTACCTTCATAAACTTATACAAAACATCAGAGTTTTCATCGTAAATAATTCAAGTTCATAAATTTAGTTTCCTTGTAATTGGAGGCCTATTGATATTGACGGGAACAAATTCAGATACTAAAATGCTACTCAAACCTAATAACATGTTTCCTGGACTGGGGATCAATCCCTGATACAAGCGTAAAATCATCCTCATGTTCAGCAACCCCCTATAGTAGATATAATCCCTTTCACGTAATTTAATTATTCCTGCTTTAAAACGCAGGTAACAATTCTCTTTGTTAAATGTACAATGCCCCACATATTAATTAACGTGAATTTATCAAACGTGCTCAAAAGAAGTGGTTCACTCCAGCCCAGTTAATAGTTGAGGAAGTATGCGCAATGGCCGACCTCTCTTGTGCTCTAAATTGATTCCGTGCTCGAAGTGGCCCTTTGTTATCGACCAATAGGTAATGGAGCAGTGCTTACACAACGCTCACTATGAATATTCTAGACGTAATTTAATTTTCTGAAGCAACTGCTTGCATTACACATTGTCGTCTGACAAAGACGATTCAATCTGGATTACAGACGATGTTAAAGATATCGTTATCACCGCAAAGCCAACGTAGCGACTATTCTGTTTTACGACGGTCGTTGACCCACATCACCGTTGAATTTGTCACAGTTTTCTCGTTAACAATTCATTCAACCAATCGGATTTACGGTGGAGCAATTAAACAACCTATCAAATCCGAAAATAGAATTCTAACAGTACTGGTGAAATTCAATCAAAATTTTTACGTGAAATGACCGAACACTGGATTTCAATTTGAGGACCGCACAAGCGAATCGTTTTTCAAGATCGGAACCCATTTAAACCACAATACCGGTAATCGGGTGGTGGCCATTCCAGTCAAAATTACGTTCACGACCGCTCGCCACCGGCCACTTCAGCTGGAGAGCTCGATATATTTAAAATTGATTTATTATGTTTATACATTTTTTCGACATGCAGGGTCGAGGTTTGTGAATAGGTGACCCTGCAATTAAAGGCACAATGGCTAGTAGCCACAGTATATAGTATAATTTATGTATGCATGAATGTTATAATGAGACATACCATTTCATAACGAATTAAATATAGACTCATAAGGTAGATAACTTAAGAAAGGTAAAGATTTAAATATGTATTTTAGACCAAAAAAAACATGCAGTTGAATTGTGTTTTTTTTACTAATAGAAGTTGGCTAAAAACGGAATTAGTTTATGATGGCATTACTAAATGCAATTCTTTCTACAAAGGTTTCTTTCTACCGAATCTTTTAGTACAAATCAGCAATTTATTCAAAATTGCTTACCAGTGAAAACCTTACTAAACATACTTACGTACTCATGGAATCATTTCCACCTTGTAATTACTAATTAAACTGTATGAAACTTCTGTTTATCATGGCTTAACTACAATAACCTGCGAATAATCCGCCATTACAATAAAGCAACCTTTAATCCCGTGGAAATCGTAAACCAGTTAAAGCCGCAGCGTATCGAATAATAAATAAGCTGCAAAAAAATGAAATCTTTTTATCTGCATCGGCTGAAAGCTGTCACTGGAAACGAACACGATACGCGGCGCAGGAATTACCGGCGAGGTGGAAAAATCAGACTGGTCTCGGTGCTCCAGCCTCCTCAAAATAAAATCTCCGCTTCACGCCCCAGTTACCCGACCGGAAGATTCGCCATTCATTCCGTTCACATGTGTTTACGCTACGAATCCGGATGTATTCGAGCGCGACGATACGCCTGCAATCTTCGCCTTTTAGCCAGATTATTGCTTTTTCTGTGGCAGTTTTTATGGTTTTGTAATGAAGTTTCGAACTTGCATTTTAAAGAATTTTTTTAAAGGTTTACTTTTCTGACGATGTAATAGGGATAAAATATGTAAGTATAGAAATAGTATCCTTGATATAAATGAAAATTAGGTACTAACTCAACGAAATTGTTACTTAAGTACATATTTTTCCATATGCTTAAATTATATACCAAGTCAGTTGGCCAGCACTTATCTTAGTGATACTACTTTAATCAGTGGTTATTTTTTCTTATAATTTCTACCAAACGGGCTTTAATAATAACGATTTTGACAGTACTTTAGGTATATATGAGAGGTATAATATATATGTCTGTGAATTCTATTAAAATAAGTTTAGATAACCTGCGCTCGCCGCCACTATTACCAAACAAAACCATAAAATGTCTACGCTTAAATGTCCCAAACACAATAAACTTAACCTAGCCTATCACTGAAATAATAAATTAAATACAAAACCAACAGACAAAATATGTAGGCTATAACCTGGTATAATATGCTCTACAACCCGTGCGAAGCCGGGACTGATCGCTAGTATTAACTAAATAAATAGATTCGAATACTCCGTGACTTAGATATTACCTTCATGTACCTAATACTAAACATTTTACGACCTCCTTTCCAAGCCTAATCGAGCAACTTCGTTGTAATCTGAATCCGATTCATTTACGATCTCATTGTCTTAACATAAAAAGAAATCTTTTCGAATAGCCTTTATATGTTAAGAGATTTTTTATAAATCCTTAACTTAGGTAAAGAATTACTTAGATCTTAATGTTTATTTATTTCTTAATTAATGTTAAAGTTAGCAAAACTCACTCATTAAGTGTTTTGTGTTTTAATTTCTTTCATTAGAAATCATCTAATGGCTCTTCCCTCCGTGGGTAGGGCGGGAGGGATTGTCAGACTGTTGCTGACTAAAACCCATCCATGTTCCTTCCTCAGCCCTCTTTATTTCCCTCTTGCCTCTCCCTCTGCTGAGTTTGGAGCTATTGATAAACGTTCTTATTTGTCATTTGAAAGATGAAACACTGTAAAGGTACTGTTTCTTTAGGAAGTTGGAAAATCTAGTTTGAAATTCAATCAAGATTTGCAAATCTTATTTCCTTTATCACGCTACTGCAGTGTATTGATCTGACAAATATTCATATTATTCCATTTAAAAACTAACATTTGTTCTTTATTAATTTGGTGTAGCAACCAAGCTAAACCGTAGTATCGCCTGGTCGAGTCGGCGGAAATTACTAGCGCCGATGGATTCCGCCGACGCGACGTCTGCGACGCAATAAGAGCCGAGGATATATGGACGGTAACGGACCACGATATATCCTAAATATTGTTTGGGAAATGTTATTAAATGTGGGACTTACATACATACAGGATTAGGTAAAAGATAAAGTTTGTTTAGTTTGCCTTTTCAACAGAAAAAACATGTATGAAGCCAAATAAGCACGCGGGCGAAGACACATATTGTGGGCACTAAGATTTAAGTACTTATTTACTTGATGAGACTATCAGTGAAATGAGAACGTATTAAACTTAAAACAATATTTTGATTAATTTACTAATTTATATGCTAAATTACCAACAATAAACACTTCCACAACTTCACCCAGATCCCTAAGCGCGGACCATTGAACCAATTAACAAATATTTTAAACTGATTCACTTAGCATTTTAATACATGTTTACAATACAATGAACTCTTACGAAACATGTCTATCGCCCTAGTTCTATTTACTTTATATAGTTTTACTTGCATTGTTTGAAATTCAAATTGTTTTCTTTGAATCCTATTTATACTAGGACAACAGGAATATGGTATCAGTGTGTGTCCAAGAGTTGTAGCAATAACATAGTTTTTCAGTGTTTTTCTTTTATATTTAACGAAGGAGGTTTGTTACACATGCTTTATTTGTATTTTTTATATATTACTTTTAGTAATATCGACATCTAAACATAGTGTAGATTATTAATTGCCTGTTTTTCACCAATTTTGGATAAGGATTATCTAAGATTAGTCATAATTGATAGATCATTGGTATAAATGTCTGGCGCGCGTACTTATGTGTAGGTGGTGAAGCTGGCCATAAGCGTCAAATGTGAGAGATCAATTAATAATAAAATATTGTAGATGCGTAATAAAAATGACAAGATTTTACGGAGTATATTCACGGGGCCTAAAGTTTTATAAAAATTGTTACCGAGACCAAAGCACAATATATTTAGAGGAATCAAATAATTCAGGGGTAAGCGTAGGACACTATTTGGTTGTGTACTTAAAAATAATTAATTTAATTTTAGTTGTGTAAATTTTTATACATTCTCTTAACTTAAATTACCTGATTAAGTATATTTATTAAGTATGTCAATAACGTTATTCTGATCTATTTAACTACCAAATCCTTAACTACACACTTTGTTCGCACGAAAATCTTTCAATTTCCTTATCTCGTCTTCAACGCAATTCCTGTACTTGCCCAGCAAAGTTAACAAAAACTTTATTCGAAACTCTAAATGAGGTAATCAAATGCATCTGCTGTTCTAACAAGTGCAATTATTAGACTTAACAACTTTAAACTTCCTTGCAATTCATCTAGCAAAGCAGAGGCTGTTTAATTTGTATCGTTAGTCAAGTTAAGCATTAAATCCTAGTAAAAGTCCATTGCTAGCCTCTTTTGTTCCTCTTAGACATTGATTTAAAAGACGTATAGATGTTGGAGCAACTGGAGCCATCAAAACTTTATTCAACAAAATTATAATTGTTAGATAAGAAAGCCATAATACGTTAGTAGAGAAAGGTGTTATTTAGTATACATATACCTTCCTACGTTTGTTCGATTATATGAGCAAACTATTTTATCTCTTGAAAACGGATCAACCAATTAAGATACGATTTATTTTCTAGATCATGCCTCCTCAAGTGGATCCTGTCCCCAGTGGAGTAGTCTTCGAAACCGACACACAGACCTCGGACCTCGGCCTCGCCAAAGATGTCTCAGTACTGAAACACGCAAGCCCCAGGAAACATGAGTATGTTTGGTTCAACATATTCTGGTTCCTGTACTTACACATTGCGTCGTTATATGGATTGTATCTCGTCTTCACTTCGGCGAAATGGCAGACTAATGTGTTTGGTGAGTTACTGATGACCTATAGTCATACAAATCTTTATTTTCAATTTCTAATTATCTGAGTAGCAGGCATAAAATCAGAGGGGCTAGACAAGTGGCAAAAACGCTTGTAGAATAGAATACAAAATGTATGGGAATGACATTCGTTTACGACTAGCTATCTGTCATTAAATGTCATTCCCATACATTTTGTATTCTATCACATTTAAAAACTTCTTTTTTTTTCAAATTCTAGCATTCGCTGTCCATCTAATGTGCGCCATAGGAATCGGCGCAGGATCTCATCGGCTATGGACACACAGATGTTTCAAGGCTCGCACTCCTCTCCGCGTAGTGCTCATGTTATGGCAAACCATGGGTTTTCAGGTGAGCACACCATCCAGGCACCTGTAGCAAAGTGGACGAACGACCTTTTCAACAAACACATTCAATAAAAATTGTATTCACGATAAAATATTTAAAACCTGTTTAGATTTAATCATCTTTTTAAATAATATTTCAACTTCACTGCATACCTTATCTTTTGTATTCCTCAGTAGCTAGAGACCGGGTACAAGTAAGCACTTCAATTAAAATAGTACCTAGATGTCTATATATCAGTGCAGAATGTGCCTTTTTATTTACTTTCGTTTAATTTATTTAAGAACGTAATCTAAATAGGTATTCAAAATGCCAATTACACTGCCAAACCACCCTCTCAACGAGAGACCATTTACCTAAGTCATTACCAGTCCTCATCAAGTCAATTAACGTTGAGTATCTACGACGTTATGTCAAGAACTTGACTGTTTACTTGGTTGATGTGCTAAATGATCGAACTGATGGTATTTTCAAAGTGCCTATTTTGTGTACAATGCGAAACTTACTAAACTTACATAAATAGTTGAATTGTTTTTTGTTATACGAACAATATATACTCGTGGTACCTACTTAATTATTTTAATTACTTTGCTTGCTTTGCTGTTTCAAGAATGAAAAAATAAATAGCTTTCAGCCTTATCTTATAGGCTAAGTAGTCGCTCCCGTAAAGACTGTAAGGCTATTTCATTAAAATTCTAACCATTTATACTTTCTCTGTACCAGGACTGCATATTCGAGTGGGCACGCGACCACCGCACTCACCACAAATATGCAGACACTGACGCAGACCCTCACAACGCAGAGCGTGGCCTCTTCTTCTCACACATGGGCTGGCTCTGCTGCAAGAAGAGCCCAGAAGTCATAGAAGGTGGAAAACGCATTGATCTCAGCGACTTGTATGCTGATCCAGTAGTTATGTTCCAGAAGAAGTAAGTAAATAACTATCAAAGAAATAAGGAGTCTTTTTTTGTAAAATCGCGTATCTTCAGGAAACTTAGAGCCTTTTCGAGATACTCGAAATATATTTATATAAACTTATAAAAGATTTTCTCGTTTAAATATATAAATATACCTTTCGTAAAATTAGCAAAATCAGTCAATCAACAAATACGAAAAGTAGATCAATGATATATTGTCCCAAATTGGTTTTAGCTTAATTTTATTATTCTCAGAATATTTGGGACGTAAAGACACCGGAATCAAAGAACAAAATATTCTTATATCAAAGAAAAGAAATCCAATACACAAAATATGCTTACAAATATACGCTCTGATTATATCCCCAGAATTCTCTGAAATAACTGAAACCATAAGTCTCGCCGGTTGTCGCCGCTTCTGTCTTCAATATATTTATACGTTCACTTACAAAAGCCACTGCTGTATACTCGGTATTAAAAGAAAAAGCAAAACATATTTTTCTAAGACCTTTGTGTCTTTTAACTGCGGGGGTAAAATAAAGGAACACGACTATTTGAACCACCCCACACCCACTCTCTGGAAGTTTAACTTAAATAACATTTATACTTGTGTACTTTTCACCCGTAAATAGTAGAGATTTTCATTTTATCACGCGTTGCTCCCTATTTCAGCGGACCGAGGGTATTATGAAGTATGAAACACAGTTGATGTCAACATAAATTTAAACTTGTTTTTATGTTCAAATGTTGATAGTCTGACGAGTTGAAGGTTGCGTGTTAAAAACGGGATTTTAGTTGTTTTCATGTTGTGACACATTCATTTTATTTTTATGTGGAATATGCCACAACTTTTTTCCTCCTTTTGAGTTCAAGATTCTTAAAGTTCTCATAAAAGTAATTGTAATGTCATGAATATTATCCACAGACACTACTTGAAAATGATGCCTCTGTTATGCTTCGTGCTGCCTACCGTGATACCAGTCTACTTCTGGGGTGAGACATGGACGAACGCGTTCTTCATACCCACAATTCTGAGGTACACCTGCGGGATCAACGTCGTGTGGAGCGTCAACAGCTTCGCACACACCTTCGGATACAGGCCTTATGACAAGTAAGTTCTACAATAATTTTGTAAACTTTTGTACCGATATTCGCAAAATAATAAATGATGATGATAATACTTACTGAAAAGTATTTTGAACGCGGTCTGAAGTACCGACACAGTTAGTACTTCTACGTAGTAGAAGTCAAGATAAGTAGGTACCTGCCACAAGTTTGAAAACGGCAGTAGGAACGAAAAGAAAAATACCATCAACTTCCTTACCTACTGAAAGTATAACGAGCACCCCTCTCTGTATTTAAGACTTCTGGCAAAAAGAGTAAACTATTAAGTAAAATGAACTTTACTGTCGTTCTCAGAAACTTCTGTTTTCACTGGACCTTTAGTATAAAACGTTAAAATAGTGTGACTACTACTAAATTAATTAAGTATATTGTGGGCTAAGTCCCTTTTAAACATTAAACAATAGTATAGTCGACTTTTCAAAGAACTCAATTACCAATCAAACTCAATCTTGCAAAAATATTTTCATCTCAACGATTCATAAAAAAAATATTATAATTGATTATATTATCGGTACAGCACAGCTCTGTCTTATAATATAGAAGCTCCCAAGGGTGACATCATTCCCGTTTCAAACTAGGTCAGATTAAAAATACACAAAGTGATCACTTAATTTGATCACTTGAATCAATTACTAACAATAATGGATCATGAATTATTCATTGCGATCAAGTAGGCAGTCTACGTCACTAGTAATTGATTACATTGTTATTATACTTCGGTAAGCCGATTAACGTTCAAGACTTAGGTAGGCAGGTCATAATACAGGTACCTAAGTAAGAAATAAGGGTTGTTTACATCGAAACTGTTATTTTGTCCCGATTACATGATTTAGATAATTGCAGATGAAGATCTATAATTGCTGTATAAGTACTATTTTATTTCAATTTCTGTCTTTTGATGATTCTATAAGATGTCGATGATGATTCTAGATGATGTGTTAATTATGTTATTAATTTTATAAATTACTGTGCACTTACCTAGTTATTACATTATGATTTAGAGATACTTACATTTATTATTTATAGATACTTAGACTTAGGTATATTTATTGTTCTTGCGCAAACTTACTAACTTTTAGCTAAGCAGTAGTAGGTACTCTCTGCATAATATTAAGGTGAGATTTTAAGTAAAAACAAGCTAGTGTTGCTAATCTTAGACGAGAATTTTCCACCCCTGTCTTAACGCAGTGGGGCTTCGACCTGTAATAACTTTCCCAGTTAAGTAAACGCTACACACTTAACTAAATAGAAACTATAGTTAAAAGGGTCTTGGACTGCTTCTAAAATATATTTTTAAATACTTACAGGTCATTGAACCCGCGTGAAAACATTGGCGTATGGATGATCTGTGTGGAAGGCTTCCACAACTACCACCACACTTTCCCATGGGACTACCGCGCGACTGAACTTCCCCTCTACAACATGCTCACACCCACCATCGTGTTCATCGAGCTCATGGCAAAGGTATGTATTCATTGGGCCCTTTTAACAAAGTGTACAGCGGAAAAATAAATAGGCATACCTACCTAACCCTTGCGTGGTCAGCCTAAGGCTAGGGTTGCCATGTTTTGGTTTAAAAAAAACCCAAAGGAAAAAATAAACATTCAAATCTGAATACGACCATGTTTAAAATATTACTGGCTGAACATGAATAACGGAAGCCCCAATACCAACATGATTGTGCGCTAGTAATAGCCACTTATTTCCTTGAACTATGCTACAAAACTTTAAGTTGAAAACTTGTTATAAGACTTTATGGGCGGAAATTTAAATTTTGGCACCGAAACATGGAAACACATCCTTATGCATACGCAATGAATATTTTGACTACTTTAAGAAGTAGATACCATTACTCAATGGTAGATATGTAAAGTCGAAGTCTTGACAAAGAGTTCAGAAAAAAAATGTTTAAAAAAACTTCGATGATGCCTACTTATATCTTAAATTAAATTGAGAGTTGTAGGCATTGCAATTCTCGGTAAGAATAATCATTGAAACAATTAAGTAGATACAAAAATAGGTCAAAAAGCAATTCTTGATTCGATAGAAGTTTGGTATAAAATAACACAGGTTTAATTTTTACACACAGATTGGACAAGCATACGACTTGAAGTACGTGTCCCCCGAAATTATCAAACAGCGTGCGCACCGTACAGGGGACGGCACACATCACCTATGGGGTTGGGACGACCCTGAATTTACCGACAAACTCAAAGAAAAATACGGCGCGGTCAGCAACAGTGAAGACAGGAAACAAGCATAATTTATCTGTCGCTCCCTATTTACTTTTAATGAAGACTGTAGTAGAATAATGGTGTACAATTTCACAACCGAATGTATTAGCTTAGGCAAAGTAATTGAATAAATAAAGACTATTTTTCATACAAAAACCAACTTTAGTTTAGGTTTCTTTCTAAGCAACCAAAGTATATTTATCAATAAGCACGATAAAATTTACACCCCATCTGCAGCTTTACACATAAATGAGTAAAATGAAACTAGCTTGAAATCTTTTTCCAATGGTTCGCAGCTGGCGCCGCCGTAAGCGATAAGCGAAAATCGATATTGGCCTCTTCCATTAGCGAGGTATAATTAATGCAATGCAATGGTGTGCTTACTACTACGGAAAAGTCCGCAAGCAACAGTTGTACTTAAATACACAATTATTACTCACGTCAACAATAGAGATAACACAAAAACAGTGACCCAACATTATTGATGAGTTAGGAAGGTGGCGTAACACATCATACTGGTTAGTCGCATCTGGTCCAAAAGCGTGCCGACTCCATAAAACCATCAGCAAATGAATCACAGAGGACATAATTCCCATAACTTTAAGTACATATTAAGATTCATACAGAATGGTCCTGTCGAAAGAATTGCTGTTACAACATTTACCAAAATCAACTCCATCATAAAAAATAATATTAAGCAATCACACACTCACACACACAAAGAGTCGGTGGCCTAGTGGTTAAACCTGCACACTCGTATACAAGATGCAAGTAGTAGCTCGTGTGTGTACGAGTGTGCGGGTTTGAAACTTGTCAAGTACCAATGTGACTTCATATTAATTTGTACTAAGACACCGCTGACTACTGGTAAAAGGAAACCTGGATCAAAAAGTTTGAATTCGTCAATGCGATTTGAGCAAGCGTGGTAATCAATGCTTGTGCCTTCTTTGTATGATACGAGAACATTTTCGCATGTGTGCATTGAAGTACATACCTGGTGCTTTAAGTATATGGTTTATGTATCGTTCCTAGAGACTTTCTTGTTTTCGGCTTTTATGATTTTGGTAGAATTTAAGAGGTTAGGCCACAAAAACTGATCTAATTATTGTAATTATTTTTAAATTTCAATTTGTTCACTTACCAACCTTCGTAGTTTTTTCTTAAGTGTGGAAAAACATTAAAGGACCTGTTGTACGCTGGGGGGAGGAACAGGTGTCAGACTTTTACTGAATAAAACCCAACTTTACTTATTTCATACAAAACTATTTAATTTTAATACTTTTATGCCGTTGTGAAGTGAAGGACTATTTTAATATTTCTGCGACTGTTTTACATTTGCATGCCGATTCTGAACGAATATTATTTCAAACTAACAACACTGCAAAATGTCTTCAAAATTGTCAAACCCTGTCAAGTGTCAATTGTCAGTGTCAGTGTCACTATAATTATTTGGTAATTTGGTTGATCTTCGTCACGAATCATAATATTGTTATAATCCTATTTCCGTATTTGTACGAAAAAAATGTGTTGTTTGTATGTTTAGAATAAATTGCAGAGGTAGTGGGAACTTATATGTGCTTAATAAATTATAGACCTACTGGTAATATAAGGATATTCAATTAAATAAACATAGTTTATTTCCATAATAGTTTTTGTTACAAAAGTTTCTGAATATTCACTGGATTCCTTAAATTACCAGTATGTTATCTTCATTAATAAAGGAACATCAGGTAAAGCAAGCTTCAAAAAGAGTTATACAAGGTATATATCTGAGAAGAACGAATAAACGCTAACTGATTAACATTTATCGCAACCCAAGTGAGACAAATGTTGCCTTTTCATTTCAGAACAAAAACGCAAGGAATGTATAGCAGCAGCTAACGATTTAACTCAAGCGCTTGTTGACCATCTCAATGTCGGGTATGTTAATCTCTTTCTATTCGAATTGGCCTAATTAGGCCAACTGGGTGAAATGATCAGTTAACTAAACTCTACATTATTTATTTCACTTGAAATAAAATCAACCACCAACCGAGAGACCATAGTGCTATTTGTGTTTTTAAATAGTTTCAGACATTTATTATGAAGTGACTTCCTAAAGTAGATGGTAAACATCAGCTTAAATAGGTACCACTATACATACTTTACACTTGAAATACTGATAGAAGTGTTGATTTGTTTGTATTACAAGTAACAAAGGGTTTTTTTTTTTACTTTTTTATGTATGCTCACAACAACTTACTAAAGATGTATTGTCATCAGATGAATGAAACCTAAAAGATGATTATGAACAAAAACTTATAGTCTTTTCCAATTGATTTTGCGAAAAATGTAAACAAAGTCTGAACCTATTTTGTGCTAATTCTGTCACAGAAATATACAAAATGGCTTAAGGATGGCTCATTTATGTTAATTTCATTCATTAAACATCATCTTTCGTTATTTAATGCCTATGCCCTATATCGGAAAATTATAACAAAAAAAATAGGTTATAATTTTGTTTACATTTTTCGTAAAATCTATTGTTACAGACTATAGTAATAGTAGTGGTATTCCCATCTAAATTGTTTTTTTTTTCAGAGTGGCCCAGGCTTACCTAAATCAAAAGAAACTGGACGCTGAAGCCAAACTTCTGCATCAAGGAGCTATCAATTTTTCTAAACAGACACAGCAATGGCTTGCCCTTGTTGAAAACTTCAGTAGTGCCCTAAAAGAAATTGGAGATGTGGAAAATTGGGCCCGAAGCATTGAAAATGACATGAAAATCATTACGGATACTCTAGAAAGAGCTTATGAAATGACACAAGAAACACCAAGCAATACTGGTTCTAGTGCTAGTAATCAATAAAATATATGGAAGTGGTAAAATTATTCTGGTTTCATTCTTCTTATTCATCATATCCTCATGACTGTGGGAGACCGACAATAGTGGCATTGCAGGTCAGCTCTCCCATTTCATAGAATCTTTAAAAAACATAAGATTATCATAAACAAAGTTAGTGTTTCTTTTTTAAATTCGTTTATATAAAAAATAATTAAATGGCTTATTAGTAATATTATTCATTATTAGTAAGTACCAGCCATAGATATATTATTTAAACAGTAGTGAAATAATAAGTACATTATGGTACCAGCAGTAGGTAAGTAGGAAATGCATTTATTGCTGATTAGTAAATATTAGCTGTTTGCCGCTGTGTAGCCACCTATAGAGGAAACTACTTCACGCAACCCAAAAAAACTACCACATATTTTAATCTGTCTCCATACCAAATTTTCATCTAAATCTGTTCTGCCGTTTTCCCTTGAAAGCGTAGCAGACAGAGTTTCGATTGAGGATAGCAGGCCATAGGAAGTTAATACCACAAACAATACTTTATTAAGCTGCATCCGATTAAATTGGAAGCTGACTACAAAATAGGTCAGAATTGGCTACGTTTGACCCATTGCCTTCTGCTGTTCCGGGTGTAGCGCAGCTATCCCTACTACGTCATTTGCCAATTAAATTACGTAATTTTCCTTTTAAAATTGAAAATAATCTCTTAGAATTACTAAATTCTACGCTCTATGCTGGCGGACCGCGGATATATCCGGATTGTCTGTGATTTTCTGTCAGTGACAATGAGTGACATAATGTCATAATATGTCATGTGACACAGTGACAATCTTGTCAATTCAGCATTTTCAAATTGGATTTGAAATGGACGAATTAATTTCATGACGAAGGCAAGGAGCACTGCACTGGGCTCTTTTCTTATCTTATCATTTCTCTGTCTGTGTTAGATTATTGCTATTTACTATTGAGTGAGCATGAATATAAGTCAGTTCCGTTTAATCTCCCGTCCTGTCACGTACTGTGAGATACCGATTAAAATAAATAAAACTTGAACTTGTTTCGAGTGGTGATAGTGATTATTCTCGAGGATCATGTTTTCAGATACCCCTAGAGTACTGTCTATTCAGAGCCACGTGGTACACGGCTACGTTGGAAACAAAAGTGCTGTCTTTCCATTGCAGGTAATAAAAATAGTTTATTTGTAAAGTGTGTCTTATTATACTAATTAATACCTACCTGATTGTTGTACAATATGTAGAAAGAATACTCAACACTGACTTGCTTTTCTAATAAATATACTTTTTAAATATTATGAGCTAGTTGTTGTATATTTAGAAATCCAATTTATTGAAATAACTGACACCTTGACCTTCTATTTATTATTGTATCCAAGTAATATTTAGTTGCCCTTGAATTTGATGATGTAATTAATTTCTAATAAACTAACCTACTTACCATAAATATATTATTTTTAATTAAGTCAATGAATTCAATAAAATAATTCAATATAACCAATGAATTCATATCAAAAAAATCTCACTCATTCCAAATAAAAAAAACTTATTTTATAGCTTGTAGGTTATAATCAAAATACTTTTACTAACTTATTTTCATTTGTACATAAACATGTGTCATGTATAATTTACTTAGTTAATCAATAGTTAAAGAAATGAAAGAACAAATTGCACTGAATTTTACTCTACTGTAATATGCAAAATTATTATTCTTCTTAATGACAGTCTTGTTTCTATGCAGCTTAATACTCCGTAGTAGGGCTGACCCATTATGACCCACTAAATTATTTTCTATCAAGTCTTCTGCCTAGCCTTTTCCCAACTATGTTGGATCTCCAGTCTAACCGGATGCAGGTGAGTGTTTTACAATGAGGGACTGTCTATAAGGCCATTTGGTAAAACTAGTTGTCAGACTTTATGGCTTCTCACTATCCATAATGACTGTCAAAGATCTATAAATGACAGCTGGACCATCTGCTTTATGTGCTTTCCAAGGCACAAAGAGATCTCAGTAAGACATTCAAATATTAACCAAACACACATTATTTGTTACAGGTGCTAGGATTTGAAGTGGACTCTATAAACACAGTACAGTTCTCAACACACACTGCATACAAACATATCAAAGGAAATGTTTTAAAAAATGATGAGTTGGATGACTTAATTGAAGGGTTAACATTGAATGATGTAGATTATTACACACACTTCCTGACTGGTTATTCAAGATCCCCAGACTCTTTGAAAAAGATTGCAGAAATCATCAAAAAGTTGAGACAAAAGAATCCTGAGTTAATTTATGGTAAGTCAAAAGTTTGAAGTAGTGGTAGAAGTGAAGAGAGCTATGTGAACTAATAATAAATAGGCTAATGATGAACTTAAGTATTTATTGTAACAAATGTATTAATCAAGGAAAATGTTTGTTACAATAAATGGAAATCCATACATGCAATATTGTTAAATATCTATATACTAATTACATAAGGAAGCATTTACTCATACTTAATTGGTGTATACATACCTAGCAAAACCAACTACATAATATTATGAAGCCATATTAAATAAATTACACATAAAATATCAAAGACTCTTGTTAAAAACATACT
This sequence comes from Pyrrhia umbra, assembly GCA_963891755.1. Taxonomy (NCBI): domain Eukaryota; kingdom Metazoa; phylum Arthropoda; class Insecta; order Lepidoptera; family Noctuidae; genus Pyrrhia; species Pyrrhia umbra. Next base: position 8,714,511 of record OY982930.1, read on the forward strand.
TATGTAAATATTTATCATTAAAATTAAATGTGCCTCTTAACTTTTTCTACTATCTCTAAAGTTGAAAGTGATAGTAGAAAAACAATTAAAGAAATGAGTATACATTTCGTACAGTGATAATGTTATATTAATAGGTTGAAAATTATAAATATTGAACATATTTTTATCTGCTATTTCATGCCAATCAACAAAAGAATATCTTTGAGACTAGCAAAACAAATATAGATAACAAAATATTACAATGTAGTCCAAGTTAAAAGAATCATAGAAATAATATCACACACAAAACTTTACAAAAACCTGAATTATAGAATTAGCCGAGTGCAAACTTAATTTCTATTTGTCAGTCTAATCTCGTCCCAATAAAGGATCTGGCACAATCAGGTACTAGAATAATAGGTCTGAAGCCATGTGGACCAATGCGGCCATGACTAAATGTTAAGTCATGTGTTAGCCCTGGTGGCTCACATAGATCACCAGAAGTCCTTGAATTCCACCTCAAAAAATTGCAGAAACTGTTTTTTTCATAATATGAAATTTTTTATAATAAAAGTTTTTGTGTGAATCAAATCATACAATAACTTAAAAATAAAAGCATGCCTACAGTCTGAAGATATTTTTAAAATTGAAATACGCTATTTCGCTATGATTTCATACAGTATCTTAAATTTCATATGCACAAACGCAGGGACCCAGAACTTTTATCTATCGTAACCAATTAAAACATTTTTCTGTCCGGGTATCGATCAGACGACTCACAGCCGCCTACCAAATGCCTAACCCGCTGAACCGACAGTGCCTTCTTGTACAATCGTGTGACCATTGATTGCATCATGTTGATTTAATGAACGCTTGACTTCTTTCGTGTATAGAAAATGGGTTAATTAACAATGAACAAGAGAATAAAGATCTTTCAACGTCATTGTTACGAAATATAGCGTCGTATGTTATCTACTATTTGCTCAGATGATCAGATGACTGGTATAATAACCGTCAATTGAACATTGACGATTGAAGTTATTCTATGAAATCTTTAATGTTCACAATCTTAAAACTAAGGACTTGTTTAGATACTAATTTAAATAGAGCTCCAATATTATGTTCACGTAGGTAATTTAATATATTAACAAACTGTTATATTTTCAGCTATGTAGGTCTATATAGAATGAAATTTTTGTTTTTCTTCTATAAACATGGACTATGAGGAAAAAACGTACTTATGTACTTACCACCTACATAAAAATATTTACATATACGTACAATAACATAATTGGTTCGCCTTTATTAAGTATGTATAAAGTAAATAGTAAAATAACTGTACAGTGTACATATTTAAAATTCTAATAATATCTCCAAGATAAGCGCGATTGTATATAATGTATGGGTACAATAAACGTCCTACAAAAAATAGAAAACTATAATTCCATCAACGATAAATATGTGATATTGTTCAGTCGAAAAATATTCTAGAAGTGAAAGAAAATCTTCCAAAGAGAAAAAGTTTATAAATAGACGCATTGGGTATATTTGCAGAAACATAATCTGCGACATCAGATTGCCAATGAACACGGATAAAATACAAAACAATGGAAGCAATCAAATAATGATGGTTGATGTATTTGATTACATATTTAGTTTTGATATTGGTTTCAGTTTCCATTATTATACTTAAATTATTTATAATCTAACTAAGCAATTATTGTAATTTCTCTCACAGCACAATGTCATTTAAAAACTCATTATAAACGCGAACTATTAGGTGCAACACTTTATTTGATTGGTAAAGACCAGCTGTTGCTAGGCATCGGATTGCTATATCTTCAAGCATTATCTGAACTTTATATTATTTACTTTACAGTATGCGACCCAGTTATGGGTGATAATGGAAAAATGTACGTGCCAGAAGACATCCTGCCCGTCTACCGCGATATCGTGGTCCCCTTAGCTGACGTCATAACTCCGAATCAGTTTGAAGCTGAACTGATGACAGGAATGAAAGTGAATGACCTTGATGGTGCTCTAAAAGTCATCCAAGCTCTACACGACAAGGGTGTTAAAACTGTTGTTCTTTCGAGCACTGATCTGGGAGACGACAAAAACATGATCGGGATTGCGAGTACAGCAGGTAAGATTGTCATTGATAAGAAGGTTTAAACAAAAAAGTTAAAAAAATAAATTGTATAAATCAAGGAAATTATGAAAACAATAGTCTATAACAGTAACTGTTTTACGGCCCGTTCACGACCTTGCCGCTGTGAGCGGCGGCTTAGCGCGGCGCGGCGAGCGGCGAAATCAAATGTATAGAAATGTATGAAGCACGCCACGAGTCTACGCTCACAGCGAAAAACCGCGCGAATTTCTCCGAGCGAATTCTACAGCGGCGCGCGGCGCAGCGGTCGGCGCGGCGAGCGGCAGGAACAAATGTACTAGCGCAGGAGTGCGACGCCACGACCCAGAGCGGCGCGAACGGCGGTGTAGGAGTGACGGACTCAGGGACGCTTAAAATATTTTAAAGGATTTTGTAGCAGTTATGAACACCGAGGCGTTTTTATCAGAAATTTTAAATCGACCGCCTCTATGGATGTCAAAACATCCTAAAAATAAATTTAAACATGTCATTAAAATATTATGAGAAGAAATAAAACAAAGATTTTGATTAAAGAATTGAAAGATTTATCTGATGTGCTGCTTTAAATGTTCTTCTATGTCACTCTCATTCTTGTGTACTCATAAAACTTATCTGGATATTTTCTTTAATCTTCGTATAAATCACGAAATTTTCCATTTAAATACCGATCTTTATTCAGGTCGTGCACTCCTTCCCTAATATTAAGAATATCTTGTTTTAAAAATATATATTGCTTTCAAAACAGAGAAGGGATAATTTAGATGACGTTATGAATTTAATTTTGAGTATCCAAGTACGTCCACCTTGGCCGCTGCCGCTCGCCGCTAGTGAGGGTACGTGGCGTGCTAGACGCGCCGCTCGGCGCCGCCGCACAGTGGGCTGGGATTACAAAGTTGGGTCTTAAGAGATCAAATGTATTTTTTTGGTATCTAGGCATAAATTTAAAACGTTTTTATTCTTTGACTTTTTTCAATTTAACGAGTACTTTCGGGGATATAGCCATATCAAATTTGTATGAAGAGTCATGTTATTTTAGTTAAGCAATTTATTCCAATTAAATTGAAATTGAAAATAATGTATACTAAACGGCCTGAAAACCTCAATACCTACTTAGTTCTTTAAAAAAAAAATTGGTTGTTTGTAAAGTAGGTTTACGATCGAGATGTTTACGTGATAACGTCTTATTGGTGATATAAGTTTTTGGGAAGAGAAAATCTCCATTCGTTTGTATGCCGCTAGAGTGAGAGAGACGGAAGATCGGTCCACTCACTCGAACGCTATGCCAGCCTCCGCTCGTGAGGATTCCGCGTGACAAGTTTCACGGAATGACTGGCAGCGCTCGAGATGAGACGGGAGATCGGTCCGTCTCTCTCTCGTTATACCTGCGATCGCGCTCGTGAGGTTTTGGTGTGACACAAGTTTCTGAACATGTCACCCGACTAAAACGATTTTAAAGACGTTATCACGTCAAAAATTGGTTGTTTGTAAAGTAGGTTTACGATCGAGATGTTTACGTGATAACGTCTTATTGGTGATATAAGTTTTTGGGAAGTTGCAATTGTTGTAACACTTCACTTGCACTTCACATTTTGTTTCACTGTTAAACATTCAACGAAAACTTAACCGCACGAGAAAATCTCCATTCGTTTGTATGCCGCTAGAGTGAGAGAGACGGAAGATCGGTCCACTCACTCGAACGCTATGCCAGCCTCCGCTCGTGAGGATTCCGCGTGACAAGTTTCACGGAATGACTGGCAGCGCTCGAGATGAGACGGGAGATCGGTCCGTCTCTCTCTCGTTATACCTGCGATCGCGCTCGTGAGGTTTTGGTGTGACACAAGTTTCTGAACATGTCACCCGACTAAAACGATTTTAAAGACGTTATCACGTCAAAAACAATGTTCGACATTTTCCACCACCATAGGTAGGTATGACGTAATTTGTTTTGAGACTTATTTCCGGGAATCAAGGGATAAGAGTGCGCGAGCGCAACAACAAGTTATGACGTGTCGTAACGTGATTGGTGCAACGATAGGGTACCTACGGAATGTTCGGTTGCATTCGCACGTACTTTTAAAACATCAATTTTATGTGATACTTCTCAGAGATGCGACATTTGTAAAGCCACTCCAACAGAGATGAATAATTTGCCCTTAATTGCATCAAAACCAACTGATCCAGATCTCTGTAAATACGGATTGTCATCATTGCATACCTGGATACGAATGATGGAATGCATTCTGCATATAGCCTACAGATTAACGATACAGACATGGACAGTAAAGGGAGACAACAAGTGCATCATGGAAAGAAGAAAGGAAGACATACAAGACGCTTTTAAAAATAGAATGAGACTTCTGATTGATGTTGTTAAACATGGGCACGGCTCCACGAATGACGGAAATACTGCTAGAAGATTTTTTGCAAATCCAAACATGACTGCTGAGATAACTGGTGTTAGTGAAGAATTAATAAGGCGATTTGCAATCATTTTAGAGGCAGCTTCATCAGGTTACCACATTGACACAGCGAAATCTCACGAATATGCTCAAGTGACCATGCAACTGTATTTGGAATTATATAGCTGGTATTATATGCTTCAAGTGTTCATAAAGTCCTTATGCATGGTGCAGCTATTATTGAAAGTTTAGGTCTAATACCAATTGGACAGCTATCTGAAGAAGCTGCTGAAGCTAGAAATAAAGACTTTCGTAGGTACCGCCAACACCATTCCAGGAAATGCAGTAGAAAAACTACAAATGAAGACATTTTAAATAATTTATTGACCAGCTCTGATCCACTCATCTCAGCGAAACGTCACAAACTTCGCAGAAAACATAAAACTTTGTCAGTAGAAGCACAAAGTTTATTAGTAATTGAACAAGCGGAAACATTTGATGATGACGAATACGAACATTTTGCATTCGTTAATGTGGATACCCTTGACAGTGATTAAATTAAAACAGTGCAGTGACCAGTGGTGATTATGATTTTTACTTATTTATTTTATTAGTCCTTAGTGGATTAGGGCTAAGGGGAGACTACTACATACAAAAAAAAACGGTGGTGTGGAATAGAGAACAAAATTTGAAATTTTGCGATTTGGTCGCAAATCGCAGAAAATCGCAACCCGAGAATAGGCGCTAAAATAGGACAAATATACATACTATGCATACGTAGAGTCAATTCTTTGAGAAAATTTGAGAATTTCGAGATTTTCACATTTTTTTCTTTTGCTTCATACAAAAATTACTTTGGATATTTATAACTCCGAAAATACTAAGTTATCTGAACAACCCTGATAGAAATAATTACTTATAATCGATAGATAAATCCAACACAATATTTAAAATTTCAGAAAAATAAACTTTTTTTTTTTAAATGCTAAGTCCTTTACCGGCCCGTCTCAGCCCACTGTGCGCCGCGCCGCCCGCCGCACCGCTCGCCGCTTAGACCGAAGTCGTGAACGGGCGGTTACAGTCCTCTGCGATATAATAAAACGATACCTCAATTGTCTCGGCTCGGTACAAAAGTAATTTTTATTTTAAAACTGCATCAACATTTGCTTTTTGCATGGCCCGATTTTTTTTACTAACCAATCTATCACTATGTAGTTCTAGAATGCTGACCTAAATCGCCGCATCAGCAATGTATATTGCTCAGTATCTTTATTTTTTTTTATTTGCTAGGGTCGTGTTACGAGATTCAAATTCCGAAGGTGGATGCCACGTTCACGGGTACCGGAGACTTATTTGCTGCCCTGTTTTTGGCGTGGTGGCATAAAACAAAACATAATTTAAAGCTGACACTTGAGAATACAATATCGACGCTACAGAACATTGTACAAGACACATATCAAAAAGCTAGAGGTAAGCAGAGGTTTACATTAAAAGTTTTTAATCAGATTTATACTCACTTATTCCCTAGTGACCTATCGACCTATCTGGTGATAAAAATGGTTGCGATAGTGGGCGGATAAGGACTACTCTTTCGGGCAATTACGGACCCGGGGTAGGCATCAAAATTATTGAGTCGTTGGTCTAGTAATATCTACTCGCGACTGATGAACATGAGGTCTTTTTTAAATTTCTCAATACCAGTGAACACTACATTTCTTATCAATTAACGCAAAAAACTGCCAAAATGAAGTTACAAAATACATGCACAATGTTTTCTTATATCTATTAATTAAAAAATAAATGATATCCGCTCAATATTAATTAATTCATGAAAAAAATGAGGATGCAAACCTGACTGATATTTCTAATTAATTTGTTTTTTATTTCAGCCGTGCACGCATCGGGCAAAATTCCTCCAAAACTAATTGAGCTCAGACTCATTCAAAACAAAAGTCTAATTGAGGAACCAAAGATAACTATTACAGCAGTCGAAATAGCTAAATAATAAGTAGAAAATTATTCATAATAGCGAGTATATTGCTTATTAATGTTATTATTATATATTTATAGAATATTTGTGTATGTGTTATTAATTAAAAGACAATAAAGTACCTATGAAATGTTAAATGCTGTTAAAGTTATAAATAATGACCACATGCATAGAATTATGTATAGATAACGTTTATTTAAGTGATAAACTTGCAATATTATTATTAAATAGATTTTGACCAATGTCTAATGTCTTCCATAGTAAAAATAAGTTTTTTTTTTAAGATTTATATAATCTGTGATAACACATAATAATATCAATTTTATTTTCAATTTGTTTTTGTTGACTAAGCACAACTTGTGACTATTATTAAGTGTTTAAATTTGCAACATGTGCTTTTTATATCAGTTACGTCTGTGTCGAATAAAGATATTATCGCAGATATTACCTATGTAAGTAGGTACAATATTTATAGATGTATCAATAAATGTTGTTGATGATAATGTTTTTTCCTTTAAAATTGCCTCAGGTTAGTAATTTTGGTTTGCTTTGTTTGTTCTACCAAAAAAACATGAACGCCAGAACTCCGTAGGTAGGTAGTAAAATGGATGACAAAAAATAAGCATGTGGTCAAAACATGATAGGTAATCATGAAACTTATTGTGACGAATATCTCGACTGGCAAACGGTTTGTTTACAAAAGCACTTTTTATTTGAACAAGGACTGGCGTTCATGGAGCCTTCCACTAAAATAAATCTTTTTTTTTTCACAGAATTCCGGCGTGACCTGTTAAATAAAATAAAAACTCTAGCTCAAAAATATATATTTATTTATAAAATCACACTATGATTTCTACAAATCAGAAGACCTTGCCATGATTCGTTCCTTATAAACACCCACAGCGCCTAATATTAAAAATAACAGAACCATATGGTACACCCAGAATATAGAGTTATAATACCTGAGCACTACAGCAGAATCTTTCAGAATGAGGCAAGGGGTGAGGTAAGTAAGGCAGAACAGGCGCATTATTGAAAACCCGATGTCCCATGGTATTTTCATCTGAAATAATGCAAAATATAGGTTCGGACATAAAAACCAGGTTAAGGTCAAGCCATATATTACTAAAATCGGCCTTAGTCGTACGGTCTCAATTAGTCTGTTATTATTAAGAACCAATTCCCCGCGAGGGTTACGGGCGGCGGTCTCAATTAGTAGGTCCAATGGAGAAGAACCTACAATTAAGGAACTTCATGGAAAGAATTTTCAAAACTCGTGTCAACTATGATAGGATAGGGATAGATACCTAATACAGACAGATTAGTTGTTTCCTCGCCACGTGTGTTCATCCATTTAATAACAAAAACTTGAGCTGTCCAGAGAATTCCTAGTATCGCCAGATAATTCCATTACATGTAGGTATATGCCGTTGAAGATTTATTGAATTCTCGTCAACTCAATGCACGATCACCACAACGCTGCGGCCTTTCCTTTACCAATCAATCGACTTATAGACCATTATATGAAAAGCGTAACCTACCGCTACATTGGTGTCATACAATTCGCCATACTCGTTCTCTAAATGGAGATGTACCCACAGCGTGGCCGAGATAATCAATTGTTGTAAAGTGGGACCGCACCACACCGTCCACGCCAGGAACGATAGTGCACTCCTGAAAAGGTGTCGCGATATGAATCAAACTTGTTGAAAATACCTATATGTTCCCTAGGCTGTGAGTAAAACCTTAGTGCGACTATGAGTTAAAAAATATAGTTTTTTGTTGTTGTAGGTACATACCTACATACTGCTAAAAATTCTAAAGGTTTGGCAGTAATTGTGCTCTGAGGTAGCAGTGTGTCTTCTAACAGTGAAAGAAGACCCAAAAATGCAGTTCCTACCCTGATATCTTCAGTGAAAAAAACGGGATAAACAGTAAGAAAACTTAAATTACACAGAGTTTAAAATTTATTGTTATTAGTCCAGTCTGACCCGCAGTACATCGAATTAATTGTGCTATAGATATAGGTAGGTACGTACTTAGCGAAAACAGACCTCACTTCCTTATTCGTCTTGACCATGCCTTTATAAGTGTGCGCCCAAAACCAGTATCGAGTGGACATGTCCCAACCCCTCAAGGTATCTCTCATTCTTGGACCGATCAGCAGCTTCTCATTCTCAAAAGATCTTAACATGGCGAAATTGTATTCTTGTTCTAAGGCCACCTCTTCTGTTACTGTACTGAAATATTTAATAAAAAATCGTAGTAGGCATTAATGGCAGGAGGTACCTAGTTAACTAGTCATAGTTTTACGTAGGTGTACATTATACAGATTTGGTTACAACGAGTGTAAAGTTGCGTTTCCGATACAAAGACGAAGCTAGGCGAACTTGTAATCCTACCTACTTAGGTACCTACATATCTTTTATTATTAGATTTATATTATCGTCAAGATTAGACTAAGATGTAAATGGTCGTAACTAATCATTGTCGTAATAAATACCTACTTAGATATCTACCTACTAGATACAATGTCGGTGGTTCCTACCTACAATATGTTGTCAAGTGAAGATAATGCAACAGGCAAGTAGATACGTAATAACAGTTTATATTAGGTACCTACCTACCTACAATATGTTTTATAACACACGATTTTGCACACGTCTAACAATAGATATCAAGCAAACCTAAGGTAATAATATGTAAGTAGATTACAAATTTTAATAACATCAACCCAATTGAAAGAAGTTTATATTCCAGTACTGCAGCTTGTTTGTTTAATAGCTGGTCCTGTGGGTACTACTTAACCCTCCCGGATAAAAAGTAACCAATAACCGTCACTATACTTCTCCAAGGTGTTAATGGTGCCATCTTTCTCCGTCTTCCTCTAATCGTGTGAGCTGCAGGTTTTACTAATCTAACAAGCTCTAGTGTCTATTTTCTCAAATCCGCCTGACCGCCTGTGATATGGAATTGTAACAACAACTGCTAGCTATCAAGAAAGCAGTCGGAGACGACGGCTTAAACGCGCCCTCCCAGGCACGGGGGTATAGTACCACAGAGTTCCTGACTCCGGGCTGCTTTACTTCGACCTGAACCGGGAATCGAACCCGAGAATACGCCCGTTTACAGCAGTCGCTTTATGCGTCCCCTAGATCAGGGGTCTCCAAACTTTGAAGCCTTGTGGCCATAATATTTTTTTCGGTATGTTGCAAGGGCTATAACAATTTTAATTTTTCTGCCCACCTGAGCAAACATAGACTTTTATTGCATTTCAATTACTATTGATTGTGTATTGTGACAGGTAACGACATCTAGTGTCGAGTAGTGATACTATGTACTGTTTTAGGTACTATCTATTTCAGCTACATATTATTCTCTTCCATTCAACTTATCACAGCAATCTGTAATAGTAATAACAGTAAAACATTGGCTGTCGTGGGCCAGATTGATGACACTAGTCATAAGCTGTCGCGGGCCGGATTTGGCCCGCGGGCCGTAGTTTGGAGACCCCTGCTAGACCAACGGGGCAGTTTCTCCGTAACAAAAATAAAAATAACGCACTCGCATTTATAATATTACTTAGAATAACTTACGCGAGTTGTAACAAGCTAAGTCTCGCAGAGGGTCCATGACCAGGTATCGGTTGTGTCTTAGTGGGGTAGACACCGAAGCCGGCTTCAGTGCAAACACTTGTACACAACATCATTACCACCTGGTACTGAAGAACGTATATGAACATCTGCGGAATATTGTACAGGTAGCGGAAGTCGGTGCCGTGTTTTAAGTAAAAGTCGTTTTCATAATATACCTGTAAAAATAACATGAATATAAATAATTGGAACATTTTGGCAGAGAATATTTCGTCTGCCAATGGATGTGGAGTGGGCACGATTTCATGTAGCTATGCGTGCACATGTTAAACTTGTGGTCATAGCAATGATTAGTTCCTTCAAAGCGGCATTAAATAAAAATATTACCTGCCGTGAAGATTATTACTTAATATCTAGGTTTTCCATACCTGAACAGGAAATTTTCTACTTAAAAGCATGTAAAATAAGCCGCACACAAAAGCCTTTTTTAATTTCTGTTCTGTTATTATTCTACAATCGCCAAGAATTCCAAATGGGGTTTTAAAATGTTCATTAAATATTTTCCACCTATAATAAGGGCCTGAAAAGCAAGAAGTTCTGTAAAAATTAAACTGTTATTTCTAAAATCTGTATTTCAAATTACCCAAATAGGTGTCCTAATCCTTAATAATATTAGTATTGCGAACGTGAGTTTGTTTGTTACTCTTTTAAGGTAATACGTCTGAACCGATTTGGAAATTCGAAATTTGGTACGGAGATATAAGGGACGCAAGAGACGGATAGATAGGCTTTATACATCCATGTGCGTTAAGGAATTCTATAGGAACACGGATGAAACTGCGGGAAAAATCCAGTGGTCAATTAAGTCATAACTGGGGACTGGGACTCGATCTAAGTAAATAATTTACCATTGATAAACGCGGGAATTATAATTCAAATTCAGAGGACAGTAAGTTGTAAATCGGAGAAATAAAGAAGAAAATAATCTATAAGTACTAATATTATAAAGAGGAAAGATTTGTTTGTTTGTTTGTAGGGTTTTAACTCAAAAACTACTGAACCGATTTTAAATATTCTTTCACCGTTAGAAATCTACATCTTTACGAAGTGTATATATATATATATTTCCAGAAATAATTAGGGACACCTACTAAAACTTGAATAATGTAACCCAAGGTGTAAAAAAATTTACACGCGGCGGAGGCTGCGGGCGGAAAGCTAGTATAGAGTAACAAAAGGTGTTTGACAGTTGCAATATGTACTTTCATAGTTATTTCGTAATAGTCGTTTCGGTGCAGGGCCTGCCTAAGTTGCCGACCGTACCAATTCTAAGTAAACTTTAGCGCTCATCCTAGGGACGCCACTGTGATTATAACAAACTTATTTTTAACAAAAGAAAATGTAATTATATCTACCTTTATGCAATCCTATAAAGTAATAAGCATATGCGATTATGTCCACTGCGCTGGGTTCCGTGGGCACGCAAGACAAGTCTGACAGAGTGAATCTATTTGTTGAGCTTTTAGATGTTCCATTTGTAAGTTGCATTGCTTGATTGGACATTTTGCTGGACACGTCATGCAGCTTGGGCATTGAACTTTTGGATACTGCTAACCCTTTTGTTGAGGCAGTTTGACGTTTGGTTTTTTCGGCCAAGTTTATTTCAAAAGCTAATCCTACTAGACGCAGTGCTATCGCTTGGTGGATCCAAAGCACGTAATTTGTTACATCTACGTTATAATTCATGTATACTAGATAGAGCCATGTATAAGCCAAACTTAAATGATGGATATATCTGGAAAGAGCGTCATGGTGATTAAATAGGGCTACGAGATAATTATAGTGAATGCGGGGTATTTCAAAAAATGAGCTGTCCTCTCTTTATCAATATTTTTGTAGCTAATCCCAATGTAACCCTGGTTAACCCTTTTTACGACTTATGCCCGGAAAAAAATTGCTCTTTTCGTCACACAGTTCGTAGTTAGCCTCGTAGCAGGCTAGATAGTTAGCTGTGTAATTTTCAAAATATGTGTTTCAGCTTGAATAGAAAGATGTATTTCTACTGCTGATAGGGATAACGTCCAAATGTACGATATTGATACGAAATACTGTCCAACCGAATGGGCAGTCAGTAGTACGAAGTCTATCTTTAATACCTTCTTATTATCTAGACCAACTCACAGTTTATTGCAGCATTTGATGATGATAATGTTCCCCCAGACCATCAGAACGGAGTGTATAATGGATGGTCCGCATATCATACACGTAATGAGTATGCCGAGGCCTGTGCCGTAACTGCGCTTCGTAACTGGATCCTCAATTTTTTTGTAGTAACCGCCCAGAGAAATGCATGCTAGTAGAGATGAGTAATATACTAGGTCGGAGAATGAGTACATTATATTCGTTGCTTTAAATTACATTTTAGATGTTTGTTGTGATTATTGCATGATTGCATGTTGTTTAACTGACACTGACGAGAGTTGTCAGGATAATGTAATGTTTTTTTTTTCTCTAAATGTTTTTTTCTAAAAATCCGCCAGTACCTTTGTGATTAGGCTATTAGGGCAGCAGCAATCATATGGACGACATCTACCTTGCCCGGCCTTGCATTAACGTTTATTAGTAAATAATACATCTATATTTATAGTATATAATGTTGATAGCTTGCAAAATAAACAAACTGCGTCACGTTGTAATCTTTGTAATAAATAAACCAACCAATAAAGCCATTAAAATCATTCCATCCGCACAAGGTGATCCTATGTTTTAAAACATTACATTTACGTACGTAAACTTGCCATCTGATCGGATCACAACGGTGTAGTCTCCAAGAAGAGATATTTTCATCCTGAACTATAATTATTTAAAATATTCATATCTTTTGCGTAAAATACGACGCAAGACTACTTTTTACCCGATTCCCGAGGAGAATCGAATGTTTAATTAATGAAAATCTTCACTTCAGCTCCGCTCCCTACATTTGTGGAAATTAAATAGAAATGAAAACGACCAAGTGATTAAATAAACAATTTACTACACATAATGTAGGTTCACAATAAAAATATTTTCTAACAGAGGTATGTAACAGTTTGTCTGATGCAGACATAGCCGGTGCCTATCGACATTACAATTTAAACTCTTGTGTCAGCATAATAAAGCAATCTTTTAAATAGCTCTCAATAAATGGGGCGAACAATATCGTGCGCAGTAAATCAATAAAAACTTTTAAATGCATCATATTTACCCACCATTATAATCTAATTTGGCATACCGGAATGTTGATTATCCCCGACTACTTTGGCCTTCAAATTCATAAAGGATTTTGCAAATGCAATTCAAGTTTTAGCCTTCAAATGTGCTTACTAATACTACGTCATAGCCAATATCTCATGCTTGTTTTCTAGAGCAATTAATATATTTTAAAGCGGCATATCATTACGTGAAGAATAGCAACTAAGCTGGTACTAGACATATTCGTACATGAAGAAAATATACCAGGAGGAAGAGTACTACTGTCACAGATACATCTATTCTATGCAAACGTTTGAAACATATCACAATAGAAAGATTTTACCAAGAAAACAACTAACCTATAATACTGTTTAGCTGTAATAGCTATTATTTTATACATATAAGTTACTTAGTTTTACAAAAATCAATAAATGTAGTAAAATTTATTTGACTAGCATCTAAATTCTATAACAAAACAATTTAATATATCAATGTATTATTTTATCAAATATGCATCGCCCGCATGCTAAATTAAGGCATACGTAAATAAATTGTAAAAGTAAGAAGCAAAGCAATGCTATAGAAGGAGACTATTTCTAATATTCACCGACTACATTACTATAAAAGATTCAATCAACCAATCATCAATAATTCAGTGTCAGAAGAGCATTAAAATTAAGATACGAGTTGAAATTTACATCTCACCCTGATAACCATGTTCTAAGTATTGCTCAGCTTCTTAAATTATATTAACATTCTACATTGACTTCGTGAATATGGAAAATAATACGATATAATAATATAGAAGCCTATTAAACAATCATGGCAACAAATTTAACACCATAATATTTATAAAATTAACTAAATCTGCATCAGACTCAAAACAAGTAATAACTAAAATTTGCATTGCTATACAGTTATTATAAAACATACACAACATACAAATGTCATCGTGGCCAGGCCATAATAAATCGTCTATGGAATAAATACTAACTAAAATGGTTCCCACATAAATTCATGGACATTGAACATGCTTTAATTATTTTTTTCATCTAAATATTGCCTTTACAACTATTGTTATTAATCACACCTAAATGTTGTTAGAAAAGTATTGCCTCTAAATATTATATATGAAAAAGAGATTTTTTTAGATCTACTTACATTTTTTTCTATTCATATAAATATTGTTGAAACTTAATATGAACAGTTGGTTCCGAACACAACAGACAAGTGTTACATTTAAGTACCATTATAATAAATAAAAAATTGTTCCGCGTTACGTTATATTTAAAGGAACTATTTGTAACAGTAAACTTAGTCAACTTGCGTAAGAGAGCAACCGGAGACAACACAAACGTAGCTCGTAGAACATCTCCACCTGTGTGCCTGTGTGCAATTATATTATCAGAGTCGTAACCAAAGTGCTAGAATTTCTAATTACGATATAAATCGATTAATTTGAAGCTTCTAATTTATACGCACAACGAACAATCCAATTGCATTAAAATTGTCAAGACTTTCACTAATATTAATTTTAACCGACTCGACGATTACTCGTTACGTTTTTATTACTTTTATTTAATATATTTTGATCTATTGCACAAACACATATAGGTAGTCGCTATGCTTATCTACTCGAATTATAAGTTATTAAATTTTTACAATACCTACCACAGAGTTAAATACAACATCCAGAACGTTACGTTAATAATTACAAAATTCAATCGGTGCAAACGATTACAAAAGTTACTATTTTATCCACAATCGAAAATCACTGGAGGTAAACGAAATATATATTTATACATCGTACTTTTAATTTGATCGGTCCTATCACATTAATTCGTACAACAATAAAATGCGATCAGCATTCATTTATTAATAATTGGCAGTCCTAAAGAGTCACTAAGAGTTCATCGCGCACGCGGCGGGTCGCGGCGCGGAGTCGCGTCAACTGTGTGGGAGTGAGCGCTGCGAGCCGGGCGGGCCGGGCGAGCGCGGCGGGCGGGGCGGGCGCGGGGGGCGCGGCCGTACGCTCGCTCACTTGATAAGTTGCGCCGCACTCTTGGAGCGGCGGAACATCTTCGCGCCCTTATTGGGCGCGGGTAGCTCATGCTAGTTGCTCCCGTTGGGCGCGCGCGCGAGCGCGGGCGAGGGCTGCGGCGCGGGCGGGCGCACCAGCGACATGGCGTCCTTGGCGCCGTCCGTGCCGTAGATCTTGCCCGCCTTGCGCGCCATGGACGCCAGCAGCTCCTGCGAGCACTTGTGCGCCGACCGCAGGGACAACGCCCACTCTTTGAGCCCGATTTCATCCTATACACCAAAAAGAAATCTCATCAATAATAGGCACAATGAAACGAAACAAAAATGTTCTACTATCGATAAAAAAAAAAATTTTAATTTTAATTTTCTAGATTTTTGTAACTAACGCGTTGTAAGAAAGGATTAATATATCAAGTCTTACAGTATTTGTGAGCACGATCTTAGTATCGTTCCTGGTCCTCAGCACGATACACTGTTCGCCCTTGATAGACACGAAGTCCGAGGAAACCTCCTCGACGGAGTCAAGCAGTATCATCTCAGGCTTGGCACTGTTCTCGAGGTGGAGCTCCAGCCGGTTGGGGTACAGCTTCGCGTAGCGGGTCTGCCATGCGCTCGCGAATGGACCGCCCAGCTTTTTAATGTACCCATGCAGTATGCAGTCCGATTCTGTAATGTTTGAGACCAGTTAAAACAAGTCATTTCAGCAAGCAGGCAAGGTGGCAAAAATATACTTTTTTTTTTCTGATACAAACCTTTTTCATCAGCATCGAACTTCTGTTTCTGCTTAGCCTTTTTCTTTTGCTCCATCTTGTCGGCCTCCTGGTTGATAGTCTCGAACACTGTCTCCGCCACCTCGGACTGCCAGCGCTCAGATATCACCAGCGGGAAGTCTTTGTACTGCATCTGATCAGCTTCCGTTAGCTAAAAAAAAAATGAAATTATTATGTAGTTGGATCGTGTCATGTTAGTTTATAGAATACTTTTAGACCAGTGCCAATAACTTTTGAAAACAAAAAAAATAATAGTAGGATGAAACCCATTGGAAAAGGAGGAGAATACAATAAAAATGATAGGAAAAATAAATTACGGGCGATCTGAGGTCGGGAAGTGGGGGGAGGGGGGGTTAAAGTTAAAAAAACGGTTTATCTCAATTTCCGGCAAAACTACAAGTCCTATGAAAAAAAGTTAAATGGCAAAGTTGTAGGTAATAAAAAGATCTACAACTTTTGTATTAACACTTTTTTCACATAACCTCAAAATTTATGTGAAAAATTCAAAAAACCAAGTTTTTGGTTTTTTATTTTTATCTTTTACAATAATTAATTTTTTTTCACGAAATTTGGTGAAAACTTACCTTTTTATGTCCCAAACACACTGTAATTTATTTGATTTAAAATAATTATTTTTTCACCCTTATTTCGACTTAATATCGAAAAAACACCCTAATTTTCAATCGAAAATTCTCGTGTCAAAATATCACTTTTTTTTTAAAAGTCGATGGTTTTTTTGTTCGTTGAAATCTCTACTTGCAGATGGTATAAAAAAATATTTACATTGCTGAGGAAAATGTTCTCAGAAAATATAAAGAAACGCTACGAAATAACAGTAAGCAAGGCCTAGATCCTTCTAGCAACTCCCCACTTCTCTATGAAATACCTTTTGATGAGCTAAAAGGTATTTCATAGAGAGGTCCGAGGTTCCGTAGGTCACTCAGATACATAAGTTATCTTAAAATAGCAATAAATAGGCATCTACGCAAAAAAATTAAGCCGGTCTAGGCCTTACTACCTGTTATTTCGTAGCGTTTCTTTATATTTTCTGAGAACATTTTCCTTAGCAATGTAAATATTTTTTTATACCATCTGAAAGTAGAGATTTCAACGAACAAAAAGACCATTGACTTTTTTAAAAAAAGTGATATTTTGACACGAGAATTTTCGATTGAAAATTAGGGTGTTTTTTCGATATTAAGTCAAAATAAGGGTGAAAAAATAATTATTTTAAATCAAATAAATTACAGTGTGTTTGGGACATAAAAAGGTAAGTTTTCACCAAATTTCGTGAAAAAAATTTAATTATTGTAAAAGATAAAAATAAAAAACCAGAAACTTGGTTTTTTGAATTTTTCACATAAATTTTGAGGTTATGTGAAAAAAGTGTTAATACAAAAGTTGTAGATCTTTTTATTACCTACAACTTTGCCATTTAACTTTTTTTCATAGGACTTGTAGTTTTGCCGGAAATTGAGATAAACCGTTTTTTTACTTTAACCCCCCCTCCCCCCCACTTCCCGACCTCAGATCGCCCGTAATTTATTTTTCCTATCATTTTTATTGTATTCTCCTCCTTTTCCAATGGGTTTCATCCTACTATTATTTAATTCACTTTTTACCGTTTTTAGAGCCTAAAAGCACTGGCCTATTTAGCCATTTTACTGGAACTTCACTTAATTTTGCGGGACTAAGAAACCCCGATTACTACAGTTTCAACACCATTAGATTTTTTTTTAAATTCTTTTTTACTACACGAATATTTATACGGTAAGAAATGAGTGTGAGTCATTAAATTGCGTCATAATGACGAAGACATCCTGATTATGGCTCTATTTATTATAATTTAAAAATTTAATAAAACCGAACAAATATTTCCTTCTTAAAATTAAAAAACTGTTAGAATGAATGCAGCATAAAACAGATTATCTTCAAATCCCTGAGACCACGTCTATTATGCCTTTTCATTGTCATAAATTTCATTATCATAAGGTGATAGTCAAATTACCTTGATGCCCTTAGTGTCTTCCTCATCAAAGCTGCCGATATCAAACGCATCAGCGGCGTTGACCTCGCCACGCGGCGGGATTAGCGGCGGCGTATACTTCTGGTGGTACACTTGCTGCCAGTCGATGCCCGCGAAAAACACGTGCTCTTTGACTTCATCCGCACTGGAATAGAGATAATACAATTAATTCTTCTAATATTATAAACGCGAGTTTATGAGAATGTATGGATGTATGTTTGTTACTCTTTCGACGCAATAACTGCCGAATGGGTTTCGATGAAATTCGGATTCTTTTTATCCGGGTGCGTGAAGTAGTTCCTTCGGGACGCGATTGAAACCGCGGGAAAAGCTAGTATCATTACGTACATTTCCCTAGATTCTTAAAATACAACCTTAAGTCGCAGAGATAGTAATGAAGGTACACAAAACAGATATCGCCTTCCCGTTTTCGCACTGGAATTTTGGATAACTAGAACACCTGATACATGAAGTCTGTTAATTCTGGCTTTGAAAAAAAAAACAATACGATACGTGTATTGCGTAGCGAAACATATGACACCCACTTCATTTTTAAGTAAAAGCAAATTATTGATTAGTTTTCACATCCGTACAAAACGGGATTCGTCTAATCGCTGAATTATTGCTGAGTGGACGACCATATCCTTGGGAAAGCACAGATCGTTTTGATACCAAGAAAGTAAAATGTGGGTCAGGTACATACCTAACCGGAGCAACTGCAATAAACAATTTGTGGGTTGAACTGTGGTGGGATGGCACATTCTGACGCGCATAATTACTTTCTATGATGATTTATAAAGTGTAGATGAATATTTTTGTTACGACATTGACTCGACATTTAGAATGAGCGAATTCTTAAAAAAATAAATGACAGTAGCACAGAAGCTGTTGAAGCTTTATACTTAACGCTTTATTAAATTCGAACTTCTAGCTTCCAAAACAGAATAAAATGTTAGAGTAAGTAGCTTTTATCATAAACACTAGTAGTTATCATATCAGTTGACTCAGCTCTAAAAATTGCAGTATTTTTAAGTGATGCTCGAACCAACAATTACTTTGATATTAATCGCTATATCACCGTATTTAATCCTACTAATAATTTGAACGCGAGAATATTTAAGGATGGATAAATGTTCCTCTTAATAATATTTTTAGGTATAGTTTTTGACGAAAAATTAAACTGGAAAGAACAAGTAAGCAAAGTCTGTACTCGACTTGATAAATTTGTGTTTGCTCTGAGAAAACTAAGAAAAATGGCTGGTAAAGAAACGGCTCTAAATGCCTATCATGGCTATATTTCTTCAGTGCTACGTTATGGTCTTATCATATGGGGTAATTCAGTGGATGTGAACAGAGCATTCATTGCACAAAAGAAATGTGTTAGAGCTGTGTATGGAGCAGAATATTTAGATCACTGCAAACCACTATTTAAAGCATTAAAGATACTTCCACTTCCTTGCCTTTACATTTTTGAAATATGTTTGTTTGTAAAACGATACTCTCACTTGTTCCCCGTGTATGAACACAAGTCCAAAAGAGTTGAAAGCAGAAATCCAGGACAATTACTTGTACCTAGCCAGAGACTGCATTTGTATAGCAGAAATGCGAATTGTATGGCAATCAAAATATTTAATAAATTACCACCACAAATAAGAATTTTGCCCATTAACAGGTTTAAGAAAACTGTATTTGATTGGCTTCTAGACAAATGCTTCTACTCAGTTGCTGAATTTTTTAATTACAAATTTTGACATGTATGTACAATTTTAATATAAATGTTATTTTTCTTGACTGTATAGTATTACGACATAGATAGTACCTTTCATTTTTGACATTTTGTATGGTAGTTGATTAGTGAATTATATAGCTTTTCTTTTAATTAAATTCAATTGAATATTTCTACACCGGCAACGGTAGTATATGTGAAACTGTTTTATATTGTAAGACCTGAATGTAATTACCATATACTAAGAAATAAATGCTATTCTATTCTATTCTATTCTATTCTCTTTAATAATTTTTAATCATAATTATAAAATTCTGATCGGATTTGGGGGAAACTTGGCATGCAGACAAACCATCTCCTGAATGTAGGGCACATACTGACATAGATTACTTTTTGTATTGCAAATATGCACGTTCCATACGAGAGGCGGATGAAACCATGAAATAGAGATAAATGTTGCACACATACCCCCGTCCCTTGCACCCGAGCCGCTTGTTGATGTCCCGCTGCAGCAACCCCTCCAGCAAGCTCTTGAGGCTGGGGCTGAACGACTCCGGCAGCTCCACGTTCTGGAATACATCGTAATTCTATTGCAGACATGATTCCATCTTTTACTTTCAACATAGAATTAATGACAAATTGTGGTGCATTGAATCAGTGAGCTGCGATACTATGTAAGTAACGCTCATCTTGCTAACTGGCTAATATGTTCGTACAGATACGAGAGAGATGCTGAAATGATTTTAAATTATTATACTAGGAAAGATGATTTTTACTTTCTGCTGCACAATTAATATAATCTCTGCATATATTTTTTCATGATAATCCATTCAATTGTAACAAGTGATATATGGAATCAAGTCTGAATTCTGATTATTACTAAATACTTAAAAATAAACAATCACAGAAATTATGAAGCAATGAAATATAAAAAGTAAGTGGATCTTAGTGGACTAATGTACAGTCACAACAAAATAGGTGATCTAACAAAATAACAAAAGTATTAATTGAAATCATAACATAAATAATACACAAATCATTTAAACGTGTTTTTATGTCAAAAACTAAGCAATTACAGACTGTACATAAATATTATGATATACAATGTAAGGAGTTTTACCATGGTAAGCGTCATCCGGTCGATCTCGTGCTTGTCCTTGGTCTTGTGTTGGCGGAATGGCGAGTGTCCCTTCAGGAGCTTGTACAGCATGCAGCCGAAGCTGAACCAGTCAGCTGAAGAATCGTAGCCGGTACCTTTCGAGAGAACTTCTGGTGCCATGTAGCCGTGAGTGCCTCTGGAAATTAGCAGAAAAATATGGAGATTAAACATTTCGTAACATGCATAGCAAAAGTAGCTTATATCCTAAACCTAGTGCCATTTCATTCACCTTCGCCTTCGAATACAAAGTCGAAAATCTCAGGGTGGCCATAGCAAAGAAAACTTGTACATGATTTATAATTAATTCAAGCTTGCAGTGTTAGTGTGGTATAAATGTTCCCCAGACCATGTCGCATCTCATATCATGTCCCTCTTGTCCCGTTACTTGTACGCTGAAGGACTTGATGCAGGCGACACTACTGACAATGCTATCAGAGCGTGGCAAGTATAATGGGACGAGATTGTTGCGTTTGGGAAGGAGATGGAAAAACATTGGCAAAGTCTAGTACACACATATTATGGACTAAAAATTGGATAATGTCTGTGTACTTTAAAAAGGGCATAACTGGATAACAAGAAAATAAGTATTCAAGTCAAAAAGGTATTATTGACACGTTAAAGACATTCAAAACAATTTAAACACAATGGTGTTAATTTTAGCATCATGTACAATATATTGCCTCGTTTTACGTCAACTATTAATATCCTTAGGTTTATGGGAGTCCCTGAGTTTGTATCTAACGATCGAATGCGGAAAACCAAAAATATATGATGTTATTTTTGCGTAAAACCTCCACGTTATACACGTCACTGTTTAAGAGACGCAACCAAGTCTACCCGATCACCCTATTTTACCTCTGAGTGGTTCAAAGAAAAACTGAACCACATATTCTGTATAATTGAGGTATGAGAGGAAATAAACTTGATAATATCAGAAAGATTCCTTCTACCTATCTCCAACTACGAATAGATAAGACCACATAGAGAATTCTACATTAAACATAAATTCCTAAAGAGTAAATTTAACAAAACGTTTAATTAAAGTCAAGGCAATCGAATAATTACCATAGGATTACATAAGAGCAAACAGTGTGCGTAAACGAACCAATTAAAACAATTAGCATAGTGCATTACGTCAATTGATTCCTAAACAAGAACATTACGAGCCGTTACATTGACTATAAATACGTATTATTATCCTCAATTACTTCGTATCGATGTGAACCAGCGATCACGTGGTTCACAATTAATAACAACAACAAAATTGATTAGTTTTAACTAGGTACATTTGTTATCGTATTGATGTCATTATACCAATACCATACTAAATTTGGCTTTCGGTTCGATCTACGAAGTATCAAATCAAGGGCTGTTAATAAGAATGTTTGGTAATACATTTAAAAAAAAGTTGTTTTCGCATTTTTTTTATTTTTTATTTTACTGCCAAAAAGGTGTATTCAATACAATGGGTACCTAAATAACACGAGCATTACTATCAAACCACTGACGAGTCGTACCTACTTCAGGTAAAAATGTATTAAAAACTCAATTTATTGATGTGAATAAGTATTTGCATATACTTGGAGGTTAGTAACCAATATTTTCCAACAATAAGTACCTTCTTCCGCCAATTACTACGGCTTTATTTCGAATATAATGGAGATTGGAAAATAGCTGTATGCCTACGAAAAATTTAATTATTCAATCAACGAATCAATCAAATCCGCTTAACGTCATATTGAATTTCATTTCGTTGTTTGTGTCCTTCACTCTGCGCTACAAGTATTAAAAATAAGGATACTTACACACTAGCATGCGGTTTCTTTTTGGAGAAGTCGCACGCGAGCCCAAGGTCTGATATTCTAACGTGACCATGCTCGTCAAGGAGAATGTTTGCTGGCTTCAGATCTCTGTAGACTATGTGACGCTTGTGCATGTGTTCCAAACCTGAATATGAAATAAAACACATTGTTAAGGTCAATGATTTTTGACATTATTTACGTATTATTTAAGTCGTCCAATGAATACCCTTACGTTTGTTGATAGATTAAACATTGTTGCACATTGGCCTAAAAGCCATAGAAGTTCTACACGCAGTTCTACACTCTACCTACAGTGTTTCTCGTATATGTATGTGTATGGTCAGAGCAATACCGTTTAAAAATGATAATGCCTTATGACAAACACCCTAGATGGCTAGATGAACTTATTTTGTTGAGGTACCTACCTATAATGTATTTAAGTTAAAATCAAATCTTTAACATCACAAATATTTTGTTTTCAGTTGATTGTATATTCGTCAGAATATTCTACGTCATTTTTTAATGAAATGGTTTTATCTAATTACATCGATTTTCATATGCTTGAGTCATTTTTTTATACACAATAATGCGTCTAAAATTATATCCTGATAATACAGCAGAGATTATTTATAGGTGCTTGTATTATGACTCATATTGATATACGATTGCAATAACAATATTAACAAGTAGCATTGGCTGGTTTCACTTGGGCGGCCTTCGTATTGTGTAATATTTCAATGATACGTGATAATTCGATTTAGTCTGGGGATAAAGCGTTGAAAATATTTCCACCCCTATTCAGTGCAATGGTATTAGAGAAATGGGTCATACGTTCATCCGATTATCGCATCGGAAAAAGAACAGCGGATTATGATCTTTGAAAGGCAATACACATGTAGGATGTTTTCTGTTTAAAACCGTGTACGAATATTTAAGATAATGGAGTCCGTGAAATATCGGCTGTCCATAATGCCATCGTTATTGTTTGATTTCTGGTAATAGCAAATAAAGTAATATGAAATTATATAATAAATATTCAATTTGGTATAAGTTAACAGCCGCACTGTACTTACTATCTCTATTTTCCCTAAGTCATGAAATATAGTATAATTATATTTATAACAGGTTAAACAATTTATATAAGTACGTAGGTACTTATATGTATTACGCACATTAGTCGAGAGAATCTCTAGAAGTCCTGAACTAATCCAAAAAATCTTACACGCACAGAAAGCTACTAAAAAAAATAAGCTGAGGTATATTCTATAATTATCTTTTGTATATTATAATTCTGACGCGAAATATAGAATACAAAAGATAATTTTACACATCAGTCTGTCCAGTCTAATGATATGTGATGTACCATAAAATAAAATAAAATTAAAAATCTCGTACCTAATATTACTTCAGCAGCGTAGAACTTCATCTCGGCCTCGTTAAAGACGCCATGTTGTGACAGATGATAGTGCAGGTCTCCGCCGTTCATCAGGTCCAAGATAAAACACAATTTGTCCGGCGTGTGGAATGCATACGTCATGCACACGATGAATGGGCAGTCGACCTGGGGTACAAAAGAAAATAACAGTGAACTATTTATTATATCCATTTAACACACTAGTGAAGAAACGGACGGGAATCCAGAATCCTGTAAATTTAGGGACCCTTTTCATCGAATGAGTCATATGAAGTCAGACAATGAGTCGAATTGAGAACCTCCTCCTTTTTTTGAAGTCGGTTAAACAGTCTGTCACTGTTTAACCGACTTCAAAAAAAGGAGGAGGTTCTCAATTCGACTGTATTTTTTTTTAGCTTCATACATCGAAAAACACCTAACGTATCCAACTGTAGACAAGCTTTTATTTATTTTTATTTATTTATTTATTCTCACAGTTTAAAATGTTAAAGATTACAAATTACGATTAACATTGATTGTGGTTTATAGTCACTATACGGATCGCAACTGGCATCTTAGCTAGATTATAAAAGTAACCTATACCACTCACAGCTAGTTGATTATTGCCCATATCTGAAATATCTGGTCTATCTAGCCGGCAGGAATTGAACATGATTATTTTGTATTCCGGGTGGATATCCTTCCGTATATCCGCCACACGCCCGCTTCAGGGTTGGTCTATCCGACCATGAGAAAAACTGTTTTAACTGGACAAAGTCAAGTTTTAATTGAAAACATTATGATTACTTTTTTCGCGTTTATTTTGTAACTTATATTTTCTTACTTATATTTTGATAACAAAAACTTAATTCTCCACTTTAAACTGGTGACGTCACGAACGCTGACGTTGGTTGGTGCCAATGAGATTAGTGTGTGAGGTAAGCATTGAAGCTGGTAGGTATTTCGAGATCCATATCCATGAAGTAATGTTTGATTTATTCATCTTCTCTCTTGGATTAGAATTGATGAATGACTAAACACTCCAACCGCGAGAAACACATTGTTATGCTTACAACCATTGAAATATTCGCCATACATGAATTTGGTATTTCAATAAGTATGGATTTGCAGAATGTATATAATGCAGTTTGTTCCTACTTTGTAAAGTAAAAACACGGTTTATTTTCTTGCTAAATGGATATCATCGATGGAAAAATTGATCATGAAATTTACACCTCAAATAGGTACTTACAGCAAATTCAAAAAAAGATTAATAAATTAATTGCTGGACCTAACCGCAATTATTTATACATGCACCCACGCGTAACATTATAAACTGGAATAGGAAATTGGCAGAATGGTTTGAAGGCTGGTGACAAATATAACTTGGGTGTTAGTCATACGGAATGTAAAATAGCATTAAAAGCTATAAACCACAGTGGAAATGCCACGATGTTATGGCAGACGGAAATATTTAAGTATACATATTGTGATGAATGCAATCCTTTGTTTATCCCGACCGGAGTGCAGTAGCTGTGCGGTAACGTTTGGAATCGTATTGATTACAGTACAGAGGCGGTGGTGACATAGAATAAGATGACTAATATTTTGATAATTAATAAGACTTATCTGTACAATATAACACAACTCGGTCACCAGTCTGACTTATCAAGAAATAATAACTATGTAATTTATTTTCCCAAGACACAGAATCTCCAAAAGAATTTTAGCTACTTTTTCCTTGGTCGTCCTGGAAAAGAACCAAAAAAGTTTCGCGACTTTTCTGGTCCGTTTCCAGGACTCTTAAGAACTGATAACAGTTAGTTTTGTTACTGTAGCAACGAAACAGGGCGAGACGAGGCGTTACCTAGTATAACAGTGCTCCGAAAAACTCGAAAATCATTCGTAAGATACGGACAGACTGAGCGGCGCCGCCCCGACACGAGACGAACGCTCATAAATGATAAACTAACCCGTATAAAGTAACATTACCGTGTGGTCTCGCCGAACAGACCACCCGTCAGTTACCGCGACTGACGTAAGAGGCGAGTGGGGATTATATCTGGAAGATGAATGGGGAAGCAGCATCTATGTAGGTACTTATAATATGATACTAGTGCGATCAGTAACGCTGCCAAATATACTGGGTGGCACAGTCACTTTGTAATTCAATTTTGGAACCTTACTTTAAACGCTTCTGTGCCTATGTATGTTTTCATGTTTAAAAGAGTCTAGTACGTACATCAGTTGACGTATTTTTCTTTTCCTTTTAAGGAGTAATTAAAATTGTTGGTTTGAAATCGGGTGCCACAAGTGCTGAGACCTATGTGAATACCTACTTCAGTTTAATTATAATTATGTTTTTTGTCGCCATTTTCCTGACCACATAATTGTCTGAGCCTTCATGCTCTAGAACATTTATATCTATGACGTCTACTAATAGTTGATGACGCTGTAGTTGTAAAACGGAAAGGGGCGTGTCTCAAATCTCAATATGTAATTATATCTGAGTGAGCGGATAACAAAGCCTTCACAGTGCGCCGCCTTTTCCACGTGAACGCCATTTCATTCGCTTACATTCATTGGCTCCGCAAAACACGATGTACTGAGCGAAATATAAATGAATATATTTAAGAAACATGACTTTATCAAATGCCCTACTCTCGAGCAGTAAATATATTTTTGTACGCGCTGAAAAGCAAAATAAATCTGCCGTTTATTTTAATCGAGTATGCGTGCAATTGATGCCGAGAGAAATAATTTAGTAATTATAAACTATTACATTTCGTAATATAAACGAGTACATCGGTGCGATCACAAGAAGAAATCGATACTCGAGGTGGACATCTATGATCGAATATAGATAAAATTTGTCATCAGATCGGACCGTCCTATAAACCAGAGTTTGCTTACTCGTAAACATAAAATAAAAACGTTTTATTACCTACCGCACAGCATAAAGTTTTAAAACAAGGTCACAGTAAAAGAAAATTCATGTCGAAAGTTGACTACATACAAATGTTGTAACAGAACGACTGACAGTTTCTCGTTTTATATAAACTTTGCTTCGGAAACCGACGGCCTTGTTAAACTTTAGGGAAGCCTTTTAGGTCACGAAGAATATAATTGTACACATGTTACATAAGGTGTGTGTATGTTATAAATCCAAGCCAGAATGTAAAATGAAAAATACTAATCGTCGGGATGAAACGGCGAAACAAAATGCAGCGGAAGCGGATTGTACTACGACGACAAATTGAGGGCGATCCAATTCGTTTCAGTCCAATTGGCTGGATATCGTTTATGTCCCCGATACCATATCACACATAAAACGTAGGTATATCACTGCTGTATTGCACCGAATCAAAGCAGTTTGCAATCGATAAGCAATCGGATATTATGGCCATTGATATAGATGAGCTCAACTTGAATTATGCGCATATTTAACTGTCAACAGCAGCTGTGATAACTAAACAATTTTAAAAATTATAAAGTAATGTAACAGCAACAGTAGTGCATTTTATAAAGTAATTTTCAACAACATCCGCTTCAAAACAATTAACAGCATTTTCTTTTTATTTCGAAATCATAAGCTTCAATAGTATTTTCTCCCTTCCTTTCTATTTGAGGAGCCTGGAGCACTGCAAAGTATCTAAGAACTTCTTCAAGTAACGTGCGCCAATATCGTGCAGCGGATTAAAGCTTTAACCAGAACTCTGAACAGAATCTTTGCTACTAACGCTTTAAAATTTTGTCGAAATAAAAGGTCACACGTGTCACCTAGTCCGATAAAAAGTATGCCATAACATTCAAATACCTACAACACGGTGGTTACACGAAGGCACTTTTGTTCACGGAGTTTGCGCAAAGCCGTTCCTTACTTATTTTGTACGAGACCTACGAAACTGTTCCTTGAAAACGAAATGCTCCTATCGACTCCACAGATAATATATATTTATTACGGACGTTGGATGTCCGCTTTACGAGTGTGTCTAGTCGGAAAAAGTCTTTTTCTACATACAAAGTTGTCCTGCGGTACACGAGTCAAGTTTAATTTCTTGGAGAGAACGCAAACTCATCGGCTGATAAAACCAACGTCGACGGTCTCTTCAAATAAGAATGTGTACTTTGCCATGTTACTGTTTGTTGCCCTTGTGTGTAATGATATTCCGTGCCGGCGTGAATTACAAACATAATTTGCATAACTACATGTGAGCATGTCAGGAAGTTGATCAGGTTATTATGATTAGAATAAATTGGATCAAAGCACACTTCGGTCATGCTTCTCAAATCCTTTACAAGTATAACAAAGAATATTTCTTTTTCTATCTATATATAAAAATACATAAAAAGGTCATCAATATTTCATTTTGTTCTTCATTGAGATTTGCTGTGCCTTTTAGGATAAATCATTATGACCTTATGAAGTGCAATAAATAATTGAGCATTTATTTAATCCAGCATGCTAGTCTGATACGATTGCATTTAAATTTGCAGTAAGTATCATTGTTTCTGAAATAACGTCGTTTATACACGTATATTTTTCTCAACAGATCGGTCCAAGATTACTAACTATTGAAATCACAGCGATGTCTATCCAACGCATACAATGGTAGCACAGAATAGTTCCAAGCATTGAAATGCGAGTTGCACAAGAAAGTTGTCCTAGAATGTCACGTGAAAAAGTATTTCCTTAGAAAAGAAAACGCAACAAAAGACGAGGCTGTTAAAGCGCTTGAATAAAAAGGAAAGCAACTTGAAGAATGTCTCTGCTGAATAAACATAAATTGTGATAGGTTCTAAAATGACTAAGTGAGTGCAAAAAGCCGCAATAAAATTGAAATAATTAGATACTTTAATGTTAGTTGGAATAGCAGCAGATGTTTCAGATATCTTGTGATAAACAAGATGCTCGGTTTCACCTGTTCCATGTATTTTTGAACGCGTAACCAACAGTTTTTTGTGGATGATATCATCATCATTAAATGTATTCGCCAGCTTTTCCGTATAGCTAACATGTGTTCCTATAATTCCGTGAGAAAGCCGTCTGACCTACTGCATTAATTTTATTTATCTCTAGTCTTTGTTAGTGACGAAAGCGGTAAAAATATAAATATAAAGAATAATAAATAGTTGCAGTACATCAAGTAAAACAGTCTAGAACTTGGTCCATCGTCCATTTTATGACGTCGTTCACATTTATTGATAATTTGTAACGCGTTAGCCACTGATAACGTTAATCCAATAATAAATCTGCGTATAAATCAACTATTTATGACGCCATAATCTACATAAATACCAAGCAACGACAATCTATTTAAACGTGTTGTTTGTGCAGTTACTTGGTGGTGTGATATTTAGTATCAACCAACGTTTGAATACCGTACGTATGAAGAATTATGTATGTTTGTCGCGAGTCGGTGATTTCATTAAAGCGAACGATCCTCTAGTAGCAGTTTACCATCTCACAGAAACAAACAACATCGTTATGCATGCTATTGATATAATAACAACGATGGGAAGATCAATAGAAAATTCCGAATCATTGAAATGTTTTTGTATCTATTGATTACATTACAGTACGCGAGTCGATTGCTTTTGATGCGCAATGGAGTCATTAATTCATCATTTTATAATGTTCTAGCTAGAAGATTCGATTTATATAAATTATGTTTATAAACACTTTTGTCATCATTATCTGGTTAACAGCCTTACAACAAAGGACTGACCCCATGACCCATCCCATTTTATTTCATTACAATGAATAAATTCCTAAAATTTTTGCTTGCGAGTTGTGGGTAAGAAAGGCAATAATAAAGAAATTTGGCGAATTACCCGGCCGGGGTTTGAAACTAATTAAAATTGATACGAGACTGGAGTATTTGGGGCGATCGCAATAGACGGAAGTATTTTTGCATGTAGCGTGGGCGGTGACGTTAACAAGCGGATATTAAATTCAGTTTGGTTCGGGAACCCGTTGAATTACATTAACCGCTAACAAAGCTTTACGAGATCTGAGCATAGGATGAACAGTACAAACAATATAGTACAGAAAAAACCGTTTTTCTTTATTCGGAATGAGATATTTTATTTTGTTTTGAATAACGTGATTTTCAACCCCTCAAGAGTTGATTTTAAAGTGAGAAGGACTTTTGCATTAATATAAAAACTTAATAGCATTTAATGAAATAGCTAGAGGTTTAATAAAAAATACAACTAGCTAACTAATAATACGTCCACACAATAATAGCTAATCGATTTTTAATTAGACGCAGTTTACGTTTTATATTCAGTAGAAACCCAACAAATCCTTGCATTTTATAATAAGGTTTCCTTATACACTTGCTAGCTGTTTCCCGCGGTTTCATAAAGGAACTACTTCACAAACCATATACAGCACAATCATAGTTTTATCTAGATAACCTGGGGAATGCCTCACAGATTTCAATGTTTCCATACCAAACTTCGTTTAATCCGTTTCACTGGTGAATCCGTGAACGCCTTTGATTATTAAATATAATCAAATGTGAACGCGTAACAGACAGACAGAGTTACATTCGCATTTACAATGTTAGTAAGGTAAATCAATTAACTATAACCTAATATGCACCTTTAAAACATTTACTATTATTTTTTTTTAAAAGTGGTAGTTTATTCACTTTTTATCTATCCTAATTCTGTATATAAAAAAACGGATTTTGAGGAACAGCTGATTCTGTTACAATGGCTCTTTGATGGGTATATCTCGATAAATCTATGTGCTTATCTCACAATAGCTAACACATGCAGTTTGTTCATTTCAGTATCTAAAAACATCGGACGTAGTCATGAGTGGGCGTTCCTGCACAGTTTCACATACCTAAACAACACAGCTACATTTAATAGGATATTGTAATATTTATCCTTCATGTATCTACATTAATCGCAAGGAAAATAATTGCATAGGTATGTCCACATTAATATATGCTTTAGTTTTCTTTTAGTCAAGAACTATTTGCTTTTATTTTTAGGACATTGACAGTGTCACTTTTAACAATCGTTATCTTTGTTTCAAGCACGTAGACAGAGACAGTTGACATAGAGGAAAATTATTGTTTACTGTTTCTCGTGCGCTTACGAATAGTAGCTATGGCGATATATTTGTTATTGTTGTGTGATTATGATGGAATATTTTCATGTAATCTGATAGCTCTACTTTTTTTAAGCACTTGTCCTGGAGTGGACTCCAGCCACCTAATTCATAGGTTGGAAATAGTTGGAATGGTATAATTCTGCAGCGAAATATTTCATGAAGATATTTCCACGGTGTGCAGTCCACCTACATGATACGGTTGTAACGATTAGCCGAAATATATTCGCCACACAACTAAACTTCAAGCACACAATCCGTCACGCAATAACATCGAAATGGCGACAAAGTCATAAACAAATACGAATGTAATAAAGTACTTACCCCGGTACTGACTAGAGAGAGCATAATCCTTTCGTTGAGGGCGAGAGTCTCCCCTTGCTTCATTTTTATACGCTTCTTGTCGAGGCACTTCATTGCGTACATTTTGCCCGTATCCGCCTTCCGACACCCGTACACCTGTATATAAAATACATGTAAATAAGGTATTTATCTGCACGAGCTGTGAGCATAACGTGCCGTTGCCAGATTGTACCTACGTGTAGATCTTAAAAGGCTGTGTTCGGGATGTCTGGTCGTTACATCATAGGATTTGTGATATCATCGAGTAAAGTAAACGCTGTACGAACGCTGGAAAACCTAATTACGTCAAAGACAGTATTGATGACGCTTCTTGGTTTCTGAACCTTTGAATCAGGATAAAAAGTGCCTTGTAACATTTTATAGGTTACCTAGTTTAGGAGTTGGAATGACTGCAGGTGACGTGTCAACACTGTCAACTTGGCCAGTTGAATTAAGTAGCACACAACAACTTCTACAACTCGAACATTCATCAGCGGCAGAGAGGGATTAAAATCAAGAACATAATGACGGCACAAATCTCAAAATTACGAACATGAAAGGCTACGTGAAGTGCAGAACTGAATAGGAAGCGCGTGTGAACTGATTTATGACAAGCACTTCCTGCCGCTTCCTGACATAGTGCTCGAATTGATTCGTACAACACACGAAGGAGACATTTTATTTTGATTATTTAAGCATACATTCGTGTTTCAAACTGTAAGAAAAGAATCTATACACATAGGAAACGCTTTTGGTATTTCTTTCCTAGAAATACATATTTATAAACATAACAACATTGTGGTGAAGCGTAAAAATTACATTACGTCGATCGGATAAAATCTTGGTGTTCTGTGAACACCGTGAATGCAATATACAAGTTATGTTATATAGCTTTGTAGAAGTCTTCGCGTTGAAAATAGGATATTTTGTAAAATATTTGTGATCATAAAACACCAAAAAAATAAGATCCTTCTTCACTTAGATTTTTTTAGTGTGATTTTATTCCTAAATCGGAAGCATATCGAGCTAAATATACAAAATGTTACAATGCAGTTATGAGTGTAATATTAAAATACAGGCGTTAAAATCCATCACTATTCCAGTGGGGGAACAGGACGGCTTTATTACACCTACGCACAGTGGTCCGGATTTAAAAAAAGGCGGACATAGGATCGAAGATGCATATATCATGAAACAAAAAATTGATTTATATAGAAAATTTAACGCTGAGTAATACTTATTACTACAACTTTTCAAAAAATTAACTCCTTCATGTCCAAAAAAAATATTGAAAAAAAAAATGTATGGGAGAAAATATATTTTCCTCTTTTTCTCCGTTCAGTATCAAAGTATAGCAAGCAAACCTTATATTCTGGTAAGTACCTGTTGTCCTTAACACGATGACATATAAATTGCTTGCGTATCCCTGCGGCCTTGGCGCCTACGATGCTTCAAAGTTTGAAATTTCAATTTAGAATTTTCTTAATTATTAACGTGTTTTTTAATTAAGATGAAATCAAAATATCATCTATACATATAATACTTTAATATAATAAGAATTAAAACATTCCTATTAAGGTATTTGGCAGATATTTATTATTTTATTATAATAAAAAATAGCAATAAAACTCTTCAACTGTACTTATGTAATTGAATACACGTGTCGATTCGTTGACAATTTGTAACTGACAGAAACTACTCCTCTAATAAAAGAATGATTTACCTCCCCCACCACCGGAGATATCGAAAACGCTGATTGACTGTTGTTGATTGATTGTTTTGTGGTTATTAATATCTGTGCATGAAACAATTAAAGGCATTATCTGGCTATTGTCCTGTTAAGCATGTCGAATTAAGTTAGAAGCACCCTGCAAGAGGTCATGTAGACATAAAAAGCAATTAAATTAAAGGCACTTGTTTCTCAACCCTTGAGGAAGCAACATAAAGCTGTGTGAAAGTTTTGGGAGTTTATTATGGTTGCATTTGTTACGACCCATCATGACATATGGAGCCGAAACATGGACACTAGTACGGCTAGTCCACCAATTCAAAGTTGCTCAGCGTGCCATGGAACGAGCCATGCTCGGGGTGTCTCTGAAGGATAGAATCCGTAACGAAACTATCCGTCAGAGAACCAAAGTTACCGACATAGCTCAAAGAATTGGTAAGCTGAAGTGGCAGTGGGCTGGCCATATCTGTCGAAGAACCGACGACCGTTGGGGTAAACGGGTTCTTGAGTGGAGACCGCGGCTAGGTAAACGTAGTGTGGGACGCCCTCCGGCAAGATGGAGTGACGATCTGCGAAAGGCTGCAGGCAGAAGTTGGATGCGTCAAGCTGAAGACCGGGCGATATGGCATACGTTAGGGGAGGCCTATGTCCAGCAGTGAACTAGTGTTAGATAGGCTGATGATGATGATGATGATTTGTTACGAACTTGGACATTTTTATGATCCTCCGTGTTGAAAGAGACATGAAAAATTTAACAAGGCTCTTTGAAGCTATTATTCTACGAATACTAATTGAACTTCTACTATGTTGGAACGTTTAGAATTTATCAAGACCCTTGCATTGCAGATAGCAAGTACTTCCAGACTTTCATGAATAGACATGCTGAGTAGTTTAGAAGCAAATATAAGTTGCCCAAATTGTACTACTGTGAATTAATCTGAGATTTTTCAAGCCTCAGATAAAGTTTCTGAAAACATAACATCATACAATACTTCAGTTAACTTCGATACTGTAGTAACTGTGATTCCGTTATCATCAATGTGGGCACCTCTACCAAAGTTCAGATTAGGAAGCCTTTTGATGACCTCAGCAAGAAACAGAAAGAAAAGACGTTCAAAATCTCTTTTGGAGTATTCTTCGGAAGAACTCACTTTCGCATTAGTCGCAAAACTTAGGATGGACAAGAAGAATGGCTTAACTTGTGTTATTGACCACATAACGAAGACCCTGATAGTGTTGCAATTGTTCAAAACACATTGTTTAGGAAAAAAAACTGTTTTTTTTTTCATTGATACGATGGAGCTTCTTCACAAAGCACCTACAAGCAAAGAAGTGAAGATGTAATCTTCAGTGATTCTTCAGATTTTATACTTTGTCACTCTTAAATTAGCTTCTTATAATATCACCATAATGGAAAAACCCGATTTCTTCTTCAACACATGATTGCAGGCTCATTAAGTTCGAGCTTGTAAAGAGATAGCAGTAAACATCAAGCAAGAAGCTGCAATGAATGAAGAAATTGGATACACAAATTCTACAAAATAGGCCGGGCTGGAGATTTGTTACGACCTTTATGATAATAATACGAAAAGTAGCCACTATTATAACATATACTTCATCTGCATCTGTCTGCAATATTTTCCTTGCCAAGCTGCTAAATTAATAACAAGCCCGGTTAAGCAGTCGAAACCCTTCTAGGTTGACCTGCGAGATGAAATACAAAAAAAATGCTGAATTAATAACAACCACACGCTCGCAAATAGTGACTGACAAAGTAAGTACCACATCTTCAACAGTCAATCAGCGTCGTCGATATCTCCGGTGGTGGTAGGGGGGGGGGGGGTAAATCATTCTTTTATCAGAGGAGTAGTTGCTGTCAGTTCAGATTATCAACGAATCAACACATGTATTCAATTACATAAGCACAGTTGAAGAGTTTTATTGCTATTTTTTATTATAATAAAATAATAAATATCTGCCAAATACCTGAATAGGAATGTTTTAATTCTTATTATATTAAAGTATTATATGTATAGATGATATTTTGATTTCATCTTAATTAAAAAACACGTTAATAATTAAGAAAATTCTAAATTGAAATTTCAAACTTTGAAGCATCGTAGGCGCCAAGGCCGCAGGGATACGCAAGCAATTTATATGTCATCGTGTTAAGGACAACAGGTACTTACCAGAATATAAGGTTTGCTTGCTATACTTTGATACTGAACGGAGAAAAAGAGGAAAATATATTTTCTCCCATACATTTTTTTTTTCAATATTTTTTTTGGACATGAAGGAGTTAATTTTTTGAAAAGTTGTAGTAATAAGTATTACTCAGCGTTAAATTTTCTATATAAATCAATTTTTTGTTTCATGATATATGCATCTTCGATCCTATGTCCGCCTTTTTTAAAATCCGGACCACTGTGCTACGTAGCGGCTTTCCGTTCGTCGAGATGAATATGAATATAGTAAACACGTTCACGGTGCAAGCCCAGAATGCTAATGATATTAGGTTTGGGACTTACATTGAGACTTGCGTAACTAACTTTGTACTCTGAGAATATTTATTTACGGCTAATTTTAATAGGCGTTCTTACCTCTCCGAACCCGCCTCGGCCAATGATGCGGTGCACGCTAAAGTCGTTCATTGTGAGCTGAATGTTTAATTCTAAGTTTTTCCATTGACAAAACCTCGTGTATTTGTCACTGAAACAAAACATTCAATGTGACAAAGTTGAATGAGGAACGAGTGTGGGATCGATATAGAACAAGTGTTACCTTTCTAAGAAATTTTTAAATGGCTCTCCTCGAAGATGCTGGAAGATTTCTTCAATGTAAGGCTAAAAAAATGTTAAATAGTATAAATTATTACCAAACAAGTACATAAATCAATCTTATATGTCAAAGTTGGCATAACATACCTCAAATAGATTTGGTGGTACTTCATGCTTCATTAAATATTTTTGTACATGCGCTACACACTCTTTAGAATAATCCTGAAAATAATACGCATATGATTTACAAGTGAAATAAACAAATACGGTATCGAGGTTAGATAAAAATAAATTATGTTACTGGGAATGTGTACAGATCACGCATGCCATAGAATAACGTATTATGAACCTTAGGTGTACGTTTAAACGTTACTAAATACACTGGAAATTTGCTTTATTACAAGTGATATTATTATGTACTAGTAACTTTTGTGTCGACAGTTGTGCAGTGTTGCCCTGATTTTACATAGTCTATAAGAATAATCCGATAGCACTAAATACATCGATTTGTTAGTATGCCGCCCTCTACAGTCAACTTTTACTCCAAAATAATCTGATAAGATGAATTAGGTAAATAGGATAATATGACTGAAACTTTCAGGAGTCGTAAGAGTTGTATATGAGACTGCATCAGCAAACTGGGGGCCGTATTTCTTACACGTTATAATGATCTAGATTGCAAGGCTAGAGAGAGATGTTTGTTGAGTTGTACAAAACGAATGGCATCGTCTCGACTTCTTTCTAATTAATTCTAGAGCTCTAAATTATAATATGGAGACCGTTAAAGAAGCGAAAACAAAACTCTTCCCATTATTATTTTATAGTTTATCGCCTGTACACGTAAGAATACTGAACACCATAACTACTAAGCTATAAAATCAACCGTTATCTGAAGCAGTTGAGGCTAGCTCTCAAGTAATCTGATTAGAAATCAATAGAGACGACCCAGCTCATGAACGTTATTTGTTTTTATTGTCACCCGCTGAGAATGCGATCTCTAGTCATACAGCAAGTTGGAAAGCTAACCAAGTCTGTTCGGCTTTCTTTTCTTCTCATCTAACAAGAGAAAAACTTTTTATATGGTTTGAAATCTTTATAGTCATCGTACAGTATAATTAAATGCTTAAATAAATTTATTTACCAGTAATATTATAATCTTTTATTATCATTTAGGTATTTGATAGCATATGAAACACTTATGTGTCTTAAAACTGCAGTTATTTTATTTGCAATATTTGAAAAGAATTGAAATGCAAAAGTGAAACTAAAGTATACCACTACCCGCAAAACAATTAATTTTATTGGTCGCACAGATAAGTATAGGATGTAGCACTATGCAATAGGTCAAGTTGATTTATTTTAATGATGTCAGATCATTAAGTACAGTACGTAATTGTTTCAATTAAAAAGTACCAATAATTTACCTCTTGAGGTGGCTTAGTTTACTGTGCACTCTTGCAAAAGATATTTTATCACTAACAGATACTTTCCAACGTCAGTTCAAAATTTGCTTTTAACGTTAGTAATGGTCAAATTTCAAATAATGAGTGACCAGCGTTAAGCTATTTATTGGGGGTTCACGCGCTTGTTGGGCATCACGCCAACAGTCCACTAACGAGGCTCATTATACAAACAACAGTCGTTCAAGCCGGATACAACGCTTACGACCTCTTGTTTCGCAATTTCTATACTAACTTCATACAATTCGTGAATTGTAACTATTTTTTATGGTAAACATACTCGCTGAAATGTAAACGGCAGCTTGTATGTAGGCAAGTAACACAGTGCAACTTCTCGAACGGTTGTTGTATTTATTTCATTTGTTCAAACCCCTTGCGGTGTAGTTTCATCAAAAACTTTGGCCACGTAAAAGTGAAAACAAAGTCATGTCGGGAAACATCACCGCAATATGGGACGATGTTTGGCAACAAGGAGGTCCAATAACAAAGCCGCTGTCCGCCTGATCTATAGAGAACCCTACATAACATACGTTATATAATAACATACGTAGAGCGTAGCGCGAGATGTTGGAATAGAAACTATTTGTAAACGAAAACCGCGAGCATATCGCTATGTCGACCACGTAGATGGTATCACTTTGTAGTCATTTCATTGGTTTAAAAGCTTTTACATAATTAAAAATATAGTTTACAAACTGCTCGTTGGACTGCATACCACAGAACGTCAGGCAAAGTAAAAAACATTCATAATTTTAGATGCACGCTTTATAGTTTTTGATGTTAAGTCAATATATTTCAGATATTTAGAGCTTTGTTTTCATACACTGCAAAATTTATTCACAAGAACAGCGCAGGGTTCTTATTACTTTCCGATGCTGCTGAACTTAATATTTATTCAACATTCGGAATAAACTCACATAACGATAGTTTTAGAGAAGTTGAATGGAAAACTCCTTGAACAATCGGAGATAATCCCAAGAATTGAAACAGAACGAACGACGAGCGATGAGTCTGTTGATGAAGCGTAGCAACGGCTTCACTGTTTTCACGAATAAACAATGTCCTTACATAACATAACCGGATATTAAATTACTAGTACAGGATCCCTGGTACATCTTTCATCAGTTATTACTAACAAGCTGATGTTTCGTGAGTAGGTTCCTTTTGACTAGACGCCCAACTTTTTTCTTTACAGTAATGTTGGTAAGTGGTAGCTTAATAGGGGTAACAAGGATAAAATATGTTGATTTGACGAATTTAAAAAAATTATTGCTAACCGATTTTTTCTTTGTTTATTATCAAGATAATTATCTAAATAATGTGAAAAAATATTTGTCCTACAAAATGTAAGGTTTTGTTAGGGAGTCCCCCCGCTCCAACATGTATCGTAAACAAGGTCATGAAAAATCATTACTAACCAGCTGATTTTTTTTTTATTGGTTAGCTAACATTTGCATAGTTTACCACCCACATTGTCCTACAAATTGCGTGGTAGGTCATCTTGGTCCTACGCTCAAAAGTTGTAGTACTTATACTTAATGTCAAAATAATTACTATCAAGCTGAATGTTCGAGAATAGCTTCGTTTCAATGAGACGCCCAACAAATTCTTGTACGAAACTTCTCGATTGTGGTTTATAACTAAGATAATAGGGATGAAATGTGTTGATTTGACGAATGAAAAAAAATTATTACTAACCGATAATTTTTTTGTTAATTATCGAGATAATTATCTAAATAACGTGAAAAAATATTTGTCCTACAAAATATAAGGTTTTGTTAGGCAGTCCCCCCTCTCCAACATGTATCATAAATAAGATCATGAAAAATAATTACTAACCAGCTGATTTTTAGGGTTCCGTAGTCCGACAAGGAACCCTTATAGTTTCGCCATGCCCGTCTGTCTGTCAGTCCGTCTGTCTGTCTGTCTGTCCGCGGCATAGCTCAGAGGTTCTTGGTACTAGAAAGCTGAAATTTGGTATAGATATGTATATTAGTTACATCGACAAAGTGGTGAAATAAAATTATGTAAAATATTTTTTATAAGGTAGCTCCCATCACACGTAAAGTGGGGATGAATATTTTTTTCTCATGTTTCCCATCGTGTGGGATATCATTGGATAGGTCTTTCAAAAATATAGTAGGTCTGTCAAGACAATACTTCGATTTAGGAATCCGTTTGCAAAATATTTACCTTTAAAGTTAAAAAAAATTTCGATACGAGCATCCCCCCTCTAACTTTTGAATGGCTATCCCTAGAAATTTGAATAAATTCATGATGAAATGTAATCAACTTATTAGGAAAACTATCACGGCTAAGTAGGCTTAACCAGTTACAGAGTTATAGTCGACTAACTAAGACCTGCTACGGAACCCTACTGCGCGTGGCCCGACACGCACTTGGCCGGTTTTTTTATTGGTTAGCTAACATTTGCATAGTTTACCACCCATATTGTCCTACAAATTGCGTGGTACGTTATTCCAGCCCTCCAGTTACATAGTTTAAATTCATGAAATTAAAAATAATATTATTTTGTACATTTTGCTATTGGAGCTGAGGCACACTATTATCCTTGCTCACAAACGCATGCGCACCACAGATTACTATATACTAGTCAGAGACAGATTGAGATTTATCAGATGAATCAGATAAAAAATAATATTTATATAAATATATAACATTATATTATGTATGTATATATATATAATACATTATATATAATGTTTTATATGTCCTTATACCCTTTTATACATATATCCTTTCATTTGTATACTCCAAAATTACAAATCTTGTAGGACTAATAAAGCATACCTTTTTTTTTGTAGGACATTGTTTTATTTGGACGAAGAATATATTAACCTATCACGTGATACCTTTGTCCTACAGTTACTAATAAAAAAAAAAGTCCCGCGCTATTGACAACTTTTGAGCGTAGGACCAAGATGACATACCACGCAATTTGTAGGACAATGTGGGTGGTAAACTATGCAAATGTTAGCTAACCAATAAAAAAAAAATCAGCTGGTTAGTAATGATTTTTCATGACCTTGTTTACGATACATGTTGGAGCGGGGGGACTCCCTAACAAAACCTTACATTTTGTAGGACAAATATTTTTTCACATTATTTAGATAATTATCTTGATAATAAACAAAGAAAAAATCGGTTAGCAATAAAAAAAATAAATTCGTCAAATCAACATATTTTATCCTTGTTACCCCTATTAAGCTACCACTTACCAACATTACTGTAAAGAAAAAAGTTGGGCGTCTAGTCAAAAGGAACCTACTCACGAAACATCAGCTTGTTAGTAATAACTGATGAAAGATGTACCAGGGATCCTGTACTATACCTTTTAATCATTCACAGTAGTATGTCTAACCGGCCCTACCTCAGTGCATTGTCTGGCTCAGAAAACAAAAGAATATCGCCTAGTCTAAACTGTCTGTAAAATATTACGTCTCCAGTCGAATAAACATAAGCTCTTAACATAATTTTCCTCTACTTACATGTGAATGTGCTAGAAGTTCTTTCATAATAAAATTGTCATAAATGTCCCTTGCGATCCGCCGCCTCTCTTCAATACATTCTTGCTTTTCGTATAATTTAATCTGCCAACGAAAATACGCAACACATGATACCAATTTTTAACAAAAGGTACATTACACAATTTACATGGTTTAAATTTACCTCTTCATAAAATTTTAATTGTGGCACTGGTTCATCAGAAGTCTGTTCACAAAATTCCTTAAATAATAAATAACCTGGAACAAAAAGAAATATGTTAAATTTATTGTTTTGTTTACGTAACACCTCAAAGGTTGATTTACGGGTAAGTATATTTAACACGTGTATGTAAATAAATACGCATGATGTCAAATGATTGTGTGGCATCTGCTAATTTAGTCACAAGTGGTGTGCGTAACATGGTAATAATCGTTTAGTGCGACACCAGTCCACGTTTTGCGTATAAATGGTAACACTGGATACATGATAATCATGTATGGACGCGACATAACAACCAAAGAATGATGTTACGCAATGGCGTGTGTAAACCCGCTCTCCTTATTATATAATTTCATGTACTGTAACAGACTTAGGTCCTAACTCAACCATGAATATTAATTCTATATGAAAAAAAAAACCTATGAGATAACAAACAACAGGAGTACCGCCAGCTCATGTTTTTCAGTGTTGCTTGTACGTGTACTGTACTAAATACACTATTAATAAAACTATACTCATGTTTCGTAACTGTAGTTTCAAATGCAACTTTTCTGGTCATGAACCCGATCGAATACCAAAGAAAATGTTAAAGAAAATAATAAGTTATTGCATTATATAATTTATAAAGCCATTGCCTGAAAATGGACAAGCGTCGCCGATGCCGACGTGTTCCACGTAACATGTCCAGTCCAGCCGATAAAGTTATTTACTGCAAGTCGAAGTGAGGCCATCGTAAATTGCGTTTGTAACTTGTTCCCGGGAGCCTCGCTGCAATATCGTCCTCCCAACCGACTATCAAGACTATCATTGAAATTACTGCAATTTCTAGAAAAGTGCGCCTTCGGACAAGTGGGCTTAAGACGACGACTACCGCCAATGACCTTGAGCAAATGGGCGGAGCTTGAGCTTCCCCCCCGCGACCCCGCAATGCACACCGCACGCTTGTCATTTTATATTTTGAAGAACTTTGACGGGTGACCATAATATTATGTAGAGATTCTAAGGACAGTCGCATATTGTATTTTGATATGCATGTCTAAGATATAAAAATAGAAATACAAATAACATCTGTCTGAGTAATACTTCGAAACACTAATTTTAAATTATCAACCCCCACTGCATACTTCGTTTGCCAGAAAAGCAAAAATATTTTCAATTTCTTTAATCTGCAAAACATATTTATCGATCTGAATTGTTACAAGTTTCAAGAAAAAAATCTGACAACTAGCATTCTTGAATTAATCCGCTGTGAAAGATGGACAGACAGACAAACAAAATCGCACCATAGGAGTTAATTTTTAGGCCATATTGGTGTCCATTTTGAGCTCTTCTAACAGTGCACTGCATTTTACGACATCTGCTGCTTCTCAAATAACTTCAGCTCATCTTCACTTGTATAGGAAAATCATATTAGTTTTGTAAGGAGAGCCTGGAAGCCAGTTAATTAGTCCGACGTTTCTGATCCATCTGTAAAGTGTCCGACCAAACCTTTGGCATCAGCTTTGGCCAAACCATTAGCTTAAAATTGGCCTAAGTTTTGACACCAACAGAACCGAAATTGAATAATCTATTACGTTTGCAGGTAGTTTTATTTATATTATTAAGTTGATACACCGAACATATTAGTAAAAAGTCATGGCTTCTTTGCTAAGGCACCTGCATCTCATTTATGAGTATGCAGATTCGAACTTCGAAACCTATAAATTACGAATCTGACTATTCCAAAGTTTTACATGCACTTTTTTTAGTATAACTTGGACACCATTGACTAACGGTGAAAGAAAACATCGTGAGGAAACCTGGACTACACGGTCTGAAATCACCAATCCACCTTGAAAAAGCGTGATAATTAATGCTAATGCATGTCTATGTCATACCCAAAAGTGGGATAGTAAAGATTCCGATTATGACCAGGATTTTTAATTTTTTTACCTTTCATGAACAATGGAAATTCACCCGTTTTGGGCCTAATTTTGAAAGTGCCGCAAAGCAAAAAATCAATGCAAAAATAAATGTGCTAAATTCGGATATAGACTTTGTCTGTATGAGAATTAGCTGTTACATTTTCAAGCACCAAATTTGTACGACCCTTTTCCACGGTTTCATGCATTATTGAAGAAATAAAGTAATGGAAAAAAGTCCTACCATTGTATGGCATTTCGATAATCTTTTAGAAAGATGCAATATCGATTTTTGACTTTGAAATCATTTATAATTACCGATTTAAATATTTTTTATCTTTATCTTTTTACCTTATATTACTAATATAAGGTTTTTTATAATTATTTTATCAGAAAAACTCACCGCAAAAATTGACAGATTTTTTATAAAAAGATTATTAAATTGACATCTAGTTTCTCTGCTCAATTTTCATTTAGTTTTCTTATTACAATTCATCGGAATTCAAACATAACCTTGGAATTGGAAAATGGTCGAAATACCATATTAAGAAAAGCATCTAAGAGAAAAATGTACGGAAGTCTAATTATTTCAGAATGTTTGTTTTACAAACTACGGAGAGTTTTTTTTAAATTTAATTCGTATACCAAAAGATATCGAAGAAAACATAAAAAATATTAGAATATGCATCAAGCCCTTTCATAATTATGATGACGTAGAAACTACACTTTGTAATTTTAAATTC
Source organism: Pyrrhia umbra (assembly GCA_963891755.1). NCBI lineage: Eukaryota > Metazoa > Arthropoda > Insecta > Lepidoptera > Noctuidae > Pyrrhia > Pyrrhia umbra. Next base: position 8,758,575 of record OY982930.1, read on the forward strand.
CATTTTTCCTCGAAAGTAGTATTTTTCTACTTTATCCATTTGCGATATATTTCAACAATTATTCCAAATCGATAAGGTTAGTTATTCCTGAAGTAATTATCAGCTCTGACAGACAGACAGAGAAAGTCGCATCCCATAAGGGTTACTTTTTACTATTTTGGTTCGGAACCTTAAATATACTATTTGAATATATCTTTTTTTTTTCATTTTCAGTTCTTCTGTCTTTGACTTCTGGACCAAAAATTAAAGAAGATCAAGTCCTTTTTGTTTATCAGGGCTTTAGCCAAAGAATTAAGCGATTGCCTATTAATCGGCTTAGGCTTAGCCAAAAATCGACGTTCTGTCGGATACTATTTGGTGTTGAAAATAAAACATAAGAGTGGCATAGTGAAGTAGGACCTTCATTTCTAAAACACTATGCTTCGTCTTATCTTTTAGATTGTGTGTATATTATCCCACATTAGATACCTTGACTAATAGATTAATATGTATATCATATGTGACTGCTTACTTGGCGTTTTTACTAAACTTCGAAAATGGTTGCTATGTAAAGCATCACTACCCAATGTTACCAGTAAAAAACCAGCCAAGTGCGTGTCGGGCCACACGCAGTAGGATTCCGTAGTAGGTCTTAGTTAGTCAACTATAACTATGTAACCGGTGAAGCCTACTTTGCCGTGATAGTTTTCGAAAGTTAGTTTTTTTTATTTTTGAAAAACCTATCTAACGATACCCTACATGAAGGGTTACGCAACAAAAAAAATATTCATCCTCATTTCACGTGTTCGGGAGCTCCATTAAATTATTTTATTTTTTTTATTCATTTTTACCACTTTTTCGGCGTGATCAATACACATATCTATACTAAATTTCAGCTTTCTAGTACCAAGAGCCTCTGAGCTATGCCGCGAACAGAGAGACAGACGGACATTGCGAAACTATAAGGGTTCCTTGTCGGACTACGGAACCCTAAAAATAAAACTAATGTAACCAATCCAAAATAGAAAAATGGTCTAGCTAAAATAGTCAGACAATACAATACATTTTGCAATTTTACATTTTACAATACTTTTTGAATAGCGTAAGCTTATTTTTTTATCATATTCTGCATTTTTTTTCAAATTCGTCTCGTAGCAAAGAAACTCGAACCCAAATTCACGTGTTTAGAAAAATATTTTCATTGGTAATAATTTAGAATAGCGCCACCTTGTTACCCATGGATAAACCGTTTTATTTACAAACCATTAAGTTTTGTTCTAAGATATCATCCCATGCCCTGACTTATAGCTACTATTTCTATAAATTCCAAACTATTAGGAAATATTGTAACATAACATGAAAGAATTTTAATTTTGACGATTATCTCCGACCTACATGTAAAATTTAAATGAGGTATGCAATATTCTCGTTTTGAATACGCAATGTATTAAAAGAAATACATATTTAAATCCTAAAGTACATTTAATTATTTAGTAAGTCAATAACAAAATATATTTGTCCTGCCAAATTTAGATACACACATTTTAGATTATGACAGATTATGGATGATTTGGTTTGAAAACACGTTATTCACATCAAAAAAATATTTTATCCGCATGTAGTGCCTTTTCAATGTAATAATTATAATTCACCAGTCATCTTATCACAAATAGAATAATTTATTTACATCGTAATGTGCTCGCTCTGAGTGACAGCGTCTACCCGTGACAGTGGTCACAGACGTACTGCCCCCGTCGCCCGGTGGAGCCCCTCCGTAATTTCAACTCAACGTTTTGACAAAAGCACAAAAATTGACGTAAATGTACGATTTAAAAAAAATATACGTATACAAAAAGACAGATAATTAACTTTTCTATAAAATGGTACAGGTTTCATTAAAATCCGCTTGATAAATTCTATGTATAACTCAGTTTTTCTTCTGCGTTAGACCTAACTTCATGATTTTTTTATACAATGTTATAAATACATAATTAAAAAAAACGTTATACAAAATTATCAAGCATATGCTCTAGTTTAGTATATATACTTTTCAAATCATGAAAGCAAGTCGTTAAAGCGTATTCATTAGCTTTAAAAGGGGCAAAGTCGTATATCGCCGCCTTAATGAAAAATAAATTGGCGTGACCATTTCCGCTTGGATTACGTGGGTTCTCTCCAATCTTAAGCCAGCCTCGTGGAAAAATATTTGTATTGCATTGTAAGTAAGAACTTCAATTGAAACCAGTTTAGTATAATGCTAGTGCATATAATACAGTGGTTAAAACGAACGGAGAATAATGTTATTTAAGCTTTGGTTATGCAGTTTCAAGACATTAAAACCTTGCTCAAAAGCTAAACTCTTTCTTCAGATCAAATCTTAGTTATTAAAGAAATCAAAGCTATAAACGATATGAGTATTGTCATATATTCCGGTCATGAGACTCAATAAATCACTACTGACTAAAGAGGGCGGTTCCATAGATGACCCAAAAAACGGATCTCGCCAATAAACACAACATACATACAAGTTAAACCTACAAAATAGACAAAAAATGTGTAACGAACGGATGTAAAATACTCAATATAGAACTAAGCTCTGGTTTGACGAACATAATCTAAACATGTTACAGAGGCAACGTTGAACTAAAAGCTGTATCCACATTTTCTAGGACAGTCTACTTTATTTCCTACGTAAATAAATTCACAACACAACTGCTCATGTCTGCAGACTAGATCTACTTTCCGGGCTTTCAGAAATACCTCTCAATGGTATTGTCTTTTGATCCGCTGTGGGTCACTGATATATAGGCCAGATAAGGATCCTCTCGTATTATCCCCGTGCTCTATCTCCGTAAACGTAACCCCTAATCACCTAGGCTTTCGAAACTCTTCAAAAGACGAATCTGTTTGTCCTACGAAGGAACATAAGGTAAAACGTATCAACACGGTAAAATACAAGTATGTGTTCACGTACAATGCATTAATTAATATCACGGCTTTTATTATGTCCTTGTAAAATACACAAGGATTTCGTTAAATCAACTTCTCTATCCTAGTAAATTCATAATAGAGGATAACTTTGGCGTAATCGTTAATCGCCTGTGTTATTTATGGCTATTCCTAAATAAGTAGCACACGCGCACGTGAGATGTAGTATGAACCTTTGACGGACCTAGTGTGACGTCGTTTTAACGAGCTTACAAAGCAATTTCCTCGTTGGGAAAATAATTTGTAGAGGCAATATCGAGATAGAAAACTAGTGGTTTGCAGTAAACGTGAATAGAAAATGCACACTTTGTAAACAAGTAATTCACAGAGTACCGCCGCTTTAATCAAATACTCGAGCTGATTCACGCAAATGTTGTAGGAAACGGTAAAAAATAAATTCTTTTGTTTCATGTTTTAAAATGGATTAAAGACAAATTAAACCTTACCCACGTATTATATACCTGGAATGAAACACGTTTCGTGTTCACTTAATTACCAGTAAACGGCTTTGTGTATTAACGTAATTAGTAGTTTAAAGATTTCCAACTTTATGTAAAGAAATACTCGAAAGGAAAGAGAAATCTTGGATATTGAAGTACTGCGCACCTCAAACAGTCTAGTAGTACTGCAGTGCAATCTGTATCTAACAGATTGACACTGCTGTCAACAGCAAGCTTCGCTTTCATAGAGTCCAAATTACTAGACTTGTGACGTATTTCTAATCATCTTGAGCTTGCGCTATTCTGAATAATACGTACATTACGAAAACTGACGGAAAAAATCGAGTGCAGTCTTTCTGTAAATCATGAAAGCCATACTTTTGGCTAACCGTTTGAAGAAAACTCTCAGCAAAAGTCTTGGTCTAAGAAAATTATCCTTAGTGACATGAGACAACTTCATTAGAGGGAAAGCAATTGTACGCAGAGCGGCAATAATCCGGCGTGCGTAGCTATGTGCAGAACCAACGATGCGGCCTACTCGGCTCGCTTACGTTTAATCTTGTTTACGATACAAATCCCTGCAAGAAAGTTGTTACGAAAGTGAATTTGAATTAAACTTGTCTGGAATACTTAAATCAATGGTGTATTACGGTTGTGTGAGATGTATGCATATCGGTTAAAGTCGATACCAAACCTTTCTAAAATGATGTACACCTTGAATTATTTCTAACGTTGTATAAGACGACTGTAAAGTCAATAACATGGATTGCGTGAGACCTCAAGGCAAAAGCGAGTTGTTATTATAAGTTTTTAAAACTTATACTTACAGTGAATCCAGCTACTCTACAAAATATTGGAAACAAATTCAAGATTCAATTGAGACATGGTATTTTAACTAACGAAATTTCTATGAGAAACACTTTTTTTATTTTTAGTCGAACACAAAACAAACATCAAAGAAGAATAATAGCAAACATGGACGTGTGATCAGACGACATAAGAGCTCGTTCAATCTACGAAGCAATTGTAAAAGCGCAGACGTAAATCGCTCGAAAAGAAACGGCTCAAAGGGCCCTCGTGTTTACACAACACTGTTTCTTTTAGCATCGACCGACCAATAAATGTCTCTAATCTAAGCCCAGGAACTTGGAAAGACGCGAAAGATTAAACAAGTTAGAGCTGTTTTTGTTGAAATAAATCGTTTAATATATAATTATTGTACGTCTGCAGACATTAGTTGGGTTAGATATTAATTATAAGAAATTCTGCTAAGATAACTGCTGACTAGCTGAACCGGATTTTGATAGCTTTGGCACATTCCCCCATTCTGGTCCAAGTATGTTTCTGATACAATACCGCATATTCCATTACATGATCGTTAAACATACATCACCCATTAAACAAGATAAGGCTGCTGCAACGAACATTAGGCACATTTCAAGTTGTGCTAGCTTCACTTGCATTGCAATGGACTGTTAAAATAGTAGTTCCCTAACAGCATGAGAAGTAATTACCTATTTAATAAACTTGGAAGTCAGATACAGCTGGATTTTGATCAGTAGTTTGATCCGAGTCCTCTTAATAGATACCATCAAATCGTACAGCTTAGTCTCCGTTTATACAATCACTAAGATCGTGCATTATTTTCCTGAATGGCCGTAATTCCTGCTTTTAACTGCCCGATTTATTTCTTTTGCTCCATTTGAAAACTTTTTACTGTTACATCTACAAATTATTTACCTCCAGTTACACTATAAATTTTATGGTGCGTTAGCGATGTAAGTACCCATTAATTATAAAGTTAGGAAGTGCTGAAATCGGCGCATCCTAGACATTTACTTTTCTTTTTTCGAGTTAGCATGCGGTTTGTTTCATAAGAGAGCTTACTTTCTGGTTAATAATGAAGTTTGAGAGATGAGAATAGCTTCAAATAGTACTCACCTAAGACTTGATTGAATATTTTGTCAAAATTTACTTCATTCTTCTTTTCCATATATTTATGCATAACACTCCGAACACTGAAACAATATAAAGTGGACATTAAAATATGCCGTAATAAGAACTTAGTTTAGACACGGTTTAGACCAGATACTTAGAAACGTGTAAAAACCATAACATTTTTTGGTACCTACGGATGAAAGGAAGAAAGGTACCAGCAATTTAGATAATTCTACAACCGATTGTGATTTGTGATACCAAAAATCAGAACCACACAAAATGTAAGGTTTTACACGCGGATTTTAGTTGGTCGACTATAACTCGGTAACCGATAAATTCTTGACTTATACTTTGTCACCAGCGAAGTCCACCGAGTCGTTCAATTATTGCATAAATTCAGTAACAGCCATTTAGCTGGTAAAGGGTGGTAGGTGTGCCGCGGAGAGATACACAGTCTGGCAAAACTTAAGGGTTCCATGTTGACTACGGAACTCTAAGGCAAGGATGCTACTTTACCATAAATCATTAAATAAAAAATACGTATTACATATACTTTTACGTATATTATATATCGCATGGTCACAAATTTACGTATGAAATACTTGACAAGTTACGGATTTGCGACTTAAATAAAATGTTAGTTTATAGTTTTGTTTACAAAGTCGCGACCGCCATATTTTTTTAGGTGAAGACGTGCCTTTGAACTTTTTACGAGCCCGTCTGTGACGCGACGGTAAACTTAGAGTAGTGCTTAGTTAGCATCATCCATAGTAATACTAGGTAATATATGTAGGGAATTTACTACTAGTTAACACCAAAATGATTTGCTATCAGCAAAATATTTTTTTCACTGTTTACCTCGACCCGATAATGATACAATTTATAAATACCTAGCTACATCAATAGCGAACGTATCGCACTCGATCAGAGTTAATCAGCATGATGGTTGCATACCATCAATTTTATTGTTACTTGCGACGACAAGAGGATGTTTTTGATATTATAGGCGGGTCATTGGCATCGTTTGCGCGATTCCAATATTTTCAAGTTTAGAAAATTCAGAGAAATACAACCCATATACCAATAACCTAAAATCTACCTTGCCTTCGATAATACATTGTTATTCTAGGGAATACAATTTCATTCTAAGTAAAAGTTAATATCTCAATAAGTAAGAACCTATCCTATTTTACACATTAAAACTTGCTTTGTTGATACGTGTAGTCAATGACTAACCACTAACAAGGAAGAGGGGGAGGGGTGCGTTCAAAGGGCTTTTGGTAAGGATTTTTATAATATGTATATAATTAATCACATTTCAGAACACCATTTTACTCGAGCGTCATAGAGACCTATTGGGATGCAAAGCTTAGATGATAAGAAGAAAAAATTTTATATAATGTATCGTTTTCATCGGTGGGGGGAGCAGCTATAGATTTTCAAAAATGTAAAAAAAATCTGTTGCATGGACATAATCGAGCGCGTCAGATATTGATAGCATCAATGTCCTACGTATTTTTAAGAATGTATGTATGTTAATCTGATCGTTTGCATGATGGGGGTGGTCGTACGTAAGGATTGAAAATGAAAAAAAAAATAATTTAATCGAGCGCGTCAGATTTTCTAAGAGGGTGTTAAGTGAACCTAAAAAAACGCTCTCAATCAATAATCTGACGATTTCGATGTGACGCAAACTCGTGGCCATTATTATAATGTGCAAAAAAAAATCGCCATTTTGAAATACTCGAGCGCGTCAGATTAAGATATATATGGTTCATCTTTATGTCCTAGACGTGCTGTCTCATAATCTGACGATTATCTAGAGGGATTCGCCTAATCTGACAAAAAAAACATTTTTATTCAAACCATTGGACTTAATTAATTGAAAAGCTCAGGAAATAGCATGCAAATAAAAACGTGTACGTTTGTTAAGTAGAATACTACAAGTATTCTCGTATTTATAAGAAAATATTTTTTTTAAATGCTCAAAAAAGTATTTTTTTTTATAATTAATTGATTAATTAATCATCATCTTCATCAGTAGAATCATCTTCATCTTTTTCGTGCTCGAACAAAAAAAAAACGTAAACGAAAAGCCAAAACGTTGGAAATACTGTTAATAATATTATGCCACGAACGAGTCTGTTCTGTGTCATCAGCTGTGAAGGCGTCATAGCAACCGAAACCAGAGTAGGGACGGAGTGAGATAGTAATAGATAGAGAAAGAGTGAGCGGGGAATAGAAACGCGGAGAGTATAATCATCATCACGCAGCTGCACGCATTAAACTTTATCGACGAATTTTTGTTACTTCGGCTTGTGGAAATGGTCAGATTATATATTTTTCGTTATCCTTGAATAATTTACTACAAAATAAAAAAAAATTCAGCCACGCTCGAGAATGTCGAGATGACGTTTTTTTTTTTACAACTTTTCCGCCCTCCCCTTTCTTTGCGTCTCTCTCAAATTGTCAGATTAGTGGAATATACACTTTTTAGCATGTAATTAACTCACCCTACCTTAATCTGACGCGCTCGAGATTGTCTGATGATCGATTTTTTTTTACTAATCTGATCCTTTATCCTTGACGCGCGTCCTTATATATGGGGCTCATATTTGGTGGAGGTACTCAAACGGGTACAAGGTATCCCCCTGTATATTAATCTGCCGCGCTTTAGTAAATCCCGAAATCCCTACTAGGGCTCCCCTACCACAAAATTATATTATGTAAGTCACCTCGTCTTCAAACTGCATAAATACATGATATAGTTAGGTACCTGCTACGCCTGTAAAAACACGTAGCTTCCTATAACATACATCTTAATTTGCTATGCGGCCCGCGGCTTGCAATTCTCTTTGAATACGATATATTCATCTCGAGGCGAGCAGTGGTCATACATGCCGATAACTCGTGACTCAAGACACTAGCAGAATTTTCAGCAGCACCTTAACTACAAAAACGTAGAGATTTAGAGTAACGGGTAATAACGTGCAGTCAGAAGTTCAATGGTTGGTTAAATTACAAGGGGGATAGTTACGATATTACACTACCTACAAATGTCAATTCTACTTATTCGTTATGGCCCCCTTTATAGAATTATAATAGAAACATATTCATATTATGCTATTTTGACCTGATAAAAATCGGACTAGGCTGGAAAGTGTATCCAAGTAAAAAAAGGTTTTCCAAAATGTTCGTTCCAGCCATTTTCCGAGTAATTGGAGATCATAATAATACTAAATAAAAGATTTGCCCTTAATAGAGTAACCTCCTCATAAGAGTTTCTTTTTGTAAATTTTAAAATTACCCATCCAGTTTTTAACTTTTGCACGACGCATGGTGCACTGCGCGTACGCAGGTTTCGAAAGATTAAGATTGTTTTATGTTAATATGTTTGGTGTTGTATTTATTTCTAAACATACAGAAAAAACCGGACAAGTGCATGTCAGGCCACGCGCAGTAGGGTTCCGTAGCAGGAGTTAGTTGGTCGACTATAACTCTGTAACCGGTTAAGCCTACTTAGCCGTGATAGTTTTCCTTGTAAGTTCATTACATGTACTACGTCTTTGATTTTTTTCACATTTCTAGGTACAGCCATTCAAAAGTTAGAGGGGGAGGAGGGATGCTCGTATCGAACAAAAATTACCATAACGATCACTCGAGTATTTCGAAATTGCTTTTCAGAGTTAGGAACTGTCGACACCATCGAGCTTATTTATGTAAATATTGACGCGTAAAAGACATTTCAAACATCTGAAATAGGTACAAAATATAATTTCAAAGGCTCACAATATGCCTCCAATCACCAATCTATGGTTTTCTGTGGTGGCCACCGATCGACACATGTTGGGTCCGACAGCTGCTTTATGGTATCCTTGGTACCTTGTTGCGCTCTCGTGAGCGGTCGTAGCCAATTATTTTTTGAGGGTCATCAACAACCAAAATTTGCCGTGATGGTCATCAAGAATCAAAACTGTACTCTGAGGTTTGTCAATTAGACGTTTACGATTTGGGGCGGGGGGCCATGTCCCCTGTGAACCCCCCCCTCCTCACGTTCGGAACACCACTGTGCGCTGTACCTTGCAAGTACATAATACACGTAAATTAACTGGTTTATTCAGCATACACGCTTTTGTCACAAAGTAGTAAGTTTATTTAGGTTGTGACTTGTTTGAATAGATGAACGGAGGCGAGGTCACGAAACAAACTTACGTGCGTGCGACTATAAAACCAACTTAAAAATAATAAAGATTGTATGTAACTTAGAGGTGTAAGCATGTGGGCAGTTGGTTCCTTCATTTATAGCACCTATTTGTTTTTGGCAGCGATTGATTTTATTTTAAAAGATTTAGGTACTTGTACCTAAACTAACTTGTTGTTGATAAAAGTAGGTATTATTTTTTATACTCGTAACTCGTTTTTTCAGCACTCAATCATGTGATTCTTTCGTTTCTTTCACATTGAGGAGCATATCAAATTTTGTATTATTTTAACCAATACCAGGCCTGTCCCACTCCCCGTGTAGGTATCAAAAATGTACCTACGCACAGCGGCCTATCCGAGACGGCTAGTCACTGGGGCCTCACGCGCGAGCCGTGAGTGATGTACGCGCAAGATTTGTTCCTTTGATTATATACGTATCTACTTCATTTGTTCGTTTCAATTATTCGTAAGTTTTTAGGAACGGCCTCCCGGACTAGTCTGTTTGCATCGTAAGTCATTCCGGTGACCGTGTGATACGATTTGAAACGTCTTTTGTTGACAAAGGTATTAATAGTAAGGCGGCGTAATTCAACATTATTTGAGTAATATAAGGCCTGTGTCTCTTTTCGTGAAGGTATCGAAAACGTAAGTAGGTATGTATGCACAAATGTGTTAGAATTAAAGTACTGTTAACACCTACCTTACATTTTTATTTTGAAAGTCATTTGTTTTCTAGAGTACTACAAAAATGGTAATTCAGTATTTAGATTAATTTATTTTTTAAAAGGAGACAACCCTGTTTTCGTTAGAAAAGGTAAGCGTTACGCGCTAGCAAGAGACGCAACTTCTAGGCAACTATAAGCGTAGGTAATTACGCGCTGCGCGATCTGAATTGAACTTAATCGTATCGTCGCTAAAGTCTATATTTCTTTAGATGACTTTTCAAAGTGGCTCTTCTGTACTTGTACTATTATGTATTCTGTGCCAATACATAAAAATCCTACAAATAGGTTTAACCAAATAAGTATCAACAATATTCATACAATTTTGCTTTCGTGTTTTTAGCAAAAACAATCCGTTTCTGCACCCTGTCACTGATAGTCCGACGAAATATCGCAAATTTTATGTAAGCAGATGTGTAAGTTTGTTTAGTTGGTGAGACAAAGTTAAATACATTTTCCTAAGCCTCATTCTAATAATCCCTCATAATAGTCTGCTATTTCCACTTTTGCGATTAGATATTAGATTTTTAATAGGGTCATTGCGTCGGTTACGCGACCACCTTCGGTTACCGACCACTTGACCGACTAGGTTTCTTTAATTAAGGATAATAACATTTCTATGAGACATAACCATAAAAAAAATATACCAAATAACTTTGGAATAGTTAAGCATTTAGTATTTAATACATTTTAAATTAAATGCTTTTACCTTACTTAGAAAAAAGCCTTTTAATTTTCGTGATAATCGGTGATGTGCGAAAATACAGTGAATTTGCAAATAAAACAGCGCGACGGACCGCGTTCAATGATATGTTTTGGTACTTTGTATTGTATGTTTAACCAATATGAAAGCGTGGTTAGTTCAATTATTTAGTGATTTCGAATATTCAATAATAATTTTGCTGATTTTTATCTTATTTTTCACTAAAATCCAGTGGTCGCTTACTGAAACGTAATTGTAACTGATGCGTTAGTAAGCGGCCGGGTGGTCGTATACTGATTGCTTCAGTCTTATTTCATTTTGTTAATTATGATCCCAAGGTTTCAAATTATGATTACATATTTTTGGATATAGTATAACTTAGGCATGAAGATATGTTTTTTCAGTAAACGACCACATGTTTTCTTTGTAAATTTTTGACAAATGCCTATCAAAATCAGTGCAAATATGTGTCCGCGCGCGGTTTGTGAGCAATAATCTATGGAATTTGACATCAGTTAGCGTTCACCATGGTGTAGTATGTAATAAATAACATTTGAGTTAAGATCCTTTAAAACATACCTTTGAAAGTCAAAGTAAAGCTCTGCTTGCCGCGGTTGGTTTGTGGATGGGTGACCATCTAAATAATACGGAGACTCCTTCGTGTTTCAGAAACATGTTAAACTGTTGGTCCCAGCTGTAATTTTGACTTTGACAACTTTGATAATCGTTACGACGATTAATTTAACGATTTGGGAAAAGGCTAGGCAGATGATGTTGCGGGAAGTCAGAACCCAGGTGTGACATCCTCTCTCTTACAGAAAGGTATCGGGATACGTGGTAATTAGAAAGTGGAGGTTAGATAGGCAGTCATTCCATGTGTGTTCAACTTCATCTGTTGGGACTGGTAACCAACCCCAAGATACTTGGGAAACCCATAGGCTGATGATATCAGGTACGTCGGATTCCTCGAATTACTATAGAATAGTATAGAGGGTCTACTAAGAGGAAGAAAACGTGACGTTATCGAGACCAAAAGACCAGAATGACCCAGTATTACATGCAAAGAGTGAAAAGCGAATTAAAGTGGCTTTCAATCCAAGCTCGAGATAATCAATATTATATTCAAAAAACAATGAAAAATCATTATTGGTGTTGATGATTATTTGTTTATAAATATGTTTAATTTATTTTTGCATCAATAATAATAGCCTTATAATAAAAAAAACACCTTTAAAATAGTGGTCGGTAACTGGCATCGAGTGGTCGCATACTGACCAAAGTGGTCGGTAACTGACGTTTTGGCTATTTTTGCACATTTTCGACATTTTTTCCAAATTTATATATGGAAGTGTATTATTTTTATTTATTTATATGCATCTTGACTATATTTCTGAATCATTTACATGGACAGTAACAATTTTGCGTACATAATAAGTAGTTTTTAATTCCTTCAAAGTGCGCAAGTCAGCTAAGTGGTCGCTAACCGGCGCAACGACCCTAATACAAAATTATTTAAGACAAAAGCATTTTTTTTACAAAGAGCCAATTTGGTTTTGATAAGGTATTAGATGGTACTTAATTTCTATCATTTAGCATATTTTGTCAATGGAAAACAACCTACTATTTTTAGATCAAACATAATACATACCTACATTGTTACAAACTTTCGCATTTATAAGTAAATAATTAGTCAGATAAATATAGATTCTATACGACATAGGAAAATGTAGCTATCACCCAAATCAACAGAAGAGGAAGCCCAAAATATTTTTTGCCACCTCAATTTACCAATGAGTCACTTAAATGAATCATGGCTATGTGGTCTGTTTAAATGGAGTAGCAGAACTGTGAGTAACACTTCAATTGTGACATTAGGCCTGTTGAAGATTTAAGAGGTCAAACAAGGTTTTTGATCTTTTTAAAAATTTGACTTAAGGATACAATATAATTGTGTAAGTTCAATGAGTTTAGTTTAAAAGCTAATAATCACCGTTATCAAAATATATTGTGGTGAAACAGAAACCTTTTTATTAATATATATTATATTGCTTGATTATATCTCAACCATTTTGATGTGATTGAAAGACCACCCCAATTAGCAAAACTTATATAGCTTCAGCCATAATACTTCTCCATTACTCTGATCATATGGCTCTGCTAACACATCAAACTTGTCTCTTAATAATTCTAAAATCCATATTGCAAATATGTACAAAAGTAATTTAATATGTAAACTAAAAATGGTTGCAATGCATGCCCATGGCGCAGCTGGTGTTCTATAAATAGTGGGTACCAGTAGAACAAGGAACATGCATATTTTCAGCAAAAAAATACCTTTCCTTTCCTCACATACTTTTGCACAGGATTTAAAAAAAATTAAAAGGACTACACTACAAGACAAAATGTACCAAATGGGTTTGTACTCTATTTATCTATGAAAAATAAAAATAAAATTGCTGATATAAAAATATAAATTAGAGCTATGAATAAAATTCATCTTATCTCCATACAAAAAATCCATCCAGTAAAATCCTATAACCCTATTTTTCTTTATTTTTTATTTTTATTACCCTAAACAAATTAAGATATAAATCCTGAAATAAAATAATAAATCTAGCTAGTTGCTTCTTCAATCTATAATTTTAAATAAGTACCTAATAAATAAATAATAAATCACTAATAATAATTAAATACTTTCCATTATTCAAGGTAAAGTATTATATTTTGATCTCTTCACAGTAGGTCAAATCCTCAAGGAGGTAAGTATAAAAAAACAATAATTATTATTTTTCTGAGCATCAGCTCACTATAAAAGAGATTTCTGGGACAGATAATATTTTGGTACAAAAAATCGCAAGGTATATGATTGAGTGCAATGACCTCAACAAATGTTAATGACCTCAATTTATTTCCTTTTTGTTTAATAACAGAATTATTAATTCCTACAACTCTAATAGATATTTACATCATTATATTACATCTTACTAGATTTTCACTGTTATCTTAACTTCATTTTAAGTAGTATAATAACATCTATAGCATTAACTCCTGACTGTAATATGAAATTTGGTTTCAAATAATTGTCCTTCTAATTATTAAATAACTTAAAGAACTAGTTATTAATAAATCGTATTAAAATCAATTTTGTAAACAACTTTATGAGCCTTTCATAAAATCGTGTAAACATAATCGACCTGGGTGCCGTGGCTCGGCATTACGCCTGGGGACATTACCTTGGGTCTGGAAGAACGATCTTTTTACTAGCTCGTGCTGCTGGAGTGCATTTCGACTTCTCCATAGCCATCAAGTAGCTGACGTCTGCCAGCACTGCCTCGAGGTCCGCCATTTTGAGTCTGAATTTATCACCTTCACCAGACAAAAAATAAATAACACTGGTTCGCAACACAAACACTAACTAAACCAAGTTGATTTCAGCTGATAGTCATTACTTTCCTCACATCGCGACTGTTCACCGTTTCACAGAATTTGTTGATGAGTGGTGACACATGCTGATCATTCACATTCGCAGAATATTTTTTTATTAACATAGGACCACGTAACTTATGCCCAAACTATCATTAGAGACTAAAGTTAAGTTTGTAATTAATGTTGCAGATATTACACGGAATGAAGCTATAACAAAATAATGATTTACAATCGCTAAAAACGTAATCTAATCCAACACCCGTCACTCCGCGACTACACACACATCCGGAACTGTCTAACTCACACTAGGAAAACGTTTTGTTGTAAACACGATACAATTTTCCCACACACACATTCATAACGATTTTCTGCTGTCCGTTCAGAAACGCTAAATATTGTTATAGATATTCTAAGAAAAAAATACTTTTTAGTCCTAAGTATTTATCAAATATTACGATGAAAAAAATGCCGAAAAGATCCTTTTTATAAAAGATATGATTTTATTGGGAAAGATGAGATGTGTAATGTTAGAGAGTTGGCGGAAAATATTCATGCAAACCAGTCTGGTGTCGGTTCAATAACTCCTTGAACACTTAATCAGGAATTAATGTTTATACTACGAACTGGTCATTCAAGTTATTAAGTGATTATTTGTTAATTTTCATTGTGCTACCACCTTCTCACATCTAATGGTAATCTTGTAAAAAATGGATCAACCATAAAGGTATACAAGGTTAACTGTATTCAAATAAAGTTAACTATTCATTAATGCTGACATATTCTACTCAGATAAATATAACTTGATTAAACGAATGGTTAGAGACACGGCTAGATAAGCCATGTCTGTAACTCCACAGAAGCCATATTACCTTAGATTAGATAGTTCTCTGCAAAACAAACTATCATTTGTTGCAGTATTCAATTTCTCCTAACAAGTTGTAAAGTGCATTAAAATCTGGATTTGGATCACATGGAATGGCGAGCTTTAACAATTTTCCATGACACACGAATTTCTTAATCTGTGGACACATGCCAAAGACATGATGATTTAAAAATAAGATTTGTCTATGGTTCTGCCCTTAGCTGTCAAAATAAAATAAATTTTACATCTAAAATTTAATGATTAGGACATTTTGATAAGGCGTAATGAGTTAGCCGGCAGTGTGTTTTGATGAAATTTAAAGCCAAAACCGCGTTGCAGACTTAACCGCGCTGTAAGTATTATTGAAGCATTTCTAAACTTCTAAAATTTACAAATTATTTTTGCGCTGTATTAATATCTAATTTTTCTTATAACGTGTACTGCGTACGTTTTAATTAAATTATTTCTTAAAATTTTACATTGCATTAAATTTTCGGCACATTTTTCTTCAAACGTTTAGTAAAAAATATATGTAAAGTCTGACTTAAATAGTGGAGTTAAGTAATTTAATAATTTTTTGCAGCAAACATGATGGAATATTGCCCCCCTAACGTGACCCTCGGAGAGATATGGGTGGATCATGGAATATCCCAGTGTTTTATGGAGACAGCTTCCGCTATCTTAATTGGTGGATTTCTGTTAATATTTGGAATGATACAGATTGTTATGTATAAAAGGTATGTGATTTATTGATATGATAATAATGAGATTTATTTCTGACATTGTTGATTGAACATGTTTAACACATTTCTTGTTGTGGCAGTATGAAGTCACTACTGAATATATATTATGCTTTCTTTCTGTCCAGCTGATTTGATATTGACAATAGATTACCAACCAGTTCTTATTGTCTGTATATAATTTTCATTTTAAATTAAGCAGATAGTTTCAATTATGTTGATTATGATTATTAACACATTTTATTTAATTGGAATGGCATAATTATTTATTTTACTAATCAGTTATTAAAAAATACAACTAACATTATAAATGCAGCATGTCCATGCTTTCCTTGAAATAAATGTACAGAAAAATATGCTAATTTTATTCAACACCAAGTGGGTCAATACAATAAACTTTTGTATATTATGAAAGATCATGTTAGTGTTTTTTTTAGTTTTCAAAACATGTTGCAATAGTTAACTGTCAATGCAGAATGGCAAGTAATTTATATAATAATCTTAATGATTATTACTTATCAATATAAGGAAAACATTACATATGTGAAATTCAGGTAAAGGAAAAAACCAAGAAAAGAAACAACTGAAATGTGAAACAGTGCTATGGGGAATATTATATATAAATTATTTTCTTATGTCTATTCTTAACATAAGCATAGCAGTGTGATAGATGGCATCAATAAATTATTTACAAACATAAATCAAATTAAGTATTTTTCCTCTGCAATTTTATGCATTCTATATAATAGTTGCTAGTTATGCTACTATTTTTTATTGATACTTGGTCTTGCAACTATTTTTGAATAGATTATTTGCATTATCATGTCTATGGTAGATACCATTTTCTTACTCTTGCCTATTGATAACACTCTCACATATAATTATGTTATCAGTTAATATATACAATGCTAAATTCATCAATAGATTATAATCAATTTTATTCATGCTCTAGGTCTGTTGTTATTATATAATTATTGTAATAAGCATGTTATGATGATTGTTCATTTTTAATTAATTCATTTGATAAGAATGGCAATTGATTATTTATTCACACACTGAACAAAGTTCCATACAATAAAATATGTGATATAATTTATATCAAGGTTTTAATATGCATAATGTTTTGTATAATGTGTTACCTGGTAACTGGGTTGTGGAGGTCAGATAGGCAGTCGCTCCATGTAAAACACTGGTACTCAGCTGCATCCGGTTTAGACTGGAAGCCGACCCCAACATAGTTGGGAAAAGGCTAGGCAGATGATGAATGTTTTGTAAAATGTAATTTTATTCCATAGTTCTTTTGTTTATTTTAAACAAGCTGTTTCCGATGGTTAATCCCACATCCTAAGGGAACTTCTTGATGCACCCAGATAATAAGTTTCTCAGGGTTCAAGCCAGCTCCCTACCCTATCATCTGAATTGATTCAGCTGTTTTTACTGTTAATGTGTAACAAACAAACTCACTTTCACATAATTATTATATTAGGATCTAAAATTACAAGATATGAAGATTTTTTTATTAATTCTATTTTTACTGGTAATGATTAGTAAAAAGTCATCTCTTTTCAGATATGCTACAGAAGTGGTGGATGTCAGAAGTTCACGACTTTTTGCTGTTCAGTTGTTTTTCACATTGTTTGTACCAGTGCTAGCTGTGATAAGATTCCTGCTACAGGCTTTTGTATTTAAAGGAGGATCTATTTATGGATATATGGTAATGATTTGTTAATTTAGTTCTTTCATGTTGAAGAAGGAGTCATTACATAAAAATGTTATTGAGCTTTTATACAAATTGTGTTCAGCCCACAGATAAATAGTTATCAAACTGGACCTCTCCAAAGATAATTCGGTTAAATTAAGAAATTTCTTTGTCCTCCTTGTTTGGAAGTCAGTTAAAAAGAATTCATATTATGAATAATTTATTCACAAAACAAATAAACAGCAAAAGTACTTCTGTTTATGTTACGGCTGCTGATGTAAAATTTACGCATTTTTACGATTATTAACATCAAGCAATTTCATTTCGCAGCGGTTTTTGCTGTGGTTCATAATTAACGTGACGTGCTGTAATCGCAACTGACGCGATTTACTTTTTCTGTAAATAATCGTGAATATTATTGTTCCAGATACTAGCTTTAGTGATAACATTAGTAGTGTTTCCCTTATCGGCCTACTTAGCAGTACTGGAAAGGCGGTTCCTGTTACCGTCTGTCCCTCCAAGAGGGCATGGTTTCGTACTGCTCGTCTTCTGGGCTTTGATATTTGTGTCAGAAAATCTTTCGTTCTTGAATCTTAATAAGGAAGGATGGTGGTGGCATTTGAAAAAGTGAGTTCTTTTTTTATTTATTTCAACAAATTATTTTGTGGTTAATTTGAATAAAATTTAATTGTTAAGTAAATAATGCTGGTCAAAAAAAATATTTCTCAGTGTCTATAGTCTTGAAAATATGACGCTTAATGGTAAACACCAAGACTTACGAATATTGATACAAGAGGTTTAGTTAATGAATACGTAAATAAGGCCGTAAAAAGATGCACATATAGGCCCTTCGGCAGATGTAGTGACGATCTACGAAAGGCTGAAGGTAGAAGTTACAGTTGCGTCAAGCTGAAGACTAAGCGACACGTGAGAGAATGATATCCAACAATGGACTAATATTAAATAGACTGATTATGATATAATAGTGAGCTAGATATATCGCGCACCTGCCTATTTAGCTATTTATTCTATTTTCGTAGCAAAAAAGTATCTTCCTAGTTATTATCTTGCTAGAAACTAATATTATCTTTAATGTCTCCAGTCTCCAAGACCGGCTGGAGATGTCTCTATTTGTAGGGCGGTACGTGTCGTGCATGATAATGTTCGTGCTCGGTATGAAGGCGCCTGGAATTATGCATCAGTTCGAATACCTTGAAGGCGATGATGATAACCGAAGAAATATACCACCTAGGGTGAGTTTAATATTATTATTACAGGTAGATTATAAATAGGTACTCATATAGCATTTACACTGATTTTTATATAGGCTTTAAAAACATGCATTTTACAGAGAGTATGTTTATAACAACGTATCAGGACAACTTGTGCATTCGATCCCCTGAGTCGATAACTGGATATCTGATCGTATAGAATTTTAAAAGAAACCTTATAAATATAGGTCAAGGCTTCTGGGGCGGTCGGACGGTTTCCGCCTTTTAGGAATCATACCCACGCGCGTGGGTTAGGATGGATATATTTATTCCAACCCAGGAATAACACGAAACGCTACTGACATAAACTTAAAGAATAAAGGCTATATAGTAATAATGTTGTAATTCTTGCAATTTGCTTGATCCTCGCTAGATTTAAAACTTCTTTGTGGATTACTTTATTAATGACAGTAAAACTTTTTAATTTCTCTACCTTACCTTTGTCAAGCACGTCATTTAGTTCATTTTTTTGTAAATTAGTTATAGGTTAAGATGTCATGTCCATATCAAAATCATTTTATTGTTCTAACAGTCGAAAAAGGTATATTTAAACTAAAAAAGGTGATTAAATTATCAAGTGTACTGACCTCTATTACATTACACGCACGTTTTCGGACTGCCATAACGTGATGTTATATTTTCAAATAGGGTGAGTACAAGTAAACAGTCTGAAGAGGAATTTTAAATACTGTTGAATCGGAGTAATAAAGGAACTATAGTTCTTTTGCACTTTCAAACAAAATACGCGTCGTTATGTGACTAGGTGATCCAAATACCATAATGAGTTTATTACCCGAGTGTAATGTTTTTAAGCGCATTTATGTGTCAGCTGACACACTGCTTGATTCATAAATAAACTACATAATTTAGTTTTTTTTTACTTGAATCCATGGGTTTACTACGCTCGAAATACGATTGATTAATTCCTTTGTTACTCCGGTCAATTTTGATTTTGAAATATAAAATATCAATGATGAATGAAACAAATTTTTATTTTTAAAAGATGTTTGTTTTCAGACTGTTTAAATGGTTTACTCAACAATGCATGAAATGGGGAAATACTTTCACGTCTACATCCCTGTGAGATAACACGAGTTATATTATTTATTGTTTGTTTTGTAGTATTTTTATTAGGGATCATTCAGTTGGCCTATATCAATATCGATAATACTATTGAGTTAAGTGATATCGATGATGAATATTTTTTGTATGATTTCATCGTCCCATTTATTTAACTTGGGCTTATCATTAAAAAGTATAGCTCGCGTGCTTAACACACGATATCCGCTCTCATGGTTATCACGGCTAAAGTCACTTAAATATAAAGTTTAATCGAAATCTAAGAACAGTGCATAAGATAACGTTATTGAGAATATTTTATGACGAACATTGTTTTTTTTTCTTTATAGCAAGATGACAATAGATCGACATTCCGGAATGTATTTAGCAAACTGCGCACTTTGCTGCCCTTCCTATGGCCGCGGAAGAGCGCGTGCCTACAAATCTACGTTCTTATATGCGTATTGGCCCTAATCGCTGGAAGAGCTGTAAACCTTTACGTGCCTATTTATAGTAAAAAGATAGGTAAGTTAAGTTTTTCAATTTTAAAATTAGTTTTTGTCTGTTCTTTGTAAGGATTTTTAAGATAGAGTTGTATTTAATGCTTCGATCAAGAGAATTTTTGATCCAAGATTTAATGTTACATTCAAATTGGCTAGATTAGGATGCTAATGACATAATCCTAATGGAAAGTCTAAAAATTCTGCTCAAAAACTAAACTCATTCTCAACAGAAGCGCTTACAACCAACAAAACACTTGTTATTGATAACTAACACAATAATGGCACAAAAATGTGTAAATGGCACAAAAGAACACATTATTCTGTCGACAACTATCATCATTATCCCTCCTGCAGCCCTTATCCCATTTTATTGGGGGGCGGCGCTGCATGTCTTATTACTTCGCGAGACGACTCCCGGCTACCGTAGGCGCGTGCCTGCGGACGGTGAGCTATGGGTTTATCGTCGTCCGGAAAGGACCAGGCCCGCGTCGACGGCGCGTTCGTACCACAAAGAGATGTCAGCAGAAGTGACGAGGCCCTCCCCCAGGGCCATAGCCTGCCGGGGCTGCGGGATATTCGAAAGAGTAACCGCGCCCCCGGAATAAAAAAGGCTCAGGAAGGAACTTGGATGGGTTTTAGTCAGCAAGAGTCTGACACTCCCTCTCGCACTACCCATGGCGGGAGAAGTCATCTAATGATTTCCCATCCGATAAAAAAGCTAACATAGTGTTAAATGACCTCTCTTTCAGTGGATAGTATTTCCATTCCACCGTTCTACTTCCGATGGGACTTGGTGGTGATCTACGTGTTGTTCAAGTTCCTGCAGGGCGGGGGCACCGGTGGCATGGGCTTCCTCAACAACCTGCGGTCATTCTTGTGGATCAAAGTGCAGCAGTACACTACTAGGGAGTTACAGGTATTAATTAGTTAAAATATGTTTTAACTTCTATAAATTACACGTTGTGGTTTGGAAAGAGGACCAGTTAGACCTTAGAATACTGGTAATATAGAATTTTTGGGTTATGAAGATCACTGACAGCAAACGATCAACGTCGTGAAAAACGATGATGCTAAAGCTTTCGAACACAATTGAAGCATTCGTTGTACTGTTTCAGTTAGAACTATTCAAGCACCTTCACGACTTGCCCCTGCGATGGCACCTGTCGCGGAAGACAGGAGAGGTCCTTAGGGTCATGGACCGAGGAACGGACTCAATTGACAATCTGCTCTCGTATATACTGTTCTCAATCACACCGACCCTAATAGACATCATCGTGGCTGTCATATATTTTATCTCGGAGTTCAACGCATGGTTCGGTCTCATCGTGTTTGCAACCATGGTGCTTTATATAAGTGAGTATTTCTCATATTTACCTCATTTCCAAATAATATTGTTTTGTGGTGCTATTTTGAATGAGTATTGTGCATTATCGCTAATGCGGGTCGCCAGGAAATAGTTATCGATTCTAAGGCGTGTTATTAAACAATAACTTGGTAGTAAGTTGTAAATTTTGCTATGCGTTGAAAACAATTCATCATTAATTTTGTTTTTTTTTTCTGTTAAATGTAAAGTCACAGTAGGTTGGATGTCGATTTATCGGACTATCATATCGCGTATCGGCTGTTAGTCGCGTGCCGGTAATTGTCCGTGAAATATGTTGGTAGTAGGTATTCGTATCTAATTTTACTGTTTCTGTTTCTAGTCCTTTGTTACTTGTATCGATTTTTTTCAATACCGATGGTTACTCATCGCGTGTTTATTTATATTTGGCCTTGAGATTATTATTTTGGATCACTACTAAAGACCTATTACTGATTTATCGCATATACAGTAACATAGTCCTATGTGAATGGCTTAAGCGAAAATTACGTTAGCCCACGTGAGTCGACAATCTGGACTCGTTAAACACTTTTAGAGTAGATGTTCTATAGAGCTACATGGCTCTTTATATTTTGTCATAATACACCTGAAAGTTATAGAGGAAATATGAAATTTGAGCGGCGCTTAAACTTGTCTGACAAAAGAGTAATCGCGCACTTGCTTAGAACATGATGCATTAAATTTGTACGGACTACGGACAAGTCGATAAGCCTGTAGTAACACAAACAATAGAAGATTTCATGAGTTTATTCGTATATGTGCCGGGGGTATGATAAAATGCAGTAATCTTATTTATGGCCATGTGAATAACTATCAAAGTCATTAAAATAATCTTAACATACATAATACCGATAACGATACGTAAATCATTACGAAAAACATTGCAGTTGCCACGATAGCTGTAACCGAATGGCGCACTAAGTTCCAGAGACGTATGAACCTGGCTGACAACGAGCAAAAGGCACGCTCCGTAGACTCACTCCTCAACTATGAGACTGTCAAGTATTACGGCGCTGAGGCGTACGAAGTAGTGTCTTATAGAGGAGCTATTGTTAATTACCAGGTAATACAAAGTTACCCAAAAATATGGTAAAGTGTCAGATATCATATTTAAATCATTTTTAAACTATTAAATATTTTCAGACAGAGGAGTTCAAATCTCTAATAACACTGAATATGCTGAATACGTTACAAAATGTGATTATTTGCAGTGGTAAGTTTCCTTGACTTTTTTATTTAAACAATTTTTATGAAACTTCCTTCTTGTTATTTCGCTACCGAAGTTTGTATAAGGAAAACAAATAAGGAAACATTTAGAATTTAATAAATAAAATTCTAAAGATAGAAAATAAAAAGTGAACTGCTCTGTTATGGATGACTAGCTAGAATAAACATGCAACATGTGAAATTTTGATCAAAACTAGTCATACAACCACATAAAACATTAGATGATCTTACTTATGCAGTGATTAGGTGTGATTCAACTACAATATTGTAAAAAACAATGGTCATTATTATTTATCGATTAAAAAAGTTGTGTATTTATAAGGAAAACCCAGAAAACATTCGGTCTATTGAGCCTGTATTGAATTGAGAATCAATGTAGTACTACTAATAATATAATTATTATTATAAATGCGAAAGTTTGTAAAGATGTATGTACGTATGTTTGTTACTCTTTCACGCAAGAACTGCTTAATGGATTTGAATGAAAATTAGGACACACAGTATACAATCTGAATTCACACATAGGATACTTTTTATCCCGCAGTATTTTATAACTAGCTTCCGCCCACGACTTCGTCCGCGTGGAATAGTGGTGCTCCGCTCCTATTGGTTTAAGCGTGATGATATAGCATATAGCCTGCCTCAATAAATGGGCTATCTGACACTGAAATAATTTTTCAAATCAAACCAGTAGTTCCTGAGATTAGCGCGTTCAAACAAACAAACTCTTCAGCTTTATTATATTAAGTATAGATAAAAGAATGCTTAAAGACTTAATTCTTACTATAAGTACTTAATACTTTTTAGATTCTGGAACCCTCAGTTCTATAAATAAATGAGTTATGATTATAATTAGAAAAAGTTATCATAGTATTTTATGATAGAGATTTTTCAAAAGCTATTTTTTTTGTTCTCAGGTCTACTAGCTGGATCCTTGCTCTGTGTCTCAATGGTAGTGAACACAAATGAGCTGACAGTCGGTGATTATGTGCTGTTCGCTTCATACATAGTGCAGCTGTACGTCCCGCTCAACTGGTTTGGAACTTACTATAGGTACGTGTAACAAGTTAGATAAATGATATAAAAACTCTGACGAAAGCTAGATTGCAATACGATTGACATGATAACATTTATTCAATACAGTGACTTATCTCATAGTGATAAGTTTGATTATGTTTTAAACAAACTACGCCCTTTCAAAATAATTAAACAACTATAGGTTGGGGTATCCTAAAGTAATTTGATATAACTCAAAGCAATGCTAAATCGTTCTTATTTATCTTCATCATTACACATGATATAGCAATAAGATACGTACGTAATAAATGGAAATGCTGCCCTGCATAAGTGATATGGCTGATGTGAAGTACAACATAAGGTCATTTTAGTTGTAATACACAGTAAAAGAGATTAGCATAATCTGATTTATCAGGTAACGACATGGCAACCGATCGATATCCTTCAGAAAAAACTTATTTTTTGAAATTTGAATGACAAAGAATTAGTGACAAAGTGACTTTGTCTTTAAAATTATGTAGCCTGTGACGTTAGGCGTTATCCAATACATTGATTTAGATTGCGCGAGTTTAGTATATTTTGACTACCTGTTTCCTGCTGTTTCACCCGCATCCCGAGGGAAGTACTTAACACTCCCGAATAAAAAGTATCTCTATGTCCTCCCCTAAGCTTCAACCCATCTCCATACCAATTTTATCAAAACTGGATCAGCTGTTTAAGCGTGGAAAGTTAACAGACAAACATACTTGCACATTTATAATATTAGTATGGATTTTCAGGGCTATACAAAAGAACTTCGTGGACATGGAGAACATGTTCGACCTGATGCGTGTGGACTCGGACGTGCGTGACGCAATCGGAGCGCCGGACCTGTTAGTGCGGCGCGGCGCCATCGAGTTCAAACATGTGTCGTTCGGCTACGGCCCGGAGCGACTCGTCTTGAACAATGTCAGTTTTAAAGTACCGCCGGGCAGCACTGTAGCCTTGGTAAGTTTCTATCAATTAAATATTTATTCAACTGTCCATGCTTTTGTTAGAAATGGCAAGATGCGGCGACTAAAAATCCTGTAAGCAGTATAAAAGTAAAAGATGATAGGTACTTTAAAATTTACCTTTGTATATTTATCACGTAAATAAAACAATACAAATATCAAAATATAACAGTTACAAAATACTATGTGCACAAATAGCATTGTAAATCTGATAAAAAAAATATTACTGGTATAAACCAAACATCAATCAACCCATTAGTTTTAAGAAGATACGCAAGCATACCTAGTCTTTTTTTTGAGCATAGATTTGGAACAATTTGATTAACAAAGTTTCGCTAAAGTATAAAGGCATGAAGAAGTTTGAAATTTATCGTATCAGTAATTTCCTGTTATTTCGTCTAATAGTGGTTTATAAACTTTTAGTTGGTGACCATAGCATACATTAATGTTGCCATATTAAACGTAGGTGGGTCCCAGTGGTGCGGGCAAGTCGACGATCATGCGCCTCTTGTTCCGATTCTACGACGTTAACGAAGGTGCAGTGTTAGTGGACGGCCAGGACGTCAGGACGGTGACGCAATCATCGCTGCGTGCCAACATAGGTGTTGTGCCGCAGGACACGGTGCTGTTCAATAACACTGTCAGGTAAATGAAATATCAGTTTTCTTGCTTGGTGCAGTTGTGTGGTGCTTAGGACGAAAGACAGGCAAAATGTAGCAGACTATTGAAAAATCTGCCCCTAAGCCTCTGAACGCTGTGCCGCCCAAACAATAGTTTTTGCATTGTATCTGTCAGTGTGGCGTATGATTTGTTATATTGAAGTACTAGCTTTCCGCCAGCGGCTTCGCCCGCGATATTTTAGCTAATGGATACAAAAACTTGACAAATTATATACTAAAACCTTCCTCATTAATCACTATCTATTAAAAAATAACCACATCAAAATCCGTTGCGTAGTTTTAAAGATAGGCATACATAGGGATATAGGGACAGAGAAAGCGACTTTGTTTTATACTAGTGTATGTAGTGATAAGAAAATAAAAGTTATCGGACTATTGAAAAATCTGCCCTTAAGCCTTTGAACGCCATGCCGGTCACCGGTGACTTCAAACAATAGCTTTTGCATTGTGTCTGTCAGTGTGGCGTATGATTTGTTATATTGAAGTATAAAGTATAAGACGAAAATGTATAACTTATTGTAAGTATATAAGGCGAAAGACGGGAACTCAACTTGTAATCTAATAGGAAGCCATAATAGTTTTATTTAATTAGACAGATAGTTGTGTTCATTTAATTCATTTATTGTGAACAAAAGAGCAGTTAAGTAACAAAAGAAAAACTAAAGCTAATTTTAAAATTAATTAATTATAAAATTAAACTGAAAACAAAAATAAAAAATATAATGGAGCCAGAGGCTATATCTCTGGTTATTTTCCCAATCTCAAAGTAGTACGATTGAGCTGTTCCTAGCTCACACTGTAATGTTTCTAAATAAAATTAAATTGCAAATAAAAACTTGTATGTCCTTATACATGACTCTTGCTTCCAAAAGTATTTTAACAGTAAAGAAAAAAAAAGAAATCTTATTACATACAGGCCCTTCGCACTTTCTTCTAAAGCATTGTAATTCAACAATTTCAGGTATAACATTCAGTACGGAAGATTAAATGCGCCAGTAGCAGACATTATATCAGCGGCTAAGAATGCAGACATCCACGATAGAATCCTCACATTCCCAGACGCTTATGATACGCAGGTAAGTACATTTTTTCGGTCCATTCATTAGGAGTTCGGCAATAGACCACATAGTAGTTATCTGAAAAATAAGAAACGTTTGACGTGTTTTTTTGAGGTAATGCTTAAAAGATGCGCTGATGTGATTTTATATTTTTAAACATTTATAAGATAAGAATCGACATTATTTGGAATATTTGGTTTCTACAAACGTTTAATGCATTTAAAAGATTGCTTGCGAAGATTCATATAAATGAAATCTTTTACCTTGACTGTGGTCACTTTTCAACTACTTCTGGGCGTCTAATCTTTTGATGCTGCTTCACTTGGTATTGATAGGCTCTAAACGAAAACGTAAGGTCATAAGTAGAACTGTCTTATAGAAAAACTGGTAGCATCGCACATATTTTTTTATTTCGCAGGTCGGAGAGAGGGGTTTGCGTCTCAGCGGAGGTGAAAAGCAAAGAATAGCAATCGCGCGAACTATACTCAAGGATCCGGCCATAGTTCTACTAGACGAAGCTACGTCAGCACTTGATACCAATACAGAAAGAAATATACAGGTATAGACTTGCCTTTGAATTTGTATTTTATTGATAGTATACAAACATCACATTATTACATCAACATCTGGTTTGTTTCAGGCGGCATTAGCGCGCGTGTGTGCGAATAGAACAACATTAATAATAGCTCACAGACTCTCTACTATTATACACGCCGATGAAATTCTTGTCTTGAAAGAAGGAGAAATCATCGAAAGAGGAAAGTAAGTATACCTTTATGGAAGGTCTCACATTACTGATCGTGTTCATATATGAAAGGAACGGGATTCCCATAGTTTTGTTAGTTACCTACTTAAAGAGTGCCTTAATCTTTTCCAGTCACGAAGCGCTCCTCGCACAAGGCGGCTTCTACGCATCAATGTGGCAGCAGCAACTAGAGAATCGCAATAACAACGAAAGCAATGGAGAGGGAAACAACAATAATGAGCCACGACCACCGCCGGGCCAGCCCAACGGCGTTAATGCCTTCGGACACGGCCATGGACATTAATAGATTTGTACAGTAATACGTAACGAAGCAGGGTGCTAGTCGGTTCGTGGATCAGTGAATTCGAATATTATCGATTCCTAGTGTCAATTGTTTGGTTTGAGGGAGTTAGACATAAGGGACATGACAGATCGCTCAGGAAGAGCATTTGTAACCAAATAATTTTTGTATCAATATCGTGAATCTATCCTATGTACATTATGCACAAGCATTAGCTCACCGAACAAACGTAATGATGTACATAAGTTGACATTGTGATGATGTAACTATATTGTACCTAGTAGTATTAAAATTGTGATGGGGAAATTTTATGTGCTATTTCAGTGTTATTAAAAGTGTTTTTATTTATGACTAAGCGTTTTTATTTCTTGCATAGTTATAAAATTTTGTATATAGCTAGACAACAGGTATATTCACTTAAAAAATTAGATGTAAAATATAATATTATACCTACCCTCTGCCAGTGTATTGTTGACATTATTAATCGAGAGTTATTTTAGCTGGCATTTTTTTTGCCAGTAAAATATATAAACATGAGACAAATATTTACTCATGGAATTGGTTGCAAAATAATAGTGCTGGTCGCGATCGATATATATTATACCATTGCAATAAATATGGGGGAATAGAACTCGTTCAAATAATGTTGGGTATGTCAACAAATGAAAGGTAAAGTGGCGTGTCACCCGGTAGCCGCAGGCCTCCTAAATACAATCGTTCTACGAAAAAAAAGAGAAGTTCTAAAAGAATTTGTCAAAAACCGAATAAAAATAGTATTTGATATTTTAGGAACTTACCAGTTTGATCCTTATTCTTTATTTTCGTAAAATCTTTTTCTTGAAGATTCAATTTCGACACATTTTCCTGATACTCCTTATTCTTCCTTTGGTAATCTCTGACCGTTATTGCAGGTCGTTTTCTTGCATATTCCAGACTCCTTATAGAGTTTTCCTCCTTTTGTTCGATGTGATCGATAGTCCTAACGTAGTCGGAAGATATCTTGCGGTAAACTTTGTTTCCGTGTTGTAAGAGGAGAACATGGTCAATGGATTTCTGAGGAAGGTCTATAGATAGCGAGCGACGCTTATACATTTCGCGCGTATTATAATCGCTCGTCTTGAGGTATTTGGTTGGAGAAAACGTAAGATACATATTTGGCCGTTGCTGTAATTCTGACATTCGACTGGAAAGTAAAAAAAAATAAAATAAAATGTCAAACGATGCCTGGAATTAACTTGTACTCTAACTAAGCCTTTATAAACGTGCTACTAGGGTTAAATCTATGTTAAATTTTAAGAACCACCTCATTTCGCGCGAGATTTTCGACGTTCAATTTGGTAAATGTGAAGAGTTGGTTGGTACCTACCTATACTTCGTACCTACGTACGTAGGTATATAGGTACACAACTTACGTCATTATCGTTAGTAAAGTAAGTAGGTACCTACCCTAAAGTTTATATATTATGTAAATTTTGATGTACAGGACAAAAAAATATTTGAAATAATGAACATACTCTATAAGCCATGCCTAATTACAGCTTTTTGGACACAGAGACAGACGGATAGACAATTCCAATTAGACATGGGGACTTTTTGAGTACGGAACCCTAAAAAATTGTATAAGCACTTGTAACTGTAACTTACTTAGAGTCCTTCAAGGTCGGTCCTGGGCCTAGGTCTTCTGTATTTACATCATCATAGAGACGCGCGAGGACAGAAGGCCTCTCAATGTCGCTGCCACTGTCGTCGGCTTCTTCAGAGGCCCGCCGGGCGGCATCCTTTCTCCTTGGATGATCAGATTAATTATAATTATTAAAGATAATCAAGTACCTAAAAAAGTATCCTCCACACTACTTTAATGTGTTTTTAAAGCTTGTATGTATTAAAAAGGCTAGCACACACACAACTCCATTTGAATATGGCTCCACCTTGGAATAACACAACCCAAAAAAGGATTGGTCATTTCGAACTTCTTTTTTCGAATTCCAGATTTATTCACGATGTTTACCTTCACCGTTAGTCACTGCCGAACAAAATAAGCTGAAAAAGTAAGCAGGTACAAGGTAAAAAAATCACATCGATACTTGACAGGTTACGAAATTATGTCGTACGTTCAGTGCCGATTCCAGTCATACCAATAAAGTAAAAAAAAAGGCCTTACCATTTGCCGATAGATCCCAATATCCATCACACTGCTCACACTGAGGATTACTGAGGAATCATGATTGTGATTGTGTGTGTGAGTGTTTACCGGCAAACGTTGTCTTGTAGCTCTCTACTTATGTAGATAAGTAGGTACACTCAGTCATGTGCTGAGTAGGTACGTGAAGCCTCGTTATTACAACTTAGTAAATTAATAGGAATTGACCTTAAAATTGACCTTGGGTCCGAATGGATTCTTAAAAGAAAGCGTATACCCAGCATACCTTTTAAAATAAATTGTATTAAGTTCAAAAAACTAATTTGATTTTACATTTAATGAGTAGGTGTTATAATGTCGCACTATAAATTATAATGTCTATATGAAATGCAAAAATTAGGGTAATTATAAAACCGGAGTTAAGGTTTGTAAATGAATAAGGAATTTAATTAGACTGAAGAAAAAGTGAAGAAAACTATTAAAATAAAGTACATAATAAGGGTGATCTTGTGACAAACCGAGGTTCGTATCCGGCAGCCAAGGCCGTCTTATCCTTATAAGGCGCGGGGAAGTGTAAAGGAGCCTGCGCCCTCCTTGCCAATAACTTTTGTGTACATAATTTATCTTTACATAATATTAAAATCGTAAATTTTACGTGTCTGCACATTTCGCACGTTCGTTGAGAAAAGAAATATTGCAAGTGACTATAAATAACTATTAGGAGACATTACAATAATTTTTAGAAACGTCTCTCTGTATGTCTGTCTGTATGTTAATTTGAACCAAAGCGAAATAGAAATCATAAAATAGGTCCTAGGATAACATTTATTTAACGGTTGACTGATACCGATACCGACGCTGACGCCCATACCGATACCGACGCCGACGCCAAAACCGACGCCCATACCGATACCGACGCCGACGCCAAAACCGACGCCGACGCCAAAACCGACGCCGACGCCAAAACCGACGCCGACGCCAAAACCGACGCCGACGCCAAAACCGACGCCGACGCCAAAACCGACGCAGACGCCAAAACCGACGCCGACGCCAAAACCGATGCCGACGCCAAAACCGACGCCGACGCCAAAACCGACGCCGACGCCAAAACCGACGCCGACGCCAAAACCGACGCCGACGCCAAAACCGACGCCGACGCCAAAACCGACGCAGACGCCAAAACTGACGCCGACGCCAAAACCGATGCCGACGCCAAAACCGACGCCGACGCCAAAACCGACGCAGACGCCAAAACCGACGCCGACGCCAAAACCGATGCCGACGCCAAAACCGACGCCGACGCCAAAACCGACGCCGACGCCAAAACCGACGCCCATACCGATACCGACGCCGACGCCGACGCCCATACCGACGCCGACACCGACGCCCATACCGATACCGACGCCGACACCGACGCCGACGCCGACGCCCATACCGACGCCGACGCCGACGCCCATACCGATACCGACACCGACGCCGACGCCGACGCCGACGCCGACGCCGACGCCCATACCGATACCGACGCCGACGCCCATACCGATACCGACGCCGACGCCCATACCGATACCGACGCCGACGCCCAAACCGATACCGACGCCGACGCCGACGCCCATACCGATACCGACGCCGACGCCGACGCCCATACCGATACCGACGCCGACGCCGACGCCCATACCGATACCGACGCCGACGCCGACGCCCATACCGATACCGACGCCGACGCCCATACCGATACCGACACCGACGCCGACGCCGACGCCCATACCGATACCGACACCGACACCGACGCCGACGCCGACGCCCATACCGATACCGACCCCGACGCCCATACCGATACCGACGCCGACGCCGACGCCCATACCGATACCGACGCCGACGCCGACGCCCATACCGACGCCGACGCCGACGCCGACGCCCATACCGACGCCCATACCGACGCCGACGCCGACGCCAATACCTACGCCAATACCTACGCCAATACCGACGCCGACGCCGACGCCAATACCGACGCCGACGCCGACGCCAATACCTACGCCAATACCTACGCCAATACCGACGCCAATACCGACGCCCATACCGACGCCGACGCCAATACCGACGCCCATACCGACGCTGACGCCCATACCGACGCCCATACCGACGCCGACGCCCATACCGACGCCCATACCGACGCCGACGCCAAAACCGACGCCCATACCGACACCGACGCCGACACCGACGCCCATACCGACACCGACGCCGACGCCGACGCCAAAACCGACGCCGACGAAGTTCCAGTTCAAGTTCCAGTTAAAGTTCCAGTTCAAGTTCCAGTTCAAGTTCAAGTTCAAGTTCCAGTTCAAGTTCCAGTTCAAGTTCCAGTTCAAGTTCCAGTTCAAGTTCCGGTTCCAGTTCCATTTATATTTCCATTTCAAGTTCAAGTTGTTAACACTCAGCGAAATCGCTGAAATATGAGTTTCAGTTCATTGCGAAGTTCAATTTCATTTTGAATATCAATTTCATAGCGAGCGTCGTCTGACGCTCATCCCGTCGTCCCTGTCTCAAACTTATGTGTTCCTTTTTGGGTTCTAGGGCTGCGGTGGTGAACTTTATAACCTACCCCCTACCCTGGTGTAATATTCAAATATGGGCCTAACGCCTACGGCCTACGTCGGATTTACGGAACGTCTACACGCGGCCTACGAAATGTCTACGAAGGGTAACGCGCGTAGGCATTGACGCTATGTAGACGCATGCATGTAGCAGCAGGACCTAACCATAACGCCTGCAGACAATCGTTTCCTGTAAATAGGTACATAAAAATGCCGCGAATTAATTGCTACACAATGATGACTTCAATAGTACATTCATTGTTTTAGCATTTTTTATAAGTAGTAAACCTACTATAGAACAGAGATTGTGGTTGATTACTATTTTCTGCAACTGCATTTTCATACGAGTTTTACAACTAAAAGATCAGTGAAGACATTTAAATACTTAAAAAAAAAAAAAGTAACATAATAGGCTTCATTTTTGTTTCATAGAACTAACAATTTACACTGCACGTGCCTAGTTACACGCAAACTCCCCGAAAATATTATCGTTTTTGCTGCCGCGAGTACATTGAATACCTATCACCTTTGACTGATGCTATAGTTCGTAACGATAACGAAGATATTAATAAAAATTATATATTGCTTTATTTGTAAGGATAAGAAATAAGACATGTTAATAGTATTAATAAATAATATAAATAAGTTAGTAGATTTAATACAACACCTAGGTAAATAGAAATTGGAAAACAACATCATTAAAATCAATATTACAAAAAATAGGGCTTGCTTTTCACAAACCAATAAAAATACATATCTAATGACAGGTAGGTACTATCGCGGACACTCCCGCCTGACCACCGCTAAGTTCATTTTTTCTTGCACTCAAAAATAGAAGCGCTCTCTAGCGAGGGGCGGGCCCTTTGATCATGAATAGACGAATGAAAGACAAGATCGACCGGCGGCCGGTCGAGCACACTGCAAAGCTATTGAAACAAATAGTACGTGTGAGAGAGAGAGAGAATGTAAGGGAGCGTGGCTTGGCGCCCGCAAATTTTTAAGTGATCAGGCGGCAATG
This sequence comes from Pyrrhia umbra, assembly GCA_963891755.1. NCBI lineage: Eukaryota > Metazoa > Arthropoda > Insecta > Lepidoptera > Noctuidae > Pyrrhia > Pyrrhia umbra. The sequence goes on from OY982930.1 coordinate 8,792,258, forward strand.
ACCGCGATAGTACGTTTAACAATAATAACATCTATCTAATAAAACCGTCGCCCCTTAAACTAAATCAAATTCAAAAATCTTATTTCTGCTTTTTAGCCTCTCCAATCTCTACTGTCTTACGCTTTTTAGGCTTTTCCTCCTTATCTCCTGAGATACTGACTTGTCTAAAACAGGAATAGAAAAAAAATAATTAACTAGGTACGTAAAAATTGCCGACTGACTCGATTGTCAACGCATTTTCTAAATGGCTGAGTCTAGAAACTTGAAAATGTTTATAGTGCTCAAAATGACGTGGGAAAACACATATTTACCTAAGAACTAAACAATAAACTCGTACGTACATAGAAAGGTTACTTACTGTATCAGTCCGGAAGGTGGAAACAATGTGTTGGAATAGGAACCTCTATGTAAACTTTACTTTTATATATGTATCTTAGTAAATATTAATATAATATTTGTTTGTTAGGTACACAAATAGTTCTTAACCCGATAATAGCTAGAGTGCATTTTAATATAAATTTATAGATGCTGAGACCAAGTTTTTAGCGTGATTTGTGTGGATAAAATGTGAAGTGTAAAAAATAACACTTATTAATATACATATTATGTTACTCGAAAGCAGACAGTTTCAACGTGTCAAGTCACCTTTCTTTATCATCTTCATCCTCCTCATCTAGCAGCAGTTCGGAGCTTGTTTTGGAGAAAATATGCAATTTTTCTAAATCAGCCGGCCGGACGAAACCAGTCTGACGACGTTTAATCTCTTTTTTTTGTGTTGATTTATCCTTGGCCGACTCGGGTTGTTGGCTGATGGCTACTTGTCTAAAATAGTAAAAAATAGAAAATAAAAAAAGTAAATTAAATAAATAATGAAAAGAAAAGCCTCAAAAGTTGTTAATTAATAAAAAAAGAACAACAAATTTTATCTACGTTAAGATAGTTTCCCCATCAGTACGAGTGTTAGCCCTTGATTAGTGGCATCTTACGTCATTGTACCTGTTTATACAGTTTCAAGTTTCTAGATTAGATGGTTTGTTTTGGGCGGTGACATTTCTATCAGTCAACCATTTTTATTTTTAAGTAGGTACAAGATATACACAAGTGCGAGACATGAGCTTAATATCTGTAGGTATGCGTTCAGTGTTGAAGCAGGTTAGTTAACAAATTAAAAAAATACAGGCGAATGTAGAGTTTATTGCCAGATAACATTTTAACTCAGGTGACTGAGAAAATTCTTGCAGTATTTGGTTGCTCGCCTATGAAGCTTCAGGCTATGAAGATTTAGACCATGCAGTCCTACACAGTCCATCATAGTTCTACGGGACGAAACACGAATCACGCGGGATATATTAACGGTAGATTTTAAAATCGCGATGTGGTTAAACTCATAATTATGAGATTGTTGCCGCCAGCCGCATGGGATTTGAACAGCTACAATCTTATGAAATACATACATACTTCTTGTAAAATAAAAGTAGTTATATGAATACTCCATGTAGAGTACATTGAGTATCCATAAATACTTTTAAAACAAAAAATCTGAATAAAGTAGGTAGGCACTTACCTGCATACGCAAGAATTCAGTGTAGCTCCAATCCGCCGCAGGGTCTGTATAAAATTTCTCACAGTTTTTACAATCTATACTGAATTGGATTCATCTTATTCTTTTGCGCAGGCTTGCACCTACCTATTTATCTACAATAGGTATGTTGACTTTTAGTCTTCGAGTAGTTCTTGAAAATTAAGTTTTCAAAAACTACTTAATCTCTTGTGATAATAAATGTACGTAGAAGATGGATTCTAAATCAGTCAACTCATTAATAACTTATTTAGTATAACTAAATATACGCAAGTATTATAGGTAACAGAGAATGGAAATTAAATTGTCGATAAAAGTATAAAACCCCATGAAAGTTTATGCGTTCAGGTATCTAAGTTAAATATTATAATTACAAATTAACCTCACATTTATAATAAAGCTAGTAAAATTTCTATAAAATCCTGACTTTAATATTTTAAAGAAACCAAATTTATATGTAGGAATTACATATATCTTACCATGCTCTTTCAAATCCAATATTTACGAAAAGAAAATAAATATCTTCTGAAAAAACGTATCGTAAAAGTATAATTTTCAATTTTCCGGAACAGTTTATTGTTTATTGCTAGAAAGTATTGTTAAGTTGACAAAATACATCAGAAGAAAAGTTTCGGTTGTCGCTGCGTTTCCATTTTTAACATTTATATAATAACGCAGATGTGAAGTCAGACAAATATAAAGCTCATGTCTCGTTACGAGGAGTGTTTCTACATTTACTAATATTCAGGGAAGCACCAGGCCGTGATTCTACATTACTTGAAACAACAACCTATTGGTTGCCTGGGCACGATAACGATACTAGGGTAGTAAGTAAGTATGCTAAGAAATTAATTGAAAAGTTCGTTTACAGCTACAGATTTTTCTTCCATAGATAAATTTAGATTTTTAGAAAGAGAAAATCCAGGCAGAGGTACACTGCTGTAGATACGACCAATATGAAACTTTGTTTTAGTGCTGTTACCAAAACTCAGCAAACTTTTTATAGCACAGCAAAATTACTCTACCTGAATACTGATATAATAATAATTATATAATGCTTTTACTAACTCTTCTCTTTGTCTAATATCATTCGGTGTACAAAGGGGAATGAACCTATCTAGCATAGCGACCCAGTCACTACTTGGATTATTTTTGAAAAAATTTAGCGTAGGTACGATTAAAGTATGTCTATTGTTTTAGATATAAACAAAATGTCTTGAAACTTAATACCTGCGCTAAATTTTCACGTAGCGAGATATTTGTGAGTGTCGCGATAGTAAATACTTCTTGTCGTTAACGAATACTGATATGAACTAATAGTAGAAGATCCGAACCTACATCGACATTCATCGGGTTGATAATAGAATCAAACATATTTTATAATAAATTTCGTATATTAGAAAATATATTAAAAATGGGTTGATAACAAAAATCCTGGACAGAATATTTTTAATTATTGTATATATACGAAATTTATTATAAAATATGTTTAATTATTTTATCAACCCGATGAATGTTGATGTAGGTTCGGATCTTAGACTATAATCAAAATGGCGAATGGGTATCTATGCCGTTCTTCCTTCAAAAACGTTCAAAACCCTTTACATAAATCAATACTACTATAACGTCTTTAGTACAATCACCTAGTATATGGTTGATAATCGTCATCATCATCGTCTTCGTCATCTTCGTCGTCAGAATCGGCAGCATCCCTTTGGAATTGGCGTATCCTAGCTAAATCTTCGGGCCGTACAAACCCGGTTTGACGTCTTTTAATTTCCCTGTGCGTGTCTGATGCAGAAGGCAAGCTGATTGACACTTTTCTAAAAAAATAAATAAAAAAAAGTAAATTGGAAACAAAAAAGTATTTCACGTGTTCTTGCGGATTTTTTACGTATGATTAGAGTAGAATGTTTTAAGTTTTTTTTAATACTAATGATAGGTAGGTAAATAAATAGAACATTAGAAGAGGTGAACATAGAACTAGTTTTGTTGGCCCCAAATAAAATATAAATAAAAGGATTCAAACTATCAGTGAGTGTCGAAAAAACATTATGTAGCTATAATAAGTATTATTAATTACCTAATGATAATTTCTCATATCAAAGGGCCAGAGCACACTGGCGTCTTTACCATCGATGATCAACTTCGAATATTTTGGAATTTGCAGTGTTTGGAATTTGGAAACTACTTCAATGATTTTATATGATACAAGTAAACTCACTTATCACGGTGAGCCCGGTATTCTTCTTCAGCCACTCTGAAACAGTAAAAACGTCAGAAATGAAATATCCACAAATAATCATTACGACAAAACAGTTAAGAGGTTTTGCCTGTACTGTGATCATTATCATATCAGTCGACAAACACTGCCCTGAAACCGGGCACAAACAAATTCTGAATTCAGAAATTTAAATCCATTCTGTACATTTTGCGTAAAGGACAAGCATACATACATCCCAAACTTTCACATTTATTACATTTGTATGATAAAATGTATGTTACCTGTATTTTCGCAGGGTCTCATCAGTAATCATGTCAGACCTGCAAAATTTAAACACCGTTATAATTTTGCCATTAGAAACGATATCACTATAATTTAGAAGAAAGCGTACCCTTTTTGGTTCTCAAATAAGTTATATTTGCCACTTTTAGCCACGGCCTTCACGATACCACCAGCAAAACTCACACGGTCGGCATTAATTCTAGAAAATAAAATAATTATCGGTGCGCAAATATTTTAATTTTTAAGTAAATAGTATACCCATATATAATGTAAACAAAAAATATATAAAAAGGTTGTGATTATCACGATTAAAAATACATTTACTTCAGGTATCTCTTGATTTCTTTCTCGTCCTCAGAATCTAAAGTATGTTCTGTAAATAAATATAATGCCGATTAATAGGTATCTTCAATTGTTGTGAAAATTGTTCAGAAGTATGTCTAATAATAAATTTATTACGAGATTCCGTTTCTGTAGAACTGACATCAAATAACGCGTCAAAAAGTTCCGACGGGAATGACAGTCTTTGCTCGTCGCCTTTCTTCTTTTTACCAGCTTCTTTGTCCAAGTCTATTTCAAGGCAATAGTCTCCTTGTAGCAACCTGAACAATAAATTATATGTATCAAGAAACAAGCATTAGAAAAAGCTAAGTAAATAAAAGAAGGCAAAAAGTGAGGAAATACCAACTTTTTAAGATCAAATGTAGAGTCAACCTCATCGGGGTATGGCACGTCTGTCAAAGGTATATAGAATGGCTTCTCAGGCTTGACGGGGACGCTAGCACTCGCTACTACTGACACGTGCTTATAAGAATATTCTTCAGGCTCATACTCATATTCTTCAACGTCAAATTCGTTGTTTTCACCCTTATCAACAGCCGGCGTAGCTCTGCCACTACGTTCAGCTTGACTTTTTTCTAGTTGCTTTTCTATTTCTTCTTTTTTCCTCATGAATCTAGAGAATGGCACAATACAGAGATCAGAATACATATTGATATTTTCGTACCCAATTTAAAAGTGCTTATAGAACATTGGATCTATTTCGACTATTTAGGTACCGACCGTTGAGTTGCACGCAAGTTTTTAGCAGCTTCTTCAGGAGTAGCATCTTCTCCGTCTTCACCTATTTCAGCTTGCAGACGTTGTAAACTCCTGAAATCTGCCTCCAAAAATACTTTCTCCAGCAATGCCTTAAATTTTGTACAGTAAACTCAGTAAGGATAAAAAAACATCGCGTAGACAGTTGGCGATATGTGAATTTATAATGATTACCTCGTAAAACAACTCCCCTAGAGCGACAAGGTTTTCAATATGGCCTTCTATATATTTATTGGCTCCTCTATTGATCATAATATCTTGGCACTCCATGTTTAGAATACCAGCCTTGTACATAATAATCTTTTGTTTCGGTGACTCGTACCACTCGGGAACCTGTTCTATCTTTTTCAGTGTTTCTTCACCGTCAATGAGTTGCCCAAATGCTACGTATTTGTGAGCCATCCACGTTTGTGGTTGCAATAAAACAAAGAATTGTGTTGAGCAGTCAACATGTCTGTAATTTAGCATTTATCTCAATTAATGACTATTTTTTTATTATTAAGAACATAGATATGTAACCAGTGGCGGCGCAAGACCTAAACTTGATGTGGGCAAGGAACATTTTGCGAGGCCATCTGATGGTGCAAGAAGAAGGGAATATAAAATATTTTTTTACGTAAAAATACAACAGACTCCCATAAATACTAAACAGAGGAAAATAATTTTTATTTAAACGCTAGTGGACCAATACTTCGCTCTAGAAGTCGGTGTCTCTTTAGTTTTCGGCTATGAAGCGCGAGGCCCTTTGCACCGCGAGGCCGTCGGCGGTGGCCCACACCGCCCACGCCTTACGCCGCCTCTGTAATACTCTGTATGTGCCTACCTACTCCTTGTTGGCGCGGGACAATCCGGCTTGACCAAATGGTTTGTACAAGGCCGGAGGGCTATTCTTTTTTTATAAACATACCTGCCATCATTGGCCATGCCGAGAACTCCTCGTCTGTCATGTGGTACAATAAAGTTCTCGCAGTCTAGTCCAGAATCTTTGAGACCAAATCCTCCACATTGGATCCAGCTGTCTTTAACAATGCGATGCACTGGAGTTCCCGAATAGCCACCTTTTGTCTCCTTGCAAAGACGGAGAAAATTTTCACAAGTTCGAGGTGCTATATCTGAGTAAAGCTGAAAATGAAGATAAGTTAATAGAAAAAACGCGATCTTATTTGAGTACTGTAAAATTTTGGACGGTTTAAATTTTTATTTCAAGCAATGTTAAAGAAAATGTGCAAGCGAAATCAGGCGGCTGGAATGTAATTTTGGATAATTTTATATCCCACGTACCCTATTTGCTACAGTCGTCGAATAACTAAGTAAAGTTGGAGGTGATCAGATAGAAGGCATCATGTATTAGGTACCTATCTGCAATACCGACATACCTGCATTGTATGTAGGTATCTACATAACAATGTCATTACATTTATTAAACTTACCATAAATATCATCGTTCCGATATCAACATCGTCAACTGAAACTTGGAAATACGCACATGGCCTCTGTAAAACAATATAATAAGTTACTTCACTAACTTGCAGTAACTGCAATGCAGTTGATACGAATCAAATGCAGGCTCTTAATAATTAAAATCTCGGTATGTACCTCTTAATAATTAAGTTCGGTGACAAAAAATCTAATCTAAATCTAAATATATATAAAACTCAAAGGTGACTGACTGACTGACATAGTGATCTAACAATGCACAACCCAAACCACTGGAGGGATCGGGCTAAAATTTGGCATGCAGGTAGATGTTATGACCTAGGCATCCGCTAGGAAAGGATTTTGATAAATTCTACCCCCAAGGGGATAAAATAGGGGATCAAAGTTTGTATGAAACTTTGTCAATTTTAAACCGATCGGGCTGAGACTTTGCATGCATATAGCTACTATAACGTAGGCATCCCCTAAGAAGGATTTTGATACATTCCACCCCTAAGGGGATAAAATACGGAATGAAAGTTTGTAATAAAATTTAACAATATTTTGGAGTCGTCGGTGCCGGAACAGCAAAGTACTCTGGAATTACCAGTCGTTTCATTACTTAGCTTGGCACAGACTCCAAAAAATTGTTAAATTTTATTATAGTTTAATCGTAGATTAGGTTAGGTTTATTAATATAGGTAGGTTTCAGTATTATTTTTAACTTTTTAGTGCTTTTCGGGTTTTTTGAGGTTGGTTTTTTTTTGCAAAAAAAAAAATATTTGTAAGTTTTTAGTGACATATTTTTAATCTAATAATCTTAAAAAAGAGAAAACGGCGTTGAACTGAAACTGAAACGAAATCCACTTCCGCGCATCTCGCATCCAGCGAATTCCCGCTACAATCACGAGGTGCCTATCTTTGAACCCAGGCATCAGATTTGCCCTGTTAGAAACTTTCAGGTGTTTTTAGAACCCTCTCGAATGTCAATGGTCTCCATCACCAGACCTGGAATGGCACTTATAAACCATATGGATGCTAAGTTCTCATCAATATAAATTAATTAAGTCCAAACACAAGGTAACTGCTGTAAATCGTTGAGGAGTTCCCTTAACTGTCCTTTGTCTTCATCATCAGACCCCTTATGACAGTCACAACCCATCTAGGTGTAAAGTTCTCATCAATACAAATTAATTAAGTCCAAACACAAGGTAACTACTGTAAATCGTTGAGGAGTTCCCTTAACTGTCCTTCGTCTTCATCATCAGACCCCTAATGACAGTCACAACCCATCTAGGTATAAATTTCTCACCAATACAAATTAATAGAGCCTAAACACAAGGTAACTGCTGTAAATCGTTGAGGAGTTCCCTCGACTGTACTTTGGCTCCATCATCAGATTGACTCCAGACCTTCATAAAATTGTAGTGCTTTAAAATATTTAATGAAAAAATTAATAAACGCACTAGTTGCCCCTTGGATTTTCGAAAATTGCCCTGGACTTCTCTGGGATGCCATCATCAGATCTTGGTTTCCTTATCATGGGACCATTTGGGAAGTATACCCTTTCCAACAAAAAAAGAATTTTTCAAATCGGTTGGCAAGCGACGGAGTTATGCGCGAACAAACATAAAAAAAATACAAACATCTGAATTGATAACCTCCTTCTTTTTTAGAAGTCGGTTAAAAATGCTTTGTTCTGAATGACTGACGGATCAACGCACAGCCTAAACCGCTGATCGTAGAGACCTGAAACTTGTACGGTGTTCTAGGTCGGTATGACGTAGGCATCCGATAAAAAAGGATTTTCTAAAATTAATTAAAATTTAATTAAATTAAACTAACCCTAAGGAGGTTAAAAAGGGGGGCAAAGTTTGTGTGTTTGCGATACTTAAATATTATAGGTAGGTAATTACATCAAATAAGTAGGTACGTAGGAACCCGGCGTAGCCTAGATATATATTATGTAGTCTTAACGGTTAGCCGCACTGGGCATATTTTTTTAGGAAATATCATAGGTACTCACGCCAGACGACTTTACATAATTGGAAAACAGTTTAACAGCTTCGCCGTAATAATCCGGTTTCAGATAATAAACATATTTCGATTCAATTAGTTCTTTTAATTCTTGATGTCCACCGAGGAACTGGTCGTTCATGAGGACAGCAACTTGAGTTAGCAAGCAATAAGCCGGACCACCATACTTGAGTTTCAAATCGTTCCATATTTTTGGCCATTCCACGCTTGTTACAGCTATAAAACAAATAATTCATTATTGTTACAAGAACACGATAAATTTATTAAGGCTAAAGTAGATCAGTTGAAAAAGGCTGCATCAACTGGTCTGGAACTGATCTGGCTGAGAGGACCTCGACGTTGCCGAAAAAGATTGGAAAAAATGGAAATCTCTTCTTAGAGCCCTATATCCCTGGTGAGGGACCACAGGATCGCATCATCATCATCAAAGTAGATACAATATCTAAGGCAGTATAATGATTCGTTAAAACGATTCTAATTCCTGTCCTGTGCAAGAGATATCTGGGGTCACTTTTACGAGTCTGTTTTTTGGAGTCACAATGGATTAATTAGTTAAGTAAAGCCGGGTACTCATTAGCGAGCTGTAACCGTAACTTATGTGATACAGTAACGAGGTTCTAGTATGTACGCGTTTTACAATTACGGCTCACGACGTCGCCGGAACGCTTTCACCGAGCGTACTCATTTTGCGAGCTGTAACTGTAACGAAACAGATACAGTAACGAGGTTCTAGTGTGTACGGGGAGTAACGAACGGGGAGACCTGCTCTGCCCAAAGTTTGGTTTGTAACTCCACGATGTCGGACGAAGTGTCTCTCGCCTGTGCAGCAGACTTATAGATGCCTTACTCGATGATCATAAACGGCCACGAAGATGGTGGATTCATAGAATGTATCGAGAAACTCCTCTTGACGTCCACAAGCGCACTGCGAGCGCCCTTTGATCCGCGGCAAAAACCGACAATCGTCGGCTCGCTGCGAGTCGCTCGTGTAGCGTTCGTCGCAGGCTCGCGAACTACGTACACATTATGTTTTTGGTAACAGTAACAGTTACAGTTACGTGCAACGTTACGGGTTCAGAAATAAGTACGTTGTAAACGTCGGCTCGCTGCAAGCCGCACGCGTACCGCTCGCAGCAGGTTTGCAAACCACGTACACACTATGTTTTAACATGCAACGGTTACAGTTAAGGCTCGCTAGTGAGTACCCGGCTTTAGACACTGTTTCTAGGAGTTGCACCTGCGTCTCGAGGGAACTACTAAACGCACCCGGATAAAAGTCTACAACTGTTTCCAGGGTACCCATACACATACACATCCAAATCAGTTTTGCCGTTTTATCGTGAAAGTGTAACAAACAAACTCACTTTTGCATTTATTATATTAGTTAGAAATTTGTTATGATTACCACTACACGGGTTTCTAGATTTTTCCTCATCTTTGCCCATGCTAGGTAACGGATAGAGAAATGTCGTGGTGGCGTGGAGGTTATTGAGTTCGCTTCTCAAGCACAAAACCTGGTAAGTACCTACCAATGTGATCAGGCCATCACGAGTTTTCTTAATCTCTAGATCGATCAGTATCTATACTAATATAAAAACGCTGAAGAGTTTGTTTGTTTGTTTGAACGCGTTAATCTCAGGAACTACTGGTACGATTTGAAAAATTCTTTCAGTATCAGACAGCCCATTTATTGAGGAAGGCTATAGGCTATATATCATAATAATATATCATAATAATAAATAATAGGAGCGGAGCACCACTATTCCACGCGGACGAAGTCGCGGGCAGAAGCTAGTTACTAATAAATATGGTCAAAAAGAAGTAGGTAGGGATTAACATACCCTGTATAACCGGAGCATCGAAGTATTTCCATCTATACTTATGTAGACCTTTTAGCAAATTTATAGAGTAAATGAATTCCTTAGTGGTTCTGTTCCCAATTAACGTGAATTTCACCCGGTTCGAACTAGGGTCTCTTTCTTTCTTGGGTGGTGGATACACGGGATTTTTAGCAGAATTATGACCATATTTATAAGTACCCGCGTAAGCGTCTTTTATATATTTTTCCCATGGGTGACGTGTAATAATTTTTTCTTTGAGTGGAATCTCAGGATTAAAAAACGACATCTTCGGAAAAGGGTTGACTGATTTAGGATGTCTTTTTAATATTGTGAATACAGCTTTGCGCAGTATTTACGGCCAGGATCATAATTTTGACGTCATTTTATAAATCATAAAATTAAATTATATGAAATTGTTATTAATAAAATTAATATGACAGTTAGCATTTTTTTTGTTTTGCTAACTCTTAAAGTAATTTTTAATTTTAATTTACATCTAATGTTTTCACAATTCATTTTAAAACGAAATGCGACCCTATGTCAACAATGTCAAAATCAAAATTGTCAAATTTTAATGTCAAATGTGTGGTGAATGTCATCAGTCATCTGGTCTAACAAAAATAAAAATCTGCTAAGAATTTATTGATTATTCTAAAAACTTGTGATTTTCTCAGTATGATAAGCAGTTTTAAGTAATGTTAGCTCGATAATTGCAGTACTTCAGTTATTAATTAGACTACAAGTTCCTAGAATTCGATGAAAACATGAATACTACAGACTCGGAGAGTTTTTCTCTAATATGCGGAGAACTCTGCAATTTAGTGTATTTAAAACAATATAGTAGAGAAAAAGCTAATAAACTAATAGATGAATTAAATGCAAAACCTTACAAAGTGGATTTATTTGTGCGGAAACATGTAAGGTTTATAGGTTATATTTGTCCATAAATTATATGATTGTAATTCGACAGTGATTACAAGTTATTGTTAATTTTACATGTGTTACAGGATGCTACAACTTTGATAACGGCTCTGTGCTTTAACGTCAAGCCAGCAGATGAGTTTTTAGCGGCAAAAACATCACATTTAATAAACAGTATAATAACAAAACAAAACTTACAATTTGAAACTGACTACCTATGGAAAGTGATTTCATGGCACATTGAATGTTTGAAGAAGTGCACGGATATTGTGTTGCCTGATATCCTTCATAGTATGCAATGTATCTTACAGTCTAATCCTCTTGCAAGTCATAAGGTGGGTATTATTACCTTTTTGGTGTTCTCAATGAATAAAATGGTTCAAAAAATGTTGAGACCAAGAGTGAGGATAGTTTTAATCCGGGTGTGTTAATTAGGATATGAGCAGAACTGTGGGAAACAGCTAGTTATAAATAAACTAATATTTAAAATTCCAAAAAAATAAGTAATCATTATTTTATTTTACAGTTTACTGAAGAGTTAATAGGAAGCCAAGGTATCCTCATTAACCTCATTGATTCCACAAAGAGTGAGCTGAGAGTCCAAAATGGTCTGCAGGTACCTCTGATAGCTTTAAAATGCATTATATGCATAATATCAACTGCAGATGATGGTAAAAATGAAACAAATGTTGATCCTGAACTAAAGGAGCTGATCTCTGAAATAGTTGTTAAGTTTTTGATGAGAGGATACTCCAAATCTCAAGATGAATTTTTGTATTGTAAGGTAGGTTCTATGATAAATATGTGTACATATATAAGATGACCCAGTGAACTTTGTATCACCTACATCTATCTTAACTTTTTCTCACCGTTTTAACCTTCCTTGGACTATGACACACATTCCAAAAGCAAAATCAGCTAAATTGGCCCAGCCATTCTCGAGTTTTAGTGAGACTAACAAACAGCAATTCTTTTTTATATATAGATTTTATATATGTATTATAATAAACTCTTTAATGGACCCATCCACCTCCCACATCACCTTTATATTTTGTGAATATATTTTTACTATATAAGTTCTTATCATAGTTCATATCTCACCACCAAGACAATCCACCACTTTCTTATTATAATTGTCATGCATTTTGTAAACAAAAGGATTTATTTCTACTTAAGAGCTTATTAAAAGTAAGCAAAGTTAATATACAATTCATATAAGGCAGGTTTTAAAACAAACAAAAAATTATAATGAAATAAATATATTTGATTACAGGTAGTAATATCTGCATTGAGAGTGCTATCCCAGCTTTATTTCAATGATCTCAACATAAATATACCTGTACCCGAGGTGATGGGAATCTGTCGATATTTCATACTCTATGGCTTAGTGGTGCAGACCGGCCCACCTGACAAGATAATGCCTGCCCAACAGTCAATAGCCATGGTGCCTGAAGTGCAAATTCCTAATCCCAAAGGTGGAAAGGTAAAACTAACTTTTGTACTCCCAAGTGTAGACAGCAAAGTACAATATTCTCAAATATTAGCTTAGCTCTATAAGCAGACATTTTTTTGCCAGATCAAAATAAATTAATTAGTTAATAAATAGTTTGTTTAGCTATACTTTAAAACTTATGCTGCTTTCCTATATCATTATACTTTTAATGATAACTAACTATATAAAATTTCAGAAACAAAAACTAAGAAAACAAAGAAATAATGCAATAGAAAGTTTAAGAAAAGAAATTCCGGTGTCAGACCACAGTCTTATGAAGGATGTTGATAACTTTGAAAACAATTCTGCATATAAGCCTGCCAGTCGAAACTATTTGGAACCTCAAAAAGCCAAGAACAGCTGGGCATTGACCAGTGATTCTGATATGTCAGATGTGGAGAATAGCAGAGAAGTTAAACTAATTGCATTGAAGTCTAGAGTCAGGCAGAGTGCGTCTAACCTGCTTTTGGTTTTGGTTAAAGTTAGTATTGAAACTCTTTTTGATTTATGTTTGGATTTAAAATACAAAATTCGCTTCATCATCATCCTATTTAATATTAGTTCACTGTTGAACATAGAACTCGTCTAACATGTGCCATATCACCTGATGCTCAGCTCAAATTAGCCTTTCAAGTCTCACTAACTTAAAAAAAAAACTAAGCAATCATGATTCTTTCAGGTAAAACAAAAGCGAGAAATATTCGGTTACTGGTGGGCGCTTCTGCCCGATTCGCCAGATTCTGCTAACTGGTCAGCAAGTGCCGCCGCTAAGAAGACCCTTGCATACTGTGCTGTCACTGACCCTATTGCTAGCAGTCGAGCAAGTGTTCTCAGTGTCATGCTGGCTCTCCTGTCTAGGTCCAGGATGTTCTTGTCTCACGCTGAGAGTAGGTGAGAAGAATCTTATGTATTGCAGATAGTTTTATTGCTTTGAGAATAATTATTAGTTTTTAACCGTTTGTTTTTCGAATATCTATAAATTGAGTTACTAAAATACTTTCTAAATAAATGTTGGACACTCATTTTTAATACATGTGGTGTTCCAAATTCTATTACAGTAAAAAGGAGAGGTCATCTTTCATCCCTTTCTCCGAATCTCTCGGCTACATGATCACATGCCTGCACAAAGTCTTCACCAGTATCTTGGAGAGTGAGAGAAGTCATGCAGTCATTATAGTCGCTTTAAAATGTTGCGCTGCACTGGTGCAGGCGACGCCGTATCATAAGATGAAGGAGGGTCTTATCAGTCAACTTGTTATGTCGACTAGGAAATTCTTGGTGCATAGAGGTAAGAATAATACGATACTGTCGTCCTTAAGATTTGAAAAACCTCAGAAAATATAATTATGCTTAAACCAGCAAAATACAAGCAACTTTGAGTCACAGACGGAAAATACGTATTTACAGATGTAACTCTACAAGTGGGTGCTTTAATCACAATGGGATGCGTACTCTCGGTCGATCCCAAAGTAGAAGAAGTTCTTAAAGCAGTTGAAAAAGATGCAGTTCCTTCTAAAATAACCACGTCCATGAGCTCTTCCAAAGTAGCATATACTGCCCACAAAGTTGATACGGAGGAATGTGATGATTTCGAGGAAGGGTACTCGGATGATGAAATGTTCACCGCTGTTGATCACCAATCCGTTGAAAGTGGCGATAAAGATATTGAGGAAGGTCATTATTTCAGAAGCTGGATTTTGGATATATGCTTCAAGAATATGGGTTGGATTTTCAGGGGAAATGAAGTTGTAGTAAGTATTTTTTAGGGTTCCGTAGTCCGACAAGGAACCCTTATAGTTTCGCTCTGTCCGTCTGTCTGTCTGTCTGTCTGTCTGTCTGTCTGTCTGTCTGTCTGTCCGCGGCATAGCTCCGTGGTTTTTGTTATTAGAAAGCTGAAATTTGGTATGAATATGTATATTGAACACGCCGAGAAAGTGGTAAAATAAAATTTTGAAAAATATTTTTTTTCAGGGTAGCTCCCAAACATGTAAAGTAGGGATGAATATTTTTTTTCTCACGTACCCCTTCGTGTGGGGTATCGTTAGATAGGTCTTTCAAAAATATTATGGGTGTGTGAAGACCATTTTTCAGTTAAGCGAGCCATTTGCGAAATATCTAGATTTTAAGTGAATTTTTTTGTTCGATACGAGTTACCCCCCCCTCTAACTTTTGAATGGCTGTACCTAGAAATGTGAAAAAAATCAAAGACGTAGCACATGTAATGAACTTACAAGGAAAACTATCACGGCTAAGTAGGCTTAACCGGTTACAGAGTTATATTCGACTAACTGAGACCTACTACGGAACCCTACTGCGCGTGGCCCGACACGCACTTGGCCGGTTTTTTTTATTTACCTAATTGAAACAGTCATTATTACTTAAACCTGGTTTGTTGTTAGGTATTTCTTAAGAGAGTGTCTCATAGTTTTAGCAATGTTAGAATTAAGGTTGGAAACACAAGTGGAGCTGTATATGGTTACCTTATGTTTTACAATTCCTTGCCTTTATGTGGCTAGCTGTCTTTTGTTTTAAGTCCATATTTATGAGACATTGATTATTAAGGCTGTCATTATGTTTTTTTTATTATTTTGATCAAAATATTACCTTTACTTCCCGTTACTTTATAATTATTATACTTCGGATAAAAAGTAGTTAGTATCGTAAACTTTATTTGATATTTGATTACTTTATAATTATTATACTTCGGATAAAAAGTGGTTAGCAGTGTAGACTTTATTTGATTACCTACATTTCGTACGTTAACTTTTATTTAGGGTGAACTTGGTTATCAACGTGTTCTTGTTGAAACCAGATTCCAGCATTGTAAATCCAGATTTGTTACATGAACATAGCTGTTTATCTCAATACTGGACATTACTGGATATAAAATTATCGGTACAAACAATCTGGTTATAAAAAGTAAATATTTTTTGTTTTTAAATGAAAAGAGGTGTGCAAAACGATTAATAAATAAACTAACTATTAATATTCACTTAATTAGCGATCATTACAAGTAGCTTTTGATTTTTTTGTCTTCTTCTATGCAGACGATTTTGAACAAACTACGCATCAGGATTTAATCAAAGATTGATAAAATCAGTCTTATTTAAAAGTGAACGCGATCATGATGGTCCACTTAAAACAAACGATTGATTTATTAACAAATAATACTCCCGGCCACGGCGTCAGAACGTAAGCTTATATTTAGCTCGCAAGATACTTAATTGAACTGTTGTCGTCTTTCAATAAGAATAGACGGTAGGTCGTAAACAATTATTAGTATTGGGATTGGCTATTCAAGTCAATTTTAGCGTAATAGGAATAGATTGTAGGTAGAATACTCAATATTCATCAATCAGATTGTTTTAAAAAAATGTAGTACGTGTATTTTTTTAATTTATACTAAATCTGCGCTAAACACCTCAAGCAATCACTCAATCTATAGGCCAGATTTATGTAGCATTTTATATAAATAATAACGTAATAACGTATCAGCGAAAACGCCTAAAATCCCGGATATCTTCTAACAAAAAAAAGAGACTCCAGTACTATTGCTTACGAAATGCTATTGAAACGAGCCCATGGCGCAAGAACTGCGGCCAAAGGCATAACACTCATCTGTTTTTCCAGAGAATCAAGCCATCAGCGATCCCAATAATTCTGGAGTCCTTACAAGTGTTATCTGCAGTAGCGTTCCACCACCTTCAGGATCTGTTGCACGGTCACATTACGCTGCTGGGTGACATTCTGAGTGAGATGCTGCAGCATGAGCACCAGGATGTTGTAATGCAGTCAGCCAGCGCCATCAGCATTATTGGAGACGGGTTACAGAAACTGGGTATGGGAGTCATCAAAGACTGTCTTTGCGTAAAGTTTAAATCTAGAATAAGGATCGTTTTTGGGCTGTACGTATCATATTTACTAGGCCGTTGCCAAATGTCCTATTTGGCACTTTTGGACATTCTAGTGTCTGTTACATTGTATCAATAGTATACCTACTCGGCTTAATACATGCTGAAGAAAAAAGAAGCCCTGCTCTTATAGATAGTACAAGGAAAATATATTGCAATGTCATTGACTCACGTGAAAATTAAATCGTTATTCCTTACCACTTTTGCTGAAAAAAAGCCGCTACAATTTTTATTCCTTCCTCTATTTTTCAGAGCAAATAGATCGATCGCCACCACTAAGCCACTGTGTGTACATGTGGGAAAAGCTGGTGATACCGTTGTCTACCGTGCTGCAGTGTCACGAGACCTCGCCAGCTAAAGCAGTTGTCTGTGACTGCATTGCCAACATTGGCGAGAGATCCTTCAATGAACTACCGGTAAGAATTGAGAATCGATCGGTTCCAGCCGGTCGGAAAAAACATTGTTTTTGACTTACTACTTGCCAAATATAGACGTTGATTCAGTTGATTGACCCAACCATTTGTTAAAAACGTGTACCCGAAAAAGCTTGTGAGATATTAAAGTTATTACAGTTTAGACATGTTTAGCCGCGCATATAAGATAGGAGCTTTAGGGGTCGAAAACAAAGTCTAATTTTGATTCTTAAACCGAAATAACATGAGCCTCCTTTTTGAGTGTAGTCATACAATTATTTGAAAATGCTTCAAAAATCAAAAGAGGGTCACTAAAGATGGTTTTGTGTTTCTTTAGCGACACCTTCAAGTGCTATGTTGCACGCTGCTGATCGGCTCATGTAGTGACGAGGAAGCGACGGTGCGTGCTGCCGCTGTGCGGGCGCTGGCCATGCTCGTCATGTATCGGACTCTGCGAGAAGTAAGTGCTTCTTTAATGTATTTAGTACTTTCTAGCTGTTTCACCCGGATCCTGAGTGGACAACTAGATATTTAAAGACTACTGCGTAAAACTATCTTATGTCTGCCCCAGGCTTTAACGGCTGAACCGATTTGGATGAAATTTGGTACGGAAATAGAGGGGACCCTTCAGTCAGTTATAGGCTTTTTAGCTGGTTGCGTTAGGTATTTCCCTCGGGTGGCGTGGGAAACAACTAGTGATGTTATATTTGTCCGTTTATGTGTCAAATATTTATTTCATTTTTCATACGGACAGAACATTCAAGTCCAGTGCTTATATGAATCAAGCCTAAATAAGTATTCTATAACGTAAGCAAACAACTCATGGTCACGGAATTAGGTCAATTGGCCCATTGGCCCGCTATATGGCGCCGTGTTGTTTGATCTTTTATTCGTCATTCCAGATTAAAAATACCTACTTTATGTATGTGAAAATCTGAGCCACGTACGATTTCTGTACTTTTCGAATAAAGCTTTGTATGATCATATTATATAGCTATGTACTATTTCTATGGTATGATTGAGGAACGTTCGGATTATAATATTAGTGAATACCTATAGTAAGGATGTGGGGCAATGAAAAAGCCTTTATGTGACACTGCACATATTTTTTTTTGACATCGTTATACGATCAGCCTTTCCAACTAGATTATTATTGTTTTTTTTATCTAGAATCTTTATCTATTATTTTGTTTCAGGACATCTGTTTCGTGAGTGACTGCGGTGAGAATATACTGCGCGCTCTAGCGGAACCCATTTTGGTTGTGCGGATCAAAGCGGCCTGGGCTCTCGGCAACCTTTGTGACGCCCTGGTGTTAAACCTGTGAGCTTTTTTTTGTATAGGAATCACTCTTGTATCCTGGGTGCGTTTACAAATATCCATTATACATACACAAAAATACAGACCCGGAACAATTGTAGTTGTCCCGTGCGGGAATTGAATCCGCGACACGCAGCGCAGCAGCCAACTGCTCAGCCACTACGCCTGTCTTCAGACGTCTCGTCTTGCTACTACATAAGTAATGGCCTCGAATATATAAGTCAGCCACTTTTTATGTAATTGGACGTTTATTGGCGAGAATATTATAGGTGTGAAAGAAGGTTTCATTAGTTACACTGGGCTGGCTGTGTTAATTTGAGTCATCGCCATTTATGCAGCCTGTGTGTAATACTTATTTAAACACGGATTAATATGGCAGTCGTGCTAATATTTATTGTAACACCTCTATCTGAAACTCGGTAAGCGATGGTTCAAAAGAACGCAACATTTTTTGTTGTTTTATTTTCCTATCTAATACTACCTCGTCTTTAAATCTTAAGTAATAAAGTTGAAAACTACAGAACAGTTAACAATGGAAACTACTAAATAAATGTCATAGATGAAATTAAACAGAGTGTGAAAACTAATCTGTAATTGTATTGTATGACGTAACTTTACACGAGGCATTAGTAGGTATCGTATTGGGAGTTTTACGAAAGTTAATGTGACATGAAAACCTGTTTCTAATTGTGAATATTAACCTGAGTTCAGAGAAGATTTATTGCCTACTAGTTTTTCGCCAGCGGCTTCGCCCGCGTGCGCTATACGAATTAAAACGAAAATTGGCAGAGTTTCATACAAACTTTGCCCCCCTTTTCACCCCCTTTGGAGTAGAATATCGGAAAATCCTTTCTTATCGGATGCCAACGTCAACAAAGAACACACCCTACAAGTTTCAGGCTTCTACGATCACCGGTTTAGGCTGTGTGTGTTGATCCGTCAGTCATTCAGGACAAAGCATTTTATATGTATAAATGATCATCCATATAGAAATTTGCAATTGTAGCACTGTAGTGCCCACAAACTCTTGAACAATTTTGTCGATGCCTATTCACAGACATTTTAATGCATAAAATGTTTTAACTGTTGGGACTTACGCGTCCTTTATGCGAGATAGTTAGCAGCAGAGAGATCTCTGCTATAAGGAACCGACCCCGAGCTTATAGTGACTATGTTTCATGCTTATACCATAATACTTAATACATCACACACACATCGTAACAGCACAAAAACTACGGGTCAGATGAGTAGACAGATTTATTACGTACATATTGTAATTAAGAACCGAAATGTCAAGTTTTCTTATATTAAAAAAAATCAAAAGAAACAGTTTTTTCCACGTGCACGATATTTTCAGTAGAACTATTTCAATATTTTGATGCAACAGGGAGGAGCCGGAGTGTGACGACATAGACGATGCCCTCCTGGTCCGCCTGCTGGAGGTCAGCATAGAGTGCGCAGTGGACAATGATAAGGTAACCCTAACAATATAAACGTAATATTTGGTATCAAAATACATTTACGATGTCAACCGTCTTATCGTAGTATAGTTGCGTGTGCTTTGCGCACGAAAACAATCCGTCTACGTTTCGAATGATAGTTTGTTAGGAAAATGTGATATCACGCGTATGATTCATGATCGTGTAGGCATCGTCTAGATATCGTACTAAATCAAATTGCTGTAAGGTCAAGCTTTTTTTATTATCTTTTTTTTAAATTCCTGTTGATTTTTAATAAAGTCGTTTCATGCCAATCTAGTTTATTTATATAATTTAGATTAAAAATGTTCAGAGGAGCTCGTGGCTAAGTAACAGCCGCACGGTGCGAACGATATCACACGTTAAGCTGCGCTTGGCGCGGTCGGTCCGTGGATGGGTGACCATCTTTGTCATAGCGAGACTCCTTCGTGCCTCGGAAAGCACGTTAAGCTCTTGGTCCCGGTTGTCATTTGTACGTCTTTGACAGTCGTTACGGGTCAGTCAGAACACATAACGTCTGACAACCAGTCTTACCAAGGGGTGCCGTGTTACCCGGTAACTGGGTTGTGAAGGTCAGATAGGCAGTCGCTCCATGTAAAACACTGGTACTCAGCTGCATCCGGTTTAGACTGGAAGCCGAACCCAACATAGTTGGGAAAAGGCTAGGCAGATGATGGAGATTAAAAATGTTCAATTTCTTGCTGTTAAAATTCACAATTAACATATTGTAAATACCTTAGTATTTAAGTATATTCGTAGTTTTACAATAAAAGCTTGTAACATGCTTTTGTTGACGTAAATACCAATTCTTAATACAAGTAACTTATTATACAATATTAGGTCGGTCATAAAACAATAGTAACACTGTCGAAACTGCGGGGGACTGCTAGTTATGAGTATTACATCTTTTATCTCATGGGGTGACGGTATCACTACCGGTTGCCACACAATGGTATGTTGTAGACAGGGAAATAAATAGCTAAATTTTTTCCCATATTCTACTCCTGTTGGGCCGGTTTATTGACACTTAAAATAAATATTGCACAGTCAACCATTATCACATCTGGATGGAATTTGGATACATTCAAGGAAAAACATCTGGAGAGCTCGTTGAAGATTGCAAAAATCGTGCATACAAAGTTCTAGTGCAAACATTTCTTTTTTTTTTGTTTTAAAAAGAGAACTTAATTTCAAATTACCTTTAATGATAACTCATTATGTGATTGTGTTCAAAAAGTGAATTGCCATGTTTTCCTTGCTTGTATCGTAATCTAGCTTTCTTGATTCAAGAATTTCATTTCATGTAGCAGTTTTTGATTGGTGAACATATTGTTTTTAAAGCGAATGGTTGATACACAAATCAGTTCACATACTTTTATAAGCTGTCTAAACGTGATTCTTCCCCAGATTTTGTATGACAGTAGAAAGCCGTAACGTTAACTATTTTTCAATTGATTGACTATTTACTATACTATGCAATACTCGGATTAAAACTACTCTACTATTTACTATACTATGCAATACTCGGATTAAAACTACTCTATGTCCTTCCTCTGGTTCTAAATTCGTTAAGCCATATCACGATGAAAGCGTAACAAACAATCAGAGTTACTTAGCATTGAGCATCAATTATAAAATTGGTTTAAATATTCTAGCCAGAAAGTCTACCCTTTCAACATTTTTTACATCATACTGACTAAATAAGCTGGCTTGCAGTCTAACTGGATAATTACATACCGATTGCATTGATTATTGCAACTAAATAGACTTTAATATCAGCAATAAATCATGAAATATAAACAAATGATAGTACTATCTAATACTACATTGAAGCACTTATCTAATTCGCCTCACTACATAGTGACAATTCTAAATATACATACATTTTTGTTATGGAAATCTAGAAAGCTAATCGCAAGTTTCGGGTCACTAAACCGACACGAGGTCCCTGGCCATCCGCTCGTGGACAAGTCTATCACTTATACACTTATAACTTGCACTGATATTAAAACATTCTTATCTGTAAGTTAATAGAAAGTTTAATAGGCCTGTTATCTGTACAGGATGTTCAGTTTAACTTAAACAAATGCGAACGAGACGGTTGTGTAATTTTGAACTCATTTTCAAAGACACTCTGGTCTGATGTATTAATTCATCTGTATTTCAATAGTTTGTCGGTCAAGGCTTACAGTATTTTAAAACATTAATTCGCTATAAGTTCATGTCCAAGTAGGTATTAATCAAATGAAAACTAAAGAGTTCAAATGTTTTTCTGATCCAAAAAACCTTTGAATTATTGGAATCTAAATAAATGATGATTAATAAATTATTATATGATGATGTCTGCATATTTTCGAAAAACACGATTAGGGTTTCGTTCATTCATAAACGCTGTATCAATTCTGCATAGTAAACAATTAATCGGTAATTTACCTATTTTAATGAATAACCAATACTTTTTTGCGATATAGGTAAAAATGAGTGCAACCCGCGGCCTTGGTAATCTTCTGCGCTTGGTAAAGAACGAAAACCTAGTCAGGAACACGCAACTGAAGTCCTTATGCGAAACCGCAATAAGGAAGCTTTTGGATTGTGCGTGCAAGGTGAACAATATGAAGGTGCGGTGGAACGCTTGCTACGCGATGGGCAACGCTATGAAAAATGATGAGCTGTTCACTGGTTTTAATGGATGGCAGGTAAAATAATCGTGGTTATAAATATACAATGGCTATGCTTGAAGTCTAATTACCAAAACATTAAAATGTTTAAGACAGCCATAATTAAGCACTTTTAAAGCACCTTTAACTTTTGTCTTCAGCAAATCTGTCGTACGATTTTAGTAAAATATAGTGCTGTATCATAAATCAATAAACGAAAGTTTCTTACGAAGATTTTTTTTACGAAGAAATTCGTAAAATATCAACAAAGGTAGAAGTTTATTTTTAGTTCCTCTCTGTAATATTGAGTTAATCTCTTGGTTTGTTGCCTATTCTTTCTGTAATACCTATTTTTTTCTCCAGAACCTAGTGTTCTCCAACCTATGTACTTTAGCAAAAGAGTGCAAGAACCTAAAGGTGCGCATCAACGCATCGGCAGCGTTGCGCGCTCCTTCTGCGCGTGCGCACTACGGGCAACATTACGCGCTCGTGTGGAGGGGGGTACTAGCTGCCATGGAGAACGTGGCTGACGTTGATGACTTCAACGAGTATAAGCATAAGGATAATCTTACTGAACAGGTATGTAGGAAAAACCTTTTGTTACAAGCTTAAAACACGTTTCATATTATTTATGCGGTCAGTACTCATCCCCTTAAAACCACTGTCAGGTGAATCAATTAGCATCCTATGGATCGCTTTCACTATAGCAACCTTCAATATGTACAAAAAGAAAATCAATTTTCGTTATGCATGAGATGAGTGTATGTGACTTTAATAAAAGCTCGAGGTTTTATGATAATCCGTGTTGTTTAGCAAAAGAAAAAAAAAACCGACCGAACTAAATCCCCAATTCCAGAAATTAAAAAAAACAAACTTAAGCTTTTTTCTTAGTATAAATGTGACGTCACGCTGTGACCTTCAGCATGAGACGACCCTTCTCGATTTTTCAGTTCATTCACCCTGTCGATATTTTGGTCCGAGAATGACCATTAAACTGTTGGTTTCTTTTGTTCCAGCTGTGCCTAACTCTAGCCCACTTATGCTGCCTCCTTAACCAATCAGACCTGTCCGACATCTTCGACCCCCTGATCTTCCACTACGACTACGCTAAAGCGATGTTCAGACAAGTCTGCCACAAACTGCCGCCGGAAAATACGTCTTGCCTGCGAATACTTCAAGCGGCCAAATACGTCACAGTCGACTTGTGTGCGACCAATGAAACTCAAATGCAGACTTTGAGTATGTTACAAGATGTATTTATATGGGACCTGTAAATGGAATAAGCCTAGGCTGCCTATAGGCCTCACCCAAAGCTCTCCATAATGGAACTCTACGCTTCCTGCTATATGAAATACTGGAATTTGTTAGTCCCATGTCAGTAAGCAGTCATATTTGGAATTATTTGATGGCGGCACGTCACTTGGCGTATTTGTGCAAATATTTCCGTCGTTTCGCTAATGCAAAGTAAACACTATTCCACTAGTAATATTTGACGGCACGTTTGCCGTAGTGGCTGAGCAATTGGCTGCTGCGCGGCGTGTCACGGGTTCGATTCCCGCACGGGACAACTAAAATTGTTCCGGGTCTGGGTGTTTGTGCAGTGTAATGAATGTTTGTAAACGCACCCACGATACAGGAGTAATTCCTAGTGTGGGGCAACGTCATTTTAAAAAGAAAAAAAAAATATGGCACATTTTTATTAATCAAATACGGCGTATGGTTGCATTAACGGTCGAAGTGTCGTGCCAGCAATATGGTATCTCGTAACGTATTATAAGAGCTTTGAAGACGTAGTAGATGTTTAAGACTATGAATGTAATATGTGTCAATATCAAAGTAGAAAACTATAAATTAGGTCATTCTACTGCCCATTTCATGTAACTATGCAAGATTTTTTCCTATTTATGAGTAGATTTACATTTTTAATATGTAAAATTAAAAAAAAACTCTTTACATTTTGTCAAAAACAATATTATAAGTGTATGTAATCTACCTGTTCTTATCAACAGAAATATAATATTAATAAATTATAATTAGCAAACCCGGACAAATCCCTTAATGTCGTGTTTGAACTGTACCCCCACTTTTTAAACATTTTTTTTTTCATTAATTTTGGTACTTAGTCATGTAGAAATGCATTAACTGATTACATTTACTTAATTTACAATTAGTAACAAGCATGTTGATAATAAAGTGGCAAAAAAAATAAATGTTAATTTGTTTCGACTATTGCACAGCTAATCTATAAATATGACACAGTTTTAGTCGCAACTTGTTATAATTTGATAACACGAGTGAACTGAGTTAATTTTGGAAACATTTTAAATAATGATTTATTAATAGTTTGTTACCAATGCTAAATTATATCAAAATATAGCCTATAAGTAATAAGGTTAACTACGGACTTAATTCCGGTTCTTATCACAAAGACAAAAATAACAGTTTTATTCAGTAACAGTCTTCATAATAAAGCCATTCGCTTAATATACCTGTTTTAGTAGTCAAACTGTTTTGTCCTAATAAAAAAGTTCGATAACTAAGAGGCTTATAAAACAAACGGCGTTATTATAAATCAGAGTATTATTGCAATGGTCTTTATTGTCTTACTGAGCTGAAATAAAAAAAAACCGGCTAATTGCGGAAAGTCGGATTCGCGCACGGGGGGTTCTGTACCATTATCTATAAAAACAGCAAAAAGATCACATTCGTTGTATGGGAGCCTCCTTAAATATTTATTTTATTCTATTTGTTATTATAGCGGCAACAGAAATACATAATTTGTGAAAATTTCAACTGTCTAGTTATCGCGGTTCTTGAGATATAGCCTGGTAACAGACAGACGGACGGAAAGACAACGAGGTTCAGTAATAGGGTCCCGTTTTTACCCTTTGGGTACGGAACCCTAAAAAGCTTGTGATTCTGCTATTATTCCACGAAGTAGTAGAGTGATTTATTCCAAGAAACGTTTGTGACATCAAGTTACTGCGCCAAATCCCTTGGTGTGCGAAGTTCTCAAATCCATTCATCCGATGTTAAGTGACGTATGCAAACATTCAAACCTACGCATTGACATCATCTTAGCACAATTTCACCTTCAGTTTATTTTTCAAACAGTTTTATTTTTTATCTTACAAAAAAAAAACCACGTGCTGCTGTATTGCTTTAATAGACATCTATTGCGATTCAATTGTTATTATATTAGTGGATGATTTCTGTTGATTACAATAAGTAACAGTATTAATATTACTTTTGTTTCTAATAAAAGGAAGGAGTATAAAATATGCTAAACATTTTGAATATATTTAGTAAAATACATAATCAGTGTGCTTTGCCTTGTTTGCCTAGCACACGCAAGTGATTTTGGAATCATAGATCCAATAAATACGATTCCAAAGTAAAATTTATGTTTATGATGGAAATAGAACAATTCGTAGCATCCAAAGATGGGAATAAAGTCTTTAATTTATGTAACATTTTAATAAATGGTAAGTGAGATAACAGTATATTCCATTAACATTATACGCCTCGACTTGTACTCCTCCTCCGTTTTAATTGTCGGTTAAAAATCCGCTTACGTTTTCATTAGTGCGTTCTTGCTAGGAAACCTCTGGGAAGTATATACAATACATGTACATATACTATGGCGCAACCATGTTTTAATAAAATTAATTTATGTTATAGATTATTTAAGAAAAATATTTATATTGTTTTTATTTATTTTATACTAATTTACGATGAAATAAATTTTATATAACAACGTTTATATTTTATTCTCCTTTTCTTGAATATATTGACAACTTTTAATGCATTATTTCTAAAATATGTGTTATTGAAAGATACATTATAATGTATTTTTCAATAACACGCAAATTACGTGAGCTTATTTTAGTGTATTGTTATTGTACCTTATTTTTAAAGGACCATTTTTACATATTTTTTTATTGTACCCATTTCTTTTAGCCCAAAAAAACTAAACGTAACTAAACGTTATAATCCATAACGTGATTGGATACCACATAGATGTTGTATTTACTATTGATAACAAGACAATATTTCAAACAACGCGTGTCTGTAATTGGTAGTCACGGTAAAATGAAAGACATGAAAGCATGATGATAAAATGTTGAACCATAGTTGATAAGGAATGTTGAGTGCACCATACATTACATTTATAATTTCTATTAGTTAAAACAAACAGTTTTTTGCATTTATCTACTAGATATTGTTTAATTATTCTTGCAATGAGCGTGAGGGTACGATTCTCAAACGAGTATCTAACGCCTTAAACACATGGCTTATTAAAGGTAAGCAAACACACTTTGGTGTCGCGGTCGCCGTATTCAGAACGACCATCGTCAAAACGCAACGATATTTAGACATACCCAAATATAAGCTCGTGAAATTTTCCCTTGGAGTTCCAACACGAATAAAGATTCTATGTAGGTATACATATGTATAGAGTAACGACTATGTATATCTATTGTTTACTATGAGCACGAGTGTAGGAAAAAAACCTAATCGAATTACTGATCGGCGCTATCTGCAAATCGATGACCTATCTATATGAAATGCGTGACATGACTGACAAATTCATGCATTGTATAGGTACGTAGATATTTCGTTGAAGCGTTCCCCTATTAATTAATGGCAAAATCACGTCAAGAAAAATCCACCCTTTTAGGTACTGAAGGCACTGATTAGCCTGAAAACGATGATGAATTCGTTAGAGGCTGCTGATTAGGCTGAGATTAGTTGAGCGATATCTTAAGTAGGGCTGCGTTGTCAAGAAATGTGCTTACCTGCGTTGCGACGGATGTGTTTGAAATAACTTCGTCTCTGGTGGAAAAAGATCCTCTCCTTCACAGCTTCGCTATACTTCGTATCCCTTGGCTTCCTCGGAGTTCTCTGGTTAAAAAATAGTCTTAATTTGTCAAGTGTAGGTTTGGCCTTAGCAATCGATAATAGCAATTAAATATACAAAATCTTTCCTCAATAAAGACTTATTGAAGTTTGATATAAAATCAAAAGCTATTCACAGGAAAACAGGTAAATGAATAAGACAGACCCAGGCAAGCAGATGAAAAATCTAAGATAGCACGTGTTTACTACTGATGTCTATGATTCAAAGATCACGTTGCTTGTGGTTTGGTATACACAGATCAGTTAAAATTTAAATGTAAAATATTGAGTGTCTATTCAAAACAAAATCTACTTTCAAATTAGATTGAAACCACCTAGTTAGTGTTTTGTGGAATAAAATTGAGTTACGTAGCGTCTTGACTGCGTCGAACAATGTATCTTGTTCTTATATAAGTATGTAAATTACTAGCTTCTGCCCGCGACGTCGTACGCGTGGAATAGTGGTGCTCCGCTCCTTTTGGTTTAAGCGTGATGATATATCTATATAACACTGCTACTACTGCATAGCTATCTAACACTGAAAGAATTTTTCAAATCGTACCCATAGTTCTTGAGATTAGCGCGTTCAAACACTCTTCAGCTTTATTATATTAGTATAGATGATGCATCACAAGGCAGGTTTGTCGTCTCAATATGGTCCAAATTTGTCTAAAATTGTGTAGGTGCCTAAAAGAACAGTACCTAACTGCTATAAAGTGTTTAAAAATTACTAACTGTAGGTAACTTTTATTGTAGTTAAGTATGTAAATAGATGCAGTTACATAAGCGCATTAGGTACCATTAATTTGTATGATCTAGAACGTAATAAACTTAATGAGTAACTTTCAGTGCATAGAAATGTTTAATTCAATGGCGATTAGCGTATTCATGAAACAAATAAGTAGTAAACTTTTATTTTTTATTTGTTAATGTAATTTTCTAAATCCTTTGATACCTTATAATATCTATGAATAAGTTTTTTCCGAGAAAATACAAATCTATTATCTATGCACTAAAGTTTACCCAGTTATTTTTAGCAAGTGTTTTCATTCGTTGACCTCAATAGATTTCCAGACTTTTACAAATAACTTTTTAGATAAAGCAGACCGTTCATATGGGTTGGGTTCGATCGACTTGGAAGCCGTACAACGAACACAATGTAGATTGCAAAACGCCTACGCTTTAGGCTTGGTTCACACTAAATGTGAAATGTAAACCAATTACAATTATCAATAACGTGTGAACTTGATAACATCCGGCTTTACCTAATTAAACCGTTTCAGAGGGCATTGACGCAAATATTTTATCAACTGCTACACCTTGTGATACAGAGAGGTTATGTTTATGTTCATGAGCTATAATTAGAATTTTAATTAAGAGAATTTTGAATGAAGAGCGTTAATTTTAAATTATGGTGCAAATAGAAGCCAACATGATACTTAATAGGTAGTTGGTTAACACTTTTTATTATCGTCTAAATGAGAGTCCAAGCCTAGATTCATCATGACATCACGCCTAGTTTCTCTGAAGAGTTAGATTAGAGTCAGAGGTGTTGCTAAAATACCTACAGCCATTTTCGGGTTGTTTAAGTTCCATAGTTAAACATTCAGACTTCGGTCTGCTACCGAGAAATTTCACACGAAATTACCTAATACTTACTACTGTCTAATCTGGGAATCAACCATCCTTAAATTATGGAAGTTCTCGTCAGTCCTCAAGTCTCCTTTGCTAACAGTGGATTTGAATCAAGGGGACTTGGCTTTCGTTGTATTTTCCTCATTCAACTTGTGTAACTTCGTTTTCGTTTGGTTGGTAGGTACTTGCCGATATTATAATCCCGAAAGGTCTGGAATATAAAGGAGATCATTCAGGCTTCATATATTTTAGGGAATAAAGAAAAAAGATAGAACATATTGTTAGAACCAGCCATTTGGAGGAATAGTTACTATGGCACTAAAGTTGTAGGGTTGTTTGAGCTAGAAGTTATACAGGTGCGATGTTTTATCATTTTCATTCATTTTATTGATTTCTGAAAGGGCTGGGACATAAAATAATGATAGAAATCGCAGAAATAATAATTTGAAGCATTTTTATTTTTCCGAAAAGGCCCCTTTTTTTTTCTTCAACGATTAGGTACCAACACAACAAAACATTTCTATCGAAAAATACTTAACATAAAGCGCCAACTCAAGTTTACGTAGAGGTCGAATAATGTATCGCATTTTATATTCAGTAAGTATCGATTGTGATATTTATGTGAGATAGGCGCAATGGTGCATGCTATCGATCCATAGCCGTGCTTTACATTATTGAACATTCTCGGAACCTATGAATTATTCCTGAAACAAATGTGTGTTTTACATGCGCCGTTGAAGTCGGGGAATATGAAATTACCTATATTTTTAATCGATAATTCTTTAATCATCGTCTGTTATAAGTTTAAGGGCCAACATGGCAACAGTATAGGGAAGTCCCAAGAGAGAAAAAAATAATATAGTTATGACTAGTCAGAAGAGGTTATCGGGATCAAAAGAATAATTTTAACTTAGACCGATAAAGTATTGCACTGTTTGATGAAATTAACAAACAATGGAAAATTACAATTGATTGGATCTTTACGTAAAAAATGTAACAATTGCTGAGTTATTTACGTATTTTGCGATATCTATTAACATTACAAAGAATATTACCTATACGAATAAGTATTATCGTTCAATTATGTTATAAATTAATTCAATATATGTAGATATAATGGGTACAAGCTGAAGATCGAGCTCAGCTATACCTATCCCTAGTTAAGCTTTCCAAATGGAGGGGGAATGCAGAGCCTGTCAGTTCGGGCAAATATAGAATAGAATAGAATAGAATAGAATAGAATAGAATAGAATAGAATAGAATAGAATAGTATAGAATAGAATAGAATAGAATAGAATAGAATAGAATAGAATAGAATAGAATAGAATAGAATAGAATAGAATAGAATAGAATAGAATAGAATAGAATAGAATAGAATAGAATAGAATAGAATAGAATAGAATAGAATAGAATAGAATAGAATAGAATAGAATAGAATAGAATAGAATAGAATAGAATAGAATAGAATAGAATAGAATAGAATAGAATAGAATAGAATAGAATAGAATAGAATAGAATAGAATAGAATAGAATAGAATAGAATAGAATAGAATAGAATAGAATAGAATAGAATAGAATAGAATAGAATAGAATAGAATAGAATAGAATAGAATAGAATAGAATAGAATAGAATAGAATAGAATAGAATAGAATAGAATAGAATAGAATAGAATAGAATAGAATAGAATAGAATAGAATATTCTTTATTATGTACACCACTTTTAAACTTAAAACTAAGAATATAATTAAGGTAGGTGACACAATGGGCGGTCTTATCGCTAAAAGCGATCTCTTACAGACAACCTTTGGATGGACTGAGGACAAGAGGAAAAACCAAACAGCAGGTAGTCCAAGGTGTACTCTTACTTATATATAATAGTAATATAATATCTATACAACTAAATATATATAAATATAAATATATAAACCTAATACATATAAATATATATATATATATGTATATATACATAGATACAACAATACACATTATACATATAAAAAATATATATATAAATATCAATACAATTTTATAGAAGCAGCAATTCTTAAAGGTAATGTTAGGGGGAAAGGTAGTGGTTTTTTACCATATCTTTGAAAACTGCTAGCGATTGAGCCTGTCTTATCGATACGGGCAATGCATTCCATAACCTTACAGCTTGTATAGTAAAAGATTTATCAAAGAAGCTGGTGGAATGCATTGCCATCTTCTAGCCTTAAGTTCTCTGATGACCTTAGATATTTCGTATGTGTGTCATGAAGGAACTTGAAACGTTCTTTGAGATAAGGGGGAGTTGTAGGATTGAACAAAATGTTGTACAACAAAGACAAGATATGAGAATTCCGGCGAAGACGTATAGGAAGCCACTTGAGTTTTGAACGAAAACAAATATGTTGGCGCGCAGATTCTCTCGTTGTACAGAAGCAGTCAAAATTACTTTATTTAAAGCATATTTTACCGCACTGTACACGGGAGGTCTGTGGGCTAACTACTTACACCCAGAAAGCTTACAATGCTCTGCGGGTTCAAATTAACAACGCGTTCAGGGCGCTGTTTTGGCTTTCACGTTTCTGTAGTGCATTAGCAATGTTTGTTGATGCACACACAGATGGTTTTGCAGCTATCTGGCGCAAAAAGACTGCATCGCTCATCAGTCGTCTGCGTGGATAAAATATGATAAATAGGAACCCAACATATTTATAGACAAATATGAGATTCAAGATCATCATTATGTCCGTTCCTATATCTCATCAGTAAATATGTGAGTATCTCATCCATAAAAAGATTTAAAAAGCAAAATATTTTTCTGTTGACCAGTTTAATGTATGACGTATTTAAATACTGCGTACAAGATAATTTATAAATATTGTATTTATTTGGAGATACAATCTCCGGCTATGTATCATTCAATGCCCACGTGAACATTTAAATCTGGAATATTTTCTCATTATTTCTTTGTCAGATGAAATAAACTTAATTTTCCACGTTCTGAAATTAAATAGCAATAAATCGGATGAACAAAAACCAAAGCAATATTAATCTTATCCGCACGTGAAATGTGTATATTTTCTTTGGCATATTGCATCGCATGCGCTAACCGAGGTCATAGTGTTGTTACTACGTTCACGATTGAATAATAGTTTAGGAAAGTGGTGGGTGTTGGCACATGCCTCCTATTCACTAAATTCAGGAGTTGGCAGTATGTGCGGCATGTCGGTTCTACGCGTCATATTATACGCACTCTAAATACTAACAACTTCACATGGAGTTATATATTATGTGAAGTAGGTAGATAGAGTGTTCACGCTTGTTTATATGTAGATTATGATCTAAGAATTACCTAAATTAACAGCAATGTAACACTCAACACAACAACAACACAATTATTTGTTGTTGTTGTTTGGCCGCAGTGAATGAGGCGGTATATCAAACATTCATGATCCGAGACTTGACCATGGAAGCGTCTGTTTAGTATTTAAGCAGTATGCTTAGCTGGCTGGTGAATAGGCCATTATGTGTCCTTATCGTATCAGTGTAAACCTACTCCATATAGGCATTCTGCCTGACTATTCTGTGAATCTTACTATCTATCGTACACTATTTCCTCCTCTGTATTCGCACTACCAGACTATTTAGTAAGTATAAGAATGTTTATCGCCATAAACTCGTACATGGAGAGTTTGATGTTGATATTTTTTACATAATAACTAAGCAATTCATCAGTCGAGGATGACGATCGTTCTTAGAGATAATAAAAAAAAATCGCAAGATATTTTGGCAAAGAACAATATTTTTACTTTGTCTCTTATTGAATTCATTTAACTGGTAGCCTTCTTCGTAGCCTTCGTAAAAAATGGAGTTAGGTATACTCTAGCCATGCATAGAACAATAACTTTCCATCACTTACCTATGTGTGAGATTCTGGTCAAGTAGTTCTAGTACCTAGTAGTTCTCAGCATTTTCCCTGATGATGTCGTGTGTCACTCTCAAAGGAAGGTACCACGTACAGATCACGCAGACATCACGCAATTAACACTCACTCTTTGTCACCCTGCACTGGAAGGTTTTCATTAGACAGTCACCGGTGCAAACTCGATGGGAGCCGGTTAAAAGATTTGTACTTACAATAAGCTAATTTATTTTACACGAGCGCCTCTCTATGACTTATTTATTAACGTCTTTTATGATGTATATTAGACCTGTCTATCTAATGAGAAAAGGTGTCGATTTACTATTTTTGTATCACTTAAAATATTTGCAAGAACTTTGGATATCAGGTCAAGTCAAGTATCAATTGCTTCGTGTAAAAAAATCCGGTGTTGTAAAGGCTCTTTCCAAAACTTTGAAGGCTTTATTATCTGTGTGTGAATCTCGTTTTACCAACCACCTGATGATGTTTCTTTTCTTTCACCCTCTAGTGATAAATATTCCTCCACCATTATTCCTCAACCGTTATGGCGGTATACAATTGTTGCCTGAATTACTGAAAAGTGGAGTTTTACGTTCGGTCCTAGATCAAGTATCGTCATAAACATCAAATTATGGTTTGATGTGTCATAAAGCAATAACAATAACTTCCCTCATATGTGACGAGATGATAGCAGGGACCTGTGGGTCTATCTTGTAATATCTTCTAGCTACCTTTTCAGTACAAATATAGCAAATATTACTGATGAAGTAAGTTTCCTCACAGGATAAAACTGACTGACAAGACTGGTTAGTATAGATGACCTGTGGATCCCTAAATAAGTAAATATTCGTGAGTTTCCTGTTATTGAGTTAAAATTAAATACTTACTGATGATTTTGTTTTTGCTATATATAAACTATATCACGGCTTCATACCTACAATACATATAATCACAATATATACATATATATACCTACTCGCGGTAGTATAAAAAATGTATTTTTTTTGCACATATTTCTAGATTCCAGAAGTAATCATTCTTCTATGGATGTATCCTATATGTTATAAGTTTTTTCCGAATCTTTTGCGACTTTTCAGTTTATTAATTTTTGAATGTGCAGTTTTTATAAAAACAAAACTTCATCATTAAGACACGACATTAACTAGTAGAAAAAAAACCTTGTTGTGGAGTACTTAGCACTTTTCTCTCGAATAATATAACAAGCTAGAATACCTGCCAATAATATAAGATACTTTTACAAAGTTTCTAGACAGAGTATGGACCGGATGATTCACTTCTCTATCTAATATTTACTGCATATTTTTTACCGTATTTTCCTTTAACACTGAAAAACCCATTCATTATGTATTACCCTTAAGGTAGGATCAGTTGGAATATTTCTTTTCGGATAACATTTCCTTTTTACCTTGCTTTACGTAATTATGCAGATTATATACTTCATCATAATGGAATACATAATCAGTTTTAAAACTTGAACATCATAGTTACCGGTGTTCAGACAGAACCCGATAGCGGAATCAACTCAATGCATTTTTGCGATGTCCTTATTGCATTTTGAATGATACCACACACTTAATAAAGTTGCGAAATACCGGTTGGAATAATTGCGTAGCTACGGTAAGATATCAACATTCCGGTCCATATTTGTACCTGTAAAGGGAAGTCTTTTATTATTTTTTTAACTTAGGAAGGTTCCAGTGGCCAATTGTCAGTTGAGACGTATTGGAGTATTGGATATTTAAAGGCTAGTGATGAAGAGCAAAACATGGTAAGAAGTAATAAGTACTCATACCGAAATTAAATAATATTTATGGTATTCTTTGAAACTATAAAAGACTACAAGGAAAAAAAATATGTAATGTAGGTCAATCAGAACTAATTTTGGAATCATTAGGCAGACGGTATCTGCATAAAACCAGTTTGCTATAGCCAATGAAGCATGCTGCTATTAGCATAAGTACCTATACTTTTACATGTATATACAACGAGCAGCACTCACAAACACGTGCGGGTTCTAGAAAACGTGACATTCTGTAATGATCTTACATGACATGCAGACTATAGGCGTGTCATTTTGGTATTAGCGATGTTTTAACCGCTAATGACCGCAAGTCACGGGAGAATAAAGAGGGGAATGTCTGTTTGAGTTGGAAACAACCCATTTAACATCAAAACAAGGAACAGTAACTAAAAATATTTTTTTTAAACATACCTTGTACTGCTAGCCAAATAAATAAAATGTAAGTCTTTATATCTGTGTGCAATAGTTATTTTTATATTATGGTAATTTGCGCATAATTAAAAGTAAGCTTAAAGTTATCAAAAACCAAACACATTTATTAATTTGTCTGTTTGTTCAGCCAGTCGCTGAAGATAATTTTAATCATAAGCACTGTACCTGTTGGCTGTAAGTGATTATCTCCTTCGAAATTAATACAGATTAGTATATTAAGTAGATATTTCAATAAGAACTTTAATTCCTCATCTTACGTCACAATAGCATTATGTCTCCCATCAATATTACAATAAACCTGACACTACGCTGCGATCGATTGCTGATTGTGGACATAAACCGTCGTTTGGTCTCGGGATATTATTAGGAGCTATGTATGTTTGTTAAACATTGGCTTCTAAGAATCGAGCGGGTGTCAGTTTATAATCCGAATCGTCGCCGTAGTGAAGACGTGTTCGTCGCCCGTAACGCGATCCTCAGGATTGATGACAGTCAAAGCGAAACAATACTATGTCAACTACCGTTTCCTATATTTACGGAGACTCACTTAACCCAATTTTTGTCAGACCTATTGTAAGTATATTGTCACCAATAACCGGATACCATGTTTGTGTCTCACGGTCTTGAGAAATGAGGTATAGGATATCGATATACGAAGTTAAAAAGAAAATAATTTTGTAAAATAATCTTGTGGATTTATGTTTTGATTTTAATTTTCGCAAGGGAGCTGAACGTTGAGATAAGCCAGAAAAACGAAATTGAAAACCTGCTTTCATCTTCTTTTAGCATTGGTATAGGTAGAAAGCTGTTCTGGTATCTGTGCAAATAGATGGCTATTTTTATATTCGTTTACAAATGCATAATTTATTAAACCGGTTGTTAAACTCAAAATCTACAAAAAACAAAGCAGCGTTTCTTTTCACCCTTTCTTAATAGAATTAAAACTATGCTTACACCTATTGAGTATTTACAGATAGAGTAGATATATGCATCGGTGCATTTAAAGAAACTCAGCACTTCATTTCTAATTGATGCAACCAATGGATGCAACATTCACGGAAGACAAGATGGCGGCTGACGACAATGTTACCTATACAAGAATTTTATAAAATAAGCAGAAAGTAAATATACGTATAACAATGTTTTATGATTAGCGGCTGTTAATTGTAATCTGATCTCTACTTTTTATAACTTTTTTAATTACATTAACGCTGTCTAGACATGTGACTCCTTTGCAGACGTCTTCAAGTCTCATGTACTTGTAAAGTCCAAAGGTACAATGACTAGCACGTGGCAGTGAAATGCAAGATTTTATCTCTTTTGTTTATTTTGGTTAGTATCTAAACCAGTGTCTGGATTTTAATGATAAGCTCTGTGGACTCAAATTACTATCTTATCTTTGTTTCCGCATGGCTTCATCTAATTTGTAAAGGATTCCGCGAAATATGATATAGCTATCACTGCTTCGGTATGGTGTAATAGCTTTGTAATAAAATGAGCTCTTCTTGGAATGTTCTATTAAGTCAACAAGGTTTAACTTAGCTTAATACTTTTGTTTGTAGAAATTAAGTCATGTAGACGAATTATTTCAGCCCGCACTCCATAAGCCCATAACATATTGAATGCATAACTGCAATATACCTTGAACTCGAGTGTGCTAGTGACGTTCGTGATTTGTTTCTTATCGATTTCATTTTGATTCGGTTTACCTATTGGGTGTTTTATGTAATGGCTGTTTCTTGATGACGTATGAATGAAAAATCAAAAGGTTAGCAATTTTATATTCCTGTCTTTTTTTAACTTAGTACACCAAATCATACGTTACTAATTTACTAATCTGAATAGTCTACTATGCTTCTTGTAGCGATTGCAAAAATTCTGTTGGATTCTGTTCATCATGGTACGTATATTTTGATAATTGATTATTCGATATAGGTACCTTTTCAACTATGTTTGATGCTAGTCACCCAGATATCGGATATCAAACTCGAGTGTTACATATTTTGCTCAATGCATCAGTTTATTAGTGTTTCTCAGGTATATTCCGATTTTAATTAAGTATGTTCCGATAAATACTTTTAGCCTCACATTTTTGGCATGTTTTCGGAATGGAAGTCATTAATTTATTATTCAAGTCACGTGCTTGTAATATAAGCATTACTGATTAGTTGACTCATTAACTACGTTAGACGATCTGTATTATTCTAATGACTTTTTTTACCGTGTTGACATATAGGTTTCTGTATTAAGGATACCCCTTTCCTGGTATATTGCAAAAAGTTTTGACATGATAATAATAACTTGTTGGTTTGTTGTTTTAATAACAAACTTTGCGGGTGTGGATCCCCGCCTTCGCCTGCACTTTGTTCTGAAAAGGGGACAGTGACGTCGACCTCGACGTGTTCAGACGTATCGATAGCATCGACGCATGCGTAACTGTTTGTCGATGTGTGGGTAAAGTGTCTGGTGGAGCACGCGGTCGGTGCGTGCTCCTCTTTCTGTCTCGCTTGGTCTACATATCTGCATCCTCTTCCTCTGCGCGCAGCACGGCCGGGGAGCACCGGTAAGTTTAAAATACCACTGTAGCGAGGGTTAGCGCTCAGTGGTAATCAAGCTGCGCTTCTGTACAGTCGAAAGTCTTACACCGTGTGACGTTCGCTGAAACTGTTGTGACTACTTTTTTGTATTGTAGATTTGTGGAGGCTGTTTGCTAGATTGAAGCCTTGAGTCCAGTTAGCTACAGCTGTTGCGATTTTTTATCGATACTAGGTAAGTTACAAAACATTTGGAATGCATGAATTTTACAAAATAAGTAAAATAATAAATAAATAAATATTACCGA
Source organism: Pyrrhia umbra (assembly GCA_963891755.1). Lineage (NCBI taxonomy): Eukaryota > Metazoa > Arthropoda > Insecta > Lepidoptera > Noctuidae > Pyrrhia > Pyrrhia umbra. Next base: position 8,830,463 of record OY982930.1, read on the forward strand.
ATAAGGAAAGTAGGAATTGAAAATAAAAAGGATGGAACATTCTGGTTTAACTAACGGTTAATGGACAGCAAATGGCCGACTTGTTCATCGGCGGGCGCTTTCTCTCTCGACGGGCTCGCTGGACGCTGGTTTAGCTGCCACAGGCTAAACTAAATCACTTTCCATTGCATGATTTTAATCATAGTGGCGCCTATTATATATATGGCGCTTAATAATATAATAATAATAATATTTTTCACAGTCGTCTTCTAAACCGTAGAATAATTTCCCCAATCCTAAAAACTGTTGGTAGAAAGTGATGAAGTATGTGCGCTGAACCGGTAGTTTTCCAAAAAATTAAATCTTTAAAAAAACCCTGACCCATTCTTTTATATATTTTTGTTCTTAAATCATTCAAATCTCTAGATTTCTATATTTGAAAATCGTTAAGGAAATGAAAAAACTACGAGTTTTCGTCTCAATATCAATTAATAGTTTGTTTCTATGTTTTAATTATAAATCTCATCTACTTAGTAACAGAAGAATGCGTTAAAAATGGTACGCTTGGCTGACCGCGTAATCGCTAGTCCTTTGGATGGAGTCGTTCAAGTTGGTATTCAGTCGTTTTTTCTCAACTTTTACCTGCTCCTTTAGGAGAAGTGACGGTATTTTTTTGTTACCGTACAATTATACACTAGAAACAGGTTCTTGTGCTATAATAAGGACCAAAAGAGTCTTCTCTCTATCTGAATTTACCAAAAATAACTAACTTCAGTATAGCAGGAATATGGTTTTCTCTCAGTCAATTATTAAATTCAAAAACTCGCAATTACTTGCGCTGTTTATAAAATTATCCTTAGAGAGGTGAATCACCTTCATTCACCATCCATTCCTATGGAAAGTTTTCAAAAATTAAAATTACTCGATGTCCTTCTGACGTGCTCACGAATTCAGCTGTTCAAATATGAACGTCACAAGACCTTTGCCTTACGAATGGTAATACGCTGAAACTAGGAAATGATTTGAAATATATCTCATAGATGTTATATAAATAGTTTAACAAAACTAAAATAAAATAAATGGTATAGGGTAAGGTGGGGTAAGACTATCACCGGGGCAAGACAATCACTGCCTAATATCTCGATAAGTATAGCATATCTACAAAATTCTCTTAGTCTGTATTATAGTACTATCGTAAATATTCTCGGCTAAAACACAAAAGTTACACCTTCAAGTAAAAATGGCAAGAAAAAAAACCTTTAAAAATTACGGTGGGGAAAGAAGAATTTTAAAGTTACCGGCTTAACGGAATTATTTTTTTGTGGTGAAAGTAGTGCAAAAAAACAAGCGTTCTTAACGTGAATAGAATCCTATGAATATTATCTTTTAGATTATTATTTCAATTTAACGTAAATCAAAGTATTTTCTAAAATATTTGAAGAAACAAAAACATGACTTCAAAATTGCAAGCTGGGGCAAGACTGTCAGTATGTCGGGAGCAAGACAGACATATGTTAGTCTTGCCCCAAGTCAGAGGTAATCAACATTTTTTTGGTGGATTTTCTTTCTTCATTATTATGATTATAATTCTGTATCAAAGCAAAACATATGAATGTTAGTAGTTACAATTACTACTGAACCTATTTACATTCAATTTTTTTATCCGACTTCAAAAAAGGAGGAGGTTTCTCAATTCGACCGTACATAATACATATTTTTTTTTGTGTGTTCGCGGATAACTTCGTCATTTATGAACCGATTTTGATGCTTTTTTTTGTATGATAAGTCATACTTCTGAGGTGGTCCCATATAAATTTTATCAACATCGGTTCCGACGTTTTCTTAATATATTAGAAATAACGGTTTATCTCTATTTGCGCATACGCCACGTTTTTAGATGATTTGCGCTTATAAGATAATTATCGAGCTACTGAACAGCGGAAAATAAAAAAAAGATTTTAATAGACATTTTTAACAGATCCAATATGACGGACTCGATTTTCTAGTATAATCGATATGAGTATCGTTTTCGAGGTTTATAGGGATACCGATTACGAAAATGCGATATTTTTATAGATCCAAAATGGCTCACTCGAATTTGAAGTAAGATCGATATGGTTATCATTTTAAAGGTTTGTAGGAATGCCGATTACGAAAATGCGATCTTTTTACTTATCAAAGATGGCTGACCCGATTTTTGAAGTAAAATAGAAGAAAGAAAGAAAGAAATAGATACCCATATCGATTTTACTACAAAAGTTGTATCAGCCATCTTGAATCTATAAAAAGATTGCATTTTCGTAATCGGCACCCCTACAAACCTCACAATCGATACCCATATCGATTTTACTACAAATGTCAGGTCAGCCATCTTGGATATATAAAAAACCTTGAAAACGATACCCATATCGATTATACTAGAAAATGGAGTCCATTATATTGGATCTGTTAAAAGTTCTCATATTCATAGTCAGTACTCCTTAAACTAATTTTGTTGTATTAAACACTTATTTTTATTCTAGATATAACAAAAAGTTTCCTATCTAAGACTTTCACCAACGTTTGTTTGTCCTGACAATTCCTGAAAATTCATTACAAGACTCCTTATGTGACCTGTCACATAAGGGGTCATTGACCTGTAATGAACAAATACCTGAAGTTTGCTACCCCTGATTTTGATAGTATGTTAGTCTTGCCCCGTTTTTACATATTTACGAATTTCTCAAAAACTGAAGCTATTTAGTTAAACTTGAGATTAAACATAAAATGACTACTGTTAATATTATATTTTTTCTTGAGAAACAGCACTTGAGCACACGTATTAAACGAAAAAACATTACTGATAGTCTTGCCCCGTGGCTGGGGCAAGACTGACAGTTTTTCCAGTTTTACACTTCCCTCATTATTTCCGTTTTGAAGATACTTATACAAAAATGTTTATAATCGTATTAAAGTATATTTTATCATATATCACTATACTGATTACCTCAAAAATAGAGCAAACAAATTCTTCATAAAACCCATTTTAGTCTGACAGAAATAAAAGTATGTCTGTCTTACCCCACCTTACCTTATATAAATTAAAAAAAAAATTAAACATTTACCACCTAATATTAAATCAAGTTGCGGAATCTGGGTCGTCGCCGTCAGATCGTTTGCGCAAAATAATTCGGACACAATCACGAATACTCTGAAATAGTCTAAAGAAGTTAATTAAGAAATAAGTTGAACGAAACTTAAGGGTCATAAAGCATTTGTGTACATTTATTCGTTCTACAGTACACGTGAACGTTTTTCAAATCTATTACCCAACGCAGCTGCTTGTTATGAAACAGTCGTTAACTCAGATAACGTGGCTACTATTGGGAATGAGGAAACCAATACACATAATACATATTATATGTCTACTAATTGTATTTTTTCCCCCCAAATCTATTATTTTGACTTTAACATTGTCGCGAATCCAGCAAATGAAGCAATTAGGACGTTGAATATCTTCTCAATGTTTTTTTTTATTTGCATTGTAAGCTCCAAATGTCTCTCATTATACCATTGGGTATTGTTCAATTTATTTCAGTCTTTTTGGAGTTCGATTGGATAAGATTATTCAATCCTTTTTCTTATTTTTCAATTATTGTTTTGCCGAGTGTTAAATAGTGAATGTTTTTTTTGTTAAGGTTTTGAATTGAGCTTCGATTTTATTAGATTGATTATTATCACGATAATTGAACCTTTTTGTGTCCTTTATATTGATATTCTGAGATCAATAGAGGGCAAATTGCAAACCAATTGAATAAACAATCTTTCTATTCATCGACCATGATTTAATCTAACAACAGATAGTGTAGGTCGAGGACTGTCAGTAACACACAGGAATGTCGCAGTGATGATTTCTAAGTCCTGCGTCTCATTAATTAAAAGGTTACAAATTCAGGTTTATGTATTTTAGAAATTTCTTTTGCCAGATTTGACAAGTGTTGATAGACAAGATGCTCGCCAGCCCAGCAATGGAAATGCAAGTGGAGGAGACTCCCCTGGCCCTGCAGCGCCTGTGGAACTTGACCCGCGCGCGTCTCGCTGGTACATCCACCGCTCTTGATGTGGAACCAGCTCTTGGCGAATCTTTGCCACCGGCTCAGGTAATTTTCGTTTTCTTATGAATTCCGGAATCATTTGGAAATTTTTCATTAGTGCTTCGGGTTAAATAAGCATTAATTTTAATGTTTATAGTTTTAAAATAATTATGTAAGGAAGGACACTAAATAAAATAAACATTATGCAGTTGGTAAACTAAGCAATTCCATTGTAGGTACACTCTAGAAACGAACATGAATAATTTGTATTAGTAACGTAGATTTCCAAAGAAGTCATAAATATCTCTGATCCAAAGTTGGAATATTCCTTGATAACAGATTCCTCACAAATTAATCATGATAAAATTTATAATATAGTTCTTTGTATGTTACTTGGTCGATGTCAAATGTACAAGCACGCAGTGAGTCAAGGGCTACTACTGTTCTGTCCTCTTTTCTTATCAGGGATATACACATACATTTGTCTCTATAACTCATTCAAGATAACTTGCTTTATCTTATAAAGCTGGTGATTTCATACAGAAAATAAATGAATCATGGAAAAATAACCGATTCTCATTTTTTTGTAGGAGTTTGAGGTGACGCCGAAAGTCTTACTTCCCGCTCCTAGCGATTATGAAAGCGATGGCGAAGAAGCATTCCCGGAGTTAGATATTCCTGTAAGTATAAATCTATGATACAGTTTTATGTTTACTCTTTTGGTACAAAAGGCCACGAAGAGAATGAAAGTTTTGTTTGAGAAAAAATCTTGGCATTAAATTTAGGGCGTTGCCGAAAGAGATTACGTACAAGCTGCAATACCAACAACGTTGAACACAAAAATAGAATTTTAGTTCTCATGAAACCAAAAAGTATGTACGGTTTCTTATGTTTAATAAATAAAAAGGCGGATAAGTTTGGAATTTCGTCATTTACGACAGGTTTGTTAGTCCAATGTTTACAAATTTCGTGAAGTATGTCACACGTTTCATGTCACGTTTATCGCTTTATCAACGTTGTATTACGTCACACCGACTCCCCCGCGTCTAGACAACGGAGGTATAATTACCTAGATATATCGTAATTGATAACACCTTTAGAAGTGAGCGTCGTAATAAAATCGGTCGTAGACAATCATTTTATGCATCTGAATGTCTTCAAATTGATTGGGCATTTATCACGCTTCATCGGCTTGTTACTCATGCGTTAAGGTCAATCACATAAACTTGATAGGTTTCCGACGACATCAAATTTTGGGAGGTCGTAGCCTTCATCATTGAATTAGGACACATAGCCTTCTAAAAATAACTATAGCGTTTCCTATAGCAAAAAAGAAACACGTGGGCGCAGTGGAATTCTGAGTTTACGGTTACTTCCAGAAATATCTCGAAGGAAATGTCTCGAAAATCATTCTGGAATATGACTGTACGAATGGACTTTGGTCGTGGTTGAGAGACGCGGTAAACAAATCAATTTGACTTGACTGCGACGTACACCGTATCTTATATGAAATGAGTTGGTAATGTTCACCTCATTTATTGCTAATGGCAGTCAATGAGTTCCAATCATAGTTCAATTGGAATACAATTATGTCGGTGTAGATCTACGTATATAAGAAAATATCATACCCTCTGAATATCTGCTCATTATTATTTATTAGATACCATTCGGACTTCTCGTTAAAGTCTTTGTTTATTTCGCTGATGATGTGATGCAACTAAACAGCATTTGGTGACTGACACGGTCGGAAATAAAATAATACAAATTACGACGTAATGTTTGTTCACTACAGTATTGGCAACAGTTTATGAAACATCACATGGGGCGCTAAAGCTTTGCCAACTGGGTACAGCTTACATTTAGGTCTTGATTCCTTTATTCTTTCATGTGAGGGCCAGAAGATCGGTCATTGTACTTTTTGATTGGGTTAATTTCTGATCAGTAATAAAATGCTTGCAGTCAAGACATACGATGAACATGAGAGTTTTGAGGAAGTGTTTGAAGATCCAGATTGGCCTGATGTACGATGATATGATATTAATATAGTGATATGTGTCGTTTTATCTATAATTGATATTGTGGGACGTATTAAAAATGTGTCGTGTATGTTGTAGGAGGCAAATGATATCCCTAACAAGGCATTCTGGTCTGAGAGTGCGTACAATAAGGAGGTTGTACTGGACGCGAGCGCGTTGGGAGATGTCCCCGCCGTGTACCGCGTGCCGCAGCCCGCGCCCCATCAGATGCCAGTCATTGGCGTGTACATTGACCCCCGCGTCAGAACCGGCTTCCGTTACAAAGTCAGACCGATGCAGGTGAGACCAGTAATTTAATTCACGTCTAAAAATTGTCGCAAACACACTCTCGATTCGCCGATCTGTGGGAAATCGTCTCATTTATTTTAAGAAGTGTTGATGATTGCGTGAACTAGTTAAAAACACCCAATCCTCCACATTTCGAGGCTCATAAAAAGAGATTAAAGAAAATATAAAACTAAAAAATGATGGCCATTCCTCACATGATCACATTGAATGTTGCTTAACCATCGACAAATCTGTATTGTAAATCAATCTGGAACCGCTTTTATCATCAACCGAAAATCATCCCTTGGGAATCAAACAGAAAAACGAAGAAGATCCATAATATTCGGGCAAAATTATTTTTATCTGGACTGCGAAAGAAACGACTATGTGGATGAAAGATAGTAATATTAATTGAATTTGGATAGTCGTAACAGCTGACTTTAAACATACTATCGTGTTTAATATTCTATTATGTAGAATATTGATACTTTCAGATATAAATTCTTTAAAAAAATAACATTAGAACAGTTTATTTCAATTTTGCAAAAAAGTAAGTCGGTTGTGGTTAGATTAGAACATTTTTGCAAGAATAATCCTTTTCAGAATCAAGAGGATGGTGAGTTTCTTCATGTCTTACAGAAATGTTCATGGAATAAACGAAAATTCTTGATTACTTATTGGCTACCTTGATTTGAAATTTTCTCTGTATTTCATAACCACAAATAACCAACATTTATATGAGAATCTTCGCAAAATTCCATTTTACGTAACCACAATCGATATAAATCTTTTACTTATTTTATATAGTAAGTTATGCCATAATTGGTTACTTTAGCGCGATATATAAGGTTGTCATAAAATGCTTTATAATTTTGATACATAAATATTGATAATGAACGAATATACAAAGTTATACCGTCTATTGTAAATTTGTGTACAAATCCCTAGTAATTATAAACTTTAAATACAATTTATTACACGATAATAAAGTTTTTCTAGTAATTGTTTTTATTTTTAAAGCAATTTAATATTGTAATGGCAACCTTATACCTGATGTTTAGAGCTGCTGTTATAAGATCCAATGTTGATTGGTGACCTACTATTATGCAATTCTGGAACATTCGCTAGTCGATTTCAGCAGTCCAGGGGAATTTGGAAAAATTAGAGTAGCGGGGTGTTAGATCAGTGAGTAGCGGTGTCCGTTGCTGACATTTCCAGAGTGAAAATATCATCAACGACCAGCTCTGCTGAATTGCGTGTATTTGCCACTGGTTGTGTGCACTTGTAGGCGATGGTATGTGGATCGTCCAGTTTTTCAGACCCTCGCCCAGAGCGGCGTTGACATACAAACTTCAAGAAACCTGCAGAGACCCGACAGGTCGAAAGTGACATACTGGCTGGCAGCATGTTATGTCCATAATAGGTAAACCATAAGTATCATTCATAAGGGCATTACGCCATTGTTAATCATATCAATGTTCTATTTAAAAAACTTACTTTTTAGTGGTCTTGATATGATTATTTTTTCATTTCATCGTGAATGCAATGTGGGAAATTTCAAAACTATCGTTCGTTCATTATATCAATCATACGTTTGCACATTTAATGATACAACCCTGTTAGCGCTAAAATAAAAACCTAATAATAAAAATTGATGATTCGGAGAAATAGTCATAACTGATCACGAACTTGATTTTGATAAGCAATAAAAATGTACCAGTATAAAAGATAGCAAAATGTAATTAATTTTCTTCTTTATTTATTAACTAATAAATTACCGTAAAATTTGTTGAATCACAATGAAGGAGTAAATTATATGAACCTTTAGTTACTTCATTAACATGATGAGTAATAATATGCTTAATTTTTCAGACTCTGGATGCCCCTCCCCTATCAGTGAAGCCGAGGTACTTGTTCGGAGGCAAGGCGCTCACTCTGCAATCAATCGGTCGTGGATATGCCCGACGCCTTACATTTGAGCCTGTGGGATCTAAACTCAATGAGAATGACAACTTCTTTTGGACTGACTCCAGACCTGAAGGATTTTTGTTTGAAATCGAGGCTGTTTCTGTTGGAGACAAGTTTACGATCTACGATGCTAATCATGAACCGCAAGGCATTTTGGAAGTGGTTCAGCAACAGGTAATTCATATTTTTTTGAAAGCAGAATAATGTAAAGCTTATTGTTTTTTCTTTTCAAAGGTCTTAACCAATTACTGCAATTTGTTTCCAGAAAAACCAAATTGAAATTGAACAGAAGATCCACGACAATGGATCCATTGATAAGAAAATTAAAATCAATACCCTTTGCAAAGTTGAGTGGTACGAAAATGACGGTGCTATTAAATTGGTACCCGTAACTGGTGTGGCCATCTTGAAGAAGGGCAGAGGAAACGCAACCGTATCCCGAATTGTTAACGTCGCCATTGGCATCAAACAGCTCAGAAAGGGTTATGAACTCAAGCCTGGCATTGAATCTTCCTCCAGAAGGGTTACAGTCAATGGTGGTGATATTAAAGACATTCCATGCCAGTATTGCATTGTTGGCTTAGAGAAATATGAACTTCCCGTTATCGGTAATTATATGTTCTTATTAGTTTCTGTTTTCTATAAATAGTTAAATTAAGTATGTGGAATAAATATTAAATATTTGATAATTTTAGGAACCTACGTTGATCCGCGCATTATTCCTGGTTTCTACTACCGCGTCCGCCCGGCGGGCAGCCGAAGGCATCTCTTTGAGGGTCGCAGCATGTTGCTGCAGTCCATCGGGATGGGATATGGAAAACGCATTACCTTCAAACCAGACACACTCAACGAGCCAGAAAACTATTTCTGGTCCGATTCGCATCCTGAAGGTCTTGGAGTAGAAACTCGTGCCATTCATCCAGGCATGAAATTCTCAATCACAGGAAATGGGGTTAGTAGTACTCTTATTATGATATAAAACAGAAATAATTTTTGCTGTAGCTTCTTACAGAAAAAATACATAGGTACATACCCAAAAATAAAAACTAGTAACAGCTTTCCACTTTCTTATTTGATTCCCTATCGAAGCTACAAACAAGGATTGTATATAAATCCAGTACGTATTGGACAGAGCCGATGATAAACAATAATATATTCTGGTACAGACTTTTGGCAGGTAGCCATGATAATCATGAACATGCTCTGAGACAGCTCATACATTAAAATTGCTTTCAGACTGATTTGTTTACTTTTTTCTATTTATACTGGTGTCAAAGTTCAAGACACTTTGGCAGAAGGACAATTTCTAATTGCATTTTACGTTGGATTTCAGCCAAGCGTATATGTATGAAAGTTGATTAAATAACCTTGGCAGTTCTTTTAGAATGCGCCTCTATATTTAATCATGTTATTTGTTTTGTTTTGCAGGGTCTATTGGGAGAAGCCAGCGTATTCCGCGCCGATTTGCCACAAGCTGAGGAGAAGACTGAATATGTGGATATACCAGGAAAGCGAGGAATGGCGGTGGAGAAATATATCCATGTGGACGTCACGTGCCACGTGAAGTTAGCCACCACGGGTGGTGGATCCGCGGACTCTGAAGTGCATCTCATGAAGGTTTCAGGAGTGGCGCTGGTGCGCAAGGAGCCGGGCCAGGCCGTCGCTAAACTAGTAAAGGTCTTCAACGTGGGCTTGGATTCACAATTGAACCTGCTGTTCGCTCACTCACAGACCGAGCTCACTTTCCATCCTCTGCCCTAAATACATCACAAGGTCCGAATGGTGTTGCAATACCTGTGACGGTAGTCGCCTCACACTTAGGTATTGTAATACCAAAAACCTACCTGGCGCGACATAGGTTTCGTCAAATGCCAATCGATTGGTCTCGAGTCTGCAACCGAGAAATGGTCTGATAAATCAGACCGACGCTGATTGCGATTCGGTTGTATACTCGTTTCAGCTGCTTGCTGGGAAGTATACCTACGAGCTGCACATCATCAAGCTCAAGTTTTACCATCAACGCTGTGAAGACTGCTATAGTATCTTACCACACAAGTATAGGATTTCGACAAGGATGTGAAATCCATCAGTGATGTCACTTAATGAAGCCAACTGCCTTTTTCCTAAATCGTAAGGCATATTGTGTCGGTATTGATGTTACTATTAGTGATTTCCAAAAGCAAAGATTTGTCAGTATTTTAATTTTATTCATTCGTAATTTGTTTATTTAAATACAATCAAATTAGAATTTTCAAATTTTGTACCGGAGAGAGTAGTAAAAGACTAGTGTAAACGTTATAATCAGTAATTTACTGTTTCGGGACATAATTTAATTTTATTATTTTCTTCTCGAATATTGTATACATTTATCAATAAATCAGATTATTTAATTGAATTATGATTTTATTTTGCTTAACCATTCATTCCATATCCATATAACACTAAACAAAGACCAAAGTAAAAAGCAAAACATTATCACTTATAAATATGGCAAAAGACTGAAATAATAAAGAAAGAAAAAGACTGAAGAAAATTAAAAAGATTATTACTAGAGCCCAGACATCTTTCGGAATTCTATGTAACTTTATACTGTGAACTCGTTAAAATATTATAGATGGCACTGTCAAAGTTACACACGAATGATCTATACACTAGGTGGCGCTGTCATACATTTTCATCGTGATGATCTAAACATCGTACTTGGCTTCAAAGCACGTTCAAGGCTCAGCAGTGTTCCGCTAGATGGCGCTGTACTAATAAAAAGTTTTCTAACTTTATGAGTTCACTTGCCTCTACCACGAGCGCGCTTTGCGAGCGGCGAGCCGTGTAGAACAAGTTATGACTACGTAGAGACACAGATACGAGCCGAGTTGAGCGCCAACACTCTGCCTGACTCGGCCGGCGGACGGCAACCGCGCTGGGGGTCTTGACGTCGCACGAATCTACAATACGAAAGTCGCGATGTGCCAAATAATAACTGGAAGACAGTGAATTGGTGCGATAACACGAATATATTACGAACGGTGAACACCATGGCTGAAGTTAGGTGCGCTAGTGTTTTATTTATGTGCATTTTATATAGTGTCACAAGTTTTAATCTAGAACCGAGGATCCCTGTGTTAAAATTCGGAGAGCCAGGCTCTTATTTTGGATTTTCTGTTGCGGAACACCTCACCGTAAACGGAGATGGATCTAACATAAGTTGGTAAGTTTCGATCTGATCTTAAACGTAACTTATCTTACAGTAATGAGACATTATGATGTCATATGCGAAGGTCGCCGCCTTCCATATGCTCTATCGGTCTGTTGATCTTGTTTCTTTGAATGTTGTTATGTGCGAAAACTTATGTTCGAGTATGATATGAGAATTATCAGAAATTCTTATCAAGTATTTATGAAGCCATTGTAATTTGCAGCACCTATATACTGAGCTCGACTCATGTTAACGTTAGGTAAACTTGTTTAATGAGGTACTTACATTATATGTAACTTGTAGCTAGAGTAGGTACTTTGTTTATATAACAGTCTAGACTGTGGAATAAATCTCGTGGATTTTTCTTTCAAGTACTTTAGCCAAAGAGCAGACTATTGATGTTTGAGACAATAGCCCTTTTTAAATACAATGGTCCTGTAAGAGCTTACAACTTGAGCGGAACTGATTAACAAAAAGGTGTCTCCTGGCGTAAGCTCAGTCCCTACCTGTCGCTCTGGGCACATTTCGAAGTGACAGAAAAAGCACTTACCTGAGAATTTTGGTTCAAATCAAAACATTTTTATATTCAACAAATATAAATAAGGGTTAAAATAGACCAAGAGTTAAATACCATGTAGGTACTGTTTTAATTAATCTACCAATAGCATTAATAACAGTTGAAGTTTTTTGAAAATTGTGGGCTAAATATGCAGTAAAAGGTTCAAAACGATTTTAAGGTTTAGGCAATTAGAAAATTGGTCCAGTACATTTTTTTGCCATTTTGAGAATAAAGTATTCTGCTTCTTAACCGATTTACTTAATAGCGTAGACAATTCTTCCGTATACTCTAGCTGTCTCATGAATGGATATGTATATAGATAGCGGAATATACAATGAATGAGCGGAATACATCTCGATACGAGAGCAGGGCTGTGACCTAGTGCGGGAGCGGCGCCAGGCCGAGCATTGCACTCAGCTGGCGGGGCTAAATCTGCACCATCACGTGCGTACTCTTCGGAGATATGTCACAGATACTGATCGATATGTCACAAGTCACAACACTGCTGTGAACTGTGAGCGGAGATAGTGGGAAGAGTAGGGTATTGAGACTTGTTGTCAGACGCGTCAATGAAAATGAAAATACATATATTAAGAAACTCATCCATGCTATTTTGAGGGGGTCGAGATTTATTATGAGTTTTTCTTATGTTATAAATTGGTTTCATTCAGTTTGAATGAGTTTGGCGTAGTCTAATTATCTTTGCCAATTCCTGTATGTAGGTATTTAAGTATAACGATTAAATACATAATGCTTACCGAAATTGATTGTGCTTACTGCTAAACTTTGCTATGCTAGTTAATAGTAAGAGCGTACTAGTGAGCTGAGAAATAACAGTAAACCAAAAAAACTTCTAGCTCTCATTTATGATCGGTGTCGTCAAGCAGCTGCTGTAGCTGAATACGAATGTAATAGGTACTATAACTATATAGAAAGCGACCAATTATACCTTTAGTAACCAAAAGTCAGATTAATGTAAACAATAAGCACGACTATCAAACAGGCACCAGATTTTCAGTTTTTTATTAAAGGTATTGTAATCTAACTGCGGCATTGTGATTCTGTATTGCTTAGATCTAAAGCTTCGCTGTTATCATTGCCAGCGATTAGGGTCGTCGCCAAAGGAATTGTTCCAGTTGCCAGTTCGGAAGTGCACTTGGCAAATGAAACCAGCTCATGCGTTTGCTATGTGAACTCAAATCGAAGAGTATTTTGTTTTGTAATTTATAAAACGAGACTTTAGACCTCTTTTCTTCTATACCTTTCAGAGATCCTTTTATTTTTTTGAATGGCAATATATTGGTTAGGTACCGTTAGCATATTCTGAGCAATTATATAAATAGCGCTAAACGAAAAGTATTCTTGGAATAGCGCTGTCTCATTGATTCAATAACATGTTATGATTCATAGACATTGGATTAGGTTTATTCGACCCGGAAAATCTAATGCAAAACCAGAAAACAGGGTGGATGTTGTTCTGTTAGCAAATGGGATAGTGACCTAATTAAGACGACGACTACCGCCAATGACCTTGAGCAAATGGGCGGAGCTTGAGCTTCCCCCCCGCGACCCCGCAATGCACACCGCACGCTTGTCATTTTATATTTTGAAGAACTTTGACGGGTGACCATAATATTATGTAGAGATTCTAAGGACAGTCGCATATTGTATTTTGATATGCATGTCTAAGATATAAAAATAGAAATACAAATAACATCTGTCTGAGTAATACTTCGAAACACTAATATTAAATTTCCAACCCCCACTGCATACTTCGTTTGCCGGAAAAGCAAAAATATTTTCAATTTCTTTAATCTGCAAAACATATTTATCGATCAGAATTGTTACAAGTTTCAAGAAAAAATTCTGACAACTAGCATTCTTGAATTAATCCGCTGTGAAAGATGGACAGACAGACAGACAAAATCGCACCATAGGAGTTAATTTTTAGGCCATATTGGTGTCCATTTTGAGCTCTTCTAACAGAAATGCACGCAAGTTTTTTTCATATTTGCATTTTACGACATCTGCTGCTTCTCAAATAACTTCAGCTCATCTTCACTTGTATAGGAAAATCCACGTTTCTGATCCATCTGTAAAGTGTCCGACCAAACCTTTGGCATCAGCTTTGGCCAAACCATTAGCTTAAAATTGGCCTAAGTTTTGACACCAACAGAACCGAAATTGAATAATCTATTACGTTTAAAGACCTAAAAGTGAGTGAGACTGTATTACAAATGATGTTAATATTTTAAATAAGCTGCAGGTAGTTTTATTTATATTATTAAGTTGATACACCGAACATATTAGTAAAAAAACATTGTGGCTTCTTTGCTAAGGCACCTGCATCTCATTTATGAGTATGCAGATTCGAACTTCGAAACCTAGATATTACGAATCTGACTATTCCAAAGTTTTACATGCACTTTTTTTAGTATAACTTAGACACCATTGACTAACGGTGAAGGAAAACATCGTGAGGAAACCTGGACTACACGGTCTGAAATCACCAATCCACCTTGAAAAAGCGTGATAATTAATGCTAATGCATGTCTATGTCATACCCAAAAGTGGTATAGTAAAGATTCCGATTATGACCAGGATTTTTTAAATTTTTACCTATAATGAACAATGGAAATTCACCCGTTTGGGCCTAATTTTGAAAGTGCCGCAAAGCAAAAAATAGACTTTGTCTGAATGAGAATTAGCTGTTACATTTTCAAGCACCAAATTTGTACGACCCTTTTCCACGGTTTCATGCATTATTGAAGAAATAAAGTAATGGAAAAAAATCCTACCATTGTATGGTATTTCGATAATCTTTTAGAAAGATGCAATATCGATTTTTGACTTTGAAATCCTTTATAATTACCGATTTAAATATTTTTGATCTTTATCTTTTTACCTTATATTACTAATATAAGGATTTTTTATAATTACTTTATCAGAAAAACTCACCGCAAAAATTGACAGATTTTTTTATAAAAAGATTATTAAATTGCCATGCAGTAGCTCAATTTTCATTTAGTTTTCTTATTACAATTCATCGGAATTCAAACATAACCTTGGAATGGAACCATATTTAGAAAAGCATTTAAGAGAAAAATGTACGGAAGTCTAATTATTTCAGAATGTTTGTTTTACAAACTACGGAGAGTTTTTTTTAAATTTAATTCATATACCAAAAGATGTCGAAGAAAACATAAAAAAATATTAGAATATGCATCAAGCCTTTTCATAATTATGATGACGTAGAAACTACACTTTGTAATTTTAAATTCCATTTTTCCTCGAAAGTAGTATTTTTCTACTTTATCCATTTGCGATATATTTCAACAATTATTCCAAATCGATAAGGTTTGTTATTCCTGAAGTAATTATCAGCTCTGACAGACAGACAGAGAAAGTCGCATCCCATAAGGGTTACTTTTTACTATTTTGGTTCGGAACCTTAAATATACTATTTGAATATATATCTTTTTTTTTTCATTTTCAGTCTTTGACTTCTGGACCAAAAATTAAAGAAGATCAAGTCCTTTTTATTTATCAGGGCTTTAGCCAAAGAATTAAGCGATTGCCTATTAATCGGCTTAGGCCTAGCCAAAAATCGACGTTCTGTCGGATACTATTTGGTGTTGAAAATAAAACATAAGAGTGGCATAGTGAAGTAGGACCTTCATTTCTAAAACACTATGCTTCGTCATATCTTTTAGATTGTGTGTATATAATACTAGCTGTTTCCCGCGGTTTCACCCGCATCCCGAGGGAACTACTTAGCGCACCCGGGTAAAAAGTAGCCTATGTTGTTCCTCAGAGTCTATTCTATCTCTGTACCAAATTTCATTTATATCGGTCCAGTAGTTTTGGCGTGAAAGCGTAACAGACAGACAGACAGAGTTACTTTTGCATTTATAATATTAGTAAGGATTATCCCACATTAGATACCTTGACTAATAGATGAATATGTGTATCATATGTGACTGCTTACTTGGCGTTTTTACTAAACTTCGAAAATGGTTGCTATGTAAAGCATCACTACCCAATGTTAATACTACCAGTAAAAAACCGGCCAAGTGCGTGTCGGGCCACGCGCAGTAGGGTTCCGTAGTAGGAGTTAGTTAGTCGACTATAGCTCTGTAACCGGTTAAGCCTACTTAGCCGTGATAGTTTTCCTTGTAATTTCATTACATGTACTACGTCTGTGATTTTTTTCACATTTCTAGGTACAGCCATTCAAAAGTTAGAGGGGGGGGTAACTCGTATCGAACAAAAAATTTCACTTAAAATCTAGATATTTCGCAAATGGCTCGCTTAACTGAAAAATGGTCTTCACACACCCATAATATTTTTGAAAGACCTATCTAACGATACCCCACACGAAGGGGTACGCGAGAAAAAAAATATTCATCCCTACTTTACATGTTTGGGAGCTACCCTAAAAAAAAATATTTTTCAAAATTTTATTTTACCATTTTTTCGGCGTGATCAATATACATATTCATACCAAATTTCAGCTTTCTAATAACAAAAACCACGGAGCTATGCCGCGGACAGACAGACAGACAGACAGACAGACAGACAGACAGACAGACAGACGGACAGAGCGAAACTATAAGGGTTCCTTGTCGGACTACGGAACCCTAAAAACCGGCCAAGTGCGTGTCGGGCCACACGCAGTAGGATTCCGTAGTAGCTCTTAGTTAGTCAACTATAACTATGTAACCGGTGAAGCCTACTTTGCCGTGATAGTTTTCGAAAGTTAGTTTTTTTTTATTTTTGAAAGACCTATCTAACAATACGCTACATGAAGGGTTACGCAACAAAAAAATATTCATCCTCATTTCACGTGTTCGGGAGCTTCACTAAATTATTTTATTTTTTTTATTCATTTTTACCACTTTTTCGGCGTGATCAATACACATATCTATACAAAATTTCAGCTTTCTAGTACCAAGAGCCTCTGAGCTATGCCGCGAACAGAGAGACAGACGGACATTGCGAAACTATAAGGGTTCCTTGTCGGACTACGGAACCCTAAAAATAAAACTAATGTAACCAATCCAAAATAGAAAAATGGTCTAGCTAAAATAGTCAGACAATACAATACATTTTACAATTTTACATTTTACAATACTCTTTGAATAGCGTAAGCTTATTTTTTTATCATATTCTGCATTTTTTTTCAAATTCGTCTCGTAGCAAAGAAACTCGAACCCAAATTCACGTGTTTAGAAAAATATTTTCATTGGTAATAATTTAGAATAGCGCCACCTTGTTACCCATGGATAAACCGTTTTATTTACAAACCATTAAGTTTTGTTCTAAGATATCATCCCATGCCCTGACTTATAGCTACTATTTCTATAAATTCCAAACTATTAGGAAATATTGTAACATAACATGAAAGAATTTTAATTTTGACGATTATCTCCGACCTACATGTAAAATTTAAATGAGGTATGCAATATTCTCGTTTTGAATACGCAATGTATTAAAAGAAATACATATTTAAATCCTAAAGTACATTTAATTATTTAGTAAGTCAATAACAAAATATATTTGTCCTGCCAAATTTAGATACACACATTTTAGATTATGACAGATTATGGATGATTTGGTTTAAAAACACGTTATTCACATCAAAAAAATATTTTATCCGCATGTAGTGCCTTTTCAATGTAATAATTATAATTCACCAGTCATCTTATCACAAATATAATAATTTATTTACATCGTAATGTGCTCGCTCTGAGTGACAGCGTCTACCCGTGACAATGGTCACAGACGTACTGCCCCCGTCGCCCGGTGGAGCCCCTCCGTAATTTCAACTCAACGTTTTGACAAAAGCACAAAAATTGACGTATATGTACGATTTAAAAAAAATATACGTATACAAAAAGACAGATAATTAACTTTTCTATAAAATGGTACAGGTTTCATTAAAATCCGCTTGATAAATTCTATGTAAAACTCAGTTTTTCTTCTGCGTTAGACCTAACTTCATGATTTTTTTATACAATGTTATAAATACATAATTAAAAAAAACGTCATACAAAATTATCAAGCATATGCTCTAGTTTAGTATATATACTTTTCAAATCAAGAAAGCAAGTCGTTAAAGCGTAATCATTAGCTTTAAAAGGGGCAAAGTCGTATATCGCCGCCTTAAGGAAGGGGCGCTAGGCGGAAGACTATTGAGATTGGATTCAAAGACTGCATTGTACTAATGTTTACTGGAACTGACATAGGCACCTAGTCATACAGCCGATACGATGAATATATTGGTAAAATATTTGCACTAATACAGTAGGTAATAGGGCAGTCTAAATGGAGGTTGAAATAGAGCACCTGCTAGACTGCGGGATAGTTTGAAAGTTTTGAAAGGCCCTGAAACGATCAGGACAATTGCGGAAAACGGGAGGGTTTCAGTCTGTAAGAATCTGGCACTCCCTTCCGCTCCCCCCAAAGCAGGAGGGCTTATTGATGATTTCTAATAACAATTAAGAATATTATTTTTTTAAGAGATTACATGCAAATTTGTTGATTCCTGCAACTCACACTAGGATTCCCTGTGTCGTGAGATCCAGGCTCCCTCGTTCCGTTACAATACAAAGACTAAGCACTATTTTAAGAGTAGGTATATGAACATCTAGCGCAGTAGGTACTTAATCAATCTTAGTCAGTCAACACTGCCAACAGTCTTTCTACCTAAGTTTTTGTTTCACCTAACACATCAACTTAAATTGCAACGCAAGTTTCTAGACGCAAATAATAGATTCGTGTTTCAACGAACGTTATTTTCGCTATGTAATGAATCTTCTTTGGCACTTCGTTAATTAGAGGTCATTTTAGTTTCAACGTTTACAGTTCAAGAAACTTTATTCGAAGAGCAGATCTAATTGAAAAGGAAATTATAGAATGTAACTGAAGCAAACATGAGTCGGAATTTCAGTGTAAGTTTTCACTAGACTTGGTCGTACCTATGTGTCTAAAGCTGGAAGAGATCCAAAGTCTCCCCGCGGGGCGCGGTGGCGGTATATCCTCGACCCACTCTTTATTTATATCCTGACCGAGATGTCACTGCGTTTGAATTCGCCAAATATTTTGTACTACATCGTCTATTAATTTGAGCTTAAGGATCAAAATCCTGTAGCAAAACTTGAGACTTAGTCTTACAGTTACCAAGTTAGGTAGGTATGTCTCAGTTTTACCAATTGGCGTTATCTATTTGATTGTTCTAAGATCTTATGCTGATGTTTTTTTATATGGAGTGGCGGTGATGCTTTTGTTTTGAACTGATGTCAACGGACTAAATCGTCTGAGTAGGTACAAGTTCTATGAGAACATAACGCTTTAATTGACGCACATGGTGGATTTAGGATTATGACGTATTGTCAATTGTTTTATTCTTAGTTTTAGTAAAGAGATGAAATGTTTTTAATAATGATCATTACCAGTCTATTTTATATCTACTTCTGGGCATGGGCATGTTTTAATACATTTATTTAATTAACATGTTCACATAAGAGTTTTGTATTGATTAAAATATATATTTTTTTTAATGTTTGTATCAATTTTATCTTCGTAGTTTTGGATCGAATAATCTTTATAAAAAATATTGTTTGACATTGTGAAATAGTAACTGTGATAATGTTGAGATATCGAGAGGATGCGACATAGGAGAAAATATTTGTATTCTCTTATCGATATCCAACTTTATTGACGATGTCGCGTGTACATATAGACGGCATCGTTGTATGTGGGTACAGAATAAATTACGATATCAGATCACGTATTATCGTCTATCTGTCTATAGTAAGATCGTAAAGTGCAAACATTATGCCTGACACAGCCACACTATGTAAATACTAGGTCATAGACGCCGTAAAGTCCCGATAACTTACTTACTGCTATAACTTACGTACAGATCATAACCAGTAGTTTAAAAGCATTACTTTTATATAATTTTACCCACAGTTAGTATTAACGGCCGTCATCGAGGCTATATTGCAGGATAGGGTATAATCCTTAAAGCACGTCATTATTTTACAAGTAAATTATCAACATATCAATCGGTTTTTATTATATTTTGATATGTTATTAAAAGTGTAAGCTTTGTCCAAAAATGTTTACATAGTAGATAGTTACGACTTTTTTCTGTAACTACACGTACCTACATTTATGATATTTATTGAGTATCCCGTATTCTCACATTCCATGAAAGTTTCTTACACATTCATCAATCGTTATGTATGCCAACACCATAAATAAACGCTAGAATACATCTCAGTTCTATTCAAAGTGCTTTATAGTTGTAAATGTAAATGCACGTACCTTGAATGTAAGCGCGACTCCAAAGCTTTTGAACTAATACCTCGTACGTGGGAGTAATACGTAACTTTAGTACTTTTACACACAAATAGAGACATTTTCTCACCGTTCGACGTGATACTGTAACGTGTTTGTTTATGAAAATAGTGTTTTTGTGCCCTTTTGAGTGTATACAGAATTTTATTGTGTTTGGATGAAACATAGCTGTGCCGAACTCCCAACTTGAATGCTGGAAGGTAATAAAAGTTTCAACTTGTTTGACACTCAATAATTTTTTATGCTAGTAATATTTGTGTAAATAAAATAAGTTTCATTTTATATGTAAATAGTAGTTAATGACGTGCGTCTCGTTTCAATAATCCCATTTCCATGAGTGGGGCTGTTCCCCCGGTTCGTCCAATTAAATTGTTCACACGTCTGGCCCAGCGGGGAGCAACTAACGACACTATTCGGAACAAGAGTATTTTGAGAGATGCGGGAAATTCAATAACATAAATATTTAGAAACGATTCGTTACAATTTAAATTTATTTGTATGCAGTTTTCTTGTTTCTTGCATCTTTGTGGGGGGCCTACATTAAAAAAAAAAGATTTTTGTAATAGAGATTTTAAGTCCATTTTAACCGACTTACAAAAAAGCTTCTCAATTCGTCAGTTTTTTAATGTGAATAAAAATATGTAGGTATTTATAATAAATTTACAATAAAATTATTAGCAAATTTTAAGCCATAGACATGGATAGACCATGTGTGTGGTTTTGTAGCTATTGCATGGAAAAGATGAGATCATTATGCAAGCTGTCATGCTTATCAAAATTGTTGTAGTAAAATAAAGTGACCCATGTACACGTAAGTTATATACGTTTCCGCTCGTGGCTGTAAAGTGTGAGGAAAAATGAGTGTATGGTTATTACCTATTACAGCATTTAAACGTGATTACCCTTACAAAAAACTTGAGAAGCTCCCACATTCCTGATTATACTGAGGGCTAGTCTTAACGTGAAGCTCCAATTATGGCGTTAACCCATGATTTACGAGACGTGGAAGGTAAACTATTTGTCCACGACGTTATCTCAGTAATCGCTCTAACATCCTCATAATGGTGGCCGTAAGATCAGAAATTGTGTTCCAATTATCGGACCGAACGGGAGCCAGCTCTTGTTTATTTACCGAGGGTATTTATAAACTAGTAGTAAACTGTGCAACACGACCGGCGACTGTCAAAAATAAAATGTCTAAACAAACCGGAGTCAGGTGTGGTATTTATTGGTTATTTGAAATGTCTCCAGAATCTTTATGTGTAGCAGATGATCCTTCATCCTGGTCTTATGTAAATATGTATTTGTATAATGTATGTATGTATGCGTCGTCACGGTTTCTCGTAACGGGATAGGTAGAATACGAAGTGAGGAAATGCAGCAGGTTTATGCTAGGGCTCGTTGCAGCGCTCAGTAATAAGATGTCAGGTTTAAGGTCGTAACGTTGCGTGGAGTGACAACTCGCTAGTCTGTCGGCTTCCACTGCGATTGCTGTACGTTTGTCTGTGGAATCTCACAACTTTACTATTAGTATTGATCGTTAGATTCTAGAGATGTTTAATAGAACAAACAAGAAGTTTGAAGGGCCGAATGAAATACGAAGCGCTATGTCAAAATTTAAAATACGATCTAATTTTGATAACATTTTTAAATAAATAAATATGGTAATCCATATTTCCATATTAAGTTTATAAAATTACTGACATTCCAGCATTCATGATTAAATATATTATTAAGTCCACCACAAGTAATCTAGCTATGCAAATTTACACTCACTAGATAAATAACAGCATGCGCTCCTATTGATATTTAAATTGTTCAATAATTTACCGTTAGATAATTATTGGCACCACCTCCATTCTGTTTCCCAATGATATCAATGATTAGATCAAATGCAATTAAAGCTAGAATTAGCTAATGTTGCAGTCAGAATCGTAGTTATTATCTGTATGACAGATCTTTTCAAAATTATAACGTCCAATGCACCAATTTGTTCAGTAGATCTATGATTATGATCAGTAGAATTATAATAAGTAGATCAGTAGAAATATAATCCTTTGTGTGTAGTAAGTTTTCAACATTTTTGGACTTCCTCAAGTAACGATTGACTGCTAATGATTGCTAGGGTCGGAGAAAATGGTAGTGTTTTTTTATGCAGAATTTATCAGTCAAGTTTTGAGCCTGGATTTGGGAGCGGTTGATAGCAATAGGCTCGGTAACTGTTGGACATGACAATTGACATTGTAGATACTTAAAACATTTCCCCCATAGTCTTCCGGCATCAACAGGCTTATTATTTAATAAAATATCCATCTCGTGCAGAATTCATTTCTATCTACCATTGTATTTTCAAAAGACAAGTGAATATACTTCTTACCAAAGATACATATTTAAATAACAGTACTTCCAAAAGGAGGGTGCCGGTTTTGAAGGGTCACATTCGTTTGACGATGAGCTTAAGTTTTTCCTGTTTCCTCTGAATGGTACTACACTTAAGCTCCATACTTCAGCAACAAGGAAAAATCAAGCCCCTGTATCCGAAGATTTACGAAAATGTAAATAGTATAGCGAATATAGCGATGGGAATGGGACTACCAACTTTCATGCTATAGGAGTAGTGTGCATACAAAATACTGTTTTTTTGTAAGATCCAGCACCGACATCAAAGGGTGCACTCATATGACTAATATTAGTGCACTCTTTTATCGGTTAGAAAGATCTTGACAAACCTTTCTTAAATGATACAGGTCGATCATACATCTAGAAAAGTTCTCTTTATATTTTTTGTTATGTTTTTTTACTACATATTATTTGCAAAAAAACTTACTCAAAGACTACAAAATTAACATAATGATAATATAGGAGGGTAAAAATATAACGAATTCTACCATTTTTTTCAAGGACTTGCGTTCTTGCGAATGTTGAACTAGAATGATGGCTAAATCCATGAATTTATATCAGCTATAGTTTTTCTACAAACATTTAAATTCGAATGATTTGGAATAACGCTTATACAAAATTGATTTATTCTAGAATTAGTGTGATAGTCATAGACAGACTTTATGTAGCTAATCTTTCTTTTTTGGATGGGAAATCACCAAACGACTCCTGACGCCATGGGTGGCGCTTGAGGGAGTGTCAAAATATTACAGACTAAATCCCACTCATGTTCCTTCCTAAGCCACTACATTACATACGTACATTTAGTTGTAGTTTGAGGACTTAAACAGAACACAGAACCTCCTTTTTTGAAGTCGGTCAAAAATGGTCTGCAGTTTACGAAGTAATATAAATAAAACAAGCTAGTCAAGATACATTGTAAATCGATGTACACAAGTACATTGTTATTAAGCTGCGTATTTCTGAACGTTAGAATAGAGCGCCCACATCGCGATTCGACTCGCATTGTTTATAGCAGATATGGTAGATAACAAAGATTTCATTTGAGATTGTGAAGTTATATTGTGTGGTTATCAAATCGGTATTATAATATACGTAGGATGTAAGAAGGTATGTTCTATCTTATCGGTATACTGAAAATGTACTCAGATTTTTAAACCCGAAATTCATTCAATTGAGACATAGATTCAAACTCGGGTGAAAATCAGCACTTTTTCGTCAAATTAGACAAATCGACATAGAATTTAGACAGCCACCAAAACGCCCATCACCACTTCCTATGTGTTATTGTTGAAAAGAAGAAGTAGATTACTTTATGCCCAGGTAAATCTGGGTAACAACACTGGAAGTGTCTATAACGACAATTTAAACAATAAGAATAAATTCTCGTTTATTTATTTCTAACAATTGAAACTGAAGAAACGTCTATCAGAATTTCATTACAAGTGACTATAAAACGTAATGACGAATACGCGACATAGGCAGTAAACAATTCAAGATCAAGTAAGTGCATGGGCTAGTACGCCCACGTTGCGTAGGCGCCGGCTCGACAACTACGGCCACTCAACCAGTCCTCGATCCCGCACTCACCTCACACAACCAACTAACTTCAACTATTCAAATTACGACTCAAGTAGAGCAATGATCACCAGTTCTTAAAATGTTGCAAGCTCTGGTTAATTATCCCTATATTTGGCTAATAACCGCTTCTGACATCCTACCTGTGTAGTACGCATAATTGATAGTTTCGGTAAAACCTTGGGTTGTGGATAACATTACGCGAGTGCGGGAAGCGTATATAAGTACCGGTTAGTGAATAATAAAATTTAATTAAAATGTGAGTTAACAGTAATTATAAGATGCCCTTAGTTGCAATGTTTACAAATAAGACATCAAAAAGTAAATGAGTAAAAATAATAGTAGCAAAAGTAACGAGAGGGATTGCTTGAATACAAATATAGCCTTTACGTAATAAGACATGATTCATGTATTTATAATAGAAAAGATATATGACTATAAAGGTTATTTTATTGCATAGATGCAGGCGAGTGACTTGCCGCCAAAGTCCGCGCTTCATTGGAAGCAATTGATATGCAGAATGCGACTCAATCACACGGCAGCTGCCTCCATTGAATTAATCAATCACTTCGATTATTACACTGTTTGAATAAAGCTACTTTGTGTTCTTCAGAGAGTAAATATTGTAATTACGAATCTAACTTAATAACTTACCTACAGTGATAGATGTTATCAAAACAGATTGCATTTTCTTCTTTCGGCAGTGGGGTAAAAAGAACTTCATACACTTTTTTATAATATTGTATTCATTATATCTGTATCAGTCAGTACTCAGTACCAAATGCTCCCCAAAAAATAAATTGAAGAACACATAACTACAACAAAAGAAAGAACTGATAAATAAACCCACTGAGGTCACGGCGGTCAAGTCTTCGATGAAACTAATGCCCCTTTCAGGATATCGGCACAGTTGACTCGCGGACGCGAGTACCGATATAGATTTCTTCTCGATCCCTATTTACGTGAACTGCGACCTGTCGTTCATTACAATTACTGGTCGTTTACAATTCTTACTGATAGTTATTAGTAGTTAAGATAAAGCGAGCTTACAGAAGTGATTCAACTTTGTTGTGATTGTGAACATTTTGTTGTTATTAGTTTACATTGAAGTGTTGTATTTATGAACGTCTAACTATTTCTTGTTGTTTATTTCTATTCTTAAGCAACTGCTTCATGTACCTACTTGTATAAAAATATGGCCTAGATCCTTCCGTAAGTCGGATTGTCGTGCTTTATATAAGCACAGACTTACTTTCACAGTAATTGCATAATGTGAAATAATATATTTGTAAGAAATGAAACATTCATTCATTTGCAGGTATTTGTATATCCGTCCTATATAGCAACACACTACATAACTTATTTTTTTTCTAGTTTTAAATCAATTTTAATTTAAAGAAGGAGAAAAAACCTTCTTTAGACAGCATTTTATCACGTACTCTGTGAAAAAACGAGTAACGTACCTACTAGTATCCGTATAAAGGCAGTTACGGATAATTAAAATAATAAAAAAACATGCACACAGTTCCGGATTGAGCGAACTGTTAAAATTCCATTCAGATTGAATGTTTGATTCGTGCAATAGTTCGATAGTGTTATCGAAGTAACCCAATTCGAGCACATCTGTCCCTATTCCAATAGATAGCGACGTGATATGTTACGTTACTCTATATATACATATGTTATGTTGTTGCTATAGTACGATTCTATCTGTATACGTGGTACCAAAGTATTTTGGCAAGAGAATATTATCGAACGGACTTGTGATATCAATAAAACGGTATGAAAAAGAAATGGGCCTATTTTTATGGGTATTTTTGAAAGATTACATTGTAATCTTTCAAAAAACTTCTTTTTTACTATAGTTGTTAGTCCTTGCTCTTATTTATGTTAACAACCAAATTGAATCGTTTAAGACTTTTTTGCTTTGGCTTCTAATCCCAGCTCATGGTAAAAGGTATAAAACCTAGTTGTATCTTGATTTGTATAAACATAGACAAATTTTAAATGAAAATATAACAAAAAATATTTTCAAAAATTCGAGCTAAACAAATTGTACCGTTGGTAAAGGCACGGGTATAGTACAACCAAACGATTGACTATAATAATTAAGTTTAATTTGTCTGAACTGTCCGAGCTGTCAGTAAGACAAGTAAAGGTTTTTGTCATATTATACTCGGCTCTTTGTTCCAAAGCGAAAACTTAGAGTTCAAATATTTCGAGCGGCACGCTCACGTTCCGAACATCGCCTGTTTCTTTTATTAGTTTATTTTTTTGTGGCAGGTCTTTACGCGGCCAGCTTATTTCTTTTTGTTGGGTTCCAGCCTTGTACGGCCTGCAGCCTTCGTTAGCGCGTGCAAGGTCACCGCCATTTGCTCTCTCGTTGGCTATACGAATACGAACCATCTTTCAGCTTTTTCTGCGCCAACAGAACCTGTAAAATAAATTTTGTAACGACTTACGTCAGAGAGAGTCGATAACTTTAATTTAGTTGATTCGTCTGTATCGTTACAAAACCGGTAGTACAGTAATTAAATAATTTACAAGGCGATAAAATAAAAAGCTTGTAAAACCTTATAGGTTTACGAGTAAAGAAATCAATGACGATAGACTTGTACATGTATTAGTGCTTAATTATACAGAAAATTAATAATTTTATTCAATCTTAATAACCGTGCGTCAAATAACTGTTGATAAGGATGTAAAACGTTGAGGTTTTCGTTAATTTAAGTGTTATCGCAGTGAGATTAATAGATAATCCGACTGATATCGTGCGCCATGGTCGCCCTGTGTTTGTATAACTCAAGGTGAAAATTACTTGTATGACGCGATCGCGAACCTATAGGGACTGATTGTAAAAACCCTACTACTCGTATCAAATTATTCACAAATATTTGGTAAAATGTAACTAACGGCAAATGTCGTCAGAAATATTTTACCTTCTATAATGTTGAAATAAGTTGGTAGATTAATAATTAAGTTAATTCAAATTTTCCTCTCACCCGTACGTACCCTTCGAAATCAAAGTAAATTGTATTGTCATGTTCTATAATTTATGTCAGTTCGGTTTTAAATGTATCTACTTACTAAAGTTTTTAATTTGCTGCGAAGGTTGTCAACTTGTCACACATTTCGTTGCTTATAATTATTGTACACGTTGCATGTTGTAATTACTGCTGTCTTGTGTCAAAAACAGCTGAAAACTTATTATAGGAATTAAATTCCAGATTGACACGTAGGTACCTACCTACATATCATTAATGGGTCACTGTGAAAGGATCTACGGATCTAGGTACTTACCCCATCCATCGCGAATTTTTAGTCCATTCAGTACCGTAAAAATTTCTTTAGCATTATTTTTAACCGACTTCAAAAAAAGGAGGAGGTTATCAATTCGACTGTATTTTTTTTTTATTTTTTTTATTTTTTTTATGTTTGTTACCTCATAACTTGCGACTGGGTGAACCGATTTTCATGATTCTTTTTTTATTTGAAAG
This sequence comes from Pyrrhia umbra, assembly GCA_963891755.1. Lineage (NCBI taxonomy): Eukaryota > Metazoa > Arthropoda > Insecta > Lepidoptera > Noctuidae > Pyrrhia > Pyrrhia umbra. Next base: position 8,858,380 of record OY982930.1, read on the forward strand.
CTGGTGCTTCCCGTGTGGTCCCATTTAAATTTTATCACTACCGGTTCAGCCGTTTTATAAATATATCAAAAATAACGATTTATCTCTACTTGCTGATATGCCAAATACTTAGATGATTTCGTTATTTACGCTTATTACAACCTAAAAAAGTGGTGTGTTTATTTTGTTAAGATTGCAAGACCGAGACACTGAAAAGCGAAAAAATAAAAAAGCTTTTTACAAAAAAATTAAAACCGACTTCCAAAAAAAAAACTGAAAAGTAAAAAATAATTTTTATTTAAACGCTTTACGACCAAAACAACGCTTTCGAAGTCGGTGGCGAAATATTAACAATAGTAACTTACAAGACACCGACTTCGAAAGCGTTGTTTTGGTCGTAAAGCGTTTAAATAAAAATTATTTTTTACTTTTCAGTTTTTTTTTTGGAAGTCGGTTTTATATGACTGTGGAATCTGGAAATAAATATCTGAAAATTTTCAGAACTGAAATGTGACATAATATAAAGAATTAGGCCCACACAATCTACGTAGAGACCGGGCCAATATGTCTCACGAAAAGGCGGCTTTGGTCTCAAAGTAGGAACTTTATAAGATGCATAATATCTCTACTTCATATTTGTTCATGACACGTCGCCAACGAAGTCCCATTTAAAAAGCGATTTAGCGAGGCGAGCGACACGACATGATATTTTCTCCTCAAATGAGCTGAGTTCCCAGGCTATTGTCGACGAGCCGCCTTTTAAGGAGACCCGCGCCACTACAGGCGGATCTCAGACCAGATTCTTGCGTTTAATCTCACCAGTTTTTCGGACAACTTTTAAAGCTGATAACTTTATATCGCAGTTATTTCATGTAAAGATTTCCTTTTTGGACGACACTATAATTACAGCACAACACTGTATTTGGCAACACATAATTGTTACAATTTGTAAAGTAATTATAAAGTTTCTACAAACTAGAGCAGACCACTTACATAAACGTGATCAAAATAATTTAAGTACCCATTTTTGCATGCATTACCCATGCAGGTAATATTGAGGAAGTATGAGCGTAAATCGCATCTGATGATGCCTTATTCGTGATTTGAGAATAGCTGTCTACGAAGCCTTATAATCTCGGACGTAGAGTTAGTGCTTAGAGAGGCAATAAAGTGTGGGAGTGAGGTATAAATCGCAACTCCCTGTGTGTGCCTCCCGAGGGGCGCACATTCCCTCTAATTGGACGTCTGCGCAGCTTCGCCCAGTATGGTATCGGACCTCTGTACGGCACTGACCACTTTCGCTAACTCATACTTCGGGTTCTTTTGCGAAATAAACTGGATTTTTACTGACCCATAAAAACGATGTCCACTTACTTTTTTATATATTGATATCAACAGTTAGATAAACATTTTAAATAGAAATATAACCATCTAATTTACAATTTTATTACCTCGTCGTTTGTGTATATATACGTCATTTCAGGCGACGATGTTTCTACAAATTGGTATTTTAATATTAAAATCTCACATTCAATTTACTCATTCTATGGGCATGATTATCCCACTGTGTGTTTAATTTGAGATATGAGAGGAATGCTATAAAATTTTGATAGAAAACTTAAGGATGTCATAACTTATTCTGAATTTACGAAGTCGTCTGTTTTATTGTTGTAACTTTTGTATCTCTTGGACTATAACTCAAAAAGCGACCCTAAAAATAATAGATTATCAGTAAGTTATTTTATTCTTTTACGTTTTTTAGTTACAATGTTGTGGTAAAAATTCTTAGAAAAAAACATAACCCTTTCCTTGCAGTCGGGTAATAAAGCAAGTCCGTAAATTCTTTGGTTGTATTTTATGTTTCAGCTATTTAGTTTTATTACTTATTTCAAGCATTTGGTGATTGAAACGAAGTTAGAAACAATAGTGTGTTATTGTAACAAGTTGAATATGGCACTGACCCGCAGCTTTATTGTTAAAAGTTTTTGCTTCGCTCTCGATACGAACAAGTATTAGTTCAAGGTTGGTAAACGAGTCGTTGACTTTTTAAACAATTCAGAAGTTGCTTGAATCAGCTTGTGTTAAGAATATATCACGTTGATCAAGCGTAGCAAGCAAGGATAATAATATGAATCGGTTTTGTAGTTGAATAGAAATCGGATTAAGATCGCGTAGTAAATACTATTAACAGACTCGTGAAGGCGCTATCATTGGGGACAATAAAATCCAAAGCGAGCGACCAACGTAACATAATAAGATTTCTAGTCCGCGATACAAAGGGGCCTACATATCGCATCAGCTCATTTTACACCTAGTTAGGCCCGCTTCTCCTACCAGAGGCGGCCATTGTGTAGCCCCCCTTGTTATGGTAAATAGTTGGCCTCGGGCCTCCTCAAGCCTCCTCCCTGCACCTCGTGTGATTACGACCGCTATGACTTGTTAGTGTTTTCAATGGGATTATTATTTTGTGGCCGATTGTTGGGCTCGTTGAGTTTGAGAATGTTTAAAGAGGTTTGTGAAGGAGTCTGTTTGGTTAGTTCGTAGTTGTTATTGATATTCATAGCTTTGAACACTATGAGTCAGAGTCAGGACAACTTTGAGCCTTTTCATACGGTTGCGTATTTGTAGTCATTGATTACTTTGATGTTAAAAGTACTGGATATCTCTCCATTGAGTAATTTGAATATTATATTTCGGAGTGACTCTGACTTTTAAAGAAGAAAAATATCGCCCATTTCTCCTTTCAAACGTAACTAAAGCAGTAGTTATGTGACTTCTCGGAACGCATCACAATTGTCGGCTTACGCCGCTTATCACAATAGAGCCAAGCAGACCCCTGGCCAAGCGGGTAGGCACTGCAGTTTCGGGGATCATGGATTTGGTCATTTAACTGTTGATGATAACGCGACGAAGCTATTGTACTTCGTTCAAATGGTCTTGAACAATTCACTGCAAATATTTAAAATACCTACATAAATTAGTGTTTTTTGGGCAGTCTTTTAACACATATTAAGTGCTTAGAACGTTAAAGTGAGACAAAGTGTAAGTACGAATTCGTGTCGCATTTATCTATTATTAGAACTCAAAGTTATTCGGTCAAGTAATTTAACAATCTAGACTTCAAAATGTGAGACAATGTTTTGTCTCCAAGTCAAAGCCAACACAAATCAATTTGTTGAATGGCTTTCTGCTAAATTATTCCGCCATACCGTTGAGTTATCGATACATTTCATAGAATTTACAATCTCTTACATTATTAATTATGGTTTATTAGGTTACAAGGGCAGTGCACACAAATGGATAAAAAGGTGAAATAACATGATGATACGATACGTTGAATCAGTGTTGTACGTATCTATCAGATAAGAATCAGATATCTCTTCTATAAGTATCAAAGACGAGTGTTTGCCCTCACTGAGGGAGGATGACGCCAGCGCATGACGGGTGTGTGTGTATATATCTATGGTATAAGTGTGCGTTTGTGTGTGAGCACAGGAAGTGAGGATGCATTTATTTATTCATCTGCTATAAGTTTTCGTTAATAATTCCATTCGTGGTTGAGTCATTGATAAGCTTGTTTACAAGACAATGTTGCGTCTTACTATTGCTATAGGTAGGTATACTACGGTACAGATAATTTTCAACATTTGACTTCCATTTATTAGCGATAATGTGGATTTAATTATCTTATTTAGGTATCAATATTATTGATAAGTATTTATTACAAATTATAAGCCTAGTAACTTAATAAATGTAATATAAAATATATGGCTGACTTTATAACGGCAATAGATTTTTTCTTTTACGTTTTCTGATTTTGATCTTTACTGTATCCGAGATAAGGTCTATAGCCCTTAAATTTTGCTTGTACAATTTTCTAAGTTTCAAACTATAAATGCTGGGTGAGTTGTCAATCAACATCGCAATTATTCGTCTTACATGATTAAGAACGGATGTTAATTCATTAGCCGTCAGTGCTGGGTTGTCACAGATAAGTTAAGAATCTTGTTCTATCAGTAACTAGACTACTTTCGTAAGACAGTTGGCGTTGACGGGCCTTTTGAGGATTCATGGATTAGAGAGCACAGTGAGTAAACTTCTGATTTTTGTAGTAGAGCAAAACACACGCTTGTTTTTCGCTTATTATGCAAAGGTTTACACTCAAATTATGCCAGTTATGTTTAGGTTCGTTGTAATACGGGGCGAACCTAAGTCTTACGGTTATTCTAGACTATCATAGTGTGTTTTCATGGTCGGGACTCAAAACCCCATTGTTTCTACCATCCAACCCAGCCACAGAACCTTGGCTTGGCTTGAGCAACTTATAAAATATAGTTGTTTAAAAAATCTGTCTGACATTGAATGACAGATAGCTAGTCGTAAACGAATATCATTCCCATACATTTTGTATTCTATTCTACTAGCGTTTTTGCCACTTGTCTAGCCCATCTGATCTACTTTAAAATAATGATCTGAAATTTAGTGCGATTCCCAAAATAAAAACTGTTGTGGAGAGAATTTAAGGCACAAGTTTCCTTCATCGTTTCCAGACATTATAGCTGATGACAAATGCCTTAAACCCACTGGTTAAACCCATGATTATGTAGTCGATTCGACTCATAACCCACTAGGCGTTCATAAGTCAGGTTTGATGACGATATCAATACTTTGATTTATCGATTTCTTATCAGTGGAACTCGGTAAAACGGTGTTGGGTAAAAGGTGCGAATGTTATCTACACTAATATTATAAAGAGGAAAACTTTGTTTGTTTGTAATGAATAGGCTCAAAAACTACTGGACCGATTACAAAAATTCTTTCACCATTCGAAAGCTAATGTAGCTTCCATGAGTAACATAGGCTAAATTTTATTTTGGAAAAATAGGGTTCCGTAAAATATTTGTAATAGATAGTGATTATGAGGAAGGTTTTAGTATATAATTTGTCAAGTTTTTGTATCCATTAGCTAAAATATCGCGGGCGAAGCCGCTGGCGGGAATTGCGCTGCTGTTATGAAATTCAATATTCAAAATTTTCAGCATTCACAGATTTATAGAATATTTTACAGATTTTATTTACACTGTAATGGTATTTATACATTACATTTGTTCGTAATTGGACGCAGTACTTATTCTGTCAAACCTTTTAAGGCTCGACTTGTAATGGTTAGCAGAATCAGAGTCGTCCATTATGCGATTGACCTTAAGCGCACTCCACGAGATTGTAGTAGGTAGTGTAATTTAAAATAATTCTATGTTAAATAAATGCTGATGCCCGTCTGATGGGGATTTATGTGTGTACTACAGACTAGTGTCAGCACAGCACATTGTTGGAATTCTTTTAATAATTAATATGCGTTGCAAGTACAAACAAACACTATGTACCTGTAGTGTATTATGTCGAAGTTTAAACCAACAAACACCCTATATGGTAACGTTTTCTTGTATAAGTTATTTTTTTTTCCTGAATATTATCATGGCATTTTTTTCGTCGCAAAGAAGATGATACTGCAACTCCAAGCGAAAATACTGCATTTAACCCTGCATATTATTGGTAGGTACGTATTTTATTTGACAGAACATTCGAATGTGTCATCCATTCAGATATTTTAAGTATAAAGTCTGTAAATAAGTACCTACATATATAATTTTCCAAGAATACTCCTCAAGGCTGTTGATTCGCTAAGTTCAAAGTGTTTCTTTGACCCGTTGTAAAATCGAGTTCTTGTAGCCAAGATTATACCTTCGATCGTACCTATTAATAATATTTTAACTTTTTGTGTTAGTAATTCATACTGGAATTCCTTACACTAGATTTTTTTAGTCACCAACCAGTTATGTTTTTATCCTTTTTGCTTATAAAAAGAATTAATGCCTCGTTTATCCGTAAATCAAAGATAAAAGTCGTATGGCAAAAATACTTGTATTCGCTTAGAGATAAGAAAAGTAATATATAAAGATGAAACCGAATCAAATGTTCCTTCTCAAATTTATAATAAGCTAGACCGAACTAGTATTCTAATGCGGTCCCGCGTCGCGCCTAAACGCGTGTAATAGCGTCGCAAGCGCACGTCAGGACAGACCCCTTGTGCTGTCTGTCGGCAAAATACCTGGTAGCAGGGGTAAATAACACTTGGTCGGTAACCGGACTGGTTATATCGCGGTAATACCTCGCTAGTTTACTTTAACGCCAGTATTCGTTTTTAATTGAACAGGGGAGTTAAAGGGACAGGCTGCGACTGCGCAGGCCGAGTTAATGCAAGGATGCATCAGCTAATCTGATGTGCTTACGGTGTGTCGTGTGCATAGGATCGCCTGCGACAACTTGGCGGCTTTAGCGGTTTACTTATAGGTTTTATATGAAAATTGTAACAGCAGCTTCGCCCATGTAGAATGATTTGCAGGATCTAGAAATAAATGTGTCTCATTTTCTTCTGTAAGAATGAAACTGCTTTGGAAAGATTAATTGTCCAGTAATTCTGTATACCCAAAAACCTTGCGAAGAAACATAGAAACAATGATATACATAGTTTATCCATCTAAGTATCGATAATAAATGGATTAAACGAACTTACCAAGTGAAGTTCAATCCTTATTATATGAAGAAATTAGTCCGAGGTATATTATACTAGCAGCAGCCGCCTTCTCTTTACTCTTCGACGCGATTTTTTAGATTTTATAAGAAAAATAAAAAGCGGCACCTGGCAACACTGCTGTCACTCGTCATTCAGTTTAGAGCAGTGGTACAAGGTACCCACATATGGGAAGATTAATCCAATGTTAATCTTGGGAGGGTGGGAAACTAATACCTCGGACTAATTTCTTCATATAATAAGGATTGAACTTCACTTGGTAAGTTCGTTTAATCCATTTATTATATTCGAAATTAGTCCGAGGTATATTATACTAGCAGATGTTTAGAGAACATGAATTCATAAACTTTTATATAAAAGAAACAAGTTGTTTATTATTTAAACAAACTTTCTACATGCTATCATTAGTGTTCTTAATGGAGTAAATATAGGTACCTATATAGGAACAATTTTAAACCAGACTTAGGTACTCAATAATTGCTAATTATCATATACATGTACCATAACATTTGAGTATTTTAACTTTAAGTATAATGTTTGAGAATAAACATTCCACACTCCCTTATGAATGTAGTAACCAAAAAATTAAAAACTTAATCTTCCTTTTAATAAGAGACTATCAACGTCAATCTTTATAATCACAGCATTTATAGATAATCAACATAGCTACTTAAATCAGATAGATACATCACTATATATATGAAGATATATAATATGAACATAGAAGTTGTAGTATTAATTAGCTACAGGCTAATTAGCTAAAACTGCCCTAGCAAAGATATCTTGAGTATCATTCATTCTATTGTAATGATTTGCAAAAGTGGATGATCTCGAATACCACTCACTGCCTGCAGTATGGAGTCCATAGTTAAGCCCTTTCTGTGTGCTCTAAAGGAAGATGCATGTCCAGTAGAATGTGCAGAGAATACGGATGTACCATTAACAATTTTGTGCATTGTTTGTCTAAGCCATCTACTAATAATTTGAGTAGTTGCATGTTTGTGAGGTATACGAAAAGTAACGAATAATCATGTTATAATTATTATATATATATATATTTTTTTTTTTTTTTTTTAATATTCTATGATAATATTCGGATTTATCGTTTAAAAAAGGTAATATGAATCTGAGGCACCTTCTACTTGGACATGAATTTATTAGGATATCTGTAACCATCATTATAATTACACCCTCATTATAATTTTTTATATTAATGGTATATGCAAAACAAGGTTTGGACACGTCCTGTAGCTAGCGCAATCAGCATAGCTAGCTTCTTTGTGAGGTTTTCTGAACTTAAGCTATCGAGAGGAAACAAGGATTTTACATATTCTAATATCCCAGCAACACATCCTACACATTATTGTATCTGGCTTTAGTTGGACGTAATTTGAAGAAACCCTTAAACAAACGCTTAATTCTATCGTCTGGACCTACGTGGCTACCTATTATGAGAGAGTGCCGATCTGTGACAGTTTGATAATTGATCAAAAGACCCCTTATCGAAGATCTTAGCGAGATAAGAAATTATTATAGGAATTGAAGCATTATACATATCTATGTTGAATTCCTTTGCATAGGAACACCATTGTCGCAGGCAACTGTTGTATTGTTTATCCAGTTTTCTGATAATGGGGCTATCATAGTGTTCATTACTTTTTCTGCTATCATTCTCCTCTTGAAGGTTTGCCTGATAATATGCACACCCCCTGAGTAAGGTGTACGCGGGATTCTGAAAGGAGACGTTAAAAGAACGTCTGATGGTCCTGTTGTCCTAATATCTGAAACTAATAGAGATTTCAAAGCCGGGCACTTTGGTTACCATGGCCATCTTGGACAGACTATAATGCCTGTAGCCTGGTCTATTCTAATTTTATGTAGAGCTTTAAGCAGCGTACTAAAGGGGGGTGCATAGAAAGATAAATGATTCTATTTAATTATAATGGCATTGATGTTCCAGGCATAGGGGTTGCTATGTCAAGATACACACTTTGGACACTTATGATTTAGACATAATGCAATAAAGATCTATATCTGGTTGGCCAAATTGATGAACAACATACAATTAAATAACTTATGTGACAGTTCCCAGTATGTATTTATATTGAAATTATGGGACTCAAAGTTATTTTCTTTAGATTTTATGCAAGAAACAAAAATTCAAATATTCTTCTTTTTGCACCATTGCCAAATTTGTATTGCAATCTTATTTAGCTTGGGATATTGCACTCCTCCCATACGGTTTATATATGCTATGGCCATAGTATTTTGTAAATCCTAAGTAATATCTTACAGTTTTCTACTGCAAAACTTTGTAATGCAAAGTTTGCAGCTAACAACTCCAAATAGTTTAAATGTTGTTGTTTTTCCCAGTTCGACCAACTGGAGGTAGCCCAGTGCTCTTCCCATCACAATGAACTCTCCAACCATTTAGTGAAGTTATATTTTTTAATATTGCTACTTCTATTGGAAATGTTCTTTTTCCCCACTGTAGTTCTAATTTTATTTCACTATTAATCTCTAATCTATGATCCTAGTTGCCATTTGAAACTTCAAGGGCTAAATTTCTCTTTCTCTTTCTCAAGTAACCTTGTGTAAACAAAACCCTATGATACAGCCGTGCACTTTGATACTAAATTTCTTAGTCACATAGCAAAATCTCTAATCGAGTGCAACTTTAATTTTAAGTATTTATTAATCATGTTTTTTTTTTTTTTTTTTTTAAATAGGTCTTAAGGTTATAACTTCAGAATTGATTACAATTCCTGAGTATTCACAGCTTTGTTAATAACAAAGCCTTCATTTTACAATAATTTTCTTACTACTTTTGTACATATTATGAAGACATTCTTCATATACTGTGCCAAGACAAATTATGTCATTGAGGTAGACTACCATTCTTATCCCTAGCTGATTTCTCAGATACTCTACTAATGGCTTTAACAATTTGGTAAATACAAAGGTGTCAGCGGACAGACCAAAAGGTAAGCAGTTAAATTCGAATAATTTGTTATTAAATTTGAATTGTGTAATTGGTACCAGAAGTATGCATTTTTGAGGTCTATAACAGACCAGCACATGAAGTCTCCCTGCATGACTAATTTACATAAAGGCCTAATATCCTCTAGTATCTAGTTAGTCATAATGATTTAATTTAATTCTTTAAGATTTAAATTAAATAAGATTAATCTGTGTGATCCATCCTTTTAGGTATTGAAAATATTTTACATAGATAAAACTTTATCAGATGTAGGTTGGCAGACTGATAGTACCTAGAAATAACAGTTTATTTACTTGTTGTATGAGAATCTATCTCTCCGTTCTATTGAAATAATTATTATATGGAATCTGATCTTGCACAGATTGATTGAAAAAAGGGATAGAGTATCCTCTTACCCCATATAATATGACAGAGTCTTTGGCAAAAGATACCCAGTGGGAATAAAAATATTTGAGACGAGCAGCAAACTTTACCTCAAAGGGTACTTGGCTCGGAGTCTGCTAGAGGATGACTGTTGTTGCTTATGGTACTTCTGTGGCTGGTGGGGCGGGTATCTCCTGTTATGCGTGTTACTTCTCCCTCGATGTGTGTTGGTTCCTCTGATTGCTGGAGGTGGGTAGGGACATCTGAACTACTGGTAGTTTTTTGGCATTGACATATTCGTATTTATTGCAATGTTCTTTGGTTTGAGTACATTGCCCGCTATCTTCATGACTGTGGTAGTTTTCACTGTCTCTTTTAATTTTAAATACAAATGTTCAGTTTGTTGTGAGTTTTGGTGCACCCAGTAATTTTACATTAGCTGTTATGACTGCAGACTTGTGTATGATCTCTCACTGATCCTTTTGTCAAAACAAAATATTTTTGATAATATTAAATATGCTAGGTTCATCATATAGTCCTTTTGGGTGCCAAACACCTCACCTAATACCGAAACAATGTCGCTGGATAGTTCCATATCTATGTATGTGCAACAGCGACTGGCACACTTTCTGGTTCCCCGGCATGTACTTGAGCTGTCACCTCTAACTGTTTTATGAGAGACTCAGTCTCTTCTTCACTCTGTTGCTCGGGTCCTTTTGCTAGGCCAAAAATTATGGATTTTTTATCATAACTAACCACAACTCATATTAGGTACCTATCTGATACCCCAACCGTTCAGAGTAATTAGATACAGGAATATGTGTAATGTATATAATCTATACTTGTAGAGGTTATTTATTTATTAAAGTTCTATGAAACTGAAATGAGTGGTCTCTATCCCCAAAACTCAGAACTAGTGTTCCTACTTGTCACTAGTTTTCATATATCTGTGAGACAGGCACCTATGTATATTATTGTGCGTATTGTTTTCATTAAAATTAATGGAATGCCTCAGTTTCTTCTTGTATATTTTGTATTTAGCACCAAGACACATTACAGATTGAGTGCCATCCTCTCAACGAGAGGTAAGTAAAATGTAACAATTACCATTGTCCTCTAATTTTCAATTGAACTGTAGAATAGTTGTTGGGAGCCTTGTCTATCAATGGCAATCCAGAGCATAACCTTCTCAACGAAAAGGAGGCAAAATGTAACACATAATGCCGTTACTTGTCGTCCTGCCATGCAAGGACATGCTCTACCTTCACAATGTAATAACATCGGTAGGTGGGTCATCTTAGATCAAATAAGGGTTGCATCCTCTAAAAACATGTATGGACTTCTCAACGAGAAGTAGGTAATATGTAACACATAGTACAGTTATTCACTGTGATATTAAGTTCTTCAAAGAAAACTAGCACATAATGCCTTGTATATCAATGGCAATCCAGAGCATAACCTTCTCAACGAGAAGGAGGCAAAATGTAACACATAATGCCATTATTTGTCGTCCTGACATGCAAGGACATGCTCTCCTTTCACGATGTAAAAACATCAGTAAAACAAGGGTTGAAACCTCTAAAAACAATGTGAGTATAAACTTCCCAACGGGAAGTAGGTAAAATGTAACACATAGTACCATAATTCACTGTATTAATAAGTTTTTCAAAGAATAAAACTTACGATTAAGTTCCGCCATTTTAGCTTTGTAATTTTCTATCTTTTTTGCCAATATCCCTCCTTTCCTTATCCTCCTCGTATTCCTTATCTTCCCTGTTGCGTTTTAGCATCTTTGGATAATATTAATCACTTTACACTACTAGAAATTAAGCTTTTAATAAACTTTTTTGGAAGTTAAAACTTTTTACGATGCGTCATGCGAGCGCGAAGAAAACGAATGACAAGTGACAGCAGTGTTGCCAGGTGCCGCTTTTTATTTTTCTTATAAAATCTAAAAAATCGCGTCGAAGAGTAAAGAGAAGGCGGCTGCTGCTAGTATAATATACCTCGGACTAATTTCGAATATAATTCAAAATCATATGCTTGCTAATTGTACTACGGTACTACTACTAGGCTTATTTTCATTAAGAACAGGCACTAACATTGATTGTACATTATACAAACAATACAATAAATATAAAAAAATCTCATTATAGCAAATTATATAAGTAGGTACTGCATATCCTACTGGCATAATTCCTTATCATTTCTTACAACACTCATGGGAAGTGATGACCTGTGAGTGTGAAGGCCTTGGCCGACATTATGTCATGGGCATAATCATTAATTAGTTCTTTGTTGGGAATAATGTAATATTTCAGAATAAAATAATAACATATAATTTTATAGGTTTGAGGGCGATAGGAGACGAGTTTATCGGGTGCCTCATTTTGGAAAACCCAGATGTTGCTTTCTCAAGTCTTGCGAAAATAAAACGACATTATGTTCTACCAGGATAACACAGTAATATTATTATTAAGTATAATTTTAATGAAACATAATATTAACACATTTTAAAATGTGTACCGAAAATTTTGTGAAATGTACAAAACCGTTATCACTTATCTCTCGGGTGCTCTCAAATTTTAGCAATGTGTCTTCAATAACATAGTAGCTGGATACTGAAGATGTAGATAATATTTATGTGCGATTAGAAAACCTAACCGAAACGATCAGTTTTCTAGACTTTAAATAGGTGACGGTTAGCCACATGATGAAAAGTTTACACTGTCACTATTTTATGCCAACTCAGAAATATTCAATTTTCGTTCAACATTACCGGATACCCTATTCTTAATTTTTACACGACTGCCCATAGGCATCCAATGAACCTTATTGGTAATCAACTACCGTAAATATAAGTTGATACTACTTCGTATTTGCAAGTAAATTGCTAATCTTCAACGATGTTTATCAAGCTGTATGTAGGTTATTTGTTGAGCAAAAATATGGCTATTCAATTAAGTTGTCACTTCATCTAAAGAGGACTGACCGGTGTCGATATAACTTGTCCACATTATGTACTGTTATGAGGCGCTAACGGTGCTCAACGCATCAAGGCTTCTAAGGTTTATTAAGGATGTGTTACATATTTACCTAATCAACATGATTTTCGAAAAGGGGTTGGGAAAACCGCGTTTGTCCGCCCCTCGTGCTAGGCCTACTGTTGTGCATAAACCTCTTTGGTTCGATTCCCAGGTCGGGCATTTCAATCCCATTTCTTAGTAACAATCCGATGTCCCTGTTTGATATACTGGCCACACTTAACTTTAATATAAATTCCAAAAAATGTTTGTACCTACTAGAGGTAGACGGTTCACCTCTGTGCAGCTCATATCGTGGATAATTTAAGGCTAGGCCTATTAATGCGCACTAGTAATTCAGTAACAGTGTGACACACCATATGGACAAGGTAATTATTTATTTTTCACATCCTCATTATAAAACAAGAAGGTATGTAACGCTAGCACACAGTATTGACACAGGTGGTCCGCTCACCTTGACTTACAAAAACACATTTACGTAATAAAAACTTAGAAAGTAATCCGCCCAACGCATCACATTTAATTCAGTCGTCCAACGTCTCCTATTGAAACCACTAGTTTTTCCGTCCCATTGACGGTGCGTGGATCCGTTACTCAACTCGTCGCAGAACTGACTAGTTTTTAACTTTTAACCACATATGTACAATGTTATTCGTTTTATATAACTGTGCTTGTAATGGCTGTAAGTTTTTCCTAGCCAGTATCGAGGGCGCATCTATAATTGATCACATGTTGTACGGATAACATGAAGATTGCTCTCGCTTTACCGTAACGTTTTGAATAGTTTTTGTTCGATTCATCGTGACTGATTTATCATAATCTGATTGTGGAATGATTGCGCTGCGTATTTGATAACGTGTTTTCCTCTATCAAACTAACAACAAAATTACTTTGGATATTTTAATCATGGACTTGTCGAGTTAATAGAATTACATTTCATCATCATTTGCGCGAGGTTCATCATTATTTAGTTTAGTTGGTCTATAGCGGTATCAAATAAATCATGGCAGGCCTCAAGGTAGCCGCGCGGCTGCAACATTAGTTCGGCCGTATGCTCGGCAAGATTAGTATGCATTAGTGTGTCTCGTTACTCATAATGATGCGCGTATGATATCATTTATAGAGGCAGACTTGATGAACCGCAATAAAGTAAGTACGGGTAAGGGGCACCATTGGCGCTTAATTTGTTTTATATCTCTTCCGCCTTATTCATAATACATAACACTATTCGTCTTTGAGCTATCAATTTTTTTATCCTTATTTGACAAGTCAGAATGAAATTTGACAGAAAAAATAACATAGTTCGATACCTAAAAGACGATAGGCGTAATTATAAATAAGAGGATTAGACTTTGATATAAGAAAATAGCTACTATTATTTCTTGTATCGTGGAATTTTCATTTTTTTATGTATCTTTAATAATTAATACTTTGTAAAGGCAATATAAAAGTAAATTATTAAAGAACCTTAAATCGAAATCGCTTTCCATTTCGTAAATTGAAATAACGCACGCAATAATGCGTCGTGCCATGCTCACCAGAAAATGAATTTGTTTTCTGAGGCCATCAGCTCTTGTATTTATTGGCAGGACACGCTTCATAAAGGAATGCTGCAATTAAAAAGACCGGTTGCCCAATGGCGTCATCCTGGATCCTCCACTTTATTTTTGGCAGTTACCAAAGAGCCTTGCGAACTTGCGAGCGACACAGACCGTCTTTTTAAAGTTAAATATTTCTGTTTTATTTTCAAGAATGAAGTTAGTGGACAAAACTGAAATATGATGTATTATTTTATCGAGCATTTTAATGCCGATATATTTTATAGTCTGTGATCAGATCACATGAAACAATGTTTTATTTATTAGAGCCTATTTTTATGTTGAATCAAGAAATCAAATAAGCCAATATAAAATTATTATAGGTAGCTTAATAAAATATTTTTAAAATATTATTTTTTGTTTAATATATTATACTTTTTATCGATTTTCTTGCGTATTTCTGAATCTCCTCCATTACATACAACCGACTTGAAGAATATTGAAAGACACCGTCATTCTACTATAATCCTCTAGCTAGAGCGTAAAATATAACACATATCATATCGATATCTTGCATAACTTTGAAGATTATAGTAATGATATATTTTACAATGTTCAACATTATTTGGTATCTTTTACGAGCTTCGTGCTGTAAAAGTTTATACACCTAAGCATTACTCTTTCACGTTATGATTGACAATAACTTTTGTTATTGCAGTTTTTATGCCTTTATATGAAGGGAAGAAAGATAAGTATCTATGTTTATTCGTTAAAGTAGGTACTATATATAGTTTAGAGTTGGTGTTAAAAGCGTACCTTTAGTTGTGAGAACCCGTGTACAAATATATTTTAATAAGTTTTGTTTTGATTAAAATTAAGACATGTGACGTCAATAATATTCTATCATCTCTAATGCAAAAATTTCGATGACTCAGAAATGAGTAATTCGTATGTTAATGTTTTTAAGGTCTTGTGAAATACTCAGCGAACTGGGGGGTTAGACAAGTGGCAAAACGCTAACGCTAACGCTAACGCTAACGTTAACGCTCAATGTATGGGAATGACATTCGTTTACGACTAGCTATATGTCATTCCCATACATTGAGCGTTAGCGTTAGCGTTAGCGTTTTGCCACTTGTCTAACCCCCCTGAACGCTTGGGAAGAGGTTTTTCTGCTATAAAAGCGAAACTGTTCGCTTTCGCATTTATCTGTGTAAAAGTACAAGAACAAGCCATTGCTCTGTTATATCGGATACTTCAAAATTGAATACAAACTTTCTTTGTATGGAGCAGTAGATAGCAACGTAGGCAACCTTGTTTTCGAATACGGTTTGAAGCTATCTAAAATAATATTGGAAGACCGCTGACCAGGAAGGCGTGTCATGACCTTACTGATCATACTTAGTACATTTATAGACAGCTGAGGAATCGATACCTACACACGAAAGCATTGTTTTATCTATATCTATACTTATAATAAATCTGTAGAGAGGTCAATTCTGTACATGAAATATATTTCCAAAATAACTATCAGGGGGTGATTAAGGATCGATACTGATGCCAAAAATGCAATCAGTAAAATTTTTGTCTGTCTGTCTGTCTGTCTGTCGGTCTGTCTGTCTGTCGGTCTGTCTGTCTGTCTGTCTGTCTGTATAAACTCTATAGAAACAAAAACTACTCGACAGATTTTAACGAAACTTGGTACAATTATTTGTCATACTCCTGAGATGGTTATAGTATACTTTTCATCACGCTACAATCAATAGGAGCAGAGCAGTAAAGGGAAATGTTGACATTTTGTTTAAACGCGCTAATCTCAGGAACCGCTGGTCCGATTTAAATAATTCTTTCAGTGTTAGATAGTCCATTTATCGAGAAAAGCTATAAGCTATATATCATCACGCTAAGACCAATAGGAGCGGAGCACCACTTTTCCACGCGGACGAAGTCGCTGGCAGAAGCTAGTATTCCATAAATACAGTACGATTTCATAAGCTTTTTGGATAGAAGTTTCTTAAACTGATCCGTTTTAATTTCGTCCGAGTGTAGTCTTACTTAGGTCTGTGAAAATTGTACAAAAACAGCAGCGTAAACAATCTAATATTTTAAGAGATCATAATAAAAACATGAGATTCTGGTAACTCTGTCCAACAATGTTGAATTAGGATGTTTATTTCAATAGGGGAGCTAATACCTCTCAATAACAATGAATTGACTCATACATTATGTATTTGTTGGTTACAGAAACCAATAAATAGATTATGCGTAGTCGTAGGACTGTAGCTTCACGTGAATTTTATTACAGGATTAATTCTTGGAAGACATAATTACTGTGGTACTAGAATGGGAAGATGATGATGACTAAGCAGTGTTTTTAACTATGTGATTCATTTGTTTTGTAAGAAAATTATTCCATTAATAAATTCTAAAATAATATTGGCCTTTGTTATATTGTAAATTAAAATGTATAGAATTATTTTTGTATGGAGTGGAAACCTTGCGTCCTATGCGTTGTGGGCCATGGTGACTCTTTCAAATCTGCAGCTCATATATATCCTTACTAATATTATAAATGCGAAAGTAACTCTGTCTGTCTGTCTGTTACGCTTTCACGCCAAAACTACTGGACCGATATAAATGAAATTTGGTACAGAGATAGAATAGACCCTGAGGAACAACATAGGCTATACTTTTGCCTGCTAGGCATATACTTTTTACCCGGGTGCGCTAAGTAGTTCCCTCGGGATGCGGGTGAAACCGCGGGAAACAGGTAGTATATTATAATCATAGTTTTGTTTTAAATTTAGAGAATTTGTGGCATCAGCAAATAGCAAAAGTCAAGGAAAAATGTTATGAAGCATTTTCATACCCGTATTCTGAAACTTCTGAATTGGTATCAGTAATTGTTGATGAAATAAATAAAATAGTACTTATAATTGAACCTGTTTTCAATCTGGTAATTAAAATAAACGTATTTTTTTTCTTACGAGTTACCTAGTAGTAGTATAGTAGAGTTATATTTTATTAATGTCATGTTTTGAAGTGTTTTTTTAATATTTTTGAAGCTTTTAAATTGCTGAATGGATGTGAATCGTATTATTATTTTGTTTCATCTTTTTTCTAGTCAATATGACGCTACATTGTTAACTGTACAGTCAGTGGCTATTAATGCTGAACAAGATTACAAGCTAACTATTACTAGGTATTTATTTTTATAGATAAGGCATGTTTCAGACTATGAGTCATTCGGTAGTATTTTAGTCATACTAGGTACTACTCTGTAACGTGTATTTGTGAGAACATAGAAGCAGTTATTCACTACGCAGCACATTAACCTATATTTTTTCGTGCCGCTAGTGAAAAAATCTAAACATGAAAGCGCTTACTAGCTGAATGTGTACGTTATATCTATAAAACAGTTATGGGATGTTTGTCCTAATCTGAAATTTCGTGGATGAATCAGCGAATGCGCGTACATTGACCCCGCGGCACACAAGTGTCAGCTTTATTTATGTGCATAAATGTATTTGCATAATACATTTCAATTATGTTGCACGTCAAGTTGGCGCAAAGGCGATTTGAATATCGACCTCACGACTGTCTCTTCTGCGGAATAAAGCAAAATGATGTTTATTTTATACACATAAATAAATAAAGAAATATAAGGTGTAACTTTACAATAGCTGAGGCCATACTATGCCCACGCCACGCTTTTCAAGAAAATTCTCAAATTCTCGCTTTCACTTATCTGGTTTTGGTTGCACAACAGTCGTTTTTATTTTAAGAGTATAAATGACTGTGCTAATATTACAATTAGGCAGAAATTATACATGATTATTAACAATAGCAATATCTACTGAACGAGTAGAAATAATAATGATCAAAAATATTTTTTTCATACAAAATAAGAAAACTGGAATTATTCAGTCACAGTGCAGCTGTGAAGATATTTCTTATAAGTTTTCTCGTAGTTTTAACTTTCGACCGAGTTTTATATATATAACTCTAATATTATAATATACCCTAAAATGTACTGATTTGAAAACAATGTCAGAAATAATAATACAATTATTTTATATATTAATAAAAAGTATTTTCTTAGAAGCTACGCTATGCTCAAAGCTCGGTAAGGTATAAAATGCGTTTTAAAAGTGTCGTTGTTGCCGATAAAATGCGTGTGGTAACACTTTAAGTGCTGCTATTAGGGCAGGTGCATTATTTCTGCAGCATCTTGGCACCACGGCGCTGCAAACTGTGCCCTGCCAGGAATTTGCGTGGGAGATATACCCGTTTACTGTCGCCTGTCGCCATGTCTTTCTGATGCCTCGTTCGAATCGATGTTCGAATTTTCTCTTTTAGATTGAATAACTTAAGAGCTTTTGTTGTGGCGCCGATGGATTACCTGAGTACTTTGTAACCGGTCAGATACAAATGGAAATCGTTATCGATAATAAAACGTTTAAATTTAATTTCTTATGAAGCTTGTGCCGATCCAATAAAAATGTATCCTTCAAGTTTCCGTGGTTACAAAATTTAATTTCCAGAATGTTGTTCATAATACAGATTTATCTCGTGAATACATTTATTAAATTGTCTAATTTTTTAAATTAATTCTTCAATAGAAAAAGTTACATTGAGTACATACATCTTCATTACAAATTAAATACAAAGATAAGGTCTTCGATATTACTACATTGCAGCTAAAATGCGAGACCAATTTATACTCAGTCCGTCCAGAATTATCTTAAGTAAAGTTCATACAAAATGAATGGTATTAATCCTACGCATTATTAGGTGCAGTAATGTCTGCCTACAGACAGTCGGCTATGATTTGACCGTTGGTTGTAATTACGTGTCGTAAATCGGGCGTATCAACGTTTTGCGGGAATCACTCGAATGCAGTTCTGATTATTACACGCCTTACCACCTCCTACGATATCGCCCGTATCATTGCATTACTGATTTCCATTTAATTTTATTATCATATCGACAAAATGCTGTGTTAAGTTTAATATTTTATGGGACTCTGGAAGATTATTCAGTACATTACGATGACAAAATTGGTACTCGCCCTTTTTTCATTTTTGTTGAATTGAACGAGCGCCTAAAGAGAGATGGCACTTTACTTATTTTTGAAGATTAAATAATGAACATTATATGCCGAAACACCGATATAAGTGCTGGTATGTCCCAATAACAACACGCCAAAAGTGTTATCTACAACATTTCGTTACGTGTACCGCTTAAGGCTGGGTAATAGGCCAGTTTTAAGAAATTGAGGGGGTGAAGCAGGGGAAGTAGCTCCGCCCACTGCGGGGCGCCCCTCTCGCAGTCGTCGTATCGCGAGGCCACTACTGTAGTCACTGCTAGGAATAAGTAACTCAAGATTTTCAATTTTAAAACATGTAAGAATCATGTATAATAATTAATTATAAACATCGTGTTCATGCACAGTATTTTTATTTAGAGAAGTAAGTATTAGGTAGTACCTAATTTTTAAACCTAACCAATTCAAAGGACTGTTATATAAAACCAATCGATTAATTTCGATAATACTGTTACTATCACATTTACATGTAAAAGGTTATTATTTATAAATGATTTCTGACAGGAAATTATCAAGACTAGCTTGTTTTTACTTCTTGATCCCATTCAGACTTAAATATTAGCCTTTATTAATTTTATCTAGAGAAACTAGCTGACACCAACGGCGCCGCCCACGTCTTCTAATTTAAGAGTTTTTTTAAATTAATGCAGCTTAAGTAATTCCTTACGCTATCAGCTATCTTCCAGTGAAAGTCCCATCGAAATCAGTTAAGCCGATTCACTTCACTTTGCATTGAAGATGTGTAAGTAACATACAACTCGACAAATCAACTTTTTCAAAAAACTGGCCAGTGCATGACATTTGCTTTCGTGTATATACAATCCAGGTATATACACCATCTAAAATCTCTTCTAATCTGTCTTTGCTTACTATACTTATTACAGGAATTAAACACGTTTTCGTTTTCCTTTTTTGTCAGACTTAATTCTTTCAAAGACCTATCGAAGTCAATACTGCCTTAAAGGTTTTCGTTGTTTTCGCTTTAAAGTTCAAGTTTTGAGTCTCTAAAATATTACATTGGTTTCGAAACAAAAAAACTGTAATGGAAATGATTTTTCATTCCTGCCATAATGTGTCTATAGATATATGTCAGCATAAGACTATGAATAGTGTTTGCTGACAACAATTCGTGAACTGTACCAAGTTTTTAGAATATTATGTATTCATTTTCGTTGGTTCATAGTCGTTGTGTGTCAAACCAAAATAAATGTGAACAAACATGTATTTATCACGCGTAAATCTGTAAACCATCCCTGATTAGTCGGTTTGCAGCAGGTCATTCTGTGTCCAATAGCAAACAAACGATGGGAACAATTAACACTGGAGTCAATTAAAGGAAAATAATAATTATTTGAGATCAATTTTCATAATCTTTGTTTACATATTTTATTAACAATACTAATATACCTACGTTACATGGTAAGAAAATAAAATTCAAAATAAATAAATAGAAAACAAAACATAACTATTGATTGTTACATTTGTTTAAAAATGTCTTAACATCAGGTATCCACAATTAGCGCGCAAGGTGTATTTTGATACTTTGTAGAACCAGCTTAGTACCAATGTTTTATATGGAGCGACTTCCTATATGACTTCCACTTATTATTCCACTTATTACACATTCCACTTATTATTCTTAGAACTACTGATTGTCAGACTTTCTGGCTTCCGACTACCAATAGCGACTGTAACAAAAAATATTCTGTTCGTGGTCAGTCATCGACTACAAGTTCAAGTTCTGCTATGATTCTATGGATTTCCGTTTCATATCTCCGAAGTTTATGATAAATTGTATAGAACCACCTGACAAAGATATGTTATCTTTTCAAACAAATAAAAAAAAAACAGAGTAACCGGGAAACATACATCAAAAAGATTCCGACGAATTAAGAACCTCTACTTTTTTAAGTCTGTTAAAAAAGCAATGTCCTGTAAAACATATCTATGCCCAGCTTAAACTGCTAATGATAGAAGTTTGTAATTTTGACAGAATATTGACTTTATATACAGTGGGTGTAATTTCAGAAAAAATGTAATACATACTCGAAATAAACATAAGTTGACCGCGACTTACCATCGTATGCATAGAGTAGACGGTTCGTTTGCGGGCCTTTGTACACGCATTTATAATAAAATTGATTGCCATATACTACTTTTAAAATTAAAATTAAAGAAAATCTTATAAAAAAAGCCTATTAAAATTTAAACCACTAATTAGCTATAAAAATAGATGGCAGCTGTAAAGTGGATAGTATAAAAGTGAACACATTTGTATTGTAAATTCGGTGTATTATAATTAATATTGTAAAATAAATATGACATCTACACTAGTATTATAAAGAAGAAAACTTTGTTTGTTTGTAATGCATAGCCTCAAAAACTACTGGTCCGATTTGAAAATTCTTTTAGATAGATAGCCTATTTATTGAAGAAGGCTATAGGCTATATTTCATCACGCTAAAACCAATAGGAGCGGAGCACCACTATTCCACGCGGACGAAGTCGCGGGCAGAAGCTAGTAATATACAACGTGTAAAAAAAATAAGCAATAATATTTAAGGGTATGTACATATATCAAGTAGCTTCTGACAAAATCTTATTATTAAATCTGTTAACTTTTTTTTTCCATATTTTTTTTTCACTAAATTTTATTAGGCTTACTAGGCTAGTTGACGAATAGGTAGAAAATAAGGGGTAACTTATTTGCGAACTCGGCATTATTGATCTTCAAATTTGAGTTTATTAACCAATTTTTAGGGATGTTACCTATTTTTTTTAACAAAAACTGTTACTTCTTTTTGTTCTAAAACTATAAGATCCCATAAGATTTCCAGTTCCTAATACGGCGTAAAAGATTTGATATCACCGAATGTGTAGCCCGCTTAAATTTTATTGCTTATTTTTTTTACACGTTGTATAAAGTTAAACTGTAATAGACAGCTGTGTTGCTGGGAAGTTTGTTCATCACTGCTTCTTCTTTGCAGCCATAACACTAGGAAGTAGTGAGTGAGAGTGGGTGGGCGTTTTGGGGTGCTGTCATAATGTATTTTGACGTGAAAAAGTGCTAATTGAATTAGCCTAATTTCAATAAACGTTTTTTGAGTTTGAGTTTTGAGAAAGGCTTTTTCGAAATTCATCCGCTAGAGGGGAAAAATAGGGGATGAAAATTTTGTATCATGGCTCAGTCATTTTTTATTTAAAAGAAATGTGGTAATAAGCATCTAAGTATAAAGTAAAAACAATCTTTAATTATGTTTTAATTTCACTCCTTAGCGTAAAAAGTGTGACGTACGCAAGCAAACATGCCACCAGAATTGGAAAAACTAAACAGCTAAAATTATGTTGTCCACGCGAGCGAAGCCGCGGGCAGAAGGCTAGTAATATATATTTATACCAAGCTACCAGGTTGTCGTGTATGACAGCGAAACACAATGAAATACAAAAATAAATTATGAAAATAAATGTATTTTATAAATGAAAGCACATATATACCTGAAGTATGCGGCCATTGTATTTATTTTCCTATTTTTAATTCCTGGTTACGGCCTCGTTTAACTCTAAAACAGGAGTTTGAAAGCACAATATCGACAACAGCTATCTTCATCATGTTTACCATTCACCTACTATTTACACCCCTTCACGACATTTAGTTACATTATAGACATTAAAATAGATTCACTTTTACATATGAAATTTTAATTACGTAGGTTTAATTTTTATAAATCAATTTTATATTTATTTTCTGAATGCGAAAGACCAACTGTCATCGGATGACAGAGTGACATAGACCACCCGCCTCTACGGCGGTGCGCCGTCTGGTCGATGAAACAGATTTATGCAAATAGTTCATTCAGAAAAGAGATGCAATACGAAGAATTTTTGAAATGAAATCGACGGCAATTTTTACACGGTTTTTTTCAATTTGCTCGATAAATACACCATATATTTATATAATATTGCAGTTGTACCTTGTTCACGGAATTCCCTTTCTTTTGGTTATAAAAAATGTGATGGTAATCATTGAAAATTTTGAGAACTACGCGACGAAAAATTTTTTCGAGAGGTTACTTTAGGATTATTTTTTTCAATGTTCTAGATCATTTCTTTAAGATTTTTTTGGGGTTGTACCTGGATCATATACTTAATTATACATGGTATTTTTTTCTGGCTTGTAATTTGTACCAACGTCTCAATCTAGGCGACGAAAAATTGCTTATTTTATAGCTTTTTTCGCAAAGGAGCGCCTTAATGATTAAACGCGCGCCGCAAAAAGTAACAGCGATGCTTTCGGAATCCCCATTAAGACGCTCCTCAATCCTGATGGTGGCTGCAGTAATAATCGATTGTCGAAGAAGCGCGCACACCACCATATCGGATAATTAATCATGCACTTATAAGGCTTTCACTACAAAATTACCAGCCGTAATAAGCTGTGGACAGCGATTTATTACTGAAACAACATGTGAAATATCGCTCTCGGTACATAAGAAAGGTTTTTGTTCCACCAAAAGCCGTAAAAATTTCAATCATGCTGATAATATTAAACATTCACGGGCGAATTGCATTCATAATTAAACATTTGTGTTTCTTGTCTGACATGTTAATGTTTTCAAAGAAAATCGTACAATGCTGGTCTCTTTTATGTTAAATCAATGTGTCGAATTGAAAGATGATTTCGACTCGCAGTTATTTTAAATGAAGTGTTTATATCGATTGTTCTTTTTGAGAAACTCGCAGCGTACAAGAAAATATTATTGTATAATTAATATACGATACTTTAGATACACGTAAAAGTATTATTAATTCGTTACAATTAGGTGGTAGACCATAATAGCGCTCAGAGTCTAAAACAACAAGTGGTTTTACTGTTATTGTTTTTCCATTACTAACAACAGCTCCAGGAGTAATTCGAGATATCCTCGGTAGCGGCGAGTTAAATATAAAAGTAAATTAACTGACTTAATGTGCGTCCCGGCACAATTTATCCTCGGGTAATAATTGAACTTGTACTGAAATAGCCGGCGCAGGCGCAGCTACATTTACTTATGTTTATTCTTCGTATTTGTTGTCGACTACTGTAATCACGTCATTATTCCTTAATTTGGTTTTTGTGGGACCGGATTGTTTACAAGCGTTTAATTCTATTGCATCCCTTGTTTTTTTTCTTTGAAATTGATGATATAAGTACCAGATTTTTATTTCGTAGTAACATTCCTTAGCCTGGGCGTCATTGTAGGTAGACATAATTGTTAGCCAACGTTAATAATATGATTTTACTACATTTTTTATTGCAGATTAGTAATTTATGTGTTGTCTTGTCATAATAACGCAACTTATATAACCACTTTGATGTCGCAAGAGTGTGTGCAATTCATCAGAATTTTATTGTCAGCTTTACGACTTTCCCTAATTCTATACAATGACCGTTGGCTTCATTTTCTTGGAAAACCTATTCGTTGCCGTTATTTATATAATGATACTGCACCTAAAAACATGTAATAATGTATGACAACATTCTAAACTTGGATTAATCACCGGATAAGTTGCTGTAATACGCAGTAAAAAGCTACGGAATTTTTAGTCCACGTCCCCATTGAATGGTTAGTTAAGGGAATTACCTACGAAGAAA
The DNA here is from genome assembly GCA_963891755.1 of Pyrrhia umbra. Taxonomy (NCBI): domain Eukaryota; kingdom Metazoa; phylum Arthropoda; class Insecta; order Lepidoptera; family Noctuidae; genus Pyrrhia; species Pyrrhia umbra. The sequence goes on from OY982930.1 coordinate 8,883,636, forward strand.
CGCATTCCATTTACAAAGAAGGTGTTTTGTTTTTTTTGTGCGTACGTATTTCTATTTGGGTCCGTTTTAACCACGACGTCATTGTTCCGACATGGCGACGACGTGAAAGGCTCACTAATTTACAATGACCACGGGCGAGGGCCGTCTATTCCTGGTTTACAATGATCCTACAATCTCCTTGAGAGATATACCGGCGCTTGATCATTAATTAATGTAAAAGGTTCTTAATAAAGCGATTTAAAAGCTATGAAACGGCAGCCCTTTATGAGTTTCATTTAGATAAGACGATTTATTGATGGTGCGGTACTTAATTCAAGTTTGAGTAACGTATGGTTGTTTATTGGATAAGTTTAGATAGTTGAGTGCTGTTACTTTCTTTTAGTCGAATATTTGACGAGTAAATAGAGCCCTAATATTAGATTGATGGTACTGTTGAGATATAAAACCAACTTTGTTCTACATATAATCCAATCTCTCTTCTTTTATTTTATGGGACCAAATAAGCCGTCTTATTTCACATTTCTCTATAAATGTGTACTCTCCAATAAATGTATAACAAAAGCACCATTAAATCAGCACGGACAATATATCCCCCGATTGGATTCCCCCAGTCACGTCCAAGTGACTGGCGTGAAGAGCAGTACAATAGCTCTTCGGGGTGGTCACATCAAATAAATTAACGTCAAACTGACAGAAAACGAAAGAGAATTTAATTATTTCATTCCATTTCACCCCCGCTCATTGTATATTCGATTACGAAAACTATTTAACCTTTTTGTTAGTGTTTAAACCACGTTCAGTGTACTGTATAAATTGTAGTTTACTGCGGAATATATTGTTATTTAAACTCCATTTCCTTTGTTTTAGGTAAGTGTTGTCTGCATTCAACGGTTATTCATCCTTGAGCTGGCAACCCACGTGGCTGGTATTAATATTCATGATTATAATTTATTCGTCTGATCAAGATACAGCTTGGTACGTATGCTTATCCCGTAGGTTGCGGTACCTATAGAGTGGAACAAGTCCAGCGTTGTTCCGTTTTGTTTAGAGGACGGAACACAGAGTGCTTTGTTTCTATTTATAAGAAATTTAATCTGGCACCTGGCTCTCTGAGGGCACTAGGGGGTTTTTGTTTGTACTAGGTTAAGCAGTTCATTTTTATTTTGGGAATGAAGGAGATAAATTAAATACTACAATTTGTAACTTATACTAGAGGAATTACAAGTACTTACCATACTTGGTATTTAGAAGATCTAACCTAGTTTTATCATTTAAGGTTGTACATCTCTTGATTGAAAAATACAATAACGTGACGACAACACCGTAACCACCCTTCTCTAAATAGAGTCGGTACTATAAGCACAAGCAGAGAAACTAAAGTAAGGCTAGTTGGTCTAAATAGGGAACAATTAACCTGCTTTGTAATAAGTACCTAGTATGTGCATTGGAAAGTTTCAACTTCCGTACCATCGTAAAATATAGCTCAATGTAAAACACGAAATAAAGTATACATACACAAATAGAAGCGATATATCGCGTCGAGAGGAAGACGAATTAGTTGAGTAAACACGTCGACAGACTTTATCTGTTCAACTTATTTATGTAGCCGATAAGTTCACGGTAAAATATGAGAAAGTTCCAAATAAAGTTTATCAGCTTACAGTGTGAAACTGTCGTGTTGAAATATCAAGTTACTTTGTACAGAACGCAATGCTCGGTCTATGTTATTCCAATGTAGTATGTGGGGATTACACAAAAGATTCGCGAACATCTCTCAATGAAGGTATTTCAATGGTAGTCCTTGAATATTGTCATTTGGACTATTGTGATTTCAATGACCGACTATACAATGCGCTGTTGTAATAAAAGAAGCTTTAAATTGGAGGAATGGAAAGAATCATACCGTTAATAGACATTCATACAATATGCTTAGGTACCAATTTGTGAATATATTGTACGTTTTAAACAAAACGGAATTAAATATAATGAAACATGTTAGAAATTTGTCGCACTCACCAAGCCTAAAAGTCTAGTCTCAAGCCTCTTTTAGTTTTAATAAATAGTCTTCAATTCCATCATCACTGTCTACTAAGTTAATCCCTTTCTTATCGAATACGAAGCTACCAACAAAAAAAAACATTTTCGTACAGAACACATCGAAATAAAGAGTCACGTAAGTCATCGCAAAAATAAAACACGTAAAATCGAATAACTTTCGTCCAATTTGGCACTTTCTCCGACCCTATTGGTGGATCAGCCATCACTCCATCAACATGAATGTAAGTGTTAAGAGATTGTTCCGCATCACTGCACTTCCCAGTGACACGGCCAGGACAGAGCCGGCCTACTTTCCGCGCCGGTGCATCTGTGACACCACGTGCTACACTTAAATGGACGCGTGCATCAAATGATGCTTGAGAGATATATTAGTGTCTGATCGGGTTCTGTAGATTGATGTTTCATTTCACAGTTACAGTTTCACAGGACATTTGTTTTTACTAATTAGGGTGATTTCTTATTTCTGGTCGTTTATTGAGAGATGAAAGGCTGACTGATGTTAGGGTAGGATATGAAAAGTGGGGAGTCTACAAATGACTTTTCATATCAAAGATAATTTACGGATTTCGACATTATGATACCACTAGAAAATTTATTTGATGAAGTAATAGTGATGTAATATAATCGTAACAACTTCATCGATGCGTGTGAAAAACCCATTCATACACGGTGATGTTCAAACTTGCGACATAGCACGATGGCTCGATATAGCACACTACTTAAACGCCAATAACGGCTTGTACTCAAATAATGTTATATTCATAAAATAATGTACAGAGAGTTTCACAAGACACGCCTGTACAGTGCTGGACAACGTTTTTCTTAACCTATTCAAAGGTTTGTGTATATTGCGTGTGTAAATTCACTTGTCGACACATCACTGTTTCTTCATCTCGGAACAAAAATGTTTGCACATAGTGAATAGAGTAGCTATGGGATGGTGCGAACTTTCTGAAGACAGCGAAGTGTAAACACTATTCACAGACTCTCAGGTCATTCATACCACGTTTACGTTTTTCAATTTAGGAGTTTACGTTTGAAGAGTCTGACAGATACGTTATTGCTACACAGTGTGTTTTTTTATTGGCAATGAATATTACACACCTATATCTACTTAAAAACTTTAAACGTTTTTTTCTTCATTCTCTATGTGTTAGTGTAACAATGCGATATAAGAAAAATGTTTGAAGATTTTTGATATTTTATGGAAAACCAGTTAAGAATAATTATGTGTTAAACATACAAGAAAAATACTAGTACAAAACATACATTGTATCGACTAATTCAGGAGATTGAGTAACTACCTAATTCCTGAAATTACAGAATACGGTTATAAAAAATATTTAATTACAACAGAATGTCTGTTATTAGACACTTGTAGGCCAAAGGTTTATCATTTGACATGAATGCAACTTTTAAGAGCAAAAGTTATTGCTGCAGCGGTACCGAGATATTTAACGTGCATAACCCACCCGTGGGGAAACGTGACTGTCCATAAATACGTATAAATTACAAACTGTAATAACTCAGTCTTATTCTGTGGGAAGATAACGTACCTAACATACAACAAACATAAAGACGAATGCTAATACAGTGTTTGCCGTTAGGTTCAGAAATGTAAAACACGAGATGAGTGGTGCCGATGTGTGTCGAAGTAAGCCGAAGAATACCGAAGTTAGCCAACACGATATGTAGACAAACAATGATCGGGGCGGTCCCGAGTTCCCGACAGTATTATCGCATCGCGTTACCTATCCGATGTCCGTGCATTTCCGCGGCGTCGTCGCCGTGTTTAATTTCACTTAGCGATCGCCTCTTGTTATTGTGGCCTAGATGCCGAGGAAAGCGGCCCCAGCCCATTATGTACGGCTCCCTAACACGACGAACTTGTATTTTCAATCTGTTTCGTGGTGCCCATTCATAATTTCCTTGTCCGTCTCGCTTAACATCCTGAAAATAAGGCTCACGACTCTCGTGGATGATAGTCATCTGTTTCGCTTTCGTTTAAATAGTATATGATCGCATAGCCCACATCTTCTTACTTGGTAACTCTAGTTTAAGATGTCTTATAAATACTTTTTTGAAAAGAGCATCCATGGAGTTTCTTGCCGGTTCTTCTCCATAGGACCTACTCTTTGGAACCGTGCAACTAGTGTGACTTTTCATAAGAGCCTGCAAAGGCCTATTTGAAATAAAAAAAATGACTTTTGACTTTTGAATACGTCATAGAGCAAAGATTTTCCTTTCTCGTACTTGGGTGTTTAGGCGTTTTCTCTTACTCAATTGCTAAATTAATTAATTTAATTTATTTATGCAGTGAACGATGGCATTACAAACATCTTACAAAACGTAAACATCACTTGCTTGCCATGACCATTTATCCGTGACCCAACATGACACGACGGTATGTACCAATGACACAAATTATACCTAAAATAAAATGTAAACAATCATTAAAACTGCATGTGTCGTATTCATTTTTCAGACTCGTAAAGGAGCTAATTCAATTAACGTTAATTGAATTTGTTGATGCACTACCTGCTACCTAGGTGACTGCAATATCATTTGTCTAGGTGTGGGCAGCTTAACTCATGTGTTTTAACATGTTTGGAAATTTAAAAAAAACCTGCCAAGTGCGAGTCGTACTCACACACCGAGGGTTCCGATCTGTGGAAAGAATGTTACTCGTGCCAAGTCGTAATTATCTCCTTTTTTATCACAGTGTGATGTTTTAAATTATTTTTTTTATTCAATTTAATTGGATATAATTTTGTAAGATTTATACCTGTAATAAGTAATAGCTTATTTTTTATTTAATTAATTTGAGTTTTACTTCAGAGCCAGATAACCGACAGGGAGCAGAGCAGTGTATTGTTAAAAGTTTGGAACACATTTCACGCTATCGTTTTTTTTCCATGAGACCTCTTTAAGAGAGAGTGAAGTACATAGAAATGTTAATATTATGGCAATAAATTTATTTGTAGCGCAGAGAGATAGTTATGTAGTAAAAGATTTCTCTTCACACATTGAATGGATGTTTAACTTGTCTGCTAGTTCACGTGTTAATCCGCAGAGACTCGATGTGTGTAGTTATGAGTCAGTAAAAGCAGATGTCCCACCGTACCGGGCTATCGGTGACATGTGCGATGTATTCGTACATGACATAGGCTCACCTCGCCGCGTGCGACGATTGACATGCGGTCGTGCTCGCAGAAAATAAATGGTGTGTCATCCGCGATGCTGGATTTATTATTCATTTGTATTATGGACCTACCACTGCGATTACTTTTTAAATTTAACACTTTCATTCCACGTGAGTTGCGTGGCATATTCATTTATGATCTGTGTTAAAATATTCTGTACTAATGAATAAATAAATGAATATTGTAATCTCGGGGTGCGAGGGTGAGGTAAATAATGATGCAACTATTCTATAGGTAGGCACGCGCTACAAAACCATAGTTCAACTCCTCCTGCGCAAGGCGATAACAAAATAAAGTCATGAAAACAAAAGGACTGAAAATAAAAAAGCTCTCATAATAACGTTCGAAATTTGAATACAAGCGTTGGGGCGTGAATGTAGGTACTCTAATTGTGCGCGCCTCAATTTTGAATTTTGATTGCGTGTTCCTTTATTGTTTTACACTCTTTTGTCTATGCCTTTGTTGTAGCACAACATTTGACTATGATTGCTTTGACTCTATTTTTCAATGAATACATAATATCAAACGATTGTTTGCAGCAGTGTTGTAGATATTTTTATTTATGAATGAGGAAAGTTGAATGAATGGAAATGTAAACAATGCATTTCAACTGACTTTATGTATAAATAAAATACAGTCTTTTGGAAATAAGTAATATAAAATTCCGTGCAGGTGTCTCAGGAAATATATATATTTAATTTTACGATCCAACCTTTTAGGCTGCCATTACATTTAAGGATTATATTACGGAAATTGCAAGTTTACGAGCACTGAGTACTTTACATGAAATAGACCACTCAGCTACTTCCCGGTCGATATTTAGGAGCGGCAGTAAACTGGTAACAATGCATCGTAGCACTTGACGCCTACTGTTACAGCGCCTTCATAGCTTTATTGCCTAATGCACGTCGTATATCATGCTTTTATAACACCTATCATGATATTCAGTTTCAATAATGGAAGTATTTTACGGAAACGGTTCTAAAAGTTTAAGAGGGAATATCATTTAGAATAAATAAGAAAATAATTAGTATTGTTTCATTTCTGTAAAAGGAATTCCTGCAATAAATCGGTTGAAAACAATGCGATAATATTTTTCCGTCACGCTATAAAAGTAGTCAGTTTTTCGACGGAACGTTTGTCACCGAACCGATTATTCGATTTGCATGCGTAATACGGAATGGCGCCTGATTGTCATTCGCGAGTATAGTTGCCAATATTTTATAAACGTGACCGGACGATGTGTGCGGTCTCATGTACCTATTAACTATTGTCAATTGCTTTCGGAAGGCATGCGCTAGCTTGATCTAGCATTTGATCGCTATTTTATAGGTACTTGTATATTTACCGGCAAGTTATTAGTTAGGAATCCGCAAGCTAAGTTTCGCACCGGCCGCACAGTTCGAAACTATTTCGCTTGCTACAGTTAGTCCGCGGATGGGTGACCATCCTTGCGATGCGATGAGGCTCCTACGTGCCTTGGGAAGCACGTTAAGCAGTTTAATAGTCGTTACGGGTAGTTAGAAGCCAAAACGTCTAACAACTAGTCTTACCAAGGGGTATACCTAATGTTACCTTGTAAATGGCTTGAGCCTCCTCACGAAATAGGTAGTTGCTGCATTTAAAACACTCCAGTTAGACCAGAAGCTGACCGCCAGATAATTGGAAATAGAATAGATCATGATTTAACGAGAGAAAAGCACAAACTGTATTTTTATTATTTACACTTATTCTTAACACAGTGTTTAGCTAAGTATAACCTCATTATTATGTACAGAAAAGTGGAACTGTGAAATCCGTATGCATAACTTTACTTTCGTATTTATAATACTAGAAAGGATTAGTACTCATTTTGTTCTTATGGTAGTCACGATCCGAGTTAATCGGGAAGGAAACCGAGCCTAATTAATTTGGATATGTATTTGTATTTAGTTATTCAAACAATGAACATTGTGTAGGTCATTAGGTAGGTTACATTACAATAAAAAGAAAGCCCTAGTTTATGTCTAGTAGACACAGACTAGCGTCCACTATTTAGTTTATTGTACAATAAACAGGTGCCTAGTGGTAGTGACCGTGTGACCGTGTTACGTAAAATTGAGATTCTCCAAAACTACCAATCTTGATGGCTTATTTGTATTGTAGCGTCTCTTTCATGCAGTTTTACGATATAAAGTTATTTTTACATGATAAGATAAAACGTATTACTATCATAAAATTTGTAAAAATCTTATCTTACACAGCGTTGACAGTGATTAAAGTTACGCTAAATTGTAATAACTTTAGTGCATGATAAATACAATTGACTGTCAAGGCGAAATGTATGATAGACTTAATGTAGTTTTGTCCTTCATAAATTACATAATATCCCCTATAATTCTCAAAGGCTTTCTTCAGTTTTCAGTCTTTGGTCCATAGCAATTGGACGCAAGTCTATTGACATTAATTGGATACCAATCTAACATCCCACTTCTTAGTAAGAATATCTTGAATAAAGAAAATCCAAACCTTTATCTATACCGCCGATGGAATTAGCAGGCGCGCTTTCTAGCCTAGACAGAAAGAAACAAATGAAGGTTACAGTATGGGTTTCCAAGCTCCAAAACTAAATCCTTTATACAAAACCAGTTGATCTGAACTACTATGAATTATCTGCGATGGATATGCGTACTGGTCCTTCCATATAAGGTCGGCATGCTTGTCAGCGCTCGTTGCAACTCGAATTATTAATTAAACTAAGCCCTATGTAGGTCACTCGGTAATTACGGCCGGTGCTAATGTCACTGGCTAACACCCGGCTAATTTAAACTGCCAGTCAACAGGTTCATGAGTAAACCTAGTTATGATAGTAGCGTTATGTATTGGCGTGAAACGTCCCACGTTGGTACATACAGCTTAACAGTTTGGTATGCACTTAAGAAATCCCGATATTTGCCTCTTCTGTTTTTTCGTTCTTAATAAACTTTTAAGTACAGCTTCGCTCGCCTAATAGAGTTGTTTAACCACTTTTATAAACAGATTTCTCAGTTATATTTATTTAAGCTGGCATCCGAATTGCTATTCGGATTCGGAGGAGCTCGTGGCTAAGTAACAGCCGCACAGTTCGACCGATCAAAGGTTAAGCTGCGCTTGACGCGGTCGGTCCGTGGATGGGTGACCATTTTTGTCATAGCGAGACTCCTCCGTGCCTCGGAAAGCACGTTAAGCTGTTGGCCCCGGTTGTCATTTGTACATCTTTGACAGTAGTTACGGTCTTACCAAGGGGTACCGTGTTACTCGGTAACTGGGTTGTGGAGGTCAGATAGGCAGTCGCTTCATGTAAAACACGGGTACTCAGCTGCATCCGGTTTAGACTGGAAGCCGACCCCAACATAGTTGGGAAAAGGCTAGGCAGATGATGATCCGAATTGCTATTCGAGTACTTCTGTGAAGTTATGTCAAAAGAAACTGAATTATAGGAAAGTATTCATTTGAAGCATGTTTACCAATAGAACGGTGATATTTTATGTTTTTCGGGCCAATGTATGGAGGCTCGATAATAGGCGACAATAGTTACGACTAAACGGATATAGTTACGTATGGTGTGTTAATGTGAGTGCTGGTGACATTGGATCTATTATGTACGCAATAGGTATTGGGTATCGTGGCGTAGGTACGCACTTAATAGAAAAATTATGACGCACGTAGGTTTAGTGTTGTACTTAAATTGATGGTTTTATGACCTGGCTCATGGAAAACTTGTCCTCTTTATAACCCGACCGCGGAATAGTCAATATAGGATGTGTTTTGCAAAACTTACTTTTAAAATATATTTTTTGATAAGGAAACAGTGTGATCATTGATCAAAAGTCTTGTTTTATTCTTATTAATGTAAAAAAGTTTAACATTAAATCGGACTCCCCTGACCAGTAGTATAGAGGTAAAATCTTTTGAACCCCCAAATGTCCCATTTTTGTGTACCATAATACAAGAGAGGTTATTATTAAATATACCATAGTTGCCTTGTGTATACATTTTAACTATGCTCTTATTAAATAGTTGCAAGTAATAGTTAGACTACCGCTTATTTATGTAAACACTACATCTAAGACGCTTTACGACTTTTTAGCTGTATAAGTGGCTTCAAAAGAAGTTTAACTTAATAAAACGAGAATATAATTGTATTTATAGCCTTTTTATAGCTTTGGAAGTAGTATATTAGGCGTGTAATACCTTTTCAATTAACCTCTAAGGCGTAAAAATGGGAACAGGTAGCGCGTTTTCTCTAATTAAAATGCGAAGTGCACACTATCTGATATGCGTTACAACTTTTAAGACGACTGCAAAGCCTGACTATAAATATACGGAGTTCTATTAAAACAATCTATAAAATTAGCTTGGAATTTAAACACGTCCTGTATGTTAACTATGGTTATAAAAGACTACATTATTAAACGTGTGTGTAATTTCTCTTTACTATAATTAAGTATGGAATATTATGTTCATAAAATTACAGTTTACACTCAGCAAATGAAATCGCGTGTTTCAAGGACTAGTAGCTATTTCGCACACCCTTTGTTATCCAGCTTGTACGACATTGTCTCTGTGAGCTGCAGCAGGGCGCGACTCGCGAAGGCTTGGCTCACGCGACGGTATGCCACAGCGTAATGGCACTTTTGATTTATAGTCCAAATTACCTACTCTGTGGCTATTAAAAAACAACGCACGATGGGCTTTTGTTTTTGTTCAAAAATGTTTTTTTATACTGCGGAAAGGATTTCCATTGAAATTGTTTGTGAATACAGGTTTTTCGGATCTCTAGGGAGTGGTTATATGACCAAGTCAACATTCCATATTTAATTAAAACTTTTTTGTTTTTTACTTCGTACTTTTGGTTTTATTTTACGTCGTTTTCACGAATTAGGGAAAATTGCGCGATTACTTTATTAGTGTATCCTGTTAGACATAATTAAATTGGTAACTTAATTTATGTCACTAATCATTCGGGTCGTTTAGTTCGCTGCAGTAACATAAACGTTTTTGTAATAAATAAGCAAGCTAGTGCACATTAAATGGCGTCAATTTAATTAGCGGAAATAAATATTCATGTCCATTAATAACTTTTAAATAAATTAACTAGTTCTGAGCTTTGAAGAATTGTAGTTATAGGTCCTATATATTTTGTTCAAAGGTAAATGATACTATTAGACAATACTTGCATTGCACTACGAACTTTTAACTGGACAAGTTATTGCTCCGGGCGGTACCTACCATATCAATTGATCTTGTGTTGAACCGTAAAGTTTGCTCACTCTCATGAGAAAATAATTGTCAATATGTGTATGTATAACTAAATTGTAGAGATCTTTCCTAATTTGATAAAAACGACGTGGCGAGAATACATTTCCAAAATTAACCATATGATATTGAAGTAATATATGTATAAGTCTTACAATATACTGAGTGGTTATTAAGTTACAAAAAGATTACGTTTGTACGTTTCAGCTTCAGCTACCATTTTGATTATTAAAACAGTTTTAACAACTACATCGCAGTATTATTCTTCATCTCGCATTTAATCTGTCAGTTCGCTCACAGGATGTTTGCTTCAGTTTTTATTATCAGAGTAAACAAACTTAATAACTTGGAGATGTTAATATGAGATATAGCTGCATGTGAGAGCTTCTGATATTATTTAAACGTGACAATGTCAGTGGGCAGGATGTGCCCGTCAACAACTGTCTCAGAAGAATCGTTTGTACGTAATAAATAAACAATACAATACTTTGTGGCCACCGACCACAAATACCAACATTAAACTTTTAAATCGCACTGCTTTGTAAGAAATCTTGATACTCGGCCGTGTATCGCATTAAACTGAAGAATGGACCCAGATTATGAATGAATTGTATTTCCTTTATGAATTTTGTATTCAATGTAATTTATAGCTATATTTGTATGTACATGTGTGCATTGTGTAACAGATATGACAAATAAAAGGACAGATTATAACGTCAGAGAGCATGTGTGTATCGGATGAGCGGGGCAATGACCTCTCTTGTATAGTGGTAGGTATCAAAGATGTTATTACAAACGCAAACGAGTTAACATCTGTATAATCTGCATTCTTGAGATGAGATGCATGTTATTGCTGGCTAAGATTTCACGCTTTGGCTAAAATACCTTCTTGTTAAAATTTTATATTACTTTAAAACCCGAATATTTTTAATACACTTGAGTTAAGATAGCGATTAAGAATAAGTTGTCTTTCTGAAAATTTTCAATCGAAAAAAGGATTTACTGTGCGGTCATTAACCTGATCTTTTTATAAAGCATTTAGATATTACTCTATTTCTTTTTCTTTAGTGACATCTAAGCCATCATGACCTTATTTTCTTATATGTATTTAGGCAGTTAGGTAACTTCTTATAATCCATGTTCGATGAAGTGTAAGTAGGTGTGAGAAGTTCTCAAAATCTCACGACATGTATGAGTAAATAACGTTTACTTTCAAATCGTGCGTGGCTCATTAGTTGGTGTGGTAATAATATAGTGTGCCAATCTATTCAAATAAACACAGCCTGTGAGAGGTTACTGCACTGGGAAATGGTAATGATGATGACCCTGGGATGGTACTATACATGTTACTGTCTGTTTCCCGCGTTTCCACCTGCATCACGAGGTATCTACTTCGCGCACCCGAATAAAAAGTTTCCTATGTGTTAATCCAGGTTAAAAACTAGGTGTGTACTAAATTTCATCCAAATCCGTTCAGTAGTTCTTGCGTGAATGAGTAAATAAAATATACATACATTCATAGCATATGTACATCCTTAAACTTTCGTATTTATAATGTTAGTAGGATATAAAACGTGCTGAAAATCTTTCTGTATAGATAGGATAGGCTTTTCTTTAAAATGAAGACTAGGAAAGTAAATAACTACGTAATTAGGTGGTTTACAGGAACACCCATGTTTTTTACCAGGTTTATTCCTTTAGTTTAGATGCTAAACAGCAGGTGTGAGGACACGTATGCGTTAAGACATTTATTTTACTTTATACACCATTGTTACCACGAACAATGCTTAGTAATTAAATAAGTTGGGTCCCACAGATAAATCTATACAAACAAACTAAATAATACACATGGCGTAAATAACACATCTGGTACTAAAATATAAAATGTTTACAGATAATCTTAATGACATTTTTCAACACTCCTATATTTGTATTCTATCAAAGGTTTCCAATTTCATAGGAATATTACATTCATATCAATAAATTAAAATTTATTAGACAATTATTACAACAGCCTATGTGTACATCATCATGTATAACAAATAGTTTTTCAAAGACCAGCAGTCGTGCGCCATCAGTACCGGTTGGCCGCGCGCCATCAATTTATGCTTTCAAGGTTAAAAGGTTCAATAGCACTCGATTAAATTATAAATCATCGATGCCCAAATTGTATCGATACAATTGACGAGTTGAACATCAACAGGTTATTTTATATGAATGGACCTCAATAGGTGTATGAAATTGTGAGGTCCAGGTATGTAATTATTGGGGGCAGCGATCCGCGAAATGGTTCGTACGGCTGTGCTGGCGCAGGCACGCGGAGCCGTCACCGCGCATTACAATGGTCGACACGCACGGTTGGTCGCAGCTTTTCAAATAGCTGTGAAATAGGAAATTTAGAAAAAACGCGTAAAAGTTAGCACGCTTCGCATTTTCTTCTATTTTTGAGTATGACTTGAACGGTACTGGAATAAAAGACAAAATAACCTTTAAGAGCTCACCACATACTATGTATCTAGGGCTCATGGACTTTCTTAGTTCCAATTTTAAACAAAAACGTGGCATACTATGATAAATACTTGAACTCCGACAACAACGACAACATACGCAAAATAATTTGCATATCTATTTAATTTATGTACATAGACATAAAATGTAAGCGTAAATGTTCGAAGCCTTACTTGACTGACTGTCTGATTCACGATTTATTGACGGCGCAAATCGTTTGGTCACATGCATATTAACATTAAGTTGCTGACATATTTATTATTAAGTCGTGTTTTAATATAAATCTTGCATGGCCCTTTTATTGTTATATAATTAATAAATATAAACATACATTACGAATGGGCGCGGCTAGTATGAGACCTCGAGGCGGTGTAAGCACGCCCAATGAAATTACGTCTGCCTGTGTGGTCAGTCGCAATTACCTGTAGAAACGAACTTCTTAACATACGAACCTTTTATTAATAAGTACCTACATAACCCGTACACTATAATTTTAATTCAATAATTTCTCCTCATCTGTTTTATTGTATCGCGATAGTGATAATTGTTACTAAAGTAACAACATGGTTGGTGTTATTAATTCCCGTATGTGTAGTTAAAACTGTTCGTGACCGAGATATATGTATGCGGATATTTTACACGCATAGTAATAAGGAAGTGAAAAATTCCAATCTATTTTATATAGCAATAATTTGATGATAAGAACTTATCACTAGGTTTTTAATTCGTTATGTATCAAACAAACAAATCGGCTCAGCCGCTTTACCTATTATATTAGTAGCTTTTCCCGCGGTTTCACCCGAGTCCCTAGGGAACTATTTACCACACCCGGATAAAAAGAAGCCTTTACAACTATCTCCGTACCAAATTTCATATATATCAGTTCAGCCGTTTATCCGTGAAAACATTACAAATAAACAAACTCACTTTCGCATTAGTTAGAAGAATTAAGGATACTTTAGATTTTATTAACTGACTTACTTAACATGACTGGCAATTAGATTGAATAAACATTTAAGTATTCAGTTTAAACCCAATAATTCACTGGACGTAAGAAGCATAAAGCCTAAACGTCACATCTCACGTATCTTACGATCATCATAGAATAACAATAGGCAATGCTTGAGCATTCTGTTTGTGCCTATATAATCAGATTAGTGCGAAGTCAGACGGGTAGACACCGATGCAGGGACGCGGCCTGTTTTACTGCCTTCGTAAATCTTAACCTATAGCGGCGCCTTAATTTGAATTTAGGGATACTTTCAGTCTTGAACTGCAAGCAGTTTCATCATAGTGTCCACAGTTGGATGATGGCATTAAACTGACTGGAAATGACCATAATGTACCTCCACACAACCGGAAAAATAGTACCGAATTTATTCTTCCTACTATATTGGAGTTTACTCCTAAAAATATACTAGTTAAATGTTTTTTAACCGACTTCAAAAAAAGGAGGAGGTTATCAATTCGACTGTATTTTTTTATTTTTTTTTTTATTTTTTTTTTTATTTTTTTTTTGTTTGTTACCTCATAACTTGCGACTGGGTGAACCGATTTTCATGATTCTTTTTTTATTTGAAAGCTGGTGCTTCCCGTGTGGACCCATTTAAATTTTATCACTAGCGGTTCAGCCGTTTTATAAATATATCAAAAATAACGATTTATCTCTACTTGCTGATATGCCAAATACTTAGATGATTTCGTTATTTACGCTTATTACAACCTAAAAAAGTGGTGTGTTTATTTTGTTAAGATTGCAAGACCGAGACACTGAAAAGCGAAAAAATAAAAAAGCTTTTTACAAAAAAATTAAAACCGACTTCCAAAAAAAAAACTGAAAAGTAAAAAATAATTTTTATTTAAACGCTTTACGACCAAAACAACGCTTTCGAAGTCGGTGGCGAAATATTAACAATAGTAACTTACAAGACACCGACTTCGAAAGCGTTGTTTTGGTCGTAAAGCGTTTAAATAAAAATTATTTTTTACTTTTCAGTTTTTTTTTGGAAGTCGGTTTTAATTTTTTTGTAAAAAGCTTTTTTTCCTTTCTATAGACACGTATGTACCTACATACAATTTAATTTAAGTTATTACATAAAAAATTGTTTTATTCTCGCTATTTCCAAACTCCCTATTGTTTAATCACTATATTCATATTCCAATTTTCAATCGTTATTTCTTTTCCTCATGTAACTAATACTAGTCAGCAATTTGGCCAGTTAAATTTTGGTGATACGTATCCAATCATCCACACCACGCTCATAATCATCACGTAATGTGATCATCAGCCTATATGTATATTGTCCCACTGCTGGGCACAGGTCTCTTCTCGTACAGAGAAGAATAACCACGCTTCTCTAAATCGCTTATTATCGTTTTCGTAGTCGTCATATGCAACACACAATGTCACATGCCTGTTATACATTACACAAAGCTTTTTTAAACGGCACAGTAATTAAAATCCCAGACTAGGCTTGGCAATTTCTGGGAATTACAACGTATCATTAACTTGCGACAAAGCTCATACAGTATTGTCCTGGGACGAAAATGGCGTATCTCCTGATTTAATAGGCACATGATTCAAAAGGAAATATCCTTCATGAGTCATGTCAGTTCCACTGAAATCATGACTTGATAAGTGGAAAGAAAATTTACATTAGTTGAATTAATTAATTTAAATTAATTGGCAGGCATTAAAGCCGACTACTAAGTAAATGGGGGATAATAAGTTACGTACACTTAATTCCTACTGTACGTGGGTATGACAGAGACCTCACTCCAATCTCTGACAGTTGCTAAATGAGAGAAAAGAGAGTGGGCGTTTTAACTCCAGAGATTGATGTTTCTATTACATACATAATGCAGTGGTATTAACTAAATCACGATAAATGACGAGTAAGTAGTTCATATGTATGCATAGACTTAATATTATACCTAGTAATAACATTAAAAAAGAAAACTTTGGCCAACCAATGTAAAATAAGCACTCAAAAGTAAGTCCAGAGTTTTTACTAAGAGGAAAGTGATGGGTGTTTGCGTGCAAATCGGAACTAAAATAATGAGGTTGGAAGTTGAGTTCATCGATTCGAAATAGAATTCTAAATCTTGAGGAATGAGGTATATTTTCATAAAGTTCTTCTTATGGGGTACGGTTTGTTTTGACTGCGAATTTTACTGAACTTTTACGAGCGGGAGGGCGATGACCGATGACGTCATAGTGAGCTCAGCCCCATCTCATCTTATTTCAGGTGGAGTTGTAAGAATACCGTGCGCGATTTATTTATGAAAACCGTCGGCAGTACTATGTTTCTATTTGGAATGGGTTAAAATAATACTCATTCTCATAGTAAACATGTTTGTATACATTTTGTAACAGAAATGTGTTTGTAGATTGTAGATTTAAAGTATTATTTTAAATAAAAAAACTAATCTATCTTAAATAATTCAGTAAAGCACTGAATCGCGGCATAAATATTTGGCATTTTGCCGTACTACACTATATCTAACTGTCGTATGCAAATATTTGTCGAGACAGTTCCCACGCATGTTATATCTATAATAGCAGCTTTATTTCCTCAAATACATATAAAAGGTAAATATTTAAATTAGCTTCACTATAAACAACCTCGGGTTACCCTTATAGCGTCTGTAATACTACACGTAGTGATCATGAATGCCGTCTTTCATCTCGGTAGCCGCATTACCGATGGGTGCGGCTAAGAAAAAAAGGTTAAATCCAACGGATGCACGGATCAGCCTCCGTATTGAAGGACAATTTAATAGGCACAGCTACCGTAATATGATACTTTGGTTATCCTCCAAATATCTATGGGATAACCAAATGTTCCTATGTCTCATAAATTAAAATATTTATGATCAGGACACTGCCACTGCTATGATTTTATGGAATCTATTTTGTTTCTACGTTACGCAGGAGAGAAATAATTTAAAATTGATAACATAGTGTATAATTATCAATTATTGAAAATATTAAACACCAGTGAATTTCTCTAACTTAGGTAAGTAAATGAAAAACTATTCGTTTTTACCGTTTCTATTTTATTATATTATGCCCTTATCGGTATAAATTATCACCTTTTATCCCAAGCATGTGTTCTTTATCGATTCAATATTAACCATTGTTTACAAGTATCGTCAGAAAAAAATAATAAGCAAGATAGGATCGAAGCCGCCGCCGCTGATGCGATGGATGCTCGAACTTGAAGATTGGATAATAAAGCTTATAATAACACTTAGGTTGTATAGAAAGCGGTTCAATTACGCTGTTTACACACTATCGAAATCTCTAGATTGGATCTTGCGACAACCCTACTATTATGATATTTAAATCAATTACTATAATTATATTTGTGTTGGTGCAAGTACGTATGTACTAGTGGGCGTCCGACTCCATTCAGATATAATTAATGGGTTTGTGATAAGCGGTAAAACACTTAAGATTAAAATAGAAGGGCTTATTATGCGCACAGATATTACTCTTCCTTAGACATGGTTTAGTCAATCAAACGCCTTCGTTGCGACATGAAACATTTTTCTTCACCTACGCAAAGATGAAATTGTTTTTTGTGCTGTCATTGTTTTATGTTATGTAGATATGAACAACAAATATTCCAGTCCTTTAGTTGTAAGATCTAAGTTTTGTCTTTCGGCGTTAAGCCGAACTTTATAATAAAATCAGGTCTATAGAGACAAACAAAATGAGTCAGACAATGCTTTAGGTAGGCAGCAAACTTTGAAGAGTGATACCTAACTATCTCGATAACCTAAGCCCTTCTGACACAGTTGCGAGAGAGGACATTTCATTAAGCAGCAGTAAACCTAATTGCAAGGAGGTCAATAGCATTGTTCGAGAGCATAGAGCGAGTGTTATAAGTACTATTGTTGCTAATTAGCGCAGACCTATTATTCGTTTATCGATGAATATCTACGATTGTGTTAACTATATTGGCAGTACTTGCATCATAAGGTTGAATTAATTAGTCCTAAATAACTGCCTATTAGATGGTTCGCAACTTGTAATTGTGAGGTGTTTGCTGGGAAAATGTGGTATGGCAATCAAAACTTTGCCTGTAGATAAATAAGAATGACCAACTTTTTATCCGCCTACAATATTGTATTGAACCTAGCAATTATATATATTGGTTTTTCTGTCTTTATTTTAAATATCAATTCAAATAAATTCGTATACAATCATTCTTTTTTTATAACTTTGGTTCTGTCCCATGTATTTATATTTTATAAGTTTTATTTATGCATTTTATTTATTTTTCAGGTACGTTCAAAATTCCGATCCTGATTACTTATCGATCATGAAAGTGTCAAAGGTAAATAAATACGATCAATCGCTCGATTCAACTTAGGAATGTGCGTAGGCGCACAGTTGCGTACGGCGAACTTGCACAACCGTTCAAGTATCGAATCAAGATCAAGAGCAACGCAATATAAACATTCTGAATCAAAGAATTTGAAAGTAATCTTCATCATTTTGTGAAACTTCAAGTCATGCATCAATTTACTCTTCGGAACGCACACAATAACTTATTGTTACCATGAATACTTTAGATTATGAAGGCGTACCCGAAAGAGTAAATTGACCAAAATAGTGCTGAGGCACCGAAATAGGCAATTAAACTGAGATGCAGCAATAGTACATTCACATCACTAATCCAGCCAACGATTAATTGAAAATGAGAAATGTGAAATTCACTTACCAGCACAAACAAGATTGACATATTTTACTACGAACCATCCATTACCGAGCATTAGATTAAACGCAATTTCTAATGCAATTTGCTGCACATTTCGAAGCCTTACATCCGCGTTTCATCTCAAATTGCATTCTTGATTCGTCACTGGCTGTGGTAATGTGAAACGTACATCAACTTGGTGTATCATTAGTTGTTGGCGCCACAGTTCTAAGGAGTCTATCGCCATGTAATGAGATATTAGATACATGCATAACATAATTTATGTATGTAGAAGAGATGCCTGCGGAGCCTTGAATCATGTTATTGCTATCTGCTATTAGTTCTACTGACTAGAGATACTGTACATATTTATGTTACCTGCGACCGGTATGAAATCGAGCTATTTTTAGATCATGCGTGTTTGCTTTATGTAGCAGGAATATTTAGTTGAGACATTTTATTGTTGAATTGATATCCAGAATAGACTTTATTTTTTTAATATGTTTAGCATTGCTGTACATAGCAGGTCCTATAGGAGCCATAGGCTGCTTTACAAAAAAATAATAAATAAAAAGTTTATGCCTTCACAGTTTTGCATAATCTTAATAGGATTTCTGAAAACCGATCTGTTCAAAAGCATCCAAATGCTTAAACGATTATGACATGGAAGTAAAAGCAGTCGTTTGGGAGTTTTCGATTCCCAGATGGACATTTACTTTAAATTGAATTTTATTATTATGGTAGTGGTATCTTATTGAAATTCTGTGCAAAAGTGTCCTGATACCGGATCACTGTGAGAACAGACCCATAAACGTCGCGGTTCGGTTTACGACTTCTTGTTATTTTACACGACCAGCCGCCACCAAGTGCATATATTGCGAAAGTCTTAAACTAGACGTCACCCACTGCTGTGCACTAGAGGGTTACTGACCAGTTTATTAAAACAATCAAATACGAATTGGTTGTAATTCTAAGAAAATTAAATTAGCTTTCGTCTTTTCAGGTTCCAATTATGAACGTCAAAGAGCTTAAAATACGGGGAACTTACAGTTAACAATTTCGGAAAAATGTTTAATCCTTTTATCACGTTAGATTAGAACATACTAGGACTTTTAATGTTGGTAAGTAATCGTTCTCCCGTGCTGGTATGAAAACATTATCATTCTACAGCATGAATGAGGACGGTGTAATCACTACTCCGTTTACATTTACACTAATAATATTTAATTTACTATGTACACATCCGACTGATCTTTGTAAAGAGATACTTTATCGTTCTATAATTATAAATATTTAAAAAAGCTTAGTAAGTAGGGTCATCTGGCTATCCTTAATCCTTAGAGTCTTACGATCCTCCATGTTTTTCGTTTTAAGTGGTAAGATCAAATAACTTGGTCTGGTAGGATCTATTTGAGGTGTCGGAGTAATCTCGAGTGGGGCTGGTATCGGCTAGCAGACCTCGAGTGCTTCCGGTCAAGTATGGTACTGCGAGCTGCTTTCTGTTCTATGAATAGGGATTTTGAACTCGCATGCTTTGTTGTGAGTTGTTGAGCCTGGTCGTGTAACTACTCAAGATTTCGATAAGCATTATTTATTTATCGTAGCCATTGTTTTTTTATTTATTTAAAACTCACTCAAGTTGGCTATTTGAATATTCGCAATCCGTGCCTGATATAAAAATATGAAATGGATAAAGATTTTTTTTTATTTTGGACACGTTTACATTTAATAAATGTAATAGAAATGATTTAGGTACTTGTACTAGAATACAGTATTCTAGGTTATTTAGAATCGTTTTAATAAATAAAGTGACAATGGGAAGGGACAAAATATTTTCTTGTTAGCTTTGTTTAACAAACTTGTTTATTGATAAATTTAATATCACAACTATGCATTCTATCACGATAGTAATCGACCACCCACTTGGGTATCAAGATACAGTTTCCGTGTTCACTGGATGAAATAAACAATACCATTGTGTGCTGTTGTGATTAGACCCGTCTGTTTGTCCGTCGTACGCTATTCATATCCGTTCCAAGCGTATGTGGATTTGTACTCTCTAATCTGGACGTCGAATGTAGTACACCAAACAACGGTGCTGTACCAAGTCACGACGAAAAGAATGCTGAAATCTGTGAACGATACATTGCGTCTTTTTCTTGTGAAATCTGGAGAATACGTATTATTTTATTCCGGCAACAAGCAATGGGTTTTGTTTCATTTTTTTTAAGCTAGATTATCTTCACCTAATAAGTTCACACGCTCACGTATGAGATGTGAACGGTTTTTTGTTGAGGTATTATAACCAAGACTCGTTTATAATACGTACTTCTATTCTTCTATTAATAATAAATAATTCTAATATAATATATATATATATATATAATGTCATATAAATAATAATATAATGAATTAGCTTTACTTAGTCGGGTTATAGTACAAAATTAATTAGTATACAAATCGGTCGATAGACCCGGTTTCACACTCATTCGTTTATCTGATAAAAAGTAAAAGCATGCATTCGGTAATGCGAAGCTTATCTATTAGATACGGTATTCATCTAAAATCTTATCAACGAGGTGTTAATCAATCGATCACATCACTGCAGTTTTATGAATATTAGGTGAATTTACATGATGTTATTGGCCATAATAGTTCTATATCTATTAACATATTATGAACAGAAATATCAGTTTACGTTTTCCAAGTACTGTTATAATTTTAGAAGACATGTGAGTGCGCTGTTGGTATGTTTGACTTCTGTGAAATTCTCAGCGGTAATGCATGACGTTTAACGCGGTGCCTGCCACCCTCGTCGGCGCATGTGATATACCGCTTCCCCCAGCCGTGACTCATGTGCGGTAATAATGAGAGTAATTGCCTCTTTTCTCACATCGTGATTCATTATTGAAGAAACGAGACCCGACGCGGCACTTAACTTTATTTGTTATGCTCTTTTTAATTTAACTGTGAGTCAACAGATCCTCAACACCCGCTGCATAAGTGATTAATTGCCCTACAATTGAAAGATTTTTTAAACATCCCGACCTCAATACACGTTCTGACCTAAACAAGACTTACAATATTGCATATGTGTGGATGCAACAGACAGCCGTGAACGGTTTAGTAAAATGTTTAACACGGAACTGACACGGTTTTCTTCATAACTCGTGTTATGACTGGGCTAATGGTAGCCATAATAAGCTATTTATATGACATCAAAACAAAGAAAAACTAGTGGCGGTATGAATACGACCATAAAGAGTAGTAGGCCGCGATTAACATCTGTAGAACAGATGCATGTACGTCGTAATCCGGCATGGTTGGCACTGCGCCGTGCGGCGCGGGCGCAGGTCGGAGGTCGCCGCGTCGTACTACCGACAATCTAACAGTTTTACAATTCAAATGTCGAATCGATTTCGTTTGGAGGCCCGCCCTGATGTGCTGACGTGATTATGTCGTGAGCTTCTTTAATTAAGATAAGATTTCATTTACGTATATACAAATGGCCATTTATCTTTTGTGATGGTATTATTCAACTATTGAAACGTTGAAGAAAAAAAAGTAGTTACTCTCCGAGTGAACAAGTTCAATAAAAATCTTTATAAGTACTATTGCGGTTTATAGCTTAGTCAGTTCCGTTATATTTCGAAGGCAGATTGGCACTTAATCTCTATGAGATCATCGCTCTATTGGCGATTCTCGCACTCGACGTGATAATTAAGATTATATTGCGTATGTAAATTTCACCGATGTTGAAACTGTAGATACAATCTGAGCAGGAACAGATGCGCACGCACAAGATTTATTGAAACCTGGAATCTCCGCATGACAATATCAAAATACAAATAGAGTGCTTCTTCTTAAAAGGAAAGGTATTTATGAAGATAGTGAGAACGATAAAAATCCGTTGTTTCAAATAAATTTTCAAATAATCAGATCGCGAATTTCATACAGTCGGAAAATTATATTTTGAAGTAGTCATTTAATGCTTAATTGTAACAGGCCAGAAGCAAAATCGTGTTTTTCAATTAAATTACCTTTACTTTACTGCTTATTTTGTATTTATTTACATAATATGGTGTCACTGTCATTTCCAAATATTATTAGTTGGCCATTGGTTACATAGATAAATGGTTTTCACATTTTGAATAGATTTATCGACATAGGCGGCCTTTGAACGCATAGTTAATTCATAAAATATCAGCGTGGTATTTGTATCAAAGGTCGGTATCAAAAGAAATTATGTCTTTGAGAATGATCGCACAAACATTGTTCCATACTTAGGGTGAGTTGTTACAAGTGGCTATAATTTATGATAGAAGAAAAGTCAATATAAAATGCTACACTGTTATGAATTTAGATTATAATATTGTCAACAATGGCCTACTGTTTTCGAGTAACCAAGTTGTAACTTTGTCGGAAAAACGAGGTATTCCTCGAAGCGCCACCGTTTTGAGGCGCACCTAATGAAGCGCACCTTTATTATTCCTCGGAGCGCACCTTTTAGTAGCGCTCCCGATAACAATTAAAAATATTAAAATTTTATTCCATGAAGCGCACCCATGTTTAAAAATCATCGATATAATTTATTACGTTTACTTCATTCTCTTTCCTATTTTTAAACATGGGTGCGCTTCAAGGAATAAAATTTTAATATTTTTAATCGTTATCGGGAGCGCTACTAAAAGGTGCGCTCCGAGGAATAATAAAGGTGCGCTTCATTAGGTGCGCCTCAAAACGGTGGCGCTTCGAGGAATACCTCAAAATTACTATTAAGTATATGGAATTTATATTTTCTTCGGACAGACGTTAGCATCTTCGGTTGTTATATTTCATAAACCTATGACTCACACCATTATTTCTGGGTATAATAATAATTTATTTATTTAAAACGAAACAATTATTAAAATATTTAATTACGTATGTTGTATGGTAAGGTTGAGATTAGGTTGTTGATGTTTGGCCTATTCAAACCCAATTAAGGCAAATTTTAACTAAGGATGTAACTATATCATAGGTACCTATATTGTCTATTTTAATATTTTCCTTGTAATTCTCAATGCCAATAAAATTTTAACCCATTTAGCTATACCTAGCAATTTGTTATTATAATTATTATAAATACGTTGGTTAGACTGTTTTATATTGACGTTTTCATGTTTTATTCCAAGCACAACTTCATAAGTGTCGCGATTGTATGCAAATATCCATGCATACGTATCATTGATATGTCCTAATATATGGACTCATCTATTAAAAGCTCTGTGTTATTTTGTGACATCTCATTTGAATATTCGATTTTGAATACTGAAACAATTAACGGAAACCTATACCTACTTTCCTGTGTGGTCACTATTGTTACATACAAAATAAAGTTCTGAGTCACAGATTTATAATACTCATAATAAAAGTTTGGTCATAAAATTACCAAATTAGACTCTTATGAGCAATTCCGAGTAGATTATTTCCATAAATAAATCTATATAATTCATAACTTACAAAAGTAATTCCGATGTCATTAAGTCAAAATAATTATCCCCAGTACCTAATCGGTAGCGACGAGTTATTTTCTGAGGTATCTTTTTAAGAAATCGGGTCCGCTCCGCATTCATTAGTAACCGTTATGCCCAAATTAATTGTTATTAATTAAGGGAGGTACTCACAAAAAAATATGTTAGATCACAATTAAGATGTCGAAATAGATGAATATTTTAGCCTCATTATAGGTTCATCTAATAAAATAATATTTCCGTGATATAAGTACCCACGTTCTTTGCTATCGGACGTCTTGTAAATTTCTTGTCCGTTGCTGTCAACTAGTTATAACCTGTATGAATGCTGCATTAGTGTCTGTGAGAGCATTAATCCGGAAAAAGGAAGATGATAATTTTTTTATCGTCAATTTATTACCTACACCGTTTGTACTATGCACCGGGCATTACATAACAGTTTTGTATTTACAAAGTATCAATGTTTATGATGTTGTTGGGTACAAAAGTAAGTCTTCGGTCTTTAGTTGCCATACTTCAGTATCTACCTACTTAAATACGTATTGTAACGTATTGTTTCAACGGTAGGACTTTTAATTCTACTTATGTTAAGTTTTCAAGCATTGAGTTTTCGGGTATAAAAATTGTTGCATGTAGAATTTGCTTTTGTATCTCCTAAGTACATACCTATGTATTGTCAGTATAACAATTTCCATATAAGCTAGCCTAAGTTGCGTACCAATATTGTTTTAAATTTCGTAAGGTCGAATATTTACGAAATGGTTAACGTAAAGCGTAATAGACCCATAAGATTGGATTGCAACACTGTTGATTACATCAGAGAAGATGCGCGGACGCGTACCATGCTGGCATCTGCTTTGTTTACAAGTCCAACAGCCACTCAATCCGTTCACTATTTAATTTATTGATTCCTTTGAGATTTTACACTAGAAAAGGCAATAAAGCACGTAAAGACATTGTTTAGGATATATTACGTCTGTCATTATATACTCATTTTGGTTTCTTGGCAAATAGTATTTTATGACATATGAACACAAATGAGATAGATATGTTTTGGTTTGTCAAATAAAATTCTCAACAAAATATTTTTTTAACTTGTCCTGAACCGGAACCAGTCCTGGATTTGTCAATAGGCCGTATAGGCCGCGGCCTAGGGGCGGCAGCGTCCTAGGGGGCGGCAGATTTCAGAGGACGCTCACTCGATTTCAGAGGGTAAAAGTCAAACAAGTTCACTGGTTTACTCATATTTTTTTATACTAATACGTTAAATGCCTAAAGAAACTCATTCCTATCGAAAATTATTAATCCTAGGTACCTACTGTTATATTATTGTACCTATTTTATCTATATTACTGTGTGAGTTTTGGATGAGAGCGGAGGGCCCCCAAAACCTGATTAAGCAACCTTACTGAACTTAACCTTATTGAACTAGCGAAAAATTCTCCCATATTCGTTAACTAAATAAAATAGGTTGCAACATCAATAATCATGGCAACCCACAAAAAAAATATTATTCTCCTTAGTTATCTTGCTAAAAAAGAAAATTATATATTCTTATTTCCTTTCAGATTCTGTTTTCGTTACAATTTATTGAAAAATATAATTATCATGTTAAAAAAAAAGTTCGCGCCCGCGCTTCTGATTACGTATATTACCTATTTTAATTTTCAAATTCTGTTCTGTTTGATACAATTTATTGAAACATGTTCCCTATCATGCTAAAAAAAATCGCGCTCGCTTCGCTCGCGCTTTCGATTGCGTGTATCTTTGTGTTTTTTTGCAAACTCTGTTTTAGTTACCATTTATTTCAAAATATAATTCCCTATAATAATCATGCTAAAAAAAATTCGCGCTCACTTCGCTCGCGCTTTCGATTACGTGGATCTTTGTGTTTCTTTGCAAACTCTGTTTTAGTTACCATTTATTTCAACAAAATTATTCCCAATAATAAACATGCTAAAAAAAAATTGCGCTCGCTTCGCTCGCACTACCGATTACGCAGGTATTTGTCTTCAAACTCTGTTTTTGTTTTTTTTCATTTATTTATTTCATTCATTTCATTTATTCAAAAATATTATCATGTTACAAAAAGTTCGCGCTCGCTTCGGTCGCGCTCTATATATTTTACTATCCTGCTCGCTCTATATAATTAATATGCTTTCTAAATATGTAATTGTAAACAAACTTAATTATGCGGTCGAAAAAAAACAAGATCGCGACTCGCACTTGGCCGGTTTTTTTATTTAACTTTAGTGTTTTCCTTACTACAAATGTAAACGTATTATTTTAGGAAGGTACATGGGCGGCGGAAATAAAGTGGCCTACACTCATAAAAAATATAAATCCGGCACTGACCGGAACCAAAATTTAATGTTTCTGTAGGCGAAACAAAAATAGCATAAAATCATCGCCAGTTCCTTCCAGTATAGATCAGTTCCGTAGTTCCCCGCCAGCATTAACCTAGATATAAGTGGGAAAGCGGCCCTTCGGAAATTTATGACTTTCTATTTTTCGATAGCGAAGTCGATTCGAAATTCGGACGTGGGCGAACGCGTTTCATAACCAACGGCCGGAGATAAAGACATCTGGTTAGGAAATAGGGAACGATCATGAACAACACAACATAGGTACAAACTGTACCTACTTTGGGTCACTGAACAATAGTTAATTAACGGAATCTTGTGGTTAGTTGGTTAGACCGTAAACAAAATAGCAGTTGCCCGGTTAAAATTAAAGGTAAGTTGCGATTTAGTTGTGGCGTACGCGCAAGCCAATAAATCGTGTCCAATTAGCGAGCCGCGTCGCGTTATCGCGACAAAGCGAAGCCGAGCACTTAGCGCGGCCCTCCACACTACACATACCTGGTAATGAAGATACAAAAATACGGCGATATGATTAACTTTCCGAGAACTCTTCCTCTGAATTAAAACACCAAATAATAGGTTCTACTACCAACTCATTAATTAACGAGACACGCGATAACGAACGAAGTTTCGCTTTCATAATAATTATCTTTTTACTTTTCATGTTATTTTACTTTTTTCTTATGGCCAGTCTGAGCCTGTGTGTATCCGGGTCACATTTTGATGTCGTAACTTTTAATAGCTTCAGCCGTAAAACGTATTGGTACAACAACAGAGGGTCAAGGGATGATATTTACGATTATGAAGCGAGGGAACAATAGCTAAACAATGAAGAACACGAAACACAACCCATCTATTTAATTTCGAGTAGACACCTTTGTCGTGTGTTTTTGTTTGCGGTCATTTCCATAAATTATAGAGGAGGGTCGGTATGTTACCTTCTTGTAAAATGTACCTGCTATTGTTATGGAAAGCAGTATCGTGACGAACAAGCACTGCCTGAGATTTGGTAACCGACGCACAACTTGAACTTAGCGGGATGATGGATGTGATTCTTAAAAAAATATTATAAAATTTCATATTTTTATGAACCGTTTTTTTTATTGCTTTTGTCAAACTTGGCCGAGACATTATCTTTTGTAGCAGTTAAGTTATTGAAGAACTGTCTGTTTACTGGTAATACAAGTTTAAATGACCAAAACATTTAAATAAAAAAGGTCAATTGCAAAAACGAATGGATATCCCTAACATACCGCACTCAGGAGCTACTGAAACAATCCGAGAATCTCCTTACATTTTAGGCAAAATTAATTAAGAACTTTAATCGAAATACCCTGGTATCCAAGTTAGGGCCCAATTAGTGGTGGACGCATAAGGGTTAATTCTGCGCTTACTTATGTTCTGTGGTGCTTAGTGTATTGTCCAGTCACGTTCCCCACCAATCAGTTTAAATTTCACCCAATAAGGATGCGCCATATAAGGCACCCTGGCGTATTATCTCGATACCGCGCACAAAACATCCACTAATTGGCTGAAATGTCATCATATTGGATGATAAATGACGTTGGATGATCTTACGGTCCACTTATTTTGTATGAAGGTAATAATTACGTACGAAATTCATATGATGAAATCCTTTTTAAAGCTGTAATTTTACTTTTTAAAAACCAGGCAAGTGCGTGTCGGGCCACGCGCGGTATGGTTCCGTAGTAGGTCTTAGTTAGTCGACTATAACTCTGTAACCGGTTAATCCTACTTAGCTGTGATAGTTTTCCTTGTAAGTTCATTATATGTGCTACGTCTGAGATTTTTTCACATTCCTAGGTACAGCCATGCAAGAGTTTTTAAAAATTTGCACTTAAAAGCAAATGGCTCACTTAAGCCAAAAATGGTCTACACCTATAATATTTGTGAAAGACCTATCTACCGATACCCCACATGAAGGGGTATGCGAGAAAAAAAAATATCATTCCCACTTTACGTGTTTGGGAGCTACCCTAAAAAAATATATTTCATAATTTTATTTTACCACTTTGTCGGCGTGATCAATATACATTTCTATACTAAAATACAGCTTTCTAGAACCAAGAACCTCTGAGCTATGCCGCGGACAGACAGACTGACAGACATACAGACGGACATGGCGAGACTATAAGGGTTCCTTGTCGGTCTACGGAACTCTAAAAAGGAATGCGATACTTAAATAGCTCCTGTAATATATGGTGCTTTTGATTATGTTGGTTGATAAAACTTACTTAAGATTATAGGTACTATTAGCTATAGGTAACGCAAAGGTTCTCGACGATCATTTAGATACATACAATATTAACCAGTTTCCCTCATTTGACTTTTATAAGTTACACAGGTTACACAGTCATGAAGTAGTTGTTAACCTATGAGTTAACTTATTAGCTCCAGCTAATAACTAAACTGAGAATTGAGAGATATCATTTTCGAAATATGAACTGAATAATTATAAGATTTTCAAAATGAAACAGATACGAGTATGATATCCAAAATGAATTTACTGGATAAAGACAGTTGAAAAAGTTACACCGATCTACAAATCTTTGGAATGTTTGCATCATGTAAAGCCACAGCCGATATCCTTATGACATTCTCGGTGATCTAGCGAGGTCGTTGACTTACCCACTGGCCTAGTTCACACGTGATCAGACCATTGAACGTTTCAGATCCGCGCTCGCCGATTCATTCGCTCAATTGCCTCTTCCTGCTTGTGACAATGTTGAAAGTACAAGGTCGACTATTTCTATACTTTTTATATGTTATTAACCTACTGGCTCGGCACTTGACTGAGTTTTTTCGCGCGTAGTTTGGATACCGCGCTGCTGTCTCCGGCTTTGTGTAGGCGCTTGAATCATAAACCGAGATGACAAAATAAATTACAAAAATGCATAAAGAATATTAAACAGGAATGTATGTTCCTTGTTTTATACGCAGTGCATCATAATTATTTATAAACCACACAACGCAGATGTAACCACACATTTAATTTCGACACAAAAATAAATTCTTTGATTGAATTAGATCAAAACATGGCCCAAAAATATGATGTTGTTAATACTTGCTTTAAATAAACATAAATATAAATCTGCTAAGTAAGAAAACCAAATAAACCATTGGCTTGGTTTCTTGCACGTTGCACGTGTGTATGCAAGTCGTATGCGCATGCGCCGGCCTAAATTGCGAGTGGTCTCGCGCACTCCTGTCTATTTATGTCTCGGAGGGATGACGTTAGTACAGGGAGGTATTTTTGTCACTGCATTCAAGTTGTAGACGAAGTAAAATTAGTTGTATGGCAAATTTATGTGAGACTGAGACATCTAATATTTTATTCCACTTGCATGTAGCATGGGTGGGTATTATTTAAGCTTTTGCAGCCATATTCTGCACTGTTTAGTACTTGCTGGTCTGCTTACTGTGCATGATTATACATACATAACAAGTGTTCAAGGGCCAAGCTTAAAGCGTCCACAGCTTGTGCTGTGCAGGTTGCCACTTTGACAACTGGGGATATTTAAAACTTATTTGAACAATTTAGATGAAAGTTAGTTTACGACCATACTAGTATCCAACTTCAAACATAAACAAACCTCAAAATGATACATAAAGTCTACAAGTTATTTATCACGCACTCGAAATTGTTACATAAACAATATTTTGGACTATTGACTCTTACTGATCGCTGTGTCCCGCGCCGCGCCGCGCTCCGTGAGAAAGCTTCGGCCTGGGTAAATATTGTCCCGGGCATACCGCAACCGACTCCCACAGACGTCCACCGGTACATTTCATTACGTTAAATGTGCCTTGTGTTAGTGCTAATCGATAGCGTTTAGCAAACGCTAAGATCTACCGGCCAATGCTCGCGTACGTACGGCTTGCGGGGAGAATTGCGCTTAGCTCTGATTGCATCTATTGTGGTAGCTGTTCGGCCACTTCTAAGTATAGTAAACGTAATAAGTAATATAAATGGTAAACGCAAATGACCTGTATCAGTGTTGTTCAGACTTACATCTTAGCCTTATTTACGGCCTAAGTGTATTTGTATCTTAAATTCTTAAGCTATTTGTACGAATTATATTATACTCTGTTACTATAAGACCAGTAAATTGAGATGAGTGCTATCTAAGACTACAAATATCGCTTCTTATCGAACTACTGAAGTAGACTTTTTAAGTTCAAAGGAAATTCTCTGCCAGATATTAGGTAGCTGTATGAGTTCGTACCTATGTAGAGGAAGATTTCAGAAGCAACAATCAAGATAAAAAAAATATATTTTACTAATAGCAAAGCAAATTATTATAATGTATGGTGACCATACTAATAAATTTGGTTCCTCCTGGAACGTGGGTTAAACTGTGAGAGAAAAGCTAGTAATGTATAAGTGTAGAAGAGAAATTACCGCATTAAGTATCACAGAAACGACTGTGCTGTTGATATTAAATTGCTTTCAACATGCCGTTTAATATGAGCGGTGTTCTATTTTACGGTATCTCACACAGTTGTTGACCGCGACTCAGCCCACAGAGTTTTCTTAATGTTATTTTACTGCACATTAATTTGTTTTAATGCCCCTCGTTGGAACAAATAGACCTCAGTACAACTGAATAAATGTATGTGTGTATTCCGGGTCTTATATGTGTAGGTGTAAATGTCAGTGGATACTGTGAGTTTAAAATAGCAAACAGTTCTATGTACACCAAGCGTGAGCCATACAATCCACTTCAGCGCATATTTTAATCATACAATACAGCTTAATTTCATTTTATGACGATATAAACCTGAGTTTGTTTTATCGACAACTATCATCATAAAATAAATGAATTTAACATGCGTGTATTATGTACGTGTAGTGTGTGTACTGTGTGTAGTCAATTTATTTCGAAAACCTCGCAAAAAGAATGCAAACCTTCAATTATGGCCTTTTACAATTACTCTAGTCCGTGAGCCTATGAGCAAAAAACTAATATTAAGGAAAATTAAGATGCTTAAGTAAATATTATTATACTAGCTGTTTCCCGCGGTTTCACCCGCATCCCGGGAGAACTACTTAGCGCACCCTGGTAAAAAGTAGCCTATGTTGTACCTCAGGGTCTATTCTATTTCTGTACCAAATTTCATTTATATCGGTCCAGTAGTTTTGGCGTGAAAGCGTAACAGACAGACAGACAGACAGAGTTACTTTCGCATTTATAATATTAAGTAAGGATAACTTAGTACATTACACTAACTACTATGAATAACTACTTCTGTTTAGTGAATCGACGTTATTTTGGCCGGACTTCGAAGTATGCACAGGCCGGGAACATTTACCATAAGCAAACTAAATATACAAAGTACAGTAATTCCAGTTCGATTAGTCCAGCTTATTTACTGAGCTGGTGCGCTGGCCGCCCACGTTCCTGTAACTAATGCGCACCATCGACTATTACTTACCCCGTCTGTAAAGTACAAAGAGTCGTAAACGAATGGAGTGATAATGCACTTCTTAATGTAACAGACCTCACCAAAGACTGTAAGATCATCGCAATTAAGACCAACGGGTCCAGTAGACTTAGTCTTTTTGCCACCACCTGCCACCTTTTAGCTGATATCTATACGGGTCTGGTCTGCTACAGAAATCATTTACGTATATTTATTTAAGTCCTACAAAACAATTACAATATTTCGTGCTCTCCATTTGTTCATTACTCCTTGGCAAACAGGTTCGCGATAATCAGCGCGATGCTGCCTCTGCGTGCAGCTTTGTAGCCTATCTTGATTTATAGTTTTACATAATTCTGTCGTGAAGCAGTTCTGAGGATAATCCAGTATTGTTTGTTTGCTCGAGTACCTGGTGTCAAGGGAACTGAAGATTAATAACACTGACACTCGGTGAAGTGCATAACTGTTCAAGTATCTTACTGTATACCGGCCTAGGTATACAGTACCTACGTAACTTGAATTTGTTTATCATTGGTATTTAATTTTGAGCTGCTTAAAGAAAAGCAAAACACTACAATTTATTAGAAATCAGAAAATATATCGTTTAGTGAGCTCAGATATTAAGTTTCACCTTTTATGATGTATAATAACGAAACTAAAGCCTTATTACTTTCATCCAAATAGCTAAACCAGCATATAAATAGCAAACAGTTGCACGCGAATGTCGAGGTAAATATGTGCGGTAGGGACAGCACCGACTGGACAATAGAGCCTCAAAGTTACAATTCCCATGTTTTAACGCATTCTCCATGATGCTAGATTTTATAACGTCAGCAGTACCTACGATGTTTAAAAAATAAATATTTATAAATACATTTATTATTAAATATTTATTTTTTAATAGATTACCTACTTTTTGTTATTGAGAGATAATATTCTAAGAAAGTGCACAAATGTACCTGGAGAGCTGAAGGTAAACTAAATTGTATAGGTACTAGAATGGATTTATCTACAAAATGGGTGTGTTTCAGTAAGCAAAATGGAAGTATACGGGAAATAAATTATCATAGTAAAAAGTTTAAATATTAACACTTTCCGACAGCAGTATGTGAACAGTGAAACATTCACAATAAACTCCAGAAATTTATAACTTCCCAGAAAGTTCATTTGCCATCACTTGTGTAGAATTATTTTCAGTAGCAATACGTACTTAAATGTCAGCGCTCATTTCAGAAAAACAAAAGAAGGTTTTACTGCTTCCACAAACTTCGCAAACTGTGCATAACTTCAGGTGTACTGGCAAGCTAACCATGTTTATTTTGTTTTGTTTCCCAGCTGAATACTGGGAACACATTCAATTCCCTTTGAACAACTTTGTTATTATTTATCTCTGCTTAGTGAAAGGCAAATGGTTATGTTCACCATTAGTAAGGCACATTAAGTGCGCTGTGTTGTGTTAAACGTCTGAATAACTTACAATGATGTCGTAGCTTAACTTGTAGGTATTCTTTTTTAAAATAATGATTTGTGTGTGTGTTACTTGTGAACGTATAAAGTAACTAAAATGTTGACTAGGGATATAGACACTAACTTTAACTGTAATTCTAACTTTAATGTCTTTCAAATTTCCAGAAAAAAAAGCATGCACATGGCTATAATTAACTTAATATGTAAGTACAAAAAGTCAATAACAATATTATGTGACAAAAACCTTTCGGTAAACACAGTATACTTTGTATGACTGAACATAAAGAAGCCGTTAGCACTGCCCTCCCTTTGCTCTGGAATACAAGATGCAGTTAAAACAAAAGAACAAGGAAGCAATAAAGCTGGTTATACAAGTTCGTAGTAAAATTGTGGGACAGAG
Source organism: Pyrrhia umbra (assembly GCA_963891755.1). NCBI lineage: Eukaryota > Metazoa > Arthropoda > Insecta > Lepidoptera > Noctuidae > Pyrrhia > Pyrrhia umbra. The sequence continues at coordinate 8,917,578 of OY982930.1, forward strand.
GTGATAAATCGTCGGTCGACACCGTTGCCACAGATTACATATAATATCGTTATTCTGTAGCATTGCCGCCGACCGGTGTAGATGTTCAGATACGGTGACTTACTTGAACGAAGCGTGAGCATGCAGCAAGATGTCTTCATTAACAACGTGCGTTAATAGATTTAAGTCCATGTCAAAGTTACTGTTGAAATCAATAATGTTTTTTTAATGTAATTTAGTGAATTGAACATTTTAAATTATTTAACAGTAGACCAAAAGACACTAAGGTTACCAAGTTATTATCGTAAAGGTAAAAATATAATTGTATCGGTTAAATACTATGTATAAATCAAACAAATTAAAGAGATACGACAAAATATTACGAAATTACATAACGTAACAAATTCCAAAGAAATATCATAAAGCCTTTTTGTTTAGAAAATTAATAACTTCAAGTCATTGCAACTGCGAAGAAAGCGGGTCAAAGGCCTCCTATTGAGGCGTGCATGATATATGAAAGATTATAAAACATGGCTGTGACACTTAGAGCAGCCAGTAACGAAGAACATGGCTCAGTCACGAACCGCGACGGGTATCGGCGACCAGCGCTAATGAGCGATCTCGCCACCCGATACCGACGCGACCAGAAGACAGCGACAACGATTTCTTCGCAAGAAATAATATGTTATTTTTATGTCCTATAGTCCTCTGGCAGACTTTGATATACATGATTTTTAATTGGCTAAGATGAGAGTACATTGAAACTGGTTTATCATAGTCTTTATTGCATATTATTATACCTACTTTTCTATTTTTTATTTATAGAAAAGGAACTGGCTGAAAGTTTTTTATTGAGTACCTATTTAAGTTTATTGCATGAGTTATAATCAACATAATTATTTATATTAATTATTTAAAATAAAATAATGTTAAACCTATTTTTGGGAGAAGAAATTATATTTTGTTATCGTAAGAAACGCATTCTTTAATTTAACTTAGTGCGTAGGTACCGTTCGGTAAGATACCATGGCGTCGTGACATTGCAATCTAAGCACTTTCATACTTTCTTGTGTTTCGTCATACTTAGTTGCTCAGGTAGACCTACTCCATCACTTAGACAACGGTAATAAATTCTAAATGTCACCGAAGATGATGCATAATGGATTCTGCGCCTCGAGGTGTCACTACGGGCACGATCAAAGAAATTGAGCCCTTAAGGTTTATGTTAAAAGGTTTATTTGGTTTAATTGCAGTTTATTACAATTTGGATACCTTCCTAAAAATCTTTGATGCGTTAACATGAATGAATTTTGCAATTTTTTAAAATGCCCTAAATATTTTATTATACCTGCATGTTCTCGGAATTAGTGTTGAAAGGTGTCTTTCGGTACAAAGTTTTGACATTGTTTTTTTTTGTGTAAACTACTTCACTACACTATACTTCAAACTGTCCAACTACACTATAATATATATATTCAAACTTTCCCAAAGAAATAACAAAATTCGCACTATGCTTAAGAATTATCTAAATAAGTTTTTACAAGATTTAATGTTGGAAACAATACATGACTTCTCCAAGATTTTCCAGTCATATATGTTTAGCTACATTATAAATATATTCTCTACATAGTCAAGTAATTACGTCCGCAGTTAATAAAGAGGTTTCACGGCTCTCACAAGATTGTACCGTCCGAACAATCGGGAAAGCGGCCGTTTAAGTTTACAGACAACATATAAAATTGATTGTTTCTAAAGCCATATACTTCCTTTGTAAAATGAATACAGAGGACGATAAACAGTATTACAAAGTAGCGTTTGTTGATAATAATGATCCATCTATTAGCATTAGTTCATGTTTATAATAAAATGTCTAATTTTGCTAGCCTTAGATGTTTATGCATTATTTAAAAATATTGTTTTCATTTTAATTATCACTTCAATTCGACAGATTGTTCATTTGTGAATAATCACTCCCTAGGGCCGCCGTCCCCTTATTGTTCAGGTAGGTAGTAGATACCTAATTGTCAATGCTCTTGGGAACCCAATCCAACATCAAAGTAAATACAGGGGGTGATAAGCGTGTTGTAGCAATTCGTTTGTCTGGTGGTCAGTGAACAAATCTCATTGCACTTGTCCGCTTATTTCCATACAATTTGCGCCACACACGGCGCGGCGCGTGCCCACTCCTTATGCGAGCAATTCCAAACGAAAGCCGTTTACTATAATGTACTTTAAAATTTGCTCGTTTTCATGAGTATCCAAAAGACCAATTCAAATAATTAGCAAAAAATATAAACTGGTTTCTTTAAACGTTTGTCAACATTTTCCAACTATTTAATAATATTCAGATAACAACTTATCTATTGAATAAGACATAAATTTAAATCGCTAAATATTGATGGTCACAGCAGAAGAATAAAATGGCACCTTTTTATTTTACAGCTATTAATACCCACTAAACAACGGTTAGTCGTAAAGGGACGATCTTACACGTAGATAGAGGAGCGACCTCATGTAGGCACTTATGACAATAAAGTTTGGACAATGGACGCGGGCTGTGTTTGCGGTGGACCACCGGCGGTGGCCGACGAGATTGCCTTGCCACTTTGGACAGCTCCGGGCCCTGTCACCACTCGTAACTTACTACACGCACAAGCTTAAAATAACAGCTACAAACAAAAAAACATCTACAGGTTCCGAACGTAGCGGACAAATTATTTTGCATAAAAAACTAATTGGCGTTCCGTAATTTAATTTACATTTTTTATTTCAATTGGACAATGCTAGAATGATAGGCCTTCTCATATAATTACTATGTGTTCCAAAGCTATTACCGAGCTATGTTGATTAAACTTGAACGGAGAAAGAATGCTCCAGCAATTTTAAATTTATTATGTGCCTGAATTTTTGTCATTCACCAAGAAGATAATATTCAGTCGCTCACTTAAATGCATAAAAAGAAAATTTATTCCGGTACCTTTTTTATTTTTTTGCTTTCGTGTTCGTCTGGTCTGGTCGAAGGCATGTAGTTTTAATGTGAAGATATATCCTGTTTCATACCGCATGAACCACATAACCGAGACACTTTTAATGATTCGTTTAAACCACGACAATATCAATTACTATTATTTATGTTAAAGTAAAAGCACGTTTAATAGAACAACATTGTATTTTGAAGGATTTTTATAGCTACATGATATTCTTGGAAAACCATAGGGTTACTATGGATATATTTTTAAAGTGGATGTAAAATATGCGTCTTTAATTTATTTTGCTAACTGCCACGTTGCGATGAAACGAAGTGCCCATTTTCCTTCATTCACATGTGATCACGTCCGGGCGCATACGCACGTAATGTGCGTGTAGGTATTCCATTCAGCGCTGTGTTATCACATCATCTGATGCCTGCCGCTTTGATCTCCACAATTGACTTAACCGAATACTACTCACAAAAGATCAAAGTTTTAACTCCTGGGCTTATGAAGACATAACCGGTCAACTACATAGGTATGTAGATTTAATTTGGGAACTGCTGGCATTATGGTAAATTATAATTTAATTAGAAAAAATTGTTTGTTTTCTAATTTTGATTCACAACAATGAACAAATTCTATCTGTCCAACCATATGTTTTTTACGACACATTGTACCTATATCCAACCATTTCGTCGTATGGACACACCTACAAATACGTCGTCAACTTTAATTTTAGTATCTGGTCCCCCAAATATCATCAACTTGACATTTGAACATTCTTTACAAGTCAAGAAGCCGTAAAGCTCTCAAGGAAAGATTGATGACCACCCACGGAATGCATTTTTACTGTAATGGGTATCTAAATGGTTGTGCAATATGGTGGCACTATCGGTCGATGTCAAAGATAGATAAGTTGTTGATGGGAATTTATCGCCCTTCACAGTGCTGGGTGCGGCCCAAGGATACGAAACACGAGCCACAAACAAGGAGCGGTCTTCGATAGACGTTGACGTTGTTTGCATTTTACTGGTTAATGGAAGTCGCGGGTTAAGTTTGCAAACATATTGTTTTACAATGATATATTTTTTCTATTGTATTGTTTATCTAATAAACACGTAGCGTAGGCGCACACTGCGGGTAACCCCAATGAGGGCACGATCGATCGCCACGATGTGGGCGCGGAACACCGTTTCACCATAAATGAGCCCTTTGTGCTGTAAATTGATCATGAGGGCCTGACCGATCGCCTTTTGCAATAACAAAAACGAATCGTCTTCTTCTATTTAATACCCACGCGGAAGTGTTCTGGAGCTTTTACAATCGTGCAAGTCGCCGTCACAACGGCCGGGGCGCCCGCGCCGCATAAGTTCTATTTGTTCAACTCAAATTTAGAACGCGGAGCTTTCTCGCTCCTAGTCCTAACGAAATATTTAGATAAGAAAATGTCGCAACATCAAGCAAAACAATGAACTGTTAATTGTTAGAGCTTTCCTTTATTCCTTACTTATGAGTACGTCGACCTTTAAACGCGTGGGGGAATAATGAATGGTATGTTACGAACTTAAGGAATCTGAGAAATACTTTAAAAGTTCTAGAAGCAGGGTATCAAATCTAGATATTATTACCACCTACTCAGAAAAGTTATTAAAGTTACATTCCCTTAATAGCCACGAAAGTAGCTAGTTAATACGGTCAAGTAAGAGTCGACACGCGACGGGGTTAGTAATGATTTATGTTGATTTAAATGCATAAGGGCATGCAGTGGAAGAAGCTACGTATGTATAATCACAGAGGCCGCTGCCCGTGACCAATGTTAAACTGAATAGGAATCGATTATTTGCTATCGAGTGATCGAACACGGCGCGGGCTTTAAATCGAATCGTTGCTAGATGATCGATGGATCGTCCGCCTTTTAACCTGCATTAATTAATTCATAATTTCGTAACTGTCCATCTTAACAGCACGTTGACATAAGAAGATTGACTAAAGAAAGAAAAATCAGTAAATATAATAATCCATTTCTAACAATATTGATGTATGTGTAAAAGAAAAGTTATGAGCACTTAGCGGTGTGATGAAATTGAATATCTATAGGTGACTAAATCCATTAGAGTGCATAGGACCGTTGCAATGTTAACTAGCCTTATCGGGAAAACAATGAATGTTCCACAAGCATTACTATGCAAATGTACCGGCTCTAATTAAGCCATGACTGGCTTCGGGAGGGAAGGATCGAACCTATAATTATTTACGCTAATTTAGTCTTGTGCATCTCATGTTTATTTACAACTTCATTTTATGCGACGCAAAGCCGGTTGCATGCATTTTAATTTCATATTGATTATAATAATATGGATGTTAGGAGCCGTAATATACAGCTTAAAATTGTTACCAGGCAGTCATATTTTTATATTTATTAGAAATGTTTTTCGTAAGTTAGTCGATAGTCTTAGTAAATAATAGGGTACCTCCTTCAGTTTTTAGTAAATACTGGCCTACGTTCATTAGTACTTTAAATATTGATTTAAACACTAAACTCGATTGTTTTGCCCCCGAATATGGTATTTGAGTATTCACGCTCAATTACTCCCGTCCCGACCGACCCGTTCACCGGAATAAGATCACGATTTAAGTTTAGAAATCGAATTACTATAAGATATTACTTCTACCTGAGTACATTACTGAAAATTAATATACTACTTAAAAAAATAAGGGATTCATGATAGGTGATGTTGTAATGCTACATTGCAAATGCTATACTTATAAAGAATGATAATTATTTTTGTTACAATTTTAAGCATAAGCCGCACAGGTATTTATTACGTCACGATTCGGTGGTGTCAGTTATTTTCTTACCGAAGGTCTTATAAACAACATGATCTGTATTCTCCACGTAATAACATAGGATCACCGTTTGTTCGTCGCGTACACAAGATGGTCCCGCCATCATTACCAACATAATGACGTAATGAAAGCCCACTAACGCACCGCAATCATATTCGCCTCGTTATACCAACTCAATGGACAGTGACGATTTCATTTACCTTCATTCCTTTTGATTCATGAATGGGAGGATAATTTAATGACGGTGTTCAGTCTTCATCAGAATTATCGTTTTTATTACATCCTCCTTTATAGAGCTGCAGCGAAGGCAGTTATTTATCTGTTCTTTGTTTTGTTTTATCGTTTTTGGTGTTACATTTTAATCGAGACATGAATTATTATAATAACATTACAGTTTATTACATAGATAACCTAGGCACTCCCTGCTTGTTGATAATAATCATTATTAATGAATAGAACAATATTATTGCACTATGTTATCTCATTTTGTTTTGTAGATGAGGCTGTGATGAGCTCATTAGTTTTTGCTAAGTTTACTCCACCATGACTGATAACTTCATTATTCAAATTATATAAAGGAAATATTTCAATACGTTTTCACACTGTACAATTAATATAAGTTATTAAGTCTTACAGATAAATGTTTTCTTCAACTTTTAAAAATACGAAGAAATACTTTGTTGAAAAAAACACTTGTTACATATTTTAGCTCAAAAATGAATAAAAAAAACGTATTTTTTTATTTATTAAACCTTGTTCTTTTTTCCACAGGTTGCTGGTTGGTGCTCCACTGGGTCAAAATCTACAACCAAACACGACAAAGTCGGGCGCGCTATGGAAGTGTGGTGTTACTTCAACGCCCACCGACTGCATCCAAATCATCACTGACGGGAAAAGGAGTGAGTAACAAGTGAACAACCATTTGTTGTGACGTCACTTTGCTGATGATACTACACTCCTCGTTCCTATGCATTGAATGATCGTCAGCCTTCAGAATACCTGGATTCATTGCATCCAACATCTGATCTCTATCATATTCCTTTTTCAGACAATTTACAAAAATAATATAGCTGTACATAAATACAACGTACCTCACACAGGATAATGGTTTCAAAATTTATGTGTTACTTTAGTGTTTTAGTTAAAATAATAGTAATAGTTCTCACACAGTGTTTTGTTTTTAAATTCACTATCTATAGATGAACCTGTCAAATACACACATAGACGAATAGAATACTACCTAGACGATTTGTAGTTAGGGCTCGCAATACACTTGCTAAGTAGCTAAGCGTGTTCTCACAGTCTAGATACAAACGAAGGAAACGCTGGAACACGTCAAAAATACCCAAGCATGAATCTAATCGATTAAAATATCGATATAAGTTTTAACTAAAATGTTGTCTTTTGTCGGTGGTGCCCCAAACAGCGAAGTACGGCAAGATAGACACGAGTAAGTGAGCTGTGGTCTCAACCTCCTTTTATTCTTAATCATTTTGCTCTTCGACTAATCGACTAATCGCTGTAATGTACTTTTTGATTTACTAATTGTCAACTCTTGTCTGCTCAAGTTCCAGCTGGACCGTCATTATGATACTGCAACGCATGACATCACTAACTTAGTGGTTTGAATTTTATTTTGCAAAACATCACATTCACGTCTTTACGTATTTAGGGTGCATTTTCTGTAGTAAAAATCTTTCAATATTATGGATAATCTGTTTTAAGTTTGTAATTGAAAGTGTCATAAACTACGAAAGATTTTCAACGACGAACTTACGGAAAATGTATCCTATCTACGATAATATAAAGCACTAACTGCTTGCAATAGCACCAACGACACATGCTTGAGCTACACAGCACGTTAGATTACAAAGTACGAACCTATTTATTTAATGTAATATACATATAATAAGTACCGATCGTTATCTAGAGTAGATTCAGTTCAACATGCTGAACTTTGAAGAAACTCAAATGAAAACGTATTTAGTGTTTAGTCAGATGAAATTAGACTTAGAGCTTGTTAGAAGTGTAAGATAATAGAGCTTCGTAATATGGTAGGCCTAAAAAATTTTAATCAATCGTCCAATCTCACAAAACATTTAATTAGGTGAAATATCTCACAAACGTCATAACTCGTAACACGAAACTAAGGTGACTGGCTGTAATATCTAATTAGTTATTAATCACACATTCGGATAATTTGATGTGCGGAAAATATTGCACTTACAAAATTCTAATTAATATGGTCAAAACCAATCTATGTCTGGTTTTGAATAATAATATGTTTAACAAGAGACTACAAAGTAACGCTGGGCCGAGTAACTTACATATTAATTAATTAATTAACATACGTAGTCTTCGATAACGTCCATTAACCCGAGACCACAAGTTTGAGCCGTATCTTCACGTTGTTATCACCTTGATTCATTACAGGTTGCAGGAGTATATCGTCACCTTAGCAAACACACCTTGATCACTTATACTGACACTTTTAATATCGATAAAACAATATAAAAATCACTAAACGATGGACAGTACACTTGGTTAATTACGTAAATAACAAGTCACTTGTACGATGTTAGCTGTATACTATAAAGGTACTCATTATCATATTGATTGAAGCTCGTTTTAGTGGTTTTATTCGTGCCGATATAAAAAGTATCAAATAATAATGAGTTTTATCACTTTAGTTTGATGACATAAAAAACAGGTTTTGTTATCATGTAGGGGATGCATGTTTATACAAAATGCTATGTTCTATCAAATGCACGATGTTTGTGCAACGTGATACAGAAAGTATCATTTTCTGATGCATTTGCAAGATTCCTTTGCTGTTAGTATTGAGAACTATGTATGTTCTTGCATTACACACGCCTGGTTGCAATGCTTTGCATTTGCCGAGATTATTATCACCGATTCAGTTTCTTATTGGTTTTGAGTTTGAAACTTCTGTTCAAGCAAACACGACTATCCATCATACTTTCGAACGAGCTGCCTTTGTTCGCGCATCTAAAAATGTATTCCTTTGCAGTTTTGATTCAATTTTAATTTACTTTGGGCTGAGTTTATAACATGGTGTTCTAGAATTGCGTAAACACTAAGAAAATATATAATTCTGTTTTTGTGTCTAATTGAGCTTTTAAAAAGAAACCTTGTGCTAAACACCTTAAACATAATCCATATGAAATAACATATGTGATTAATATTATTTGAATAATTTTTATAATTGTATTAATTTTATTTTGCTGATTTGAATCGACGCTTCTAACAGATGACAGCGTAGGTTGAGTGGCACGTATTGATAATCTGTTAATCTATAGATTTGGATTCTGATCACCTGACTGGCCCTTACTCGGATGAGATCAAGGAGGGGCAATGGCTGGGAGTGTCCGTAAGGAGTCAAGGTCCGGGAAAGAAAGCCGCCGTCTGCGCGCACAGGTTCGTATGATTCGAGACGTGTGGAAATCTTTAGGAGAGTCAAATTAAATGTATAATATTCCTACTAATCTCTTAAATTACTCGAATTATCTGATCATTCTCTATATATCATATATTTATCAGTATTGTCTAATAATATTTGATGTGCAGTGTCACATAACACTACATGGTATTCTAACCAATATTAAATGCGAAAGTGAGTTTGATTCTTATGCTTTCACGGTAAACAGCTGAACCGATTTGGATAAAATTTGGTACGGAGATCCATCTATCTCCCATATATACTGTAGTCGGTTATAGGCTCAGAGTGCGTTAAGTAGCAGTTCGCTCCGGACGCGGGTGAAATCGCGGGAAATAGCTAGTAATAAAAATAATATAGGTAATTCTTTAAACATGATTTGGCACTTGTGTAGAATGCAAATAAATATTTTTATTGAAGAAACAATTTTTGACCTAGATTTTTGTGTGATTTGCGACATGTGTTCATTTAGTTCACAAGATTTTATTATTTTTCAGATATATCCGCAAGCAGGGAGAATTGCAATTCGGTCAAGGTCTATGTTATACACTGAGCAACGAATTAGAATTAGTGGATGTCATGGAGCCTTGCAGAGGAAGATCTGTAGTGAGGTAAGATATGATTTTTATCGATAAAATATAAATATAATAAAAAAAATATTTAAACCTTAGGTTTTATCACTAAACCACCATAGCTCAAAAATTCTATTCCTTCTCCTTACATTAATTATAACAATGAATAAAGGTGTTTGAAAAAAAAACTGTAACTTTTAGATATCTAATTATTTCTTAACCTTTCGTAGCTAAACGATAATTTTTTTTGGTATTTTATTAATATTTCATTTTGTGACTACTATACAAAATGTATCACTATGAGAATAAGTACTTATGCTCAAGAATTTGAGTATTTTAGTTTTACGAACTAGAAACCACTAATAGGATATACTTTTACTAAAAACAGTAGTGTAACTTATCAGCGTTAAGTAATTTATGATCTGTAATTTCAAACCTAAAATCATATCGTATTAATGTTATTCAGTCTGGATATTTTTGTAGACAGCCAGTAATTCATTGTCTCTGCCATACCCAATTTAGCATTTTGTTTTGATAATAGATCACAAATACTGAATTATTAAACGATTCGTGCTTGCGAAGTTAATTATGATTCTAAATGACAATAACATTCTGCAACCTTCCAGAGAACACGAGGAATATGGATTCTGTCAAGTAGGAACGAGCAGTTCTCTACTAGACGACGACACGTTGCTAATGGGCAGTCCAGGGCCTTACACCTGGAGAGGTACTATCTTCGCCCAGGACACCAGAGACGATGTCCTTGAACGAGACAACGTCGTATATATGGCGCCTGTCCAAGACGGCGCAAGTCCTGTCGAGAAGTATAGTTATTTAGGTAAGTGCCTACTGTTTATAGTTTTCCAAGATTAACGTCGATTTAACTGAAGAGCTACTTTGCTTAATGATGGAGGAATTTGAGATAACATTCAATGAACTGGAAGCATCGTGAAAAAACGATAAGCTTGAAATTAAAGTCTGATCGTCCATCGTTTCGAACAAGTATATCATGTGTCACCTTCTGCCTCAGGAGAGACCTAAGACGATAATCAGCGCTATTGCTGTTTACTAATCATCGGTCGTTCTGAGACGTACTATTTGAGTCACCATAAAAATAACCAAACCTTTTCTCAATTTCAGGAATGTCAGTGTCCAGTGGTAACTTCTTCGGTGGAGACAAGGCTTCATACGTAGCTGGAGCGCCACGAGCTCACGGCACCGGTCAAGTGGTCATCTTCAGCAAGCTTGCAACTGAAGACTGGGGGAGGACAGACCTGAACATTCTGAACTTTACTCTTCTGCTAAAAGGCGAACAGTTCGGTTCTAACTTCGGTTATGAAGTTGCGAGTGCTGATGTTAACGGCGATGGGTATGTTGGTTTTATTACCTACTTTAGTGACAGATTTTCAGACATAACAAATGTCTGAAAATTCAAAAGATTTTAAAGGTACAACCATTATAATGTTTATAAAGATCCAAGTCTCTTAATGGTAAAAACGTAATATTTTTATGATCTATATTATAATTAAGTATTCTGTTCCTTCATGCAATATCCCTTATACATATATAAGTAATACACATAATAAAATGATCTAACCTATTTAATTAGCTAACTTTGTTTTAATATATTCCAGGTTGCCAGATTTATTAGTAGGTGCCCCGTTTTACTTCTCTCGGGATGTCGGCGGCGCAGTTTACTTGTATCTAAACGTAAACTCGAGCCTACATCAAGAATACAATGTCAAATTAACGGGGAAACAAGAATCACAGTTCGGCATTGCCATCGCTAATGCTGGAGACTTAAACAAAGATGGCTGCCAAGATATAGCTATAGGAAGCCCCTATGAAGGCAATGGTGTTGTGTACATTTATATGGGAGATAGGGAAAAGGGTCTGAAATCCAAACCAGATCAAGTGATCACTGCAGAAGCTTTGCCGATTCTGATGAAAACATTTGGCTACGCATTATCCGGAGGAGTTGATTTAGATGCTAACGGATACCCTGATTTATTAGTTGGCGCATACGAAAATGTAAGTTGAAGTTATGTGTCTTGGCAAAATCTCCTACTTAATTGAAACCAATTGTTGTCATTTCAATGTTATACAAGGCCATAACAGTTGCATACTGATAGTAAAATATTAGGTAATCACCTATTGGTGAAAGAATTTCCGCAGCCGTAATTTGCTGAATATTTTTTTTCCTCATTCCAGAGTAGCGTTGCTTTAATACGAACACGCCCGATCATCGATATCAAGACGTCAATCCGACCATCGAACACAATTATCAACATTGACCCTACAATCCACGGCTGCGACCGAGACCCCAGTTCCAACTACACCTGTTTCCACTTCGAAGCCTGCTGCATCATTGAGTCCTTGGTCAAGACAAGTCAAGCCACCAGACATCGCCTCAACTACGTCATCGAAGCAGAAACGTTCCCTGGTGGAAGGAAATATTCAAGGGTCTTCTTTGATTCCGAAAAGAGCAACATTGTAAATAAAACTATCATGCTCGGAAGGGATGTCGAAGATTGCAGGGAACATATCGTGTATTTGAAAAATAATACTCGGGATATACAGACGCCGATCAAGGTAATCTTAGAAACATTTGTTAGTGGTGGGTGTTTTAGAGAGATTTTGCAAATAACCAAAATTTTGCGGGTTCCGTACCTCAAATAGAAAACGGAACCTTTATCTAAATCATTTTGCTATCAAAGGGATTCAAAACCTATAGTATACATTCCATTGACCTATCTTACCTAAATCTATATATATAGTACCTAAATCATGAAATATGGCAACACGCAAGGTACGCGTAAAGGAAAAAGTCAAAAAACTGTGAATTTACAGTTACGTCACAAAAAGTGGTGGTTTCTAATTTGAGTGTGAGACTAAATGTATTAGTATCTTATAATGGATGAATAGAAAAGTGCACAAAAAACTATTATCAAAATTCTAATCCTAACTAATAATATAATTATGTAAATGCAAAAGTAATTTTGTTTGGTACGCTTTTACAGTAAAACGGCACACTCAACTGATTTCGATGAAATTTGTTAGAGAGGCTATTAGCTACTATTTGTTACTGCGGGATGTAGCAATGTCTAAATTTAACAACCAATGTTCTTACAGTTCCAGCTGACCTACCTGCTCGTCCACGCAGAGCCACGGTACTCTACCTCCGGCACCCTCCCTGATGTGGACCAGTACCCAGTACTGAACGCCACAGCCAGTTCCATGTTCACCGCCAACTTCCTGAATGACTGTGGAGCTGATGCTGTCTGTGTCAGTGACCTCGTTGTGGACCCCAAACTATTACTGCCTCTAGGTAATTATTTTGATATTTAAATAACTATTATTAATTAAACCATGGTGACTCTTATATGCCTTAGATAAAATTATTCCCTAGTATGTGTTTGGTGCAGTTCCAACACTGCTACTTATTTGAGAAAGGTGCTTTTCATAAACGTTGTTCGGTTCCGTTGATATAAGGACTTAATGATATGTCTAGCTGTGGTAGTGACTTTCTTTTAAATATTTCTCAGCTGCCTTTGATATAAGTTTTTAGTTTTTTTTTAACAAATCTATTTACGTTCTTATCTCTTTATTTCAGCAAAGGATAATGAGAAGTACGCTCTAACTTTGGGTCAAGAGGAAGAAATAAAGCTTTCCATAGCAGTTGATAACTATGGTGAATCTGCCTATGAAGCGCAGTTATTTGTCAACCATCCGCCCAGCCTGCACTATATCGCAGTTAACATTAGCGTAAGTATTTGAATATACAAGTACCTATACTAATAAAATAAATATTTTGGCCATGAAAGCCACCTTCTTTAGCTAATGACAAAAACATTTTCTGAGTCTTTACTGTACTCCACCATTTCTTCTACTCCGCGTGTAATTTCTAAACCATGCAACAGATTGTGTTATGTTTTTCACTATCATTCAAATAATTTCTTCTGGAAGGTTTATATGTATGAAGCATGTAAATAACAAAACTAACACCACATGAAAATTGAATCCGTGCAAAGTCAAGGCATAAATAAATCTTGCGAAAAAACATACCAATAAATTCCATTGCACTGTAGTTCAATAAAACCTTAAATATGTATAGTAATTCTCAAAATATACGTGGTTGTGATTTACATGGCCCTAAAAATTAACATTTGGCCTGATAGCTACCATATCAAAAAAAATAGAAATACCAATTAATATTATTTATTGTGTTTTTCAGGATAAGCACGTAATCTGCACTAGCTTCAACAAAACGACTGTCACCTGCATGCTAGAGAATCCCTTCAAGAAGCAAGCAGAAGGTTCTCCACCAATCACGATGCGTTTCGATGCACGCGCTCTAGAAGACAACGACCAATCAGTAGTGTTCACCGTGTGGGCTAACTCCACGTCTAAGGAACTGCATGCCGGCAAGACACCTGTTCAAGTCGAGGCACTGGTTATTAAGAACGCCGAGCTTTTGATTAAGGGGTAAGAGTATAAGGAGTAGTTTTTTTGGTTTTTAAAATAGGTGAACGTAAAGATATTTATTTCCAATTATTTAATAAAAAATATTAATCATCGTTGGCCCTAAATAAACTAGGCTGCCTATACCTTGAGTGCTAATGATATGGGTCAATATTTTATTTTCTATGCTATATGAAAAATTTCGTAGTTCTCTATCAATAAATGCTTCTTTATAATCTTAATTAAATTAAAACTTTACACACAACTTGCAACGTTTCAATGTACTTGCTTACCTATTTATTTTTGTCTCTTTAGCGTGGCGCGTCCAGAACAAGTGTTCTACGGTGGTGGGATTAAGGGAGAATCTGCTATGACCTACTTTGATGATATCGGGACCAGGGTGGTGCATACTTATCAGGTATAATAATGATGAATGATTTTTGCATCCTATTTTTTCACGATGATACATATTAGTTAAGCCCATAAGTTTTAATGGCCTTACTGATTAGGAGTTCTCAAGAATTCTTTAATTATGTACCCAGTTCATGAATATGATAAAAAAATTGCAATGTCTTATATTTCTCATTCCTCACAAGGTGTTCAACGAGGGTCCGTGGCACGTGTCATCAGTGCAGGTTGTAATACAGTGGCCACATCAGCTCGCCTCTGACTCCTCACAAGGGAAATGGCTACTCTATCCAGAAGACGTGCCTACTGTAGATGGAGAAGCTGGTCAGTATATGAGTTATCTCACTAAATTATTGCCATCTCCACGAAATTATTATACTAAGAAAGCTGCTGCTAATTGGCATAATCTTAGTGTGGTTCAGGTTCTAATAATGAATTGACAGCGAGGTCTTTAAGTAATGTGAACATGACTTTCAGTTGAATTCGAACTGATCAGTAATACTCGTTCTTCCTTTATTAATGACTATCCAATTATTTCAGATCAAAACGGAGAATGTTTCGCCCGCGAGATAAACCCTCTAAACTTAACCACCCGACCAGGAACAGCGGAGCCTCTTGAGAACTTGGAAATTGATCCATCTCTGACCATCGGAAAACTTAGTGTTAGTTCAAGCGAAAAATCCCACAACGAAACGAGAAGAAAGTTTATAGAATACTCCAGTTCTAGTTCTTATAGCAGCAGTAATAAACTGAGAAGGAAGAGAGACGAAGATGCTGTGAAGGCTGAGGCCTATACCGATAGGAAACATGTTATTAATTTGGTAAGTCATTTTCAATAAGTGATCCATACATTTAATCGCATTCAAAACTGCTTTTGTAACTTTGACGTAAAAGCTTAGAATTCCTTTGTATCCTTTCAGACATTTTAAGAACCCTCAATAATTCTGTGTTCATTACCAAACTGCAATCCCAAATCTGCTTCCGGCGTGTACTTACTATTAATGATTTCATTTAGATTTCGTGTAATAATGATTTACCGCAAAAATAAATTTAACTGTAATCAATACTATCTTCCTACCGGTATACCAAGCAATTTGGGCTCAGCGCAGCGTTTCTTTTCCTTGCATACATCTCTCTCATCTTCTAGCCATGTCACCTATTATACAATCCATGATTTTATGGGCCTCCTCTAGCTATTCCTACTTAGGACCTTTCTAGAGATTAATAATGTGTAACTAGAAAATTGCATAAAATTTCAGAACTGTCAACAAAAAACAGCGAAATGCATCCAGTTTCAATGTGTGATCTACAAGCTGGGTCGTATGAAGACTAGTACTATCAGCGTGCGCGCGCGATTATGGAACGTGACCCTCGTCGAGGAGTTCGCGAGAGCGGCGCGTGTCAATATCGCGTCTTCTGCGTACATCAGCATACCATCACACTTCAATATACACCAGAATAAACAGATTGATGATAGAACTACGGTCAGTTAGATTTATATTATAATAAAAATCGGATAAGCTTTTTCTAACTCCAAAAAAAAGTTTGAGTACTATGCTTACTTACTACCTATACTTAATCAAATTGTAAATTGGGTCGTCTTTATTTATTATTCTTATAATAAAGTGCGATTCTCGTCACACAGGTGGAGACGGTCGCATATCCAGACTTGAAGATAAGCGAACCAACCGAAGTGCCACTGTGGGTTATCATCATATCAGTGATAGTGGGGCTCATAGTGCTGGTGCTGCTCATCCTGGCTCTGTGGAAGCTGGGCTTCTTCAAGCGCAGCCGGCCCGACCCCACGCTCTCAGGGAACCTCGAGAAGAACAACCACGAGGCCAGCCCCTTCATCGGCCGCGACAGGAATAGTGTTCGATAGCCCGCCATGTTCCGCGCGGTACACAGAACGTTACACAGCGACAAAGCTGCCCAAGTGTAAATAAAAGCGACTATTGTGCACAAGTATTTAGTATGTAATATCTCTGACTGTGATGTCTTCTTAGAGGAATTTGTGTGTATGTGATGCTCTAAAGTTATGTTCTGTTTTGTTGATGTTGACGCACGGTACTATAGGTATATTTGTTTTATTGTACTTGCATTTCTATAGCGTAATGTGAACATGTTTCAGATTGTTTGTTTATATATTCTGATGGATTATGTATTATTTTTCTGTAAATACGTACTTGCCTTTATTATTTATGAATAGTTTAAATGTCTACTTAAATTGACTAGATTTTTCACTAGTCACAAAATGTAATAATGTTATAGTTTATGTGTAGGGAATAGTGATGTAATGTCCCGTTTATAAGTGAAATCAGTCACAATTGATTTTGGACACTAAAACTTCTGAAAATGTATAAAAAAGAGCTTTTTAAAAGTCCTGGTAGGTACTTAAATATTTAATGACTTTTTTTACAATTTATAATGTTATGAATTTCGTCACTTTCCAGCATGCATGCAATTATTGATATGCTAAAATGAATTCGTTGTATCAACTAGGTTCATAATTATACCTAAGTATTATAATATTGTAAATAATATTGTTTCCATGTCACTAGATTTTGTACAAAATTTTCTATTGCAAGTAGAGGCATATATTTTACACGATTAAAAGAAATCAGTAACACTGCCAACTATCCCATCACCTAGTACTTTATATACTTTAAATAAAATTTTGTCTACTTAAATAACACTGGTTGTGATTATTTCTGTTATGAACTACATACCTACTTAATAGTACATTTTAGATTGAATAAAATTGTGCCATTTTTATATCGTGTTTCATTACAAAGTTATTTTTTGTAAGTTTGTATGCTTTTAAATTACAAATTAGT
This sequence comes from Pyrrhia umbra, assembly GCA_963891755.1. Lineage (NCBI taxonomy): Eukaryota > Metazoa > Arthropoda > Insecta > Lepidoptera > Noctuidae > Pyrrhia > Pyrrhia umbra. The sequence continues at coordinate 8,935,111 of OY982930.1, forward strand.
TCCTTCGGGACGCTAGTGAAACAGTGAAAAACAGCTCGTAAAATAAAATAGAAATTTAGCGATTGGAAAATAAGTCAATTAGTTTAGAAAATACATGATGTTAGTTTATAATATTAGTGACTTTATGTGTTAATAAAATATAAGTACAAAAGTTACTATTTTAGATAGCAGTAAAATTGTTCCGATAAGTACCTACTTGTCTATTAATTTGGTACTTTCTTACTTACTTTTGGAACAGTTAAATAATTTACAAAAATGCACATATCTTAAAGCTAACTTTAGACTAGGACTGAACACTGCTTCAGCGCGGAGACTTATAGTAAGTGATATGTGGTGCAGGGGATTTCTGGAACAAATTACAATCTTCTATTAGTATTATAATCCGCATCATAAAGATAAACTACTACGATTAAAAATATTATCAATAATATTTTTAAACTTTCTGCCTGGAGATAATCAGTCAATAATAATAATATCGTTTAATAGAATATATATTGTTACAGACACAATTATTACTCTACTGTATCTAAATAAATTCATTCATCATTCTGGAAAAGAGCTTGTACTCTCATACTGCTGGACCGACATTAACCAAACATAGCAAGAACCACCGCAAGGACACTGGCTTTCAAATTAAATAAACGCATCGAAATCGGTCCATCCGTTTAAGAGCTACGATGCCACAGACAGATACACACATAGACAGACAGACAGACATCGACGTCAAACTTTTAACACCCCTGTTTTTGCGTCGGGGGTTAAAAACAATTAGTAGCAATACCTTGTTTGATTATTTATTAGAAAAACATTTCATTTACCCAAATAAACCTCCCGCCGTGGGTGGGGCGGAAGGCTATGTTACTTACTGACAAAAATCTATTAATTTTCCTTCCCTTTGTGTTCCGGGGCCGACTAACTAGACCAGACCAGACTATAACCCTACATCCCCAATCAGTGAGTGAGGAAAAGGACCTGATTACCTGAGTTCTAGCAAATAACTTTACAGGCTGACAAAGCGAATTAGTCAGTATAATAAAAATACAACTACCTACTTCCATTACGTTCTTCAATATTGCAGCTCAAGTAATTACCTACAATCCATAGGTAAAAAATGTAATTAATTAATCAGTCGGAAAATCGTGAAATACTTAAGTATTTGTTTTTACCTATATGATATTAAATCAAACTTTTTACGTTAATTATTTTAAGCTCCACACAAAAAGTTATTAACAACGTTTTTTACTCCTCGAGATCTGTTTTAACACTTACGTCTTTTTTAACGGCCGACCAACAAAAAGTACACAGTGATTTATCTTGGTCGCTTACGTCATTCTTCTGTAAACAGGGTTGGTCCAGATCTCCTGTAACATAAACAATAAAATGCCCATAAAAGATTTTCTGTTGAAAAGAATATACAATGTTAGGAATTAGGCTGCTTGAAATTTGGCCTAATTTTTATTTTTGGCTTTTTTGATAATGAGTTCTTAGACTAAATATTGTAATCCAAATCAATACAAGTAGGTACCAGGAAATAAAAATATTATATAGACTATGTGCAAATAATTGAGTGTGCTATACATACATTATACCAAAGTAAGGCCACATCAATTCTGTCTTTGAGACTGAACACAAACCGCTCTTATTGCATCAGATTACAATTAGCCTCGGCCCACCTATTTCTTAGGTACTTTAAAAATATTTTAAGTTCTTGAAAGCCGGATCTGTAGGCTGCCAAGTGATAGTAGACTTAATGTTACCTGTATAGAGTTGATTGTCGAGGTGTGTGATGTAGCTACCGGCTAGGCGTAGTATCTCGATCTTGCTAAGCTTCCTGTCGGGTGGTTCCGTGGGGATGAGCAGGCGCAGAGTGTTGAACGCTATGTTCACGCTGCTTAGAAATAAAATACTTTTGATAACAATTCTATTAAAAAAATATTTAAGTAGTTAGAAATGAAAAGATAAACAGTTACTTATTTAAATAAAAAAAATGCCTTCAAAACAAGTACTTCTGATTCCTTTTAACCTTGACAAGAAACTTAGGTTAATTGCTGGGACCGTCTATATGAACTGAAGCGTGAAGATATAAACAGATAATATAAACTTTATCTCTCAAATCATGTTACTAATTGCTACTTATATTTCTTCTAATGTCAGTTTAGAGTTTGAAATACAGTAGTAGGTGCTACACTACAGCGGGCGCTAGGTGAAGAGTAAGTCATCATTATAACCTTGTCAAGTTGTTATCTATCATCATTAATTTAAAATTTTAGATTTGAAAGGGATCGCCGTCAATAAAATCGTGTAATACTTCAGAAGATTTTTGCATTGATTTTATAATAAATAGCTGACTGCAACCTACATTTAAATACTATAAGATCACATATAAAACCTACGCTATTGTCATTGTTCTAAACAATCTTTTTGTATCACAAATAAATAATTGCCAAAAAAAACCGGCCAAGTACGTATCGAGCCACGTGCAATACAGTTTCGAGGTACATTTTAGTTGGTCGGCAATAACTCTTTAACCGTCAAGCCTACTTAGCCGTAATAATGTTCGTGTTAATTTAGTTCTTTATGCTATTTTCACTCATCCGAATATTTCGATATAGGATCAATATTTTAGCTGGCAGTAGAGGGACAAGACAGTACAATCATTTTGCAATTTAAAAGTTAATATTCGCAAACGGATCACTAAATCGAAAATGGTGTTTGCAAGGCCTCATTTTTTTTAAAGACCTATTCAACGAAATCTTATATAATAATCGTACCTATTATGTAAGGTGTACTTTTACACGAAAAAAAATCATTCCCATCAGGTAGGTAGTGGTAGTGGTCCCCTAAAGAATAATGTCTCGCATGCATACTCTTGCCAAATTATAGATCTCTAGTTCTAATATTCTCTGACAGACAGACGGATGCCACTGCAAATCTATAAAGATTCCTTTTTGACAGCGGTACGCAAAAAAGCTAAGTTATGAAGTACGTGTACCTATATAAAGTGTACGAGCTAATCGAAATGTATTTCTCGTATAAATGTGTAGGTACCCAAATTACGTGTAAGTTTATACTTTAAGAAAAAAGGCAATTAAGTTGATAATGGTACACGCAATCTTTTATAAAATTTAAAAGGAACAGAATATGACAGCGTAAATAAAATGAACAGCCAAATATTTTCACAAATAATGCTCACAATTGGTTTACAGGTTGTAACTGTGTAAAAGTACCTGGAAGTGAAGTCAATAAAGTAACTTCCACATGCAATATCAATACTAACTTCTGCGTCCGGTCCCTCTCGCGCGCATTCGCCTGGCACCTTTGCTTCGCCGCGGGCTGCGTGTTCGCATGTTGGTAAGAACTCATTGAGAACATACGTTGTTCCCACGATTCTTCTGCACACTGATAAGTTAAAAAGTTCTCCATTGGAGAAAATAGTCGTATTCAATTTCTACAAAACTTTATAAATATCTAAATGCTAGTACATTTGCGTGTTCCGGTGATAGTGTAAGTTCGGATGCAGGATGCGTACTAATCCGGGGACGTATGTGGCCCCACTAATAAGTATCCCGATGGATATCGCTCATGAAGGAGTCATTTAGGAAGAACAGCGCGCGCCACTGACTCGCTCTTAACCGATAATTGTATAAACAGATGGCTGCCGATGTACCAGGCACGCATTTGGCACTCGAGAAAGTTTCTTGTTTACTTTGTTCTTGAAACAATATAAATATTAGTGAGTTTGTAGCTTTTGTTTTGAAGGCCAAAGTTTGGATAAAAACTATGCATGTAGGTTAAATTTCAGAAATATGATCGATTCTTTTAATATAGGTACTGAAAGGTATCAGTGTTTTAAAGGAATTGTTGAACCAATAGCTTTAATAATATTTTAGAGCTTACGTTTTTTTTTGTAAGCTATGTCTAATTATTTATTCCACTTTCTACGAACCATTTTCAAAATTGCTTAAAACATTTTTCACAGTGGTATTGAATTATCCCAGTCCGTGCCTGGTGTGGCGAATGGGTGACTTGTCATCAAGAATGTAAAACGCGTCTCCCCCAGCTTTGTCTGTTGCTTTAAGCTAACTACCGCAATAAATATTTTTAATGATCCCGATGATTCCTCAAACTGGATCTCTACTTTAATTTGTGACATGAAATACAAGCTACTTTTGTTTTTGTGTTTTATTTCGTACGACATGATATTGAGACAGCGTAGGATATATATGTATATATTACAAAACCATGTGAAAGTTTCAATTAAAATCAATCCACGGTAATATAAGAAAGACTAAAACTAAATTACCGAAATCATTACTAAATCATGGTTAAATTTCTATGTTTTCATCTTATTGAAACAAATTTGCCTATACATATCTCACGTTTCTTTCATTGAATTCGTTCATTAAATTCATTCAACATGTTTCGCGTATGTTCACGTCTCGAGGGGATGCGTGGAGTTCCGTGGGAACATCGGCTAATTGGTTAAATTATACGATATGTCGACCGCAGCGTTCATTCGTATTCATTTACAACAGTTACGGAGTTCACATGAAAAAACAATAGAAGACACCAAAGACTACAAATATATTTTATGAAGATTTTATACACATTCACAACCTTACGCGTTGGCGTGTATGAAGTTCATACGGCTACTGCATTTATTTAAATATTTATCAACATGGAAGCACCATGTTAGAAGGGACAAATTGATACCAATCATCATCATCATCAGCCTATATATTGTCCCACTGCTGGGCACATGCCTCTTCTCATACAGAGAAGGCATGAGCACCACGCTTGCTCAAGGCGGATTGGCGATTTCAGACTTTTTAAGTCCAGGTTTCCTCACGATGTTTTCCTTCACCGTTAGTCAGTGGCGTCTAAGATATATTAGAAAGTACATACGACTTTAGAACAGTCACATTGGGTTAGGTTTCGAACCCAGTGCCCTAACCACTAGGCCACCACGAACTTTAATTGATACCAATGCATGAATTCCAACTATTTTGCACAATGATGTAGGTAATATAGTCATATCTTACAACTCATTAGCTGTTCATCCCAACGCAACCAACAATGACTTGCGCCGACTAGTGAAGCAATCACTGGTGATGCTCAGGTGGTTGTTGGCTTAGTGTTCGACGTCACGACCCCCCCTAGTCAGTGTCGGCCAACCGACGCGGGCGCACCACGGCCGAGACTTTCTCCTCGCGACACCTCTGCCGGTGAAACGAACGTCGCCGCGAGTCGCACACGCAGCCGCGCGCGAGTCGACCGTCTTCGACGCTGGCGCGACACCGCCAACCACTACCTACACTTCCGCGTACAAACATAAACCGCTTTCGCTCCGTAAACAGTTTTCGTGTGAACTATTTGTGTTAGTACATTGATCACATCCTACCTGAGAGTGCATGACGTATCGTAACTGAAACAAACAGCTGATTTTGGACGCCAAAGTGATGCTTTTTCGTAATTAAGAGGTGAGTCTACTTACCTTTCTACTAGCCGTGGTCCATTCTGTATTAGACGATGGCATTAGATGATAAGGTGGGCGCAAAGTTTATTAGTGAACGCAAGGACGCGATCAGCCTGACTACTGGACGTCAGACTCGCCGACCATCGTCCTAATTCATTTGTATACTTGAAACACGTTTTTCGCCGAAGGAGAAAAGAAACTACAATTTGCATATTAATTGCAAAACTTTGAAACAATGCACGATGAGGTCGTTCTCTTTACTTTACCCACTACACACCTACAACATTTGTCTGAACAGTTACATTAGATGAACAGTTAAGTACGGACCGGTCTGGGTATGGCCCGGCATTCATAGATCAGCTGGTCTGACAAAGCAAGATAAAACTGATATGAATCAAGACATCCCGTCAAAATGTGCAAAGGCCGGCCAATCCATTAAGAATTGTGTCTAACTTACATACGGCATTTAATGCTCAAGGATTAGATGTTCAGTTCTACTTTGTGTTTGTGGCTGATGAGTAATTATTACAATGATATTGAATATAAACTGCTCAGTAAACGCATGAGTTCAGTTCTGACTCGGTTTCGGGCCAAAACTGTTTCCGCTTTACAACGAGCAGTAACAAAGGTACGTGACAAATCGCAAGTAAATTGTTAGTCGCAAGGTGATAGTTGTGCAACTTTGCTTGACTTCCCGAGCTGAATGAACTCACATTATGTGTAGGTTTTTATTTATATTTATGGTTTCAAAATGGGATACCTCAACCTAGTCTCTGTTTTACTTTGAATTTGCAGATTTGAACATGCGATATTCTTATCTTATGAACTCGCCATAAAACCATACCTTATTGATGTCTAGTAGTGAAGGTGTTTAAACCGCTTGTAATTTTTGGACATACCCTGAAAATGTCTAAATCCTTTTAGGAGTTACTTTTGGGATTCTATACGACTTGGGTACAGATAGTTGTAATCAACAAAACTTTGCAACGTGATGAAGCTTGTAGCTACTAATAATGTATGAAGACGGAACTATATTAATTAATACTCATCAGTATTACGTTAGATTATCGAGTCGTCAGTATCCGTGTAGTTTCCGCATGAGTTCACTGAAGAACCTTCGTGATTCCCGAACGCCAACGATTGTGTTCGGTGAATCGAAATCCGCGTGATTCACGCCGGTGACAGGATCCTCTTTGACATCCTGCCAATGACCTATTACAATACGCAGGCACAACGATGCCGGAGGTCGTACGACGCATAAACAATAAATGCAACACCACAACCGTTATGACTTATGTCACACTTCGATGTATTTAATCACGAGATCTTAGTAGACACGAGACGAACGCTTATAATTTTTGAGTTATTATTATTTGAATTTTTTCTTTGTATACATGTATACAATATTGATTTTAAAACTATTATGGGAAAATTGAGACTGATCAGGATTCCCTGTGGCATTAAGTTTATCTATGTATGACTGCTGCACATAACATTTAAATAAACTAATAATTAGTATCTTTTAACAATTCGCCATTGCATTACACGTGTAACGTAGTCAATTTTCTCTTTGATTTTCATCAATGATATACTGGCTCGTTATAATCTTATTTGCATACGAAGTCACGACTAAGATATTATTAAATATTGCAAACATTTGTGATCTAATTTGGATATTATTAATGAAAAAAGAAAAAAATGTATTCTACTATGAAAGGCCTCATAAGGTAAACATCACGTAGACCTACGTATACTATTGTGTGATATGTGACATATTTGAGTTATGGCGAAGGATCGAAGAAACTAAGGTGACATGACATTATACCTTCCGACCCACTTGAGTGAAACAAACTTAGTTAACAATCAATAACTCCATTTTGTAAATTCCCAATTGTTACAAACCATGGTTCACTAAGCTTCAATCTTGAAACGTTTCTAACATTATAAAAGTATTGTAACACTGTTATGTGTGTTGTAGAATATATATACCTCTAAGTATATACACACCAATACTATTAATGTCTAATCACCACCACAAATTATATTGGCTGAACAAGCTTATTAAGATTTGATTAAAAGCGATCTAAATTGTTCTGTTCTGAGCCATTAAGCAATAACAGAAGAAGATTCATAGACTGATGCGGCAGAAGATATTGTTGCACTATAAGCACAATGCTGGCTGGCGGTTTGGCAAGTCGGCCTTGTCAGCAAATGGGTCAAATTCACGCGCCGCTTGCCCAAGCGCAATTATACATGACCAACCATTATTTTATTTAATAATTCAAACACTTATCGGACCATCATGAGAAAAATCTAACGGGTACGATATGTAATGGGCTTTGTTGTAATTACTATATTTGTCTAAAACACTTCATTTTAAGACTGGTATGTAATAAATGATATTGTTTTGTATGACCTCATCGTATCCCATCTATTAACAAAGCCAGCGATATTTTTGTTGCACCCGAACCTACTATGTTAGGCCAGTTCTTGAACTTCATGTTGGGGAATACCTAAATCTAGTCTCTGTCTGGAATTTTAATGGGTTTTACCTTTGCTTAGTATTCAGGTAAAGTCCGTCCTTTTCTGATATAGCTCTTAAATATCATCACTCACGTTTTCATTTTGTGTTATATCTGTGAACAAAGTAAGCTGTTCACGTAATACCTTCGTGTACCTACCATTACTTACGTAGCTGGGTGACTATGTGAGTGAATCTGGTATTGCACAAGACAGTATAATAATGTAGGCCAGACATCTCGGAGTACATCTTTCCGAGTGAGGCGACGTCCTTGTGATATCTTGTCATTATAAAAGCTAATGAGCCCGATACATGGTTGTCAACCTATAAAGCCTTTTGGCTCAATCAAACACTTGACAGTTAAAGGCAGTTTGTCCCTTCTAAAATCTATGTATTCGGTAGTTTATTGTATACTCGACGTATAATAAAATGCAAGCCTGATCGATGCGCTCTATGTATTGGATACATTGAAACTGATAGTGGAATTAAATTGGCGTTACGATCACGTAACTAATAAAAAAACGAGTAAGAGATGTTTAACCCATTGTAGTGTAGAAACACTAGAAAATGGGCAAAGATTTTTAATAAAAATAAGTACCTAATTCGTCTACAACCAGTTCATTAGCAAAAAATATTTGCATGTTTATCATTAGTCCTTGACATAAACATCCAGACACTTCCTTGTGGTGTGTGTCAACCTTTTTTGCTTTTATAAAAGGCTAAAGGTACAACTAAACTAAAAACAACCTCTTTTTTTATAAAGTCTGTTAAAAATAGGGTTTTGATAAACTCTGAAAATAAACGTAATACAGTAGTAGTGACAATTATTTAAAATCAATTGGTAGCAAAGGTCAAAGTTTGGAAAACAAATATAATATATTTGATATTAAGTCAGCATCGTCTAGTTCTATAACAGGTACGGCACAGGTAGGTATATATGTATATGAGTCCGCAATAATGGTCAATTTATACTTCACATGAACCACGGATGCGTCAGCTGCAGTCCTGGATTTGTCAATAGGCCGTATAGGCCGCGGCCTAGGGGCGGCAGCGTCCTAGGGGCGGCAGATTTCAGAGGACGGGCACTCGATTTCAGAGGATTAAAGTCAAACAAGTTCACTGGTTTTCTCATGGTTTTTTATACTAAAACGTCAAAACCCTAAAGAAACTCAATCCTATCGAAAATTATTCATCCTAGGTACCTACTGTTACGTTATTGTACCTATTTTATCTATATTACTGCGTGAGTGTTGGATGAGAGCGGGGGGCGGGCGGCAGTAGCTCAACGTAACCACCAGGGGCGTAGCTACCGCCGTATCGGCTGTATCAATGATCCGGGGATATGGGTGCCCCGACATGTGACATGGGGAAAGTTTTGACATCATACACACAACCTCATTACAACTACTACCGACTTGCCCCCTTTATTATAAATCAAATATACGTATATATTACATATTTTTGTCCCTTTCAAACTATTGTTTTACCTAGTTAAGATAGAGAAGATGTCATAAATATCAGCATTATCAGCCTGTCTTAACATTTTTAGGTGAGTATATTTTTCTACCAATTCTTGCATTTAGTGAGCTATGGTGCAAGCCAGTCTTAGACGTATGCTAAGCGCTTAATAAAGCAGGCGCCCAAATTTTGGTTGCTATGGACGTCACAGATTCAACATTTTTATTGGGGCGTCCGTGGAGCGCTTGTTTTCTGTTCTGTACAAAGTAAAAATTTTGAGTAGTTTGCATAAACCTACACAGAATGTTAGCCTGGATGTCGAAGAATTTTTCAGTCGCGCAATTTTTTGCGCAATTTTTTCGCTCGCGTTTTCAATAACATATTCTTATTTCTTTTCAGATTCTGTTTTCGTTACAATTTATTAAAAAATATAATTAACATGTTAAAAAAAAGTTCGCGCCCGCGCTCCTGATTACGTATATTACCTATTTTAATTTTCAGATTACGTTCTGTTCGATACAATTTATATAAACATGTTCCCTATCATGCTAAAAAAAATTGGCGCTCGCTTCGCTCGCGCTTTCGATTAGTGGGTCTTTATGTTTCTTTGCAAACTTTGTTTTAGTTACCATTTATTTCAAAATATTATTCCCCATAATAAACATTCGAAAAAAACAAAATATTTTTTTTAGGGTAGCTCCCAAACACGTAAAGTGGGGATGAATATTTTTTTTCTCGCGTACCCCTCCGTGTGGGGTATCGTTAGATAGGTCTTCTAAAAATATTATGGGTGTGTCATTTTTCGGTTAAGCGAGCCGTTTGCGAAATATCTAGATTTTAAGTGAAAATTTTTGTTCGATACGAGTTACCCTCCTCTAACTTTTGAATGGCTGTACCTAGAAATGTGAAAAAAAATCACAGACGTAGCACATGTAATGAACTTACAAGGAAAACTATCACGGCTAAGTAGGCTTAACCGTTTACAGAGTTATAGTCCACTAACTAAGACCTACTACGGAACCCTACTGCGCATGGCCCGACATGCACTTGGCCGGTTTTTAAATATGTAATTGTAAACAAACTTAATTATGTGGTCGAAAAAAAAAACAAGATCGCGACTCGCACTTGGCCGGTTTTTTTAATGTAACTTTAGTTTTTTCCTTACACAAATGTAAAATATTATTTTAGGAAAGTACATGGGCGGCGGAAATAAAGTGGCCTACACTCATAAAAAATATAAATCCGGCACTGGTCAGCTGTCGTTAGAATGTAATTATTTCTTCTCATCCAATAATTTCACCTAATGCATTGTGTACATTTACATATGCATTAAAATAACCTATTACTGTTAAAAGCTTTGTGATTATAAACTTAGTTTTAATCGCAGAGATGTGTGAATCGGCCTCAAGTTTTATTAATACTCATGTCTTGAGTGAGACGCAAGTGAACGTCCCTGCTTAGGTACAATCTCTGCGATTACAATTAAAACTGGTCGATTCGAGATTTATATTAAGAGGTTTGCTTTTAACAAACTGCGTGTTCTTTTGAATAAAATACATTGTTTTTTTATACGTAAACAAGTAATAATAATTATGTTCTTAGTAAAACTTACATCACTCGTATCGTCAGAATTAGAGCGTTAAATAATGTTTTTACTAAAAGATATCACGTTTAAGCAGGTGTGGTGTAGATAGGTAGGTAGCCTCTATTAATAGAATAGGTATTAGCATTTTTCGTGCAGTATTGTAGATTTGTCAATTTTACGTGTGAGAAAACACGTATTCGTTCTGTTTTTAAGCGATTATGAGAAATTTTGGCGACTTGGTTTTACTTATTGACATAATTATGTTGAATACTGTAGATTCTGAATACAAACCTTGACTACCGCATCTCTCCTCGAATAACAATTTAAACATGATTTAGATTTTGTTTACCTTTCGGTTATATGAATCTTGAGCCTTGTTCATAATAAGCAGGCCATGCCGCGGAGAGATGCTAGGCTTTTTCTTTTTTTTTTCGTGTGGGAAATCATCAAATGACTCCTCTCTCCGCGGGTGGAGTGAGAGGGAGTGTAAGACTCTCACTGACTAAAACCCATGTTCCTTCCTAAGCCCTATTTATTCCGGAGGCGTGGAATCTCTTTCGAACATCCCCCAGTGAGAGATGCTAGTCTATCTATGTAATCTAAACATAAAAAAACCGGCCAAATGCGTCTCGGGCCACGCGCAGTAGGGCTCCGTAGTAAGAGTTAGTTAGTCGACTCTAACTCTGTAACCGGTTAAGTCTACTTAGCCGTGATAGTTTAACTAGTAAGTTCATTGATACATGTGATACGTCTGTGATTTTTTTCACATTTCTAGATACGGCCATTCAAAAGTTAGAGTTCCGCGTGATCAATATACATATCCATACCAAATTTCAGCTCTCTAGTAACAAATACCTCTGAGCTATGCCGCGGACAGACAGACAGACAGACGGACATGGCGAAACTAAAAGGGTTCCTTGCCGGACTACGGAACCCTAAAAATCATCGTCGCATGTATTACCTAAAAGTCCCTTCCTGAAAACGGCTCAATCTATTTGGATGGTTCTTTTTTAGTTGTCTTCGAAATTATCATTATCAGGACTAGATTTAAAGGAATGCGGGATTGTTTGAAAGAGATACCGCGGCCCTGAAACTCAAAGGGCAATTGAAGGAACAAGGGTCAGTTTTAGTCATTAAGAGCCTGACACGCCCACACCGGGTTTTTTTTTGGAAATTAAAAAAAATAATGTCATAATATACCACTGGTACAATTATATGGCATTTATTATGAATATTTGAATTAAACGCACTTCTGTACTACTTACTTCATTAGTAAATTGCATCTTGTAAAGCCAAGTAGATAAGACGTTTGATCGTTGTACTTTACTTTATTCATAGACAGTAGTAGTTTATTCATCGTTTACGTTCTGATCTAGATACAGATATCGCGTCCCTGCTTTACTCACATTAGTAACATGCAAGACTGTTGTTTATGTTAATCTAGTATGGAGGCCACATTTTATAGGATATAACATCGTGTAAAGTAATTAGGTTAACAGTTTATTGCTAATATTACAACGTTATATAGCTGCAAGTTCATCTTTAACACAAGGTTTAGTTTACATAAAGAACCTTCACGTTATGCTCTAGTTTCTATCTTAAAAGGAACATTTTATGCGTAAAACGTGCACAGAAAAAGTTTATTCTGTTAATAAAGTATGAATAATAACCATAATATATCACACAGAACGATGATTAGCATTGTTTAAGGACATTAATCATTTTGTAATTGTTAAGACGGGTAGAAATGTCAGGCAAATTATTTACTCTGAAATTACAGTAGACACAAAGTTTACCTTCTGCGTGAACTTCCTTGAAAAACAAGTCACACCTCGGAGACTTAAACAGTTCGTTGACCTTAAGTTTCAAATACTGTGGGGTGTTAAACTGTGTTTCTTCCACTTATTTTCTTGGGATTTAGGCGCTGCCATACATGCGTGCAACGAATGTGTCTTTGCATGCATTGCCATACTACCATGCATTTTCGAACTTAAAGTTCTAACTTTGCACACATGTGGTGCACCGGTAATATAAAGTAGTTTAAAAAAAGAAACATTCTCAAACCAAAACTTTATTCTGCACTATTCATAGAAATCGAAATTATTAAGTACATATTAGCAACCAATGATGCAAAAAGGCATTAGGTAAATAAAAAAAATATACCAATTTGAAATTAGAATGTTATTTTGGCGGCATTTATAGTTTGTTATTCTGTTCTTTTGTTTCATCTTTCAAGATTTTTAACAATATTTTGTACATAAATATAATAACAGTGTTTATTTAAGTGGGTATTATTTTTTATTGCCTATTTACCAAAGTGCAAAAATTGTATATTCGTAAAAATGGTGACTGTAATGCATTGACTTAAAAATAATGCTGTAATGAAATTCTAGTAGCAAGCTAGGCTATCAAGTGATTGATAGGTGCATTAACGAATTAGTTCTATTGGTTTGTAGAACAATATTTTGTATTATAAAACAAACATTTCACATTTATATTAATTTGCTTAGTAACAAGCGATCCGTTTTGTAAATAAAAGCAGCGGAATAAGTCCATACATCCATTTTCGGCGCCGACATCTTCTAAGAGGCAGACAGCCATTGAGTCGTAATGATAAAAAGAGAGACTGCATACCGACATATATATCTCGTTACATACAACCTACACTTTTATCTAAAAGTACATATTATAGGTAGTTTAAACTCTTTGTATATACCTAATAGGTACATGAGACTGTGTTGTATGTTATTAAGAAAACGCCAGACGTCTAAAAAAGACTTGAAGATGACTACTCAATTATTTTTTTGTATTTTTTGCGATCGTAGAATATATATAGGTAATTATAATTGTATGAACACATATTTATTTCATTGAGAGGGTTATAAGCAAACGAGCAAAATGGTGGTAATTGGTATAGGTGATCTCCGCTCTTCTCAGAGAAGCCTTTATGAAGAAAACCTTTCTAATATAAATAGATAATTGTTTTTTTTTTTCAAATCAGAAAATTGTATTGGCTATTATTTTATATCATATTTTTTTTGTTATTTTATTCCAGGTCATAAATTAACAAAATGGCTGCGCCAGATACTGTTGGGAGTCGAATCTGGCTCCTGCTGATGCTGGTCCCGGTACTACAGATAATTACACCAGTCTTCTGCAATCCTGGTGAGTTTTATCTAACTAGTACCTATTTCTTTTGAGTAATTCCTCTATCAAAGAAAATCGCTTGAAAAAGTTGTGGTGGCCCAGTGGGCATCTCGTGTGCGGGTTTAAATCCTGGCAAGTGACTAATGTGACTTTTCTAATGAGATAGAAAGAACTCTGTAAGAAAATTAGCTCATAAAGATTGCTGCAAAACTATACAAGTGCCTACAGTAATTATATTTTTTGTATTTTTACAAGCAATAGGTATATTAAAAAAATCTGTTGTCATTATAAATATTATTTGTTCGCTACAAGAAAAGCATTTAACACACAGTTTTAACTAAAATAATAATCTGTAATTATCATGAAATTGACGACTATAAAATATTTCTATTGCCATTTAATTAGGGTCTGTCATTCCAATCCATTATTATACATAATAATATAACAAAGCTATTGTGTAGGAGTTTACTGTAATTATACATAAGTCTAATATTACTTTATAAAAGGGATCGGCATCCGGTTGAAACAAAAAACTGCTACGTGCTTCGGCAAGCTTTTTAGGTTTATTTCTTAGTCTTTGTCTTAGCAATTAAATTACTTAAATGCCAATCAGCCTTTAAAAAAATATTCGCGATGTAAATTTTACTAACTACTAGCGACTTCACATAAGCGGCAATTGATTTTTATTTATATAGCTTCAAGATTGAGTTACTAAGAAGTTTGCATTGCAATTCTAGTATTGAGCTACAGCCTTGGAAAATAATTGGAATATAATATTTTGTCATACAGATTTAAAATTTATGATCATATTTATCATATTTCGACCTTGTTAACTAAATTTTATAGACATACTAGTTTTCCGCTCGCAACTTCGCCAATTCAAAAATAATTATGACATAGTTTCATACAAACTTTCATGCCCTATTTCAACCCTTTAGGTATGTATTTAGTATGAATTTAGAAAAAATCTTATCTTAGTGCACATTTACATTATATAATAAACATTTGTACATAATTTCATACTAATAAAACCAGCGGTTTGAGATGTGCGTTGATCGATCAGTCAGCCAGTCAGTTTCTTCTTATATGTATATATTATAGATGTATATGTACATATATCGCAGATCCTATTTTTCACATCCGTAATACAATTGAGTAGGTTTATGAATACAAAACTTTAATTGATTCCATTAAGTGAAGGAAACGATAATATTGTTGCTAAAGACACTACAGACGGATGTATAAAACAGGCTTACACACAGAGTTGGCAACACAACTTATGCTATCTGTCATTTTTGCACAAAGCATTTTGGTCCTTCACGTAAATACCCAGGGTCTTTATTACCTTATATGTGTGAATCCGGTGGAATAGTAGTTTATCTGTGCAACAAGGATGTGTACTGTACGGTTACTATGTGTTTTTATTGTCACCAAGTACATCCCGCGTGTAGATCAGTCACGAATTGTGATTACGAGTTGGTATATTTTATCGTTAGTGTTCAGAGAACATGAACAGGATTCGCGTGGGACTATGTTATGTATACAACTATACATAGGTACATAATCGTAGTTTGACAGTTCCGAATATACCTATAGCAAAAAAAAATTGAATACCTATTTTTCATGAATGGGATACCTATACTACCAGAACTTGACTTCAACTCTTCAAAGCTAGAGTGGATTAAAGTTCACATAGAGTCAGCGCCCGCTAGAAGACGTCCAATTATTTTTTGTGTGTTCCAATCATATACATATATATGTTACTAAATGGTTCCAATGTTTTTCTTTACTGTTCCGAAGTAACGATAGCATAACAAATTACTTATAATATCTGTCTGCTAATAAGATTATAATTCATGACCTGTGATTTTGTACCCCTTACTTATCAACACAGATAAATATTATAGTATACACAAACATTATATCTGATCAAGGAAAATAGTAGATAAGCTATTGCACTGATCATTTGCTCGGTCCTTGAAATGCATTTCACAACAATCGTGAGCAATGCCCTGTGGCGTATTCATGAATCACGGATTATTGTGTAGCGTTAGACGACTTAAAGAATCAATTTAATTATTTATCCTACCATTCTGAATCGATTACTTAGCTGTGGTATTGAAGAGAAGCAATACGAATATCTAGGACGTATCAAGCATAAAAAATCTGGTCTTTTGCCAACAAAATATACATAGTCAGATACTGTGCTATATTTGTTTCATTGTTTTGTATAAGCAACCAGCGCCCTAATTACGTAAAAAATGAATATCCAATTGACATACCCATCAAAAGGAGTTTAATATACATTGCTGCATGGTTGGACGTATATTTCATTGATACTTTCAACTAAGCAATGTATATCATTGAACTGTCAAAATGAAAGGTATTGCAACTGAACTTGAAAGGTATTGAAACTATTTAACGCACCCGGATAAAAAGCCATTAAGTAATCGTTTCCAGGGTTCCATATACCTCCGCACTGAATTCCTTTTTACCGTAAAAGCATAACGAACATACAACTTTCCCATTTATAATATCAGTTAAGATTCAGAACTTCTCTTTGCAAAGGCTTTATACGTATGACCTGAATTAAATAGAGATTTCCTAATAAGACGGCATGGAAACACAACCTGTTTGCATGTAGGCATTGTGTTCAACTTCGACTTTAATATCAGTTTGATATCACGGTCATTAACGCTTGAACTCATTGTAGCGACGTTGAGATCTTGACATTTTAGGCGCGTGCGCAGCGCAGCAGTCACGACACCCGCCGAACATTTCCCCGCGACCTTGACTGCACTTCCGCTTCCTACAGGGCAAAGATGCATGGTTTTACGTGTTTATGAATTATATCGAAGATGATCGATGTTATTAATTGAATTTTATAAATGTAGCCTGATTTTTAATTATAAAGTTTACACCGTAGTTCAACATACCCGTACACCTCATTTTGAAAACTACGATTACAAATCTTTAGCTTATCGTATCCAGCTTATATTGTATCTGTTAAAATATCTTGATATTAGTGTTATTTTTGTATTATGTAATTAGTGAAATCATAACATGAAAGTTCGTATTCGAAAATAGCGAGAATAACAACAGATTTTGTTATTTGCTTACTAACTTTGTAATAAACTCAATATTAGTATAATATTAGTATTATCAGCATTGATTTCTGCAATATCAGCTAAGGAAGGAGAATATATACTAACTTCGTATCACAAAAATAATTTCTTTAAAGTAATACCTACCATTTTTTTATAAATTTATTTATTCGGAAACTGCCGTTTATACCTAAAGAAACAATTAATTCCGAACTTTCGAATCCTCGAAGAAGTAAGGTTAAGGCTGTGTGACGTAACTTATAATTTGATAATTACAACCCGAGCCCTTGACTTGCGCTGAACTGGCGTAAAAACTTAACCTCACATGCAGATAATATTCTGAACTAACTACATAGTTTATAATGTATCTAATTAACTTTGAGGAAGAATTCTAAAGTTCTAAGGTGCAAAAGTTTGTGCACTTTTTTACTAGTGCTCACGAATCAAAAATGTTTACATCATCTAGCAAAAACTAAAGTCCGATAGGTCCAAGTAATTCGCCATAATGGCTAGTAATTGTTTATTTCTTTATCGGCTTTTGTTATGTGGTTGTACATCCGCTATAGCTGCGAAACTTAATCACTACAAGATTATTTCATGTATAAGTAATTTGTAAGAAAACTATTTTGTTACTCGTAATTTCAAACCGGAATGAGTATTATAGTGTTTCATTTTAATAGGCACATCCACAAGCAAACAAATAGGGACTATAAATGATCTTTCTACGGTAAAGAAACTTTATGCCCGGTTGCTAATAAGCGTAACATTAGTTCCGTATCTAGGCTGACCTCGGTCATACCTAAGTGTGCCAAGATAAAAGAAAAGAAAACAAAGATGAGTAATGAGGATAACAATAAATAAACAATGGACCTATGGATCTTGTTTTAGGTATAAATACCATGAAGATGGGCTAGATACTTTTACTCGAAAGCAATAAATATACTGTAAAAAATTTAATTTGTTAAGTTCTATAATAATAAATCGGATTACCCGAGTGATAAATCTTGCCCGTCTCGACTTACTAATAGCAATCGTTCAATTCCGGGACAATTTTTGACATTTAAATGTCATTTCACAGACCAACTACTGCACTTCCTGTTGGCTTGCTTATTAAATACATATGAGTAATAAATACTGCTTTTGTAACGCGCCATGTATGACTAGATTTAACGTGTAATATAAATGTTGATAATGTCCCAATACACCAATATAGATATAATTCCAAATTACTTGTAAATACACAATAGCAACCATCTGCCTAAATTTAAGGAGATATTGCATTCACCTCAGATTATATCCATTGAAAATGAAAACAGTTCAAATTAACGTAGAATCACGTAAAGCACGCCGAGCGTGCGCACACGCCGGGCGAATGCAGCGCGCGTCGCGTCGTCGTCTACATGTCGCGATAGTGAAAGCTGAAGGCCGCTGACTAACGTAACTCCTCCGTCAACAACCGCTATTTAGATAATCACTCTACAACACACGCTTCAAGAGTTTCCCATTTAATGTTAGCAGATTGTAGACTCATGAAGAATACTGTCACGCATAAGAAATGCCGATCCACGAGGGCTTAGTTCTCGACCGAGCCAATGACGTTAACTTCCAAATATTAGTAGTCGAACCAATCCCGAATTTCTTTGGAAATAAAATTTTGCGGTTGAAGATTTCCCAAAGACAAACTTAAAATTATGAGAACATACCTGAGGATTTACCAGGATGCGTCAATACACCTAATATTGATTGAACCAGGTACAATAAAATTAAAAAATCATTAATATTTTCACACTAGTTTCTTCCTAGTATTCAGTTTTTGGCCATGACATTAATCGTTTATTTGACCATGAAGACAACGCCTATTAATGGCGACACATCATGCAACCGAGGTTTACTTGCCATAATATGTATATTATGTAAACGCCAGAAGTTGAATGCATTCGCCTATAGAATCTTCTCCTTATGAGAAACTGAAACCATACATTTGGCTCAGGTCCATAACCATTCCCCTTCTATCTGTTACAACACTGCACATAAACATTTTACATACAAAAAAGTTTTGTTTTTAAATACTCCTCAGGGGCTGTACCACCACGTGTTTTTGCTATCACTATTCAAGTTTGAGAGCGTGACACAGCTACTAACGTCGTATAGCTCCGTCTCTTTTTCATAACGAAAATAATCTTGTTTTGGCACGTTATGGTAAGGCCCCAGTTCCTTCTACGGTACGAGGAAGCAAACTTCATTCATTAGGTCGCATTATGCAATTTTAAATTAATTATGATACGTCGTGTCAAAAGCACAATAACGAGAACAGTGTGGGAGTATCCTTAGAGAATACACGGACATCTTTAAATAACAGAATAATAAATACAATAAATAAGCAACCGTTGTTTTGTAGTCCTTTAAGTGACATAAGCAGATAACGACTTTGTATAATCATTGAACTGTTGCAGTACTATGTAAATGTACTCATCACACATACTTGTAATGAGGTAAAGGCAGACATACCGTTCATAAATGGAATGTAGTTAATAAATATGAAATAATAATTACACAAGTTATTAGTGCAATTACTAAGTAAGTATGTATATGCTCATTCGTGTTGCTGATTATATTAGTATTTAATGAGTGGATTAAGTACCTTACTTCCTGGTTGTATTTATTTAAATAGTGGTCGCATCATTTCATTGGTTGTAGTTATGTAAACAAGAACATGTGATTAAGTATCTTACCTAAGTTTTCCTTAACTCCTTCATAAACGATTATATTCGGCGGAATTAACGGGCAATGTCTATTATAAACTCACTTCAAAAAAAGAAAGTTTTTAATTCAGTGCTTTTTGATAATATTTCTTACTTACCTAAAAAGTCCATCATTTAGCTATATTTTTTAAAACGATCTTTTATTTGCAAGATTTGTAAGTTATTTCGTAATTACAACAAAATGTACTATAAGCTTATTTATTTCCATGTTTCACTATATCATAATCAGCTTGCAACGTACACAAAGTTTAACAAAGCACTCGATTTCATATACCAATTAGTTAGGACCGTGACTGAAAAAAAGTTATTGTGATGAGCTGATGTGTACCGTGATCTCATTTTATTGTAAAAAGTTTTATTAGTGCAAAAACGTGGTACATGTAACTATTATATTAATTATCCTGTCTGAGTACCGGATTTACTTTTTATGTTTAATCGGAACCCACCGTCAGCGTCATCACGAATCGCAAATTGCTAGTTTTTGTAATAATAGGTAATGGAAACGTTAAGCGATAATGGGTTATTATGACCCAAATATTTAAGTGGATACATAGTGAATAAAAAAATAATATTATTTCAAACATAATTCTTGTCTTACGTCACCCTATCGCCGCTAGGACAGATATAGCACAAATAAACGCTTTATAAATTGGTTTATGTTTAATTTTGTTTTCGTTAGTTGTTGGTAAGCCATGTGACTGAAACATGAATCATATTGAAACTTGTTCTTTTCATAAGCACATTTATTTAATTATCACTCACATGGATTTACTGATGATGACTAGCTGATAGGTATATATTTGTCATGTCGAACAGAAAAGTTTGTGATAAAAATCCATTTTTTCTTTCCCGAAATACTTTATTAGGGATAACTTATTTCTATGACAGATATTTAGATCCTTAAAATAGCTAAATAGATCCAGCTGTTCTCAAATTTATTGCTAACGATTTATTATTTATGCATTAAAATTATTTTAAGGTATATGGCATAAGCAACTTTAATTTCTGATCCCTTTTGAATACTGCGTTCACGGAGGAGTATATTGTGGTACAATTAAAGCTTCTATAGAGAAGAAGTGCAGAAAGCTTATAAAAAAAATATGGTTGAATTTCGATCAGTGACCGAATACATAATCATTCTCTGGCTCAGTGAAATATCTTCTGATACATTCAAACATGTATATAAATGTATGCACTAACTAACCCACTTATATCAACTGTCAGCGGTCAAGACAAGCTAAACAAGCTTGCAACTACAAATTATTATGTCTAACATTATTACAAATAAAGTCCTTAGTTTACGTGAATATTAAATTTTTAGGTTACAAAATAATAATTCTACGAACAATAACAACTCGTTTATACCAGCTTAGGTGGAATGGGTTGGGTTAATAATAAGGGCGCGGCGAACATGTACTTAGTGCGGGCAAATCACTTCATAATCATTCCTACGTCATTTTCTAGATTAAATTGTATTTTTTCAATGAACAAAGAATTTTTTCAACTTTATACTATATACATGGGTATATAGCGAGATGATTCCTATTACAGCTAAACAATTTTAGTATATTTTATTTTATTTTCTAGCAAAAAAATCGAATAAAGAGATGGTGGGTACAACATTGCTTGATTAAAAGTCACGTAGTTAAATTAGTAGCTACTTGTTTTTTTTTAGTATTTCTACCCATATTTTCATTTTGTTCTAAAGTTGTTTAACCAATTCACTTAGTACCTTATTTCATAATTATTACCTACTGTAAATAAGCTACTTGAAACAAATTAATTACGACATACATGTCAACTAGTAATATAAGATTACTTTCGAAAACCTCAATTTTTCGATACAATCGATTTTGATCGATGATGCTTATAAAATCAATGACATGTTGTCGTCACTCGATACCTATTTGATCAATGTCTACATTTAACCGGTTCACAAAACAAAATGAAGTACCTACGCCTTGTTTGCACTTGCCTATACTCTCTCCCAAGCTTTCAACATGACGGCATTGACGACATTGCCAGTGTGTAATTGTAACGCCGCATTCTCGATACATATTACGAAACTAGAGCGCGTACGAGTACCTACAAATCTGATGTTTTTATATCACACCCACTGCCTATCAAACACTGTACCTCTGACAGCCTCGTTTACATTTATCTTAATTATCTGCGTTTCCTCTTATGTGTAGCCTTTCGCTGTCCAGATCTTAGCCTGATAAGAATAATGTATATGCACGAATTAGAATGCAACGGAATATATGAACTACGATATGTGAACACGTGCAATCGTCTAGTACAATGCAAAGGTACGGCTTTTGAAATGTTTATATAATATCTACTTAAATCTTATTGTGCCTTCTATTCATAGATTTACACTTTGATCAATCTCAATTCATTATTCACTTGTCTTATGATTTTCTTATCACACACCTGCATTGAGGCCAAATGTGTATTTATTAAAGTTTATACGACCACATTAATTAGTTATTTATTACGTTCTTTGCACGTACAATATGTATGAAAGATAAGGTGCAATGGTTTATCTTACTTGCATCTATTTTATAGCTATCTCCATCTATTTCTTTTGGTTGTTATTTCTGGGATAAAGTTGTCATTAGGCAAAATCGTAGCGTACCATAGGAGAAGCCAATGCCCAGCAGTGGAATATAGGCTGATGATAATGAAGCAAAATAGCAAATAAATGAAACCAATCCATCGCAATAGTATTGCGACATGTAGCTCGTAACATGTAATCAACATCTAATACAAATGTGCATCCACTTAGTCATGTCATTAAACAAATGTCAGCACCAAAGATTTCCAATTTGTGTTTATAACAGTACAAATTATTATAATAAGAAGCTTAATATATTAAGCTACGGTTACACGCAAAACTTACATATCCACCGCAGGTGGTAAGTAAATAGGTGGTACTTATTTATCTATTTGTCTTGTACTGTGGGTCCTACGCTATAATCGCTCTGCCATACCTAGTAACCGTGATGAATTATTAGCTCACAGTTAACTATGTCATGTCGCAATTCTAATAACTAATGTCATAGTTATTCTATTGACATTTAATAAAAAATTCAATCGATTATTGCAACCATGAAATATACATGCAGTAAAAAATGCGCACACACAGGTGTCCCGGCAACAAGCGTTCTGTATTTGTATCCGTTTGTATATAAGTTATAAACCTACTATAATTATGAGGTGTAATTAAATAATAGGTACCTAATATAATATCGTTAAACGTTCGTTGGTATATTTTCAATATAATATATAAAACAATAATAAAAAAAGACTTAGTCTCTGTTTACAGACTCTGCCATTTATTTGCTATTTTACTAGACGTTCAGTCGCCATCTAGTAGTGCCAGTGTAATTTCCTTTAAGATCTAATATAATCAAATACTTATATACAATTTAAATAAACAGAGCTTCATTTGTTTTATTTACGATAATATCTTTAAGTAAAATATGGTTAAAAATAAATCAATTTTAAACATATTGATAAATACCTAAAGAATTATAAGTAGCTTAAATTAACAAAATTGGACTAAATGATTATATACGTATAAGTTTGTTTGTTAATTTGGTTTGTAATACTTTCACGGTAAATGGGCTGCACCGATTTAGATGTTTGGTGTCAGAGATAGATGGGAACTTGGAGACGGTTATTGTTTTTATCCGGGTGCGTTAAAATGTTTCTTTAGAACGCGGGTAAAACCGCGGTAAAAAGCTATTATTTAAAATAAACACTTATGACTGTTACATCAAATAAGCGGATTATCCATAAATTTTCCAACTGTCTCGTAGGTGTGACGGCGGTATGTCCTCGCAGCTGAGTTCTAGATTTAATAAGATAATATGTCTCCTTGTGACAGCTTGTAAGTTATTGTGTCAACTTGAGGTAATTTATAAAATCCTTTCAATTTTATTGACCTTTTTTTTATTTAGTACAGATTAAATTTAACTAAGGCTCAATCAATGTCACAAATTCTAGCGAGATCCTTTTCAGAATAATACGAAAATTCTTTTACTAAAATAAAACAGTGCTGAAAAAAGTAAAATCTTTAAAACCATCGTCTCCTTTAATTTCAGTAATTAAATATGTCACTGTTAAATTAAATAAAAAATGACTGTATACATATAAAATGCTTTGTTCTGAATGACTGACGGATAAACGCACAGCCTAAACCGCTGATTGTTGAAACCTGAAACTTGGATGGTGTATTTTTAGTATGACGTAGGCATTCGATAAGAAAGGATTTTCCGAAACTCTACTCCTAAGGGGGTGAAAAGGGGGGGAAATTTTGTATGCAACTCTGACATTTTTAATTTGAAAGCTAGTTTTACTTATTTAAGTTCCTTTCTAAAAAACGTTTTAAACCTTTATAAGACAGTGGGTATATTTTAGATAGATTAACATTGATTACAATGATAGCTTATTAATTGAAAATAACTAATACGACTCGGAATTATCTCCCAGTTCGAATCGAAAAAGTTCTGCTCTTCTTCATTATTTTATGTTTACTTTATTAAATCCTTACTAATATTATAAATGCGATTATGTCTATTACACTAACGGTAAAATGGCTTAACCGATTCATGGAGATAGATTGAAATCTGGACAGAGACAAAGGATAGTTTTTATTCGGGTACGTAAAATAGTTCCCTTATTCATGTGAAACTACAATAAACATATTTAGCGTATTACATTATGTGAATAAATCATCTTATGTCTACAAAGAACAACTTTTAAGCTCAATAAATGCGTAACGAGGATCTCATTGCGATGCATCTCGGTTACAGCGGACAGAGCAAGGCCTCGATAGGAACGCTCGAGCACGCAACTAGCACGCCCGTACTATACGCAAAAAACATGCCGACTTCGTACGAGTACCCGACTCAATGCGTGTTAATTAACTATGCCTACTAATAAACATTCTTTGCTATTCATTGTGTCAGTTTGGTTAACCACCCAGCTTGATGTTAAGTAGCCAATTAATAAGTGATTTATACCTAGGAAACTTTAACGTTATGAAGATATATATTCTAAGGAAAACCATTCAATAATTGTATATATTTTAAACTAAATTATGTTATTATTTATTTTCAGAAGTGTACTATGAGAAGCAGCGTTACGATGGCTGGTTCAACAACAGAGCTTACCCAGACTGGGGATCAGTTGGTGAGTAGTTTTCTCTAAGTGATTATTACTAACTAACAAAAAACATACGTAAATTAAATATAATTTTATATCTCGAATATGTTTTTCGACATTGACATTTTAAAATAGAATTATAAAATCATTACCAATAATAAACTTTTGCTGTTTGTGTGAGATATGTTAAGTCTTCAGCAAACTGTATTATATTTCAGAATAAAAATGTAAAAACAATTATTAGTTAAATATTGCAATTGACTCTTATGAATATCTATGCAGTCGGTATCAAAATAATCGATAATCGTTATGACAGAACAATATTTACTAGTAACCAGTTTTTAGTCAACTCACAACCATATAAACGTTGTCTTCCATTTTACTACATAAAAATAACTCTTTCTAATATTAGCATGTATTTAAGAACTACATCAGCCAAAACAAAATTTGATTACACATAAAATGCTTTCCGAATCGTAATCAAATCGAAGTAATATCAAACAATACTATGTCTAAACATGCATGAGAAATGTGAGTAGTGTCGTAACACACTATCAAGTAATCCACACGGTCAAATTCAACCTCTTTGTCAGCTGTCATTGTTTGAAGTGACGGTAATCAAGTTCGATTTGGTTTAGCTATTTGATTTATAGACTTAACCTTGTTCTAATCTACCAGCAGTTAATTTGTCGTCATAGTAGGACCTGCTTTAATCTCTGTAATATTTGATTTATTCATGAAGTAGATCACAATCGTCGGACATCATGGTTGGTCATAGTATTTTTGACTTGTCTAAAATGCTCGGTCTAGCTTTTATGTATGGAACAAATAATTTTCTTTTCCTAAAGTTTTTTCCTAGTTTAAGTATAAGTGATATGTTTTACTATCTTGATTGTTTTCACCTTTTCCTTAGTTCACGAAGTGAAAATATTAAACTTGAAAATTCTGATACTATTTAAATAAAATGCTTCAATTTTCGAGCTATTCGACAACGTAAAAATGTGCCTCTATATTTTGTATAGCCGGAACTTATAAAATAAAAGTATCGATTAATTAGAACATCTTCAAGAGTTTTAATGCATTTACTGATAAGATGCCCTACCCAACTAAATTATAGTACTTATCTTTTTGGGCTCTCATTAAACATTTACACATTCGTAATTTATGTCCTTTGTGCACGTAAAAGCCTTTAAATGTAGCTATTATTGCGTATTATGATGTCGGACCACGTTTCGCTGGTTTTAATATAAGTATTAAGTGCATTTTATTACTTTAAGCTTTTTATTCAGAGTGATCATAAAGCTGATAGTATGACTTACTCTTTAAATATATTTTGAAAAGGTGGAAATAATAAATATCTTTCCTTATGGTCATCGTTAAATTTTATATAATATATAGTTTTACTAATTACATCCGCATTCAAACGTTTGTCTCCACCACTACTAGTTCATAAATATTCATGTTTGACAATAATGTAATTTTGTAAAAAACGATATAGCACACGTCGTTTAGAGTAAGAAACCTACTATAGCACCTAAGATGGATCTTAGACTAATTACCAAGCCACGCCTTTCTCTGCGTGCCTATGGTAATTGAGGCCAAGTACTGGGATAAATATAAAAATCGTATATTTAATCCAGGTCATAAACTGTCTTTGTACTAAATTTCATCGAAATCCATCAAGCCGTTTTGCATGATGGAGTAGCAAAACTTTAACAATAAAAAGGATTCTCTTTCTCCTTGTGTGAAGCAGCTGGTGTCTCCATTTATAGCAATCATTCAGGCATTGTTCAAAGTATGCAGAATATAGGTACGCCAGTGAATTGTATGTACAATTCATTTATATACCCTGATGATTGTTTATCTGATGACAGTAGCTGTTTTGTGGTCCCTGAACCACTTTCGACATGATCGTATTCGTAACACATTTTATGGAAACTTGTCTTCAATGTGAGTGGGAACTGCTTTATATTTTTTGTGTGTCAATAATGGAGCAGAGTTACGTAAATGGCAAGCGCCGTCATTGTTAAGTATGACTTCAATATTTATCAATTACCTTTTGGAATATATGAGCATATCCATACTAAGCTGACATAAACTTTTTGGTACATTTTCCCATTACGGTATCGATTGAACTTAAAAATGAATAACACGCACGAACTTAGGTGCGTCATGTATGCGCAGATAACTGTTTTATGCAGTAACACATATTATTTCTGAACTCAAAAATATGTAACTCTTATATCTTTTTGTTTTTATTATTTTCATAAACAGCGTGCACCACTCAAGATTAAGTTATGTAATGTCTCAAAAAGTAAACACCGTTGAAAAGATGTTTATCCTAAAATGAATTAAAAATTATAATATTCGAATATCTGAAGCACGAACTGATTCATTAAAGTTCCCATATAGAGGCAAGCATGACAGTCGTCCGGTGAAACGCGCGACGAATGCCATATTAATTAAGCGTAAAGTAAAAAAATATAATTTATTGCCTTTTTTGTAAATGACCAGTTAAAACAACCTCTGGGTGGTGTATAAATCTAACTTAGTCATTAACTAAATTAACTTACTAGAATTTTATTTAAGATTGATATATAACAATTTGTTTCTCAATTACTCAAGAATATAGCAATTATATTAAAGAATTAAAGTAATTTGCCAATTTCTTTTAAAGTTTCTCAGCGATGCACTAAATGAAATTACGATCATCCATCATATAACCTGTCTATACAATAATACCAATTATATGTAGCAAGTCTTTCATGTTCATGTTCATACATAATCAATTCAATGTTAAAATCAATACGTCTTACAGCTTAGCGAGCAGATTTTATCTTTTCAATTTAATTTAACATTGAATAGAGATTTTGTAAGATTTATTATTGACTTGTATTTATTGACTTTACAGTTCACGTTTATGATAATTGTAAATTTATTGCACGTTACATTTTAATTACTAGAAGTATTAATAATGAAAACTAATACATTATAAGAAAATTTAACTAAGTTTATGTGAACATTACTACGAAGTGGAAAGCTTGTTAGTAAAAGATATCAACGCGCCGTTAACCGCGTACAAATCGTAGCATGTATATTATATTGAGAAATATGTATATCGATGTGACTAGATTTGCATATTGTAGGTGTATTTCTGATATCTTTAAAGGAATACATGAGATTACCTCACCAATCCTGATTTCCGATAATAACCAGATTATTTAATCGAGTCACCTAAAAGTCGTGACCGCTACGATTGACGATGCGTTACTAACCGTTCTTTTAAAGCTTCTTTCTGTTCCAACAGTGAAATAATGAAAACAAGAGTATTGGTACACTGGTTCTCTTAAACTTCGTGTGCATATGTCCTTATGAGATTACGGCAAAACGGCTGAAACGATTAAATAAACATTTGGTTTGGAGATAAATGAGACCCTGGTGACGTTATATGCTACTTTTTATCCGGGTGCGTGAAGTAGTTTTTTCAGAACGCGCATGAAACCGCGGGCTAGTATTGATAAATATATAACTTACTAACTACATCGCCAAGTGAAACAACAGTTAGAGCAGCTTGACCTACTGAAACTGTAAAAGAGACCTCGAAAAGTCACGATGCTCAGTAGCTGCGGTGACCTCTTGTGTAACGCGGTCAACTCGTGAATCTACTAACACCGCCATAACGTGGCTCAATTGAGGCCTTATTCATTTGTCATCCAATGTTGTGAAACTTATACCTATTGACTGGAGAGAACCACACATTAAAGGAAAATAAATTATTGCAGGGCAAATGGTGTTCGTAAAAATCAACTATACATTTTTCTATAGGGTAAACTTTTTTTTCTCGTTATACACTTAAAACCTCTACGAATATTTAAACTACTGAACTTTTTGATAAGTGAAGGCTGAATCAAACATACAGTTGAAAACATAGTTATAATCTAGCAAACTACTAAATATCCTGTACCTCACTACCATTAAAGAAACTACACACGACTTATCTTTTAAAAACCGGCCAAGTGCGTGTCGGGCCACGCGCAGTAGGGTTCCGTAGTAGGTGTTAGTTAGTCGACTATAGCTCTGTAACCGGTTAAGCCTTCTTAGCCGTGATAGTTTTCCTTATAATTTCATTACATGTACTACGTCTGTGATTTTTTTCACATTTCTAGGTACAGCCATTCAAAAGTTAGAGGGGGGGGTAACTCGTATCGAACAAAAAAATTCACTTAAAATCTAGATATTTCGCAAATGGCTCGCTTAACTGAAAAATGGTCTTCACACACCCATAATATTTTTGAAAGACCTATCTAACGATACCCCACACGAAGGGGTACGCGAGAAAAAAAATATTCATCCCTACTTTACATGTTTGGGAGCTACCCTAAAAAAATATATTTTTCAAAATTTTATTTTACCACTTTCTCGGCGTGATCAATATACATATTCATACCAAATTCCAGCTTTCTAATAACAAAAACCACGGAGCTATGCCGCGGACAGACAGACAGACAGACAGACAGACAGACGGACAGAGCGAAACTATAAGGGTTCCTTGTCGGACTACGGAACCCTAAAAATGACAATCTTATTTGTACTATCTTATTTGTCATCGAAAGTTTCGTAACGATATTGATCGACAGGACATACTGACACACTCACTTGTAGATATAACTTTATCACAGATCGTACGTCCGGCTTATTGCCTTTCATTTCAATTAAAATTAATTAACCACCATAAGATAATAAATTAAATTAGATTGTTTATTAACCAGTCCATTTCTATGTCTGAAATTGTTCATTTATTAGTTCGATTAATTATCATGAATCTAAAACAAGCCCGCAGGGTACTGATAAGCCTTATCTAAAACATAAGTGTTCGTTTAAATGATACATTAAAATACCGTGTAGATAAGTAAAAAATCTGCAACAGTTGGAAGCAAAATTTAAAAAATGCCACAATTACTTATCAGAATTTTTGCACTTAATGATACGTGGCTGCAGTTCACACGCTTTCTTTCCATGCCACTCCTTATATGTTTGGAAAAATACTTTTATATTCATAAAAAGCACTATATTCGCAACAACAATAATAAAATTTGTCTTAATTTAAGTCTCGTAATTTTATGACAAAATATCGTTACGATAAACATGTTAATATGATTATAGCATTTTTAAATCTGGTAAAATTAAGTCTCATGGTGCGCTATTATTCTATCGTGAGCAATTTATATTATCGACTGTCGATATATAATCAAGCGATAATGCCTATAATAAGCGATGATTATAATGGCATGGTGTAATTTGTGTGCGACTCGAAATCTCCTCGTTCTTAATTCGTGGTTCATGCAAACAGACGAGAGTTGCGCCACCTAGCGTCACGCGCACATTGATGAATCCCCGAATCCCCGTGGGTCGGACAGAGTTTCTTGCAATATCTAGAAATAGCCTAAGATTTATTGAATTTGGAGATGAACCTAAGTTTATAAATGAAAACATTCGTCTACGCGGCGTGAAACCCGAAATGCCATTAAAAGAAGTATTGGATATTAGGTACAATCATTTTCTGACTCAACTTTAGATTTTGATACGCTGTTTAAATATTCAAATCATAAATAAAATAATCTTTTAACTTTTAACAACGAATGTCATATAAAGCAACATAAAATGCGTTCGCGTTCGATTACATAGTATTTGTAAGTTTACATAAATTAATTTAAATCATGACATTAAACTTTTATGTGTCTTTAATTTTACGATTATATTAATAACACTATCATGTATCAAGCTTGTGAATGGCTATTTTGAATGTGAAGAAATCAATTAACAATATAAAAAAGTATAAATTATAATTAAATATCCGTTTAAGGGCGTAAAATGTTTATGTAAGTTCTTTGATTTCTCTTATAATTGAACTTATTTCACGAATACTGTTTACGCCTTTCAGAACAATAACTTTGTTTGCCAAGTTAGTAAATAAGTTTAGCTACTTTACTTAAACCCAAGTCCAGACTGCAGACACGGAAATTCACTGGTTTTGTAATAAGTATCAGCAATGTATTGGTAATGTTAAACTAATTTAATTTAACCAAAATCATAAAAATTCTACCGGTTCCCCAGTTTCAAGAAGTTATTTTATTTCAGTCCATCCTATGTGATCATTGATGATGATGATCAGTGATCAGTTATTTGAAAGATAAGACTGCTCATCTTTACTTTATAGTAACCCTGTTTGTATCTGTATTTGATGCGATTAATATGAAATTTGGAGCTAGATAGAAACCTGGGTCGGATTTAACAAAGTTTTAAACAGGTATAAGTAAGGATGCGGGTAAAAACAGCTAGTTTTCCTATAAATTAGTTTTCTTTACTCATAGTGTGTACAATGAAGTATGAAAAAATAATTAAAAATTTATTACCCAATACTAACTATCGTTGATAGCCACAAAATATCGGATCAAATGTTCTATGATGCTGTCTGTTAGATCATATTGGATTTTCACGTTAGATCATATTTTTAATTTCTATGTTGCTAATACTTTATTCATTTATTTATATGTAATAACAATATCTGCGTTACCCATTCTAGACACAGTATATTATACACAATTAATTAATGTCAGCTTAATTAATTCAGATTAACGGGCGCATAATAATTCTAGTCTAATTAATTTTACGCCTCATCTATTCGAAGTCTTGTCAATGAATATGTTATAATTAATTTGCTTCAATATTTTGTAAATTCTAGCTTATGCAAAACCACAATCATATATTGACGTAACGTGAAAGTTTTAAAATAAATAATATTGATTGGTTCGTCAAGCACGTATCTAATCAATGTAACACACGCAGAATTCATAACGAAGGTGTTTTTTCAATAAAAGAAATGATAATTATATAAGTAATAAAAAATATATAAAAGAATTTTATAACTCCATCTTCACTCAACAAGTTTCCATGAGCAAGTCCAATCAAGACATGCTTCTATTGATATTTATTGTACAAATATTGCGCTGAACAAAAAATATACCATACATAATTACAGGACCGTTCGTGACCAACTATGTAATTATTTTTTTAATATATGAGCGTCTTAAAATGTATTAATTGCTACATAGCAAAAGCGGTCATGAGTCAATATCAGAAAGACAGGACACGTCAGTAAATTGGAGCAAAGATAAAAGCGTCGCCGTGGTTTTCAATGACCTGCCAAACAAGACACTTGATTTTGGGTAATTACTAGTACTTAAATGTGAATTTGCTGCAATTTTATTAAATAAGTGAGAAGCAGGTTTAGTCACTTCCTAAAATGAAACGTTAGAACTTGAACATTCGGAATGTGTCATGTAGGTACTGCATTCGAAACTTTAACGTACCTAGTTCTTCCTTATTTGTAGCAAATAACAGCATAAAGCCGGACCATAACGTGATACAAACGACCGTCGAAAGGCAATAAACATTAAATTATATATAATGATTAATGTAACCCGTAACCGATTCGAAAATGTGAAAATATATTGACTTGTGTCGTATCTGATGTTACTAAATGGCTAGTTTTAAGTAGATTTCTTTACTCAATAGACGCCCATATCGAGTTATTAAAAAGCATAAAGATAATTGTAAAGTTATACCTACTGATATTAACGTAGAGTCATGTCATGTGATGCTTATGTAAAAAATGTGGTAGACGCTATCTAAATAAGGAAAAATGCGGTATATGCCAATGGAGATATCAAATCCGCAGTAACTGCTCACTTTTAATTTTAAAGGAAAGAAAACCATTACTACGTATATATCTGCATACATGGATGTAGCACGTACCTACCGACCATGTTATCCCATATTTGTAGTTTTATCACTTGTAGTGGTATGGTAGTGTACTTGCTAAGTCCAATTTGAATTGGTATAACACAGTTGCAAGTGTGATTACATATCTTCTATACTTATAATAAATCTGTAGAGAGGTCAATTCTGTACATTAAATATATTTCCAAAATAACTATCAGGAGGTGATTAGGGATCGATACTGATGCCAAAAATGCAATCAGTAAAATTTTTGTCTGTCTGTCCGTCTGTCTGTCTGTCTGTCTGTCTGTCTGTCTGTCTGTCTGTCTGTATAAACTCTATAGAAACAAAAACTACTCGACGGATTTTAACGAAACTTGGTACAATTATTTGTCATACTCCTGAGATGGTTATAGTATACTTTTCATCACGCTACAATCAATAGGAGCAGAGCAGTGAAGGGAAATGTTGTCATTTTGTTTAAACGCGCTAATCTCAGGAACCGCTGCTCCGATTTAAATAATTCTTTCAGTGTTAGATAGTCCATTTATCGAGAAAGGCTATAGGCATATATAGGCATATATATCATCACGCTAAGACCAATAGGAGCGGAGCACCACTATTCCACGCGGACGAAGTCGCTGGCAGAAGCTAGTCTTAAATAAAAATAATAACATAGATTAAGATAAAAAATCTGTCCCTTAAATGTTATGTTGGAAAACAGTTATTATATATTATTGTAGATTCAATCAGTAAATTTAATGTTAGA
The DNA here is from genome assembly GCA_963891755.1 of Pyrrhia umbra. Classification (NCBI taxonomy): domain Eukaryota; kingdom Metazoa; phylum Arthropoda; class Insecta; order Lepidoptera; family Noctuidae; genus Pyrrhia; species Pyrrhia umbra. The sequence goes on from OY982930.1 coordinate 8,968,884, forward strand.
ACAAATTTCAGATAAATAGATTTACAGTAAGCGTTTACAGGAACAAAACAGTGAGAAGGATATGTTACCCAATACTGAGCATTCTCCGAGAGCTTTGATTTAACAAGAGTGAACGGCTACATTCACTTCTGGTACCTAACTACGAGTCGGCCCGATTATGGAGTTTATCTGAAACTGTCTTGCTATAAGATTATTGTACGTAACCAACAATTTGAACGATTCGATAAATGACTTTCCTGTCTATCCGCCACTAGGTATCAAACACTCCGTATTTACCCAAAACTTATTCACGCGCAATCAATAACATGAGGAAAACTTCAACTCCATTAGAGTGTTTGAACCACTCCCTGTTTTGATGAATATGACATTTTTGTAGAATATTTTTGCACTAACATAACTTTTGACTTTGAATGACTTTCGTCTGTCTGATGTTTGAAATTATGATTTGTATTGTAAATAACTATCGTTTTTGCAGCCGTTGACTTGGATATATTTAAATTTGATACACAAATAAAAACTTATACTTTATATCTATAGGTTTCATTGAAATAAAAAATAAAAAAATAGAATTAGCCAGAAAAATACACGCTTTAATACTTAATGAACATTAAATCCCATGATATATACGAGGATGTAACTCGCAACGTTAAACATGTTTGTTTATAATTAAATTTTATTACTTACATAAAGAATATAACCATAATAATGAGTAAATACGGTATTAAAAATACGTCGAGGTTTTTTTTACATTATAGTGTCATGAAAGAATTATTCACATGTCGGTCACAGTTCTGTATTGTTAAAAAATTAAATACATACCGACATTGCACGGACAACATCTAAGGTATCTTCTAGCTAGAACACGTGTATAAATTGGCACATCGAAAAAACTATAATAAGAATTAGTTAATCTAACAAGTCCCTTATTCACAGGTAGCCGACTCACGCGCAAGACACCGGCGTCGTACGCCGATGGGGTGTATATGATGGCGGGTGTCGATCGTCCTGGTGCCAGGACGTTATCCAAGCTCTTCATGAGAGGACAAGATGGACTGCCTTCTCTAGCGAATAGGACAGCCTTGTTGGCATTTTTTGGTAAGATACAATAGGCTTAAATCTTCAGTTGCTTTACAATGACGTATTTTTGCTATCAATACTCAGAATGAGACATCGTTAACTACGTAAGATGCGTTCCCCATTGGCAACGGAATTAACAATGCTTTGACACGTTATGGTAGGGTTTTCGGGTACTACGTAGGCGCGGGCCTGTGGAGTGCGGACGACGAGCTATGGGCAGCTCGCCGTCCGGTACGGACCAGGCCCGCGTCAACGGCACATTCGTGTTCCACGCGCGCCTCAAAGAGCTGTCAGCATCAGTGACGGAGCCCTCCCCCAGGGCCATAGCCTGGGCCTACCCGGGGTGCGGGATGTTCATGTTTCGTGATGAATAAAAAGTGCTGAAGGAATATAAATGGGTTTTAGTCTCGTCCCACCCATGGCGCGAGGAGTCATTTGATGATTTCCCATCCGAAAACAAGGGTTTTGCCTATTACCTAGCGGCTATATAAAAAAGTCAAGATTGTTACAATATTGTAATAACTCCATATCATAGAATACATAAAACACCATTAAAATTTGGCTAGATTAATTACGCAATAGTGTAACCAATTGTGCAAGTAACACACTGGTTGTCTTAAAAGATTAATTGTTACAGGTCAAGTTGTAACCGGCGAAATCGTGATGGCGTCTGAATCGGGCTGTCCAATCGAGCACCACCGCATACCAGTGGACAAATGCGACCACATGTACGACCCAGAGTGCAACGGCGCCAAATATATGCCGTTCCTCAGAGCAGCCTATGACCGTACCACTGGCCAGAGTCCGAACAGTCCGAGAGAACAGGTTAGATTACCTACTCACACCTTTAAATGGACAGATGTATTATTTATTAACTAATATAAAATGGATAAATGCACAATATTTCATGTTAAAACCATAATAGTGGCAACAGCATGTACGGCTTGCTCGAGTACCTCATACGCGCCGCCGTTTATGAAAAGGTACAGACTACAGGTTAATTTTTGATAGCAATAACTTAAGTCTACAATGTGACTGAATACGATTGACTTAAATGAGAAGACAAAGTAAAACAAAATTTTGTTAAACTCGTTTGTTAGGATGAGAAATCAACTGTCTAGTGTTATGGATTTTAGAAAACCACAAGTATGTAGAGTAAGTATGTTTATTAAAAAAACTTTTTGAGTCATTAATACTCAACATGTTTGCAGAATTTCAAATTCACTTTTCATATAATGTAATTGCTTCAGATAACTTTTATATACACAGCTTGACGTAGGTATCCAACCCATGTAGGTGGTACATTGGTACCTATCCAAACATACCTACAATCTAATGAGTGACGGTCTACCTTTTTAGGATCTCTGATTAAGTAATTTGTGTCATGACAGCATTTAAAATATGTAGTTACAATTATAGATATATCTTGTTTACTTACATTCAGAAAAAAGCTGCTTGTACATAATAATATATGTGTATATAAAAGTAATAATCGCGCAAGCTTTCTTTTTCACAAATTTTACCATAATTATACATTTTTAATGGCTGTGTACAGTACACTGAACTGGTACTTCAAAATAGGAAAAGCTATTTTCAAACGAGCTGAAAATACTGTATTCGTTAGTTACAAACAATTTGCCTGCGAATGAAATTAATATGTATTATAATTTAAAATACGAACAGCAGCTATATTTTCCGTTACAAAGCGATGACCACATTTACCGAATTCATGATGTCAGTACATTCAGTTATGCCATTACTATTCAGAAGTAATCGATAGCATTGATCGCTACATCATCGGTTAGAGTACGTACACCTACACATCACATGTTTAAGTTAAGCATTGAACATCAAATATTTTGAACGATATCTCGGACAAGTATAACTTATAATTTCAAAATAATAAGATATTTTTTTTCTTATGTAATACACACCTTAAATATTTGATTCAATCTAAATTAATTAATTTATGTCTCAAGTAATATCTAAGAAAATGTTTTGATTAAACAGTAGGAATCTAAATATCTAAAAATCGTTTATTTACGTACAAACAAAAAACCTCAGCTCACCGATTTGAGGCATTTGTTTTCAAATCAAACACACTGTTTGCATAACAAATTATAATTACGAAATCACATATTTTTACGTGTAATGTAAACTCGGCCTAACCTCCGACGGACCGTGCTCATCGAAGGCCGAATTCCAGGCAATAAAACTTAATGGTAGTATAACCCAGATACACCCATCACATGAATGCAGCGGCAGCCTACAAATATGTCCCTACGAGCGAACCTTACCTTAAAACTACAAGCCGCAATAGGAATGTTAATTGCCATTTAATTGCAGCAAGTTTGATCAACTATACACAAGTTATCACAAACATCTAATTCTAATCGGATTGCATTATAGGGATGTGGGCATTAGCTTATAAAATAAGCCTGGTTCGAATCGAGAGTTATTTGAGTTGAACCATAAAATGTTTCCATGAATAAATTAGCAATACCCAATACCTGTTGCATTATGCAACTGTCAATTTTGTTTAAATGAATGTAGCTCTGAGGAATCTTAAGTATAAGTCATCATACTGCTAAAAGGATCTCGATATGCGCACAAGTACATTGCTGTGTCAATATATCTCTTGATATCAATTAATTAAAATAGCTTGAATAGTCTGTACATTACTTCTCCGAGTATTTGACCCAATTACAGAAACTAGATAATATATAATCTTATGTACTCGTATATTAAATATACTCCGAAAAATGCAAACACATGCTGGGCTTGACCCTGAACATGACACAAGTTTGATATTTCATTTGTTGTTGCAGATAAACCAAATAACTTCGTGGATCGACGGCAGCTTCGTGTACAGTACTAGCGAGGCGTGGGTGAATGCAATGAGGTCATTTCAGGTGCCACCTAGCAGCCACGCCTGCCTCTTTACGTACTTTCCTATAACTACAATTATATACCCTCATCTATGTTTTATCGTATAGTCATCCTAACATTCACATAACAGCGCGTCTACACTTTCACTGAAACATGCAAATGAAATAAACTTTAGAAAATTTTCTTATAACCATCAACCTCGTGATTCCGAAGGCGGTAAACAGACGAGTCACAGTTTATAGACATAATGGTCATACGCTACCATATATTGGGCATTTTTCAATATAGTTTGGGCTCACATATTTTTTTTTCCCCCTGTGTTATTTTATAATGTTAAACTCCATTCTCATTTGCATCCATGTAATATTGCAACCTTAAAACTCCGAACAATTTATCTTGTTGCACAATATAATTGAAACAAGTATTTGTACGCGATCACTCATGTTTCTTAATTTAACAGTCGGTTAGGTCTATGTGCCAAAGGTCACGTAACTAATGCAATACATACATTGAGCACATTTTTAGTATCAATAATAAATTAACGATATTAATATAAATTTACTTTATCAAAATGGCGGAAAAATAAAACAAGTCTGCTACAATTTTTCCACTTGATTTTCTCTATCATTGTAAAGATCTGCTACTTTTACACAAACAGTCAGCCACGCATGCCGTGAAACCTTATGTTACCACTTACAGTAATGATTTGTAATGTTTTAAACACTTTTTATCTGGTTACGATATTGGCTGATTACGTTCCCACATAACAATGAACAATAAATACATTTAATTTTACATTGGCATTTCAACTAACTTTGAATCTTTGGGCGTACAGAACGGGAGCCTGGCGAGTGAAGGAGGGATGCCTTTGCGCAACACCAAGCGAGTGCCCCTCTTCAACAATCCTGTGCCGCACTATATGAGGATGCTCAGTCCTGAAAGACTTTTCTGTAAGTTAATTATCTGTTACTAGCTTTCCGCCCGCGGCTTCGCTCACGTGGACATTTTTTTTACACTTTGGGTTACATTATTCAAGTTTTAGTAAGGATCCCTAATTATTTCTGGAAATAAATATAACCTATGACACTTCGTAAAGATGTAGCTTTATAACGCTAAAAGAATTTTTAAAATCGGTCCAGCAGTTTTTGAGTTAAAACCCTACAAACAAATAAACAAATCTTTCCTCTTTATAATATTAGTATAGATTTCATAGAATGATCGGATGACCTACTCCGAAACGGTTGTTATTATCTGGGAACAATCTCGTCCTCCAGTGTTGGGTGACCCGCGTACCAACCAGAACCCAGCGATGGTGACGTTTGGTATGCTGCTGCTGCGCTGGCACAACGTGGTAGCTGCGCGAGTGCACCGACAGCATCCCGACTGGAGTGACGAGCAACTGTTTCAACGAGCAAGGAGGATCGTCATAGCAAGCTTACAGGTATGGACAGATCTTTTTATAAAACCCAGGAAGATAGTGTAGCTTTACATTTAAATTTTGATTGACAATATCAGATATCGAAAGAAATCATTGAAGTTAAATATCATATTTTTTTCTATTTTGAGTGAGTAAAAGATGGCTAACATTTTTTCAGGATGTATCTAAGATATTTTTTGTATTACCTACACTTTCATAGCATGAAGGAGTGTCAAGTTAAAGACCACACGTTAGGCATATGTCCAACAGTGGAACAATATTAAATAGGCTAATTATAATGATTATAACTATAGCAATATAAATGCATAAAGAATACACCTTTGTTATAATAATTAAGTTCTCTTTGATTTTGAACCAAAAAGCTCCAAGCATCAAAAACCCCTGAGATCAAATCTTTAGAAGTTTTCATCTTTACGTTACTTGAATTAAAAGTCTAACTAACATAATGAATTCGTGGTTTCCAGAACATAATCCTAAACGAGTACGTGCCAGCATTCCTGGGGGTCCCCTTACCCCCGTACCAAGGGTACCGCGCGGACGTGGCGCCCGGCGTGACGCACTCGTTCGCGGTGGCCGCCTTCCGCTTCGGGCATACGCTGGTGCCGCCCGCCATACTGCTGCGCGACAGGAACTGTAGATACGGCCGCGCGCCCGGCGGACATGACGCCATCAGACTGTGCCAGACTTGGTGGGATGGCAATGTGAGTAGACTTCGTTTTATAATGTAATCTGAATACCAGCCAAGTACCAGCTAAGGGCCAAGGTCACCGACAGATGGTTATATAATCAGCCCGTTTAACGAAAACAGTTAGGTAACTAAAACTGAAATGATATTTCCAGGATGTGATGTCTCAAGTGCCAATCGAAGAAGTTCTCCTAGGTATGGCATCACAAGTTTCGGAGCGAGAAGACGCGTTGCTCTGCTCTGATGTTCGGGACAATTTGTTCGGACCTATGGAGTTCTCACGGAGGGATCTCGGAGCGCTTAATATCATGCGCGGACGAGATAATGGGCTACCTGACTACAATACTGCCAGGTAACCAGTGATTCTTATGATGTGATGCCTCCATAAATTTTCAGATTAAAGTCTTAAAGTATGAACTGTTCTTCTAGAATATTTTAAGGTTTGAAGTGGACTATCAAGCCGGCTCAATGTATGATCATGAAACTTGAATAAATAATAAAATTTAGAGAAATAACGTACTTTGTTAATTTTAGGGAATATTTTGGACTAAAGAAAATCAAGACATTCAATGAAATCAACCCTGAGCTATTTGAGAATAATCCTGATCTGTTGCAAAAATTGATCCAGGCATATAATGGTAGACTTGACAACATCGATGTTTATATTGGTAAGTTCAGCAACATCAGTTTAATTTACACTTTTGAAGTATGTTGGCAAAGAAACGAGATTATTTAAATTCATTTTCATTTTAAGGTGGTATGTTAGAATCTACGGGTCATCCAGGGGACCTCTTCAGAGCCATTATTATAGACCAGTTCACAAGGATAAGAGACGCTGATAGGTTTTGGTTTGAAAACGAACAAAACGGGTAAGTTTTATAATGACTTACATACAATTTTCTTTAATATTAACTGACCCATTAACCACACTGTAATAATGGTGATACTAAGATCTCAATAACCTCACTGACGCCAAAAGAACTCAATTTCAAACAATATCATCATCATTATCATCAGTCTATATGTCCCACTGCTGGGCTCACACAGAAAAGGCATGAGCATTGATCACCATGCTTGCTCATTGCTCAAAGCAGATTGGCGATTTCAGACTTTTAAACTCCAGGTTTCTTCACGATGTATCTAAGATTACTTAGAAAGTACCTACATATGACTTTATAAAAGTCACATTGGTACTTGCCAGGTTTCAAACCCGCACACTCGTAATTGAGAGGCAGGTGCCCCTAAGCCACCACGACAATCTAGGCCACCACGACAATCAAACAAACAATATTCCTTACATAAATTAAAAACTCAAGGAACGAGTATCATTGACTGACATATAGTTTTTTTGTTTGTTTTAGAATATTCACAAAAGACGAGATAGCAGAGCTGCGCCAGATAACGATGTGGGACATAATAGTGAACAGCACGTCGCTGGGCCCGCGCGACCTGCAGCGCGACGTGTTCCACTGGCGCGCCGGCGACCCCTGCCCGCAGCCCTACCAGCTCAACGCCTCCAAGCTGCCGCCCTGCAAGTACCTCCGGGGGTACGACTACTTCGAGGTAACAAACTACTGAATACATTATAGTTGAACCATACCTGATGCACCCTGGAGTTTAGATAAGAGTTTGAATCCAGACACACATGGATTTGTGAGAAACGTTTTAAGATCAATTGGTGTACCACCACGGATATGTATCTAAATAGATAACGCAAATTGCGTCATTTATTTGAAACCAAGTATCTCACTTTATTACTTTCTGAGACGTCACAGGATCGTTTGAGTATTTTTTTATGCTAGGTAATATTTGTAGTACTTTTTGCAGCTACTCTCACTTCTTCTTCTAATTTTCTCCTTCTCCACTCCTAAAAGGCGGTTGCCACAAAATATTTACCTTCACATTAGAAGAAAACTTCAGTGTTAGACTTTTCGCCTCCATTTTGTTTCAGGGCAACGAATTTGCATACATCTATACCTGCCTAATATTAGGGTTTGTCCCCATACTCTGTGCTGGCGCAGGTTATGGAGTGGTAAAGTTGCAAAACAGTCGCCGAAGGAAACTCAAAATCCAACAAGAGCATTTAAAAAACGCTCAATATAAAGGTAGAAATGTTTTTTTCACTGTTGTATTATTTAATGAGAATATAGTTTTAATTGTAATACAAAGATCACCTTAAAAATTAAATTAACAATATCAAATTCTTTTATAGGCTCTGTAGACAAGATGGTGTGCCGTGAATGGGTGCATGCATCTCACAAACGCCTGGTCAAATTACGATTAGGACCAGAACCAGCCCTTCACGTGACTGACCGCAAAGGGGATAAGCTTCGCACACTCCCATTGGACCATACAGACCAGTTAACAGTTCTTGAAAGTCAGGTAAATAAATTTCACGCTTGAACGGTGGTTTATATCGGTTTCGCATATAATTAAAACGTAACGTTCCAGGAAAGCAGAACCAATAAGCGTCCACTAGTCTTGATCCGAGCGCCTCGGGAACACGATCTGGTTCTAGAAATGGACTCCGCAGCTTCAAGGCGCAAGTTTCTGGTCAAACTGGACACGTTCCTAGCGAATCATAAGAAAGCACTTAATCTAACTCAGGTATGATTTCAATTAGTAAAAAATCATTTAGAAACAATATACAATATTTCTCATTAACTAATCTTTTACTCTCAGGGTCATCGTGAACAAATTCTGGCAACAGCAGAAACAAGAGAACGACGGCAACGTAAATTAGAACATTTCTTCAGAGAAGCATATGCCATCACATTTGGCTTAGCACCTGGTGAGAAAAGACGAAGGAATGAAGATGCTGACCCAGAAGTAAGGAACCCATAAATTCTACAATTACTTTTAATATTACTAACTATTGGAAAAGAAAATAATAATGAAATATTGTTTCAGTCTATTGTAATGAGGACGTCACTATCAAAGAGCGAATTTGCAAGTGCGCTTGGTATGAAGGCGGATGCTGTATTCGTGAAAAAAATGTTCAACATTGTCGACAAAGACGGAGATGGCAGGATCTCTTTCCAGGTATGTGTTATTTATACAAATTAATTAACTGACATTGTTTAATCAATTTATATCAGAACAAAGTTCAAAACAAGTAAAGTTTCTGAATATTTTTAAATGTCTGATTAGGTCCTCAATTTATTTACTCTCAATACATCCCTGATTTTAACATTCGGTTTTACTTCTTCAGGAATTTCTGGACACGGTAGTCCTATTTTCCCGCGGAGCAACAGAAGACAAGCTGCGCATTATCTTTGACATGTGCGACGACGACCGTAACGGCGTGATCGACAAGGGCGAGCTCAGTGAGATGCTGCGCTCGCTCGTGGAGATCGCCAGAACTACGTCGCTAAGAGATGAACATGTTACAGAACTTATCGATGGCATGTTTTCTGTAAGTATGAAATAATATGGAATCAATTGCTTAAGAATGAAACAATTATGCATACAAACTATTACAGATCCAGAAAATACTAAAATTCGCAGGCATTAAAGGAAAGTAAAAGAGGATCTCAGCCACATGGTTCGACCGTACAAAAGTTAAGCTGCCCTTGGCACGGTCGGTCCGTGGATGGGTGACTACCTATGTCATAGCGAGACTCCTCCGTGCCTCGGAAAGCACGTTAAGCTGTTGGTCGCGGTTATCGTTTGTAGATCTTTGACAGTCGTTATGAGTAGTCAGAAGCCAGAAAGTCTGACAACCAATCTTACTAATGGGTACCGAGTTACCCGGTAACTGGGTTGTGGAGGTCAGATAGGCAGTCGCTCCGTGAAAAATACTGGAACTCAGCTGCATTCGGTTTAGACTGGAAGCCGACCCCATAGCTTGAAAAGGCTAAGAAGATTTTTTTAATTGAAAGTAAAGCCCATGGTTACTTGACAATAAAATTGATTGTTGCAGGATGCTGGTCTTCAGCACAAAGATCACCTTACATACTCAGATTTCAAAGTAATGATGAAAGAATACAAGGGTGAATTTGTCGCCATTGGCTTGGACTGCAAGGGCGCCAAACAGAACTTCCTCGATACTTCTACAAACGTTGCGAGGATGACCAGCTTCCATATCGAACCATCCATGGAGCAATCACGGTACCTACTTATACGCAATTCTATTAGACAATTTATAAAGTAGTCGCGTTGACTTTCAAATGCGAAAATTTCAATTTTTTTCTCGTTGTACTTTCACTGAATATTGATGCTTGCAAATAATATTGCGTGTATATAATAATAGAATATTGATATTTAAAGTCATATTCTATAAAATCTATGTTTTACACAAGTTGTTTTTTTATGACACAGTGAATTTCATAGTAAGCGTAACTTTTTATTAAAAACAAAATGTTAATTCATTCCATTTACGTATTTACTTTTTTCAGACACTGCCTTTTGTTGAAATGGGACTACCTGACAACTTTCTTAGAAGAGAATAGACAAAATATTTTCTACCTCTTCGTCTTCTACGTGGTCACCATCGGACTGTTCGTGGAAAGATTCGCGCACTACTCCTTCATGTCGGAGCACCTGGACCTGCGGCACATCATGGGCGTCGGCATCGCCATCACAAGGGGCTCCGCTGCTTCTTTGTCTTTCTGCTACAGTCTGCTCTTATTAACCATGTCGAGGAATCTGTTGACAAAATTAAAAGTAAGTTACCGGTGACAACTTTTCTGCTAGTTGGTTGGGTACCGAGTTTCCAATAGACTTAAGAATTCAGTGCATATTTTTTAAGTAATTGGGTTTTTAAAAGCTATGATTAAATCTTTTTGCCTTTTTTTGAAAATGGTAACTTGATATTCCTAATTTGGTGTAATTTTGATATTTTGACATAAGGAGGTATCGCTATTGGATACAGACAATAAACGATAACTTATTTTCCAAACCGTATACTATCTACAATGAACTTAGACAAACTATACTATTCGCCCACTGGTCGAAATTGGTCAATTTTGATTTCATTTTTAATTATCTTTCAACTTTAACTATACTCTAACACACACTCTTTCATGCGCGCAGTAGGTATTCTTTAAAACAGATTTAAAGTTTCCGCTGCACGTATTAATATAAAGAAATCTTAAGTTATTTCAGACAAATCTAACGTACCTTAGAAAAGATTATTAATAAAAAAAAACAATTTAACAGGAATTCAGCATTCAACAATACATCCCACTAGACTCGAGCATCCAATTCCACAAGATTGTGGCCTGCACGGCACTATTCTTTTCCTTGCTCCACACAGCGGGTCACATGGTGAACTTCTACCACGTGTCGACACAGCCCGTGGAGAATCTACGCTGCCTCACTAAGGAGGTGCACTTCACGTCCGACTTCAGACCTGGTATTACGTACTGGGTCTTCCAGACTGTCACAGGTAAAGGAAAATTTATATTAAGAAGAATCTTTTGATATCATAATTAACCTCTTATTTATCTCCAATATGTGTATTTATTTCTGGACCAACCGTCATTACCGCAATACGTGTCTTCAATTCGTTCGGATTTTAGATATGCCTTATATAGTTGGTAGTAAGGAAGTTACTGTGACCTGAAATGTAACCAGATGAAATGGGGAGACCATATATTATGAGACTATGAATTTATCTCCAAATCATAATGTGTGTCAGGTGTGAGCGGCGTGCTGCTGTTCGTGATAATGTGCGTGATCTTCGTGTTCGCTCACCCGGTGATCCGCAAGCGCGCGTACCCGTGGTTCTGGCGCGCGCACTCGCTGCACGTGCTGCTGTACGCGCTCTGCCTGGTGCACGGGCTGGCCAGACTCACCGGAGCGCCCAGGTTCTGGATATTCTTCTTAGGACCTGCCATCATTTATACCCTTGACAAGGTAAGACATTTTGCAAAGACTGTTTCAAGAATCTCTTAAGATTTATTGAGGACTATCCAGGAAAAACCAACCATCCAAAACAAAAACTAATTCATCCTAATCCGGTTGAAAATTAGCAGTTATTTTGATAATTTATTACAATTTTATCAGCAGCTCTCATTTGATCTGCTAATGCTGGAAATATTCGCTTTAATAACATGTTTATATTTATCAGGTGGTGTCCTTGAGAACAAAATACCTGGCGCTGGATGTATTGGAAACCGAAATGTTGCCATCAGATGTAATCAAAATAAAGTTCTACAGGCCGCCTAATCTAAAATACCTATCAGGTAATAAGCATCCTTTTTTGTGTTCTCTATTCAAATATGTACTTCTTAAAAAAACTAAACTTTTGCTAAGTGGTTTTATATGTAGCAACATGATGTCTATTCCTTATATATATCCTTATTCCTAGGGCAATGGGTGCGCCTATCATGCACGGCGTTCAAAAAGGAAGAGTTCCACTCGTTCACATTAACGTCTGCTCCTCACGAGAACTTCCTATCGTGTCACATAAAGGCTCAAGGACCATGGACGTGGAAACTAAGGAACTACTTCGATCCTTGCAATTACAACACTGAAGATCATCCAAAAATAAGGTATACTATCCAATACTGCAGCTGTAAATTATACAAAATGTCTTTTATTCAATTTTCTGCTTTGAAACAGCATACCTACGTTAAAAAATATCAACATAATCATAATTTAACCACTTCTATCCGTCCAGGATCCAAGGTCCATTCGGCGGCGGTAACCAGGACTGGTACAAGTTCGAGGTGGCTGTGATGGTAGGCGGCGGTATCGGCGTCACGCCTTACGCATCTATACTAAACGACCTCGTGTTCGGCACATCCACCAACCGCTACTCTGGGGTCGCCTGCAAGAAGGTAATCCTTAAGTCCTCGCTTATTTGATAGTGATAAGTTTTATTTTTTCTTAATAGGAAGCCCCTCCATCCTCTCTCCTACTATTAAAATTAACTTTGCTGTGCCCGACAAGGGTCCATAATCAATTCTATATTGTAACATTTCAACTGTTATATATGCACATAATGGAATGCAATAAAGTATTGAGTATTTTATGTGTCTTTGTAGATATTGAAGTCAGCATCATTAAAAATGTATTTGATCTCTTAACTAAGTATACGTCTTCAGCTTTTCAATTTTTTTGTAGTAATTACGAGGCACGCTGTATGTTACAATAAATATAACATTATGAAAACTGGTCCACGGAAATTAAAGAAAGTGAACTTACCTTACGTAAACTCGTGTTTACGTAAGGTAAGTTTGAAATGAATGAAAATTAAAATGGTCGTCCATTTTGATGAAATAAGTAATTGATTCTGTAATTTTGTTATCGAAATCCTTTTGTCACCAAAAAACCGTGAAATAACTGGTAATCCATTCAAATCTATTCCGTGTTATTATTTTTAAAGCCATAATTTATGAAATAATTATGTTAAAAAAATCATGATTTCGTCAAAATAGAAATTAGTTATTCTTTGGAATTTAGTACGATTTGGTTCTCACGACTTACCGTGACTTAGCACGTGGCTTACCGTTTACAACATTGACCTACAATGATTGCTCAATGACTAGGGATTTGTGGCTTTTGTGTAATGTAATATGTACATAGTGACGAAATAAGTCTCAAAATAAGCCTTAGCCTCGTTCACCTTATTTGAGCGAAATAAAAAATAAAAGATATTTAATACTTTTTCTAATCGTTAGGTTGTGTTCCGATTGTATAATTAGCTTGATCATGAAAAATTTTGCAAATCATAAAACGCTGCCACTTATATCTATTAGGCATACTCCTATTATAAATCCTAAAGTAAGTTTGTCTGCTGTTTGTTTGTATATCTACTATGCTTTCTTGTGAAAATAGTTAAACCGATTTAGATAAAATTTGCTATGGAGATAGACTGAAACCTAGGAAATGACACAGGAAAGTTTTTACCCGAATGCGCAAAGTAGTTCCTTCAGGGCACGGGTGAAACCGCAGAGAACAGCTGATTTATTATGAGCCTTTGCACAAAAATTGATCCGAAGTAGCCATAAATAGAACCGTATGTGAGTGATAAGCCAGAAATGAACATACTAAAAGACTGTCAACGGGAAAATAACTTTCTATTTGACAAAACATATAAGGAAAGTTGATGCTTTGAGCTTCATCTTGAATTGTTGTGCAGGTATACTTCCTATGGATATGTCCGTCGCACAAACACTTCGAGTGGTTCATCGACGTGCTGCGTGACGTGGAGCGTAAGGACGTCACCAACGTGCTAGAGATACACATCTTCATCACGCAGTTCTTCCACAAGTTCGATCTCAGGACCACCATGCTCGTAAGTTATATTTAGTTCAAATTAATAAAAATAAATAGCATTTTTTTTTTATACAGAAAAATTAAAATCTTTGAACCACCTTATAGAAGATAGGTGTCGGTAGAATGGTTCATATTTATAAAATAAAAAAAACGCTCTTTGAACCGAATAATTCTTCCTGGTTATCCACAATACAATACACTACTATCTACACAATAAAAACATGAAAATATGAGTAAGCACAAACAATGCCTTTTTGGGTTCACCAAAAGTATGTTAGAGTTTCATGGAATTATTGTTTTTGAAGAACTATTTCGTTTTCCACAAGACGTGAAGACAGGCATGAATTCGCTAAGCTGACAGCTCCTGTAGCGCAAAATCCACCCGAAGAAAAAGAATTATAAACTTTTAATTTTAATTAAATTTAGGTATCCGAAAACCTTTCATAACACAATCTTGTGAATAAAATAATCATTTTTATTCCCTACAGTACATTTGCGAGAATCACTTCCAACGTTTATCGCGGACGTCGATGTTCACGGGCTTGAAAGCGGTGAACCACTTCGGAAGGCCCGACATGTCCTCGTTCCTCAAGTTTGTGCAGAAGAAACATAGCTATGTAAGTAACATGAGTCTGCATAAACTTATTTTGTAAACAAGGCCATATTCAAGGCAACCGTTTTTACATGATGGCTGACCTACTTGGTTTAAAAAAAACTGAGTTTAAACGTGATGATGATGATGAGATTGATGACTAGAATATGGCATGAATAAATAAGGGTTCACCCCTTTTTACATGAATGTTAAAATAGGCGATGAGAAAAACTATTGTGGCGAGTGTCGTAATCGTTTTGTAAATAATGGTATGATTCATTTTAAACTCGACTGTAGACTACATGAGCACTATCACGCTAACTTAACAGACAGATATGTGTTTCTGGGGAGTTTGTTGCGCTACTTCATTTTCCCAGCAAAAATTTAACGTTAAAAAGTGCTGCTTATCAGCCTACGTTTAATAAATTACTATGGTTTGTTTTTTAATTATGCCTTAAATCTTCCTTATGTATGTCTGTTGTTAAAATAATACATATTTACCATTGTTGCCCCCAAGGTATCTAAGATCGGCGTGTTCTCCTGCGGCCCTCGTCCGCTCACCAAGTCTGTGATGTCGGCGTGCGAACAAGTGAACAGGACGAGACGCCTGCCTTACTTCATACACCACTTCGAGAACTTTGGATAAATGTACACCTTCACTTGTAGCATGTACCTTTGTGAAACGAGGACTTTCGAAATAATAGAAGGGCCATTGAAGTTATGTAGGGCGAAATGGACAATTACATCTAAAAACCATGTAAAGATTTTTGCTATTTATTTCCTGCATTTTAAATTAATTAATTATTAATATTAGCAAGTAAAATAGGAATACGTAAGTACCAAACGGAGACAGCTGAACTGTTCCCAAATTGAAGTTACCTTTTTTTTGTATGGCATCTCGCAGGTCAACCTAGAAGGTTGTCGACTGCTTAACCGGGCTTGACTTGAAGTTAACAGCCGTAATAAGTAAATTTTAAAATGCAATATTTATTATACAATTCTGTCAACGTCCTTTATTTTTTTTTCACCCGATATTTTCCTTATTAAACTTTTATTAAAATCCATGATGGATAAAAACTACGCAATAGGTATGTGAAAACATTTAAAAACACAAAAATCGCTTATCGGAAACTTGTTAATAAATTGCAACCGCAATAATAATGATGCGTTGTTTTATGTAACGTTTGTTCTTTTGAGTAAGCAGTTATTAACTAAATTAATTGACTATTTCGTCCTATATTGTGTTGGATACAAAATCGGCTAAGAATCTTTTGATCCGTCTACTTTGCAGCATTCCTATAGATTTCAAATGCAATATAGGTATTTAACCAACAGAAATGCTTGTAAATACGGATTTTGAACATTCCTGTATAACATAGATTATTATCATAACTTATTTATTTTTAGTTTTTTATGCTTTTATAAATCAGTGTAAAATGTAACAATGATGTAGTACAAAAACATCAATCGCGCATTTCAATGTACAAAAGATCATTAAATAGTTATAACTTTAGAAATTATAATACTCATTGCGATTTAAATTGTATTATTTATACGACGGTGCTCCAAAGAGCTGTATTGTAAATAATGTGTAAATTGTATTGGCTTTAGTGTAATTTTATTTTTACATTGAATCGATTGTAAATAAATATTTAAATACAGATCAGTTTTGCATTTTATTTTCCCTTTGGTATTGCTTTATGAGTCACTCTATAAACTTCATTGATTTAATTCTCAGATACCTTGGAACCAGATTTAAGTTTTTTAAGTGTAAAAATGTATTATTTGCGATATAAATTACTAGCATTAGACTATGAAGTAATACGAATACCTTCATAAAAAAGGAATTCGTCAAATTAATTATAATGAAAGTAAAGTCGGCAGTCTATTTCTGGATTAACTTTAAAGCCAAGTACTAGACTCAAGAATACACCTTAAATCGATTTCAAAATCTCAAAATCATTAACTAAAATAACTTCGTACGGTAAATGCTAGATTGAACAGAAGTGCGTTACAATATTTAATAACAGTACCACTGTGTGATTACTCCCAGACCTTAAGAGGCGTTCTTGGATTATTTATGGATTGTAATTCGAGGCTCCTCGCTCTTAATTCAAAGTAAAAGGTGCAGACAATAGCCTTGCAGGCTCGTGACACACGACCGCGCCGAACACTGATCGTGCACTAGTTTTGATTGAGCTAATACACGATATCAAATTTATATTGACATCTTCGATTACCTAATTACGTGTTTCTAAAGTATTCGGTTTAATTGAATATCATCGCAGCTACGAAATCCAAGTCAGCGTGGGTATAAAATAAATTCACACTGTTGTTATTTTTTTTAATTTCTAAAATAGAGGGTATCCCTGTGTCATACATAGATGGTAAATACTTAATCAAAAATATATCAATAAATTTTATAAAACAAGATATGATATTTTATATGAAATGAGTTCCCATGTCCATTATTTGCCATGATTTCTTGTGGCAACAAGATTTGTCACGTAATCAAACGGTGACTGGTATGGTGGTATGGTTCTACCTTTCTTGGATACATGTGTTAAATGACAAAGTCTACAAGCCCTATAGTGGTTTATATCTTCACACAGTGCCAGTGGAATGTGTAGTTTTCTTAGCTCAGTAGGTACGTGAGAATGTATGTACCTACATAAAACTCTAGACCAAACGAAGTTCTAAACTGCATGCGAGGAGAGCGGAAGCTGTTGGCTGAAGTTGGTTGGTTGGTTGGTTGTTTTTCTATGGCTTTTCTGTATATTTTAACCTGTATAATATATAAATCGTAATGAATGAAGGTAAAATATACTTTTTGGCGGCACGTTTGGCGTAGTGGCTTAACAATTGGCTGCTGCGCTGAGTGTCGCGGGTTAGATTCCCGCACGGGACAACTAAAATTGTTCCAGATCACGTATCAGCAGGTACTGAATCACAGAACAAATTTTCAATAACGGTACCACACGATAAAGTTTACAAGTAATAAAGCATACACATCTGTATGTATATGGCCTGTTATGGAGCGGCGCGTGCGAACAAATCACTGAGATCCACAATTAAGGCCATAACTTAGTGTACAATATGATATTGCACCGACTCTGACCGCTCGCGTTTAATACAGATCGCGTTGTTGCCTCACGATGCACAGCGCGTAGCCTTCATTCCTCCCTTCGTTGGTTGCAGCCTGCACTTAAGCAAAATTAAGTAGTTCTAAAATAGAGAACTTATTATGTAAGTAAAATAAAGTTTTAAACGTAAATTGCTACCTTTAGAACGAAGTGGCAATCATCTTCACCTATTTGAACTATAATTTATAATGTTTCTATTGTAGATCTCAATTGTAGGTTTCGAGTATTTATGATAGTTATAGTACCGATGCAACTGTCTGTTGTGGCTTATTTATAACAAATATTCATACGAAATATTACTATGAGGGATCTTGGTATGATAACTAGTATGTTTTGTAAAATACTTACAATACATAATTACGTTATATAAGCTAAGTAGGTAATAGTATTTTTAATATCCATTTTACAATATTTATAAAAATAAAGATCTGTCAAACAGCTTTATTTACATTTAGGTCTCATTGACCTGTCTTTCTTTTTGAGAAACTCATAGCTAAGTTATAGCTTGATGGCTCGATCAATCAAGATTAAACTGCGCTTGGTCCATGGTTCCCTTCAAAAATCACATCCTTACCTCGGAAAGCACGTTTAGCTAGTTGATGCCTGCTGACATTTGAAGGTTTTTAGTCAGTGGGTACACGACCCACTGACAAAAACCTTCAAATGTCAGAAACCAGAAAATCTAACAAACAGTCCCATTGGTAAGGGTCTCGTATTATCCGGTAACTGGGTTGTGGTAGTCAGATAAACAGTAAAGCTCCACGTAAAACCCTGGTACTCAGCTCCAATTGGTTAACCGACTTCAACACAGACTAGGGAGATGACGATTACCTACTTGTTCTTTTCGCTTGTATGTTAATGTATGACTTTTAGTTACGTGGACCATTGCTGCACATAGTGCACATTGGATGGCATGCAGATATTCTAGTTTTATATAAAACACTCTTACATTATGTATTACACAAATTATAGGCTTCATACAGAATTGTTGTTCACTTTTGAAATATTATAAAGTCAAAACTGTATTAAAATGTAAAATAAAAGTTGAATAGAACAGTGGACAATAAACAAATGCAGTATGTCTATCGCGCGTCTGAGCGCTTTTCAACTTCCGTATAATAGAGTTCAACGCGCAAAGGTGAGGTAGTCGTTTGAAGATTTCTCTTCTCAAACACTCAAGTGCACAGAAAAATAACTCGGTAAATTAACATGATATGCACAATTTGAGTCTTGTTGCTTCATTATTTATAGTTATGGAGGATGTCAGCGGTGCGTTATGCAGACGATATCTACATAATTGTCCTTAATTACGGACAAAGTCACGTAGTGGCGCGCTCCAGTAGTTACCTAACCTACAAGCTGACTCGGCGCACCATAAAACTGACAATACACCTAGAGGGGCTCACTGACTTTATCTATCATAACTGCAAATTATGATTGTTGCATGAATTAATTTTGCTTTCACAGCCTACGGGCTTCTCACACAAAAGGTTACAATAAAACTAATCAAACACAAGGTCCGTTATCTTAACAATACACAACTTGACCCCTAACCTATTAAAGTGCTCGTTTTGTATGTAAATAGTTCATGTTGCGAATAATTGTATCTGTCAATCACAATCGAAGTGAACATCCGAATGTTAGAGGCAGCTGAGGCGATCCACGATTCTCCATGCTTCTTACAAAAGCTGAGACCAACCGTCGGGTTTAATATATCAATGCCAAAGTACAGTTTCCCAACGTACTTTACTATTTGTTTGAGTAAGCTAGTTTCACATCAATCATAATAATATAGTGAACACGTAAATGTGCCATGGATTACGCCATACGTGCACAAAAGCAAACAAATAAAAGACGGAGGATAATAAATATACGAAACCAGAAAATATGGTTTCCTTTCACATATTCCTTTGTATTATTTTTGTTACGTCATGTAATTTGAGTACTAAGTATATTTCAACTAAATTGATACATTTACACTCAGACAAAAATGTCTAAGGATTCTGTAATCACAGGAATAAGTGGTTAATTAAAGACTGGACATCAACTTTCCAAGAATCCGTAACACTTCAACATCATTTCACAACGCTTCTTTATATTAAAGTAATAAATTCAGCAAACTTAATCACCTCACTTTTATCTTCGAAATCACTCAAAGCAACAATTTACTCGGTTAATGAAATGTTCAAACAAATTCAACGGTCCGTATCTCTCATAAGCCGTACGCTCTGTTTCCTTCACTCAGACTTATGTAATTTAATCTCTGTTGTGTTTAAATATATGCAAATTAATACGGGTCAAGTAATAAGTGTTGTTTCTATGACCTTTAATGAAATAAAAATATGACTTTTTTCTTTTGTTCGCATTTTAAGTATAGAATGTTGCGCGTAAACATGAGGTTGGTGTGAACTTGCAAAAAAATGTTATTATAAAATATATGTCGTCATGAAACCTGTTCAGGATATTTAAATTCTCTACATTGACCCGTATAAAACATCGTTTTATTCTTATTGAAATCAGATTAAAAGTCAAACAAGCACAATAAAATTATGTAATCCGTTTTTAATCGTTTATTTATATAACCGGCACAATGTCGGCGGACTGCATCCAAGTCTGACATCCGCGACCCGTTACGTGTGGTGAAAAGTTGGCGGAAAATCAACGGCGCGTTCCGCACGGGTGCGCGTACGCAAGCTGATAAACCTCGCCTATATTTCCTGATTATACGCTCTCTCGCGAGGAAGCTAATTGAAAATTACCAATTGCAGTTCACTGAATATTTATTAGAAGTAAGTGATGTAAAATACAAAGTAAATCAAAATATATACTAATTATTCAAAGATTTTTTTTTCGAAAAGATTTATTTGGCTACCTATTTAAAGTGTAAGGTTAAAAAACATGTAGAACCAGCTTGCAGGTGTCCGCTGTAGCATTGGCTATCAGCCATCAATATGAAAGCTGCTATTTATTTATCGATGCCCAACTAAAACGAAAGAAATGACTATTCGTCCCTTTCTAACACGCTTTCGTCGCTGCGCCGACGACGGCGACGCGGCGCGCGGCCTGGCGCGCGATAGTGAGCGCGGGTTTAGTTTTCAGTGATCGCGCGGCGACGGCGCTCTCTGCCGGCGACCTCCGAAGTTTCGCAACTCGCCACATTTCCTAGTGCTAGTGATGTGCTAAACTTACCCGGCCGGAAGTCCACATAACGTGAACCTCAGTGACGTCACCGGGACACTCCGCAAGGGCATCGGTTCGCCGAGCTCAGCAGGTGAATACGATCAATTAAAACTGTGGATGGAGCCTGCGACCGCAGTCGCACGCCACGGCCCCAGCTCGACATCCTTGTCCTCAATTAAAACAATTTACGGCAGTTCTTGTTTGAATTTTACAATTGTTGTCCCGATTCATATTATTGTGGCAATCAGCATGTAATTTACGGCTTGTACTTGAAACTGCTTACAATTATTTATGTTTCATTGCACAGCACTAAAATCTATAAAAGGAGATGATTATGGTAATTGTATAGTGTTTAAGAGAGTTAGTTAAGCTTTTAGACGAAGCAATTTGGAACAAGGTAGATAATATATATTCGTAGATATGAATATACATTTAAGTAAAGGTCGATGATCCTTATGTACGTAGGAAATATGTAACACAATTTAAATTAGAGCATAATCATCTTTAGCATTGCGCTATAGTTATTGAAAAATATATTCTAATCAAACTAAATATTAAATGTGGGTAGGTACAAAATATTACCATTACAATTACCTGACTTGGTAAAGGAAATGTCAAATATAACGTTCTGTGTACATCAGCTGCGTGTCAGTCCGAGCTGACCGCAACCGAAGCTAATATGATTTAATCGAAGTGTAATGTTGTAACTTATGCGACGGACTCGAGATTAGATCTACTCAGTGGTTTGTTTTGTAAGAATGCTATCAGTTCGACACTGTCGTAACCGGGCCCACGGGCTGCAATGCGCGACCATTTAAAATTGTCAGGGAGAAATGTGTACAAGCGCTAACATGAACAATACCGGTCATTAATTACTGTAGGTACCTATATTGTTAGGTATTTAGAAAGAGAACGAAAAACAATAATAGTTTTTGTAAATATCTCTCATTTAATATTCATAATCAAACTTATTAATAGAATATGCTGTTTTTATAATATGTAGATATATGAAAAAATGATTTTTATTTAACAAGTAACTCTCAAAATACATAAGTTGATACATCCTGTACATCACAAGGCTTCCAAAACACGATGATTAGATCACGTAAAGTATTTGTAAAGTCACTTCATATATTTTGGATAAAAAAGCGAGGACAACCGGCAGTAACTACCTAGTGAGGTGTTTTTAAATGTACAGTATTTACACATAGTTGAATATCAACTTTGAATATCGTGCTCTACACATATTGAAACTAACCAAAGAAGACTGCAGATTTTTTTTTTTTTGTAAAAGGAGTATTGTAAATGAGTTTGTAAAGTATTGTAAATGTAAATGAATCAATAGAAGATTCAAACTACCTACAGGCTCTTATTACAAAAAGTTGATTAACTATTTATCGATTGTATTACATGAATTATTTATTGGTGGTGCTTTAGTAGACAAGAATAGATATTTTGGTTCAAAAACTATCTCTTTATTTACCAGACATAACAAGCGCAATTCTATATAATTTATTTAAGTACTGATGTGACGATAAACGATAAGGAACATTTTGAGTTAAGTGAAGTTCATTAGGTTGCCCAATGCACCTTGGATGGACCACTAATTGTAGATAATATACAAATGCCAGTCGGAACGAATGATGTGGAAATATGTACGTGAAAATATGTTAGGAAAATGGCGATTTTACTTGAATGAATATGTTACTACATCCTTAGCATATAACAACATAAAAATTGCAGTCATCTGAACTGACACTGTTAATTTACGTTTTTGTAGAAATTGCATTTAAAACATTATTGCTTTTAACATAATTTTCAAAAGATAAAAAATCATGCCTAATATAAAACCTCAATTTAATATTGTTAGTTGATGTTAAATAGAATATTCGTTCCTGATAACAATATGCGGGTTTTAACCATAAGTGCGGGTCATGCAGGTTATAATCTTGTAAGCATAACAATTCACTTTCTATCTAGTTACCAACATTAACAGTACAGACTTATTTATTTTTTTAATCAAGATAGGTACCAAAAATACAAAAAAGCACATTTGACGAGTTCAAAGATGATGATGACTTAGAACCATCTGAACTCATCTAAACTACAGGTCATGTATAACTCTTACATAGCATGCACAAACAGTATATTTATATAAAAATTATATAACGACACGTAACAGTAATAATACAAAAACCGTTATTGAACCAAGTGAGCCGTTTACGTGGCGTTTCCTCACGCAACTGATATTTGAGACGGATAATGACTAGACAACACACGTAAAACGTCAACTTTGCTACGTGAAACACTGTTTAATAAATTCTATTCATACTTGGGTATATTTATGCACGTTTTTTTCGCGTGAGAAAGTGAGACTTGCCAGTGTTTTCATAGAAATACATATATTACAAAATGTATTTCTTTTGTAAATAAACAAATTATTCCTAGACTAACTGTTCGAGCTTGAACTTACTTTTTCACTTATAAAATAACTAGCTGTTTCAGACGCTTTCATCTGCGTCCCGTGATAACTTAACGCAGCCGAATTCTTAGAATCCTTAAAATTCTTAAAATCCTATCTACCTTTAAACCGAAAAAAAATTAATCGAAATTGGTTCTGCCATTTTATTGTAACAAACAAACAAACTTACTTTCGCTTTTACAATATTAGTTAGGATGCCTTTGAACTGTACCCACGATTTAAAATATTAATATTCGTAAAAATATTTGAGATGCAGCAGAAACTCATAATATGGTATATATTTCGTATTGTCTCTAGAAAATAATACAGACATAATTTACATTAGACAATACCTTCTATCTATTACCTAGACTTATTTGCCGTCTAATATAAAAACGTTACGTTGGAAGATTCATATCCCGTAGAAGGAGCGGTACCACTTAAATGACGTCAATACATACGTCAACGACATGCTTGCCAAATCATATACCATATTCGCTTAAGTTTTTTCACACGTGAAAGTCAATCTTGAGCTATCATTAACTGCATCTGCCTTTCTATATAAATAAATAGATAATCAGCGTGATTATTAACAGCTGCCTTTCTATGAATCAATCACCGCCCAAGTAAACGTGGCAAAAACCACAAGCATAATGTACGACGTATATTATATGGTAATAAGGTGGAGTAGTAAACGTAATTGTATACGTTTAACGTCGCTGTCAAAATGAATTACAATTTTTCGGCATATTTAACATTGTTTTATCCTAGTCCACTATCATTCCATCACAATAGCCCAAGCGGTACCTATCTTTCCATGTTTTCCAATAGTTCTGCACAAACCGGAGAATGTTCTTGGTTGCAATTCTATAGTGTATACAAGGATAATCGCCGCTTGTGTCACATTTCATTAAAGTTGTCTCAAAGAGCACGTATTGGCTTCGGTCCCGCGTTTACCTCCTAAGGGGCCGGAACTCTGTAGTCCCCTGAATAGTAATATTTATTATGTCTTTTCTATGTGGATAATCTAAATCACCTTATTGTTAAGCTTTAATATATCCTTGACACCTACTATCTACAGTCAGCTGGTACAATAATTCCGTATCGAATCGCCACTGCTTGATATTCAACTCACAGCTGGACACCATGAGGGAAAATATCATAACAATAACAACTATGACAAGGCACCTTGACTAATAAAATGCCACATAGTTACCAACTTTCTCCACGGGCAAAATCCCTTTATGACTAGCAATAGACGTTTAAAAATGCTATTGGCAAAACAACTTACCGTATTCAACTAATATTATTCAGTTTTACTGTACAGCTCCATTAAAGATTTCATAATAAAATCACTTTCAGAAGCTATACCTACTTACATTAAGAACGCCCGCACACTTAATTAGTAGATAAGCATTTTTAGGGTTCCGTAGTCCGACAAGGAACCCTTATAGTTTCGCTCTGTCCGTCTGTCTGTCTGTCTGTCTGTCTGTCTGTCCGCGGCATAGCTCCATAAACAGAAATCCACAGAAAGTGGTAAAATAAAATTTTGAAAAATATTTTTTTTTAGGGTAGCTCCCAAACATGTAAAGTAGGGATGAATATTTTTTTTCTCGCGCACCCCTTCGTGTGGGGTATCGTTAGATAGCTCTTTCAAAAATATTATGGGTGTGTGAAGACCATTTTTCAGTTAAGCGATCCATTTGCGAAATATCTAGATTTTAAG
This sequence comes from Pyrrhia umbra, assembly GCA_963891755.1. Lineage (NCBI taxonomy): Eukaryota > Metazoa > Arthropoda > Insecta > Lepidoptera > Noctuidae > Pyrrhia > Pyrrhia umbra. Next base: position 8,994,301 of record OY982930.1, read on the forward strand.
TGAATTTTTTTGTTCGATACGAGTTACCCCCCCTCTAACTTTTGAATGGCTGTACCTAGAAATGTGAAAAAAATCACAGACGTAGTACATGTAATGAACTTACAAGGAAAACTATCAGGCTAAGTAGGCTTAACCGGTTACAGAGTTATAGTCGACTAACTGAGACCTACTACGGAACCCTACTGCGCGTGGCCCGACACGCACTTGGCCGGTTTTAAAGCTATTGATGCAATGACAAAGCAGCTGTCCGCCTACTGGCCGTGGTCCGCCAACTGTTCTTTTATTAATGAAAAAAGTTTATACAACTTTTTGTTCTAATAAAAAATCCATTGTCAAGATAAATTAAGTATGAAGTAATTAATAAAGAGTTAACTAAACACAATCACTACCACAATCATGATTAGAAAATAAAGTGTGAACTCACTGCACAGCTCACTGGCACAGTCGAGTTCAGCGGTGTTTATGTCTGCTGTCTATTATGATTATTATAGGAAAATGCACATCAGATATTTATATGGCTGAAAAAAAATAAAAATCGTCATTTACAACTGTTACAGTTGCACGGGAATAAACAAGTCCGTCAATAATGATTATGTCAAAATATATTTACTTTTCCTAAATAAATTAAAAAATGTATTATGCACAACATTTCTGGACACAATTTCAAAGATATACCTTAACAATATAGAGGTCATATTTTATAATACGGACATAATCACAGGGCACGACAGTCGCACTAACTATACATAGACGTCCTCGACAGCTGATTGTAAATTGTTTTTATGATCAAATCTCCTTAAGGCGGCGATATACGTGAATTGGGTGAAATTTGTGTTACATTAAAACGTTTTTTCTCCGTCATTTTTATCGAAAATGCTTCGAAAAAAATACATAATAATCTATGCCATACAGGGCAGATCCCCTTCTTTTCAAAAATAAAAAAAAATCTATTTAAATATCAGAAATAATTGAGCAAAGTATCATCTGTTTTCTTAGTTACTACGGTTTTTCTCGTAAACTATCAATCTCAGGATTATTTTATTGTCATCACCATATTAAATAAATGAATACCGAGGGAACCTTCTTCTTATTTTTCCAGATTAATGCCCTAATTATTTTTAACGATTTTTTTACGTAATCGATACTCGTTATTCGCGTGAGCACCCCTCTGCCGTCCTAAGAATCAGTGCGGGACGAGACACTGTGCTGAACGGACCTGCGACACTTTTCTCCAAAAACTGCACTATTATTTTATTTGTGGAATGCGAAAGTTTGGATGGATGTATGGACACGGTAAAGGTATCTAACAATATTGTGACTCGGCCTTGTTCGGGATATAACTACCTACAGCCGCGCGGTACTCACACACGCGATAGGGCTGCCTGCCTATAGTGTTTTAATTTCATCAACCTACTCGTACTTGAGTTTCTTTCTTGTTTTGTGAATGTAAATAATATATATTTTTATTTTCAAAAATGTTTTTTTCGTGAATGAAATAGGAAGTGTTCAATAAAAATACATGTAAATCTTACTAGGTTGGTACCTATCATTTATTACTCACATATTCATTTCATAATGATATTTCGCCTAATTCAATAATATGTATGTTTATAAATAGCTAATTACATAAGTAAGTAAATAGCCTAGAGTGGGAAACTACTTTTTTTTTAACGTAAGCGTACTTTTTACGCCCTATCAACTTATTTATTAATTAATCTGGGTTTTTTACTCAGTGGAAAAATCGAAATATCTGCCTATTAAAAGCAAAAACAGATTACGTCATTGGTAGACATATCCAAAAATTATAGTTATACCTTCCGGAGTATCCAGGTAATTTAAAAATGTTATTGATGAATTCAAGGAACCAATACATATTAAATAAGTACTTGAACTTATTTTTAGTGAAAAATCGCGCGGTTATTGTTAAAAAATACCGGCCAAGTGCGAGTCGGACTCGCGCACCGAAGGTTCCGACATTTGGAATTTTTATTTATTTTTTTTATTTTATTATAATAGGTTCACCAACAATTGTTTACACCATTTCAATTATAAAACACATGCTTAACGATAATATTACAGTGTAACAATCACTTATAAGTAAACACCACATGCTTAAATTAATATCAGACCAAAAGTGAAGCTAACTTAGTTAAAATCAAAATACAACGAAGTTAAAATCAAAATTAAAATCATAATAAAAAAATAAAATCAAAGTTACAATCAAAATTATAAATTAAATTAAATTTAAAACCAATATTAAATTGAAATTATAATAAATTTCACTTGGATAGAATATTATACGCAATAAAGTCGCAATTGGTTATTTGACTGTATTTTTTTTATTAGAAATACATAACTAATTAACGAAAAGATTAACAACAGTGAAAATACGAATGTATTATCCTAAAAAACGGCCTAGTTATAAGCATTTAAAAAGTCATTGCTAGAAAAAGAGAGCACGATGCAATTATGACGTCATTATGTCAAAACGCTGTATAACTCGACATTTCCTAGAACAAATTATGTTTCGCGTGAAAAGGATAGAGAATTCCCCTTCCAAAAACTTTAAAAGCATGGATGTTATTTATTTTAACATTGATTTATTTTTCGACCGCATAATTAAATTTATTTGTAGGGGAAAATTGCTGATTACTTAAAAACTGTTAAACTTAAATTCATAGTTTTATTTTCCCTGTAATATTTAATATATTAATCGTTCTTTATAACTGTTCCAAATTTCAAGTCAGTGTGACAGACGGACAGACAGACAGACGAATTGAAACCATAAGTGTTCCTTTATACCATTTTTGGTACGGAACCCTAAAAACAACACACCGTCCGTTCGTCACTGCGGCACAGTCGCGACTATCTGCATGCCGAGATCGAGGCGCGTAGGCATAGCTCGCGATTCATCCGTTTGTATGAAGTTGGAATACTGTATAGATAATATTACCGTGGTATGGATGTCTGTTCCCTCTTCACGCCAAAACGGAACGCTAATGAACGGATTGGGCTGAAATTTTGCATATAGGTAGTCCTAGGCTTGGAATCAAACATAGGCTGTACTTTTTATCCCGGAAGAAAGCATGCGGAACCGCGGGCAAAAGCTAGTACCTAATAAAGTAACATCATAGGCACGGAAATGTTATCTCGTGAAAAAACTTGTAGGTTTTCTAGGCTGGGCTATCTATTTATGTAGGTAGGCACTTAGCGACTTACTATATTATTGAATTGGTAATAAAATAATGAAATGATTATGAGAAGATGGTATTTGGTATGTGGTAATAATGGTAGGTATTTATGAGGGTAATAAATGGTAGCACACAAAAATATTTTTACTGAACACTTCTTATTAATTTCACTATCCGCAAATTGAATAAAAAATATATTAACATTAAAAAAATAGAAAGAAACTCAAGTAGGCAGAAATACAGTAAGCCGGCAGCCCTATCGTGCTGTGCAAATGGTTGGATTATTATTTTGCCGTGCCATGCGCTGCGCGTACGTAATTTTTGTCAGGGGAGGTGTGGAGCCTGCGCGGGGTATTTTCCTTGGTTACGCCCACTCGAGCAAGGTCATCGGCGTATATCCCGCTCTTAACAATGGTGTGGAGAGTAGCGCGTGACTCGAGCTAGCTATTGTACAGGCGCAGGCACAGACTGACTGTTCTCACAGAACCTCCGCATACATAGACACACATATTTAGTTTAATACACATTGTAGTACAGTTTCACACGTACGCATACCCCGACTAGCGATGAATGCATCTACATACGTATTGTAGATACCTACTTGAGTCATTTATATAGGTACTTGTGGCGCAAATTCAATTGTTTTTATTCACCCACGTGTCCACATTATCATCACGAATCACCTGTTGAGTCAATGTGACGTTTTATTAACGCCAAGTATTACACATCGCATTTTGCAATTCCACGGAATAAATACCGCACGATTGAAATAAAAGGCGGTGTGTGCGGAACTAATTAACAGACCATCCGCTAGGCAATATATTCATGTGTTATGACATTTCAAACAAAACTAGTGTTCAGTAACGTGACTGTCAATTGGTATTGCATCAGCAGGCTTCAGTTTAAGAGTTTTTCTACAAAAAGAACAAAATCATAAATATTACAGTTTATTAAGTTAGAGTATTGTCAGACCATTCCAGAATATCTTAATATAAAAACCCAAGTCACTTAAGGATATTATTTTTTTGTAATACTTTAACATGTAAATGTTTTTGTCCCCTAATAAATAAATAAACCAGTTCTAAATTTACCTTATATAAATATAAAATCGATCTGGCTAGACTTAGCCTAGCGACATTAAACACTATGAACATCCAAAATACAAGATCAAACATTTGCGTTTTAATACTGCATATTTGAATACAATATTCATTATTAGGATGCACTAGACAATGTCATCGGTCGAGGTCAGTTTTTTGCAATGTTAGTGAGTTCATATAACACGTATAGCTTTACTGTTATTTCTTATCTTCCTGTGTCAAACGTTCTCGCCAGCTTTTATGACGTCATTTAACTTAACCATAACGAATTGTATTGCTTAAACACATTTTCACTAATGAAAAGTCTAACTAGCATAGAAGATTGTTTTATAGAGAATGTGGCTTGCTTCAATAGAGTCAACTGCCTAATGGAAAGGGTGACGCCAATGTTCAAAGAAGAATTTCGGGCAAGGTCGCCTGATAGATGTTTGCGACCACTCTTGCGCAAATATCACGCCTAGCACTGCGCGGGCACAGCAGGGATGTCACTGTCTCCATGTTCACATTTTAATTTTCCTTGTATTTAAATTAAAACATGTTAATTTCAACGACCTTCATCGTACAGGCCGTGTTTAAAGTAAGTAATCTTAAAATTGTATGTAGTGAGCTGTTTCGAAAGATTCGTAATTTATTCCGTAGTCGTCAGCTCCATAAATGTTTATCTCGCGTAAAGCTTAGAACTGACAGAGCACTCAAGGATTATTTTTTGTATTAAGAAAATATTTCAATTTTCCTTACAGCCTTTGATTTCCTCCCTCCTGTTTTATTAAGGAAGGTACCTATGATGTGTTATTCATTGTTGTTAGATCTGAATCTGTGTCGTATTCATTATTAACTATTTTTGCAACCGCCTCTTACGATGCCGCTGTTTATAAATTTCCCATTCGTAGCTACATTAAATCATACTGACAGACGGTTCACAGTAATTTATTCTGTAGTTATTACTGCAATTACTGACTCGCATAACATCATTTAGAAATGTCATTTAGTAAGACACTTAAAGCTGGCGCTAAGGCTTTTAGATCTTTCTTAGACATAAAATTACACCATTTATATATAGGTACAATTACTAGACAACCAGTTTATAACTGTAATGAAAGCAATATCTCGGTGCCAACGGAAATGCTTTTACATCCATTCATTATTTGAAACTGTCGTTTAAAATGAGAAACTAGAGTGCAAAATCACTTATCGTATATTATATTGAAGATATAATAAAGATAGATATGACATGTTTACTCTAAATTTACAGAAACTTACTCTGCCACAACATGTGCAGCTGCCGCTTATAATACTGCTGCTAGCATCAAATGTTCACCGTTGCCGTGGCATTCCAATCTCCCCATTTTGTATAGATCAATCAATACCCTATAATTGTAATCCAGTACAATTTATCATGATTACCATGTCCCACATAAAACAGACACAAATCAAGATTCCCCACAGTACAGACGCAGGTTCTCTCAGTAAATCACGCGTTGAGACAACAGCGAAGACTACTCGCTCGTGTTATCGAGTCGTGACAAAGCATAGCCGCGATCGAACATCCATTAGCGTAATGAGTAATTATAGACATCGAGTGATTGTCCACAACAGGACCCGAACCGAAGGTCGACGCGACGCTTGCAACACCGCAGATAACATTTGAGCTATAAATATAACCGGCAATTAGGATAAAGGATATCTAGGTACGCGTCAAGGATTAGAACGTAAAATACACACAACACTGACAGTCTGTACAGTTAATTATTTTAATAATTGTATGCTATAAAATGTCTAATGTAATGGGTAATAAATATTATAATTTATAAGACACGTGGAACACAGCTACGTAGGATTTTATTTTTTTAGCCATAAATAACAGAAAGGAACTAGCAGGCTTATCCTTTGCTCGCAAATTCACACGCTCATCGGATACCTTTCTACAGTGTAACTGTATTTTGCTTATCCTTATAAATCTGAAAGTAACTCTGTGTCTTTCACGCTTTCACGGGCAAACGGCTGAACCGATTGAGATGAAACTTGGTAGGGAGATCTACCGAAGCCTAGGAAAGGATATGGGTTAATTTTAATTTAGGTGCGTTAAGTATTTCAATCAGGACGCGAGTTACGGTTTACCTGCAGTTAATTTCCTATACTTTTAATAAACAGCTTACAATACAAACTTTATCGATCGTACTTTCCTTAACATAGTATCATTTGCATGGTATTTTCCTAAGCTCAAGCTAATAAGGAATGCCAGTGTGTAAGAGTGCGACACGCGCACATTTCTCACGATCCAGTCTCAAACGTCAACAGCGACGTGTTTTGCTCGTCATGATCTAGAATGATCGATAAAAACACTCAATACTCATAGGCAAGCAGTAAACCAGCTACTTTATATATATTTCCATGTTATTGCTTATTTAAGAATATAACTGAAGTATATTCTCTATAAATGACTAAAACATTAAAAAAACTCCTGAGAAAATGTCATGAAAGAAATTAGTTCTCTACTCATACCCAATCAGCACAGAACAGCCTTCGTAGCTATTACAAATGAGCAATAAAACTATTATAATGTTTTAATGCCGTCTTAATAATATGACAATCTCGCAATTTATCATCCTTCTAAAAAGTCGTTTTCTGTTGCGATAAACTAAGTCATTGCAAAATGTACGACAATGATCTACGTTAACAAACTCTCGAATACCTTAACGTAGAATAACATAATAAGATAATCGATTAATTTACTATCCGATAGCAATCGATCAATCTGATTGTAAAGTTACAAGTAATAGAGAGAGACATGTCATCAGACATAATAACAGTTCTAAATTGAAGCATGTGATTTCGAAATAAGACTAAAATAAAACGTCTCTATGATTCGGATTTATCCACAGATGCAATATATATATGTATATAATTATGTACTTTAATGATTGCCTATTATTCCATTCAAATGTAGGTACTCAGGAACTTTTTTTATACACAACATTGTTATGTTACGTTATGAAATTTGGATTTTCCGTAAAAATGCAATAAGTACTTTTGCGAGCTGCCTCCAACAGGCTGGCTTATTATGTTCACCAGTCGCTCATCTCGAATGTGTTTGTTGCAGGCCACGGCGACATGGGACTGACAAAAATTGTGCAGCTAACCAGGTGATAATAAGCAGTGTTTATGTAATGAACTGTACAGTGTGTGCCGTGCCAGTGTTGTGACATGAACAGTGAAACGCGCCCCCATCTCTGAACAAACACGTGGAAATGAAAAGAGAAAAGTACAAGAACTCTATTCGAGAACACGGGTAAGCTCAACACAAACTTATTCTGACTTTAGCAAGGTTACAACACTCGTCAAGTTCTCTCAAACAGGAACATTTAGTAACTTGCATTGAAGTTACGTTTAATTGTTATATTCTGGGTCACGCTGCCTCAAACAATAAAGAATTAACCAGTATTATCTAATATACGTAATATTCAGTGATTTAAAATTTATTATGCCTCATGTTTGAAACGTAATTATTTCAAAACCACATATTGTTTGAAAGCCTATAACGTAATGGATTCGTGTAGTGACGTAACAGCTGGTAACACCAAGAGCTTACAATATGGTCCACGACAAGGTGTAACGCACGACTAGGTAAAGAGAAACCGCGAAAAAACAATAGCTCTGTACCCCCGCAATACAAACATCAGTATGTGTAATCAACATTACGGTATTGAAATATGTTCAGCAAACTTTACTATTGTTCTGTTCATAAGTATTGTTTAAATATTTTCAAACGCTAAAAGCCCTTTACTCCGACCGTGACCAGAACCGCTCATGGTCACCAGAAGAATAGATTTAATATTCATTAACGATAAAATATTGGTAATTATTATATTCGTTTGTACTTTGAACACCCATTATGGAATTCTACAATATAATCACTAATGTGAAGTCGACTGGCAAATAGTTGAAAATAACAAATGCAAATGGTAAGGTTATTGAAGAGTGGATGCATGTTTGTGTGTGTATTAAAGATATTCGGTTCTAGGTTACGGACATGAACAATAAACTATTAGAACGTATTTTGACTACTACAAAGGTTTTTTGTATATGATAAATGCACGATCAATTTGATCCAATTTAGATTTAGAACGGCCAATTCAATTCAATGATATTTTTATTTGCACACGACAAAAGCCAATACCTATCATAAGAATTTCAATCAAAAATTGCTATGAAGTCGAATAAATACTGAATTAGGCAATTCTGTACGATTGATGATGATTGACATTATTTTTTTTATAAAATTACTAGCAAGTCCGGCAAACTTCGTACCATCATTTTTTTTTTAGATTTTTTCCGAGCGAATTCTATCAAAATATTCAAAATTCCTCCAAATTTGTAGAGAAAAATCCAACAGACCAAAAAACTCAAAATTTGTCCACGTGTTCTTAACTTACAAATGGTTTAGGTACACCCGGCTTTGTTTATATATTTAGATGAACAAGTTTTCATTAAATGTGGAAAGGACTTTCAAACGAATCATTTATGAATGACATGTATCAGATCGCACGCACCTGATTTATCCCAAATAGGATAGAATAAAAATCAACATCTATCGTACTTACCACCGTATTACGAATACTGAAATGAATCCCAAAATGCATTGTAATACGTAATTTTCGAAATTAATACCTTATTTCTGTTGCGTATTCTTAAAACTGTTTAACTACATTTGTTTGTAGTCATAACAAGTTAAATACAACTCACACTATTTTTAGGATTCTATTGGGTTAGGGTTTGATTTTTAGGGTGTGGCTATAACTTAACCATGAGCATCTCAAATACTAACCTTATAATTAAAGGAAAAAACTATTATTCTAAATATCACAGTTTTTACCTTAATTATGCGGCCGAAAACAACAAAATAATTGCGAGTTTACTGCATGTATATGTTTTTCCTTCCGACGTTTGGACCCTCGGTGTACGTGTCTGACTCGCACTTAGCTGGATTTTTTGTAGTAGACATTGTTTTTGATTAAGTAAATAGCAACTGTTGAGTTATCGCACATAATTTTCTGAGTACATGAAATAGTTCTAGTTACTTGTAAGTCTAGTAGTAATATGAAGTTTCTAAATAAATATTCTGTGGTGACTTAACATCTGATAACAATCTATTCCACAACCTTGCACAAGTACGTGAGAATAATAAATAGAATTGAAAATGTACATCGCTTTCCTATCCATTATGAAACCTAATGACCGATAACGAGCATCGCAACTCCAAAATACAATAACTAAACAAAAAGTGAGACTTGAGTTCAAAGCCGAGTGTGCCACTGTGCCACTTATTCAGCAGCTGATTTCGTGATGATATAATTGCGCCGGCGAGGCGATGACGTAAATTCTGGTAAAGCCCGAAGTGAGGTGAAAGTGTAAAAAGCCGCGCCACCTCGGAACCCTGACACCGAGTACTGCGATCAGCGCACTCCACTCCATAATATTAAATGACTGCGCTGTGCACATACCCTACGGCCAACATTCAACGGATTGTAATGACGACCAAGACTGAGAAAGGTTTTACCGACGCGGAAGTTTAATGTCAGGGTATTTTTGAAAAGTGACTCAAACTTGACCTTTTAGGTTGTCGTCAAAAACACAAATTGCCATTAAACGGGACGATACAAGTCCTCGTGATGTGCGTGAAAGAAAGTGAGCTTTCTAGTGGAATAGTGTTGCACAACCACACGACGACGTCGACGCGGCGCGCAGCCCGGCTGCGGGCGCGACAAGGTCGTCATTGTTGACGCACCTTTGTTTTATTTTTGCCGTGAATTGCGCGAAGCCGCAGCCCCAGTGGTCATGACCATAATTAAATTATATTTCAACCTCAAACTATGAATTTAGAAATAAGAATTTATTTACTGCAAGCCAAATTGAAGATGTTGCTGTTTTTATTTTGATTTATTTACATGCTACTGAAATTTATAATGTAAGCTGTAATTTGCACCGGACCCGCATCAGTCGTGACTGGTCGTGACCGTTTTAATCACTGAACAGAACGCATTATAACCTGCCCAAAGCAATTTAATAAAGTGGAGGAAAATACTTACCTATACAAGTAGTCCATTAAAAATGTTTTACTACCTCCATTCCTTTTGTGTCATGTTCACGAAGACGTAAGAAGGATACGGATCTCAATTTGATACGTCTACAGGCAAAATGAGGCTCATTACTATTATTAGTTGGGTTTTGCCTACCGGATCCGGAAGAGTGGTCATTAGGCGTGCTTCACACGCGGCGCTGCGGCGACCGTGGGCGCTGCGTGCGCAGGCCTCCTTGGGAGGTTCGCCTCGATGCGCAGTGGGTCGACGCGCCGCGCCCGCCGCCCGCTCCCGCGCAGGAAGCAATCACAGATAATCATCGAGCTGCTTACTGACATTAACATTCATCAACGAACACGGACGCACAAGCAAAACAATTGAACATCCTGCGACCACTCCATAATCACTGACACCTATTATCTTAGAGGTTGCGTCTTGATGTGCCATTATTGTTGAGATTTAATTTCAGTTGTAACGCGAATGAAAACAAACATCGGATACATTAAGATGTCTTTAGGCTTGATGCTCTTACATTACCGATGGCAATTCCATTTGATGATGTTATGTCGCAAGATATTAATGATGTTATTCACGACGTAAATGGTTTCATACAATTGTCACTTGCAGTTGAAGATACACATTACTTAAGGGATTATATTTTTTGTTGTTAAAACCCAACCTCTAATTATATACCTTAGCTTTTAAACGAAGATACAGGTCACCTTTCGTGTTTGAATGTCAACTTTAAAATGTCATTCTAAGTTCAACAAACAAATAATTTATTAATATTTTGTAAATACAATATTATAAACTCGTCAACATCATACAAAACTAAGTTTAAAGACCTTTAAACATGGGTAGGATAGATACTGTTTTCTATTTATTTAACTGGCTTGTATAAATCACTATAAAAATATACAATGAAGAATTTAAATTTTATTTTCTAGCTTATTCTATAGTAGCAAACAAGTACTGCTATACATCGCCGCCGGCAGTCCTAAAAACTTTCTCTGCAGAACATAGGTAAATGCCAAATCATTACAATCCACACTATGGTAATATGTCCACTCGGTCATGTCATACGTAACTTGGAATGTCGCTGGCACCCTCACGTAATGAGGTATTTACGAAGAAAGTGTTGTCAACGTGACAACTCGCCTGGTTACCGTCAGCGCCTGACTGACTCCACGTTACATGACGACTTCATTAACGCAGTATGACGGCAAATGGGAGAAAAACATTACGTATGTTTATAATTAGTAGGTGCTTCCCAGCCACCCTAGAAAAGTGGCTATCTAAAATCGCAAACCCTAGTTGAATAATAGAATGATTTATGTAGGTATGGGGCTGACATTCTGTCCATGCGAATAATCTACGACACCTGCTACCTGCTACCAATAATGGTAAAGTTAGAACAACAATTAACCTGTTAAGAATGCCTGCGTAATCAAAAACCAAACCTACATTCCTGCGCGTGAGCAATCGATCTCGTGTTCCACAGACCGATTTGTTCCAATCTCTTCATAATTGATTTACCTTATGTACACAGTTCTCGATAATTGAACGGTTTCTTAGGTAATTATGTATTTGCATGTCTGTACTACCGCACGATTTTTCTTTAATGTCTTGTGGCTCTCATATTTAATATTCAGTTACACTGTTTTACATAGTAGGAACACAAATAACGATGTGACACGTAGCATATTATCTGAAACATTGACGAATCGTGACTCCAGATTAGAATGTGTATTATACAAGCGAACGAGTCAAACGAAAGCCACTACATACGGTGCAAAAACAGAGGAACTGCATGTTTTGCGAAGATTCTTTGATACAGTTTGTGTTTTATGAAAAATGTATTGTTGTTAGGTGTTGTAGTATAGTAGTACTTTAGTATATACTATCTTAACTTTCTATGATATAGTAGTAGTGTGATTATATAAAGATATTTTTTCTAAATGATTTGTTCAGAAAGGTTTTAAGCAAAAGGCGTAGGTAGGTAGATTCAGACCAACTAAAAAAATGGTTTTGTTTAGCCTTGTTTATTTTGACGATTGTTGCAGAAAAGATATAAATAAAATATACGTAATTAAATACAAGTTATTAAGGTATCGTAAAAAAATGGTGTCAGTGCAATGTAACTATGTGACGACAGTCCACAGCATGTTGGCTCAATGTCATGTCATTGATCAATTATGCATTTCCGATTGACTTTTATATCTAGATCAAGATTAAGTGCGGAGTACTGGTTTTATTATTAAAAGCTTTTATTTATAAAGTACTATGTATAAGTTACTTTTTAGGGTTCCGTAGTCCGACAAGGAACCCTTATAGTTTCGCTCTGTCCGTCTGTCTGTCTGTCTGTCTGTCTGTCTGTCTGTCTGTCCGCGGCATAGCTCCGTGGTTTTTGTTATTAGAAAGCTGAAATTTGGTATGAATATGTATATTGATCACGCCGAAAAAGTGGTAAAATAAAATTTTGAAAAATATTTTTTTTTAGGGTAGCTCCCAAACATGTAAAGTAGGGATGAATTTTTTTTTCTCGCGTACCCCTTCGTGTGGGGTATCGTTAGATAGGTCTTTCAAAAATATTATGGGTGTGTGAAGATCATTTTTCAGTTAAGCAAGCCATTTGCGAAATATCTAGATTTTAAGTGAAAATTTTTGTTCGATACGAGTTACCCCCCCCTCTAACTTTTGAATGGCTGTACCTAGAAATGTGAAAAAAATCACAGACGTAGTACATGTAATGAAATTACAAGGAAAACTATCACGGCTAAGTAGGCTTAACCGGTTACAGAGCTATAGTCGACTAACTAACTCCTACTACGGAACCCTACTGCGCGTGGCCCGACACGCACTTGGCCGGTTTTTTTTATTCTTCTACAAATAAACCGATTGTCAGGACAAATGTGAGCAACAAATGCTTTCTTATGGCGTTTCACTGTAAATATTAAACGACTATAAGAAACATAAGCTTGCATTGGTTGCAATGGATTTTTGTCCCAACTAACTAATTATGTATAATCAAACATGACAAAGTACCCAACAATTTGATTTAATCCTACAACTTTACTGTGGCTGTCGAGCTCCAATACAAAGCTACACCCACGCGCGATTAACAAAATCAGTAAGATTATTAAGCGCATACTTAATAGATTATATTATTATACAAGTATGCAGCACAAAGGTAGTTAATATGGAGACCTGTTTAGTCAAAGGTCAGCTGGAATACCGACCACCGTCATGTAGACTCCGCGTAGTGCGCATGATTAATGATATGCCAAGTCGAAAGACCTGGTGATGTCAATTATGTCACTATCCTCATAATTTACCGTACCTATTAAGTATATATTTTATGAATTTAAAATAATGTCTCAAAAACCTCTTAAAAAGTCGTGATGGTACAGAGGTTAGGTAAGGAGTCCACTTATGACGCACAAATCTGTTAATTCCGTAACAATGTGACTTTTTCATTTCTTTATAAAAGATAAAAAAGCAATGTGAAAAAAAGTGATGAAATCTTAGACTGTTTAAACATTTTATATAAAATAATTGCGATGAACCAACCTCATTTCTTTAAAAATACATTGGGCAACATACTATACCTACTAAGCTCCTAATTTGGTATAAACATCATGCGGTGTATATCATTAAAGAATTAGAATCTTTTTGCGTATAATTTTATGCTAAATTTCGAAAATTAATCTTTAAAGTAACACTTCCTTTAGTTGGTTGAATAAATCATAGTATCTGGAAGTTTCTTGGAACCAAATTATACTATTCAATGTCTCGACAAGCCAATTTTCCTTAAGTCATAAATTCTGATATTTCCCATCAATGACGTGCTAGCCTAAATCATATTATAATGTAGTAAAATTTTGTATCAGATATGTTTCAATTTTATATTTAAAAGGTGCAAAAATACGTCACAGACTTTTCTCAAACGTATTAATGTGACTCAGCGTGGTCGAGTTTGTAAGGAAATGGTACCAATATCGAACTGGTTTGGGTATTATCACGTCACCAACGTCCGAGTTTAGTAAAAATGGAGAGTAAAATTAAAAGTTTAATATCATATTCGATTTTTAACAAAAGTGCGCAACAGTTCATTTGATTTAACAGTTACATAAATCAAATTGATATAGGTATTATGAAAGCAGCATAATGATCTGAATATGTAGTGATTTAGCGAGCAAACAAGTAATTTGCAAGTATACCCCGTGGTTAGTTGGTAGTCTGCGAATCTGGCGCTAGTCGGAGAAACTCGCGCACTTGCGCAAGCGCCGCTGCCCATACATTTGATTGTGTGCACTTTCTTTATGCAGACGCTAGGAATTGAATAAAGATTGCAGTCTATAATAGTGGCATTCCCACTACCTAGGTTGCATAGGTCATGATATTTTTTTCTGCAAACCTAATATACTTTGTACTAATATTAGTTTCCTAGTTTCTAAGGTACTGATGTATAGTGGAATAGAAGCAGAGCTGAATTATATTATTACATAGACAAAGCCATAAAACATACCTTCTTTTTACCAGATTAGTCTATAAGATACCATATCAAAATCTACCGTATATCCGTAATTAGGTGAAGTGATGTTTATCCGCATCCATTATTTATTATTGTCTCCTTTTACGTAATTTTCAGATAATTGTGACCATATACGTAGAGACGGAGCAACTGCAGTCAGACTCACTGCAGACGGGATTAAAGATATACTGTCATTTGATAGTTCCATAGTAGCACACGCATATCGCACCTATGCATTCGCAATGATCCAATGTCCAGCAGAAAATTTCGCCAAAACAAGGAACAATATTGTGATATTTTTTTACAATTTATCAAAGTAATCATGTCTATGCAAATCTAGTCATTTATTGCAAACAATAAACAAACGATAGTTTTCGGAATAAACATAAGAATCTACATAATGATACTTTGTTGTTACTGTATCTATATAAAAATGTGTACAATTTATGTTAATATATTCAATTAATCAGCAAGTAAATCTACAACTATACAATTAACAGGTTAGAGGTAGAACAATAAAATACCATATTTCTCAATAATGTGATGTCACTGTCGTAACATGAAAGTTTCGTAAATGAAAGCTTGACCCCTCTATGAATCACATATATGTAAATAATGTTTCCCAACACGCCCTTTAACAGCAGTACCTGTAAAGATTTGTTAATAAATTGTTATAAAATACCCGCCCGATACATTATTTATTCTAATCAATTGCATAATACACTTAATTTAAAATTTCAAATAAATTCTTCTGGATTCTTCGTTAAAGAAAAAGATGACCTATCTTATTCTAATTCTTCTTCGTCTAACTCTCCGTCAATTAGATATCTTAGTTAATTACCAGTTATAAAATTACCCCCATTACCATGATCTAAAAAAATAATTTCCCCGAGATGTCGGCGATGTCGCGGTCACCGTCATCACTCGTAATCCATCAATATTGATCTTCAACTCCTAATAAATAATTTACTATCGTGATTGTAGTCACGCGTGGCATTTGAATCAGGAAAATATCGTTTTAGTGGTGATATTAACGGCCGCGAGTCAGGTACACTTGTGGGCGGATGATATCATAGTGCGTGACTGGACACGGACGGACGATACTGTAGGAACTCTAAGAAATTAGAACGGATGTAGTTTGCATGTTTAATAACATAAACATCATGTCTGTTCCCTCCGAAGGGCTAGAGGTGAACCTTTATCACATCATTTCACCAGTTACAGTTAGGACCCAAGTCCTGACTCGGGGCTACCAGTAAGAAATTCCATATGAGAAAAACTCAATAACATTTTGTCCCACCAGAGATCTTAGGACCTCATGCCTTAAAGTCTCGCTTACGATCACCAAGAATAATAGCAATCATATAGAATGTTCACAATATTTTTATAATGATTTCTAGGAACTATGATTTGACTGTGTGACTTATCTTTTCTTTTAGAGTTACAGGTTGATATTTTTTTGATTTTGTAGGTATTCTTTTAATAGACATTAACTGCTATTTCTCAAACATTTTGTTTCAATAAATACATTTAAACGGTTATCATTTTGTAATTAATATGAAAAAACTTAGTCTCGAAACAATTAAGTTTCTAATATATGTATAAACCTCTAATGATGGAAACAAACGGTGCTTTTACTGTTACATGGACTCTTAAAATACACATCTACCATAACTTGCTTTGTCTAATTTTCATAAAAAGAAAATAAAAATACAGAAAATATATAAATTGGTTATAGATTCACATATTAGAGATGAGTGTTTGACAAAATATTTCAGATGCACGGAAGCACACGTTTCCCTTAAGTTATGGTGTGTGAGGTCACGGCGCGGTCGCTCGGCGACCTCCCTGGCCGCCCTGCGCCCGCGCACTCAAGGTCAATGATTTAGGATGTCATTATGTGAAGGTATATGTGTGAGTGTTTGTGTTTTACAGTTTGACAAAGATAAATGTTGCTTCCATATTGTGTATATTATGTGCTAATTTAGTACAGTACGTCACAAATGCATATAATTATTATTGAAACTGGCAACTTGCAGCGTCTCGATGGTGCTAGTTCTCGATGAAGGTATATCAGCAGTTGTTGCTTGTCCCTATGGCCTTTATGATATTATATTACCTAAGGCTGTATTATTTATAAATGTCAACCGGACACAGTATAGTTAATGGCACCTGCATAATGTGACAATTATAGAAAAATCTTAACTAAGCTGATTATATGCAACCGATACATGCTTTGTTTTTTATGATACATATAAATATGTGATTGGAAAAGGTTATAGCTTAGTTTGCTATGTTATAACTCTTGTGTTGAAAAAAATAAAAAAACGTGATCAGATAATCCCTTACCTACATTTTTTGCTGCATTGCTATACTCGTCGCTAATAACAGTCTTCAGGAATATGGATACGTAATTTTGAAATGTACATTCTACAAATGAGTTCTTAATGGCTTTTTGCAGTCGATATTAGGTTCAATATGTTCATATATAAATATATTTATTATTGTCTATATGTCGGGCCATGACAGTATGATGGTATTTCAAGGTAATCGCGCAATTCTACAATCCCTTGATAATTAATACAAAACTGTTTACATTAATCGCCATAAAAAATCCAATGACATTGTTACCGTCGCTTAGCTCTCAGTGTGAAAATTAGCATATAACACGAGCAATAAATATCAGTTCATACCTAAGTAGATAGACTTAACATTTACTTCATCTAAGAATATATGCCGCGTTTCGCACGGCTTGCGAAATGTAATAGGTATCGTGACATATAGAGTATTGACAAATACAAAGAACCTATCATGTACCTACCTACTGCCAAAAATTGACAATCAAACTTGAGTTTGACGTGTTCAAAGACTGACGTAGTTATTGTATTATTTTTTTTACAAACACTAGGTGTGTAGTGAATTAATCTATGCAAGATGCATAAATGTGAGTTTATTCCAGTAAGAACACAAAATTAGTTTTTTATATAAAGTTTTATCATGCGTCAATGAATTCTTCAAACACTAAACAAATTGATAATTAATGAAGAAAAATGCGTAGTTAAGGGAGATGAAATATATCTACTCAGGTTCCAGTAAGTCTAATTAATATTATAAATGATAGCGTTTAATCATAATCTCGTCTCCATTAAAATAAGTTTGTGCAAGACTATGTTCCAAACTATCAGTACCGGTACCTACCACCGTTATGTTCGAAACTTCTAATGAAATATTTATTTGCCGAACTATATATAAAATAAATATCATGGACGCCGTCAAATTGCGATCAAATCAAATACTTTCCGTCAATTTTAACTAGATGCTACTTTATTGTAAAACTCAATATATTTCAATGCTCTCTTATTATCTTATTTTTAGCTAGAGGCTGAATTTGTTGAGCGTGGAGGATATTTCACAAGAGCAACCTCGGTGCAGCGTGAGTCAACTTAACGACATGCACTTTTAACACTCACTCGGTTTTTCAACACCTTCCGATATATATGCGGGAACATTGTAACCATTTTCATTCAGATTTCTTTGTTAAGGACAACAAAACTAAATTATGAAAACATATTTATTTTTCGTTTTGACAGTTTACTCTTAAGCAGTTATCTCGTAGCTCTTGTACTATTCGAAATTAATAATTATAAATGTGATTACAAGTATTTATTTTAAGCAATATAGTAATATTCAGAAAATATACCAAACAGGCATAAAAATAATTAAATTAAATTACTTATTATCATAACTTTTCCAATTCCAGTAACAAGATTTGGAACACTGAAACATCACTCAGTATTAAACTGCGCTCAAAATAATCAATTCTCTCTTTAGCAATCCCATCTAAAATACCACTTTTGCTGGTTTTATAAAATCTAAGCTTTTCAATTCGTTGCACCAAAAATATGAGATTACTTGTCATACTATATTTTTGCTATTATTTTTAATTTTTCGTCACATACAAAAGTACCAAACATACGTCAGGTATAGAGTACGTGAAGCTTGATGCAACTAGCCATGAATGTTAAATTGAATTCACGTTACAGTTCCCTATGCAATGGCATAGTAAAGACACACAAAGTATATACTGTACTCGTCCGTGTAAAGTACCGCGAGATCCTTCAAGCTAAGTGGTCTATTACTTGCAACTACCTACCGCTTATGCGACACGAATAGAATAAAACAGCATTCATCTGACTGAATACTTTGATGATTAACTAATTGTTTAATATTGTGGTTACAATAATAATTGTAATGTGATTTACACAGCGACGTTAATGTCCTTATTAAATTATATTAGCCACCGAGAATTCAATGAAAATCATAATTTGAATTAGTTAATGTTCACTTTGGCCTCCGATGTTTTATTTGTAGATGATGATGAGATGTTTATAGGTTCAACCGTATAAAACTCACTGTCCACTGGCATATATAAAATTAAACTAGTCGCGTCATAAGACGCTGAGAACATCATGTGAACACAACTTTATAAAAGCAGCATTACGTTCAATTTAATCAAAAGCTACGTTCTACTAAATGTGTGCTTATCATGTTTACTAAATTTCAAATTTGTTCTGTTAATAAATTGTCGACGACGATTGATTATATATAAGCCTTATATCCCTTATATCTGCGACTGGTCGACACTTTGACATTTTTCGAGGTATGTTGACGAATGCAATGACATACATGTAAGCTAAACCGGCCCACCAGAGACTGGATATAAACACGAAAATAAATGCAACATCTAACGGTATCACGCTTCAAATAACTTTCGTAACTTTAACGTTTTAATTAAAATATACACACACACTGACACCTTTGGTGTGTAGTTTAAATGATTAATCATGTTTTCATCAATAAATTATTATACAATCAGGTTTCCGGGTGTAACGTTATTTTTTAATTCACAGCCAAAACCAGTAGCGCTGTCATTGAATTTGACCATACCGACTTTCAATGTCATTTAAATGGAAAACCTTTTTTTATATATTAAATATTGCATAGCGTTTGACTGCTATTGCCCTCGGTTTATATCATATCATGAAGAAACTGAATCGTAACACAGCATTATTACTGCTAACTTAGAAGAAAACGACCCCTATACTCCTGAAACTAGAAACATGGTGAATGCGACATAGAAAACGCAAAAACAGTATCGTTACAAAAACATTGCAGAAGCTACGGTAAATCTTTACTTTGCGGGCAAGCTAAAAACCATTGCAATACCTAACTGTTTCTTCGTTTTACACATTCACAATGATTAGTTTTTATTCTTCTTTATTTAACTTCTGTTTTGCCCCACTTTCAAATTCTAACAGAGTGCTTCGTTTCAAAACTCAATGGAATCGCTGCAATAATCACTGCAATTTAAAAACTCACTCCATTAAAAAGTTTAAACTTAAACTCAATTGGATATTAGGCATAATCTAGGTTTACCTAAAATATTTTTTTAACCAAACTTTAGTTATGAATATAATATAAATAACAATATATAAAACAAAATTCTCGGTCAAATTGTGAATCCATAATTAAGTTGCCTACACGCCTATTGCCTATCGATATTGCCTCCTAGCCGCTCAACATTAGAATATTATGCAAAACTATGAGCGAGTAACAAAGAGCCTCGCGATCCATGCAGTCAGCGTATTTGTTAATATAAAATTTCAAAAGAATATCTCTCATATTACCATCACAATACCGCGTCTAATTTTGTTATAAGACATAGCGAATGACACATGTATCACCGTTACAACACACATACGTATTGTATCAGAAGTAATTTAATATTTTGTAAGACAAATATGAGGTTTTAAGCCTTGAAGCCGAAAACTTTGTTCCATATATTTTTCGTTGTAAGTAACCCCATTAATATAATCAGGGTTGGATGAAAGTTTCAGGCCTATTTTTCTTTTCATATCATATTATTTGCCTAGGATTGACATGACGTAACAAAGTATTTAAGACATAACATAATTACAAAGCGCTTCTTCTTCTCTTATTCATGTAGGCTGCAGTTTTATTAACCTAACTAACCCTATTGGCAGAATATTCTCAAATCCGCCTGATGGCCTCCGATATGGAATTGTAACAATGACTGTTTGGTCGGGAATGACTACTTATACTCTTCCATGCATAGGGGGGAAACTATGACAACTGCCTGACTGCTTTGTTTTAAAAATTCACAAAGGGATGTCGAGCTGACCCAGGAATCGAACTCCCCGTTCACAACAGTCGCGGTCGGCCATTAGACCAATGAGGCAGTATATGAAGCGCTACATACCTTTTAATATGGCATCATATGATATAAATATTGGTCATAAGATTGCAATAATTTAGCAACATAATAATGTTTAGAAATATAAGATTTAAAAAATAGTTATTATTACCGTTTGTTATAAAGTATATGTTTTTTTTTCTAACAGCTCTCCTCACTCCACTCCATACATATATACGTTATTTGTCTATCAATAGACACAAACTAATACATAGAGGAAATATACTGACCAACCTTGTGCAAGTAGGAAGTGATTTCTGATTCCTATTTACTTCTTTATAAGTTGCTATTGAATATGCCAAATAGAAAGGTCAACCAGCGAGTTGTAATTCATTTCCGATATAACCTACCTGCTTATTATCTCAACATTACAATCAATGTAGTGATACATTATCTAATGCAAGAAATAATGTACTGAGGGAACGTAGCAGCAGCAAACATTGTATCTATTTATCATATATGATCTGGAAACATGTTTGTCGTTTTAATTACAACCTTCTATGTATATATGACAAGCAAGATGACGACAATACCGGTAGTTATTTCATTTGTCACTATTAGGAAACTAATACGGAACTTTATTTCGCTTGGTCACTCAGTCCAACCCTGATGGCTACGTAGGCGTAGCATTGCACACCCTCTACGGCTACGGGCTTCGGGCTACGAGACGCTACGAAAAAGGGATAATTAAATTGTATAGTTGTGGATATTTTTTTCTTAATAAGAACCACGCCTAGGAGAATACAATTACATTGTTCTTGTATTAAATTACAATATTTACGTTTAAAATACACGTCCAAAACATGCATTGTACATGTACAGTACCTAGTGTTATTAAACAAATGAATATGTTGCTACTCTTCAGATTTTTGTTTTAATAATATCATACTTTGTTCTTGCTACCATATAATAGAATTCTAAGTCACTGAACAAATGTCAACACAAGATTGATTTGAGTTCATCTTTATTTTTACACGACAGGACGACGACCCATGAGAATTTTATAACTAAATAACTGCAACTTAGCAACTTCGGCCACCAGGTTTGGATATTTTTTTGAATATCGAAACATCCAAATTTTTCTTGATTAATATTATATAAAAATGGATAATAATGCGACAATATGGTTGATAGAGACATAACTAACCCGAAATAAAGTGTTATTAAGGACAGTGTGACCATATTGCTGTAGTAGCTTTTAAAAGTTTCTCAGAAAGAAAAACTAAGTAGCTTTCTATGCAAATAATAAAGAATGTACCTATGTACCAATACACTCTAGAATTACAGATCATTCAGTCTATGGCCTCAGATAAACTATAAATCAATAAATAATTTGGTAACTCTGACATGATATTTAAATTGTTCAAATATGTTATGATTAATATTAATTAAGCTTCACTGAATAGCGATAGAATTTTAATGTCACATTTAAAAAAACAGACTGATCTTGCAGTGGTTTATAAA
Organism: Pyrrhia umbra; assembly: GCA_963891755.1. Taxonomy (NCBI): domain Eukaryota; kingdom Metazoa; phylum Arthropoda; class Insecta; order Lepidoptera; family Noctuidae; genus Pyrrhia; species Pyrrhia umbra. The sequence goes on from OY982930.1 coordinate 9,016,941, forward strand.
ATTAGATGTTGTGAGATTCATAGAATATCTAAAATGATCAAACTTTTTCATCCCACAAAATGGAAAACATCAACCACAACCATCTTGATCAGTTGTCACGAAATTTTAGCTAGCCAAAATAGTACACGGGGAAGATCTCCATACGATACGCGGGCGTAACGAGACAACGCGACGCGAACGAGCGCGAGTCGTGAGCGACAAAGACGACGGCAGATAAGCGTCGCTACGTGCTGCGTGCGCGTGCGCCGGCCGCGGCCGTCGGAACCTTGAATACAGCCGCGCTCCTTGCCGCGATATAATAATAAACTGCTCAGTGCGGCCCGAGCCTTTAACGATACAACACGACCGATATCTGTGACAGTTGTCCACTCGACACTACACGACGCGACCTTACGACCCCCAAGTGACATAAATATCCCCAGTGCACCCCTGTCCCAACAGTGAAACGACTAGTATACGAATAGTGTATATTGTGATGTTTTGTGCCAATGCTCCTTGTGCCATATTAGGAGGTGTTAATTGTGTTCACAAGTGCAGTTGTAATAGGTGAGTGGGTATCTGTAATTACAAAGTAAGATTTGCTATTGTTTTAAGTGATATTCGCTGCTCTGCTTTTATCTAAGTTAAGTTTATGTGATGGTTCTAGTACTTGGCTAGTGTAGTGTATTATTTACATACAACTACCATCTAATTTGGTTGAAAGTGTTGTCTTAATGGTAAGTATTAGCTTATCATAGGCATGCGTAACGTTATCTTATATCAGCCGAAAGCCATCCCTGCTGGACATAGCCTCCAAGTCGCTACAGCTTTGTAACGACCGTTAAGAAAGTAATTAGATTCTAAGGTGTTAACATGTGATATTAGGAAAAGGAAAAGCTGAGATTGATATCAATAATATCTGCACTATCATTTATACATTGCATAGGTATTGAAATGTCAATCAAACAAATAATCTATAAACACTACAAAGTGTTCGACACTCTTATATCTCTATTGACTTCAATAAGACATATTGTATATACCGCGAGCACAATGTATCGGGATCACATAGTTTATAGTTGATTTAGCGTAGAACAAACAAAGCTCGTTGAATCATTCAACAAGCCTCACAGTGGCTACACAGAACGCATTCTACTAATGTACTATGCATTACAAACTGTGATGCAGTTTTCTTTTTTCACTTAGGTCCGTCTAAATATATATGTATCTACTCTCCTTAAAAATATTCAATTATATTAAAAGGACATTGATTCATAAAAGAGTCATAAATAAGTAATATTACAATTTTGCTTATTGAATACAATTTTCATACTATTAGCAATTATTTTTTTAAGGATGGAAACACAACTTCACTATTTATGTATGTTTGTATGTTTATTTTAACAACGTCAAATAATACAGTCATATCAATAATAATTTTCACAACCACAATTTCTCAGAAATCTATAAGATACGCATGACAATCAATCATAAACTCCAATATTTTCATAAATTACGTATCGTAACAACGAATCAACTATTAGAATTTCGTAATAAGTAGCCTTAAGATTATTCTACGTGTGATTAATCATGTCCCATGAGGTAACCTGCATGTAATTATTGTTAATGTCTACGTGATGGTGACAGCATTGGCAATAAACTCTTTGATTCTTTTCACATTCAAAGTTTTTTTGACAAAGGCTTAAATTTAGCAAAGCTGACTGATAACTAGCGGAGTGTATTCTAAAATAGCCTTTATTTTAAATATATTATAATCTGAAAACTCAGAACCGTCTAGAACTTCGATTAATAGGCATATTGATCAAAAAGAAAAAAAAATAATCGCTTCTGTGATCTTTGGCACCTTTCTCATAGGTATTATACAAAAACAGCCACTCAAACTCTAGCTAAGAAAATTACTGGATAAACTTCATATTTTAATATAATAGTAATCAATTTAGTTGGTGTAATTAAAAACGCTTAGCTACGTTAGCTTTATTACGTTATTCTTCCAATATCTTATTCTGAATGTTTCATATTCTGTTACTTTGATAATTGCGCTAATTATCTCCATTAAAATACTTCCTATGATGCGACTGTGATCTTCATTGTTCAAACAAATGGCGCGTTCTATAATGTTTTTTAAAACATTTTTTTTTTTAAATCGAACTTTGGCGCAATGCTTAATTCAATATCTCACTGCAGCATCATTAGCATTACTACGTGCACTAACCATTATTGCCTTATCTTGCCTATAATGTTAGTTATCGTCAAGTTTAGAAGTTGCATTTCCATTATAGAAGTGATATGATACCATTATCCATCAAACCCCGAGTCGATAGTCGTTCATATTCATAAACTTGCTTACTACAACAAGGTTAAAATTTTCCGAGTTCCTTTGAGCACTCAGGCTGATGATGAATCTTTCGCAAATATTATTATAATATTCATGCGTTTTGCTTTATTTCCTCATCGCCAGCTTAAAAATCTACATTCAACATTGAGGAAACAGTTTGAATGTCAGAATATGAGTTATAGAGTTTGATATGCGCTTATTGCACAGGCTTGGACAATTTACCGCCGCATTAAAACTGGTCTGTTGGTAAAACATGAAAGTGCACCGTAATTCCGGATTGTTTCCAAATCGATCTATTATTACAAGCGGGCTGGGCTACCTCCACTGGGTAGGCAATGTAGGCATTCGACCGCTCCCACTGATCAACGTTTAAAACAAATTGCCGACATGAACAATTATCCGTGTGTAAGGCAATTTTAATGAATGCCTACGTCATCAATTTATTTGGAGAAAATTCATCTATATTTACTACAAATATGGATAAAAATAGTCTAAAGGTTATGGATAATTCCACAATATTAACATATTTAAAAATGATTGCAAGATTAACACACACCTGCTGCTATTTTTTTTTAATTTATTATATATTAAAATCGCTGAATAATAACTTAGTTTCCGCTGTATACTGGGAAACACATTTTTGTCTGTATAAGCGAAAATAATTAAATCAAGCAAATCTAAAATATAACTTTGATGAATATTACACAAGTATTAGTCATTCTTACGTTATTTTATGACTCAGCATCAAAAAATGTATTATTATATATATGTATTACCTAGTATTACATAATTTGATTAATTCGACACAAGTAGTGGCTCTTTTTAATCGATTTCAAAAAGTATGTTTTTCATCTACTCGCTATGGGCACAACTTGTCACGTATTATTTGTTATAAGATATCTCTGGCTTACAAATAATCACAAGATAAAATACTAATTCAAAAATTGATTTTAAATAAATTAGGAATATTATAAAATGTTAAAAATCATAACAAGTTCTTTACATCCTTAATAACTTTTCAAATATTCGTGAATTCTCGATTTAGCTCGGCAATTATATTTTTCTTTTATCTTAAACATGATGCAAATAATCTTTGTAACATGCGCTCATCACAACCTATTCCCAACCATTGTTCTCGTGTCAACTCTTCCTAATTCAAGAGTCCCTTCAGATTGCACCAACATCAACCAAATGTAAAGTTCACACAGAAATTTTAGCAAGTAAGTACATCTGATTGCGTCAAAACTAATTACTCAAGCCAGCTTTATACATTTAGTGGTTTTATGCTAATTCCATGGAGTTTTCGAGTGATCAAAACTCAATTAACGCTACTTTTCTTGCATGACTGTTAATATAAGTTTATTTAAGGTATTGTGATGAAATCAACTTCTCTTTTCGTGTGGAAATATCATGCAGCTTAGAAATGGTTATTTTTTTAATAAATGAAGCTTGTCATTGTATTTCTATAGATACTTAAACATCGTCTGAACGCCACTTAAGAAAGTTTTATCTCAATTATATCTAAACATTAATTTTGCAAATTTACGATGATTGGTACGTATCATGATCGATCTTGATCATAAAAACCATTTAAAAAACCTTAGGTAGATAATGTTATTAAATCCTAATGGAAAACTTCGATTAGCACAAACCTACCTATAATAAACAAAAAACCTACCGAAGATCCCGGATCCTAAGGATAATAATAATATGTATTCACTTCATTCGTTGATCATATCATGATTGACGGAACTATCAATTGATATCATTCTTGATCGAATCGCACATAAGAAGTATCATACCTACGTTAAATATCAAACAAAAACTACTGACAAATTGTACTCAATTTCACACTTATGTGTTCCGCAAGTAAACTATTCATATACGATGACTAACTTCCAGGAATATCGCTTAAAATATTTCTTTAATGACTCATTTTCTTGTCAAATCTCTACTGGCTTTATTACCAATATTAAAACGAAACGGGGCTATAATTAACCATTCTACCTTGCTCAATTATCTGTGAAGAAGACACAGGTAGATTTTTTGCCTTGCAATATAATTGGGATTATGATTGACGTAATCCATCAGCTCGCGACCAAAAAACGTTATTAATTGCAAAGTCAGCGCAAACTGAGCCTAATGGGCTTAATTGATCGTTAGCTTGAAGCGTTGAACCCGGTCTTTTATTATTTATTATGTTTAGAAGATGTCTCGTCGTGCGTCATATACATTACATTCAATTAACCAAATGATTGACGACTTGGTTAGTACAGTGCTTTGTCATTTGAGAGCATGAGCTTTATCTATTGTGTAGGCAGACGTATGTAGTTCTAGTTAGTCGGCTTCTTATGGTACATGATGACGATAACCCACCTACGTGCAGTTTAGTTTTTAGAGGATTGAACGTTTTGTATTCTGCACTAGGTCCTCAATTAAATAAGCCCGGTTTGTCCTTACAGAACGGGTTTCAATTTGATAAACATGATATCAATAATAAGCATACTTTTAATGTTTTCTTATGAAATAGTAATAGTAGTATTAATACATAGTAGTAGTAATACATAGACATTGAAATTGAAATTAATGCATTAAGTAAACGTAGGTATATCATAAATATTTAGACGAAAACCATAAAATAATAGCAAAATTACCTATTCAATTTTATCCTCCATTTTGACAGATCTTGAATGATAGTTTTTCTGATTCACGTCATAAGTAGCCGCTTATTTTTTTGATGCAACCGGCTGTAAGTATCGCTAAATTATAAAAGGTATAAGTCTTTAAATGTCGGTGGGATAAATGTCAAATAAGGGATAAATACCAAGGCCGACCTATGAGACCCCTGCATGAACTACGCACACAGGTGGCTATAGAGCTAATCTCGTAGCTTCATAATATAGCTTTTTCTCGTCAGACTCTTTGGTCTCTTACACGTAACACAATTTCATTGTAATAGAAACAATATGGACCCTGTAGGGCACAAGGAGCACTAAGATGAATGATGAGGACTGCCAGAATACTAGATATCAAAACAAGAAACTCGACGAACAAAGCATTAAAAATACGATTCGATATAACATTTATTAAAAATACAGATCGTGACAAAACCACGTCATTAAAACTATTTGTTATGCATTTATTGTGAGAATATGAAATAACAGTTACGAAGTCTAGTGTTATGTCATAAAGAAAAAAATAACTTGTAAAACTCCTTTATAAGACAACATTCCGATACAATGGTCAGTTACAGTCATATGCAAATCTTAATAGTTTAGTGAAACACCACCTGACCTTCCCGCGACCTCGGCGTACATGACGCAGCATCACGGCGCAGAAACTTGATCAAGTAGGAAGAGGAAAATGATCTAGCCACCACATTTTTGTTCTTACAAGTATGTACATATACAAAGGTGTACTATATTCCTCTATAATGTTACTGAGAAATGAGCAGTTAACGCCAAGCATTAAGAAAAACTTTAATTCACATTTAAAGTCTTCCTAGAAAATCACTAAGGCTAATCTATCCATATTTTTTAGAAAAATTATGACATAATTATAACCTTCAAATATCTAGTTGTGTTGTCTCTAAGAAAAAGAAGCTATTTTGCAAAAAATCACAACATGATCGTTTTCATATCCATAAACATAAAAACGTAATTGGAGCGCAGACGTAGAACAAGAGCGTATAGTTCCTTCATAAATTAAATAACAACAAAGGAATTAGTCCGTATACATTGTTCGTCAGTTTCATTGGACATGCTGCCTCACTGCCTCAGATGGACGGATGAGATTAAATACTAATTTCCCACGTTAATTGAGTGCAGCGCGGCCGTCTTCGTGTCGCAATCAGTTTATTGTTGCGGATCAACAGACAAGACCCGTACACTTATCTGCGCGCATCAACCTCGAATACTCCAATGAATTCATATAATGCTATTAATATTAAATTTATAACGATATAAATCATTAGACCACCTGCTACAAAAAGGTTAATTAAACATTAATTCAACTTCAGGTACCAACAAAAACAATGAACTATACAGGCACATAGGTAGTATAGGTAGGTACGTACACATATAATAATAATACACTGATATTAATCCCGTCATTAGGCTGCGGCCTTTACCATTCATTGTAATGAGTAAGTGTCTAAGGTTCCTTTACAATCGGCACAATGCTGTGTTCACGCGAAGTGTGCGCTCACGCATCTCGCTAATAACACCCTGCCGGACAATATTAATTAAACCTCCCGAAGCTTTATCTGCTCGCCAGCGGAATTGTCTTAATTCTCTTAACGCAGCTATCTACCAACATATCTCATTACAGGACCTTGGCTCGAATACCAACTGTCCGTTGTTTTTATACGCCGCTGTCATTTGAGAAGGTTGTACCGGAGCGGAGCACCACTCAATGCAAACATGTTACTAGTGTTGTTCGATGCACGCGACTCATTTTCGCACCAGTTACCTACTTAAAAAAATACTCTCAGCGGGTAGCTGAACTATTTATGACTATGCACTTAATAAATCAAAATTAATTATAATACAGTTATTCAGATATTTAATTTATCATCAGGCAATAAGCAAGCACCTTGAGTTATTATTTTTAGATCGTACTTACAATTGGCTGATAATTTATAATAGTGTTTATTGCATATATCTTTGATCTAGATATTATAAAAAACGGCGAATTGCATTTCGGCAATCAGAATGTAATATAAATTATTGTAGCATTTATTTCTGAATACACGACGAGCGAAATATAATGCATCGGGCATTAGATGTTGTGGAGGCCGCCAGACGTTGCAGAAGTTTATTCGCAACTGCAGCACATTTACGTTATTACACATACAAAAACAAACTGATTTAAAATTAAAAAGTCTTATTATGCGCAGAACCCGACTCCTCTGTTATCTTTAGATGTAGACAAATGGTAAATTAATGCGATATATATATTCCGGTATAGTAGCCAACGTCATCAAGGCTGCTAGACATGTTCATGTCTAGATGTGTGATGTCTATGTCGATATCGCGAACTAATTAATTTGTGCAAAGACGGTTTCATTCAGTACAATCCAAAACGGTGATATTCTATCTGAAATGATAACGTTACAAGCGTCTAACCTCTTGCACTTCTTATTTGATATTCAAATTGGCAGCTTTTACATATTAGTAGGTCTGGGTAACTCCAAAACATCACGACACCATTTTTGCGTGTTTGCAGATCGATTATGAAATCCACAGAGTTGATAGGCTATTTAGTTTAAAAATTCCTATTCTATGAGCTATGTATACTCTCCAAATCTATTAAGAATGGTAAGTTCAGCTTTTTCTTTTGTATGCCACCGCCTTGAACTATGCTGACTATGGACTTTAGACTATCTTTATGAATTTTATACATCGCTCGGGGATGTCTCAAGCTTAATGCTACAGAGTCCAATAAAATTCAACCAGACTGTACTTGCTAACTGAATATACAACTCGTAGCATGTGAAAATGCATATTAAGTCGGTCATAGTGATGGGCAATAAATTGTTTGTGAGCAAGTCAAGGTCAAGTTCTGAGCACTTGGCTCTGGCCACTGGCCACACGTCGGGTTATGTAACATAACAGCAACCGGCCGCACTCACGTATAACAACCGTTGATTGATCTACTTTAAATCAACAATGAGCACAAAAAATACTGCATTACAGCTATTATAACTTGAGAGATGGTGAAGGACAGAACAAATGAAATGCTTTGTAGTCTTAGACTTTGATCTTAGCAAGCAGCGCCAACATGAAGGTTCCACTATACTGGGTTTTCTATAACGGAAGAAGAGCTCTCTCACTTGGGTCACAGGCAACAATAATAATATTTAGATCACAAATATCATGATTTAATCCCGTCAAGAAATCCTTTATTTTTTTTCTTGTTTGCCAAACCGTAGTTTAATATTTACAAAAAAAAATATCTATGAACTAATATAACAAACCTATTGGTTATTCAAAAGATTTGCATACTAAAATTTTCAATGGGCGTAAAAGATAAATAGAATAGATAAATACTTGTTTAGAGTGCACTTGAATAAGATATAGTCATAAAGTCACTGCATACAACCTGAAACAAGCGGTTGACTTTGACTTTTGAAAAATGATTATTGAGTCACGGATGAAGTACTTACAAGTTGATCTGAGTTTGCAGTTTACTTAGTAAATATATTATAAAGGCTCATTTACCTATGGTCATTTTCTAAACCGCAGGACAAATATCATTTCATACAGATAATGTTCCATTTAAGAATTAATCTAGTTGGCGGTCCTTAATATATTGTCTCAATACTTTTAAATTACTCTCGAATAAATGGAAATTAAGGAGCCAAATCAGAAGTGACACAGATCCAGGGGGGTTAGACAAGTGGCAAAACGCGAACGCTAACGCTATAGAATAGAAAACAAAATGTATGGGAATGACATTCGTTTACGACTAGCTATATGTCATTCCCATACATTTTGTTTTCTATTCTATAGCGTTAGCGTTAGCGTTTTGCCACTTGTCTAGCCCCCCAGATAAGAGAAGAATATATTTAATAATTATTTAAATCCTCGATTTTAATTTAAATTGATATTATCTTTAGAACTGCAGTCAGCTGGCAGAGGTAAACAAGTAAATTACGCGTTATACACAAAAGAATATGAGACGTGACATCCACCTGGTATCGTAGTACTAGACTATTAATTATTCTGAGTCCTCGTCGAAGCCCGAGTCTCAAAAAAGAGCAAAGTCACAAAAGTGTGAATATTATACAAATACATACCTACTGGTTTTGTTTTTTTTCGTGCTTAATCATAGTTAAACCCAGTGAAGAGATAAAACTAGACCTGGGAAACTATGTGACTGAATCATGCAAATTCCCAGTTTATATTGTAGGTAACATTTCCTCAAATGCAACAAAGTGACTAAACTTAAAGCCACCTAATTGCATGACACAGTATAAATTCCTATGAATTACGAAACTTTTTGAGGATGTGCCGTCATATCGAGCCGATCAAAGGGTCATGCGTGTGCGCCGATCTTCCGAGCGTGCCAAAAGTCACGCATGCGTACCGAGTCTGCGGTCACGTACACTGACAGACTAATTCACGTACATAGAATACACCTAAGGCGATTTGACTTTATGCCATAAATACATAATTATGTTACGAAACATTATTATAAACAGCTTTGTATTGAAATACTAGGAATAGGGGGTTAATTCCCTAACCTCCATACTTCCCTTATAAGAAAGTTTACGTTTGTATTTTTTGTAAACGACACCCTTGTTACGCTTTCACGGTAAAACGGGTGAAGCTGAACCGATTTGAATGAAATTTGGTACGGAGATGAAGGGGACCCAGGAGACGGTTAGAAGCTACTTATCCGGGTGCGTGAAAAGCCCGAAACAGCACACAAAATAGGTAATTTACCCATATGAGCATATAAATGTAGTAGATAATGTACAGGTACCTATGTGAAAATGTGTTTTTATTTAGATTATATTATATTTTTTTTGCCTGCGTCCTCATTTTAGTTGACTAGTAGCTATTCCTCAAATTGTTTAAAAAGTGCTTAAACTCATTAAAAATATTATCTTGCTATGAAGAGATGAGTATTTTAATTGACGCGTGACTTTGAGTCAGGTACAGAACTGGTTCTATAAATATAAACTGATCAGCCTAATCGAAGCACTCGTTATTAAGCCTAAACCAGTTGTTGAAAACTCGCCACCACAAACAGATAATAATCTAAATCTCTCTGTTTGAAATCACACACACACATAACATTTTGTGAACGTTGACGTTTACGTTTTCTCTAGAAAAACGAATTTTGCAAATTGCTATAATTATCTACCTATTTAATACTGGTCCACTGTTGGACATAGGCCTCCCCCAACATGTGTCATATCGCCCGGTGTTCCACTTTTTAACTTCTGCCTATAAGCCTTTCGCAAATTACTATTCTTCTTCTACAAATCTATTTACATTTAAAACTGTATTAATTAATCCTATAACGAATTTGGACCAAATATTTATTTATTATTTATTTAATAAAACTAGTCTGCCAAAAAATATTTAACAGCCGAGGACGAGCCTCCAACATTGCAGGCTGTGGCTTTATATTCGCTGCGAACATCGATAAAGTACTGTAATTACGCAAGTGCATATTACTGTAGTCATTAACCGTAGACGTGCATAAGGCCACCTACTGCAAAATACTCATAATGCAAATCGATAATCTTTCAATAGGTCATCGAATCCCTCCACAAAGACTGTGAATCTTCCACAGTTTAAAGGTACGGAGTAGCCTGTTTTGCCTAATAGGAAATGTTAACTAGCTCCTGATAATGATCTCCGACCTTTCGAATACAATGGCCATTATAAGCTGAAAGGCATCGCGTGTTCTCCTGACACGATTACATTTTCTTACGCTAAGATGTGTTTACTTAAAAGCAGAACGATGAAAACGCAATAATTGTACTTAATCTTGTAATAATTACTAATTATTATAAAACATCTTCATCCTAATGTACCGATAATTGTATCTACTTACTAACAAAACTATTGTCATTTATGATTTAGTATATTAAGTTGCACGTAATAGAAATCAATATTATTTAAATATTGTATATGAAATTCTTAAAAAATACACCTTTGAAAATTATGTACGTAATTAAAACTATTTAGAGTAGGTATTATTTCAAAGCCTAAGAATTTAAAGAATATATCTTACAACATAATCCCTAAGCCCACTTGTTCGTATTTCTTGTGTAAGTTATTTGCTCAACCATTATAGTTTAACAAAGAATATTGGTAAAGAACAATTAGCTGCCAGTGCAATCAAGTTATCAAGTGTCAAGCAAGGTTATTACTTCGTAACTCATAACCACTTGTTTATTTGGCACTTGAATCTCTTCACTTAGCTTACGTGTCCATTATAAAATTTACTTTGAATTAAGTGACTGCTTTACCTTAACCTCCACCATTAACGATATCTAACATCAATATTCAACAACAATATTATGCTAAGTATACATTTTTTTCTCATAGTGATTGTAGTGGCTAGCCTTTCATTTCACAAACAATTCTATCTATCTAATGATAATCTGCGGACGTGCAGCATCGAATACGATCCCTCTTCTTCGACTCTTGGTGATCTCTCGTATTTGGTAAATTCCTTTCTTAGTATAGTATTGTTATTAAATACGGGTGTTAATCTACGTTCAGCGCACCCTGGGTAGTCACCTCTCAACTACATTCCACGACCTAGCTAATATTTTTACCAGGGGCCTTACCATGACGTGCCCAAGCAGGAATAGTTTAGTTGTGAAAAAGAGACGGTGGTTACGACATAAGTAGCTGTGTCTCGCTCTCACACTTGAATAGTGATGGCAATAAGACGTCGTGGTAGGCAGCCCCGAGCACAAGCTAGTTCGACAGTTCTTTTCCACGGGAAAAAGAAAACCTAAAATTATTTAATATTATAAAAAAAAACATAACAACATCGAATTAAGTAAAGATACAATTAAAATTGAAAAGATAAATATCGTTTATGTGTGAACTTAATTTCATAACGCTTGAAATGTCAAAATCAGAGATTGCAAGCGGCTAAGCCTCTCCCTTTATTGCTATAATAATAACCAACATCACACATTTCGCAAACACAAAATAAATTGTATGACAGAACGCATTAGCTTGTTTAATGATCTACATTAAGGCACTCAAAAAACGGTCATCACGAGGGTCAACGACAGCGTTCGAACAAAAAGCTTTTTGATGCCGATGCCCTGAACCTAGCTTAAAAATAAACTGTGCACATACGTATCTTCGTCATAATATAATATGATACGTGACACGCATCTGTTATGGGCTCGTAAACTTCAAAAGGAACAAGGCTGAGTCACTGATTGAGGCAAGGTGCTCCATCGTCCCGTGTGGCCCCGACTTCGAACGACCGTGACAGGTCCATGACCACACATGGATCTCATCTGATATGGACGGAGAGGCCTTTTCCTGATCACTGAGAGCATAGGCCTAATGTAACGAGCACGTACTGTTCCTTGATTTGATTTATTCACTGAAGAACATTGTGTGGTATGTGTCAAGGAAAATGTAGGTACGAGTAAGTACTTACATTTTTTGTAGAGATTAATTAGTCTAGGATTATAAATAGTTTGTAGCACTGTGTTGTGGTATTATTCTCTAATAGCAAGCAGTAAAGGCTATTAAACTACTTCAAGAAAGCAAGTTTTTTTATTTATTATCACGAGTCGTTATCTGTAGATTTATTTAATATATTAAATGTATCTGTTAATTAATTGGAGAGGACCTCATGGCTAAGTATATATAAGTTAAGTTACGCTTGGCGCGGTCGTTCCGTAGATGGGTGACCATCTTTGTCATAGCAAGACTTCTCCGTGCCTCGGAAAGCACGTTAAGCTGTTGGTCTCGGTTATCATTTGTAGATCTTTGACAGTCGTTACGAAACCAGAAAGTCTGACAACCAGTCTTACCATGGGGTATTGTGTTATAAATGGGTTGCGGAGGACCGATAGGCAGTTGCTCCAATTAAAACACTGGTACTCAGCTGCATCCGGTTTAGACTGGAAGCCGACCCCAACATAGATGGTAAAAGGCTAGGCAGATGGTGATTAATTATATTTTTTTAAGATTAATTTTAATTGTTATAACTTATGAACTTACATACTCAAATTTTAATTCGGTACTCTTGAGGTGATGGTAAATCAATTTGTTTTGAACGTCGAAATTGCAAACAAATTGCACTTATAACCCAACGCAAAACCAACAAACGTTTACAGATTGGCGGTTCCGTACAAATAATAGGTATACATATACACATTATTAGTTTTTAATGGCAACAAATTTAATTTAATATCTACGTTCGCATAATCTCACGTTGGTGATCGCCCTTGCTATCACCGATGGACATCAAGGTCAGCGGGCGGCCTTCCTCCGAGCACAATGACCCAAGCTTTGCTTCCGGGAGATACTGGGCAAGGTTCTCTAATAGAAGCTTAATAAATCTGTGCAATGACGCTATCGGATTTTTGTGCAGCGCGCACGGTAGTATGTCCACATATTGGATGGAACTACATATCTATGTAACCTTACTACGCTTGAGCAGATGCGAGGTGGATAGTATTGAAATCACTATTATGATAACACTTTAATAAAAATATTTTAACATTGTCTACTGGTTATAAGTCGTATAAAGAAAACAGTCATCAATATTGTAAACAATTTTAAATTAACATTAAATCGTTATCCTTACTTATATTAAAAGTGTGAAAGGAACTTTGTCTGTCTGTTAAGCTTTCATAAGAAAACGGCTGTTATAGATAGATTGAAACCTGGGAAAGTACGTAGGATAGTTTTTATCCAGGTGCGCGAATTAGTTCCCCTCAGGATGCGGGTAAAACCGCGGGAAACAGCTAGTACAGCTAGCTAGTAGCGATACAATTGCTCAAACATCTAAAAGCATATTGTTGTTTTACTACTGTTGAGCTTTAGCGTAAAACAGGGATTATGAAATGTCGGCACATTTGTACCAACATCGGAGACGCAATTGAACACAAGAAGTACATTGGTCTGCTCACAGTTGACATCGTACATCACTCAGCTATACAAAGAGAAAGCCACAATGTACGTAACTGTTGCCAACATATCAGTCTGCAATACCCATGAAACTATCCACGTTAGACGCAAAGACTCTTGTATTCAATCATTCTGTTAACAAAGGGAAAGATAATGCCGGTTTCGATACAATTAACTTAACTGTGTACGTAACCATTGTAGGACATGCAATTATACGCATAAACTTTATAATGATATGGTCGGACCTTTTTATGTATAAGGACCTAGGCCTATTAAATGAGATAATTATATCTCATTTAATAGGCCCACCGGTTATTAAACAAGAATTAAGTGACAATTTATATTGAATGTTCGAAGCTAAATAATGCATAATTTACTGTTCAGGTACTCACCCTTGAACTTTGCAAACCACTTCGTTATAATAGCTTCGGTATACACGCTGACAGTAACACTGTAATGAACATACTGTATGAGCACTTGTGCTTATCTTTCGCGTTCCATTGGGGGAATAAATAACCTTAAAAGCTTGGGTAAACTGTAAAAAAATAATAAAATATCGTCGTGTATTTATTTAAAGCGATCAAACTGACAATGGAGAATTATATAAAAAAATGGTACATCAGTGAACATAACGAATAACATAGTAAATAACGCTATCTAGCTTTGAAGTATGAAATAACATTTTCTAAAATTGATATGCTGGACGTTGATATGTTTCTGAAACTATTATTACCGGCAAATCCGATGCGAGTGTCGAAATTCTAATAATAAACAACAAAGTTATTCGAGTAAAACCTTACCGAAACCATTAACATAAAAATGTAGTGAACTTGTGCTAAATAATAGAACATTAATATTCGTCCTCGTTTTAAAACAAACTGCCATAGATAACTAAATTAACCATTGAAAGAATATAGTTCCGCTACTACTGCTACTATCGACGGTATTGTACATACCTAGAATAAATTATAACTACAATAATTTGTTTCAAAGTCGTTTACATTATATGAAATAATCAACACAAAAGTGTAACATTCTACAATTTATTCTTCAACTGTTTTTCATCAATAGGTTACGAAGACCTCGCTCAAATGAATCAAAAAGAAATAAACTAACACATAGCAGTCAAATTATATTCTCAGTGCACGAAGTAAATAGTATCGTGTGAAGTCCGTACTTGAAGATCTTTATTATCCATTAAAATAACGTTTCAATCTTCAGATGTTTATATTCAAATCTGGTTTATGTAAATTTGGAAAGATAACCTATTAATCAACTGTAACGATAATAATTCGTTGTCACTATATAAGGCCTTTAGAAACACAAATATAATTTCACATTGCTTAAGAATGTAGCAGAGAAGTTGGCAAATAGGGCCTTAATCGTAACCAGTTCTCCTCCACGAAGGTTAAATATATTCTGTACAATATAAAATGAACCAACCTCGATGGAATACTTCGAAAAAATCTCTTCCGGTACCTAGCACACCCACTTGTTACTTGCTGTTATCGTCGCCACACTTCCGACAAACCACTACACGCCTCAAGTTATTTCAAGAACTTCATTTTCTTAGAGGTATATAATAATTCAATAATTTGTTATTGAATTATTCTTTAAAGTTATTGATATTTTAATTAAATACCAATAATAATTTCGAGAATTTTCCAACATCTTAAGTTCAAGGTTCCAAAGACGTTATAGCGGGCTTTTGTCAGTCTGTATTAATAATATTAAGTATTTTATTTATAGGTAGAGAGTCTTAAACTATAAAAGAATGTAGGTGTGTATTCGCAGCTGTAAGACGGGTAGGACTAAAGTAGAAATAACAGATGTCATTCAACCCGGCTCGGATAAACTGCTTACTGCGTTTAAATGCCTTAGTAAAGATACCTGTACAAAGTGATGGTTTTTAGTAGTTTTGGTAGGTAGTTTCTTTATTTGGCAAAAAATCAGGGAATATTGGTAGGCAGAGAGTACAAAATATATGTATCAAACTGATATTCTTGAATGATATCCAATCATTAAAGGATAAAATATGTAGTTTCTTTATGCTAGTGAAAAACAGGTTCCTGCGGGCGAGCATATCTCATTTAGCTGAGTTATTAATGACTAACAATTTCCCACGGTTTCCTGGACCCGAATAAAAATATATTCCGCCTTAAAAAAATGTGTGTACCAAATTTCATTCGACTCCCTTAGTGTTTACGTGAAAGAATAACAATCATACATATTAGTACAATAATACATACATCCTCGCGAACTATCGCATTCATAATTATAGTTGGTTATCCAGCTGTCGCTAATCACGGTACTATAATTTGTTCATTCAAAAGAAAAATCCAAGTCTTTCTTGATGCATCATTGTTACAAAATGCAGATACATTGCTACAACGTCAATCTGCATACAAATCACACAATCGTAGTCCTTGCAGCTTTTACTAAACACGTATTTGCGCCGTATTTCACACTCAATGAGTTCGTTACGCAAAGTGTACAATCTCTGAGTATCGCGAGCAGTTTATTATTTAATTAGTAGCTGAACTGAGTGCACCATAAGGCGTAAGGCGCAACCACACATCCGTTTCCCGAAGGCGAAGCGATGCGGAGGCGTGTTTCGCAACGAGCATTCCGGCCGCGACACCGCGCCGAGATACGATACTCTTTGCGACACTGTATTGTTTTCTGAATTATAATAAGCTTTTTTGTTTAAACATTGTTATATGATAGATAAGATACTGTAAATGAAGCTGTTCGATCTCTGGAGTTACCCGTGCTTTCAACTTCATTAGTTTTAGATAACATTCAAAGTTATTTGATTGATTCCGATTGCCCCTACATCTATATCAACAATGCTACTGTAAATACAGATGTATATATCCTGAACTTAGATGAACGCCCACCAATTATTAGATCCTAATAAATATTTTTTTTTATCCAGTTATTTTACTGCAATTTAAAGTCATAACGCTAATTTCATTACTCGTATCACCAAACTCGTTAGTGACCTATAAAATCAATTAGTAGTTAGAACATCTACGATGGCATCGCATAAATCTACTACGCTGAAAATTCGTGTCAAGTACGACACTCGTCTTAGAACTTAGAACGATCAACTGATCGTCACCGAGTTATTCGCGCCAACCCTTGTCACACCGTTGCATCCACCATCTTTTGAATACTAATATTTACATGTACATAAGCATGATAACCATAATACATAGGTACCTTATACATACAATCTGAATACTAATGCTAATATACCTGGAATGTATCTTAAATAACGTTCTAATGCTATTCAATTTACCGCTTCGTACGTAATGTTTGTATTTAATTACGTTCCTTTGAATATTATTTGTTATTGCGAAACCAATATATTCCTATGTAGGTTTACGAGATCTTCAATCAAATTAAAATTAAATTGAGCCTTAACTTACCTGTATTATAAATTTCGTTTCTATGAAGATTTCAGTGACACCTTTAATATTAGTTTGTTCAACATGTTAGGTAAGAATTACTTTATCGGTTAAGGAAAAAAAGGGTTTAAATACCTGCCCTGGTCTCTTTTTGCTCCACGAAAGGTGTTAAATGCTTTGGCTGCTCACTACGCAGTATAATTAATTATACCACTTACTGAAATAATCAAACAATAAAATTTATGAATTTGTGAAAAATTTCAACAGGTTTCATCAAAATCCTCAACCGGAACAGTTTGCAACTTTAATATTTATGATGTCTAGTTGTAAAATAGTTACGATGCTCTGCATGTTTTTATGAAACTAAGGATCATAAACTTGAAATGTGTAATAGACTTAAAACCTCATTTCCAACTTAAAATCTAACGTAATGTTAGCAATACGTTGTCCCGAACGAGGCCCACTATGAGATTATCCTAATGAGAACGACGTCACACGTTGCTAAGTGTTTTTTTTTTAATATTGGTAGGTTATTATATTAATATCGAATACCAAGAAAAATAGAAAAGCTAAAAGAAACTGTAGACTATTTTGCTAGCAACTGAAATATCTTGCTATCCGTATCCACCTTCCAGCAACTTGTCAGTTCTTTTCTAAGTATGTACGTAACTTGTTCCAGGCTGGGTGAGCGATGAAGGGGTGGTTCGATGCGTTCCGCGAGGAAGGCGGGCCGACCCTGTATGCGTACCACAACCGCACGGCTGTCGCGGCGGACGTGCCTGCGCTCGCGCTGCTCATTGCCGCGCTTACGCTCTACGTCGCCTTCCTCGCTGTCTTCCCCGGCATCAGGAAAGAGGTTGTACTCTTCATATGTTATCTATACTATAATATTATGGAGATATAATGTTTGCATATTAAGGCTAATCCTAGCTAAGGCCTTTATTTATGGGCACTTTAAAATAGCCTATGCTCTCCGACTGAAATACTACACGTGACTAAGGTATGCAAAGAATTGGATTCAGTCGTATGTCCGTTGCTGCATTAAAGAAGCACAAACCAACAAACAGAACATTATATTTATAAAATTAGTAGTTAAGGTATAATTGGCTAATCGGTGAAATATTAAGCTTCAAAGATGATCCAAATTACTCCTCCCACTGTGGGCGGAGCGAGAGGGAGTATCAGACTTTATGTGACTAAAACCTATCCGTGTTCTTCTTTCGAACGATCCCACAGCCCCAGCTACTAAATTTCACCGCGGGTTAGACACAGAGTTGACTATGACTTCGTTATTTAAACGTATTTAACATCCAGAAATGTCAAACCTTCACCTTCCAGAAGATTAATATTTTGTACTCTATTCATACCTCCAGATACAATTTAATGATAACAATAAGTTCGCCACTTCTAATACCTAGTATCTGCATATCTAAAGTCTACCGATCTGTATAACTTTTAGGATCTTAATTATAGTCTTATTTAATCTTGATCTCGTGATATGAACTTTACTTCAGCTAAACGTCAGTAAAAGGTACCTATTTATGCAATTTAATGCACTGAAGTGTCAACATAGTTTAATGTTTAATGCCCAATACCTTCAAGTTCACTTAAATAAACCCAACCAGGAGTTGAGTCCCTTCTTTTGCACTTTAATACAGTATTTATTTTTGGAAATATGGACTATGGAACTATAGAGTGCATTATTTACGAAACAACTGCAGTCATTATTATGATCACTAGGTATAACTTATGACGGCTACATTAAGACCTATCCATTGTTTGTTACAGAGATTCTCAACGTTCACGATAGTCACACTTAGTCTTTTCGTCGGCACCGTCATTCTAGGTAAGCATTAATCTAACTTTTCACTTTCTCTGCTCGTAATTACTAAAACATAACCGCTGAGATCTTTGCTGTATAATATTACCATTTCAAGCGTCAATCATTGCAGTAGACGGTTCAGCCTTGGAAACGTTTTTAACGACTTAATTACTCTCATTTGCCATGAAAATCCTAATGGACACTTAATTAAAATGCAAGTACATTGCTTAAAAGAACAAGTAACAAGATAATTTATTTAATTCAGTAAAGTTTTATTTACTTAGACCAAACTTAACAGTATTTCGTTAATGACGAAACGTCGACGAAATAGTGAGGAAATATAAATTATCGGTACGATTTATAAAGACCTACTTTTCTACTATTAACGACGAAATAGATAGTAGACTTAACTGTAATTGACAAGATGATTGGAATGCTTATTTCTGAAGATATAGCCATATTGTGGTAGGTACAACAGTTTCGTTAATAACCAGTGGGTAAAACCTACCACGTTTCGGTTAAATTTATATTTGCGTTAAACAATTTATTGAAGCTTTACAAGATTAGCAGCAGATTTTATAATGATGGTGTAGTACCTATACTTTGTATAACCACAAATTAGCTATGAAGGTATGATACCTAGATATATGTAGGTAAAGATGAGGAGCGAAAAGCAAGAGCATGAGTCTTATGAGGTCTAAAGATTTAATTTGTCACACCTTAATCTATTTTCAGTGGACCTATAATATTGTCCCTATTCAAATTAAGTAGATAGATAGTTTATAAACGATTTTGCAAAAAAACTTAATGGATTCGTCTCCGTTCGAGTGGCGAAACCAACTTGCCTTTTGCCATTGACCGCGATTTTCGTGTGTCAAACGCAATTTTAGCTCCGCACCTCATGCGGACACTTTATCTCCTGTAATCGAGTAGTCGAGTTGTGAGCACACCCGACGACAATTTCACTGTTCCAGATCACGCTTACTCATACCGACATCGATTCATTATAAATTCAATGCAAGTACAGAGATATTCCGGTTGCGATAATTTTAATAACGGTACATGGCAATACTGTGTTGTTCGCAAAGTTTACAAATGCCATTACTGAGGCTGGACTGGATAATTTAAGCAGGAAAGTTTCGATTGTCTGCAATATCTGCCATACAAATCTCAACTTCTATAATTCTGTCGTGGAATATAATAAAATGTAACCGAATTTATTCGTTTGATGCCAAAGGTCTAAATACAGATTATTTCTTTATTCTATGGGTACTTCTAATTTGATTAATTTATTTGCGTTTATATAATTTTGTTCCGTCACGCACTGTCTGCGAGTACTTGTCACAATGTTTTATTATATTGGTTCCAGTTTGTAAACACGGCTCGTCGTGGCACGTGGCGGGGTCTCGCGTGGCTCGCGCCGCCTACCGCGCCTTCTCGACTGAGCGGCTGGACTGCTGGCTCGCCGTGCACGTGGGCCTCGGCCACGTCAACGTCACGCTCACCGGTATGATTCGTCCAATGTTACAATTCTATCTACAGCAAAAAAAATACTTACGACTAATGACCGATTAAAGCTGTAAATCGCTTTACATCAGCCAACATAAAAACACTGATACACAATATCTTGAAGAACTTTTAAATTGTGTGTGTGTAATTTTATCATTCTAGCCCTATCCTGGGGCAACACGAGCGTGGGCGACCCGGGTGTGGACTACAACGAACAGTTTCGCTGGGAAGAAGCTGGGGCTATCCAGGAGTTCTACCGAGATGGTCTGACGCGTGGCTTGCCGTTTCCTCTGTTGTCAGTCGCAGAACACTTTGCTGTGCAGCACGAAGGCTTTGATTGGGGAGCTAAGTACCGTGCCGCAGGATACACAACCTCCACGCTGCTATGGTATGAATTATTAAACAATTTCATTATATTGGGGTCACAGATCTCACAGATAACCATTTTTGTACATTATAGGGCACTATTCAGTTAGGTACGCAATTTATGGCGCTAGGTTACAAAATCCCGAGTAACGTAGTACGGCTTATATTAGATATCAAGTGAATCCAGTAATTGTACGTACTTACCTATGATGCCCCCAAAAAGATTCAGTTTATATTTTTGTATTCCAGGACGGCGCTAGCTCTGTGGTTACTAATGAACCTTTTACTGGTTGTGGTGCCACGGTACGGCGCTTATGCAATGGCTACGCTCGGCGTGACGCTGTGCGCGGCAGCAGGCGGCTACTGGGCGTCGCTCCCACATGCACCTCTAGTCGTACGCCTCGATGGAGCTATGCTGTTCTTCTCACTAGGATGGTGCTTCTGGCTAGTGTTGATAGCAGGTAAAGATTGTTATTCTAAGTCACTAGGAATAGTTACTCTTGAGCCAAAGTCTTAAATTGCCTTAATCAAGTTCATTATCTTCTGTACATTATGTGTCAAATAAAATGAGGAACACAATAATATCGATATTGAATATCCCGCAAACAAAATTAACTTTGTCCACATTTACACTAATAGATAATAAAATTTTATTCATTTCAGGGTGTATTTGCGTTGCAGTAGGTTTAATAATTGCAATCCTGGACCTGGTCTGGCCTCATCGGTTCTCCACAGTATTGGAAGTGGACTACGATACTCCGTACGATAGACATGTGCTTATCGTCGACAGTCGACAACGAGCCCGGCCGCAGACACAAGCGTCATTACCCACTAGGATACTTAGGTGGGTTACAGTCGGAATTTGACCATAAGAAATCGGAATCAATTCTTTCATAATTTAGTTTTGGTACGTCAATTTGGCTGTTCCCTCTCATGGAGAGGAGACTCAAATATGTTTATCATTTGAACTTATCCTGATGATTGAGAGTAGTATTCATTAGATCAAGGTTTTGATTGATGATGGAGATAGTTCCAAGACTAGCCTCTCAACCCTACGCAATCGAATAAGTAGTAAATATTTTGAAATAATTCCACTTTAAAGCATCGTAGCTCATATCAGATAATCCAATCTTATGTGAAAATGTGGGCTACCAACAACACTACGCTAGCTGCATAAAGAACTTAGTTTTTCTGTCCCTAATTCATAGCACTTCTGAACATTGCAGAAGACTGTCATCAAAGACCCGTGACACGGAGGGCCAGGTCTCAATGGCAGTAGTTCACGAAAACGATAGGGGTCGAGACAATCCCGCCTACCAGCACGAACAGAGGAAACCCAATTCACCTTGGAGGTATCCGCTCTTCAGGAGACAAATTGATAGGTAAATAAATTAATTAATATGCCATAAATATTTGCTGGAATACCTATTATCATATAAGTATGAAACATTTCTATGACGTGTTCCAAAAAACGAAAGCCATCCATTTGTTTAGTTTGTTTACGTGAAATCGTAAATGTTGAAACAGAAAGTGCAACGTGAAGCTGAGCCAAAACAGACAGTAACACGATGAGACTGATAACACAACATAATCCTTCAGTGGATTCACAAAAAAATAATGGTCAGGCAGAAATTTTGTGGATGTGTTTAGGGGACGTTACTCATGAATAAAGAACTGCGCCTAACGTAACGAAATATTCAATGTTTCAGAGCGGACTCAGCGTCGAGTCTGGGGTCAAGCATAAACGGTAACAGTTCCGGTATCAAGATGTCACCACTGGCCACGGCGGCCCTCCCGTCGTCAACGCCTTCCATCCCTGCGCATAGGTACATTACGAGTACTTCTCAGTCTTGTCGCTATGTTAAATAAATGCTGCTCGCTGAATATACTTTGTAAGTATTTTTGCACAAACGCAATACACCAGCAGAGACTCGAGTCGCCATCATTCCTAAAATCCTTTATTAACTAAAATTAAATATATTTTTTAAACACTGCTTTCTTGAGTTCCTCTGCGTATATTGGCGAAAATTTGGAATATTTTTTTATAAACGAATACTTCGTATTATTTTTCAGGTACCGACCACAAATACCAGCGGCGGAGAGAGTGAAGGACATGTGGTGATTAGTGTAATAATAGCATAATTTAATTACACTGAAATAATAAGTGTTGCTGGTGATACGTCAACTGAAGTTACTGATCTCTAAGGACCTTCAATATTGTGGTGCACAAACCTTCGAATTAGAAACAAAATTGTTTAGTAATTAGACGTAGGAAGTACCTTAGAAACTTTACAAATTGCCACCCATTATAAAAATATGAAGTTTAAAACAAAATACTGAAAAAGTAATTGGTATATAATTTTTATGGTTCATATTTTTAAAGGAGAGCAATTAAGAAAACTGTAAATATGTACATTATAGTTAGGTATCTAAATTAATATGTTTAATGAATCCGTCCAGTGTCATAAATTAAATTCCTAGGAAATAATTTTGTATACCTCTTGTAAGATAAAATTGAGTAATAATATATATGACTGCATCGACACAAGTGAACGCTTTGTGCCATGTAATTACTACAAGAGACAAGTGTGAAATAAGACAGAATTAAATTTTAAACAAAATTGACTTAAATGTTTTTAGTGTGACTTTACATTGAATTAAAGCTTTATTTAAACGAACAATTATCCCAGAATGTTGAAGTTAGTAACGACATATCAATTAAAATAAATGACATCGAATCAATTGAAGTAATTCGGTATTCTATTATTAGAACGAAGTCATTTAGGTGTACGTGTAGTTTTAAGTTATTTATTTCTTATTATCAGTTCGAGTTGGATGCGTGAATGTGGTGTGTAGCCATTTGTAATAAAATCACAATTATAATTCTACGTCACTTTAGCCCTAACTACTTACATCACGGAACATTTTCAATGTTGTGAAGATGTGTTTGCAACAGTGAATGTGTATTGTACCTATGATATGTATTTTAATTGTAACTATAGTGAGATACAGAGTGAATGATTTAAATCGTATTTATTGTGACCGAAAAAATAATTATACGAATTCGAAACATGGACACTGTGTTGTTTTGTCTCTACCCTTACTTATATTTCTTAACTAGATCGGTAGTTTATTCAGATTCAAGAAGATATTGCAATGACCAGTGTAAGTATATCCTAAAATAGAAACAAAGGTGAATGAAAACACAACGTAAAACCACAAAATTTATTTAATCACCCAAAAACGTACACATACATACTTACAAATGATAAAATTCATAATAAATGCATTCGATGTAAAGTAATTAACATTACCTACCTACCTACTCCTTCGATTTGTTAATAATTAATTGATATTTAAACTACAAAGTACGCAGTTATGTTTAAATTCCTACATTCACATGAAAATTAAGGAGCTACGAAAATAGGAGAAATATCGGTTAATACAAAAAGTCGTATGATTGATGACGCACCTATCAAATAATAAGAAATACATCAAATATATTAAAATTAGCCCTTCCTATTTTAAATATGTAACATGAAAGAGATTGTAAATAGTCATCTAAGCTTTACGGATTTTATGAGAACACAGCCATAATAGTGTATTTAAATAACTCACCTAAGTCATTTTCTTTAAAAAATATGTATTTCGGTTCTCACAAATTAATTAAACCCGCATGAAATTGTTAAGACCAGCCCATGAATGAATCACTTTCAAAGATAAGGTTGACGAAAGGGCGAAACAGCAAAATAAATGAATAACACAGACATTAGTTCGTAATAATGCATTTGGAGAGCATGAAGTTGACCAATAAAAAATATTATTATAGAAATTGTTATGGTTATAATCAGTTCGAAGATTCTGAATATACCTACATATTTTTATAGCTACTGAAACTACATCGTCTAAGACTGCTCCTTGACGAGATGGTCGAGGTTCAACTGACAAAGGAATGCGCTCCAGTTCACGTAGCCGCATTGTATCTCCATCTCCGCTTCACCCCATAGTTTACACTACAAAAAGCATAAGTAGGTCAAATAATATTCAAATCAAAACAAACACTAAATACTATGAACTTTAAAAATGTAATACATAGGATTAACGAGCGATATTTCAAGAGCCAATAAAATGCAGGTAGCTTACCTCGGTATCCTTGACAGGTGGTGCATGACGCACAACCTTCTCGTAATCAGCCTCAGTGAGGTTGAACACCGGCCGAGTCTGGAAGTCCAGGAACGACATCATATCATCGTATTGGATGTTGCAGTTTTCGTCTTTAAGTAACCTGACAAAACAAGTGCAAGCTCAAGTAAATGAGATGGTATCTAGGCACGTATCAAGGAATGAGTTGTGGATAGAACTGTTAAAAAAATTGCCGCCGTAACTTCTTTAAAATTTAAAATTCAAAAGTCATTTATTCAAATTAGACTGAAAATCAGCACTTTTTGAACGTCAAAGGACCATGGGCAAAAATGTATGAGCTCCGTCCCCACCTACCAACACAAATGGAACTGGTGCCAATTGGTCCTATAGTATCCAGTATTTGATGTAAAAAGGTTTTTTTTACATAAATTAGTGGGGTTATAAAAATAATTTATTATTAACAAGCCGGCCCGGCGAACTTCGTACCGCCCCATCATTTTTTTTTTTTCGTTATTTTTCCGATGTTTTAATAGTTATTCTGCTATTTGGGACAGAGACAAATACAAAAAATCAAAAACCATGAAAATCGGTCTAGCCGTTCTCGAGTTATCCTCACAATGCAATGAGTACCTAAGGAAATAAAAATATCGTGTATTATTATTGCTCGTTAGAGGAGCTCATGGCTAAGTAGCAGCCACACAGGTCGACCGATCAAATGCACTTGCATATGCATGCAAATGCGTTTTCATGCTGCTGCGATTCTTCAGTGGGTCAGGGTGGCGCAGTGTGGGTGACGGCTGGCTACTTGCGTCGACCAGGAGAGTTTATGTATAATGGCCTCTGCTTGTTGACTGGTCGAACTGTGGGGTGCCGTGCCGAGTTGTTTGATGTGGCTGAAGAGTGTGACCAGGCTTGCGCGTTGAGGTTGAGTGAGAGTTGACAACGATGTTGAAGCTCGTGACATCAGGAGATTTGGCTGATGTTTATCACGTCAGGGTCACCAATATGGAGAATCTCATCACATTATACACCGCCGTCCACACAAATTAACACAGTATCAAATTCAGTTATCACCAAGTCCTTTATTGTGCACGAAATATTTGCATAGAAACGTTAGGATACTAAGAAAACCCAATGCATTTGGACAACGTCCCCATAGTAAAAAATCATCAGCTTGATAAGACGTATCAATTGAGCTACATTTCATTTCTGTTGATGGGTGGGGACGATTCCGCCCATGGTCCTTTACAAAAGACAGCCCCTAAAACGCCCGCCCTTCACCACTTCCTATGTGTTTTTGCTGGGAAGAAGAAGTGGCGCAACAAACTCCCCAGCAAGGAGGTAGGGTTTAGATAGAGTAGATAAATGTAAATAGGGTAGAATATCACAGTCCAGAAAGTTCAGAAAGCTATACAGCACTTGCGTTCAGGTCATCATTTAGGTACCTTTGGACTTGGACATGCTCAATTAAAATACAGCCCCCTACTTACACTTGCAGCATACAGTCCAAGAGATCGCTGTTGATAGGCAGGCGATGTGCACGAAGTAGTTGACGCATGCGCTCTACGGACAGAACGCCCGACCCAGTAGCGTCAGCGTGCATCAGACCTTCGCGTAGACGATCCCGATCATCCCACAACCCACGCGTTAGCTCCGTGAAGACGAGAGATCTATTAATCACAACATCACTAAATTAAATTAGGTAGGTACTTACTTTCCCAATGTCTGCAAAAAGGCCATTAGAGCTTGTTTCAAGAAAACGTGTGAATATAAATCCTTCCGTAACGGTAATGGACAAAAACTGACACAGCATTCTGCTAATTAACTGTAGCATGGTAGGTAGGTATTTCTACATATAGTTAAAATTCCAGTCGCATGCTAAATAATATTTTCAATACCCTATCTATCCGTAGATTATCGTGAGTGATAGATATCGCGGTGAGTTATGTCAAATATCTATCTCTAGTAAGAAAATGTATGAATACATCAAAGATGAATAGATCCGATTGAAAAACGCGAAGATTATAAAAAAATAACCACTAGGTATATGAAGGTTTACTATCATACCTGACCATCTCCCGACGCGGTGTCCTCTCTTTCCCAGGGTCACCTCGAAAGAATCTTATCAGCGTTATAAACTCGTGCTCTGTCATTTTCTCGCACATTATTTCTTTCAAAGCTTGTCTACAAAAAAAAAGATCAGTGGTTACACATTTATTTTGAATTTATTGTTCACGATGAGCTACAAATCTTTATGAACTTACTTGAAACATCTAACAGACATAAGATCTTTCATGTCAGGCACTACAGCTTCCATATATTTTGCTACAAAATTCTTGTATCCATTTTCTTGAGAAGCCAATGTACGACGAATCTTGTCCATAATCAATGCTATATTCGCCATCGGATACTGATTAACAAAATAATTTATAATTTAAGCAAATGATGATAAAACCATCTACTTACATAGATACTTATTTTAAACGCAATTGAACTTATTCGATCATTTCTTTCATTATTTATAAAGGTTTTAAATAATCCTATTTAAAACGAAACGTGTTTTCTTTATAACGACCAATTCCAGCTCGGGGGATAGACAAACGCGTTTTCTACACTTTTTGTCTCCTGGTTCATCCCCGTGATAAGCCTACAGAGATCGTTTGTTTAGACTATCTTGTTAAACACCTAGCTAGATGGTCCTTTAAAAAGTTTTTTAGAGATTACAAGGCAATGGTTATATCTGCGTTAGAGGGAGGATTCACAATGGAGACACCTGTTCAGCATGAAGTTCCATATACCGCAGAGCATATTCATCAGCAGCAATGAGTCGGAATCGATGCTTGTTGACGACCAGCTCATTGCCTACCCACATGTCTTTGTCCGTGTAAGTCGGAGGCTCTTTTGGGACAAAGAAATTCACGTCTGGGAGATACATTTTATCACGCCGGAAGAATTTCCCACCCTGTCCAAAAAAATATTACGGTTAATCAATCCGCTCACAAATCAATAAGCAAAAAGAGTTACGGGGAGGTACTTTATTAAATAGCCATCATTTATTAAACAATTCCTACCAGAAAACCTGAATTACGCTCGCCGAGTTCGAAAACGCCAATAGTATCATCACACAAGAAATATTTGATGATGAAATAGCGTCGAACATCGTCTGGATTGTCACTAATAAGACGAGCTGCAAAGCGCAGTACGTGTGAATCAAATCCAATTCTGTAAAAGTGGTAATAAATAAGGGTTTATATAGCAAAAATAAATAATGATTTTCAAATTTCATCCTACCATTATCTCGTACATCTTACCTGTCTTTATTTAAAAATTTAATAAAGTCTCTATGCTGAGCTTTAGGTTCAACGGTCCGACAGTTTTCAGCAGAATCATCATAACTACCATATCCATTCCAAGGCGGTAGTTCACGATCAGCCATCTTGGAACTTATACATTCCTTGCTTTCATCCTGGGGCATTGATAGAGTAGTAAACGTATCTAAAAAGTAAAGTTTTTCTTATGAAAAATCTTTTAATGCGAATCAATATCATTATTGGTGTATGGAAACCTAATTAACCGTTATTCGTTTTTCCGCAAATGTAGCAAGTGAATAAAGCAAAGTTTTTGGTGAGAAAATAATATAAAACAAATGGAAATTTAAAATACAAGAACTTTACCAAACCCATATGTGACTCGATAATATTCCTTAGTGAAAGGATCACAGTCGGTAAGAACCACGTTGCGTCCGAACACGTTGAGAACCGCGCCAATACTCAGATCTGCGGGGCTGTAAGACGGCACTAGTGGACCGCCAGTCATTTCTATCCTGGCTGGTATTTTCTGTAACATCGTCAAAGTACACTAAATAATAAAAATAACTAGGCCTTACCCAATGCTTTAGGTATTATTTTAATATTTTCCATATTTGGAGTACCTATAAACATTTATGAGTACCAAAGAATAATGCTGGACCTAGAGTCTAATCTAGGCTTTATTAATCATCTAAGTCATTTTTTTCAAACATGAGTAAAAACGCAAGCCGCCAGCTCCCTAATTTAACAGTGCGCTTTTTAGGGACATACCCGAGGCAGACGCATTCTCTTTAAAAACATTGGTCCAGCTTCCATCCCAGAATTTGGCGCTAACGTTTCTTTGATCTCAATAGTATCATCCGCTAAAAAATAATGTATCTCCAGGTTATGCAATGTACCGAATTCCGAGTCACGATCGTCCCAATAACCATAAAACCTAAAACCGATAATAATAAATTATTATTAAATACAAAATGCAATATAGTGGTCGAGCTGCAATAGATTTAATAACTTCGGCTGTTTTTTGCAAGAACGATGATATTTAATCTTACCTCAAAACTTGTCTATCAAAATCCAAAAATTGTTTGAATGGTCTATGTTTAGGAGGCTTTCTGTTGTCTCGTGTTCTCTAGAAAATAAGACGTAACTATAACAACGCCATTGTAAGTTTAACATAAGTACCCATATCGTACATAGAAAATAGCACTTACTTCAATAGCATCTGGATATGGTATAGGGTCTGGGACATTGATCCCTAATCGATTCAGAAACACTCTCGTAAAGTTGTCACAATTAATGATCTAAAAAAAATATTATTATAACGAAATAAAGTATAATTTTATGATATAATGTGGGATATCATAAAACTTTACCTTGAATACTTTTCCGAAGAATGTAACTTCCAGCCCAATGTTGAGATCAAGAACATCGTAATACAAGTCATAACTAAATGGAAGACGAATCCTTTGACGACTGATCAACGTTCCTACACAAATAACAAACCTATTTAATATATCCATCGAAATGAGTCTAATTTCTTTCTGAGAATTATTGTAAAGATAATGTACCTTGTGTCAAACCACTGTTATCCGTTTTTGGCTCCATCACCTTAATAGTACCGTCTTCAAGGTAGAATAAGATATCGACCTTTCGCAGTATGTGAGAGCCTGAACGGTTTTCGTGTAATGTTTGTTGGAAGAAACCTTGGAAGCGTAAAATCTAAACATACGGAAAAACTTTGACGCTCGTGTAGTGAAACTGAGTAGGTATCTATCAAGAATTTATAAGACAAGAATCATTTGAGAAAACTATAAATAAAGCCTTCAATAGTTATAAATAGCAATCAGGTAGGCACAGATATTTTTATTTATCTACAAGTCGATAAATTCAGTCTAAAACTTCAGCTGTTGTTAGGTACCTACTGTGGATACTCAACCATCAAGGCATGTATAGGGGTATAGCTAGGCAGCTATACCAATAGTTATATTTGTCCTTACGTGCTTATCGTACATAATCCAAGTTGGTAGATCCGGCGCTTGCTTTCGACAGTACAACGAAGGTACTCTGTTGACACCCTCCGCTTTATCGATCAACATGTTCACATTATCGATGGTCGTAAATATAGGGCGAACACCAAAGTTCGTCTTCCCTATCTAAAAGTTGAGAAATAATATAAGTACTTATTAATATGTAACCAATTAGAATGACCCAAAGTTGGTCTTATAGTACCTACCTGATCTAGTTACTAGTTAGTGATAGAGAGCTTAAGTATCATACACTAATATATGTCATACACTAACGTATTTATATTTAAAACGAGCCATTTGATTTTTGCTTGCTAAATACGATTGCAACAAAGCTTTTCGGTCAATAGCATTTACCTATAACAATTTAGGTAAATCTCATGCAGAATAGATATTTCCAAACAACAACAATATAGTCCATTTCACTCATTGCTTAGTTATATCTATTATTTTTTACAATCGTAGTCATTTAAGATGATAATGAGGGGCTAGTAATTCAAATAGATGGCAAGCTACTACGAAAAGATCAGCTGAGCATGCCGCATAAAGTACGAAAATCTAACAACTAGATATATAATATATAAATAACTGGATAGTGAAGGTCA
The DNA here is from genome assembly GCA_963891755.1 of Pyrrhia umbra. Classification (NCBI taxonomy): domain Eukaryota; kingdom Metazoa; phylum Arthropoda; class Insecta; order Lepidoptera; family Noctuidae; genus Pyrrhia; species Pyrrhia umbra. The sequence goes on from OY982930.1 coordinate 9,048,099, forward strand.
AAAGTAGGTTGGTCCATCTAAAATAATAATGTTCCCCTGCATCGAGTTATTATTATAGTATTACTGATAAATGATATTTATTTTGCAAATAATTTATAAAATAACACTTTTACACGTCAATTATTTTTTAAAATCTAGATGAGACCGGTATTTCCTATCTGACTGCCTTGAGAAGAAACACCGAAACAAACTCAAGGGTCAAAGTCTCTTTAAAGGTCCAGACATAATGTAATTGCATCATGGATGTACAACGTACTGGAAACCATATCCAAATATACAGGGCCGTCTCTACCCGGGGGTGCAAGGGGTGCGAGGCACCCGGGCGCATGGTCTTAGGGGGCGCAAGTCGATCGTCTGAATCGTACCATGCGTAAACTCAGTTTTAAAAATTACTTAACAAAAATTTATATGCATTATTCAGATTGTTTATAATGTAACTTTCAGCATATTTGCCTTGTGACTTGTGATGTGAAAGGCAATTTAGATCTTATTGTTAAATCAATTAAATATATTATATGCCAACAAGCACAGGCGGCAAATTTTAAGAGCTTACGGCTATAAATCGGGCACGCGCCCTTTGATACCTACGCGACGCTTGCTTTTTAACCAACTTTAAAAGAGAATGTTCTGTGGCGACCCTTATTTATGCTTGTTTGTATGTCCGCGATTTTCTCAAATGTGACTGATCCGCTTTGAATGGGGTTTTCGTTATTCAAATGTATATTTTCAAGGAAGGTTTTAGTATATAGCATATTGGGCTCTTATTAAGATCTCCGGAGATAGACTATGGAAAATTTTAACTAACAGCAAAGGTCCCGTGATTGCAATCTAATTTAGATAAATTACAAACCGATGCATTAAAAAGCGAGATTTTTTTTGCAAAAAATAGAACTGACTTCAATAAAGCTACAAATAAAAAATAACTAATACATCGCTCTAGAAATCGGTGGCGAAAATATACAAAACATAATTTAAATAACTTGATTTCTAGTACTCATCATATGAAAGGGAGAAGAAGAAAGAAATATTTAAAGTAATATAACATCTGCTTTCCCCTTTAAAAGTTAGAGGCGTTATGCTATGGAATATGCGTTCGCAGCAATCGCTCGCGGGTTCCTTGCTGTTTCTAATTGAAGAGTTCTATTGTCTATCTCTGAAAATCTTCACCCCGGCGCCCAATAGGGTTAAGACGGCCCTGCAAATATAGTTAAGAGAAGGCTACTAGGCAGATAATATTTGACTAGGTAATGTGTACTATCTAGGTATCTACAGCCCTTTATACCTTTACTTGGTACCTTTGGTAAAAATGTATAACATTTTTATGACCGTTTTGATTGCTGTTAAGGCGCTTCGCGCCGGGGTCAGGCCGCAGTTGTTTCACAGTCAGTTTCAGTGACAACCCACTAGGACAACCTAAGCGTATTTTCTATGCAGATTTTGACATTGTAAGCAAGTGAGATACTTGCTTACAATGTTAAAATCTGCGGACCCCGCGGAGCGACGGAGCGCGGTGCAGTGGGCTAAGCGCCTAAGATCTGTCTGTAAACTCACCATTGGGTTAGTTGCATAGCCAGGTAAGAGCGGAAGCGCTGGATTTCGAATCGACATGATTCAAGTTAAAATGAAAGCAACAAATTAAAATTATTAATGTAACTAAAAAAACCTCAGTACAAGTACTTCAAAATCAAAACAATTTATGATAACAAATAATTATTACTATGACAACGTATAATCTGGTAAATTCAAAGAAGACCAACTCTCTAACAAAATATATATAATTAATTGATCAAGAATGAATTGCTATTTTTTTCTATTTCAATTAATACAATTAATAGAATTAATACTTTTAAGTGAAGTTGCTCATTTAATTTTAAAACGTAATTAAAATAAACAGTGAACAAAACGCAAAAAAAACATGACTGTCAGTTGTCAATGTTCTGTCATTTTACACTCAAACATCAAAGTTTGTTTCCCTATTATTCGATTTCGAAAACATTACATATAATTAATAAATTACATATTTGAAAATATTAAAACCCTGAAAAATGATTGACGTAAAAACTAAAATTAATTCTTTCTTTATTTTTAACTCTAGTTTTGGCCCAAGAGAAGGCGAGGTAAGTTTTTTATCACCACAACACGTAATAAATAATGATGTAGTATTTAAATGATAATTTCTTAATTCATATTGCCATCAATTAATGTTTTTGTTTATCTACCAGTTTGTTTCGAAAGAAATAATTTGTACTATATCGCATTGGTACCAGGAACCTTGTACATGGATTATATCAGCCTAGTCCTTATGACCTTACCACTAAAAAATAACAAATATTACATTAGTATGCATTGCCCAACTTATTTTATGAAAGTCTTATCTTACAATTTGACAGACATAAATATTCAGCTCCTAAACAATAACAGCTGAATATCTCAAATAATCATTAAATCAATTTTGTTTACACATTTTCAGGAGTTACAGAGGATATTATTCTACCATCCTAGTCAGACAAGTGCTGATACCCAGAAAATGCAAGTTGGCTTATGTGAGGCTGTTGTTAAATTCATGCTGTAAGTTATATTTCAAATATATAAGTTAGTGAACTTTGGAGTTTAGTGTCTTTGGAGTATATGCTAAATAAAATATCTAATAATAAGGATATATGTCTGTCTACATCTAATAATTATTATGGATCTTATTTTGTGTCAATATTTGATTAACATCTACAGTGGGACCTATTTTTATAAAACACTGTAAACTCTCTTTTCCAGAACATTCTCATCAGAACCTTGTGAAGCTTTACAAACACAAACAAAAAGATATATTTTCTATCAACCAGAAAAAGGATATTGGATGGTATTGGTAATGTGACTTGATTTGATCAGTCTCCACTTCTCTAAATAGGATACTATAAGTAATTAAATAAACTGCACAGATAAATAAAGATAGTATTCTTTTCATGTTATGTGCTGGTAATAATATCATTTGTAGATTTATATTATTTTATTTGACTTATTGCAGCCACTAGAAGATCTACTTTAGGTGTCCTGAAATGGACAGAATTTTACAAAATTGTTTTATACTCATTCTTTAATGTGATTTTTGAATCTATGAAAGTTAATATCTCTCATATTACTTTTTAGGTTGTCAGAATACCATACACAACAAAAGCTTTGTCAGCCATTGGAGAAAGTAAAGGAGCCGATGTTGTAAGCAAGAACTGTTTTTTATTTATTTGTTATTGAATTTTTACCAAAACATTGTTGTTTTATACCACAAACTTCCAAATTCATTTTGGTAAAATCTTTGATGGAATATTATTAATATTAAGTTTAAAATGCAGGTGGACCCCTCAGTAATGTATGATTTACTTAAATCTGCTTATAAGATGTTCAGAATGTTCAAAGGACTTTTCAAAGACTTCCCTACAGAAGAAATATATACAGTATGTGACCAGTTCTTCACACCTGTAAGTATTTTTTGTCATTATTTATGTACAACAAATGGTTATTTTGGTAGTGTTATATCCATTACAAATCAAATAGTTATTTAAAAAACTATTTTCATGTAACAATCAAATTAATTTGAATATTTTATTTTTCAGTACATCACTTCAAGAAATCTCTCAAATGATATAACTGATGTTATTCAGGGCATCAACTATCTACCATTAGACAAGAATTCATTCTTCAAAGTGTTATGTTTTATTGACATATTAGAAGTTAACTACCCACAGTTTAAATGCATTTCTTTTATTTACAATGAACAACTAATTTGGTAAGTTTGTAATAAATATCTACAGCACATAAACTTGATCAAGAAAGTGATCATACAATAATTGTTCCTTCACAGGAATGGCCTGGCTACTCAAGACATGTTAACATTATACCAATATTTAGTACAGTCATTGTTACCAAAACAAGTTGAAAAGGAGATACAAGGTGGTGCAGTGGCAGCCGCTCAGAAGCATGGCCGATTCATCCACCCTCCCGAAGGTATCCACAACCAAGAGGACTTGAAAAGACTCGTAAAAGTACATGTCATGAGAGAAGATGATTTGGAAACAAAACAGTATTATTTAGTCATTTACAGAACTATGAGTGCAACCGTCTGTTTTACTGTTGATGGTAAGTTTGAAGTAACAGGAGAGAAACTAAACTCTCCAAAGGAGATTTAATGCTATGCTTCCTGTTTTACAATGAAAAGCATGTAAAAACTAAATTAATTAAAAAATGTTGCGACATGTGTGTTTTGTAATTATGAAGTCTTATTACATTGTTCACAGTTGATGTGGAATTACAATTCGAGATGTTCAGATCCCTGGATGCATTTATTGGGCCTCAACTATCTGCTATAGCGTCTACCATCAGTGAGCAATGCACGTTACATGCACTACAAACAGCACAACTTGCTGTCTCTGAACACAAATTTGTGTACTTCAATAGATTAAATTTAGCATTTAAAAGTTCTGTAAGTGACATGAGAATTTATTTTTTCCAGCGACTTCGACCGCGTGCAATAGAGGTGCTCCGCTCCTATTGGTCTTAGCGTGATGATATATATAGCCTATAGCCTTCCTCGATAAATGGACTATCTAACACTGAAAGAATTTTGCAAATCGGACCAGCAGTTCCTGAGATTAGCACATTTAAACAAAATGGAGTAACTTCTCCCGTTTTCCCAACATTTTCCTTCACTGCTCTGCTCCTATTGATTGTAGAGTGATGAAAAGTATACTATAACCAGCTCAGGAGTATGAAAAATAATTGTACCAAGTTTCGTTAAAATCCGTCGAGTAGTTTTTGTTTCTATAACGTTTATACAGACAGACAAACAAAATTTTACTGATTGCATTTTTGGCACCAGTATCGATCCCTAATCACCCCCTGATAGTTATTTTGGAAATATATTTCATGTACAGAATTGACCTCTCTACAGATTTATTATAAGCATAGATATACTTATTGGAATGAGTGATGCCTATATTTTAAATAAATTGTGTTTCAGGCACCCCTGAACAAATTGCACCCTTCTACAGCTATAAAGCCTGAAGTTTTAAGTATAATAGCAAATATACATTCCGAAAAGGAAAGGTGAGAACAAGCTAACTCAACTCAACCTAATGTTGTAACCAAAGCTTGACCATTAATTTACATACATTTAATTTATCATCAGCCTTGGAAACTATGGGGAAATTATAATCAAAACACCAGATGAATATTGGATCACAGGGAAGACTTCCAATGACAGAGAGTTTTATGTAATAATACAAGAGAAGAATGCTAATCTCAAAGAAATAGCAGGTAATATATAATATTATGGTGATATATCTAAGTCCTCTTAATATGCTTTATGTATTAAAATTCTATTTGGATTATGCCCTTGAAACAAAGCTGATATAACACACTTGCACAGATACAAAATTTTAATTATCAGCTTTCCATTGTGTTATCATTGCATTGCTTCATCATAGTCAGTTTAAATCGTGCACAGCACACACAATTTTAACGATAGGTATTGTTGTTTGCAGATGAAGTACGACGGATTTGTGAAGCACAAATGAAGGGCATATTTTTTTATCCAATGTAAATACCTATGTAGGTATTACAAAATTATTTATTTTTAAATATTTAAGTAATGTATTCTCTCTAAAGTCATTTGGCAACAAAGCAGATTTTTATCTATATAGATTATATGAATGCAATGTAAATAATGTTATCTGGTTACCTAGCCTTATGATATTAAAAAAGAAATAAAAAACAACTTGTTTGTCTTATAACATGTTTATAATTATTAAATATATTATAGTTATTTTTAACACTGGTAATGAATACTCATAATAGCTTAACAACAATTTAATGCTAATCAAGAGAAACTTTGTCTTCTTTTTTCAAAACTTTTTTATACACCTTAATAACAAGGTCTCTATTTTCATATCCCCATGCTAGTAGGACACAAAATAACGAAATAGCTCCAATTAATATATGAAGGGTTACAGAATCTCGTAATAACTTATTCTCTGAGACCTTACAAACACATCCGGCAACAAATAAAGTCAACAAAAAGAATTTACCAACATATAGGCCCTCTAATGGCTTATAATCTGTTTCTTTGTATTTGTTGTTGATAAAATGAACACTATGAATTATCCTAGCAAACATATTAATACAATTAGATATAATAAAACCTACTGGTCCAAAAATATATGTTAAAACATAGGATAATAAAAGAAAACTTATTGAAAATAGTACCATTAAATAATTGTAACTGTTCAATTGGGCACTGGTCATTGTGGCAAATGCATAACATTCAGTGACTCCATTTATGGCTAACAAAACAATGGCTAAACAATGGCTTCTTAACAACTGAACAGGCAGCCCACTTTCCACAAATGACTCTCCTCCATATAACAAAAGCAATGTTCTTGCATAGCTTTGTCCAAATACTAGAACTATTAAACCAATTGAACTAACAGTTTTACAAACTTGTGATAATACAGTACATGATTCTTGAATCTTGTTTTGATCTTGTTTATGAAGTGGTAATTCTCTGCTTACCATTTGGGTAAAATAGAAGTAACTGCTATCTTCAATAGGCCTAAAAACAAATCTTGCTGCCAAGCTACCCAAGTTATTTACAACATCATATGTGGCCTGCTCTCTAAATGTCATCACAGGGCTGACTGACATCACATATTTCTCCCCTTCTGTTAGAAGTTGTTTCACTACACCTTGTTTAGCAAAACTGAGAGTAAGTGTGCTCAACTTTTTACTGAATGATGTGTTAACTGATCCAATGTATTTTGGTAAGAAATCCCTGAGTGATGTAAATTGAAAGTCATCCATATTGTCATATAAACTATGCAAGACTGGTTCTGGAACTATTTTACTTTTAAGGGCTCCTTTTGCATATAATGGCTTATTTTTAATATACCAATAAAAGAATATATAGTAACAAACTACTATAGTTCCTATACTTCCAACTTGTGCCACAGAAAATGCAATGAGTGCAAGAGACCTATCATATATTACAATAGATAAGAATAATAAAGTTCTTATGAAAATATGCAGAGTATCTAGGGCAACCTTTAGTTTGATAAAACAGAAAAGTTGTGCCACTAGTGCTACATTAGCTGAACATAATTCTAAAATACATGACAATGCTACACTCCAGCAACCAAATGTATATTGAGCTGCATGTTCTGGGTGTCCCAGTGGTAACAAGTGTAACCAAATGTAAACAAAAACTATGGACAGAACACAACTCACAGGTACTGACAGCCAGATTTGGTTTATTAGTTGCCTCCAGCTGAACTCATCTTTTTGGCCGAGGCAAGCTCTATTGAATGGTTCCCTGCTTAGAAACAGTATAGTACTCTCTAATAGCAGCAGCCTAACATTCATGATACCAAGAACTTCATGTCCAACATTTCTAATTACCCATGCATTAATCACAAATGTTACACATCTAAATAGAATCTGAAATATAATGTTAAATGATGCATTCTCAAGGCTACTCATTAACAAGTTTCGTCCCATGGTGTTTTATTCCTCAATTTCATACATTAATAGCATTCCCTTCACTTAAACTAGGTATGCTGCGCTTCACAACATATATCTTCTTATTGGAGAGACATATTACAAACCAATGGTCATCATATGTTATTGATATCTTCTTGAACGGTTCATTTGGTCCGAACGCCAATGGATCAACTCTGTAAATAAAAAAATAACTATATAATCAGTACCCACTCCGACATCCTGTCTTTTTTAATATAATATTATAAAGCAAACAAGACCCACGTCCCTCCGATAGTGACTCAGTGTAGACATTATCACACGCAATTAAAATGTGCTTACTTATTGGATAAGGAGATGAGATCAGTTATTATTGTAGCAACACGTTCGTCGTTTTCTAATTCCCCACCAGATTCAAGGACAGCCCCGTCCTCTGTTAAAACCAAGTAACCAATCTGATCAGGAATCTTTTCCATTATAACTGCAATATCAAAACAAATTGATAACTCTAAATAATACAGAATGATGACTCGAAAATGTCCAAATTTACCTCACACGTACAATCAGATGATGAATTAACTTGACGTTGTCAATTTGACTTTTGACAATTATGACATATTTTTCCTGCCCACAGGCAAACAATAATTGCCTTGCTTGTTTTTTTTCTTTATGTAATCGTTTCTTATAGAGAAAGACCTCTCGACCTTCTGGACCTCTCGACCATCAAGTAATTCTCGTGCTGGTATCAACACCTTCCTAACCATCTTTGGTTAAATACTTTAACTAAGATATTAATTCATACTAAAATATTAAACCTTCTCACAAGTTGAGAGTCCTCGCAGGACATTGTCAGCCTTGACCCTATAATATCCTAATTCCTACCGCCGCATATTACAAGTATAATATAACTGGAATCGTCTGAATATTCTTTACCTAAAACATAACAGCCACCAATGTCCGGAGATGCTCAAAGTTCAACAGGCCTCGGTCCAATCTAGCGTACAATAAGTTCTTAAGATATTAAAAATACCGTTCTTGGGCAGTTGGGTAAAAAATGTAAAACTACAAATAAAAACATTCCATATATTTTTCCTGGGTCCCATTGGATCAGATTAACCGTAGAGAGACTATCTCCGGGATTTACGTACATTGCATGATTAAGATACAACACTAAATCGGGTTCATTCAATTCATTCACGTATTGAACTTGAACTATTGTGTGATTGATGAACAAATGAATGATTAGAATTGCACAGGACGTAGTTGTAGAGAGAAAATTATTGTACATCTTTGTATGTAAGTATATTTATATTTGTGATAAGCATTTTTTCGAAGTGTTTGTGGTAAATTTACAAAATAAAGAATCACCCTAAAAAAAGGTAAGTTCAGTTGATTTGTAGCAATCAAACGCTTTAGTAATTTAATTAAGATAGGCAGAATTTGTTACGTACATAAACATATGCGATGTAAAATTTTGCATGCATTCGCTGCTGAATTGCTGAAGGCGATATTTAATTGCCTCGTTATCGCCCAGAGTATTTTATTTTATTCATTAAAAGTTAATGTAAGCATTATACAGTGCAGTCTTCTACAGCTGCGAATACAGTTGTAAAATTGCAGCCTTACTTTCTATTACTCAGAATAATAATTGTAAGTTTTGTCAATATAATGTTATTTAATGTAACAGAAACAAGGTATTAGAACTAAATCCGGTCGGTGGGTCATCTTAGGGGCGGATTTAACATACTCTACTTAATATTTTCCGAGTGTCGAAGTGACAAAATTATTATTGTTGCATGTCAAGTTGATAAGACAAACAAATTGTGATTATTAGTCTGAAATATTACGTTCCGAATTCATTAATTAAACTAACGGCTTATGATCGGATTAGTGTCATAAGTTCAAAGATATTCATTAAACCTGAGCAGGTATAGGCTTCTGTGCTACTGTGTGGTTATGACATATGACTCAAGAATTGAACAAGTATTGGCTGACATACTTCCATTTCATAGTTGTTCCAGGTCTGGGTCAAACTGAACCTTCCGCCCCTATCTGGGTCAGGTTAATGTGAGAATTAAGCATACTCACTATACTGGCAAAATTCTTATGGCCAGTTTCACCACGTTAACCAACAATGATGACCTACAAATGAAAAAAAAATACCACAAATTGTAGTCTCCTAAAATATAAATTTTACCAAAAGAAAAATTTGTGAAAACTCACAATAGTTTGAAATGAGATTTTTATTGGCAACAATATTATTGCCCACTGCCTAGTTCTTTTTTTAAATAAAATTATTGGATGCCTATGTATAATTCCATACATAGCATTGCATTGCACTGTATTTGATAACAAAATTGATTACTGTTATATTTACGTAACCGTGTGAATACTTTTCAATCTCTGTAGCATTATCCTTATTCATGAAATAAGTGTAGTATAGAAATAATCAAGTAACTCTGTTTCTTGTCACTGTAAAATGGAGGTAGCTTGAAATCAGGGGAAGAAATCAGGATGCAGGTGAAACCACCGGAAACAGCTAGATTTTGTCATCATCTCTGTCTTGCTTCTATAGGCTTAACAAGAATACATTTCTATACATTTATACGGATATATACATTTATAAGGATTCTATACATTTATAAGGATACATTTCTATTTATAAACAAGCTGCCATGTACAACTGGGATAACATTGTATATTCTGAATGGAGGCGCTTGTGGCTAAGTAACAGCCGCACAGGTTGATTGATCATGGTTAAGCTTTCCGCGGTCCGCTGTGGATGGATAACCATCTATGTCTTACTCAGAAAATTATCCCATTGGTAGTTAATTTTGTACTTCAATTTATTTATAAACTATAAATAGAACATGACTGAGTCAATAGTGTTGTAATTAATTTATTGGTCACACAAGACAAGACAAGAAGAATGATAGTAACAATACATTTCTTGAATTATCACATCAAGGCAACATCAATTAATACATTACTTGAAATTATCATTCATGTTGTCATGTGTCTTATCTCTACTGTTGTTTTGTTTATAAAATATGCCCGATAAGCCATAAAAAACTTCAGTTTCAATCATCATAATTATCTGTATATATATTGATTTGGAAAAGAACCAGGATAGAAAGAAGAATAACCAACAAAAAAATTGTGAGTGTTTGGTGATATTGTACTGAATAATATATTTTTTACAGGTGAAATGTTAAGGTTTCGTCCCAAACTGGGGAGTGAGCGCAACAGCGAATGGCGCTGTTGCTTTTGTCTTCATGTGCGCACGGGGACCATCCTGCTGGGAACATGGCACCTTGTAAGTCTTACAATTACCATTTATTTTTAAATATCAAAGTATTTCTGTAGACTGCCAGTTATTTAAAGGGATGTGGATAGTAAGTTTATAAACTACTTACAAATTATCATAATGATGGCAGTTATCTGTGGTAATTTTTTAGTTATTGGACTATATAATTATGAATCAACTAACAGTTCTCTCCAAGTTTTTTATTTCTCGCTTTTCAGTTGATTGGTTTGTAATTTATCTAGATTACAATATCCTAATGTCTAGTGGTAACGGTGTATACCTCTCTCCTATACCTCTGCTTTCTCCTTCAGAGCTTAGAGGCGTGATGTTATTTTATGGAATGTTAAAAACAACATATAGGCATGTGATAGCAGCAATCGCGGATCCTTTGCTGTTAGTAATTGAAGAATTCTATACTGTATCTCTAAAGATCTTCATCAGATCCTAATATACTATATATTAAAACCTTCCTTGAAAAATACGCATTTAAATAACGAAAACCCCATTCAAATCGGATCAGTATTTTTTGAGAAAATCAAGGACATACAAACATACATGAAGGGTCGAATAGAGAACCTCCTTTTTTAAAGTCTGTTAAAAAACTATCCTTTGTCCTGTTTTGGTATTGTTCCGAATTTCACACTGGACCCTCATTTCTTATTTAAGTAAATCTTATTTAGAAACTGCTACTTAAAGTGTTGGAAAACACATGTCAAGTCGGTTATTACCTATGAATAATAACCTATTTACGTTTTCCTTATTTTTCATCGAAAACCGATGTGTGCGTTATAAAATAATTAACAAGCGTATTTAAAATAAAATTTAATTAAAATACATTGTTTTGTACTTATAATTTTTTATACGTACATATTTTGTTATATTAAACCTTGTAACAATGAAGCAAAACACCATACATAGGTAGGATAACTAAATCTCATGAGATGGTTTATGCACGGTAGGTATTTTGATTATTTACATTAGCAATGTTAATCAATCATACTTCTTGTTATTGTTACGTGTAGTTGTGACCTAGTGGTGGTACTATGACTACTCTTGACTCTTATGCAAATATGTTCTTTCTACACCACACAACACTACACTGTAATTAAGGATGTTTAAATTTATAATTACACTTATTTTATAATAAAATTAGTTGGAAGTTCATTTGTGTGTTCCGAAGAGTTTAGCAGAATGTAAACCCTTCGTCGCAATCAGATTTTGGCAATGATAAGCCTTAGAAGGCAAGCATTACGGTGTTTTGTCTATACGCAGATATAAACCGTTCTTATGATACAAACGACTAAGGAATAAAATAACAAAATCTTTCATAGATGCTACACCTCATAGCTCTTGGGTTCCTGGCTGCTATTGTACGTGATCCCCGGCTGCTGGACGAGTTAGAACGTGACTCTGCCCCCGTAGCGGACTTTGGTAACGTAGCACACGTCAATGGAGCCATCTCTACGCCTGTGTCCAACGTGGAACTAGCTCCGAGCTCGATTCCTCAGCACATCGGACAGCCTCGAGATCATAGCCTCATATATCGTAAGTTTGCTGAGAACATGCACAAGTATTTCACACAAACGGCGGGCCTCTATCGGGTGCTAAGTCGAGGATATCTACAAAAATTTTAAATATAATAAGTTTAAATATAATAAATATTTAAACTTATGTTGCCCCTATTTCCCTAAACACCAGCTGGGTTTATACACATGAACATAAGAAATAACTCATGACTCACAACTTAGGACAATGTTAATTATTGCCTGTTCATGTTTTATTCTAGCGAAAATAAATCAGTTTTTTCTTTAATCTGGATAAGGTTTTAATATATTTAGAGGGCATAACCAGATTGTGGACAGACTCTTAAGCGTAAAACCTTTACAGCAGTAACAATGTCCTCTTGTTGAAGTACTTATTGATTTTAGAATGTTTGCCAAATTTCTACTTGTACTGTTTACATCATAGTGTCGTTCTTATACAGGATGGAATAAATGCATTATAATATTTTTTGTATGTTTTGCTTAAAACGTTTCGCCCTTGTTTAAAAGACCAACTGTGACCTTGGATAAATGCTCAGCCATGTCATAAAATTATGCAAAGTTGCACGTTTTTAAAACTACGTCAGTAACTCCGGTTCGTATTATTACTTATACTGCTATTAACTAGAACAGAAACAACACATAATTTTCATTTTGCCTAATTAAATTATGTTTCATTACAATTATACATAATTTAATTACAATATTATCTTCTAATCATGATGTCTTCTAGTATTTAAGACTATTTATAGAAATACTAGCTGTTTCCCGTGGTTTCATCCGTATCCTGAGGGAACTATTTCACGCATTAAAGGCTGACGTTTTTTTTATTAGTAAGACCCTTAATTATATTTGTATATTATCCTAAACTCTCTGCCAGAAACGGAGAACAAAATGAATAACACACAATTTAACAGATTGCAACTGTGTGTGTACTAGATGATGTGGATGTGGGTGCACTGGTTACAGTGTGTACCCTGGCCATCACATTCATGCTGATCTACGGAGCCGCCCTAGGCAAGCCCGCCCATCTATTGCCATTCTTCTGCCTGCAGATATTCGACTTTGCCATCACAGTGTAAGTATTTTTAGCATATCAATATCAACGCCTAAATTTGTACTGTGATTCCCATAATAACACAACATTCTCTATTTGTACGTCTTGTACTCTGTAATCTTTAGCTATTTCGTCTTATATTTGTATCGATGTAGAGAGAGAGTATAAAGTTGATTGTTTACTGGCATTCCAAGCAAGATTTTCTTACACTTTAGTGTCGCATTTGTTATACCATTACTACAACATTGTCGTTTGCCCGTCAGTCTAACCGCGACCGGGTACCTGTGCTACTTGCGCTCCATCCACCGGCTGGTCGCGGAGACGCACCGGGTGCCGTGGCAAGCTCAACTGCTACAGCTGCCGGCACCTGCCTTAGCGCTCGTCGTACTTTCTGCATTCCTGGTTGCCGTGCTGCTCAAGGTAGCGTATCCCAAAACAACTTTTTTAAACATATCAGGCTTTTGGTTGACGAATGTTCCAGAAGTCGTCGGATTTAAGATGATTTTTGAAACTATATCAATGTAAATAAAACTGTGATGCTAAACAACAGCTATCAGCATTCAAGTTTTGTTTTAATAATTAATGTTATGTATCTTTTTGGCTGGCTAAACTTAAGTAGACAAACAAGTATTGTTGCGTCAAACCTCATCTTATGCCATTTATTTATTCAAAACAAAATTAATATAATCATTATAGGTACCTAAATGAAAAAAATAATATTTTCATCAAATGCTATTTATTATAAATCCATCAAATAATTTCTAACATTAGCTGATTAAAAAGTTCAGAAGCTATCAATTTTATGTAAGCATTAAACTATACCCACAATTAAAAATTACAAGCTTTTAACAAATCAACTTTGTATCCACGTGCAGGGCTACTGCATCAGCGTAGTATGGCGCTGCTACAAGTACCTGACGATGCGTGCGCACGCGCTGCAGACGCCGTTCGTGATCTCGAGCGACGACGTGGTGACCAGTGGGCAGCTGGCCCCGTACGCCGCGCCCGCGCCCGACTACTCGAGCCTGCTGCCCGACTACGAGGAGGCCGTCAAGCAGACGCCGCCGCCCTCCTACCGCGCTGCCACGCTGATGGCGGCCGCTGACCCCACGCTTGCAACCGTTGTGAGTGTTCGCTTTTCAAATTTAGTTTTGCAAAAAGGTTTGAAGCTATTTAAATGTACCATCTGCCTAGCCTTTTCTCAACTATGTTGGGGTCGACTTCCAGTCTAAACCGAATGCAGCTAAGTGCCTATCTGACCTCCACAACCCAGTTACCGGGTAACATGGTACCCTTTGGTAAGACAGGTTGTCAGACTTTCTGGCTTCTGACTACCCGTAACGACTGACAAAGATCTACCAATGATAACCGGGACCAACAGCTTAACGTGCTTTCCGAGGCACGGAGGAGTCCCGCTATGAGAAAGATGGTCACCCATCCATGGACCGACCGCGCCAAGCGCAGCTTAATCTTTGATCGGTCGAACCGTGCGGCAGTTAAGTAACAGCTGACTAAGTAACCAGGAGCTCTTCATAGAAAGCTATTTAAACGTATAAGGATTATTATATCATACCAAACTAAATAATTTCTTCAATTTATGTAGTGATCGGTATTTCAGTACTTTTCATTGAGCAACACCGCAATGAAAAGTACTGAAACAATGACGTAGAAGCCACAATACGTGTTCATTTACAATGTTATTTCCTATATGATTGTACATTTATTAATACGATATATTGGCGATTTATTGACGGTATATTGTGTCCGGAAACTTCTAAAATCGTCACGTTCTAGACACATAACTATTTATATTAATCACATAATTATTTATATTAATGCTTTCAAATGTACTGACAGCATTTTTCTTGTGTTCAACAGCAGGAGAGGGCACAGAGCGAGCACCCACAGCCCCAACCGCAGCCGACCAACACAATAGTGGTGCTCCCACAAAACGGCACGCAAGCGCGCGTCTGAATCTCATATAAACAACTGACAGCACCGAGGATTATCACTACGTAGGGCACTCCCAATTTTAGATTGTTGTAAACTTATCCTTAGCGCTTGGGCGGCACTACTGCCACACCATGAAATTATCATTACGAGTACATAATCTAATACATTGTAAGAATGCGGTGTGGACAGTATAGCTGCAAGACTCACTAAGTCGCTCTATCATCGTGCAACCGCTTGAATTGTAAACGTCCTTATTCTACACCGAACTTTAAATACGCTCAATACGGAAGTAACTGCACTTAGTTTGTGTTTAAAGTTAAGGCAAAAATAGCCCTTATATAATTATAATTAAGTTCCTAATCCTCGTTGCTTTCATGTAAAAAAAACCTATAAAGCTAAAATTATTTTTAAAGTCATCGTCTTTCACTTTCATGTAGATGTATTTATTTTTAGACAAGTTGCTGAGATAATTTTCATTTTATTTATTTTATATTTTGAAATATTAACACTGTTGTTAATTGTAACTTTTTTGCTTGATGTGGGATAGTTAGGTTTGGGCCAGTAAATCTATCTCGATCATTAATCCAAGTTATTTTAATATAGAATTTCATACCATGAGTATAGTGCCATTGCGTTGAATATAATAAATTTTATTTTTATACTTCATGAAATCATTAGATTTATATTCCCTATCCAATCATTACATACACCATTAAGTACACCTGCCGAGGTATCACATTTCCGTTAATAGTTTGCTGAACTTAGTGTCACAGAATGTTGATTTTATTTTGTGATAATTTTATTTTAAAAGGATTTTTTTTGATATCTAACTCGAAAATCAAAAGTATGCGAACGTGCATACGGAACATACTGACATTCCTGAATATTGCATTGTATCTTTTAAAACTTTACGTCTGGCATCAATTCATTTCAATACGCTGTCCAGTATTTAATGCGACAGTAGAGAGGCAGTGACCTCAAATACTGACATTGAGATAACATTCTGTATTAAAAACCCACCTTAATAATATTGATAAGCAACTGTAGCTGCTGCCAATATCGGTATTGTAGTTGAATACCTTAACTATAGATAAAAAATATTAAATTGAAAAAGTTGTTTGTATTGAAGTAGGTACAAAAAGATACACTTTATTGTTTATACTTGAGAATAATAACAGATACTTACATGTGTGGTTTGTTACTACTCAGGGTTATAGTAATTTGAGCTTGCGATAGCCTTCCTTATAAGAACTATAATTATAAAATCTTAATATTATAAAATACGAAAGTACATTTAAATGAGAAATGTAATACTTATTCACGTTTCGTTATATTCCACGTGGACATTATAGTGCAGTTTTAAAAATATTAGGCAAAAAAATATTGCATACCACTCATTGGTGCCTTATCATATCGTTGGCGAAAATGTTGCTAGTACCTAATCTTCTTAACAATCATGCTAAATAAATTAGGTACAAACTATCTAATAAAATGTACCTAGTACCTACCTAGATAGGATTTGTTGTGACGTAGACAAGTAAATCGTGACGTTGTTTTAAGCGGGAACTTGGTAAGACACCGTAAGTAGTTTCGTATTGGCCTAAATTGTAAAAAAAAAAAATGTCGCTGCATCGTAGGTACTTTGCTTTTATTTACTTTGTAATACGAGTCTCGCCCTGTAGTAAAAACAAGAAATATTAGCACTAAACGTGTTTGATTAAATCATTACTTGTCGTATGTGTGCGGTAGTCTAAGTAGTCTTTAATATGACAATTATCTAAAGTAAGGGCGAGATACTTAAAAAATAACTGATCGAACATGATTTGCTCAGTTCATAAACTTAACCTTGATTGTTTATGAAGTTCTTTGTTATTTTGCATATTGTTAGTACCTAAATTGTAAATGCACCAACGATAAATTGACGTGTATAACTTATTACTTACTAAATTATACTTAATGTAAAATATTCTTGAAATAAATCATACATAAAATGAAGCTATATTACATTTTATTTGTAAATGTATTAAAAATATACCCTATTTATATCCTAATACATACGGAAATTAATAAATATATATGAACTTATATAAGATATTGAATAAACATGGAACTAGGTACCTACTTCACGCATTCGGATTAAAATACCCTATATCCCCAGTAATGTTGAACATTAGGAGAAACATACTTAAACTTGTGACATTTAACACACGTGTTTATTAAAAGCTCATTATAGACTAACATAATATATATATATATTAGGCCCCCAAGATACAAGCTCTGCCTAGTTTGGGGACTACCGTATCAACTAAATTGGTATAATTAAACAATGTAGTTACAGATCAAAGTATTGTATACTAATTTTATAAAGCCAACTATTCATGTAACTGTGGATCAATATTTTTTTTATTATTATATAGGTACGCATATTTTGAAACTCCAAGAAAGTCTAAAGTTTTTTTCGAGTTAAGTATATCACGTTGATAACCTACCTAACTACATAGGTACGCATAACTATATCATGTGAGCTAGGAGCGACCGCGTCTATGTACCTATATCATGCCAGCTTATGTTACAACCCCCATATAAAAATGTTACATAATCCAGTAGGTATTACGTAAGAACAGGGTTAGATCCTCGAAACTTCCGCTGTCGCTTTAAAGGTCACGTTATGGGACAAACATGATTTACAAACAATGGGCTGCATATGCGCGCGCAGCACGCCGCGGCGCCGGCAGGTCCCAGTGATAGCGAGGGTCGCGCTCGGACGACGCCGGCCGTCGGGACGCGCGCCGCCACCTGCATTCTCTATTTATATCGACGATTCACCCCCCGCCTCGATTCGCGCCTGCGCAAAACACATTATCTGAAAACGACGAAAGTGAAAATTGCACATCATGATAGCGACCGGTACACTGCGCTGGTATACAATACTATTGCATAAAACGAACTGCTAATTAGTGAGTAAAGGACACAGAGCGTGCAGGCGTCTAGTGCGCCACGAGGATGGCTGTGGGGCGCACGGCGACGGACTCCATCAGCACTGCGGTAGTTCTGCGTCACATATCAGCTGTTTTGCCGGCAAGGGCCGCGCGCTTGTGACGTTTCAGGCAAGTCGCGATCCGCGGGCCGGCGGCGCGATGGCGTCCACCATGCAGCTAGAGTTTACACAGGCAATGACCGATTTCAAGACAATGTTCCCGGATATGGACGATGATGTTATTGAAGCCGTACTACGCGCTAACCAGGGCGCGGTTGATGCGACGATTGACCAACTTCTAGCTATGAGTACTGATAATCAGAATGAACGTTTGCGGCTTGAAATGGAGCGCGTGGAAGGCAGCACACCGTCTCGTCGCAAAGAGCGCCGCTCTGGTTGCAGAGCTACAGACAACGGCGACGACAACGACACTACGGCACTCGTGTAAGTATTTTTTTAATTATTTACAGTAGGTTCATTCTTAACTAGGTACTACTAAATAACTAGGAGAACCAGAATAATAGAAACCCTCTATCCGCTACGACACAAACAAATCGTGTCAGTATACTTGTGTGTCTGTCAAAACGATTA
Source organism: Pyrrhia umbra (assembly GCA_963891755.1). NCBI lineage: Eukaryota > Metazoa > Arthropoda > Insecta > Lepidoptera > Noctuidae > Pyrrhia > Pyrrhia umbra. Next base: position 9,067,040 of record OY982930.1, read on the forward strand.
TCTACGTCTTTCGCTCGTAGTGATGTTGTCATTTACACCGGTAGGTCAACTGACAATAAAGGCAACAGGTTAGCATGACTAGCTGAAAACTTCGAGTATCAAATCTCGGATATTATACGAATTGGGTACACTACACCTCATATTGACAATACTAAAATATCGCACCCCACGCTAACCTTACCTACGATACTGTCTTAATCCTACAACTTAGGTATAATATAGGTATATAAGATAACTTCCACTCCAAATTTCTCATTCAATGCGCCTACCTACCATAATTATCAGATGATTGTGATTCATATGTTTGTCTTCATGTTATATTGGTATACATTGGCAAGGCTGTACTTTACTTAAGAGTAAGATAAGAGGTCAGTGTGCTAAGGCCAAAAATTCACCTCCGAAGCAGAAAAGTATACGATTTTCCATCCATTCCTCAATCTGACATATTTAGCTTGGTAATTGGGACGCGCTTTTAGTTGATGTGAGCGATGTATAAGTACTTATTCTATTTTCTTATTACAGAGACGTTGACGATGAATCAATTCCTTTAGCCGTAAGAAGAAAATGGGTGCCAAGGATGCTGGGCCCCCTACCTCCGATGTTTCTCCGAATACCGCCAGGCACGGATGCAAGAATAGACCTTAGCCTAGAAATGGACGATGACCGCATCGCCACCTTCCTACAAAACGAGGAGTTTATGGCGGAGCTGCGGTGGAATCAGGAATTCATGGCAGCGCTAGACAGCGAGCAAGGGCAGAAAACGAAGTGTCACGATGATGAGGCAGCGTTCAAGGAGAGACTGAAAAATATGGGCAAATGTAAGTAATTATTAAATAATTGAATTTGATTGGACGTGGAATAAATAGCAATTACAAAAGTTAAGAAACATTTTTTTTTATTGGGAACTGGTGCTAGGAATACGAATTTCGTAAAAACTGGGAGTATTAAAACGAGTTGAGACTGCCATATAGTAAATGTGGATAGCTAAAAACTGATGATGATGTGTCTAAAAGCCCGTCGGCTGTATCCACCAATGTACCACGTATAAAGACCATTGATTATAGCTATTAGTAAGTCTGCTAAACTAGATACTTAAGTAATTCTATGATTGAAATTATTGATCTATAAATTACATACGGCTTAGGCATATGTTAGCCTCATGTTAGTTGAATCCGGCATTCAATAATTACAAGTGGTAAAATTAAGTCGTTTATAATAACTCATTAATACCTTCAGTTACCTTATGGCTTACGGTAATAAAGTAGTTAATGGACTCATGGGATTCATCATTAAAATGAGACCTAAATTACCATCATTTTATTTTAGACGACCATGGCAGGAACATTATCTGGCTTCAACTTTTTAGTTCGATTTTTCTCGTAGTTGCATTTTAGTACTTAGTTTGTAATTTTTTTTTATATAGGTAGGTACTTTTACCAAAGTTTCTATGAGCTGCCAGCTCGTAAACAAACCAGTACTTTAATTAGCATGCCAATACGCAAGCGTTTGGTAGTTTATTATTATCGGCATTGTGGATCAACAGTTTGCTCTAGTAGGTACTGCGACATGCATGAGCAATTCGATTACCGACCTAATTCTTAATTTTCTAAACAATTCTCCAATTTACAATATTATATATATAACGTGTAAAAAAAATAAGCTATAACATTTACGCAGGCTACACATTCGGTGATAACTAATCTTTTGAGCAGTATTAGGAACTGGAAAATAGTTTAAGAACAAAAAGAAGTAACAGTTTTTGTTAAAAAAATAGGTTAAAGCTCTAAAAATGGGTTAATAAACTCAAATTTGAAGATCAATAATGCAGAGTTCGCAAATCTGTTACCCCTTATTTTCTAACTATTCGTCAATAAGCCTAATAATATTTAGTGAAAAAAAATGTATGGAAAAAAGTTAACAGATTTCACAATAAGATTTTGTCAGTGGAATCTTTACTTGATATACGAGTATGTATGTAGGTACATACCCTTGAATATTACTGCTCATTTTTTTTACACGTTGTATATATAAGAATTGTGTAAGCTACCTAAACAATGATTTCCATAAAGCAGGGCGATTATTCAAATAAATCATTGTGCCACAATAGAAAATTCGCCTGTCATTTCTTGTATAGCGCGGCATACCCGCGACACGAGGCTCCTAGGTAGGTAACTACTGCAAAATCGCTCGGTAACTGCCACAATCTTATTAAATCCCACATAAATTAAAAAAAAATCAAATAAAATACAAACACAATTGCTAATTCATTGCAAAACTTCGCAGCTTCTCGCAAGAAATTTGCCCAGTTATCGAAGATGTTCAGCCGAGGTGGGTCACGCCGTTCGGGCAGCGCGCGCGCCCCGCCTCGTGGTCCTCCAGACAGCCTGCTACTCCAAGAGGAGCACAGCGACGACGACGACCGCCCACAACACCACGTCAAAATATAAACTAATTTGCACTCTAGGAACTTTGAGATAGAGGTGAGATAGCCTTAAAGGAAGTTACAAGGTTACGGATAAGACTGGGTCTGTTTTGTATAATTAGGAAAGGAATATGATTGATATTTTTCTGTATTGGCACTCAAAAGGATCAGCCAGCACTAGCAGTTAGTCTTTTAGTATCAGATGTTAAGATGTTGTCGGGTGTAGCGAGGTTGAGTCAATGTTGTTAAAAGTTGCAATAACTAAGTATGTAAAATATAATTAAATAGTTTGTTCATGGCTTTTACTGCGTCCGTCAAAAATTATAATTAGAAAACGAATTCGCCTGCATCTTATAAGGGCCGTCTTACTTTACTTCTGCTAAAAGGCTAGATAAATAGCATATTTTCTATTATATTCTCTTAAAATATAGCTTTTGTGAGGTAAATTACATGAATTCTGTATTCTAAAGTACGTAGGTATAGCAGAATGCACGGAGAGCGTCTGTATTGGGCATGATACACAAAGTTCCGTACCCAGGCTATAGGTTAAAGACGGCCCTGGCCTTTGTCAGACAGGTTTATAGAAATAGTCCTAGGCTATTCATATGGCGATTCTATGTACTAAGAACAAAAATATTTTCACATTCATCTTCCAGTAGTTCCATGTGTGTCATTGAATCGAATAATAGTATAGACATGGCATTCAAATGCAAGTATCTTGATACAGAATCACATCTAGAACATATACCTAGGGTCAATTTACATAGAGATGGTAATTGAGTGCTCGACTCTTCGATAACTTAATTATGCACAACATCTGTGCTATACAGCACTACAATGAATAAATAGTATACTGGGCATGGATACGTTTTCAAAGAAAGGCTGATAAAAGAAACAAATGTATAAGTAAATATAAACTTACCATTTTATAGCTAGAATAAAATAATAATTGTAATGTAAATAAATGCTCTAATAGATAACTAGTCTGCTTCGTTTTAAATCACGAATTTTAGTGCCGTTAGAGTTAGGTGCTCATTTTGTTTGAGTCATCTGGTTGATCGAAATCTGTAAGATGATAAGTAGTTAGATTATGCACAGACAGTACTTTTGTCTGCACGATCGACCATGGCCATGCGATAATACTGAAACCTGAATAATATGCATGTATATTGCCCATTCATTCCATTGCAGCGAGAACGCTTGACATTGCATTCTTCTGCTAAGGAATGAATGTTTGGGCCGTATGGTGTTTACAGAAAATACGAATAAAATAATTTAAATATTTAAGTTTAAGTTAAGTAGCTTTTGTAGTGACAAAACACAATTTCTACAGTTTCTCATAAATGCACATTGTCGTGCCACATAATTTCTCACTAAAGCAGTAATTAATACATAGATAATAAACTTATAGATAATGGATCTTATCAAGGAAATGCTCATAAATCTACAAATTGTCTAAACACCACCACACCAATGTTAGACCAGTGCCAATAACTTTTGAAAACAAAATAAATAATAGTAGGATGAAACCCATTCGAAAATGAGGAGAATACAATAAAAATGATAGGAAAAATAAATTACGGGCGATCTGAGGTCGGGAAGTGGGGGGGAGGGGGGGTTAAAGTTAATAAAACGGTTTATCTCAATTTCCGGCAAAACTACAAGTCTTATGAAAAAAAGTTTAATGGCAAAGTTGTAGGTAATAAAAAGATCTACAACTTTTGGATTGACACTTTTTTCACATAACCTCAAAATGTATGTGAAAAATTCAAAAAACCAAGTTTTTGGTTTTTTATTTTTATCTTTTACAATAATTAATTTTTTATCACGAAATTTGGTGAAAACTTACCTTTTTATGTCCCAAACACACTGTAATTTATTTGATTTAAAATAATTATTTTTTCATCCTTATTTTGACTTAATATCGAAAAAACACCCTAATTTTCAATCGAAAATTCTCGTGTCAAAATATCACTTTTTTTTTAAAAGTCGGTAGTCTTTTTGTTCTTTGAAATCTCTACTTTCAGATGGTATAAAAAAAAATATACATTGCTATGGTAAATGTTCTCAGAAAATATAAAGAAACGCTACGAAATAACAGTTAGCAAGGCCAAGATCCTTCTAGCAACTCCCCACTTCTCTATGAAATACCTTTTGATCAGCTAAAAGGTATTTCATAGAGAGGTCCGAGGTTCCGTAGGTCACTCAGATACATAAGTTATCTTAAAATAGCAATAAATAGGCATCTACTCAAAAAATTTAAGCCGGTCTAGGCCTTACTACCTGTTATTTCGTAGCGTTTCTTTATATTTTCTGAGAACATTTACCATAGCAATGTAAATATTTTTTTATACCATCTGAAAGTAGAGATTTCAAAGAATAAAAAGACCATCGACTTTTAAAAAAAAAGTGATATTTTGACACGAGAATTTTCGATTGAAAATTAGGGTGTTTTTTCGATATTAAGTCAAAATAAGGGTGAAAAAATAATCATTTTAAATCAAATAAATTACAGTGTGTTTGGGACATAAAAAGGTAAGTTTTCACCAAATTTCGTGATAAAAAATTAATTATTGTAAAAGATAAAAATAAAAAACCAAAAACTTGGTTTTTTGAATTTTTCACATACATTTTGAGGTTATGTGAAAAAAGTGTCAATCCAAAAGTTGTAGATCTTTTTATTACCTACAACTTTGCCATTTAACTTTTTTTCATAGGACTTGTAGTTTTGCCGGAAATTGAGATAAACCGTTTTTTTAACTTTAACCCCCCCTCCCCCCCACTTCCCGACCTCAGATCGCCCGTAATTTATTTTTCCTATCATTTTTATTGTATTCTCCTCCTTTTCCAATGGGTTTCATCCTACTATTATTTAATTCACTTTTTACCGTTTTTAGAGGCTAAAAGCACTGGTCTATGTTACGATTCCCAGACATGATAAAAAAAAAAATAACGTGCACTTATATGACTCACAAACTTAGTTTGTATGTTTGGAATACACTGCCATTTTAGCAGCTGAGACTATTTGTGATGCCGATTCAGTTCCTGTTCCCGTAATTCCTGATGACTGGCTCTGGGAGCCTGTCTTATAATGTGAGAATTTATTTTATTAAGTTTTAGAAATGTTATCCGTAGGCAAATTTGTTCGTGTCAAGGTGAAATAAAAAATAAATATATTATAACTAGCGAAAATAATTGTGTATTATGTTAGAAGAATTCATGAAACTTCGCTACAATCAATTTGAAATATAAGTAACAATGCAAAAATTGCAGTCATAAATACTTTAAAAACCAGTGCAAAAACTATTCTAGCTAGGTACACTGTTGGTATTTGTATTTTGCCGTTTACTATGTTAAGAAGTTGTTGCAAAATGGCTGAATATTTTTCGTGTATTTAATTATTTATTACGGCTTAGCCTGCGGAGAAATTGCGACGAACCGTAATGTAATCAATACAAACTACAAAATGCACTTTGTGTACGAGAATAGTAAATAACTCTACAAAGTCTACGTGATAGAGCTTTGGTGTCTACGCGCATTAACAAGAGTTAGGAAAGCGCTGCCCCTTTGTATCTATCTACTGTGCTACTTGTGTATATTTCTGACAACACCGGTGTAAATTGAATTCACTAATAAAAGATACCTACGATTTATAAAAGTTAATTTATTTTAACGTTAGTCTCGCATCTCGCTACGCAAGAGCATGGGCCTTATACTCGTAGGTTATGCTTGAGGAGAACATATATATTCCAAAATTATGCTTGTAAACCCGTTATAGGTGAAGGGCGGGAGTTTTGGGGCTGTCTTTTAAAAAGTGCTGATTTTCAGCCAAGTTTGAATTATTTATTTTTGAATTTAGAATTATCCACATCCAAATTATTTTCTTTCCAACACAGCTGATAATGACAATTACCCGCAGTTTCATCCGCGTGCTGACCGGGAACTAAGGAGGACTGAAGACTACCTTGTCGCGCACACGCAATATTATAAGACCTATACAACGATTCCCTACACGATGAGATACATAGAAGAAAAACAAAAATCATAACGACTTCCAGTGTACCGGAAAAAAAACCGGCCAAGTGCGAGTCGGACCCGCGCACCGAGGGATCCGATCTTTAGAAGAAATATTATAAGCACAAATAAGAAGTTCTTTATTCATCGGAATCCTTTTTTTTTCTTATTTTTCTATCATGTTCGCCGAAAATCGGCGCCTTACCTAACGCCTGAACCGATTTAGAAAATGATTATATTGTTTGAAGATATGGTATGTAGGATCATAGCAGAGCTACCGTAACAATAACAAGTGATATTGCTTTATATGTCTGTGTAATCGGTGACTGAATCACTAATGAGGAACAGGGAGGCGTCTATCCCCTACTATTAAATAGATCATGTGAAGTAGTATTGTTTAAAAGGAGCTTGTGTTACGGATTTTAAATAAGTATCAGTCTTACTAAAATCTGAAGGGAGGGGAAATCCAAGACACCACTAATAATGGTAAATAAACTTCAAAAAAAATCCCACCGACATCTAAAACACTGGAAATCGACAAATTACTTGAGAAAAAAAAACACTCGTAGTCGGTGGCAAAATACTCTTAACAGTAACATCGAGACGCCGACTTCTAGAGTAACGTATTATTCCACAAACATTTCAGAAAGATCTCTCTTCAGAGTTTTGGAAGTTAATTTGTTTTTTTGTAAAAAAGTTTTTGTAGGCACGCTGATAAATAGGCACATGTATTCGTAAATTAATGCATTCTCATCTTCGGTCATTTCGATTGGGCATTGACATAGATAGTGTTTTGTCGAGTTCCTTTCTATCCAAAGGAAAACACTTTGCACTATGGTATTAGAGTACCGGGTGTATAGAGGCATAGCAAACCATTGTGCTGCTTACACACGATCGCCGATCGACGCATATCAACAGTCATCAAATAGTTCGACGAAGCAGAACGGGAAAGTCGTAGGCATTGAGTCGATTGAACGTCGTGCATGCGACGGATAGAGACGTCGAAAACAGCAATCTTATTATAAGGAATATTTAGTTTCACTTACAAAATAAATGAAATAATCTAAATTATACCACCGTTGAGACAGTGAGATCAGAAAGGAAATTTTTCATTTCCTTCTGTTTTCCGAGATGAATGCGACTTCCATAAAAGGACGAGATAACTCGATTATAATCACTGAAATGAGGAAAATAAATACTAAATTAGCTTTCTGCTGAAAAGCGATTGTGGTCCAACACATAGCTCTAGAAGTCGGTGAATCCAAATTATACTGTTGTGTGTATTTTGTCACCGACTTCTAGAGCAAGCTTCCTATTGGATCGAGTCTGTTGTATTGTTTATTTCTGTTTGTGTTATTTGTCTATTTATTCAAAACGAAAAAGCCAACGTCGCATTTCGATATCCTTACTAATATTATAAATGCGAAAGTAACTCTGTCTGTCTGTCTGTCTGTCTGGCTGTCTGTCTGTCTGTTACGCTTTCACGCCAAAACTACTGGACCGATATAAATGAAATTTGGTACAGAGATAGAATAGACCCTGAGGAACAACATAGGCTACTTTTTACCCGGGTGCGCTAAGTAGTTCCCTCGGGATGCGGGTGAAACCGCGGGAAACAGCTAGTAGGTGATATTTGAAAGATATGAAAATAAATTGGACCTGGAAAGACATGATAGTTTTAACCGAGTACGGTAATTCCCTCAGAATGCATGAAAAGCCGCGGGAAACAGCTAGTTAGTTAACTATGAGACTTGTTAATAATTTCTTATTTATTTCCGGTAATTAACAGCTTTATACATACGTAGTTATTAAGCTATTAGAAATAAATCACAAGTACACAATATTTTTTCTAGAAAAATAGGCAGTAAAATAAGTCAGGAAACTAAAAACCTCTCTGAGGAAGTGTAGAATAACTCAACGATTTTTACGTAAGTTTGAATAGAACATGGTGCATAGTGGATCACATGCCCATCAAGGCAATGCCCACCGTTACCAAAAGATGCGTCTAAAAAGATACTCTTACCAAATGTGAGTACAGAATCTCCCGGTTGCGATTCAACGACGGCCACCCTATCATTACTCCTTATTACTCCTTACTAATCCTTACTAATATTATAAATGCGAAAGTAACTCTGTCTGTCTGTCTGTCTGTTACACTTTCACGCCAAAACTACTCGACCGATATAAATGAAATTTGGTACAGAGATAGAATAGACCCTGAGGAACAACATAGGCTACTTTTTACCCGGGTGCGCTAAGTAGTTCCCTCGGGATGCGGGTGAAACCGCGGGAAACAGCTAGTATTTTATAACAAAACTTATTGTTAAGGACCTTAACCATCAACAAAGTGTTTTACTAGGATTTGGGACCTTTCGTCATAGTATAAAGAGCACACAGTAGGCTATCTGTGGCCCAATCCGCGATGTAATTGCCTACCGTACTTGTCTGTCTCAGGGTTGTCACTTTTAACTAAATTTTAATTCAGTGCCTAGAAACACAATAAACCGGCGTGGCGGTGTGGGCGCGACATTCCGTGCTTCATCGGATTCGTGTGTCGCCAAAACGCTAATAAACGTTTGTAGACTAAGAGCTTGTGTTTAAATAATATTCTTAGCATATTAAGGACAATATATATTTTCTATTAAATAAACATAAAATAATACAAACACATCTATTGAATTAGTAATTTTCTAGCATTGTTTTTGATTATGTCTTCTGGATAGAAATGGGCTTCACAAACAACATGCTTGGGTTGAGAGTTATTTATCAAATCCTCGCGGTCAATATTAAGCGCAGCCATTGAAGGCATCTGAAATACAAAGCACATTTAATATACATTGGGTATCTATCGTAAAAAGTGGAATAAAGTGACTAAAATCTCATATAAAAAACATAATACCTAAACTAAAGCCCGTCTCTTAGACTATAATCATTGTTTGTTGTTATGAACGGTTGCGATTCGAATTTTGCTCTATTTGTCTGATTCACAATTCGTCAATTATTTTAAATTACGATTTTATAACTGTAAGTAGGTGCTTAGTTACTATACCTGCCTACAATACTGAGAAATCGGCATGACGAAACGTAAACAAAGCAATAGCGGCATATCAATTTTATTAAAAGATCAAAAGTACCTAATACATTCTAGTGGGACAGTAGGCCTGCCTACTTTGTCTGTCTAACAACAACAAAAATAAGTAGATATCTCATCACCAAGTTAAAATTAAATGCTAGAATAAGTGACTTGCTTACCTTTCTTGTTTAGTAGGTAATCAGAACAGAGATAAATCTGGAATCGATGAATTATTTAGACACCTAAACATACAGCAATAAGTTCTCCTGCGATTATCACACATTTTTCATTTATTTAGCGGTGCCGAAAAGCCGTGACGCGTGAACTTTGTGCGGTGTTAGCCCCGACTGGCGCACTGAGAAACGGGTCGAGATTTTGTTTGAGTGTGCGTGCGGCGACGCATAGATACTATGGCGCACACATACAAGCCGCGCGCGGTTCATTTGTATGAAGATAACATACTTTGTCCTTTTTATACTATGCTTTCGTCAAGCAGCACCTACTGAGTTAGATGGTTGCCGTAAAATATAAAACACTATTATCTATTACAATTTACTTTCAATGATCTTTTAACACGCTAAAGAAAGTCACATTATTCGTACGTAGATGTCTCCACAGCATTGTTGGTGGTACGCTACTATCATGACATACATTTTCCATTCTAATGGTCGGGACAAGTGAATGAATGTCGAGGTGGGTACTTTGTTAAATCATTCTCATATGTACTACCTACACAGCGTATAATTAAAAATATTAGTAGAGTTTCTCATCCGGAAAATACTGAGCGAAACTCGGAATATTTAAAGACTTTCATGAAATAATACAGTCGCCATGAATAAAACATACTCATCTGTTAGTTCGCGTTATGATAGAGTGCAGCAAGTAGGTAGGTACCATAGATGCCTTCGGCTACCTATCCTGTAGCCCTAGGAAAAAATAGTTGAATTCACTTCTTATGATGCAACATAAAAGCTGGTCGTCAAAATAAGCGCCAAAACGGGTAAACGTGTAATAACTCTAACAACACGCTACTTGTTCAACCACTCAATTAGGGACCATATACAAACTTCACATTGTGGGCATCGTACGCGCGGCTCACGCAAAAGCAAGCACAAGCAGCACTATTGCTGCCAATATACAGCAGCTCATAAGCTGTCATAAATTCATGTGTTCCTTAATAGTCGTACTACAAGTAAAATTGGACTTATGAACATTTGAAATCACACGCACGGCGGCCGTGCAACGCTCCGTACACCTTTGCTTAAGCTAGTGGATAGCCTCCGGTAAAGATGCGTCTGCGCTTCGAGCACGTGCACTCGTCACGCATCACGGACACCCAGAAATTCGCTTAGTTTGTCCTGAGACTCCATGCCACTCGCACGCATGGAGGCCCGGTGCTTTTCCCGCGCAAGTGACTATGAAAAAGCTACCTGATATTTATGACGTGGGCCTGGCCGTTGTGTTCTCGATAGCAGATCTAATAAGAAGTAGCAGCACTGAAGGAATATTTTCGTAAGTATCTTCTTTTAAGGGCCGGTTAGGGCTTTGACCGTCGCCGGCGCATCGGCTCCTCGGGGCTAAAAGAGTTAAGTCGATCTGTACTGAACCTGTTGTTCACCTTGTTAAGATCGACGAACTTCTTTTGCTGGAATGATTTGCACGTTAAAGTTTTTGTCCGTTAACAACGATGTCTTAGTTACGTGCCTATCACGTCTCTAAGACAACATATTATATCATAATTTGAGCTCTATGACTAAAGTAGGAGAATTGCAATGTTTTATGAGAATTAATTAAGTTGGTTTTGAAGCGATGTGTGTTGCCTTTATACCTTAAGAATTTTTGTCTTAATGTTTACATATTTTTAACTGTCTGTTTTCAAATGTATTCCCATAAAATGTTTTCACAGATCAGTTTTTGTTATAATACAGCATGAAGGGTAATGTACCTATCTATTCTGAATTAAATAAGACCTAGTTAGTCTGTCCATAAAATGTTTAATACTAATTCTGAACGAGTTCCACTGGATGTTATTTATCATCACTTTCAAGATATTGTTTTGGTGTCGTTACTTACTATATTTATTTGATAGACATTAACTCGATATATGTATACATAATTATGTACATAATAGTATGGTACTTATACTCGTATGTAGGTATAATACTTATGGACGCACAATTACGGGCTGAATTAAACATCGCCAAGTTATTGATCCAAACTAAAACTTTTATAAAAAACGTAGCGTGGAAAGGGGGATCATTATATATTTTTCATTATGTATGCAATCGACATTATCCCGGGCCGAGCCGGTGGAGCATCCGTTGCCCATAAACGCATAGTTGCTAGCTGAACAACTTTACTTTCATTTACATAATGCGAACGATTATTATATATTATCGGGATGCAAGCAGTCTTTTATGATGCGTGCAAAAAATTACAAATAAACGGAACGTTATTTTTTGTATGAAGGTACGTCTGCTCGAAAAATATAGTGCACCTCGAGGTATCCATTTCTGTACATGACTTTATCAGGTTTTTGACCTCGTCAACAACGGACAATCTATGCTTGACGATGCGATGGTTTATGGGTTAGTGATTTGAAAGTAAGCAACTATACCGAGAATAATCATGTAAAAAAACCCGACTGCAAAAAAAATAAAAGTACAACTTATATTATACATATATAAAACATAAATACTTTTAATACAAGTTCTCTCAATAAACTTAGCTAACTCGATGTTTAAATATTACCGCGTTGTTGGTTAATTTTGTTATGTAAAGCAATAAACTAGATCACACACAAATTACAAAACATTGCCTACTTGATGTAATCTATCTTCTTAACTCTGTAGGCAACTACTTATTTTTTTGCTTACATACAATGCGTATATTAGCAAACTAGCTTCTGCCAGCGACTTCGTCCGCGTGGAATAGTGGTGCTCCGCTCCTATTGGTCTTTTGTGAGTAACCATAAAAGATAGACATATGCTGTCGTGGGATATTTTATATATAACTTTAAGGAAAACATTTCCGTTATACATGATCTCTGCGTAGCTTTAACCACGCGACGGAAACTTAAAAAATGGAGTAACTTCTCCCGTTTTCCCAACATTTCCCTTCACTGCTCTGCTCCTATTAATTGTAGCGTGATGAAAAGTACTACTATAACCAGCTCAGGAGTATGAAAAATAATTGTATCAAGTTTTGTTAAAATCCGTCGAGTAGTTTTTGTTTCTGTAACGTTTATACAGACACACAGAAAAAAAAAACTGATTGCATTTTTGGCATCATTATCGATCCCTAATCACCCCCTGATAGTTATTTTGGAAATATATTTCATGTACTGAATTGACCCCTCTACAGATTTATTATAAGTATAAATATATTAATGTAGGTGCAACCAAATACTACTCAAAAAATCTCATAATATCGAGTTGGTCCACCATTGCCAATACTTATCTTATCTACAAATTTAGCATTCAAGTCTAAAGAAGAGATTTTATAGATATAATTATTTATTTATAATAATCCTAAGAATGGAGCCTCGACAACAGCTCTACCCAGCAGACATCATTTAAACCATTTTTAACTATATTTTGTTCAATTAAGTTTCTAGCGCCAACTTAGCTCGTATAACCTATAAATTCTAAACAACATAGTTATATGTACATAGGTTCAACTATCCATTAGCTTTTTTGATAAAGGCTTCTTTTGAACTTGCCATTAGTTTAAACCAGCGGTCGGCAACCCGCGGCCCGCGGGCCGCATGCGGCCCGCGGACGTCTTACTTGCGGCCCGCGACTGTTTGGTAAAAATGTTTTTACCAAAATAATAAATACTAATAAGAGTAAAATTAGTTGGCATTTAAACGTTAGTCAGTGTCTCTAAGCTACTGTTGTTAGTATTTTGCCATCGACTCATGAATTAATGAAATACGCTGGATGTATGGCTTCAAGGTAAAAAAAAACCGGCCAAGTGCGTGTCGGGCACGGCAAATATTTTTTTAAGCTCCCAAACACGTAAAGTGGGAATGATTTTTTTTCGTGTTTCCCATCGTATGTTTTATCATTGGATAGGTCTTTCGAAAATATAATGAATGTGTCAAGACCATTTTTCGGTTAAGTGGGCCATTTGCGAAATATCTAGTTTTTAAATGCTAATTTTTGTTCAATACGAGCACCCCTCCCTCTAACCTTTCAATGGCTAGAAATGTGAAAAAAATTACAAACGTAGCACATGTAATCCACTAACAAGGAAAATTATCACGGCTTAGTAGGCGTAACCGGCAGGGACGTATTTACCATAGGGCCAAGGGGGCCATGGCCCGGGGCGGCTGCGAGGGGCGGCGAGGTTCAAATATTTTTTTAAATTTGATTATCCTATCATGTCAGCCTAATTATTGTGATCTTAAAAAAAAAAAATTGCGCTCGCTACGCTCGCGCCTTCAACTAATCTTATTTAGTTTTTGCTACAATTTTGAGTTCTTTACTCCAAACCTTATTATGCAACAAACAAAAACAACTCAAAAGTATTTTTTTTATTGTGATCCTACAAAAAATTCGCGCTCGCTTGGCTCGCGCCTTCAACTGTTTTTATTTTAAAATTAGTTTTTGCCACAATTTTGAGTTTTTTACTTCAAACATCATCATGCAACAAACAAAAACACAACTAAAAAGTAAAAATTATCATTTTTTTATTGTGACCCAAAAAATACGCGCTCGCTTCGCTCGCGCCTTCATCTGTTCTTTTCTTTTAACAGTTTGTTTTACTACAATTTATAGGTGTTTACTCAAAACGTTATCATGCAACAAACAAAAACAACTCAAAAGTGAAAAAAAAAACTCTTTTGCAAAAATAAAACAGACTTAAAAATACACTACAAATTGAAAATTAACTAACACATCATTTTATAAGTCGGTGTCTCCAATCGTTATTGTTTTGTGTTTTTTCGCCACCAACTTCAAGAACGATCCATTAGGTAGGTTCTATTTTTCCATTTTTTTTTATTTTTGTTAATGGGGTGGCAAAGCTAACTGGCCCGGGGCGCTAAATCTTTAAATACGCCTCTGGTAACCGGTTACAGAGTTATACTCGTCTAACTAAGACCTACTACGGAACCCTAATGCGCGTGACCCGACTCGCACTTGGCCGGTTTTTCTATGGGAAATTATATGTAGGTATATCAGATAGAATCTAGGGTAATATCACAAGTGCGGCCCGCCTATAGTTTATTTTGCTACCTTGTGGCCCTTGCTTGCCAAAAGGTTGCCGACCGCTGGTTTAAACAAAGACACTCGCCTGTACTCAGCTTGCGACATCACGACATCGCGTTTTTATGTCGGATGCCCCCGGCCTATGTCATTGCTTCTGCATCCTTATGTAATTATTTCTCGTCACGCTCTTTTTATTTACGTGCAGAGAGGAAATCAAAACGATATACAAAACAGTAAAAACCAGCCATTCGAACGCAAAGCATTAATCTCGATAGGTTGTCATACCCATCGCATCAAAGTGTCTTTAAGTGATCATTAATTCTTATTCGCAACTCAAATGTAAAGCCCTACGACAGCATATAAATTACGTAAGAAATTATATATTATGAGGTCATAACCTCTCTACAACAAAAGCATAGCTCCCAAGACTTCCTTGTCCGCAAAACGATCTCGTAATAGCGCTTGCGAAGGCTCTGGGCAATGAAAATCAAAATAAATGTCCAGACACAAAATAGCTCAGCGATCATAAATCAAAGTGTTTACGGCGACGGGACACCTCGCCTTGTAATCCTGCGGGATGGCCGATGGGTCTAGCCTCGGGACACGCAAAGTGTGCTCTATAACTGGAAAAATAATTCCTTCATGGAGTAATAAATCATTGTAATTTAGAGCATACTCACATTACCTATAACTTTCAGATAAAAGACGGCCAACGCAAACATTCATGGCTATTGAACTGGTAATCTGTGGAGTTTATGTACCTCATAATAATTTATCCGTAAAACTTTTTTTACGGAGAATAATTAGTAAAATGTATTCTAGGATTTTTACTTCAAACATATAATCTGTAAAAACACTTTTTTTTAGGGATGGGAAATCATCATCATATGTTAGACTCTTACTGACTAAAACTCATCCACCCGCATGTTCCTTCCTTCCTCGTTTGCGTTCCGGGGCCGTGGTAACTCTTTCGAACAATCCCTCAGCTCTGGCAGGTATTCGCCTTAGGCCCTAGGGGACCCCGTCAGCTATGATTACATTCGTTGAGGCGATCGTGGAGCACAAATGCTTCGACACGGGCCTTACCCGACTGCGGGCCCGTCTAGTACACTTTTTTTTGTATGGCATCTCGTAGGTCAACCTAGAAGGTTGTCGACTGCTTAACCGGGCTTGCCTGTGAAGTGCCTTAAATGAATTTAGGGCCTCCAGCCAGGGCTTAACTCACAAAACTAAGCGACTACACGCTAAGGGTACCCGGCGTCGCTGGGGCAGGACAAGGGCGTCGCGACAGACCTCGGCGGCGTGGTCGATACGAACGTGGTCTGTGTTTGTATAAAGTGCTAGTGGACCTACTGCTCTCTCTCTCGAGCGGCAATTCTTACTGATCTGGGCCCGTCTAGTACACCTTTACACCTCCACACTCCACAGGCGTCCTCAATTTCGAAGAATTGCTGGACGCTGTTGTAGCTTTCTAGTTACTTAGCCCTCTGGAATGGTTATGACCCTCACTATGTATTTTTTTCGATCAGCACATGGAAAAACTTCTAATAAGTACCTTACTGAATATTAAAGGCACTTATTTCACGCTCCTTCCCGTCATTCTTTTCTCATCACCGGTTTTCATTAAAAAACGGTATGTAAACGGTCTGAATTAAGACCGAAACACAAAAAAGGATGGCCCGCTCACCTTGATGGGCAGGCTTGACTGGCTCGTAATGTCGAATGTCGATCAAGGTTAAATACACCTTCTTTCTTTAGATTGCCAATTAACCATTGAGAATATTTAGACAACGCCCTAAAAATATAAGAAATGGTGATGAACCCAGTAAACTTTTAGGAAAGTCACTAACTCAGTATAATGTTAGTAAGACTTCACCGATATTTCTAACTGTCCACTACTCCACTTGGATATCTTGCATAAGACGAAATGTTAAAATGCTTTGTCCTGAATGACTGATCACGACGGATCAATGCACAGCCTAAACCGCTGATCTTAGAAACCTCAAACTTTAGAGGGTGTGTTCTTTGTATGACCTAAGCATCCGATAAGAAAGGATTTTCTGAATATCTACCCCTAAGGGATGAAAAGGGGGGGGAGTGGCAAGGTTTGTATGAAACTATGACATTTTCAATTTGAATTCGTATAGCCCACGTGGGCGAACCCACTGGCGGAAAGCTGTCATCTTTGCCACGAGCTGCAGGATTGTTCGTAAGAGTTCCCGCAGCCAAGAGTAGTGAAAAGGCGAAGGCAGAAACATGGATGGGTTTTAGTCAGTAGAGTCCGACACCTGCTTCGCTCGCAGCGGGAGGAGTTATTTGATGATTTCCCAAAGAGGTCATCATGATCTATGCGATGCATGCTTACTCTGTTTACAATATTTTGGAGGTCGCGATGCAACGTTTATATATATATCTACCATTCATCCCTTCCATACGTATCTCAATATTCTACCTTAATCTCCTCGGATCGTCCTTTGTAGTATAATATCTATCCATTCATTCATCTTGTTTACACGACTTTCATCCCATCTCATACGAAGACTTCCTGGCTTCTGGGACTCTGGTACTCATTTCGAACTTCCTCTTCGTCTACTCATCTTTTATCTTGTCCATTCATTTATGAGTTTAGTTTAGGTACCTAATTAATTATTCAATAATATCTTGCGCAGCAACATTGATACTCTTCTGTTAAACTTGCATTTGCGGTTAGCGTTATCGCTAACACCATCGTTTATTAGCTCACGTACAGCAGCAGAGACAGGCACCTACCTACAATAACTTCGCAAAGAGTCTGACGATCACTAGAATAGAACATCAATCATATCATATTTACCCGACAGGCACCAGTAAATAATACGTATTACTTTTCAATTGTATGCACGCACTGCAGCTGCAACGGTTTCTGCTCTTCAATTTCACCCAGTAGGTACGAAGACTAGTTGCCAGCACATCTCTTGCAATGCAAGTGTATTTCAATTATTGCAGTTACGTGTTATATATAATTCGTGCATAACTAAATTCCTATGCTATAATTTAGGGTTACTGTACAATTAAGATTCTCGTAATTGAAAGATAATAACAGACAGAAAGTGAATGGTCACGATACGAAAAAACAAGTAAGTAGTAATTATAATCCGTGCCTTAAGATTCATAAAAACTACAATAAAGCGTAGTCAATCAATTAGTTCGCAATACGCTGTAAGCAGTAATGTTTTTTTTACCAGAAAGTGCTTTAATCACACTTGTAATTTCGTATCGTTTTCTAGTGATTTATGAACCAAGATAAAGATTAATTATCACATGAGTAGCTATTCTTTGTGCTTCAACTATTAATTTCAAGTCATGAAAAGTAAAGTGCCAAAATTTATCAAAATCGGTTCTGAAGTTTTGTATAATGGCACCCGGAACAAACTTCCGGAAGTCTACATGTCTACGCCAATTTCACCAGTAGAAAAATAAGACAAAAGTACTTAGTCACAGTCGACCGCTGAACCCAGTGCACAAGTCTAAACTGTAGCTAACCACCGCACTGAACAAGTGGGTTTGTCCGTAGTGAATGTAGTGACCGTGACGTCGGATTAACTGACAATTTTATTAAAACACACACCTGCCGCCTTATATTGTTTCCCAACTACTGCCATGCCAATAACTTTTAAATTTCTAGTTAATTAAAAATTCGTTCGGAGGTAAACCAAGTAAAATGTCTCTAACAACTTAGCACCTCAAGTGGGCGTTAAGCTAATATGCGTTGTATCATCCACTCATCACATCACAATGAATGAGCGAAGCAAGTGATATATCGGTTAAATAATTGTCTGTAACGGAGGAATGTGACGTGGCAGCTGGTCCGCACCACCCAGCAGTGTTGGTGTCTCCGCCACACAATCAGTTCAGGCGAGTTTCACTCCGAGTATTCGTGCTGTTACTTTTACAACGCGCTGCCGCACACGAACAACGCTCTGTTTCCCTAAGTCTCATTGTTTCTACTTTGCGCACTGTCAAAGGAAAACTTTGGCTTTCCACCGCGTGTCACCTTAAAAGTATTTAATCAACACATTTTACCCAATTACGAGTGGTTATTGTAAAAATGTTAAATAATTGCTTATTTATAATAAATCATTTTTTCCTTAAACAAAATAACAATCGCGTTGGAAGCATAACTTTTATAATCATTTGTTATTAGGTAGTATGTACTATTTTAAAACAATACAGTATCTAACTTAAATAAGTCTTAATATTTTATACAGAAAGTAATCTAAATGATCCAGATCATGTAGATTACTTATCGACGAGTTAGACCGATTATGCAAGCGCTTGTGGCACCTTCACACTGGCTGAGTAAACCAAAGTTTGAAGCAATCATTGGATAGGGTTCTCACGGAGCGTAGATTTGGAGGCGATTCAAGATAACACTACTCACTTCACTACTCAACTCAGTCCCGTTGGCTACAGAGATCGTTTGCTCCTACGATTGCCGGATGGCCCGAGAGCCGAGTCCACACACCGTTACTTTCGCACCAAATCTGCCTACAATACGTTGTTCAGTGTACTTTGATTCGGATAATAAGTTTAAAGTCACGATCCGGTTCGTGAAGCTGTCTACGTAATCTCTTGACTGAATTAGAGGCTTCCTTGTAAGGAGAGATGCATATTTTATATTGAAGTTATCGCTGAGACGAATTGCGGTCACAGTGGATTTATTCTCTGAGGGTGCATAATGTGCATATTAAGAGATAATACTGTTATTGTAGTTCCAGAGCGTATAAATTTTATATTATTCACCTTGCTGTACTGAGAACAGATGTAGGTACCTACATATACTTATCCTTACTAATATTATAAATGCGAAAGTAACTCTTATCTGTCTGTCTGTTACGCTTTCACGCCAAAACTACTGGACTTATATAAATGAAATTTGGTACAGAGATAGAATAGACCCTGAGGAACAACATAGGCTACTTTTTACACGGGTGGGCTAAGTAGTTCCCTCTCGGGATGCGGGTGAAACCGCGGGAAACAGCTAGTACACAAAATAAATTTCAAAGACCCTGCAGTAGACCTCTCCCGCAGGAAGCTTTTATGACTTTTCCTTGTAAGTACCTACTTGATAGGAGGTTAGAGTTAGATGTGTTAATAAAACAGAAGTTAAAATGATGACTTATCTATTCTACTAATATTATTTAATGTGAAAGTGAGTTTGTTTGTTTGTTACGCTTTCACGCTAAGGGGTTGTACACATGGAGATAGAGAAACCTGTAGAAGGTTATATGAATTACCACTAGTTGTGCCCTGCGATTTCACCCACATCCTGAGGGAACAGACAGACAGAGTTACTTTCGAATTTTAAGAGTATAATATTAGTAAGCATATTTAGCTTACCTTGTTACTTAACAAGCGTGCTTTTGTTTTTGAAAATCAAGAAGAATATTTCAAAGTAGGTATAGGTTGTTAAGTAACTTAGCATTGTGTCGTGGTGGACAAGTAATAAGTGAACTTATGCTGGTATTTAAAAAGAAAACTCATAAATGTACTGGAACTGAACAATAACGTAATAAGGGTCTAGACATTCGTGTTCACGTTCTCTGTATATTCAAGTAGGCATTCAGAATGTAAGCGTTACCTCGGCTTTTTCAATCTTAACGACCTAAAAATAAAAGGACAAAGAATACCAAATCGGTTAAGTTAGGGCTCCTAGGAGGTGCAAGGCGACTGTCGAACCGGTTTTGCCGGCAGATTCTTTGTTTGGTTATCGCAGAGTCGAAACGTCGCGACTCGAGGCGAGACGGATATATTGGTGTCTTGTTTGACTTACGCCATATGTATCTGTTGCAGAGATAAGAATACGACCGCGGATGTGTCTGCAGCGAGAATCGGGCAGCTGAGGGCCCCGGCTGCCTGATGGCGAGAGGAGCGGTGCATGCGCTGCTCGTCACGGCGGCGCTGACGGCGTTCGCGGGGGCGCACGCTGCGCGCTTTGGAGACCGACTCGCGCCGCGCGTGCCTGCTGCGTACTCGCCGCGCAACGCACCCTCTGCACACCACTACGTCGAGAGTGAATATGACGACGTCTACGAACAGGACTACGAAGAACAGAACCTCTCTGTCGAGGAAGAGGAACCGCCTGAACTGACCCCACCCCTACGTCGCCCTGCGCGCACTGAAGCTCATCGACTTGAGATGAGCACCGAATACTTCGTTATACCAGAACGTATTTCATCGCCACCGCCACCTTCTACATCGACAACTGTCACACCCGAACCACAGCCGAACTTGACCATTGTATTGGCACCAGCACCGCAAACTTTAGGCGCACTTAGGCCAGAGTCTTGGGCAGTGCCTATATTAGCGCTCTCTTGTGTTAGTATGGTAACTCTTGGCGGATTCGAAGCGTTTGTAATATGGGGAGCTAGTCGCAAGGCACCGAGCCATCGTCACTTACTCCTTGGACAGACATTATTATTCGGTTTGTTTTCGTGCGCCGCTACGGCTGCCTTGTTTGCAACAACGCCGACTGCGTTCACTTGCGGTGCTGTCCGTTTCGGAACGGGTGTCTCGTATGTAATCGTATTCGCTTCACTACTAGTGAAATGTGTTTTTTTGCTTAGTTTGAACGGTGGAGTATATTTACCGGCCGCGTATCAGGGACTCTTACTGTTTTTTGCTGTTATGATACAAGTGGCTATCGGCGCCCAATGGCTTGGTGGCTCACCTCCACGAGTGATAAGCGGCGGCGGAAGATGCGACGTGCACATGTCAGATATGTTACTATCGCTGTGTTATGCGGCGTTCCTGATTGCGGTGGTGTGCGGAGTGGCTCTGCGGTCGCGAGGCATTCGCGACAATTACCGAGAGGCGACACATATCGCAGGCGCGGGCGGCGCCACCGCGGCGGTGTGGGTATGCTGGGTGGCCGCAGCTCTGGGTGCACCGGAAAGACACCGCGACGCATGCGTGGCTGCGGGGTTGCTCGCGACCTGCGCGGTCGTGTTTGCGCTCATGTTTGCTCCGAAAGGTCGGCGTCTAGCGGCGCTAGGCCGCGAGGGGAGATGGGACGCGGACCGCGACGAGGGACTCAGCTCTTTGGGTGCCGGTGGCTCCGGCTACTCGCCCTCGTTCTTCCACTTCAAGCCGGTCAAGTATGGCATGGTGTCGGCAGCGGCGCCGGCACCCGTGCCACCCCCCGTGCTGGACCGTAAGGAGCCGCCCGCTCAGCCAGCCGGTTAGTTAAGTATCTAAAGTGCGCTACTAGTGAGGACTAGCGCTTCCACGCACACAGATTGACCGCAGATCGCGACGTTCTTTTCGCAGATCCGTACGGAGGCCTGTTCGCGAACTCGCCGCACCCGCACTCACGCGTCCTGTACACTCCGCCGCACTACACTATGCACCCCCTTATGCTAAACTATCACTACAATTATCCGCCCTATCCCTACCTGCTGCCACCAGGTAACTACTTATAAACCTACACTCGCTTGGAATAAATGCACTTTCACAATACCTATAGGTACCTACTCGTTTTCAAAAGATTGAAGGGTCGTAGCATAGGTATCGTTCGATATTTTTTTTGGTTTAGATACTACAAGACAAGTTATCATTTTATCCACTTTTATCAAAGATTCTGGTCATGTAAGAGATTTAGGTCTTCCGATTAACTATCGGTTGAGGCTGAGGTAAGCCATACTGATTGTAGCATATTATGTGCAGGCGTGATGGTGCGTCCGGAGGAGGGCAACGTGTACACGAGCGTGGAGCCCACCTTCAGCAGCAACCCCAACGTGTACTTCCAGCGCACGGAGCCGTTGCACGTCGGCATGATGTACTGAGCCCCTGACAAACCACAAGTTCCGAAGCGAACACTGGGATTTGCAGCGCGACGCCATTGTCACTTGCCACCCGGCAATCTGTGACAAAACCCCGAATATTGTGTGACAAACAGTTCCAACTGCTGCATAAAACTATCCTGCCCATGTTTCAATTACTTCTGCCCAGAATCAAATAATTTAAAGGAACCGGCACATTAGTTATTATGCAGAAAAACACGTGAGCGCGATTACTTTCTAGTCAAGGAATCGGACAAGTTAATGTATGATGAACAAATTACTGCCTATTCTTATAAACTTGTATGGGTTTTATGCAGCAGTGGCAACAACTGTTACATAATGGACTTTGTGAAGAGTTATAATGTTTTGAAAATAGTGTGGAATGAAAGCTGTTTGTGATTTTAAACTATACTCAACCCACCCTGAAGAATATGAAGAACAGCTGATAGAATAAATTTAGATAACTTACTTCTAAGTTTAGAGAAAAAACCATATAATTTTAAGTTTTTCTTATGCAAATTTGTAAATAAAACTAAAGACTGTTTTCAGTTATTTTATTATAATTAAATTATAAAATTATTCTATATTTATTCAATGTAAACACATAAATAACTGTGCAAAGTTTAGTACACATACCCCATCAAAACAGAGGCATCTATGCTAACTTTTGTAACAATCTCACTCACTCACAATGCTGCCACATTCAGTTCTTAAGACAGAAGTTGATGTTGTTCATTTTTATCTGTTGGCAACACAATTCACTTGCAATACTTTACTTGGTACCAGTGGAGAGCAGGGCCAGGAGACCTGAGGCAGCTGTGAGGGATACAATGTAGTTACTGTGATTAAAGAATTAAGGAAATGTAAAGAACAGTCATGTTAATATAATATTCAATTAAAATATCTGAAATAAATGAAAATATAAAGACTATGTGAATTATCAATATCAAGTCTGTTAGAAACATACAAGTGTACTACTACAATAATTTAGTGCAATAATAAATTCTCAGGTCAGAGACTACATGAGAACCAGTACTCATTATTTTGATGCCGTATTCTGCAAGTCATGGCTTAGCTGAAGAAAATAAATTAAAACAACATGTAAACCTAATCCATAGCTTTACATGTATTGTACAACAAACCCATGTATCATGGATGATGTTTAAGATTTAAATGTCATGTTAGTATATGTACTTTGTTTATAAAAGGATACACAGTAGGAGTGAATGAACGCAGGATGTAGAAGCTGCTCAGAATGACGATGGTCAGGAATAGAGCATTGTTGTAGAAGATTGAGTATGTGGTGGCCTCGTAATCAGCCACTTCATTCTTCTTCCATAGAATTCTGTAAAAACAGCAAATATTTACATTAAGTGTACTACTTTCTCAATGGTAATGAAGTTATATTTCCCTATATGTATATAGATGCAAGAAAATATTTTACTTAAACATTCATACTTGGTTGCAGGCAGGTATAATATTATACTAGGTATTTGGTTTAATAAAAGCTCTCTTTTACAAAAATATTTGCATTATATGTATATGAACAGAATACAGAAACTGAACCATTCAGAAAGTACCTGATAAGTATCTGGTAAGAGAAGATTAGGTTACTACCTATGTAATTAATCATACTTAGTTACATACAAAATAATTCAACAAAAAGTAGGAAGCCATTTTGTCCACATATTGTATCTATATATTGTAGTAAAAACATAGTATGTCATAATGTACTATGTACATAGTCATATCTGGAATAACTAGTATAAATCCTCATGAGATATATTTGAGAATTTTAATATGTAACATGTCAGATGACCAGACTATAATTGAATGGTTGATGTATCAAGTGAGTAAAGATTTCAAACAACAACAGAAGCAAGTTGGTTACCTCTCGTCCTTCTCCTTCCTGCTCATTTTCTTGTCATCTGCCAGCTTGCGAGCCATCTCGCGAGCGACTGCGTCTTCTCTGCGCACAGCTACGCGGTGCTTTAGCTGGAACTTGGTGTTCCTGTAGGCCAGGGCTAGCAGCCAGGTGCTGGCGGTCGTTACCATCGCGAACCACGCCAAGGAAGAGCTCACCTCTAAGGCGTGCACCCTCCAGAACAACCCTGCAACACATACACATGAAAGTCGAACGGTACTTTCACTTCACCGTAATCTCAAAATTTTGTATGAAACTACAAACTTTGAATACATATTTTTGTCGTATATATACTACGGCAATACTTACATATGGGAATAGCAGAGACGATGAAAGCATTCCCGTAAAAGAGGGCTGAAGATTTCGTCGAAACATTCCGGCTGAAATCTTGAAGCAGTAACTCTTCTTCTTTCGTAAAAGCTTTGTTTGTCTTACCCGACATGACTATTTATTTAATATTGATCTTGATTTCACAAATACTTAAAACGAACTATACGTATCAAAAATACAGATGTGCCACCACTTCAGCTGGCTTGTGCGCTGGCGAACGAAAGTCAAACGTCAAATGACATGTAAGCAACGTGTCAGAAATATTGCCATCTAATAAAACTGTGTCAAGGTTTCCTTTTGTCCCTTAGTAATGTTTTCTTCCAAATAAAATTCTCTTGACTGCAATCATTTTTTTATAAATAAATGCATGTTAAATAAAGTTCGTCAAAGTATAGAAAAGTTTTTTTTCTTCTAGAGGACATACATGAAATATATAAATGCCGCGTACATTTGCATGCTGTTGCTGGCTTCAATAATAACAAGATATCACCATGAGTCTGATATTTATGGAGTTAATTAAATCATAATCGATAAAAGTTTGCGGTAAATCATCAGTTTCAAGTTTGATTCACTTTTTAATTCTTTTTGCAGAATTGTCTAACCATAGAGTAGATTTTTAGATTCTGCACATTTTGACACCCATAGAGTGAAGTAATCTATTTGTTGTGTTGACAGCCAAACACAAATTTTGAAAATAAAACGTTTCTTTGTGGCAGGCGGCATTACATTTTGTTGAAAACTATTTTACTTTATAAAACATTGTGGCGGATCGTGGCGTAAGCCTGTCTTTAAAATGAGTCATTTTGAATTTGCTATACCAGTGCAGAAGGACGAATTATTAGAATCTCATGCAGGACAATACCATGTAGAAGATGTCGTACAACAGCGGGTACTTTTATCTAAACTACAAGGTAAATAAACTCGGTCTGTTTTAAAATTTGCCTTCGTATCTTCGGATGTCAGATAATTAAGAATTCGATTTGCAGATGCAGCACGAGCTTTTAATACAGAAGGAGTTGAATATATATTAGAACACTTTGATACTTACTTCTCCATTATAGTTCACGGTAACAAACTGGAATGGAATTTTATAAATAAAGGTAATGATAATAAAAAGATAATCTTAATAATATTTATTTTCAACATCGTTACAATCAGTCAACAATAACTAAATAACAAACAAAAAGATGTATAGTTTGATAAGAGATTGCAATTTTTAGGTTTTGATCATATAATTCGTGCAAGCAAAAGTCTCTGTAACCACCTGGACCTTGTATTACAAGAACCCGAAATAGATGCTGATGTCAGAATCAAGAATCTGAATATTCTAAAGATGATGATGTATCTGTTCACTCAGATCATGAAGACTAAGGACACTAAACTTGCTGCCGATGTGAGTACCATCTAACATGCCAGTTTAACTAGTTTACTTAAGATCCAGTCTACAGTAAGTGCTACAAACACCAAACTAAATATCCCAATGGCTGCTTATACTTATTATTTACACTGTCTAGAACTCCACAAAGCTGACACTTGGCAAAAAAGGCAAGAAGACAACAGATGATGAAGAGTTTTGTGGTTGGACAGAGTCTGACAAGCAGGCAGCCTTGGTTACACTCAATTTGGTGCTCCAACAACCACTATCTAAGCTGTGGGACCCTCCATTAGCAGAAGATAACTTTGTGTCGTGAGTTAATTAATAATTTTCGTCTATATAATTGATAAAGCTACTTGAGACATGCCGAAAAGAAAAAAAAATATATGGAATAATTAAATTCTGTTCTTTTTTCAGAATGATTGCTGAGCCCTGCTATAAAGCACTAGAAGAGCAAATAATAAAGAACAAATCAGTCAGAGAAACTGTGTTCCAAGTGCTTGGTGTGCTGATCAAGAAGTACAATCATGGCACCTCCTGTCTCATAAAGTTGGTTCAGGTAATCAAGTTATGATCACGATGATGCCATTTTTACAGTTCTGCACCTCAATAGGCAAAATCGGAACCCTTATAGAATCACTTTGTTGTCCTTCTGTCTGGCAAGACCCTTGATCTTGGGAACACGTGAAGGTATAGAGTTGAAATTAAAACCATATACTCAGGTCTACAGTCCTTTGAAGCTGTGAAAAAATAAAACCTCAAAAAAAAAATTGGGTTG
This sequence comes from Pyrrhia umbra, assembly GCA_963891755.1. NCBI lineage: Eukaryota > Metazoa > Arthropoda > Insecta > Lepidoptera > Noctuidae > Pyrrhia > Pyrrhia umbra. The sequence goes on from OY982930.1 coordinate 9,093,989, forward strand.
TTTATGCCTTAAAAAACATATATTTGATACTCAAAGGAATCAACATTTATAGGGTATTTTCTGTTAAAACTATGAAATTTGGCTAGTAATACTGTCTTATACTAACAATTACATGTTATGCAGAAATTCCATAGTTTTCTTAGTCTTTTTCTAATGTAGTAGTCCATTCACAATGATTCATACATAAATATATAATATAATAGCATTATTATACTTATTATCATTCATCAGGTTCTTCAAATGGTGGAACATGCAGTGTCTCCAATATGTGCAGGAGTTGTGCAATTGACCAAAGAATTTGGGCTTGGAACATTTGGACCTCAAATGGTAATGTCATTTGATTTTAAGATTCCCTAACTTTTTTGTCTGTCTGTCTTTCTGTGAAGGCAAACAAAACCTTCCTAAACTGGGTAATTTCCATTAAACTAGAATCATAAAGAGAAAAATTAAGGTTTTATAGCACAAGTAGAGGAAAATATGGGAGTTTACAGAGTAACTATTTTTTTTTTCTCGCACTCATGGTGTCCGAGTCAGAAACGCGATTGGGCGGTTTTTATAAAAAAAATTGAATAATGCATATGTATGCAATGAATAATGCAATGAATTCTATAGGTTCGTGAAATAGCAGAAGCATTAGCTTCATCTGATGACGAGAATGCAGGTGCTGGCACTGAGCAGGGAGCTGCTAGGAACTGTGGTGCATTCCTTCTGGAGCTCACAAAGGAACTTCCCAAAGAGATGACTAATGCTATTGCAACTATACAGCCTTATCTGGAGAGTGATGAGGTATATTTTTCAGCCTATACTTTGCAAAGTATTTTTATAGTTATAATGATTCAGAACAAAAGAACTATTATCAATGTTCCTAACTGATTTTATGCTAAAACAGTCATATACTCTAATTTCAGTCGTACACACTTCGTATAAGCGTGCTTGGTATGATGTGCGAAGTACTAAGCGTCGAGCTGAGCGGTGAGGGGCTGACAGATGAACAGCGCATGCAGCGAGATGACTTCTTAGACGACCTGTATGAGCACATGCACGACCTGTCGGCGTATGTGCGACACAAGGTACATAGTAGACAGTAAAACAACATAAGATCATTTGCATTTAAAGGATCTCTATATTAACTTTTAAAATATTGTAAAAGGTGCTTCAGTTTTGGTGTCGGCTGCAGAGAGAAAATTGTGTTCCCGTTAATCGACAGCGCACGGTGCTTGAGCGAGCTATTGGTCGCCTCAAGGACAAAGCTGCGCTTGTTAGAAAAGCTGCCATACAACTACTCAAGGTATTTAATTTGCACATTTATACACAAAATATATCTTCTTCTAACTATATAAAATAAAATATGTTTTTATGTTTGTCCTCAATGGGTTCCTATACCATTCAATCAATTGTGATGAAACTTTGGTGGGTTCTTCTGTGTTCTCTCGCGAATCACACGAGTCCCTGGTCCCTGGCCTAAAAACGTGGCATTGCAACGCATGCCAGGTGCAGCTAGTAATTTATAAAAATACTGTAGTATGGGAGTTATATACACAGCGCACAACGTGCCCGCGCAGCGGCGCACGGTGGACTGCTTCGCACGTAAACGCACCGAGGATATTTAAGGTGTGCGAGCAGGCGACGCTATACGATGCGCCCACGCGAGAGCGAGATGGGTGCCGTGCATCGTATTTGCATATACTTTTGACTTTTGTATTTTGGATAGCACTGTTCTCCTATTGGGCAATTAGATGTACAACGCAGGTCAGCCTAGCTACTAATTCGATATGAACAAAATGTATGTAAGGTGTTATCTTTTGTTAATAAATACGGAAACTTATTCCCTGAGTATCGTGACTTTACTTTCTGCACTACCCTGGTGAACCTTACAGTAGGTATTGTAATAGTCGACTATTTTACTGATTTTTTTTCCTGTTTCCTAAACCCAATTATTTAGATATTCCTGGAATGCAACCCATTTTCTGCGCAACTAAAACTGGAAGTACTTGAAGATCAATTGAAAACTGAACAAGCCATCTTGGATGATCTTCAAAAGAAGTTGAATCCGGGACACGACCCAGAATTGGTCAAAAAATGGGAGAGTATTGAAAGTGAAGTCATAAGTACAATAAAGAAAGGTATGGATATTCTTACGCAAGATGAGCCGGAACTATCGCAAGCGTCGCTGGAGAACTTGTACGACGCTATACGTAAACACTTACGTGACAAGAACTACTACAAGGCATATCTTATTGTGAAGCATACTGAGAGGCAGTACCCTGATGCCAAGTTATTACGATGTGAAATGGAGAAGACTGACCAAGTAAGAACAAAGATACAATATATTCTTTGCACAATTCATATTCCAGTGATATGATTAACTGATATAATTCATTACAGATTGCTTACTTTATGGCGCTACTCCGTAACATATTCGTAATACCAGACAGAAGCAACTCCGTATCCTTAACTCAGCAATGTGAGCAAGAACTAGCAATGTACAAGCGTTTAGAAGAAAAAGAGAACATAGTCGCATTCCTACAAGAGTCTGTGTACTTCTGTCGAATGGTGTCGGAAGCGGTGCCGCTTATAAACTCTCTATTGATGTCCAAGCAAGCTGGTGACGTCAGTGAGGCGATAGACTTCTTTACGACGGCGCATCACTTTAATATAGAGTCTGCGAAGGTTGGCGTCGCTAATATGCTGCTGCTTGTTTGGTCACCGGATCAGGTACCTAAGCTTTTATGTCTTATGTCAGGTGTTGCGCTACCAATCTTTATATATTTGATCATTAAGTTCTGCCTGTATTACCAAACTATACGACATTTTTTTTTAAAATAAAGATTTTAAATACATAATGCACTTGGTCGGTTTTCGGTGGTAATGGTTCCTAATGTCTCGCTCTGCTTTCTCCTTCAAACCTTAGGGAGTGATGTTGTATTATAGAATGGTGGTAAAGCAATACCGAAAACCCCATCCAAATCGGATCAGTAGTTTTTGAGAAAATCGCGGGCATAGTTCGTATACAGAACCTTATTTGAAGTCGGTTGAAAAGAAGTTGTTAAGGTCATTTCAGATCAATCTTTGCAATAATAACGCTGGCTCGTGATTATTGACATTGGTATTTAAAGTCATAATAACATGTGCATTTCGTAATACTCAGGAGAAACGTGAGGCGGTGGAGCGTGCGTACCGCGACATGTACCTGGAGTGCGACAACAAGGCGGAGCGCGCGCGCTGCTTCGCCATCGCCAAGAAGCTGGTCGCCCTCATGCTGCACGTGGACCGCGGCAGCGCGCTCGCCCTCGAGCATCTTGTGGACAAGTGGGTGGACAAGGGAGACATCAGTCCGGCTATTATACAGGTACATCAAATCATCATTATAAAATAGAATTTTAAATTTATAACAACACTCTTAATTTTTTTCATATGTTATCTGTCATAGGTTTTTTGGGAAATGTTTCTAAAGAAAATTGACGGAACAACAGATACGGACAGCTACGCCGCACTCAATCTTCTTGTGATGGTGGCTAAGGCGAAACCTTCCGTGGCGTTGGCTAACCTTGACGTCGTACAGTCTCACGGACTTACTGCTGATTACAATTCGAGGAATTTGTCTGTGCAACTTTTGTTACCGTTAACGAAAAAAGGCCAAAGATATCCAGTTGAACACCCCATTTTTACGTCACTCTTCGATAGCTTAATGGAGACGTTTTCAAAGTTCGATAGATTCACGTCTTTTGCCGCCAACTCTATAGACCTCATATATGCCATCTGTGACACTCCCGAAATTGTGAGCGGGAAAATTCTTGCAGAAATGTACAAGCTAGTGGAGGAAACGATGGTTAAGGAAATTGATAATGAGGAGGAGGTTAGCTTGCCGACGGAGCTACTAACTCGCTTCGTGTTCGTGTTGGGACAAGTGGCGCTACAGCAGCTCATATATCTTGATATTAATGTGTACAGTGAGCTCAGAAGGAGGAACCAGGTTATTATTTATTTTTGTTAGACACTCCTTTGCACATATTTAATTAAAATGCCGATTATTCAACTTATGTTTGTGTTAATACGTAATTCTAAATAAATAATAGTCAAAGGTTGTGATGGTCCTCAGGTGCGCGAAGAACGTAAAGTTGAAGAGAAACGGAAGAAGAAAGCGGGTGCGTTCGCGACGCCGGGGAGACGCGGCCGAGCGGACGACCTGCGGCGCCAGACGCTAATGAACCTCAGCAACGCCAGCGCCTCCTCGCGGCAACAGAGGTCCGCTAGCGTTACCTCCAACAAAGGACCCTCCGTATGTTTATTTGTTACTAGCTTCTGGCCACGACTTAGGATTCAATATTAACAGATTAAAGGACACCCAATGCGATAACGCTGTTATACATTATACATAGAATATAATATTATAATTCTACAATATAACTACTGAAAGTAAAATTTACGGGCTATCCCACGCCTAACTTCCAACTTATGTATAATAGCCAACCATACCATCAAAAACAAGGTAGGATATGTCTATATTGTTTAAAGTATCTATACATTGTGTAAATTTATTTTGTGTCTTCTGGATTCCCTTCATTCAAGGGAATCCAAATGATAGCACTCATATGACCAGTTACAACATTTTAAAGAAAGTCCTCTCCTTTTCTCCGTTTTTATTAACGCCATCACTATTTCGTTAGCTTCACACTTCCATCTCTATGCGGACGACTTGCAGCTTTATCGACATTTTAAACTTGAAGAGCTTCCTAGAGCAATAGATGCCATCAATAATGATCTTAAATACATAAGTGAGTGGGCTAAAAGTTTCGGACTTTTAGTCAATCCTACAAAATCACAAGCTCTCATTATTGGTGGCAGATATTTCATAAATCTTTTAAACCAGCACAGTATTCCTCCAGTTTTGTATGATAATGTTGCCTTACCCTATTCCTCGCATGTCAAAAACCTGGGTGTCCTTATGGACTGTAACTTGTCTTGGGGAGTTCACATTGCAGAAGTAAGCAGGAGGGTTTTCTGCTCCTTTCAGTCACTTAAACGTCTCCAGAAGTTCCTGCCTTTTCCTACAAAAATTACTCTTGCTCAGTCGCTTCTTCTGCCTCTTTTAGACTACGCTGATATCTGTTTTCTCGACGCGACTGAGGAACTTCTTGATAAACTCGAACGCCTGCAGAATCTGTGCATCCGCTTCATTTTCGGCCTTCGGAAATACGATCACGTGTCGGAATTTCGGAGGCGGTTAAAGTGGTTGCCTATTCGGCAGCGTCGAGATACTCACATTCTTTCTTTTCTCTTTGCTCTTCTTCACAATCCTAACTCTCCAACTTATCTTCGGGAACGCTTTGAATTTCTGGTGCCTAGAGGGAAACCTTGTCGCTCTTCTTTGTCGCTTCTTCTTCGTGTCCCTCCCCATGCTTCGAGTCGTTATGATGGATCTTTCACTGTTCGCGCTGTACGACTTTGGAATTCTCTTCCTCACACTATACGCGATAGCCCATCGCTAGATGTTTTCAAGAGACGAATTAGGGAGCATTTCTTTTCAACATGACCTGTATGTATGTACGTATGTATTTATATGTATATATTTAATTTATATTTATATTATGTATCGTTATTTAATTTATATTTATGTCGTTGTTTGTAATTTAAATTAAGTAGGTATTTATTCGATATTACGTAGTATTTATTTTATAAAGTACTGTTGCGCACTATTATGTGTACCCATACCAAATCTCTCTATCGCTCAAAGGTTTGCTGTTAGAGAACCCAATTCTGGGTTAAGCTCGCCGTTGTATACATACTATCTGAATCAAATTTATTAAAATGTTGTTTGTGTGCAATAAAGAATAATAATAAAGAATAATAAAAGTCCCTTGTATAGGTGAACACGACGATGACGGAGGAGGAGGCGGGGCTGGAGGGCGCGGTGGCGGACGACGCGGACGCGGAGTACGTGCGCGGCGTGTGCGAGCGCGACATCGTCGGCGCGGGCACCGCCCTGGCGCGCTACGTGCCGCTGCTGCGCTGGCTGCTGGCCCGGCCCGAGCGCGCCGCGCCCGCGCTGCAGGCGGCCGCCGCGCTCAGCTTCACCAGGTGCGTACTGTCACTGCCTCACTGGCGCGCTACGTGCCGCTGCTGCGCTGGCTGCTGGCCCGGCCCGAGCGCGCCGCGCCCGCGCTGCAGGCGGCCGCCGCGCTCAGCTTCACCAGGTGCGTACTGTCACTGCCTCACTGGCGCGCTACGTGCCGCTGCTGCGCTGGCTGCTGGCCCGGCCCGAGCGCGCCGCGCCCGCGCTGCAGGCGGCCGCCGCGCTCAGCTTCACCAGGTGCGTACTGTCACTGCCTCACTGGCGCGCTACGTGCCGCTGCTGCGCTGGCTGCTGGCCCGGCCCGAGCGCGCCGCGCCCGCGCTGCAGGCGGCCGCCGCGCTCAGCTTCACCAGGTGCGTACTGTCACTGCCTCACTGGCGCGCTACGTGCCGCTGCTGCGCTGGCTGCTGGCCCGGCCCGAGCGCGCCGCGCCCGCGCTGCAGGCGGCCGCCGCGCTCAGCTTCACCAGGTGCGTACTGTCACTGCCTCACTGGCGCGCTACGTGCCGCTGCTGCGCTGGCTGCTGGCCCGGCCCGAGCGCGCCGCGCCCGCGCTGCAGGCGGCCGCCGCGCTCAGCTTCACCAGGTGCGTACTGTCACTGCCTCACTGGCGCGCTACGTGCCGCTGCTGCGCTGGCTGCTGGCCCGGCCCGAGCGCGCCGCGCCCGCGCTGCAGGCGGCCGCCGCGCTCAGCTTCACCAGGTGCGTACTGTCACTGCCTCACTGGCGCGCTACGTGCCGCTGCTGCGCTGGCTGCTGGCCCGGCCCGAGCGCGCCGCGCCCGCGCTGCAGGCGGCCGCCGCGCTCAGCTTCACCAGGTGCGTACTGTCACTGCCTCACTGGCGCGCTACGTGCCGCTGCTGCGCTGGCTGCTGGCCCGGCCCGAGCGCGCCGCGCCCGCGCTGCAGGCGGCCGCCGCGCTCAGCTTCACCAGGTGCGTACTGTCACTGCCTCACTGGCGCGCTACGTGCCGCTGCTGCGCTGGCTGCTGGCCCGGCCCGAGCGCGCCGCGCCCGCGCTGCAGGCGGCCGCCGCGCTCAGCTTCACCAGGTGCGTACTGTCACTGCCTCACTGGCGCGCTACGTGCCGCTGCTGCGCTGTCAATCTACCGCGTCTTATTGTCCGGTTGCGTACGGTTTGTACGTTCTTTCGAACGTACGCGAATTTGTGGCACCATAAAAAAAGAGAAGTCACTTCTGACTCCTCTTTTTTTTACAACAATATCTTCTTAATTTGTGTTCATAAACCCACTGTATGTTGGAGTAGCCTATTCGCAAAATTCTTTCATTCATACAAAATTTCAATAGCACCATGTGCTTTTATATCCCCGCGATCTGTACGGTTATTACATGATTCATATTAGAGATACTATTTTTACAAGTAGTGCTTGAATGGTGTCTTCTGAAAGTGTTCAATGTACAGTAGCCATGCCATGATATAAGCAAAATCCAAAGAACTTGTCGTTTTGCTATATTTTCACTAAATAAATCTTTTTAAGTAATGATTATAATTTTAGGTTCATGTTGGTTTCCAATGCGGTGTGCGAGGAAGGTCTACAGCTGATGGTGACGGTCCTGAAGAAATCTAAGAATGTGTCTCTAAGAACCAACTTAACTATCGCATTTGCCGACCTTACGTTGCGGTTCCCCAATCTTACACAGCCATGGACCCATCATATTTATCACATGCAAGTATAACTGCTGCTTTTAGTGTCATAACTCCGTTAGTCTTGTACACCGTCTACTGCGGTCGTACCCTATGACCCTATGAAAGTATACATTGATAGTTTCTTGGATGTGGTCGTATTTTACAGCTACTGATGAAAGAGGGTACTTTATTCTATGATTATTTAATTATAAATTTTAGACTAAGCGACGAAGAACTAGAAGTCCGTCAATGTGCAGTAAAAATGCTGTCCTTCTTGGTTCTGCACGAGATGGTCCGAGTGAAGGGACAGATCGCCGACATGGCGCTCTGCTGCGCGGACAAGGATGCACGAGTCGCCTCTATGACCAAACTATTCTTCAAACAACTGTCGCAGAAAGGCAATGCGTTATATAACGTGATGCCAGACATCATATCGAGGCTCAGTGACCCTGAGCTTAATGTGCCTGAAGAACAATACAGGGTTATTATGAAGTAAGTATGTGTTTGGTGTAAAATTAGAGGTATATAATATATAGGGTCAAATGACGAGCTGTATTCATACTTCTCCATTCCGTCTTTTTCTTCCTAGGTATATAACATCACTAATACAAAAGGACCGTCAAATGGAGGCTCTAGTGGAGAAACTTTGCCAAAGATTCAAGCTGTCGACAGAAGAGAGGCAGTGGCGCGACCTCGCGTACTGCCTGTCCCTGTTCACATACAACGAGAGGTCGTTACGCAAACTGATCGAGAACCTCGACTGTTACAAAGATAAATTATATTGTTCTGGAGTCATGGAGTCATTCAACACTTTAATGAATAACACGTCTAAAATGGCTCGTAATGAAATTAAGGTAGGTCGACATAAACTTCCAATATTGCCGTGCCTTAACCACTTATTTAACTTAAAATATTTTTAATAACACAAGGTAATTCTAATTATACATTCATCACTGTGTATAAAATTACCATAAAAAATTTCAGACTCTTGTCACTGAGTTGGGTGACAAGATAGAAGAATGTTTTGCCGTGCGCGAGGCGGAGGACGGCAACACGGAGGAGACCAGCGAGGGCGCCGCCAGCGCCTCCCCGCCGCGCAGCCAGCCCGCGCGGCCCACGCCGCGCCGCAAGCCGGCGCCCAGGCGGAACCGACGACGCTCCTCTTCTAGTCCAGACGAGGTACCCTTCACGCCCAACGAGAAAATTATCAACTCCGCACCGCCTACATTGCACATTTTCCCAACGAGTTATATCGTGACTGTTGAGTAATCGCTTACTTAATTGACGGACAAAGTGCAGTATTAAACATGTTTACTATTTTGCAGAATGAGACACCTAATAACCAAGAAACTTCAAGTGTTAGAAAATCGAGCCGTAAGACTGCGACGAGATACAATAAAACATCAGGGAACGCATCAGATGAGTCAGGTAAAACAAGTTGAATCTTTAGTTATCACTAGCTGTTTCCCGCGGTTTCACCCGCATCCCGAGGGAACTACTTAGCGCACCCGGGTAAAAAGTAACCTATGTTGTTCCTCAGGATCTATTCTATCTCTGTACCAAATTTCATTTATATCGGTCCAGTAGTTTTGGCGTGAAAGCGTAACAGACAGACAGAGTTACTTTCGCATTTATAATATTAGTAAGGATTGGTACTTAAAACATTTTTCATGTTAGCAACAAATTGAACAAGTAAGTAAACATTACCATAAATCTTAAGACTAACAAAAGCATAACAAGTTGCTAGTTGAGTTTTGTTATAAATTTTAACTGAAAGATGAACAAAAATGCAACAAGAGCCTTATTTTTTTATTTCATACACATATTACAAAAGCGTACATAAAAAAGGAGATCCCCTTTTAAGCAAGGAATTGCTTGTGTTAGGAGATTTTAATACTATTTTAATGTCAATGTGATAACTAATTCATTTTATAAAAATAAACTAGTTAGCTAAATGAGCTCGTGGCTAAGCAACAGCCGCACGGGACGACCGATCAAAGGTTAAGCTGCGCTTGGCGCGGTCGGTCCGTGGATGGGTGACCATCTTTGTCATAGCGAGACTCCTCCGTGCCTCGGAAAGCACGTTAAGCTGTTGGTCCCGGTTGTCATTTGTACATCTTTGACAGTCGTTACGGGTAGCCAGAAGCCAGAAAGTCTGACAACCAGTCTTGCCAAGGGGTACCGTGTTACCCGGTAACTGGGTTGTGGAGGTCAGATAGGCAGTCGCTCCATGTAAAACACTGGTACTCAGCTGCATCCGGTTAAGACTGGAAGCCGACCCCAACATAGTTGGGAAAAGGCTAGGCAGATGATGATGATGAAACTAGTTAGCTAAATGGAAAACTCAGGACGTGAAAACAGCGCTATCTATTTATTGATTGGCACATATTCAGTATTTGAGCTATTTGAGCGATCCATATTGTAGTACAAATTATTGCCGCCAGATAAAAAAACACTCGAAATATGAATACAGACTCCATTATTCCTCAGTTTAGGAGACTTAAAAAAATTGGTATACACATTTTTACTGCTCTATTTCTATAGATTCTTAATTTTACAGACACTTTAAACACAATGATACGTGTTATCCATCTATTAATTTTTTTTTAACAAAATTTTGTTTCTATGTGCTGAGATATCATAGATTCGGGTTGGCCAAAATTGTTCCAAAAAATTGATAACCTTAACCCCTTCCCCCTCATGTTTTTTTCTTTTATGTCTGTGTTTTAGGTCACATTAGGTATAGATTTCCGGTCGAATATCTTTATATTTTCTTACAGATGAAGACTTTCAGAAAAAGGAAGACGAAAATGTATTCAAGAAACCTACTGTTAAGAAAACTACACGAAGAAGAAAATGAAGGTGGTTAATTTGTCGATTTCAAATTAAAACCATTAAGAAAAATCATGGCCTTTGTTTTATTTATATTTCCAAAGAGGGGTTTTGTAAATTACTTTTAGTTAAGCTATTGTCCCTAACAACCTGTGATTCATACCGAGTTGGAGAATATACAATTGGAAATACATAATTATTCTATTAAGAACCAAGAAATTTTTTTGCAATCTTAATTAGATACTTCAGAACCATGCCTGCATCAGTTTTGAATTTGTTTTAATATGGGAAATAATTAAAAAGTACAAAAAAGAATGCGCGAAATTCAAAGTAGAAATGCAACGCTATCAGTTCGACGGAATGTGACGAAATAGTTAATCAATAGTTTACGAAATCAATGTCTAAAATTGCGGATTTGGTCACATGTTTACATAACTTGTTTTAATTTTGTATTAGTCTGTTATTTTGCCGATAGTTGTAGCGTCTTTCTTACGGAGCTCAAAATATTATAATCTTTCAGAGTGGAGGCGGGCGCTTGTTAATCAAAATGTATGTAGACGCCAGTTACAGTAAAATTCATTTAATTATGCCTATATGAAGTGCGCAATTTGAGGCTGCGCAGTTGTCACCAGTGTTGCCAGTACCTGCGTCGACTTTCGGACGATTCACTACCTGAAATAGGACGATTTTTGGACAAAAAGGACGGCTGGAGAAATACTAGTTTTTTACGACTTTACGATTGAATGATACTAAAGTATTGGTGTTGAGGCGGGTTCCGCTTTCCATCTTAATCTTTTTCGGTTTACTAAAAAGACTTTTCACGCTTGCATTTGCAAATAGTAAAACAAACGGCACACGGTGGGATGAAAATCGGCTTTCATAGATGGAGGGATTTCAATTTGCAAGTGCTAGATTTTTTGCTGGATATCGCTTCTATTAGTTGTTAGAATATAGAAAACCGGCCGAGTGCGTGTCGGGCCACGCGCAGTAGGGTTCCGTAGTAGGAGTTAGTTAGTCAACTATAACTGTGTAACAGGTTAAGCCTACTTAACCGTGATAGTTTTCCTTGTAAGTTCATTACATGTGCTACGTCTGTGAATTTTTTCACATTTATAGGTACAGCCATTCAAAAGTTAGAGGGGGGTTCTCGTATCGAACAAAAATTGCACTGAAAAGCTAGATATTTCGCGAATGGCTCGCCTAACCAAAAAATGGTTTTCACACACCCATAATATTTTTGAAAGAGCTGTCTAAGGATACCCCACACAAAGGGGTATGCGAGAAAAAAATATTCATCCCCACTTTACGTGTTTGGGAGCTACCCTAAAAAAAAATATTTTTCAAAATTTTATTTTACCACTTTCTCGGCGTGGCAAATATACATATCCATATCAAATTTCAGCTTCCTGGTAACAAGAACCTTGGAGCTATGCCGCGGACAGACAGACAGACGGACATGGCGAAACTATAAGGGTTCCTTGTCGGACTACGGAACCCTAAAAATGATAACTGAGTTAATTCTGCCCAAAGACGACGGAATTATAATTTTTTTTACGAAAAAAATGTATGAAGCCAATATGAAAAATCTAATTATCGCAAGAAAAACCGTAATATCCTTACAGGTAGTTATAGTAGGTACTTACTAATTATTTATGTTTTTTTGGCATACTCTGTTTTATAGTTATCGCTGCCGATTTTTTTTTTTTAATCCTCGAAGTTGAGGAAAAACTCGTAACATAAAATAGCATCACCCCTATATCCCCGAAGGAGTAGGCAGAGGTTTATAGTACACCCATACTTAAACAACTATTAGCTCGATATTTAGGAACACAAAATGAGTTTTAATACTTTTCGTACAACCAAAATACCAAAAAACAAAACAGCAATATTTTTTTTCGAGTTTCCCAATAAAACTGCAGCTATTACCGGGCTGGATGAAGAGCTAATCAAAAGATTTGCTGTGATTTTGCAAGCAATAACATCTGGCGAGAGGTTCTGTAGGTTTTGCTAAGCAGAGATATTCCTAATTTAATGTGGGAAACGAACCTCGGCTTAGGGCGTCACTGGGGAGGACAACTAGGGACTAGCTAGATAGATCATATCAATGATGCCACATATTCAGATTATGTTTATATAGCTAAAACTGTCATCTCAAGATTGCAACTGCAGTGCCTAAACGGACCATTTGGAAACTAAGCAAAAAGTGAAAACTATCACATCTGTAGTGTATGTAATCTGTGGTTACATTCACACACCGTGCGTTTCATGTTTACAAGATTTACGCATTTTTGTAATTGTTAAAACAGCGTTTTGTTATTTTATAAGTAAATTAATATAGTTGACTTTTTGAAAAGGGACGAAAAAAGGACGGAATATATGAACGGACATCGAAGGGACGTAAATATGTCTAAACGGACAAAAAACGTCCCTTTTGGGACGATCTGGCATCTCTGGTTGTCACTTTTCAGATCTAAATGGTGACGAGTATGATAACGGGGGACGCGGAAGCCGAGCGCTTACGGAAACTGCCGAACACAGAACATACACCCGAGTGATAGCCAGTGTTGCTAGCTTAGGGTGGGTTTCCCTAGATTTATAGTAAAACTTAAAATAGATATAGACAACTATATATTTTTAATATCGTTTATAAATCATATATGAATACTTTAATCAAACCGACATGCTGTTAGATAAATTTAATAATAATATTCATGGGGAAAAAGACAATAATGTGGGAAGAAACATTAATTCTTGAAGTGCCAATGTACTTATTATTAAAAGATAACTCACAAATAATACTTAATTTATCTAATTGTTTACTTATAGACAGTACAAAACAGAATCTTGATGGTGTTTATTCAAAATAATGCACAATTTAGGATAAAAATAGATCAAGGATGGGGTGTTTCGGAAACAAGACCTGACAACACTGGTGTGAGCAGTTATAATCGTTCATCTTTGTCCCGCCTATACGCATGTCTCTCTCTCTAGGTAGTCGGCGCCAAAAGTGTTTCATAAAATGTTTGCTGTTTTAAATAGTTATTTCGTTTTAGTTTATTGTTGTTTTTTTTTTGTTATTACTTTTGGTTTCGTTCTTTTTTCGTGAACGTTTCATGATGAAAGATGCCAAAGCCTAATACTGTTCTCTGTCGAAAAATATCAGTCAGGTAAGTACAGCAAAGGGCACGTCCATACGTACTGAGCGTAACATTATTACCGAAGGCAAAAAGGCGGAATTTATATCAGTTTTCCGTACCCCGGGGAAAATTAGGGTCAAGCCGAAACCAGTTACCGGCATCGATAAATTTGATAAAGGTATAATCAAAAGGCACAATTTTCACCTAACTGAAAAAGAAATGAAAACCTCAAACTGATTCTGAGGATGAGGAAACCGTCCCAAGCTTTACCGGATAAGGATTCTGCTATGATGGGAATTATTTCAGTGCTTTCAAGTCATATTGACTATATCGCCAATCATCTTTCATCATACACATACGCTCTAAAAAAACCCTCCTTCGGCAGTCTGCCGCCGAAAATTAAACAGTAATAGTTTAAAAGAAAATTATTCGAAAATAAATAATTTATAAACAATTTCTAATGGCTCAGTCCGCCCGTATTAAATCTTACTTACCGAACTAAATCTTCGGATGACACTGTTAGTATTACGAATTAACGGAAATTTCAATTATTTTAAGTACAGCTTGGCAAAAAAGTCTAGAAACGGAACTATTTTTTTTTATTGCTGGCAGCCCCTGGCAATTAATGTCGTTCTGTGTCGTTCGATGTAAACAAAGTTCGCGAGTTACTTATTTTTTATTTCGACCATCAAAACGTTAATAAAACCACGTTATTATAAATAAAACCATTCGGAGTACTAGCAAGGAAACAATTTATAATGTTTATAGGCGATATCTGGTCGAACATGAGGCTTAAACTCATCTTTCCGATCTCGACGATATTTACCAAAGTACCGCCATTATGACAGGTATGTAAGAGTTTTTTTTGTTGTATCAAGTGTTAATTTATGATCTCTATTTTGTTTTGAATTGCTTGAATACGAAATAAGTGAAATTTTGAACAATAAACATCGAGCATATAGGTTATGTTTACGTTTTGTCTTTGACACTTTGGTATAGCGCGAATAGATTAATATTGATACTTGAGTGACTTGAGCCTTGATACTCTGCAATATGTAAATTCGCATAACATTATCTATGAGTGTGATTCCAAGATAATATAATACTTGTTATAACTAGCATTTAAAAATCACAAAAAAAAAAATAGGTGCCGTAAACTTTTTACGTTTAATATTGATAGAGGTTTAATCAAATTTTTTATCTTTATAGGAAGCACCGAACGTGCATTTCAATCTATAACCGAGTAGTAGTTCAAAAGTATTCATGCCAGCATGTTAACAAAATAGAAAAGGAGTATTATGAATTTATGAAAGGGCTCGTACTTGGACATAAAACGTTTAGGAATCAATCTCCAACATGATAGCGTAGTGCCTTTGAATCTGAGTGTGACTCAGATGAGTTTATGGCTAGCTCTAGCCAAGACATGGATGTGGCGGGCGTGGAATATTTATTGAAAACAAATATAATAACGCTATATTCATACGCCTTTTTTATACCCAAAAAAATATATTTGAAAACACAGGAGTGCTTACATTATTAGTGCTTATAATTAATTTGTATTCAGTTACATGACGTGAATACTTGTTATTACATTTTATAATACTTACTGATTTTAATTAATTATAGAAATACAGCTTAGTATCAAGACGATAGCATGGTACGCTATACGGTCGCAGCAGGTTGCCACACGAACGGTAAAGTGGCGCCCCTATTAATTTCTACTCTTTTTTGCCAAGCTGTAAATCATGTCATGATAAATAGCAATTTATTAATTCATCACTTGCGTCATAATAATAATTTAAACTAGGAAACAACAAAAAGTATTAGTTAAACTTTTACCACCCATTTGGATGTTAGTAGGTGGCTCCACAAGCCGAGACCCACCAGATTATTAAGTAATCACTGAGGCCGATGGATATCTACAACACCAGAGGCATCGCAGACCATCATTGCCATTTCCAAACTATTTCGAGGATAAAATCTAGTCTTATAGAATATGGCTTTATTTTTACGTATAGTTGGGTAATAATTTTTCCGTCGCCGGTATCACCAAAAATGACATTTCAAGATGGTGGCTAGCGTTAGTTCACCTGTCAGCCACATTCATAATAGTCATGTCTGACTGTAAATGACTGTTATTGCCGGTATTATGATAAGATCTTTTATTATTGTACTTCAAATTGTATTTATGATTCGATCCAGCCTAACTATGATTACTACTCACTTAAAATGTCGAGGAGGGTTGTACCCTCGCAGTAATATTGAAAGATTTCCTGTACCTGACGAGAAGGTCAGCTGGTCTACAGAATATCAGGATTACCAACCACATAGTTATACTGCTTCATCCATTCATGGAAAACCATGGGCAGATCCTAATATAGGTAAAGAATAAAATATTTTCTCTTCTTTATGGTATTGACTTCATAGTAACCTCATTTTCATGTTCAGGTGATCCAGGTTTTAAACCACAATGGAACAGTATGGATGGTAAAGTAAACAGAGCTAGCTATATAGGGCAATACGGCATAGAGAATGGATATCCTTTGAATCCTATAGGAAGGACAGGTATAACTGGTCGAGGGGTTCTTGGGAGGTGGGGACCAAATCATGCTGCTGATCCAGTTGTCACACGCTGGAAGAGAAATGAGAACGGTGAAATTATAAGGGACAAATCTAGTAATAAGTAGGTAATTTCCTTTGTCTTTATATCATTTTGTCAATAATAAAGTGTTATCTGTGTACAAAACAAAAAAAAATATATTTAAGGCCTATTCTGCAATGCGTTGTAGTGAAGAGACGCGACACTGGCGAGTGGGCACTGCCAGGTGGTATGGTAGACCCAGGAGAGAAAGTCACTGCTACAGCAGTCAGGGAATTTCAAGAAGAAGCCATGAACTCTTTAATATTAGTTGAAGGTAAGTCATTAGTTAGTATCAGAGTAATTGACTGCTATGCTTCATGTATGTAGCATATGCTATGATTATGTATTCATTAATAGGACTTATATCAATTTACAGATCAAAAAAAGTCTTGGTTTCAAAGGTTTGAAAAATTCTTTGAAGATGGAAGTGTGGTGTATAAAGGATACATTGATGATCATCGCAATACAGACAATGCTTGGATGGAAAGTGTAGCCTATAATTTTCATGACAATAATGGCTCTACAGTTGGAGCATTAACATTGCATGCAGGTGATGATGCTGTTGGTGTGCAATGGGTGGATATTACTCCAGACATGAAGCTTTATGCAAGCCACAAAGAAGTTGTTATGGAAGTGTTAAACAAATACTTGTTAAACTTTGCCCAATCAAGTTAATATTATTTATGAGTTAATTACATACTCAAAATAATTTTTGATATAGTAACTTACCTTATTTTGAGAATGTTAGTAATATAATGCTATAGCTATTAAAATTAAGTTTATGATGTCTGTTACTGGACAAAGCAGCTGAACAAGTTTTTTTTTTTTTTTTAACCATATTCATAAAAGAGGTGCTCTATTTCACAGTATGATTTATTATTTTTTATGTTTTGAGCAATAGGTTATGCAATAATTTAAAATATCGAAAAAACCATGGTGAGATAAAAAAAATATAGACTGGATCTATTAAAACAACTAGATTCTTTATTTTATTTTACTTTTTAATAAGCATTACAGAAATAATGTGTTTTTCCCTAAAGACACATAATTTAAATATTATTATATGATACAATCTATTGCACCCCCAAGCAACTACAACTTAAATGCAAACAATATATTTGTTTTTTAAGTAGAGCTGGTGCTCTTTAAATATCAGCGTTTAGGCAGACATGAAGTAGCCAATTTAATTATAATCAGTATTCACAAAACACATCTGAACAAACTAGTACCCATGGGCACGGGCAGGAATATTTTCAGGGCGGCGAAATTGGTTGTTTAATCTGTGCATGCAGCTTTGCTATGGATTCTTAGACCCGATTCCATATTATAGCCAAAAATGATTTTTGTTAACAACCTAGATAGCTAAGTAGATTTGTAAAGGTAAAATAAAGGGTAGGACTTTCATGGCACGGGGGTGCATGTGGACCTCCTGACACCGGTGCCCATGGATGTAGATACCTACAATTAATATTTCGACAACAGCTTATATTTATTGTAGTTCCAAAAATAAAGATTGTAAGCTTAAAACTTAAACAAAACATTTCTACATACATTAATTCACACGTATTCACAATTGTCCCTCTTGCATTGTGCATAATTAAGTCGATTTAATTCTAAATTAATATTATCATATTTTTACCTCCAAAATTTGAATTTCATCCAAACTACCCCAAATGTTCCAACACCACTACACCAGTTTGTATGGCTATTCTTAAAAACATAATCTTTTCCATGACTAGTTTACATTATTTCCCAAAATCGCGTCGTCAATTTCTAAATGCAGATAAATGATTTCTTTTATACAACCAAATCGAAAAATTCGATTAGGCAGTTTGATAAGCTTTAAAAAATAAAAATAGATGCTTTAACATAGAAATAAACTCGAATGAATATAGATATTTACAGTCTTATACGCCAAATTCAGTCAAGAACTTAGTAAAATTATGATTTGTCTTAGTACCACTAGGTACTAACTAGTGATAAAAACGAAATATAGAACATTCATTTATACATTAATAGTTAGGATTGGTCATCCCCTACACCATAACTAGGAAGTAGCCCGAAGTCCTAACTACACACAAAACTATTTTAACATATTGTTAATGTAATTCGGAATAACATCAAACAATGATTACCAAGAGTAAAGAATATCAATCACAACTGAATCCCAGCCGCTTACCCACTTAATTTTTTGAACTTGCTTACTTTTGTTTTCTAAACTGATATTATATCTTTATCTCACAAGTACAGCTTGGCAAAAAAGAGTAGAAATTAATAGGGGCGCCACTTTACCGCTCGTGTGGCAACCCGCTGCGACCGTATAGCGTACCAAGCTATCGTCTTGATACTAAGCTGTATTTCTATAATTAATTAAAATCAGTAAGTATTATAAAATGTAATAACAAGTATTCACGTCATGTAACTGAATACAAATTACTTATAAGCACTAATAATGTAAGCACTCCTGTGTTTTCAATTTTTTTTGGGTATAAAAAAAGGCGTATGAATATAGCGTTATTATATTTGATTTCAATAAATCTTCCTCTAAATATTCCACGCCCGCCACATCCATGTCTTAGCTAGAGCTAGCCATAAACTCATCTGAGTCACACTCAGATTCAAAGGCACTGCGCTATCATGTTGGAGATTGATTCCTAAACGTTTTATGTCCAAGCACGAGCCCTCTCATAAATTCATAATACTCCTTTTCTATTTTGTTAACATGCTGGCATGAATTCTTTTGAACTCCTTCTCGGTTATAGATTGAAATGCACGTTCGGTGCTTCCTATAAAGATAAAAAAAATGATTAAACCTCTATCAATATTAAACGTAAAAAGTTTACGGTACCTATTTTTTTTTGTGATTTTTATAACAAGTATTATATTATCTTGTGATCACACTCATAGATAATGTTATGCAAATTTACATATTGCAGAGTATCAAGGCTCAAGCCACTCAAGTATCAATATTAATCTATTCGCGCTATACCAAAGTGTCAAAGACAAAACGTAAACATAACCTATATGCTCGATGTTTATTGTTCAAAATTTCACTTATTTCGTATTCAAGCAATTCAAAACAAAATAGAGATCATAAATTAACACTTGATACAACTAAATACAACAAAACAAACTCTTACATACCTGTCATAATGGCGGTACTTTGGTAAATATCGTCGAGATCGGAAAGAAGAGTTTAAGCCTCATGTTCAACCAGATATCGCCTATAAACATTATAAATTGTTTCCTTGCTAGTACTCCGAATGGTTTTATTTATTATTACGTGGTTTTATTAACGTTTTGATGGTCGAAGTAAAAAAATAAGTAACTCGCGAATTTTGTTTACATCGAACGACATTAATTGCCAGGGGCTGCTAGCAATAAAAAAAATTAGTTCCGTTTCTAGACTTTTTTGCCAAGCTGTACATAACGAATACTTGACAGATTTCAATAAAAAAGGTTAAATGCCAAAGACAAAAGATTCGATGATGGTAAAAACATCCCCTTGTATTCACGCCTGGAAAATATCTCGTCCTAAATGGCTACAGCTTTCATCGGAAATGGCACGTACATTAATCATTGTAGTGTCCTACTTGAAGCTCACAAGTTACCGTCCGCCCACAGGATAACTTTTTACCGTGCATTGAAACCATATAGGTTGCTCGTACGATCGTTAGCTACAGCGCTAGCCCTAGCCCTTGATCAGCGTAGAGCAAGATTGTCGTTCTGCGCTCTTTTGTTTTAAAGAAGTCTTTTGATTACGGTTTAATCCTAAACATGTTTTGAAAATCTAAACCGGCAGCACTGCTCCCGCGTCTCTAAAAAAAATACTTTAAGTTGGAAATTATTTCTTGCATTTGGCTTTTTGGCGCCCCTTGCCATCTGGCGCCTAGAGCGACCGCTTCTTTCACTCTACCCCAGGGCCGGTTTTAGATATTTTACGTACTAATTCGATTCGATTCGAGATTAAGTTTTATAAAAAAATGCATTTGCATATTGAACATTCTATGAATACTTATCATGTAAGGGCCGAGAGTTTTAAATAATTTAATTATTACTTCCATTGTCCACAAAGAATCAACTCCATACGACATTAGGCAACCCCACCATTAATGTGCTAACAAACACTTTTTATTTATTGGAGCTTTGAAATCAATAATAGTAGCGAATTGACTTTGATAAAAAAACACTTTTATGATTTTTTTATACAAAGTCGGAAGAATTGCGTTTTGACAGCGCATAAAAAGTGGTGTCACTACCCAATTTAATTTTTTATTGGAGTTTAATATTCAAGTTGACATAATTTTACTAATGAATATTCTAATTTCGTAACGCTTGTTATAAGGATACCGAACCTTTGTTACATATATTGATGACACGTATCGTAACATTCTTCATGTATTTTCGGGCGTGCAAGAGGTATACTGTAGCAACGGAACAACTTTTTGTTCCGTGACTGTGTAGTCATCAGCATCTTCCTCCAACATAGCTTTCTATATTCGAATCATTCCATTATTTCATATATCCACACTGCACAAATATGTAATATTGTCGATTTGCAAACGTATGTGGAGCTACATTATAAGTTAGTTATCACAAGTGGTCAAATATCACAGTAGCAACGTGAAATTTGCGGTGATGCTAGGAGGGCATGCCGGCGGGTGCGAGTGAACTGTAAGCACGGTAACAGTTCACGTCGTTCATCAGACGTTGGATGTTTTGCGTGAATGTTGGTAAATCCTGTAATCAATAATTTCAGATGTAATTCTTCAGACCATACTCTTAAGCTCTGAAATCAACCATCAATAAACTCAAAGTACCAGGTTCCCATAACATTTCCGTATTAGTTTTTTTAAACCACCCCTGTAATAAAGCCAAAACAATAATAATTTGGTGCAATAGGTTGCGCGAAAGTATATGCCTACATTTCGACGTTTTTTTTCCGGATGGTAAATCATCAAATTACTTCTCCCGCCGTGGGCGGGGCGGGAGTCCTAGACTCTTTCACGGTAAAACGGCTCAACGGTAAGATGAAATTTGGTATTAGGCTACGATACGTTATGATTTACGGTTAACCTTAAATATGCCAGTCAATAGAAAGTCTATCAATGAATATAAGAATCTGGCATCATTACCGTGTCCGGTGGGAACTGCGCCAGGTGGTGTTGATGTTCGGGCGTGAGGCCGGGCAGCGAGGCGAGGAAGTGCGGCAGGAAGGCGGTGCGGAATGCGTGGAAGTCGACCAGCGCCATGGCGTGCACGGCCGCCGTCACCTCGTCCCGCGCCAGCGCCCGCCAGCCGCCCTCCGCCAGCCCCAGCAGCAGCACCGACAGGAACTCGCCCAGGAATTCCGTGCGGAAAATCACCTCAACACACATACACATTATTACATACAGATTAAAGTACTTACTAGCTGTTTCCCGCGGTTTCACATGCATCCGAATAAACATACGGACAAACAGACAGACGAAGTAAAACCATAAGGGTTCCTTTTCCCCATTTTTGGTATGGAACCCTAAAAATGGGAAAATACCCTATTATTACCGCAATACATGTTTATGATGGTGCAGCAGCGGTTCATTAGTATAATGTCTCACCTTGTGGTACAGCTTGCACTTGGTATTAAGTGCGTCGAGTGTGTCGATATTGAGACGTAACAGCTCGATGTCAGGCTGTAGCAGCGCGCGCCCCAGCGCAGATAACGCACCGCGCAGTTCGTCTGTGCGAGCGTTGCTCTCTGACTCCTCGCACTTGTTCGGGAAGAAGTACCGCCAACGATGGATCAGCACACTGCAATCGATTGCATCAAAATTTATACTTCAATTATGTTTTTTCGCGTGCAGCAGCGCCAGCACGGCGAGCCCGACCTGCCTGTAGGTGTGAGTACGCGAGTGCAAGCGGGTGAGGCAGCATACCTGGCTAGCAGGCGGTGTGCGGCGCGCGCCAGGTCGGGCGCGTCGGACGAGGCGCGCGGCAGCACGTGCCGCTGCAGCAGCGCCAGCACGGCGCGCCCGACCTGCCTGTAGGTGTGAGTACGCGAGTGCAAGCGGGTGAGGCAGCATACCTGGCTAGCAGGCGGTGTGCGGCGCGCGCCAGGTCGGGCGCGTCGGACGAGGCGCGCGGCAGCACGTGCCGCTGCAGCAGCGCCAGCACGGCGCGCCCGACCTGCCTGTAGGTGTGAGTACGCGAGTGCAAGCGGGTGAGGCAGCATACCTGGCTAGCAGGCGGTGTGCGGCGCGCGCCAGGTCGGGCGCGTCGGACGAGGCGCGCGGCAGCACGTGCCGCTGCAGCAGCGCCAGCACGGCGCGCCCGACCTGCCTGTAGGTGTGAGTACGCGAGTGCAAGCGGGTGAGGCAGCATACCTGGCTAGCAGGCGGTGTGCGGCGCGCGCCAGGTCGGGCGCGTCGGACGAGGCGCGCGGCAGCACGTGCCGCTGCAGCAGCGCCAGCACGGCGCGCCCGACCTGCCTGTAGGTGTGAGTACGCGAGTGCAAGCGGGTGAGGCAGCATACCTGGCTAGCAGGCGGTGTGCGGCGCGCGCCAGGTCGGGCGCGTCGGACGAGGCGCGCGGCAGCACGTGCCGCTGCAGCAGCGCCAGCACGGCGCGCCCGACCTGCCTGTAGGTGTGAGTACGCGAGTGCAAGCGGGTGAGGCAGCATACCTGGCTAGCAGGCGGTGTGCGGCGCGCGCCAGGTCGGGCGCGTCGGACGAGGCGCGCGGCAGCACGTGCCGCTGCAGCAGCGCCAGCACGGCGCGCCCGACCTGCCTGTAGGTGTGAGTACGCGAGTGCAAGCGGGTGAGGCAGCATACCTGGCTAGCAGGCGGTGTGCGGCGCGCGCCAGGTCGGGCGCGTCGGACGAGGCGCGCGGCAGCACGTGCCGCTGCAGCAGCGCCAGCACGGCGCGCCCGACCTGCCTGTAGGTGTGAGTACGCGAGTGCAAGCGGGTGAGGCAGCATACCTGGCTAGCAGGCGGTGTGCGGCGCGCGCCAGGTCGGGCGCGTCGGACGAGGCGCGCGGCAGCACGTGCCGCTGCAGCAGCGCCAGCACGGCGCGCCCGACCTGCCTGTAGGTGTGAGTACGCGAGTGCAAGCGGGTGAGGCAGCATACCTGGCTAGCAGGCGGTGTGCGGCGCGCGCCAGGTCGGGCGCGTCGGACGAGGCGCGCGGCAGCACGTGCCGCTGCAGCAGCGCCAGCACGGCGCGCACCAGCACGCCGCCGCCGCCCGCCTCCACGCCCAGCCGCACGCACTCCACCAGTCGCTCCAGCCCGCTCGACCCACCGCCCCTGCACCACATACACACTATTAGCATCATTTCAAAAAACTGTATATTTATAAAACAAACATTTACTATTTATTGTAACGGTTGTCGATTGTGGACCATTTCTAGGAAGCAACTTCGACGAAGATGTAGTTCAAACTAACATATTATAGACATACTTGGTACGCCACAAATGTGTGGTAACCTAGAGACCCACCGACCTAGACAAGTCAATATAAGCACGGAAATACGCGCATTTAATATTATTATTTTAAATTTAAAAATAACCCTATTGATCAAAAACTTGAATGTCAATAACACAAACGTACCTCTGTGCTACTTCCAAAAACACGTCAATAGCGCTGTACGCAAAGTTACCCAGTTGCGGCAACAGCGCGGTGAACAGCGCCAGGAAAAAATCTGTGATCTCTGGCTCGGCCGAGGCGAACGCCGGTTCACATAACATTCGTAACGCAGTCTCTGCAGAGCTCTGAATACCCTCTGCTATCGCCTGCCAAACATTATGAAGCTGTGAAATCAGTCGTTAAAATAGGGGAAAACAAAAATCAAATTTATTATTGAAGATGATGTTACGTGCGAATCATATGACAGCTATGTTCGTCGCAAATAGTGCTCGCGGAATCTGCTAAACGCGCGTAAGTCGCAATAGCGGGTGTCGCAAAAGAGGGGATGATTACCATTACAAAGAAGCATGCATTGTAAATTACGCCTACAGAAAGCGTGGTGATCAATGCCATGTCATGTCTCTCTGTATGGCCTTTAACCTTTATTGGGATAGTAAAACGGCCGATGATGCTCGCTATGATGGAGGGTATGCAATACATAGAATACTAGCAATACTTTATTGCACAGCAACAACAAATTGAGAAAAATACATACTTTCTTGGCTTGTGTGGGCGCAGCGGAGAAGGCGTGTAGCAGCGCGGTGAGCGGCGGCAGCGCGTGGGCCGGGCCGTGTGACGTCAGCGCGCCGCCCCACGCCGCCAGCAGCGCGCGGCTCGCGGCCCCGCCCGCGCCCACCGCGCCCGCGCCCCCCGCCCCCGCGCCCCCGCGCAGCGCCAGCGACAGCAGCGCCTCGCGCACCACCACGGCCGTCTGGCAATCAATCAGTCAGTCAATACGCCCAACTACCACGCTGCATTTTTAAGTAAATGCCACAATTCTGCCAAGTAAATCTCAAAATGTACGATAACGAGAACTTTGTATAGGACGTCTTCAAACGTTAAGCAACTTTGACCGCTTCTGGAGAAAACTGTTTTAATTATGAATTTACTAACAAAAGGGCGTCGTGTCGAAACTTCGGTCAAAAACCGTATAATATTTGAAAAATCATACCTTTGGCGCAAGGTACTCTAGAGATCTTTGGGCGTGTTCATACAAGTCCCCAGAAAGCGCTACAGGATCGCAATTGAATTTCACATTCTTCGCGAGGCTCAACAGAAGATGCGCTGCGGCGTGGCTCAACAACGGCGGTTCCTAAAAACAATGTATACATAAGCCACCGAAAAAAATATATAAATGGAAAAGAGTGGAAGTTGTAATATAACTGACCGGTATCTCGTGTGGCAGTAGGAAGGGCACAGCAGATGAGAATAGTCCCTCCATCGTATGTACGGGGACACCACATTCGTTCGCGTAACAGCACCACGCGCCCATACACGCGAACATCTCCGCGTGCCTGTGTATATTAATTTGGCAAATAATTTAGAGTATATATTTTGTCATTCCGTATTCTACCATTAGTTGTAGCGTTTCATGTCTTATGTTTATTGTCTGTATTCAGAAGTTTACGGACCACAATTATTTGATTGTGGAAAAAAAGTTAGTATTATCTATCTTCTATAATATAAAAATGCATCGCTGAATGTGTTGCTAAGCGCAAATCTCGAGAGCAGCTGAACCGATTTGGATAAAATTGGTACGGAGATAGAGGGGACCCTAGAGAAGGTTTTAGGCTTTTTATCCGGGTGAATTAAGTAGTTTCCCCGGGACGCGGGTGAAACCGCGGGCAACAGCTAGTTCTATATAAATAGCCGTATTTCTCTACAAAATGGTGTAGGTGTAGCGAGTTAGTCTCGCGTGGGTACGCACACCTGCACGTGCGCGCGCGCGAGCGGCGGCGGCGCGGCGCGGTGCGGGCGCGTGAGCGCGGCGCCGCCCAGCGCGCCGCCGCAGCGCTCCACCAGCGTCGCGCCCAGCGCCCAGCCCGTCGCGCGCCGGCTGCTCTCCGTCTCTGCCACAACCGTACCGCCTATATTATATTCTATACTATATATTATTGGCTCACTTAACCGTGAATTGGTCTCGTACAACTATAATATTTTTTAAAGACCTATCTAACTATACCCCACACCGAAGGATACACGAGAAAAAAATACTCTGCGCTGCGATCGCGCGTATTTTATTTATATGAATATACAAAGCAGAGCGGCCGCGCCGCTGCAGCTGGGTAATAGAGGTCAGATTAGCAGTCGGCCCATGCAAAATATTAACATTCAACGGTATCAGGGTAAATTCTAGTAAAATAAGTGCGGTATAAATGTTGAAGTGGCGAGTACCGGCCAGGAGCGCGGGCGCGAGGCGGCCCAGCACGCGGGTGAGCGTGGCCAGGTCCAGCAGCGCGGCCAGCAGGCGCTCGCCCTCGCCGCCGCGCGAGGCTGCACGCGCGTGCACGCCGGCCAGGCACTGCCAGCGCTCCAGCTGCAAGCATACAACAACAGGTTAAGCAGTCGACAGCCTTCTAGGTTGAACTGCAATATGCAATACAAAAAAAAAAAGCAAGCATACACCTCTGATCATGTGCCCATGTGCCCCACCACATGGCGTCACGTACGCATACCAAATGAGACTGATGGATACATATGCATATTCATGTCAAATAGCTATTTTCAATAATGAAAGTGTTCAATTTATTTTTCCTGAAATGTGATGCGATAAATGTGTTGCAATTGTGGTACCAGATGTTTTCTCAAAATATTTATTTGCTTACAAGGTTAATCTTATCTTAGAAACCTTTTTTTTAGTAGATTTTGCTTATAAAAGATAAAATTCTTACCACAGCTGTGAAAACGTCAAGTGGCGCCAGTTCCGCGACACGAGCTATGCATTCTATACAATGTTTTAGGAATGTGTGCCATTCTGTCTGACCCTAAAAAAAAAACATTTTCTCTATATTTATATAAAAAATTAAAGAACAATGTGTTTTTGTAGCGAACTCGTTGGTGAAAAAAAAGTTTTTCCCTATCATAGAAGTAAGAGGTGAAAGTGGAGTGATCACTTCGCAAGTAACACATTAAATCCGCATAATGGCCTACTTACGACATTTCTGCAAGCCTAGCCAAGTAACAAACGTTTCGTATCGAATCTTTCTTTACAATCGTCAACTCCTCGGCGTAAGCGATTTTAGTAAACGATAAGTTGGTACCTAAGCTGACACGACTGATTCGATCGCTCGTTCTTCAATGTCTTTAGAAAAAACCTATACTTTAGTTTACTCTGGTGAGCTTAGTATTGTTCAGCGCTTGTCAAAACTGTAACTTGGCTATGAATTTTTTATCCGTTTGTTGTCTATGTGTATTTGTTTAGTTTTCTACTAGCGTTATCGATTGTAGACTGTCAACTTGGCTAAACCTGCTGCTTATGAGTAAGTCGACTTTGAGCACTTTTGACTGACTCGTAATTATTTGACATTATTTCTGGAAATAATCTCAGTTGAAATTAATGTTATTAAATTTTATTAAAATCGTAATACAAGAACACAACAAACGCCGACACCCACATAATTGAGAAAAGGCTAGGTAGATGACTAAAACTCAAAAGACTTTTTTTTTTGTCAACAAGTCCGCGAATATATTTAGTCTACGTTAATCGTACACAAGATGTTATAGAATAGAGCAGTGACAGTAGAAACTATACTATTATTGATCATTTGATACTACACAATTTTATATTGTTATACAGGCATTGCTCTTTTCGACAAATGTAATTAAATATCATCTCAATGTATTTGGCTATTTATCCCTGTCCTATATCTTGTTTGAGTCAAAACTCATTTTTATGTTTTTTTTATTTCTTTCTTTCTCCTACTATCAGTAGCGGCGTTAGGGTAGGGCGAGGTGGGGCGACCGCCCAGGGCGCCGGATCTGAAGGGGCGCCGCAGGCGCCCTTTTTATATCCTCTCACTCTTTGAGGCCTACTTACCCTAATACCATAGTTTGCTTAGCAAAGTTTCCTTTACAAAAGTTTCCTTGAATTTTTCATCAAATGTCGTATCAATTTCGGGTTTTTCCGCGTTCTAATGTCAATACATTAGAATGCAAAAGTTGACAAGAAAAAAGTTGTCGTCAATTTTCCGGCAAAGGAGAATGGGCGTTGTGGTACCCCTCCAGTATCGTTTTTACTATAAGGGCACTCGGGGTCCGTGCCTAGGGTCCTCATTGTACCGAGGGCCCCCAAAAACGAAGCATACAATTATCATAAAATTGTTACTAGCTGTTTCCCGCGGTTTCACCCGCATCCCGAGGGAATTCCTTCGCGCACTCGAGTAAACCGCCTGTGTCCTTTCTCAGGCTCTAGACTATATGTGTACCAAATTTCATTTAAATCGGTTCAGCAGTTTTGGCGTGAAAGCGCGACAAACAGACAGACATAGTTACTTTCGCATTTATAATATTAGTAAGGATTATTATGTTGCTCATACCTATTATTTAAAAAATTTCGCGCTCGCTACGCTCGCGCTCTAACTCTTGTTCCTCTATTTTTTTCTCTCTTACTATTTATAGTTTTTAGGGTTCCGTAGGCATCAAGGAAACCTTATGAATCAGGGTGTCCACTATTTGGAAAATCAGGAAAGCAATAGGTGGTAACGGATTTTCAGGGAAAAGAAATGTCATGAAATACAAATATGATTCCTAAGAATATTGATGCTCATATTCCTAAAAAAATTCGCGCTCGCTTCGCTCGCGCTCTTGCTCATATTACTCTGATGTTTTCTTGGCTTACTGTTTATTGTTTTTAACTCCAAAACAGATAATTATATTGTTTCCTACTTATGCACATATCTAAACTTTAACATAAATATACATAATACTCTGGTTAAAAACAAAATAATATAATATTTTCCATAAGACGACAATATTGGTTAAGGGAAATGCTACCACAATGGTCAGGAAAAAGTCAGGGAACTATTTTGGTATTTATAGTGGACACCCCGCTGACCCCGCTTATAGTTTCTCCATGACTTTCTGTCTGTCTTCGGCATAGCTAAGCGTTCTTAGTACAAGAAAGCTGAAATTTGGTATGGATATGTATCTACAACGTGTAAAAAAAATAAGCAATAAAATTTAAGCGGGCTACACATACGGTGATAACAAATCTTTTGCGCCGTATTAGGAACTGGAAATCTTATGGGATCTTATAGTTTTAGAACAAAAAGAATTAACAGTTTTTGTTAAAAAAAATAGGTTACAGCCCTAAAAATGGGTTAATAAACTCAAATTTGAAGATCAATAATGCAGAGTTTGCAAATAAGTTACCCCTTATTTTCTACCTATTCGTCAACTAGCCTAATAAGCCTATTAAAATTTAGTGAAAAAAAAAATATGAAAAAAAAAGTTAACAGATTTAATAATAAGATTTTGTCAGTAGCATCTATACTTGATATATGTACATACCCTTGAATATTATTGCTTATTTTTTTTACACGTTGTATACAGGTTTTATTTTTTAGTACTAAGTCCTAACAAACTGAAATAAATAAGTCTTTGTTAAAAAAACCGGCCAAGTGCGTGTCGGGCCACGCGCAGTAGGGTTCCGTAGTAGGAGTTAGTTAGTCGACTATAGCTCTGTAACCGGTTAAGCCTACTTAGCCGTGATAGTTTTCCTTATAATTTCATTACATGTACTAGGTCTGTGATTTTTTTCACATTTCTAGGTACAGCCATTCAAAAGTTAGAGGGGGGGGTAACTCGTATCGAACAAAAAATTTCACTTAAAATCTAGATATTTCGCAAATGGCTCGCTTAACTGAAAAATGGTCTTCACACACCCATAATATTTTTGAAAGACCTATCTAACGATACCCCACACAAAGGGGTACGCGAGAAAAAAAATATTCATCCCTACTTTACATGTTTGGGAGCTACCCTAAAAAAAAATATTTTTCAAAATTTTATTTTACCACTTTCTCGGCGTGATCAATATACATATTCATACCAAATTTCAGCTTTCTAATAACAAGAACCACGGAGCTATGCCGCGGACAGACAGACAGACAGACGGACAGAGCGAAACTATAAGGGTTCCTTGTCGGACTACGGAACCCTAAAAAAGTGTTTAAGTTTATTTTGTCAAAATTTGCGCACTGGTTAAAAACTTTTCCTGTATAGATCACGCCGACGCCGATTCTTTCCAAAGGTCAGAACCCTCGGTGCGCGAGTCCGACTCGCACTTGGCCGGCTTTTTTCCGTATGGGTTTAAATTGCACTTAGGGGTCACCGCAAAAAACTCGCCCAGGGCGCTGATGGGGGTAAAACCGGCACTGCCTACTATTCAACAATGAGGATCAGTAATGTAATAGCAAATTCAATAAAACTAGTATCTATGTTATTCTTTATGACATAAGAATGATATATCTTTTTGAATTATCGAAATCGGACCATTACTTATGAAGATATTAAGTAATAAACATTTGCCGTTCCGGCCGCTAAAAATTAATGTCCGCGGGAGCGTGTGACGTCACTCCAACGGAACCGAGCGCAGTCTGCATTCATATTTCACTATTCGGCGGAGCTGCGACGCGGTTGGTCAGTATATTTGGCAATTTATTTTACGTAAAGTGTTGTTAGAGTGTGTTTTGTGATATTTGAGTATAAAACGTCCTAAAATATGAGTACTAATAAAGTAGAGGCTGGTTTTGTGCGAGCTCAGTCAGATAATCTTCCAAAGGTGGATTCTTTCATGACATTTGATTATCTCAGTAATCTAGTTCTAAGTTAATCTACGTTACTTATTAGTAATCTTAAGATATTGATTTAAAATCTTTAGGCCTCCACACAATCGGCTATTATCGCGGTGAATCGCTGTACATTGCTGTGAACTCTCAAAAACTCTTGAGAGTTTTTCATCCAACGCAGCAATGTATAGCAAATCACCGCGATCATCGGTGATTGTGTGGAGGCAGCAGTAGGTAGGTGTAAAAAATAATGAATATAATGTATTGGTACAGAAATCTTGATAAACAAATGTTGTTTTCGTTCATTCCTATGCGGATCATTTCGCGGATGGCTATTTAACCAACTTGCGCTTTATTTAGTTCATAGTTCCCTATATACTTGTCGATCTATAACGGAAACCTTAATATTGGTTTTCAATGGCTATTTTTTGCCACCTCGTTCATTGTTACAAATAATTCATTCAGTATGTACCTACTTAGGATGGCTTGAAAAAATCATCATCAATCATCTCTTTACAACAGGATACCATTTTGAAGAAGTTTTGCGTTTTTCGGCACGTTAAAAATAATTTTTCTAAGGTAATAATAGAAGTATTTGTACATTTTGGCACTATACAATATTAATACATGTTTGAAAAGGTGAATTAGACACAAATCGGACACTTAATTTGTTTGAAAGTCACAATTAATCAAACAAAACACTGCGCGCCATACTGCTGCCAACGGCTAACCGTTGGAGTGACGTCACAGCTATCGCGGCGACCGCTCGGTGAACTTCGCTAGTAATTTGGTCATAACTTCGTCAATTTTTATCGTAGATCAAAAATTTTTGCACTGTATGTTAAGGATTACTTAGCTCTACAAATCTGCATTGTCAACTAAAAACGTTACGGATCCTCATTGTAATAACATCTTAGCTAAAATGACAAGCAATATTTTTAATGTTTAATTTGTTGTTTGTCTTAATTTTTATTTTTATTATTTAACAATACTGTGCCCAGAATGTAACTTAGTGACCAAAGGGTGATCTGTACATCAGAAAATTCCTACACAGACACCTTTCTCAGTAATTTATCCCAACAAACATAAATTTGTAAAATGCCAAATTGAGAAAAATAAAGATTATTATTATTATCTATATCTGCCTAGCCTTTTCCCAACTATGTTGGGGTCGGCTTCCAGTCTTAACCGGAGATGCAGCTGAGTACTAGTGTTTTACATGGAGCGACTGCCTATCGGACCTCCACAACCCAGTTACCGGGTAACACGATACCCCTTGGTAAGACTGGTTGTCAGACTTTCTGGCTTCTGACTACCCGTAACGACTGCCAAAGATCTACAAATGACAAACCGGGACCAACTGCTTAACGTGCTTTCCGAGGCACGAAAGAGTCTCGGTATGATATAGATGGTCACCCATCCACGGACCGACTGCGCCAAGCGCAGCTTATCCTTTGATCGGTCGAACCGTGCGGCTGTTATTTAGCCACGAGCTCCTCCAGCACGAGATTATCCCGGTCCTATAAGGCTATAAATATTAAATAATATTTACTCACATCATCATCAAGGACGTCGTTGTCGAGATGCTGTAACTGCGCCTTATTATGTTGGAACTGTATTTTATTTAACACGCCATTCACGAGCGCTTGCAACGCTTCCCAATATCTAAAAGATACAAAACAACATTACGGATCTGAGTGAAGGTGTTTAACATATGTCAAATAACTATTATACGAGAACATGTACATACTTAGGTGTATCTTCTGGCTTCAAAATGTCTATAAATTGTATCCATATATCTAAACAGTTTACAAATATACCACATTTGGGCACCTGAAAACATAGATTGATTAATTGAAAAATATATAAATAATTTTATAACACTAATCTTCTTATTTAAATAACACCGTAACCATTCGTCTTATAAGCCTCTTTTAGCTATCGAACTATTTTGTCCCTTTCTGTCAAACTTAATTTTAGCTTGACAGATAAGGACAAACAGTTCAACAGCTAAAAGATGGGTTGACGAATGGTGTTATCATGAATAGAGCGGTAAATTACTAGTATATATTATTGCTACAAACTCACCTGGAATGTATATTGGAATAGATACGACAAAAATTCGATAGCATCAAACTCTGGCTCCGCCTCCAACCTCTTGAAATGTAACGATACAAACAGTTTTAGGAACTCTGCTAATTTGTTAAGGTAACTGAAATAGACACAATGTATAATAATCACTAGTGAGAATTCACAATATCGATTAGTGACGTAAAGATAAAATCAAACGAAAACCTTTTTTACTATTCTGTTATTTTTTTTAAGTATTTATAATTATTACTAGTTTGTGTACAGGCCTATTTATGCACATATAAAGTGGTGGACACAACATTAGAAACACATTACATAATTTAATAATTTGTTAATGTCAGTAATATTTTACTGCAGTTAATTGTGTCTTGCGGGCTTGATGGGGTACTTCCGACCATTTTTTTTTCTGTACTACAAACACCGAATCTATCGACCTTGCACCTAAAGATCTCAAAATAAAAATACCTCTCTCTATAAATTTTCAATCCCTGTTGAAACATTTTTCCACACAATTGATCAAAATATTATATTTTTTTAAACGAGAACTATATTACAATATAATCATAGTCTGTGTGTAATTTATACATATAAATAGTTTTTACTAATGTATTTGTATTATTCTGTTTATTACTAAAATTAAGCGCACATTTTATGTGTAACTAACAAAAAATGTGTTGTCTTTTTTGGTAGGGGAGCCCAAGCCGGGATTTCGGGATTTACTAAAGCGCGGCAGATTAGTATACAGGGGGATACCTTGTACCCGTTTGAGTACCTCCACCAAATATGAGCCCCATATATAAGGACGCGCGTCAAGGATAAAGGATCAGATTAGTAAAAAAAAATCGATCATCAGAAAATCTCGAGCGCGTCAGATTAAGGTAGGGTGAGTTAATTACATGCTAAAAAGTGTATATTCCACTAATCTGACAATTTGAGAGTGACGTAAAGAAAGGGGAGGGCGGAAAAGTTGTAAAAAAAATCGTCATCTCGACATTCTCGAGCGTGGCTGATTTTTATTTTATTTTGTAGGAAATAATTCAAGGATAACGAAAAATATATCATCTGACCATTTCCACAAGCCGAAGTAACAAAAATTCGTCGATAAAGTTTAATGCGTGCAGATGCGTGATGCCTATATTCTCCTCTCCGCGCTTCTATTCCCCTCTCACTCTTTCTCTATCTATTACTCTCTCACTCCGTCCCTACTCTGGTTTCGGTTGCTATGACGCCTTCACAGCTGATGACACAGAACAGACTCGTTCGTGGCATAATATTATTAACAGTATTTCCAACGTTTTGGCTTTTCTTTTACGTTTTTTTTTGTTCGAGCACGAAAAAGATGAAGATGATTCTACTGATGAAGATGATGATTAATTAATAAATTAATTATAAAAAAAAATATTTTTTGAGCATTTAAAAAATATATATTTTCTTATAAATACGAGAATACTTGTAGTATTATAATTAAGTCCAATGGTTTGAATAAATGAAAGGCGAATCCCTCTAGATAATCGTCAGATTATGAGACAGCACGTCTAGGACATAAAGATGAACCATATATATCTTAATCTGACGCGCTCGAGTATTTCAAAATGGCGATATTTTTTTTTGCACATTATAATAATGGCCACGAGTTTACGTCACATCGAAATCGTCAGATTATTGATTGAGAGCGTTTTTTTAGGTTCACTTAACACCCCCTTAGAAAATCTGACGCGCTCGATTAAATTATTTTTTTTTTTTCATTTTCAACCCTTACGTACGACCACCCCCATCATGCAAACGATCAGATTAACATACATACATTCTTAAAAATACGTAGGACATTGATGCTATCAATATCTGACGCGCTCGATTATGTCCATGCAACAGATTTTTTTTACATTTTTGAAAATCTATAGCTGCTCCCCCCACCGATGAAAACGATACATTATATAAAAATTTTTTCTTCTTATCATCTAAGCTTTGCATCCCAATAGGTCTCTATGACGCTCGAGTAAATCCCCATTTAGCATCGTGGGCTCCCCTACCATTAGCTTACAGTTAATTCTACCACAAAGTACACCAAGTTGCATGACTGTCAGAACATGACACTGGCAGAGTGTAAGTCGGATTGATTCGGTTGCCAAATAAAAAGTGTGTTATTCTTAGTGTGTGTGTCGGTTAATAATCAAAGAAGTAATGTTTTATGTATTGTTTTACATATATACGAGTATATAAGGAAGTACTAGTCAATAAAACGAATCCAATAATAAAATTGTCGGCTATTTAGAGTTATTTGAATAGTGAAATGGGGCGGCAGGCCAGGCGTACTAACTCGTGGTGCGCGTGCAGGATGGCGTGCGGCGTGTGCGTGAGGTGGCGCAGCAGGCGCAGCGCGCAGTGCTGCAGGCGCAGCGCAGTGGCGGCCGAGGAGGGCGGCGCGTACCGCCGGTACAGCAGCTCGCACACGCCGCCCAGCCCGCACAGCGCCGCCTCCACGCTCTGCGCACACACCAGTGTCAACCATCGGCCTGCTCCGGTTCTAGCGGCTGCTCTCAGTATACACAACTGCTTAGCTACTTCTTAAAATAACTTTTTTACAAAAAAATTACATCGACTTCCAAAACACTGAAAAGAGAATACTTGTGAACCCTTATAGCTCTAGAAGTCTAGTGCTCAAGAAGTTGTATTTTTTTATAAAAAAAGTTTTTTTCATGATTTTTAATGTGATCTTTGAAATCCTTACCAGAAGTCCTTTCAAACGATAGTTCACACGATATATTTAATGTTGGAAAGTGGTAGGAGGGGAACGATGCACCCCAAATCAAATTTTCGTGGCTTTGAACTTCTAATAACGAAATATTCGCTTCGCAAATTTATTTATCTCTTTACAGTTTTTTTTGAAGTTGGTTGTTTTATATATTTATTTTTCAATCTGTTAAAATAACTATTTTTGTTTTTAATAAACATTTCATATTTTATAGAATTTATTAAGTACCTGTGATTGCGTGGCTATACTGCCCCAATAGAATACTGTGGTGACTAAAGATGGTGGTACATGAGAAGATAATGGCAACCACGAGAATAAATGTTGAAGAGTCATAAGACACTTTACTACTATCTCCATATTCAGGGCTCTGGAACAAATAACAGAGTAGCATGATACAACACATACTTACTGGCACTTATTTATTTTTTATAAATTCATACATTACGAACAAGAGACAAATGCCTAAATAACATAATATTATACTCATGTAACCTGTTGATGCCAGTTTGCATGTAGATAGTCAGTATAAAAAATAGCATAATTAATTACTTATCGGCAGCAGTCACATCGTGTGCATTGGCCAACAGATCTGGTAGTGCAGAAGTTTGTGGGACCCCATGAGTTGGTGATGGTGGTGGATTGGACTGTCCTTCCTTCTGGGCATTCTTTTCCAAAATGTCTGCAATAGGAATGCACATTTACTTGAAAGAGATACTCAACAAGTATAATCTACATATCTATGAAGTCCTACCACTTACCACTTAGAGCACTCAAAAGCTGTGGCATGCCCTTGAGCATGAGACGCTCCAGTTGATTCCGTCGCATGGATGGCAGCAGGACACCCGTATCACGCGCCACACCCAGCTCTTCACTCGCGGCTTGCGCCAACACCAGGCCCAAGAGACAACGAGGACCATCACTTCTGATCAACTGCACAATCCAAAGCAATCTAAAGTGTCTCAAAAACATTGCAGTTTTTAATTTCAATACAACATCTAAATTAAATATTGCCATACTATATTGAATATTCTAGACCTAAAACGAATGTTCTAGACCTAGAATTATCTAACGCTATGCTATCGCATTATATCTATTATTTATAGAGTAGTAGAATTAAAAGAATGTTCTAGATTCTAGATAAATAGAACAGTAACTTATTCTTATTAGTGGCTAGCTTTCCTCTAGAGGACTTCAAATTAAAAATGACAGAGTTTCATACAAACTTTTACCCCTTTTTCACCCACTCAAGGGTAGAATTTCGGAAAAGACTTTCTCTGAGTATGTTTATAGAGTCAAACTATTATGACTATAAAGTAAGGCCCACGAGATGAGATGAGACATTAAATTAAAAATTTCCTTCTCTATTTGTCATTACATGAAGATAATTTGTCAAAAGATTCTGAATCAGTTGTACTTATTAACCCTTTTCATGTGGGATCATAGTTTTAATGTTGCATTCTCTATTATAAGGTCATTTTGTTATGGCTGACTAATACGCCCACCGGTGGTATAAAAACAATAACAATGATAATCAAAAAGGAAAACTACTTTTTGCTGAATAACAGATTGGTGAAAACCAATTACTAAATAAACTAGTATTTGCAATAATGAGACCAAATATTGATGGCTGCAGTAGCAACCTCTTTGGTGTACCACAAATAACACACCGAGAGCTGTCTAACAATGGGGATTAAATTACTGAGTTCTTTATTGCATGCAAGAGATAACGACAT
This sequence comes from Pyrrhia umbra, assembly GCA_963891755.1. Taxonomy (NCBI): domain Eukaryota; kingdom Metazoa; phylum Arthropoda; class Insecta; order Lepidoptera; family Noctuidae; genus Pyrrhia; species Pyrrhia umbra. The sequence goes on from OY982930.1 coordinate 9,131,126, forward strand.
GGCTAATAAACACTTGCTATTGTAATGTATTTCAGTAGGGGATATGTTGGTAACATAATTTATCTCTTCTTGAGGGCCTCACTTTAAACAAGTTACCTCAACAATATTGGTGAAGAAATCATCATACAAATGGGGCCAATCATAGCGTGCAATAGACACCATAAGTGCTGCTAGTTTATTCCTTATAAAATACACCATTACTTCATGTTTGGCCAACAGTTCATTCCATAATGTCAGCCTTACTTCAGTCTTATCATTGTCTGATAGACTGATCCACTGCCGATTGATTATATTCTGAAAAATGACAATAAAATTTACAAGACTTAAATTCTAGTACACATTATAAATTAATATGGTAAGTTGAAGTGATTGGTTAGGATTTCATTTGAGTGAATAGAGGGTGAGGATATTTTTAGGATATCTTCTCCAAGGTCCCCTCTATCTCTGTACCAAATTTTATCCAAATCGGTTAGGTTGTATATTTTAGTGGTAAAAAGTGTAACTAAACAAAATTTGATATACCTCTAATGTAGTCAAAGTGAACATCAAAACATATTGATTTTGTGATTTTTGTAGGAATAATAAACAATGTTTCCAGGAGTCATTTCTATTAGAGAAATTCTCCAGTATGCTCTCAATCTCTCTTTTTCTGAAGTTGGTCGTAGCTGGTGCAAAGAACTCTGACATCAGTATGTCTAACGAGGCTAAGGCCTCGTCTATCTCATTATCTGCCTGCAAATAAAACATTTAATTAAAACAAACACCTAACCAATACGTGTCAGATTGTTACAACAATTAATTAGTTGATGATGCATTTTACTTAATTAATTACTTTACTCACCATCATTTTTTTTAATTATGGATTTTTTTACATAATTCAAACATAACCTTAGAATGCAAATAATACATAAGACATTTTAACGAAGGAATGATAATAAGAAAGCACACATAAAAAAATATTCAAATGTTTTGCACTCAACCGAATACCGAATGAATTCAATAGATAAGAGACAAATTTGCTACTAAACTTAGGAAACCAAAACCATCATGAAGTTAGATCATAAAACAACAAAACCACACTCGACACTCCACGAAATATTAGACAGACACTGACACTTTGACACTGAGACCACAGACTAAATAAACACTACATTTTAACTGACTTATCACCTTTATTACTTAGCAACATTGGTCTTAAGCTCTTATTACACCATCGAATTCTAAGGAAGTAGGAGAGTGCCCGCCGCTCTTGTCATTCACTCTAATATAGTCCGACATGAATCTATATGAATGTGGTGAAAATTGGAACTACCAGCGTTTCTGCAGAAAGTAAGTGAGTAAAAAGTGTTTTTACATGATTCTTAAGTGGTGCCTAGGATTAAGCTCTCACCCCGACTGATATTTGATATCCTTATCTAAAGCTCTTTCAAACAATACCTCACACGATATAATATTATATCTTGGATAGTGGTGGGGGTCAACGCACCCCTCCAGTCATACAGTACACCCATAAACAAAGCAATATTACTTAATACAACAGTTCTGCTGATCCTAGGAAGAGTTCCGTTCTATATTTATAATCAGATCATGACAAAAATTCTATGGAACCACCTGGAAAGTACACACTGTAATTAAATAAAAAATCCGGCGTCTTCGAATAATCGGGGAATATATTTAAAAAAAAGATTCCGTTGAATTGAGAACCTCCTTTTTTGTCTGTTAAAAACGTAGTGAATGTATACTCTGTGAATAACTACTTTTTTATCTGTCACTTCTGTCAGTGTCACTGTCACCTTGAGTTGTCTTTCTTCGTTTTTTCTATTTATTTTTCGCGCGTTTTCGTTTTGATGTTACGCCAAGGAACATATTTTGCGGCTTTAATAAATATTACAAGATTTGGTTTCCAATTTACATATGTAATAAGTGTTTTATTTAATTTATAACAGATACTAATAGGTATGTTAAGCATGTTTTTAAATATTACACGAATATCATCGACTTTGCCCAAGACCAAAAGGATTTCTTTATCATTTATGATGATGCATCTTACTGTTTCACTAGAAAAATAATAATTGTTTATTATTATTTCTTAGCTGTAGCAGCAACGTATTTCAGCAATACCTATGGAAATCGTAAATCCTCTAATGTAAATAATGCAGTCAGACCGTGGACTCTGCTAAATGATCAATCCTAACTAAATGCAAAAGTGAATTTGTTACGCTTTCACGGTAAAACGGTGCACCAATTTGGCTGAAATTTGGTATGTAGACTGTTATACGGGATGCGGATGAAACCGTGGGAAACAGCTAGTAATACAGTCTTAAAATTTTTAACTGAATTAAGAGATCCTTTATTATTAATGTGATCAACAATTATTGACATATTTCGCTAGTTTGTTTTTATAAATCTGTAACAGGTCAATATTAAAATATATATCATAATATTTTGTTACGTTCCAGAGATATACTAACCTTTGAGTTAGGTTGAATATGAATGCAATAACCTCTAAAAGAAGTTGGGCCGATGAGATGGATGAACCTCGAGATAGTGAGTATAGATTTAAAGCAAATTGTAAACCAAAATATCATAAATTGAAGTCTGAAAGATCAGGATTGAATTGAATAGAATTTATTTAACCATAATTCATTTCTGCAAAATTGACATTTTAAACATTTTCATTGCAACACAATATTCAGAAGGTGTTTTACTAGTCTTCCTTTAACAAAGAGTCCATATTTTAATTGGTTAAAGCAAATGATTTCCAGTATTATGTTTTTTTGCATTCCAGATGCAAAACCTCTAAAAGGCAAAGGTGGCAGCCGAGAAAATTCAAACAGCAGAAAGAAATCAAAACCAAACAATAAGTGTGATACCGACAGCAAACCGTGGTTGGTACAGTTTCACTAGTTTACTCTTTCTATTTGTGCATTGGGGCAAAAACACACCAGAGGCAAATCGTAATTTGTAGACACATCTTTATATTGTAATAGAAAGGTTAGGATTAACATTGCCACTCGCGTCACTGTATCGGTGGCGCGAGGAAGAGCGGGCACGGGGCTTCAGACCGGTGCAGCGGCAGATTGCGCTGCGCCGAACGGAGCTCCGCCAGGTCTTGGTGGCGGAATGGCGGGACAGGCTTCTGCGCCCTACCGCCGGCCTCGCTACCGTCGAGGCGATCCGGCCAGTGCTCGACGCATGGCTCGGGAGAAGGCACGGCTCCCTGTCGTTCCGGGTGACGCAGGTGCTGTCGGGGCACGGGTGCTTCGGCAAGTACCTGTGTCGCATAGGCAGGGAGTCGGACGCTCGGTGCCACCACTGCGTCCATTGTGGGGAGGACACGGCGCAACACACGCTCCAAGAGTGTGTGGCTTGGGAGGAGCAGCGCCGTGCCCTCACTTCTGAAGTAGGAGGCGATCTGTCGCTGCCGGCCGTTGTGCGGAGTATGGTCGGCAGCGCAGAGTCGTGGGACGCGGTGGTGTCCTTCTGCGAGGACGTGATGTCGCAGAAGGAAGCTGCGGAGCGGGAAAGGGAGATTTCCACTCTCGACCCCGCCCGCAGCAGGCGCACCGGGCGCCGGAGGAGGGCGGACAACGCCCTCTTCCGCCCCCCATAAACGGGTCCAGGGGCGACGGGCTTGGGGAAGTCCCCGCCCCCCATGATAGGACCCGAGCCGGCGGCGCGCGTCTGTGTCCACGCGCGCCCCCGAGGCGATGCACGGGGTAGGACACCTCACTACCCCGTGCAGGAGACGAGGCCCGGCAGGACGGGCCGGCACCAGTGCGGGGCTGCGGACGAATCTGGATTCCCGCGGCCCCGCGCCCACGTGCGAGAAGCGACACCGGGGTGGTTTTAGCCGGTAAGAGTCCGGCACTGTTCCCGGCCTCCCCAGGCCGGGTTCGTCCATGAGGATTTCCCCCCGAAAAAAAAAAAAAAAAAAAAAAAGGATTAACATTGCCAATGTTATCACATGCTGATACAGCTGAATAAAATTTAAGCAAATAATGAAACAGTTCACATTATGGTCTTCTCGAAAGAGATTACTGAGATGTTTTGCTAATTCATAATCAGTTATATAGGGTACTAGCTTCTGCCCGCGACTTCGTCCGCGTGGAATAGTGGTGCTCCGCTCCTATTGGTTTTAGCGTGATGAAATATAGCCTATAGCCTTTTTCAATAAATGGGCTATCTAACACTGAAAGAAATTTCAAATCGGACCAGTAGTTCCTGAGATTAGTAGCATACGCAAAAAAAGTAACTTTTCTGGTTGATTTCTTACACATTGTGTCTGAAAAACCCAAATATCTTACGGAACCCTATTTTTTTTCCAAAATAAAATTTAGCCCATGTTACTCATGGATAATGTAGCTTTTGAATGGTGAAAGAATTTTTAAAATCGGTCTAGTAGTTTTTGAGCCTATTCATTACAAACAAACAAAGTTTTCCTCTTTATAATATTAGTGTAGATTTGAAGTTTAAATAAATTGTTGTATTTTTTTTTTCAGTCCACCAAAAAAACCCCTTGAATTGGAGACTGATCCTCTTATACTACAGAGACGACAAAAACAAATTGACTATGGAAAAAATACAGTTGGATACCACAATTACATTTGCCATGTGAAGATGTATGTCTAGTTTTATGCTTTTTTTTTTGTATAATCACAACATTTATTAATTTTATTTATTTTTCACAGTGATGAGCGCACAAAAGATCATCCAAAAACACCTGATAAGTTTGCCAAATATAGCAGAAGATCATGGGACACTCTTATTAAAATGTGGAGAAAAAAACTACATGAGTATGACACAAATGCAAATTCAGATGATTATAATGAAGATGCAGAAGATAGTGACAAATAATCCCTTATATATAACTGATTGCATCTTGAGTCACAAGCGGACTTAATTACGAGTGATAGAAAATAATGTTAAATAGTAGGTATTAAGCACATACTAAGGGATTAGCATGATAATGTTCCTACTCTGTATGTACATTGTGCAGACATTAGCTTCTGTGCAAATAGCTGATCTTGATAATGTGCATCTTTGCTATAAGTATCACCACAGCCTTTTAAAACTATGTATGTCAAATTCATATATTCGGTTTTATCATTAAATCATATATTATTCATAACATCTATAGTTGTTTCTTGTGTTTTGTTCCTATGCGCATTATATGGCTTGCACTTTATGGGTCTGAGCTGATTGAGTTGGTCTCAAGTATTTGGGTAGGTACATTATATATATACACAAGTATTTCATAACGAAACTATCGTTATCTAGTTTAGTGTATTCTTTTAGTTAGAAATAAAAATACTTATGTATAACAATACTATAATTATTTCAGGAAAGTACCTAATCAGTAATAAAATATTACTGATAAATATTTTTAGACAATTAAAATAACTGGTTAATATCAATAAGTCTTATTTATTTCAAATATACCTGACATTAATACAAAATTTAATAGATACACTTATTTTGCTGCTATAGAGCAAGATCTCAGGGCAGCCAGACATTACTTATTTTTACCAGACTACGGCGAAGCAATAAGGAGCGTTATGATTTTGACCAGTAGGTATGTATGTGTTCCCTTATAATAACTTCTCAACTATAGAATGACAAATGAGGTATCGTGGGAAGCGTCTTTATCGTCCACTGGTTATAGTACAGGTAATGTCATGGTACACAAAAAAAAAGTCTTTTAAGTTACTATTGTTAGTATTTCGCCACCGACTTCTAGAGCGATCTTTTGGTCGATAAGCGTTTAAATATAATATATTTTTTACTTTTACGTTTCGCTTTTCAGTGACTCAATCTTGTTATCTTAATTAAAACACACCACTTTTTATAGGTTGCAATAAGCATGAATAACCAAATTATTTAAGTATTTGGCGTATACGCATATAAACCGTTATTTTTAATATATGTATTTATAAAACGGCTGAACCGATGTTGGACCACACGGGAAGTGTCAGCTTTCTAATAAAAAAAGAATCATCAAAATCGATTCACCCAGTCAAAAGTTATGAGGTAACAAACATAAAAAAACAGTCGTATTGAGAACCCCTTTTTTGAAGTCGGTTAAAAAAATTATATGGTGTCCTCTAAAGAATAAAAACACATGAATTAAAAAATAATGTATTATTATGTTGTGTAGGCTATCAAATGAAATAGCTATATGCACAATTCAATAAAAAAATTACATCAAATGAAACAGACTTATAAAACACTTAAAAGTGAAATAAATTCAGGTTCTGCTGAAATACCGCTCTAGAAGTCGGTGTCTTACACTTACAGCGGTTGCAACAAAAATATGCGGTTACCTAAACGTGAAACGGAAGAACTGTTAAAATGGAGGAAAAAATTACATAATTTTATTATTATTTTATGTTTTTCGTCTAAATAAATATGTATGATATATATTTACTTAATTATTTATATCAAGTTTTGTTATACCTATTTGTTAAAGTATAGAACTAGAGCCGGTGTGTATAATAAAATATTGTTTGATTTTTTTCGTAGTCGGGTTTTAGTTTTTAAACTTTTTTCTCAAAGACAATAACATAGGTACTACACTACTTTTTTCCCACACATTTATGGAATAAAATAATATGAACGTGTTTGCATACCATACCCGCTATCATCTTGGGTGCTAATATTATGACGGCTAATATCTTACGAAACATACGTAAAGATCAGTGAGGCTTTAATGGTGAGTAGTTCTAATACGTTACTCGGGGTGGCAGTCGGCCCAAGATAGCAGGTAGGTATGTATACTTTACTAAATGACGTAAACACTATTCCATCATTTTATCTCTGAGTAAAAAAGTAACGTCTGGCGACCCTGGCACCTTAGTCCATTAAGGGTACTACTTACACTGCACTGATAAGGTTTAGTTAATGGGTAATTCTATCTTATTTAGGATGTCTCGAGCTTGCTTTACCACTGCACTGTTTTTACCTTCAGCTGCTAGATTTTGTAATTTCTCCAAGTATTCTTCAATATTTTGTTCTGTAGCTCCAGTCGGACCACCTTGAAAAAGTTCTTGTTATTAATATGAAAATTAATAGATGAAGAAAGAAATGTTTACAATTAAGACTGCCCTAATTTTTCTCTGTAAGCTAATTCAAAACCATTTGAGGATATTTTGATTCCATGCCTTTTTTTTAAATATAACGTTACAGAAAAACATGACATGACGCATTTGCTATAAATTTTTAAGGGGAAAGTCAGTATTATACGAACGTGTAGAACACTGAAACTGTAGTTCGCAGGTTCTACTCTTTCTTTATCTCCATTTAGTCCACATAATTATAAAAAGAAAGTAACCTACGTCACCTACCCGACTCAAATGAAAGGCAATTAGCTTTTTCGAGTGGATCATGCGACATGGGAAATGCGACTCGGACTCGCGCACCGGGTGCGGTAGCCCTCATTACAAAAACTACTGAACCACTTGGAATGTAAATTATCATAATGACAATTTATGTTTACGAGCTCAGTGTCTTTATGTATATCCTTGACACCAACTTCATAAAAAATACGCCGATAGGCCCATAGATAAAGGCATTATAAACACTCGTTTGAATCGGGAAAACCAAGTAATTTTTATTTTTTTTAAATACATAGTTTTCTTACCTGGAATTGCTACTAACTGTAACGCTTGGACTAGTGCTGCAACAAGTGTGCGACGATGCGTGAGAAGAGCGGCTGTGCGTTCTGCTGCAGCTGCAGTTTCAGCTCTAAGTTTCATTGTAGCACCGCTGACTTCTTCAGCGTGTCTTTGGAGTATTGCGTTCTAAATTTAAAAATAATTATTATACATAATTATGTTTCAAGATTTAAAAAAATATGATGAGCATTTATCACAAACATACTAGTTATTTCACTTGCACCTTGGGAGGGAACCATTTTTTCTCAGGGTGCGAGTGAAGCAGCAGAAACTGATAGCCTAAACTAATATGTATTATATGTATAGAGGAAAGATTAATTTACTTGTTTGAATTTTAAGGTTCCAAACTAAAACTGGTAAAGAGAAATCCTTATGGTCTCACTTCGTCTGTCTGTCTGTCCGTATGTCACATTTCAGGAACTACTAATGCCAATGAAACAAATGAAAGATTGTCCATACGTATTGTGAGTGAAAACAATATAAAATAATATTGCTTTTGGGGAAAAACTGGGGGTTCAACATTTCAAAATATAGTTATTAGGTTATTGTTTTGAATTGCTAGGGCGGCCAGATAAAATACTGTGAGTGAATGGTTAAGTGTTTAAGCTGTAGCGCATATTTGTATACATCCTTTTGTTCATACATACCTGTTGTTCATAATCTGAATTAGCTTTCCGCAACTGCCGTAGTTCAGATTCCCTAAGTTTATTATGTTGCAGGAACTGATCAGTAAATATTGGTATGTCAGTATCTCCAGCTGTCAGCTCTTCGCCCTTTTAACAAACAACAGGTAACAATACAACAACAAAGAATATGTTTTAAAACAGTGATGTAAAGGATAACTTAAGCTTAGCGTTAGCTCAAGCAATTATATTGAAATAAATAGAAACGATATCGTACTAAGGTAAGGCACTCCAAATATCAAATACCTATCTCTGAACTATTCCCGATTTTCCTGATCACTTTGCCACATGTCCCAATACTGTAGTTTTTGAAGAAACATATTGGTAGGGGAGCCCACGATGCTAAATGGGGATTTACTCGAGCGTCATAGAGACCTATTGGGATGCAAAGCTTAGATGATAAGAAGAAAAAAATGTTATATAATGTATCGTTTTCATCGGTGGGGGGAGCAGCTATAGATTTTCAAAAATGTAAAAAAAATCTGTTGCATGGACATAATCGAGCGCGTCAGATATTGATAGCATCAATGTCCTACGTATTTTTAAGAATGTATGTATGTTGATCTGATCGTTTGCATGATGGGGGTGGTCGTACGTAAGGGTTGAAAATGAAAAAAAAAATAATTTAATCGAGCGCGTCAGATTTTCTAAGGGGGTGTTAAGTGAACCTAAAAAAACGCTCTCAATCAATAATCTGACGATTTCGATGTGACGCAAACTCGTGGCCATAATTATAATGTGCAAAAAAAAATCGCCATTTTGACATACTCGAGCGCGTCAGATTAAGATATATATGGTTCATCTTTATGTCCTAGACGTGCTGTCTCATAATCTGACGATTATCTAGAGGGATTCGCCTAATCTGACAAAAAAACATTTTTATTCAAACCATTGGACTTAATTAATTGAAAAGCTCAGGAAATAGCATGCAAATAAAAACGTGTACGTTTGTTAAGTAGAATACTACAAGTATTCTCGTATTTATAAGAAAATATTTTTTTTTAAATGCTCAAAAAAATATTTTTTTTTATAATTAATTGATTAATTAATCATCATCTTCATCAGTAGAATCATCTTCATCGTTTTCGTGCTCGAACAAAAAAAAACGTAAACGAAAAGCCAAAACGTTGGAAATACTGTTAATAATATTATGCCACGAACGAGTCTGTTTTGTGTCATCAGCTGTGAAGGCGTCATAGCAACCGAAACCAGAGTAGGGACGGAGTGAGATAGTAATAGATAGAGAAAGAGTGAGAGGGGAATAGAAACGCGGAGAGGATAATCATCATCACGCAGCTGCACGCATTAAACTTTATCGACGAATTTTTGTGACTTCGGCTTGTGGAAATGGTCAGATTATATATTTTTCGTTATCCTTGAATAATTTACTACAAAATAAAAAAAACTTCAGCCACGCTCGAGAATGTCGAGATGACGTTTTTTTTTTACAACTTTTCCGCCCTCCCCTTTCTTTGCGTCACTCTCAAATTGTCAGATTAGTGGAATATACACTTTTTAGCATGTAATTAACTCACCCTACCTTAATCTGACGCGCTCGAGATTGTCTGATGATCGATTTTTTTTTACTAATCTGATCCTTTATCCTTGACGCGCGTCCTTATATATGGGGCTCATATTTGGTGGAGGTACTCAAACGGGTACAAGGTATCCCCCTGTATATTAATCTGCCGCGCTTTAGTAAATCCCGAAATCCCTACTAGGGCTCCCCTACCATATATTTTATCTTGTTTTTAACAATAGTCAACAGTTTTACAATCCATAAATTTAGTTTAAAACGCCTTTAATGTCAGACGATACCGCCGCCTGTGTACTTACGATATTAGTCGCAAATATGAAAGGGTTATACTATTATTCGAGCCTTTTTCTCCTAAGGGCGGATTCGACCAAACAGGAATAAATCTTATTCTCGGCGTAAATCGGTTATTACTCGAGAATAAATCAATTTCACGTTTAACCAACTACAATTCGAGGAATAACGAGTCTATTCGGGAATAGTCACTATACCACCATTTTGAATGGAATAAGAAGCTAATTCCATGAATAAATAAAATGACATTAAATGACAGCGTAATTCACTGACATTTATTTTTTATATTTTTTTATTAATTTAAAGGGCTTTGTCGCTTGGCAGCTACTTTTCCACACTACATATAATACGACAAATCAGAGTTGACATGAGTTATGCTTCTGCACCCTCCCATTTGTAGAACAACTTTTTTTGGCCGCGTATTACATTCGTTCACATTCACTTCGCTATTCGTGAGTAAGCAACTCCAAGTATAGCTATACGCTAGATTGCATGGAAAAACGACTGATGATTTACCCGAGAATAAAATCGTGGTATGTATTATTTTCCGTTTAGTTATTCTTGTATAAATTCAGGTTTGGTTGAATCTACCCTAAATCAGTCAGTTATTACAAACCAGTCTATTACGCAGCTGAGTTTAAATAAGAAGTAGGTAACACTGAAATTAGTGCTTCGTGGTTAAAAAAACGTTTATGTTTATTAACAGGCCGATTACGAAACCATCTGTTGGTGAACTTGGCCCTTAGGAACTTTTCCCACTGTGCGCCTTTGCTCTATGCGAGTACATTAGTAACTGTATGGATTGCAAAACTGTGATATTACCTACCATAAATGTATTCATTCATTCCTTCAGTTTGGAAATTAAAGTCCTTAAAATGTGCTCATAATTAAAAAAATAGTAGGAACAACACTTACTGAAGCTGGGGTTATACAAGGTCTAGGACGCGGTGGAGTTGGCTGGCGTGGCACAATTACTGGTGATGGAGCTACAGCATTTGTATTTGCAGAAGTGTTTAGGTCCATAGTCACTTGTGCAGATCCTGCTAATATGTGAGATTTATAATAGTAGTCCATTGAAAAGTTACATTTGGGGTTGCGTTTTTTAGAGGACGCAATTTTATTTTTTTGATGTGTAGGGGGGGTCAGTGTAAAGCTAAAACCAAGTTTGTGGGGTCGCCACCCTTGTCCCCCGGCCGCCATTTTGAAAATAGGGGTTGAAAAGGTTTTCACGATATATCTCCTAAACTGTTTATCCGATTTAAAAAAAATCTTGACATTTTTGTTGCAAATTAAATTCTCTACAACGTTGTTCTGCAACTTTTTGTCATAGAACTATAAATAAAAAAGTTATAAGCGAAAATGTTCAGAATTCCAGAAAAAAAATTATATCTTTCGATATAACTTTTTTTTTATCATTTTACGAAAAAATGATATTAGACCATTTTTGTAGATCGTTTTACGAGAAACAACTTTTATGTAAAACATTTTTCATTAAGTCAATAGCTAAGGTTTTACAGCGCTCCGAAGTAATAGGCCAGTGCTTTTAGCCTCTAAAAACGGTAAAAAGTGAATAAAATAATAGTAGGATGAAACCCATTCGAAAAGGAGGAGAATATTATAAAAATGATAGGAAAAATAAATTACGGGCGATCTGAGGTCGGGAAGTGGGGGGAGGGGGGTGGGGGGGGGTTAAAGTTAAAAACACGGTTTATCTCAATTTCCGGCTAAACTACAAGTCCTATGAAAAAAAGTTAAATGGCAAAGTTGTAGGTAATAAAAAGACCTACAACTTTTGTATTTGACACTTTTTTCACATAACCTCAAAATTTATGTGAAAAATTAAAAAAACCAAGTTTTTGGTTTTTCATTTTTATCTTTTACAATCATTATTTTTTTTCCACGAAATTTGGTGAAAACTTGCCTTTTTATGTCCCAAACACACTGTAATTTATTTCATTTAAAATAATTATTTTTTCACCCTTATTTTGACTTAATATCGAAAAAACACCCTAATTTTCAATCTAAAATTCTCGCGTCAAAATATTTTTTTTTTTAAAAGTTGGTGGTCTTTTTGTTTGTTGAAATCTCTACTTTCTGATGGTATAAAAAATATTTACATTTCTATGGTACATGTTCTCAGAAAATATAAAGAAACGCTACGAAATAACAGGTAGTAAGGCCTGAAGGTTCTGAACATTTTCGCTTATAACTTTTTTATTTATAGTTCTATGACAAAAAGTTGCAGATTAAAGTTGTAGAGAATTTAATTTGCAACAAAAATGTCAAGATTTTTTTTTAATCGGATAAACAGTTTAGGAGATATATCGTGAAAACCTTTTCAACCCCTATTTTCAAGATGGCGGCCGGGGGACAAGGGTGGTGACCCCACAAACTTGGTTTTAGCTTTACACTGACCCCCCCTACACATCAAAAAAATAAAATTGCGTCCTCTAAAAAACGCAAGGTTAGGCCTAAAAAATGTAACATTTCAATGGACTATAGTGATTATAATACAAAGTTGCATTAAAATTAATTTCATTAATACTAAGTTTTACATACTTTTTAAATATTTATTAGTCTATCACCCAGTTGCACTATAAAATATCAGGTTAATTATATGTGAAATGGAAAAATCCAAGATCTGTCAAAATGAGGGATAAAATTAAATAATTTTGCTATTATTTTATGTTTTTCGTCGAAATATGTATGATATATAAATATTATTATGTAATTGATATCATAAAAATATTTAAAGGAGGCTCTTGTTAAGCAGCTGGGTCAAGGAACTGATTCAAAAGGAGGACTTGATACAGCATGTATTTTGAGGAAGTTCCTGTCTCTAGAGCCCTAACCAGTAGTTTGGACACTGTACGCCACATTGGTGGATCCCTATTTTTAAAATGTTTTATGTTTTGTCATTAATATTTAAAAACGCATGAAATACATGGAAAAAGTAAATAAAGGAAATAATAATTTTAAAAAGCTATTATTTAAAAAAAAAACTTTTAATATACCTGCAGGCATAGAGTTCTCTGGTGGATTATGTTTTACTTTCTTTGACAAAATGGCATCTTTTTGTTCTATCTGTTGTCTTCTAAATTCCTTATATGCATCTGTCTTTTTATATTCTGCCCATTCTTTAATGTACCTAATAAAAAAAGTGGAAAATCAAAGCCTACCATGCATAAAGTTGGAACTAATTTTTTGAGTAAAATGTGTTTTTTGTGCCGTTAGAACCCTATTTAACAACATTACATAACCCAGAAACCAATTCTTATAAATTATCATCAATAAATGATGAGTTTTTGAATGTACAATAGTCTTAACATTTGAATGCTCTGCCTATACACAAGTTACGCTCATAGCAACTATGAAAAAATGCCTTTTCTGCGTTACAACCTTATGCGTAGGAGGCATCAATATGATATAAAGTAGGTACCAATTTATAAAATGATTGTAATTTAGTTTTTTAAACAGAGTACCTTTCCTTATCTTGGTCTGCAGCATCTAGGTAGTGTCTTTTTTCTTCAGCTCCCAATTTGCTCCACTCACTGGCAAGCTGGCGCGTCAATTCAGCAAAGCCAAGGTCTGGTTGTTCTGCACGCAATTGGTCTCGGCGTTCATTCAAATATCTGACGTAGCCTAAAATAGTAAAATTAAGTTTAAGCGGGCATAAAGCCACTCGCAACTCAGCTCTATTATTCCATCATTTATCATACTTATATTACCAGTCAAAGGTTGCCGAGGTGCTGTTACATCCCGAGGTACTTTGGGTTTACGTTTCTTAGGCTTTTTGGAGTTTGACTTATGTGACTCCTTCACTACTGATGGAACAGCTGGAGCAACTAACTCGTTTGCATTCGCTGGCGCTGGCGCCACATTATGAGCGCTGGAATTTGGTTCTTTGATTAATTCCTCCTCATTTTGAGTAGTGGGCGATTCCGTAAGACCTTCATTTGGTGGAGGATCAGACTCCATAGTTTCAGTCAGAAACAATTAAAAAAGTCACCCAAAATACACTAAAATAGGCTTCTATATTGCATGTGGTGTGGTGAAATCCAGTGAAATCCGCATCAGACAATTTACAAACAATTACCTATCACTGACAGAATAAACTTAATCTGTGAATAAACTAAACCCACAGATCAATATAAATATAACTCACAACCGGTTACTTAAAAAACAGGTGAACTGTCAGATAGGGTTGTTAAAAAATAATCGATTTTTATTTAAATCGATTTAAATTTTCTTATAATCGTTTTTTTGCTATCGATTTTTATAGTCATATTAATCGATCCTTTAAGTATTTTATTTTTAATACTAGTCAAATGTAAAATAGGACTGGACATTTGTGACAATAATTATTATTTGATTGTTAAACTTGAAGATTAAACAAAGATTTGTATTTTAGTTTAGTTTTTGAGACCAGAGTAGTCGTTTAGTTTTCTTAATTCTCATTTTAAGTATTTTATTTTAAAACTAATCAAATGTAAAATAGAACTGGGCACTTATGGATTTTTTTATTTGATTTATATTTTAGTTTTTGAGTCAATAAATTTTTCATTTTGTTGGGATGCTCATCATTTAATTTTTTATTATAATAAAAAAACGTTTGATAGTACTAATGCTATTTGGTTTCCTAATTCCTTAACTTGACATTTTAAAGAAACACTGCCATTGAATTTTAGGTTTGAATTGGTAATTTTTTTATTCATATATTTTATTTGATTTTTAATCTCATAACTTGTTAATATGAATCTCTTAGTTTTATTATTGGAAAATGAAAAGTATGTACTTTAAAATAATACAAAAAAAAATATTCGCAGGAATCTATTATTTTTCTTTATTTTTGACAAATCGATTAAATTTAAATAAAGAAAAATCGATTTTCATTTAATCGATTCTTTTCCATTAATCTCCATCCCTACTGTCAGAACTAACGCTAGCCACCATCTTGAAATGTCTTTTAGTTATAATGATACCAATTAATGGAAATTTCCATTTTTTAAAGTAAATCATGACATGATAATAGAAATTTATTAATTCATCATTTACGTTTTAATAATAATCTTAATTGGAAACAATAAAATGCAATATTTAAACATTTTAACACACATTTGGATGTTAGTAGGTGGCTCACAAGCCAAAACCCTCCATTGTTAAGTAGTCACCGCGGCCGATGGATATTTACAATACCATAGGCATCACAGATCATCATTGCCCTTTCCAAACTATTTCGAGGATAAAATCTAGTCTTATCAAATATGGCTATATTTTATAGTTGGGTAATATTTTTTCCACAAAATCTAGTCTTATTGAATAACGCTATATTTTTACTTATAGTTGGGTACAGCTTGGCAAAAAAGTCTAGAAACGGAACAAATTTTTTTATTGCTGGCAGCCCCTGGCAATTAATGTCGTTCTGTGTCGTTCGATGTAAACAAAGTTCGCGAGTTACTTATTTTTTATTTCGACCATCAAAACGTTAATAAAACCACGTTATAATAAATAAAACCATTCGGAGTACTAGCAAGGAAACAATTTATAATGTTTATAGGCGATATCTGGTCGAACACTTTCCGATCTCGACGATATTTACCAAAGTAGCGCCTTTATGACAGGTATGTAAGAGTTTGTTTTGTTGTATTCAGTTGTATCAAGTGTTAATTTATGATCTCTATTTTGTTTTGAATTGCTTGAATACGAAATAAGTGAAATTTTGAACAATAAACATCGAGCATATAGGTTATGTTTACGTTTTGTCTTTGACACTTTGGTATAGCGCGAATAGATTAATATTGATACTGGAGTGGCTTGAGCCTTGATACTCTGCAATATGTAAATTCGCATAACATTATCTATGAGTGTGATCACAAGATAATATAATACTTGTTATAACTAGCATTTAAAAATCACAAAAAAAAAATAGGTACCGTAAACTTTTTACGTTTAATATTGATAGAGGTTTAATCATTTTTTTTATCTTTATAGGAAGCACCGAACGTGCATTTCAATCTATAACCGAGTAGGAGTTCAAAAGAATTCATGCCAGCATGTTAACAAAATAGAAAATGAGTATTATGAATTTATGAGAGGGCTCGTACTTGGACATAAAACGTTTAGGAATCAATCTCCAACATGATAGCGCAGTGCCTTTGAATCTGAGTGTGACTCAGATGAGTTTATGGCTAGCTCTAGCCAAGACATGGATGTGGCGGGCGTGGAATATTTAGAGGAAGATTTATTGAAATCAAATATAATAACGCTATATTCATACGCCTTTTTTTATACCCAAAAAAAATTGAAAACACAGGAGTGCTTACATTATTAGTGCTTATAAGTAATTTGTATTCAGTTACATGACGTGAATACTTGTTATTACATTTTATGATACTTACTGATTTTAATTAATTATAGAAATACAGCTTAGTATCAAGACGATAGCATGGTACGCTATACGGTCGCAGCGGGTTGCCACACGAACGGTAAAGTGGCGCCCCTATTATTTTCTACTCTTTTTTGCCAAGCTGTAAGAATTTTCTCTTGGCCGGTATAACGAAAATGACATTTCAATATGGTGGCTTGCGTTACTTCACCTAACAGCCACGTTCATAAATAGCCATGTCGGACTATAACCAAGTTTTTGTTTTTTTATTTTTATCTTTTACAATATTTTTTTTTCCACGAAATTTGGTGAAAACTTACCTTTTTATGTCCCAAATACACCGTAATTTATTAGATTTAAAATATTTTTAATTTTCACTCTTGACATAATATCGTAAAAACACCCTATTTTCAATCGAAAATTCTTGCGTCAAAATATCACTTATTTTAAAAAGTCCGTTGGCTTTTTGTTCGTTGAAATCTCTACTTTCTGATGCTATAAAAATATTTACATTATTATGATAAATGTTCTCAGAAAATGCAATGAAACGCTACGAAATGATATTATTTTATCCTTCATTCATTTATTTACCATATTATTTTTATTTTAAAATATTAAATTATAAAGATATATAAAAAAACATTTAAAAATATAAAAATAGTACACCACCGGCAACGGGAACATGGTCGACGAGAGCCTCTTTAGATGTAGGTCGAGGCTCTTGGCTATCAAACCATTGGCTGAAACGACTATCGGCACAATGACTGCAGAGTCCACATGCCACATGTCGACAACCTCGTGAGCCAAATCAAGATATTTTATTTTTCTTTTTCAGCTTTCACGAGGTTCTCATCATGGGGCACAATGATGTCAACAATCATTGTGCGGCGCTCTAATCGATCTATCACCACTATTTCAGGCTTGTTAGCAATAACAGTCCGATCAGTGATGATAGATCGATCCCAGTACAATGTGATATGACCATTTTCGAGAACTGGGTCGGGCACATACTTATAGTACGGTACCCTCCAATTCCACAAGATTATGTTTCAAGGCGCTTGCCTTGAAACAATAATACATCAGCAGCTTTGCTGATTGCCATTAGCAAGATGAGAACAACTAGAGATGATATGTCGGATAGATTCACCAGGACGGCGACATGCCCGACATTATGTCCACCGTACCATCCTTCACAATATACCTTCTATAGTTGTTGGTCATCATTACTTCGTCCATAATTGCACATACAAAACCTTCGGTTTCCCCAAAGAGGTCACCGTTGCGTAGCCAGGCTACAGACGCTTTAAAATCTACATCGGGCCCATGAAGAGCCCGATAAAAGCGCCCGTGAAGCTTCTTGCTTTGCCTTATTATTATTATTTTATCTCGTTTATTTTTCTTTACACATATTATTTACATCTATCTTCTATATATATAAAATAAAGTCGTGTTAGTTACACCATTTATAACTCGAGAACGGCTGGACCGATTTGGCTGAAAATTGGTGGGGAGGTAGCTTAGAACCAGGGGATGGACATAGGATAAAAAGGGGGGGTAGGAGTTGGGTAGGAGTTGCATACCACGCGAACGAAGTCGCGCGGGGCAGCTAGTTTTTAAATATTTTTACAAACTATATAAAAAAAACATTTAAAAATATAAAAAACAGGGATCCACCGATATCGGGAACAGGGTCCAAGCTATCGGTGGTTAGGGCTCCAGAGAAAGGAACCTCCTCACAATACGTGCAGTATCCAGGAGCACTGCCTTCTGAATCAGGCCCTTGATCCAACTGCCTAACGAGAGCCTCCTGAGATGTTGGTCGAGGCTCTTGGCCATTGGCCGTCACGACTATCGGCACAATGACTGCCGAGTCCACATTCCACATGTGCCAACCTTGTGCGCTAAGTCGATATACTTTATTTGTTTTTCTTTCTCGGCTTTCACGAGATTCTCGTCATGGGGAATGGTGACATCGATGATTATTGTGCGGCGCGCTGATCGGTCTATCACCACTATGTCAGGCTTATTGGCTAGAATAGTCCTGTCAGTAATGATAGACCGATCCCATTACAACGTGATATGGTCATTTTCGAGAACTGGGTCGGGCGCATACTTGTAGTACGGTACCTCAAGATCAAGATCTTTATTATTATTATAATACCTACTACTATTATTTTATTCACTTTTTACCGTTTTTAAAGGCTAAAAGCACTGGTCTACTAAGCTTACACAAATAGATTGCGACACAAATGTCAGAATTAATTTTTGTTTTCACTTCAACAGCTTCAGTGCTGTCGAGTCGCGACACACTTTTCAAGTGTCACAGTAAACTACTCACAGTCTACTCAACTATATCCATATCTGGGGGCCTACTCTAACTCACCCAAACGAAACTTCTGAACGACCGAGAATCAACGATTACTTTTTTATGGTGCGGTAAGGTGCGATCTGATGCTCTGTACAAAGAGGGATGTACTTATACTATCCACATACCTATAACAATTGTTTGAACCATACCGCCCTAAAATTCACAAGGTTCCGAATTTCAATCGAATCTTCGTTTTCGTCGAGTTACAATAGGCCCCCAGATATGGATATAGTTTTCGTTGGTTAGAGGTGCTGTTTACGGATGAAAAGGGGGAAATGACCGCGCATATTTTTATTAATCACAATATTTG
This sequence comes from Pyrrhia umbra, assembly GCA_963891755.1. Lineage (NCBI taxonomy): Eukaryota > Metazoa > Arthropoda > Insecta > Lepidoptera > Noctuidae > Pyrrhia > Pyrrhia umbra. Next base: position 9,150,373 of record OY982930.1, read on the forward strand.
CCAATATACCTAGGCAGGTACTTTTTGTATATAACTACGCGCACGCAAGTGAAGTCGCGGCACTGCGATGAGCTAGTTTACAGGCCGTTTTCTCGTGGACCCATTTTATTTTAATACCTGGTGTTTACGTTTGGGAGCTATCCTAAAAAAATATTTTCATAATTTTATCTTACCACTTTTTCGGCGTGATTTCAATACACATATCTATCTAAATTTCAGATTTCTAGTACCACGAACCTCCGAGCTATGCCGCGGACACAGACAAACGGCTATAAGGGTTCCTTGTCGACTACGGAACCCTAAACACTGGTGGGGAAGAACATAGGGTACTTTTATCAGGATGCGTTGTTTCCTTCGGGACGCGAGAGTGAAACCGGAGGAAACAGCTAGTTCAACATATAAACATAACATATATCAACAAAATAATCTATACTTTATCGGAGATGGTGTGGGTTACTGTTCGAACTAGGTAAGTACTCGAATAAAACACTCGTGTGACCGATTAAAAGTATATTACACGAAAAAAAACAGGTAAAGTAAAAGTAAGGGTAAACAAAACACATATGCAAACTAGAACTATCAGAGTAGAAACTAAACAAATAGGTACGACGCGATGCGTGACTATAAGAGCGCGCGCGGCGGATCGAGAGAATCGGACAAAATTCTGTGCTTCTCGTACGCGGCTCCTGCGTCGACTGCCGGCCGGCCGGCCGGCGCGCGGGCGTCATAGGCGCGCGCAGGTTTCGCTGGCGTTTGTCTCTCTCGCTCACGCGTCTAGCGCGTAGTCATGGAAGCGAGAGGGAATACAGGTGCGGCGGCGTCCAGAAACACGTGGGCAACTTCGAATTGCGACAGACTCCCCCTCTAGTGCAGGAGAACGCCCTCGTTCCTGGGCTAGCTCTGGGCCTTGGTGTTTCGGACGTCCGCGACGTCGCTTGGGTATGACAGGGTTGGGTGGTAGGTCCGTGCCACTGTCCACGAAAGGTGTCAAATCCTGTGTATGATACTTTCCTAAAGATTCCTTAGGATTCCCAACTGGGGAGATAAGGTATGTAGTAGGGCTTACCTTTTCAGTAATAACATATGGTCCATCTCGTTTAGGGAAGAATTTTGCAGTGAGGCCTTTATTTCCTTGGCTCAGCAGATGAGATCGGACTAGAACTTTATCCCCTACCTTGTAACTTTGGATAGGTCGACGTGATTGATCGGCGACCCTCTTAGACTGATCTTGTTGTAGTTCAACTCTTTCACGAACAGCAGCTAAATTGTTTATAAAAGACCTCAAGTACGGAGTAATTTGAGGGAGAAAATTTTCTTTATCAAGAATTGCTCTCAAATCATGACGAGCTTCTGTGGGGGACCTCATCTCTCTGGCAAACATGAGATATGCGGGAGTGGCACCAGTGGTTCTACATACAGCGCTATTCATAGCGAAACGAATCACTGGGAGCTTCACTGGCCAAGAGCTGTGGTCCTTCTCCACGAGTTGTGCGAGCTGCGCTTTAAGGTCGCGATTCTTTCGCTCAGCGGGATTTGCCTCCGGATGATAAAGTGGTACGAAGTTTTGTTTGATTCCCAAAATAAACATACATTGTTGCATGACCGCCCCGACAAATTGAACGCCGTTGTCGGATGTAACCCTGCGTGGTAAGCCGTATCGAAGAAAATATTCCTCCGTAAGAATACGGGCACAAGCTTCAGCAGTCGCTTCCTGAAGAGGGTAGAGTTCCACCCAACGGGTGGCGGTGTCTTCAACTAGAAGTATCCATCTCTCACCGCCTTTGCCTTCAGGTAAGGGACCGAAAAGGTCTACAGCCAGAACCTCATTTCGTTGCTGCATCACCGGCGTCTGGAGTAGGCCAGGGGGTTTGTCGTTTGAAGCCTTATAGCGCTGACAATCCACACAAGCCTTCACATAATCTGTTACGATTCTTCGCATCCCAGGGAAATAGAAGGACTGGGCGATCTTAAGGTAAGTGCGATCGATTCCAGAGTGTCCCGCCAGGGGTGAATCGTGGTACTCTTTCAGAATCTCGAGACGGAGTGTAATGGGAACGACCAGCTGAGGAACCTCACTATCTGAATCAGGATTATACCGGTAAAGTACTCCCTGGGATAATAGGTATCCTCGCTCCGTCCATCTACGAGATGCTACCTCGTCTGAACTTTCCATATCTTTAATGATTTTCTCCACTTCCGGGTCGGCCAGCTGTTCCCGTCTTAACTCGGCGGGACTCTTAGTGGGTAAATCAACTACCACTGAGCAAATACCGCAAGTGTCGCGAGTATCTGGAGAGCATACAGGTCTACTCAGTGTATCTGCCACTACATTTGCTTTTCCCGGAGTGTACTGATACTGAATATCGAACGACTGAAGTTTGAGGGCCCATCTTGCCAAACGTCCTGTAGGGGACTTTAACGTCATCAGCCAACGAAGGGGTTGGTGGTCGCTTCCTATTATTACGGGATGTCCATCTAGATAACATCTAAATCGCTCCACCGCCCAAACTACTGCTAAAGCCTCTCGTTCGGTTGTTGAATAGTTACGCTCGGCAGCGTTCAGGAGACGACTGGCGTATTCAATGGGTCTTTCTTCCTTGTCCTCCCCCTGGAGCAAGACAGCTCCGAGCGCGTAATTACTGGCGTCGGTGCGGAGGACAAACGGGTGATCGAAATCAGCCTGGATTAATACAGGCGCTGAGGTTAGAAGTCGTTTTAGCTCAGTAAATGCGGAGGACTGAGCTGTACCCCAGGTCCAGGTCTGACTTTTTCTAGTTAGCCTAGTCAGAGGCTCTGCTACGGACGAGAAATTCGGTATGAATTTGCGGAACCAGGAACAGGTTTGCAAGAATGTTCGTAGATGCTTCAAGTTACTTGGTTCCAGCATGTCTAGTAGAGCGTTGACCTTTTCAGGGTCAGGAGAGACGCCCTGCTGAGTAACAACGTGCCCCAGGTACTTGACACTCCCCCTAGCGAATACGCACTTATCGCGATTCACTCGCAGCTTGAATTCACGCAGGCGTCTGAATACCGCCTGGAGATCCTCGAGATGCTGCTGGAACCCTTCAGATATAATCAGCAAGTCATCTAAGTACGCGAGGATTGTCACATTGGCCAGGGATGAACAGGAGCGCAGACGGTCGATCAGCCTTTGAAAAGTCGCCGGAGCGTTCTTGAGTCCAAAGGGCATACGCTTAAAGCGAAATGTTCCTAATGGGCTAATGAAAGCAGTTTTATCCCTATCCTGCTTGTTGACGCTCACCTGCCAGTAGCCTGATCTAAGGTCCAAGGTACTCATGAAACAATCCCTCTTTGTTGATTGTAATAATTCATCAATCAACGGCATAGAGTAACGATCGGTTTTAGTCACGGCGTTTAGGCGTCTGTAATCTACGCAGAAACGTGTGCTGCCATTTGCCTTAGGAACCAGGAGTGCAGGTGAACACCAGGCAGATTCACACTCCTCTATGATATTGTCCTTCAGCATCTTCTCAATTTCTTGACGCATGAGTTCCTTCTTGGCAGGGGTCAATCGGTACGGAGGTACAGAGATCGGAGGATGCTCACCTGTTTCAATACGGTGCTCAGCAAAAGGGGTAGGCTCTCCCCCTAGCTGGAAAATATCTGCATTCTCAATCAAGATCTGCGCCAGCAGGTCCCGGTCAGGTGGATTTAAAACTGTACCTTCGTCATCCCTGAGTACATCCGCAGAGGAATAAGAAAGCTCTGGTGAGAAAGAAGGTTCAAAGCGCAAAGGATACTCGACACGGCGATTACTAGAAAAATACCAACTTTTCCGTGGAAAATCCAAGACTATTTCGGCTGCAAACACAAAATCCATGCCTAACAGCGTTTCATTGTCACGTGATTCGGGAAAGATAAGAAAAGGAGTCCTAAACACCTTCTCCTCTATATGCACGTCAAGAGTAGTCATGAGGACATCTACATCGCGGGCGTGTCCATCGGCTAGCTTGATACGCCTTCGCTCTGGTTGAAGAGGATGTCCTTTTCGACGTAGGAGGGTGTGTAGTGTGTGGCCCGCAATACAATGTTTGGCCCCGGTGTCAACTAACGCGGTCCCCGACGCGCCTAAAATTGTTATATCGAGAATAGGTCGCAAAACTTTTCCAAGTTTACTGTCGGAGCTCTCACCGGCGCGCGCGCTCTTAACACAACATGTGTCACTACACACCTTATAATTATTAAACACATTCATAGAATTATTATAAAAACAAGAGATATCATTATGTGAAAAACTGCAAAAATGGGGGTTACGCCCTTTTATGTTGCGGAAATTATTATTTTCAACACAGTTACATAAATCGTACTTACACCTTTTTTCATTATAAGCGTTATCAGAAAGAAAGCTATCACTATTAGAAAAATTACAAATTTGGTCGTTATGATAGTCGACCTCGCTGCTGGTCAAGTGATCGTCCGACAACTCGTCGCTCGAAAAACATTTTTGTTTAAGACAATTACTATCAGAAGTATCAATTTGCTCAACATCACTTCTCGGACTATCACATGGCCGGTTATTATTATTTTCAACACAACAAACATTAGAGTAAACATTTTTATAGCTAAAAGAAGGTGATGTTTCGGAATGCAAATCTATACAACTATTATTATTATTTAAACACTTCACGGCTCGCTTAGAAAAGATTTCGGAACCCGGAATATTACAATCACGATAATTGCATTTCTGCATCTGTGTGTACTTTGGTCCCGAAATAAGTCGAGTATGAACACTATAAAAACTTTGTTCGTTGTTACACTTTTTACATGTTTCGCGAGTAACATTTTTAGATCCGCACTTGTAACACGAAACCGAACTAGTAGAAGAAACAGCTGACTCACCTTTGTCCAACAACTTACTGCACTGTTCGCGTTGGTGTCCGTAGTGCTTGCAATACACGCAAAACGGGCGTGGTTGTTTTGCTGACGCTGCTGGTGCACGTTCATCACGTGCTGAAGAGGCGGGAACTCGCGCATGCATAGCGCGCAGTGCGCGCGGCTCGTGCGGCGCGTGCGCGTGCTCGTTGTGCGGGAACGCGCGCGCGGGTAGAGGGAGCGCGCGCGCCTGAGGCGGGGCTCCGCCGCGTCGCGTGACGGCTGCTCCGTGCGGTTCCGCGCTCGCAGCGGGCGCGGTATTAAATGTTGGCGCGCTGTGCACTGCGGACTGAGTGGGCGATTCGGTTACATTGCGTTTCGTTTGCGACGCAATGGGTGCGGCGGATTGCGATTGTCGCGACTCGGCAATATTATCTTCGATAATTCTCGATTTTTGTAGCAACTCGGAAAAATTACTAACGTCTTCGCGTCGTAATCGTTTACGTATTTTCCTATTCAACAAGCCGTAAACGATATCGAGTTGTACTTTCGTAGAGAGATCATCAGGTGGCAGGCGTGATAAAAGGGCTCGACTCTTCGCCACGAAAATGTCGGTTCTAACGTCTTCCGCCTGTTCGACCTTGAACAATTCTCTATAAATTTTGTACTCTGGGCGGCGATCTCCGTAAGCATCGCGCAGGTATTGTAAAACATCTTTCCACGATGTGACTTCCGCGCGGATACTCTGCCACCAAGTTGCTGCTTCGCATGTAAGTAACATAGACATGCCTTTGATAGCAACATCGTCACTAATGTTTGTGCACTCCTTAAACGCTTCAATGGCATCGATGAATGTTTCGACGTTTTCCTTCGCCGCTCCGGAGAATCTGGACGAGCATCGCGAGAAGTTGCCTGTCTTCTCTGCCGCACTCGGCGTTGGCGCCGGTGACTGAGCGGTCAGAGGGGACGGGGTCGTCAACAGGCGCTCTAGCATGCGCTCACAGACCTCTGCATTCGATTGCTGGATCGTTGACAACAGAGCGGTGAAGTTGTCGCGAGACAGCGTAATGCTGTCGTTGTGTTCATCGTCGTGAGAACCATCGAGGGATTGCCTTTTTCGTGTTTTCGGCATTGTTACACGGTTACTAAAAGTTTACTGTAACACACACACACACACGATTTCACTGAGTTTACGAGTAGGTATATAAGTTTTCTCACAGGCACTGTGGTATTCGGCCTACAGTTGGGACGCCATATATCGGAGATGGTGTGGGTTACTGTTCGAACTAGGTAAGTACTCGAATAAAACACTCGTGTGACCGATTAAAAGTATATTACACGAAAAAAAACAGGTAAAGTAAAAGTAAGGGTAAACAAAACACATATGCAAACTAGAACTATCAGAGTAGAAACTAAACAAATAGGTACGACGCGATGCGTGACTATAAGAGCGCGCGCGGCGGATCGAGAGAATCGGACAAAATTCTGTGCTTCTCGTACGCGGCTCCTGCGTCGACTGCCGGCCGGCCGGCCGGCGCGCGGGCGTCATAGGCGCGCGCAGGTTTCGCTGGCGTTTGTCTCTCTCGCTCACGCGTCTAGCGCGTAGTCATGGAAGCGAGAGGGAATACAGGTGCGGCGGCGTCCAGAAACACGTGGGCAACTTCGAATTGCGACAACTTATAATAAATCTGTAGAGAGGTTAATTCTGTACATGAAATATATTTCCAAAATAACTATCAGGGGGTGATTAGGGATCGATACTGATGATAAAAATGCAATCAGTAAAATTTTTGTCTGTCTGTCTGTATAAACTCTATAGAAACAAAAACTACTCGACGGATTTTAACGAAACTTGGTACAATTATTTGTCATACTCCTGAGATGGTTATAGTATACTTTTCATCACGCTACAATCAATAGGAGCAGAGCAGTGAAGGGAAATGTTGTCATTTTGTTTAAACGCGCTAATCTCAGGAACCGCTGGTCCGATTTAAATAATTCTTTCAGTGTTAGATAGTCCATTTATCGAGGAAGGCTATATATCATCACGCTAAGACCAATAGGAGCGGAGCACCACTATTCCACGCGGACGAAGTCGCTGGCAGAAGCTAGTTTATCATAAGAGTGAAGTAGTTAGTCATCCTCAGTCCTCACAAGTTTTTCATAGGACTTCCGCAGTGGCTCGCACTTATTCCCAGACTTGAACTTGGTTACGACAGCAAAAAGTAGTGTAGACATTGATATATTTAAAAGAGGAAGATGCGTTACGGGCTAATATTTTATACACGCATCTTTGTATCATCTATCTCGCTCTTACACACATAGCAAAGCAAACTATAAATAATATAATTTTAAACAAATTAACATTTTTAGCTGCACTTACAAATGATAAATAATATCATGTCTTATTTTTCTTTAATGAGTTATAAGAACACACAAATGACAATAACAAGAACACTACGCGCTAGTACCTACTGGCAATCCAGTAGTTTTGTAGGACGAGGCGCTGTGCCTAAGTGACGTATCTACCTCTTTTTAATACATCAATGAGTGTAGTATTCTATTTTTAGGGTAATCAAAAATAAAAGTAGGTTACAAAACAACAAATTTACTTCCAGTTGTTTTTTATATATTGTATTATTTGATGCAAGCCTTCTTTGCCTGCATGGCCATCAAGAAATTCCAGTTCAAGTAGAATATTATTATCTTTTTTCACAAATTTTAAAAAAGCATGTACCAGTGGCTGTCTTTTACAAACTTGTACGGAGTTTGTCAAATATTTATCGTTATTACTTTCACATAATCGCTCTTGATTGCAGACACCTTCATTACTTTTTGCTGACACTCCTTCATCTGACCGACCTAAAATTGATTCACCACTCACTTGAGTCTCATTTTTCACACCTTTTTCTTGGTCCAACTTAGGTATTTTGGCATCAGTTTCTTGTCTACTTTGAAGTCTCCTCTTACGTCTTTGATTGCTCCAAGTATTAGTATTGGCAACTATATCTAGTATGGCATTGTTACCACGCTTCTCAAGCATTTTGTGTGTTATATCTAATTTATCAAGTATCTCTTGTATTTTGCTTAGTGCTACTTCAGTTTTATTATCACAATTTTGTAATTCTGGTAACAAGTAAATTGTTGGTGTATGTTTCTTCCTTGGTTTGTCTCTCGGGGGCACTGTAATAATATTATCGCTTTATCATCTATACTCGGTAGATGATCAGCTAAAACAACGTAGTAGAAAATGCCAGAAGGAAAAAGAAGAGTATGCAGACCAAATATGATAGGCTGAATGACAGAATATTGAAAGTTACAGGGACAAATGGAAGACACTGGAGGAGGCCTTCGTCCGTGGAAGGGCCATATCACAAAGAACAAACTAACTAGATTTTGTCCAATAAGTTTACTGGTGTCTTGCACACACAAATATGAGTTTAGAGCCTTTGGAAAGAAATACTTATACAATCACAATTTATGAAAAACGATACTACCAAAATCATGTGGGAAATGCCTGTTCAAACATATATTACCGTTACTCACAACAGATTAGATCTCATATACATAGATAAAGCTAAAAAAAAACGGCCAAGTGCGTGTCGGGGCACGCGCAATAGGGTTCCGTAGTAGGAGTTAGTTAGTCGACTATAACTCTGTACCCGTTTAAGCCTACTTAGCCGTGATAGTTTTCCTTGTAAGTTCATTACATGTGCTACGTCTGTAAGTTTTTTCACATTTCTAGGTACAGCCATCCAAGACTTAGAGGGGGGGATGCTGGTATCGAACAAAAAAATGCACTTAAAAGCTAGATATTTCGCAAATGGCTCGCTTAACCGAAAAATGGTCTTCACGCACCCATAATATTTTTAAAATACCTATCTAACGATACCCCACACGAAGGGGTACGCGAGAAAAAAAAAATTCATCCCCAATTTACGTGTTTGGGAGCTACCCTAAAAAAAATGTTTTTCAAAATTTTATTTTACCACTTTCTCGGCGTGATCAATTTTATGGTATGGATATGTACAGTTGGCCAGTCTCTAGACTGGAAAGCTACCCCAATTTCTAACAACAGGAATCACACACCTGCTCCATAAATCTGGTGCTACCGCGGGAACCTAAGAATTATACAGCGATTACTTGGTTGACGACGATTTATAAACTTCTTACATGCATTTTGAGAGTGATGAAAAAAAAATATAGTCACATTAATGATAATACCATACTTTGTCCCTCTTAGAATAGATGTAGGAATAGATCCCGAAGTACCAAGGACCTTATTGAAATGGCCATAAGCTAACAGGTCCGCCGGTATCGAAAACATCTGTCTACATGCTGGATAGACTATAAGAAGGCCTACGACTCGGTGCCACATACATGGTCCATGACGATGCTGGAATTGTATAAAATTTATGCAAATCTACGAAACCTCCTGATGTCATGTATGAGGCAATGGAGGACGATCCTTCGCGATTCAGGATATAGACATATCAAAGAGAACAGCGAACCTGATGGGATCGAGCGAGGGATATTCCAGGTTGACAGCTTGAGTCCATTGTGGTTTTGCCTTGCTTTGAATCCTCTAAGCACTCTGGTGGAGGGTTCAGGGTTGGGCTTTAGGATGAAAGAGGTGGTCGGGTAATATCTCATCTTCTTTATTTGGATGATATAAAACTCAACAATTTGCATCTGATGGAGTTACTGAAGGTAATAGAAACGTTGAAAAGTTAAAAACCGAGGATGAAACAAAACGATATTTTGTTTCATCCTCGGTTTCTTCAACGTAACGGCCTTTAGCTCAGTAGCATGATATTTAAATAATTTTGGAGCTTGCATACCTAATTTACATAAATTGTAATCCTTGTAAGTCCAAGCTAGGCCCCACCTAGTAACACGACCTTGGCAGAACTCAGTATGAGTGTGTTTGATTCCTTCCAACTTTAAATCTTGTATTAGAATATTGAGGTTATATTTATGGCCAACCATTGTAGTAAATATTCTGTGAATGAAAAAAAAGCTTTTTATTAAATCTTAACGTTAAATATTAACAGTATTGAATGATTTAATAATTTACTTACTTCACACTATCCTTGTACATTTTGCTCTCTCTAATGAGTTGTCTACAAAATTCCAGTTCTCCACCTTCAGTGATCAACTCTTGTGGTGACCCTGTAAAACCATTCTTTGGCGGTAGTCTGTAAAGTAATGGCATTATCTAAACTATCTATCTACATAGTCAATAATATTATCGATACTGGAAATTTCAATTGTCGTAAAGGACATTTTGCCGAAAATTAGTTAAATACATATTCCGAATCAGGGCCGCAAGCTCTATCGATGGGTATACTCAACATAATTCTATCTTTAAAAAAAAGCCCTTTACGACCAGGATTTTGAACAGCTCTAGCTCGTTTTTATTTACTATTTGGGATGTATCGTAAAATTAATTTTCAATAGGGAGCGTAAAGTCATGTTTTGATTATTTATGAGGTCGTAATTGCCTTTTTGCATTGAACTTTTTATACGACGTCATTAACAATAATATTATAACATAACAACAATAATAATATATAATAATAAATAACTATACCAAAACGGTTTCATAAGGAGTATTTAGATCTACCGTCTTTAGGCACGGTTAAAAACACTTCCTGAAACTAACGACGAAGACGAGATTGACACAATTGATTGTTAAGATTTTACTGACTTTTAAAATGTTTCTCCATATTCAAATTGTATATAAGAAACCATGATCTCGATGGAAGCATTGAATATGGTGGTCTCTCATAAAAATGTTTATAATATGAGGAATAGAAATATTATTACTATACCTCTACGTTTTGAAAAACCATAATGATTAAGTTTGATTAATTACTAAGTAATATTTAAAGACTGACGTTACTTGTCATTTAATCAATACTTTAGAATGTCAATTGTTTGAGTTTATGTTGGCCGAAATTTGTTATTGGTTTGGCTGTTTTTATTTTATTATTAAGTTTAAAACCGTCATAAAAGCGTTGTTCAATAGCGTAGCAATTTTGAGTTCCTGTTAGACTAACATTTTTAACCCTTTTTTACTAAATGTTTTGATTAATAAATAAAAAACCATATAAAATATTTCATTTAGTTTTACTACCTATTGTAGATTTTTCTTAAATAGTTCTTAGTTTTTTGTTACTTTTACCCCTTGGTCTTTTGTTTAATCGACTTGCACCACCCATTGATGATCAAGATTAGTCCTTTACGACACTTCTAACTTTATAATAACCAATTTTTCATGGCTGTAAAGTACTTCAGGTATTTTTTTGTAGGCTGTAAAGGACTCTCAATTTCGTGAATAATTAAGTTTAGTGTATTTAGCTACAACGATATAACACGAAAAAATAATAGGGGTTTGTTTTGACATCATAAATTTATCACTTTATTTGACAAAGATATTACACAAAAACTATTTTTTTTTTTCGTTTTTTGGCTCTACTGAAAACCACTGTGTTGTCCTTTACGACAATTGAAATTTCCGCTATCGTTATCATCAGTAGGTATGCCGTTGAATTTACTAGTGTAATTGTGAAATGACTTATTATACAGATATAAAGACAGTGACAATAGTAATTGCTGATATATACAACGTGTAAAAAAAAAAAGCAATAAAATTTAAGCGGGCTACACATTCGGTGATAACAAATCTTTTACGCCGTATTAGGAACTGGAAATCTTATGGGATCTTATAGTTTTAGACAAAAAGAAGTAACAGTTTTTGTTAAAAAAAATAGGTTACAGCCCTAAAAATTGGTTAATAAACTCAAATTTGAAGATCAATAATGCCGAGTTCGCAAATAAGTTACCCCTTATTTTCTACCTATTCGTCAACTAGCCTAATAAAATTTAGTGAAAAAAAATTATGAAAAACAAAGTTAACAGATTTAATAATAAGATTTTGTCAATAGCATCTATACTTGATATATGTACATACCCTTAAATATTATTGCTTATGTTTTTTACACATTGTATATATATCAGCAATTACCATTGTCACTGTCTTTATTTTAATATTAGTAGGATTATTTAAACAATCAGAAAAGTAACAGTCATAAACTCCATTATATTTAGTTATACACGTTTTTTCAGACTTATATAACAGAACAGACACCACACGTTCGCACTATAATAAAAATTGCTTCAGATCATAAGCTCTAGCAATTTCTATCATTATTTAAGGTTTCATTGCACTTTCAGAAAACAACTAAATGTATGAAATTCACGTATCCTCGTACCTGTATAACTTGGCTCAAGGTAATCCTACAACTTTTGTTCCATAGTCTATTGCTCCAAATGGCTAGTTCTTATAATATGTACCATTTTTTTCGTTAGCCTTCTGTTTACCTTTTAGAAAAGGTTCAAAAATGTATGGAACCTGAATGATCTCCTTTATTTTTCTCACATGAATGATCTCCTTTTTTGTGATAGTTTTTTTCCTCACGATATACAGTGGTGCCTAGTTATTGTAACTAATTGTAAGTGAAAATTATATGTTTAGATAATACTGACCTGGCTGGACTTCGCGATTCATACAGTTCCTGTAAGGTGCTGTAGAAAGGAGGGTTACACATGCAGAAATCAAAATCTTGCTTATGTTCATCTCTAAAAACATGTGAAATAATAGATGCAGTTGTGTTCTTTTTCACTGAAAAATAAAAAAAATAAAAAAATCAGATAATAATATGTTTGTGGCAAGCCAGTTATAGGGGGACCCAAGAGGTTAAATAGGGATTTACTCGACCGTTCGTGAATCCAAAAGATTCTTTTGGATTGTGAATATTAGATGCTAAAAAGCTTATATTTCTTTATGTTCTTTTTTTTTCATTTTTAAAAACCTGCACACCCTCTCCCCAGCAGTGAAATATCAGTGGCATATGTGTATAGGTTTTTATAGGTAAAAATACATAGTCACAAAGAAATACTCGGGCGTTTCAGATATTAATAGTGTATGCGCCCCACGTGTTTCTGATCACGGAGAAATATTAATCTGCTGGTTTACATGGTTTTCTGGATATTGAATAGGGATGTTACTTACGTGATCCCTCAAGTAGCTCCTATTCAAAAGACTAACGATTTGGACTCGATCAAAAGTCACGACCAGTTTTTTGAAAATACAAAAAAAACGTGACATTGAAATATTCAAGCGCGTCAGTCTTGTCGCCGACGTTTTTTTTTAAATTTTAGTTTTTAGGTTTCTGTAGGTACCAAAAATGGTAAAAGGAACTCGGTACTCATGCGTATTGCAAATGAATAAAGTTGAAACATCGTAGTATTCATAGTGTTTTTATGGAAAAAGTGGGGATACAGGAAAAATAAAACTATGATCCTAAGTATCGCAGTTTTTAAGTAATCAGCAATTTTCCTCTATAAACAAAGTTAATTACGCGGTCAAAAAAAAAAAAATCGACTTTATTGCGTATATATATATCATTAGCTATTATTCTTGCCAAAGGTCTCGGTGCGCGAGTCCGTCTCGCACTTGGCCGGTCTTTTTTACTTAACTGATCAGCTGCCCTAAACGCTCGAACCTATATAAACGCAGAATAAATAGTAGCACTAGCGTACAAAAGGCTCATTTTCGAACTTAAGTGAAGTTAAGGCTGCTTACACGCGAAATTGAATCTTATCGTGTATCACAATCGTTCATATTCTGTTGGGCACCGCGATCTTGAAATCTGATTCGCGGCAAAACACATACTATCTGTTCGATATCTTTTATTTCATCATATTGTTCTTTCTTTTATTTAGTCATCCGTAAACACAACAGTGTTGTTCAGAAATTAATGTTTGTTGCCAAAATGACAGAAAAAAACTAAAAAACGCGTGACGCGGATAGCTTGAGAGACGAGCGGCAATCTTATTGCGATAAGCCTGTCCGAGAGGCGCGCCTGCCAAGCGTATCCTAACTGCTGAGTGACACACTCAAGGCACACACTGAGCTCCCCTACTATAGTGCAGTTGTTCATTATTTATTTTTTTACAAGTACAAATTTTTTCACAGTAAAAAAAGTGCTTTTACCATTATTATTGGATAGCTAAAAATGCTGGGTTAATTCAATTTTATAACTAATTCTATGCATTAATACTCACATTTAATAATTTCTTGCAAGTTATTCTTTTGTACATTTTCTTCAGCTTTAGAAAAACTTTCAGAATCAGTCTCTGTTGCAACCCAATTCCATTTATTTTTTACTGCTGCTAACAATGGGTAAATGGCACATGCTCCTGTACCTAGAAAAGGATATAACTATCACCTCAAATCTCCTAAGACACCTAGCTCACCTAGATCTAGCTGATTATATTGAAGGTTGCATTTGGATGTATTAAATTCCAGCCATAGATTCCATTACACTCAGAATCTCATACCTCAGGCTATGTGAACATGTGTGCACTTTCAGTTACCGCACAGTAAAACTTATTATCCTAATATTATGACCAAGAACTTATAGGTGACTGTACAGGTAAAAAACTAAACAGCCAAAATTATGTTGTCCACGCAGGTGAAGCCGCAGGCAGAACCTAGTGTTATTATACACAATGCATAATCAAACCTGACTTTTATTAAATCTGTACACAATCCAGCTGCTGCAAAGCATTGATTGACTGCATTCAGAATTCACCCTTTTGAACCTAATTTCTGCTTTAGAACCGAGTTAATACTCTTACCAATGTCTAATCCCCATATATTGTCTTTTTTTTGAATGGCATCAAGTATATCTTCTAACCATAACAAGTAATTGAGTCTTAAAGGAAGTGTTGGAACTAATCTGTCTTCTGGAATGTCCACATCTAAATTAAAATCTGATTTAAGAAGACATTTTGTTAGAATCCTCAGTGAATATGGATCTTTGAAGTCAATTGTAGTTTTGCCTGTGACATCCTGAAATATTAATTATTTTAAATATTATTTTGGACTAATACATCACTCTGTTATATTACTTGTTTTACCACAAGCTTTTGCACTTACATACTTACATGGTTTCCTAAGATGAAGTAAATGTAAATAAAATAATGGTTATAGTCTGATTATATATATAAATATGTATATATATTATACATAGAGACAGGTAGTCTTGTAAATTTTAAGGCAGATATTAAGAAATCCATAAAGACTAAAATTGGTTAGTGGGTCATCTTTTGAATATTATGGAATTCCAACAATATAACATTATTATAATATTACAAGCACATGGGTTGAATCAATTACCTCTTTTATTATTTTAATTAATTTGAACATTATAATGATAACATTCTATGTGTAACTAGCTTCTGCCCGCGACTTCGTCCGCGTGGAATAGTCGTGCTCCGCTCCTATAGCCTTCTTCAATAAATGGGCTATCTAACACTGAAAGAATTTTCAAATCGGACCAGTAGTTGCTGAAATTAGTAGCGTTTTTTTTTTATTATACCCCACACGATGGGGTACGTGAGAAAAAAATATTCATCCCCACTTTACATGTTTGGGAGCTATCCTAAAAAAAATATTTTTCGAAATTTTATTTTACCACTTTCTCGGCATGATCAACATATATATCCATACCAAATTTCAGCTTTCTAGTAACAGTACCTCGGAGATATGCCGCGGACAGACAGACGGACATGGCGAAACTATAAGGGTTCCTTGTCGGACTACGGAACCCTAAAAAAGTAACTTTTCTGGTTGATTTCTTACACCTTGTGTCCGAAAAACCCAATTATCTTACGGAACCCTATTTTTTCCAAAATATAATTTAGCCTATGTTACTCGTGGATAATGTAGCTTTCGAATGGTGAAAGAATTTTAAAATCGGTCCAGTAGTTTTTGAGCCTATTCATTACAAACAAACAAAGTTTTCATCTTTATATATGTGTACTATGTACAATTGATAGTGAAACAACAACAAAAAAAAAATGTTTCCAGGTGAAAGCAGGTATATTTTATTTTTTAAAGAATCCCCTAAAATGATCCATAGACCAATATTGTTTATATACATACAGGTTTATATTATATGAATTTTTGTCCATTTACCACTTTGGATACTGCTGAGAATTCAGAAAATATCCTTGATAGCTTTCCAAAATCCGGCGGTGTTCTGTAGATATTACGAGGATGCATATATTTGTTTAGTGCCATTCTGACTCTACTCAAGTAACACGATAAACACGATTACCTATCAAAGAGAATACAATTATTATACTCTAACAATGACCAGAATACATTGAAAGAAAATAAAAATACAAAACTCGTCTCACATCACATTCACAGGACTTAACCTAAGGACCACAGAGTATAAACACTACGTTTTCGCTAAGGACCACAGATTACAGATGAGCACAGAGTATAAGACTAGAAATAATTAATAGGGGCGCCACTTTACCGTTCGTGTGGCAGCCCGCTGCGACCGTGTAACGTACCAGTCTATCGTCTTGATACTAAGCTGTATTTTTTACTACTTTGATTTATGTTTAATTAAATAAAATCAGTTAGTATTATAAAATGTAATAATAATGTATTCACGTCATGTAACTGAATACAAATTACTTATAAGCACTAATAATGTAAGCACTCCTGTGTTTACAACATTTTTTTTGGGTATAAAAAAAGACTTATGAATATAGGATTATTAAAATAGATTCCAATAAATCTTCCTCTAAATATTCCACGCCCTCCACATCCATGTCTTGGCTAGAAATAGCCATACACTCATTTGAGTCACACTCAGATTCTAAGGCACTACGCTATTATGTTGGAGATTGGTTCCTAAACGTTTTATGTCCCTCTGTCTCTCTTCTTTATGTCTCTGTCTATGTCTGTACGAGCTCTCTCATAAATTCATAATACTTCTTTTCTATTTTAATAACGTGCTGGCATTAATTCTTCTGATCCTACTCAGTTACAGATTGAAATGCACGTTCGGTGCTTCCTATAAAGATTAAACCTTGATTAAACCTCTATCAATATTAAACGTATATATATTTTTGTAATATTCTAATGCTAGCTACAACAAGTGCCTATTATATGTATTATATTGTGATCACACTCATAGATAAAGTTATTTAGAAATCGAATTTACATATGGCAGAGTATCAAGGCTCAAGCCACTCAAGTATCAATTAATCTAGGCGCGCTATACCAAAGTGTCAAAGACAAAACGTAAACATAACCTGTAAGCTCAATGTTTATTGATCAAAATTTCACTTATTTCGAATTCAAGCAATTCAAAACAAAATAGTTCATAGATTAATACTTGATACAACTAAATACAACAAAACAAACTCTTGCATACCTGTCATAATGGTGGTACTTTGGTAAATATCGTCGAGATCGGAAAGAAGAGTTTTAGCTTCATTTTCGACCAGATATCGCCTATAAACATTATAATTTGTTTCCTTGCTAGTACTCCGAATGGTTTTATTTATTATAAAGTAGTTTTATTAACGTTTTGATGGTTGCCGTGTGGTGGAACTTTGTTTACATCAAACGACGTTATTTTGAGATGTTGCCAGCAATAAAAAAATAGTTCCGTTTCTAGACTTATTTGCCAAGCTGTAAATTAAGCTTCCAACATGGCTATTTTATGAATGAATGTGTGGCTGATACCCGCTAACGCTAGCCACCATCTTGAAATGTCATTTTTAGTGATACCGATGAAGGGAAAAATCCTACCCAACTACAAGTAAAATTAAAATTTAATCCAATCAAATGCAACGACCTATAATATTAAATGGTATGGTCACCCGAGTAGACAGGGATGCAATCCAGATTAGAGCCATCTCACAAACGCACTTTTTTAAACTTTAGTACACAATCTTGCTTTGTATGTATTGGGCTTGGGCATGATTATTTTTTTGAAACAATGTTATTTTTAAAAGCCTCTACTCACGGGCCCGATTTAGGGAGAGTGGTGGGGAGCGCCCTAGATCGGTCCCTAGATCGGCTCGTGTGTAGACAAATCGTGACGATATTATTATTATTACCCCTAACTCAAAAATCGGGACGGGCAAGCATACAATTTAGGGTCGGGTCATCGTCTAGGGAGGGTGTCGGTGCGTGTGTAGCGAGATCGGCCCAATTTCACCGCAGTGCGCGGGCGACTGCAGTTACGAGCAGACGTATTATAATTTTAATTTAAATAAATTTAAATGTGTCACTAAATTGAGGAGCTCTTCAAAACATTATTTATCCATTCTCAAAAAGTTTTTCAAATCAGCTGGTTCTAAATGTCCCATAGTGTTCATGTGACTCAATTCAAAGCGTTTCGTCAACCACGCCTTAACCCAGATCTTCTTTTTTTGTCTTTTTTTTGCACCGTGGCAAGTGCAAGAGCAATGCCCATTTTTTGGTGTGTTGAGAGTGATGGCGGCATCTTGGATCGACGAGCACTTTGCTGCACTGTCCGACACAGTGCCGGATTTATATTTTTTATGAGTATAGGCCACTTTATTTCCGCCGCCCATGTACCTTCCTAAAATATTATTTTTACATTTGTAGTAAGGAAAACACTTAAGTTAAATAAAATAAACCGGCCAAGTGCGAGTCGGGATCTTGTTTTTTTTCGACCGCATAATTAAAAAAGTTTGTTGAGCAAAATTACTGATTACTTAAAAACTGCAATACGATACATACGATACGAATCATAGTTTTATTTTGCCTGTAATATTTAGGCTAATGTCTATCAGCCCTAATTATTTCAGATTTTTCTGTTCTCAATCTTCGGAGATACGGAGATAAGAACGAATTTTTTTATGCGGACTCTATTATAATTCCAAAATTAAAATACATACAGCTTGGCAAAAAAGTCTAGAAACGGAACTAATTTTTTTTATTGCTGGCAGCCGCTGTCAATTAATGTCGTTCTGTGTCGTTCGATGTAAACAAAGTTCGCGAGTTACTTATTTTTTTATTTCGACCATCAAAACGTTAATAAAACCACGTTATAATAAATAAAACCATTCAGAGTACTAGCAAGGAAACAATTTATAATGTTTATAGGCGATATCTGGTCGAACATGAGGCTTAAACTCTTCTTTCCGATCTCGACGGTATTTACCAAAGTACCGCCATTATGACAGGTATGTAAGAGTTTGTTTTGATGTATTTAGTTGTATCAAGTGTTAATTTATGATCTCTAATTGGTTTTGAATTGCTTGAATACGAAATAAGTGAAATTTTGAACAATAAACATCGAGCATATAGGTTATGTTTACGTTTTGTCTTTGACACTTTGGTATAGCGCGACTAGATTATTTTGATACTTGAGTGGCTTGAGCCTTGATACTCTGCAATATGTAAATTCGATTTCTACATAACCTTATCTATGAGTGTGATCACAAGATAATATAATACTTGTTATAACTAGCATTTAAAAACCACAAAAAAAACTTGATAGGTACCGTAAACTTTTTACATTAATTATTGATAGAGGTTTAATCATTTTTTTTATCTTTATAGGAAGCACCGAACGTGCATTTCAATCTATAACCGAGTATGAGTTCAAAAGAATTCATGCCAGCATGTTAACAAAATAGAAGAGGAGTATTATGAATTTATGAGAGGGCTCGTACTTGGACATAAAACGTTTAGGAATCAATCTCCAACATGATAGCGCAGTGCCTTTGAATCTGAGTGTGACTCAGATGAGTTTATGGCTAGCTCTAGCCAAGACATGGATGTGGCGGGCGTGGAATATTTAGAGGAAGATTTATTGAAATCAAATATAATAACGCTATATTCATACGCCTTTTTTTTATACCCAAAAAAAATTGTAAACACAGGAGTGCTTACATTATTAGTGCTAATAAGTAATTTGTATTCAGACGACGTGAATACTTGTTATTACATTTTATAATACTTACTGATTTTAATTAATTATAAAAATACAGCTTAGTATCAAGACGATAGCATGGTACGCTATACGGTCGCAGCGGGTTGCCACACGAACGGTAAAGTGGCGCCCCTATTAATTTCTACTCTTTTGTGCCAAGTACCAGAAAACTTAAAATTATATTCGAATGTGTTAATAATTTAAAACCTTTCATATGATGCCTAAATAAATTTTAAACCCCCACTACCTCCCACTTTTTCTATAAAAGATGTTTTTTCAACTTTTTTCATTTACGATACGCATGTACAATCGTTCTTCATGACTGTTGCAAGCATGAGTAGTTCCTGAAATAATCAGCTGTGACAGATAGACAGACAGACGAAGTGAAATCATAAGGCGCAGGCAGCTGAGTGCGGGCAGGAAGCGGAGGTGGTTACCAGTTGCGTAGCTAGCCTTTTAGGGGCACCATATCAACTTTTGCCCTTGAAACAGACTGGGGCGAAGTCCAAATGGATGGTAGACTTTTCACAAAAGAAACAAAACCTTTCGCATTTTAATAAAATAAATAAACCCTATGTTTTCCTTTTTAACATGATAATATTATTAGGAATCATATTTTTCAAAAAATAGTAACAAAAACAGAGCTTGAAAAGTAATTTATACGTAATCGACAGCGCAAGCGAAGCGAGCGAAATTTTTTTTTGTACCTTGTTAATTATAGGGAATAATATTCTTAAATAAATGGTAACAAGAACAGAGCTTGTAAAGAAATACAAATAGCCATGTAATCGATAGCGCGAGCGAAGCGAGCGCGAATTTTTTTAGCATGATATTTATAGGGAATATTTTTTTTTAATAAATTGTATCAAAAACAGAATCTGAAAATAAATAATATACGTAATAAGAACCGCGAGCGCTAACTTTTTTTTTAAACAGAATTATTATATTTTTCCATAAATTATAACGAAAACAGAATCTGAAAAGAAATAAGAATATGTAATTGAAAACGCGAGCGAAGCGAGCGCGAATTTCTTTTTTTAGCAAGTAAATTAGGGGAATAATATTTTTTTAATGGGTTGCAATGATTGTTGATGTTGCGACCCATTTTATTTAGTTTCCGAAGATGGGAGAATTTTTAGCTAGTTCTATAAGGTTAAGTTTAGTAAGGTTGGCTAATCAGGTTTTGGGAGCTCCGGGGCACTGCCCCGCCTAGCCCCTGGGTAGCTAAGCCTCTGCTCACGCTTTTATGTAAGTGATAACTGTAACAAATTTAAGCGTATGTTGCTTTTCCACGAAAACAATGAAAAATGCTACTGCCACCCGCCCCCCGCTCTCGTCCAACACTCACGCAGTAATATAGATAAAATAGGTACAATAACATAACAGTAGGTACCTAGGATTGATAATTTTCGATAGGAATGAGTTTATATAGGGATTAAACGTATTAGTATAAAAAACCATGAGAAAACCAGTGAGCGTCCTGAAATCTGAATCTGAAATCTGCCGCCCTTAGGACGCTGCCGCCCCTAGGCCGCGGCCTATACGGCCTATTGACAAATCCAGGGCTGGTCCGACACGTACAGGCAGGGCCGTATGTCTCTACACACGGTTAGATACCCGATTTAACCCCCACCATCACTCTCCCTAGATCGGGCCCGATTGCAGCGCCGTGAGTAGAGGGCTTTAGGCGTAGACAGAGAAAAATATAGACTGCTGGATATATTCCATTGCATTCACACAAGATAAAAATAGAAATATAAATTACACTAGCAAAGAAAAGAGACAGAGAGAGATTGTTGCTGTCCTTTAGCGCGTGTCAGCTTAAACTGCCTATAGCACATTAATGTGCACAACAAACTTTGACGTATAGGAAGAGTTCAAGTTGCTTCCAGTGATAAACAGAATTAAACGTGATTTAAACACTAAAATTACGATTGTTTTTGTGTCGAAAGAAACAATATTATAATTGTTAAGAAGTGCAAAATGGTAAGGTGCAGTATAAAATCCTGTAAAAGCGATAGTTTGATGAAGATTGTGGGATTATCTTTTCACTCGTAAGTATTCAGTTATTGATTGTTTTTAGGCTTATAGTGTTATATTTCTATTATTAAGTCATAGTACTGCTTTAACTAAACAGTTTTCATGTTATACATCATCAATATAATGATATTATAACATTATTTTATACCATAACCTTAAAATTCAATGTTTTCACTTTTCGATGGGGACTTTTACCCTTTATTATGGTTAATTTGTTTAAATTTTTTGTTAATGCTATACTTG
The DNA here is from genome assembly GCA_963891755.1 of Pyrrhia umbra. Lineage (NCBI taxonomy): Eukaryota > Metazoa > Arthropoda > Insecta > Lepidoptera > Noctuidae > Pyrrhia > Pyrrhia umbra. Next base: position 9,172,335 of record OY982930.1, read on the forward strand.
TTTATCTGAAGAGTACTTTTGATTATTTTTTGGTTCCTGTAGAAATAATGTATTATTTGAAATTAATCAAATAACAAATAATCGAAAACTACTAAAAACTTGCAGGTTTCCAAATAAACCAGAGGTCAAAAAGAAGTGGATAGCTGCAACTGGTAGGCCTAATTGGTTTCCAAAGGAGAGCTCAAGGATTTGCAGCCAACGTTTTGATAGTAATTTAATTAAAAAGAAAGGAAGCAAAACTTATTTATACCCCAATTCTGTACCTTAAATGGCAAGTACCCAGTTTTTTAATATACTATGGCATGATTGATGTAGAAGTTTATTAACACAGTAATAACATTTTAATATACTAGCTTTCAGAGTCAGAAAATGATGGAAGCCCTGTAATGGTTGCAAGTAGTAGTGGCACATTGACACAACCATCAGCGGAGAGCTCAAGAACTAATATGAATATTTCTTACTCTTACTTTTGGCTGAAAACATTGTTTGGTAGCATGATGAATACGTGTTTCCAAGAAATACATGATTACTGCTTTAATCAATAAAGTTCGGTGATTCCCTACAAAAGGTTGAGATTTGAAGTGATCGTTGACAAAAATGTTATATTTTTTTACCCGTGCATGCCTTGAAACATTGTACACATAATAAATTATTACTTTTTCAAGGACAGTAATCTGATTACTGTTGTTATGTTTGCTTTTGTAATCTTATATTAATGTTAGTGACAATGTGTAATTGGCGGCATTTCTTGTTCTAAATAAAAACATTAGATTATTTTATTATTGCAGTTTTTTTATGTAAACACTAGATATATTTTACGGTTTTGCTCGCGTGGATTTAAAATGTGACATAATAAACCTATTTATAATATACTAGCTGTTTCCCGCGGTTTCATCCGCATCCTGAGGGAACTACTGCATCTGGATAAAAAGTATCCTATATAATAATCCAGGTTATAAACTATGTATATGTGTATAACAAATTTCATTCAAATCCATCTTTTTTGCGTGAAAGAGTAACAAAACATTCATACTCACAAACTTTCGAAGATAAAAAATTACTAGCTTCCCGCCAGCGGCTTCGCTCGAGATTTTTTAGCTAATGGATACAAAAACTTGACAAATTATATATTAAAACCTTCCTCATTAATCACTGTAGGTATCTATTAAAAAACTCCATCAAAATCCGTTGCGTAGTTTTAAAGATTTAAGCATACATAGGGATATAGGGACAGAGAAAGCGACTTTGTTTTATACTATGTAGTGATTAGGATAATAGGGACTAGTTAGGCATATGAGGCAGATGCTAATACTGCATCAAAAGCAAAACTAGAAATAAAACTGTTGTCTAGTGAGGTACATTATGGCAAATTGTGGATTATAAAAATCGTAAGTAATATGCATAATCTATATTATTTCCTGTTATCCTACAATTTCATCACAACAAAATGGGGGGGGGGGGGGGTTAATAACAGTGTGGAGTATTATTTATGAAAGTGCTTTTGTATAGTTTTAGTTTTTGAATTATAATACAAAATCACATAAAACACCGTCCCCCCCCCCCACTTATATCCGAAGTTTCGGACGTTGATACACATTAGTCAAAATATTATGGGTAAAATAAAAGTATGGTTCACAGTTTTGAAGTAATCAGCAATTTTTCCTACAAAAACTTATTTTTGTGCGCCGAAGTTTTTTTAATAAATGAGGATCAGTAATGTAATAGCAAATTCAATAAAACTAGTATCTATGTTATTCTTTATGACATAAGAATGATATATCTTTTTGAATTATCGAAATCGGACCATTACTTATGAAGATATTAAGTAATAAACATTTGCCGTTCCGGCCGCTAAAAATTAATGTCCGCGGGAGCGTGTGACGTCACTCCAACGGAACCGAGCGCAGTCTGCATTCATATTTCACTATTCGGCGGAGCTGCGACGCGGTTGGTCAGTATATTTGGCAATTTATTTTACGTAAAGTGTTGTTAGAGTGTGTTTTGTGATATTTGAGTATAAAACGTCCTAAAATATGAGTACTAATAAAGTAGAGGCTGGTTTTGTGCGAGCTCAGTCAGATAATCTTCCAAAGGTGGATTCTTTCATGACATTTGATTATCTCAGTAATCTAGTTCTAAGTTAATCTACGTTACTTATTAGTAATCTTAAGATATTGATTTAAAATCTTTAGGCCTCCACACAATCGGCTATTATCGCGGTGAATCGCTGTACATTGCTGTGAACTCTCAAAAACTCTTGAGAGTTTTTCATCCAACGCAGCAATGTATAGCAAATCACCGCGATCATCGGTGATTGTGTGGAGGCAGCAGTAGGTAGGTGTAAAAAATATTGAATATAATGTATTGGTACAGAAATCTTGATAAACAAATGTTGTTTTCGTTCATTCCTATGCGGATCATTTCGCGGATGGCTATTTAACCAACTTGCGCTTTATTTAGTTCATAGTTCCCTATATACTTGTCGATCTATAACGGAAACCTTAATATTGGTTTTCAATGGCTATTTTTTGCCACCTCGTTCATTGTTACAAATAATTCATTCAGTATGTACCTACTTAGGATGGCTTGAAAAAATCATCATCAATCATCTCTTTACAACAGGATACCATTTTGAAGAAGTTTTGCGTTTTTCGGCACGTTAAAAATATTTTTTCTAAGGTAATAATAGAAGTATTTGTACATTTTGGCACTATACAATATTAATACATGTTTGAAAAGGTGAATTAGACACAAATCGGACACTTAATTTGTTTGAAAGTCACAATTAATCAAACAAAACACTGCGCGCCATACTGCTGCCAACGGCTAACCGTTGGAGTGACGTCACAGCTATCGCGGCGACCGCTCGGTGAACTTCGCTAGTAATTTGGTCATAACTTCGTCAATTTTTATCGTAGATCAAAAATTTTTGCACTGTATGTTAAGGATTACTTAGCTCTACAAATCTGCATTGTCAACTAAAAACGTTACGGATCCTCATTACCGTCAATGGGGTGAATTTCGTTCCACTATGGTAACCCTAAATAATTGATGTACTTTTTCTTTTGTCCCTTTCGGTGACACGGCGTCCATTCGTCTATGTTATACTCTGTCTACGGCTTTAGGCTAGGCGGTTGCTTTTTGCTTTGGTTATTATGGTTGGCACTTTGGCACAGTTGGCAACACTGCTGACTAAATTGCTGTCACTTACCACCATACCACAGTTCGTAGTTCTTACGTTAGTATTGTATTCTCTTTGCCACAGTTCTATTCTCTTTGATTTGTGATCTGTTTCCTTTACGTTAGTATTGTATTCTCTTTGTTTCCTTTTTTCCTTCTTTGTCTTCATTTCTGTGTCACCGACGCGTGTTGACTGGTGGGATCAAGAGAATTATACAAACAAGTCTAACGTTACGAGCATTCAATTTTAATAATTCATAGTATTCGAGATGGTTGACCAAATCGAAATGGCTTTAGACGATATTATAAAAGCAAACAAAAAAACACCGAGAGGTGGAGGTGCTGGACGTAAATTCAATGCGACTAGAAAACCTGGAGGCGTCCGTGGAGGTGCTGGTGGTGGATTTAGAAATGGCCGCTCGGGGGGCGTTTTACGTGGAAGAAATCGTGGCGGTATATCTAAATCGACAAATTACACAAGGGTAAATAATACTTAGAAGTTATAAAAATTGCAAATGGCGGACAAACGTGGTGAAATGACGCATCTCGTAAATGTTACGCTCATATAAATCTATGGACGATAAAAGTTGAAATGACGACTCTTGTTTGTTTGGCAATATTTCATGAAGCGGTTAAAACCTGCTTTATCGTATTTTCGCTCTTGTTTAAAGATCGTAATGGTCTAAATTTGGCATCGAGAAAACACTCCATATTACATAGCGCGTTTGTCAGATTTCTACAATGTTTAGATTGGGCTGTTTTTCTATTTGAAAAATAACTCCTGCTTAGCTTTGAAAGCTAATGAAATGCAACAACAATCAACACCACAAATGACGTTACTGGGATACCTGATATTCAACATTATTAATTTCTCAATGATGTTGTGAAAGTGTCGGTTATGCTGGTGAGAATAAGTCAGTGTTTTCTTCGCCATGGAATTGAGTGACAATGAAAATTCTGCTCTGGTGATAATTTGTGACTGATCTATTTGCAAGATTTAGTATATAAATCAACGCGAGTGTGTGCCATCCAGTGCAATAATAAAAAGAACTCTTATTAAAACGGGACAATTAATTCCAAAATGTCATGCTTGGAGCGACTCATTTTTATCAACTCAATATTGTTTTGTAATTATTTTGTATCACTGTTAAATTGTATATTGTTGCAAAAATGTAGCAATGAATGTAACTAATTTGTATGCCACACTATTACACTTGGTGTAATTTATATTAAATGAGGCATAGAGCAGCCAATCGGCAAGCTCTTTGAAGGACCACCTATTTCAGGGCGATGTTAACAGCGCATGGAAACATGACATGTTCAATGACTTTGGTGAAAGGAAGATTCCGAGAAATGCCATGCCAGCTATCACAACTGGTCCTACTAAGTTGTTAGTGTCTAATCTGGATTTTGGAGTCTCGGATTCAGATATACAGGAGCTGTTTTCAGAATTTGGCATACTGAAAAGTGCTGCTGTGCATTATGACCGATCTGGAAGATCTTTAGGTAAGATTAACTTAAAGTGCCTTTTCTTATAGAGTACACTGTTACTGACAGTGCACAGTGTTTATGTAGACCATTTCTAGACATGGCATTTGCATTGGAAACTGATATAGCCATTTAAAAGCTAGGAGTTGTATTCCCAACTTTCTAGCATGTCAAGTTATTGCATAAAAAATAATGAAAATCATGCCAAGTTGGATCCAGGTTAATAAAAGACTCAAAAACTAGCATAGTATAGCTAGCATATCTAAGTATAATGTTAGAACCATTGATGGCATCTGTTATGCTGCATATTTTCGAGCATGAAGTATCCTTGTAACTTTCAGTCATTTATGTATTTTAGTCTTACCTATTTTTATTGGTTAGTCTGCCATATTTGAATAAGAATAGAATAGAAATATGCTTTATTGTACACCAAAAAGAAATGAAGACAGATACAATTTAAAACTTAAAATATGGGTACAACGGCAGTCTTATCGCTAAAAGCGATATCTTCCAGACAACAATAAGATATTGACACTAAAATAATGCCATTATTATTGTTTGCGGTTTCACCTGCATCCCGATGGAATCTCTGTACCAAATTTCCGCCAAATTGATCCAGCTGTTCACGCATGATGAGATGACCAAGGGAAATAGGGATTCATTTTTATATAATAGATTATGAAGTTTTCACATCCGAATTGTCAATGGAATTGGGATGTGAAAATTCAATAATTTATTATTTATAGTCCTATCAGTTTTTCCAAATAAAAAAGCCATGTCTGAAATAGTTTGTTGAACGTCTTAGGTAATCACTATGTAACTTGTTTTAGGTACCGCTGATGTAGTGTTTGAAAGAAGAGCCGATGCTTTGAAAGCAATGAAGCAATACAATGGGGTGCCATTAGATGGAAGAGCAATGAATATACAATTAGCAACATCTGAAATCAGCAGTTTTAGGACTGAAGATAGAGGCCGTATTGGTGGAGGCGGCAGTGGTGGCAGTGGGCCAGTAAGAAGAAACATAAATAGAGGTACTATTATGCATATTATGGAGAGGTGCAGTTACTCAATAAAAAAAAATACTTAATGGAAAAATAAAACGTTTTAGTTTTTTTATTGAGCTGTAATATGTATACACAGGATTACTGGTAATTCAATGTATATACAGCAGATGATAGAAGAAAAGCAACAAATTTAACTACCCATATGTATAGCCGAAATTCAGCTTCTTAGAATTTTAAGGCTTTATTTAAGAAAAAAGCATTCAAAAAACACTCTTGGTAATGTTAATCTGAAAAGTGTCAAAAGTGTGTTTCTTACATTTGATGGACTACCTACAGTGTCATAGTATTTTTCAATATGAAAATTTTACTCATTATTATATATTAATTTGGGTAGGTACCTACTTAAAATTATTGTTGTACAAAATTAATAATAATTGTAATAGCGTGAAAACTACTGAATTTTGGCCATACACATGGGTGGTTAAATTTGTTGTTTCTGAGCCCTTCTAGCAGCTGTATATATGTTAAATGACCAGTAATAGTCACCATAAATAGGGACCTATGTCACTCCCACTGAGTTGAATCCAATGGTAACTCATAAGTTGAAATCCATCAAAATAGTTTAGGCTGTAGAGTGTGTCAAAGTGCATCTAAAACACTACCATCCTTCGGCAGTCTGTTAAAAAGGAACTCTTTATGGTTTCACATCTAATTAATCCCGGAATTAATCTGCAGTCATTAATTAAGATTTAAAGTTCTTTATTAAGAGTTTAGTATTTTATGACTTACTTTTCCCGCCCCTTATCTTTAATTATGGTTGATAGAAATTAATCTAATTATTACATGAAAAGTAAAACCATGATTCTCAGCATCACAGTATTGAAGTAATTCATAATTTTCCTTAAGAGCAAACTTATGCAGTTGTAGAATAACAAGATAATTGCGACTTTACATGTAATTTTATTTCCAAAGTTTTGGATTGTCTGTGTGCAAGTCCGCATCACACTTGGCTAGGCTTTTTTTTACTCAAACCCTATAAAAAGGAAGCTATAGTAGGCCTTTACTACAAGACTAAAATACATTTATTACATTATGCTTAAACAAATTATATTATTCAAACAGGTGGTGCAACCAGAAATCAAGGTGGAGGTGGATCACGTGGCAACACAAGGCGTGGTGGTCGTGGTGGGACCGGGCCAGGTCGTGGCAAGCGTCCTGTACCCACTGCTGAACAGTTGGATGCTGAGCTTGATGCCTATGTTAAAGAAATAAAGTGAAAGTTTGCTAATAAGTGTATGAGACACTATATAAGTTTAGAATAATACAAAGAGACTCAATATTGACAGTGGATATTTTATGATTTGATACCATGACTATGGTTAATGATAAATATCAGCACACTCATAACAATAAAATTGTGGTTTTGACTCATGTTAAATGATCTAATAAACATACGAATTTGGTACATATTTACAAGTTGTTAATTTAAGTCCAAAAATATCCCTACTTCAATTGTAGTAGTTACATTTTCCTTTGGCGTATTTTATATGTTTTAACTGTTCTTTTATAGAGATACTCTACTAAAGTAGTTCAGTCGTTGAAAGTAAGCTAAGATTTGATAGATTTTCTTACAAGAGATAGATTTTTGACATTAGTTTTATGGATCTATGACAAAATTCTATCTCTAGAAAATCTCCAGAAAGGTTATCTATCTTTATAGAGATAAAATTACTATACAAATGTTGAACTGTGAGCGCAAGATTGTAGTCTTATATAGCACAAAACGAATTGTATGAATGTAGTTTATAATTTTCCACGGCTGAGTATTTTTTCAGATTGCAACAATAAACTTTTCACACAACATCACCCTCAAAACGTGATGTGATCAAAAGGAAAGGATGTGCTACATCCTAAATAAAGTGAAAGTGAGTTTGTTTGTTACGCTTTCACGATAAAACTGCCGATCCGATTTTGATGAAAGGTATGTAGGTAGAGGGGAGACACCTGGAAACGGTTATAGGCTACTTTTTATCCGGGTGCGAAAAGTATTTCCCTCGGGATGCGGGTGACACCGCGGGAAACAGCTAGTATCATTATATCCCTAATAATATTATAAATTCGTGAGTTTTGCTTTTTGTTAATATTTTTCAATATCACAGATACATCGTAGACTCGAATGACTTGCAGTAATTGGTCTCGTCTTGGCAATATTTTACATGAAAATGTTTTTGGTGGGATTTAATTTCTTTTTGTAAGTAGCTTGTGACATTTCTATATTTTTTTTTCGTTTCTTTGTTACGATTTAACTCAAAACTACTCGACCGATTTAAAAAAATATATTTATTTTCCAGAAATAAATATAATTTAATTTCTGGAAGGTACTATGTATAATGGTCAATTTTTTGGAACGGCAAAATACTCTGGAATCACCAGTCGTTTCATTACTTAGCTTGGCACCGACTCCAAAAAATTGTTAAATTTTATTATAGTTTAATCGTAGATTAGGTTAGGTTTATTAATATAGGTAGGTTTCAGTATTATTTTTAACTTTTTAGTGCTTTTCGGGTTTTTTGAAGTCGGTTTTTTTTTTCGCAAAAAATCTTTTTATTTGTAAGTTTTTAGTGACATATTTTTAATCTTATATAAAATATGGGTTGGCTAGGTAAAGATGCTTCTCGTATGAGAAAACTGCGTTGAACTGAAACGAAACCCACTTCCGCGCATCTCGCATCCAGCGAATTCCCGCTACATTCACGAAGTGCCTATCTTTGAACCCAGGCATCAGATTTGCACTGTAAGAAACTTTCAGGTGTTGTAAGAACCCCTTCGAATGTCTATGGTCTCCATCACCAGACCTGGAATGGCACTTATAACCCATATGGATGCTAAGTTCTCATCAATATAAATTAATTAAGTCCAAACACAAGGTAACTGCTGTAAATCGTTGAGGAGTTCCCTTAACTGTCCTTCGTCTTCATCATCAGACCCCTTATGATAGTCACAACCCATCTAGGTGTAAAGTTCTCATCAATAAAAATTAATCAAGCCCAAACACAGGGTAACTGCTGTAATTCGTTAGTTCCCTCGACTGTATTTTGGCTCCATCATCAGATTGACTCCAGACCTTCATAAAATTGTAGTGCTTTAAAATACTTAATGAAAAAAATAACAAACGCACTAGTGGCCCCTAGGATTTTTGAAAATTGCCCTGGAATACTCTGGGATGCCAGCATCAGATCTTGGTTTCCTTAACATGGGACCATTTGGGAAGTATACCTTTTCCAACAAAAAAAGAATTTTTCAAATCGGTTGGCAAGCGACAGAGTTATGCGCGAACAAACATAAAAAAATACGAACATCCGAATTGATAATCTCCTTCTCTTTTTTAGAAGTCTGTTAAAAAGCTAATTTCACACTTTCACTGCCAAGTTCAAAACACATTAGAAAATTCGCAAGCCCAAAAATATTTTGCATAATTGCATAACAACCCGACAGTCGAGTCCATGGGCGCGATGGTTTCGTAACGGGACCCCTATGCCCAAGCACCCGGTAGCCGAGTTCACTTAAAACCCGCCCGCCGAACATGGGCTATGCAAAATAATTTACTAGAATGAATTAATACTTTCTGCTATTAATTAATATATCTATTAATTAATACTTTCTGCTAAGGAGACATGACATATTTTTAAATGAAGTAAGAACCTATGTTATTTTTAAAATCATAAAAACAATGTAAATGCGAATGACATACACAGTTTTTTTAACGTAATATTTGAACAAAGCTTGTAGGTAGCAGGGATTACCTACATGATTCTTTTTTCACTCAATAGAGCCGACGGCTTTGTTTTACTTTGGCTTTCATTTTGGTAGGGGAGCCCTAGTAGGGATTTCGGGATTTACTAAAGCGCGGTAGATTAATACACAGGGGGATACCTTGTACCCGTTTGAGTACCTCCACCAAATATGAGCCCCATATATAAGGACGCGCGTCAAGGATAAAGGATCAGATTAGTAAAAAAAAATCGATCATCAGACAATCTCGAGCGCGTCAGATTAAGGTAGGGTGAGTTAATTACATGCTAAAAAGTGTATATTCCACTAATCTGACAATTTGAGAGTGACGCAAAGAAAGGGGAGGGCGGAAAAGTTGTAAAAAAAAAACGTCATCTCGACATTCTCGAGCGTGGCTGATTTTTTTTTTATTTTGTAGTAAATTATTCAAGGATAACGAAAAATATATAATCTGACCATTTCCACAAGCCGAAGTAACAAAAATTCGTCGATAAAGTTTAATGCGTGCAGCTGCGTGATGATAATAATAATAATAATATGGCCTGACAGCCAATGGCCTGATGGCCAAGAGCCTCGATCAACATCTCGCGAGGCTCTCGTTAGGCGGCTGGGTCAAGGGCCTGATTCAGAAGGCGGTTCTCCTTGATACGGCTCGTATTGTGAGGAGGTTCCTGTCTCTGGAGCCCTAACCACCGGTAGCTTGGACCCTGTTCCCGACATCGGTGGATCCCTATTTTTTATATTTTTAAATGTTTTTTATATTTTTTTTATAATGAATGTTTAAAAATGAAAAAAATATGTATAAAATTTAAATAAAGGAAATAATAATATAGTACCATAAACACTACACTTACGACTCATCGAAAACACCATCCAAGATCCTGCGTACAAAGGATTACTCTTTCCAGACGTGATGGCGGACGAGGAATAATAGACGTGGTCAATTTGCACAACAGACAAATTACAAATCTCAGACAATATTTCTATCATCATTCACAACGATCTACTCTTCATGAAATTATAACAGTTACAGACAATCACCTTACTCCACTAAATCTGGCTGACCGGAACCCGCAAAAGAACGAAAAAATAGTTGATCCCAAAGAAAAGATTACCACATGGAAGCAGAAGTCTCTCCATGGACGGCATTATCACGACTTGCAGCAACCTCATGTCGACAAGCATGCGTCGAACGCCTGGCTGCAACGTGGCGAGCTGTTCCCGGAGAACGAAGCCTTCATGATGGCGATTCAAGACCAAGTTATTGACACCCGAAACTACCAGAAGCACATAATACGCAGCAATCTTCCCACAGATACATGTAGACACTGCCACTCTAGCCCCGAAACGATTCAACATATAACGTCTGCCTGCAGATCTCTTGCACAAACTGATTATAAACACCGACATGACCAGGTAGCATCCATTATACACCAGCATCTCGCACATAAATTTAATTTCATACAAAGAAAATCAGCTTACTACAAATACAAACCAGACACCATACTGGAAAACAATAGCCACAGAATATATTGGGATAGAACCATTATTACTGACAAAACCATACACTTCAATAGACCCGACATCACACTATTTGATAAAAACAACAAAACAGCTTACCTTATCGATATAGCCATCCCAAACACCCATAACGTTCAACCTACTATAGCCGAAAAATTAACCAAATACCAGGATTTAGCTATAGAACTAAAACGCCAATGGCAAGCACAAACCATAAACATAGTGCCAATAGTTATTTCATCAACGGGAGTTATCCCAAAAAGCCTTAAACGCAGTCTAGACATTTTACAGATCCCACAACATATATCTCACACTCTTCAGAAAGCTGTTTTATTAAATACCTGCCGAATCACCAGGAAATTCTTGACAACATCATCCGTATCATCTACATATACCATCACGTAATCTCTTATCACGCTTGGCTACGGCCCGTGTGATTGGAGTTTTTCTACCCCTTCAAAGGGAGACAAAAAAATACATATCAAAATAATAATAATAATCTTTATTATACCAAAAGGATCACAATTTTTACATTTTTAGGATCATGGCTATGTGGCCAGAACATAAAGACTCTGACTTCTAAACTAGGAAAAAACCTGTATCTTAGAAGTCAGTGCACCTTCGAAATTATACTATACGAATAAGCCAATACGATTACAATTACCTGGATAGGACCATAATAACAATAAAAATAAAAAAAGTTACAGAACAAAGTAAGCTAATCCAGGGCAAAAGATTATTGATAACCGAAACAAAATAAAGAAAAAAAATAATTAATAATAATAATAAAACAAAAAAGTAATAATGGTTCTGTGTAGTAGGTGTGTGTGATAGATGGTGAGAGTGTGGATTAGTGGGGGTGTGTTTATATATATGAATGAATTGTGAGCGTAATATATAACAACTAAAATATGGATTATAAGTTTTAAATTTTTAACTTTTTAACAGTCCATAATGAAATTCAATCCTTTAGATTGAGATAGCTTCCCATCAAAAGATTCTCCGTTTTGCGATAGTCGAGTTTCAAAAGATATTCTCGTAAGACAGATTTAAACTGATATTTAGTGGAATGAAAAAATTTTAATAATTTGTTAAGCTGGTTGTAAATTTTCGAACTGTTGATATAGTAGCATCTTTTAGCGAAAGATGTTTTACAAGATTGTTGGGGAAAGACAGTGTGTTTGACTCTGCCAGTAGGCTCTGACAGTGGGCGCGCAGAGTGTTTGCGGAGCATGGTCTGGAAAATATACAACTGTCTCACTGTCAGAACTTTTGATTCGGCATATAGCTGTACTGTTGAATATTTCCGCGGACGATAGAAAAGAATCTTCAATACAGCTCTTTGCGCTCGTTCTAGTCTTAAGAAAACGTTTTCCGTAGCACCACCCCAGACTGGAATACAGTACACTAAAATCGATTGGCATAATGCAAAATACACGACTTTTAGTGTGTCCATATCAGCAGAATTACGTAGTTTTTTGAAAACGTAAATCAGCTTACGAGTTCTGCTCACAAGTGTGTCGAGGTGTTTATGCCAGTTTAGATGTTGATCGATATGTACTCCTAAATATTTAACAGTTTGTGACTTAGCGATGGTGGGGCAGTCACAGAAATTTGCGGACCTGCATGAGTGAGCTTTAAGAGTATAGGATGCTGGTGGACTAAGATTTGATTTAATAGCGAACGGTATGTAAGATGTTTTACTTACGTTCACCGTTAGTAAATTGTTACGCAGCCATTCCATAACACAAGTCAGCGCCTTTTCTGCGTTATGATAGCATTGGGCCCAGTCTTTTCCGTCAACTAATAGGGAGGTGTCATCTGCGTAAGAAGTTATTTTACAGCTATTGATTTTTATCTGACATAGCTCGTTGATGTATATCAGGAAAAGTGTAGGGCCCAGGATACTACCTTGTGGTACACCATACGTGATAGGACACTCATCGCTTTCGTTTTGTTCGACTCTAACGACTTGTGTTCGTCCCTTCAAGTAGTCTCGGAACATTTCCAACACTAGACCCCGGATTCCAATTCTCTCCATTTTTTTCAGTAATTCAGGCGCAGAGACGGTGTCGAAGGCCTTAGATAAGTCAATGAAGATGCCTAGACATTTATGTTTGTTATCAAGAGTCCTCACAGCGTGATCGGTCAATGCTAAAACGGCATCCTCGGTACTCATTCCTCTACGAAAACCAAATTGGTTAGGAGATAAAATATTATTGACGTTGAGGAAGGAGAGAAGACTCTTGTTTAAAACTCGTTCAAGGATCTTTGACATGGCGGAAAGAACCGAGATAGGTCTGTAATTGTTGACATCGTCTCTGCGTCCGGATTTATGAATAGGGTGAACCACTGCTCGTTTAAAGACCGCTGGAAATACACCTGATGAAATGGCCAGATTGCATACATGCGTAATGATGGGGACCAGCACTGACCTGGTGGCCCTAATTACGTTTAAAGGGATGCCATCCCAGCCTGTAGCGGAATCGGGCTTGAGGGTTAAGATTATACCTTCGACGGCCATTTCTGTGGTTTCTAGGAGAACCATAGAGCTACTTGAATTTGTGGACACAACAGTAGGTGAAGGGGATATAGGGCTTATTTTAGATGCAAGATTTTTACCGATACCAGCAAAGTAGTCATTAACTATGTTAAGTGAGAGGCGTGGAGAATCGGAAAGATGTAATAGTTCGACTGGAGGAGTGATATTAGAACTAATATCAGCCACCTTCTTGATTACGTCCCAGGTTGCCTTTATATTATTTTTAGCTTTAGAAAATGCTTCTTTCTCATACGCGCGTTTGAGTTTTCTTAATAATGAGTTGCAGAAATTGCGGTAGCGGTTATAAGTAATTCTCAAAATTTCGTTATTACTGCATTTTTTTAATTTGGCGTGCATGCGGTCACGGTTTCGTATACACCTTAACAGACCAGGCGTGATCCAGGGCTTAAGAGTTCTATGTTTTCTGGGTATTTTATATTCGTATGTATTGGCCTTAATTATGGTAGAGAGGTTACCTACTAACTCTTCGGAGGCACTGTCTGCATCTGTCATGTTTAGAATGGGGGACCAGTCAAAGCCTATTATGGTTTCTATAGCGGCATCACGATTTAATTTGTACTTGGTAAGAGGGAGGTTACGATCCTTGTTATTAGCTTGCAAGAATAGTAATAAGGGTTCATGGTCTGTGATGGACGATTCAATGACAATTGCTGTGGCAGAAAAGTTAGTTTTTAGAAGAATATGGTCAAGACAGTTTGAAACACGCGTGGGATACAGGTGTGCTGGAAGTAGACCATGTGCAGCGGCACAGGTGAGATACTCGTCTGAGTTGGTGTCATTGTTGCCGTTCTTGATGTCAATATTGATATCGCCGATTAGGACAACAGATTGAGTGGGGAGTGTGAGAATTTTATCCAAGCTATCAATGAAGTTGGTTATGTTTCTATAAGAAGGAGAACGATAAATAGCAATGATTGAGATAGACTCTATGGTACAGATAAGACAGTTGGCATCGGCGAAATTGGGTTCTTTTACATAATGTTTTATAGAAGATTTGATATAAATAGCACATCCATCGTTTTGATTAAAAGTGTTATTTGTTTGGTAAGAGGTAAAACCGTCCAGAGTAGGTAGTTGAGATATTTTGCTTAGCCAACACTCAGATAGGATAATAACGTCACAGTGAAAGCCCAAAAGTTTCATTAAAACTGATATTTCATCAAAATTTTTTTGAATGCTCCGAATATTTAGATGTAGTATCTTTAACCCTCTGTTAGGGTGAGTGATATACTGCAAGCACGCCTCAGGTGCGCATTTATATGATTTGGCAACACTGAGTGAGTCAAGCTCATTATCTAGGTTATTGAGGATAGCCATTTGTTATAAATGTATAAAGAAGCCAAAAAAGGAGGCATATGCTATTAGAAGGAGAGCGGACATGAAAGGACTGATAAAAATAATAATAATAAATTAATAAGATTTTAGCTAAGTGTATAGATATAAAACGCTCATTTGTTAGATAAGGGAAAAACTTACGTGAGTAGTTGCGAGTGTGAGATGTAGAACTTATTCTAAAAAATACAAAAAAACTGTAATATAAACTAAATATTGTTATGATTATAAAAAGTCATTGATTCACTTCCATATCACGTAGCATTTGTTCCGATTTTACGAGTATCTGTTTGTCGCCTTCACTTTTTCGTAGGAAAACATTCTCATTAGTGGTCCAGCAGAAACTAAATTCTTTTATTTTAGCAAATTGCCTTGCAGCAAAGAATAGCTTTCTGGTACTCGGAGGAAGATACTCGGCAACATATATTGGGCAGCGGTCGCCAGCGATACCAAGGATATGCGTACTTAGTCGTTCTTCTTTATTCGATTTCTTATTGAAATTTCGAACTGATGTGAGGAGTTCGAGTTTAGTCTGTACGCTGGTGAACTCAGTAACTATCGGTCTGGTAGATCCCGGTTTTCCAGGGAGCCTGTAAATGTCCCGTATGTGCATGGAATTAATGGGTACATTTACTGCAGTTCCAATTTTGGTAACGATATTAGTTAATTCTGCCAAAGTTTCTTTCTCCTTCGAGGGGGGAACATTGCGAATCTCTACAGTGGATGAACGCGAAGATACCTGAAGATCTTGAATTCTAGCTTCCATTGTTTGAATGCTATTTTTATAAGCAGTTTTTTCTTTGTTTAATATCTCCATTTGTTTCAATATGTCATCATATTGCTTACTAATAAAACTCATAGTCTTCTCAATCTCCATATTTGATTTCTGAATAGAAGCGTTTTGAGATTTTAACTCAGCTATGTCGGAAGCCAGTTTCGTCATAGAAGAGGCCTGACCATCCAGTATCTTTTTAAAATGGGACTCCTGTTCACTTTTCCATGTCTTAAGGATTTGAAGAACCTCATGTTTGAAGCCCTGTAGTTCGTTGAAAGGTGGTGCCTCCGTTTGAGGTGATAATGACTCGTCTCTAGCACGTTTGTGTCTGGAAGAGGTATTAACATTTCCGTGTGGGCTACTGGATAGTGAATGCGGTATGTCTGAGTCCGAGGATACTTGCACTAAGTTCTTGTTACTCGCAGGCGGGGATCGCTGCAAGCGTGACATTATCTACGGTGAGACGTCGAGCGTAGACTTTACTCAATAATAGGTGCGAGTACTATCTCGAGCGAGGCGTCCAAAGGTCACGGTCGGTGCAAGCGCAGCTGGTCGAGCGGGACGGCAATTATGGCCACTGTCTTTGTCTAGCACGGAGGCGTGGCCGGCCGGGCGAGCGCAACGGTATGGAAGTTAAAATGACAATTTTTTTTTTTGTTAACGGGGAAACTAAACTCAATAACTTTGCCCTAACGGTTTATAGTCGCGTGAGCACTTTTAACTTTTTATTAAAATCAGGTGACACGTCCACTCGCGGCAACGATCACGGGCGAAGGGGGTGATGATTATCCTCTCCGCGTTTCTATTCCCCTCTCACTTTTTCTCTATCTATTACTATCTCACTCCGTCCCTACTCTGGTTTCGGTTGCTATGACGCCTTCACAGCTGATGACACAGAACAGACTCGTTCGTGGCATCATATTATTAACAGTATTTCCAACGTTTTGGCTTTTCGTTCACGTTTTTTTTTTGTTCGAGCACGAAAAAGATGAAGATGATTCTACTGATGAAGATGATGATTAATTAATCAATTAATTATAAAAAAAAATATTTTTTTGAGCATTTAAAAAAAAATATTTTCTTATAAATACGAGAATACTTGTAGTATTCTACTTAACAAACGTACACGTTTTTATTTGCATGCTATTTCCTGAGCTTTTCAATTAATTAAGTCCAATGGTTTGAATAAAAATGTTTTTTTGTCAGATTAGGCGAATCCCTCTAGATAATCGTCAGATTATGAGACAGCACGTCTAGGACATAAACATGAACCATATATATCTTAATCTGACGCGCTCGAGTATTTCAAAATGGCGATTTTTTTTTGCACATTATAATAAAGGCCACGAGTTTGCGTCACATCGAAATCGTCAGATTATTGATTGAGAGCGTTTTTTTAGGTTCACTTAACACCCCCTTAGAAAATCTGACGCGCTCGATTAAATTATTTTTTTTTTTTCATTTTCAACCCTTACGTACGTACATCATGCAAACGATCAGATTAACATACATACATTCTTAAAAATACGTAGGACATTGATGCTATCAATATCTGACGCGCTCGATTATGTCCATGCAACAGATTTTTTTTACATTTTTGAAAATCTATAGCTGCTCCCCCCACCGATGAAAACGATACATTATATAACATTTTTTTCTTCTTATCATCTAAGCTTTGCATCCCAATAGGTCTCTATGACGCTCGAGTAAATCCCCATTTAGCATCGTGGGCTCCCCTACCATTTAAAACAAAGGATGGAAGGTGGTTACTGTTTTAAAATAGTTTAAATCTTCGTAATCTCTAAAAACATGCCGACGCGCTTTATTTTAGTTTTACGGGCAAGGGATTAAAAAACAATAGCCTCCATAAAACTAATTGATGCGCCTTGTATTTACTTCCAAAAAGGTCGTCGGCAAAGAAAAAAAAGCGGTAAAAATAATAATTAAATAAATTATTTTCGACAACCCTTAAAGCATACTTAGATTTGGACTCGCTAGTCGGGTCCTGGGCATGCACACAAGTCATTTATAACTACGTATAGCGACGACTCGGGAGGCGGGTTGTGGGCACACGAACAAATTATTGTTCGACCCATACGGTGGGTGCTGGGCACTGAAAGTGTTCACAGGATTTTTTGCACTACTTTCACCCAAAACAAAATCCGTTAAGCCGGTAACTTTCAAATTCTTCTTATAATAAAGACAAACAGAGGAGCTCGTGGCTAAGTAACAGTCGCACCGATCAAGTTAAGCTGCGCTTGGCGCGGTCAGTCCGTGGGTGACCACTTTGTCAAAGCGAGACTACTCCGCGCCTCGGAAAGCACGTTAAGCTGTTTAGTTCCGGTTGTCATTATTTATTTAAAGGTCTTTGACAGTCGTTACGGGTAGTCAGAAGCCAACTTCGTTGTGGAGGTCAGATAGGCAGTCGCTCCATGTAAAACACTGATCAGCTGCATCCGGTTTAGACTGGAAGCCGACCCCAACATATTTGGGAAAAGGCTATGCAGATGATGATACAATAAAGACTAACAGAATTTCGTATATTTGCTATACTTATCGAGATATTAGGCATTGATTGTCTTGCCCCGGTGAGTCTTATCCCACCTTACCTTACATCGTTCTAGAAGGCGGTGACGAAAATACACAAAACAATATACCTAATTAAGACACCGACTTCTAGAAAGATTACGACACGTCTTATATTTTGAGACGAGAGAACGACAGGTCTTATATTTTGCCCTTCAACTTGAGGGGCATCTGTGGGTCGCATGTTATGCCATGTGACCTGTCACCATTGATCCGATAGGAACCGTCTCGATCAACTTCACCATCACTTTGGACGAGTGACCCCAGGTACCGGAAGTCTGAGCAAATTGGCGGTAAGTGTGATGTACACAGGACTGGAGTGACCGCCGAAGTTGCAGAATAGGTACTCCGTTTTGGTCTTGCTCACCTTCAAACCTACGCTATGGTCTCCAGGCTCAATGCCAATGCCTCCAATCCACTCTCCCCAACCAGGACAATGTCATCAGCGAATACAATGCACCAGGGAAACTCTTCGACGTAACAGCGTCCATTATCAGTATCAGCAAGAGGTAAGAACTTAGAACGGACCCTTAGTTAGTGTAAGCCAGCAGCCACACCGAAGCGGGCGATTGTGCCGTACTTCAATTACAAGAGTAAGGGTAGATTCGACCAAACCTGAATTTATACAAGAATAACTACACGAAAAATAATATATACCACGATTTGATTCTCTAGTATCATCTGTCGTTTTTCCATGCAATCTAGCGTATAGCAATACTTGTATAAGCTACTCACGAACAGCGAAGTGAATGTGAACGAATGGAATACGCGGCCAAAAAAAAAAAGTTGTACTACAAACGGGAGGGTGCAGAAGCGTAACTCGTGTCAACTCTGATTTGTCGTATTATAGCGTGGAAAAGTAGCTGTCAAGCGACAAAGCCCTTTAAATAAATTAAAAAAAAAATGTCAGTAAATTAAGTTGTCATTTTATGACAGCATAAAACAATACGACGCCATTTTATTATTCCTGGATTAAGCTTCTTATTCCATGCAAAATGGTGGTAAAGTGACTATACCCGAATAGACTCGTTATTCCTCGAATTGTAGTTGGTTAAACGTGAAATTGATTTATTCTCGGGTGATAAGCGATTTACGTCAGAATAAAATTTCTTCTGTTTGGTCGAATCCGCCCTAAGTATCAATAAAAATCTATTAATAATCATGGAAATGACTTGTGCCACGTACTTTAAAAAAATGATACGAAATTGTATAGATCCTGTATTTTTATGATGGAAATAATAAAAATATTTCCTCTCTACATGCAGTGTAGTTAATATATGCTCTTTGCTATCAGGAAAGAATGAAAGAACCACCTATAAAGTCTTTATATGTGGTTCTTTCCACAGATTGCTACTCTATATAAGGTTCTTTATCTGAAATAGACAATTTGCGATTTGTACTACAGTGTTGCCAATTTATAGACTTTATCGCTAGAAATGGCGACTTTCGTTTGAATCTTAGCGACAAAAAATTGTGTTGTGATGTGATTTATCTTTATGTATTTCTTAATCTAATTAGAATTCTTTTTGTTTTTTATTTCACATTTTTTGTATTTTTGGCAAATTGTCATTGATAGGTACAACCACTAATGTGATTGTTAAAATGATGGAATGATAATAAATGATATTTAATTAAACATTTGTATTTTATAAGTATATAATACTTTAATTACTTCTAGCTTCTTATGCCCTCCTCCCCTCGCCAGAACAAAATCCGAGCTTGCTGCTGGTAGAATCAGTTTTAGCGACTTTCTAGCCACTTTTGATATTGAGTCTAGCGACTTAAATCTATCAGAGTTTGCAACACTGTGTAAGTGCTGTCCTAATATTGTACGATGTACATCTTTGCTAATATTAATGTCCAATACTGCCGCAGTAGATAAAACTTAGAATAATATCTGTGAATAATGTGTATATAAGAAAGCAGTAGATCTCGTCTCAAAGCAATTAAAGTAATTTTGCGTGTTTAATGAGTTTACGTTGGTGAGGTGCAAAAATTCATTAAGCACAATCACAGAGTATATACTAAAATCATTACATTTTCAACGTTCGCGTTCCTGAAAATAATAAACAGTACCATTTTCTAGATCAAGGCCGAAAATGAATCTTTCAGGTATGGTAAATTATCTTTGTGTACCATGTGCTAATATGTAATAAATGTTAGTTTGTATATTAATATGGTTTTGTTATTGTCGGCATTTAACCCCAAAAATATAGACGTTTAGTTTACCTACCTGCCTTGTTAGAGAGGTAACGTTTTCGTATTTAATTAGTTTATTAAATGTTTTTAAGCTGCTCTCTTTAACTTGCTGAACCTGTGTGTTCAAATACCTTTTGAAAAGTTTATATTATTTTCCGATAGATCCTTCCGATGATGACACCAGCAGTGATGAGAGCACAGCTGTACCTGCTAAACGCTCTAGAGCTGACACATATGGTGCATCATCTACAACATCCCATGGCTCTGGTGAGTATGTTCAAGCAAAACATTGAGATGTAACCAGAATTTTATCTTTATTAAGTAAGAAGGTACTAAATGCATATGCTAAAAAAACATAAGAATTATACTAAAATAATATACAAATGTTAAGCATCAACACATCTATGTGCACCGCTGTTAATGGGAACAAGTTAAGTCCAAATGGCTGGCTGCATTTGCTACATTAGATGGCAATTAATTCACTTGTAAAGGCAACCAAACGCTTAGCTATGTTGCAAAATAAAGTCTGAATTTCATTGTAAAACTCTTTATAAACGAAACTTTTTGGGATAGCTTTTTAAACTCAACATACAGTAAAATGGGTAAAATACCTACACCCAAGAAACAAATCTGTACTAATATAATAAAACTGAAGACTAATTGTTTGAATGCAAATAGTTTATAGTATACTAGCTTTTGCCCGCGACTTCGTCCGCGTGGAATAGTGGTGCTCCGCTCCTATTGGTTTTAGCGTGATGATATATAACCTATAGCGTTCCTCAATAAATGGGCTATCTAACATTCAAATCGTACCAGTAGTTCCTGAGATTAGCGCATTCAAACATACAAACAACTGGAGAGTTTGTTTCTTTATTATATTAGAATAGTATAGTATAGTCGTGCACTATACATTGTTATGGACATGTTCACACTGTACTATATATATTGGCTATGTATGGTGCGCGATATTGTTGTGCTATTAGCTATATACTATATTAAAATAAGTAGGTAATAAGGGTAGGTAATAACAGTATTAACAAAAATGACGAATTTTCAAGCAAACATTAATCTCTTCTATCAACCATTCTACGCCTTCTACCCTTTTTATTCACTATAAAAAGTAGTCTATGTTCTTTCGTTCCTCATTAAGTGTCTAAATACAAAGTATCACTGTTATATTTTCAAAAATGATGATTTTCCATACGAACATTCATCACCTGTTTTTACCCCAATTTTCCCCTCTTTTTACCCATTCTCCCCCATTTTTTGCGATAAAAAGTAGCCTATGTTCTTTCGTTTATCATAAAGTGTCTAAATACAAAGTTTCACTGTTACAGCTTTAAAAATGACGAATTTCCATATGAACATTCATCCCCTCTTTTTACCCATTCTCCCCTATTTTTTTGCAATAAAAAGTAGCCTATGTTTTTCCTCAGGGTCTATTCTATCTCTGTACCAAATTTCATCCAAATCGGCTCACTGGTTTAGACGTGAAAGCGTAACAGACAGACAGAGTTACTTTCGCATTTATAATATTAGTAAGGATTTTTTTTGCTTTATTTAATATCATATAACATATAATAATATTTTTAAAACCATTTATTTTTAATCAACATACACAACCCAATATTTTAATAAAAGACATGTGTAACAAGTACATTGTTTAATGTTACTTATTCAGCTCTACAAGAATCAGATAAAGATAGCCCGGACACACCAATTGCTGATACTTATGGAAGTGATTTTCAACAACCAGGAAAAGTTTTACAAGGCTATGGTGACCGAAGCCCGGAAGAGAATATGAGGCTAAGTAGAAGTAGCTTAAGCGAGAATTGTTCATCTCCAAATGATCAATATGATGATTATCGTCCAGTGTTTGATGAACCAGAAGATGGAGAAGGTTCTGGACGTCCTGGATTTCAAGATTCAGCAGATACATTTTATAATAAGAATCCTGAACAATTTAAAAATTTTGAGGAAACATACAGTGGAGAATATTCTGAAAAATCTAAACGTATGATGATGAACATGGGTTTCAAGCCAGGAAAGGGTCTAGGTAAATTTGAACATGGTAGAGTAGAACCCGTTGAGGCATCAGCACAAAAAGGTCGTAGAGGACTGGGGGCAAAACCATCTGCAGTTGGAGCCTTGCCTCAAGATATTAAGGAAATTACTGAGGAAGCAAAGCCACAAGCCAAGGAAGAAGTAGTAAGTTACATTTCTTAAATAATATCATGTCCA
Source organism: Pyrrhia umbra (assembly GCA_963891755.1). Classification (NCBI taxonomy): domain Eukaryota; kingdom Metazoa; phylum Arthropoda; class Insecta; order Lepidoptera; family Noctuidae; genus Pyrrhia; species Pyrrhia umbra. The sequence continues at coordinate 9,195,016 of OY982930.1, forward strand.
TATCTTTTTATAAATTGTTTTCTTCCTAAAATATGTTTTTGTTAATCATTCTCCTATTTTTGTGTGCTTAGAAGCATGCTATTTAATTTTGTTTTTTTTTTCATTTTCAGTTATGGCTTGATCCTGCACCAGAAGAACCATTATCAGGAGATCTTTTAGAGAAATGGTTAAGAAGAGGCTCAAAAAAATTAACAATTGATGATGAAACTCATTTTGTTGATGAAACAATATTAAAAGGCGTGTTAAATTCCAAGGTATTTAATTATTTATTTTTTATTTAAATCTAAAGATGAGGCAAGGTTGGGCTAGGAAGTGGTAACTTTTTTTACGAAATTTAAGAAATAAATGAAATAACAAGATTAATATATGGCTATTAAAGTGAGTAGCCAAAGTTATATATTGCATTGGTTTAAAAATATCAAATCCCTTTTGAGTCAGCAATATTCCATCAAATAAAAGTTGACTCTCTCTTGTAAACTAATTTTGAGCGACCCTAAGTACGCCAAATTGACTATCAATCTTAGGAACATTCTATTCAAATATATTAAAATTAAATTAAAACATTAAATCCTGTAATGCCAACGAGACGATATAAATAGCGTAAAAAAATCAAGGGTACACAACATTTTTAATTAGAATATATTTCAAAGAAAGGAGATCATTTTCTTTGGACCATTTCTGAAAGTCAACGAAAAAAAACCGGCCAAGTGCGTATCGGGCCACGCGCAGTAGGGTTCCGTAGTAGGTCTTAGTCGATTATGATTCACCGGTTAAGCCTACTTAGCCGTGATAGTTTTCCTTGCAAGTTCATTACATGTGCTACGTCTGTGATTTTTGTTAGGTGAGGGGGGAAGGTCATATCGAACACAAATTTAGGTTCAGGTTTAAATCATTGATTCTCATAAATAAAAAAGGCAAAAAGCCACTTACATGAGAATGTACTAAAAACATTTAGTAAAGAAAAAGTATAATATGTAAAATATTATATAATATTGTTGTTTGAGATGATTTGTTTAAGGTCATTTGGCAGTTCAAACTCCCAACTGTTTTAAGTACATTAATTTAGTGTGGGTAATTTTCAATGATGTAAGTACTTGGATAGCCGAGATTTAAAACTGCTGAATGAGTTAGCACTTTTTATGTGTTTGGGTAAATTGTTAAATAGTTGTGCTCCTTAATAGGTGATACTCTTTTTAGCCTAATTAGTACGTATTTTTTTGGCAAAACACGTAAACTTGGTCAACGAAGACTGCGTTTGGAAATTTGAGATTTTGTAGTAAATTATAGGTTAGTGTGTATGGTTATGTCTATATTTTTCCTAATCAGAACATAAGCATTATATAAATATATATATAGAGTTGCTTAATATTCATCAGTCTTGTTTCTTCAAAAAATTTACAAGTTGGTGTTAGGTATGGATAGCAAAACAATATCTTTTGTATTCTTTGCAATTCTTGTAACTTCGTTTTGGCGGTACTTCCCCAAAGTTATATAATTTTTTTTTAGGCACGCACCGATTTGTTCTATGCAATGATGTAGAATGCAGATAGTTTATTTTTAATATGTTGAATTTGGTTATGCCATGTTAAGTGATGATCTATGCTCAGGCCTAGATACCTTTCGCAGTTTTTTGATCTAATAAAATATTATCAATAGTTAGTGTGTTATGTAGTGAAATTTTATTATGCTTAGCTTTAAAGATGACTTAATAAGTTTTACAATTATTGATGGTTAGTAGTTATATTTGAATCATTCGAGCATTGAGATCTGCCTGGGCTTTTGAAATAATGTCGTGCATATTGTCTCCGAAATGAAACAAGGGCGTATCATCTGCATATAAAGTTAAATGACCATGTAGATTTAGTTCTGTGATGTCATTTATGTAGGTCAAGAACAATAACGGCCCTAAACGACCCTTGCGGCACTCCGTACGTGATCAGCAGTGTACCACTCTCGAAATTATCTATTTTAACTCTCTGGAATCTATTGGTTAGATAAGATTTTAACATTTCAAGTGCATTGCCCTTAATACCAATGATTTCTAATTTATCTAGTAGTAGTTTGTGACTTACGATATCGAAAGCTTTTTTCGAATCAATGAAAATAGTGTTTTTTATCCATGTTTTGTTTTATTTTTGTTGTTAAATCAAACTAAAAAAAAAACAACTAGTAGCTGCAGTGGTGTTGTTTTTAGCTCTAAATCCAAATAGACGATCGGAAATAAAATCAAAAGAGTCTAGGTATTTGAGAAGACGACTATGTTATATTTTCTAATTTTTTTTTGAAAATATTGGTAGTACAGAGATCGGACGATAGTTCTCAGGATCAGTTTTGGTTCCGATTTGTAGATCTGTGTTGCCTCTGAAACCTTCAGGAAACTCACCATCGATCATTAGTTTATTAAAACATCTGGCTAAACTATTTGACATTAAATTTTGTATTATTTTTTATGACTTGTGCCAATTCTATCTATACCACTGCCAGTATTCGAGTCAAGATCTTAAAATAATTTTCATAATTCATTTGAGTTACGAAAAAAAGAAAATTATAATCATGAACTTACGACATTAGATGGGTCTAATGTCGTAATTCATGATTATATTTTTCTTTGACTAAAAAATATCGTGAATTGAGCTGTCATGGTATTTACTAAGTATGTTATCCGCAAGTATCGATCCTATTATTGAGAAGTATTTATTAAAGGCATCACAAATGTAACGTTAAACGTTTTGAAGGAGCACGTTGAATTGTTTTATTGTTAGCTAAGCTGTTTATAAGCGACCACTTTATTTTAAAATTATTTGTACAATTTCTAAATAGTTTGTAGAAGTAAGAGTTATTTGTAGCTTGTATTAATCTTGCAATTCTATCTCTCGTTTCTTTATAGTTATCATTCTTGTGTTGTATCCATTGGTGGTTTCTTCGACTAATTCCAGTAATTATCTCGTTGTAAATCTTTTTGATGTGGGTTCAAAACTTCTGTTTTCAATACCTTGCTGCCTTCTACATACTGCTTTATTCTTGATTCCAATCGTATATAATTACTTGACACGTCTTCAAATCCTTGTATTTCTATCGTCGTATACAGCTCTCGTAATTTATTGTTTCATAATTTGCATGTAATTTTGGAGGTGGTTTCCATTTATTTAATCGTAATTAAATTTGCTTGTGATCTGACATAGATGAATTGATTATAGCAATTTTATAGTATTCTTCTTTTAAATTAGTGGATACGTGATCCAGAATAGACTTCTTTATTTGTGACTCTCTTGTACAATAGGTTTTATCCGGTTATAATTATAGTATTTTGTATCCGGTTTCATTTATTCCTTGTTTGTACCGTTTTAGTATTTGATTTTTTGTCAAAAGGTCTATATTATAATCTCCAAATACTAGTGCTCTTCTTCGCTGTTGCAGCTGTGAATCATTATGTATCTAAAAACCTTTCAAAATTTTGTATTATCAGGTTTGTAGACCACACCAACATCCAGAGCAAGTTTCATGTACTATTTGGTAAGTTCTAGAAGTCTATGGTGAAAATACACAAAATAATATCTAATTGGAGACTCCCAACTTCTGGAACGATGTATTAGTTTCTTTTTTCATAATGTGTTTGAAGTCTGTACTATTTTGTAAGAAAGTTTTTATCTCGTCTTGTTGGCTTTACTTTACATAGGTATATAGCTCCACGTTCGGTAATCAAGGCTTTTAATTGAGATTCAGCTTTAGTTTCTTATAATATATCTATCTCTTGTCTTGTCTTGAATAGTATTTTTACATTTTAGTAGTTTTACTTATAATTTTTCAGACAATTTTTGATAGTTTAGATGACGAAGATTTAAGGCATGCACGATTTCGTAGTAATCCTTATGAAACAATTGGCTCAGTGATATTCTTGAACAGAGCTGCTGTAAAAATGGCAAATATAGACGCCATATTTGACTTCAATTTCACTCGACCTAAGAACCAAAATGGAGAAGATGCTGTAGATAAGAAAGAAATATTATATTTTGCTGATGTATGTGCAGGCCCAGGGGGATTTTCAGAATATGTGTTGTATCGGAAGGGTTGGAGGGCAAAAGGTAATTTAATTAAATTAGTAACAGATTCTCGTAAATACATCTCTCATTCTTTTTATGGAAACCATGTTATTTGTAATCCAAACAGAGTATTAAACTATTCTTAACCGACTTCATAAAAAAGGAGGTGATCAATTGGACCCGTATGTTTGTAATTTGTTGAAATTCCATAATATTATACAACTCCAAAATTATTTATTAGTCTATACGGGGTTCTAAACATGTGTGTAAAATCCCAAGTGTGTATGTATGATTGTCCGCGTATTTGTCGGGAACCATGAGTAGAATCGTGAATATTCTTTTTTATTAGCTTACATTTACTTCAACTTAGTTTCATCAAAATCGGTTGTTAGACATCAACTTCTAGAGCGATGTTTCAGCAAAAACAAATGTTATTTTTATTAAATGTTTGGTTAAAGTGTAAAAAGATTTTTTCTTCTATTTTTCAGGTTTTGGTTTCACTTTGAAAGGTTCTAACGATTTTAAACTCTCTGATTTCTATGCCGGATCACCTGAAACTTTCAACCCATACTATGGTGTGAAAAATGACGGAAATATATTTGATCCTGCAAATCTCACATCTTTGAAGGAACATGTACTGAAACAAACAGATGATAAAGGAGTACATTTTCTAATGGCTGATGGTGTGAGTATTTTTTACTCAACCTTATGCAACTAAACTATCAATCTTTACTAAAAATATTCTATTTAAAAAAATATGCTGTTTTTATCGTCTTATTCATAATAAAGCCATGCGCTTAATAAACTTGAGTGAAATTTGAGTTATCAAACTGTTTTTAATCGACTTCATTAAAAGGTTGTCAATTCGACCCATGTTTGTAATTTTTATGGAAATCCATAATATTCGTATAATATGTTAGTCTATGGGCTTCTAAACACGTGTATAAAAATCACAAGTGTATGTATAATGAATGTATGTATGTTTGTCCGCGTATCTCTCGGCAAGTCGAATCGTGAACATTCTAGAAGACGGTGGCAAAAATAGTACAAAGGGAGAAAACAGTGTGATAGCTTATTAGACGATTGGCTTTATTATGAATAAGAGGGTATTTCTCTACGTGACTTTCAGGGCTTCTCTGTGGAAGGTCAAGAAAACATACAAGAAATACTGTCAAAACAGCTGTACCTATGTCAATGTCTTGCTGCTTTGATGCTTGTAAGAACTGGGGGCCATTTTGTTGTGAAACTTTTTGATGTCTTTACACTTTTTAGTGTTGGCTTGATTTATATCATGTATAGATGTTTTGATAAAGGTAAACATAATTAAATCTTATTCAATGCATTCTGTTAGGTACAACAAAAGCAAAGTGAAGAAGATAAACAACACATTTGAAAGGTCCACTAGTATGATCACTTCACATGATCTTTGTGTAGGTATTAGAACTGAGGTCCTTAATTAGGATAAAAACATATTAAAGGCGAGGAGTAAAAAGGACGTGAATATTACATACATACATATTTCTACTGCTACTTTATTTAGTTCTTGGGTTTTCAGTGTGTATTCACAAACCTGTGACGTCAAGGCCGGCTAATTCAGAGCGATATCTTATATGTTTTTGGAAAAGATTGGGTACTGAACCAGCTGAACAACATCTTGCTTCTGTCAACTCAATACTTTGGAGCGACGTAGAACGCGGGGGTGACGTCACACAACTCGTACCTTTAAGTGTCATCAAAGAAGATAGAAGCTTTTATGAATACATTTATAAAAGTAACTGCCTGTAAGTATCCACTTACGATTATATTTAAAGATCTGTTTCACCAAGTCCACATGAGTTCCTCTGTTGATACAGTTTTTTTAATATTGTATTATAAATTGGATTAATTTCTCTCTCACTCATGTACATGTGAGTACTATGTAACTATTTACATAATTGTAAGCGTTCTTAGTCTGGTAGTTGAGAGTATGTCATGGTCGCTAAAAAGTCTCGCTGATGGTGGCGCGTGTATTGGATCGCTTGATTCCCTTCAAAATGGTTGAGTTCAGCGGTGCTGATGCACGCGTCATGTTCGTGAACGGGCGCTGTCAGTCGGGACTGGTCATCTCGAAATTGCCATAATTTGCATTTTAAGTTGTACTTTAATAACATTAGATACGATTCAGATAACCTGTACATTGTTCTCACATCTTTTTTATACCAAATGTAAAAACAAATATTGTAAACTAACATGTTGAAAAAGAGTAACCATGGAGTTTCTTGCTCGTTCTTCTCCATAGGAATCTACGCTTTGGAACGAGCAAATAGCTTCAATTTTTCTTTTTTTTGACTAACGGACTGACTCTTAATTATTTGACAATTCAAAAGTGCCTGTAAATGGTCTAATTGAAATAAATGTTTTGAATTGAATTGAATATTATAACCAGCATTGCCATCCAATGTGGCCATGCACCCATCCTTTTGGGAACAGTTCCAGTTGACAAAAAAAAAAACTTATTTTACAAAAACTAGCTTTCCGCCCGCAGCTTCGCCCGCTTAATTTTGGCTGTTAAGTTTTTTCCAATTCTGGCGGGATATTGACAATTATTGAAACACATGTTTCCCGCGGTTCCACCCTTATCCCGAGCAGCCCGCTCTTGACGCACCCGGATAAAAAGTAGCCTATGACCTTACCCAGGGTCCCTCCCCCCCTCCCCCGTACCAATTTTATATAAATCGGTTCAGTTGATCCAGAGATTACCATTACAACCTTACAAACTTTACCTCTTTATAATCTATATATATAAAAGAAAGTCGTGTTAGTTACACCACTTATAACTCGAGAACGGCTGAACAGATTTGGCTGACAATTGGTGGGGAGGCAGCTTGGAACCAGGAAAAGGACATAGGATACTTTTTATCCCGTTCGACCGCGTTCCCGTGTGACAAATGGGGTTTTAAGGAATATTGCCGTCCCGGCCTGTCATGTTTTCCTGGTACATGAACGCTGACATGACATTGAAAAAAAATACATTTGACATGTTGCGTCGCGAAAGGTACTAGGACATCATGAAATGAAAGAGATCTCAACTTCAACTATAGTCCGACATGGCTATTTATGAACGTGGCTAACAGGTGAACTAACGGTAGCCACCATCTTGAAGTGTCATTTTAGTGATACCGGCCAAGGGAAAATTCTTACTGTCATTGGACATTAAAAAAAAAACATTTGACGTATTGCGTCACAAAAAGTACTAGGACATCATAAAATGAAAGAGATCTCAACTTCAACTATATAGTCCGACATGGTTATTTATGTCATTTTGGTGATACCGGCCAAGGGAAAATTCTTACCCAACTATTAGTAAAAATATAGCGCTATCAATAAGACTAGATTTTGTCCTTGAAATAGTTTAAACAGGGCAATGATGATCTGCGATGCCTCTGGTGTTGTAGATATCTATCGGCCGTGGTGACTACTTGATAATCAGGAGGGTTTCGGCTTATGAGCCACCTACTAACATCCAAATGTGTGTTAAATGTTTTATTGCATTTTATTGTTTCCAATTTAAGTTTATTATTAAAAAGTAAATGATGAATTAATTAATAAATGGCTATTTATCACGTCATGATTTACTTAAAAAAATGGAAATTTCCATTGATTGGTATCATTATCACTAAAAATGTAATTTCAAGATGGTGGATAGCGTTAGTTCACCTGTCAGCCACGTTCATAAATCCGTAGTATCCGTCAATATAAGAAGGTCCGCATTGAAAGAGATACATAGCACAATAAATAATATTCAGCATTTATTGGAAAAATCACTATAATTATAATTTTGATCATGAAAAGTAGGTATTAGGACATCTTAAAATATAGAGACCACTGTGATGTTTCAACTACCCATCAGTTAGACGGGGTGGTATACCGTATCTTTTCTTTTTTGTAGTATACGAAAAGTACCAAGACATCATAAAATGAAAGAGACACCGCAACGTTGGTATTTGTAAAAGAGACATCGCTGTGATTTTTCAACTACCCATCCACCAGTTACTTTGTAATAATACCACGTAACATACCAGGGTTTCATAAAGTTGCAGAAGTCCTCACTGATATAGCGGAACAATTCTACCAAGTTTTGTGTGTAGGTTGCGCCTGATATCTATCATATTATGATCTCAGTATGCATATCATCTCATGTCCTGCCTAGCTTTTTCCCAGCTATGTAGGGGTCGGCTTCCAGTTTAAGCCGGCAGCTGAGTACCAGTGTTTAAAATGGAGCGACTGCCTATATGGGTAACACGATACCCCTTGGTAAGACTGGCCTTCAGACTTTCTGGCTTCTGAACCAAGTTTTGTGTATAGGTTGCGCCTGTCTTTGTTTCCTTCCCACTGGCGATGATCTAATTGAAGATCTGCCTATCCTTTTCCCAATTATGTTGGGGTCGGCTTCCAGTTTAAACTGGATGCAGCTGAGTGCCAATGTTTTACTTGGCTTTACGTGCTTTCCGAGGCACGGAGGGGTCTCGCTATGACATAGATGGTCACCCATCCACGGACGGACCGCGCCAAGCGCAGCTTCACCTTTGATCGGTCGAAACGTGCTCCTGTTACTTAGCCACGAGCTCCTCTCATTATGCATATCATATTGGAAAAACACTTAGCTTTAATTTGTGGTTGATTATTTTTTGTGCATGGAAGAGGGAAAACTTGGTGTCAAGGTTACAGAAATTGGTTTCTCACTATCACAAAATCTAGAAATAGTGTATTTTTTATTTTTAGTTGTTGTAAATTGATTGTTTAGGCGCTATGAGGTCGCCGGGACAGCTTTGTAATAATATCCCGTAACACACCAGAGTTTCATAATGTTGCAGAAGTCCTTACTGAGATAGCGGAACAATTCTACCAAGTTTTGTGTGCAGGTTGTGCCTGTTTTTGTTCCCTTCCCACTGGCGATGATCTCAGTATGCATCTCATCATCTGACTAGCCTTTTCCTAACTATGTTGGGATCGGCCTCCAGTTTAACTCAGATGCAACTGAGTACCAGTGTTTTATATAGAGCGACTGCCCATGGAACCTCTACAACCCAGTTACCGGGTAACACGATACCTCGTGGTAAGACTGGTTGTCAGACTTACTGGCTTCTGACTACTCTTAACGACTGTCAAAGATCTATAAATGACAACCGGGACCAACGGCTTAACGTGTTTTCCGAGGCACGGAGGAGTCTAGCTATGACATAGATGGTTACCCATCCACGGACGGACCGCGCTAAGAGCAGCTTAACCTTTGATCGGTCGTCGAACCGTGCGGCTGTTACTTAGCCACGAGCTTCTCTCAGTACCTATGCGTCATAATTATTGGAAAAATCATCAAGCTTGAAAATTGACTGTTTAGGCGGTACGAAGTTCGCCGGGACAGCTAGTATTAGTATAGATTATTAGTTTAGTTTATATTCAAATGAGAATTACTACTGGTATCTTTTATTTTTAAATATGCAATAACCTTGTACTTGTAAACATTATGATGCAATAAATATGTGAATCGCGGACATACATACATACGGGTCGAATACAGTAACTTCTTTTTGAAGTGTGTTAAAAATCTATTGTAACATTTGTAACCGAAAACACTACTTGCATAATCGGAAATTAAATAAAAGAGAGGCTAATATGTTACACAAATAACTACTTCTTATTTTTTTCAGACTTGGTGAAAGGCAGATTCAAAATTTACTTAAAATAGCTAGGTACAGCAAAGACAAAAACTTAAAGGACAATACACAAGCAGAAATGAAAGAGCAATGTTTGGCATTGTGGCAAGTGAGTGTTATAAGCAAAAATAAAATTAAGCCTTATTTGCATTGCACTGATTAACTTGAAATGATAATTGTAATAAAATTGTACAGCTTATCGCTTATTTTGAATCTTCTTATAAAAGAGCTTTATTTATACTATGTATATAATTCTAGTTACCTGATGCAGTGAGAACACAGCCAGAACGTCGAGGCCATGACGACACTTTATCGTCTATTAGATCGTTAATAACGAAGCCGGCCTCAGACTCGCACAGCTTGTACGCTTTTAAATCAAATATATTAAACAAACCGCCTGATTACTTGGAGAACCGCTCAGATCTAAAAGCTTTTTTTAAAAATGTATATGACTGGAACTTCGTGTTTTTAAGTAGTGGGAAAAGCAGTCCGGATTTAAGAATATTTCTAGGTAACGTCATTTAGTAATACCTTGTTATGATACTTGACTTGCGACCTAGTTCGGGTGATTTCAGAGCGACGTTTTCAATCATCAGATGTCCGTACTGATACAAAGTCGGCGCGAGCGTGAGAAAATATTTTCTTTTAAAAAAGTTTTGGGTTTAACATTATTTAATTTATTAATAATCAATTTCGTTTTAGGTTGTGGAGGCAAACAAGTTTTTCAATTGGAATCAAATTCGTGGAAGAATGTCATTGATTTACACCTGACGTTGCCTGCTAAAACACTTTTATATGGAGAAGTATGTACTCTGAAACCCATCCATTGTTCTATGTAAAGTGCACTACTCTATGCGCAGACCATATACTGCTTAGAAATCACACGGTGCTGAGAATTGAGATTTCTCGGTGACTTGAAATTTGGTTCAGTTATAAAGAATGATGGTCCATTCGTATTGTGAATAAAAAAGTTAATAAATAATAATGCTTTTATGGGGAAAGTTGTGATTTAAAATTTTAAAGTATAGTTACTAGGTCATAATTATGGGGTTATCACATGAAAGGGCTTGCCTGCCAATTTACTTTTCGTATTCGTCCTAAAAAATAAAAAGATAATTGCGACTTTATTGTGTACGTTTGTATCCGTGAATTCTGTAAAATGATCTCATATTCGTACGAGCAGCTTCCATAGAATACTTGAAAATGATACCCATATCGATTTAATTGAAAAGTCGAGTCCGCCATCTTGGTTCGTTTAAAAAAAAACTTGAAAACGTTAAACATAGTGTGTGTTCAACATAGTATATAAGATTGATACCTACTCTTCTCTTCATTCACACTATGGACCTTTCATATTTCAGACCACACACTGTCATTCAAATGTCCATAACTTGATACAGTCAACCAATTATGATGAAATATAACAAACACTTACTTCTTTCGTAGTGATGCGCGTTTAAACTAACAGACAGACAGACATTTCTAAAAATGATTGTTATGTCTTCTAATAGTTCTTTATAGTCACTTGCAATATTTCTTAATCTTACGTAACCTATAGATTTAGTAGCTATGTCGTCTATGGTTTAATGAAAAAAAAAAAAAATATATACCTACCAATAAAAATTGCTTTCTTCTAGGTTTTAAAAGAATATCGCGGCCAGGGTAACAATCAAATTTACAGTAAATCTTTGCACATTATAGACGCCCTGATGTTGGGCGGAGTCGATATCTCTAGCGATTCCCTAAGCGAAAGGTTAGTAATTATTTTGTGTGTTACTGTTTTAGTCCATACTACAACAGTCTTATTAATGTTAAGTCAATAAACATGGCTATTTAATTTTTTTCAGAATAAATCAATGCAATTTGTTTTGTACAGCATTAAATAAACCATTTGATAATCAAGCTCTTCCAATAAGAACAAAGAGATTATACAATATGGACCAATTTGAGTCGGCTGTCAGCAACTTAGAATATCGCGCAATGAAACGAGTGAAAAGAGCGGTAACCATTGATACTCCAGATAGGATAAACAGAAATGATACATTCTATGTGGTCGGATCTGTACTATTTTTGAAAGAAATTAAAGGTAATTTACTCTTCCTACTTGTAAATTGTAAAAAAATGCAATTGTTGTTAACAAATTACGATGAATAAACATAAATGCCATCTTTACCATCTTAATTTGTTAATAACCATTGCATGTTATGTGCTAATGCATGTACATACTTTGGATACGTTTTTCTAGACGTCATTCCGCATCGAATGAGCCATCGCTCATATTTTTAAGAGCTTTATAGAAAACTAACAAGTTCTTGAACTTTTTGAGTGCCTATTAGAACAAGTGAATCAATTCAGAAAATTATTTTAGTATTAGACTAGATGCTTTATTAACCCTATGGAATCAGAATGAAGACAGAATGTTCTTCAATTATTTAGAGTATTTAAATTAAATAGCATAGCAAAGAAAAAAAAACGACCAAGTGCGTTTCGGGCAGCAGTAGGGTTCCGTAGTAGGTCTTAGTTAGTCGACTATAACTCTGTAACCGGTTAAGTCCACTTAGCCGTGATAGTTTTCCTTGTAAGTTCATTACATGTCCTACATTTGTGAGAGGGGTGGGAGGTCGTATCGAACAAAAATTTGCACTTTAAAGCTAGGTATTTCGCAAACAGATATCTAAATCGAAAAATGGTCTTCAGGCACCTGCTTTATTTTTAAAAGACCTATCCAATGATACCTATAAGAAAAAAAAATCATCCCCACTATACTTGTATGGTCCGACTACACTAATATTATAAAGAGGAAAACTTTGTTTGTAATGAATAGGCTCAAAAACTACTGGACCGATTTTAAAAATTCTTTCACCATTCGAAAGCTACATTATCCACGAGTAACATAGGCTAAATTTTATTTTGGAAAAAAATAGGGTTCCATAAGATATTTGGGTTTTTCGGACACAAGGTGTAAAAATCAACCAGAAAAGTTACTTATTTTGCGTACGCTGCCTAAACTATAAAAGATAGAACCATAAAATGTTCTAATTAATTGTAGATCTTATAAATATCTACAAAAAAGTCCGCGACACACTATACCTATCTATGTCGAATGAGGCACAACAACCATTTTTTATCTTGATTTTTTTGGACTACATTTAAACGCATTTATTTTACTCATGCTATTAATCCTTATCAAAGTAAATTCATCACTAAGTCACTAATCATCACTAAGTACAGTTTATGTAGATAATATTTGGTCTTTGAATGATTAAAATTGGACGTGTGGTATTGAAGTTATGGCGAAATTAAAATATTACGATTTCTGCTGCACGGCCCGTTGCGAAGTAGGCGTCACCAAGGCGGGGGGGGGGGGGGCGTGCGGGAGGGGAGTTTTACTACATAAAGAGGAAAGATTTGTTTGTTTGTAGGGTTTTAACTCAAAAACTACTGGACTAATTTAAAAAATTCTTTCACCGTTAGAAAGCTACATCTTTACGAAGTATCATAGGCTATATTTATTTCCAGAAAAATTAGGTATCCTTACTAAAACTCAATACTGTAACTCAAGGTGTAAAAAAAATGTCCACGCGGGCGAAGCCGCGGGCGGAAAGCTAGTATTAAATACAATATTTAAAAAAATATATATATTTTTCATAATTTTATTTTATCACTTTGTCGGCGAGATCAATTTACATACCCATACTAAATTTCAGCTTTCTAATACCTAGAACCACTTAGTCATGCCGCGGACAGACAGACAGACGGACAAGGCGAAACTATAAGAGTCCCTTGTCGACTACGGAACCCTAAAAATCCTCGTAGTTTGCTAACATATACTATTAATAATTTAATATCTGGTTACTACAACTGGTGATTAAGCCTACTCGACACTTTACTTGAAGGTGGTGAATGAAGCGCTAAGGGATCAATATAAATAAAAAATAAAAGTAGCCTTTTTTGGGATGGGAAATCATCAAATGGTTCCCGCTGACTTACTCTTTATAAAAGTACCCTGTGAAAATCATCAAAATCGGTTCAGCCGTTTCCGAGATTACCCGGGACAGGCAGACGAACAAACAATTTGAAAATAACCTCTGCTATGTAATTTGACATTATAAAGTGACACTGCGATTTTATTTATTATATAGGTAAAGATTGACTGACTTCTTACAAATTATGATTTTTGCAGATCCTTGGATCGCGGTAATATCGAAGACCAGTGGACGAAAATACTATTTCAGTATTGGCCGGGATGGAAAGCGTAACAGCGAGTACGAAATTCCATCGGGCGCTAAGATGGATATGTTAAATGCTTACACACGGCGAGTCATGTGGCCCTGGGAACCATCAGCCTGTGCTATTTTTGACAGTCAAACAAAAGAAAATGTAACACGAGCTGATATGGAAGAATATGTATCCAATGCTGTTAATAAATAACAGTTTTAAATCCGTATTACAGAACTTAAGCGTCAATCTTTTATGAATCTAATCTGATATAGTGCTCGATTCTTGATTCAGGTTTTGTAATACGGACCTTAGGCGTTAAAAATGAATCCTCTGAATATTATAAATACTAAAGTGATTTTGTTTGTTTGCTGAACGGTTGAACCGATTTGGATGAAATTTGGGATAGATATAGAGGGGACCCTGGGCTCCTTTTTATCCGGGTGCGTAAAGTAGTTCCTTCAGGACGCGATGAAACCGTGGGAAATAGGTAGTTGTAAATAAATATATACGTGTTATTATACTAGCAGTGTCATCCAATTAGGTGAAATATATCAAACCTTTTAATATAAAAAAAACAAAGAATATATTTTTTACCTGTATATAAAAAGTGATTGATTCGATAAAATTCATTTGACTCTGATACCTGTTCAAAAATATATTATAACGTATACATAGGTATATTGTGTGTAGCTTAATGATTAAATATAAATATAATAATAATATAATATTTTTTTTAACTACATAGCTTTTCTCATTCTGATTCCGATTCCGTAATATTGGAAAGTGAATACCTATCTAAATAATAGCTGCTATAGTCCGACATGGCTATTTATGAACGTGGCTGACAGGTGAACTAACGTTAGCCACCATCTTGAAATGTCATTTTGGTGATACCGGCCAAGGGAAAATTCTTACCCAACTATTAGTAAAAATATAGAGCTATTCAATAGGACTAGATTTTGTCCTTGAAATAATTTAGAAAGGGCAATGATCTGCGATGCCTCTGGTGTTGTAGATATCCATCGGCCGCGGTGACTACTTAATAATCAGGAGGGATTTGGCTTGTGAGCCACCTACTAACATGCAAATGTGTGTTA
Source organism: Pyrrhia umbra (assembly GCA_963891755.1). NCBI lineage: Eukaryota > Metazoa > Arthropoda > Insecta > Lepidoptera > Noctuidae > Pyrrhia > Pyrrhia umbra. The sequence continues at coordinate 9,210,067 of OY982930.1, forward strand.
AATGTTTAAATATTGCATGCTTCCAATTTAAGATTATTATTAAAATGTAAATGATGAATTAATAAATTGCTATTTATCATGTCATGATTTACTTAAAAAATGGAAATAATGTAATACAGTATTTATGGAATCTTAGAAGAAACTGTCGACTCGAGCCACTCACACAGACACACGCTTCAATACTGGCTGGTGTTTAGTCAGTCTGAGCATGCCTGAGTCAGTTGCGCGACGTAGTCTCTTCTAGTAGTCTGTGCTCGCGTGTACCGCGTCGAGGCGAGTGGTTACGTTTCGATTACAACTGTTTTTAGACCTTTTGTTTTCAAAATCGATATAGTGCTCTGAGTAATCTCTGAAGACGAATTCATAATCAAAATAAGAAAATATTACCGGCATTTCTGATTTTTTCGATTTTAGCAGTGTGATATCTGAAAACGAATACGTAATCACTTTGTTGTCCGTCCGGCTGTCTGTCAAGACCCTTTATCTTGGGAACGCGTGGAGGTATCAAGTTTAAAACCTTAAACTCAGGTCTACACTCAGTGGCGGCGCAAGACCTAAACTTAATGTGGGCAAGGTACATTTTCCGATGGAGCAAGAAGGGAATGTAATTTTTTTTTTTTTACAAAAATAAATACGACTGATTTCCAAAAATACTGAAAAGAAAAAAAAAGTTTTATTTAAACGCTAGTGGACCAATATATCGCTCTAGAAGTCGGTGTCTCTAAGTTTTCGGGTCACAGATTACTATATACTAGTCAGAGACATAGGACAGTTCAATTCAGGCCTGCGACAGCTGGGTTCCCAAAAAATGCGCCGCGGCGCCACGGTCGGTCGGTAGCCATGTTGATGGTCGCCATTTTCAGTCGTTGACGTGTTGTCAAATTGTCAGTTGTGAATTTGTGATCTTGGTTCATTGTTTTGTTCAAAGAGAATACTGGAGAATACAATCCTACGTATGTTTATTCGTGAATCGTGTCGAAGCTATTATTGTGTTCTGAAATAAAGTTTTAAAAGGTGGCATACAAGAAAACGTTCTTTTTTTTTTTTTTGTGTATGGCATCTCGCAGGTCAACCTAGAAGGTTGTCGACTGCTTAACCGGGCTTGCCTGTGAAGTGCCTTAAATAAATTTAGGGCCTCCAGCCAGGGCTTAACTTACAAAACTAAGCGACTACACGCTAAAGGCACCCCCTAGTGGGGTACGGGCCTCGGCTTAGGGCGTCGCTGGGGGAGGACAGCAAGGGACAGGCTGGATCAGAATATATTTTTATTATTATAATCGGGAATTTTAAAGCTATTAGCTCAGCTCGCGGGCTGGCTCGTCGAGCTAGGGTCGGGAGGGCATGGACAAGGTCGTCGCGACGGACCTCGGCGGCGAACAAGAAAACGTGGTGAAACAGATGTGTATGTGTAAGATGATGGAGTTTCTTGCCGGTTCTTCTCCATAAGACCCACTCCTTGGAACCGTGCAACTAGCTTGACGTTTCATAAGTGCCTGCAAAGACCTATTTGAAATAAAAACATTTGAATTTTGGATTTACACCTCAACACATTGCTTATGAAAAGTTTGAAGCCCATAGATTAAGAGGGAATAAATATAAAACGTAAAATTAAAAAGTCTTTTTATTTTCCTATCTTTCTTCCTAGTTTCCAACGACAGGATTCTTTGTTATAAAGAATCTTGAAATAAAATTAATCCTGCTAGAATAGGTAGGTATGCCCTAGGCGACATTAAGACACTAGCGCCACGACGCATTTTTTGGAACTAATCGTCAAATTGAACTGTCCTATCTGTCTCTGACTAGTATATAGTAATCTGTGGTTCAATTTGACGATTAGTTCCAAAAAATGCGTCGTGGCGCTAGTGTCTTAATGTCGCCTAGGGATGATCTACAGGCTGCTGTAAATATCGATGGCTATTCGGTATAAAATATCGATAGCATAGTGATGACCACGGCATACCTACCTATTCTAGCAGGATTAATTTTATTTCAAGATTATTTGTTATTGTCGTTGGAAACTAGGAAGAAAGATAGGAAAATAAAAAGACTTTTTAATTTTACGTTTTATATTTATTCCCTCTTAATCTATGGGCTTCAAACTTTTCATAAGCAATGTGTTGAGGTGTAAATCCAAAATTCAAATGTTTTTATTTCAAATAGGTCTTTGCAGGCACTTATGAAACGTCAAGCTAGTTGCACGGTTCCAAGGAGTGGGTCTTATGGAGAAGAACCGGCAAGAAACTCCATCATCTTACACATACACATCTGTTTCACCACGTTTTCTTGTATGCCACCTTTTAAAACTTTATTTCAGAACACAATAATAGCTTCGACACGATTCACGAATAAACATACGTAGTATTGTATTCTCCAGTATTCTCTTTGAACAAAACAATGAACCAAGATCACAAATTCACAACTGACAATTTGACAACAACACGTCAACGACTGAAAATGGCGACCATCAACATGGCTACCGACCGACCGTGGCGCCGCGGCGCATTTTTTGGGAACCCAGCTGACGCAGGCCTGTTTCGGGTGTGAGGTACGAGGCCCTTTGCACCGCGAGGCCGTGGGCGGTGGCCCACACCGCCCACGCAAAAAATGATACTACCGTTTATGCCGCAAAAAATGTATATTTAGACACTTTAGTAAGGTAAGGCTGGCTTTTACTTTGGCCAAAGGCTAAGCATTGCCATCCAACTTGGCAATACTGCCCACGTCTTGGGTAGGTACCTACACTTCCAGTTGACGGCGTTGAGGAAGAATTGATGACGCCATATTTTAGTTATATTAGAATATTTATACTTTATTTTTCATTTTTTCCTGATGTAAATACTTTATTTATACATATAAATTAATATTCATTGTTGTGCAGTTAATTATGTATAATTCAATAAAGTTAAATCTCACATTGTTATTTACCATCCTAATCATTGGTAACATAACATATAATTACATACAATGCTGACATTCTCCGTAGAGAGACAACCCTACATTGACAGCGTTACCTAGTTCCAATTTTCACCACCTTTTTAACGTAGTGTTAGTATACTCTGTGAAATCTATGTCGATGATGTTGGATTATTAGTAGGTTCTTGCATGATCTGTGGAACTTCGTTGAGTTTAATTTTGATCTGTGAGTTTGATTTGTTTTGTCTTGAACTTTTGATTTTACTTGACGGCCTGTTGTCTGTCGCCGGTCGCCTTTTAATATTTTATATTTTTTGGGCATCTAATTTAAAATAATCTAACTTTGTTCCGTAGTTTATAGTGTCTTACATAATGACTGTGGGCGAAGTCAGCAAAAACTTACCATGGTCAGTTTATTTCTGTGTTGTAGACTGATTTTAAACACTACCGACAATTCAACATAATTTTCATGTTTTAGGGTCGAAAAATATCGTCCTTCAAAATTAGAAGAGTTAATATCTCACGACGATATAATTAAAACAAGTAGGTTACTTTAATTAATATATTCTAAGCAGAAATAAGGATAAACTTAAAGCCTATTAATAATGTTTTCATTTGTCTTCATATAGTAAACCAATTTATGAAAGAGAACCAACTGCCTCATTTGCTATTTTACGGACCTCCTGGAACTGGTAAAACATCAACAATATTAGCTTGTGCCAGACAAATGTACACACCTCAACAGTTCAACTCAATGGTAAGAATTGGATATAATTGTTGCTCTCTTAATAATAATAACATTACATTTATTCAGAATTGTTGTTCCTTGTAAACACACTGTTGTTCCTTATTATTTTGTTCCACCTCACAGGTCCTAGAATTAAATGCATCTGATGATCGAGGAATAGGCATAGTAAGGGGTCAGATTCTCAGTTTTGCATCAACAAGAACAATATTCAAAGCTGGGCCGAAGCTAATTATATTGGATGAGGCTGATGCTATGACTAATGATGCTCAAAATGCCCTTAGAAGAAGTAAGTTTTAAGTATATTAAAATTAATATTAGGAAATCATAGGTACTGGACTAGCTTACTAGGCAGCATGTGAATCAGCTATGTCTAGTTACCTTCAATAATATAGTATTATTATGTATTTATGATTGATACAATAATTATTTGGGTGTTACCAAAGTACTCCATTCCATTGTTTATAAAAAGGTTTTTAACCCAAACATGATTCCCAAACTTCTCTAAGGAATTATTATTAAAAAGTATATTGAAATAATTAGGATTGGATATTAGGGTAAGTAATTCAGTAAAAATGAAACTATTATTCAAAGTGTCAATCTTTTAAAATTATGGGCAATTATCCTTTACAAACAAACTTAACTATGTGCCATGCAATCGGATAAAACCAGATATTACATATAATTTTCTTGTCAGTACAGAGCCTTTGGTGCGCTAGTCCGACTCGCATTTTGCAATTATTTTATGTATTTTCACGGATTTCTCCATCAGTGTGGACCGATTTAGGCCCAAGTTCACCAACAAATCAACAGTCCGATCAACTAAAACAGCTGTTTACCATATATTTAAACCTACAAGTTTTGAAGGGTAACACTATAATTTGTGCTTTTTATTCCTAAAAGAATCAATTACCAACCTGAGTTTTAATAAGACATGTAGTAACATGAATATTCTTGTTTTGTGGTTAAAAAAGGTTTTGTTTATCGGGCTGATTACGTAAACAGCTGTTTGTGAAATTTGCCCTTAGAAAATATTTATCTTTCTCTGAAAGAGTATACCTACTCCTAATATTGTTATGATCAAATAATGAACTAAGGTAAACGGAACTCCTCATACGATCATAGATTATTTTTTGTTTGATAGAGGTTTATTCCGAAATGGCCCTATAAATTTTTATTTACTTAGGTTAAGTATCGAAGAAGTAGGTGGTGGCATAATGCTTATTATGGCTCCACAAACGTTTTAGCAGAAAATAAATATATTTTTACATTTTAGTGTTTTGGGTGTCGTTTTTTTTGTAGAAAAGCTTTTTACGTGGACGGGTGCTAGTAAAACAAGTCATAAACAAAATCTAGTGTAATTTTTTTCAGGATAGCGTATGATAAAAGTAACTGCGCCCATTTTGTTAATTTTTGAAATTTTTTTAAGGGGTTCCAACAAGGAACCCTTATAGTTTCGTCATGTCCGTCTATCTGTCTGTCTGTCCGCGGCATAACTCCGAGGTTCTTGTTACTAGAAAGCTGAAATTTTATTTATTTGGTATGGATATGTTTTAATAATAATAATTTAATAATAATAATTTTTATTTCAATCTCAAAGTACAACAGAAACTTAGTCTATAAAGTACAATTCAATAAGGTATTTGGTGGTTGTACAGAAGCACATAATTATTAATGATATACCAACTCCCAAACTAAGTCAAGCTTGTATTTTGGGAGTTAGTGGTTCTTAAAATGCAGGACTTACATTGACACAACCTTGTAGCAAAGTAATTGACTTTAAAGATTTGAATAGTAAATGATTCAATTAAAATTTCGAAACATAGGTACAATGAGAAATAAATAATAAATTGAATTACCGCATCTCGCAATTATCTAAATCAAAAATAAAAATAATAAAAAGAAAGAAACAAATATACACCTTCACGTCATCTAAATTTTTATATTTTACTTGGTTATAGTTAAAAGCAGCTCAGTTTGATCATAATTCAAATTTAGCAACCAATTACTTAATTTATGTTTAACCTCTCGTTTAGTTAAGCTGTAAATGTTGATGTTTTTGTTGACTGCATTATACAGTCTCGAGCTTATTGCATCAAATTGCCTACCAGCGGAAGCTGTTCTGCAAGGCACACCGGGACAAACAACTGCACCTGAGCGTTTTTTATTGGTTACATCATCCAGTGGTAGTAGCGAATGCCTCCGAAGTACTGTTTTCAGAATATATAATTGTCTCACAGTCATGACCTGACATTCGGCATATAGTTTGTCAGTCGAGTACAACCGTCAAACTATATGCCGAATGTCAGGTCATGACTGTGAGACAATTATATATTCTGAAAACAGTAAGTACTTCGGAGGCATTCGCTACTACCACTGGATCATGATATGTAAATTGATCACGCCGAGAAAATGGTAGAGGTGTGACTAATATATTCATAACAGGTACAGGTATTATAATACAAGCCACGTATATTAATATTAGGATATGCGAATATAAAGTAATAGGTTACCAGGTATTAGTCAAATATTAGGGACGCGTAATAGCGACGCGAGGCGACTCACCTCGCTAATCTATCACTAAATATTTGCCGACTAAGCCTGTTAAAGTATGAAGGAAAAGTTAATCACCGTTTTACTTCTGTAATAGGCATACGTGAATAATATAATGAAAGTGCATATTCACGATAATCTTGTACATAATATCATATTCACTAATGGAGAATAAAAGCAGGTATCAATATTAGATTGAGTAGCTAATAATGAATCAGTTCACTAATATTTGACTAATACCCAGTAATAGGTATGGTATCATAATATGCGTTAACTAATATATTCAATAATATGATTACCTAAAAATGACCCTAATATATATAGAAAATGGTAAGCTCGGTTAAGCAAATTTTTGTTCGATACGAGCATCCCCCCCCTCCAACTTTTGAATGGCTGTCCCTAGAAATGTGAAAAAAATCACAAATGTAGCACATGTGTGCTACATTTTACAAGGAAAACTATCGAGTTATATGTAGTCTACTAACTATGACCTAATACGGCGAGTGGCCCGACACGCACTTGGCCGGTTTTTTCTTCTATACATAATATAACTAAATAGGCATCTATACGACTATACGACTGTTTTATTGTTATTTTAGGGGATATTGTATTCATTTTCATTTAAAATGTAGGTACCTACCTTAAGATTGAAAGCCACTTTGCGTGTAGCGGAGATTAAGATTAGGAGTCGCTAAGCAAAGCCGCAGACAGACAGACAGCAGACATAGCGAAACTATAGGGGAAAAAAACTTCTTGTTGTCATTGTTTTAATCAGATAGCGATAGAGAGTAGACCAACGAAACGCGTTTCTCAATCTGGTCATTTATTTTATTTTCTACCATCATCACGTCAAATAGCAAGTAACCAAATCAAAGCGAAAGCTTGTTCATAATTTCTTATATTTATATCAAAATTAAGTAGGTAAATTCGCTCAGTACTTAAGTCTCATTGACAAAGGTTGTTAATTTATAACAGGTCTGTTTGGGCTTTCTAAGTTGCCATGGTTATTTAATTGAAAACAAATGCTTTTGCTTAAGAATGATTAATTTATCCGTAAAAATTACTTTTAAAATATTATTTAGTAGTTTAATTTTGGATTTGCCAAACTTATGTCAACGGTGAGCTTTGAATTCGATAATTACACTTTTATTATAAACTACGACTTTAAATGAGCTCGCCAATGTCAAGTTCTTTATAATGTACTATAATGAAGATGACGTGGTTGAGCCCAAGACACTTCAGATTGCTATCGTTGGTGAACCTAAAACTGGGAAGGTAAGTGCTATAAAGATCTAACTAGCTTTAAATACTTGCTGACTAAGAATTCATTAGGACGGTAAACTACCATTGTTTGGTATGGATGATAACTTTATTTGGTTGTGCGCTGTGCTATAATTAACACATTGAGCTTTCATTACCTTAACTTGGAAAGTTTTTGTTCTAATCAAGTTAAGCACCACTTACTTGAAGCGGTCCAGACTTGTGATGATTTAGTTAATTTTTTGTGACTCATTAGAACCAATGTATAAAAGTAGAAAAAAATAATTGATAAATGTTTTGAAGAGTTGCCTATGCCACCGTTACCTGGGCGGGAACAGCGTGGCCCCGGCGGGCGGCACGCAGGGCGCCGAGGTGATGGCGGGCCAGTGCATCGGGCTGCGGCCCGCCGTGCCCCTGCAGCTGTGCGACGTCGCCGGCAACGCGCTACAGACGCACATGCTCGCTAACTATCTCTATGCTTCTGATGTGAGTTAAGATGTTTCATTGCTGTGCAACATTTTGCCCGTAACATTAAAGAATATAAACATTTCAATATCAAGCAAATGCACTAACATTGCTCAATGATTCATTTGAAATATTTTATAGTTACAAAGACGACTAACTGTTAGGTGATGTTTTTGTTTGTTACTGTGTGTTTAGTACGTACCTCTGTTCCAGATTATTTTGTTTGTGTATGACCTCACAAACCTACAAAGTTTCGATAAATTAAAGGAATGGATTCAAAAAGTCAAGGAGATATTCGAAAATGAAATGAAGAAACCATTGATGGCTTTGTTTGGCAATAAGTCTGATTTGGAACATCAGAGAGCAGTGCGACTGTCCTGTGTTCAAAAATTTGCGTCTGAACATTTGTTGGATACCTTCAAAGGATCTGCTCGAACGGGTGAAATGGTAAATTGTGTGTTTTAAGAAAAACTTAAACATAATCAAAATATTCGTTGATGATGATGAAGCCTCTTTTCCGTTACTTTTCACACACTACTTTAACAAATAGTTAAGTTTTTTATCATGCTTTTAATATTTTTGTCCAGGTTAACCACGCATTTACAAGTCTAGTGGCCCGCGTGTTGGGTCTAAAGGTGCATCGCTTGCCGCCTGCTATTATGGATGGCAGGTGGCCGGCGCCTATTAAGGACCTAGAGCTAAATGGTCATGCGCCGTCGGCACAGTCGGAACCTATGCAAACACTTATAATGAATAGAAAAACTCTAAGAATGGTTCAGAGAAAAGCATCATCTACCATATGTAACGTACAATAAATAAAATGCCTGTTTCACTAGTTGGGTTTTATTATTTCACTAGTTGGTCTCCTTGACTGACTCGCATTCCCGTCCGGAGAGCATTAAATACTGTTGTAAGGCATATTTTATGACATTATTTGCTAATGCCTACCTATGCCTTCAGCACTGTTTTATCGTGAATACATAATTATGTAGCAAACAGAGAATTTTTTACAATCTGCAAGTTTCAAAGAGGCAGTATATTATTATACCAATAATGTTTGAATTTCGATAGCTCAATTCTCGAGAAAGCTAATAGGTTATTTAACATCGCGCTATGAATGTTTGAACCGAGCAAAAAGGAAAAAAACAGGACTAGTGTGAGTCGGAGTGGCGCAGAGAAAAGCTCCAACTTTGGTACAGCAAATATACGCAATAAAGTCCAATTGTGTAATTTTCCGTACCGCATAATTTTGATGATTACTTTAAAACCATAATAATTTTAATGAAAAAATAGTTTTTTTACCTAATGCCAACCTTCATTATTTCATATTTTTCGCTTTGCTAGCTTAGAGATAATGGGGGATTATAGTTGGATTAAAATAGAAGATATAAAAATAAAAAAAATCACAAACAATGAGGCAGATATGACTTTGACCCTCACTTCCCCCATTATCTATATATTTTTTAAAATTCTCTATGCATTCTTTGTAACTGCTCTTCCAAATTTGAAGTCGTTAGCATTCGTATTTCCTGAAATAATTTTCTGAGACAGTCAAAGTCGCACCATAAGGGTTCCTTTTTGCTTCGTACCACTCTGGTTCGGAACCCTAAACATTGTGTATTCTTCTACTGTGTGTGCTGTTATTGTGTGTTATTATTATTTTATGGATTTTATCTTAAATAAATGTTTCATTATGATTATAAATTGTGTAACCACTTGTTTTAGTTATAGAAAAGTACACAGAAAACGTCAGGTTCTGCATAATATGCAACTATTTGGGGAAAATAATACCAGCGCTGCAGTCCAGATGTACGCGTTTCCGCTTCGCTCCGCTGCAGCAGAACCAGATCGTACCGCGACTAAAGGAAGTTGCTAATGCTGAAGGGTACGTTCGTTTTATTTGCACAGAATTGTATATTTACTTACTAGCTGTTTCCCGCGGTTTCACCCGCATCCCGAGGGAACTACTTAGTACACCCGGGTAAAAAGTAGCCTATGTTGTTCCTCAGTGTCTATTCTATCTCTGTACCAAATTTCATTTATATCGGTCCAGTAGTTTTGGCGTGAAAGCATAACAGACAGACAGACAGACAGAGTTACTTTCGCATTTATAATATTAGTAAGGATTTACAATATCTTGTTATTATGTTATCACTGATACACCAGAAATTTATTATTTACGTATCTTTATTGACACTAGTTAATGATGATGATTGTCCAGATTGTCCACGTTCATTACATAGCTCTAGTGGTAATATAGGCGAACTTCTTAAACTGCCTCTCAAGCTGTACAACAAGTTGTTGCATACTTATTACAGTGTAAAAATTTCTGATGATGGCGTGAATGCTCTACTGGCTCTGTCGGGCGGAGACATGCGGAAGGTGCTGAACACTTTGCAGAGCACGTGGCTTGCGTACCGTGACGTCACCGAGGACAACGTGTACACCTGCGTAGGCCACCCGCTGCGCTCTGATATCAACAACATACTCAACTGGCTGCTCAATGAAAACGATTTCGCTGTTTGTTTCAAGCGTATCCTTTAAACGATTGTATTCATAGATTTTTCCATCTCTTAATGATTGGGTTCGTTGGGACTTTACTTTTGAGGGCACGTAATTGGAGTATTTGACATCATCACGCCACCAATAAATTGACATATCTACATAGTATGAGCTGTTTAAACGTAATTCTCCAATAAATTTTGCGTGGCAATACCTACAAAACTGTGACGACACTTATTTTAGAAATGAATTGGTTATCTATTTATTAATATCTAAGCAACTAAAAAAATTATACAAATAATTGGGTTTTCAGGGGTTATTCTGTGTTCAAGGCCACAAGAGTATTTTTTTAGATAACTCGTGTTTTTTTAATTATTGGTTAACTACCCAAATTGTATGCCTCATTGAGCTAAAATTTCCTTAATAATATTGCACAGACATCCAAGACCTCAAACTCGTCAAAGGATTAGCACTCGGGGATATTTTGACTGAAGTTCACACGATCATACAAAGAGGTACGTATGCTTTTGACATTCTGCAAGCAAAGCAATAGGTTACTTTGTAAACCTATATTTATAGCGTGATGTTAGTTAGCCGATGCCAATGTGAAACGATGATCTGCAAAAAGGCTGGCAGGTAGAAGTTGAATTTGTGAACCTGAGGATCAGTTGATATAGCATAATTCGAGGGAGGCCGTTAAAGCTATAGCTACGTCAGTGTCCAAACAGGTTACCTATGTGACATCGCTTGGTCTAGTTTCTAAACTGAATGAAAAACTACTAACGAATCGAAAAATAAGGTACAATTGTCTCTATCACTGTCATGTCAAAAATGCAACTGGACTCCAAACCATTGAAAACTGAGCCTGATTTGCAGTGACTTTAGGTTACAGTTGTGTTGTGTTGTGTAAACTTTGCCACTGACTTCTAGAACTGGGTCAATATATATCATTCCTTTTTAACTGACTTTAAAAAAGAAGGAGGTTCTCAATTCGACTCGATTATGAATTGATTTTGATGATATTTTTTATGGTTGGTAAGTAATACCCCTACTATAGAGGTCGTCCCATATAAATTTTATCAACATCAGTTCCGTAGTTTTGTAAGTATTTCTATTAAAATTACGAGTTATGGGTATTTGAGCATCTAGGTATGCTATAGATGGACTAGACTCTAATACTCTACCAATACCTCTAGGCACTAGAGGTATGGTATGCTATAGATGATTTGATGATATGCAACAAAAGTGGTGTGTAGATCTCATCATCATCTTCAGCCTTATATTGTCCCACCGCTGGGCGCAGGCCTCTTCTCGTACAGAGAAGGCATAATCATTGATCACCATGCTTGCTCAAGGCGGATTGGCGATTTCAGACTTCTTAAAGTCCAGGTTTCCTCACCACAATGTTCACCTTCACCGTTAGTCAGTGACGTCTTAGGTACAATTAACTTCAGAAAAGTTACATTGGTACATGCCAGGTTTTGTACACTAGAGGCAGTTGCATTAACCATTAAACCACCAAAAAAGATGCCGCCTTTTTACGACTTGTGGAATTAAAGCTTTAAAGTACAAAGTTACTAATACATTTCTTAAAAAATATGAATTTAAATACCGAAAACCCCGTCTATATCAGATCAGTCGTTTTTGAGAAAACCGCAAACGTACATACGGGTCGATTACATAACCTCCTTTTTTCAAAGTCGGTAAAAAGCAAAATACTTCCAAATAGTTTTTGAATTTGCACGTCTTTCAGACAATTAGGCATGTCCGATTGCCTCAAAAGTTAGGTACTATAATAACCATTTCACTGTCCGGAATACAGACAATATATGTATAAAACAATGGCCATGTATCACATACAAATAACTCATGAGACAGGGAAGTTGTTAACTATCGAAATTATTATCTCTGTTCTTTTTCTATTTCTCTATATTTACTTTACAGTGAAACTCCCGCCCGAAGTGTTGATATCGTTGCTCATCAAGATGTCCGACGCGGAGGCGCGCCTGGCGTCGGGCTGCAGCGAACGCATCGAGCTCGCGGCGCTCATCGCGGCCTTCCAAGTGGCCAGGGATCAAGTCAAAGTCGACGCTACTGACAGTTAGATACTATGTTGAAATCATATACCAGGCATATCTATGGTTTTAAATCAATGTTAACGAAAAGAATAAACAACAGCATGAGTAATAAATTAGACTTTTTTATTTTACCATTAAATAATCTAATCTTATTCACTAATTTATATGTACAAATCTTAAATATATTGCGATCTTTTTTTAAGAGATCGTTTCTTTTGGGTCGAGTTGGGCCCTAAAATAGAATAGACGTTATTTGAATACGATTAAAATTATAGCAATTTGGTATGTATTCAGTTTTTTGTTGCCTAACACAAATGAATGGTTTCCTGACCCCCACTTAGGCCTATAACTCACACCAGGGGCGGTGCAACACGTCGCGCTACCAACACGTATGTATATCATTGCATAGAGGGTACCACACCTGAGGCTTTACCATGGCGTGCAGAAATAGTTTCAATGTGAAAAAAGACTGTGCTAAACAACGTATATATAGGTGTCCCACTCTCACACCTGATTATAAAAAATACGTGGTGGTACGACTCCTGCTGTCCGCTTTGTTGCGTAATCAGTGATATTGCAATTGCAAAGCGCTTTGGTGTCCTACGTGGTTCGTAGCACAGTCCATCTTGCGCGTACAGTGTGATATTAATTGAATAAGTTATAGTAATCTAATACTGTTGAAATTTTCCAGGTAATAACCGATAATTTATTTAAAAATGGTTCCTTCCTAGTTGACGATTCCTTTAAATTGTAATTATTATTATATCGTAATGTCATTAATATTTCTTTTGCATAATGCACCTATCCATAATTAATTATTTTTTAACAATCCTATTAATTAGGCTCTAAAGAATCTATCAAAAATTGTGAACACGTGGTATATCCCTGTATTTGTTAATATTTGATTATTCATGTCATGAGTATTTTGATTGAAGTGTCAATTAACATCGCTACATCGAACGCGGGCTTCTTTCGATGGATTTATTTTATCCGAATATGTTGGAGACGATACTGTTGAAGGAGTTAGTGAGCGAGGCGAAGATACCGGGTGAGGCGGGCGGCGACAGCGGCGGCCGGGGGGGCAGCGATACTGGCCGGTAGTACGGTCCGCCGTCTATGCGCTGCAACATTACAACAAGTTTATAGTTCAAATACGTAAGTGTATCATAGTATATATATATATATATATATATATATATATATCCACAATATCACAAACATATTAACGATTTAGGATCGGCATAAAAATTTAAAAAGCAGTCGTTCTCATGTTATGTACAGGTTTGTGTATATTAGATAATGCTAGAATATGTACAGCGATCAAAATTTAGATATCTCTCATGTAAGCACCGAAGTTCTTAAATTGATGTCATAGGCTTCTAACGTTCAACATTTAGTTTTTAAAACATCCCACACCTAAGATCATTTTAAAGATTATTTTACTCACCTTCACCACAGAAGCGATTTTGTACGAATTACCAACCTAGAAAACTTAAAGAATGTAGGTAGGATTAAGATAATGTACAACGGTAATAAGAATAATTAGTTTATAATTGTGTAATTTTCTATGACAATTATTTTATACACACGCATTTGTACTTACATAATTGGAATAATACTACTAAGCAAGCAGCTGATGATACATAACACTACTATAAAAATAAGAGCAATATTTGAATACAGGTACATTTCAACGGTTTAATTATTTTTTAAGCCATTTGCACCGCAGCGAATTCTACCATTACATTTAGGCGTTCAGGCTCAGAATGTTCGCTGTTTTAAATAGTCCCTTTTCCAAAACGTGCCCTCCCCATAATGTCCATTTCCCAGATTGTCCCTTTCCCGAAAAATTAAATAAAAATGTCCTTACTTACGACTGCTAGGTACGCATTTAAACTAGAAATCTATGTAGGTAAGTACTAAATATTTACAAAATCAGTGTTTTTAGGGTTCCGTACTAAAAATGGTAAATAGGAACCCTTATGGTTTAACTTCGTCGGTCGGGGGTCGGGTTTAGCTGATTATTTCAGGAACTACTCATGCTATCAAATTGGAATCTGTAATAGTTATTAGCGTATTGCAATTGAAAAATCAAAATGCTTTTATGGAAAAAGTGGGGGCAGTGGGAGTTGAAAATTATAAAGTATAGTTACTAGGTTATGTGGGGTATAACATTTGTTATTTAAATATTGCATTCAAACGCGTAGCTGTCGTAAAAAAGGGTGATTTTGAGTAAGGGACATTGCGTGAAGGAAGCATTTTGGGAAATGGTTGTTTCGGAAAAGGGGAACAGGGCTTTTTGAAACCAAGGGACTTTCTGAGTGAATTTCCCTTAGGTACATTCTGAGCCTGAACGCACTCCCATACACCCAAAGGTTACACCGACGGGGCGGTCCATGGCTGGCAACAATATCTAGTACCTACCTACTGAATGTTGAATAAATGTTATGTACCTACGTAGCGTACTTAATATTTATGCAACATTAGGTTAAAGTGGTGGTGGCAACTTGGCAAGTGATGTTGTGCAAACTGCGATAATCTACAAAATAATGTAGGTAAATATTTTAGTCTCGCATTCATATTTAGAAAGTAATCATTTGAGATCAGTCTTCGGGGAACACGATAGCACCATCATGATCGGGGGCGGAGGTAGCTGTGGTGGGTAGTAAGGTAGTCTTGAGTTTGGCCGCTGGCTCAGCATCTGCTGCCTTCGGAATGTAAACCTAAGGAGTCACAAAAACTAATTGTAACCACACCTCCCTTAATGCAAAGAACTACTAGGTATATACAAGCTACCTATATTTATATTATGTATATTGGATAGTTAGGTATTTACAGTTGAACAGAATAAGAAGTGGTTCATACAATAAGAAGTATAAATAAATATGAGCGTTGAGCATAAATATGTAAATAGGAGAGCACTGACAAAAGTGACAAGTTTTCAAGTTAACTGACAACACCTATGCGATACCTTGTACTATTATGTATTCTGTGGCGATACTGCAAACAATAACCATACGACATTATAATTTCACTATATAGTTACTACTTATATAGTTACTCTACAAAACCGGAGTTTTACTTAACAAACGTTACTTAACAGCGTTCTAGCCGCCATGTTTGTTAGGTAAAATGGTGTATGGTTAATATTCGCAATAAAGCTATTTAGTTATGCGAACCGTTATGTTATTATAAGCAGATTGATTACTCAAGCAAAGTTTACACTGCGACACAAACATCAACATTTTATTTCGTGTGTAATTATTGCTACAACCTGTTAGGAATGTTATATGTTATAAACGCTTCCACACTAGTTCAACTTGTTGTATAACATTACTAACAATTTATAACTGTGTTTGTTTGTGTAACATGATATAATAACCATAGTAAATTAAATAGTAGTAGTAGATGTTTAAATTATGAAGGGTGAAGTTAAGGAGCACACTCATTCATATGGCTGTTTGACCAAAAAGTGTCCACAAAATAGTGTTATACGAGCGAGTATAAAAGCTAAAATTTAAATATCAAACTTCGTACAAATATTTTTTTACAGATTGATCGTAGACAAAGGGTGGGGAAAACAGGTTTGCCCACCGCCGTTCTGGGTCTGCAGGTCAAATTAAAGGAAGGACTTACCTTGGCGGAATGTAGCGTAACATTTAATAGAGTTGGATGGCTGTCTATGACAATGAACTCAACTTCTTGAGGTAGATAACCCTCTGCTGATACCTGCGAGCGAAAATTAACATTTTATGAAAAAAAAATAATTGCTGATTAGGTAATTTTCAGAAGATTATAGTTTTATTTTGTCCTATAATATTTAGGTAAGTAAATGAAATAACGTCTATCAACCTTAATTATTTAAGATTTGACGCAAACCTCACCAACTTGTGAAATATGTTGATTGATTTCTCATTAGGTGCCAATCGTAGAGTACATTTACAATAGAAATACATTGATCATTAGATATCAGTCGTTTATGATTCTGATCTGGACAAGTGCCTAATTAAGGCATCTTTGCGCGGCTTTTCAAGTACCTCTGTACGTGTACAAGAAGCAATTTGACATGTAAGCGGCTTGTCCTTGTTAGAGGAATTATGAAGTGGAAGAACACAAGATAAGATCAGTATCAAGCCACTTATTACCATCTTAAAATAAATAATTTGTTGGCGTCCTCTTTATACTTGCTGACGCAATCACATATTAACTAATAGGAAGTACCTGCCTACTACTTTTCACCAGCGCCGCTTGGCCGGATTATTCCACCTGTAGCGATGTAACCGCTACAGGTGGAATAATCCGGCCAAGTGAGAGTCGAACTCGCACTTGTTTTTTTACGACCGTATAGTTAAGTTTATTTGCCAAGGAAAATTGCTGAATACCCACTTAAGAAACAATGATACCCTAAAATAATAACTTCATTTTTCCAGTAATTATTTCTCATATTTTTGTTTCGGAATTAAGGAGAGGGTGAAACGGTCTTTTTCTGTAATTTCCTAACCCAACATAGTTGGGAATCAGATGTTCAAATCAAGCCTTTCATAATTATGATACCCCATATAATTAAAAACTACTTCCTCCGACTTTTCACATAAAAGCAAAATATTTTTAAACCTTTTTTCATTCGTAATACATTCGTTCATTGCAATTGTTCCAAACAAGTTGATAGCATTAGTGGTTTCTGTAATAATCAGCTGAGGCAGACGGACAGAGAGAGGACGAACGAAGTGAAAGCATAAGGGTTCCTTTTTAACATTTAGGTTTGGAACCTATAAACCGTGAACTGTAAATTCTGAACTGTGCTTACATCAATCCTGTAGGTCCCGGGAAGCAGTATGCGCCAGAACTCTCCGTATTTGGTGGTGTGGTAGGTGACGTCACGACCCTTCACTTTGACGCTGGCACGCTCTACAGGATTGCCGTTTTCGTCCATCACAAAGCCGTGCGCACCACGATGGGCTTCAGCCAAGTATTTTATAAGAGACTGCAAATAAAAAACATCTTAAGAAGTCATGAACAAAACAACCAAACCTAAAAACTTTTGCCCAGAAATTATGCAGACTTACTTGCCGACAAAGATTTTGTTTTGTATTTATAAAAGTTTTGTATAATCCATCATCATGTGCCTAGACTTTTCCCGACTATGTCGGGGTCTGCCTCCTGTCTAAATCGGATGCAGCTGAGTACCAGTGTTTTACATGGAGCGACTGCCTATCTGACCTCTACAACTTAGTTACCGGGTAACACGATACCCCTTGTTAAGACTGGTTGTCAAACATTCTGGTTTCTGACTACCTACCCCGTAACGACTGTCAAAGATCTACAAATAACAACCGGGACCGACGGCTTAACGTGTTTTCCTAGGCACGGAGGAGTCTCGCTATAACATACATAGATGTTCACCCGGACCAACCGCGCTAAGCGCAGCATAACCTTTGATCGGCTGACCCTGGCTTTTTCTTAGCCACGAGTTCCTCATCAAAGTTTTTATATTATTATGTATTACCAATTGAGGTTCAATGAAGAATAATTTCTTTATTCAATTAAACAACAGAAATTAAAATGATTCGGTTTGAATTTCGACATTATATTATTTTAATCTCATTAAGTAAATTCTGGTTGCGCCAAGCGACAGATTTTACTTCATTGTGCAAGGAGACGGTCTGTGGGAACTTTATTTCAATTTAGATAAATTAGAGTACCCTTTATCTAGCAATCTTATCCTTATCAGTATTTTTGATTGATATGCGTGAAACTTTTTAGCTGTCTGACGTCACCCATATCTTAGTTCCTCACATATTGAAGTGCGTCTTACACGATGTTTGTTCATCCCGTGTATTTTATCGCATTTTTTATAATAAGCCACGTAAATTGTGAAACTAGAACAGCTGTAGCTCGCCTTGTGTCGGAGAATGTAACCGGGAGTATCGAATTTACTGAGACAACT
Organism: Pyrrhia umbra; assembly: GCA_963891755.1. Lineage (NCBI taxonomy): Eukaryota > Metazoa > Arthropoda > Insecta > Lepidoptera > Noctuidae > Pyrrhia > Pyrrhia umbra. The sequence goes on from OY982930.1 coordinate 9,228,530, forward strand.
GCTGGGCTTCGGGTTAGTGGAAGTATTGTTGGTCTACCCGCCGGCAGCTACGGGTTTCATGTGCATGAGTTGGGCGACACGAGCACTTGCGATGCATCAGGCTCACACTTCAACCCTGATGGCAACACTCACGGTGGCAGAGATCATCAAGTGCGTCATGTCGGCGACCTCGGCAATGTTCTGTTCGTAGGCAATGGCGCTGCAGTCGCTGACGTAGACTTTGTGGATAGTGTAATTTCACTTAGAGGGCGGAACAGTATTTTGGGGCGTACATTGGTTCTCCACGAGCAGGAAGACGATCTAGGCCTGGGTGACAGTGATAATTCCTTGACCACTGGTAACGCAGGGTCACGAGTCGCTTGCGGTGTTGTTGGAATCAAATCTCCTGGTGAGCCTTGGAGTTCGGCAGCTGCTGTATCTCCGTCCGTGCTTCTGTTTCTTCTGTTAGTAGCATTTGTTTAGTAAGCTCGGTAGGTTTACTACTTATGTATTTGGACGGAATACTCGATACTCAAAAATATAATATATTGTATTGCAAGGAGTAAAGGATGTTTTATTTTGTATATATTAGAACCCCCTGTATTACCTATGACTTTATATACCACGCACCTGGATAAATATATTCCTATAACCGTCTCATCTAACTCGGTAGCAATTTTCATCTAAGTCGGTCCAGCTGTTTCAACACGAAAGCGTAATACGATACAATCAAACAACAGAGAAACTCACATTCGCATTTAAATTTTACACATTCGCTTTTTTTGTTAGTTAGGATAAGGACAGCTAAGATATTATAACTACTTTTTTAGATAGGTCAAGGTAGGTAGATAAATTCCTAAGTGCTTGGTTGCCTCATTAAGTAAATAAGTAAATAAAATAAGGAAAAACAAACGTAGTAAGCCCACGAGAGTGATAAATATAAGCACCCTCCCAGATCAGTAAAATTCGCCGCCCGAGGCATACTCTCACCTTACCCGATGACGCTATAACCCAAACCCAAGAGAGCAGTAGGTCTACTAGCACTCTATACAAACACAGACCGCGTTCGTATCGACCTCGCCGCCGAGGTCCGTCGCGAGGACCTTGTCCATGCCCTCCCGACCCTAGCTCAACGAGCCAGCCCGCGAGCTGAGCTAATAGAAAGCAGCTTTAAAATTCCCGACGCCCTAAGCCGAAGCCCGTCCCCACTAAGGGGTGCCCTTAGCGTGTAGTCGCTGGAGGCCCTAAACTAAATTCATTTAAGGCACTCCACAGGCAAGCCCGGTTAAGCAGTCGACAACCTTCTAGATTGACCTGCGAGACGCCATACAAAAAAAAAGATAAATATACATTTTAGGTATTGGTCGAGGCTCTATTTATTATTGACACCATAAAGTAAAAGTTATGCAATAAAAATATTTTGTTACCTGCTTGTTGTCTTGCCAATACTTCGCTAGTTCATGCGCTGGAGGGTATTTGCAGCAGGATATCTCTAACGTGATCTCCATACATCCGTGCCACAGGTAGTTGTAGTCTTGCATGCCGCCTAAAACATAGATTTCTAATGTAAATAGGTAGGTAATATGTATGTTTAAAAGTCGATCGGCAAACGTCTAAAAAACTTTTAAGTGTTTTGGAAGTCGGTTTCCGTTTTTAGTGTTTTTACCGCTTATCTGGATGATATCTTGCATGAGTTGTCGAATTTGAGGTGGGGCAGCATTGGTCAATATTTTTATCTCAAACTATGAACAAACAATAAAATAAAATAATTTATCTTAGTTTTTGGTATTTTTAAGGTTATGCATTGTGATTTAAGGTAGGGCGTTGCCCCACAATCCCCCCCCCCTAGCTACGGCCGTGGTTGCATGACCACTTTTGCACTAACAAAACGAACAATCAAAAATAAATGGACTATCTAACACTGAAAGAATTATTTAAATCAGACCAGCAGTTCCTGAGATTAGCGCGTTTAAACAAAATGACAACATTTCCCTTCACTGCTCTGCTCCTATTGATTGTAGCGTGATGAAAAGTATACTATAACCATCTCAGGAGTATGACAAATAATTGTACCAAGTTTCGTTAAAATCCGTCGAGTAGTTTTTGTTTCTATAGAGTTTATACAGACAGACAGACAGACAGACAGACGGACAGACAGACAAAAAATTTACTGATTGCTTTTTTGGCATCAGTATCGATCCCTAATCACCCCCTGATAGTTATTTTGGAAATATATTTCATGTACAGAATTGACCTCTCTACAGATTTATTATAAGTATAGAAGAAGATATAGATTATGGAATTCCATCAATCCTACAAGCATACAAGTCTCTTTGTTGTAAATTAAATTAGGTATAAGTATCTACCTGTGAGTGGGTACCAAGCTGCACCGTTAGTGATGCCCTTCTCAAATCTAGGCGAGCCTGACTTGCAGGACACGCCGCGGGACATCTTGGCGTGGTTATTGGAGTACACTAGTGACAGGTGGCGGAACACGTCGTCATCAGGCGCTATCGATGGCGTGTGTGCATAGCTCTGGAACACTGCGTTCAGGCCACATGTTGGAAGAAAACAGAAATTAATGCGTTTACTAATATTTATTATTAGCAGGTAAACAGAACGTGCTACCTCACCGGAACATAGAACTGATGATCTGCATATTCCTAGTTTGCGTGAAAACGAAAAAAAAATTGTTACTGTACGCATGTGTGGAAGCAAGGACTTCTTTACTCGACTACGGTGCAAAAAGAGTGCTCGTCAGTTTCGCATATCGACCTACATAAGATGCGATACTTAGAGATTAAAGAAAAAACTGCAAGACTGCTTCTGACTGCTTTTCGGCAAATTTTATGATTTTAGGTCAACGGTACCACATACGTTTTAATTCCCTTGACGGGTTTTGACAGAAGTACCTAATCCCTTATTCCTATAGGATTTTTTGGTTAGAAAAACGTTAAAAAAATGTAAGCTAACTAATTTTGTCAGGGTTCGGTACAAGAGCAGGGTGTGGTAATACAGTTGCGAAAATATGAAAAATAAAAATGTATTTTTCAATGCGACTCTAGTCTGAACAAAGGCCATCCAATGAAAAAACTAGATTGCTTTTATGAGGTAATTGTGCATGAAAATGCCATGAAAAGCAATCATTGCAATGCAATGGTCGAATCCGACAGTTGCGCCCGGCCAGTTCCGGCTGTTAGTACAATACGCGCACACGTGACCGGACGAAATTGACCATTGAACATGGTTACAGAACAAGAGGTAAAAGTGTTAACAGTTACTGGCACTGGGCGTGTTGTCGAAGGGGTACGATGCCACGAGAGCACCGCCGTGCAGTGACCCAGACAGCACGAACTGAATTTTGCTGATCCACTCCTTAATGGCTTCTGTCTCTGGCTGCGGTTGCTTCGTGTTAGTCTTGAAGAAGTCAGGGAAGTTCCTGTTTAAGTCGTAACGCCGAGCGTTGTGCCTGCAAAATTGCAAATATCGATGCTTTTAACATTTTTACAATCAATTCTAGCTACTTTTCTTATTATCTAACCAATTGTTAAATATCCTTACTTCATTGTAAATGTAAAAGTTTGTTAAACCGGTTAGGATGAAATTTAGTATGGACATTGGACATATCTTGACATATCTTGTAGTTTTTACCCAGGAGCGTGAAGTGTTTCCTTTTGGACGCGGGAGAAACAGCTATTATTTGACTATCACTGTAAAGCAGCTGAAAGGATTCAGGTAGTACGGAGAACCTATAGACGATTATAGTATTTTTATCCGGGTGCGTGATGCAGCCCCCCAGCCTTCCGTTGGCGGCACGAGACACTACAAATCATAAAGGATCACTTTCAATAGTAACACCTTTTTTCGAAGCTAGTGAAGGTTATTCACACAATGAATTGTTTCATTATCTCTTTTTAGGGTTCCGTAGTCAAAAAGGATCTCTTGTAATTTCGTTATGTCTGCCTTATTACTATAAATCTATAACCAAGTACTAGAATACTAACTAGGTAGCTATATTAAACAAAAAAAATAAGATGTCGCAACTTATATCGTAATCGTAAACTAAGCTTTAGATACATAATAAGGACTTAACTTTACAGAAAGTTAGGTTGGTACCTGGACCTACGTAGGTACGTACGCACCTAGTGTAAGTACATACATAACCAAATTATTAGGGAAAAAAGTAATTATAAACAAAAAATAATTTACCTACTTCTTCAAAGCAAAAACACATCGGAAGTATCATTTTAGGAGCTGTTCAGCTGTCTATTGTTATGATATGATCAAAAAGTAATGATTTTCAGCCCAGTGAATAAATGAATTGAATTTTGAATACGGTCTTAAATGCTGCAGCTGGCCCGAACTCTCCTCTGTATTAGCACTATAATGACGTATGCTACGTCTTAAATAAACAAATTAAGTATATTCCGTACCTGCCATATATGTTGTCACATTGTCCTTCCTTGGAGATGGCGAAACCGTCTGGGTTCATAGAAGGCATCAAATGGATTCTAGTGTTGTCCAGCAACCATTTTATATACGGATCGGTATCATAAGATGTCACAAGATACTGCAAATATAAAAAAGGGATTAAACAGTTGTCCTGTAAATTTTAAATAAATTGACGGCGTGATTTTCGACAGAATTACCGCGGCCGTAGAACGCAAAGGGCAATTGAAAAACGGGGTCTTTTGATGATGTTGGTGATGGTCATCCATCCTAAATACAAACAACTCGCAATAAATATTAATAAAGTTGTGCTCCAGATTAAAATGCAAACGCACTTAAATACATAATACAAATAATATAAGAAACTATATACCTAAGCTGAAATCTCACAACGCATTGTGTTTATGTTACTATTGCAAAACTAGATAGCAATTTTCCATACGATTTCTCATGGACTTTCCAGTTAGGTAATGACTGATTATGATAGGGATTGGGTGCTCAGTTAAACACCGGTTGCGGCAACTAACTTGAATGAGGTGCAGCAGTAGCTCGCGACCGACGGCTTCGTTTCCGTGAATGTTGCCGACGTACTTGACGTCGGGCTTGCCAATCATGTGCTCGTACGGAGACGCCGACACCACCATCACCCAGAGGTCTCGGCCTGTGAGAAGACATGTTTTGTAGCATGGTACGGTTTGATACTTGTCTGAATACAAAAATAGTTATTCAAACTCAAAGGACAAGTACTTTTTCTTGCTCGCAGGGTGTGTCAAAGAGACAACAATGTTCGGACAATTTACTCACACAAATATTTACTCGTGGATGCATCAACCAAGGGTATTGAATAACCAGTTGGTGAGCTCTTCCGAACCACTATTCCGGGTAAATTGTGAGGTAAATAAATAAGATAGCAATTTGTAGTAATTCTCTTACCTTGAACAGATTTCCCGACGGAGTAGAGTGCTGTCAAGGCCGGGTACCTCGCAGACACAGATCGCAAGTACCTAGTCATTTGATCATGGTCGTGGTAACGGAACTCCAGATCTGGACCGTTTTCCCTGGACTCGACTTCGCCTAAGTTTGTAGATACTTCATCTGTATATGAAATAACCAGAAATAAGCAGCTGTATTGATACAGGTGTTATCATTTGAGATCTAGGTACATTACATACAGTATACGAACAGTAAATTATTCTGTTGGAAAAACCCATTTTTTGCAGGTAGAAACATCTTATTGCATTTAAAATAATATATAAGTAGTTTTTTCCTTGTCATAGCCGGTTTGTATTTATACCTACAGACACAGACAGGGTAATTAAGACACCCCAGTCAGTTTTAATTTACCAAATATGAGTCAAGAACAAGAAAATCGATTTCGTAGTATTTTTTATAGGGTAATTTTTAACTGCACCTCTATTTAGAAATTTAAGCAAACAAAATTTCTCCACTAATAAACCTACTGCATATCAAATAAATGACTGTACCTACTACAAAATAACTACTTGATTACCCAAACATGTTGTACTAAAAAATGTTTAAAATTCAGCAAAATCTGATGGCTTTTTTATCTAATTTTACAAACAATATTACTCACCGTAAAACAAAAATACTGATTTGCACACAAATTATTGCAATCTGGACTTTAGGGCACCCCGACTCGGACAGGTTCGGTTAGAAGGGGATGGCGGGGTCTTGTGAACGAGCGAAGCGAGTCATCCCCTTCTAACCTAACCTGTCCGAGTCGGGGTGCCCTAAAGTCTATTCGCTCGCTTCGCTCGCTCACAAGACCCCGCCATCCCCTTCGTGGTTATTTTTTTATAAACCACCTAGAAGTAGGAGCCCCGCTTAGCGGGGCTCCGTCGACCAAGCCCACCCTCGACCAGTGAACTTTGATTAGATAAATATGACTGATAGACATTCAGTCAAACAGTTAAGCTTTAAAGATCTAACAGTATAGTATAATTGATTTATTTAGTGAGCAAATTTAGTGTGCAATTCAGTATTTTTGGTGGTAATTTCGAATATTTTGATTGACAAAGGGGATTTACAGTTAACATATTAAATACCACCTTTTTATATTAGTTAGCTACGCAGTTATCTCAGAATCGTTATTTACTATTCTATCCTTAAAATCTGATTGATGTCCTCTCACCAACTTTAATGTCAACCACGCGAGGTTCCAAGTTCCAATCTGGTAACTATTATAATCTTTACTTATATTAATAAACTAGCTTCTGCCAGCGACTTCGTCCGCGTGGAATAGTGGTGCTCCGCTCCTATTGGTCTTAGCGTGATTATATATAGCCTATAGCCTTCCTCGCTAAATGGACTATCTAACACTGAAAGAATTATTTAAATCGAACCAGCGGTTCCTGAGATTAGCGCGTTTAAACAAAATGACAACATTTCCCTTCACTGCTCTGCTCCTATTGATTGTAGCGTGATGAAAAGTATACTATAACCATCTCAGGAGTATGACAAATAATCGTACGAAGTTTCGTTAAAATCCGTCGAGTAGTTTTTGTTTCTATAGAGTTTATACAGACAGACAGACAGACAGACGGACAGACAGACAGACAGACAGACAGACAAAAATTTTACTGATTGCATTTTTGGCATCAGTATCGATCCCTAATCACCCCCTGATAGTTATTTTGGAAATATATTTCATGTACAGAATTGACCTCTCTACAGATTTATTATAAGTATAGATTAATGCGTATGACATTTTTATTGTTACGCCTTCACGATAAACCGGCTGCACCGATTTAGATGAAATTAGATATGGGATATAGATGGGATTTTTTCAGAGTGTGTGAATTAGTCCTCCCCTCAGGACGCGACCTATTCTGCGGCGTCACTCGCGTTCTATGCACATAAAGCATTGCACGAACAACTTCTTTAATTACCCCCTAGATAAAGCGTATTTATACAATTCTTCTTTTTTCAATAAGACTAGTACTTATTTTAGCAAAAGTAACAATAAAAATCCATAATGGTGTATTTATACTACAATCTCTGTGATGTTCACCGTACCTGGATTATATGTTGGATTAGAGAGCGACTGCGACAACGTCGCCTTCAGAAAGGTTAGCAAAAGGAAAATGCGAGCTTTACTCGCTTTCGCACTGCCCGCCATCTGTAATATAATAAGTAATTATTATTAATCATTTTCTTATTTATTGTACCAAAAAATGGGACATAAACTCCTTTCATTCTAAGATTTCTTCTTCTCAGATTTTTAAACAAAGTTGAAAGGTAGGTACCTACGTTTTTTCATGCTCGAGGTAGGAACAGCTGTTAAGTGTGGAAGAAAATAAGATTTTGATTATTAAATTTTCCCGTTTGTTGTGCTTTGTTTGCCCTTGCTTCTTGCATGATTCATGATAAGTAGGTAATTCAACGAGAAGTACCTACCTACCTACTGCAAGATTTTGTTTGTAAAACTAATTTTAGACCGTTCTCATTGTAGGCATTTACCAATATATCCATATATAAATATAAATATGTATTAGGTAAATTGTGATGGGTCGTCACTGTGAAAAGTGGGAATAGGTAGAGCTTTCTTTTGAATGTTAATGCCACACAGCATGTTTGGGCGAGCGCACCAGTTATGCGGCGTAACCGGTCGCTGGTTCAAGGTCACTGGGTTAGTGGACCGACCTAATATACAGCTAACAACAATCATACTCGACAACTTATATGAAAGATACACTTGGTATCATCCTTCAATACTAATAATAAGAAGACGTTCAAAAGTAAATATTCACTAATGTAGTTTTTTTGTAGGTAAGTACATATTATTATTTTTCTATCTGTCTTCCACAGTTTCACCCGCATCCTGAGGAAACTTATTCACGCATCCGGATAAAAACGTCAACCTATAATCTCCCAGTATCCAATCAGGTCCTAATTTTTGATAAGGACCTACTATCAGAAATTCTTATAGTACCCCATTCCGAATCCTGGTACACCCACGAAATAAACGCCTATACCAAGCCATTGACATATTTTTATGATAGCTGTGACGCGATTCTCTCTGAATGGATTTTGTGTGATTATAACAATAGAATGCTTTGTAATCATTCATTTCCCAAATTAATTGGTTCGGCACGTTTGGCGTAGTGGCTGAGCAATTGGCGGTTGCGCTACGTGTCGCGGGTTCTATTCCCGCACGGGACAACTAAAATTTTTCCGGGTCTGACTGTTTGTGCAAATGTAATGAATGTTTGTAAACACACCCACGATAAAGGAGTAATCCTAGTGTAAAAATGATTGCGTAAACTCCAAAAATCAGCGCTTCACAAGTAAATCTTAAATATAAAAAAACAACCGAGGTCCTTTACACCAAAACCATTGCTAACTATACAATGTAGCGTAACGTATTTGCTAACTTTCTTTTATTTACTTACTCAAAGCGTGTCTTGCATTATTACTGGGTATTTTGTATTAGTCATGTTACACCGCGGTCATGCTGTCGAGTTAACCCCCGGTCCGACTAGGTTATCATTGACATCGTAATAACAATAAATCACGTTCGAGATTGCCTAGTTTGGTAGAACACGCATCATGTTATCTTAATTTTCGTTTTTTTTCTAGTAAACAGACGTTGGTACATGTTTTATTAATTAATAAAATTTCATTAAAGAACAGTAAAAATAATAATACAGCTTAATATCAATAATTGCATCTGGAACTGAGTCTGAAACAATAGTCCATTGAAATGTTACAATTTAAGGACCTAATATTGCATTTATTAGAGCCCGCAATTTATTTTTGGGACATGTGTGGGGGGTCAATAGAAGCTGCTAGCCGCCCTTGTCCCCCGGCCGCCATCTTGGAAAAAGGGGTGCAAACACCTTTTTCGCGATAACTCGGAAACTATGCGTCTTACATAAAATTCGCAATGACATAATTTGTAGCAAATCGCTTTGCCTACAAATATGTTCTACAACTTCTTGCCCTAAATTTAAAATTAAAGAAGTTATAAGCAAAATAGTGAGCAAATTTCTATAAAAAAATTCTTTTTTGTTCTATAATTTAAAAAAAATATGTAGGACGCATAGTTTCCGAGATATCGCGATAAAGGTGTTTGGACCCCTTTTTCCGAGATGGCGGCCGGGGGACAAGGGCGGCAACCCCGCAAACTTGGGGTTAAGCTTCTATTGACCCCCACACATGTCCCAAAAATAAAATTGCGGGCTCTAATAAATGCAAAGCTCATAATTATAAAATTTTAATGGACTACAACCTACTTAATAAGTGCGGGAATCGAAATAATTGGGTATATCTCAACACTGATGGCAATGGTTTCAACCTTTGCATGCTACAAAACTATGTGTAGATTGTAAGTACTCCATCTAAGCAATATGTCAGTTCAGTAGGTACGACCATCACGACATTCACAACTTATACAATGTAGTTGAGTAAGAAGAGTTAGAATAAGTAGGTCAGAATTTGTGGATCGTAGTTAATCCTCCCAATCCTCCTCCCTCAGTCAATTAGAGACCCTTCGTTTTAGATACCTGTAATGAAGGAATTTTCGTCTTTTATGGATTTTAAAATCTTTCAATGTTTTGAACATTTTTTTTCGTTCAGTGCTCATGACAAATGTTATATTGACAGCTTTCCTTCCACTGTTGGAATTTGTTGTCATAGTCCCGCTAATTGAAAGAAAAACTTTCGTTTTCGAAAAACTGTAAGTAATCTAACCATCTTCAGCTAATGTTTTCCAAGTAAATAGGTATCTACTTATGTAATATTTTTACGTTTAGGTAACAGATTAATATTAAATGGCAGATGCGTTATAAGTAGTAAAGTATATAATGCAGATTGTTAATCTGTATCTTACCTTGTTCCTATTAAAGTGTAACATAAATTGATAGGCAGTTTACTGCTATTTTCGCATTCCTTCTGACTTATATGCATAATATAAGTAAGTATTGCTAAATTCTTTTGCGACAACTCTTCTTCTAACGGCATTTCGTGCTACTTGGTAAACCGGATTGTTTAGGCAAAAAAACTAATACGAAATTGTCATATCTAAACGTAATAATTTCTAATGAATAAATCAACGTATTTTAAATGTGAAACTACATACATTGATGCACCTTGCATCGTAAGTAATCAACAAACAATGCAGCGCACTTTTTTGTTAAGTATGTGAAAGTTTATATCTAGATCGATTGAAATATGCCGTGGTATGAAGCATCTTGATAAGAATACTTAATAATGTTTAAACAAGTTCATTAGATAATTTTCGTAACAATTTAAAATGAAACTCCTATACAAAAAAATCGACTGTTTTTGACACTTAAAATTGTTTACAGCGCTTGTTTAGTATCAAGCTATTAAAATATGTACATAATTATATTTTTATTAAACAAAACTACAGTTGTAATGTCCTTGCTAATATTATAAATCCGAAAGTACCTAAATCTGTCTTTCTGTCACGCTTTCACGCTAAAACGGCTGACCCGATATTAAGGATATATTTTAGTATGCTGATAAATTGAAACCCAAGAAAGGACAGCATAGTTTTTATACGTTTGTGTCCGTCGTCCCCGGCTTTTCTTGAAAGCAGTAGTTGTTGTTACAGTTCTAAGTCAGAGGCCCAGTCCAGGCCCAGCATTGGAGGCGGATTTGAGGAAACTCTGATTCTAGGGTTTGTTACATCGGTAAAAACCTGCAGTCCACACTACAAGAAGAAGAAGATCCGTGTACGCGAAGTAGTTCTCTCGGGATGCGAGTGAATCCACGGGCAACAGCTAGTATTCTATAAACCGGTACAAAGCAATCGGCGTCATGGACAGTACCTACCTAATTAACATTTTCCCACAGCTTTAAGATGTAATTAAATATCAGGTGTAGATGATATTTTGTTTAATAATACTTACATCTGTAGTTTGAGGTGAAAATAATTATAAATAAACTATTAATCAAACTTTTTCTCACAAAAGTATGTTTTATTTACCTAAATAAAACATAAAAGCACAACAAAAAAATAATAATACAACTTACCTTGAAACACAGTGCGCAATTGTATTAAATTTACTATCTGGATGTCATTTATTTTATTTCTACTTAACACACGGCAACTTATTACTCGCGAAAACTGTATGTTATTTAAAAATGTCACGTTCCAGTCCTAGCAGACGAGTGGACTCCGCTCGACTGGCATGTACTGGCAACCGTTGGTGGGTTGGTGTTCGGCGTGTCACGCCGTGATCTGCGTCATCCAACACGACACACAACCGGAAAGTGCTTTCTCTCATAACACAGTTCGTAAAACTGCTTCTAATTCCTCGCAATAAGGTCTAATTCATATTCTTGGGAAACACCAATGTGTTCAACGTAGTAGAAGTTGTACTTTCCACTCTAGTGGTCACAATATAGAAGCGAGTTTATAAAAGTTTGTTCGGTCTCTCCGTGACGTAGTCGATGTATTCCCAACTCTCGTCTCATCTGGCACTTTTCCTGCGGATAGAATTTCTATACTATCCGATATTTAATATGTACCTATGTATTTAGTTGGCGAGAAAATTCCTAAAGAAAGAAATTCAATATTTATTCATAATTGTTGAATAATATAAAAGTAACATACTGATTTAGGGATAAATAATCTGATATGACTCTATACAATCCCGAACCTCTAAGCATTACCCACGAAAAACAGGGGAAAAAATATATGTGAAAATGGGGGTCAAGTTCGATAATATGATAATTACGGCATGGTTGTAGAATTTACCGACAAAAGACTTGACTTTTTTTAATTTTAATAGTCAAATTATTTTCACAAAGCAAATACCTTAAGATCTATTGACCCTCAACATTGGCTAGATTTACCAGCAAATCAAACATTTAAAAGATACCTTACAGTAAAAAACCGGCCAAGTGCGTATAGGGCCATGCGCAAAAGAGTTTCGTAATAGGTTTTAGTTGGTCGAAGATAACTTTGTAACCTATTAAGCCAACTTAGCCATGATAGTTTTCCTTGCAAGTTCGTTATGATACGTCTCTGATTTTTTTCACAAATCTGGGAGCAGCTATTCAGAAGTTAGAGGGGGGGGGACTCTCGAACCGAACAAAAATATGCACTTTAAATCTTGACGTTTCGCAAACGGCTTCCTAAATTGGAAAAAGATCTTCACACTTCAAATGCTTTATTTCTGAAAGATCTATCTAACGCTACCCCACACAACAGGATATATGAAAAAAATATTCATCAACACTTTACGTGTATGGGAGTTACCGTAAAAAAATATTTTTGAAAATTTGATTTTACCACTTTGTCGTCGTGATCATTAGACATATCATACGGAATTTCAGCCTTCTCTACCAAGAACCTCTGGGCTATGCCGCGGACAGACAAACAGTCGGTCATGGCGAAATTATAAGGTTTCCACTTTCCTGTCGATTACGGAACCCGAAAAAAACTATGAAAATAACCTTTCATCATATTCTCCTACGAAGTAGAAGGAAGAAGTTTTTGATAATTTAAAGAGAACTTTTTTGCCTATTCTGAAAGTTCCGGCCAACGAAAAAAGGGTACGTATCGATGGAACTAACGATTCGGAGTAATAGCACGGTAATGTTATGTAATAGTTACTATGGCACAAATGTTGTAGGGTTGCTCTGAGCCAAATTATACAGGTTCAATGATTCGTAATTTTTATAAATTTTATCGATTTTAGAAAATTTTCATTATTCAAATTCGTCATTATTTTACGCCGGAGACATAAAATAATGACGGATTTTTATAGAACTAATGATCTGAAGCAATTTTTATTTGGAGCGAAAGCCTTTTGTTCTGTAATACCAGTTCGATAACATTGTATAATTAATGAAAACCGATTTTCTTACTGTGTATTTACAGTTCCGATTGTTTCTTATATTATAATGTTATATGTAACTTTATGTTATGAATTTCTATAACTTCTGTACACTGATTAAAGATTGAATAGTTTCAAAATATTTTAAAGATCTACTGATTTCTTGGATTGCACACATAACCCATGAACGGGTTATCATGCAAAACAGTTTGGGCAGAGTACCTACTTGTCACTCTACAACAGAGCTCGCCGGAATCCTAGTTGAAGAACTTCGGTAAATGGCTGGACGAGAGCTTCCACTATGACGAGGTCCACACTCTAAGCACGGGAAGAGGAATAGTCAATTCGATAGGAAAACGGACATTAGGATTCACACACCATCTGCGGGATGTTCGAAAGAGTTACCGCGTCCCCGAAATGCAAAGGGCTGAAGAAGGAACTGAGAGTCTGACACTCTATTGCCCCATCCATGGCGGGAGGAGTCATTTGATAATATCCCATCCCAGGGGGTGGGTTCAAACTCCATGACTGTTGTAAGATTTCTGGGCGTGAGGGGAGGTAAACCTCACGTCCCAGCTGCCGCAGGAGACGTCCGAGGCGCCCAGAGTCGCGAGCCGATTCCTGGCCACTGTTTTACTCAGTCTGACACTCCCTTCCGCGCAGCCTACAACTATTATTACTTTTACTACTATTATTTTTTGCATTAACAATATTAAAATCAATATTTTGTTTGTTTTTTCTTTGCACTTATGTTAGTCCAATACAGAAGTTAAAAATGCCTCATATCTATATATATCTTATCAGTGACCCTACAACGTTTGTGCTAGAGTAACGAGTAACTATTACTCCAAATGGCTTATAGGCAATAGCTTATGGCTAGTTCTAACGATACCTACGTACCATGTTTTTTCGTTTGCCCAAAAATGTATAGTGCTAAGTTTTTATACAAAAGTGCTATGTGTGTAATGAAATCGATTGAATGGTTTTTTTTTCAAATCTCATAAATTTACTTTTCAGATCTCTTCCTTTGTTAACAGACTTCATATACGCACCATTCTAGGAAGATAAATTATACGAAGGAAGAAATCCCTGAATGCAATGAACTCACTAATCTGGAAGAGTTTGGGGGCTATAATTATGAAACTCTATTCTTTGAAGTTGGCTAGACACACTACCGCGTGTAATCCGTGTAATTAAAGAACCTTTACTGAACGACCTATTCTACCAATTCTAAGGCCCAGTTCTAAGTTTGGCTGTCGGGAGACTTATTAATAACTCAATTGAATCAGCTTGACGTCACCACGACTAAATCAAGCTTTTCTCAAATGGCACACTTCTACCCTTTTGGGAAATTAGCTCCGATCTCACAGCCATGACCTTTCGTTTGATAAATTGTATCTTACATTAAATGTAAATTTATAAGAAGTTTGAAATTATAAAAAGGGTGTGTCCTACCTAAACAGGAATTCTGGCCGAAATTAAAACTGAATCTTCGGCCATGATCCCAGTTTCGGTCGATACCGGAATTGAGAAAAGAAATAATGAAAGTGACCATGGTCGCCACTCGCCAGGGTGCATAGAGGTGCATATGATTTTACAGATTCTAGATGGCGGTCTCGTAGTCGACAAGGAACCCTTATAGTTTCGCCATGTCCGTTTGTCTATCTGTCCGCGGCATAGCATTTGGTATGGATATATTTTCTCATTACTTGTCTAAGCAAAAAATGCCACCTACTCTCCAAATTTCATAACTCTAGGTCTAGCCGTTATAGCTCTTGCGTTGATGAGTCAGTGAATCATTCAACAAGTGTTCTCTGTTTGTAAAAGCCGTTCTCTCTTTATATAATAGTACTAGCTTTCCGCCCGCGGTTTCAGCCGCGTGGGCTACAAGAATAACATATAAACATACCAAACAATAACATATAAACATATACCCGACTTTTATATATAAGATTTTACGTATAAAGATAATCGCGTTTTTTTTATACAACCAGCTGTAAGTATCGATAATGTAAAATAACTGTATGTTATTCGCAATCCGTCACCTATATATATATTAGAATGTGCAAATCAAAACCTATCGTCTGATACCCCACATGACCTAGTAACTATATTTTGAAATTTAAAATCCCCCCATCCCCCACTTTTTCCCTAAACTCAATATGATTTTGCAACTTTATTCATTTGCTATACCTACGCATAACATAAACTTTATAACTGTTCCAAATTTCAAGTGGATAGCATGAGTAGTTCCTGAAATAATTAGCCGTGAAAGACGGACAGACCGACAGACGAAGTGAAACTATTTTTACCATTTTTGGTAAAACAAGAAAATATTAATTTCTGCTAAAACACCGCTCTAGAAGTCGGTGTCACTGACTAAACGAATGACTTTGCACTATCCCCTAAATTGAAGCAAATGAAAGCCAATAAAAAGAATGGTCGGTCCGACATATACATGGTTCCCGAGAAATACACACACGTGATTAGGAGCCCATATTCGTTGACCCATATGGACAAATATATATATATATATACATATAACGTACGAATATTGTAGATTTCCATTAATATTGCAAACATACGGGTCGAATTGATGACCTCCTTTTCAGGGTTCTGTAGTCGACAAGGAACCCTTATAGTTTCGCCATGTCCCTCTGTCAGTCTGTCTGTCTGTCCGCGGCATAGCTCAGAGGTCCTTAGTACTAGCGTACTAGTATAGTAAGCTGAAATTATGGTATGGGTATGCATATTGATCATGCCGACAAAGTGGTAAAATAAAATTATAAAAAAAAAAAAAATAAGGTAATACATACCTACTCGTAAAGTATGGATGAATATTTTTTTCTCGTGTATCCCATTTGTGAGGTATCATTAGATAGGTTTATTAAAAATATTATTAATAGTGTAGTGGTCATTGCGAAATATCAAGCTATAAAGTTCATATTTTTGAGATTTTCGAGCGTCCCCCGTCCCTCCTCTATCTTTTGAGTGGCTGAACCTAGATGATGTAGCTTATATGTACACCTACCAAACTTTAAAGGAAAAATATTATTTTGTTTATATTTTTCGTAAAATCAATTTGGTACAGACTTTATCTGTTTCCCGTTATTTTACCCGGCTCCTGACAGAATTACTTGAAGTACCCAGATAAAATTAGATAACACTATATCCCTACCTAGGCTTTAGTCCTTCTCCACACCAAAATTCTCAATCGGTTTGGCCGTTTTCCCGTGAACGTGTAACACCCAGATAGTAACTGTCGGATTTTTTATTAGTACCTATGGATTTTCTATGTGACCCACTTGTTTAAACACAAACACTCGCTGATGTTATAGTAAGTAATATATTCAAGCTTTGTATTTAATATTCCAAAGGACTCCTCAGTAGATACTTAATTAAAAAATAACTGCAAGAATTTCGTGTCCTCCTCAGTATCAAAAAAACCGACTTCCAAAAACACTGAAAAGAAAAGTAAGAAGTTTATTTTTCTTTTCAGTGTTTTTGGTTTTATCTCTACTTATATGTGTTTTTTTTATGTTTCTCTCTATTTGGTTCGATCTTATTACCGTATAGGTAAGTATAAATTTTGGGTTCCTAGACCTACACTACACACCACTTTTTAAGTTGCAATAAGCGTAAATCACCAAATTGTCTAAGTAAGTGGCGGATGCGCAAACAGAGATAAACCGTTATTTTTATATACATATTTAGAAAACGACTGAAACGATGTTGATAAAATTTGTATTTACACGGGAAGCAAAATCTGTTCACTCAGTGGAAAGTTCTGAGGTAACAAACTTAAAAAAATACAAAAAAATGCAGTCGAATTTGAAGTCGGTTAAAAATTGGAGCATACGACCTTGAATCTAAATCGAGAACATACAATGCCAAAACGTATGCATCTGGGGCATTAAAGAGGTTGGTTGGAGTAGCTTAGAGCGAGGGCGGCGCAGGCGCGTTATGTTCAGAGAGTATCGATCGCTGCCTGCTTGTTGCCGCCAGTGCGCACGCAGAAAACGGGGTTAGTGTCCACCCTGTCTGATCAACGAGGGACTAAGGTTTTCCCGCGCATTAGAATCGCGCAGCGACGCGCATGTCCAAACACAGGGGCGAAGAGAGGGGCGTCCTCCGAGGGCACGAGCTCGGCCCGGGACCCTCACATTACGTAACATTAAACGCACAGGACGGCGCACAAACAATGTGATTTTATTTTATCTTAAAATTTTCTACTGTTTTTGAATATACATTTTTTTAGGATAGGTATTGTGATATTATGTTTAACTGTCGGGTGTAAAAGTAGTTGAGTTTTCTTTATGTTTTGTGATTCGGCACATATATAATTAGATATAGTGTAAAATATCCATTGAATTAAAATAATACAATTAAAAGCGTAAAATTAAAATTGTTGGTGAAATGTTCAGAGAATTCTCTAGGATGTGACATAAATTAATTTATTATATAAATAAAGAACAAAATCGATCGATCGCTTTAGAATTAAGTTACGTATTAGTTATTAGGAATAATGAAAACGTTTTCGAAACAAAGAAATAGTATTGTACTAAATGTGACAATACTAACAATACGAAAAAGTTAATTTCGTTGATTGACTACTGTCGTATATTGTGGTGATATTCACAAGATGACAATGGGTAAGTTCTGCATTATATATTCTGATAGGTATGTTAATAAATACCTATTGCCGTTTATACTATATTCTAATTTATATATTCTCATCAGAAACTATTGATTACATTTATTTAGATTTGCGTCACGCAATATTTCAATAATAAGTCTCTGAGCATGTACATTTTTGTTCAGGTAGGTAGTGAAGCGAATGGTTGCTAATGTGTAGTTTGGCAACGATCCTAGTTGATTGTAGGCCCCTGTCATATACGGGTACATAAGATTAGCCTCGAAACAAGGTACTATAAAGAGTATGCTTATTATTTCATACAAAAGGTCGATGAGTATAGTAATATTTATGTAAAAAAATCGAATCCAGAATTCCGCGAAGTAAACATAGCCTTTATTTCAAAGGAGTTTGTAATTTGACGTCTTCAGCTTCTAGACCTCATTTTGCTTCACCTAATTCCAGCCAGCGTCAACTATAAATAAATTCCCTCGCATTGATTTTATGTGACCTGTAAACGCAACCCACCTCACCAGGCACCTTGTATATTCAATCAAAGCGGTCCAAACTTACTAATCTCGGTAACTACTGCGTAAATATCTTGCTTATCTACATTGTGCATCCTACAATAGCTTGGATGCAACTCGTATGTTTGGTATATTAGCCCATATAACGCTGCTATTCCAATTTCAAGCAGACACAACAATACAAGATGCACGTTGCGTCACCGGATGAGAGACGTGTCCGAATCGTAACATCTCCTCTCTCAGTTCATACAGTACCTATTAAATCAGTAGGTAGGTACCTATACCTATCCACATGAGGGCATACTCACACCTGGCTGTAGAAGAACGGAAGTCAATTAAAGAGGAAGAACAGGCTATAAATAAAATCAGCATAAATGTTTATTAGAATTAAGTACCTACCTACTAGATCAAAGAACATTCAGTTGATATCAGGAAACTCATTTTTAAAGTAGTGAAAAATATGAAAAAAATAATTAATATTTATAAATACTTTTACGTATATATTCTATATGTATACGTTACAAAATATTTATAGGTACTTACCTACCAGATATTAGCTACTTACGACTTAGGTAGTAAGTAGGTTCATAAATTTTTGCAATTGTATTAGAGTATTTTCCTGTAGTTTCACTCGCTTCCTGAGGGAACTATAATGAAAAGTATCCCGTGTGTTAGTTCAGGTTATCAAGTTATCCAAATCCATTCAGTAGTTTTTGCGTGAAAGAGTGACAAACAGCATCCTCACAAATTTCGCATTTATAATATTAGTAGGATTAAGCCGCTTAATTAAGAATGTTAATTTGCTTGTAAATGAGGTGACGCAATTTTGACGTTACATCTAACTGATCTATCTTCTAGCCTGCATAACTGAAACTGTGTGTAGTGAGTGTGTAGTCAGTTTGTTGAGCAGCGCGCGCAGTGCGAACGTGCGCCCCGCCGCGAAACTGTGCGCGAGAGTCGCGGCCGCGCCTTCCTTCGCTCGCGATTGTCCAGTGACCACGGTTTACCACCTACACCTATGTCCTCGGTTTACGCCCATTGACTCCACCGCCACCGGAACATAATACACGCTTCAATTTTACTGTATGCAAACGTGCGTGACGAAAATTCGCACGTTTTTCTCACAATCCGTAAACCCTGTCATAGTAGAGGGTATATCCCTCTACTATAATACCTACCGACCTCAACCGATATCTAACACAGATATGGAAAAAACTGATTCATTTGCTATCTTGGACATCAACATTGGCGATAAGGCCGATAAAGATGCAGACACGGAAACAAGTAATAATTCAGATGATACTTTGAAAAAGATGCCCTTTACTACTGTTATAAAAATTCGTAAGTCCACTAACATCAAAATATTATTACATAGACCAACAACATTAATAAAAAAAAAAACAATTTTGCAAATCGGTCCAGGCGTCTTCGAGTAATCGGTGAACATACATAAAAAATAAAAAAAAAAAAAGATCCCGACGAATTGAGAACCTCCTCCTTTTTTTTGAAGTCGGTTAATTATTAGAAATAGGAAAACTTCAAGCTGATTTTAAATTATTATTTAGATTAACATAAAATCATAATCTGCCTGTACCCAACTATGCTGAGGTCGGCTTTCAGCCCCGGTTAAGCAGTCTACAACCTTCTAGGTTGACCTGCGAGATGCCATACAAAAAAAGGTCCGCTTTCAGTCTAATCGGATGCAAATGAGTACTAGTATTTTATTTACATGGAGCAACTGCCTATCTCACCTCCACAACCCAGTACCAGTACCCGGGTGACGCTTCCTTGTTAAGACTGGTCAGACTATAAAACTTTCTGGCTTCAGACTGCCATCAAAGATCTACAATTAAAATAACATTTAATAAGATTCAAACAAAATCAAACTAAACGCCATCATTGGTGTGTTGTGTATCACAATAAATACCACTAACCTGTTATTTCTCTAAACACCGGTCTTGTGATGTGATTATTTGCACACAATAAAATTCTCTAACCATCAATAACAACAATCAGTACTCGTTCACACAGTACACTTTATCTTGGAAGAAAAAGAAAATGATTGCTATCATGAACGGTATGTATTGTGCAACTTTTAGATCGTGAGAGGAACCTAGATCTCCTTCGTTCTTACTGCACATGAGTTTTAAAAAGTTAAAATGTTAATATTGATTAATTTTTCAAGTACCTTTCTATCTAATCTACTATACCCAGAGATCCAGATCCCTCTGAGATTCAATTGAATTATTTTCAATCCCTCTGGATCCAAGTTGTTATAAAAACGTTGATAATACTCAGAACATGTGGAGCCTTTAGTTTCTCTTCATAATAGATAAGAACATGAATTTGTGTTGCGTATTGTGGCTTAGTGGCACGTTTGTCGCTTCCGCTAGTCGTCCTCAATATCAGTGCGCACGCGCTTCGTCCCTGGGCGGCGAGTTGTGAGCCACGCCACACCAAGGCTCTAAGGGAACCAGTCATGTTCCACACTGCTGCGCGCGCGTTGCAATGCCCTGCTTCCTATAAGCTAAACTGACTCTAACTTAATCGCTAGCAAGGACACAAAGAGAATAATAAAGAGCCTAGTGTTGTAAACTATACAATTAATGTTAATTGTAACTCGTAGTCTGGCACTTGTTTGTCAACATTCATGTGATCTATAACTAATAGCAGTCCCCTATGAACTATGAGACTGTTGTAACCCGAAATCGTGTTAGATTGTAGATTAGGAAAAAGTTATTAGGATATGATTTTAAAAGAAATCATCCATTAATTTTAATAAACATTCTGAAAGGTATAACTGGGTAAAATGCACAGATAAAATTAATTTACATAATATTATTGATCATAACACTATCGGTATATTACGTGTATAAGTAAAGAATATAATTGTTTACCATTAACATGTTTTTCGTAAGCTTACACCCTATGTCGGTATCGTATCAATTACTGCATTACTGATGAATGAAAAATTGGTCTTCTTACTGTGATTGACTGTTCAAAGTTAATAATTATTATGAAAAAAAAAAACAGCCAAGTGCGTGTCGGTCCACGCGCAATAGGGCTCCGTAGTAGGTCTTAGTAGACTCTGTAACCGGCTAAGCCTACTTAGCCGTGATAGTTTTCCTTGTAAGTTCATTACATGTGCTACGTCTGTGAATTTTTTCACATTTCTACCTCCATTCAAAAGTTAAAAAGGGGGATGCTCGTATCGAATAAAAATCAAATGGCTCACTTAACCGAAAAATGGTCTTCACACACCTATCATAATTTTGAAAGATTTACCTATATCTAACGATACCTCACACGAAGGAATACGCGAGAAAAAAAATATTCATCACCACTTTACGTGTCTGGGAGCTATCCTAAAAAAACATCAAAACATTAAAGGTTTTCTTATCGGATGCCTACGTCATACAATGAACACACCAAGTTCAGGCGTATACGATTAGCGGTTTAGGCTGTACGTTGATCTGTCAGTCATTCAGGACAAAGCATTTTATATTTATAGATTAGAGAGTATTTTTTTTCATTGTTAAGCATGTATACATTGTAAATACCCTTTTAAATTATAACACGAAATCCTACCTAATATTATAAATCCGAAAGGAACTCTGTCTGTTACGCTTTCACGGAAAAACGGCTTAACGGATTTGTATGAAATTTAATTTTTTTTTTTTTTTTGAGTGAGGACTGTCGTTCCCTCTCGGGAGTCGAGTGAAACCGCAGAAAACAGCTGTAGTATCAATTAGTAGCAAAATTATTAAGAGTTCTTGTTCATTTTGACTTCTTTGGAGTTCTTCAGTTTCACATAAAAGTAACCTCATTTTTTGGTGCAACTGGCTGCTAGATCCTTTTTTATACTGATTTTATGTTTATAACGCAATGCATAGCATTAAAACATTATTTCTTTTGACAGAACGTGATCGCGGTGAGCGTGATTACATCGGGTTCGCGACCTTGCCCGAGCAAGTGCACCGCAAGTCCGTGAAGAGAGGGTTTGATTTTACACTCATGGTAGTCGGGGAGTCTGGCCTAGGCAAGTCGACACTCATCAACAGCTTATTCTTAGGAGACCTATACAGAAACAGAAAAATACCTGACGCTCAAGGTAATGCAAAGAAGCGTTGTCGATATTTAAATCAATATAATATCGCAAGCATTCCGCAATTAAACAAGATGCATTATATTTTATTGATATTGCAGACAGAATAGAAAAAACAACAACAGTGGAAAAGAAAACGATGGAAATCGAAGAACGGGGAGTCAAGTTAAGATTGACAATTGTAGATACACCTGGATTTGGGGATGCCATTAACTGTGAAGACTCATGGAGAGTTTGTTCTGCTTACATCGATGAACAGTTTAGACAATACTTCACTGACGAAAGTGGATTAAATCGGCGTCACATGCAAGACAATCGAGTGCACTGCTGTCTCTATTTCGTTCCGCCCTGGGCCCATAGGTAACATTTTATATTACAATAGGTTCACGAACATCGCATTTTACTTTTATGCTACTTTCTCTTTTGTTCTTTTGTGCTTGCGTTGCTTAAGAAGATATTGTGTTGTCAAACAAGTACTTATGAATACCTACATTAGTAAATTATAAGGACAAACAGCGTGTGTAATGAGGCAAATAATTTAAAATTGGTCAATTTTGCCGTTAGTCATGGCCAATGGTTCATGGAGAAAATACACAACGACCTATTTCTTCCAAATAGATTACGTCTCATAAATTATACAATCTTACTGTACACATTGTACATGGCGCGGTTGTACGTGTCCGGAGGAGTGTAATATTATTATTAAGTAGGACATTATGATCAGGGTCTTAGAGATAGGAACACAGATGCGGAAGCACACGTGTCATTATGCCATATACTGAAATCATTAAAAATGAATCAATAAAAACGAAACAGCTATGGGATATGCATCGATTTCAGTTACCCATAGCTTTATTTTTCAAATAGTACGGATTTATTGCAAAATTAATACAAAGGGATTAATTGCAGAACAGAGTCGATGATGTTGCCCAAAATCACAAATAGTTAATCGGTCATTGACAAAATTAATAAAGTTGAAAACAAGTTAGGAAGGTAGGTACTCTTTATCTTCATAAAAATAAAAGTTGTACATAGGTAGGCATATCTCCCAACAGGCGTCCATCCTACTACAAATGGCTTGATTTATTTGGCGTATCATAAACGACAATAACTTCACTTTATTTGATCGCTAGAGCAATAAACAGATCAATTTCGACTCGATGTAGCACGGCTATTAAAACGCGTATGATGGTTACGCCAGCCATTTCTCCTCCGTGATATTTCTTAACATCTTTGACAACCTATCAATGGTCGTTACAAAACCCATTGAGTGAATATTGATTTACTGACATCTCCTTCTGAAAACTGATATAAGTAATAACTTAATTACTAACAAAAGTCACGGGTCCTGAAAGTCTTGATGGTTTTCATGTGGTTCAGGTTTATAGTAGCAACATGTCTTTATTTTCACTGACTAATAGGTCCATAACAAAGCGTTATTCATTTATTACACTTACTAGTAATCTTTAGGTATTATTATTTTAAACACCAAACACCATATCAATTTGTCAAACCGTTACATAAAGAATGCATAATTACAGTTTACGTCACGTGGACTTGGAAATGATGCGACGGCTTCACCGTAAAGTGAATATCGTCGTGGTGATAGCGAAAGCGGACTCTCTCACAGCAGCCGAGGTGAAGCGGCTCAAAACACGAATACTTAACGATTTGGAGGAACATCAAATACAAGTACGTACGAATACAAGGTTGATGAAACTATTTTTACCAATGGTTTGTTGTATCGAAATGTGGTAGGTATTAATTTCTGTTAATTCTTGATCAGGTGTATCAGTTTCCTGAATGTGATAGCGATGAAGATGAGGAATTCAAACAACAAGACCGTGAATTAAAAGCGGCAGCTCCGTTCGCTGTGGTCGCTTCAGATGTTGTACTAGAAGTAGGAGGAAAACGAGTACGTGGCCGACAATACCCCTGGGGAATCGTCGATGGTAAGGCTGTTAATAGACTTCTCTTCTTTGTAGATAGATTCATAAGCAGGTAAAACAACTTAAAAAAGGAATGGACCCCAAGCTCGATTATCAGTATACAAAAATATGGAAACCATCTTTATAGATTCTCAGATGTAGTCAATTTACAAAACACTATACTCGCTCAGTTAATTGAAATTCGTTTCGTTTTTCCCCTGACCAATGTAGATAGCGAGTAATTTCATTTTTGGTGGTCTATTTATATAGCTAACCTGCCAGTGCAACATAAACTCTAACTCTCACTAACTATCTAGTCTAACAAACAACTTCGACTATCTATTTATCTGGAAATTGTTCGCGGATAAAACAAACTAAAGCAATCTCGCGACAAGCATGTTATTGTTTACCAAGTGAATTCTACGACAATAATCAAATTATAGTAAATCGTTTACTCATTATGACAGTAATGTTCTGATTAACGCAATAGCACATGATTGTTATTGAGTAATAAAATAACATTAACAGCTAGATCTTCGTATGTTTTATATTATAACAATGCAAGAGATACAATAGTAGGTACCAACCTAGGTACACGATAATATTTACAACACAAGAAAAGTATTACGACCCGCTAGACCCATTTTTGTATTAGTAGTAACCACAAAAATACTAAGGTCGGAACAAAAGACTAGCAAGACTAAGATAGCATGTATTAATAGATATTTTCCTATGGTTATTTGTCACGAGAACAGTAGAGAACCCTCGGCACTCGGACTTCACGAAGCTGCGAACAATGTTGATCTCGACGCACATGCAGGACCTGAAGGATGTGACGCAGGACGTGCACTACGAGAACTTCCGTGCGCAATGCATCTCGCAGATATCGCAACATGCCATGCGGGAAAGAGGGTTTGTAAATAATATATGTTCTCTTCAGCTTTTTCTACTCGCACTGATAAGCTTTGTTGCACACTATTCATTACTGTTTCTTTTTGACTTAATTACTCAGATTCTATTATTAACGTTCTATTTTTTAATATAGGGTGAGCTACCTCCTACGAAAGAGAAAATCCTGTTGTGTACCGACTATACAGTCTGTGGTACGGTGTATAGTGTCGTAGTCTAAACTTAGTATAGGAAAAATGCTAATACGCCTTGATAATTAAACTTAATTATGCGGTCGATAAACAAGATTATTGCTCTTTGGCTTTTCTGCAAAGTTCGGAGCCATACCTTAAATCATGTAAACACATAAACAAATTTTAAGTAAAAGTTTGCATATTACTTCTGGAACTACATAGTACTTGCAACTCGTAGAGGTACTTGTAAGTATCTCTAATACCATTTTTTTCACTGGACGTATCCTATTACAAAAGCCCAAACCGCCTACAATACTCACATGCATTAACGATCACGTTGACCTCACTAACTAGCTAAATTGTCCGTGCTAAATAAAAGAGGGTTCACCTCAATAGACCACGCCGTGACTCGGTTTTTGAACCCGCCAGTATACTAATACCAAGTACCTACCTACCTACTTAAATTCTTTGTGTTTTGTTTTGTAATTTTTTGGACAAATATGTCAGTTGTTTTACTATATTTTTAACCGACTTCAAAAAGGAGAAGGTATTTTAGGTACTAGCAAAGTATAAAGAAGCAATCGATCTAAGGTTTTTAAATAATGTTTACAGAAAACTGAAAAGGGATTCGATGGGGAACAACAACGAAGTAGTTATCACCGATACAGACCGACTGTTGCTGCAGAAGGACGAAGAGGTAACACTAGCCTTATAATATACGTACTTAGGTATACCTTTATATACAAAGTGGTGACGTCGTGCATGACGATAATAAATGTAACCAAGCATTTATAATTATGATGAAGTTGAACATCATATAGTATGGCCAAGTATTATTTCAGGCCAAAGCTGAAATTAAAAAAAAATTGTTCCATACATTTTGTCGAGCTAATTAACAAATGTGTGTGCACACTTTTGTTGCAGTTGATACTGATCTTTTAAATTTTAATCCTTGATGCAGCAGTTTAAAATATATTACTTCTATAACTAGTTATCTTTTGAACTAAGTCTTGGAACACTGCGTGACACAATTTTGGTACTCGCTTAACTGATGGGTAACATAAATAACTGATGAGTCATAGAAAAAAGGCCCAATCATTCGTGATACCTACCACATCTAATCTACTTAGGTACTGCTTAATTGGTACATTCTCGGAGAAGAAAATCAGACGTGTTGAAGAGAAAATAAGTGTGCATTATTTTCGTACCTACAATAGGAATGAATAAATATTTTAAATATTAACTTATAATATGCCCCCCGCACATAAGTTATTTTTTTATTTGTCACGCACTCGTATAGTAAATGAGTATAATAAATAGGTGCATAATATTGTAGGAACAAAATTTGCTTCGTATAATAATGTAAATACTATTTTGTTTTGTTTACAGATCCGACGTATGCAAGACATGTTAACGCAAATGCAAGAAAAACTCAAAGCTTCCGATAAAAAACATGATAGTATTATAGATGTATAGAAAATAGACTGCAATGTAGAGCGTAGCATTAAACATTATATACTCACATAGATGTATAATAAATTATGAGAACCTCTTTAGAAAATTCAAATGAATTTAGATTTTTATATAATACAAGTTAGTTACAATAGTGAAAATTTTACAGCATTTTTTTAATTATACAATACCTACCTAATCAATTATTGTACCCAATACATTATCTACAAATGTTAGGTATGTCATCCATAAATGAATTCCAGTTAGGTGAATGGCTATGGATATGGAAGCGGAGCTGCGTACACAAAAGTAATAAATAATAAATGTATGCAAACGAAATTTTATGGAGTGCCTCGCTCCAAACCAGACACGACCAAAGGACTGAGTCGGAAACAGCAGTAACCTTTAGTTGCCGTCAATGTGCCACTATATGTATATTTACTATTGACTAGCAGATCCCACTCAATACACAATATGTAATCACTATTTGAATTGGAAATACTTAATCTTCGCATGCATAACTAACTTATTATTTTAAATAAGTAGTAGGCACCTAATTTTTTTTATTAATTGTATTATTTATTAATTTATTTATGTATTTATAAAATTCCCTGCGGTTTCGCCCGCGTTGTACAGTTTAAAGGGTTTTAATTTTTGCGCGGAGTCCTAATTCTTTTCCAAAAATAAAAAATAGCCTAAGCCAATACATACTATGTACCTACATACCAATCGATCAAAATCCAACCGTTCGGAGCTTACCCGGAACAAACAGACAGACAGACAAAAATATAAAAAATTGATTGGACTGCAAACATTTATTAGCATTTAGTAAATTACTGATATTTGACATAACAGACAAACACTTCTGTTTTTTATTAGGTACCTACCTATTTGTATAGATGTGCACTAAATGACTAAATGGTAGGTACGCGATAAGTATAGTGACGCGATTTATGCACAGGCTACTTTTGGTGGTGGTGGAAAATCTGGAATTTTCCTCAAGAACGATCGAAAACTATCATTAGGCTGAATTTAGGTAAAATCATAATACCGATATCGTCAGTAGTTAGTTATATTTTATCATTGTAATAAAATTACTTAGATCCTAATATTATCCTTATATCAACTCGGTTTTATTTTGGTATTCTCTATCTATACTCCATTTATAGTAAGATTAGAAATTGAAACGCACCCTAATTACCGTTTGTTCAAACAATTTTAAGTTCTATCGCTAAGGTTACGTGACAAAAACAGATGCAGAATATATTCGGTATTGTAAACATTGTTTTGCTTTCAACGCCATCCTTATCGGTAGGGAATAGAACTCAAAATCGATTGAATAAGCTGCAATAATATTTTAGTTTTTATTCTCATCTTATTGTAAGTGAAGTATGCAATTCAATAAAAAAAAATATAGGTACTTACCTAAAACAACAGAACAAGTTAGTACTGCCAATCCAACAACAACACAAAAGTTTTAAGTTCTAAGCAGCGTGATGTTCACCGTTAAATACTGCGTCCCTAAAAATATAAGAAATTGTTTATAAATCTATGTAACTGTATCAAATTAACCGTAATTATGTGATAGATCTGTATCGACTGAATGTAATTATAATCACATCGACACGCAACACTTTACACTCATTTTTTTTTTTATTAACGTTTGGTAAATTGTATATTAATTTATAACTACCTACATACCTAACAGAAAAAAGAACACCAAACACTATTGTCACTGTCTAGTTATACCAAATCGTTTAATATACCTACCTAATATGAACTTTGTATCGGTAATATTGAAATAAACTGTAAATTGATACTTTAATAATATTAGTTTTATTATTAAACTCATGGAACATCTAAAAAGCATAATTACTTATGTTCTGCTGTCAAAATGGAATTCTCTAATTCGCAAATCTTGGATTTTTGCATTGCATTCAATTGTGTTCTTCATGAAAGACTTCTCTTGATCATAGTGCTTCAATAAATCAATCAATAAAAGATCTCTTGTGTATGTAGTTACTATGAACTCCAGGGAACTCCTCAGGGTTCATTTCTTGGTCCATAGACATAAATGACTTACCACACCTCGTAAAGGATAACTTATCATGAGGTAGGAGGAACTTAGCGATAAAACTTGAACGTCAGCAACTGCTGAATTTATGATACAAAAAGCTGTAGCTGTCTCAAACATATTTTACTGGTTCAAGTGTAGTAACTCACGACTAACTCATCAATAAGAAAAACCGGCCAAGTGCGTGTCGGGCCCTTATCTCCGAAGTTTGAGATGGGAAAAATCAGAAATAATTAGGATTGATAGACATTAACCTTAATATTACAGGAAAAATAAAACTATGATTTTAAGTATCGCAGTTTTTAGGTAATCAGCAATTTCCCTCTGCAAGATAATTGCGACTTTATTGCGTATAATATTCTTTCTATAGGTCGGGACCCTCGGTGCGCGTTTCCGATTCGCACTTGTTTCTAAAGTAATAACATGATGCAATTAGTTCATTACATGTGCTACGTCTGTGATTTTTGACAGCCATTCAAAAGTTAGAGGACGCTGATATCGAAAATAAAAAATAGCACTTAAAAGCTAGATATTTCGCAAACGGCTCCCTTAACCGAAAAATGGTCTTTACACACCTATAATATTTTTGTAACACCTATCTAACGATACCCCACACTAAGGGATATGCGAGAAAAAAATATTCATCCCCACTTTACGTGAAGGTACTAAAAAGATATTTTTTCATAATTTTATTTAGGTAACCACTTTGTCGGCGTGATCAATATACATATCTATACTAAATTTCAGCTTTCTAGTAACAAGGACCTCTGAGCTATGCCGCGAACAGACAGACGGACATGGCGAAACTATAAGGGTTCCTTGTTGACTGCGGAACCCTAAAAAGGCCGTGGGATGTTCGAAAAGTAACCGCGGCCCGGCACACAAAGGGAACATGGGTGTTTTCGTCAGTATGAGTCAGACACCGCCTGCTCCGCCCACATCGGGAAGTCATTGATGATTTCCCATCTCTAAAATGAAAACTGACCAAATTCGTGTTGGACCACGCATAATAATAATAATTTTAATTAATTTCGGGTTTCGTAATAAGTTTTAGTTCGTTGACTACTAACTCTGTAACAGGTAAAGCCTACTTAACCGTGGTAGTTAACCAGTAGCATAACCAGTCTGTTTTTGGAGTTAAAACCCATAAACAGTCTGGTAAGACAACAGCAGAGCACGGCCCGTTCACGACACTGCGGCGCGTTGTGCACGCCATCACGGCACGTACCCTCACTTGCGGTTAGCGGCAGCGGCCGAGGTGGACGTATTTAGATACTTAAAACTAAAAAACAGGTTAAATATATTTTCTAACCAATTCAAAAATTATTAAAAAATCACAGGAGTTTTTTGCCATTCGCTTTTTTTTCTTTCCAATAGGGCCCCAAATTCTAGAGTGCCAAGGGCCCCGGCATAGCCTAAGACTGCGCTGAATATGATATTTGTTCCCTGACAAACCCTGGCTTTTCCTGACCACCTATGGCTTCTCCTGACTTTCCTGATTGTATGATTTCTGAGGTTTTTTTTTCACATATGGAGGTACAGCCATTCAAACGTTAGATAACTTAACGCTGGTATAGATCTAACAAAAAATCAAGTAACAAGTATAAGTTTGCTTTCCTCTCCTCGGTCTGCGGTACTGATATCTAAGCAAGAAAAAAATATCTTCCTCAGTGGTTGATTTTCAGGTACCGTGTTTGACCGATGCTGTGAATGCCTGGAAAATGGCTTGTCCCAACACGGTTTTGCCCAGAAATCCCTCCTCTCAGAGACAGTGGGACGGGCCGCTCTGCAGCATTACATGGAATACTCGTATTATTACGTCAAATAGTGCTGTCGAGTTTCCTCGTTTATTGGCTGTGGGAGAATGGGAATCGGGCTTATAGGTAATTCCATCATCCAGCATAGGCACTATTCTGGGTGACAAATCTTTTCGGCTTGTTACACGCCTACGGTTAGGCGCCCCTTGCGTTGCTCCAAATCATTGTCACTGCAGTGAAACTGTGGACGGCCTCGGGCACCATGGACTGCCGTGCTGCAAAGTGCTGGCAGTATAGCGTCCGTCAAGCTCTTTCCACTGCCGGCATACCAGCCATATTAGAGCCTAATGTCTCGTACAAGTCGTACATGACGATGGGAACACACCAGATAGTATGACGTTGTTGCCTTGGAAGATGGATAGGCCCTTGGTTTGGGACGCAACTTGCGTCGACACCCGGCTCCTTCTCACCTTCCAAGCACGGTTGGCGGTGCAGGTGCGGCTGCTGCGGCTGTAGAGACTACCAAACGGCGCAAATATAATAACTTTCGAAACCGGTCGAAACACTCGGTCCGAGTTTGCGTCTCCTGTTCAAGGAAATCGCGAACAGACTTGTCGACGCTTCGCGAGACCAGAGGGCTGGCATATTTTTTGGGACAACGAATTGGCATTGCCATTCAACGTTGCAATGCTGCCAGTCTACTGACAGCGATGAGCTGTCATCCGGAAACTTGCCCAGAAGACTGGCAAAGAGTACTTTGACAAATTTGCCTTGTCTTCTAAAACCTATAATATTTTTAAAAGACCTATCTAACGAGAAATAAAAGTCAATTTTGGCTGGTGATCAAAGAAAAATACATCCCCAAACTTCCAATAACCAATATCAGGTGAAAATAATGAAAAAATAAACACTAAATTATGTTTCACCTAAACAATAGTATCCACTATTCTCGAATATAAAAAAACCCACTACCTTTTAGTTTTTACATTGCAAAAGATGTTCATGCTTCAAACTAAAAAAACCTACATAGTTCCACCAGAGGGCAATGGCCTCCCAAGTATAGAACAGACAGCAATAATTCTCCCTAGTGGTTCTCCTAATATGACCAATTAGTAGGATATAGAAAATACTTAATTTTGTTTGGCATCTTAAAATACTACTACAATAGTTTATATTTACAACAAAAAAAAATACAAATTACGACAATCTTTCCACTTCTTTATTCAAATTATGAAGATCTCGTCATAATATAAATAAGAAACTGTTGATAATATGCTTTAATGCTTAATATTTTTACTTACTAGATTTTTTATCATAACAAAGCTCTGTAAATGAAATTCCAATAAAATTAAAATAAGATGGTATAAACAAGAAATGGTTTTGTTTTGTAATAACTTATAAATTACTATTTAGCAAAATTATTAAGAAAAAAGCAATATCAATTAATATCAATTATCTAAAGGTGTGACTATCTTTTTTGATCTCCCAAGTCTTCAATACTATCTTCATCAATCTGTGAAAATAAATTGTTTATATTATTAAGATAAGTAAGTTCTCTCAGGACATGAGTGAAACCGCAGGTATCAGCTAGTTCATTATAACTGTTCCAAACATCACATTGATAACAAAAGTAGTTTTTTGAAAGAACCTGCTATGACAGATGAACAGACAGGCAAAGAGAAACCATAAGGGTTACTTTTGGCTAACTTGTGAACAGACATATGGGTAACTTGGATCTAACTCAGTGAGGATAATATATATTTTTCTTTTATAGTGTGTACCAATTGATTGAATGAAAAATTTAAACAAAGTCGTAAACTATTTTGTTCTATTTCTACCACAGAAATTAACAAAATGGTGTAAGGATGGTGCATTTATGCCAGTTTCATGGTCTAAACATCCTCATTCATCATTTAATTCCATTTTATTTATCTATGTGGGAAAATTAGAACAGAATAGATTATGATTTTGTATATATTTTTCGTAAAATCAATTAGTACAGACAAAAGATGTGACTTACTCCTACTACAATGAATGTATACTAGCTACCTTGTATACATTCATTGTACTAAACAAACTGCTTTGTTTATATATCACTGTATCATTGGTAAGTTAGTATTGGCATACTTGTGAAAATAAATATGTTAAATTGATTACCTCTGGCCATTTTTCTGGTATTATATCAAAAAGATCATCTTTTACATCTCCTTGAATTACAATTTCATCATCACCAGTAACAGAAGAACCACAAGCAAACTTTGTCCCAAAGAATTTGGCCGCCACCTTCAAATCAATATCTGTAAAATAAAAACACTCCCTTACATTTTTTTTCTTGTTTACAACAATGTTGTTAACAGGATACATTTATTTCTTTTAAACCTATGACAAGGAAAATAAGGGGAAGATGATAACATGATACTTAAGGCACCTTCATGATCTGCTTAGACAGATGTTGACACATCAATAGCAAATATAAAAATAGTTCAAATACCCACCAAAAGTACTCAGTCCAGATACCACAGTGACAGATTTCTTCTTGCCGCGAGGGGCCCTGGATACTTGCACTAGCTTGGGAACATCTTCCTTTTTCTTTGACTTCAACATGCCCTTGCCACCACGCTTCTGACGCTTTTTTTCTTCTTCACCACCAGCATTTTCCTCTTCATCTATAATAATAAAATGGTGATTGGATGAGTGGTAAATCACATAGCAATTTCTATATTAAATCTTGTGCAAGTCAATAATTTAAGTTAGCAAGGGCACAATCGCAATAATCTTAATTCTAACTTTTCAATTTTAACATAAATCCATTATTATCCATTGAAGACTTTCCATTTATCACATAACCTAGCATCGAACAATTCTCAAAAAAGTCTCACCAATTTTCACTTTCTCGAATTCTGTGGGCAAGTTTTTTTCAAGCCACTGTTTGCATTTATCATATTCTGGGTAGTATTCACAATATTCTATCGGCATAGAACAGTTTCCACAATACTGAACCTTTAGTGGATAGGTTACACCTTTTCGGGGACCCATAGAAAGGTCTCTGTCACCCATTTTGAATTCCTATGTTGCTTAATAAAAAATATTATTGCATGCTATATTCTAATGGACAATCAATTTTACACTTAATGAACTGCTAGAAATTAAAACGTTTAATTTTTCAACCGCAGCAATATTCTATAGTTGCTAGTGGTCATTTGACAATTTAGACATTTCTATTCTTTTCTTTTTTCTTTGACAAATGTCAACCAACCAAAGATATTCTAAATAGAAGATTTGATTCCGCATTAAAATGAACTTAATCGCGATTATCATAAAGCCCACTTTTTATACAGCGCTGCTAAACGGATGGACGTGCCATTTTTAGAGGCACCTAATCTGGAATGCGTCTCTTTCCAATCGATTGAAAGCATAAAAAAATATTTTCGTTCGAGGAGATTTTAACGTCGCACCTATATTTTTTACATTTTATAGGTTGTTTTCTACGTTCATAATAATGGGTGTACGAATCCGAATCGAATGCCAAAACATCGAATACCAAATGATGAACACGATACATCGAATGCCCAAATAGTCGAACTTTCAATATATCGATCACCCAATACAGCTTGGCAAAAAAGTCTAGAAACGGAACTATTTTTTTTTATTGCTGGCAGCCCCTGGCAAATAATGTCGTTCGATGTAAACAAAGTTCGCGTACTTATTTTTTTATTTCGACCATGAAAACGGCAATTAAACTACGTTATAATAAATAAAACCATTCAGATTACTAGCAAGGAAACAATTCATAAGGTTTATAGGCGATATCTGGTCCAACATGAGGCTAAAACTCTTCTTTCCGATCTCGACGATATTTACCAAAGTACCGCCATAATGACAGGTATGTAAGAGTTTGTTTTGTTGTAAATGATAAATGATATTTATTTTGCAAATGAAATAACACTTTTACACGTCAATTATTTTTTAAAGCTAGATGAGGCCGGTATTTCCTATCTGACTGCCTTGAGAAGAAACACCGAAACAAACTCAAGGGTCAAAGTCTCTTTTAAGGTCCAGACATAATGTAATTGCATCATGGATGTACAACATAGGCTCGAGTCTGAAATGACCTTTTGAAGAAAGAATCATACAGATCCGAGTGGGCCTGTCCATTCCGTTGGCACGCAAGTGTCGGTCTTTGTTAGCTCAACAGTAACTTAGGAACTTACAATCCAACAAACAATACCCCCAGAAAGGACATTTGGGTAGGCCACATGAAATACTCGAACCGTCAGACGCAAATGAAACTAAATATAAATAAATAAAAGAGAAAAAAAAAAGAGAAAGCCCACATTGTACATACACTAACAATCAAATAATTTGAGCTACTTTAAAAAGTAGGTAATAATGTCAATGCTTATAAAATAACAATAAGAATAAACATGTCAATGTGAATAAAATAATCATAAAAAAACATATTATTACATGTCACACTGTATGCTAACAAATATCAATCAAAGGAAAAAATACCGATAGCCCATACATATAGCTGCAAGAATTGAAACAGCTTATTCCCAAGCCTTTTTGTCATCTAGGTAGTCCTTAACAGAGTAATAAGCTTTGCGACATAATGATTGCTTAATGAATTTATTAAGGCTTAAATTTTGAATATGGCTAGGAATTTTATTGTAGAAGCGTATACATTGGCATTTAAATGAGCCGCTTATCTTCTGGAGCCTGGTAGCGGGAATAACGAATCTGTGTTTATTCCTTGTGTTAATATTATGAACATCACTGTATTTTGTAAAAATATTTGCGTTTTTATGTGCAAACAACAAGTTTTCGTAAATGTACTGAGATGGAACAGTCATTATATTTATTTCTTTGAACATTTCTCTGAGTGAGTGTCTGGGACTTAGCTTATAAACTGATCGAACAGCTCTTTTCTGCAAAACAAAAATAGTCTGAATGTCAGCGGCATTCCCCCACAACAGAATGCCGTACGACATCACGCTATGAAAATAACTAAAGTATACTAAGCGAGCAGTCTCTATATCCGTAAGATTTCGAATCTTTCTCACGGCGTACGCGGCAGAGCTGAGCTTTTTCGACAATTTTTCTATGTGTGGGCCCCACTGAAGCTTGGCATCCAAAGTAATGCCTAAGAAAACTGTGGTATTTACAGGGCTCAACTCTTCGCCTTTGATGATTACACTGGTTTCTACTTGCTTAACGTTGGGTGTACTAAATTTAATGACTTTTGTCTTTTTTCATTTAATAATAAGTTGTTAGCATTAAACCAGTGTAGTATTTTTGAGAGAGCGCCATTTACATCGTCAGTCACCAGCTGCTGACGTTTAAGTTTAAATAAAAGTGAAGTGTCATCTGCAAACAGTACTATCTCATGATTATCCCTTACGAGGTAAGGTAAGTCATTTATATAAATAAGAAACAAAAATGGGCCAAGAATTGAACCCTGCGGTACTCCCATAGTAACTACAGTCCCAGGAGATCTTTCTCCATTAATATCAACTTTTTGAATCCTATCACTCAAATAAGAAGCAATAAGATCCAATGAAGAGTTACGTAGTCCATAGTGGTACAATTTCCTGATCAGCGTTTCATGAAAAACGCAATCAAATGCCTTGGATAAATCACAAAAAATACCCAAAGCATCACATGAATTCTCCCATGAATTGAAAATATGACTTAAAAGTTCAACACCGGCATCGGTTGTTGAACGACCCCTCGTGAAACCAAATTGTTTATCATGTAATAATTTGTGTTTATTAAAAAAGCTCTGCATTTGATTTAAAATAAGTTTTTCAAAAATTTTACTAAATGTAGGAAGCACTGTATTTAGTTGTATCAAGTGTTAATTTATGATCTCTATTTTGTTTTGAATTGCTTGAATACGAAATAAGTGAAATTTTGAACAATAAACATCGAGCATACAGGTTATGTTTACGTTTTGTCTTTGACACTTTGGTATAGGGCGACTAGATAAAATTGATACTTGAGTGGCTTGAGCCTTGATACTCTGCAATGTGTAAATTCGATTTCTACAAACTTTATCTATGAGTGTGATCACAAGATAATATAATACTTGTTACCTTGTTAACTAGCATTTAAAAATCACAACAACAAAATAGATGGATACCGTAAACTTTTTACGTTTAATATTGATAGAGGTTTAATCATTTTTTTTATCTTTATAGGAAGCACCGAACGTGCATTTCAATCTATAACCGAGTAGGAGTTCAAAAGAATTAATGCCAGCTTGTTAACAAAATAGAAAATGAGTATTATGAATTTATGAGAGGGCTGAGGGCTCGTACTTTTGGACATAAAACGTTTAGGAATCAATCTTCAACATGTTAGCTCAGTGCCTTTGAATCTGAGCGTGACTCAGATGAGTTTATGGCTAGCTCTAGCCAAGACATGGATTTGGCGGGCGTGGAATATTTAGAGAAAGATTCATTGAAATCAATTATGATAATGCTATATTCATACGCCTTTTTTTTATACCCAAAAAAAATTGTAAACACAGGAGTGCTTACATTATTAGTGCTTATAAGTATGTAATTTGTATTCAGTTACATGACGTGAATACATTGTTATTACATTTTATAATACTGATTTAAATTAATTATAAAAATACAGCTTAGTATCAAGACGATAGGATGGTACGCTATACGGTCGCAGCGGGTTGCCACACGAACGTGGCGCCCCTATTAATTTCTACTCTTTTTTGTACATCGAGTGTTCAAAATATCGAATGTTTATTTGATCGAGCGTTCAACACACCGCGTATTCGAGTAAGTATCAAGATAATTACTAACTTAGGTACTATGCATGTAAATGAAAGATCGATAAAGGCGGAAAAAAATAGTATTTGTACCACGATTTTATTCTATAATAAATCAACAGTGGTTTTTCCATGCTATTGAGCGTATAGCTATACTTGGATAAGCTACTAACGAATAGTGAATGTGAACGAATGTAATACCCGGTAAAAAAAAGTTGCTCTACAAAAGGGAGGGTGCAGAAGCATAACTCATGTCAACTCTGATTTGTCGTAATATAGCGTGGAAAAGTAACTATCAACGTCAGTTTTTGTAATAATACCTTGTATGAAGTTAAAATGACAGCATAAAACAATAGGACGTCACTACAATATTCCTGGAATAAGCCTCATAATCCATGCAAAATGGTGGTATAGTGACTATTCCCGAATAGACTCGTTATTCTTCGAGTATACGTGAAATTGATTTATTCACATGCATATTTAATTGTGGTGTATGTTTTCGTAAGTAATTAAAAATCGTGTATTATTGTTTTATGCAATAGGGTGACAACATTTTTTTGTAATTACGGAATTATTTTTAGAAAATATTTAACAGTTTTGCGGATAACATTTTAGATCAGATGATTTCGTGACTTATGCGAATGTTTAAAAAGTAATTGAAAGGAAAAGACATATAATATATTTTAATGTTAATATTTTCTTCTAAAGTAACCATCAGTCAAATCCTTATATTGTCGAGGCTGTAGAGTGAGCACGAGTATGAGACCATGCATCAAACATATTTACTGCAGCTTATCTTTGCAGATCTATCGATCCGCACGGCTGTTATATACCCTCGATAATAAAAATAAACTTAAACAGCCAATTGATTCCTTAAAATTCATTATAATTTAAATAGGTTCTTAATGGACTATTTATCCTGGCGAGGATTTTTCCTGCCACTGTTTGCCACTGGTATTCATCATTCTATCGTACATAAAAAAAAGATTAAAAATAGGCACCTATTTAGTTTCGTGTAACAGGAATATTTTTTACATGGCAATTTATTTATCTTTCATAAGTGGGCAACATCGTCCTCTACTTCGCTAAACAACACAAAATAAAATCACTTTACTCATTTTGCATTCGTTGTGTGTTGTGTTTTGGTTTAACAAATATAATGATGATACGTTAGTGTAGTAGAACAAAGTGTAATTATTACTTTTGATGGAAGCTTGGAAGTGATTAGTGGCTAGTTGTGATCATAATGTAGCGCTCAGTCAAGTTCCGTAATCCATGATCCCTAAATAAGTTATTGATCTTTTTTTTATTGTATGAGACTGTAAATAAATATAAACTGAGAAACATGTCTGTGGTCAAGGGAAAACTTGTAAAAATGGAAGTCATCCAAGTTGGTGAATACGAATTTACCAAACAAGATATTATAGGCCATGGAGCCTTCGCTATGGTATACAAAGGAAGGAAAAGAAAGGTATGTGTGATCACAAGTTCTATGACGTTCTTTTGTTCTAACTTGTCTTTTTAAACTTATGATATAGAATTCAACACTCTTTAGGTGCAAAAAAATACAACAGTATACACTTGTTCTACGCATTTAGATTTATTGATTTGTTCCGATCGTGGGTGGTGGCATTTTGATGTTTAAGCTCCACTTATTTTGCTCGCTCGCAGCACATTCGCAATATCAAATGAATGCGCTATTCAATAAACATGCAAACACGTAATATTCTATTTTCTGGGGGATGTGTATGGAAATAAAATATTTGTAATCAGCTGTGAAGAAATAATAACCTATAAAACTTGTAAACATTATTATCTTTTTACTTTGTTAATTGACACGTGTCGTTGTTTAATTTCAATTTTGCTATCCTTAACCTTGTATGTATGATTTCATACATTAAAAAAGTTACATTAAGGTGTGGATGATGAATGAATGATGAAGTAATGTTTGAATTGGCATTTCATTACAGAAACAGGTGTTGCTAAATGATTACCTATCCAATAAAAAGTATCCATTTATGTATTTTTAAACTCATACTTGTTATTTGGTTGGTTTTCTTTAACTCATGAAGCCCTGTCAGAGTTTTCTCAATTTCATCAAATTGAGGGTGTAACACTGTCAACAGCTACACTCCGAGCTTCTTTGTGATATTTTTAGGGTACCTATTATAACTAGTAAAAAGGAATAAGGGTTTATGGTGTTAAAAACCCACAAAGTAAATTCAGCCTTACTTGAGAATCAAACCTAAGACCCCAAAAGTAGTGAAAGCAGTCGCATTTGCAACCACTAAACCAATTTGAATGAAGTTCGGTACAGAGACTGATGGGTCCATGTAGATGGATATAGGCTACTTTTCTTTATCTTATGTGTTAAGTAGTTCAGGGTGCAGGTAAACCGTGAGAAACAGCTAGTATGTTATAACTGTACACACCTTACAAGGGTACTACTTAACGCACCTAGATATAAACAGCAGCCTATAACCATCTACAGGATCTTATAAATCTCTATAAAAATTTCATCCAAACTGTTTCAGTTTTACTATGAAAGTGTAACAAACAAACTCATTTTTGCATTTATAATATAAGTAAGAATAATTGGTATTTTGAATGGCAATACTTGAAAACTTAAAATTAATGCAGATGGCTTTGCTCTAATTTCAAACTGATAAGAAGTATTGATTCTCTAGAACTGAGTTAGAAACTTCACATTCGTCATATTTACATTGTTAATGCAGAACAACACAAGCAAATAAATATAATAGTTATCTTCTTCAAAAAAAGGAGTAGGTTCTAAATTAGCCATTTTTTTCTGTATCATGTTTCCCGATTATTCAAAGACCTATTTGTTTTTTTTTTTTACCTGTTAACATACCAGGTGATTCCATGGTCATCAGGTCAGGATCTGATGATGAGCTTGGGTGATATAGAACTGATCTCCTCATAGGATCATAGCATAACTACTTTAACAAATAATGTTGCTTTGTTTTTACATGTAGTTGATGACTCATCACAGAGGGGGAGGGGGTGCGTTTTATCCCACTCCCGCCACTTTCCAAGATTAATTGTATTGTGTGAAAGGGCTTATGGTAAGGATTTTTAAAATCAGTCTTACAAAAGTCTGAGGGGAGGGGGATTCATGAGAGCACTAAAATCCTGAAAAAAACTTAAAAGAAATACCAACTGAATTCAAAACACTGAAAAAAAATTAAATTTACTTTCAGCTGAAACACTAGTGGACAATAAGTCACTCTCAAACCATAAGCTTAAGGCAACTCACTTGTTGTTAAATTGGCAAAATACCCACAACAGTAACTTAAAGACAACAACTTCTAGGGGCGCATTGTTCCAGTAGTTTTTTACCAGAAAGTTTTTATGAAAAATAATATTTATTTTGCAGAGGTTATAAAATAACACTTTTTCAGATCAGAATGTATTTTTTAGACTACTAAAAACTAAATCCTTCCTTTGGGTTTGGCTTTGCCGTAGTCTGGTAAACATAGTATTATCACAGTGTGTGAATCGTTGTTTGTTTTTAACCATCTTCAAAAAGGAGGTGTAATGTAGCTTTCGCTAAAACTACTTAACGAGTGTTCTTAATATTTTTAACCGACTTCAAAAAAGGAGGTTCTGTCTTCGACCCATGTATGTATGTTTGTATTTTCGCGATTATCTTAAAAACTACTGATCCGATTCGGATGAGGTTATTCGCTATATAAATGCATATTTTGCAAGGAAGGTTTTTCTTCTCTTTATAAAAATAATATACCTAATATAAATAATACGCTTTTCTATATAAATAGGTAGGGTATAGGTAGGGCTCGGCGATATCTCGAAGTCACGTCTCGTACTTAGGCAGCTGCTCGACTATTCCGGTTTCTGTCTGCAGCTGCTAATAACTAGGTTAATTTTCACGTGTGTCAGTACCTACCTACTTAGAACTGAGCGGTAATGTCTATTTAATACTCGGCTCATATCCCGATTAAATACTCATACTTCTACTTAAATTACAAGGAGCTTCTGTACTGACAATCCTTTCCACTCCGCCCACAGTGGGAGGAGTCATTTGATGATTTCCCATCACTAATTAACAAAAAAATGGAACCGACTTCAAAAACACTACAAATTAAAAAATAACTAATATCTGGCGAAATGCTTGAAGATCAATACATCATTCTAGAAGTCTGTGTCTTAAATTAGGTATTGTATTGTATATTTTCGCCACCTAGAAGTCGGTGAACGATGTACCTATTGAGAGTAACAAATAAATAAATAAATATTAGTTAGGATTATGAGAGTTGCAACTGAAGCATGGTTATTTTTATCAGTTTTTAAAAGATATTTTTTCTCTCATTTTATTTATGTTAAACAATGTGTGTTACCTGATTTGACGTCATAAACGAGCTTGGCTGGTTAAGTTTTCTATACTGGCGATGCGAGCATTAGGTTTCTCGTCATTGTTTAAAAGCAACTGGACAATAGATCGCCGCACAATGCGATACGCAACGTGCGCACTGTGCCTACACTTCAAGGGCGCTACACTGGGCACGTGCACACAGGACACCTAAAAGCATTTGAATACATCGCAATGGCTTCCGTTGTACCTTATATCAAAGGAGAATGGGCAAAATGTTTGGAGGCTGGTCTAGCCCTCCTCTAGAAATAAGTCGTGCATGTATCATGAGTAAGATCTTTTTGAGTAAAACATTTGGTTCTAACTAAGGAATGCAATCTCGTTCTTTCGAAATCTCGGCCTTTTTAGCGAGATTAATCTCGGACGAAAACAGGGCGTGATCTCGAGAGTTTAACGGGATTGCACTCGACCATAAAAACGTCTTATAATAGTCTGACTAATTGGTATTATTTGTTAATTAATCTGTAATATCTAATGGATCTATATATATATTTTTATTTACGATATAGTTTTATTTAATTGATAATTTAATAAGTACTATCTCAGTTAAAAAGTCAACTCAACTTAGATAATAAGTTTTTTTTACTTCTCGTTGGTTTGTTTGATATAAAAGAACTTTTATTACTAACTAAAAGATTTTTGTTTGATATTAGAAGAGAAGACTGGTTGTTTCTTTAATATGTTATTTGATAGATACGTACGTCATAGTTTACTACTTATAAGTTTATTAAAAAGTTATAGACAGATACGTCACACAATTTTTGATGCATAGTCTATTGAAAAAAAAAACGTGAAAATTAATGTTTATCTTATAATACTTATATATTTTTTTGCTAATTTATTCAGATATTGTGATTTTTTTGCAAAAAAAGACATAACTGCCAATCTCGCGAGATCTCGAAATTGGCGAGATCTCGCAGTATTGTCATACATAATCTCACGGGATTTGCATTCCCTAGTTCTTTTACCATAATTACCATGAATCGATAGTACCTACTACCTACTTTCGGAGATAGAACATATTACTATAATATTTATTATTACCCACTCAGATATAGCCGATATATATATAAGCCCGATGTGTGTTGCTTATTTAGATATGGATCATAAATAATTATTACGACAAAGATCTTCTGGAAATATGTGTAAAAAAACTTTTTTTGCAAAGACAAATAGAAAAATAACCAATAAACTAATAGAACGATTTCTATTAGTCGGTGTCTTCAATTAGATATTGTTTTGTGAATTTTCGCCACGGACTTCTTTTTGAGAAAAAAAGTTTTTATTTCTCGCCTTTCAGTGGATCGGTTTGTAACTTATCTAAATTACAATATGTCTAGTGCTCATCACCTTTAATAAGGATGTACTTACCTCTGCTTTCTCCTTTAGAGCTTAGAGGCGTTATATTATGTTGTGGAATGGTTAAAGCAATACAGCGATTGCAGCAATTGCGGGTCCTTTGTTGTTAGTAATTGAAGAGTTCCATTGCCTATAGATCTTCATCAGACCCGAATATACTATATACTAAAACCTTCCTTGCAAAATATGCATTGAAATCGCGAAAACTCCATCCAAATCGGATCAGTAGTTTTTGAGAAAATCGCGGACATACAAACATACATACGGGTTGACGATCGATTTCAAAACCTCCTTTTTTGAAGTCTGTTATAAAGTGGAGTTGACATACCAAGATTCGGGTGGAAGATCAAAATACAATAATCGTGTACAGTGATTTCACAAGGTACATTGATCGTACTAAATCTTTTCGACTTACCAATGTTTGGGTATCGACATGAGTATATTCATTTCGAAAAAATACTGTCAATTTATTATTTCCCAAGGTTTCTTATTCAACTAATGGCTATAGCCATATAGTACGTATAATTTTCTTAACATGACATTAAATGATGTAACAACGTTATTGCATTGGCAAACTAATGACGTTGGCAAGTGAGAAGTGCACCACGAACGGTGAC
Organism: Pyrrhia umbra; assembly: GCA_963891755.1. NCBI lineage: Eukaryota > Metazoa > Arthropoda > Insecta > Lepidoptera > Noctuidae > Pyrrhia > Pyrrhia umbra. The sequence continues at coordinate 9,272,524 of OY982930.1, forward strand.
CGTGACCGCACCTCAGGCACCGCAATATCAGTACTACTTATTGAAAAATGTGTAATTGACTCTATTTCATAATAGTTTATAATTACGTGTTCAAACATAATTTTATCAACAACTAGCAGATTGCCGCGGTTTCACCTGGCGCACCCGGATTTAATTCAGGATATAAACTATGTGCATCAAAATACATTCACTAGTAGGTATTTTGTAACTGAGTGCCAGATATACATCCTCACAAACTTTGGCATTTATAATACCAGCAAGATAAACTGATTTCAATATTTAAACCGAGATGCTAGGTACCTACTTAAGATACAACCAAGATGGAATTGCTCTCTATGTATAATCTCGCACGGGGCTCGTGATGAAATCAGGTCAAACTGTAATCGTTCCACGAGCCTACGGAATGTAGGGCGGGCTAATGTTAGATCTGCGCTGGCGCACCACCCTCTGGATAAAAGCAAATTAAACTAAATCGCACTGACGACTTACAATAAATCCTTGCACGTTCCAATTTCTAACTTTAACTCTCCTGAATTGTAGATTGGTCCAAAAGCGTTTCAGCAGAAAGTAAATATATTTGCCTCTTTTAAGTGTTTTTGAAAGTTAGTTGTATTTTTTTGTAAAAATGTTTTCTTTTTGTTAGTCGTTATCCTTCCTAATATCCTTACTAATATTATAAATGCGACAGTATCTCTGTCTGTCTATCTGTTACGCTTTCACGCCAAAACTACTGGACCGATATAAATGAAATTTACATTACACATACATTTATGGTACAGAGATAGAATAGACCCTGAGGAACAACATAGGCTACTTTTTACCCGGGTGCGCTAATTAGTTCCCTCGGGATGCGGGTGAAACCGCGGGAAACAGCTAGTTATGAGTGTGACTGGTGGGACACTCAAACATCCTTCCCTTCTCTTACTTCTACCTTCTTGTTCTACCTTTGTGCACTCAATGAGAAATTTCAGCCAAACCACTTAATTTCAAATCTGTTTTTTTCGTGTTGTCAACTTTATATTAAATAATTTTATTTTCATTAAAAATTTAACTGATAACCTTCACAGAAACAATATTTGAAATTGTGACTGGTGGTGGGTTCAGGTCTTTGTCAGGTATTAGTAGGATATGATACTTGAGGGGCATGCACGCACGCATAAACAAGTATTGATAGCGTCCCAACATTAATTTTTAAGTGAACGCAAACTTCATCACACCACTCAGTGAGTCTGTGCTCAGAATCTGGCACTGTATCCCACTCCGGTTCACGTATGACTACCCACTTGCATCCCGAAGTCCTTATGCAATCTCAATGCACTTGGGTTTCTTTCAAGTCAATTTCTTGCCTTAGTATTTGTAATTGACTAAGATTATTTATATAATTTGGACAAACCTTTATCTTAGTGATCTTGGTCTTAGTTTTACTTACGACCGGTGAAACTAAAAAAAAATGGTATTAACCTTAGCAACTTTTAAGAGAAAACACTCGACTTTTCTTGCAGAATCCGTCACAATCAGTAGCTGTAAAAGTGGTGACGAAGAAAGGAATACAGAAAGCATCAGAAATTTTGGTGAAAGAGATAAAGATTCTTCGTGAGCTGACTGCCCTGCACCACACCAATTTGGTCGCTATGCACGACTGTATGGACAGCCCCGCCTACGTCTATGTCGTCATGGAGGTAAGTTAATTTATATATTGTACATTACTATTTATGAACTGCCTAGAGAAAAAAAAAATACAAACTGAAACATACCCATAAATGCAGGTATCACCGCACACATCAAAGTAAAATTATTTTGTTTAACAAACGTTTCAACATGCATTAAAATAACCGGCCAAGTGCGAGTCGGGCTCGTGCACCGAGGGTTCCGATCTTGAGAAGGAATATTATACGCAATGAAGTCGCAATTATCTCGTTTTTTTATGACCGCATAGTTAAGTTAGTTTGTAAAGGAAAATTGGTGATTACTTAATTGTGGTACTAAGAATCATAGTTTTATTTTTCCTGTAATATTTAGGTTAACGTCTATCAAACCTAATTATTACAGATTTTACGCTTCACAAACTTCGGAGATATGGAGGGAACGGTCCTTTTAGTGCAGATTTCGTTATAATGCGAAAACTAAAAGACATATTAGACATTAAAAAAATATATTAGAATATGCAAATCAAGACCCCACGTGAAGCAAAATTATTTTTTACGCAATACGCATGGACGATCATTCTTTATAATGTTAGTTTCAGGTCGATAGCATTGGTAGTTCCTGAAATAATAATCTTTGAAAGACGGACAGACAAGACAGAAAGACGAAGTGAAACCATAAACCCTTATACCATTTTTGGTCGTAACCCTTAAAATGGAAGAACATGCATAAGCAAGTGACCTGTCCTAAACACACGTTGCGTAGTTTAAATTTGCAACAAGAAGTGTGTTTGTTTATTCTGTTATGTGTTAGCAGTAAGCAGCAAGTAAAAGATACAGAATCGCAATAATTCGTTTTAAAGACAAAAATATAACGCAAGCTGATTTCATGGCAATGCATAGTCGTCCGCGTGAGAGCTGTAGTTATTTATCAAATATTGCCATTCGCCGTTGTGTAAACAGGAAGAGAAGAGAGGCGATATTTCTCAAACAGTACCTAAAATAACTCTTGTGAAAGAACGGTACCGTTTGCTGTGTTGTGTTGAATCACAGCATAATTATGAATAAATAACTTTTATTAGTTTAATAAAGTTTAAACCAAGTTCAATATCTTGAATCTGAATCGTGCTTCCAGAACCTGTACACACATACAACAACGCTGTAGGATATTTTAGGGTCGGGTTAGGTTGAAATAACTTTAGAAGCACAGCAGGCCTAATCAAGTTACAAACGTTTCGCATCGAATCTCTTTCTACAAACGTTAACGTCTCGGTGTAAGTGATTTAAAAAAACGACAAGTTGGCAGCAAAGTTGACACCACTGAGTCGCGATTGCTCGTTTTTTAATAAGTATCTTTAGAAAAAAGCTTAGCTTTAGTTCAAAAACTTCGCCATTATTTCTTTAGCGCTTGTCAAAATTGTGACTTTGATACGAATTTTCTAAAACAGACCAATCCTTTTAAGAATGTGGTTAAAACTGGAATTAATATTGACATCTTGGATTATCAATGTACCAATTAATGGAAATTTCATTTTTTTAAGTAAAACATGTCATGATAAATAGCAATTTCTTAATTCATCATATAGCTACCTCAGTAGTAATTTAAAATTAGAAGGAATAAAATGTAATATTTAAACATTGGATCTTTATTCATCGCAAACGTAGAGAAAATAGCGTGCGAGTAGGTAACACACAGCGCTAAAGCCCCAGTATAACAAGGGTTCTATTTACCAACTCAATCAGGTACTTTTTGTTGTGCGCCCCATCGTGTGGGGTATTATTTTTATGATATTGGAGATGACTGTGTTGCGAAGATCATTTTAGTGTCCGATTTAGGGAGCCGTTTGCGAAAGAAACATAAAGGCTGTAATTTTTTTTATTTCATCACAGTTTAAAAAATATGAATACCTACTGTATGAATTTACACTAATGCAAGTGGCTTTACATTTTTATCGCATGGATTAAGGGCAAGGTTACTGGGTTACGGACAATTATAATGCTAGCCACTGTACTTAATATCAATGTCCTGATACATATTTAATCGTTAAAAGAGGATATGTATTAAAATGTCAACTTTGCATTCAATGGCAATTAAGTAAATGAATTAATAATTCCGGGATTGTGTAAATAGAGAATGAAGGACTTATTTAAATGTGTTTTTTTTTTCAAACAAAGGAATTACCTTTTAAAAGCTTTATTAATTTCTTCATAAATATCTTTCAAGTCAGGTAAAAGTATTAAAGGTCAAACCTTTGAGGGCAGTAAAAATATTTTAGTGACTCTCTAGCCTAGTCGCTCTCAGGTTTTTTTTTTTTTTTCTATGTTAAGATTTTGGTTTCCTCACTATGTTTTCCTTCACCGTTAGTCAGCGACGTCTAAGATATACTTAGAAAGTACATATGATTTTAGAAGTCACATTGGTACTTGCCAGGTTCCGAACCCGCACACTCGTACACGAGAGGTAGGTGCCGTAACCACTAGGCCACCACGACTTAAAAAAAAGTCTGAAATCGCCAATCCGCCTTGAGCAAGCGTGGTGATCAATGCTCATCCTTTCTCTGTATGAGAAGAGGCCTGTGCCCAGCAGTGGGACAATAAATAGGCTGATGATGATGAAGATTTTGGTTGCTTCGTTGCAAAATTCAAAAATATGGCTGGTACACATGATTTTTTAATACTGGTTGTCTATAATAATATTTAGATTTTCTTAATATATTTTCTAAATCATCCTCACCGCTTACTAGATATGTAGGTATCATGTACTTCAAAATCGCATCACAATTATCGCACAATATTATCGAACTGATTTTTAATAGGTATTGCTGTGTCGACAACCATGCTGGCTTCCGCATGACATGCGCGTATAATATGTGGATTCGCAGCAAGGTCACTACGCATTAGATAAATAGTAGTCGGCTTTACCACGCAGGCAGGGCGTGTCGCGCGTTGTCGGTTGTCATCGCATTGCCTACATTCATTTTGATCTGTTACCCCGAATACGAATAGTAAAGATGCGGCTGACTTTATTGCGACGTTTTTTCCTGTAATAGGTCAAGGAAAGGAATATCAACAATAATAAAGATTATACAGAAAAAATAGCTAGATTTCTTTCTTATAACATCAGCTATCTACCAATTAGGGTCCTATCAAAATCGATCCCGACGTTTTGGAGATTACCCCGAGAAAACAGTTTTTTTTTCAATCTGTTATTTCGACATTACAAATAGACACTTAATTTTTATTTAATTATATAAATATACATTCATTATATAAACTCTTTATCTGATTCAGAACTGTGAAGCATTTACTATGGCAACGTGTTATCGACTTCACCCGATGGCACTGCGATACTACCTACTAACCTTTTTATCTTTAACAATATTCCTGAAACCAAGATTACTTTACGTAAATATAAACAATAATAATACTAACTAGCGGTCAAAGTCCCATCTGAGGTAATTATTTAAAAAAACGGCCACGTGCAAGTCGGACTCGCACGCCTAATTATGTCAGAATTTTTGCTTTTACTGTAACTCTAAAACACAAAATAAAACAAAAAAAAATAGATCAAGGAAAGCAAGGAATCCTTTTATAGCTTCATATGACACCCCACATGACCTGGCATAGAGCATAATTACACTTCCCCCTACTTTTTGTGACGTAACATCAAATACCTACTTATACCTTCTACTTTTTTTTTCATTACTTGTGCTATAACACCTTGCTTCTTGCCAAATTTCATGATCCACGAGAAGTATCCCGTAGGTTTTGATTTCCTTCTGTAAATATCCTATGATCATTTTAAGTTTCAATGTCCATGTATGTAAGTGTAAATATACCATTGTGTTCCTACCAAAAATTTAAGAAAAAAATATATAAAAAAATGAAGTTACTGGTAATTCGACGTATATCCAACATGAGCCGATAAAAGGGCTCAGAAGCAATAAATTTAACCACCCATACATATGGCCAAAGTTCAGTAGTTCTCGAGATATTTGATTTTAAGGCTTTTTTTATGTTAACCCATACTTTAAGAAAAGTGCTTATTGAATAGGACCCATTCTATCATAATTTCCTACCTAATAAAGGATCTCCCACTTAAAAAAAGATTAAGATACTAATCGTACAAATTGCTGTAAGTTTGTTCATTTTCTAGGCTATCCAAAAAGGTATAACTTTCAATGTAAAGATACGTAATGCATAATATAGAATGTGTTTAAAACATGTTTAGAATCGAAGCTAGGACAAAGGATTTAACCTGATTTCGGTCTCTCTCCTTTTCACTAAGCTGTCCTAAGATGTAGCGAGGTGCGCAAGTCAGTAGTATGTCAATTGTTAGTTAGTGTCTTCGTTACGCCTTGCAAGCGTGTATATTGTAACTGGCTACTACCCAAAGTGTCATCGCAATAATTCGTCAATTATCGTTTTTTTTGTTTTTATGCGTCTACGATGCATGCATAAAATACATATTTTTTGTAATATCCATTTTTAGAATTAAACTGTTATTATTTATTTTGAAAATATAGATGAAACTCAATGATGAAACTAGATATTAAAAGTATAAATGATAAAAAGTTTGGTGCAACCGGCTGAAAGTGTTTCTAACGACCAGTCTACCACTGTACATATATGTAGATTGATACCATTGTAGATAAGATACCAGAGTAAATTTTAGCGTATATAACAGGAGAATAAAAAAATCTAGGTTTTCATTATCGTAACTATAACTAAATTGCACGTACCAACCGGGCAACCTAAAGAATTCTAAAGAATGAAGAGGGATTATGCCTTGTTTGGTGTATAAAATTGCATTTCAATGTATACTGATTTTCTTAACTTTTCTTAACCGTCCCCTACATTTATACAATACGTATATATTCATACATAGTACGGATACTTCGTACTACACTGCACTGTAATCAGAACTGAATCCATCTCCTAATTACCAGACGGTTAAGCATTATTCTATGATGCAATAGAGAATAAGTGTATTCTAAAGTGGCGACATTGTGTCTGTAACGCTCCCCACACGTGTCGCCTCTGTACGTGTTTCTGCCTCGTGTAGACTAACATTGGATAATATTATCATGTTCTATATGTCTGTCTTGCTTTACTGATAAATAGATTAATGCGCATAAATGACGTCTGACGGACGCCAACAACATTACGTTGGTGGTACCTATACGTTATGTATAGGTGAAAATGCTAACGAAAAAAATAATAATATAAATATAATAATATCTTGTATGGATCATCATTCATCATCATCGGCCTATTTATTGCATTGCGCCTTCTCTATAGAAGGCATACATTGATCACCACGCTTGCTCAAATCGAATTAGCGATTTAAAGTCCTGGTTTCTTTAAAATATTTTCTTTTACCGGTAATTAGTGATGTCCAAGATACATCTAGAAAATACATATGACTGAAATAGTCACATTGGAAGTTGCCAGCATTCGAAACTGCACAATACTAAAGTTGCAAGTCTTCTTACAAGAATTGTAGCATTGCGTTGGAATTAATATTTAGGTACATGCCAACAATTTTTTCCTACGGTTTCACCCTATATTATATGTCGTATTATAATTTATACCCTAGTATTTTTCCGTAATTAATTATGTGTCGTTAATTTGTCCTATAGATGTAGATTGAGGTAGCGTAGCGTTCTTATGTTTTTACTAACATTATCATTACAATTTATTGCTTTGATATTGCGTTATTTGTCGTCTTTGTTCTGGTTGTTTAGACTTGGCGCGGAACATTATTAGAATAGTTTCTTTCCAAATGTATGTGTTATTATAAATAACTTCAAGGGCACACGAGTCAAGTGGACGCAGCAGGTCACAACCAACTTCTACGTAAAGCCAAATACCTGCGACGCTAATCGTTCATAATATTACGTACATTTGTTTTCATTGCGTAAAATAAACTAAAACAGCAATGCCCTCATCGCGATACAAAGCCAAAACAAGTTCATTGGCACGATTTCTTTATAGTTGAGGTACACAGTCGCCATGGCTGCGGACCATGACTATCTAATAATTGGCATCGTCCGCGTTTTGGACGTTTATTTATAACTTACTCTATGATCATATTTAAAACCCATCAATAACATTGACGGTTCAAATGTTACAAAAGAAACCTATAGTCATGAAAAATAAATGGGTAAAAAGCATGGTTATATAATATGTTAAGCATACGTGTAAGTACAGTTATTTTTGCTGTCAATCAAAATTTAACGAGCTCGTATTGGGTAATTATTAACAATCTTTTAGGATGAATATTCCACAGTCGTCACATCATCTTAGCAAAAACAACCCGGAAGCACCACGATTTTTAGCCCACGCCACAGCGTCATAATTATTACACGTGGTCGTGCTTGCCATTATTATTATCTTCTATCGTGTCTGTGTCATTTCGGAATTTTGATAAAAGGAATATTGCAAGTGTCTATTATAATATCTTGCAATCATTTTAAATCTGAAAAATGTACCAAATGCATTAACCATTTCAGCTTGTCCAATTAGTTATAAACTTTGACCTAATAGTTGAAGCTGCAATTGTATTGGTTCTGTTTAGTATTTTGACCCTATTTATAGTATTTTTTTCGATATAGTAGGTAGTTACCTAGTATTGGTCACTTTGGTAAGCCTGATTTTAACAGAGTTCCAAAAAAGGAGGAGGTTCTGCTCATAACCTTGCTACGGTCGGCAGATTGTAGCACACAAAATGTATCTGCTTGCCACCCAATTCAAACTGGTCACGTGCTGAAGTCGCGTCGTCGTCGTCGAGAATGAGACAGTGCACGTGTGGCAGGCCTTGTGGCGGGCGTGCCAATGTTCCATATTCGTGCAAAGGCAAATATATAATTATATTCATCTTTCATGTTTTTAATACACGTAATTATGTTTGGGAGAGAGTTGCTTTTTGGTTAATCATTATGGATATTTGAATATTATGGGTCTGTAAATGACTCTACGAGAGTCCAGAAGAGATCCATAATTACGCAGGCACCGATTTATTTACTCTTGCGATTATAATCGTAAGTCCAATAATACTGTTAGCTTATTATTCTATTAGCTTATATTCAACTTTGTTAGTTGTCGTTTACAAAATAAAAGCTGTAACTAATAATCATTAAAGTTTGATTTTCACCCAATTCTTTTGTAGTAAGAGTGATAAGAGGGTGCTATTAATACATGTTGTGAAACTGTCTTCAAACTATTGCAATAAAACACATTCACTGCGCAAGGTGTGCTGTGCACGCAGAATTAACAGCACACTAAGGTCATCTGCCGATCAAATGCATTGCATGCACGTCTGATTTCATGCCGGATGCAACTGAATCACAACACACATAACATTTGATGTATATGACACAGTTTGTTTCATCGACGGGAGGCGGGAGTAAATCTCCCGGCTTACCGCCGACTGGGACAATCTCCCACAATAGACGCAGCGGTCACTCAGAGCCGAGACTCGTCTGGTTTAGCGTTTACACACTTCACCCGCCGAGCCCCGAACTCCTTGCGCTGGTACGCTGCGTCCCCCACGCACCCTGCTATGCGTAATCCGCGAAGAGTTAGCAAGTCAGGGCACTACAGGGTGTGAGAAACGTCCGCAGCCGAGGTAACGGGAGACACTTCAGAATGAAAACACTTGTTTGCTTGATGGGCTTCACCTATTGGCCGACGACTGCAACTGAACTACGAATGCGCGGGCTCGCTTAAGTAGTTCGTTTCTTTACCTTAGCGAGACCCGCGCATTTCGTGCGTATTCTACTTTTAATTTTAATCTTGGTGAAGCCCCTTTTATTTAATTTATAAATTATTCTAATATATTGCACATTTAATTTTTACAAGTTATGATAGAGGACACAGTCCTCCAACTATATAATAATTCAGTCTTATCTATAGTACAATAGTTTTACTATAAAGGCAAAAAATGTGGGCGGGTCACCTGTTTGCGTCGCCCCCGCGCCATCCTTTCCTTTACAGTGGCCTGGAGTCACTCTAATGAGGCTTTCCTCCCCCCGGTGTATTCAAATATATTACTGAATTTGAAATTAAACTTATTTATAAACTCTATTCCAGGGGGAGAAAAACCTCACCTCCAGGCCACTCTCTCATGTTTCTTGACCCTAGTGGTCTTGCGGGAAAAAATAAATGAAACCTATGCTATTACTTAATATTATCTCCTAATTTGAAATGTTATTTATTGTAAATATATAAAAATGAACAACAAGTTACAATAAATCATTCGCAATTTCGGTTCGAGGCTGCCGTCGCGCCGACCACTACTTCCACCCCCGTAGTGGTACGACTCTCGTCGCCGACAGTCTCCCCCTCGTGCGCAGCACTCTTCTCCTGGCTCGGCGACTCTCCCTGCACCGGCACCAGCAGCACCAGTCGCGAAGCCGGCCGTCGTAGCACGCCGCCTTTCGTCGAGACGTCCATCACTCTTGTCCTCCCGTCGGGTCCCGGGTACACCTGCGCGATTTGCCCGCGCGGCCAGGTACACCGGGGTAGAGATTGGTCTGCGATGAGCACGACGTCGCCTACTCGCAGGTCTGCAGCGCTGGCTCGGCCGCTGATCTTCCTTGGTAGCAGAGTGGGTAAATACTCGCGCATCCATCTCTGCCAGAAGTGGTCCGCCAATCGCTGCGTTGCTCTCCAGGTGCTCCGCCCGACCAGCTCGTTGTCGGTGAAGCTGCCGAGACGAGCGGCGCCGCACGAACGCCCGATGAGGAAGTGGTTCGGCGTCAGCGCTTCTTCGGAGTGATCCTCGGCCAAATGGGTGAGTGGCCGAGAATTCACGACGTGTTCTGCTTCCAGAAGGAGGGTGTGAAGCACCTCCTCTCGGGGATGACGCTCGTTGAGTGTGGCGTCCAGTGCGGTCTTAATGGAACGCACTAAACGCTCCCATGCGCCACCCATGTGTGGCGCGCCCGGGGGGATGAATTTCCAATTCACCCCTAGCTTCTCTGCTTCGGCGTTGATTTCTTCTTTCTTCAACTTCTCTATAGCGTCGCGTAGCTCTTTATTGGCACCGACAAAGTTCGTGCCGTTGTCGCTGTAGAGTGTCTTGGGCATTCCTCTTCTCGCGGCGAAGCGTCGCAACGCCATGATCATAGAGTCGGTCGAAAGCGACGGTGTTAACTCGATGTGTACTGCCCTAGTGGTGAGGCAAGTAAACAGCGCGCCCCACCTCTTCTCGTGTCTGCGTCCCACCGTGATGCTCATCGGCCCGAAGTAATCGACGCCCGTGCATGTGAAGGGGAAGGCTCCGTGTGACAAGCGTTCCACAGGTAAGTTTCCTGCAGGTAATTCTTGAGGCTGCGCCCTCCTCATCTTGCACCATTGACAATGGTGCTGCGCAGTCCTCACTGCCGACCGTAGTCCGAGAATCCAATACCGTTGACGCAGCTCGTTGATTATGGTAGCGTGGTTGGCGTGGTTGAAACGGCGGTGTTGTTCTTGTATAATGAGTTGCGTCACCTGATGCCGACTGTCGAGTACGATCGGTTTCTTGAACTCTCTGCTGACTCCCTCGATGGCGTCGATTCTCCCTTGCAGTCGTAAGAGTCCCTCTTCTAGCACCACGTCGAGCCGCCTCAGCTTACTGCCCCTCTCCAGCGTGCGATGTTGTCGGATGCTGCGAAGCTCCTCCGCGAAGCTTTCCCGTTGACTCCGCTCCAACAGCAGTCGCTCTGCCCGCAGCAGCAGCTCGTTGTCTAGTGGCACGTAGATTATGTTCGGTGATGGCGGCCGGCGCGGCGCCCTTGCGAGCGTTTTCTTCTTTCCTGCCTTTCGCCAGGCAGGATCTTGACAGGCGTGGACTCGCGCTCTCTGTTTGCACAGATGCGCGAATTGCAGTATTCGCGCTGTCGCGCGCAGCAGTCGGGTCCAGGTGGTGAACCGCGCTGGGTCGGGTAGGGAGTGCTCGACGCTAGCTGTCGCCACGGTGTCCGTCGCCTTTTCTTCGCCGGTGGGCGCCTTTTTGAATAGGCGCTTCGCCGGCCAGTGCTCCTCTCCCTTGGAGAGGAATTCGGGACCTGTGAACCATCTATGATTATTGTTAAATTCTTCTGGGACTTCTCTTGTGGCGTCGTCTGCGGGGTTCTGCGCGCTCGGTACCCATCGCCACTCTTGAGGGAGCGTCAGTTCCTCTATCTCCGCCAGTCGATGCGCCACGAAGGTCTTGAACGTCCTCGGGTCCGTTTTGATCCAGGACAGGACGACGCTGGAGTCGCTCCAGTATGTTTTCTTTGTGACTTCTAGGTTCATCTCCTTCTCCACGGAGTGTGCCAGTCTGCTACCCAGTAACGCTGCTTGCAGCTCTAACCTCGGTACTGACACTGGCTTGAGTGGCGTCACTCGGACTTTTGCTGCCACCAGGTGTGTGTCGTATCTGCCGTTTGCTGCAGAGGTCCGCCAGTACACCGCGGCTGCATACGCTTGTTCGCTAGCGTCAGCGAACATATGCAGCTCCCCCTCGGTGTTGTGTGGCGCCAAGCATCTGGGAACTTGTAAACTCTTTAATACATGCATTTTATCTAAATATTTCTTCCAACTTATATTGTCTTTTTCTTCTATGGCCTGGTCCCAGCCGACCCCACTCCTCCATATGTCTTGCAGCAGCTTCTTTCCTTGTATGAGAACAGGAGATGCCAAGCCTAGAGGATCAAATGTGGACATTACTGCGCTGGTTACCTCTCTCTTAGTGGGCGTTCGCACGCCCGCAGTGATGTCCTCTGGTGTGTTGCGCAGGCTTGCCCTGAAGCCGATGTTGTCGCAGGCGGTGAACCAGCGCAGACCCAGTGTCTTCTCCTCTTGTTCACCCAGGCTCACTTCTGTTTTGATTGCAGCTTCTTTGTTCTGTGTCTCTGGCAATAACTGCGGCGCATTAGAGGCCCATCCCCGCAGCTCGAAGCCTGCTTGCTGGTGCACCCAATCCACTTGTGATGTTGTTGCTCGGAACTCCTCCTCTGAGTGAAAGCTGTGGAGGTAATCATCCATATAGTGATTGAGTTCAATGGCCTTTACCGCTGCGGGGTACTTGTCCGCGTAGTCAGCTGCGTTTCGATTCTTGACATAGATTGCAGTGCTTGGAGATGACGTTGCGCCGAAGATGACCGATGTCATTCTGTACTGCGTAGGTTGCTCGTCACGACGGTCTCCTCGCCACAGGAAACGCAGACTGTCTCTGTCTTCATTTCTGATGCGGACTTGTAGGAACATTTCTTTTATGTCAGCTGCCACTGCATATGGTCCCTGTCGAAACCTGAGAAGTACACCGAACAAGGATTGAAGTAAATCGGGCCCAGGTAGAAGCGCATCGTTGAGACTTTTTCCTTTTGATTTAGCTGCTGCGTCGAAGACAATCCTAATCTTTTTCTTAACTGGGTGCACTACTGCGAAGTGTGGTAGATACCACGTCTTCCTGTTATCCTTTTTTTCAGGTGCCACTTCTGCATAACCATTATCCAGGAGATGTTGGATTTGCTGACCGTATTCTTTCTTGAGTTGCGGATCCTTATCTAACTTTTTTTCCACACTCTTTAATCTGTTCATCGCTGACGCATAACTTTCTGGCATTTGTTCTTCTTCCTTTCTCCACAGAAGTCCGGCTTCAAATCTGCCATCTTCTATCCTCCTGCAGGTCTTCTCCAGGATGTTGAGGGCTTGTCCTTCGGCATCTGTGGAAGGTCGACGCGGCTGCACACCCAGGGCCTCGATAGCGAAGTGATCCTTGATTGCTTGATGCATCTCTTCTTCTTTGGTGTATAAATGCATACAAGTATTCAGAAAATTCACCTGCTTCACTGCACCCGAGTCTGTCCCGTGTAGTACCCATCCCAAGCTAGTGCGAGATGCGACTGGTTCACCGGGTCGTCCTTTTCTAACTTCTCTAGATACAATCAACTGCCAGTTGTCTTGTCCGATCAACAGTTGCGGAGGCTCCGCTTCATAATACAAGTCATTGGCTATTTTCTTTAAATGAGGACATGCTTCTATTCTACTTTGATCTAGAAACTGTGGTGCTAATTTTAAATTATCTATAGTGCGGACTCTCTCTAGGATTTTCTTGCCTCTTTGATGAACACCTCTTATTTGTATATCCATTCTCTGCGAGTCAGTATTTCTAATAAGTCTGCCACCTACAGTTTCTATCACTAATTCTTCTTTGTCACCGGTGACACCGACAACGTCTGCTATTTCTGAATCTAATAATGACACTGTTGACCCTTCGTCTAATAAAGCCATTATTTTCTTTGAGCCTTTGGTTCCGTACACTTCTACTGGTACCATTTTTAGGTATGCCCTTTTGTCTCTAGCTGTGTTTGTTTGTGCTATCACGTTGTTTGCTACCCCACTTTGCACTTCATCCTTACTGTCTTCAACAACACAGAAACTTTTCTTAGAATCATCTGAGTGCAACAGGTGGTGGTGCCATCGTTTGCAGATCCTACACGGTGGTCGTCTGCAAACGTCTTTTCTATGTCTACTTTGTAAGCACTTGAAACAAACACCGATTTTCTTCACCATGGCCCAGCGATCATCTACTGATGCTTGCACGAACTGTTTGCACTCGACTACAGCGTGTTCTTTATTACATAAAGGACATACCTGTTCTCCTTTTCTGGGCTCCTTATCACTGTAATCCTTAGTGTGTGTCACTTGTCGTAACACTTTACGATACGCACTTTTCTCTTCACCGACTGCGAACGCCCCGCACTTATCCGCTTCCCTATTTAGAAACCGCGACACTAATGTCAGATCGGAGAAATCACTGTCTGGCGCACTGTCTGTGAAGTCGTACCACCGAAATTTCAGTATCGTAGGCATTTTGTCCACTATTTGTTTCACTATTTCGGGTGAATGCAAGTATTGAGGTTTCTTAAGTCCTTTTATGGCCGCGACACTGTTGTTGACTTGACTGGCGAACACGCAAATGTCTCTCGGATTTTCACTGATTCGCGGTAACACTTTCACTTTGTCCAGCTCTGCTAACACCAACGCGTCCGGCCTCCCGAACCTCCGAGCGCCTGCATCACCTCCACTGGAGACGCTTCAGAGTACAGCAGGCTCTTGATAGAGTCTCTCGCGTTCCCCTTCAGCGCTCTTCTTAAACGCGCCATATTCTGCACTTCGCTGAACATGGGCGCGGTGTCTTCGTACACGACCTTGAACGCCATCCATTCACTACTGCTTCCATCGAAATACGGCAACTCGTGCATGTACTTGGGCTGCGCCGCTGCTGCTCTGCTGCTGCCGAAGGCGTCCCTTAAGGCAGACGTGAGAGCTTGGATATCCACCGATGTATTCTTCACCGTGGTTTCCATGACCTTGGTCGGCTGCGGTTTGTCTTGTGGATCAGGGTTATCTGGTCGTGCTTCCTCTTCGTCCCGGTCCCTCAACACGGATGTCCGAATCCAGTTGCGAACCTGGGCTGTTTTTTCCTCCGAGTCTTCTTCCACCTCGGAGTCTTCATCACATTGCGCCAACTCCAATCTGACGCGGGCTAGCTTCGTCGCCGCCTGGGCAGATTCCAACTCCCGGCGGGCCAACTCTTCCTTGGCTTCTAGCTCGCGTCTTCTTGCTGAGGAGCTCGTCGTCCTCGTGGATCGGGCGCGGAGACCTGTCCCCACCGGCTTCTTCGAGGTGACATCTCTCTTCTCTCGAACTTCCGGTGACTGATCCGGGACTTGGTTGGTCTTCTTCTTGGCGGCGTCCTTTTTCTGTTCAGTCTTGGACGCCGCGGTGGTAACAGTCGTTTCTGTGGCTTCCGATGTCTCTTCTGTGGTGTCTCTCGTAGTGCCGGTGGCTGACGTTTCTTCCGTCCCTGTAGTCCTGGTTGACGCTGATGTGACTCCGTCCGACGCCTCTTCTGACGTCACACCCTCGGGTACGACCAAATCGCCCGACGCTTCCTGTTGACGCGCCTGCGGCCGCACGGGTACACTCTTCTGAGATCTTGTCACGGGCATCTTGCTTATCTTCTGACTTCAGGAATCCGGCTCGAAGGACCAATTGTTTCATCGACGGGAGGCGGGAGTAAATCTCCCGGCTTACCGCCGACTGGGACAATCTCCCACAATAGACGCAGCGGTCACTCAGAGCCGAGACTCGTCTGGTTTAGCGTTTACACACTTCACCCGCCGAGCCCCGAACTCCTTGCGCTGGTACGCTGCGTCCCCCACGCACCCTGCTATGCGTAATCCGCGAAGAGTTAGCAAGTCAGGGCACTACAGGGTGTGAGAAACGTCCGCAGCCGAGGTAACGGGAGACACTTCAGAATGAAAACACTTGTTTGCTTGATGGGCTTCACCTATTGGCCGACGACTGCAACTGAACTACGAATGCGCGGGCTCGCTTAAGTAGTTCGTTTCTTTACCTTAGCGAGACCCGCGCATTTCGTGCGTATTCTACTTTTAATTTTAATCTTGGTGAAGCCCCTTTTATTTAATTTATAAATTATTCTAATATATTGCACATTTAATTTTTACAAGTTATGATAGAGGACACAGTCCTCCAACTATATAATAATTCAGTCTTATCTATAGTACAATAGTTTTACTATAAAGGCAAAAAATGTGGGCGGGTCACCTGTTTGCGTCGCCCCCGCGCCATCCTTTCCTTTACAGTGGCCTGGAGTCACTCTAATGAGGCTTTCCTCCCCCCGGTGTATTCAAATATATTACTGAATTTGAAATTAAACTTATTTATAAACTCTATTCCAGGGGGAGAAAAACCTCACCTCCAGGCCACTCTCTCATGTTTCTTGACCCTAGTGGTCTTGCGGGAAAAAATAAATGAAACCTATGCTATTACTTAATATTATCTCCTAATTTGAAATGTTATTTATTGTAAATATATAAAAATGAACAACAAGTTACAATAAATCATTCGCAATTTCGGTTCGAGGCTGCCGTCGCGCCGACCACTACTTCCACCCCCGTAGTGGTACGACTCTCGTCGCCGACACAGTTATATGCTCAGAGAGTTTGTTTTAATTTTTATATACACTTAAAAAAGATTCCTATCGTATTCAGAAGTCGTCTTCTGAACCAGGTAAAGAAAGAACACGTTTCACAAAGAATTCATAAAAAAAAGTACCTACCTACATAGGGACAGGGATAAATATGAAGATCGAAAACAGCCGCACTACTTGTGCGTCCGCATAGCAACTAACACCTGCGCACGCCGATCTATTTGCCAAGCGTAAGCATGGTGTTGATTTAATAGCATTTTCGTAATGCACTCTGATTTTGTGCAATTGAATATTATCTTAATTTATATTTTATCCTGCATTGAGAATCTATTTATTTATTACGTAACGTTAGTAAATTGCCTGGCTTTAAATCGTTTCCGCTTCTGCATAATGTCCCTACGTACGTTTGCAGAAAGAGGATGACAATGGAAACTTAAATCTAATCAGATTTATTTTTAAAAGCTGGTCTTTGCGTTTCACTCGCATCCTACATTTTTCAAGTGCCGGTTCTTAGCGAACCTGAAATATTTCAATACCATACATTTTTAGAAAAAACTATGTCGAAATCCTTTTGATCACAAATCACAGATGACCTACTCATCTAGAATACCTACTCACACATAAAAACTTGTCTCTTCTTAGCGGCTGTGATTTCACAATAAGATTGTGTTCGTGCAATGAACTACGATTATGAGTGAGCACGTTGAACAAAACAAAGACTACAGTGCCACCAATGATAAGCCCGTTTTGGTTCTTCGTTCAACGAATACGTGTGACTGTGTACATTATTATTATAAATACATATATAAATGTAGTCAAATTAGCATCTAGGGTGGGCGTACCATTCCCAAACCACTCATCTGTAGTTGACCAAGCGTTATTATTTTTATTAATGTATGAGTGCCTGTATAAGTGTATAACATACGTATATATGTACAATATCAATGTATCTTGTGTACACATGTCATGATACATGGATATTTGTATGTATTATATGTTTCTTCATTCCTTCATAACAATAAATCCAAAAGGACATTATTTCACATCTAATTTGAACTATTGTAGGTCTGATTTCTAAACAATATGGCACGCATTGATAACATTTATAAACATAGAGATGTATCGTTAGAGTCAGGTGGTGACCTCGTGGTCGCATTAATATACGACTGGTTCTCGGGCCCTAGATCTCGCGCGTGACTGTTCGCTCAGAAACAGTGGGCCTTCACTCCACAGAGATTCGACCATAGTTTTTATTAACAATATAGTGTTTTTAACCGACTTCAAAAAAGGAGGTTCTGTATTCGACTTCGTATGTATGTTTATAATATGACCGCGATTTTTTAACTACAGATCCGATTTGGATGGATTGATTTCGCTATTTAAATGCATATTTTGCGAAGATGGTTAGTATATTCGGATCCGATGAAGAGCTTCGGATATAGACAATGGAACTCTTCAATTACTATTACAGCAAAGGATCCGCGATTGCTGCAATCGCATGCCCTATGTATTCACCATTCCAACATAGTATCAAACCTCTAACATCTAAAGGAGAAAGCAGATGTATATACACCCTTACTAAAGGTTATGAGCACTAAACATCAAAATATTGTAATTTCGATAAATTACAAACCAACCTACTGAAAAAAAGAGAAATAAAAAACTTTTTCATTGAGTGCACTTTGCCTTTTATTTAGTTCGATATTTGCATTTTTTGTATTTGACTGCTTTGTTATGTTTTTTTTACGCAAAATGTTATCAGCCTTCATATGACAACTTATCTTATGCATTCATGGGGTCTCGCTCTATGAAATAGAGAGGTTGCGCAAGGGAAAGAGAAGACTTTGTCAAAAAGTGGGACAAAAAGTAGTAATACAATAATATTTCTGCCATGCACATTCTAATTTCCAATATAAAGTAGTTAACTCTTTAGTGGTCAGATAATACTATACGCTCATTGCATGTCTGTTATACATTTCTGACACGATCTAGACAGTCGGCATACTCGATTGCGTCAGACTGGTTTCTCTCAGCACGGCTGCAACGCCCCGTTTAGAGCTGGAAAGTGTCGTGTCGGAAACCACAGCTTTCTATCTATACGCTTAATGCTCTTGGCATTTAAAATCCCACCACTAAACACTTTCGATTACCATGAAGTAATATTTTTCAGCTGGTGATATTTGGTCCTCGTTTCTGCATTATGTATTATAATGCTTTAAATATTTTCTTTTGTTATTAAGGCGGGGTAATAGGCCAGTTTTAAGAAATTGAGGGGGTGAAGCAGGGGAAGTAGCTCCGCCCACTGCGGGGCGCCCCTCTCACAGTCGTCGTATCGCGAGGCCACTACTGTAGTCACTGCTAGGAATAAGTAACTCAAGATTTTCAATTTTAAAACATGTAAGAATCATGTATAATAATTAATTATAAACATCGTGTTCATGCACAGTATTTTTATTTAGAGAAGTAAGTATTAGGTAGTACCTAATTTTTAAACCTAACCAATTCAAAGGACTGTTATATAAAACCAATCGATTAATTTCGATAATACTGTTACTATCACATTTACATGTAAAAGGTTATTATTTATAAATGATTTCTGACAGGAAATTATCTTATTATCAAGACTAGCTTGTTTTTACTTCTTGATCCCATTCAGACTTAAATATTAGCCTTTATTAATTTTATCTAGAGAAACTAGCTGACACCAACGGCGCCGCCCACGTCTTCTAATTTAAGAGTTTTTTTTAATTAATGCAGCTAAAGTAATTCCTTACGCTATCAGCTATCTTCCAGTGAAAGTCCCATCAAAATCAGTTAAGCCGATTCACTTCACTTTGCATTGAAGATGTGTAAGTAACATACAACTCGACAAATCAACTTTTTCAAAAAACTGGCCAGTGCATGACATTTGCTTTCGTGTATATACAATCCAGGTATATACACCATCTAAAATCTCTTCTAATCTGTCTTTGCTTACTATACTTATTACAGGAATTAAACACGTTTTCGTTTTCCTTTTTTGTCAGACTTAATTCTTTCAAAGACCTATCGAAGTCAATACTGCCTTAAAGGTTTTCGTTGTTTTCGCTTTAAAGTTCAAGTTTTGAGTCTCTAAAATATGTATTACATTGGTTTCGAAACAAAAAAACTGTAATGGAAATGATTTTTCATTCCTGCCATAATGTGTCTATAGATATATGTCAGCATAAGACTATGAATAGTGTTTGCTGACAACAATTCGTGAACTGTACCAAGTTTTTAGAATATTATGTATTCATTTTCGTTGGTTCATAGTCGCTGTGTGTCAAACCAAAAAAAATGTGAACAAACATGTACTTATCACGCGTAAATCTGTAAACCATCCCTGATTAGTCGGTTTGCAGCAGGTCATTCTGTGTCCAATAGCAAACAAACGATGGGAACAATTAACACACACACCATTGAAGAAGGCTATAGGCTATATTTCATCACGCTAAAACCAATAGGAGCGGAGCACCACTATTCCACGCGGACGAAGTCGCGGGCAGAAGCTAGTAATATATAAAGTTAAACTGTAATAGACAGCTGTGTTGCTGGGAAGTTTGTTCATCACTGCTTCTTCTTTGCAGCCATAACACTAGGAAGTAGTGAGTGAGAGTGGGTGGGCGTTTTGGGGTGCTGTCATAATGTATTTTGACGTGAAAAAGTGCTAATTGAATTAGCCTAATTTCATTAAACGTTTTTTGAGTTTGAGTAAGGCTTTTTCGAAATTCATCCGCTAGAGGGGAAAAATAGGGGATGAAAATTTTGTATCATGGCTCAGTCATTTTTTATTTAAAAGAAATGTGGTAATAAGCATCTAAGTATAAAGTAAAAACAATCTTTAATTATTTTTTAATTTCACTCCTTAGCGTAAAAAGTGTGGCGAACGCAAGCAAACATGCCACCAGAATTGGAAAAACTAAACAGCTAAAATTATGTTGTCCACGCGAGCGAAGCCGCGGGCAGAAGGCTAGTAATATATATTTATACCAAGCTACCAGGGTGTCGTGTATGACAGCGAAACACAATGAAACACAAAAATAAATTATGAAAATAAATGTATTTTATAAATGAAAGCACATATATACCTGAAGTATGCGGCCATTGTATTTATTTTCCTATTTTTAATTCCTGGTTACGGCCTCGTTTTACTCTAAAACAGGAGTTTCAAAGCACAATATCGACAACAGCTATCTTCATCATGTTTACCATTCACCTACTATTTACACCCCTTTACGACATTTAGTTACATTATAGACATTAAAATAGATTCACTTTTACATATGAAATTTTAATTACGTACGTTTAATTTTTATAAATCAATTTTATATTTATTTTCTGAATGCGAAAGACCAACTGTCATCGGATGACAGAGTGACATAGACCACCCGCCTCTACGGCGGTGCGCCGTCTGGTCGATGAAACAGATTTATGCAAATAGTTCATTCAGAAAAGAGATGCAATACGAAGAATTTTTGAAATGAAATCGACGGCAATTTTTACACGGTTTTTTTCAATTTGCTCGATAAATACACCATATATTTATATAATATTGCAGTTGTACCTTGTTCACGGAATTCCCTTTCTTTTGGTTATAAAAAATGTGATGGTAATCATTGAAAATTTTGAGAACTACGCGACGAAAAATTTTTTCTAGAGGTTACTTTAGGATTATTTTTTTCAATGTTCTAGATCATTTCTTTAAGATTTTTTTGGGGTTGTACCTGGATCATATACTTAATTATACATGGTATTTTTTTCTGGCTTGTAATTTGTACCAACGTCTCAATCTAGGCGACGAAAAATTGCCTATTTTATAGCTTTTTTCGCAAAGGAGCGCCTTAATGAAGTTGCTCGTTTAAGTTATAACAGTTTTAATTTAGCTTAAGCTTTTTCATGCTAATATTTTAAGTGTGAATTCAAAAGTATTTTTTATAATCAAATCACAAATTGATTTGATTGAGTTATACCTAGGTAGGTACGTAATAAGCAGAACCTGTTACTATAAGAACACATCTGATCTACGTTTGCCAATGGTAGGTACAATGATACGTCGGCAAAGCCAACTGCCAAGGTCTAGACTTCTCGTGTAGTTCCCACTTCCCGTCGGGTCTTGCAGAATCTGAATCGATTAATATCTAATTTCTTTGTTCGGAAACAGCTAAGACATCGTTGCGCCCGGCATTGTTACTCCAGTCCATGCAAACTGTGCAGTATGCAATGAGCTACTTGAAAAAGAATAATTTAATTTATGATGTGTAGATATAAGGCGATAATAAATGATATAGGTTGGTACCTAATTTTTAGGGTTCCGACCAAAAATAATAAAAGGAACCTTTATGGTTTCACTTCATCTGCATGTCTGACCGTCTGTCACATCTGATTATTTCAGGAACCACTCATGCTATCGACCTGACATTTTGAACAGTTATAAAGAACGATTAGCAATCCGTATTGCAAATGAAAAAAGTTGAAATAAAATATTGCTTTTATGCAAAAAGTGGGGGAACTGGGGTTTAAAATTTCAAAATGCAATTACTAGGTACATGTGGGGTATCATATGAAAGGTCTTGATTTGCACATTCTATTTTTTATATGTCTTTTCATTTTCGAATTATAATGGAATATGCACAAAAAGAGACCGCCCCTCCCCCTAATCTCCGAAGTTTGAGAATGAAAAATCTGGAAAAATTATGGTTGATAGACATTAACCTAAATATTACAGGAAAATTAAAACTATGATTCTAAGTATGGCAGTTTTTAAGTAATCAGCAATTTTCCTCTACAAACAAAATTAATTATGCGGTCGGAAAAAATAAGATAATTGCGACTTTATTGCGTATAATATTCTTTTCAAAGGTCGGAACCCTCGGTGCGCGTGTCCGACTCGCACTTGGCCGGTTTTTAATGTAAAACCGGGTCAATGATTCTACAGAATGGTAGAACAAAAATGTGAAACGAGGACACTGCACCTGAGTCATAACTTCAAAAGTATTTATATTTAATCTGTACATAATCCTGCTTGTTGTTGATCAAACGCTGAATATTGATACTTAACATACGGCGCAGTCTGTTTGTTTAGCAGAAGCACTAAGCGCAAGAACCTTTAAATGGCCATTGAAGTCAACGACACCCCAATAAACTCACGTTTCTTCTTTATGATTGTTGTATACAGAAATGAATACTGCGGGTGCAAGTTTAAACGTATAACGGCCTTTTTTTAATAACTTATCTATCCTAAGATTTGCTTACTAGAGATAGGTTCTTGGCATGAGTTATATGGACATTATGTCAAAATTCTATTTACAGTATGAAAATCTTTGGATAGATGAAAATTATTGAAAATCAGAGAATATTACCAACAAGATGGGTCATTGTAGCCTGAAACATAAATTTAATTGAAATAAAGCACACGCCAGTCTTAAGTAAGCATTGTTATTCTGTAACGGGATATGTATAGCACAGGTTGTCGGTCAGGTAGGCAGGCAGTCAGCCGCACATCCGCCAGTGCCGCGTCTTGAACTGAGTGCCGCGGCGTGCTCTTTAGAGTGGCATTTCTTTTCACATAACTTTCATATACAATTCCTTTGTTGTTCTGAGTGCGTGACCCGACCTAGGCATCGAAACTCTATATCGCTATAGTTGCCACGAATAGGTAGTAGACTAGAAATATTACTGTTTATCCAAAAATATACAAGTACAAGCTTATCTATTGCACCATGTTATATTGTTGTATATTGTTGTTTATTATCAACGCGCAACTGAAATTTCCTTAAATAAACAACAAACAATTGAACTACGCATTATTTTTATCGTGTTAACATCTGCGTGTGACAGCACATGCAGCATGTCCATGTCCATGGTAACTAGTTATGGGTAAATAGAAATAAAGTGAAATATAACGTCTACACAAATAATCGTATATAATATACAGGGTTCTAAATAAAAATTACTCAGATAATATAAATCACAAAACAATGCCTTTCCTTTAAGTCATGTCTGTCTGTTAATTTGTACACCCATCACTTCTACAGTACTAAGTTTACCTGTTAAAACTTAATCTGCAAAATAAAGCTTTTTTTTTTTCTGTAATATATAGTCTTTATTTATAAAAAAAAATGATTTTATTTGAATTATGGCATGTATTAAAAGAATGAGTAGGTAATATATTGCATTTTAGTCTTATAGCCAATAGTGTTAATTAATAACACCATGTAATTATAATGTTTCAAAGGATAACTCTAATCATACATAATTATGTGATGTTCCAATTCCAATTACTATCCTATGTTTCAGTCTACCTCCATACCAAATTTCATTTAAATCAGTTCAGCTGTTTAAGTTAGTTTTGCATTTATATTATACTAGCTGTTTCCCGCGGTTTCACCCGCATCCCGAGGGAACTACTTAGCGCACCCGGGTAAAAAGTAGCGTATGTTGTTCCTCAGGGTCTATTCTATCTCTGTACCAAATTTCATTTATATCGGTCCAGTAGTTTTGGCGTGAAAGCGTAACAGACAGACAGACAGACAGAGTTACTTTCGCATTTATAATATTAGTAAGGATAGTAAGGATACTAGCTTCCCGCCAGCGGCTACGCCCGCGATATTTTAGCTAATGGATACAAAAACTTGACAAATTATATATTAAAACCTTCCTCATTAATCACTCTATCTATTAAAAAAACGCATTAAAATCCGTTGCGTAGTTTTAAAGATACATAGTGCATACAAACATACATGCATACATAGGGATATAGGAACAGAGAAAGCGACTTTTTTATATTATGTAGTGATAAAGTGCGACAGTGTATTGTTATTTTTAGCATGGCTGACCTTTCTAATGTCAGTAACATGAGAAATTCTAGTAATCGATGAAAATATCATTAATTCTAACATTAGAGCTTGTAAAACTCTGTACAAACCTTTTTTTTGTAACCTTTAAATGCAGAACGCGCCTCATAAACGTAATAACGTTATAATCATTTGCTTATATGTATACATAACAATACAAACTAGAACCACGTCGTGATTAATCGTTGAGGTAACCAGAAGATGAAAGCAAACAATCACTGTCCAATTTTAAAAGTTAACTTACTGACTAGTTATCTGATATTGTATCAATGTAATCCAATTAAACACAGGTATTTCTTGTTATAATTATTTTGTTGTAATTAGAAATAAATTATCAGTGCCTATTAATGAAAAGAAGATTTAAATAAACACCTTGTTTATTTCGAAATCATATTTAAATAAGTCAAAGTAAAAAAAAACAAAGTTATTATGCATGCTGCTTTCGTAGTGTTACGATATTATTATATTTACAAAATTACCACATCTACTAACCTTAATCTATGTTCATATCAAATTGTCAATAATTACACTAAATCATTCACTCATTTTGGGCTTGGTAAAGGACGCCATTAATTATATGGTCAATAAATTATATCATTCAGATCGAAAACAAACATATCTCAACATAGTATTAAAGTACATACAACATTATTTTTCTTGTTTACACTGGAGATTTCTCCTGGAGCGGGACTTCTTCAGGCGTAGTTCCGTTTGCACTGACGGTTGTTCGGTCATTTGCATTTCTTGGAGTTGAACTAAAACGATTTCTGATAGAACTCCAATTTTTCTTAATAGTGATGCCTGCCACTACGAGAACCATCCCAGCTACAATCATTCCAATCAAGCTTTTATCGACACCTCCAGTTTTTGTTCCTGCAGTTGTTGCTCCAACTACTTCACTTTCTGATTTATCCTTTGTTTCACTTGGAGGCTCTTCATCTGCTGGCTTAGATTCTTCCGAAGCTTTTATAATTGCAGAACGAAGCGAAAAATCTCCAACGGGGTTCGTCGTGTCATTTGTAGCCAAAGTAGCGGTTTCGGTGGTTTCAACATTAAGTGGCACCTGTTCATTTTTTTTTGTGTCATTGTCTTCTTTAACATTAGGTGTAGAATTTCCAGCTGGGTCAATCTCATCATCGGGCGCCGATCCCATAGCAATAAGCCCTGGTAGAGCGAAATCTAATAGATCATTGTCCATATCCTTCGGTTGTGGTGCATCTGTGCATTCAATAGATTTAGTGTAACATGATCCAGTACATACAGTTTCTAAAGTTTCTTTTAAGGTAGTACACAAATCTTCCACCAGATTTGTTGCATCGGTTGGCAATGTGATTGAACGTAGAGCTTTGAAGTTAGAGAAGGATTCCGGTTTGAGACCCTAAAAAATAAAATAAATAATTCATTACTGCGTTCAAAGATCACGTTATCCATCAACAATTCTAAAGAACAAAACTATGTAATAAAGTATTCCTTTCTCAAAATATAAAAAAAACCGTGTTGTTACTCACCGTCCTCATATCGTTACCCCCTAAGTCAAGTTCTTCTAACTTCGTTAAACCAAAGCTATTTTTTAAATCTTGCGGATACTCTAGTAGGCGGTTGTTTCCCAGTTTCAAACTTACTAATTCAGGTAGTTCACTTATGGACTGAAAAAAAAAGGGGCATTTTCAATATTATATTGATACCATCATATTTAACGCGTGCTTTATGCTTAAGATATTTAAGTGAAAGCCTAAATATTTATCGATGCCTGAAACCATGACAAAGATGAGAAAAAAACCGTAAAGTCTATTGTTGGTATAGCAATCTAAGCAAGTTAAATCATACTACACGCTGAACACATGTTTAATAAAAACTGGACTTTTGGACTGGGTTAATATTTACACACAATATAGTTGAAATAGGTAATGCAAAATCCTCGCTTTCCTGTTTCTTAATTATATTATACAATACAAACGAAATTTGTAAACCACCTACTCGTATAAGTTGAAAGATGGTTGTCCTCATATTACCTAATCAGTGAGTAAATGTTTTTATACTTACACCAGAAACGATTTTCATGATTTCATTGTTGTTAACATTCAATATTTTTAAATCCTTCAAGTCAGAGATATCTTTTGGTATTTCAGTTAACTTATTATTCTGTAAATTTAACTCCGTTGTTTTGGGATCCAAAGGTTTAGGCAGTTCTGTTAATTCGTACCCAGCGCAATTTACAATGTATTTGTTTGTGTCCCCTTCTATATTGCAAAGGCATGGCTTAGGGCATAGTAGTTCATTTTCAACAGCAGGTACGTTATCTTTAAACGCAGTTGATTGTACGTCCTGAAGTAATGGCGCCGATGCTTCAGTTGTTCCTTCAAGTGGCTCCTCTATGACGCCAGCCCCGCTGCCCTCTATTAAGCTCCCATCAGATTCAGGATGTTTATCAGGTGGAAATTGATTATCATTTTCAACGGGAATGTGTAACTCATCGTCATTTTGAGCCACTGCACTTCTGGAAATTGATATTAATACAGTAATGACATGTGACTTTATCGGATTTATCGTGACCAGGTGACGCAAAATTGTTATAATAAGTAGGTGATAAAAATTGCGATAAGTATATGTACTACAAGGGCGTAACTGGCACACTGTCTTAAACTTGATTGATAGAATGAAAATTAACGTAAGTTCATATTCAAATAGGGGAAGTGAGATATCACACATATTCGTGAATTACATTACTTTCACCTTTTAATGATAGATTGCTATTTCGATGTAACACACTTTAGTAATTTACAGTTATGAAACTATTATACCTAACAATTTTCGGCTCAATACAAATGCAGTAAGGTTAAATTCCTTCATGTAACCATTGTTCTGTATTTGATGTACATAAAAAAACCTTATTAAAATGGATTTCACAAGAAAATATCTTCCTACGCATTAGGTCATAGATTAACAAATATATTTTTAGACAATAAAAATTAAATATGTTCAGCATTATATCTGTGGTACTGTTCGCTCCATTTAAAGCATCAAGCTGCATCCTGTTAGAGTGGAAGCCGAAGCCAACATAGTTGAGTAAACTAGACAATTGATGGGTATCTGTGTGGTGCTACGACAATATACCTATATGCCTACATTTTACTTGTGCACTTACGTACGTAGTTGAAACATAGTGTTAGCCATGTGAACAATATCCACTAGCTGCTCTTAAATAGAACAAATAAGAAGTTGTGTACTTACGCAAATAGTGCCAACAATAGCATGAAAGTATGTTTAGACGTCATGGTCACTCCCAAAACCGAACACTACTAAATATATATTTTCCAACTGACTTCAGGAGTAGTTACCTGTCGTAGCACTAGTACCAGCGTAGCGAACAGCGCATAACTTACTGACACTTATAACTATTATCACTCAATGATAAGATTACTAACGGCATGGCAGCTTATCGCAAATCAACCACGATAACGACGCTCCGCATAAACGAGAAAATATTAGGTGGTGGCCGATTTTCAATAACACCTTCGACTGACAAAAAGCAAGCAATGTTTGAAGTCTTATTTGCACAGATATATTATGTGTAAATGATCGAGCCCGATACGCCACGACGGTCTTCATAAACTGCCAGTTGCTAATTTTACAAATACATAAAACCGTCTATGTTAATTATTTTGGATTGTAGTTAGGTTGACACCAACATTCTCTTGTAGTTCTTTACATATTTCACCGTATCTCCAATTTTAAGAATAATGATTCATCACAAATTACGAAAAGCAAAACACTCAAATCATCGAAGTTCACAAGAAAAAACACACGTACACTGCGTTATCTCTCCATCACTGATGTAACTGGTACTTTGCTGACGCTTCATGTCTATAAATTGCTGTATTCTGTAAAGTTTAATGTTATACAACACATCTGTTTGATTTTACTTATGCGACGTGTTAAACCACAAGTATGACAAGTTTCTTGCGTTTGTTTGGGAGTAATTACTCTTTGATTTAAATCGTTATTGTTCTGGTTATGTTAGGTAAACTTAGCTAATATACCATACTGTTAAATGCATATTTTACGATCTGGTCAAGGTCGTACATCTGTTAATAGATTGCCCCAGTTCAGCTCATCCAGACGCGGTAGTAGGCAGTATGTAATTTTAACGAAAAATATAGTAAAATAAGGTGTCGTAATTTTATTATTCGATTAAATGACATTTTTATTACCATTACTATTATCGGGAATTACTTCCGGGATTCCAGAAGGCATAGTATGTTACAAAGTAACAATGTAGTTTATAAAGAAAACTTACATTTACAAAAAATAATCTTTAATTATCATAAATGTTGACGATTGACGTGAATCATAATTTAGGTACCGACTTTATTTACAATGTTTGAGTGGTTTGTCATGTGACAACATAATGTATAATCGCCAAATGTCTTGATTTTCAAATACATTTTAATATACAGTGAAACTTGGTTAAGTGGGACCTGGATAAGTGAGAAACCTCCATAACTGGAACTTATGCTGAGGTCCCAACACTTTGGCACTGAATTACCCCTGTTAGTGGGACGAAGCAAACCTCTATATCTGGGTTGTATTTTTTTAAATGCATGGTTTTCATATTTAATTTTCGTGTTGAGTTTGAATATTATGTAGTTTCGCCCGTCTAGACTCAAAATGTCTCTTTCCCAAAATTTCCCTTGGTTTCAGATAGTCCCTTTCCCGAAATATCCCCTCCCCATAGAGTCCATTTCCCAGAATGTACCTTCCCGAAACTTCCATTTCCCAACATGACCCCTCCTCAAGAAATGTAATAAATAAATTAAAAAAAATACCTTTTGTGAAGGGATATTTTGCGAAATGGACGTTTCGGGAAAGGGACATTCTGAAAAGTGAACATTTTGGGGAGGAAACATTTCGGGAAAGGAACTATTTGAAACCAAGGGACTTTTTGGAAAAGGAGCAACTGAGCCTGAACGGTTTCGCCATGGTCACGTCGTCTGTCTGTCTGTCCGCGGCCTAGCGTACTACCTATTTAACGAAGTTAAAATGAGAACTGTAACGGCTAAGTAGGCTTTATCAGTTACTGAGTTATAGTCGACCAATTAAAATGCACTATGGAATACTAGAGCGCACGAGGGCCGACATGCACTTGGCTGGTTTTTGCGGTTCCGTAGTCGACAAGGAACCGCCTCCTGTCCGCGACATAGCTCAGAGGTTCTTGGTACTAGAAAGCTGAAATTTGGTATGGACTGTATATTTATCACGCTGACAAAGTGGGAAAATTAATGTCACCTAGATACCTGTCTCTTCTCCTTCTGCAGATGCTATCTTAAGCATCTTACAAGTTTTCGCCCGGGAGAAAATTGGTCATCAAAATCTGTTCGTGGGTTGCGGTCTATAAGTAACACTCTGTGTCTGTTATGCTTTTACGCTAAAGCGGCTTAACCGATTTTAATGAAATTTGGTATGGAGACAGATATAAAATGGTGCTCAGCACAGGGACATACGTTTTTCTCCGGGTTCGCAAAGTAGTTCCCACAGCGTGCGGAAATCAGCTAGTATTATATATATTTCGCTATGATGTATTGAATTTTGCAAGTGCGCACCATACAATATTATTAATAAGAAAAACATTGCATTGGAAGTAATATTTCTATTTTTCCCCTTTGACGCTCACTGACTGACGTGGTTAAAACATAGTTTCTGGATTCTGTCCAATGGCTCCATTAGCCAACAAGTTGTAACCATCTTTTGTTTTTTGTTCAGTACTGCAACGGGGGTGACTTAGCGGACTATTTACAAGCGAACCGTCTGCTCAGTGAAAGCACCATTCGGCTGTTCCTGAGGCAACTGGCTGAGGCGATGCGAGCCATTCACGCGAAGGGCATCGTCCACCGAGACCTGAAGCCACAGAATATTCTCCTCACGCACAACGTAGCACCGCCCCGTACACCGCATGCATCTGAAATAACACTCAAAATTGGTTCGTATTCCTTTCATATCAAATACTATTACTATAGTATACATACAACTATACAGGACAAGTTATGATAGATTTCACGATCATTAAAATGTAGAACTGTTTAATATATACATATATTAATATCCATGTCAGAAAAATATAAAAATATCTACCTGCGTATTACGAAACCTGTAAAACAATGGAAATACAGATTTTTTGGGCACAATCAATCATAATTTCGGAATTATAACATTATCTGGATATGAATATTATTTATTTAAAAGTAATTAGTATCTCGTCTCGTAAGCATGCAAAATAAGGCAGTTTATCTACGTGTGTCCACTAGGTAACAGGAAAGGACATAGGTATCGTGCTGTAGGTATATATAATTATGATATTATGATAGTTGCAACTGCAAGCCATCATAGTGTTGCGTAACTAACTTCCTCATCGACTGTTTTACGAGAAATCGTCATGTCGTTATCATATCCGTGTTCTTCGTGATATAGTTTCATGACTAATAAATTGCATCTCACACATCCTATTTTCATCGCGAAACCTAGTGACTAAATGAAACAATTTCATGAGGAAAACGTTCTAAATTAGACATAGGTATATGTATTAGCAATTTATATCCAACTGATAATGATCTATTATTATAATATAGTTGTATTCTATTATTATATATAGTATTGATGTTATTATAATATAGTTTTTTTTCTGGTGCAGCTGACTTTGGCTTCGCAAGGTTCCTCGAAGAAGGAAACATGGCCGTTACGCTTTGCGGGTCACCGATGTATATGGTAATATGACTCTATGAAATATTTTTTGATTATTTAAGTCGTTTTTTATTCAAGGACATTATATAGAATAGTTTATGTTAAATATTGATACGAATGTATGAAAGTATAATATTAACAAGAACACTTTTTATGTCTACATACTACTGTTGAAGTCGCTAAATAGGACGAAAATATATGGAATGTTTATAATTTGAGAATTTGTGCTATGATTCGTAAATAATATTATAAATGTGAAAGCGAGTTTGTTTGCTGAACAGATTTGAATTATATTTGTGGTATGAAGACAGATGGGACCCTAGGCTATTTAGTAATGTGTGCCCTGGGGACGGTTTTTATCCGGGTGCGTGAAGTAGTTCTCTTAGGACGCGGGTGAAACAGCGGAAAACAGCTAGTTGACTTATGATATTAAATCCTTACTATCCTTACTATATAATATTACTAGCTGCCCCGCGCGACTTCGTTCGCGTGATATGCAACTCCTACCCAACTCCTACCCAACGCCTACCCAACTCCTACCCAACTCCTACCCAACGCCTACCCAACTCCTACCCAACTCCTACCCAACTCCTACCCAACTCCTACCCAACTCCTACCCAACTCCTACCTTTTTTTTTTTTTTTTATCCTATGTCCTTTTCCTGGTTCCAAGCTGCCTCCCCTCCAATTTTCAGCCAAATCGGTTCAGCCGTTCTCGAGTTATAAGTGGTGTAACTAACACGACTTTCTTTTATATATATAGATAAATGCGAAAGTAACTCTGTCTGTCTATCTGTTACGCTTTCACGCCAAAACTACTGGACCGATATAAATGAAATTTGGTACAGAAATAGAATAGACCCTGAGGAACAACATAGGCTACTTTTTACCCGGGTGCGCTAAGTAGTTCCCTCGGGATGCGGGTGAAACCGCGGGAAACAGCTAGTAAATATTATAAATTGAAATAATATTGTTACAGGCACCAGAAGTGATAATGTCACTTAAATACGACGCTAAAGCAGATCTCTGGAGCCTGGGGACAATAGTGTACCAGTGCCTCACGGGCAAGGCACCCTTCCAGGCAACCACACCACACGAACTAAAGGCTTTCTACGAGAACAGCGTTGACTTGCAACCCAAGTAAGTGCCAATTGTGTAGTGGTGGTAGCTTTTAAGTTGAGTGAGTA
Organism: Pyrrhia umbra; assembly: GCA_963891755.1. Classification (NCBI taxonomy): domain Eukaryota; kingdom Metazoa; phylum Arthropoda; class Insecta; order Lepidoptera; family Noctuidae; genus Pyrrhia; species Pyrrhia umbra. The sequence continues at coordinate 9,304,957 of OY982930.1, forward strand.
AGAAGTAGTCCTCCTAGGATGCGAGTTACACCTTGGGCGACGGTCACCTTTAAAATAAATAGTGTGCAATAATACCTTTTTTTGTGTATGGCATCTCGCAGGTCAACCTAGAAAGTTGTCGACTGCTCAACCGGGCTTGCCTGTGAAGTGCCTTAAATGAATTTAGGGCCTCCAGCCAAGGACTACTTAGAAAACTAAGCGAGAACACGCTAAGCGCACCCCCCAGTGGGGTACGGGCCTCGGCTTAGGGCGACGCTGCCGGAGGGCAGCTCTTACTTAGTTAAATCGATTTCTTGAAAGTCTTAAATTAATTTTAATTACTTATTTAAAGAAGGCTGTACGAACTTACTGGAATTCTTTAATTTACGCCTTAACTCGGCCATTTTTTGTAGCTAGTTTTTACATACGTCCAAACAGTCGGCTATAGTGTTCAAGGTCCCTAGACGAATGAATTTGAATTGGCTCTTTGACAATTTTGCGACATATTATAGGATAGGTATCAATATGTAGGTGTAACAATAAAATAACGTATAATAAAGTATGTAAACAGTGATAGTGTCCCGTGCTATCTGTGTGCTATAGGATTGTTATTGTTTATCTCAATGTCTTGAGAGACCAATCATGACATAATTACCTTCTATAATGTATTAGTTAGAGAATGGATAAGTGAGTCTAACATTAATTGTACCTACATATCAGTTAACTGACTTTAAAAAGAAGATTCTGTTTTTGACCCGTATGTATGTACTTATGTATGTTTGCTGATCCGATTTGTATAGGGATTTCAAATCCAAATGCATATTTTTAAAGGAAGGATATAGTATATCAGGATCTGATGAAGATCTTCGGAGATAACCAATGGAACTCTTTAATTACTAACTGCAAAGGAACCGCATAACATCTGCCTCTATCGCTGATTGATTAGTCCATCCAAAATAATAAAATTCTAAAAAGACAGTCTACATACCTAGGTTCTGTAATGCTGACACTACATTGGTTATCCATGACAATTGACATGGCAAATAAACCTAATGTTCCTTCGAACCGTCTCAATCAAGTTGAGAAACTAACAAATAATAATAATGGATGCGTTTCAGAATGCCAGCAGGCACAAGTCCCGAACTGTGTAGCTTGCTTATTGGGCTGCTGCGACGAAATCCTCGCGAGCGCATGCCCTTCGAAGCTTTCTTCAACCATCCGTTCCTGCAACGACCGCGGACTACCTCCATCAACAGTAAGTTCTTGAAAATTGTTCAACATTTTACCGTACTAACATACGCCTTAATCCACGCCTGTCAAAACCGCACAAAATTACTAACTAGCTTCTGCCCGCGACTTCGTCTGCGTGCTCTTATAATTATCTTCAGATACCTAAATAAAAAGTATTCTATGTTTAGTAATTGAGGGTATAAATTTCATCTAAATCTGTTCAGTAGTTTTTGCGTAAAATTGTAACAAATATACTAATATAATTTAAATACATATCCATCCTTCCTCACAAACTTGCAAAGAATCTTTACTGTATAAAGTGACACAAAAATATTCAAAAACATGTACATAAAGTTGATTTCGCTTTAGCAAATAAACCGCAATGAGTCATTAACAAGAATATAAAGTAACTCACATACTAACATTGAAATAATATAAAACTCTAATGAGTCCGAGTGACTAATCGTTCAATCTCTATTCCATTGTTTTTATAACCTTTCGAAATCCTCTACGTTCTACTTAAGTTTTATTGATGTCTTTTCAGAATCATGTATTTACTGAACAATATTTAAATCATGATGGTAGATTGGTGTTAACGCAACGACTAAAAAAAAAATTAGTAATTAATGATGTATTCTGCGAGATTACACTAGCCAGCCATTATGAAAATAGAACAATTAATAATAGATATTTTTTTTAACCATGGAACAGTTATCATTAATAATAAACACCGAAACACGATACACAATAAAATTGATCATTTTTAAACAAAATTTATAGTTGCCGTATCACTTTCATTAAGTGTGATTAAATACACCTATTGTACAGCTCATTGTAACCAAGTTAATATTCTTAACAAACGTCATTAATACTATCACCTCATCGTTTAGTTTTATTTACATTATTGTTATGTAGCTACTAGTCCATGAATTTTTGAACTATTTATGTATTCTTCTTTTTATATATATACATTTATGTAAATACACTGCAGTACCCAATCACGGTGTATGAAATTATGATTATTGTTCAGGTTTGGACTCAGATCTGCCCGACATTTTGGAGAGCGATCTCGAGGGTCGGCCTAATACTAACTGTTACCTAGAGGAGTCATGGGAAAGTCAGGGTACATCCTCACTTATTCAATTCGCTTTGGTTGTGCATGGGATGGGGGTGGCGCATATTTTTGTAATCCGATCATGTGTATCTATGTTGGTTTGAATTGTGTCGTCAGTAGTTCTCTAACCGAGCACTGAAGCCTATTAAAAAGCATGATATAAATAAGATTTGTGCACAAACCTCATTTATTTATCAATGTATAACGAGCGAGGACTACTGGCGACCGACCACCATCGTCGCCCGGCAGAGTTCAAAAATTTCAAGGACTACGATATAACTAGCAATCTATCATCTCATCGCTTGCTACTTATTATATGTCGCTTGCCTTTTATATTACTCAAACGTATGAACAGAAACTGTGCACAGTTCTGCATGGGTTGCGCTTTGAGTGTGAATGAAGTATGGTTTCTAAAGATAATGTGTCTGTAGGAGCGAGCGTGAATCCCCCTTCGCTCGCGGGAGCGGGCGGGTCCGGCGGGCCGGGCGCGGCAGGGGCGGGCGGCGGGGCGGGCGCGCGACCCTCGTCTGCGCCGCGGAGCTCCAACCCGCCGCCGCAGGCGCTGCCCACGCTTCAGGCATACAAGAAATCTCAGCCGACATCCTCCGGTGAGTGCTAAAAACCTGTCAACTAGTATATGACCAACACAACCACTATTCCGCACTTTGTCTGATTTTCCTATTACTTACGTGATACTCTTTGTACTTAACAGAACTATTTAGTATGTCTATTGTATTTGTATGATTTTAATAGATGATCTAGTTTCCTTATCATTCGCTAAGCTCACAAATAGGTACATAATACGTTTACTAATATCGAGTAAATAAACGCCGTGTCCATATGTGGTACCTTTCCGTCGCCTGATATGAATGATTTGATTGACATTGTGTGACTTCTTAATAAAAATATGAATACAAATGTTTCGATTTGCAAATAAGAGCTATGTTTATTACTCAAGCAATTAATACAAAATTAGTATAGGTACATGTTATCATTATTTGACGCCGTGAGTTAAAGTTTACTTCGAAAACAAATGATATTGTTGAATAAGCGATCTGTCCACAATGAAATATGTTCAACTCATTGCTAAATGAAGAATATAAGATGTACGTACAATTTTTACTTAATTTGGCTAACCAGTGAACCTAGTGTATTCTTTTGAAAAATAGTTGATATTATACATATGTATATAAAAACGCACAAAACCCGCCACATTTCCCCCTTAAGGGTGTAAAATGATTGAATAACTCACTTTACCGTATCTATGTGTTAGGTTAACGCAATAATACATCATAATTGAAGTGGTATTTCGCCTTCACCTAACAGGTTAACAAAGCGGATGCGGAATAAGAAACAATTGACATTGCTTATATTATGCGTAAAATAAGTAATCAATTGATTAAGCTCATTGCGCAGTACGGACTGGATTATATTGACAAATATATACGTATATTATCCAAATTGTGTCCTAACCTAATTTAATTACTAAATTTATATTAAAAACATACGCTTTGAGTAATCATTAATTTTGTCAGTTTCTGAAAAGGAAGAAGGTATTTAGATAGGTAGATATGTCCTTATCAAATGTGACTATTATCATTAATGAATGTGATGATATCCCTAAATAACTTTTTTTCTTGATTTATTAAAAATCGACAGATGTAGTGATTCTTGTTTTATTTGGGAGTATGTATGCAAGAACTTTAAGGCATAAATCCCGTCTGCTAAATAATAAATAAAATAAATAATTAATGTAGGGTCATTGCGTCGGTTACGCGACCACCTTCGGATACCGACCACTTGACCGACTAGGTTTCTTTAATTAAGGATAATAACATTTCTATGAGACATAACCATAAAAAAAATATACCAAATAACTTTGGAATAGTTAAGCATTTAGTATTTAATACATTTTAAATTAAATGCTTTTACCTAACTTAGAAAAAAGCCTTTCAATTTTCGTGATAATCGGTGATGTGCGAAAATACAGTGAATTTGCAAATAAAACAGCGCGACGGACCGCGTTCAATGATATGTTTTGGTACTTTGTATTGTATGTTTAACCAATATGAAAGCGTGGTTAGTTCAATTATTTAGTGATTTCGATTATTTAATAATAATTTTGCTGATTTTTATCTTATTTTTCACTAAAATCCAGTGGTCGCTTACTGAAACGTAATTGTAACTGATGCGTTAGTAAGCGGCCGGGTGGTCGTATACTGATTGCTTCAGTATAATTTCATTTTGTTAATTATGATCCCAAGGTTTCAAATTATGATTACATATTTTTGGATATAGTATAACTTAGGCATGAAGATATGTTTTTTCAGTAAACGACCACATGTTTTCTTTGTAAATTTTTGACAAATGCCTATCAAAATCAGTGCAAATATGTGGCCGCGCGCGGTTTGTGAGCAATAATCTATGGAATTTGACATCAGTTAGCGTTCACCATGGTGTAGTATGTAATAAATAACATTTGAGTTAAGATCCTTCAAAACATACCTTTGAAAATCAAAGTAAAGCTCTGCTTGCCGCGATTGGTTTGTGGATGGGTGACCATCTAAATAATACGGAGACTCCTTCGTGTTTTAGAAACATGTTAAACTTTTGGTCCCAGCTGTAATTTTGACTTTGACAACTTTGATAATCGTTACGACGATTAATTTAACGATTTGGGAAAAGGCTAGGCAGATGATGTTGCGGGAAGTCAGAACCCAGGTGTGACATCCTCTCTCTTACAGAAAGGTATCGGGATACGTGGTAATTAGAAAGTGGAGGTTAGATAGGCAGTCATTCCATGTGTGTTCAACTGCATCTGTTGGGACTGGTAACCAACCCCAAGATACTTGGGAAACCCATAGGCTGATGATATCAGGTACGTCGGATTCCTCGAATTACTATAGAATAGTATAGAGGGTCTACTAAGAGGAAGAAAACGTGACGTTATCGAGACCAAAAGACCAGAATGACCCAGTATTACATGCGAAGAGTGAAAAGCGAATTAAAGTGACTTTCAATCCAAGCTCGAGATAATCAATATTATATTCAAAAAACAATGAAAAATCATTATTGGTGTTGATGATTATTTGTTTATAAATATGTTTAATTTATTTTTGCATCAATAATAATAGCCTTATAATAAAAAAACACCTTTAAAATAGTGGTCGGTAACTGGCATCGAGTGGTCGCATACTGACCAAAGTGGTCGGTAACTGACGTTTTGGCTATTTTTGCACATTTTCGTCATTTTTTCCAAATTTATATATGGAAGTGTATTATTTTTATTTATTTATATGCATCTTGACTATATTTCTGAATCATTTATATGGACAGTAACGATTTTACGTACATATTAAGTAGTTTTTAATTCCTTCAAAGTGCGCAAGTCAGCTAAGTGGTCGCTAACCGGCGCAACGACCCTATACCTACCTATGTTAAGTTTCGACACATTTCTATCTACGTATAACCAGGGCTGGGCAAAATACATGCTTTGCTTTAATTGAAATACAAATTACAAAATACTCTATCGCAGGTAATTAAAATACGAAATACAAAATATTTTTAAGTCAGGTATTTGAAATATAAAATACAAAATACAGTATTTTAGCTATTTTTAATTGAAATACAAAATACATATTTCAAAATACAAAATAAGTAAATCTAGACCAGCACGGGCTGAAAAGTTGAGGAAAACAAGATTAATTAATCACTAGACCAGAGTTTCCTTTCATGAACACTAGATTTATAAATGACAAACAGCCTCTCATTGGAGAGTGAATAAACCTGCTAAAGAAAACCTGCTAAATGTATTTTAATGTTAAAATGTATTTTGAAGCCTCAAGTATTTGAAATACAAATTACAAAATACCTCGGCGTCAAGTATTTAAAATACGAATTACAAATTACATTTTAAGGAAGTAATTGAAATACAAATACTAAATACGTATTTGTATTTCAATTACGTATTTTAATTACAAGTATTTCAAATACTGCCCAACCCTGCGTATAACTTTATCATATACTGCATAAATTTACAATTTTGTCCGAATATTTACTAAATGAACTCAGCATTTAAAAAGATTTCGATTGGGAACATTAATTGAATCACGCATTTTTCATATAGTTCAAAAGTTCTTTAACAAAACTATTACTTAATTATGTAATTCAAGACACACCAAGAACATTCTATTCATTAGGACTTATCGTTATCATTCAGTGTCATTAGTGATTACATTATATTGAAATTTATCGCTTTATCAACATAAAATTCACTGCTGGCCGTTTATAGATAATAGGTACTGTGGCGACGTCATTATGTTTGCACCAATTGATGAAAGAACTCATGACGTTTATATAACATTCAGTTTCCTAAAAAGTCACGTGTAGTGCCCCACCTATGATAACATAATAATTATGAACTGTGAAAAAAATATGTAAAAAGATGCACTTGATCAAACACTCAAATAAAATATTTAATAGAAAACAGTTTTGTTATCAATGGTTTGAAAACATTACGAGAACATGTCACACATCATTGTTCTCGGAGTAAACAAATTCGATAACCCTCACTAACCTGCCCTTGAGCACCTAGAGCCGGTATCAATTTTATTGTTGTAATGTAAACTGCAATAATTTATTGTTTGTTCCGCCATTTGTTTGATTTAATGCACCCATTTAAGCGTTGCTATAAAACTATCTATAAAGTAATGCAATACAAGTTGTCCCACATTTAGATCACCTACCTTTCCGATTTGGATTATTAGGTTGTACATAAACTTAACGGCAAGAATACATTCTCAAGCAGCTATTTAACGTGGTTTACCCGCACCCTGCGGGAACTACTTCCGGCATAAAAACCCATGTAATTCTTTCCTCAGTTATTAATTTATCTCCATAGCAAATTTTAACTCAAATGGTTCATCCGTTTTCCTGTGAAATCGTAACAGACAGATGAAAGATACTTTTGAATTAATAATACGATGTACGTACATATAGAAAGTATCCTGTATAATCTAGGTTATATACTATGAAAATACCGAATTATCCATTCATTCGTTTTTGTGTAATCATCATAATTCATACATCTATCCTTACAATCTTTCTCATTAAAATATTAGTAGGATTAGTAAGGAGCAAGGAACATTACTACGTTCCTACTCTGTCTCCTCGTAAGTCGTATTACTGGTTTTCGCTTTTATTCATATTTTCTGGTTAGTATTTAGGTTAAAATGTTGATCTTGACTAGTAACAAAGCTAGTAATACGAAAGTTTACGAGTGTTCTCTAAATTTATATTTGTCGAACACGTGATAATCTAGACGTCAGTAAATAATTGCTCGATAATGCATAAAATATGAAATACAATCATAATGCATGATGATGAACGCCCCACTTATGCCATCTGGGACGTAGGGCTCCCAGAAAGAACCTCCACTATCACTATCTTGGGCGGTCATCTCTAGGTCTAGCTGTGACCAGTTGATGTAGCCTCTTTCTCAAATGATCGCCTCCAGGAGGTACGAAGTCGGTAGGGACATCTCCTTTCTTACGCTAATTTGTATGTGAATAATTATGTAAGTGATAATTGATTTGGATAATTTTTTAACGTTTCACGTTATAAACAATAACATTAACTAATACAAGTAGGAATATGCCCCTTTCCCTCACAGAAGCGATAATGACTTATCTGTTGACAGATTAGTAATATATTACTCACCGAGCTAGCAGTTCACGTAAATAACAACGGGGTCAGTAGTTCACTGGGCTAAACCTGATTCTAATTAAACCTAATGCTACATAATGAAGTCCGGCTCGTGTTCTGGGATGTGGCATTAATCTTTGATTACCTTTCTACATATAACATAGAGTCCATATATTTTTAAATTATGGGATTACTGGCTGTTTCCCATGGTTTCACGCGCATCCCATCTATCTTACGGAGATGACGGGATGCGGCCTACCAAATTTCTAATTCGGTTCATCCGTTTTACCGCAAAGCCGTAAAAAAACAAACTTACTTTCGCATTTATTATAATGTTTGTTAAGGCTTATAGATGAATGGTACTTACATGTGATAGAGGGAATTACACTACCTGTTTATATCTCAATCCAATACCAAGTAACCCGTGGCCAAGCAAGATTACAGATTAGTAAGGTGAGTACATGTTTGCAGCCGAGTCGTCAGACACGACCTGGGCGGGCGAGGACGACTTCGTGCTGGTGGAGGCGACGGAGAGCGGGTCGGCGGAGTGCTCGGGCGCGTCGTCGGGCTCGGAGGCGGCGCCGCGGCCGCGCTCGCTGGCGCTGCCGGCCGCGCCGCCCGCGCTGCCCTCGCTGCCCGCGCCGCCGCCCGCCGCGCGGCCCCGTGTAAGCACTGCTTCCACTACCACTCCTCTAATAGCTTCACAGTACTACATCGTTAGCAAGAGACAGTCATGGATGCTTTATTTGAATCCCTATCTTAACCAAGGATTTTAGTAGTCAGACTAGAATCTTGAATGTTGCAAGATATTGAAGGTCAGACCTACAAATCAAGTTAGGTTGGCATATAATTGGTCATTGGTAAACAGGTGTGCTAGTTTAACACAATTAGTTCGGTCGCTGTTGGGAGCGACCATTTCATATTAAGTAGGTACTATGTAAATAATGCTTGTCAATTAACACGAATAGGATTAACTTTTCGCGAACAAGTGCAGGCAATCGATTAAAATTATTGATGGACACTTGCTTCCCTGCCTTGCGAATCAACCAAGTAAAATGTTATTACTTAACTAATATTTTTACGTAGATACTTACCAGTCGAATTCTGTCGGAATTCCTTTTTACTAGTGCCATAGTATAATTTGTATAAGTTTGTGGACTATTGCTTCGGCAGTTTGACGCTAACTAAACTGTGACTACTACATAAGTGTTGATTGCAGAACCCCCTCGCCGTAACATCTAACAATAACGTACCACGATCACAACCCATCGACGTGCTCCGATCGAACTACAGCCGTAACGCGACCAACATCGGCTCCCTGTCGCCGCCGACCGTAAGTAATCACCAGGGCGTTACGATTAGGATACAACATAAAACAATATCAACAAATTCAAAATGAAAATCTGCTTTAATTGTATTCATTATGCCATTATACATTACAATGTGCAAACGCTTAGCGCGTGTTTGCATACAATTAGCAACAAATATTACAGCACCGTCACGTTATCTTTTGTCCCAAGTTCATAACATTACGTAACGCTTGTATATTGCAGTTGCACACATTATAACACGAGTACAAGACTGCTGTTACTGTATGAGATAGTAACGCAATATGGTATTCACTCAGGTGTTTCAATGTAATTGTTGACACTAAACACTTTGTAATATACCAGCATACTATTGTGTGCCGGTTACTATTTGCTTTCAGTTTTGCATAATTATGACATATTGTTGCCCGCGGTTTACTCGCATACTACGGGACTAAATGTACCCAGAAAATATGTATCCTAGCTACACCCTCTATAGAGTTCTAGATACAAAAGTTTGAGTGATAATGACAATGCCTAACTGCTTACCCCCCCCCCCCCCCCGTAACATATAACGTGATAATTTAATATACCTGTCCCTACAAAATATCATAATATTTGCCATCAGAATCCAGTACCTTTTCCCAGTGATATGGACACCAGTTTTTTAATATATTCAACATACAGATTTCCCCGTTACAATTTAATTATATATTTATATTGACTATAAATTGACTTATTGGAATGTTAACCAGGTGCCGTTCACGATGACGCCGCCGTCGACTCGCCGGCGCAGCAGCAACTCGGGCAGCTCCCCGCCGCCCTCGCTGTGGCAGGTCTCGCCCACTAACGCCAGCCCGCTGCGCAGATCAGGTTACTTGCTTTCTTTTATAATTTCACAATATTCACGACACGAACGATTACCTTTCCTGTTAATAGTATACCTACACTCTAGTACACAATGAACATCTTCGAATCATCATCTGCCATCTGTCTAGCCTTTTTCCAACTATGTAACTATGTTGGAGTCGGCTTCCAGTCTAAACCAGATGCAGCTGAGTACCAGTGTTTTACATGGAGCGACTGCCTATCTGACCTCCACAACCCAGCTACCGGGTAACACGTACCGTGTTACCTTGTTAAGACTGATTGTCAGACTTTCTGGCTTCTGACTACCCGTAACGACTGTCAAAGATCTGCAAATGACAACCGGGACCAACAGCTTAACGTGCTTTCCGAGGCATAGAGGAGTCTCGCTATGACATAGATGGTCCCCCATCCACGGACCGACCGCGCCAAGCGCAGCTTAACCTATGATCGGTCGAACCATGCGGCTGTTACTGAGCCCTCCTGTGGGCTGTTACAATGAACATCTTCGAATAAATGGAATAATCATTATTAACAAATGTTTTTATAGTAACAAATCAAAGCAAGCTCACAGAAGGTTTTAAATATTTTTCGCTAGTGTTTAGTGCGAGTAGATAGTAAGTTAGCGAGTGCGCAGGGTCGTCGCCGCCGGTGTCGCTGGCGCTGAAGGCGAGCGGCGAGCTGGGCGGCGGCGCGGGCTCGCCCAAGCGCGGCGCGCTGCCCGACGCGCTGCTGCGCGGCATCAAGCTGCACCAGCCGCCCGAGCCGCCCGTCTACATCCCCAACCTGCAGGAGGAGACCATCCTCGCCGTCAGTACCGTGCAACTACCTTACACTCTTAAGCAGCACCATTATAACATTTCAAAATGCCATTTCATGATTTTTACATTTACTATGTTGAACCTCGATGTATCCCGAAGTATTGCCGGGGCTGCGGGACGTTCGAAAGAGACCGCGCCCCCGGAATACAAACGTCTGAGTAAGGGACATGGATGGGTTTTAGTCAGTAAGAGTCTGACACTCCTACCCACCCCAACCACGGCTGGAGGGGTCATTTGATGATTTCCCATCCGAAAAAAATTATAAAAATCCCAAATTATTTTGTATTCAACAGAGCTTAACAGAATTTCTTTCACATTTATAATATTAGTAAGGAAGAGTAGACTAGTCAATTACCTGCTGTGGGGTCTTACTAAAATAAAAAGCCTATACCGTCTATGCTCAGTTATCGCTACAAGCACGAAAACTTCTATGTGAAATTAAAAACGCCATGTGTATAACCCTTAATTTTAGTAACAGTTAATTGACAGGTATCGTTGAAAGTAACTTCGCGGAAACAACTAGTAGTAAAAAATATACGGAATCCAGCGTTCCGGCAGCGGAACAGTGCTGTCACTGGCGTAACATTACATTTTAGGCATTCCGTAACATTCCCCGCGTGTCTGTGCAGGAGGAGCACAGCAAGGTGTTCTCCCAGCTGAACTTCGTGCTGATGCTGGCGGAGCTGCTGTCCGACCTCGCCGTCTCGTGCGGCGCCCCCATCGCAGCGCTCATGGACGCCTCGGACGGTACGTACGCAACTACTACGCAATATTGATAGCTAATGTACCAAATAAAAAAAAAGTTATGCTAAATAAATAGTTTTATTTAATACTGAATAATCGCGCAAGTCATCAAAGTTGCTGAGAACAACCACCTGAAGCACGTGATGATATATGCTGTGTTTTCAGAACGTTGCAACGACAGCGTGCGGCTGGGGCTGCTGGTGCAGGCCATGCAGGCGCTGGCGGCGGGGCTGCGCCTGGCCGCGGCGCACTACCGCTCGCGCACGCTGCAGCCCACGCCGCAAGTGCGCAACGGTGAGACCTCATCTTGTTCGTCTGTCTGTTACGCTGTCTGGGGCAAGACTGGATACTGGTATTCGGGCTCATGAAGTAGTGACGGCCCCTGGGCTTAATTGAGCATAGCCAATAATTGTTTGAATTTAGTTTTATTTTTAATAAAGAAAAGCTGAATAAACACGGTCAATACGAGCCGGTCTCGCGCGGGTTCCGAACTTCACAAGGAATAAACTAGCAATTATCTTCTGTTTTTGAATTAGATAAAATTGTTATGGAGATGGATTAAAACCTCTCACTGTCGGTCACTGGACTTTTTATCCGGGTTCATACAATAATAGTGATTATCTGAGAACATCCATCCTTATTTGATATCTTTCTTCACCGTCTTTACATGGTTGTTTTTGTTAATTTCCAAGCTTTTTCTTAGTTTCCCCCGGTACCGGTTTTCACCTTGCAAATTAAATATGACGTATTAAGTTTCATGTAACTTTCCGATTTAACAGAAATTCTGCATGTAATTCGGATGACAATACAGCGTATATTATCGACATATTATTATTATATGATGAGATCATCTTATATCATATAACTTAACTGAACTTATGACCTTACATATGCCTTCCATTAAAGTTTGCTTGTTTTTGTTATAGTTGTATCCCTGATGAACGGAAAGTACAAGTGGATCGTGAACGAGTCGAGGAGGCTTCATGAAGCCGGTGTCACGCCTGCTGTCTGCGATAAAATCCTTTACGAGCATGCCATTGAACTGGTACGTACAATCGATCAATTACTAAGGCCGACATAGCTCGATGGTCCAAATCTGTAAAATTATCGTTCCAAAAATAATAAACGCGATGGTAACACTGTCTGCAACGCTTACACGGTATAACTAGGTCTACCACTCCATGTACTTGCGCGAGATAAGTGCCTACTACTACTACAAAATAGGTGCATAAAGTAGTTCCCTCAAGACGAGAGTGAAACCGCGGGAAGCAGCTAGTAAGCCCTTAATCCTTATTTATATTATAAATCCCAAAGTGCTCTGTTACGCTTTTATTGTAAAAAGACTGAACCGATTACTATAGTTTGGTATTGGGGAAGGACGTATGGTAAGTGTTTATCTGGGTGCGGTAAGAACTTCCTTCGGGCAAGCGGCGGGTAACAACTAGTTATAACAATTTAGCTTAAAACATAGACATCGTAAATTTGCGTTAGTTCAGTATAATGAGTATCAAGATGGTTTCGTTTTATTATAGTGTCAAATGGCGGCCATCGAGGAGTTGTTCGGCGATATGAAGGAATGCGAGCGACGCTACATGTCGGCACAAGTGTTGCTGCACTCGCTCGTGCAAAGACACCCGCTGCACCCGCAACACCGTACCACACTCTCCAAGTGTAAGTCCTCAAAATATCTCACTATTTTACAAATTAGCCGACTTCGGCTTGAATGAACTTATGTAACAAGAATGATTAATTATCTCTAGACCAATTTCAGCCAGGTACGTAGGAGATATGCACAAGCACTTGCGCAGACGTAAATACTACAAAGACGGGAAAGCTTCAAATACAAGAAATCTCTTTCAAATTTATTTATTGATCGTTACGATCAACGTCAGAGCGTAATTCGTCATCGTCACTTCTTGGGCGTCATTTCGTCATGGCTGCAAGCGAATACTAACAAAAAAATATCGCGAAGCACTTTAGTATCGCGGATTTGAAGATTTCCGAATATTCTGTGATATTATCACGGTACTGCGATACGGTTATATTGATAATTCAATTCCCCATTCTTATTCCGTGATAATATATATCACTTGTGATCAATGTAATATTGTTCTTTCACAGACCGAGACGCAGTTCAACGACGGCTCAACTGCCTCAAAGGGCCGCGCAAGATAATGGATGTAAAACTAGAGGCCGGGATCTCATAATGCAATCCGCAATCAACCACGTAGGAAGTAAGAGGACGTGATGCAACATGAAAAGTGATTTTATTTTGTTCTCAAAAAAATGACTTTGTGAGTAACAAAATATTGTATAATCTAAAAATGTATAAAAATATAAAGTGAATGATATCAATTGACATAAAAATTTAAAATCATTGTATACAATCGTTTAGCGATGAATAAAAATGCAAATTACAAAACATTGCAATAGCGAATTATATTTTTTTATACTCAGCACATTACGAAAAGGAGTTCTTAGTAGATATTCATAAAATTATAATGCCTTATTTAGCAAAGCAAACTGTAAAGCTGGATTGTTAACAGACACGATGTTAATATACTATCAATTACTTTAATTAGATGACTTTTGCTTACCTAAATAAGGTACCTACTTTAGTATTATAAATTAGAATACTGAACAAAATTCAGTACCCGCTTTAAAATGAATATAAATATGATATAGTTTGATAGATGTGTGTCTAGAATTCCTTTTAAATAAAAATGGTTGTATCATTTAGTGAGGTTTGAAATTTTAGTATTAAGCACATTTTCACTTAAAGATAGCAAACTGTGAATTTCTAAACATATTATGATAAATAATAAGAAGTAATAAATATACGAGTTATTTTCTCCAGTCATCTACATTTTAGTGAAATAAATAGGCATAAAATACTAAAACATAGGGATAGAAAACGTAGTATTGTTTCAAAGTAAGTCTCATTAACATTTTATTCTTACCAACTTGTAGTTATCATGTAAAATGGATGAAAATTATGAAGTAAATGTCTCGGTATAAATATAATGCTATAGAGATCTCATTGACGACCAATAACAATATTATGGCATTTTTAGGCTAAGCTGTGAAATGATTTTAAAAGTATTTTCCTTAAAAAGAATGTATGATTGAATGAATTTTAGTTTATTTTTCTGTCATCATACTTATTTGCCCACACATTGTGATCCTTAAACATGTATTTTTTTTCCTCAGAAAATGTCTACTGCTTTACTGAAATAAGAATAAAGACTGTTGTACTATAAAATGATTTTGTTAATGCTTATTTGTACCATTACTTCCTAGCAGTCATTATACAATCGACCGGTAACTTGACAACATAAACAAATAACAGCTTGGTGAAATTTCCAATAGAATATGCATATTGAGATCATCGCCATGGTAAGGGAACAAAGACAGGCGCAACCTACACACAAAACTTTGTAGAATAGAATTGTTCCGCTATCTCAGTGAGGGCTTCTGCAACATTATGATAATTTACAAAGTAACGGGTAGGTAGTTGAAACATGACAGCGGTGTCTCCTTCATTTTATGATGTCCTAGTAGTAGTACCTACTTTTCGTGTGCAAAATTAAATCCCTTGATTTTTCCGAAAAAAAAATAAAAGATTTTATTATTCTATCTCAATGCGGACGGAACTTCTGCAACATTATGAAGCCCTGGTATGTTACATGGCATTTACAAAGTAACGGCTGGATAAAGATATTATTATAATATACGGGTGGGTGGGTAGTTGAAACATAACAGCGGTGTCTCTTTCATTTTATGATGTCCTAGTACTTTTCGTGACGTAACATTTCAAATGTTTTATCAGTAAGCGTTCATGTAGCAAGGACGACATGACAGGCCGGTCCGGCGATCTTCGTGAAACCCTTTTATATGTTTTCTCATGACTTTTTTCAATGTTTTTATAGTTATTCTGCTATTCGGGACGGAGAAAAATACTACAAATCAAAGAGTTATAAATGATGTAACTAACAAGACTTTCTTTTTTCTATATATGTATATATGGATTTAGATCGGCATGTGGCATTCCATGTCGATGTGCGACTAATACTGCTATAATAATAATTGTGCCGATTCGATCGATGTAGCGCTGTATGGCTTAATGAAGGAAACAATCTCAGTGCTTGACACAGAGTATATAAACACTACGTTTGTGCTTGATAGAGAATTAAATCTGTCACTTTAAACGCATCTGGGTATGGTGCAGCCTGCACACACACGGTCATTTGAAAAAACCACACACATGTACATCATCAAATATTTATTATTTAACAAAATAGTCAATACTGCACAAAAACTCCAGTGCCTTGTTTGAGAAATTTGTAAGGCTTTACCCTGTTACGTCCTCGCACTGGACAAAACATTACTTTATCTGGTGGAAACTCAGAAGAACCAGTTGTCTCTAGGAGTATATCCAAACAAGTAAGTAACTTGGTGATCTGTATAGACAGAGTATTCCGTTTATTATCTTCAGAGCCCCAGTCTGTATTAATAACTCTCTCAATATCCCTGATATCGTCATTGATACCTGCATGATGTGTTCCATTCCAATGTAGAGTTAGAGAAAACATTGGAGCTTTTCTGGGATAGTCACTGCAAAGAGCTACCAATGCAACTAACTTAGCTGATTGCCGCGTTATGATCGCTCTATATAACATGTCATTGGGATTCACCAATCCCTCAGATATTAAAAACGCTGTTGAAGGTGACTGGCTATATTCTGGCCAACCAACTGACTGCCATTGTGTCAGTGACCCTGACAGCCTTACTGGACATGGTAAATCTCCTTTAACAGGTAATATTTTTCCAGATTCCAAATCCTGCAACTCTTTCATCAATTCAACTCTAGACTTAAGCCTCTTTTTCAATGTTAGAATAAAGTTTTCAACTGTACTAACACTGAGACTTGGACAAAGTTGAATATTTTTATTGAACTTTTGATCTTCTGTTATTGTAGCCATAAAGTCTAAACCACACATTCGTTGCGCCCATATGTAAGGCTTTCCGAGTTCAGGTATGAAATGCTGGAACTCTTCAGTAATGCCTGCAGCATTCAATAGGTAGGAAGTGGCCGGGTGTGGGGAGTCGCTTCCAGTATCTCCAGGGTATAACTCATTCAATATACAATGGCCATTTAATACATCTGCTGCTGACACACCTGTTATAGGTTTAGATAGTGACACAGTAAACTTGACCACAGCTATTTTTAAATGAAGAAGATATGAAAAGATCAAATTCAGTGCTGTTCCATCCTGAACTTTGACAGATACTTGCACATTCAAAGGATGTTTTTTAAGAATTTCCTTCTTCTTGGCTTCAGCCTTTTCCTCCTTGGATACCTTGGCACTTCTATGGTGGCGTTTCTTTTTCTCTATTTGATCGTCTTCATTATTTTCTTGATCAGAATCAGAATCATTGGATGCTACTAGTTCACTATCCACATTATTAAGTTGTTCCAATCTTCTTGCTTCATCTTCGTCACCAGATACACCTGCAAATTGTTATCATTTCACTAAGTAATAATGAATAATATGAATGAATTTATGATCTGATCTCTGTTGTTTTATTACGTGTATAGATTAGAAATATGTGCAGTTTTCAAATTTAAGTAATAAGAAAGATTTGACACTTACTAACTGTAACAGTCTTAGCACCAAGTGCATCAGAATATGCACTAGCATTAGCAAAAAGAAGAAACAAAGGTGATGGCAATAAAGAAGCAGCTCTAGCTTCGTCCCTCTTATCGTCCAGTCTAAGAGCCAAACACTCTTGCAAAGGTTTTGTAGATTTGAGGACATCTCTTAGATGTGGTACTAAAGCATCAAGTCTAGAACGTGCCGCAGCTATGGCAGCGGCCACGCGCTCTTTAGACGAAATCAGTTCATTACATGCTGATGACAATTCACGTCGTTGCTGTAGTTCCCACTCTAATCTAGCCAATTGAAGCTGGTGTTCGTCATTTTTGGTCAGTTCCTGAAATAATTACATCTATTACCATCATGCATGTTTTGTACCTTTTGACAGGGTTAATATGATGCTGGTTATAAGCAGAAAATTTATTAATAACTTCATAGTTACTGAGTAAATGTTGTTTAATCTTTTGACTGCCAGTCAATACATGACAAAGCGATGACGAAATTAAATGATAAAATTGTAGCTTGCCGCTGAGAGCACACTTTTTAATTTTTGATGTGGCAGTCAAGGGATAAATCATTGCATTTTTAAATATTTCCAACTTTCATGCAGTAAATATGTATACATGTGACAGGAGTTGTAATAGTTACACTTACTTTCCGAGATATGTCAGCAGGAGCATCAGCATAAAAATCTTCAAGTGGTACAAGCTCTATTTCTTCATCCTTTGATTTGAATTGTAGGCACTTTGTAACTTCTTTATTAAGATGATCAGCTTCATACAATAAGTTTTGCAAAAGTAAGTGAGTTGAGTCAACTCTTTGTTTCTCCTTGTGCAATGCATCTCGGCCAGCCCTTGTACGAACTTTTTCTAGACGGTTCAATTTTTTTAGGGCAACCAGGTTCAAAGAAGCCTCTATTCGTTTTGCATTAACTTTTTCTTTAGCCTGAAACATAAAATTTACACAATAAATATTAACAAAATTTCAAAACATTACTGGAGCAATTTATTTATTCAATGCAAATTTTCCATAATCAGTCAAGTGGCTGTGCTTGCCAGCCACTGACTTATTAAGCTACTAGGAAAAATAAGCTTCTATTATATCATAAATTAAACATACTTCATCTGTGTCTTTGCATTTTAAGTCAGCTATTTCAGCAAATAGCTGTCTGATATCTTGACAAATCTTCTTGAAGAAAGTGGCATCTTTCTCAGCAGGACGTAGTTGAGCTTCCGATTCCTCAAATTCTACCACGCGCTGTTCATGAAGAAAATAATATTAGTAATTACTTCAGTAGTAAGGTGTTGGAGTAACAACCCAGCCAACTAAAGCCAGGCACAGTCATGCTAGTGACAACTAAACCAATGTGGTTGTCCACCCGTACCATAGCAGAAAATGTTGTAGTAGTAGTTGTCATATTATGGGGATCAACAGTCACCCATTTTCTTGCAATCTTCACATTGCTGCATTTTATATTATACTCTGTTTTATAATATTAAATAATGAGATCTTAACTGTATGAGGAACTTATGCAGTTGTTCAATAAAAAACCAATGACTATAACAGGCAGAAAAATCAACCCTAGACAATCATGCAGTATGAAATACTTCATATGAATCATCATGCTGCATGGTGGAACTTAAGTATGAATTTCCATCAGCTGCCAATCAGTTTTGTCACACTTTAGCCTGAATTTTATTATAGTGAAGAGGTCTTCTGTGAAATTATAGAATCAAATAAAAAAGGGAAGTTGTAAACTGAACTGTTGCATGTCATATGATAGGCAGATGATGCTGTATGCATATCATTTACAATTTTACATAGTCCAACATGGATCTTTATGACTGTAGTGATAACTGGAACTAACACTGACATCTTGGTTTCCATCATCCCGTTTTTTATGTAAAAACTACATAAATAACAAACAAAGTATTATTTCATCTTTTACGTAAATCAATAATTAAAAAAAAGAAAGGAATAAGGCATCCTTTTCAAACATTTAATTTCTCATTCTCTATGTTGCTAGATGGCAAACAAACCAAGACCTACCAAATTATTAAGTACATAATGCAGCCCATAGTCATCTACAACAGCTCAGAAGCATAGCATATATCATCATTCTTAAATATTAACACCCTTTCCAACTATTTGGGGGGCAAAATTTAGTTTAATCGAATATAGCTATATAAGTAGATTTGGTTTTTTTTTTTATATTGCGGTAGTTCACCTGTCAGCCACATTCATAAATAGCCATAGGTTAGGTTAGGTTTAGGCGGGCTATTATCCGCAACTCCACGACAAAGCGCGTATTTTGCGTGAGGGTGTATTGGATGATTTATTCGATCGACCCCAACTCCTCGAGAAAAGCCAACAGATGCTTGGGTCTGCTGATTATCTCTTGGATAGTACCTGGGTTACCGAAGTAATTAAATAAATAGCCATGTCTGATTATAACATGGCAAGCAGGATGAAAAATTTAACTCATCATCAATCAACTACCAGCACGGTCGGTGGGTCATCTAGGGGCAGATTTACAAGTTTTCTTCGTAAAATAATTTTAGCGTTAGATAAACATAAAAAGTAAACCAAAATCTTTTACTAACCTTATACACATCTATTGGCACTTGTTTGGTAGGTTCACTGGTTGTGTTAGTGTTTATCTTTCGGCGTTTTTTGGCGGATACATCTTCTTTACCCATATTTTTGATGTTTACTTGTATTTTTTTGTTAATTGTACAAAAATATAATTAAATTTTAATTCAGGACAGGTAAACTCTTGACAACATTGACTGACGCTTTTTTTGGCATTAAGTGCATTAACCACAGTATATAAACTATGTCTTGCTTTAACCACAGAGTCAGACAATATATAAACACTGCTTTGACCCGAAGAAATAATCCTTTTTTAGGGTTCCGTAGTCCGACAAGGAACCCTTATAGTTTCGCCATGTCCGTCTGTCTGTCTGTCTGTCCGCGGCATAGCTCCGAGGTTCTTATTACTAGAAAGCTGAAATTTAGTATGGATATGTTATGTATATTGATCACGCCGAGAAAGTGGTAAAATAAAATTTTGAAAAATATATTTTTTTAGGGTAGCTCCCAAACACGTAAAGCGGGGATGAATATTTTTTTTCTCGCGTACCCCTCCGTGTGAGGTATCGTTAGATAGGTCTTTTAAAAATATTATGGGTGTGTCAAGACCATTTTTCGGTTAAGCGAGCCATTTGCGAAATGTCTAGATTTTAAATGAAAATTTTTGTTCGATACGAGTTACCCCCCCTCTAACTTTTGAATGGCTGTACCTAGAAATATGAAAAAATCACAGACGTAGCACATGTAATAAACTTACGAGGAAAACTATCACGGCTAAGTAGGCTTAACCGGTTACAGAGTTATAGTCGACTAACTAAGACCTACTACGGCACCCTAATGCGCGTGGCCCGACACGCACTTGGCCGGTTTTTTTTGCATAGTTAGGTATGTTAGAGGAAAATTTCTGATTACATTGAATAGCATGAGCCCGGAACCGGAACACGGATAGCACGGACCCGGAAATGTGTGGATAGCGCCTCAAACTAACAATTGACATGGCAAAAAAACTATTCAAACATAATTTCGAACGGACAATATGTGGCAGTATGATACCTCACGCGACGGGATACATAAGAAAAAAATATATCATCACTTTACATGTATGGAAGCTACCCTAAAA
This sequence comes from Pyrrhia umbra, assembly GCA_963891755.1. Lineage (NCBI taxonomy): Eukaryota > Metazoa > Arthropoda > Insecta > Lepidoptera > Noctuidae > Pyrrhia > Pyrrhia umbra. The sequence continues at coordinate 9,326,091 of OY982930.1, forward strand.
AAAATGTTTCATCATTTTATTTTACCACTTTGTCTTTGTGATCGATATTAACAAATTTCAGCTTTCTAGTACTAAGAACCTCTGAGCCATGAAGCTATACCTATACCTTCATGCTCTGAGCTATGCCGCGGATAGACAGTCCGACTGGGGCGTGGTGAAACTATAAGGGTTTCTTGTCGATTACGGAACCCTAAAAATGCTATTATCAGTGTTGCCAGTACCTTCGTCGACTTTCGGACGATTCACTACCTGAAATAGGACGATTTTTGGACAAAAAGGACGGCTGGAGAAATACTAATTTGTTACGAATTTACAATGAGGATCCGTAACGTTTTTAGTTGACAATGCAGATTTGTAGAGCTAAGTAATCCTTAACATACAGTGCAAAAATTTTTGATCTACGATAAAAATTGACGAAGTTATGACCAAATTACTAGCGAAGTTCACCGAGCGGTCGCCGCGATAGCTGTGACGTCACTCCAACGGTTAGCCGTTGGCAGCAGTATGGCGCGCAGTGTTTTGTTTGATTAATTGTGACTTTCAAACAAATTAAGTGTCCGATTTGTGTCTAATTCACCTTTTCAAACATGTATTAATATTGTATAGTGCCAAAATGTACAAATACTTCTATTATTACCTTAGAAAAATTATTTTTAACGTGCCGAAAAACGCAAAACTTCTTCAAAATGGTATCCTGTTGTAAAGAGATGATTGATGATGATTTTTTCAAGCCATCCTAAGTAGGTACATACTGAATGAATTATTTGTAACAATGAACGAGGTGGCAAAAAATAGCCATTGAAAACCAATATTAAGGTTTCCGTTATAGATCGACAAGTATATAGGGAACTATGAACTAAATAAAGCGCAAGTTGGTTAAATAGCCATCCGCGAAATGATCCGCATAGGAATGAACGAAAACAACATTTGTTTATCAAGATTTCTGTACCAATACATTATATTCATTATTTTTTACACCTACCTACTGCTGCCTCCACACAATCACCGATGATCGCGGTGATTTGCTATACATTGCTGCGTTGGATGAAAAACTCTCAAGAGTTTTTGAGAGTTCACAGCAATGTACAGCGATTCACCGCGATAATAGCCGATTGTGTGGAGGCCTAAAGATTTTAAATCAATATCTTAAGATTACTAATAAGTAACGTAGATTAACTTAGAACTAGATTACTGAGATAATCAAATGTCATGAAAGAATCCACCTTTGGAAGATTATCTGACTGAGCTCGCACAAAACCAGCCTCTACTTTATTAGTACTCATATTTTAGGACGTTTTATACTCAAATATCACAAAACACACTCTAACAACACTTTACGTAAAATAAATTGCCAAATATACTGACCAACCGCGTCGCAGCTCCGCCGAATAGTGAAATATGAATGCAGACTGCGCTCGGTTCCGTTGGAGTGACGTCACACGCTCCCGCGGACATTAATTTTTAGCGGCCGGAACGGCAAATGTTTATTACTTAATATCTTCATAAGTAATGGTCCGATTTCGATAATTCAAAAAGATATATCATTCTTATGTCATAAAGAATAACATAGATACTAGTTTTATTGAATTTGCTATTACATTACTGATCCTCATTGAATGATACTAAAGTGTTGGTGTTGAGGCGGGTTCCGCTTTCCATCTTGATCTTTTTCGGTTTACTGTAAAGTCTTTTCACGCTTGCATTTGCAAATAGTAAAACAAACGACACACGGTGGGCTGAAAATCGGCTTTCATATACAGCTTGGCAAAAAAGTCTAGAAACGGAACTAATTTTTTTTATTGCTGGCAGCCCCTGGCAATTAATTTCGACCATCAAAACGGCAATAAAACTGAAACTACGTAACAATAAATAAAACCATTCGGAGTACTGGCAAGGAAACAATTTATAATGTTTATAGGCGATATCTGGTCGAACATGAGGCTTAAACTCTTCTTTCCGGTCCCAACGATATTTACCAAAGTACCGCCATTATGACAGGTATGTAAGAGTTTGTTTTGTTGTTTTTAGTTGTATCAAGTGTTAATTTATGAACTCTATTTTGTTTTGGATGGCTTGAATACGAAATAAATGAAATTTTGATCAATAAACATCGAGCATATAGGTTATGTTTACGTTTTGTCTTTGACACTTTGGTATAGCGCGCCTAGATTAATTGATATTATTTTTTATTATTGATAATTGCAATATGTAAATTCGATTTCTAAATAACTTTATCTATGAGCGTGATCACAAGATAATATAATACTTTTCGTAGCATTAGAATATTACAAAAAAATAGATATCGTAGACTTTTTACATTTAATATTGATAGAGGTTTAATCAAATGTTTAATCTTTATAGGAAGCACCAAACGTGCATTTCAATCTATATCCGACTAGGATCAGAAGAATTCATGCCAGCACGTTATCAAAATAGAAAAAGTATTATGAATTTATGAGAGGGCTAGTACGTGGACATGAAATGTTGAGGAATCAATCTCCAACATGATAGCGCAGTGCCTTTGAATCTGAGCGTGACTCAGATGAGTTTATGGCTAGCTCTAGCCAAGACATGGATTTGGAGGGCGTGGAATATTTAGAGTAAGATTTATTGGAATCAATTATAATAATGCTATACTCATGTCTTTTTATTGTACCCAATTTTTTTTTATTAAAACACAGGAGTGCTTACATTATTAGTCCTTGTAAGTAATTTGTATTCAGTTACATGATGTGAATACATTGTTATTACATTTTATAATAGTTACTGATTTTAATAAATTAAAAATAAATCAAAGTAGAAAAAAATACAGCTTAGTATCAAGACGATAGGCTGGTACGCTATACGGTCGCAGCGGGTTGCCACACGAACGGTAAAGTGGCGCCCCTATTAATTTCTACTCTTTTTTGCCAAGCTGTACGTAGAGATTTCAATTTGCAAGTTTGTGCTAGATTTTTTGCTGGATATCGCTTCTATTAATTGTTAGAATATAGAAAACCGGCCAAGTGCGTGTCGGGCCACGCGCAGTAGGGTTCCGTAGTAAGTCTTAGTTAGTCGACTATAACTCTGTAACCGGTTAAGCCTACTTAACCGTGATAGTTTTCATTGTAAGTTCATTACATGTGCTACATCTGTGAATTTTTTCACATTTCTAGGTACAGCCATTTAAAAGTTAGGGGGGGGGGGAATGCTCGTATCGAACAAAAATTTGCACTGAAAAGCTAGATATTTCGCAAATGGCTCGCTTAACACAAAAATCGTCTTCACACACCCATAATATTTTTGAAAGACCTATCTAACGATACCCCACAGAAAGGGGTTTGCGAGAAAAAAAATATTCATCCCCACTTTACGTGTTTGGGAGCTACCCTAAAAAAAATATTAAAAAAAAAATATTTTACCACTTTCTCGGCGTGATCAATATACATATCCATATCAAATTTCAGCCTCCTGGTAACAAGAACCTCGGAGCTATGCCGCGGACAGACAGACAGACAGACGGACATGGCAAAACTATAAGAGTTCCTTGTCGGACTACGGAATCCTAAAAATCTAATTATCTCTTAAACGGCAAGAAAACCCGTAATATCCTTACAGGTAGTTATAGTACTAATTATTTATGTTTTTTTGGCATACTCTGTTTTATGGTTTTCGCTGCCGATTTTTTTTTTAAATTCTCGAAGTTGAGGAAAAACTCGTAACATAAAATAGCTTCACCCCTATATCCCCGAAGGAGTAGGCAGAGGTATATAGTACACCCATACTTAAACAACTATTAGCTCGATTTTTAGGAACAAAAAATGAGTTTTAATACTTTTCGTATAACCAAAATACCAAAAAGGGAAAACAACAATATTTTCTTTCGAGTTTCCCAATAAAACTGCAGCTATTACCGGGCTGGATGAAGAGCTAATCAAAAGATTTGCTGTGATTTTGCAAGCAATAACATCTGGCGAAAGGTTCTGTAGGTTTTGCTAAGCAGAGATATTCCTAATTTAATGTGGGAAACGAACCACGGCTTAGGGCGTCACTGGGGAGGACAACTAGGGACTAGCTAGATAGATCATATCAATAATGCCACATATTCAGATTACGTTTATATAGCTAAAACTGTCTTCTCAAGATTGCGACTGCAGTGCCTAAACGGACCATTTGGAAACTAAGCAAAAAGTGAAAACTATCACATCTGTAGTGTATGTAATCGTGATGTAATCTGTGGTTGCATTCACACCGTGCGTTTCATGTTTACAAGTTTTACGCATTTTTGTAATTTTTAAAACAGCGTTTTGATTTTTTTGTAATAAGAAAGTAAATTAATGAAGTGGCTTTTTGAAAAGGGACGAAAAAAGGACGGAATATATGAACGGACATCGAAGGGACGTAAACATGTCTAAACGGACAAAAATCGTCCCTTTTGGGACGATCTGGCATCTCTGGCTATTATTCCCTCTACGGTCAAAGAGTACAAAACAGTGTCAGAAGCATAGCGTAATGTCACTTGATGTCACTGTCAACATTACACAAACAAAAGACATCTGACTAATAACTGTCAAACCCAGCCTTAAAAATAAAACTACAAAATATAATAGATTATTTTTGGCGTACACTCCTTCCCTGTAAAATTAATTACCATAATGGTGCGGGTAACCTCGGTTCTTGCTCGTATACCCGTTATTAAATTTCGTAAGGGTGGGTCAGGTTTAGCACCTAGAAACCCCGCCGGGGCTGCAACATCTTCTCCTCAACCAGCTGCTGCTCAAGGATCTACTGCCGCAGTACGTACACACCCATATTATAGTTTGATTATATTTTTTTTATCCAACAAAATTGTTGTTTACATAACTATAATTTGACATATTATTCGTCACATCATCACATGTCAAATATGAGGAAAACTATTTGTACTGTTGCTTTCAATTATCAATTCTGCTGAGCAAGCAGTCTGATTATTCTAATAATTAATACCAACACTTTTGCTCAAATAAGTTAGAAAATATTTAGTGATATCATAAAATAACCTCATAAGCAGTCATAGAACGCAAAGGTTCATATCTACAAGGAAATAGAACCAGACAACAACTGCTTAGTGAATAAAACAATTTAATGTCTACGGAAAAAATATATTTAAACCAATTAATTAATTTAAGCCATTTGGTGTTGTTTTGCCATTTGGTTTTATGTTGTTGGGAATCATGGCAATGTTGATCTCCTCTAATTTATTTATTTATTACTTTAAATCAGGCAATTATGATCACGCTTGGGAGTAGACTAACTACTTACCTATGTGTTTTTATTAGGCTCATGATGTCCAAGTATATCAACAGCAATGTAAATGAATATTTTGATGCTTATCTTTTTTAGTGTTATTATTAAATATAATTAGTTGTTTAGGTTTGATAAATTAGTTTTTAATCTAATCAAAAGTGATGTAATGTCCTTTTCCTGCAAAGCAAGTGACAGTAATGAAGTTTGTATGATGTACCTACATGTGATGCATCTCAATCTTCACAATCTCAGAGTGACTTTAAGAAAGCCACCTTTAATTGTGAGCAATGTCTTGATATTTGGTGGTTGATGTTACTCACTTAAGTTCCTAGGAAGTTTAATTTTCGATTAATTAAATTGTGTATATATAATATTATTATTTTCCTTGCACTGAAAGATAAAAAAAAAACATGTTACAAAATTAAGGAATAGGGGTCCCGTTATCATTGATGATGATGATGATGCGATACTGTATTCCCTCATCAGGGACATAGGGCCCTAAGAAGAAAATTCCATTTTTTGCGCTCTTGTGCGGCGACTTCGAGGTCCTTCCAGCCGAGACCAGTTGATGCAGCCTCTTTTTCAACTGATCCCGTTATCATTATTGAATGATATAAAACTTATATAATTTGTAATGTACATTCATCCACCAGATTGAAGTCTGATTATGGACTAACAAATTTATTGCTTTTTTAGCCAGGTCAGATGCAGTCAACGGCAACTATGAGCACATCTTCCATCCCAGACATTGAGTTACCACTTCGCTACCGAAGGACACCCTTATCAGAAGAAGAAATTGAGCACATCAATGGCGGTGGAATTGTTTAGTCCCTCAACTTACAATATAGTAGATGCAGTTTTCAAAAGTAGAACTTGGTTAATAATATACATAGTATTTAATAACTAAGATATTAGAATTGGTTGTCTTGTGTTAATTTAAATATTTTGTGCAGCATTTAAAAATCATAAATCACAATATAGCTTCTCAGTCACAAAGCAGATCATAATACATAATAACATGCTGAACTGCAAAATTGTAATTCTACTATATGATGATGATGCAGTTCAAGCATTTAGGAAACCTGAAATTCAATATATATAGCTTGATTAGTCTGTTTTTCTTTTACTCGAATACATATCATATTTAATATTAAAATATGCATTACATTTTGCAGACAGAACCTTCCCAATCCCAAAGTCAAAGTACACGAGAGGTACCAACAACAATGGGAGTCATAAAAGTACCGCGTGGTGTTCTAATTGATTGTGGCAACAAGAAGAAAGAAGTAGTCTCTTTGAATATTGTATTACAAAAATGCAAACCAAAAAAATGACTGAACACGTAAATTGGTATGGAATTGTGACTTGGTACCACGTAATTTATAAAGTTATCATTCTCGATTATTTATGTAGTAAATATAATTTAATAAATATAACAATACATAAATAAAAATACAAGAATATTCATAAGTTTTATTTACTATTATTATTTAGGAGTATAGTCAGTATATAAAATATAAATAATATACAGTAAAGAAATTATTAGACATGCTCTAATAATACCGAACATTGAGTTTTTCGTTCTGGATGGCCCACATCTGTGCAGCCGGCCCATCGTAAGCGACATCGCTGTTAGCCTCGAACTTGATTACACCAAATTTTGCAAATTTACTTTTCCACTGTTTTGTATGAGGCAAGTTGAGTAATGCATTTGATATAGCTTTTCTTGTTTCAGCTGAAACGATTGTTCTAATAGTCATGCATCCTATAAAATAAGTGATGTAGGCACCAAAATATCATGGGTTTTAAACAACATTGGCTTTTGTTACATTTCTGAGTGGATAGAACGACTCATATTGTCTTAACACTCCAGCTGGAATAGTATTACTGTTCGAATGTGCAGATAAGCTCGGTGCAGTGGTGTAAACTAAGTATTGTGGAACCCTTAGGTGTTACAACCTGCCCACGGTTTTACTCCTAATAAAATACACATACAACTTAATAACCCAGATGAAAGTCGGGATATTTCCCTCCAGAAGGAGTCGTAGACCTCCAGACCCAGCCCGAACTTTATCAAAATTTGGTACTGTTTGTAGAATCTAAATCAGTAGGTAACTAACAACAACGACCCACACCAATCGAGAGGTTCTCTCTTAAGGAGTAGGAGAGTACAAGAGTAATTTCAGATTCCATTTTGAGCATTAGGTACAATTCTGTCCGCTCTCTGACTGAATGAGGGAGCACCTAGGCATTAGTAGGTAGGTAGGTATGATTCACACTCACCTCTTAACTTCGCATTTACTACAATAGGGTACGGTGGCAAATGGCCCAATGTTTCCAAGGTTATAATGTCTTTCCCGCCATCGAACATATAGTTTTTCGAAAAAAGGAGGGTGGTAGAATCAACTGCTGCCCATTCTGCTTGTTTAGATAGCACCATTTGCGCTGAGGACAAATGTGATCCAGATCCTGAAATAAAATAATAAATAATGCAAGTTAATACCGATCGCTGTTGTTAAATTGATTGCTTTAATGTATTGTTTTTTTTAGAAACATAGTGGAGCCATCAGACGTTGCGCTGACCGATCGCCACCTAAAACGGTACCAATTGTAAATCTTTATTTCTACTATGTGTAACTCATCCAGGAACTCCAATTCCACCCAGAAAATCAGAGTCAGTCATCATGACAGAGTTCCTGTTTGTTACTAGCGAACTTAATTAAATTCTTACTGTCGAAGACTGTCACTATATACATATAATATAGTAACAAACTTCGGACCGACCGAAGAATGCACTAAATAAAAATAATAATAAATTTATTTATTTTCTCACCACAATATTAATTTATAAAATTGTAAAATAGACATGTAGGTACCTAAATAATTTATTAACATAATAGTTTATTGAGTCAGTCGTACATACTTAACAAAGATCCAAAAAAAGATGCGTTTTCGCCCTTTTCTTTTAATGTTTTCAGGACAATTTTACTTCCACTTAAAGATTCCTCGTCACTGTATGCAAATGTGCTACCACGGAGATCTAGTAAGGTATTCACATTATGAGCTCTGTAATAAATTAAATGCGTTATATGGTACGTTTCGAGTAAACAATATTAGTGGTCTGGTAGCTAATTGTAGAATAATAGAAGACTCGTTCTTATCACAAGTCAATGACATGCTGATAACATTTTTATCTATTGTGTATGTGTATTTCAATGGAAATATGTAATGTTCGTTAACTTATATGTACCTACCTACCAATAACATTACATATATGTTTTATTTATTCTTATACGGAGGTAGGTACGCACGCAACCGAATAAAAGCTATCCTAATGTTTCCACATTTCATCGAAATGCTTTCAGCCATTTTCCCGTGGAAATATTATGATTAAATGACAGTTAAACAGAGTTACTTAGTATTTTATTACTAGGTATGTATGTATCTAGTATGAAAGTAGGGATATAGCGTAGGTACAGCTTCTTACTTTTTATCACTGTGAATGATAATATCTGAGAAATATCCTGGTTTATTCTCCACATTCAATTGGTGTGCAAAAACAGGTGTTACCGGAAGCAGATCAATGTAAGGGTTTTTCTTTTGACGTAATTTCATATAAGCAGAAGCAGTCATAAACGCTGAAAGATGTATAAAACAAACATAATTAAACAAGTAGGTAAGTAATTTTAAACTGATTTATGATTTTGAAAGTCAATGTTAAATCAGTAGGTCTTATTATATAAAAAACATAAAATGTCGGGTCCTTCTTAATTATAGCAACTACCTACCTACTTTCCTTTTAGATTTATAAAATTTAATACCTTCTAGCCGTTTCCCGCAGTTTCACTCGTGTCCAGGGGGAACTACTCCACAGATCTGAATTTAAACTACCCGATGTCCATTTCCAGGGTTTAAGCTATCCTCCAAAGACCATAACCATGGATGTACCTATGTACCTATTTTTCAGTAGCAATGATCATATCAAATTTCATCTGGATAGGTTCAGCCATTTTCCCGTGAAAACGACAAACAACGGTCAGAAGCTGAATTAACAATTTTAATATCACTTAGTCGTTTCACTTCATGGAGAACAGAAAGTTCAGTACTCCATGTTTCACCTGTAAACTGGGAGAACTACGTCACGCGCCCGGACAAAACTACGACTACCTGTCCTACCCCAGGATTTAGTCTATCAAATTCAAAAGAGACCGCCATTGTCACGCCTGATATTTTTGAATACAAAAAACCGGCCAAGTGCGTGTCGGGCCACGCGCAGTAGGGTTCCGTAGTAGGAGTTAGTTAGTCGACTATAGCTCTGTAACCGGTTAAGCCTACTTAGCCGTGATAGTTTTCCTTGTAATTTCATTATATGTACTACGTCTGTGATTTTTTTCACATTTCTAGGTACAGCCATTCAAAAGTTAGAGGGGGGGGTAACTCGTATCGAACAAAAAATTTCACTTAAAATCTAGATATTTCGCAAATGGCTCGCTTAACTGAAAAATGGTCTTCACACACCCATAATATTTTTGAAAGACCTATCTAACGATACCCCACACGAAGGGGTACGCGAGAAAAAAAATATTCATCCCTACTTTACATGTTTAGAAGCTACCCTAAAAAAAAATGTTTTTCAAAATTTTATTTTACCACTTTCTTGGCGTGATCAATATACATATTCATACCAAATTTCAGCTTTCTAATAACAAAAACCACGGAGCTATGCCGCGGACAGACAGACAGACAGACAGACAGACAGACAGACAGACAGACAGACGGACAGAGCGAAACTATAAGGGTTCCTTGTCGGACTACGGAACCCTAAAAAAGCACTCGGAGCCTGTTACCTACTTAATTAATTTAAAAAATATTGCGCTAGGAATCAACCCTAATGATTGTAACATGAACAGGGAAGATGTCGCGGTCACTTGCTGGTTTTACTAAATCTGTCTCTTACCCAAATCAGCCTTGCCTGTTGAAAAAGGATCCGGACGATCCGATAATGGTCCTGGGCTTCTACTCTCATATTGCAAGATGGTGTAGCAACCCACGGCATCCTCAAGTAACTCCAGTATCAACTCGTACAGTTGTACAGGATGAGTTGGACACATATATGTCACTACACAAAGTTCTTGTTTGTTTTGAGCCATTGTTGTAAGTAGTAATCAAAACCAATGTAATAACTAGACTAAACACTGTTAAAGTCGTACAGCTTATTAAATCGATTAAAATGAGCTCAGTTGTTGGGTATGAGCAAGTGTTTACTACCTACTTATCGTAAAACACGAGAAATGCACGCTTCGGTCATGTTATGTATCGGTGCCTACTGTTCTATTAAGTTTCTCTTTTCTTTAGTAATCGGCCACAGAGTAACGTCACAAGCACGCTAGACTTGCGTGTTTGCAGTTTATTTGATTGCAGTCAAACTGTGTTTTTAACTATGTATCTAGTCTAGGTTATTAAGATGTTCTTCTTGAACAGCAGTAAGTTGTTCAAGCAGTTGAACAGCAGTAAGTTGTTCAAGGAGTGCCCTTCCTATTATTGATTGAATGAATTGTATGGTAGTTTGAAAGTAATATCCAAGTACCCTACTTCAAAAACTAATATGTGTATAAATGGAACCATACTTGTTTGTTCTGTCTGGCAATGTTGCATCAACCTAGCTAAACTGCACGTACCCAGAGCGTTTTTTCAAATAAAATGTATCCAATCTACACGAAGTAGGTAGGTACGCATAATTAAAATATTGTAGAACTTAGAGGGCGATCGTGTTTTATTAGTGTCCTTATAATACTGTGACTTGTGAGGCACTTAACGCAAACGCAAGATGCTCACAAATGTATATTTATAATTTGGAAAATCTACGTGACAAAGGTTGTCAAATGTCAAAAGAAATCTAGAATACTAAACAGATTTCAATATTACTTGTTTGATGCAAGTTGGGGGACAACTGAATACACACACAATTACAATAACATCATCATTTATTGAACATACGCCTTGATATTAAATATTTTTTAATTAAAAAATAATCTTAAAATTTAAATAAATAGCATCATACATTCGATACTAAAACAATCACTACAGCCAGTAATCTCTTATAAATAAAGTAGGTATGTTTTTTGATAATATGTGCTGAAATATCTCAGTTTGTTACATCTATGTATAATTCTACAGAGAATAAAATGCTGTTGTTTAACATTTTAAGAGCATATTCATTCAGTTACATTTTACCTATATTATTGGAATATGCCCTTTTGTCTTTATAACATTAAACAGGCCTGCGGAAGTTCTTGCCAGCATATTTAGCAGCAGATCCGAGTTCCTCTTCAATGCGGAGAATCTGGTTATACTTTGCGAGACGCTCGGAGCGGCATGGCGCGCCGGTCTTGATCTGACCAGTCGACAGACCCACTACAAGGTCAGCAATGAAGGTGTCTTCAGTCTCTCCAGACCTGATAACAATATCAAATTTTCAAACATTATTTAACCATTTATAAACAGTAGAAACACTTTTTAATCTTTTTTATCATTCATATTATATAAAGACCTGTGGGAAACCATGGTGCCCCATCCATTTTTCTTGGCCAGCAAGTGAGCATCAATGGATTCAGTCACACTACCAATTTGGTTCACTTTTAACAGTAAGCAGTTGCAAGCTTTTTTCTCAACAGCTGTGGCAATACGCTTTGGGTTTGTTACCTGAAAACAAAAAGTGTTTAAATAAATAATGCATCGATGTTGAGGTATAGGCCCAGGATATTATGTCTAGATATGTAGTACTCACAGTAAGATCATCTCCAACAATCTGGATAGGTGTGCGAGAAGTGAGGCTAGCCCACGCGGCCCAGTCATCCTGGTCGAAGGGGTCCTCAATAGACACCATGGGGAAATCTTTGATAAAGTCCAGATACACCTCGGCCAATTTCTCAGAAGACAGGTAGTCAGCAGGGTTGGATTTAGGGTTCTTGAAGTCAAGGTCATAAGTGCCATTCTTGAAGAATTCAGATGCAGCTACATCCATTCCAATTTCAATCTAAAAATAAATTAAATGGGACATACCACTTGATTGTATTGAAAATTATTACATAACTAATGCAATAATTCTTCATTTTTGATTATTATTTATCATGTTATGTATGGTGGAAAAGCTACTGTTGGTCAGTTGTGCCTTGAGCCTTTGCCTACTGTGTAATAAATAAATAAAGGTTATTTTTTTTATTTAGCCGTTACACAATACTCATAAACACAACACATTTATAAAGAACATTGGATAAGCAGATCAAGAAACTTGAAACAAAGAGTTAAAGATCCTTCTTAATAAGAGTATATTCTTCTAACCTTGCCAGTGTAACCAGCCTGCTGGATGGCATCTTGAATGAGGAAAAGAGCATCCTTATTGTTCTGAATATTAGGAGCAAATCCACCCTCGTCACCAACGGCAGTGGAGTCAAGGCCGAATTTCTCCTTAATGATCTTCTTCAAGTGGTGGTAGACCTCAGAACCCATGCGCATTGCCTCGCTGAATGAAGCAGCACCTAGGTAAAAAAATAGTAAATTAGTTTCTAAAACCTTTAGTTTGAAAACACACTGTCTTCAAAATATATTATACTTAATTACATAGGAGCCCAATATAGTTTCGTAAGTAAGGCAGAGAGTATTATATGAAGAAAATTTTAATAACCTGTGGGCAGGATCATGAATTCTTGCATGGCCAACTTGTTGCCGGCGTGGGAACCGCCGTTAATGACGTTGAAGGCAGGTACCGGCAGGACGATGTCGGCATTGCCAGCCAAATCAGCCAAGTGCTTGTATAGAGGTACACCTTTCTTTGCAGCTCCGGCCTTTGCAACGGCCAAAGAGACGCCAAGAATAGCATTTGCACCCAACTTTGACTTGTTTTCAGTGCCATCCAAATTCAGCATGAACTGGTCAATCTGACAACAGTGAATATTATATTACTAATGGAATTTTATGGTTATGATAGACGTAGTATACAAATGGGTGAATATAAGACTAGTAAGTTTCATCATCATCATCTGCCTAGTCTTTTACCAACTATGTTGGAATCGGCTTCCAGTCTAAAACAGATGCAGCTGAGTATGAGTGTTTTACATGGAGCGACTGCCTATCTGACCTACCCAGTTACTGGGCAACACTGTAGCCTTTAGTAAAACTGGTTGTCAGGCTGTCTGGCTTCTGACTACCCATAATGACTGTCAAAGAATTACAAATGATAAGCAGGACCAACAGCCTATTGTGCTTTCCGAGACACGGAGAAGTCTCCCTATGACATAGATGGCCATCCATCAACGGATCAACCGTGCCAAGCGCTGCTTAACCTTTCTTTCGGTCAAACCATGCGGCTGTTACTTAGCCACAAGCTCCTTGTTTAAGACTAGTAAGTTTATAAAACCCAATCAAAATACACCTTGCCAATCAATATATAGGATGCCAATTCATCTCCTGCCAAGTTTAAGTAGGTGAATCAGCTCATGGCTGAATCAATGAAAAAATAGTATTTTGTTGAAAATATAAGAGATATCTAAAATCTTTTATATAGTCAATACTTATTTCCTTGAAAGTTCCACTGATGATTAAATTAATATCTTGTATTTGATCTGCTAAAAGTTAAGGTCAAATTGAAGGTTAATTAAACTGCTGGTCTAATCATACCTCTTTCTGCTGTGTGACTTCAAGATTCTGTTTCAGTAGCTCAGGAGCAATGGTGTCATTGATATTCTTGATAGCAGTAAGGACACCTTTGCCATGGTACTGTCCCTTGATATTGTCTCTCAGTTCCAGAGCCTCATGGACACCAGTAGAGGCTCCAGATGGGACAGCCGCACGGAACAAGCCCAACTCGGTAACCTACATAATAAAAAAACTAATATTATTTGTTTATACTATTCAAAAAGTGCCAACTACTCCTAAGATGACCCACCGACACAGAAAAGTCATCATCTCTTAACAGATTCTATCTTGAATCCTTTACAAATCATGAATATAAAATATGAATTATCTCATTAGAATTTAAAACAATTTGAAGTTAGTATTTTTTTATTATATAAATATAATAATAATCAAAGTAAAGGAACTTAAAACGAAAAAAGGGGGGGTGCCATAAATCGATAATACACACCAAGTCAACCTCCACAGTAGGGTTACCACGGGAGTCGAAGATTTGACGGGCTTTGATGGACTTGATCGGCATTCTAGACACACAAAAAAACTCTCTAATTAATGTATATACTTATTGTCCTTTATTATTTAAAAACATTATTTTCATAGCGGCTTATCAATAACTCATTACCTACCTCAATTTAATCATCAAATTGCGGCAAGGTCAATTATAGGTTGAGTATAGTGTAGTAGGTATGTTAGTCTTGGACAATGTTTATAGAATATAATCAAGCTAATTATCATGGGAAGAATTTCCTAAGATATTAAGTTCAATTTAGGAATTACGAATGAATTAAATAAAACAATTGACGTATGCAAAACCTAAAGCGAAAAGTTATGTAAAATGGACATTTATTAATTTATTTTACAAAAAAACACTAGCATAAATATAAGTTAAATCATTTATTAACTCCACTTCAAAAAACATTACTTACATGATGAAATTCCTGTAAATTCAGCAATCAAATGGAATGAAACTGGCTGTAATCGCACAAATTCGCCGGATTAGCCGGAAAGTAACTATACCTACCTACAGTTTGACTAGCTTTGTCCTTCACAAGGTGAAACTAGAGCTCAAAAACCGCAACTTACGAACCGTAACAAAATTGGTATGTACAGCTTGGCAAAAAAGTCTAGAAACGGAACTAATTTTTTTTATTGCTGGCAGCCCCTGGCAATTAATGTCGTTCTGTGTCGTTCGATGTAAACAAAGTTCGCGAGTTACTTATTTTTTTATTTCGACCATCAAAACGTTAATAAAACCACGTTATAATAAATAAAACCATTCGGAGTACTAGCAAGGAAACAATTTATAATGTTTATAGGCGATATCTGGTCGAACATGAGGCTTAAACTCTTCTTTCCGATCTCGACGATATTTACCAAAGTACCGCCATTATGACAGGTATGTAAGAGTTTGTTTTGATGTATTTAGTTGTATCAAGTGTTAATTTATGACCTCTAATTGGTTTTGAATTGCTTGGATACGAAATAAGTGAAATTTTGAACAATAAACATCGAGCATATAGGTTATGTTTACGTTTTGTCTTTGACACTTTGGTATAGCGCGACTAGATTATTTTGATACTTGAGTGGCTTGAGCCTTGATACTCTGCAATATGTAAATTCGATTTCTACATAACCTTATCTATGAGTGTGATCACAAGATAATATAATACTTGTTATAACTAGCATTTAAAAACCACAAAAAAAACTAGATAGGTACCGTAAACTTTTTACATTAATTATTGATAGAGGTTTAATAATTTTTTTATCTTTATAGGAAGCACCGAACGTGCATTTCAATCTATAACAGAGTATGAGTTCAAAAGAATTCATGCCAGCATGTTACCAAAATAGAAAAGGAGTATTATGAATTTATGAGAGGGCTCGTACTTGGACATAAAACGTTTAGGAATCAATCTCCAACATGATAGCGCAGTGCCTTTGAATCTGAGTGTGACTCAGATGAGTTTATGGCTAGCTCTAGCCAAGACATGGATGTGGCGGGCGTGGAATATTTAGAGGAAGATTTATTGAAATCAAATATAATAACGCTATATTCATACGCCTTTTTTTTATACCCAAAAAAAAATTGTAAACACAGGAGTGCTTACATTATTAGTGCTTATAAGTAATTTGTATTCAGTTACATGACGTGAATACTTGTTATTACATTTTATAATACTTACTGATTTTAATTAATTATAAAAATACAGCTTAGTATCAAGACGATAACATGGTACGCTATACGGTCGCAGCGGGTTGCCACACGAACGGTAAAGTGGCGCCCCTATTAATTTCTACTCTTTTTTGCCAAGCTGTATATAGAAGAAACTCCAATTATTTTAGCAAATAAAATATGATCATCAAAATTATATATTCATATCGAAAGATAGATTAGGATTAGATATTTATTGGTGTGGTTAAGCTAAGATGTAACATCCTTGCCTTTTTTTAAAGATATCAATAATACACTCATCGGATTTTTTTTTCTGCATTACCTCTTGCAGGTTGCTTCTAACAGCATTCGACCTGCTAAACCGGACAATGGGGTGAGGTCCTAATTTAATTAATTAAATTTAGGCCTCCAGCCAAACCTATCGGACAATAGAGAATTGAAGTATGGAGGGTAGAGGTAAGGAAAACTATCTCTTATCGGGGACAGTCAAAAAAGTGTCCAAGCTGTAAATAATAGTTAAAAACCCAATACCCTCCCAGAATGGCGCTCGTTTAGTTACAGGGTATGGTATGAATGTAGCAGTTATAGATTGTTTCTCCTTTCTAGTACTCCGAATGGTTTTATTTATTAACGTAGTTTTATTGCCGTTTTGATGGTCGAAATAAAAAAATAAGTAACTCGCGAACTTTGTTTACACCAAATGACATTGTTTTGAGGTGTTGCCGGCAATAAAAAAAAACAGTTCCGTTTCTAGACTTTTTTGCCAAGCTGCAACTGACCATCTTTTTCGGGAAGTAACGATTTAAAACCACTTTTCTTCTGTCAGGAAAAATGACACTTTGACATTTACTGTCATTTTGACAATGACAAATATAAATCCGATCCGGAAATCTTCGGAATTTGTTATTTTGGTTGTTGTATTCAGTGAGTAGAATTATTTATAATAATTCCGCTCCAAAAATGAGTGATACGGAAGCTAAAGCGGATAAAAAACCTATCGTCATAAAGAATGCAACTGACTTACAAAGACTAAAATTGGAAAAACTAATGAAAAATCCAGTAAGTAAGAACGACAATAGCGCGGAGGCAAACTTCAATATCTTATTTATTCTGCTCTATTTTATCACCAACAGGATAAGCCAGTGGTGATTCCAGAGCCGCCACGATCGAAATCATTAGCTCCGCCACCTGATTTTGTTCGCAATGTGATGGGTTCGAGTGCTGGCGCTGGCTCGGGTGAATTTCATGTGTACCGTCATTTAAGGCGAAAAGAATACGCGAGGCAAAAGTTCATTCAAGAGAAAAGTGAAAAGGTAAGTGTTGTGATTCTATTTGTCATGACTTTTATGTTCACTAATATAGTACAAAGGTGTTTTATATATTGTACCCGCCATACTTACTTTTAGGACACGCTGTGGCTTCGCATGGGTGCAATGTAGATATTACAATGTAAAGATTCTCTACTATAACATGCACATATCTATCTTCTTCTCTATATAATATATGTATGTATATATATGTACATAGAACAATTCTGAACCTGCTACTGATACTTTGTGGACTTCAAAATTGGGTCCAAATACAGAGATAATATTTAGGCCCAATCTTGAAGTCCACACAACAAAGTCCCTGGTAGGAGTCAATTATACATATAAACCTTACTCTTGAATCACTTTCTATTGTGAAAACGACATTCATACTAGTTGTGTAAGCATTCAGACAAGGCAGGGAGCCACTTTGTTTTAGACAATGTAGAAGTTTTTTATTGATATAACTATGCTTTTTTCAGGAAAAACTTGATGATGAATATCATAATAGAATAGAACAGAATCGGAGAGCAGCTGAAGAGAAGACAGCAAAAAAAAGAGCTAAAAGGCTAAAGAAAAAGAAAAATGCAAAATTGAAAGGGAAGCAAACAAAGACAGACAATAAGCAGAATCCATCATCACAGTCTGACTCTAGTAGTGAAGATAATGATAGTTTGGAAGATAAGGATATCAATAAAAAAATTAATTTGATACAAGAAGAAAATAAATAAAAGAAAAAATCACAAGTTCTTCATACACTTCCTAAAAAAAGTGAACAACTTCATAATCAGAGATAAACTTAGAAATTAGAAAATAAGTAAATGCATTAAAATTCAAACCTTACAATGCTTTTATTTAAATATTTAATTCACTATCTTTTAACACACATCAACCTATAGTAGTATCTAATATAATTTATACAAGCACATAAATACAAGATTCTCAACATTAACAAAATTTTAAAATCATACTGATTCGAAAACTGAACCTTCATAGTTAAGTTCACTTTCAAAAAAGTAAGGTGGCAGTGGTGGTATTGACATGGTGAAGTTATCATGGTCTGGTATGGCCATGCATCTCCAGGATGTAGTGTGAACAGCGTTTCGTGTACACCATGGAATTACACTCAGTCTGAAACAACAGGGTTTAATTATCCTAGGATAATGACTTTAGCTGATCAAATAAGGTCAAGCTTTTCTTTACAAGCAGATTCAGGTCTCTGCTTTCATGAGTAATGTTTTTAAAATATGGTAAGAAATACTACATCTATAGGCGCCGGGGGTGTAAGGAGGCACTTCCAGTACCCTTCCAGACTTAAAAAAAAAAACAAATAAAAAGATTTAATTTTTTTTTACTGTTCATAGGGGGTTCATACAAGTTCACCGACAGATGTTTACGTAATCGGCCCGTTAAACAAAAAAGTATTTAACCACAAAGCGAGAATATTTGTGTTACCCACTTCTTATTAAAACTCTGGTCAGTAATCGACTGTTTTAGGAATTAAAAAGCGCAAATGATAGTGTTACCCTTCGAAACTTGGGAGTTTGAATGTATGGTAAACGGCTGTTTTAGTTTATCGGACTGTACTTGTCGGTGAATGGTAAGTTGTTGTGCAAAGGACAATCAGCTAAAATAATGCATCGCCCTTAAAAAATTCCTGCCTGCGCTCATGACTACATCTATGGTTTAATTTAGACCAGGCTTTTAAACTTTTAACCCAATCCTTAGTTTGTGCTACTTGTTTCAAATCTATTGATGAAAAACATATCAACTTGGTGTACATTAACTTGGAAAATCTTAACAATACAAGTGAGAACTATAGCTAAACAAAATTTTATATTGCTTTAGTTTTAAAATTATTATCTAGTACTTACCCAGTCATCAATAGAGTGAAGTATATTAAAACGATTGCTATAATAAGAAACCACAAAGAAAAATCTGTCATTTTAGCGATTTTTTAACAGAACACACGTAAAGGCCACATACAATTTATTTATTCACATGCAGGTGGTCAGTTTAATGTTTCTTATTTGTAGAAAAATTACCCACTTTTGACCATAACTCAAAACTTAATTAAAATGTTAAAATCAAACAAAATGGTCTTTTGTTTGAGCTATTCAGACTTGCGAAATATAATTTATAATAATAATGCAGGTATGTTAATGTTTGGTGGACAGTCGTGACTCGATGTGTCAATTAAAACTAGATAAGATAGCTCCTTTGTAGTTTTTCTATAACTGTAAGTTACACTCAGGGGATACAATCAAGGAATAGAAACATGGTATAGTTCTCACAATTTTATTAGAACTGAAAATGAATACAGATGAATGTTAATTAAATCTAAACATTAATAGCTAGCTTTATTGGACTGAGGCCATAACGCTATCCTCGTTCTTTTTGAGTATGACGAATCCCTCCATGACGGGAGACAAGGGGATGTATTCGTCGGTGGCCAGTTCAGCGCGCTCGCCAAACGATAGCAGTACGGGCGTCGTGTGCGTGTGGGACCCGGCGATTGTTTTCGGTGTTCCTGCTTTACCAATAACGTCGACAGCCTGCAAATGATGGGTTTATATAATGTCTGTCTTTGATTATACTGCATAATACTTTCTATAGTAAAGGTACACTTTTTGAGATTTATCATCATTATTATGAGCCAAAAGATGGCCTCCATTTAATTATATTTTTTATAACCAACAAGTTTTTGCATGTTATAAAAAATATATAACTTACAAAGGCGTGCTAAACACAATAAATATTATCGTCTTATTGTCACTGATAAGACTTGCTAGTGTAATGTAAGCAGTTAAACACACCTTGTGTAACAGGAACCTTGAGAATAGTATTTTTATGCAGCCTATGCTGTCCCACTCCTGGGCACAGGTCACCCTCCAAGTTAATGCCATATTTGCAAATAAAATATCTATTACAGAATGCTTACCTGGCCAACGCGCACGCTCACGTTTAAGGGCTGAAGGTTTTCATCGAGTGTCACCAACCAACGGGGTTGCATCGCTGTTGCCAACACGTACAACAAGTAGTGAGACTTGCCGAGAATAACTGTAATAATATTGCAAAGTTATGATAGTTAACACACAGAAATAACAGACTTTTTAAAATCTTGAAATGCCAATTGAAAATACTCATAATGATTTGGTAACAGATATAAAGTAAAGGAATGATGTTGCAGTTTTGTAAATCGTAATCATTTTCTAAGCAAATCTCTGCGTTTTTATGACGCAAAGTTTAATACTGATAACTCATGGAAAAGTGGTTACTTACTGTTCTTACAATCCAAGAAGGCAGTAAGGACGACGAGCAGTCCGGCGAGCGCGGGCTGGTTGATGAGGCGTCGGTCGGCGTGCGTGGGACACAGCGTCACCGTGCCCTTGCCGGCGTGGCACAGCCCCTGCGCCAGCCGCACCATGAACAGGTGCACCGGCGACTTGCCGTGGTACAGCGCTAGTGCACGCAGCATGGTGGCCAACCTGCACCAGTCGACACGTTTACAGATTAGTTTATTTGAAATTAAAGTGATAACGGAGCCTGGGTGGCTCAGTCCGCATATTACTTAAAATAGCAAAGATCTAGTCCGATTTGCACCAACCTGTTCTATACTCTATCTATACTTACTATCTATTACTTTTCGATTAAGTACCTACATTGCTTCGTTTGTTAGTGTACAAATTCCTCTTACGCCTAAATAAATGTGTTAATAATAAAGTAATTGAATCACCTTGCGTTGTTAGTACCAGCGCCGACGAGACCCATGGCGAAGATCGCATTGTAGGCGACGTCATTGTCGGAGTCGTGTGAATACTTGTTGAGTACGTCGATGACAGCCAGCTGCGGGTTCGAGATGGAACACAGCGCGATAGCCAGCGGCACGGCCCGACGGACTGCTGGTTCGCCGTAACGACCCTGCCAGTTAAAAAAGATGACTTAGGTACATCATACAACAATTTTTTAAATGAATGCTAAATAAACAATATTATGTAATATATGAAACTTTGGATGACATTAATCGTTTCCAGAAGGAATGTGAAAAACTGGTTGATTTAGGTATGTTGGACTTATGAGTAAATTAAATTTGATAGATTACTGTTGGTTAATTCAACATTAAATAATTACAGCGAAGACACAAAACACCAACCCTTCACCTACTTATGTATGGGAAGAAGAAGTACCTTCACGTTCCCGTTTATGGTAAAAGCAGGTTCCTGCTAGTGACCAAATTGAAACCCTCGCACAGTGGGCTGGGATTAAAAGGTTGGGTCTTAAGAGATCAAATGTATTTTTTTGGTATCTAGGCATAAATTTAAAACGTTTTTATTCTGGGACTTTTTTTAATTTAACGAGTACTTTCGGAGATATAGCCATATCAAATTTGTATGAAGAGTCATGTTATTTTAGTTAAGCAATTTATACCAATTAAATTGAAATTGAAAATAATGTATACTAAACGGCCTTAAAACCTCAATACCTACTTAGTTCTTAAAAAAAACAATGTTCGACATTTTCTGTTGTAAATATCAAAATATAGATACTAGTGGCGCCCTCTTATTACAAACTTTGTCTGTGCGTTCTTTTCTTGAAATATATCATTGTTTGAAAATCTCAGTCGAGACACGTTGTTTTATTATAGGTTATGGGCCCAGACCCGTTTAATAGCTAGATTTTGTGAGTTATCAGTGTGATAAACAGTAAACTGTGCTTTTATCATCAGACTGGTGTGTAAATTGAACAGTGTGCAAAAAATAGGCTATTTATAATAAAAGTTCCAACGTGCGTGACAGTCATGGCGACCAGTTCAAACTATCTTGTTAGCGTACCGAAATTACAAGGGCGCGAGAACTATAGTGAATGGTGTTTCGCCGCAGAGAATTTTCTGGTATTGGAAGGAATGGTTGGGTGTATAAAACCTGAGCCAGGTCATCCACCAGCAGCTGCAGATGACGCGAAAACAAAAGCAAAGCTGATATTGACAATCGACCCGGCGCTTTACGTTCATATAAAAACCGTCAGAACATCGAAAGAATTGTGGGATAAATTGAAGATGTTATTCGATGACTCGGGATTTACTAGAAAAATTAGTCTCCTGCGGAATCTAATATCTATTCGGTTGGAAAATTGCACTTCGATGACGGCATATGTAACACAAATTGTTGAAGCTGGGCAGAAGTTACAAGGTACGGGATTTGGATTAACCGACGAATGGATAGGCTCTATCATGTTGGCAGGTTTAAGCGAAAAATATATGCCCATGATAATGGCCATAGAGCATTCGGGCATTATTATTACATCCGACGCCATTAAAGGGAAATTGATGGACATGGAACCGGAAGATAGTGATGTCAATAATGCATTCGCATGTTTCCGCAAGAATTCTAATCAACGTTCAAAGATTGGAAAGAGTACACAGTCTGTGGCCAATAAAGATGGCGGGAAAGTGTTGACATCTGTCAAAGGAAAATCACATGTCAAATGTTACAATTGTAAACAACATGGTCACTATCGTAATCAATGCACCAACAAAGATAAATGTTCTAAGGATTCAGAAGATAAATCATCAAAAACAAGTAATGCGTTTAGTGCCGTGTTTTTTAACAGAATGTTTGATAAGAGTGACTGGTATGTCGACTCTGGTGCCAGTTCGCATTTGACAAGTAATAAAGATTGGTTGATCGACACGTGCAATTCTGGCTTCACCAAAGAAATCATGGTTGCTGATCAGAATAAAATCCCAGTGCTGTGCAGCGGAAACGTAAACATAACAACGTGGACTGAAGAATGTGATTTTAACATAACTGTTGAAAACGTATTATGTGTTCCAGAGTTATCTACTAACTTATTGTCAGTGAGCCAGATAATAAGGCAGGGCAACAAAGTGCATTTCACTGACAAAGGATGTGAGATATTCAACAAGAATAACACTCTAGTTGCTACTGCATCGCTTGTGAATGGAGTTTATAAACTAAAAACTTCTAGTTGTTTGGTGGCAACAGTAGCAGAGTCTCCAGAAGTTTGGCATCGTAGATTGGGACACGTCAACAGTTATAACATGAATAAAATGCAGGATGCTGTGGAGGGAGTCAAATTGATTGAGACTGCCAATATCAACAAGTCTAATTGTGTAGTGTGCTGCGAAGGTAAGCAAAGTCGTTTGCCTTTTGCTCATGAAGGAAATAGAAGCACTAAGCTATTGGAAGTGGTACACAGCGACATCTGTGGCCCGATGGAGAATGTATCGCTAGGAGGATCCAGGTATTTCCTGATTTTCGTTGATGATCACAGCCGCATGACATATGTTTATTTTTTAAAATGTAAAAGTGAAGCTTTGCAGTATTTTAAAGAGTATAAAGCAAGAGTTGAGAATTCAACATCAAATAAAATTAAAACTTTAAGAAGTGATAATGGCAGAGAGTTCTGTAATAGAGTTTTTGATAGTTATCTGAAGCAAGCAGGTATAGTTCATCAAAAATCAAACCCTTACACACCTGAACAAAATGGGCTTTGTGAGCGCATGAATAGAACTCTGATTGAAAAAGCCAGATGTCTTTTGTTCGATGCTAAACTTGGTAAGGAGTTCTGGGCAGAAGCCATTAACACTGCTGTTTATTTACAGAATAGAATTGTAAAAAGCGGATTGAACAATCGTACACCATACGAGTTGTGGACAGGGGAAAAACCAAACCTCAGTCATTTAAGGATCTTTGGCAGCACTGTCATGAAGCACATACCTAAGGAGAAAAGACATAAGTGGGACAAGAAAGCTGTACAATGCATACTGGTTGGCTACCCTGAGGATGTCAAAGGATATAGGTTATATAATCTCTCAACGAAAGCTATTACAACTAGTAGAGATATCATTATCATAGAAGAAAAATTGTCTCGGCAAGAAAATATGATTAATGTAGAAGAGATAGATGACAAACCAACAGAAAACAAGCAACATCTGTCTTCAGTGGGAGAGCTTTCAGACCACAGTAGAGAGGATTCATTCATTTCAGTGGAGAGTGACAAGGATGAAACCTATATACCAGATGAGGAGCTGACATCTGAAGAGGAGTTGCAATCAGACACCATAGTGAGGACTTTACCACAACGGCAAAGAAAGCAACCAGACAGGTATGGATTTATGTGCACAGAAGAGTGTAATAAACATTTCAGCAATGAACTGACAATAGAAGAAGCACTACAAGGACCAGAGAAGGAGCAATGGGAACAAGCTGTCCAGGATGAGCTGAAAAGCTTTGAAGACAACAATGCATGGGAAGTTGTTGACATTCCTGTAAGTGGCAATATTGTTAAATGCAAATGGGTTCTCAAGAAGAAGTGTGATGCTGAAAATAATGTCCGTTATCGAGCCAGGCTTGTGGCTAAAGGGTGTTCTCAGAAATATGGTGTGGACTACGATGAAACATTTTCTCCTGTAGTGCGGCATACAACAATTAGGTTATTATTTGCTTTATCAGTACAGATGAATCTGAATGTGACTCATCTTGATGTGAAAACCGCCTTCTTGAATGGTGAACTGTCAGAGACTATATATATGCAGAAACCTTTAGGTTATACTTGTACAAGTGATAAAAAGATTCTAAAATTGAAGAAAGCTGTATATGGTCTTAAACAGGCATCACGAGCATGGAATATGAAAGTGGATAGTTGTATGTTAGCAGATGGTTATGTTAAATCTAAAATAGAACCATGTTTATATTTAAAATGTGTTGGCAGTAGCAAAACCATTGTGACATTATATGTCGATGATTTTTTTGTTTTTTCAAATGATGAAAATGAAACTAGTCATCTTAAGAGCATGTTATGTAAGAATTTTGTACTAAAAGACTTAGGTTTCATAAAAGAATGTCTTGGTGTGTCTGTTCACTTCGATAAGATAAATGAAACTGTTACTTTGAGCCAAGAGAAGTACATTGATAAGTTATTGTCCAGGTTTAATATGGCAGATTGCAAAACTGTAAAAACTCCTATGGAAACAAATTTACAATGTATAAAAATGGATAGTTGTAACAGTCACAATCCCTATCAGCAGCTAATCGGGAGCCTAATGTATTTAGTTGTGCTTACACGACCCGATATAGCTTATGCAGTGTCATATCTCAGTCAATTTAACAATTGTAATACTGAAGAACAATGGGCTTATGCTAAAAGAGTATTAAGATATTTAAAAACGACAAAAGATTTAGGTTTGAAATACAGTAAGAATAAGAATGTTAATATTGTAGGATATGTTGATGCTGACTGGAGCAATGATGTTAATGACAGGAGGTGATATTCAGGATATTGCTATGTATTGTCAGGTTCTGCTATATCTTGGAGCTGTAGTAAACAAAAATGTATTGCACTCTCTAGTACAGAAGCAGAATATGTATCAATATCAGAGGCCTGCAAAGAGGCAGTTTATTTAAGAAATTTGCAATATGAAGTTACTAAAAGAATGTATTGTGTAACCTTATATAATGATAGTATGAGTGCACAGAAATTATTGTTAAACCCTGTGTTCCATAATAAAACCAAGCATATCGATGTTAGATATCATTATTGTAGAGAAATGATAAATGAAAACATTGTCAGAGTTAATTACTTATGTACATCAGATATGCCTGCAGATTTGCTCACTAAAAGTTTAAATGCAGTAAAACATTATAAACATTTGGATGCTTTAGGAATTGTTAAAATATAGTTTTAGTATCCGTTATATATATTTTGTTTAGTAGGTGTGATCTATATTTTGAGTGGGAGTGTTGTAAATATCAAAATATAGATACTAGTGGCGCCCTCTTATTACAAACTTTGTCTGTGCGTTCTTTTCTTGAAATATATCATTGTTTGAAAATCTCAGTCGAGACACGTTGTTTTATTATATTTTCCACCACCATAGGTAGGTATGACGTAATTTGTTTTGAGACTTATTTCCGGGAATCAAGGGATAAGAGTGCGCGAGCGCAACAACAAGTTATGACGTGTCGTAACGTGATTGGTGCAACGATAGGGTACCTACGGAATGTTCGGTTGCATTCAAACGCACTTCAGTGTTCTATTACCCACCATAATAGACGCACTACCCCCACACATTCATTACTTACTTATTTGTTATTGTGTATTTGTGAAAATGTTTGAAAATTTAGTGACAAACCTTGATCTTTTCATTATTTTAAAAAACAGTGGCAGTATTAAAAATAATGACAGTTTGTGTAGTGAGATAAGGTCTAAATTTTTAGTCGAATTAAGTGATGATCATGAAAAGACCTTAAAGTTGTTTTGTGCAAAATTTTGTTATAATTTAAATAGAAGATGGGAAAACGCTTATCGTAAAGAAAATATATTCAAAACTAAAAATAGTGAATGGTTACAAGAAAACATAATATGGCCAGACTTTATTAAGTGTTTAATAGGCAGTAATGAAGATCAACCAGCACCGAGTACATCAACTCAGTATGTATCACCATCAAAAGTTTCTGTCGGTGTTTCCACCGAACAAAGCCCAAGAAAACCTTTTTGTGAATTAGCGCCTAAACAGAAAAAAAGACGTGCAGAAAACTTTCATTTATCTTCGGACGAAATAAAATATGCATATTTTGAGCAGTTGAAAGTGGATGGGAATGAGGAGGTTGCTAAAATACTAGAACATTTACTAAAGAATCCCCAAGATGTAAAAAAAGTTAAAAAGTGCATATCTGTTAAAGAAACAAAACCTGTGTTTTCTCCGGATGAGGCTTTAGGGTTATTTTTATCACTTAAGCTGACCAAGTGGCAACACAATACTTTAAGAACAAGTGTTAACGAAAAAGACAGTAATATATTTCCATCTTATTATCAAGTGCAACATGCGAAACAGAAATGCTATCCACCAAAAGATGCTATTACAGTGACAGAAACCTCAGCTAAAATAAAGTTACAAGCTCTATTGGATATAACGACAACAAGAATAATGACGTCACTCGTCATAGATAGAATAGAATAGAATAGAAATATGCTTTATTGTACACCAAAAAGAAATGAAGACAGATACAACTTAAAACTAAAAATATGGGTACAACGGCGGTCTATTAGATAGTGGTTATAAAGAATTTACACTAATCAGTAAGTGGGGATTTGACGGTGCTTCTAATCAAGCCAATTACAAACAAAAAATGCAAACAGACGATGAACAAGAAAGTCAACTTGACGATTCAAGCATATTTATGGGTAGTTTAGTTCCAATAAAATTAGTGTGCGGCGAACAAGTTATCTGGCAAAACGATTCACCAAATTCATCTTACTGGTGTCGTCCAATCTTTTTCGAATTTGTGAAAGAAAATAAAATAACGATATTGCGGGAAAAAAGTGCT
Organism: Pyrrhia umbra; assembly: GCA_963891755.1. Taxonomy (NCBI): domain Eukaryota; kingdom Metazoa; phylum Arthropoda; class Insecta; order Lepidoptera; family Noctuidae; genus Pyrrhia; species Pyrrhia umbra. The sequence goes on from OY982930.1 coordinate 9,353,876, forward strand.
ATTGAGGAAGAGATTGTAAATTTAGTGAAAACAGAAGTTGGAGAAATAAAAATTTCACACTCTTTATTAATGACTATGATAGACGGAAAAGCAACATCAATTTTATGTGATACTTCATCTCAGAGATGCGACATTTGTAAAGCCACTCCAACAGAGATGAATAATTTGCCCTTAATTGCATCAAAACCGACTGATCCAGATCTCTGTAAATACGGATTGTCATCATTGCATACCTGGATACGAATGATGGAATGCATTCTGCATATAGCCTACAGATTAACGATACAGACATGGACAGTAAAGGGAGACAACAAGTGCATCATGGAAAGAAGAAAGAAAGACATACAAGACGCTTTTAAAAATAGAATGGGACTTCTGATTGATGTTGTTAAACAAGGGCACGGCTCCACGAATGACGGAAATACTGCTAGAAGATTTTTTGCAAATCCAAACATGACTGCTGAGATAACTGGTGTTAGTGAAGAATTAATAAGGCGATTTGCAATCATTTTAGAGGCAATTTCATCAGGTTACCACATTGACACAGGGAAATTTCACGAATATGCTCAAGTGACCATGCAACTGTATTTGGAATTATATAGCTGGTATTATATGCCTTCAAGTGTTCATAAAGTTCTTATGCATGGTGCAGCTATTATTGAAAGTTTTGGTCTAATACCAATTGGACAGCTATCTGAAGAAGCTGCTGAAGCTAGAAATAAAGACTTTCGTAGGTACCGCCAACACCATTCCAGGAAATGCAGTAGAAAAACTACAAATGAAGACATTTTAAATAATTTATTGACCAGCTCTGATCCACTCATCTCAGCGAAACGTCACAAACTTCGCAGAAAACATAAAACTTTGTCAGTAGAAGCACAAAGTTTATTAGTAATTGACCAAGCGGAAACATTTGATGATGACGAATACGAAAATTTTGCATTCGTTAATGTGGATACCCTTGACAGTGATTAAATTAAAACAGTGCAGTGGCCAGTAGTGATTGTGATTTTTACTTATTTATTTATTTATTTTATTAGTCCTTAGTGGATTAGGCCTAAAGGGGAGACCACTACATAAAAAAAACGCGCCTAGTTCTTAACCTCTATGGTGGTGTGGAATAGAGAACAAAATTTGAAATTGCGACCAAATCGCAGAAAATCGCAACCCGAGAATAGGCGCTAAAATAGGACAAATATACGTACTATGCATACGTAGAGTCAATTCTTTGAGAAAATTTGAGAATTCCGAGATTTTCACATTTTTTTCTTTTGCTTCATACAAAAATTACTTTGGATATTTTTAACTCCGAAAATACTAAGTTATCTGAATGACCCTCATAGAAATAATTACTTATAATTGATAGATAAATCCAACACAATATTTAAAATTTCAGAAAAAGAAACTTTTTTTTTTAAAATGCTAAGTCCTTTACCGGCCCGTTTCAGCCCACTGTGCCTCGGGAGTCTGTCAAAACGTCGCCTGATACTCCCCTTGAGGTGTGCAAGTTCGACTCACCAGCTGGCCGAATATCCTGGTGCACATTTCGGCGCCAGTTTCCTCAGCGAGCGCAATGACGGCGACGCCGAGCGTGGCGACCGCCTGCACGGACGACAGCTCCTTGTTGGCCTCCTTTTCCTTTTCTTTCTCCTTGCTTTTGCTGTCCTTGGATGACTTGCCTGGTAAAACAAATTAAAATTATTCATGGTGTCACGGATATATCGTACAAGCGTCAGTAATTGTTTGATTTAAATATCGAAACATCAGTCAGGTTAACTTTTTCCCATATTATGTGGCCCAAGCGAACCAAGGATCTAATAATTCCCGTTTTTAGAAGAAATTTATTATTCAAGTTGACAGTTATTGTTTACAGACAATGACAATTGCGTGAGAAATTTATCAGTCTAGAATATACAACCATAGCCAAAAACAGAACATTACCCACAGGGGATCATCCTGTGGGTAATGTTCTGTTTTTGGCCTGTGTGAATGAGCTTACCTTTAGTGCTCTTATCATCTTTTGAGGTGCCGGCTGTACTAGTGGTGGTGCTCTCCTTAGCATCCTTCTTGTCTTGCTTCTTGAATGCTGTGTCCTCAGTTGACTGTTGTTCATTCTGAAATATGAATTAACTCAAAATAAAAAGCTCTCCAAAATTGACCATTATAATTTATAAAAAATATTAATGATAATGATTAATGTAGAATATGTTTTTACGCCAATAAAGAAAAAAATATTTCAAGTCTGAGTTTTCGGATGACATTTGGTAAACACATAGTTTTACCAAGATAAAGAATTTTATTGAAACAGAATACTTTTTATTTAGGTGCGCAAAGTAGTTCCTTTGGTATGCGGGTAAAACTATGGAAAATAACTAGTTTTTATATATGTTCACATAATATAGATTATATTAAAAAAGACACTACATTTCAAAAAGTGTGTCGAGCTTTAGTAGTTAGTGAATGATGCTTACATCAGTATCGTAGTGTTTGGAGCAGATGTGCAGCATCTGTTGCACGACGAGCACGTCGCCGGTGCCGGCGTAGGCGCACATGGACAGCGTGGTCTGGCACAGCGACTGCTGCGGCTCCGGCAGCACCTCCAGCGCGGCCATCGTGGCCTCCGTGCGCTCCTTGCAACCTGAACATCATAAAACTTATAAAGCATGGATTCATATAGACACGGACTAGTTACAACTTGCCATGGAGATAGATAATACTTATTACATTTATTATGATAAAAAGCATAATATTATGTTTAATGTCTTCAAGGGTGTCAGGGGTGCTGATTACGAATATAGGGTCTTTTACAGATCCAAAATGGCGTATTTAACTATTCGAATAAATACCTACTTTTTTACACTACGAAGCGCACGCTCGCGATGCCGCGGACACAGCTAGTCTAAAAAATAGAGGCTAAAAAAGTCCAAAAAAACCTTACCTAAGAAACATAATCCCAGTCCCAAATGCAGGAATCTAGCGTAAGTAGACGAATGTAAGTCCTTGTTATCATCAATTAGACGTTGAATGATAGCACATGTCACCTGAAAACAAACCGGTTCAGTTAAACTTAAATATATATACATTTTTTAAATTTAATCTGTTGTTGTAAATGTTAAATATGTCTCTCATTTGGACATAGGTCTTGGCGCCAGTCGACAATAAATACTTACGTCGCCATTACAGGAGCCGACAGCTATCAAACCGCAGGATACAGCAGCGAGTGCGCAGATCTCGGCGGGCGCGGCGGTGTCGCTGAGCACGGGCAACAGATGTGACAACACATCCTCGCGTTGAGTGCCCGCGTACGCAATACCCAAGCCTGTCACATAATATTACTCAGTTTTAAATCAAAATATTTTTGTGCATTTTTGTAGGTAACATACAATATTTTTTATTAATGTAATTTAAGAATTAGCTAGTTTTGTGCTAATACACCAGTTTGTGTGTCAAATTTCATCCAAATGTATTTCACATTCTGCATTTGAAAGTTTGTACAAATAACATACCTACATAATTATGTACAACCAGTTACCCCAAATAATATCAGATTACATTATACCTACTTAAAACGCAATTTAGGTGTCAGTCAAAATCGATAATAAAAATATTTTTTTTTTTTATTCTTCATCTTACTATTTATGATATGTCTTGACAGCAAAAAAAAAACAACCAGTAACTGACCGACATTACTCTTAGGATAATGAAAAAAAAATACCACATTTACCTAAAACACTGCCAATCCTAAGGTTGGAACTGGAATGCAGTACATAATCGGAGAGAAGCGCGAGTGCTGGATCACACTCGTTGCGTACGCCGCAGTTGACCAGTCCCAGAGCGAGCAAAGCGCCCGCTTTGATGTGTTCGTCGGCAGTATACAGATACTTGTCGATGGGGGTCAAACCGCCATCCACATCCCACAAGTGGATCATACCTAGAGAAGCTGCAGCTGATAACATGCCTGAAAGAAAAAATAAATAATTATGATATTTAAGCTTACTAACATTGTCTGAGGATGAACTGTTAAATAGACATTATTGATGTTATATAAACTGAAATATCACAGCCAATAGTTATTATTACCATGGTCTTTGTTCTTGTACATCCACTTATTGCCATCTTCAGTGGTGACAAGCTTGTCGCGTCCGAAGCCGGCGTTTACAAACGCGTTGACAAAGGTAGCAGATAGGTTCTGTCTCGCTGAGTCCACTGGGTGCTCAGTCAACAGTGACGGGCGCAGAGCCGATCCGGCAGACTCTAGCCACGTCTTGTACACCTCCTCAGGAGTTTTGGGCTCCATGATATCAAGCTAAAGAATGACAAGTACAAATCATTTAAAATGAGCTTTTCGAAACTATAAAAAGTATTTTGTGTCCTTTCATAGTTAGGGAAAATAGACCTTCACTTATAACAATCTTTCTATAATGGACAAATAATTTTGCATCAGTTCAGTAGTTTCATTAATTACCACATTCATTTCTTCAAATAATTCCATGACTAAATATTAATCATATCAGTGGCATCATGATTTGTATTTATGATTATATATTTGTATGATGATTTGTATTAGGTATTCATTGAATTTTGAGAGTGGCATCTGTTTAAAATTAAACAGGAATACCTGTGCCCTTCTGGGCACAATTTAGCAGGTATTTGATTCTGATCTTTTCAATAGCTACAATTATGCCAGCTTTGTTGCACAATAATATACACAACGGGTGCTTACCTCTCGTGCCAGGCTAAGGAAGTGGTCATTGATATGTGCATTGAGAAGAATTGTGCGGAGGTCTTCATCATCTACTTCCAATGGGATATATTGCCGTGCCAACATGTAGCACAGTTGCTTCTTTATCAACCTGTAAGGACCATACATGTAGAAATATACTGAGTTACCTTCATAATGTTACTTAGCAAAAACACAACAAAGCTTTCAGACTCCTTTTACTTCAGAGGAGTGAAAATCTATCTTATTACCTGTAATAAGCTGTTTCAACCCTGTCCTACAGTAACTACCTCATGGATAAAATGTAGCCTATAAGCATTTCCAGGGTTATACTTATCATACCTAACCAATTTCAATTTTGTTCAGCTTTTTTACATGAAAGTGTAACAAAAAACCAAGAGACTCACATCAGTTAGAATTAAGGGTGTACTAGATTAATTTAATAATGATTAATGATATTGAATAAAAATAATGTGTATTTTTTATGATTTTAAATAAATTATCCTTTGTCAAATTGTGTAAATGAACCACTATTTTTTTATTTAGGTGATGTTGTTTGCTAAACAATGGAAATTCTTTAATTATTCCACTTATTTGAAAAAATCCACTTACGGATCAGTGCAGGAATTGAACACTTCTTCACATTTAGCCTTGTCATGTAACTGCATGGACACTAGCAGTGCCCGTGGGTATTCACCAAACCTTAAGTATGTATCTAATACTCCCTGTAGGATCTGTGTGGATTCAGGCTCAACAACATAGCTAGCACATCTGAAATAAATACAATACAATATGTATTACTTATGTATAGTATGCATCTATATATATTCTTAAATATGTTATCTTCATCAAATTGACTTTAAGAAATGACAATAAAGGTTTTCATGAATTCATGACAAATTACTATTTTATAGCCAGAATCTTATTGCATTACACTTTTAAAGATCATGTTTTTTGCTTACTTTGGTATTTACTTACCCAATTAAATATAAGCATACTCTGGGATAGTTGCTTTGATCCATATGCTGAGTGAGCAGGTCAAGTCGATCAATTTCCATCAACAAGTCACAGGCCTGGATCTCAGCAGAGTGTTTCATGTCAAATGAGATCACATCTCTGACAAGGTTGAGTAGAGAATCCATATTCTCTACATTCCATTCTTCAGCTATCTCACCCTCAAGTTGTCTGTCATATTAGAAAAGTTTATTTAAAGACTAATGAACTTAAAACTAGTCTCAGTAGGAAGATATATTATGTATGCATAGTTATTGTTTAATCATATTCAATGTGTTATATTATCCGGGTTGCCAAACTTGGGCTAACACAGGTAATCAACTGAAATTAATAAAATAATACCATTGAGCAATGCAGCTGTGTTGTAATTTTCTAGATAGAGTGACTAGTTGCAAATATCATTTGCCTAAGCAAGGAGATGTCCGCTATAATCATAATAGAAGGTTTTTAGTATGATGCATTTCCTCTTGATTTCATGTATTTTTGTTCACTAGTGACTCAGGTATTTTGGTCCCAAACAAAAAATTATATGGTTGTTATACTGGTTTCAATTATGTTGGGTATACACCCATTTTGTCCATATTTTTTATAAGACAAGTAAAGTTTCAAAATTAGTTAAAACACATTGTTTTATGTTAATTATAGAGAAAAAGTAATTGTAGTTTTAAATGATACATACCTGACATATTCATGTCCCCAATCTCCTACATTTGACATAGTTCCAAGAAGGCAGTATTTAAGACATTCTCTTTTCTCAGCAGCATCCTGTTTAGTTTTTAAATATTATTTTTTGTTATATGGAAATTGAGACAGAAACAATATACTTGAAACAGTTAATACTCACAGTAGACCCACTGACACCCATAGCCAGAACTGAGACAACATCAGCACAGAACTTCTTTGTCTGAGCATCTTGAATTTTTTCATATATAATCTTGAGTGAAGGATAATGTTCCCTCAAAAACTTTAAGGGTTTCGGGACTGAAGTCATTGATGTTGTTGACGTCCTGATAAGTTTACTCAACATTTGCAACGCCGGTAGATATAAATCAACATCTTCTCCCTATCAATAAAACACAAAAATAGGTTAGAACTGATTGATTCTCATTAGTCATGTTCACAACATAATATCAAACAACTTTCTTAGACATACCAAAAGTTTCTCCACCAACATATTAAGCTCTTCTTGCAAACGTTTGTCCTCTTCAGACTGTAAAAACAATCAAACAATGAATTCCTATTCATTTACGGATCGACGATTGTCTCTATTATCATGACCAGTTTTAATACTTACCAAATCATCATTAGGAGCAACTGCCGGTTCTGCTTTCTCGTTTTTCGGCTCTTCGGTTTTATTTTTCACCGTCATTTTGATTCTGTTTTGCTAAATTTATTCTAAAATGAAACAGTCACAGGGATTCTCCTCCGCTTCAAGTGATTTTTACAAATTTTGACAAGTCACCATAGAACTACTTAGTCTGTGGTCACGATAGAATAGACGCGACACAAACAAATCGCATTTTTGAAATCGACTAAATCGAGTACACCATTCGTCAATGCTCATATTCATATAGTCCGAGATGGCTATATAGTCCGACATGACAAAATGTTTAAATATGATATATTATTGTTTCCAATTTAAAATTTCAATTGCGACGTAAATAATGAAATAATAAATTGCTATTTATCATCTCATAATTTACGTAAAAAAATGGAAATTTACATTAATTGGTATCATTAACAGTGCCAGTTTTCACCATATTCATATTAATCCATGTCGGACTATTATGATGTTATCCGGTAACTGTGTTGTGGAGGCAAAGAGTATAATAACTATACACAGTCGCTCCATGTAAAACACTGGTATTTAGCTGCATCTGGTTTAGACTGGAAGCCGGCCTCAACATAGTTAGGAAAAGGCTAGGCAGATGATGATGCTTGCAATTGATTAGAAGGAGACGCATTCCAGATTAGGTGACTCTAAAAATTGCATGTTTTTCCGTATAGCAGGGTTGTATTAAAAAATGGGTTTGTATCCATTGAACACACGCATTGTAGCATTTTTTTGAATGACATTATACGGCATGACAGGTAAAAAATGTTAGGTTTGATCATAATCATAATGTTACAAAAAGTTATTGTATAGGTAGGTACTTGCTGTAATATGATGCGTACCTATGACAGTTGGTAATATCAAACTACCTAGCTACATCTACTTTTAATATGTATACCTGTGCACATGAACAACGTGGCAACGTGGCACGGGCGCACGCGCGCATGGCAGCGTGGCATAGAAGTACGCGCATGTGCGGCGTGGCAGCCACGAGGCATCTCTTCAGGCAATATGGAGGTAACCTGAACACGCAAACCATGGGAGACGACTCGCCCTTTTTGCATCCGCCAAGGGGGCTTAAGACCTAACTGCATACGACTCATAATAACGGGAAACATAGGACATTGGCTACGGAAGATCTGCTATGAAGAAAACAATTGCGTCGGAGATTTACCGGGACGAGAAACGGCGGCATTTCGGTGGTCGGTGCATACCGTATGAAGGCGTAAGGCGTATCCACCTTGGGGGCGAGGACAGATTCCGCACCAAGACGGCGACTTTTTTTTGTATGGCATCTCGCAGGTCAACCTAGAAGGTTGTCGACTGCTTAACCGGGCTTGACGGACCAAGACGGCGATGACGCAGCATACCCGGACGGCAATGGATGGCAAGGTACACCCGGTGGCACTCTTATTGTACAGTGCGCGCGAGGTTTGCGTACCACACGTGATAGCGAGGAAGAATCCCGCTCAGTGTTGGATGGAGCAGCCTGCCATTCTACGCAGAAGAAATGGATTCCAGCAGACCTGCATCTTCGTACGAACAGCGAGCTCAGTCAGCGTCATACGAAGAGCAAGAATTTCAGTGAAGTGTTTTTAGTGATTTACGTGTCATGTCCTGATTGTTATATTTGTTGATAAAAATTGTAATACGTTTCTTTGTAATGTTAATTAATTGTTTTTGTAATCTGTATAAGCTCAGTGTATTTGTTTCACAATTCCCAGTATCGACCGCAGTCATCATATTTTGTCAAGTTAGCATTGTGAGAACTGGCGCTCACGAACATGATACTTGTTTATGATAACGTGCTTTGTTATACATTGTAATCTAGAGTCTAGAGTTAGATAATTTTGTAATTGTTTTTGTGTTAGTATTTATAATGTAAAATTTTCTAGGGACACAGTTCATTGTAAACTGAGACGTACTGCTGACGCATGAGTTTGGCGTACAGGCGCGCGGTGGTTTTAGCGCGGCGCAGCAGTCGTCTCCCCGCACCCAATCAGTTAGGTCGAAATTAGTTTATAGTTATGTAATCTGGTACCAGTAAAGTAAATATATATTACCCATCATGTGTCCCTCATTGAAGAGCATCCAGCAACATATAACCCTACCCCTACACCTGCATGAGCGGACTTAAATGTAAATAAATACACCGCCGTCAGCAAGAATACATTATTCACTGAATAAAATCATTACCAATTCAATGAGATTTACCTGGAAACACAATAAGATCAGAGAGCGGTTCTAAATTGAGAACTTAGTATCTGTTCAGTTTGTAAGGAGACGTAGTTAAGTCAGATCAAGCTCTGTGACTGCTTGAAAGCGAACATTGTCTCTGAGTGTGATTTATCAACACAACTATAATACACTTTAACGCCATCACTATAAGGTCAGTAAATATTATTTAGTTTTAAAGTTTAAGAATAATTGATACTTGCGTTTTAACTCGAAGATGCATATTATAGGTACTCGATACAGTACCCATAGGTAGCCTTATTCCAAACCCGTGTGCCTCATCTAAACACCGTACCGCTGTGAAATAATGCTACTTGATAAATAAACCTACACATACCTAGGTACCTATATATTATCTATCTATACTAATATAATAAAGCTGAAGAGTTTGTTTGTTTGAATGCGCTAATCTCAGGAACTACTGGTACGATTTGAAAAATTATTTCGGTGTTAGATAGCCCATTTATTGAGGAAGGCATCATCACGCTAAAACCAATAGGAGCGGAGCACCACTATTCCGCGCGGACGAAGTCACGGGGAGAAGCTAGTTGTAGATATTAGCTAATTACCTATTGTTTAAAATTGCGTTTGGTAGTACCTACAATTTCGTCTGACTTGAGAGATGGCGCATATGCAGCGTTACAATTTCTGAGGTTTCTGCATTTATACACTTATAGTAGGTAGGTACTTATAGTGCCAGGCAACTAAGTAGGTAATTCTACTTATGCTTATTAGACCAATAAATCGTAGGTTACGTAGGTACGTACGTCACGTCACGCAACGATTGGTTATTATCTAGGTACCCACTAGGTAGATAAATAACTAATTATTCCAAATTAGAACTTTATTTAAATTAAATTATCTGACAGATAAGTTTATCAGTACCTTTCCGGGGGTGGTGAAACTAGCTAACGCCCATTTGTACTTACAGGTTTTTATATAGATTATGATTGACTGTTTATTTTCTTTTGTTTGAAGAGCTGAAGCACGGTAATATTCGGCTGAAGTTTGAAGGCTGAGTAGATAAAAGCTACATGGGCCGATCGATCAAAACTTACTTATGCTAGCTAAGCGCGGTCATTGCATAGATGAGTGACCATTTTCTAAGCATTGCCTCGGTGAGCACGTAATATTGTTGGTCCTGCGCCCGATCTCTCCCCGGTCGTGTTGGATTGCAGACCCATCGGACTATGAGAGTGATGGAATAGAAAGTCCACCCGGGTCTGCGCAAGCGCTTGTGCACTATAATATCTACTGCGTACCTGGTTAGTCTTCATTGAGATTGGCCGTCGTAACCGAAATCGGTCTGAAAAGATTATTTCAGCTACGGTTGGCGCGGTAGGTTCGTGGATGCGTGACCATCCCCCCAAGGGGTATTGTGTTACCCGGTAACTAGGTTGTGGGGGATATGGGCAGTCGCTTCATGTAAAACACGGATATTCAGCTGCATCCGGTTAGACTGGAAGCCGACCCCAACATAATTGGGAAAAGCTAGGCAGATGATGACCTATAAGTATGTTTAATAAGAGCCTAAACATGAAATATTTTTTTTGCAGATACTATGCATCGCATCAAGGTAGTACCATCTTTTAAACGACCACCATTCGACAAGAGTATGTCACAAAATGCCTTTAGAGCACCTTTGTCTATTGAACATATGCCACGACCTAAATCGCTGCCTTTTATAGGAACAAAGATAGAATTCATCGCTGCAGGCAGCGGAACAAAGTAAGGCATAATTCAAATATCAATACGTTTTTTAGTCTATTAGTACCCAACAAGAGTCATTCTCTATCATACGGAATTGCAAGCGTGAGAACGAACACGCGTGCCTTGGCCACTCTTTATATTTTGATATTTTGTGGCCCTGTTTTTTGTCCCTTTTCTGGTTCCGCACCACAAATGGTAAATTTTTATTATATTTATTCATCTCAGTTGTTCTCGGTACTATAAAGCTGAAATTGTTGGATGCAAGCACCAACTCCAACACCAACTCTAACTTTTGAATGGCTATTCCTAGAAATGTGAAAAATTCACAGACGTAGCATATGTAATGAACTTACAAAGAAAACTATCACGGCTAAGTTATAGTCGACTAACTGAGACATGAGGCAATATTATGATTTCATAGGTAATCGTTCTTTATAACTGTCCAAATTTCAAGTTGATAGCTTGAGTAGTTCCTGAAATAATCATCTGTGACAGACGGACAGACAGACAGACGAAGGGGAACTGAACCATATGGGTTCCTTTTTACCCTAAAAATACCTGATTTTATAAACTTTCTTCTATAAGTACTGCAATTAATTATTATTTTTAGGGGTAGGTATCTAACTTGTCTATTAACTTAGGACCAGTGGCGGATTTGCCCTAAGGCCCAGTAGGCCCGAGTCCAGGGGCGGCCAATAGGGCCAACCTTTTTAATGTTAAATATTACAAGTATTTTCACTATTAAAAAATCACATTCATAATTTCAGGACAATCTAATTATTACTTCGTTTAATGTTACAGGTTACACGAATATGCAGATCGTCGCCATAAACAGTTAGGTCCTCTATATTGTGAAAAGTTAGGCGGTAACACAGAGCTGGTATTCGTTAGTGACCCCATGCTTATAAGAACACTATTTCTTAATCTTGAAGGAAAGTATCCAGTGCATATATTACCAGAACCTTGGGTATTATATGAACAATTGTTTGGGTCAAAAAGGGGCTTGTTTTTTATGAACGGCGCTGAGTGGTTAAATTATCGAAGAGTAATGAACAAGTATTTACTTAAAGAGAGTTCCGAAAACTGGTTTGAAATTCCCGTAAAAATGACAGTAAATAATCTGATACAAAGGTGGAAAATGGAAACTCAAAAGGGAACATTTGTACCTGATTTAGAGTCCGAGTTTTATAGACTTTCTATAGACGGTATGTTTCATTTTAAAAAATCATCAAATAAAGCATCAAACATTAGGTGCGCACACATTGTATATACCTACTCCGATAAACTTTTATTCTTTACTTGTTACAGCAATAATAGCAGTTATGTTAGGGAGTGCTTCATCATTTCGGTCAGATAGGCATTATGAGGCTCTGCTAGTCATGTTTTCCGAAACAGTCAAGAGGATTTTTCAAACAACAACAAAATTATATGGAATGCCAGTTAATTTGTGTCAAAAGTTAAATTTAAAAGTTTGGAGAGAATTTAAGGAAGCAGTTGACATCTCTCTATCTCTAGGTAATTAACTAATATTTAGAACGACAAGATTTTTTTAGCATAACGCCCACCGAAATTTAAATATACTAAATGTGCAACAGTTTACTCTAACCTTTTCAGCGCATAAAATTGTTGGTGAAATATTGTATAATAGCAAAGACAGTAATGGATTGGTAGATATTCTCATTAAGGAAAATATTAAACCAGATGATATTAAAAGAATAATCGGAGATTTTATTATTGCTGCTGGAGACACGGTACTTAAATGTTATAATTATTTGTGTATTTACACATTTTTAATCAAGATACATCTAGGTATTTAATCTTTATTACATTCCAGACATCTTATACATCTATTTGGACCCTTTTTCTACTTTCAAGAAACGACAATGCGAGGCATGAATTGCGACAAAGGGGTTCATATATAAATCATGTGATCAAGGAATCGATGAGATTATATCCTGTAGCACCATTTTTAACAAGAATTTTGCCTCAAGAAAGTATATTTGGATCTTACAAGCTCAGAAAAGGCGTAAGTACCTAACCTACATATTTATAATATGATTCCATAAGGTATTCCATAGATATAGCTGTATTTAAATAAATACACAACGAAAATTAATTATATGAATATTGAAAACAAATATCGAGCTATTAATAAGAGCGACACTTTATTGACTTTTCTTCCGTAAGAGGTCGTTTTCCTTACCTCTACCCTGCATAATCTACAGTATCATTGTCTTCTGTCTGAGTTTGACTTTGACAAGTTTGACATTTCATTCATATAACCTTGTGTGCAAGAACGAAACTAATGAAATATGGTTGTAAAATTTAAAATAACTTAGATAATATTATAAATTAAATTACAAAACCTTATTATTTAAGTCTACATTAATCATATAAAAGAATTGCTTCACTATGATAATCTACAAACATATAACAAAGTTAAAAATCAACACTACAATAGAAACCTATCGAAAATTCAGTGCGATTTGTTGCAATCATGCAGTTGCAATGAAAATCGAAAAAAGAGCATTTAAGTGCAGTATATTAAATCCAAATACATCAAATTCTTTGGATCACCATGTAAGACGAAATATATCAATGGAAGCATTTGTAAAATGGCAAGAGCAAACATATGCAAGCATATCGGGTAGTACTCCTGTGCATTTCATGCAGGATGGATTACTTTATTTCCACGATCTTACGGGACTGTCTTGGTGGGCCACAATTGTTACTTCAACAATACTAATAAGAACACTCATGACTCTACCATTATCAGTTTATCAAAACTACATATTAGCCAAAGTGGAGAACATCAGCTTAGAACTTAATGATATGGTAAATGAATTAAAAAAGGAAACTGCAATAGCAAAGAAAGCTTACAATTTAACAGATAAACAAGCAATAGTATTATATAAAAGATCAATAAAGAAACAATGGAACAATTTAATAGTGCGAGATAACTGCCACCCTTTCAAAGCAAGTTTACTGATATGGTTTCAACTCCCAGTTTGGGTGTGTATGTCATTTGCTTTGAGAAACTTGGTCTACATAAGTAATGCAGATCCAGCAGCATTAGTTACCTTTATGGAGTTGTCTACTGGGGGCATAGGCTGGATTCCTAATTTGACCGAGCCTGATCACTCTTGGATTCTTCCAGTAGCATTTGGATTGACCAACTTGTCAATTATTGAAATACAAAGGTTATCAAAACTAAGACAACCTTCTAAGCTGTATAATGTTTTTACAAATGTTTTTAGAGTATTTACAATTATCATGATACCTGTAGCGGCTAATGTTCCATCATGCATGTGTCTGTACTGGATGACATCAAGTACTGTTGGTTTGGTTCATAACTTGGTATTGTTGTCTCCATCATTGAGAAGGAAGCTTAAGATACCTTCAGCTCCAAGTGAACTGGAAGAACCCTACAAACATATTAAAGAGGAATTGAAAGATGCATATAGAAGAAAGTTTAAAAGAAATATATTGAAAGAATCATAAGCTTTATTTAGAATTCAAACCAGAATCTTTTTATCTAAATAATAAGTTTAAATTATTGCCATTGAATAAAAACGAAACCCTTCAATATTTCACACTAGTCTACATAAAAGAAATAGCTTTTATTTGCATTGATCTAAGAAAACTATATACATGATTACAGACTCCAATCATAGCCTCAATTTACACCTCAGGCAGAGATGAACAAAATTTTAGTAAAGCTAATGAATATCTACCTTACCGCTGGGACCGCCATGATGCTAGGAAAACTGACTTGGTGAACCATGTGTCTTCTGCATCACTACCCTTTGCGCTTGGCGCCAGATCTTGTATTGGGAAGAAGTTGGCAATGCTACAGATGACAGAACTTGTCAGTCAGGTAAACATTTAAATTACATCTATGATAAATGCAATATATTCAGGGCCAGCCTCATGTTTTATTGACACAGATCCTACTTTTGGGTGCTTTTTAAAACATATTGTGCTTTTATAATATGGTAATTTTCTTGTTACAGATTGTCCAAAACTTTGAATTTGAGTGTTTAAATAAAGATGAGGTAAATGCAAATACTTCACAAGTTCTTGTACCAAGCACAGATATACAGTTGTCCTTTACTTTGCATAAACCAGAAAAGAGGCAGTAGAGATAGATAAAGTAACTTGCATACCATTTAGCACTAGCTACAGTCATTGCCACAGGAAAAGTGGAATTTAATGTCCATAATGATGACAAAGGGGTACCATTCCACTTTGTTGGGTGTGCTATTGATAAAAAATGAATTGAAGTTATTATAAGTTTAATAAAGTATAATTACAATACATTAGTGGATAAGCAGCCCGCATGTTATAATTTATTTGTTCCTATAAATATATTAACAAAAAACTGTTTATTTGAAACTCATTAAAATGTGAAAATAAATTGAATTACATAAACTTCATCTACCTTTATATAAATTTACAATAAGATTAGAAGAAAAAAAAAACTAACTTTTTTTGCAGCTTATTCCACCGATTTTGAGTTCATACAGATGGTGTTGAGAAATATGTTTACAATCTATATAGATACAAAAAAAAAAACTATTTCCCATGGCCACGGCATCACGCGTGAACGGCTGGACCGATTTTTATGAAATTTTGTACGGAGATAGAGGGGACCCTAGAGGTTTTAGGCTTTTTATCTGGGTGCGTTAAATAGGTCCCCCGGTACGCGGGTGAAACCGCGGGTAACAACTAGTATCAAATATATTCTGCAGGTTGATTGCCTTTTACCTTAGCAATAAAACTCACAATCGTTTGAACTAATCATACCTAAATACATTAAATTTTTTTATCTTAATTTTAATGAAGTGGAGGGTGCCCAAAAAGACTGATACCAAATATTTTTATATTTACATTATCAAATCACAAAATATGGTACCTATAGGTGGGTAATTAATTCCTACTGATATAAGCTCTATAACATTTTAAATGCAATATTCACAAATAAAAAAACCATTAATCCTATATTACAATTAAATAACCAAACTCATAAAATATTGCTATAAATGGCAGTTATCACATTAAATACTTCCAAGCTAACGTTATACAAAGTTGATACGACAGAGGGGCTTTCCTTTAAACTGCCTATACTAGGTACAATTTTCAAGCTCTGTACCAAAAATCAATTAAATAGGAGCAGTAGTTTAGCCGCAAATAATTTTTTAAGATTTTGCCCCGTTTGAACACGATGTATCTTTCCTTACAGCTGATTATGTCTAACGCATAGGTCATGCACCTTAAAACTGTAAATCCGAGAATCTACAATACCTTGTTGCCGCTTTTACGCAAGTAGGTACAATCAAATTATTTCACTAAAAAAAGAATTTTCAAAATCGGTCCACAATTAGAGGAGTAATCGCGTAACAAACATACAAAAAAAAAAAACACCGTCGAATTGAGAACCTCCTCCTTTTTTGAAGTCGGTTAAAAAGTTGTTGTGCGCGTACTTCAAAACATTACCTAACATAAAAGCCGCCGCCCGCCTCGACACGGGATAACACACGCCGCCGCGCGACATTGCCACTTAGTTACCTAAACATCTAAGGTCAGTCAAATTTATTTACAAAGGTGTTGCGTTTTACTCTGATTTTTAAGCTATTTAGTTTGTTTAGAAAAAACAAATTCTCATTATTGGCGATTTTTATTTTTATACCGTATCGAATTAATACTTAATACGTATAGTATACGTAGTGTAATTTAATGCCCCTATGTCATATCAACTCTGTATATGATGGTGGGGGAAACATACATAGCAAGTGTTTCCTCACCTCATCAATCATTTTACCAACTGTCTAAGTATCATAGATTTAATATCTTCAAGCCATTGTTCCTTATACTCTAGGTCGAGTATATTTTGAAAGGATTTAGTGCGATCTGACTCGCACATTTTACCTGTTAGTAAGTAAGCAACTGATTCTACACATAGGAAACCCATGCCCTCGCTTAGAGACCACACATATATTTTATCTGCAGTGTCTGGATTCAACTGAAACTGCAGGATAGCACTGCTCAGCAATCCTTTGAGTTTCTCGAATAAAAACCGGTCAGCTAGTAATAGCACTTCCAAATTGGTTTCTAGTTTTTCAGCCATAGGGAAGACTTGGACCTCACATTTAGAATTGTTCAATCCAAAGTGTAACAAAGTCAATAGGTATTCTAACGCAGGTTTGGTCACATTTTTTAGTCTTACACATTTTTCTACAGACTCCTTGAAACACCCCATTAACATGGCACTGAAGACTTCCGAGTTTTGACATAGAAACACTCTGTTGGCTTTCACTGTTGTCAAATCATCTAGCTCAAAAGTAACTATTTCGTCGAGAGATAAATTATCAAGGATAGGATCGTAACTAACGCATATTTGGCCCGTGAATCTATTTTCAAGGACTTTAGGATCTTTTATATGCACATTATTGGCGAGCTTTGCTAAAGCAGTAACACAGTCTTGTATGTCTTCCTTGGATTCTGCTATTATAGTGAACAACAAGTTGAGTGCACTACAGTCTATTAAATATTTCTTGAGCGGTTTTTCAGTTCTGAAAACATTTGAAGGCATTATGGAATAACTCTAAAGATAATGTGTCATTTTCAATGCACTCTCATTATGCCTACTTACCTCACGATGTATGGCAATGTCAGTGACAGTGTCTGTTTCATAGACGTGCTTCCTTTTAGTAGTTGATAGCTAATTTCACCAATGCCGTAACTTGACTCTGCTAATATAGTCAATTGACTCAAAAGCTTTGAACTTAGCCGTAGGATCTGAAAATTACAGAATTTATATTGTTTTTTTTTATTTGCATCTTAAGTTGAACATTGAGGTTCAAAAGATACAACCCACTTGAAAAGATAGCATTGAACTCACTTGTTTGCACTGCTGGCATTTAGTAGGTGGATGCTTAGAACTGACTGACATATTATGTAACCTTAGAGCTAGTCTGTGTTTCAATATGCTCATTAGGCATAAAGCATTGCTGAAATAAAAGTATTGGTATTAGTTTTCGTGAGGGAATAACCACTTCTTTAAAGGTAGTGGTCTTCTCATCTCAAAATAGCATTATGCCCCACTAGCCAGTGGCGGCGCTAGACCAAGGTGGACGTCGGCGACATCAGCTTTGCGAGACCCCTTTCATTTTCCAGTCCACAGTTAACGTTTTGAATAAGCCTATTTAAACACTCATTTAAGAGAATAATATGTATTAGTTTTATTGATAATTAAATGACGACACAAATTAGGTAAACAAACACTTGCGGCACGAGGGGCTGACTTTATAAATTTATACACTAGCAATCAAGAATAATATCTTCTAGTTTCATGATTGAGGAAGAATAGAATACGCTTTATTGCTAAGTCAATTATTGTGTTCAAAAATTACCTTAATACTCTGGCAAGAATACGAGCTGCTCGTCCGAGAGGCCGCTTGCATCTCTCTACATAATCCAACAAAGCATTGAGACACTCTCGTCCCGTCAATAGCTCTAACGTTTGGTTCGGGACGGGCTCCTCGCGAATAGCGCCGAACGAGTTGCACGCTCCATGCGACACGCGGAATAGTAACACCAGTACGCATGCTATGCGTGATGATTTGCTGTTGGTCGCGATCTTCGCAACATCTATAGAAAAATAATAGACTAAAGTTTTACCTAGACCTAAACTGTTTTATTGATTAAGACACACTGCATATATTATTATTACTAGCTGTTTCACGCGGTTTCACCCACATGCTTAGGAAACTACTTCGCACACTGATAAAAAAAAACTATGTTTTAATCCAGGTTATGAACTATAAGTGTACCAAATTTCATTCAAATCCGAACAGTATCTTTTGCGTGAAAGAGTAACAAACATACATACTCAAAAAAAATCGCATTAAGTTGGAAAGAAGTAAGATAAATCACCTATAGGTGATATACTATGACATAATTGTTCAGGTAGCATGACATAATTGTTCTCCAAGCATGGAGACATGGTGTATTTTCGTAAACATTGTAATAATTTATTAGAATGCGTTGCCGCCCTTTTACGGTGCTTACCTTCTATAGGAGCTTCTTCCTCGACGCTGTCGTCGTCTTCCATGATGAGTTCGTCCAGGTCGTGCGTCACCTGCGCGGCGTCCAGCTCCGCGGCCGTGCTGTTCACACCGGCCAGGTCCACTGCTTCGCCCTCGTTGTCACTACACACTGGCGAGTATCGACCGGAGATTTCCGAATCTGAACTGTCTGTAATTACACGCAAGAGGAATCTATACTGTGTACAGTAATAAGGCCGCCTAATCTTTGGAAATAAGGACCCGATTCCAAAAATAGTATCACTACTGGTTATACCTACATAATTCTTGAGTGCTATAAGCTATGTTTTATGTGTATGCTTGCTAATAATATGTAGATATTATTAATCTGTCTGTCTGTTACGGTGTCACAACCAAATGGCTGACCCAATTTCAAAGGAATTTGAGATGTATTGAAACCGGGGAAATAGAAATAGGATAGTTGTTCTCTGGGTATCCGACTGCTAAGCAGTGGTATAGCAAGCAGTAGCTTGATCAAGTGTTAGTTAATCACTTTATTAGTATATTACATGTAAGTGGTGTTCACCCAATAGTCGAAGTTCGGCAATATTTTTGTTATTTGGTTTAATTATCTTTCTGCGCTAAATCTCATGCAAACCTTAACTATGCCAGCACTCATACTCGGTCCGTGTCTTAAAAGGGAACCAACGCTTTTGCTTTACGTATTAATTAAATAGATTTCGTTAAATATAGGTTTGTCATACCTTCTTTAATGCTAAATGGTGAAGTAGGTCCTCCAGAACTATTTGGACTCCAGTCTGTCCAATAAGGTGATGATGAACTAGCGTCTCCTGAACTGAAGCCTGATTCTGGACTCAATTCCCACCTAGCCCGTTTATTAGACGAAAATGCCCTATATTCCGGACTGAACCCAGACTGATAGCCATCTGAATATGGCGATAACGGACCATGGTCTCCTCTATCCGGACTCATTGAGACGCGAGATCCCGATGCTTGGGAGATTGGCGGCCATTCAGGACTTTTGGGTTCCCAATAAACACCAGCTGACCAATCTTTGCTGGCCATTTTGATGAGTTGTGATTTCTAAAGAGAAAAGAATTATTAATTCTTGTTCAAAGTTACATTGTATTCACTTGTATATAAAAGACAGTTCATAACTGACCTTTTTGATAGCCTTAGGGCTGTTAGATCGAGCCCTTTTAAGACATTTGCGTCGAAGTGGAGGTGTCTCGTCTTCACTTTGGCTATCGTCGGTTGCGTCGCTGTCGACAGCGTCCACGAATCCGACAATCATATTATCCCTTTCTATTACAACCTTCAACTCATCTTCATTTTGACATGACAGTGGGCCTTTGCGACGAGCAAACAAACTAACTTTTCCGTCGGCATTACTTGAGGGAGATTCATTGGCTTGGAATTCATTATCGGATTTAATTTCATTTTGAGTTTCTTTGATTTTCTCTACAACCTCACATAACATGGATGGATGTTCAAGATTGGCATGTTCGTAGTTCATAGTTGTTAGATATGTAGTCAGTTCATCGGTAAGTAAGCTTACAAGACCTTCATTAACTAATATCTGGAATGCTGTGAATTAACACGAAAGAAAAACAATAAAAAGGAAATGTGGATGTTTTGACAAACATGTAACATGCATAAACACAGCAACTCATAAAAAACCGGCCAAGTGCGTGTCGGGCCACGCGCAGGAGGGGTCCGTAGTAGGTCTTAGTTAGTCTAATATAACTCTGTAACCGCTTAAGCCTGCTTAGCCGTGATAGTTTTCCTTGTAAGTTCATTACATGTGCTAAGTCTGTGATTTTTTTTACAGGTTCTGTTTTTTCTAGGTACAGCCATTCAAAAGTTAGAGGGTTGCTCGTATCGAACAAAAATTTGCACTTAAAAGCTAGATATTTCGCAAATACCTCGCTTAATCGAAAAATGGTCTTAACACACCCATAATATTTTTGAAAGACCTATTTAACGATACCCCACACAAAGGGGTACATGAGAAAAAAAATATTCATCCCCACGCTACGTGTTTGGGGGAAAAAAATATTTTTCAGCATTTTGTTTTACCACTTTCTCGGCGTGATGAATATACATATTTATACTGAATTTCAGCTTTCTGGTACCAAGAACCTCTGAGCTATGCCGCGGACAGACAGACAGACAGACGGACATGGCGAAACCATAAGGGTTCCTTGTCGGACTACGGAACCCTAAAAAGTCTACATCTTGTGAGGGTTCCGAGTAAACAAGGAAACCTGATAATTTTTAAAATATGTATGTATAAATATAATGAATTCAGTTCAGCCATTTTTCCTTTCGAAGTTTGGAACCCTCGTTTCGCCAGTCCGACTGGCACTTAGCCGGTTTATTTTTAGTAAAGATTGTAACTGACCAGGAGGCTTCTAAGTTATAGGTATATAAAAAACTTACATGTGTCATCAAAAACGTATTGTAGAAGAGCGTGCATGGCGTGAGGGTCGACTCGTGCGGCGGCTACCAACAGGGGTAAGCCGCCACAGTGACGTAAGCGAGATCGGTTTACTGACTCGCCGCTAAGCTGCGCCAAAGCATGAGCTGTGCCTTCTGGCCATAACAAAACGTCTGTAACAAATCAAAAGTATTATGAAACATAATACTTAACTTGAATAAAACGAAAACTTGTTCTTTAGAGCTAGGTATGTTAGGTCTAAGTTATGTACCTGTAATTTTCTGCAGTATGCCAACTAAACATTCAACAAATCCCGCAATGCCTAGAAGAGGGCGACAGCTGGACAGATAGCAAAGATTCATGAGGCACTTTAAAGCAAGTGCTTCAAACTTTTTTGTTAATGCTACAAGGCATTGATAGCCTCTACCATCACCTTGTATCTGGAAAATAAATATATAATGTAAATATAAATGATATTGATGAATTAAAAGTGTTTTTGAGGGTACTATATTTTTATGTGGATACTATTGCCTGTACACAAAATTTTGTGAATTACAAAATTTTAAGTGGTTCTCAAATTTCTTAAAAAAATCAGTATTTTGGACACTTATTATAGCAACAAAATATTTTTTTAATATTCTGGGTTTATTTGTTTGAACATATTGTTGAAACCAGTAATTTATTCCGAAAACTTACCTGTTCGGCACACTGAGCAGTAGAGTGAGTAGTAAAGTACCCTAAGCATTTGAGTATACCAGTTATCAGTTCTTCTTGACTTTTCCTGAGCCCATCGGGTTCACGGACAGGAGCAGTTGATTTTATAATGCCCACTGATTCACATTCTGTTGTTAATAATATTGCTATGCAGCGTACTGAGTTCAAGCTAAGCATCTCTTCTCTCTTCTCTGTTACCATCCAGAGTTGTCTAGAGTAATAAAATAATGTTCTTATTGTATATTTTTTGTAGAATAGATTTAAAGCGATATAAAAAAATCTAGCTATTTCCTGCAGTTACAACTTAGTGTAACAAACATATTGTTTGAAATTAGGTATAAACATAGATTGGACACTGGAGAAGTTATAGAATACTTTTTATCCAGATGGGTAAATTAGTTTCCTCACACACCGAATACATATCGCCACGCCCTATCATTAATGTAGGATCTGCATTTTGCCGTTTTTTTTTTTATTTTACTAAAGTACTTAAAATAGTGTAATAAATAAACCCTGATTAAAAAAAAACATGTATCTTAATAACTTTCGGAAATAATTACATAAACATTGTCGGAAGTAATGCAGGCGTCCGGTCAAAAATGTAGGTAGGTACTTTGCAGCAATGTTAGCCGCGCGACGCGAGTGAGCGAGCGCGCCGATCTGCCAGTTACTGTGTTAATGTAATTGTGTTTTATTAAGTAATTTTTATGTGTGGTTAATATTGAACTACTATTATACAACTAATTTCATTGTTATAGATTCACAAATATTGTTAGTCCATTTATTAATTTCGTATCTGCCAGATCCGACGTTAATGACCGTAGATGATAAAAATTGTACTGTCGGATCTACCACATCCTACCTTATTGATTGCACACCGTAAAATTAATTTTGTTGGATCTACCACATCCGATGTTAATGAACGGACATGATAAAAATCATACAGTCGCATCTGCCATATTCGACTTTATTACCGGTTTATTTTAGATAGAACGTTACCAGACCTAACAGATAACTCGCTTTTTAGGTTTTCGTAGTCGACAAGGAACCCTTATAGTTTGCCATGTCCGTCCGTCCGTCAGTCTGTCTGTCTGTCTATCTGTCCACGTCATAGGTCAGACGTTTTTGGTACTAGATAACTGAAATTTAGTATAGATATGTATATTGATCACGCCGACAAAGTGGTAAAATAAAATTGTTTTTTTTTATGGTGGCTCTCAAACAAGTAAAGTGCGCGCGTACGAGCGCCCTCTAAGTTTTGAATGGCTGTCCTTAGGAATGTGAAAAAAATCACATACGTAGCACATGTTATGAACTTACAAGGAAAAGTATCTAGGTAGGCTAGGTAGTCTTAACCGGTTACAGAGTTTATAGTCAACTAATAAGACCTACTACGTTAGTTTTATTGAATGCTAATTATCATACTATTTTTGGTTTTAAGGTACATTTCGAGAGTCACCTGTACCTGTTGATGCGGAACATAAAAACCATGTTTCATTTTGGTGATACCGGCCAAGGGAAAATTCTTACCCAACTATTAGTAAAAATATAGCGCTATCAATAAGACTAGATTTTGTCCTTGAAATTGTTTAAAAAGGGCAATGATGATCTGCGATGCGTCTGGTGTTGTAGATATCCATCTGCCGTAGTGACTACTTGATAATCAGGAGTAGTATCCGTTAATATAAGAAGGTCCGCATTGAGAGAGATACATAGCACAATAAATAATATTCAACATTTATTGGAAAAATCACTATAATTATAATTTTGATCATGAAAAGTAGGTATTAGGACATCATAAAATAAAGAGACACCGCTGTGATGTTTCAACTACCCACCAGTTAGACGGGGTAGTATACCGTATCTTTTCTTTTTTGTAGTATACGAAAAGTACCAAGACATCATAAAATGAAAGAGACACCGCAACGTAGGTATTTGTAAAGGAGACATCGCTGTGATTTTTCAACTACCCATCCACCAGTTACTTTGTAATAATACCACGTAACATACCAGGGTTTCATAAAGTTGCAGAAGTCCTCACTGATATAGCAGAACAATTCTACCAAGTTTTGTGTGTAGGTTGCGCCTGATATCTATCATATTATTATGATCTTAGTATGCATATCATCGACTGCCTATGGAACCTCCACAACCCAGTTACCGGGTAACACGATACCTCTTGGTAAGACTGGTTGTCAGACTTTCTGGTTTCTGACTACCCTTGACGACTGTCAAAGATCTACAAATGACAACGGGGACCAACGGCTTCACGTGCTTTCCGAGGCACGGAGGAGTCTCGCTATGACATAGATGGTCCCCCATCCACGGTTGGACCGCGCCAAGCGCAGCTTAACCTTTGTCCGTGCGGCTGTTACTTATCCTACAATTTTCGCGATTCATGCATATTGCACGTAATGTTACAATGAATAGGTATTATGGTCCCCTTAACGTTATGTAGGTATTAGTTGATTCCAATTAATTTGTCTGTATAAACTTACTAGCTTCCCGCCAGCGGCCTCGCTCGCAATAGCTAATGGATACAAAAACTTGACAAATTATATACTAAAAGCTTCCTCATTAATCACTCTATCTATTAAAAAAACCGCATCAAAATCCGTTTGCGTAGTTTTAAAGATTTAAGCATACATAGGGATATAGGGACAGAGAAAGCGACTTTGTTTTATACTATGTAGTGATACCTAACGCAATTTGGTTTTAAATGATTTGTCCCCACAAAATGATGTAAGTGTCAGATCCAACATAATTTACCACATTTTATCCATCAATAAGGGAGGGTCTGCCACATCCGACTCACTGTCTAAATCTGCGTCCAATCAAAAAAGTCCGATATACCACATCCGACGTATAATAGTAAAATATATCCATGTAAAATGGCTTTATGTGTCATTTTGACCACTATTTAAAAAAAAACAGATAATCTATTTCATTAGCTAGATGCGTAATAGTATATATCACACCCATTTTAAATTTCATAATTGTATGACTTAAGATAATAGTTTTATTGTACTTTTTAACTTTAAACTGCTCTCCTGTAAAGTTGCAGATTTGTAGATCCTGCATTAATGATAGGGCGTGGCGATATATGGATGTACCAAAAAAGAATTTAAATATTAAGAACTTACAGTTTTGATCTTGTGTATCTTAGAACATTTTGAGAGCAATATGTAGTTTACTGACTACAAACAGCTAAATTACCTGATAGCCCTCACCGCCATTGTGAGGGTTGGATAAGAAGTGTTCTTATCCCTATTTTCAATAAGTGTCACCAATGCAGTCACTGCACCATGGTTGTGTAAACCATCTGCATTTGAATTTCTTTGTGCCAGGTTACCAATCACACGACATGCCCTGCCCACTATACTGTCTCGGCATACTGTTTTTATAATGTTCACTAATGGTCCAAAACTGTATAATTTACCAACCTGAAATAAAGTTTTCAATTACAACTGTCAAAGAAGCCAAACAAATGAGGCCACTAATGCTCGTTTAAAGAGGTACTTTTGTCAGTTGTTTAATTTTATTCTGTAATGGCGAAATTAATATTTTTTTTTGATACTGAATAGATATAACGACAACGTACCTCAGAAACCGGGCATATTATGTGTTTTATATATATATATTATTTTTGGTAAACTCATGGTTTAATTATTAAACATCACCTACCACTAAACTGCTTTCTTCTTCAAGACAGCAATTACCAAGTATACTAAGGGTGATATCCAGTATTCTTTCATTTGGTTTGCGCAAATGTGGCAATAAACATTCTAAACCACCACATTCCCTAAAAAGTTTTGTTCCATTGTCGTTAATAATGATTTTGCTTCTTATTTTTACTAAGGTTTCCTGGACACGGCTAGAGGATGAAGATTTCAATCCTTCTATTATGGACTTGACATAATTTTTATCCATTTTCTCGCAAAAAAGTGAGGAATATGATAAATGTTTAATTTTAACAACAAAGATAGAGTTTTGACATTTTCTGAAACCAGCTGATTTCTGATTTTGCGCCACAGATAACTACTAATTTTGTGCACAGGCACAGACCATGCCAAAGATATGCATGTAAACGTACAGCTTGGCAAAAAAGAGTAGAAATTAATAGGGGCGCCACTTTACCGTTCGTGTGGCAACCCGCTGCGACCGTATAGCGTACCATCCTATCGTCTTGATACTAAGCTGTATTTTTATAAGTAACTAGCTTCTGCCAGCGACTTCGTCCGCGTGGAAAAGTGGTGCTCCGCTCCTATTGGTCTTAGCGTGATGATATATATACTTCCTATAGCCTTCCTCGATAAATGGACTATCTAACACTGAAAGAATTATTTAAATCGGACCAGCGGTTCCTGAGATTAGCGCGTTTAAACAAAATGACAACATTTCCCTTCACTGCTCTGCTCCTATTGATTGTAGCGTGATGAAAAGTATACTATAACCATCTCAGGAGTATGACAAATAATTGTACCAAGTTTCGTTAAAATCCGTCGAGTAGTTTTTGTTTCTATAGAGTTTATACAGACAGACAGACAGACAGACAGACGGACAGACAGACAGACAGACAAAAATTTTACTGATTGCATTTTTGGCATCAGTATCGATCCCCAATCACCCCCTGATAGTTATTTTGGAAATATATTTCATGTACAGAATTGACCTCTCTACAGATTTATTATAAGTATAGATATAGATTAAAATCAGTAAGTATCATAAAATGTAATAACAATGTATTCACGTCATGTAACTGAATACAAATTACTTACAAGCACTAATAATGCAGCAAAGCACTCCTGTGTTTTCAATTTTTTTTTGGGGTAAAAAAAAGGCGTATGAATATAGCATTATTATACAGCTTGGCAAAAAAGAGTAGAAATTAATAGGGGCGCCACTTTACCGTTCGTGTGGCAACTCGCTGCGACCGTATAGCGTACCATCCTATCGTCTTGATACTAAGCTGTATTTTTATAAGTAATTAAAATCAGTAAGTATCATAAAATGTAATAACAATGTATTCACGTCATGTAACTGAATACAAATTACTTACAAGCACTAATAATGCAGCAAAGCACTCCTGTGTTTTCAATTTTTTTTGGGGTAAAAAAAGGCGTATGAATATAGCATTATTATAATTGATTTCAATAAATCTTCCTCTAAATGTTCCACGCCCGCCACATCCATGTCTTGGCTAGAGCTAGCCATAAACTCATCTAAGTCACACTCAGATTCAAAGGCACTGCGCTATCATGTTGGAGATTGATTCCTAAACGTTTTATGTCCAAGTACGAGCCCTCTCATAAATTCATAATACTCCTTTTCTATTTTGTTAACATGCTAGCATGAATTCTTTTGAACTCCTACTCGGTTATAGATTGAAATGCACGTTCGGTGCTTCCTATAAAGATAAAAAAATTGATTAAACCTCTATCAATATTAAACGTAAAAAGTTTACGGTACCTATCTATTTTGTTTTTGTGATTTTTAAATGCTAGTTATAACAAGTATTATATTATCTTGTGATCACACTCATAGATAAAGTTATGTAGAAATCGAATTTACATATTGCAGAGTATCAAGGCCCAAGCCACTCAAGTATCAATAGTAATCTAGTCGCGCTATACCAAAGTGTCAAAGACAAAACGTAAACATAACCTATATGCTCGATGTTTATTGTTCAAAATTTCCTTTATTTTGTATTCAAGCAATTCAAAACCAAATAGAGATCATAAATTAACACTTGATACAACTAAATACAACAAAACAAGCTCTTACATACCTGTCATAATGGCGGTACTTTGGTAAATATCGTCGAGATCGGAAAGAAGAGTTTAAGCCTCATGTTCGACCAGATATCGCATATAAACATTATAAATTGTTTCCTTGCTAGTACTCCGAATGGTTTTATTTATTATAACGTGGTTTTATTAACGTTTTGATGGTCGAAATAAAAAAATAAGTAACTCGCGAGCTTTGTTTACATCGAACGACACAGAACCACAGAGTATATAAACAGAACGACATTAATTGCCAGCAATAAAAAAAAATAGTTCCGTTTCTAGACTTTTTTGCCAAGCTGTAATTGATTTCAATAAATCTTCCTCTAAATGTTCCACGCCCGCCACATCCATGTCTTGGCTAGAGCTAGCCATAAACTCATCTGAGTCACACTCAGATTCAAAGGCACTGCGCTATCATGTTGGAGATTGATTCCTAAACGTTTTATGTCCAAGTTATCGTGACGCCCTGCCCTTTATTAGTATATAAACTCTGGAATTGGGATGTTATTATTATCAATGGATGTTATAGATCATCGCGCCTTAGGTTCAAGGTTAGGTTCTTACAAGGGCAGACGCACGAATAGGTATTCATGATCACAATTAAAATAATTGTAGAGTATCGTACCTCACGTTTTATTTCTCGTCCCCCTTTCACCTTCCTCCAGATGTTCCTCACCTAGTTGCCTCTCATCCTTCACCGGGACTGCAAATGGCCGTACGCCATCTGTAGGTGTTAATGCCCGATGATACTAACTACTTCTGTATCTCGGGCAAGGCGGGGCAACGTCACGGGATTCAACCACCCTCGACCATGCCACACCTTAAGTACTGAAAGCATACGATATAGCATTAGTTAAACTCATAAACTCATACATTACAGGGCAAGCATACGCAGCTCATGCTCATTCGTGCCACAACAGGGCCTTACGCTTCGGACTTATATTGGTCCGCCATAATAACGGATAATCCCTTGGTCTGCCGTAATAACAGGGCCTACGGTCTTAAGACAGATCCATCCACACACGTGGGCAAGCGTGCACATGCACCGATAACAACAAATAATCCATTGGTCTGCCGTAATAACAGGGCCTACGGTCTTAAGACAGATCCATCCACACACGCGTGGGCAAGCGTGCACATGCACAGCACTTGTGCTCTAGGCGGGTGTTCAGGCTTGTTAGACTCGCATTGTCCGCCCTCACATCCTACCGCCTCTAGGCGGGTGTTCAGGCTTGTTAGACTCGCAATGTCCGCCCTCACATCCTACCGCCTCTATACATTCATAGCCACATCGGGCTCTCCATAGGTCACGGTACGCGGGAGCACTCACCGATAAATCCATCGGACAAAGTACCCCCTGACAACGCACCGAGCCTACTCGTGGTTGCAACCACCTTCAAACTACTACTACTAACGCAAGCTTTATACTGCAAGCCGGTTAACTACTGATTTATGGCTACATAAATAGCGTTGCTGATTACGATTACTTCTAGATCTTTTAGACTCTTTTCTTATCTAAATACTTAGCTTTATTTCCACCAATGCACAACTTTCCATTCTTTAACCGTCTTCGATGTAAAAACAAGATGACAGACACAACCGTCAAGTTACCGTAAACTAGGCATAAGGTTGTATACATTTTATTCTGCCAGCATTATCTTATATTTGCATATAAATAACTATTATATTCGCGTTACGTCGCGACACTCCCGACCAGAGGCCTGGAGCAATGTTAGGAGGTTGCTTTCTCACCACCTTATCTTTCCTAAGGCTCTCGTGGCAGTGCTCCTTCTCTATCTGATTGCCTCAGTCTTAGGCTGGTCCTTCTGAATAGTGTCGCTCAACTCTACCTCTAACCGGACTATTCGGAAATCACTTGACCCTTCCTTCTCCGACATAATATTTTAACTATATAGATTCCCAAACTGGTGCTGGGACTTCTTTCATAACATCTAATGTCTCCCATTACTTTCAGATTCAATTCTAATATCGTCTTCTATCTCAAATGCATATAGATCGTCTATGGATCGGGTAAATTTCCTCTATTAACTTGATCTTAGCCACTCTACGTAAGCCATCTGCTCCTTTGAGCAATGATGTTATTCATCCAACTCTCCACACTTCTTTGTTCTTAGTCTCTCCTTTAATTTGCACAATTTGATTTACACTCGGTTGTACTTCAACTGTAATTTTCAGTTCTCTATAAGAATGCCGATATTTTCTCTTAGACTTGGCAGATATCGGTTCACGAATAGTTCTTTGAATTCTTGCAGCATGACTGTCACTCTTTCCCAACTTTAGCAATAAGTGTTGTTCCGAGGGCCGATATTCCTCCGAGGGCCGTAAAGTCTTTTGATATACCTACCGCTCTTACTGCGAGGCATATGTGAGTATACTATATACACCATTTTGGTGGAAATACTCATATCACCCACCAGGTGATTTCCCATATTATCTATACCTCCAACATAAATGGTAAACTGTAATTCACTGAGGATACACATCTTGGACATTTCTTTATGATCTGATATCTATCTCTTCTATTCTTTCATTAGAATTAAGCTCCCATTTCACACAATCTATCTCTATATTTTATCCCTTCGTCAGACCCTCCCGACAACGGAAAAGAAAGTTTCCTCACTAAGGTTTACAGGCCACCATTTCAGGCAACACGGCTTATCATCGCCTGGTACGGGAGGTCTAGCTTTACATCAGCTGGGTATAGATCTATATTACATCTATTCCATTTTACTATATTATTACTATCATTTTTATTCTGATTTATTCCTTCGATACATCTAAATGCAAATGTAGGCAGGAACTTATTTGACTTGTGCCACACACAAATTCATTTCAATCACATTTTGCTATTTGTCCACAGTGTTTGACTACGCATTTAACAAGTCTTCATTCGTATAAGTACTCCCAATAGTTCTAAACGTTGCTCGTTCATGGGTACTAGTCTCGACTTCACTATGATGAAATAGGTATTCTCGCTGCTTACTTCACATCCACTTAAATTTCTGTTTCCGGAGTTCTTGTATCATATGTATTTTCCTGGTAACACATATGGCACAGCAAATCCTCAAGCATCGCAAATTGAAGCTACCACTTTCAATACACTACGCTTACTTTCCGTCATCGTATCCACGTCGAACCTTAACTTTAGTGTGTTTCTCTCTGAATTCCAATTTAAGTCTAGAATCTTCACAAACTTATTCTTCTAATCTGGTATCATTTTTTTTTAAATATATTCGAATCAGAACACTCTTGTCGCAGCTCCTATAATAGATGAAGTTAGTGACGTAGATATTATTTTCCATCTCTCTAATCCATGGTAGTTGCTCTGCTTCTGCTTGGTGTGAAATAAATGTAAAACTTAAACACTTTCGCAACGTCGGCAGCCATCGCAATACGATAGTGGCGGAATCGAATAGCGTTAACGCTCCACAATATAAATACTGATTGAGGTTTTTACCTTCGCCGGTCCTCGCGGAGGCATCGCACACAATCTTAATAGGTTTCTCCCTTCCGAGCTACACAATGATGCGGTAGATAATATACCGAATGACCTTGGGTTTCCATAGATTCTTTTACGATCTCTATAATGCCATTATCCATTTCATTTCGTAGTGTTTTAATATATATCTTACGAATTTCATCTACTTAATTGCTCCAACAAATTAATCAATCTTTCATGGGCTAAGCCATAGTTTGCAGATAGAGTTAGGGAATTTCCGATCCACGGCCAGCTTATGTTATAACGATTGCTGACGAGTCTATCAGACTTATTGCATCGATAGCTTCTTTTCCTGCGTTGGTGTCTCATTCCGATTGATTCGTTTCCCATAAGATTAACACGTCACTTTTGTCAATAAATGAGTTAGGTGACCTAAGCTATGTCTCAACGACATTCCAAATAGGTCACAACCGATAAGGTCTCTAAAGGATTCGTCTGTAATTCCTGATAAGGTCCATCCGAATTTCACTAGATACAATGTATCATTTAGCTGTTTCCTTTCCGTCAAAGAAAAAAAAAAGTAGGCGATTAAATGTCTACCAGTCACATAAGGATCTGCCATCAGCGAATACTTCTTTAAATCTACAGCGACTTAATTCTTCTCGTGTACGACATTCACATAGATTGATTTCGTTTCTTCCTCCTTTGTCCTTAATACAATTTTAGATATATATTTTTCTAAGCTAGTATTCTAGTAAGTAATTACTAAGCTTTCGATCCAAATATAAATATTATGAGGTTGTCTTCCAGATCTACCTCTAAATCCAATGTTCTTACTTCTCTTCACTCCTCTTTGGTTATGCAGGAACGTTGTGAGCCTGAATCTAGCAAAATTCTATATTTAACCTTTGTCGTTTCCTATTTTATTATTGTTATTACAGCTGTTTATAGCACCGTAGATCGCACCGTAGTCATAGTGACTTCTTCTGTCTTCATGTTCTTATCCATTATTTGAAATTTAACAGGAATTAAGCTATATTGTGCCTTGTCCTCTATACTACCTATAATAATAGTATAAAGAGGAAAGATTTGTCCATTTGCAGGTATTTAACTCAAAAACTACTGGACCGATTATGAAAATTCTTTCACTGTTAGAAAGCTACATCTTTATGAAGTGACATAGGCATATTTATTTCCGGACTTAATTAGGGATCCCTACTAAAACTCCATGCGGGCGAAGTCGCGGGCGGGAAGCTAGCTGTAACAAAATACGCATTCTCTTTTAGACATACAAACTAATACTGTGTCACTCTTGAAGGTATCCATAGTAATAGTCCTTCAACTTTCTTTCTATAAGATCCCGAAATTTTGTACACCGATTCTTATAATGGAGAATTTATAGAGGATACGATATTAACAATATCAAATTGATTGCAAATTTTGAAATCATATGATGTAATATAAATATTTCTAATCTTAACTTATTATTGCATTTATTTCCGTCAAAAAGAATCAAAATTATAAATGTGAATACCATGTAGCTACCGAATAGACTACTTATTTTTTTTTTCTCAATCCCATTTCTGCATGATCTTTGCATGTTATGACAACCATGGACTTTCTTACCCGTTCTTCCCATAAGAAACTAGGAACATTTTAGAATGGGCAACTAAATTCTTTCCTTTTCCGACTTTCAAAAGTGTTTGTAATTAGGCCTAACTGAAATAAATGATTTGAATAGAATTGATTTAAACTGAATCTTCTCCTTTTCTGTGGATCCTCTGGTTTCCAATTATTATTCATTACCCTTAAGATTCCTTTTCTCATTGTATTTCATTTTCCGTGAAAAGTTATTATCCTTTCGGAATACTGGACGTGTAACTCTAAATTTAGATCTCGTTTTTACGTGTAGTGATACAATTGTATAATTGTCATTGGAATTTATTTTATCTACAATCCTGTTTGTATGTGCTGTTACTATTAACTCCAGGTGTCTTCTTATATCCTTAACTGAGTGTCAAGTACCTTAAGAAAATTCTCGAAGTTCAAGTAACGAAGATTATTATGGCTGACATCTTCCCTTGGTGATTCCAAAATTCGGATATTCAATCCTACATCGTTGAAGGCTGTTATACAGGAGCTCACTGACCTTACCGCCAATATCAATTAAATGAATGTATTACTATATCTACTATATCTTTCTTGTAAAGTTCCACCGCAATCTGGTATCTTCACTAGTGCTGTCGAATCCTTAAATAGCTCTCTTTACATCACTCCTAATTAACGATTTCAGGTATAGAAGTTTGTCGATGTTAGCAATGTTTCAGCAGTGTATATTATAAGAGCAGAACTGATCCCAATATTGTTGCCAATTAAGAATGTAAACGGCAAACTCCGGTAAATGTAACTTAGGTAGTAAACTATTATTACTCATCATCCTAATACCAACGGGATGCAAGGCCCTGGTAGTACGTGGTTTTATAGTGGATTCTGCTGATGATGGGCGTAAGTTTATTAAATAAGACACGGAGCGTCGATAGATGCCGTATTTTACTGTTTACCGGCAGGCGGCGGGAAAACATTTGGCACAACAATAATATATTTTTAAATAAGTGAAACGTCAATGTCGTCAACACGAAACTTCTTGTGGGCAACAAGGAGTTTTAAGACAGATATACAAACTATTTAGTTATTATTTAAAAATAACAATAAAATATGATGACTCCTCCGGGTTAGTAGGTCCCTGTGCTTGTAACAATCTCGTTGGTGGTACCAGAGTTGGATCTAACCTTCGACTTTAATTTCACTTCTAACTCAATGAGATTCCATTCGACTTCTTATTGAATTTAAGACACATGACTTGCGTCTTCTGCAGATGGATGTTTCACCAGACAAAAATAATGATTCAATACTCATTTAATCTAACAAGTAACTTCTCGTGTTTATCTACGACAACTTTACTCGGTTTTGCTTTATTGGTGTCGAAGGAAAGGGTCAAGGACGGGACAGAGTTCCTTTTAACTCGTTAACTACCATTAATAAGCGGTTTAGTATAGTGACCTCCAAGGCACCTGTTTCTGTAAAGTAACTAATCACAGGTCTCGTTAGATTCAACACTAGGCGTTAAGACACTTGATTGCTTCGCGATATATTCAACACGATTAATTACCAAAATTAAAATAATATTCTTTAAACATCGTAATAAATTCGTTCATTCAAATAGATTTAAATTATAACACAATAACTCTCGTATTCAATTACGTAATTACAAAAATAACGGTTGTTTTGATCACCGTATCACCGTCTTTAATATGTTGCGTAATATGATTTCGGAAACGAGAATTCCGAATCGTTAGATAATGGGTACCGCTCGTCGGTTCATACCTTGCCAAGTACCTACTACTAAGCAAGTCATCTTTCGAGTCTGTAATAGTCAGCAGTTGGAGCGCTCCAGTCAAGTCAAATTAGTCAAACATCAACCAATCATGTTTCAAATAAAATTATTTATTGAATATAAACATTCATTCGTAGTGCTTATGATTACAACACAATAAAATTCCAAATAATTATTTGTGACAACTCACACAAATTAACTTTATTCAAATAAACGACCGGTAAATTCAAGGTTTCTGAGCGGTGGCGCCACCTTACGGTTTCTATAGTGAACATTAAGGAAGGTGATTAAGGACGAGTTTCATAGAGTTCTTTGCATTTCCAATTTTGGTCTTCTAATTATCTGGGTGACTTTGCCAGGATATCTCTTTATAATATGAATAGAAATTCTAATTTATTCTTAAATTGTTCATATTAATACGTAAAATACTTATGACGAATAATCGCATCGAATTTAAAGAGACATCCCAGCATCTCCACCATATCGTGACGCCCTGCCCTTTATTAGTATATAAACTCTGGAATTGGGATGTTATTATTATCAATGGATGTTATAGATCATCGCGCCTTAGGTTCAAGGTTAGGTTCTTACAAGGGCAGACGCACGAATAGGTATTCATGATCACAATTAAAATAATTGTAGAGTATCGTACCTCACGTTTTATTTCTCGTCCCCCTTTCACCTTCCTCCAGATGTTCCTCACCTAGTTGCCTCTCATCCTTCACCGGGACTGCAAATGGCCGTACGCCATCTGTAGGTGTTAATGCCCGATGATACTAACTACTTCTGTATCTCGGGCAAGGCGGGGCAACGTCACGGGATTCAACCACCCTCGACCATGCCACACCTTAAGTACTGAAAGCATACGATATAGCATTAGTTAAACTCATAAACTCATACATTACAGGGCAAGCATACGCAGCTCATGCTCATTCGTGCCACAACAGGGCCTTACGCTTCGGACTTATATTGGTCCGCCATAATAACGGATAATCCCTTGGTCTGCCGTAATAACAGGGCCTACGGTCTTAAGACAGATCCATCCACACACGTGGGCAAGCGTGCACATGCACCGATAACAACAAATAATCCATTGGTCTGCCGTAATAACAGGGCCTACGGTCTTAAGACAGATCCATCCACACACGCGTGGGCAAGCGTGCACATGCACAGCACTTGTGCTCTAGGCGGGTGTTCAGGCTTGTTAGACTCGCATTGTCCGCCCTCACATCCTACCGCCTCTAGGCGGGTGTTCAGGCTTGTTAGACTCGCAATGTCCGCCCTCACATCCTACCGCCTCTATACATTCATAGCCACATCGGGCTCTCCATAGGTCACGGTACGCGGGAGCACTCACCGATAAATCCATCGGACAAAGTACCCCCTGACAACGCACCGAGCCTACTCGTGGTTGCAACCACCTTCAAACTACTACTACTAACGCAAGCTTTATACTGCAAGCCGGTTAACTACTGATTTATGGCTACATAAATAGCGTTGCTGATTACGATTACTTCTAGATCTTTTAGACTCTTTTCTTATCTAAATACTTAGCTTTATTTCCACCAATGCACAACTTTCCATTCTTTAACCGTCTTCGATGTAAAAACAAGATGACAGACACAACCGTCAAGTTACCGTAAACTAGGCATAAGGTTGTATACATTTTATTCTGCCAGCATTATCTTATATTTGCATATAAATAACTATTATATTCGCGTTACGTCGCGACACAAGTACGAGCCCTCTCATAAATTCATAATACTCCTTTTCTATTTTGTTAACATGCTGGCATGAATTCTTTTGAACTCATACTCGGTTATAGATTGAAATGCACGTTCGGTGCTTCCTATAAAGATAAAAAAATTGATTAAACCTCTATCAATATTAAACGTAAAAAGTTTACGGTACCTATCTATTTTGTTTTTGTGATTTTTAAATGCTAGTTATAACAAGTATTATATTATCTTGTGATCACACTCATAGATAAAGTTATGTAGAAATCGAATTTACATATTGCAGAGTATCAAGGCCCAAGCCACTCAAGTATCAATAGTAATCTAGTCGCGCTATACCAAAGTGTCAAAGACAAAACGTAAACATAACCTATATGCTCGATGTTTATTGTTCAAAATTTCCTTTATTTCGTATTCAAGCAATTCAAAACCAAATAGAGATCATAAATTAACACTTGATACAACTAAATACAACAAAACAAGCTCTTACATACCTGTCATAATGGCGGTACTTTGGTAAATATCGTCGAGATCGGAAAGAAGAGTTTAAGCCTCATGTTCGACCAGATATCGCATATAAACATTATAAATTGTTTCCTTGCTAGTACTCCGAATGGTTTTATTTATTATAACGTGGTTTTATTAACGTTTTGATGGTCGAAATAAAAAAATAAGTAACTCGCGAGCTTTGTTTACATCGAACGACACAGAACCACAGAGTATATAAACAGAACGACATTAATTGCCAGCAATAAAAAAAAATAGTTCCGTTTCTAGACTTTTTTGCCAAGCTGTAATTGATTTCAATAAATCTTCCTCTAAATGTTCCACGCCCGCCACATCCATGTCTTGGCTAGAGCTAGCCATAAACTCATCTGAGTCACACTCAGATTCAAAGGCACTGCGCTATCATGTTGGAGATTGATTCCTAAACGTTTTATGTCCAAGTACGAGCCCTCTCATAAATTCATAATACTCCTTTTCTATTTTGTTAACATGCTGGCATGAATTCTTTTGAACTCATACTCGGTTATAGATTGAAATGCACGTTCGGTGCTTCCTATAAAGATAAAAAAATTGATTAAACCTCTATCAATATTAAACGTAAAAAGTTTACGGTACCTATCTATTTTGTTTTTGTGATTTTTAAATGCTAGTTATAACAAGTATTATATTATCTTGTGATCACAGTCATAGATAAGGTTATGTAGAAATCGAATTTACATATTGCAGAGTATCAAGGCTCAAGCCACTCAAGTATCAAAATAATCTAGTCGCGCTATACCAAAGTGTCAAAGACAAAACGTAAACATAACCTATATGCTCGATGTTTATTGTTCAAAATTTCCTTTATTTCGTATTCAAGCAATTCAAAACCAATTAGAGATTATAAATTAACACTTGATACAACTAAAT
Source organism: Pyrrhia umbra (assembly GCA_963891755.1). Lineage (NCBI taxonomy): Eukaryota > Metazoa > Arthropoda > Insecta > Lepidoptera > Noctuidae > Pyrrhia > Pyrrhia umbra. The sequence continues at coordinate 9,391,903 of OY982930.1, forward strand.
ACATCAAAACAAACTCTTACATACCTGTCATAATGGCGGTACTTTGGTAAATATCGTCGAGATCGGAAAGAAGAGTTTAAGCCTCATGTTCGACCAGATATCGCATATAAACATTATAAATTGTTTCCTTGCTAGTACTCCGAATGGTTTTATTTATTATAACGTGGTTTTATTAACGTTTTGATGGTCGAAATAAAAAAATAAGTAACTCGCGAGCTTTGTTTACATCGAACGACACAGAACCACAGAGTATATAAACAGAACGACATTAATTGCCAGCAATAAAAAAAATTAGTTCCGTTTCTAGACTTTTTTGCCAAGCTGTAAGTAAAACACTAATTATGGAGGGCAGAATTCTGGAGAACGATCTCTTATGGGGACAAATAAAGAAAGTGTCCAGCTATAATCTGTAAATAATAGTGCAAAAACCTTCCAGAATAGCGCTCGTGCAGCTTGTAGGTGTTTCTAATGGCTCAGTCTGCCCGTATCTTTCACAGTGATATAGCGACTGTTAGGTGACTGCGAATTTGGTTCCTTCTAAACCATTTTGATTCACCTGCCGAAGCGTCTTCATTGAACTCCAGTGAGCATACAGACGCCAAGACCCAAGCGCCAGCTAGTGCATTCTGATTCACCACTTATTGACTTACTTGTCGCCCATAAGATATCGTTTTTCTTATCTCGACCCTCCATAGTTGTGACATTCAACATGAATTGATGTATAGTCCGACATGGCTATTTATGAACGTGGCTGACTTGTGAACTAACAGTAGCCACCATCTTGAAATGTCATTTTTAGTGATAATAATTCCAATTAATGGAAATTTCCATTTTTTTTAATGTAAATCATGACATGATAAATAGCAATTTATCTTCATTTAAGTTTTAATAATAATCTTAAATACAATAAAATGCAATATTTAAACATTTAACACACATTTGGATGTTAGTAGGTGGCTCACAAACCGAAACCCTCCTGATTATTAAGTAGTCACCGTGGCCGATGAATATCTACAACACCAGAGGCATCGCAGATCATCATTGCCCTTTCTAAACTATTTCAAGGACAAAATCTAGTCTTATTGAATAGCGTTATATTTTTACTAATAGTTGGGTAAGAATTTTCCCTTGGCCGGTATCACCAAAATGACGATGAATTTGAAGATGGTGGCTAGCGTTAGTTCACCTGTCAGCCACGTTCATAAATAGTCATGTCGGACTATACCGATTACCGTATAATGGTTTGTCTATCTGACACAGGTCTGTATCTGGAGCTTGAAAGTGACATTAGATTGCATTAGATTTTAAGGTTATTGTAATTAAGCAAAACTCACAACAAAAGTATTTAAAAATAAAAGTTATTACACAGCAAATTCATCGAAAGTGAACACATCTCTCTAATATGGGAATTTCTGAGATTCCAAAGATATTTATTCTGATATTGCTTTTGTTTTGTGAATTTATAGGTAGTAAAAAAATTATTTCGCGCGATTCCAAATATTCTCGTGGTGCATACGAGTTAAACGAATGTCGACGATGTAAGGTTTTAACGGATTCTTTTAATTACTGGCTTGGAAAAACTTCTAGAGGAAAATATGAAGGCGGAGATACAGCTTGGGAGGAAGCTAAATTAAAATCTTATGCGCGCAGTGAGGTTCGATTGGTAGAAATTCAAGAAGGTTTGTGTTCAGAATTAAAAACACACCAAGATGCATGCTATGCAATAGGTGAAGAATCAGAACAAGTTCTCGAAAAGTGGTGGTTCAATAAAGATTCAGTTTCATTAGATTTATACACATGGCTATGTATTGAGAATCTTCAATATTGTTGCCCTAGTAAACATTATGGCGACGCATGCAAACCCTGTCCTCAGGATGAGAACAATAATGTGTGTGGTGGTCATGGCAGGTGTGATGGTGCTGGCACTCGTAAAGGAAATGGCACATGTATATGTAAAAAAGGTTACACAGGAACACTGTGTGATGAATGTGATAGAGGCTTCTACCAAACTAGTGTTGGTTCTTGTGAAGCATGTCACAAAGCTTGCAATGGATGTAGTGGTGAAGGTGCAGATGCTTGTGAGTCATGCAACCCTGGCTGGCAAATACAAGCTGGTATGTGTATAGACATAGATGACTGTTTGGAGACAGTTTGTGAACCACATCAATACTGTATCAACACAGAAGGTTCTAACAGATGTAATGAATGTGACAAAACATGCCAAACATGTACAGGTGAAGGGTTCTCAAACTGTACATCATGTGAAGCTGCCAGTGTACTGTGGTTTGACATGTGCATAGACAAAGAACTTAAACAAAATATTTTAATTAGTACATATAAAAGAATAGCACTTTATGTTGGTTTGCTAATCATAACTATTTTTATATCTCATACGTCAAGATCAGTAGCTTCAATTGTAGTATTAATTATTGCATTATTAATGTACTTCCTCGAGAAGAATTTGAAGATAAATACATTGAATGTTCTTTTGCAGACATTACATGAAAGCATAAAATAGTCTATCACACATTATTTGGTAAATAGATTAAAAAGTAGCTTTTTGTTTGGCTCTCCCAATTTAACAAATTCAAGTAACTAGTAATTATCCAAGACAGATCTACAGACTAATTCACTTCTATCTTCATAACAGATCATGAAATATGGAGTCAAACTTCTAAATAGAAAAATCTTGAATACTAGTTGTTGTGCTAATCATATTTATGCCTGGCTAGTAGACAACTTTGTGTGTTATGAGATTAATTTTCTCAGCATACCTTGAATCACACATAGACATGTATCTGGAACAATGTACATCTAACTGAGAAAGTTAGGAGTGCATGGATGGCAAATCATATTTTTAGAGCTAAAATACTCAAGGAAAGTCTCTTGATTCAGGTAAAAGATAATAAAACAGCTTATTTTATTTTCCTTTTTCTTAATAAGCACTGTCCCCAAAAAGGAGTTATGTATGTGTGTGATTTTCTTTATGACTATAATTTCGGAATGTTAGCACCAACTAAGATGTTTGAGATATCATTAGAGTCCTTGATCACTCCTATTAAATAGTCTAGTAAAAAAGCTACCATTAAAATATATTAAATTGTAATGATTGAAGCTAAAATAAATCACAGTAATGCAGCCATAAATAAAAAGAATTTGTAAAGGTGGTATTAAAAATACATTTTATTGCAAAATTTATGTAACTACATTATAGTGTCATTTATATACAAAAATTAAATACAAAGTGTAGGTATTATAACCAAGTTGTGGAATACTCTATAATACAGCTGCTGGTGCAGAGATTTAACACACAAACTGAAAGCAATTAAAGCAAAAATATAAACATAGGCCTGGTATTGTAAAAATAATGTAGTAAATATGTACTACCCTTGCCACAGTATTCACTCCAGATTATGTGCAAAATCCCTTATCCATACACTATTATTGTAGGTTATAATTATAATATAAAGTAATTAAATAGCAAACTTATATTTATTGTAAAAACAGGCTACAAGGGTAACATGTTCATTAAACTTAAGGTATAAATTCACATTTATTACAAAAGGCGCGCTAATTACTGCATTTGTGAAAAAGGTAATGTCATTTACAAAACACATGTATTTGAGACAAATTTTATCAATGCTGATGAAATATTTAAATGTTAATCTATCATTATCAAGAATACAATTGGCAATATTTAATTTGGCAACAGCAAGCACAGTTATTCTCAGTCTGACAAAAAGATAATCCTTAATAATCATCATTTGTAATATAAAATAACAATATGCTAATTTGTTCATTCAAAAAATCCTCTCAAATCATACTAAGCAATTACTGATTGCATTGTGTTTAATCAATTCTTTACTGTACCTAGGTAATTCATTTTCATAAAGTTAATGTAAAACCTGTTGACTTATATCTATTAAAATTATTTTAAGTATCAACAAAATATAAACGAAATACGGGAAATAAAATACACATATTATTGAAAAAGGATAAATGACATTTTGTAATAAATTCACTTTTTTTTTATTAAGTGTGGATCATTATTTTTTATACAATGCTGCTAAGATTGCTATGCATACTTAGAATGCTAAAACAAACAATATAAAAAGTGAATGTTCAGTTTATGACAGATAATAGTAGTAAGTACTATTTTAAATAATTACTTGTAAGATAAAACATCAGTACAGATTTCAGAAAAACTGATTTGCCATGACATAATTATATTAATTATGTCATAAACAGCGGTCTTTGGTGAAGAATACGCATTGTTATCTAATATGATAAAAATAAAACCGTGGAGTAACTTAACTTAGTCTTGAATATATTACTCAACAACATAAACTATCGTAAATTACAGGTTAAATGTCTTTCAACAAAATAAACACATTTCAATATATGAAATGAATATTGTTCTAAGAATTTTTATTTTTGGTAAAATTTATATTTAAGTACTAATATAACACCTTTCATCTAAGCTTATTTGTGAAATAGAACACCTAAGTTATTTAAACTAGTCATCGTAATCAAACTTTATGTGTCACCTGTTGCAGGGAGCTTACCAAATTACTACAAAGTGGTGCTGATATAAAAAATATCTAAATTTTAATAATAACATAAACACGACTAGCATGTAAAATGCTATATGGAGGACAAACTGTATAATCCATTTTTGTATTTGATATACCTTTGTCTTAAGAGATCTGTGAATGATCAAAAATTAAATATATAAACGAACAAACATTACTTCGCCGGACATTACACTTAATTATAGGTAAGCCAATAACAATGTGATGCTGATTTTTTTACTGTTAACCATTCCAATACCGCAACTGTGACGTGTTTTTTAAATACATTTCTATACATTTGCAAGTAAACCAGTATAACAGTTAAATATCGATCCTCCATTTTTTAGGCGTGCTATAATATTAATCGACACAGCCGGGCCGTAAAATCGAATATGTTATGTAGAATATGTTAAGGGAAAAGGCCGCTGAGTTCAGCTGCATGACTAGCTTGCTTTTCGACCGAGCCAGATAGTAAAAATCAACTGCCGACTTATGCCGATGCTAGACATATATGCTATATGTTAAATTCAGCGAAGGTATCCCGATAGGAGTGTTAATAATTCTTAAAAGAAGTGTGAAATGTATCATGGGCATCGATTTTACCTCTATCGTAGAATGACCCATTCAACAACTGCCATGGTAGCAAATAGAACGTGCCGATCCGCCTAAGTAAATACGAGTCACCTACCTATAAATTGTTTAAATTTGAATGTGCAGTTATGGCAAAAGGCTTATTTACGTAATTTTGTGACGCATTTGTTTCGCTATAACAAAACTGTAGTGACGAAGGCCTGCTGCGAACTTGAAGTATTTTTACTATTTGATCATGACAAAAAAACACCAACAATCCTCTCGTGTGACGCGTGCGTCTCTGACAGCGATCGTCAAAGCTCAGAAAATAGGACAAGTTTTTATGCAGCTTCTTATTAACCGGACTAATGGCAAACTTTTTAAGTTATGCAAGTGGGCCCTATGAACTGTATGTTGCCGTAAATTCCCAATCACTTGTTGTCTTAAGTGAAAATAAACACTACCGCTCACAAATATATTAGTATCAGTCTGCTTCAATTTATGCTAACGATTTTATTACCATAAATTTTTAAATTTATTTCGGTCCCTCTTCATAATACTCGCATAATACATTTTTAACCTGAATCAATCATTATTCCCATTACATATTATTGAACAAGCCGTGCTGTCCTTGCGGCGATGTCAGCTGCATGTCACAACCGCTTTAAAATTTTACGATTCGAATTACACACGACATAATGATAAAGCCACTTGAAAGTGTTCTCTACATATGGGGCTGCCAGGCCCGAAAATAATACTGAAATCTGGACAAAACATTATATTTTTCTCAAAATATAAATAGCTTTATCAGTGTTATTTTACTTTAAGTTGTTTTTAATTATTCATTACTAGCGGCCGACCCGGAGTCACACGGGTGCATTTTTCATGACATTCACTAACACAACAACAAAAATTATTAGCCAAATCTGTTGACCGGTTCTCAATATTATATTAATGTAGATCAATCAATCACAGTCATAAAAATAACTATGTTGTTTTTCTAAACAACCAATACAATCAGCCTTATATGAGAAAACTATAATAATTCACACAACACAACAAAAAACAAATATTTCTTAGTTGTGGGCAAAAGGATTTATGTTGTTCGTTGTTTATATATACACAACCTAATCCGAACCAGTCTTTTATCCTGATTAGATCATATACATACTTTAGTTTGTCTTTTTGTTAAAATATAATTTAGCTGAATCGTTTGTTTACTTGGGTATGTAGTTTTTGTGAAGGTAACCACTACCCCCAGTAGTTACTCTAAAACAATACTCGAGCCTATGATCTTGTTGTAAACATAGATTTTAAACAATTTGGTTGAATAGTTTTATATCGACATCTATTATGCTCGAGTATCTTTTTAGTATACGGCCATGGTCCAACAGCTATTTTCAATAACTTATTTATCCAGATTTACTTACTTGAATTTGGTATTTGACCTTACGTCAGAATTTTATATTTATTAAGAAATTTTCGAATAGGTAGATTATTGAAAATGGTCTTGGAAGGGGTTTATAGGTTAATAAAATATGTCCACTTATTAAAAAAGTTGATATCATTTTATAACTAGTTTTTTCCCGCGGTTTCATCCACATCCCGAGGGAAGTACTTCGTGGACCAGGGTAAAAAGTATCCTATATGTTAATCCAGCTTTTAAATGTGACCAAGTTTCATCCAAATCCGTTCAGTAATTTTTGCGTGAAAGAGTAACAAACATAAACTATAAATTCTTACAAACTTTCGCGTTTATAATATTAGGATATAATAACTGTAAGGTTGGCTGCAATGAGTTTATACGGGTGTACTACACCAAATCGAATGCCAAAACATCGAATACCAAATGATCGAACACGATAAATCGAAATCCCAAATAGTCGAACGTTCAAAATATCGAATGGTTAATAAGTCGAACTTTCAATATATCGAACACCCAATACATCGAGTGTTCAAAATATCGAATGTTGTAGCTTTCCTTTAAGGATGAACTATATTTTCTTTACAGAATACATTTTTTTATGTTAAACGTCATTTTGACAAACTAGGTTTTAGGTCTGTTTTGTCTACATTTAAAATAAATAAATAACGTATAATTCCTTGACGATTACAAATTGTGTTTTTTACCTATCAAAATCGATATTTTACTTACATGCGCTTAGTTGGTATTTCGATATAATGAATACCTACGCGGTGTGTTGAACGCTCGATCAAATAAACATTCGATATTTTGAACACTCGATGTATTGGGTGTTCGATATATTGAAAGTTCGACTTATTAACCATTCGATATTTTGAACGTTCGACTATTTGGGATTTCGATTTATCGTGTTCGATCATTTGGTATTCGATGTTTTGGCATTTGATTTGGTGTAGTACACCCGTTTATACTTTACTTAACCAAACCCCGATCAAATGACAGTCTGGAAGGGTGTTTGTTTGGGCACGACGAAAAACAACAATGTCTTACTAAAAGCCTGGCAACCCATCTACATACATCCACTTCATTGTCATATTAAATACAAGCTAATTTTTGTTAATGTTATATCTTCTATGATACATTTATTTTCAGTCTGTTGTCGTAATTCATGGAATGTATTCAGTTGAAAAAACTGTTTTTGGATCTAAATACGAAATTTTAATCTTGAACTCTGTATGTATATTGTTTATTAAGCAATTAATAATTTTAAATAATTTGCAATGAGTTTTGGTAAACAAATCATTTAGAAAAGTCCCTAGTTTATTTCGAGCGTGTTATATTAAAAATACTCAGACAAAAACTCCCAAAACATCACTCATGATACTTATTGGGAAGTATACCCAATTGTACCTACTCTGACGCAATCAAAAGGCGTAGGATAATGTAATACTGGGATAAAATGAAAAATATAGGCGGGGGACGGGGAACTTTTTAGTCAAAGCCCGTAATTGGGTTAGACATGCCAAAGAATCTAGCGCGCTTTCGTATGACCCGTAATGTAAAAACGCAGAAGCGAAATTTTCGAATTCTCGACTTTCCACTACAACGATCATGAGCCGCAAGTATTTTACCCCAGTTAATGTAAACACTATTTGAGGGACATACCGTCCATTATAACTGCAACGTTTTAATAACTTACATGAGCGATTGTGGTTTAGGACGATCGTTAGGCTTAACGGGTCCATAGTAGTGAGGCGTGAAGGTTGTCGTAGAGGCAGTGGGTCTAGTCGAGCAGCGAGTGCGGCGCGCGGTGGTGGCTGGACAGCTGCGCGGCCAGCTGGCGCTGCTGCAGCAGGCAGTAGAGGATGCCGGCCTGCGCCATGGCGTCCACGGTGCCGGCCGCCAGCAGGTCGGTGCGCTGCTTGCTGCCCGCGCCCGCGCTGCCCGGCCGCAGCAGCGTCGGCCCGAACACCGTCGCCAGGTTGTGGAGGGACATCTTATTCTCGCCTTCGTGTTGGTTCACTCTGAACAGTTGGAAGCGTGTAAGTCGCTAAGCTCTATGTAGCTACTAAGTTCACAACCAAAATAATCTACTACGCATATTCGTTTTGTAATATTTTTTTTCTATTTTTAATTATGAATATGTCTCCATAACCAAGTCGTAGTCTTGGTATGACACTTACTTCACGAAATGGTTCAAAAGAAAGTCGATACAGTTTTTGTTGAGGTCGGGCAATTGTGCGTAACATTTGAGCAGCGCGTGGCGTCTGGTGTGCGCCGGTCCCGAGTCCACAGATGTTCCTGCACCCTAATTAATATAAAAAAAAGATAAGTATCAAAAAAATATATAACAATTTATTGGTATTAGACAATGAATATCGTAGATCGTACTTGTGTAGCTCCCCACGCCTTCAGCAACTCAGGGTAGAGTGCATCCGTGAACAGCGCCTCGGGCAGCTCTCGCAAGTATAACTTCAACACACCAGTAACCGAGTGTATGTCGACCTCTTTAAGCAGCTGTTCAGCTTCATAAGCGTCTGGACAAAAAAAACAACATATTTTTGAAAAAATATAATGAGAAAAAAAAAGTTTTTTGTTTCGATTGTAAGAACAGTTAATAAGTTAAACAGTTTCACACCAGAAGATTTCGTAACTAACTTTGAATAGCATTTGACCGGAAGGGTTAGGTATTATTTACCCGTGAGCCACTCGACTCATTGCAGGCCTTGTAGCTGTAAAAGTTGCATAAATGTAAGCGGTTGTTGAATGGAACATACTCTTTTCTCACATAGTATTTAAAAAAATTTAAGACTTCATTCATGTCCTGGCTGCTAAGAATTGTTCTTTTTAAATTACATTTTCAACAACCCATTTTTTAGATTATGACATTTTAGATTTTAGTTTTTTTTTATTATTCAAATATCGCTTACATAAACGTTACGATTACATTAGTACGCTCGTAGGCCCACTGATATAAGTAAATAAAAAATACTCACTGGTCTCGAAACTCTTTTTAAGTCTGTTTAGGTCGGAGGCACTGCCCGACACGCGGTATATGCCCACCTCGTGAATACCACGACGTTCTACCTCACGTACGCACGCACTTATTATGAATGGAATGTTGCGTTTTTCACGTCTGTGGATATAATAAAAGTATATTGTTTTTTTATCGGATGAGCTTCATTGAAGACTAATCTCTTATTCCTAAGTTCCAAAATCAAGTTTGACAGAAAGGGATAAGACATTTCAATGGCTAAAAGAGGCATATAAGGCGAATGGTGTTATTATGAAGTAGCTTCTGCCCGCGACTTCGTCCGCGTGGAATAGTGGTGCTCCGCTCCTATTGGTTTTAGCGTGATGATATAAAGCCTATCTAACACTGATTTTTTTTCAAATCGTTCCGTAGTAGTTCCTGAGATTAGCGCGTTCAAACAAACAAACTCTTTAGCTTTAATATATTAGTATAGATGAGGCGGTGAGAAGAACGGCATGGTAAGGTATAGGCATTGCTCACTTGGCGACGTGCGTGATCTTGTTGCCGAAGAGTGCGCCGGGCTTGGCGGAGGGCACGCGGCGGGCGGAGCGCTCGGGCGGCAGCAGGCGCAGGCGCAGCGTCAGCGAGCCGCCGCCCACGCACACCGTGCGCCCCACGCCGCCGCCCGCGCTCTCCGCCACCCACTCGCGGGATAGCTGCCGATACACGAGTAAACATACTGATGTACAAGCCAAAACCTACGCATACTATGTATGTTACAAGTATTTATCTCTAAAAAATATATAATCGCAACTATACGTATACAAAACCATACAGGAGCTAATACCGGAAATTAATATTTACTAGCTGTTTCCCGTAGGTTCACTCGTATCCTGAGGAAAAAAAGTTAAAAACGCACCGAATTAAAAACTATCGGTAGTTCTTCCCTAGGCTTCAATCTATATCCACGGCAGAAATGAAGTAAATCTGTTCAACCAACTGATCGTGAACCGTAACAGGCAGAGGTATATAAGATGAAAACTTTAAGAAAAAATAATACCATTGCTTACGAAACATGTTCAATTTTTTTTTTATAGAAAAATAGAAAACCCTTTAAGTCCTTTTATTTCCATATTTCCATAAAATATGTATCTAATAATGACACTTTTATTAAAAGGCAGCCAAGGTATACTACAGAACCGCGTCATCTCGCGCAACTGTGAGGTAATAATATCTCAGCGCCGAGCGAACATTACGGTACATTTTAGCGTCTAGTGTTTTGCGTCGTGAAAAAGTTTTATACGAGTCAATATTAAGGATTTTTTATAGAGATTTATCTCTTACGAAGTTACTATTAAGTAATCTGTCAATCAATGCCAAATAGTATTATATAATATGCCCGCGCACAGCTTGTGCCCGCGACTTCATCTATGTGAACTTCGAAATTGGGTCTAGATATCGGGTTAAAAAGTATAATTTGCGTTAATCTAAGTTTTAATATTCTTCCAAACACGACGTTCTCTGTGTCGACGTATCTCTGTTCTGCTTCACAGAACAGTTTACAATTTGATTTTTGAGAAACCATAAAGTGTCAGACGTTATTAAATTTACCTTGATTGTACATTTTCCGCGCAGCACAGGCCTAGCCGCGTCTTCGTACAACAAGAGTCGCAAGTTCTGCGAACCCTCCAGGTCTAAAGTAAAGCTCTCGTTCCATCGCGGCTGTGCACTGCGACACACCAGCTTCGACTTGGCCTTGCGGAAGTAGTGTCCGTACGAGTCTACTTCTACCACTATGTAGTAATCTGTGTAAAATAGTATATCATTCACATACAGAACTTGGAATATAAAATGAAGTTTTATAAAGAATAACGAAAACCCTAGTTAACCAATAATTCCAAAACACATAAGAAGTTTTAAAAAAGAAGTTTCTTTAAATATCTCTTAATTTTAGCCCTGAAAACCCAAATAATTTTCAATAAATTGTAAAATTAGATTTTCAGTCTCTTTGAAATTAATAAAAAAGATATTTAGCTGATTAGTAAAATAATTGTCGGCATTGTATTGCCATACGTAATATATACGAGATTTGTGTTTTGACAGCTCATAAAAAATATAGCAATTGATCGGTGGTGAATATTGACTTTCATTCATATATAGTTATTGTTGTTCTTACGTTCTTAATAAGTACAATTGGCGACTAAGAAGCATAGTTCCAATGGGAGTGTTACCGGCAGCAGTATCAAGCGGCGCGGTCATGCCGCCGACGTGCAGCTGCAGGTCCCCGAGCAGCAGCGAGTCGTCGCGGCCGCTGCGCAGCAGGTACGAGCCCATGTCGGTCTGTAAGTAGCTGCGGCACGCCGTCACCCACGCCTGCAGCTCCAGCATCGAGATGGAACTCGATCCCGCCGGCGGAGCCGATGATGCCTGGGGTTAATACTCGTATATTAAACTAAATTACACCCGAGTCCGATAGGGTAAGGGTTCAAACCTTTTTTTTCACCCACCAGTGTAGAGACGCTTTTTTTATTTTAACATATTATATGTCGATAATAATTAGCCTATTTTAAAATTGCATCATCGAAATCCGAATCGACCTTACTTATTACAAAGCGATACAGACTGGCAGACAGAACTCAGGTTGGTACTCTTTCACGGAACCGATGGAGATAGACGCCTGAAGCGGAACATAGGGTAGCTTTTATCCGGGTACGTGAAGTAGTTTCCTCTGAACTAGAACGAAGCCGAGTCACCTATCTAGGAGCATACAGCAATATTTTTTTTTCAAAATGGAGTACACAACAATAGTGACCTGCAAAGCGTGTATGGAGTCGATCCACTGCGTGCGCTCGTACTCGGAGCTGAGGAAGAAGATGTGCTGGCGCTGCAGCGCGCTGGTGGAGCCGGGCGCCCGCGCGCCCACGCGGAACGTGAGGTTGGGCGACGCCAGCACCAGCTGAGCCTCCAGTTCCGCTAGCTTCTTGCGTTGCTTCTCGGCTGCGCCACGACCGCCGATTCGGATTTTCTGTTATAATTTCGCGTTAATATTAACAATTAACCCATTTTATATGTACTGTCTTAGCAATAAATACCTACTAGAAACAATTTGAAAACAGAATAATTTTAAAGATCTTTTTAAACAATAATCATACAAACAAGCTTTGGCGGCCTATCTGATGGGGTAGTAATTTATCAATGCCGCCCATAACTTGAGCAATACCAAAAGCATGAATTTAACGTAATAATGCACCTTGTCATCAGCAGCAGCTCTTTCCTCAGCAAGTATCTGGTCGCGCACGGTGGAGGCCTGCGACTTGAGCGCCACGATGTTGGCGGGCGAGGTCTCGCGCGCGTCGTTCGCGTTCGCGCCCACGCTCTCGTCCTCGACCACCACGATGTCCGGCAGAGGGATGAACCATTTCAATTCAAATGTAAATTTGTCGCGCCCTGATGCCTGTGACAATAGTTACATCTTAATCATGATCCAAGTCACCGTAAATAAAAAATCCACTGAGTAGTATACAATTGGAATGCTAACATGATAGGTCTGTACATTATGTCGTTCCGTTTTCTGTAAAAATATTATTACACTGCGACAGTTGCCACTAATTAACTAACGGGTTAAAACAAATAATCATACAATACTAAAAGGCGTTAGCACTACAAAATATTACTACTCAGAATAATAAAATACAAACTCATATTACCGTAGTTACCTTATACTTGGCACAGGCAATGACGTCGTTGAAGAGAAATAGGTGCCTTAATTTTCTGTGTCCATCTGAAAGCTCCACGATGAATGAATTCTTGACGAGCCTCCTTTGGGCGCGGTCGGCATTCTATGGATAGATTAGAAATCACTGGCATGCGAAATTTTATTGACATTAGTGAAACACTATCATATTACAATACTTACAGGAAACATGGATTTGGTTTGAATAATATTGAATTCGTCTAGGAAATGCTGGGTCATATTTAGGGCTTCCGTCAACATAGCGTGGTCAGGATGACTGGCTGGAGTATATTTTATAAGATCCTGCAAAACAAGTACAGTCAGGGAATAATTTGTAATTTTATTGACATGGTACAAAACCACGCGGTTTTATTAGGTTATATTACCGATTGTATTCTAGATATATACATACATAAACCTAGAACCCTTATTTGTTGAGACATGGACATCATTCAGTAAAAATCAACTTTTAGCATAAGGGTATAATACCTACTAATAATATGTCAAAATAGTACGAATAGTAGTCAGTATGCGAATACTAACATGCAAGACTAGTGCGTTCTTCTGGACCCTGGCGACTGGTTTGTGCAGCAGGTCGTCTAGAGACATGGGCTGCCCGTGGCACGCGATCTGGCGCGTGAGGTGCGCGAAGCTCTGCGACGAGGAGCAGCGCCGCCGCACCGCGTCCGTGGCGCGACCGTAGTTGTGCAGGAACGCGCCGTATATGTTTATATTCTCAGCCTACAGACAACATCAATTAAAATAAGCTACACCTAATACGAATTTAGCTTTTAAAGTATCTACAATATTAATTATTGAACTATTAAAGTAACAATGTATGACACACAGCCGGTTGCACCAAAATAATATGCAGTTACTAATTTATGTGAAACGAAAAAACTGTTATTCAAGATCTGACAAAATGCGAGGATAAAATTGAATAATTTTGCTATTATCTATTGTTTTTTGTCTAAATATTGGTCATATATGTTTACTTATTATTTCTGTGTATTAATATCATAAAAAATATTAAAAGTATTCTAATTATTGATGCATGTTTTGTGATATTTGTAATTTATAAAAGTAGGTATAAAGTATTAATAAAAATATAAATTTTTGTTGCAACGGGCTTAATATATTATAATACCCTCTTATGGTATTATAAGGGGTAAGGAAATGACGAACACGATAGGTGAACTAGAAATGGCTGTATAAAATATCCAAGCACTGTACCATTTTTTTGAAATGTATTCCAACTGATAGAGGCTCTTCCCAACTAGCGACAGCTGCTTTCAATCCCTCGAGAAAGTTCTTATGTAACTCGTGTAACTCAGATATTTTATAGAAGATGGTGTTAAATTCTTCTTCAGTTATAACTGGCTGCGATGTCGACAGCGTCGCTTTTATTGCGTTCATATACTGCAAAGACAAGAAACGTACAATTTAAATCAAAATATTGTAAAGTAAGAGGGACAGTTATTTTGTATAGTTTAATAACTAAATAAGAGGACCCGTATGCAAAACCCAACTAAAGTGAAACTTACAGCCTATAATTTATTCTAAATGCATAACTATACTATAGTCTGTTAAATCAATCATGAATAGATCTCTATGGACTAGTTTAGAAAACTGTTTCAAGTAATACCTTCTCCATAACATAAAGGCATTCAACATAAACGGTTTCACTCTCGATGATACTCGTTATTATACAACGGTGCATAGTCAGCCGCTCTGCCTCCGCATTGTTGCCGCTCGACTCCTGAAAATAATTAAATTAATTGTTCATATCTAAAATAACCGAATTAATTAAAGAGCGTAATCAGGGAAGTTGTATAACTAGTTTCGCAACAGTACACAATAGCCATTAAAACTTTTGTTTGCAGTAACATACAACTTAGGAAGGTAAACATTAAACGATTACCATCCGTACCACTTCAAGTTTAATCATTCTTTTCGATTTCTGCATGGCAAACGAACCATGAAAATTATATTAGTCTCCAGTTTTCTCTTTTTTTTAAGCGCCATTTATTGCTATGATTCAGAAAGTAAGTCAAATGATTTGTGGCGAAAAATGGTAATGAAAGAAATTATTAACTTAAAAGAATCTCGTTTACTTTTAGGTTCCGAATCTAATCGAATTGAAGTGAGTCCATTTTACGATACTATTATCTACAGTGATATCGCTGATATAATAAATGACTTTGACAATAATGGTGTAAGTATTAATGTATAATTTGTGGTAATCATAACAATATCCGCTTTGTAATACATTTGTAATATTTTCAGGTTTCTCCGTTCGATATATTTGCGAACAGCGAGAGTCAAAGTGATGAAGCCATAGAAAATCTCCTATCTGAATATCAACACTATTTAGAAAAGGCCCATAAACAAAGGAAGAATTATGTAGAAAGATCTAAAGGCAAAAACAAAGTACCACTTTTACCACACCATGACCAATATTCTAAAACAAAATCTGGGGTAGATAGTAAACATGACGATTACTTCTATACCAACAGTTTCTACAATCCAGGTACATTTAAATTTCCTCCAACATCGTTCGGCACCCCTTTAGATGTATTCATTCCCGTCAACGCAAAAGGAAAATATATGAATACTAAACCAGAAGCGACTACAATACTTCCAAAAGGAAATCGTGAAGAGCTTATACCACTCGAAAAAATTATGTTCAACGAAAAAAAAATTATCGATCTGTCTCCCGTTCTGCATAAAACTTCTTTTGAGCCAATTAAATCTTCATGTTTTTGTAAAAACAGTCACATTCCTTGCGATTGCGGCTGTAAACAGTGTTTAGTTCACTTGGATCCACTATTGAGAGACCCGATAGAACAATTCAAAATGCGGTCTATGTCTATGGATGACCAAAAGAAATCGCAACATTCGTCACCATATGAAAATTCCATTAGAAAATCTGAACATTTAATTGACGAAAATATGAAAGATATGTTGTCCGATAATACGCTTAACATTCGCATTAAAATTGATCTTCAACTGCCAAAGCCACAAGAAATACTGGGAAAATATTATAAAATTCACAATCGCGACAGAATGCTTGAACCGGAGGACGTAATATCTAAAGAACTTACAACTGGGATAAGTTTGCCATTTCCATATTTTAATTTCCCAGTTCCCATGGAACTATTTGGTTATAAAAAAGCAAAGTATAGTAAAGATGATTCTACCCCATTACATAAAATAACAATCCATAAAAAAAAGAAATCCAGGACTAACAATAATAATAAGAAACACCGGAAAAAAGTAATTACTTTTCACAATATCAAGGTAGAGCAACAACCATTGTTCCCAAACCATTTTAGTGATAACAACATCAGCGATACGTTTAAGAACGATAGTAGCAGTAACGTAACTAATGATACAAACCTACAACCTTCAAATGTTTTGCAATTTGAAATTAATTCTATGATCAACAAAACTGATGACGTTTTAAATGAAACCCAAACTGAAGAAAGTATTTATTTAATGGTTAATATTACAAATAATTCTTATAATGGAACAGAAGATACACATAAAATAGAAAATAGTATTGAAACTGATTTCCCGAGAAAGATCACCAACACGACAATGAAAGTTCCAGTAGCCATGCGCGAAAAACGCGATGTTTCGAATGTTAATATTACTGCAAATAATAATGGCCATTCGACGCTTAAATTTTTAAATTCGGCTAAGAACAATATTACTAAAGAAAAGTTTATCGGAAAAAAGGCCGACAAAAATTTGCTAAGTGACGCTGAGTTATTGTATTGGCCAAATGTAACCAGAAACAAGGGCGATGTTCAATCTAACAAAAATATCACCACCATGATATTAGAGAATGAACATAAGAAAACAAAGTTAAACTTGAGTAAAGATACAATACGTCAGAACCATACCAGAGTACTAGAACAGGCTATATTTGGTGATGTAGATTGGGACGATGTCGACACGGTTGCGCCAGCTTTTATGTCTTTTGTCGGCAAATATATTCATGGAGTATTAACATTTTGCTCTCAAAGAGTTTGTCACTCGATGAAATGTGCCAACAAGACATGCCTGCATAGAGTGTGTTTGCCCTCAGACAGATTGAATAACAGAGGACATTGTGCGGGCACTAACAGCACGGGTAAGTTAATCTTATTTAGATTTATAATATATTTAATTTATAAAATTATTTAATATTACAAGAATCAAGTTATTTTTGGGTATTATGATATTAATTCGATCTATCATATTTTATGTTTCAGATAGCCTAGCATCGATGGAGTCAATCATGGATTTGCCTTCAAATATTGCATTTGAGATCGTAGACATCTTACAAAACAAAATGTTGGGAAAGATATTTGGAAAGGCAACGTTTTGCATTAACGCTAAATGTATCACGCTCGTGGCATCTAAAAAGAATTTTGTTAAGAGTCGATGTTCCGTCAAAGAATTGAATACATCAGGCCACTGTTCGAATGCTAAGACAGCGAAACTTATGTAAGTTTTAATTAATTATTTTTACTAAACAAACAGACTTAAATAAGTGTTTGTTTACAAAATCCACACAATCATGGCTTTGATAAGTAGTTAAACGACTTACTAAAGTATCTTGGAACGTGTCCGCGTTCAAATAAAATGGTGCTACGTATTGATTTGCAATCGATTTTTTTATTCCGGTTTATTATAATGACGATTTATATATTCATGAATTGTTCTACTGTACTACCGGTATGTACTTATATACTTAAGAATAAATTGAATACATATTTATTTGTTTTTAGTACCATTTACATATAAAATGTATTCCCATAGAAAGCCTCACTTAAGATAGCAATAGGCTATTACGAATTAATAATTGCATTTCATTAAAAATCTTAATTTTGTGCTATTTACCTTTATTTATAATTAATTTTATGTAATAGATTGGAGAAGAATCATATTTGAGCCCCTGGAAAAGAATAAATAAGTTACATCCGAAAATTATTGAATTTGATTCGAATGGTGACCTTAAATTAAAAGAAATTCCACAAGGACGGATAATAAATATACTATCAACAATAGAGGCAATGAGTGTCAATAATAAGAATAAACCTTTACGGACACATGGGCACAAGAATTCACTCAATAGGAATAACAATAATATAGATATTAACGATCTTGTGAACGAAGCGATTAATAACTTGGAAAAAAAGAAGATAAATAGATTGAAAGTATTAACCACATGCAGTAAATCAAGAACAATGTGTAGATTTTTGGCATGCCCTAATATAAAGAAACATTGTGTTCTATGTGAGGTTACATTGCACGACGAGAGTGATATTAACTCTACACACTGTGAAACATTTGAAACAGGGTTCCTGACAAATTAGTTATTATATTAAACAAATTGAAATTCATAATATCCATTCATTTCAATGTACTCTTTAATTATTTTCTTTTCGTTTTAATCTTAAACTAAACGACAGCAAAGTTAAAAATGGTCGTTTCTCGCTCATTAAGTAAACATTCCCAACAGGATCTTATCTCCACAAAGATAATAACGTACATAGTTGAGGTATGTATAAAAAGGTGAGTCGGGACTGTTTAAACATTTATTCCCGTTAAGAATATCCATATAAACTGTCGCCATGCTAGTGTCTAAAACATTTCTAGTGTTTCTTTTGTGTTTTGTGCATGGTTGCATAAGTAAACCAGCAACAGGAAGTAAGTACACCATTATTATTTATATTTCTTATGATGTTAAAAAACAAATATGTATTTTAAATAAATTTCAAATTGCATCATTACTACTTGCAGATGAGATAACAGAAGGCCGTGGAGTTATGTCCTCTATATGGGGATGGATAAAATATCCGTTTTCTTGGTGGTATTCCGGGGAAACTGAACAACCTGTGACAGAACCACTTTTAGCATCTACGACGAACGACCCTAACTACATCGTGGACATTAGAAGCCACAATGTTACTATCTGGTGTAACGATCAAACTTGTAATACAATGAAATGCAATAAGACCCAATGTAAAAATATTACCTGCAGCATATACGATACGGATTTTCGAGGAGAATGCAGAGAATATAATCTATTATCTGACTCTGACGAACTCACAGTGTCAAAGTCAACAAAGGCGACTCCAAAAGAGTATTTTACGAGTAAACCAACAGAAACTTTTAATACAACTACTACCGTAGCTACTACTACGGAAGACAAGGAGCACAACCTGCAGATGGATGAGCGACCTCTCGTACTAGAGAAACTTATGTCATCTACTGTTAATAATCACAATTCGGATTCAGAAATTATTGAGAATCCCACGAGTCATAAATCCGAGGTGAGAAATTTTGTATTTACTGTTGAAAACTAAACTTAGTTATAACACATTCATGCCGTTTGATTCGATCTGACGAAAGATTTGTAAAATATAGTATAATTTATCTTTTAGCAATTCCACTTCTACTGTATTTTTTAACTCCGACAAAACAGACGTACGTTTAATTTGTACCAATAACTGTACCGGTTACAACACAGCTTATCGGTCTACCAACACATTTTATGGTCAACACCACGTGTCGGGGGGTTTAAATTATAAATTTAATTTTATATTTCATCGTAATAACATCATCATCAGCCTATATATTGTCCCACTGCTGGATACAGGCCTCTTCTCATACAGAGAAGGAGTTGCATTGATCACCACGCTTGCTTACGGCGGTTTGACGATTTCAGACTTTTTAAGTTTTCCTCCACCGCAAGTCAGTGACACCTAAGATATACTTAGAAAGTACGTATGACTTTACAAAAATCACATTGGTACTTGCCAGGTTTAAATCCCGCACACTCATCGTCGCACACGAGAAATATAATAATAACAATATTTTTTTCTAGTATACTTTCTTGTGTTAAATACTGTATTAAAAACAACAATTGCAAAATTGGCTGATGATGATTTTAACAATAACAAAAATGAATAAATGAACTAAGCATTTTCAAAAGCTCATAGACAAAACTTATTCTAAATTGAAAGTTATTGTTACTGAATGAATATACTTGTTTTTCAGGTGTAAATAATGCCAGAACGTAGCAGATGCTTCAAAATTGCTTGTTATATAAAACAAGCTGATATTGTAGATATTTCCCATACCAAAATAAGTTTTCAAAATCAGTTATATATAATAAAGTCGACCCAGGGATCATATACCAAAATAAATGAGAAATGGCATGGACACTTTTATTTCAAGTGAATGTGGAGTATTTGAAATATCTACCAGGATTTCTTATCTTTTCTCATTCCTAGATAAGGGAGTAAAGCTTATTTAAGTTCACAGACTATGTTTGTCTTAAGAGTAAAAAAGATATTTTATTACATTATGTAATAATACTATGTACCAATTCCTATCATAGTATATAACATACGTATATACGATAGGAAACTCCGATTTTTAATCTAGGTAATAAATAGTAATAGTAGTATTTCTTCAATAATTAAATCAAATTAGACTATCACACTTTTGTCTTTTTTATTATTTTCCTAGTTTACTTTTAATAATTAAAGTATACTTTGAAACAGTGATCAAGTAAAGCTTGCCAAATGGCTCGGGCATATAAACGCAGTAGAGGACGCGTGGAGTAGTGGAGCTACTGCTTCTTTAACATTATAACACTTCTTTTGTGTCGGCCTAAACTATGCATTGGTAAAAATCGGTGTTATAGTCAGCGAGGTGCAACGGACGTACATTTAGGTATCGACTATCATGGTACTTAGAAAACTAAATAATTCTCGCATGGGGAGCCGACAGCGATATAAGATAACTTATCATTAATTTTCTATTAATGACTCATCCAGTCATCACTTCTAACAATGCGAGGTAACATGCACTAACAAAATTCTGTCAATAAGTTATTCGGAATAACTATAATATCCTTCGGACTCAATATACATATTATGTTATTAGGAAATATGTAGGTATGAAAGACTGTACTGAATATTACGGCCCGTTCACGACCTTGCCGCTGTGAGCGGCGGCTTAGCGCGGCGCGGCGAGCGGCGAAATCAAATGTATAGAAATGTATGAAGCACGCCACGAGTCGCCGCTCACAGCGAAAAACCGCGCGAATTTCTCCGAGCGAATTCTACAGCGGCGCGCGGCGCGGCGAGCGGCGGGAACAAATGTACTAGCGCAGGAGTACGACGCCACGACCCAGAGCGGCGCGAACGGCGGTGTAGGAGTGACGGACTCAGGGACGCTTAAAATATTTTAAAGGATTTTGTAGCAGTCATGAACACCGAGGCGTTTTTATCAGAAATTTTAAATCGATCGCCTCTATGGATGTCAAAACATCCTAAAAATAAATTTAAACATGTCATTAAAAAATTATGGGAAGAACGAAAACAAAGATTTTGATTAAAGAATTGAAAGATTTATCTGATGTGCTGCTTTAAATGTTCTTCTATGTCACTCTCATTCTTGTGTACTCATAAAACTTATCTGGATATTTTCTTTAATCTTTGTATAAATCACGAAATTTTCCATTTAAATACCGATCTTTGCTCAGGTCGTGCACTCCTTCCCTAATATTGAGAATATCTTGTTTTAAATATATATATTGCTTTCAAAACAGAGAAGGGATAATTTAGATGACGTTATGAATTTAATTTTGAGTATCCAAGTACGTCCACCTCGGCCGCTGCCGCTCGCCGCTAGTGAGGGTACGTGGCGTGCTAGACGCGCCGCTCGGCGCCACCGCGCCGCCCGCCGCACCGCTCGCCGCTTAGACCGAAGTCGTGAACGGGCGGTTATATGGAGAGGACTTGTAATTTAAATTGTATAAGGCTGACGACGCTAGCTCCCTTTAAGTGGGAAACCGAAGTCACATATTAACAA
This sequence comes from Pyrrhia umbra, assembly GCA_963891755.1. Taxonomy (NCBI): domain Eukaryota; kingdom Metazoa; phylum Arthropoda; class Insecta; order Lepidoptera; family Noctuidae; genus Pyrrhia; species Pyrrhia umbra. The sequence goes on from OY982930.1 coordinate 9,414,051, forward strand.
AATATTTCTACTGTTTACTTACAGTATTTAAATTACGTTACGAAATATTATAATGATATTGAATTACAATTCTGTAGGAATTATAATTCTTACTAATAATTAAATGAGCTTTTGTTGATAAATATTTTTATTAGATGACTTCTTACCTGAGTATGCAGTTTCCTAAGCGCCGGCGGTGTGGCACTGGCTTCTGTATCTGAAGATATAGTTCTAAGTAGGAGAGGAGTATCACTTGAATCAGCCAGGTCGGACACTGAGTCGTTTGGTTCAGTACCATCACCTCCTTTTCTTTAAAGAGAAAGAAATAATAATTTGCCTTAGGCATTACCACACGCTATTTAGATATCAAGCCTTTTCTAAAGACAATTTATAAGTATGGCCGAAGATTAAACGTTGCAACGTTGACTTGCTACTGCCTAGAGGCAGAATCTTTGGCCTAGCAAAATGCATAGTGAAATAGACCGTACAGCTACAGCACCGGTCCTAATGGTATCTTTAGCCATAATCATCTGTTGACTTCATACAACCGCGCACGAGCTTACATAGCACCTTTAAAGTTCCGACAAGCCGCGTACGCGATTCGGACGCACCGGGACGGTATCTGCGCTACTACGGACGGTTCTCTTCCCATGGTGCGTTGTTGTGGGCTGGACGGGTCCGTCCGCATAATCACGGGCCGTGGGAAGCCAGCTTAACTAGCGAGTGTTCAAGGATTCCCTACGAATTCATGGATGTATAATATACAGTATCGTTAGAACTAAGCCACCAACAAACTAAGAATTTCGCGACTGTTTACATACAGCGCCGCGCCAGTGGCACACGGACTTGCAGCTCTCGAGACGAGACGGAAAGGGCTGTCAGCATTGCGGTAGTAGCGCAGATACATCCATCGAGGTGCGACCGATCCTTGGCGAGAGGGCACAGCTTATTGATATTGTTGATATTAAATAATGAATAATAGTTTTAGATAAGAAAGGCGACGACGTGAACTTGATTGCGTCGAACGTTGCCGGGAGTCGGTTTAGTTTTCCTGTGGGAATGTTTTAAGACGATAAGGTATATTACACCAGAGCAGCCTGGATCAGAAATAATTCGTGTCATTCGGTTGATTCGAGGCAGTTGATTCAGACAGTTGGTTCAATCAGTTAGTCAGTGAATTGCATTCGGACCACGAGATAGACTGAGCGCGACCTGTGGATTCGTTTCGCACTTTTAATTAATTTAACAAAGAAACCTTGATTATTAGGTAGTTGTTATATGTAGACTTTTATAATTAGTGGAGAATATTGTTAAACAAGTTTAAGTAAACAGTGATCAGAAGTTGGATTCGAACCCACGCCCACAGAAGTGGGATAGATTGAGCTCTTGATGTCGGAGCGAGCGGCTCACAATCATCATCCGTAGGGTAATTATCGATTAGATTGTTCATTATGTAACTGTCTGTCTACTCTGTGGGCAAAGGAAAAGCACGAGGCAAAATACTGTATCACACAAGTCGAAGCTTAAGCGATATCTCTTTCACTATGCATTTTGGATAGTCAATATTGGTTCGAATCTTAAGACCTTTGGAAAAGCCTTTTATGCGCAACTGTCTATGGTCGTTGGCTGTGATTGATAATAATTTACAGAATAACGCACTGCGGGAAGTGGGCTTTATATCTAGGCACCTCTCCCGTGTTAATGAAGTACACGTAAAAAAATTAGACCTTATTTCAAAGAAATAATCATATTATTCTGTCTGAAAAATCAAGTTAGTGCGCCGACCTAAAAAATCAATTACAACTTACTGTATAAAGTAGTGTATATTGACGTAGTTGGGCGCGGTGGCACAGGGCGGCGAGTCGGGAGCGCGCGGCGCGGTGGGCGCGGAAGGCGCGGCCGGCCCGCCCGGCGCGCTCGCCCCGCCCGGCGCGCTCGCCGCCAGCGGCAGCGTGCTGGCACCACTCGACCCGTCTTCCGTACTCGACCCCGTACCACCTTATCAATACAAATTCAATATTTATTATATTTATTGACCAATAAGACGCACTTTGTATGAGCTGTGAAAACCCGATTCTCCCATAGGTTTTGTATGGCAATAATAAAGAGGGACTAAAAATAAAGTGCTTTTTTAGAGAAGTTGAATCTTGGAATTATTAAATAATTGTTATTGGTGTCATCTGCCCAATTATTCATGCATGATTCCGTTTAATTTCTAAATTAGTCGAGTAAACAAAGAAGTAATGGATACCTACGTGTGTTAAACCGCAAACAATAAACTGTTAATAATGACTAATAAATAATAATAAAACTTTTATTCTTATTCTTAAAATACAACTTATTTCATATTGCGGATAAAATATCAATGCTGTCTGTGGTAAACTATGAATGGTGACAACAACAACGTAGGGTATGTCTTTTATAGATAGTAGTTATTTTAATAGTTCCGTTTACAACACACATAATTTGTTAAATACAACATAATTTTTAATGCTTCCACTTTAAAACCGTTTAGAATTGGCATCATCTTTGAATCGTTACTATTTTTGCAGTGAAATAGCCTCACCTGCTTGTATATAAACGTATTCGCCGTCATTGATGTCAACGGGCACTTGATCATAATATGGTTCATCTTCAGAACCGGGCACGGCTGCCGGTATACTCTCTAATGATATTGGCGCCGATTTATCAGCGTCTGTGGCTTCACCCAAGTCTGGCGTAGTAGACGTGGCCTCCTCGTCGATGGACCGAGGAGTGGCCGCACCACCAGATCGCTTACGTTCCGACGATAAGGAGTTGATGGATTCATAACTTTTTACCTATAAATATAATATAAAATTAATAATGCTTGGGTGGAGAGTTAGTCATACGTTTTATCTTAGCTACACTATATATTACACATACAACTTAAGGTTCAACAATTGTGTTCTCTTCCTTTTAAAGTTTAATCACAAGTTTTAGCAGATTCTCCAGTTTGTTTACGCAGTTTTTCGAGACTTGAAATGGTTTCCGGTTTAAGGGTATCCACACCACATTTTAGCATATTTACTTCTAACATGTTTACTTTATTTGTACAGTAAAGTATCATGACTCATGGAAATACTTACTCTCTCACTAATGGAGGGCGTCGACGCTCTACTAGCAATGGACTCGCGTGATTCCGCGTTACGGATTCTACGGCCCAGTGAAGATGGCGGACTATCTTCTGCGAGCCCAGACTCCGGCAACGAAGCACCACGCTTACTGAACACTTTTGGCGGAGGCCTAGATAAACAAAGGCAGCAGCTATTTAATTAATTCAAAATTAGACAATTCAAATAGACAGACGATGTTGAATAGACTTTCAGATCACCCTTTTGATTGTTTTACTGTGTTAGATCACTGATCAAAGCACACCATGCCGTATCTGGAATGATTTAGGTATATTGCAATAAACAAGACAATTTTAATTTCACAGAAAATGCTTACTTGGGTGGGACTTTCTTCTTAGCGATTGCAACAGGATCAACTGGACTGCCTTCTGATGACTGCTGCGACTCTTCTGACTTCTTTGAAGCAGATGCTGCTAATTTCAGACCATTTACTTCGATGACTGTTACAAAATCACCAGTTTGTGATGTTGGACGGTTTTTGGCTTGATTTGGACTTGTTTGTTCTACTGCTACTGCAATTATGGGATCACTCAATAGTTTGGAATATTTCAATCTAAATTTAAACTAGGAACAGTAGAACAATGTTTACATTAACTAGACAAATTGAAATATTTTGTGTCTTCAATTAATTATTTCAATAATCAGTTTCGAAAGTCCTATAGGTGAGGGAATAGATGAAAATTCGTAACATAATAAAATAATTCTGGAACTGCTGCATGCACTTGGATAAAAACTATTATGCCTTTTCAAAATAAGCACTTTTCCCATAAAAGTGTGACAGAGAGACAGAGTATCTTTCCTATTTGTAATATTAGTAAGGATTTAGTTATTTTATCCTACTTCTTGTTTATAATTAATCCATACCATGAAAATAATATGCTGAGCTAAATAACATGGGAATATTTACCATTAGTATCTTGATTAATGTCAGTTCTCTGGACTATTTCACTATTACATCTTCTCCGTGCTGCTTCTGCAGCAAGGTTTGATAACTCGTTGATGCATTGATTCACTGAACTCCTCTCAGTTATACGGACTGGCTTATTTCTGAGCTGCACTGGTTCACATTCAGTAGTTTCTAGTGTGGAATCATCACTTTTATTGCTGTTAAGACTTACTTCACTTTTCTTCAGAAGCAAATCAGAGTCAGATTCCTAAAAAAATACATAATTAAACATTATCATATCTGCTGCAAGAATTCAACTACAGGACATAAACATGTTACTTAATTAAAATAATGGAATGCTAAAACCTAATACAGCCTTGAATAACCTATGATATAGAACATGCTTTCATTTTATTAACTAGAGGATGTAAACGGCAATGTAAATAGCTGTAATAACTAGGCACTTAATTAAGTTTTTATGAATGCCAATGTACACATTTACCTCATATTCAACTAATTAACACAATGACATAGTATGCTCTAATTTTGTCCATGAATCAACAAAGCACAAAATAAATGATAAATTTAGTCTTTGTGTGCAAAATTAGTTTAAGGAAAGGCATGGAAAGTCTAAATTAGAGAATATTAGAAGTCATAATTAAAAAGGGATAAAGTAAAATTAAAAACTAACCAAGATAGTTAAGTTTTGTTAGAGCATAATCATTCAACAATAACATAGGTATACTTGTTGGTATGTATTGAGCAACTTGATTGATGTGTGTGTTAGTAAGGAACTTATTTATATTCTGCACCTTATAACACCCATCTCATTTACATCCACATTGATGATTCATCACACCTCTGCATAGTTTTATAACAAATTGTAGAAACTCTTATGTTGCAAGATTTTAAGCAGCTATGAAGCAGGTCAAACATACTGTTACTTTCACACGCTTCACAAATCAATTAACAGTTAGCATTAAATATTAATTCATTATCACTCATGTGTGGATAATATTTCCATAACATTAATATTTATATTAAATCACAGTTACCTATGAATACTTCATTTATAATGCTTAACTACCTTTAAAATTACTTTACTAACACTGATCATAGTAAATAAAATTAATTACTAATTACTAATTTACTTTTAATATTATTTACAGTAATTGTTATTCATATTACAGTCTGCAAAGAACTTGGACAGATTATTATGTGTGCTGCTTCAAATATTAAAAAAAATAAGATCATATCCTTACTGATATTATAAAATGTGAAAGTAACTTTGTCTGTTTGACTGTTAAACTTTCACTGTTACTAAATATAAATAATTAATAAATATAGTGATTTGATGATTATGTGACTTAAATAGCTACAAAAATGTTTGAACCTCCATAGTATGGAATGGAGATAGCTTGAATCATGGCAAGGAAATAGGATACTATTTACTCAGGGTCATAAGGGCTCCTGTAGTATGCAAATGGAAGTGAATTAAAAAGACCATTAGAATATATTATTTCTAGGATAGATTTAATATATTATAGAAGTGTTGAAATAAATGCTAAAGTTATTGCTATCCACACTATGAATACATCATTTAGGGGTGATTTTTCAATAGTCAAATAATTTTTATCTAAAGAATAAATATGATAGTTTGACATATTTTCATTACAAAACCTGTCTTACTGATATTTATTTATCAGATAAAAGTTATCTGACTATTGAAAAAATAGCCCTTAGTAATATATATTTAGTTTGAGTATTTGTTCTGAAACTATTAATTATAATGTCAAAATTCATTCAACAATACAAGAGCTACCCTGTGTCTGAATTATATCTGGGATTTATAATTGAAACCACATTCATATCATCATAAACTGCCTAGCCTTTCAACTATATTGGGGTCTGCTTCCAGTCTAATTGGATGCAGCTGAGTATTTTATATGGAGTGACTGCCTATCTGACCTCCACAACCCAATAATCTATGGTAAAACTAGTTGTGAGACTTTCTGGGTTCTGATTACACATAACCACTGTCAAAGATTCACTAATGAAAGCCATAATGAAGGTTTACATTCATAATTATGTTTAAGTATAATTCTTCAAACTTTGGTAAAAATAAAATAATCTTTTTTATACCATAATCTTTATGTAAGTGCATTATGTCTCATAGAAGGGAAATAAGTGTTAAACTCCAAAAATAATCTAAATGTTACTTATCCAAAATTTCATATCAATTTATATATACAGCTGTACTAAGTATAAAAAAATTCAAAGCTAGATGTTTCAAAATGGAAAAATGGCAGTTCCCAGAATTGTTCTTATCTAAATAAATAGCCATTTACTGAGGTTGCTTCAGTACCTTATGAGTTTACTATGATAAATTACATATTGTATGAAGACTTACCTGATGTGCAAACTTATAATTATTTTACTTTATATTCTGATACAATTTATATTTTAATTAATTAAAAAATATAAACAATAACAAATTACGGTAAATAAATAAAATATTATGTGTACCCGTATATGAATAGTCACATAATCATAATGATTTACCTGCTTGCTATCAGAAGCCTTATCGTCGAGATCGTTCACGTCACCCCCTGAGGGCGGAGCCGCGCGGTTTCCTTGTGCGACGGCTTTATGTTTCTCGACATCTGATAATAAAGTTTCTAAATACTCCACGTAAAACTCTTCTTTTTCTAATTCCTCTCTTAATATAGCAACTTTTTGTTTGTGTTTAGCCAAATTGGCCCTGACATCTTCTTCCCAAGCTGCTGGTAAAGCACTCTCTGGAAAACGTTGCACCCACACGCGTTGAAAATCTCCGAAGACACTCATCTCTTAGAAAACGATGTCATGACAAATTTATGTTACAATACAATAAAACGTAATTAATTCCGTAATTTTAATAGCGTAAAAAATGTTTAACAAAATCTGTCATCGCATTGCAAATCTTCATTTTTATTTACCACAGATGTAAGCAAAACATAGACGTCGCGGATAGTCAACAGAGTCAAGTCAACAGTCTATAGAGTCCGAAATGAATCTGTATGAATGTGGTTAAAACTGGAACTAACATTGTCATCTTGAAATGACTCTATTAATGATACCAATTAATGGAATTTTCCATTTTTTTAAGTAAATCATGTCAGGAATGATAAGTTGTGATTTATTAACTCACTAGCTTTCCACCCGCGGCTTTGCCCGAGTTGACATTTTTTTTTCACCTTGGGTTACATTATTCAAGTTTAAGTAGGGAATATAATTATTTCTGAAAATATATAAGCATAAATAAGCTACATCTTTACGAAGTGTCATATCCTATGACACTCTTCTAACGGTGAAATATTTTTTTTAAATCGGTCCAGTAGTTCTTGAGTTAAAACCCTACAAACAATCAAATAAATCTTTCCTCTTTATAATATTAGTATAGATTATTTACGTCACTATAATAATTCAAAATTGGAAACAATAAAATGTAATACAATAAACATTTAACAATCATTAAATTTGGATGTTAGTAGGTCGGCTTACAAGCCGAGACCCACCAGATTATTGAGTAGTCACCGAGGCCGAGAGCTGTCAGCTGTAGTGACGACGGGGCGCTCCACCAGGGCCATAGCCGCCGGGGCAGCTGGACGTTCGAAAGAGATACCGATTGATGATTTCCCATCCGAAAAAAGTTTATAAACTGTTTGTACCAAATTTTGATCTAAATCCATTCAGCAGTTTTTGCATTAAAGTGTAACAAACATAGGTACAAACACAGACACATCCTCACAAAATTACGCATTTATTATATTAGTAGGAAAGGATAGGTACAGCTTGGCAAAAAAGAGTAGAAATTAATAGGGGCGCCACTTTACCGTTCGTGTGGCAACCCGCTGCGACCGTATAACGTACCATCCTATCGTCTTGATACTAAGCTGTATTTCTATAATTAATTAAAATCAATAAGTATTATAAAATGTAATAACAAGTATTCACGTCATGTAACTGAATACAAATTACTTATAAGCACTAATAATGTAAGCACTCCTGTGTTTTCAATTTTTTTTGGGTATAAAAAAAAGGCGTATGAATATAGCGTTATTATATTTGATTTCAATAAATCTTCCTCTAAATATTCCACGCCCGCCACATCCATGTCTTGGCTAGAGCTAGCCATAAACTCATCTGAGTCACACTCAGATTCAAAGGCACTGCGCTATCATGTTGGAGATTAATTCCTGAACGTTTTATGTCCATGTACGAGCCCTCTAATAAATTCATAATACTCCTGTTCTATTTTGTTAACATGCTGGCATGAATTCTTTTGAACTCCTCGGTTATAGATTGAAATGCACGTTCGGTGCTTCCTATAAAGATAAAAAAATTGATTAAACCTCTATCAATATTAAACGTAAAAAGTTTACGGTACCTACTTTTTTTTTGTGATTTTTAAATCCTAGTTATAACAAGTATTATATCATCTCGTGATCACACTCTTCGATAATGTTATGCGAATTTACATATTGCAGAGTATCCAAAGTCACTCAAGTATCAAAATTAGTCTATTCGCGCTATACCAAAGTGTCAAAGACAAAACGTAAACATAACCTATATGCTCGATGTTTATTGTTCAAAATTTCACTTATTTCGTATTCAAGCAATTCAAAACAAAATAGAGATCATAAATTAACACTTGATACAACTAGATACAACAAAACAAACTCTTACATACCTGTCATAATGGCGGTACTTTGGTAAATATCGTCGAGATCGGAAAGAAAAGTTTAAGCCTCATGCATGTTCGACCAGATATCGCCAATAAACATTATAAATTGTTTCCTTGCTAGTACTCCGAATGGTTTTATTTATTATAACGTGGTTTTATTAACGTTTTGATGGTCGAAATGAAAAAATAAGTAACTCGCGAACTTTGTTTACATCGAACGACACAGAACGACATTAATTGCCATCGGCTGCCAGCAATAAAAAAAATTAGTTCCGTTTCTACACTTTTTTGCCAAGCTGTAGTAGGATATTATTCCTCACTCGCAGAAAAAGAATGTGTTCCAGCTAGTGAGTTGAAGTCTTATGTCATTTTAATCAAATGTCATTTGTTAGATTTTTTTTTTCAATGCGTTTTTAAAATGTCATGACATGAAGATCGACTGGAGCGAGCGTGTAGTGATATAAAACAACGAGGCACTTATTAATTGATAGATACTTTGAAAATAAATGATTTTGTGTATTTTTTACGGAGTTGGTACTGCATTTTAGAAGAACATATTAGAACTCTTTCACAGGACACTGTTGAAAAGGTGTGGGATTGTGACGAATGGACTAACCTTAGTCCTTTCCTGCGAACGTATTTCTATGATTTCCGACGAGAATTCAGAACCATGGCAGATAAAATAAAGTAAGTTATGTTGTCCAAAACGTAATAGCATGACTTGAATAAACTTTAATGGCCGTCGGCAATACCTAGCAGTAGCACCTACTAAATATGACACGATAGTGTGACCATTCTGCCACCATAATTTTTTAATTTCACTTTGAAATTACTTATATTTAAATCTTCATGATTTATTTGTGTCCCGTACCTGGCTTCAATATTGATGTTCCAAAGAAAGGCTAAAATGCAATGCAAATCCTAATTTTTATGTTTTAATGTTTCCAGAGTCAAGTCCAACTTTGATATGAAAGGTAATTATGAACCTTCAGATTCAGAAGATGAATACACTCCAAATGAAAAAAGGCTCTTGGAAAAGGTACGAAAGAGAAAACATCATGATTCAGAAAGTGAAGAAGAAATGTATGCTTTCTCAGAATCTGGTGAGTCTGAAAATGAAAAAGATCTAAGCATTGCTGATAGTGATGTAGAAGGGCAAGAACAGTCTGATGATGATTTACCCGATTCTAAAGCCTGGGGTAAAAAAAAAAGATCATATTATGCAACAGATTATGTTGATGAAGACTATGGAGGCTTTGGCAATGATGAAGAGGTTGCGTTAATGGAGGAAAAAGAAGCAAAGGATATTCAGAAAAGGCTTTTGGAACAGCTCGGGGAAGAGGATTTCACTCTTGATTTTTTGTCAAAGCAGGTTGCAGATGCTGAAGAAAAAGAAACTGTGATAAAAAGTGACCTAAGCCAGATGTCGAAAAGGCAAAAGCTGCAGCTACTTGAAAAAGAAAGTCCAGAATTTGCTGGCTTAATTGATGATTTTAAAACAAAGTTAACAGTTGCAAAAGATGATTTACATCCTCTCTTAGAGCTTATCAAAGATGGCAAGCTCCCTACATGCCCTGCCTCAAATTTTGTCAAAACAAATTATGATCTTATTTTGAATTACTGTACTAACATCAGTTTTTATTTACTCCTTAAAAGTCAAAGAATCAATATTCAGAATCATCCTGTAATAAAAAGATTGTACCAGTACAGGCAGATGTTAAATAAAATGGAGCCAATATACTTGGAAGTCATCAAACCTCAGATAGACAAAATACTTCTAGCAGTGAAGAACAATCTGGAGCTGCATGTTACTGAAATTAAAGAACTAAATAAAGATAAGAAACGCAAATCAGGAAGACAGTCACCTGAATCAACACCTAAGAAGTTGAAACTGATAAATGCAATGGAGAAAGATGAAGGTGAAGATACTGGAGTATCTGATGATGATAATGAATATGAAAGCAATGACTTCTTTAAGCCTGATAGTGGGGTTGATGTTCTAAAGAACAATGATGAATCTGAGGAGAGTGGATTTTCTGATAATGATACTTCTCCTCATGAAATTGAGACTGAAGAAAATAAACCTTCTACCTCATCACTGGACATGGTTCCTGAAGATGTCAGTGAAAAACGGGAAATTACGTATCAAATTGCCAAAAACAAGGGCTTGACTCCTCATAGAAAGAAGGACCAAAGAAACCCAAGAGTCAAACATAAGCTTAAGTACAGAAAAGCCAAGATTAGGAGGAAGGGAGCCATCCGTGAGCCGAGAACAGAGATGACTAGGTATGCTGGAGAAGCTTCAGGAATAAAGGCCAATGTCAAAAAGGGCATTAAAATTAAGTGAAACTCATTTATTTATTTTTTTCAATAATATTGTAACAAGTTTATTCTGTAATAAAAGTTGTACTTCAATAAAATGCTTTTCTTCATTCAATGTTGCCATCTGAAATAATAATAAATTAATTTAATTATTAATGGAAATGTTAAACCATGAAGTAAAAGTGGAGTAATCAACTACTAGAAAAAGAAAGACTGCTGACCACAGGGGTGAGACAAACATGCTTACAGTCAGCACCAGTTAGGTATGGTAGGTGGATCACTGATCACTCCATTTTTTGTCTTACTTCACGGCCTCACGGGTCTAATGGGTGATATTTAGTTTTGAGGATGGTGGTTTGTTTTTTAAGTTAATCAACATAGATGTATTTCCTAAAAATTATAAAAAAAAACAATCAAATTATTGAAACTTACAATTTTAACACTTTGTCTTTGCCTCCTGAAGCTACATAAGCTCCATCAGGTGACCAATCAACTGCAAACACCTCATCAGCATGTCCTGGTAAATCTAACTCCAGCTTTTTTATTTTCATATTCCAAACTGAAAAAAAAAAATATATATATTATGTGATAATAGTGTATCACAATTCAATAGTAGATAATACCAAACCTTTTAAGGTGGAGTCTGCACTGGAGCTCAGCAGAAGTCTTGAGTCAGCTGACCAAGCCACCATATACACAGCTTGTACATGTCCTCTTAGTGTTGTTATGAATTTTCCAGTGATTGCATCCCATAGTTTAACAGATTTATCAAATGAAGCTGATGCTATAATCCTAAAAAAAACTAGACAAATCAACAAGTTTTTTTTATTGAACTACAGTGTGTAGATCGGCTTTTTATTCCAGAAACTTATAATGCTAACTTTGGAGCAGCTTCATATAGAGCTGTTATATTAACTTATTGAAATAAAATGTAAAAACTATGACCGACACTATACACCGCACATAAGCGAATGTCTGTGTGTAAACAGGTGTGTGTGACATTTATTGTGTCGCGAGAGAAAAGTGTCACAACAGCGGCGCGGCATCACAAAAAAACTATAGGAATGTAAACAGTATAAAAAATATTTTGACATTTGTGTTACAATTTCTAGTCACCCTTAACTTCAACTTAGCTTAAGTGTTACCTTGTGTCTGGTGAAAATTTTACGTCATTGATGAGCTGTTGATGGCCGGTCATTCGGGCTAAAGGACGTTTCTCCTTCTCTGGTATCCAAAGAAATAATGTAAAATCATCTGATCCTGATACTAAGCGTTCATCGCTTTTTCCACATACTGCTTCGTATCTTTCAAGTGCACGCTGTTGCAGGACATTTTCTAAAAATAAGTTATTATCAATGTCACGTGCCAGTCAAAATAAATTTCGCTGAAATGCCTGTGTAAATGAATGGTCACAATCAGATTAATATTTCTGAGAACGACGCGAACACATGTGCGAAATTTGATACACGTATTAAAAGGCACATCATCTGTCTAGCCTTATCCTAACTATATTGGGGTCGACTACCAAGCAAGCCCGATTAAGCAGTGGACAACCTTCTTACAAAAAAAAAGCTTTTTACAAAAAAATTAAAACCGACTTCCAAAAAAAAAACTGAAAAGTAAAAAATAATTTTTATTTAAACGCTTTACGACCAAAACATCGCTTTCGAAGTCGGTGTCTTGTAAGTTACTATTGTTAGTATTTCGCCACCGACTTCGAAAGCGATGTTTTGGTCGTAAAGCGTTTAAATAAAAATTATTTTTTACTTTTCAGTTTTTTTTTTGGAAGTCGGTTTTAATTTTTTTGTAAAAAGCTTTTTTATTTTTTCGCTTTTCAGTGTCTCGGTCTTGCTATCTTAACAAAAAAATAAACACCACTTTTTTAAGTTGTAATAAGCGTAAATAACCAAATCATCTAAGTATTTGGCATATCACCAAGTAGAGATAAATCGTTATTTTTGATATATTTATAAAACGGCTGAACCGGTAGTGATAAAATTTAAATGGGACCACACGGGAAGCACCAGCTTTCAAATAAAAAAAGAATCATGAAAATCGGTTCACCCAGTCGCAAGTTATGAGGTAACAAAAATAAAAAAATAAAAAAAAAATAAAAAAAAATACAGTCGAATTGATAACCTCCTCCTTTTTTTGAAGTCGGTTAAAAAATAGGGTCGACTTCCAGTCTTATCAGATGAAGCTGAGTATCAGTGTTTTACATGAGCTACTGCCTAATGTAGTGTAGTGTTCAGTAGTTTTAGAGAAAATCGTGGACATACAAACATAGATACATAGAGGTCGAATACAGAACCTCATTTTTTTAAGTCGGTTAAAAATCCGAAGATTGACTCTAAATAAATCTGTATCTATCTATTTTTGATACAATCTCGCTCTTCCCTGATCAAGGGCTAGCGTCGGCGTTGAACTAGCTACCGGTTACACGAGTATAAAGTAGGGGTATAGGTATACCATACATATGTGCTGGACTTACTGTCATTAATGCAGAATTCTTGGTCAGTGACCGGGTGGAAAGGTCCAGTTCGGAGTACATAATCTGTGCTTAACGCCAGTGTGTTCACCCAATGAGCGTGACCTTCTAACGTCCTGCACAGCACTCCATCATCGGCTCTCCATACCTTATATAAAATAATCATAGGTTTAAGTCAACGTTATTGATGTCTAGCGGCTTCGGTCGCGTTCAACAATTATTTGTTTTTTTTTTTGCGCCGTACCCTAACTTTTTGTTCTAAAATAAAAGTGATATTTCTTCTTCGCAATTTTTCATCAGAACATTTCCGCATGTTCCAGGAATCGCATGTAAGGACAACAATGGTTTTCAGACTGTTTGTTGGGATATTAAACTACAAGAGCTAGTAACGTTCAACGTAGTGAAAAAAGAACAGACTATTGCTGGTTTTTTGACAAGTCCTCTCTTTTGCACACTCAATAGCCTATTGCGCGAGGTCCGATACGCACTTAGCTGGCTAAGTGCGTGCGTATAGGTACGTATCGGTATATAGAAAAAAAAAACAGTTTTTTTTATCAAATATAAACAGGCACAGCTTTTTGACAGAAATGGTAGGTTTTTATTGTAGTAAGTACTAGGTACTAGCTTTCCGCCAGCGCCTTCGCCCGCGTTGTCTATACGAATTCAAATTAAAAAAAAAACCGGCCAAGTGCGTGTCGGGCCACGCGCAGTAGGGTTCCGTAGTAGGTCTCAGTTAATCGACTATAACTCTGTAACCGGTAAAGCCTACTTAGCCGTGATAGTTTTCCTTGTAAGTTCATTACATGTGCTACATCTGTGATTTTTTTCACATTTCTAGGTACAGCCATTCAAAAGTTAAAGGGGGGGGTAACTCGTATCGAACAAAAAATTTCACTTAAAATCTAGATATTTCGCAAATGGCTCGCTTAACCGAAAAATGATCTTGACAAACCCATAATATTTTTAAAAGAAAAGGGGTACGCGAGAAAAAAAATATCCATCCCTACTTTACATGTTTGGGAGCTACTGTAAAAAAAATATTTTTAAAAATTTTATTTTACCACTTTCTCGGCGTGATCAGTATACATATTCATACCAAATTTCAGCTTTCTAATAACAAAAACCACGGAGCTATGCCGCGGACAGACAGACAGACGGACAGAGCGAAACTATAAGGGTTCCTTGTCGGACTACGGAACCCTAAAAACCGGCCAAGTGCGAGGTTTCAGACCGTTGGAAAGAATATACGCAATAAAGTCGCAATTATCTTGTTTTATTCCAACCGCATAATTTATTTTGTTTATGGAGGAAAATTGCTGATTACTTAAAAACTGCGATTCTAATTATAATCATAGTTTTATTTTTCCTGTTATGTTTAGGTTAATGTCTATGTCAATCAACCCCAATTATTTCTGATTATATCTGAGGTGAAACCATAAGGGTTCTTTTTTATATTTTTTAGTACTGAACCCTAATGGCAAAGTTTCATACAAACTTTACCCCCCTTTTTCACCCCGTTAGGGGTAGAATTAAACTACGTAACAAGAAAAGGTCATATGTGAGAATTTCGGAGAAGACAAACCTTAATTGTCCTATCCTGAGATGATGTGTAGATTAGCCCATTGCCACCCCATTTAACAGATGTAACTGCTTTTGCATGTCCAGTGAGACTTAAGATTGTCAGGCATGTTACTGTATCCCATATTCTTACATCACCATCTTTAGATGAGCTTGCCAGTTTTCTACATTCTGGATTCCTAAAAAAATATTTTAATAAAATAAAAGGATAGTCAGGGTCATATTTAACTATCTAATTATTTTAGTTTTTATTAACTATCTAATCTAAGTATCTTTCTGCCCCGAAAACATACCTATGGTAAGGTTCCCAGGTAAGTGCAGTGACCCATTGCTTGTGCCCTATCATTGTTTTTCCAATTTGATTTCCTGTGTTTGGATCCCATAGCATTATTCTGCCTTGTTTGCATGCTGAAGCTAACTTCAATCCATCTGGTGACCAACTTATGCACAGAACCCAATTGGCATGACCTGAAAAAGGATAAAAGTTAGCTAGTATTGTTACACCTTGGGAAAGTGTAGGTTGATAATGATATTGCAACATAAAATAAAATTAATAAATATATTTTGTTTTAAAATATAAAAAAAAACCATTTTGTTATAAGGAATTGGGAAGGTTTAGGTGGGTCTGTTTGTGCCAAAATAATTGTTAATAATGTGTTTTTTTTATTTATATCAGAGTGAGTATACATAGAGTAGTTTATTGTTGAGACATTCTTACATTTTTTTTTAAAATAATTCTATAACAATAATAAGAAATAAAAAATATGCATATGACAGTCAATATTTTGATTTCACAAATTCATCTAGCCTTTTTTTTAGTTGTGACTTGGAAACTCTCTAGACTTGGGGCTCCCAATATATTTAAGGCATGTATTTATAAGCATATACTTTAATTTCGCTTTACCTTTACAAACATGCAGTGGTGTTTGCGTATTCAGGTCCCAAAATCTTACAGTAGTATCTCCTGAACCACTTGCCAACTGTTTTCCAGATGGACTGAAACTTGTTGATATTACTGCTTCTGCATGGCCTGGTATTGAACTACAACACATTTTTTCGTTATACTTACAGTTTTCTTGCTTAGTAGTTACAAATAAATTGTACAAGCTTCACTAGTAATTTACACTGACCTGGTGCATCTGGTAACAGGTCTTACTCTAAAGACAGCTTGCTGCTGGTAAATGATCTCAACAACTTCTTCGGAGTTTAAACTATTGATATCAAGGGCATCTTTAAGGCTGTTTGTTATTTCAACATCTTTGACAAAAAACAAGAATGGCTTGTCTTCCTGAAAAAGAAACCGCTCTTATTTTACAACAGGTACTTATTATAACTAATTAGGTATATATTGAACAAGAACAAAGAGAGAACTAGGGGTAGAGGTAGGTATAGGGATGATTGTGTTTTTAAACTAGTCACAAAATCCTAACTTATATTATAAATGCGAAAGTGAGTCTGTTTATTACGCCTTCAGGGTTTAATGTCATCCAAATCGCGGCAGAACCAATTTAGCACGATGATAGATTGGACCCTGGAGAAGGTTATGGGCTACTTTTTCTGGGGGTTTCAATTAGTTCTCTCAGGACGTGGGTGAAAGGATTATTGAACTTACTTCTTGTAACAGAGCATTACATATAAGTTGCAGTTGATCTCTGGTTATATTCAGAGGTAGGTCTAAAGGACTTCCTGTTTCTTCACCGGTGTCTGACTTAAGTCTAGCTTGAACACAACTGGGTAAATCTACTTCCATGTTTTAATAGTCTAAAAAAAGGAAAAATGTAAACATGCACATAACCTCAAAACTGAGCACCACCTGAAACCAAAGTGAAAACAATACTACGTAGAAACATAGACCAGAAAATAGTGATGCACAATAGAGTAAATTAATATGTCGGTTGCAGTGTTGCTTCCTAGTGTATCGTTCAAAGATATATCGTTAATGTATCTTTCACACTTCTAGACTCTGTGTAGCGGGTAGAAGCACGCAAGCAGGTAAGGAGCACCAGCCCACTGTACTAAAAATTGTTCGCTGAAAGGGAGCCAATTAAGATGGCGCCACAGTAGCAAGTGGAAAAATTTAAAAAACAGCGCCATAATAAACTAATATTATAAAGACTATGATAATAAATTAAGAATGAAAGAAACACTTCCGCTTTGTTACCGCGCATTTATGGTCACGAAAAATATATTCTCAACCCAGCACACTTCACTCTGTTTAAATAACAGCTATAATAATATCATTTCCACTTGCTACACTAGCGCTATTTCAGTGAGACTTTCAACAAAAACTTGCTCTTACAGGTGGACCCTAATAAGGATGGTACTATAATATCACTAACTACTATAATCACCAATTCAATTTGTTGACTCGGCATTTGGCACACTTCAGTCCCTGTAGTTATTATACTTTTTGCTTCAGTCCGTCTAACAACTGCTACAGTTCAACAAGGATCTTTTGGCACTTGGCAGAAATCGACTTTAAGTTATTACGGAATTTTATGATATTACGGATAATTTATAATATGTAAAACCACAATATAAACGACTACGCCCGCCTGCTAACGTCAATAAGTATGATATAAGTGCCAAAAGATTCTTGTACGCCTGTACACTACGGCTGTATCTAGATCTGATACACGTTGAACAATTTTCAACTTGTACGTTAGAGATCGTTCTTCTTCCTTCTCCTCTCGATACGAAATTGCTGTGACGTTTCCAGTTTTCATATTTTTTTGTTAGATGGCAACTAGAAACCATAGATGTCCGACATCGGCATTTCACATACGTGTTATGTTTATTTTATTTGTACTTTAATTGGTTTTAGGAAGTTATTTGCTGCATAAAAATGAAATATTTGTATTTACTCTTTATTTTTTGGACTATAGTTAATTGTGACGAACATACGCATACATATAAAGATGGAGAACAAGTTGTGCTGTGGATGAATACAGTGGGTCCGTATCACAATCGCCAAGAAACGTATGCATATTTTTCATTACCTTTTTGCGTAGGTACCAAAGTGACGATTGGACATTATCATGAGACTTTATCGGAAGCGCTCCAAGGGGTTGAATTAGAATTCAGTGGCCTCGACATCACATACAGGGACAATGTACCGGCACAGCAATTTTGTGCCATTGAACTGAATGATCAATCCTACAAAGCACTTGTGTATGCCGTGAAGAATCACTATTGGTATCAAATGTATATCGATGATCTGCCGATATGGGGAACAGTAGGTGAAATTGATGGTGACCATTATTACATTTGGACGCACAAGAAATTCGACATTGGATACAATGGGAACAGAATTGTAGAAGTAAATCTTACAGCTGAAAATAAGGAACGACTTTCACCTGACGCAAAAATTCCATTCACTTATGAAGTAAACTGGAAGAAAAGCGATATCCACTTCGAAGATAGGTTTGATAAATATTTGGACCCAAATTTTTTTCAGCACCGTATCCATTGGTTCAGTATCTTCAATAGTTTCATGATGGTGATATTTTTAGTAGGTCTTGTTTCAATGATTCTCATGAGAACACTTCGCAAGGACTACGCAAGATATTCAAAGGATGATGATCTTGATGATTTAGAGAAGGACTTGGGAGACGAATATGGTTGGAAACAAGTTCATGGTGATGTTTTCAGACCAGTTCCTCATCTGCCAATGTTCTCAGCACTGATTGGAGCTGGATACCAGCTCACTGTAGTGACTTTAGCAGTTATAATATTTACCATATTTGGTGAACTTTACACTGAAAGGGGATCATTACTGTCCACAGCAATATTTATCTATGCTGCCACATCTCCAGTTAACGGATACTTTGGCGGATCTCTTTATGCTAGGATGGGTGGTAAACTGTGGATAAAACAGATGTTACTTTCAGCATTTTTATTGCCTGTACTTGTTTGCGGAACTGCCTTCTTTATCAACTTTATTGCTATGTATTACCATGCATCCAGAGCTATACCATTTGGTAGTATGATAGCTGTCATGTCTATTTGTACTTTTGTTATATTACCTCTAACTTTAGTAGGAACAGTGCTTGGTCGCAATTTAGCAGGTCAGCCAGACTACCCTTGTCGTATTAATGCAGTTCCTAGACCTATTCCAGAAAAGAAATGGTTTATGGAACCTTTTGTAATCATTATAGTTGGAGGCATATTACCATTTGGTTCAATATTTATTGAGATGTATTTTATCTTTACTTCTTTTTGGGCATACAAAATTTACTATGTTTATGGATTTATGTTATTGGTCTTTCTAATTCTGATGATAGTGACCATTTGTGTGACTATTGTGTGTACTTATTTCCTGTTAAACGCTGAGGACTATCGTTGGCAATGGACCAGTTTCCTGTCTGCTGGTAGCACAGCCATCTATGTGTACCTGTACTCATTCTATTACTTCCTTTTCAAAACGAAAATGTATGGCCTGTTTCAGACTACCTTCTATTTTGGCTACATGGCACTGTTCAGTTTAGCTCTGGGTATTATTTGTGGAACTGTGGGATACATTGGTACTAGCATATTTGTCAGGAAAATTTATTCAACTGTAAAGATTGATTGAAATGTTGTGATTATCTAATTCATGATTACCTATGTATTTTTGATGGTATTGTTAGTGTTGATTGCAGTTTCATCTTATTGGGAATGTTATAAAGCAATCAGATTAACAAATTGCATTTATTATTGGTTCAAACATGTCTAAATTTAAGTGAAAAGTTACACATTAATTTATTGGATACATTCCTCAAAAACCAAGTATATTCTAGATGTTGAATAAATAATGTAATGCACTTTAGCGTTTTCACTGTTTAAAAATCAAATATAAATTAAATTAATGTTTTTAAATTACCAATCTTCTAATTCCCACTTTTAAATACATTGTTAAATTAAGATATCACACTTCAATTTATAGTTTATCACTGCCATTGATTATTTTTCATAATTCTACTAAAACATTTAACATTTGCTTTTACTGTACTTTCACTTTTTATAACTGATCAATAGGGCCATATAATGTGAAAACCAATAAATGTAGAAGCAAAATTGTAGGTTTATTAAAAAAAGCTTAAAATATGAATAGTGCATGTAGATTGGCAATAAAGCTGAATAAATATGAAAGTATTATGTAAGGTTTGAATAATATTCCAAAAGTGTTATGAGACATTTGATGTATTGTGGTGTAAGTTTTAGAAATGGTATGCAAATATACACACTTTCACTAGCCTAATATAAACATCCTGGCCAATCTGTTATGTATTTCATGATTGTTAGTCAATATAATTATATCCATAAAATAATTTCATGCTTTTCTTACAGTATGTAAATATTTTCCCAGTCTTACTAGTGTTAGTTTAATAATAATAATAACTTACCTGCTAATGGTTATATAATATACTTCACTGATAGTTCAATGACTGGTGGTATCTTATAAATCATTACTCTAAATCATAAGTTTGTATAATTACATGTGGATTATAATTTATTATATATTTTTCATAGGTTTAAATTTTTAATTGAGTATGAAAGGTCACTAGTAATGTAACTGTCTCGTAAAAATGTCTTAATCATGTTACAGTATTTTCAAAATAACTGGGATCTTCCGATGTTAAGCTTTCTGGAAGCATTTTCAATAATAGTGACTAATGAATTCGTTCTTTAATACTTTTTCCTATCACTATTCCTTTGATGAAGTCCAGAAAACTAGACTTCCTAATATTTTGAAAATACTATATACTTAGATCTATTTTGTCTTTAACTATGTAAATACTAAGGCAAATATAATAATTATAATAAGAGCAAGCTCAGAGAAATTGCTTATTCAGATAAATGATCTTTGGTTTCATATCTTTTATGAGACAGATAAATTCATAATAATGTATGCCAGCCATCCAACATTCTTGTACCTATTTTGGCATAAAAATAAAGGCGAATAACTATAAATATCATTCTTTAATTTCAGAATATTAGGGACACTTAGTTACTCCCAATTTTCAGGTTTAATAAAATAAAGTAGCAATTTAATTATTTATTTATTTACAATTCATTCTTTTCGCCCTCAACAAACTTCTCTACGTCGACTGCACCCTTTCTAGACTTTTTGCCTCCTGGAGTTTGTGCATTAAAACTTTGAGCAGTTCTTTTCCTTAACATGCTGACGTCTTCTGTGTCATCACTTTGTTCTGCCCATTCTAGCACTAACCTTCTTCCATAAAGATGAGTTGATTGACACAAAGCATCAAACGCAGACTGAAATAGGTGGAAATAATGTCATGTAGGCACCTAAAATTGTTGTGTCCTCAAAAAATAGAACTATCACTGGTGGCATCACATGATGGCTATGGTTTCTTTCGTATTCTACAGGAAGTAGTAGGTACTTCATATGGGTGCACAAAAAATTATAACACACTAGCGGTTTCGCACGGTTTCACCTGGCCGTGGTTTCAGAGTCGGGATGCGCTGCCGAAGGTTAGGAGTCCCGACCTAAGGCATCGCATCGCCAGCCCATACTTGTGTTATTTTTGTTCTGGTCCTAAGGGTCGTAGCGTGATGTTAAATACTTTATAACCTTCCTCAAAAATTTTAGTTAAAACACAAAAAAATCAAATGCGGCTGGTATTTTCAGAAATTAGGGCATTAAAAAACTAACTCTTCAGCTTTCTTAATTAGTAAAAAAGTTAAAAGTCAACATTTTATTTCAAACTAGCTTCTGCCCGCGTGGAATAGTGGTGCCCCGCTCCTATTGGTTTTAGCGTGATGCTATTTAGCCTATAGCCTTCCTCAATAAATGGGCTATCTAACACTGAAAGAATTTTTAAAATCGTACCAGTAGTTCCTGAGATTAGCGCGTTCAAACAAACAAACAAACTCTTCAGCTTTATTATTTTAGTATAGACTAGCTTCTGCCCGCGACTTCGTCCGCGTGGAATAGTGGTGCTCCGCTCTTATTGGTTTTAGCGTGATGATATATAGCCTATAGCCTTCCACAATAAATGGGCTTATCTAACACTGAAAGAATTTTTCAAATCGTACCAGTAGTTCCTGAGATTATTGCGTTCAAACAAACAAACAAACAAACTCTTCAGCTTTATTAAATAAGTGCAGATAGGCCTTAGCAGGCTCTTATGAAAAGTCACTCTTGTTGCACGGTTTCAAAGAGTAGGTCCAATGGAGAAGAACCGGCAAGAAACTCCATGGATACTAAATAATAGATACTCTTAGATAGCATAGATACCCTTTCTCTGGTTGAATTTAGTTGTACAACCATGAAGTTGCGAGGGCGAGAGTTGGTATCAAAAACAAGTTAACTCTTAAATTACTATCATCGACTTTCTGTTTATATGACAAAATTCCAACTCGAAGCTATGACAATCCATCTTTTGCACAAAGGCTTCAAAAACGAGGGCTAAGTTATAAAAGGTCGTTCTTGCTATTTTAATAAAATTAATTATATCGTGATATATTTTTACATATAAATTATTCAGTCTTCCCCATTTAACTGTTGGATGAAGGTCGGTAACCTAACTCGGATCCTCTACTATTATAGTAGCTAGCGACAATCGGACAGTCGGTATTTAATGTTAGCATTGGCTATCTTAAAATGTAAAACAAAAAACTACCTTTGCGTCTGCCTTGGAATAATAATCTACAAATGCAAAACCACGATGTTGGTCCGCTCCAGGGGATAGTTTTTTGGGTAGTCTCAAAGTTTTCAGTTCGCCGAAAGCCCTGTGAAAAAATAATTCACGTTAAACATTGTTGTTGAAATGTTATACTCGTCAGATAAGAAATTAAAATAGTGTTTAATCAAACATTGGATACGATAACGCATTAATTACCAGTAACTCCGTATCAGTTCATTAATATTAGGTACACCCACCACCATGATACGTTTCTTTACAAATATAATTCTATTTCGTTTATAGAAAGAATACCTTTTCAAGAGACGACGGTTTTTTTTCATCAAATATCAAATCAGTAAATAAAATTGAACAGTAAGTTAGTAAGTAAAGATAAAAAAAAGTAAGTAAGTCGCAAAGAATCTCAGTTGATTTTATCTTAACTTTCAGATTCAAATACTTTACCTAAATATTTCGTGTAATTCGTTTCTGTTCGCTTGGAACGGTACATTTCGTACCAGTATTTTGGTGCCGTTTTGTGTGGTATCTTTAGTTGCCTTCTTCGAAGATCTGACGTCATTCCTGTAAATTTTTATAAGTATTGTAATAACAGTAGTGTGATAAGAATGCCATGTTATGCCTTCACCAAAGAAACTAAAATAGAAGATAGTGTTAAAAAAAACTAACGTGTTTCCTCGTTCTGATCGTTTTAATTCTAATGACTTTCCATCAAGAGTAGTGACTTGAAGATTCTTGAGAGCTTCGTTGGCGTCTTCTTTTTTATAGTACTGCACAAAGCCGTAACCCATTGAAAGTACTTGTCCAGGATTTTTCGGATCTTTCTTTTTTGCAATGGACACACTGTGCACTTTTCCAGCGACTGAAAAATGCTGGAACAAGATTAAAATTACATTGCTTTGTTAAAACAAAGATAAAAAATTAAATCAGCGCCCATCCACGACCTACGAACCGCTTTAAGACTATCTTCAGTTGTTTTGAAGTTGAGATTTTTAACAAATAATGTCGTATCATTTTCGGGTTCCTCCAATTTCACCTCATCGTCATTTTCGATATGTTTCTTGCTCTGTTCAGGTTCATTAGATACAACAGACGTCTTAGTATCGACTTTATTTTCACTCTCTTCAGATTCTTTTTCTTCGTCAATTGTATTTTTAATTGATTCAGTGTTTTCAGCTGACTTAATAAATACATTTTCAGGTGCCCATTCCAAGTACAATGGCGTACTCTTGAATTGTGAGTATGCTAATTTAGTAAATGCTTTCTTTGCTTCGAATGGTTCAATAAAGTCAACAAGGGCTGTTATGCCGTGTTGTGGCATTAAGAATCTCGCTATTTGTCCGTGTTTTGTAAACAGCGCCTTTATTTCTTCTTTTTCTGTGTTTGCAGGCAAATTTTTAACGAGTATGCACGTCTTTGATCTCTTTTTTGCAGGCTGTAAGAGAAGTTTAGGTTAATATTTTACACTACATAGTCTACATATACGTTAGGTTACGTTATACATTAGTTAAAAATAATACTCACTTTATTGAAAGCATCCAAATATACTCCATTTCCTTCAAGGAATGTTCTGGTTTCAGCAACCAGCTGTGTTTCACCAAGTGCTAATCTTACAGCTGCGCTTGTATCTGTTATTATGACAAATAAATTATATTTTGTGAAATAAGCCCAATGTTATCATGTGAACAAAGCTTGCGTGAGCAAAGCTTTTACATATTAGTATTAAACATTCACAGGTTTACAAAAATAACACCGGCAAAGTGCGTGGTCGGGCCACGCGGAGTAGGGTTAAGTAACCGGTTACGCCTACTTAGCCGTGATAGTTTTCCTTTTAAGTTCAGTTTAAGTACATGTGCTACGTCTATGAATTTTTTCACATATTTAGAGACAGCCTTTCAGAAGATAGACGACGCACGAATCTATTTCACAAACGGATCCCTAAATCGAAAAATGGTTTTCACACACCTGCTTTATTTTTGAAAGACCTATCCAATGGAACACTAAAAATCACAACCACCACAAAACAATAAAATAAATCGGTATGTTATGTTTTTTATATATATTTTTTTGTAATTAATATTTAAAAATATTATATACATACATCACCTCCACACGGCAAACAAATGAATCTGCAGTTTCTGTAAATTTGAAATTTCTATAAAAACTATACCTTATATTGTACTACATAAGATGTAGTTAACAAAAACTGCAGATTCGTTCGTTTTCCGTGGATGTGACGAAATAAACGAAATAAATCGAAAACAAAAACAGCTGAATTATGATCTTGGTATACCAAGCAGTCATACCGACATATACATTACTGTAGCCTATAGTGGGGAATCACAGATACAGAATGTTGATCATGATACACTAATTGAGTAGTAACAGAGGTCAGACTCACTCTTGTTATTATCAGTGAGCAGCTGTTCCTTCGTGGTGCTATAAGTAGACGCTATAACGTCTGCGACTGCGTTCGTTCCCAGGAATAATACGTTCCAGTTATGTGATGACTTCGCTTGCGCTTTAAGCTTCTTGGCCTTCTTTTCTTTAAATGATAAACCCTCTGAAATGAAAAAAGATACATAAGTATAATATATATTGTAATAGATATCCACTTAATTTGAAATGAAGAAGTTTTAAATTTGATTTATATTATTTGATTCTATTAGACCTCCAGAATCCTACAGTTATCACGGATTACAAAATAAACAATGTTGCTTCAATTGTAATCTGTGATTTTTAAGAGCGCAATGTCACAGCATAACGATATTGTAAAATTTTACGAGACATTACTTGATAACGCAGATTACAAAAATGGCCTCATATGTATTTACTATGTATTGTTTTAGCCTGTACATATCGTTCTACCAGCAGTCAATATATGTATCTAATTTTAAAATGCAAAAATTTTGCGATTTTCAAAGCATTGGTCTGATCCTGTAGACGGATTAAATTAATAATGAATAAAACACCTATAAAACTTGTACTGACCCGTTTATTTCAAACTGGCGATTGGGTTGTCGTATAGTATCAAAATAATATCTTGTGGCGTTTAAACAATATGTACATACCGTCATCGTCATCATTTTCAAGCTTTTCAGTTTTGGCGGGTAATAAATGGAGCATTCTGCCGCAGAACGCGGTACCATCCAGCTCTGTATAAGCTTTTACAGCATGTTCGGGCATCACAAACGTCACTGTTGCGAATCCCTTCGGCTGGCGCGAGATAGGATCTATTGGCATGTTTACTTCAGCGAGTGGACCTGTGCAGTACATTAAAAGTAACATCTGTATCACATAAAACGTAAAGATCAATGATGAAAAATCGATAGTTTAATAAGTCTAATGAAACTAACCATACTTTTCGAACAAGCTCGTTATTTCTTCTTCAGACACAACATATGCTAAGTTTCGTACGAATATGCTTCCACTTTCTCCAATACTCTCTTCATTGTTGGAGTTCTGGAAAATATTTTGTGCATCTTAGACATTTAATGATAGCTTAGAAACTTGTATACGACTATAATTAAGTTACTGATGATATTTCCATTGTATAAAAATGTCTTTTGACTGTTAAGAAGGGCTAAAAAGAAATATATTTTTTACAGAACTATTAGGTAGTTGGTACTTGTAAATTAGATGGTACTAACATTATTATTCTAAAAGAACAAATTATAAGTACATTAGTTACGAATTATCTATTAGTGAGGTATCAGTTTAATTTAATAGTAACAGATTTCGAGGAGAGATTAGCTGATGTTTTAATTTAAAATATTTGCTACATTTAAGTAGTGTAGATATCAAATCTAAGATGAATATCTATAAATTCGCTGAATTTTCACAACTTATTGCGGTGAATACAAAAACATTATCACTACAGATTAATAGTTGTTAAATCGAGGTCGATGGTCCAAGGAGCCAGGTCACGAGGTCACCTCATCACAGAATGGTTTTAATGTATGAAAAAACTTTTTTGCAATAAAGTTTTTTTCTCGCTTTTCGCTGTAGGTCGCGCGGTTTGTTATTTATATAAATTATACTATCCTAATGTCTAGTACTCATCACATTTGATAAGGGTGTACTCTATACTTCTGCTTTCTCCTTTAGAGTTTAAGAGGCGTTATGGAATGGTGAAAACAATACATAGGCGCGATCGTGGATCTTTTGCTGTTAGTAATTGAAGAGTTCCATTATCTATCTCCGAAGATCTTCATACTATATATTAAAACCTTCCTTGAAAAATATGCATTTAAATAACAAAAGCCCCGTTCAAATCGGATCATACATACGGTTCGATTATAGAACCTCCTTTTTTGAAGTCGTCGCAAAACAGGATCAGTGCAGGTCTGCCTAGCCTAGAGTATCAACTATCAGCACTACTATCTTCTAGTTAGTATAAACTCAGAAACTGAATTAATTGTATTAGAATACATGCTTTCGACGCAATTACAATGATTAGTTACACTAATTTGTTAGGAGTTTGTGCTCAGAGTAGTTTGTAATCTGATATGCAATATAAAGTAGCATGCTTTATTACACAATAAGTATTGGCCGTTATTAGTCAATGACTGTTCTATTTTAAAAGCCAGATTTGCGTAAAAAAAATCTTACCTCCTCCCTTCTCTTCTTAGTTGTTTCTTCTTTCTCTTCAGCAGCTATTTTAGATTTATCTTCATATTTATGTACGTGAACGCGATGATTACCTGCAGATGAAAAACAAAACAGAAATATTACAATTATTTATATTTAGGTTAGTAGACATGCATTATATTTGCCGGGTTAACAAAATAAAAATTAGGTTTGAGATAGATGTTCAAGAAATTGGTTATGTCGATGAGTTGGGCAGTTTGGCTAGCTAGTTAGATGAGCTAAAGTAACTATGCAGTGGATTCTTGAAGATTAAATACATCGCCGAGACAGACCTAGAAATCGCTGGTGTGATGACCTAGGTGTGTTTAGGATGGACTGGCTGGACTGATAAGGCAACACATACCAGACAAGGATAGTGGAAGAGGATGGGGGAGACCTGTGCCCAGTGCGACAGTAAAGATAAAAAAAATAACCGTCCCCAAGGTGGTACCATCTATCTCCATACCCATCCTAATCGGTTCAGCCGTTTTATCGGTTTCACCGTGAAAGCGTAAGAAACAAAGTCACTTTTCGCATTTATAAATATTAGTTAGGATTGTGTAAACAGTTGATACAGTTAACAATTTTGTGTTTACATTTATTTTTGAGATTACTAAATTATTCGTAGACTTACGGTGACATAATTATATACTCTTATATACTTTATTTAATTTTTACACATATTTTTTAATTTTTGAACTATTGATTATTAAAAATATACAAAAAACCATTTAAAAATATAAAAAATAGGGATCCACCGATGTCGGGAATAGGTTCCAAGCTACCGGTGGTTAGGGCTCCGGAGACAGGAACCTCCTCGCAATACGAGCCGTATCAAGGAAAACCGCCTTTTGAATCAGGCCCTTGACCCAGCCGCCTAACAAGAGCCTCCTGAAATGTTGTCGAGGCTCTTGGCTATCAGGCCATTGGCTGTCACGACTATCGGCACAATGACAGCCGAGTCCACATTCCACATGCTGACAACCTCGTGCGCCAAGGCGAGATACTTTATTTGTTTCTTTTTCTCGGCTTTTACGAGATTCTCGTCATGTGGAATGATGACGTCGACAATCATTGTGCGGCGCGCTAATCGGTCTATATACTATACTCAGGAACTTATATACTTTATGTCACTCCCATAACTAAGACAAATCTATTGACACCTTAATCTTGAAATCCTTCAAACTGTAAAGGCAAGTATTAGAGTATGCGAAATAATTAGACATACATACTATACTCTTAAAACATTACCCTTCTTTGACAGTTGGGTAAAAATATAAAACATATTTTGTAAAAAGTAGGTACCTAAAAACAATTTGTCTTTCCCTAATGCCTTTTTCAGCTCTTTCTCAGTTCTAAACCCAACATAACAGAACCCAGTGACTTTTTTTCCTTTTCCATAGGGCAGTCTTATTGAAAATGGAACCAGTGGTCTGAAGAATTCTTTGATGTCCTTCTTCTTACATTTGTATGGTAGACCCATTATCTAAAACAGAGAATGTATAATGTATCATGCTGTTGTAGGAAAATGGTAGAGAAAAATGCTAAATAAATATTATTCTTACGTCCTTATATCTCTACATAGTATAAAACAAAGTAGTTTCCTTCGCTTAGATCTTTTTAACTATTTTTTTTTTTAAAAAGAAGCTCTGCCTATGTTACACTTTTACAGGAAAAACAACTGAACCAATGTAGATAAAATTTGGTATGGAGAAAAAATTAACCATGATAGGTTAGTTTTTATCTGTAGTAGGAACTATTTACACTCACTTTAACATGAAATAAAGGTCTATTTCTGATTTTCTTTGGCTGCTGTTCCTGTCCATTATTTTTACTACTATCTTCTGTAATATTTTTGCTGGTAGTATCTCCTACTTTCTTCATAAGTAGTTTCATGTACTGAAATAATATTATAGTATTTTGTATGTTAAAATAGACAAGTTTATGCTAAATGTTTTCGAAAAAAATATTGTATGTTGTTTGTTATTAATATAATATAAGTATAATTTATAATATATGTATATATAAATGGTTTTAGAATTAACATGTCTTTAAGAAAGTTAGATTTGCCTAATTGGTCATGACAAATAAAAGGAGGTTCGCCGCCGTGTCATTGTCACCTCCTTTTGCAAAGCAGTAATGCCAGAGAGGGATGAATGATGTTAACAGAGTGTTCATATTCAAAGAGCTAGTCAGCAAAAGTGACTGGCCTCCCCCAGGGCTACAGCTTGCCAGGGCTGCAGGATGTTCGAAAGAGTTATCACACCTGCAGAATAAAAAGGGCTGAGGAAGGAAAATCGATAGGTTTTAGTCAGTAAGTCTGCGACTCCCTCCCATGGCTGGAGAGGTCATGGGATGATTTTCCATCCAAAAAAAAGAGCTATATGGAGATTGCTTACTGCAAAAGATTACCTATGCTAATACTAACCAACATGTATTGAATTTATCTATCTATATATATAAAAGAAAATTGTGTTAGTTACACCACTTATAACTCGAGAACGGCTGAACGGATTTGGCTGAAAATTGCTAAAAGAGGGGAGGCAGCTTAGAACCAGGAGACGGACATAGGAAAAAAAAAAAAACAGGTAGGAGTTGGGTAGGAGTAGCATAGAGGTTGCATACCACGCGAACGAAGTCGCGCGGGGCAGCTAGTTATTATATAAAAACTAACCTCTAAATCACTTATAGGTTTATTAGCAACTTTCTTATCTTGTTTCTCCTTAGTATTATCAATATCTTCATTCTTAGTTTTATGGTCATTATGGACAACTACAAGAGTTTCATCTTTTTCTTCATTTTCTTTATGCTCTTCATCATCCTCATCATCACTTTTCGATGCGGATTGGAGAGCTTCTTTAATCCAAGCTGTATTGTCATTAACATGAGCTTCAATAAACTCTGCAAATAGTGGATCATCTTTATGCTGAAATTAAATATTTAGTTACTCATGAAAATCATTATTAAAAAAAACTTATTAATGAGTGTACAACAAACTATATGAAGTAAGATTATCAATATACATTTACCTTCTTAAGCAAATCTTTAATTTTATTTTTGTTTTTCTCTATTTTCTTTGCTTTCCTCTCAGTTTTTTTCTTATCATCAATTTCATCTTTATGGAGCTTCTTGTATGCTGAACTGTCTGGTGCATATTTGCTCCATGCTTTGGGCTTTGTTTCATCCCCTAAATTTGCACATACTTGAACTTGTATTTGCATAGAATTTATGCATGTGCCATCAAAATATTCCCTAGCTTGTGATGCCTGTTCTTCTGTCCTGTATCCAATGAAACCAAAGTTCCTAAACTTGCCATCTTTAGTGTATTTTAACTGTACATCAGTTACTTCTCCTTTTTCTCCGAAGATATCTTTTAGTTTTTCTACTGTTACCTGAAAATAATACCTTGTCATTATCGCTAATAATTAGGAAGAACATAAGGTCGGTGGGTCATCTTAGGAATTAATAAGATTCACGAGCGTTTTACGAGTATCTGATCTGAATATCTGATAACCTGATCGTCGCAAGTTCTATAAATCAGAACCTAAAACATTGGTAGTTTCTTACTATTTCAGAAATAATAACCAAGCACTGAATTATTTTATGGACATACTCACCTTATTTGGTAAATTCTTTACTATAAGTCGAGACATTTTAAGATAAATATTATTTCATTATTATCATTTTAAATAGTAAATAAACATGAACGATCAAGCACGTGCTACGCACATTTAATTTCCGTTTGACAAATATTTTTGACACTGACACGTCGTTTTGACAAGACAAAACTAAAGACATTTAACACACTTGTCACAGGCCATAGTGGAGGTTGGATTTTTTTAGAAACTACTTATCCTAAAAAAATAGCATAGTAGCCAAAATAAAAGTCGTCAATTGACGCCTAATTTAATTTCTATCATCACGTGAATATAAATACGAGTGTGAGTTTGTAACGCAGTAAAACAGCTGAATCAATTTAGATGAAAATAATTATGTATGTAGAAAGATAGAGCCCGATGTAAAAGACTTTTTTAAAGATTTGATCTAAACGAAACAAATCCTTAAGATGTTACTGTTGTTGTTGGATGTTGACATTGGCATTTGGCATTGTCTGTCAGTCAAACTGTCAGTCAATCAGCTGATCAGCTGTTAACCCGGTAGAAAAATATTGAGCTGTTATTTTACTCTTTGCTGCTATTAGAATATTGGAAGAAGAAAAAGGTCTTAAGGAAATAAGTATTATTTAAACCCTGTATTAAAAGTGGTTCACCGGTAATTTCTATCTCTAGTGTCGTAAAGGTTGCTGAAGCTGTTCTCAATTTATAAAAATGTCGACTGCCATGACTTTTGGACAAAAACAATTCATACCAACTCCGCCTGATAAGGGTAGCTTCCCGCTGGATCACGATGGAGTGTGTAAGGATAGTATGAGAAAATATATGAAGTGTTTATTAAATAACAACGGCAATAATTCTATGTGCCGAGATGAAGCTAAAGAGTATCTAGGTTGCAGAATGGAGAATAACCTTATGGCTAAAGAAGATTGGAATAAATTAGGTTTTAAAACTGAAGTTTCAACAGAAGACAAGAAATGACATTCTATTTATTGTTATTGTTATAGGTAAGGAAATTGTTACATTTTTGTATTTAATAAATTGTAGATCTAGCATTGTTGTGTTCTTTTTATATAAGAAGTCCTGCTTACATACCTAGTTCTTTTCCTTCTGCTTCCATACACACAATCTGTTCATTTAAATAATTACAATTATATTTATGAAATGTTAAGTGAGATGTGCATTTCACTATCTTGTAACTAAATTTTGATTTGAAAACTGTATTTGATAGAAATGCAGGCTAACAATGGCTTGGCATTTAACCTTAACATTTAACTTTTGCTATCAGGGTAGTTTTTAATTTTGGAATCCGTTCAGCAGGTCACATCCAGGTACCTTTTGTCATTTACCTTGTTTTTGAAAGAATATTGGTTTCAGAACAATCATCTATCTAGAAAGCTTATAAGCAAAACCCTATTTGATACAAAACGCCATCCAAATCATTAAAGTTGTTTCCGAGATACACAGATAAATAAATGAGTAATTAGGATTGCTTATTTGCTGCGAGATGTTCGAAAGAGATACTGCACCCCTGAATACAAAGGGCTGAGGAAGCAACTTGGATGGGATTTAGTCAGTAAAAGTCTAAAACTATAGTGGGAGGAGTTGTTTAACGATTTCCCCTCAGAAAAAGAAGGAATTGCATAAGAAAATGAAGAAATAAATATATAAGATAATACAAAGAAATATTTGTCTAACTTCTAGAACATGGCAAAAGTTTGTAATTTGGAGGCACTGCTTTCTTTTACGCTACTCCCATGACTATGGAACATGGAGGGGAAGTAGGTACTTACATTAGATATTGTTGATAGGATATCTTGTATATTGAGGCATTATGTTACTTTTACATGTAACTAATACTGGATGGTCTCTACTGGAAATCAAACTGACTGGTTACAAAATACCCTAGCCCTATATTTATATAAGAGCTAACCAGAATCTGTAATCTCTGACAACCAACTAAAAAAAGTTAAACATTGGAGTACAACAGCATCTTGTTAGACTGGAAGCCAACTCTAATCTAGTTGGGAAAAGGCTAGGCAAATGATGAATAGCTATGAAATGAAATAAAAGTTATCATAGAAATTTCTTTATTAAACATATAATAGTACTTAAATGTATTACATTGAACTAAAATTATTCATTGAGAAAGTAATTATTATTTTAGAAAGATTTTAGAATTTTTTTATTCCTTTTTATCGCCAGTATTTCATGGCATTTTATATAAAAGTAAATATCACAGTTATTATTAAATTATGTATGTGTGACCAAAGAAACTATAAAAGTCGAATGTAACCTATATTATACTAAAATGTTGCGTGGCTTGAGAGGTATAACTTTGCATTATTTACAAGTTAACCCTAACGACAACTTGGCTTGCAAGCCTTAAATTATTATTCTTGTCGTAAATATGACCATCGACCATAATTTGATTGTTGTTTGCACAAGTATTATTATGTACCTACTGTAACTGTACTGTACTGTGTTTTGTAATTATGTCTAATTACTGTAATCATTTCATGTATATATTAATCTTTCTCAGGGATTAATAGGAGACGGAGAGGTATTTCATAGGCTTTTCTGGTAAATATTGACTCAAGACACAACAGCAACATACAAAAATATCCAAAGAGAATTTATTCTGTACAATGACTAACTATAATAAGCACCATATTCATTCTACCAAGTTAAACTTTTTCTTTTCTCATTGGCAACACAATCAGATTACACGATTCATAATTCATCATCCTTAACTTCTTCACAGTACTTACAAATAAGGCCATTTGTTAAAAAATACATGTATATATATATCGTACCATTAATAGGTATAGTTAGCATTGATTTATATGGCATGTATTTATTTTATATTTACTTACTTAGCTATTATTTTTAATGATTTATATAATTTACAATTACAGTATATGTGTACCTCTTTTAACCAGCCTATGAGATATAAATAAGTTACTCAACTATTATATAGATGATATACATAAGTAATAAAGTAAACAAGTACAATTTTTACAACATTAGTCTACAAATGCATGTTATTATAATACCAAATAACTAAGGCAGTTAGTTGTAAGTTTTTGGTACCCATGGTACATAGTATTTATTACTTATAAACTGTACTAACCATAGATACCGTATATTTTATCTCTGATTTCCATTTTAACAATTAAACATCGAAGTACAATACAAACTGTACAGAAGCTAAATGGATGGTGTTTTATACCTTACATAACATTAACAAACCAAGCACTCGATCGTTTTGAGATCAAAATGTACATATAATAGAAATAATATTTCACATAATTACTTATTGCCTAATTAATAATATAGGTACTTACTTTATTATTTGTAATTTTATGTAATTTTCTTATTACACGTAGGTATAATATTATAATTATGTACTTAGATATTTGTTTAATACTAAACAGGCAGTGCAATTTTGCGCAATAGTTACTAATTCTAGTCTTAAATCAGACGTTTGCGATATGTACTTGTTAATATATACGTTGTTACACGTCTTGGGTACATAGCTTTTTATCAGTGATAAGCTTTATTTTGACCGGATTGTTCCAAAGTTCAATTAGATAGGTGCAGGTACCTAGGTAGGTACCTAAATTGTCGTTAACGTGATCGTTATAATGTTCATAAATCTTAACACTTATCAGTACATTAAATAATTACTAAATAGGTAACCAAATTTAAGTTCAAGAATCATACGCTTGGCATATATACCTAGGTACTTCTGCTACATATGGGTACCTATATTGGTTTATATTCTAAGTCTATGAATCTATCCTGGTTTTTTAATTTGCTGCAGTCATAGTAATAAATTACGTATGGTACCTAATATAACTTGTTATTATTAAAAGTGTAGGGTATAAGATTGTTAGCAAATTTGTAGATATAGTAGTCGCAGCACTAGGTGAGCGTAGTGTTGAGCCAGGCGCAGGTGGCGTCTTGTACCCGGCACGACGGCCGGTGCGCTCCGTCGGACATCCCATCCAGAACGTAGACGAAGGGTATTGCTTCTCATTTTCAACGCGCATCTGAAGATCGTTGAACTTCCAAAAACCTTTGCCTTTGAAGAAATACGTTTTACCTGAAAACAATAATATATAGCTTATATATATGATTGGTTCCTGCAGAGCAGCTACCATCGGTTTGTTGAAACATCGAAAGTAGGTATTTACTTGACTGAATTCTGGTATATATGTACACTAGGAAACCATAGTGTTGATTCTTACCATCTTTCCACTGGAATACGCTGTCGATATTGTAACCCACGCCTTTCCACATAGCCATATTGCGCGGGTAATCGTAGTCAACACGACCTTTTTCTTCGTCAAATCTGAAATGGGAAAATATTGTAGCCGGTTGTCACAAATATAAAATTTGTGAATAGGAACATAGAACTGGAATTATGTAGCTAATTAAAATACATATTTACGAGGTAAATAAAATAAGAAACTTACTTCCAATACATAGTGCCACTGTAGAAATAAGTATTGCCGTTATGACCCCAGACCATAGCAGCGTCCAGTTTGTCCAAACTTTCAGGCAGGCCGAACGTGGTCAACGGTTTTGGGTATCCCGGTAACAAATATTGCGAATCGAACAAGTACAATTGTTTGCCTGAAATCAAATATTGTATGTATGGTCAATGTAACATTATTGTAGAAAGTGAGAAGATTGAAAGGCGAACTTATTACATTGATTAAATAATATCATAAGGGCCATGTTTTACCTATGAAAATTGCTATTTTCCGATCCGGTCTTTCGTAAACAGCGTCGACATGAGTAAGATCTCTTGGCAAACTGGGCCACATTCTTGTAGTTTCCATGGGATAACCAGGGTAATGTCCATTGGCTCCTATCCTCCAATGGTACTGGAAATGTAACGTAATGTTTAGGTTTTTGTTCGTATGTAAGGGTGACTTCATTTTTAACTATTAATTATGAGTAATAGGTACTAACTCTATTTTTAAATATGAAGAGTTCACCACGTATGAGGGCGACTGCATCATAATTAGTATCACACTTGTCAGGTTTGTCCGAGGGTGTGGTGGTCGTTGTTCGCTGCGTCGTCTTTTCCGGGTAATACGGCTTCCTAGGATTATCTTGTCTCGGATCATTTGGATAATTCGGTCTTGGATTACTCGGGTACTCGGGTTGCACGTAGGGATAGCGCGGGCGGTAGGTGGTAGGACGGCTGGTCGGTTCAGTAGGACGGTAAGTGTGGCGATGATTCGTGCGTCGGGGATGTTCTTCGCTTGAGTTGTAATGACGGCGGTCGGGGTAATGTGCAGGGTAATACGCAGGGTATTTACTGGGAGCACGTGGATACGGGGTGTACGCCCGGTTGGGGAATCTATCTGGATGTCTGTTGTAGGGATGATTGATATACGGCCGTCTGGTAGTAGTTGTGGTAGTGGTGGTGGTTGTCGTCGTAGTAGTTGGTGGTGGCTCAGCTGGTCGGTAAGTAGGTATTTTGCCCCACTTCGTACTCTTTTTAGGTCCTGAAAACAAAATATTAATATAGGTATATATATATTATATTAACTGATAATAATTATAAAGTGGATTGATTGATTAATTTTCAGTAGTGAAATTATGTGATGATCACTGCCGGGTAACTATAATACTCACCATACATTTGTTGAATGCCATTGCGGTCATCTTCGGGTAACACAAAGTTTGGTTGAATGCCTTGATACCACGGATACATAAGCGCGCCTTTCACAGAGCTATGGCTGAGACCCAGAGAGTGGCCGAATTCGTGTGCAGCCACAGCAAAAAGTGAAGTTCCTGAAAAGAGATAAATACAAATTTTAATTGATAGCAAGAATATTCATAAACAGCTCAGCAAAAATTGCGTGACAGGTTTTTCTGCAAAGAACTGGGCATGTTATCAACATTGGTTAGCGAGGTAGTCTATATTAAATACGCATGTGGGTTCAGTCAAATAAAGGTGGATATTTACACATGGCTACCAAAATACAATTGGAAGTGGCGTTGTACCCGTCCGTTGTCCGTGTAAATTATCACGTGTGCACAGTGCCGAGCGGCGCGGTAATCGCAGCGGCGTCCTCGCCGCGCTTGCGGTCGCCACCTATCGGCTACTGCCGTGTTTACACTATACATGCGACGACCACACTTGGCTCGTTTCGCACTGCTACTATACTGTGACCATTATTTCGATGACGTCATTCTCAGCTATGAAGGAAGTATTACATAGAACTGTGACAATGAGGATCAGTAATGTAATAGCAAATTCAATAAAACTAGTATCTATGTTATTCTTTATGACATAAGAATGATATATCTTTTTGAATTATCGAAATCGGACCATTACTTATGAAGATATTAAGTAATAAACATTTGCCGTTCCGGCCGCTAAAAATTAATGTCCGCGGGAGCGTGTGACGTCACTCCAACGGAACCGAGCGCAGTCTGCATTCATATTTCACTATTCGGCGGAGCTGCGACGCGGTTGGTCAGTATATTTGGCAATTTATTTTACGTAAAGTGTTGTTAGAGTGTGTTTTGTGATATTTGAGTATAAAACGTCCTAAAATATGAGTACTAATAAAGTAGAGG
This sequence comes from Pyrrhia umbra, assembly GCA_963891755.1. NCBI lineage: Eukaryota > Metazoa > Arthropoda > Insecta > Lepidoptera > Noctuidae > Pyrrhia > Pyrrhia umbra. The sequence continues at coordinate 9,451,677 of OY982930.1, forward strand.
CTGGTTTTGTGCGAGCTCAGTCAGATAATCTTCCAAAGGTGGATTCTTTCATGACATTTGATTATCTCAGTAATCTAGTTCTAAGTTAATCTACGTTACTTATTAGTAATCTTAAGATATTGATTTAAAATCTTTAGGCCTCCACACAATCGGCTATTATCGCGGTGAATCGCTGTACATTGCTGTGAACTCTCAAAAACTCTTGAGAGTTTTTCATCCAACGCAGCAATGTATAGCAAATCACCGCGATCATCGGTGATTGTGTGGAGGCAGCAGTAGGTAGGTGTAAAAAATAATGAATATAATGTATTGGTACAGAAATCTTGATAAACAAATGTTGTTTTCGTTCATTCCTATGCGGATCATTTCGCGGATGGCTATTTAACCAACTTGCGCTTTATTTAGTTCATAGTTCCCTATATACTTGTCGATCTATAACGGAAACCTTAATATTGGTTTTCAATGGCTATTTTTTGCCACCTCGTTCATTGTTACAAATAATTCATTCAGTATGTACCTACTTAGGATGGCTTGAAAAAATCATCATCAATCATCTCTTTACAACAGGATACCATTTTGAAGAAGTTTTGCGTTTTTCGGCACGTTAAAAATAATTTTTCTAAGGTAATAATAGAAGTATTTGTACATTTTGGCACTATACAATATTAATACATGTTTGAAAAGGTGAATTAGACACAAATCGGACACTTAATTTGTTTGAAAGTCACAATTAATCAAACAAAACACAGCGCGCCATACTGCTGCCAACGGCTAACCGTTGGAGTGACGTCACAGCTATCGCGGCGACCGCTCGGTGAACTTCGCTAGTAATTTGGTCATAACTTCGTCAATTTTTATCGTAGATCAAAAATTTTTGCACTGTATGTTAAGGATTACTTAGCTCTACAAATCTGCATTGTCAACTAAAAACGTTACGGATCCTCATTACTAGAAGTTGTTTCCGTACAGTCAGCGTCTAATAGATAGTGACACTCAGGGTATTCAGATAAATAGACGCAACCAAAAAGTCAATAATATCGGTACAAACAAAGTTTCCATATTGTTGACAACACTTTAGTCGCTCAATAGGTCGAGACGTTTAAAATGTCATATAGATAGGTTCATTCAAACCGCCATAAATATGGTAACAGTCATCGCGTCAATGGTATCCAAGCATTCTAGGTGTTCAAAAATATGGAACACATTTGAAAAATAAACTTTACTGCTATATATTTTAAATATTATTTCCCACGTCAATTAATATTAAAACATTTATTCACAAAATGAAAGGAATAGAACCTACTGCTGTCCTTTTCATTTTAAGCATGACGTCAGAGACATGTCTTTTGTTTTGTAAAGAATTTCGTGCGATATACTTTGGAAGTAATATACAGCTGACTAGGTACAATTATTCGCATCTCTTCAGATTTTCATTTTCGCATACTCGCACTTATTCAAATTCGAAAAACAATATATAAATTAACAAACGAACGTCGACTAAACTACAGATTACGATTTTCGACCTTATTGACTTTTATTTAAAAACGCTATTTTAAACATAAACAAGGCAATATAGCAGATAAATACTAAAAACAAGCAATAAAGACAAATGTTGATAAGGTCGAAAATTGCTTGCACCTATTTTTACAACTAAAAATCGTTTAAATAATTAAGAAATCCAAGTACCTTTTTTTTCAATTTTATTTATTATTTTTTCTTAGACTATTTAAAATTAGTCGAGCCCATAAAAAAGCGAGAAATCTATCTGATCTCCGTCGACTGCAGTAATATGGTGAAAAGACATTCCGAAGACATGCTAATCTGTAGTGCGAATCCGAAAAAGTGCGAATATGCGGAAACGAAGATCTGAAGAGATGCGAATAATTCTATAGGTAACTCATCTAAAGCGATACTTACGGATACTCCCAGTTCATTTGAAATATCTGTTATGGAGACACCTTCCTCCTTCAAATATAATATAATTCGATGTTTTGTGGTGTCACTAAAGCGATATGTAGCCATATTTAAGCATGAAACAATATTAAATGCCTAAAGAGGTTTTCATCTTAGAAACCATTTTTTTCTATAACATGCTGGTTTATTTTTCTAATCTGTTCCATATTTTTGAATACTTAGAATGCTTGGATACCATTGACGCGATGACTGTTACCATATTTATGGCGCTTTGATTGAACCTATCTATATGACATTTTAAACGTCTCGACCTTTTGAGCGACTAAATTGTTGACAACAATATTAGGCCAGTGCTTTTAGCCTCTAAAAACGGTAAAAAGTGAATTAAATAATAGTAGGATGGAAAAGGAGGAGAATACAATAAAAATGATAGGAAAAATAAATTACGGGCGATCTGAGGTCGGGAAGTGGGGGGGAGGGGGGGTTAAAGTTAAAAAAACGGTTTATCTAAATTTCCGACAAAACTACAAGTCCTATGAAAAAAAGTTAAATGGCAAAGTTGTAGGTAATAAAAAGATCTACAACTTTTGGATTGACACTTTTTCACATAACCTCAAAATTTATGTGAAAAATTCAAAAAACCAAGTTTTTGGTTTTTTATTTTTATCTTTTACAATAATTAATTTTTTATCACGAAATTTGGTGAAAACTTACCTTTTTATGTCCCAAACACACTGTAATTTATTTGATTTAAAATGATTATTTTTTCACCCTTATTTTGACTTAATATCGAAAAAAAAACCCTAATTTTCAATCGAAAATTCTCGTGTCAAAATATCACTTTTTTTTTAAAAGTCGGTAGTCTTTTTGTTCTTTGAAATCTCTACTTTCAGATGGTATAAAAAAATATTTACATTGCTATGGTAAATGTTCTCAGAAAATATAAAGAAACGCTACAAAATAACAGGTAGAAAGGCCTAGACCGGCTTAAATTTTTTGCGTAGATGCCTATTTATTGCTATTTTAAGATAACTTATGTATCTGAGTGACCTACGGAACCTCGGACCTCTCTATGAAATACCTTTTAGCTGATCAAAAAGTATTTCATAGAGAAGTGGGGAGTTGCTAGAAGGATCTTGGCCTTGCTAACTGTTATTTCGTAGCGTTTCTTTATATTTTCTGAGAACATTTACCATAGCAATGTAAATATTTTTTTATACCATCTGAAAGTAGAGATTTCAAAGAACAAAAAGACTACCGACTTTTAAAAAAAAAGTGATATTTTGACACGAGAATTTTCGATTGAAAATTAGGGTGTTTTTTCGATATTAAGTCAAAATAAGGGTGAAAAAATAATTATTATAAATCAAATAAATTACAGTGTGTTTGGGACATAAAAAGGTAAGTTTTCACCAAATTTCGTGATAAAAAATTAATTATTGTAAAATATAAAAATAAAAAACCAAAAGCTTGGTTTTTTGAATTTTTCACATACATTTTGAGGTTATGTGAAAAAAGTGTCAATCCAAAAGTTGTAGATCTTTTTATTACCTACAACTTTGCCATTTAACTTTTTTTCATAGGACTTGTAGTTTTGCCGGAAATTGAGATAAACCGTTTTTTTAACTTTAACCCCCCCTCCCCCCACTTCCCGACCTCAGATCGCCCGTAATTTATTTTTCCTATCATTTTTATTGTATTCTCCTCCTTTTCCAATGGGTTTCATCCTACTATTATTTTTTTTGTTTTCAAAAGTTAAAAGCACTGGTCTATATGGAAACTTTGTGTGTACCGATATTATTGACTTTTTGGTTGCGTCTATTTATTTGAATACCCTGAGTGTCACTATCTATTAGACGCTGACTGTACAGTACATATTTGTAATAATTAAATATCCTCTCCATGTTTCCGATGCCGGTGGAGTACAAGTTAAACTTTACTATTAACTTGTGACATGTAATTAATTATAGAATCAGCTCGTCACCAAATAAGATCATCGTCATCGTACACGAGAGGCAGGTGCCATAACCACTAGGCCACCACGACTTTTACCAAATAACAGATAGCCTTAAATTGTACCAATGTAGACTAACTAACTTCAATAACGCATTATATTTGTAAAAGTACTACTTAACTACTTAGCATATTTTATTACAAAAGCTGAAATTAAGTGATAATATCCCCATCAGGCTACAAAAGGCAATACAGTGGGCGTGTAACAACTAAGGTGAGCGGCGGCGTATTCCGGCACTTTCGACATTTGCATGTCAAAACATGGCTGACCGCAACATGCTCATTTCCGAGCTACACGTGAACTTTTCACGGAAGCTCTGAAAATTTATTGGAAATCTGTTAATTACGTACGTGCATCATCGTGCATGTATATTTTATTAACTAAAGCAAACGCTCAATTTTAACGTAGGGTAAATTGAGCAGGTTTTTAATCATAAAACATCTAGCATGTCTAGCAATAAAAATAAATAAAGATTCGGAACGCAGATAATTTGTAGTTCCTTACACAGTAGTATATATAGTATAGTACCTACAGTAGATGCTTACCGAAATACTGAAACACTGGTAATACACGAAGTACAGCTAATACATACAGCAATAACACGAATACAGGCAATACACTTGTGAATTAAGATGGTCAATTGCAAAATCGAGAGAGTGATACAAAGATAGAAGCTCTCAGCCCTGCAGTGGTAAGAACAATACAGGCTGATAATAATATTATACTTATAATTTGGCTAGGCGTTTGTAATAGGTACCTAGTTTGCCCTTAATTGTGAACATGATGCAAGTAATTACCTTCTTCATCATCGTCTCTTGGTTGCAACAGCCATAGCTCGTCATCGTCGAAGTGTGCGTCTCCGCCGCGACCAGTGCCCGGGAAGAACGCGTGCGCAAGGATCGCGCCGCGGCCGTCAAATGGGTACGCGTCGTCATGGTAACGCCTGTTTTATACAAAACAATAAAACAGTGTGGATTAGCGTAAAGAAAAAAAATACTATATTATGATGATATTTATAAAGTTGCATTAGGCCTTACTGTTGATGAAAACAGTCATACCAAAGTACCTAATGTATTCATCTGACAACAAACAACAATGGCTGGAGTGGATGGAGTCTGTACAGCAATCAAACTTGCGTCCCCGGAGTCCCGTACACGGCTACTACCCACCTAATCATTTTTCGCGCCAACAAAACAACGGAAAGACCTCACCTAATGCATATTTCAGGCGATATTAGCTGACCGTTGCGTTATTGAGTTTCCATGAGAAAGTTCTGCCATTAACCGATATGGGCGGGGTGCGCTAATAGGGAAAATATTCCTATACTTAGTACGGCTATTATTATGCTTGCTCGGTTTCTGAGTCGCTAAGGTAATACAACCACAACGGTATATTCCCGTAGTGATATCGTCGCCATATTGGTCGCGTTTGGAACGCGACTTACATTAAAATTTGTATTTTATTCCCCATTTTGTTCAAATCTAAAAAGCGATAGGAGGCAACTACGAGTATAATGCAATCTCTATTTTGAAATCTACATTACCTTTCTCGTAATGACAGCGCTTTTATTGAGTGCTTTCACAAAGGTAAGCTAGTGGAATGAGGAAGTGTCTCGCTGACATACGCCGTCAAATATAATGGGTTCGGAATGGAAAGTTTCCGAGTTTGGGGATGATTTATTGCTGTGTTGGTATCTGCCCTTAGTATCCGCCCGTGAACCGAATGTGTGCGGATATAAAATAGGGCAATGTTTGTATTTCAAATATCTTTTTTTTTTGTAAATGTCGTAAGTCAAACTTGCAGGCATAAAGACAAGTATAAAAGAAATATAAAGTTCTTTATTTCAAATTGGTCCATAAAAAATGCGCATTACATGTCTAAAATGGTTTAAATGCATGAGAACTAAAGTCTTGGAAGTACTGTTAGTATATAAGCGTATGATATCAGCCAGTGATTGCACTTATATCATTCGTGAGTTGGAGAACGCAGTTAAGTTGTACATATCCTTTATTACTTGGGCAATATTACAGTTTATGAGAGTAATAAATCTGGAAGACGCATACTATAGGGAACTGTGCTTTGTGCAATCACTCTGAGCGTTTCAACTCAATGAAGTGATGATAGAATCGTTTCATATTAAATCATTAAATACCACACAGATTTCTTATCAACTATAATAGGTACGTAGTTTTTGTTTATGTTATTTATTACTGCTATGTGTATAGCTATCTATTTGTTATGAAAACTGTAGCTTTTGACTCAAACCACACATTTATTGTAACTCTCTGTATGCGTTAGCCGTAAGCATGCAGATTGACTATATTTAATTAATTTATATTAATTTCACGCATTTATTTAATATCCTTTTCTTTATCTTTGAAAATAATTTGTATTAGGTACACTAGTTGTATGCATGTATATATTTAGATATCATTGTCTATCCTATTGGCAGACGACGTTTCCGTAGTAGGTATATAGGTATCTAGCAGTAGTAGAAAACGGAAGACTTTTATGGAGTGTAATATAAGTTAACGGCACGCATAAAAATCCGAGGCAGGTACCTACGCTTCGTAGCATTTGATATGTCTTTTCTATCGTATAGACGACTTTAATCATCTAAAGCTTCATGCGTTAAAATAAAGCTACATTATTTTCATACTGTATTGCTGAATAAATATGGTAGGTAATGCTTAGCTTAAACTTTGAGAAATGCATTAAACTGAATTTCGAATAGCCAAAATCCTCAAACAAATAAAAGGTAAAGTTACGCAGAATGTATCGCAAAGTATTATCGAATAATATATTCGAACTCGTGAGTGAACTTGTTTTTGATTCGACAGCAAGTAATAAAAGTGCTCTCCTGACGTGACCACAGGCGCCTCAGCTCGACAAAATGAGACGCTCCCGGGGCTCGGACTAAAAAGAAATAGTATGCAGAGTGTTGAGAAGTTGTTGGCCGCCACTGCCTGCAAGTTTGCAGTGTTCGCCGCAATATGGTGGTCGCAATATGTCCAGTGTTCAGGTTTTTGTTGCCGCTACATTCTCATATCGTCGTTTACAGTGATCTAATAAATGAAACTTTGCCCTATTCTCATTCAATATAAGACTCCTGTCGGAAACTTTGCTTCATTTGTCACGGTTAGCTTAATACATCGCCTTCGTTGTTTACTTTTCTAATATGTTGTTAGGTCATGTAATACTTATTTTTAGTTTTAGAAATAATTTAGTGTTATGCATACTTATATTTTTATTAAAAGTTTAAAAGAAAGAAATTTAGCATAAGTATCGTCTTGGAGCTCCCACTTTTTGAATATAATTCACTGATCTCCGCTTTATATATAGGGGCATAGAAGATCCAACACTTGAAAATACAATTACTTGAACATGTAGTTTAGATTTTCTTTTTAAAAGTATCTACCATGTGGGTGTCGTATTATTTTGTGTCCTTGCTGTGAAGACTGACGCAAGCGTATTTTTCCGACTTTTTGACTTTTAACTATCCTTCAAGACGTATATTTTTAGTTTTAGGTACGGCAACAGTGTCGTAGGGTGAGGGTTATAACGCTCAGTTCGGCTTGAGCATCGTCTGACCCTATTCATATGCTCCGCACGAGGAGATCGCAAATCCCCTTAAAATGGATAGGACGTTTCTGTAAATCCTTAGTTGATTATTATTTATTATCAACACAATAAATCAAGCTTGTGGATATTTAAAGAAGTCTGCCAATTTTATTTGTAACTGAAGAATTTTCCTCTTAATGCCAAAAAAAACCTGTATTGTAAACATCTTTCGTACTAACAAAGTATTTATTTATTTAGGTACTTTCTGCTGAAACATATCTCTCTAGAAACCGGTGGCTGTAAGTAACTGTTATGTATATTTTGTTTTAAACAAATTTAAATTTTCGTGTTTTAGAATTGGTTAAAAAGAATTTAATATTTTTGAGTTGAATGTCCATTATCTACTAAGTTAGAATAACTGTACTAATAAATATAACCTTGGTATAACTGTCTTCCACTAAAAATTAAAAGCAAAACAGGAATTATGTAAGGTTGAATACTGGAAAGTACAAAGCAATTGTTAAAATGTAACTTCTTTGAACTCACTTAGCAAAGGAAACCACGATGTCTGCTTCATCCGAGTTGACTTCTGTGAAGGTAAGGCGTGACGCCTGCGCCCAGACGTCGAGCGCGCGTGCCAACACGCTGCGGGTGCCGTATGGGTCTAGCTGTGATGGCCGCCGCGCCGAAGACAAGCTGGACAAGAAAATAATAAAATGTAAATAAGTACACCAATTACATAAACACAATTCTAAAATATCTGTAGGAACTGGTTGGTCTACATCAGAGTCGTCCATATTTATTTGTAAAATCTAAATGAATTGACTTTAACAATTATGTCGGATAAAAGACGATCCGTCGTAATGATGCAGTGCGCCAGCGGCTCCGTCCTCTCGACTCCCTTTTCCCGCCACTCCACCGCTTATGACGTTCCGTCAGAATGACAGCTTGTCACTCTTTATCCAACGTATACAGCCTATCTATATAGAAATGAGTATCGTGATGTTCGCTTATCTATGGTTACGCCGACATATCCATAAAAAAAATTAAACGCTGGTGGACCAATACATCGCTCTAAAATAAAAAGAATTATCAAAATCGGACTAACTACTCTGTAAAAAGTCTTTATTTTTAAAATACCTATTAATTGATCATACACACGACGGAATACGTTACGTTTAGATTTTTTCAATATTTTCTTCACTGCTTTTTCGGCGTGTTCAATATGCATATCCATACCATCATTCATCTTTCAACCGCTAAAAAACTTTGAGCTGTGCCGCGGACAGACAGACTGACATGGCGAAACTATAATAAGGGTTCCTTGTTGACTATGGAACCCAAAAATCTCGTAAAAATTAGGGTTTTGTAATCATTGTTGCGGTAGCTTTAACAATGTTGTCACTTCTGCCTTTGTAGCACAAAGTGATAAGGGGCCTGCACTTCAACACAAAGACCTACAGTCTACATTATCTTTATCAGAACATTTTTTATCAGGAAGTCTGTAAGTCCTAATAATTAAAACAGTGAGCTTTAGCTTAATAGTAGTTGACGAGAGTGGTTATTGAAGGGACGCGGTGACGGTAGGTATTGTACTCGTGTGTGAGTGGCATGGGGCTGAGCGTACCCTATTTCAGAGCTATGTTGTGTGTGCTGCGGCCGGACAGCTTTCGAGTAATGGAATAATCGCATTGTGGACAATTTGAGTGACTCGGCTCTATTTAACGCTCGCTGCGTTCATTACACGGGATTTATGCGTTGTCATGTACAACACACGGGACCTCATTAGGTCCGTACAGGTTTTAATTAGAGATCTAGTCCGAGCTTAATACCGCTAAGCGGATATTTGTCACGAGGTTATTAAAACTGCAATGGATAAACTGTAGCGGTTCTCATTATTTTATTCAATATCGATGCAAATACACAAAACCGCTAGTGTCGTGGTCAGCTTTCAGTCTATATTTGTACAACACATTTTGTTGGATAAAATATGGTATCCGCGGGTAATTAAAATTAACCAACGCGGCTGCCGCCCGGAGCTCCCGTTGTTAACAATTATTTTAATACGATTATTTAGAGGGACACCGGGGAAATTAGAGAGATAAAGCGGAGTAGGATGTACTAATGTTTCGGAATCAACGTTATTCATTGAGCGGTAGAATGCATTGCCTACTTTAGGCAGCGGCGATGTATAGCACTGATAAAATGATATGTGCAAAATAATTAATCGAGTCTTTTTAATGCGCCGGCTGCCCCAGGACAGTCGGGCAGCGTCGGATGGAAACCGCTCGAAATTTATTATTGCCATATTAACATGGGCCGCCGCTCGTGCACGCACTATATCAGCCAACTAGTTAATTGCAAGCCTTGGATGAAACTCGCAACCGCATTTCGAAGTTAATGTTGTTATGTCAGCCCAAAATAATGAGTGTGGTCGAATAGCGTGAGGGAATTTCATGTACACTATGCTACTGCTATAGATTCATAAAGACTTGGAAACAAAAAAAATAAGTTACATACATTCTGGTATCAGCTAGGTCTTTATTAAAGATTTTCATCTGTTTGGATCGACTAAATTGTTCAAAAGCAGATTGTCTAAAATCGTTTATCGACAGCGGCCTTCTGAAGCGGTCACATCACGCGTGTCATGTATCTTTACACCCCATTACACTAATTATCTGATAATCAAATCCACACACGTTTGCATCTACATATGTTAGGGGGCATGCTTCACACACACTTAAGCCATGTGTACACACATGAATTTTAATTAACTTTGTGCCTTGACAAGTAAGTATTGATGACAGTTTAACTTGTTGTTTTTAAAATAAACATTTGGATTTTTAGAAATAATAAGGTTAAACTTTCCCTTTGTTACTGGACTAAGAATTGTACAGTCTTCACTAAGTAGGTACCAAAGTTCTCGAGGATGAAGCCTGAAAAATAACCATTTTTTTACGAAACGAGGTCGCCTGTGTAATAATTTTCATTGAAATGAAACACGTGAACACAAATAAGTTTGTAGTGGTTTTGAAGGACTTCGCGGCACGTTGTGTATTGGTGGGTCAGTTTGAAGGAGTTGAGAGTAAACAGAAGCCTACTTCCTGCCTCGCAGGGGTAGCAAACTGCGGACACGTGAGAGTAGGCGGGAGCTGGCGACGGCACGTGACCACGTGCTCGCCTTCACTACACAATGCTCTGGGCTACGCCTCTAAGTTCTGAAGACATCATTCATAGTATCTTTTCTAAACTCTTACTTCTTTTGTTTATAAAATGTAATAGGTACTACACTGAACTATATACCTTATTAGTGGCGAATAATATAGAAACCGATATAACTTTTATTATATTTCTTTTCAGATAGATAGGTATTGAATTCACCGCATTTTTTATGACTGATGAAAATTTATTTCTATACGTACGTACATTATTTGAGTAACATTAAATTTGTGGGTTTAAAAAAATAAGGTGTCTTATGTAAGCAGGTATAATATATTTAATAGTAGCCCGCGGTTTCACCCGCGTCCCGAGGGAACTACTTAACGCATCCGGATTAAAAGTAGCCTAAAACCTTTTCCAGGGTCCCCTCTATATCCGTACCAAATTTCATGCAAATCGGTCCAGCCATTCTCGAGTTATGCGCTTAGCAACACATTCAGCGATTCATTTTTAGGGTTCCGTAGTCCGACAAGGAACCCTTATAGTTTCGCCATGTCCGTCTGTCTGTCTGTTTGTCTGTCTGTCTGTCTGTCCGCGGCATAGCTCCGAGGTTCTTGTTACTAGGAAGCTGAAATTTGGTATGGATATGTATATTAATCAAGCCGAGAAAGTGGTAAAATAAAATGTTGAAAAATATTTTTTTTAGGGTAGCTCCCATACACGTAAAGCGGGGATGAATATTTTTTTTCTCGCGTATCCCTTCGTGTGTAGTGTCGTTAGATAGGTCTTTCAAAAATATTATGGGTGTGTGACTATTTTTCGGTTAAGCGAGCTATTTGCGAAATATCTAGATTTTAAGTGCAAATTTTTGTTCGATACGAGCACCCCCCCCTCTAACTATTTAATGGCTGTACCTAAAAATGTGAACAAAATCACAGTCGTAGCACATGTAATGAACTTACAAGGAAAACTATCACGGTTAAGTAAGCTTAACCGTTTACAGAGTTATAGTCGACTAACTAAGACCTACTAAGGAACCCTACTGCGCGTGGCCCGACACGCACTTGGCCGGTTTTTATATTATATATGTTATCCCTGCAGGTATCGAAAAACCAATTCAATGCGCTTTCAGGATATCATTGTTAATTTTGTCATTAATGGATAACTTACAATGGATGCATTTTATTATCATTCTCGTTTATCGTATGCATGTATCTATAGGAGATTGACACCCGCATGAGTTCATGAAATCTTTATTCCCTATAAATAACTTCCATTGTTATATTTATTGGTAATAAACTGTCATGATGCGCGTTCGATACTCGCATTAAAATGTTTCTGTATAATTTAGCAGAGGCAGGCGGCATCGGCAGCGGCACTGTGTTTATTGCGTGAAATAATAAAACATGCGACATCGTGATGACATGGCGACGCGAGACGTCTTCATTGCGAAACGGACATAATCTCGTTACGATGTCATAACAAACAGATTTGTAAGCACGAATTTTATGAGCTGTGTCCAACGAGCTAAAATTTATTTTTCTGAAATAATCTGTCAGCGTGCTATTAAAATTATTCGCCCGTGTACAACCCCACAGACGTTACACTTTATTTCTGCAAAAGATGTTGCAAATAGGACAAAGTATCTTTGTTGGCCGACTAGAGCTTAATCGCCGCGTATATTGTCTATTGTATAATACCTACTTAATAACTTCTTTATCGGAATATATACCGCGGCAGTACCTACCTATTATAAAAAATAAATAACAAAGTGTTTTATAAGATCGACCCGACCCGTAAAAAAACCAGTTTGTTTAGTGAATATAGTGTAAATTGCTACCTACATAAACTATGTAAATTCATGTAGAAAACTGTCGTATGTATGTAACGGCGGAATACAATACCACGAACAGTGATGTCAAATAGTGTTCTATTTTACTGCACGAAATAGTGAATTAGCATAAAAATAATAATATATCTTTGGGATTCTTATCTACTGCAGCGTGCCAGGCATGCCCAGCTACCGCGCGTATTGAACAAAAATTTGTACTTAAAAGCTAGATATTTCGTAAATGGCTCACTTAACTGAAAAGTGGTCTTCACACACCTATTATATTTTCTGAAAGACCTATCTAACGATACCCAACACGAAGGGTTACGCGAGAAAAATAATATTCATTTCCACTTTACGTGTTACCCTAGAAAAAATCTTATTTTACCACTTCGTCGGCGTGATCAATATACATTTGTCTATACTAAATTTCAGCTTTCTAGTACCAAAAACAGACAGATGGACATGGCGAAACCATAAGGGTTCCTTGTCGACTACGGAACCTTAAAAAAAGTTAATGAAGCCCGCATCTTTGACAGCAAGTTAGTCTTGACCGATAGATAAACTATTATGAATCTTTATGATAAATGTCAATTACGGAGTCATGGTCATAGCACGAGTCAATTATTTTATTGGGACTATATTATATATAGAAAAATGCAGGTGTCTTGAAAAAATCATCAAAACTCTACGTTCGGAAAGATTAATCGTTCTTGTGGATTGCTTTAATTGTTCACCCGATGCAGCAAGGCACTCCTTTGAAATGTCTTCCCCTCCGTGCCGTGTTGCCTTCGCCTTCAGCTCTCATGCCGAGTATTGTAGATAAGCGACGTGGCAATAGGCATTGATGTTCACTGGGGATTTCAATAGCCGTCTACCGCTTGAATTCTTTGATGCATCCAAAGAGACTCTCCAACGTGAGCAAATTTCAATTTTAAGTTGATGCCTTTCTATTTGGCATTTTTTTAGCCGGAACTACAAATTAAGTTAGAAGTTACGCAGTAGTAAAGAATGCCGTTAATAATGTGAAATCCTGAGGCACAATTTTCGATACATGATAGAGTCGGTCAATCTAGAGCGACGATCTATCGATGCTGACGTCGATTCCTAATTGACCTCTATCGGCATATTCCTTTAATAATAGCTCCTTTGAATGTCGGCTGTCGGCCGGCAGCTTTCACGTGCGCCATTGTGGAGGAACCATTGGCGCTCCTTAGGGATTTGAGAGGATTTCTAGACAACGCTTTACCGTCTCTCTATAGACGTCGGTTTAAACGCTAGTCTGCCTTCATTGTGTAGAAGGTTTCATGTTTATAGAATATATAATCTTTTGGTTATCTAAAAGACTAGGTCCATGTAAGTACATTGTGTTGGGTTTTATAGAATTTGTTTTTAGGTCCTGTAAACAAACATCTGTTATGTTCGATATAGGCGGCTAGATTGAGTTGTGATGGTGGGTGGTGCGCATAAGAGAAATTAGCGAAGCTGGCCGTCCGGCAGAGCGCCGGGAGCGGAATTAAGTCGAGAGTAACGTTGTTATGATGGTAATGGCATATTACTGTTCACTCGGTGCGGACATTTTCCGCACGAGCACAGATACAAAATTGAAACGATTTTTCAGTGATACGATTGCATCAGTAATCAGTGAGCGTGCACTTCACAATTCACGTTGAATATTGATGATGTGACTTTGTGGGATCGTTTTCAATCTTGTTTTACAGATTTATTTCAAAAATCGTGTTGAAGAAAGTAAGGTACAATTAGATATGCATTTCAGAGAAAAAAAAGATAAAAATATAGTTTAGGTTGAAGTAGAAAGGCGAAATATAATATCTTAGTTCAAAGCTCATAAAGTCAGCTAAACTAAGACCTAGCTACTTAACGACACGCGTTGTTAGAACTTTTATATGAGTTAGCTAAACTGGGAGAGATGTAATTGGAAACTTGAGACAGCTTGCTGTAGCACCACGCTCTACTGGTTGTAGTTACGACCTTAATTTTAACTATAACAATTTTAATTTAAGCACAGTTTTTTTTTAGAGATATAATCGGTTAATTAAGTTTTGAAGAGTTAATGTTACATGGTACAGTAACTTTCACTATCTAGATCATTTTCTTCTAATCACGCGGGCAGCATGTTTTCCTAACTTAGCAAGCACCATAGACTAATATGTACTAATATGACGCCTTTGATATCTAGATTATTTATTGAATAAATCAATGATAAGGTGTGTCCAAGAAGTTTGTAGCTTGGTTATGACAGCTGTGTCCAACCAACGCGGCGCGTGGCTAGGGCGTTTCGCTACATTCACATGGACGTAAGGTGAAAAATGTATCCACTGTTCGTTCATTACTTGTCTGTTATACAATAGTCCTTGTAGTAACGAAACGGCCAATCCACATATTTTGACTAAGGTTTAGAGTTTGTGAAGTAAGTTCTGTAGAGTTAGAGCATGTAGAGTTATAAGCTTGGCTCTACCAGAGATCTGATAACTTTTGACAGTGCAAGTAATATGGTCTTGGCAACATTTTACATGAAAATGTTTTTGGTCGCTAGAATTATCATGAATAAACATAAAAATAAATTATTATGAAACGTTGAATTGTAAGATTCTTAATTTTGTAAAAGACTTGAAGTTGAAGAGAGAAGTTGTAGCTAGTGTTCCTTTGCCTGTACCGTTTAATTACGCTGTTTTGTGTTACTTATATGTATGAATTTAATAAACTTTGAAAATATCACTAGAGATGTAATTTTCTCATATCTCTTTCGATATAGTGTTTGTGGTGGTGCTCGACGACGTTCCGCCCGATAACGGACGGATGTGAACGGGCTCTATGAATATTCCCGCAAGCTTTCTGAGGCTCCGGGACTCCGGGAGATTAGAGGGCACTCTGCGCGCACGGATGCCGAATACCTCCACACATTTCAAACTGTACGATGATGATTTTTTGAGTACTCATGCAATAACTATATTTTTATTTTTGAATAAAGTAAAAGATTATTGAAATCAAATTTCAAGTTTCAGCTGAGTATTTTACTAAACGATATATTATAATTTACAATATTGTTACTGAAAATTACTCCCCAATTTGTATAATCTTTAAAAGTAGTGTGACACAGCATTTTATAGTACACTCCAGACGTCAGAAAGTTGTGTGTCTTACTAAGCGAGGCCCAGTTTATCTATCCAGTAATGCCATTTGCTAAAACAACGGTTGCTATTTGATGTTCGACCTCCATGCTTTGAGAGCACCAAGTGTCTTAAGTTATTTTTACTGTCCACCTGGTGCACAAAATTTTATCTTTTCAAGTATTTAAATTTTTTAAGTATTCATTGAAGACGTAGCAAGATTTTCAAAACGATACGAAATTTAATTAAATAAAAATGTATTTTCTAATTATGACTGAATAAATATGTTTTCTGTGAGTTTAGAGTAGATGTCTTAGAGTCAGATTCATGGTTTATTGTGGCTGTGAGAATTTTGGTCAAATTGGATGCATCTACAGTGTTGTAAACAAAGGACAAATATCAAGTATTCAAAACGGCGTCGCGGCGGTCGATTGCGGAAATGACAAACCGATTAGTTGCAGGTCTCTGCGTCCTGGGAGAGATATATCCGCCGGAACTGAGCGAAATTACTTCCCGCGTAGCTCCCGATGCACCGCAACAATGTCCAACCAAACTGCGCAATTCGATTTAAGAACGAACCTCTCGCTAAAAGTCCCCTCTACGTCCACTTGTAAAGTTCCAACTCGCTCGCTTCATTAGAATCGAAATTCCCACGGTTCATTAGGATTCTCCAGAATTCTCGGCGTTCGTTAGAAATACTCTGGCGGCAGTGAACCCCGGACGTAAATAAGTGATTAACGCAGTTGGGATTGTTTTCAGACGCTCCGCCAGAGCCGGCGCAGCAACTACATAGTTGGACTGAACTCCTGATACATTTACAATGAGTCGTCGTCTTCGGCGTGCGGCCCCGCTCGCGTCAACTGTACCTACGCGCTAATGTTTAATGACATTACTTACGATCTCTTTCAACTGGCATTGTCATACCTTTAAACGTTGCCAACATTGTTGTGTTACTTTTTAGTGGTTAAATGATTTCTAATTATTTAAACATCTAAGATCTTTATATTTTACACAAAATATTACTTTAGATAGAAGTTGAAATTGCCTACATATATACAGAAATGATCGTACCCGGCTTTAAATATTTCCATATTCTAAAAGGAATAGGTATATACTAAAGCTGCGATCAGCGGTGGTTTGCAGGCAGGTACGTAATGGGTATTTTTAAGCTGAATTTTATTACGTCGCCATGAAAGAGGGTAAAACGTAATCCCAGGTATCAATGTAGATTCTGAACTACATTTCGTTGGAAGTTAATATTACGTCCTTAACTTGTACAGGCGGCTGTCGCTTTTTATACTGGTGTCCTAAATAATTACCGAATCATTTTCAAACTGATTGAGTTTTAGGTGATTATTTTGCTGGTTTTATTTATTTATTATTCTTATTTATTATTTGTAAAGAATTAAAAATATTTTTGTCAAGGTGGAAGACACCACTTTGTTCAATGATTTATTTGTCAAAAAGTTTTGGAGTAAAGGTACAGGGTAATTCGTAAAAATGACGAATGTTACTCGTCACAAATCAATTTCCTCCACACCAATTGAGGAGATAAATTTCCTTTCGTTATATTGTGTAACTCCAAAAGCATTGAAGGTTTAGTGAGCAGGCTCACGAATGGGCTAGGGCGAGGTGACCCTTTTCGTGCGTGTGGAATTCTATTTACCGTAAGCAAGGGAGGATATCCGGTTGAATTCAGTTTTTAAATGTGTGTTCCGGATATTGATGACTTTTGAAGTACCCAGGAATGAGAAGTATGTGCGAAAAATAATCGATAACTGTAAAGTCAGTTTAAATTTTGTATATTATGTATATATATATATTGTATTTTGTAATAAACATCTTAGTTAGTTATTGGCCGTAGAAGTTAACAGTTGGTTTAGGAACTAAATGGACCCGCACGTCCGGACAAACATCGCGGGAATTCGCAACTCAAACAAGTTTAAGCAAATTTATAATTTCCGGATTAGAACCAGGATGTGCCTTCTTGTGCTCACTATACTTCTAAAACATCTAAGAACTATATATATTTAATTTAATTACACCGAAAAATTAAAAGAGTCGTTATTAATTTGTACATAACAAAAAACGCACCCTCTCATTAAAATAAATAATAGGTAACTTGCCGAAACTCGTGCTAAATAATTTGTTCACCCAGTCACATCAACAATAGGAGGAAGGATACAATTTCATCGCGTTGGCATACGTTTAGATTTTTTTATAAACAAATTCAATAAATATATTTTATCGTTAAAATATATTCATTCCCGTAATGAATATGAAAGCAGTTCAAACAGCAATTGTTGTATTTCAAGAGTGAACGGAAACTTTCCTATTGATAAAGCACCGAGAAGTGATATGAAAATAGTTTCCTTATATACCGGTCGATGCGCTGTTGAGAGGAAATAAGGAGATGGAGTATTGTACTGGCAGAGAGTCGAAGACCGCGGGGTTGGTGACGTGCACACACATGTGCAATGCAGCAGAATACGAAGGAAATAATGTTGCATACTTCATTAGTTTAACGAGATTTATGGAAGAGAAGCACGGATAATTGGTTTTAAGCAGATTTTGATCTCAAAAAGTGTTACATTATTATTAAAACATACCTAATCCTTGTATATAGTATCTAAGTAATAAAATGCTCGTTTAATGAGCCCATAACCATCACGGTAACTTATATCCTGTTCCCGACATCGAATCGGGAAATGCCTATAAGTTTTTTTGCAAATTCAATGAATAAAGGAATAACAATAATATTCGTTATATAAGAAGTTGCAGTGGGAGCTCCGAACTTTTATTGTTTTATGGAGCTATTAGAAAACAAACAAAGTTACGTAAAAGTGCATTATCTTAAATAAAGTAGGAGATAGAGCGAGGGTGCAAGGCCCTTGAGGGCGGTGCCCTATGGGTGCATGCCCGCGTTAGCACCTACATATTGTTTCAACTCTTGCATCTCTGAATCATGCCAGTAAGCCAAATCACATGATGGATGAGACCACCCGAATACGTAAACTACATGTAAATTATTTTAATATCATACGTTTACCTGAGTTGCGTAGGTACCTCAGAATATTTAACTGTTTTAAGAGAAACTGCACTTAAATTCTTCACTTTCACCAGAGGAAGTAAAGAGAAAATTATCCTACTGTTCAGTGAAAAAAAGTGACCCGTAGTTTATTTTCTGTGTTTTTTTTTGATAATGATACAATCTGAAATGTGCATTATACATGAACTAGTTTCAATCCTCGTTCCTACTTGGCTACATGCAAGAGTGTACATTGCATCACTGCAATATTATTTTATTTGAAATGGCGTCGACCGCGAGGTTAGTGAACATGTTCAGAGTTCAACAGCTCCTGGGGGTTCGGAGGTCGTAGTCCGCGTTCAAGTGTCTTTGTTACATAAAACTTACGTATGTGAGGTAGCTTGTCTCACTCATACATCAATATGTATATACTTTCTAATGCAAATTAATATGTTTTACGGCAGTTTTACGTCAATTAATTAATATTGTAGCGGGTCATATTTTAATGTGAGGCCGAACATTGTTACGAAAAAGGCAATGTATGTTACATGTGCATACAATTTTCCTAAGGTAATATAAAAACCTGCACTTTAAAATATTTTTGTTGCAAGCAGCAATAAAGGAATTCAACTTATGATAATACTTTCATGAATAATGTTTTGCAGACTTCAAAAGATTCTAGTGTTAGCACCTAAGCATTAAATCATTTTGGCTGTCTACGACTAGTAGCTTGTGGAAACTAGTTTTCGTGTTCCTGCTAAGGTGAACCCCGTTTGTATAACATGAGAACATTGGGATAATCTTTGTCTGCCATCGGGTCGCTCGTATATCAACAACCAAAGTTTATAATAAGTATGTAAGTATGTAATATGAGAATTTTAACATTTGTTCGTTTATGCCGCGTTTTCTTAGTATTTGTTGAATTTGGAAAGGGTATGACATTTATACTAAACCGGTTTTAGTAATTGCCCATTAATGGAACTGAACCAATTGTTGCGTAATTACCCACCTGTTTCAGTTTGGTTAGCCTGAAAAGTTATTTAAATTAAGTCCCATATTACAAAGCGAACCTCATTTACGTTTACAAAAGTGCAGATCATATTTTTTCTTCTGTGTGTTCGAATTGAAAGCGGTGTAATATTCTTTTTTGTCTGGCAGCGGCCGCCGCGCGCGCCGCGCACAAAGCCTGCCTGGTTTTGTATTCGCTCCCTCACTCACCTGGAAACGAAAGAAAAGAAAATGTTAATTAAGAGCCACTGAACAAAATTGATATCGTCGGGAATGAAGCTTTCGCTGTTATTGTAAACGGATGCCAACAGATCGTTATAGCTATCAAGGAAAATATTATTTTAATGATATCTAAATGCTACAATACTTGCTTTTATATATTGGGAGCAAAATCGCACCTACTAAAAAGAAAACTAAAGGAAAGCTCATATGAAGTGGCATAACGGCTAGACATATTTGGGTAATATGGCACAGGGTGACGGCAGCGGCTCCGTACAATGCCAAACGAGGCTGAAACGTACGTCTCATTAACACGTAGCGGTGGTGATATTTAGGGAGCGGTCGCGCGCGGTGAGCCGCGAACTAGCATTTGGCAATGCACGCGCTCGTACACAGCCGGCTCTGTAAACTAAACAACTCGTAAAAGTGTAAAAGTCGTAACGATAGCAGCAGAGAGACTGCCTAATATGAGCGGCGGCTGGAGCCGCGCCAGTCGTGCTCATTATCAGATGGGACATTCCGGCGCAACCCTTTCGTTTTACGATTGGCCTCTAATTACGCCAGCGCTCAAGGCGGCGCGCTTTTTCCGTTGATACGAGCATGGAGTGGGCGCGCATTGCCAAATGGATATATTTATCGGCACAAGCCAAATCGTTTACGCGGTTCGACTGCCGCGTCCCGGTCGTAGGTTAGCGTTACAATCGGCAGCCGTTTTGCGATATGAAAAAAGTCTCGGGAAATGTCGCAACCGAGCTGCAATAACAGACGGCGTTGGTTTACGAGAGGCCACTGATAAAGCCTGCGCGGCTCGCAGTGTGCGGGTCGCCTTAACGACGTGTTGCCAATTTATGTTATGCGATAAGCTGAGTTTGTTTAGCCTCAGGCTGAGACGAATTACGAGTGCTGAATCACGACAAGCCATAACGCTCACGGCCTTCTAGCTAGGGCAGATAACTTTGTAGATAGAAAAATATATACGGAGTTGTCAACTTACAAAAGCAGGAATACAAGTCTTTGATTATAGCAATAAATCTAAAGGCATTTATGGTTTCTCAGATTTGTAGCAGCATGCTTCCTTATCGAATTATGTAACACACTCAGTTGTGATGACTGCACCGATTTGAGTATCGGAATTTTGGAGGTATCCGGCAAAGCGTTCGGTAGGTCCTAGTAACATATTCAAGATACTGGCTGGCGTACAATCGGCGGCGGAGTACCGACTGGAATTACATGGAATCGCTCGCAGACAATATTAGTATGCCAGTAGCGATCGCCGCTGGAATGAGTCGACGTGACGTAGCCGGCATCTTTCCCGTTGCTACGTCAAAGTGCAATAACAGGAATATCTTAAACTAGGTAGTAGAAAAGGCGGTGATAATGCATAATATTTTAAAAGTTTGCATATTCATGAAGTGCCGACGAGGTGTCTGGCTTTATTACGATCTATTTCATTGACAGCTTGACAAAATTGCTTTTGACGGAATAAGCATTATTTAAATAAATAATTCTGTCTGCACGGTAATTTATCTATATCGGCTTGAGACAGGGGGTGCCACACAAGTCTTTATATCGTATCTAAATAATGATTGAGTACGTATTATTAAAGCTATTTGAAAGGAAATCGCGCGATGAACGATGGGGTATTTTTTGTCGGTTACTGAAAACACAGCACGTGACCTGCATCGAGTATGTGGGTGTGTCGTAATCCAGACGTATTGACGGGAGCACGACGTGCATTCTAAGGCCACTCTCACATCAACTCTACTAATGACGTACTTAGTGTAGTTGTCAGTTTATAATTATGTTTATTGCTTTAAACAATGACGGATTGACTATTAATTCTGCTTGATGATGTCGTTGATTTTACAAAGTTAGTTATTTCAATGGTAAGAGTGCAATGCGAGGTGATGAGTCGAGGTTGGGGCGCGTCGTGGTGGTGTCCCCGACAGTCGGCGGCCCGCGGCGGCCCACCCGCTCGCCGTGGGGACCGTCAACTCAATCTTGCCCCATTACGCGCGACAAATTGGAAAAATATTCAATTACATCTCGCTAAATATTGAATTATATGACAGCAAATTACAATTTTGCATCAGGGTAATACGATACTATGTGCGAATTAGCAAAATTTATGTTAGAAAGATGAGCTTTATGATTTGTATGTAATTTATGAAATTTTTTGAGATATCTTAAGATTTGTGTAAATTAAATCTTAAGAAACATTGAAATATTTTTTAGGGATTTAACATTTCTAAGAAACTATAATCAAGATTTAATGTACAAATGATAAAAAAGGTAGAAATCGTAATGATTGTAAACTCATGATAATACGAAACCCCGATATCGTGCCTGCGTGCAATTACAAAAATATTGATGACCGTGCTTTAAGTGTTTGATTGTATTTTGTTCGCAGCACACACGTTCAATTATTTACTCGATGGAAAAATAATATGCGAGCTTAGCTCGGCGACAAGTGGGCGCGGGAATTACTCGCCAGTTGGAGTAATTGCCAATTAATCACCAGCCGTTTTCTATTTCAGCAGGCGACGGCTATACGTGCCCGCCGCTAACGAAATTGAGATTGCACCGTATGTAGGTACTGTCATGACAGCACTCTTCATTGCTTCGCTACTTCCTATAACACTAATAAATGAGCCACTTTAGCTGGACTATCTCGTATGATCGATCTTTTTTGGATCAATAAAATGTTTATCGAAGAAAGTGGATTGTAGTTATCAGTGTTTCTATTTTGTATATAAGATGTAGCACAATATGTTCCATTTGTGACAAACTGGTAAAGCTTACTTAGTCCTTATATATGCTACTGCCGTGATTTTTATCACATACCGTGTGCAAACGTATCCCTGGATCTGAAAAAGATTGAAGAGACACACCTAAAATTATATACTTATATCCCACATGATGGAGCGCACGAAATTAAATATTCATCCCCAGTTTACGTGTAGGGGGTATACAAAAAAGTCTTTTTATTTTAGCAAATTTTATTATACCACTTAGTTAGCGTGATCTAAATGCATATCCATATCAAATTACAGCGTTCTAGTACAAGGAGCCACTGACGCAAACGGACAGACAGACCAACATGGCGATACTACAAGGGTTTCTTGTGGATTGCGGAACCCTAAAAATGGAACAATTCATAGTTTGAATCGGCAAAGAGATACATAGATACCAATTATCCGTTGGTCCAGACGATTATTCCCTCGGCTTTCGGCGCCCCGTTTTATCCTGATCAGTATCTTTATAACATAATTAAGTAAATTTCGAAGTCGTCGCGCTCCATCTCCGAAATAATAAGAGTGAGAGCTTAGATAACCCACGATTTAATACAATTTCCCCTTATTTTGCCATCTCTCGTAATTAGGAATTTCGTTGGGACTAATGAAATCACTCTACATATCACGTTTACCGTGAAATATTATGATCTTGGGCCCGTTTTGACGGTGCTCCAATTTTGCAAACGTTGGATCCAATTTAAGTATTAATCGATTCTGAACTTTGACTTTACTTTGTACAAAATTGCATTCATTTTGAATATTTAAGCTAATAGGTAAGTACCTGCACTTTTTTATTTAATTTACTAAATAAAGTAGGTACAATATGTAAGCAAGCAAACGTTTTGTTAAATTACATTATCATTTGTTTTCGTAAACAAGTTGTATAAAATATGGTAACTTTTTACGATTAGGTAAATGTTTGGCATAAACAACGCCAGAAGTTTGAGAAGTTAAGTGGGGACAAACAAAACAGATATGCAAAACGTTTTCGACGTCACCATTCAAGTGAACAACATCAATAGAGAAGCTTTCACAATATCGTCAGTGTGAGTGGCATCGCGTGTGTCGGTACCGCGAGACGTTGTTTAAACACATGTCCAGCTAGGTAAATGGGTCGACCAACTTATTTCCTCCGAGTGATTTATTCCCAGGTTATTCTAGGTCGGGTATTTGTATCGCCAGTGATCGCTGAGTGGATTGCGCGGCGACACCTTTCAAATAAATTGTCTTGAGACCGGCCGGAGACGGTAAACAACTCCACCCTATGCAGATGTTCTCAAAGCAAACACCTTCAATTTCTTAAAGGGGTAGTGTCAGCCCTAAAATTGCACTCGACTCTCGTTTCTTCTCGCTGTAAGTGACTTAGGGAGCTTTTTTATTTAAACTGTAAAGTGAAATTGTTTTGGCTTGTTTAAAGAGCACTATCTTGTATAAACCTCTCGAATAACGCCGGAGCTTACCGAATTTCCTCAAAAAGTAAAAAGATTTTACTTCAGCCTTCTAAGGTCAGCGTACTGTAAGTACATTCGAGTGCAAAAGTTGAATTCGTGATAAATATGTATTACGGACGTCGGCAAAGTTTGACAATTAGCGGCACCTTGCAGCGCGCAGTGATAACCCTCAATCGCTACTAAACAAGTTGATTAATTACCGGACAGCGGAGCGCTGCTAACAAAGTTCCATTGTCAAGTGTAAAACTAGACGGAGTCACGTGCAAATTATATTGTTACCTTGTTGACGGTAAATAACTAACGAATGTTGAACTTCATTGTCTCAACTAAAAAGAGTGATGAGGAGAGCATTGGCAGTAGTGTGGGGAAACTTTCATTAACAAATTAAGTTTTTATTCCTTTGTTTATAACTAAATAATTTGATTTCGGCATTAGAATCAAAGTCAAAAATCTTTACTTCTTCACTACATAGTATAAAACAAAGTCGCTTTCTCTGTCCCTATATCCCTTTGCGTGCTTAAATCTTTAAAACTACGCAACGGATTTTGATACGGTTTTTTTTAATAGATGATTAATGAGGAAGGTTTTAGTATATAATTTGTCAAGTTTTTGTATTCATTAGCTAAAATATCGCGGGCGAAGCCGCTGGCGGGAAGCTAGTAATTTATATAATACTAGCATTTCCCGAGGGAACTAATTCACGCACCCGGATAAAAAATAGTCTTTAAATTTCTCCAGAGTTTCCCTCTATCTCCTTACACCTCCTAAATTTTATCTAAATCGGTTCAGTAGATCCAGACCCCTACAACCTCACAAACTTTAACTCTTTATAATATTAGTATAGATAATAAATGCGCAAGTGAGTTTGTTTGTTGTTAGCGTTTTCACGGAAAACGGGTGAACAGATGATTTTTTTTATTTGTTTGCGTTAAGTAGTGCCCGCAGAACGGAGTGCAACCGTGGGAAACAGCTAGTAAAATCTATTTCTAAATACAATTCAATAAATCGTTTGCGTTAAGTTGCTTTATTCGTGGTATAGAACTTAATGCAGATATTTGATCCTACCTTCCTCCTGTATTTTTTTTAATTTCGAAGAACATCTAATGATAATGTGTGCGTACAGACTGCAGTACAGGCTCTGTTAGCGTGTATAATAAAAGCAATTCCAGCTACACGTTGTCGGTATGAAATTGGTGTTGCAATAGACGCGATGTCGCCGCTGCCAAATTACCGGCGTGTGTGGAACCGCCCTAACAATTACACCACTGGCCTTTAATGCTTCGTCGTTGTAATAACCTGATGTTTTTGTATTAACTTTTATTGTTATTACTGATAATACTCTTGTACCAGTAGAAGAGGGTTACTTGTAATGTTTGTCTGTATTGTGCTTTTCATTTTTATTAATTTATCTTGAGTGCCAGATATAAACGATCGACGACGACGATATTAATGTTAAGTTTTTAATAAGCTAACTACATAAAACAATACAATCATTCATACAGAACAAAACATATCAATAATAGGAAATAGCATAATATACCTATATAAGTACCATAAATTACAATCGAGGCAATGAAAGTGTAATTCTCGTAGTCGGCTACGGCGCGACGGCGTAGCACGCGACGACAGCTGATATCGGCTTAGCCGCGTAGGCCTGTTAGTTGGCAACTGCTACGAATGCGCGAGTTGCCAGCGCCTCACGGATAAGCCCACCAGTTACACACATGGCAAGACACGTATATACCAGTACCAGTACATACGCAAATTGTAAGGTACAGACATCATACAAAACAAATGTACGATCGAGCCGATACAGTAGTTGGGTTGAGTTACGTTCTTAATAGGCGGAAAATTATTTTATGAATTATAAACTACTGATCACGCACACTACAAGGTGAGGTATACTCTAAATGTGTCAGCGACATGATTAATATAAAAATGGTGGGATGTTATAAATTCATGTATGCGTTAGATTTATGGTAACAAACTGACTACTATAAACCTTTGAGTAAAAGGTCAAAATTCAAACTTAAATTTACGAATCAACTATTGTATCTGACGTCTATGTTTATGCAATATATAATTAATTATATGACTGTATGTGCGCGTCAAGACGTGTCATTATAATAACAGATGGCAGATGCAATCAGACAGGTGTTAAGCGAATACAATCGGTGTCTAAGTGTGAAACATTGCATGGCTAATCAGGCGCACAGTAAGCGCATATCAATGCGGCCAGGTGTAACCGTCAGATAATGGCAGCTGACTATTGCGTACTTGATGACTGTACACGACTGTACCACTTGATATGGCGAGTTCTGCCATAACATGACCATAAGTAGTATTGAAGTTATTACTAGAAGTGTGTCAACCACACGCAGCGTGTGCATTGTAGCGACTAAATAGTAAAGTTTTCTCTAGGTACATCAAAACGAGCGCTTCAGTACCTTTCCATATGTGAAATTGCATTCGGCACTAAAACATTCCCGCAAAATGCTCTACATCATTGTGAAAAGCATACCAAATTCTTTTAGTAATTTTGAGATACTCCGAAGTTTCCTGACGTGCGGGGCACGGATGAAATAATTTGTATGTCTTTCTAGGTTGCCCAGTGGAGCAGTATTTCCAAAAGGAAGAAAAACAAGTTGGTAAATACGTATTCTGCCGCCATAAGAAAATAGAGCTCTCTCTCGCTTTAGGTATCTTTCATTTTATTTAAATATTGAGTTAAGTACATATTCGTAATCAGACTTTTCCTAATTCCAAATATGTACTTAACCTAATATAAAAAAAGTTAATCATGTCTTTTTTGTGTTATGTATTATGACGACAATATTGAGTTGCTAGAATAATATCTAGTTTGCAGTTATTTCGCTAAGCGATTTGTGCTCAACAATAACCGCGCCAAATGGAACAGAGCGGAGGATAAAAGTACTCCTTGACGTAAACAGAGTACGCCTCTCAGGTAACGATGTTTGTGAATCTTCTCTTACGTGAGCACAATGCTTTGCAGGTGCATTGTGCCACCTCTTATTCAATATATTATTATCTTTCCTTCTTTTGACATATTGGTCTTGTACTCCGAGCACAAGCTTTCGATCTGTATGTCGTAAACCGCCAAATCGGTAGCCAATAACGCATAAATCACGTGATCGATGCGCGCCTGTTTTCTGTATGTCCATGATGCTATTTTTGCCGACCGGCAGGCCAATCGTTTTTCTATGAAAATTTCAACAAGATGCGTGTCGATACAACACCTCATAGAATTTTACTACGGTGCTTACCACACTTCTAGAGTCAAGGTTTATGTAGGTAAATCATTCATTAATTAGCTATTAAACATAATATAAATATATTACATATGGTAAACCTACAAAAGTTACCCAGTTAAAAGAATATTATCTTAAGTATATAGACATACAATATAGGCATATACTTTTAACCATGAAACGAAATAAAAGAAAATTAATTTAAAACTTGTTGACGCTGCCCCGTTGAGGTGATGTTGTTTCTTCTACTCAGCTGTTGAGATGTCTCGTCCACGATCGCTCACTCAAGGAGGTTGTGATGGGCCGAGCAACGAGTGCACACATCACACCCAGGTTGAGTGAGTAACCGGAAATGAGATTCTGAACTCTGGTGATCTTCATTTCCCTGTGTTACCAGCTTCTTTCTAGAGGTTGTATTACATAAAAGGACTGTGGAGATTATTATATAATTAGCATAAACCAGATGACGAACATTTTTATAACGATATATTATAACAATAACAGTTAAAAATAACATTTCAGAGAACACACTTTACATTTTGAGATTAAGTTATACAACCTTTTTAGTATTTTTCTGTCAAAAATCCGATACCGCAACAAGAATTATGTTCAATTCAATGTATAAATCCATAAGCGCGATATCGACGCTTATTTGATGGAGCGCCCAAAATAGCGCGCTGTAAAGCTCCGCTTGTAAACCGATCGAACGTCTTACTCCGACTATTTCGGCTTCAACGCGAAGAACACGATGTTTTCATAACAAACACTTTAATAGCTTTCACCTTCGAGTCTTGACCGCTACTTGCTATTAATTAGCTACATTATAATTTATTATCTTCTATTACGCATTTGTTCCTACTAGAATCTTATGTGCCACTCAGTATTACAGTACGAAATTAACGAACCAGTTCGAAGTTAAGCTAACGAACGATCAGAAATACACATATATTAGTGAAATAAAGAAATTAATCTAATTGCTCAGTTTATAACATCTTTGTTCGGCAATAAAAAACACACAAATTTATGTAACACAGCGACAGATTCGATTTATTTATTAACTACGTAAGTAATGCCATACGCGGCCAACGTTTTATATGGCAAATAAAATTGTATTGTAAAGGGGTGCGGTTCGAAGGCAACGCCATCTATTATTTACAGTACGCACTGTGCCCGGCCTACCCTCGTTTACATCACAATTAATTTAATTTGCTTTTTCACAGGCTTCTTCCATTCCCTCATTGTGACGTGGAGGGCCGAGGGCGTGAATTTTCTCGTGATTTGGTAACGGAGGCGGTAATTAGAGCAATTGTGAGGTTTCTCCATTTGTTTTAACTGTTTATTACCGCGCGCGGTTACTTTGAATGCGCCTAGAATTAGCTTAATGTTTGATATCATTGTTATTTTGTATTAACACTTTGTTTTAAGAAAATCAGTCCTTTAAGAAAGCAAGATTTGCATTAGGTATATCGATAATTACTGTTATTGGGTGTATGTACGTATTATATTGTTAGCGGGGTTTTGCGGTAGGTTTGCTTCATGTAAGGCGAGCTGGTCGAATGGAACCCGACCCGTGCGGCGAGCCGGCTCGCTAGCGTCGTATCGAGTGTCGCCGGACATGCGCACGCGACGACGGAAGCCGCCCACGAGCACGCTTCCGTCCACAACACATCCGTCTGACATCTGTCATCGGACTGATATGATAAGGCTTCCTGATGACTATTATACCAGACATTAATTTTGCATTAGTTAAATATTCGTACATTCTATAGTTTGTAGGTAAAGTATAATTATTATCTATTAATACAAAATTGAGTTGAATTTTAGCAGTAATTCTAAAATCTCCTAATGAGATACTATCATTGATTCACTAAAACTATACTGATATTTAAATCAAAATTGGGTCTTGAATCTTACAGAGGATATGATTATTATAAATTGATTCTTGCTTGCCTTTTACACACATTTGCGATTAAGCACTCCCTAATAGTCCATAGTTTTAGAAGATCTAAAATCAAATGTAAGAATTGATAATTTATTGTAAGTATTCTTAAATATAAAAATCGCTGCCAAAATGTTATTATACTACTAAACTACATATATAGGTAACTACTATCCGAGTGCCTAATCTTAACTCAGTGAATGAAACACACGAATACCGTTGTCACGCGGGTGTTGGATACTGATTCGCGCTATATGACACAGTGTCAGGCGGCGTCAGGCGTCGAGAACAGTGCAAAGTTGGTGTAAATCTTGGTCTAAGTGAGCTGGGATACAGTTTAAGCACGCGCTCGCGTCGCCGCGTCGTCGCCTTCAATCTAACTTTGGCCCGACCGTCGCCTGTCCGCTACACCCCTGCATAATGAAATGGGGACTGTCCTAGAATTCACAAAGTTACCCGATAGTCAATAATTACATCCATGTTTCATGCTCCTTCATGTCAACGTTCAATATTGTACGTATTAAAATGTTAAGTGCACTTTTTACGCAAGATTACCCGACCTTTTTATGCGCTCCACCCTTATCTAATGCGTCGTAACATTTATCTAGTATCTGTCACTTTAAGCCTTTGCTCTCGTGTAAACGGGCGACCTTATTTTTTGCCGAAGGGCTCGAGCTATCAGTTGGTCCCGCGACACAATATTACCCTGCACGGCGATATATCGCTTTGGAATCACGTCATCGTTCACTTGCTGCCAGGGCGTGGCTGCTCGTCATGAGCTTGTGGGACCTTTGCATAAACCCATCGACAGATATGTGCTGTTAGTGCCGATCACACCACCATTATATTTGCCACAATAACAATAAAATTCTATCGTATTGTAGTAAGCAAAATCTTGTAATTGTGATGTAATGCAGCTCAGTCGATTTCGAAAATAAAAATAAAAGACAAAAAGTACCCACATCAGTTTTATACTTGCTTGAAATAAAAATATATCTAAATTGTAATGTATGATATATGTATCGTAGAACATCATAATAGCCATAGATACACTAACCGTAACCCAAATTAATACTGGCAGTGTCGCCAACAAAGCCGAGTGTACACTAGTATGTATTATATCATAGCGAACATATAACGCGTCTGTTATAAACGTACAAGGGACATCTGCACGGAGCCTTATGAATCCAGAGTGTGATGGATGGATCGGTCTAAGCAGAACCATGTTAAGTCGATTACATGTCATTTATAACAAATATATTTGCTTGTATGTAAATGCATTGGGATTGCATTATGTGTTAAAGAATAAGTGTGATCGGATAACGATAATAGATTTTTAAAACATTATTGAAAGGAAAATCGTATTGTATAGGGAAATACTCTAATACAATTAGATATTCCGCTAAAAACTTTTAAAGCATTTGTAAAATGAATTAGGCGTAATCAAACATTTCGACTCACCCTTTTTCGTTGAACAATCTAAAAAAATAAGCTCTATCTCACTTTGAATGGTCCTCAAGTAAAGTTTTAAGACAAGCTGCCAGGTTCACGAAAAACTGATTTAGAGTTGAGATTTTTGTTTAAAAATATTTACTATTAATACGAAGCTTGATTTCAATCATCATGTTTGTGCTAAATTATATTAAACTGCGATCAAAAAACTACTTATGTCTATATCATAAAGTATTTTAAGATAATAAAGAACAATAATCAAAACCAAAATCATAGTATGCAGCAAATAAAGCAAGAACATCTACAACCTCGTTAAAAGTCCTAAAACTTGAGTCTCATACTGTTCAAGTTTACATAATGTTAGTTATCGTGTTGTGAACGAGGAGGAAATGAGCCAGTTGATAATAATGCTGCGACGGCACGCTACAAGACGAAAATTCAGAAGCGCGCTTTTAACAGATCGTATCTTAAAGAAGGCAGGTTAATGATGAGGTCGATCACCTATCGTTTACTCACCCGTGAAGGGACAATGTGGCGATATGAATATATATAAAGATTACTCGGCAGACCCGCTTCGCCATGTACCTACATAATGTAAGATGTAGTTGTTACATTACGTACGTATACTTTCAGCGTGTATCTAATGGCCTTACATACTGTATGGGTTATCGTATATATAAGCGACACCACGACAGAGCACTTAGCGGAGCCACGTTCGAGGCGGGGTCGCATCAATCACAACACAATTTTATATCAAATGTCGCTCTCAATCAATTTGTGCCAGGATCGTATTTCCCACTATAGTTACCAACTAGTTATGTTCACTTTCTTTCTAAATATATTCGCGAAATGATGACACCCACCAAACCAGGTATAAATGTCATGTTTACATAAAAATATGTTTTGGGAAAAAATAGATGCCTCCTCTAAGCAATCAGAGTATAATAATGTATATATTTTGTAATACTTATCGCTTACAAACGCGGCATAAATACTGTTTAAAACAAATATGTAACTAGAATGGCTGCTTCAATTAATAATGTTTAGTTAAACGTGCATGAAGTACTTCGATCATCAGTCGAAACCACGGTAAATAGCAGCTAGTTATATTATTAAAATGCCGACCGAATCATTAGAGAACACAGAGTTAGGACAACTTCTTTGTCCTTTGTTTTAGTTAGTGTATTGATAACGAATGACTAAGCAATTGTAGCGTCACACAAATGTGAATGTTTTCGTCCGATATAATATTCTTTGTTGGATTTTCCTCAACGAGCTCAGATGACTAATATCGGATGACGTTGTAACGTGGCCTGAGGTGTTACGTTGGCCACGGACTAACTTTCCTAATGGATGGCGTAGTTTTGAGGAAACCACTAGAGATAATTAGAGAGTTAGCCGCTCGCATGACTGTTCTTAATTGATCGAGACATTCTTACGTCACAACAATTGTACATTGCAAATTATGTTCAGGCTAAGATCTATAGATCTATAGATATAAAGCCAACATTTTGAACCATTTGAAATTCAAATGTGTTTCAACTCTACGTTTAATCATACGTACTTTCCAGAGTGTAATAATAAGAAATTACAATTCCTGACGATATGAGTAAATCGGGTAAGTTATGAGTAGGTATGACTGTGGCCACACAAAGGCGTTTGTTTATAAAACAAAACAGCCGCGTTTCTTGGTCTTGCATTGCGTATTGAGAGACTATGAAAATAATGGTCTATTAAAAAGAGCTAGGCAGCTCCTTGTGCCTAGTGCTCCATTGTTCTGTAGTCGGCATTGCACTCACGTGCAGTAGATATGGAACATCTACCAGGAAAATAGCGGATAATAATTGCGACAATTGTTGATAGTTTTTTGGATATCGGTCCAAAGTTACGTGTTTCGAATTAATTTAAAAATTTTGAGTACCTACTCTACTTGCTTGGTTACCTTCACTAGTACGTAAAAACGTCCTAATAAATATTCAGCCCTAGGAACTATCGATGCAAAAAATAATTCGTCAATTTTGAAATAAAAGCACAACATTGGATCTTATTCTATTGTTAATTAGATTAGATAGTAGGTACCTACGGCAAAATGAAAACTTCCTCTTTTTCTATAATTCAGTTAGGTTAAAATGTTAAATGTGAGATATGGCTCTATTAAGTTGAATACATGCATATTCTCAATCATTCTTCTCTAAATCAGGGATTTTATATCCTATATTAATGTTTTATGATTCTATACACTATAGACCATTGTAATGCACACTGCCTTGAACAGAAAAATCGCCATTTCCTTCTTTAGAAATCGTACATCTATGGCGTTCGGCTTAGTTCGGGTTATATTATCGGTACTGAGTATCCTAATTAAGCGCTGTTTTTTTTTATATCAGAGTGAGAGTGACAACGGCAGGGGGCGGACGAGCCCGGACGAGATAAAGTATCTTATCATCTGCTATCTGGCCAAAGGGAAGCCACTCAATCGATATCTGAATGAAATACTTTTGTATTATGGTAACATAATGCGAGAAGCTATTATGATTGTTCCGAGATGATAACTGAGTTTTTGGTAGTAAAGTTTAATGTATGTCTGTGAATAAGTAGGAGGAAAAGTGTTGAAGCAACTACTAAGTTACTAAATAAAAGAAATAGGAAGCACATTGACATTGTTTTTTTGGTCTCTACTAAAAACGTAATGAAATCGTTTAAAATGAAACCCGTGTGTCCATCTGTCACAGCTGATTAATTTAGGAGACTACCTACTGATACTATCGACTTAAAATTTGGAACAGTTTTAAATAATGATTGTCCATTTGTAATGCAAATGAACAAATTTTAATAATACGTTTGCTTTTAGGGCAGAAGTACGGATTTGATTTTTTTAAGTGGAATTACTAGGTTATGTGGCACATTATATAAAAGAGCTTGATTTGCACATTCTAAAATATGTTTTTAATTACTTTTACCTATGTCTCCTTACCTACATGTAAGCAACTTAATTCATATATTTAAATCATTGAAAAGAATATACAAAAGCATACATAATTGTGTAGATTAAAGATCTGACAATAGATTGATTGTATGTACGCTTACTGTCGCTCATTGTGACAACTGTAAATGGTCTAATAGAATGGATGTTTGTCGCTGATTGGTTCTCAATGCGCATGAGTGGAGAGTGCTCGGGATCAAAAGTTAAATTGATGTTACAGATTTGTATGTGCTGCAGTTAGGAAGTTAAAATACGTTATATAACCCCACAGATTTAATCGTATGTTCGAAATTATTGCAAGGCCCGAGCCTAGACTAACAGCCGGTTGCACCAAACGTTTTATCATTTATACTTTTACGAATATCATAACACACGATATCAATAATTAGCGTTAATACATAGATACTATAATTAAGTAAACATGTAACATAAATATTAAGATGAAAAACATAAAATAATAGCAAAATTATTCAATTTTATCCACCATTACCACGTATAAGTAACCTGAGACTTTTTTGGTACAACTTAATGGGTGTTCTTAATTATTGAGTAAGCTTAAGAATTAACAAACTGAACTGTTACTGTTGCTGTGCCGTTAGTGTTACCCCGCTTTGATGGTGACCATTTGAACTGTATTATGACAAGACGGAATAAACTCTGGTGGTGATTTTTGTTTGCAGAAAGTATGCTCCTATTGAAAAATTTCAAGTGAAAAACCTATTAATTTTTGACCGACCCAAGCATCGGAGCCAGGACCTCAGCAGCCGCGCTTGTGGCTAAGGTAAAACTGGTCTTATTGAAATTATTTCTAAAAGTAACAAACTTTTGGAAATAATTCCAATAAGACCAGTTTTCTGCAACTATCATCCAGAATGGTGATAATATTGCGAGAGATATAATGATAGATATATCCTATTCTATTGTATTTAGTACTTAGTGGTCTTAAAGTTAATATTTTAAAATATTAATGATTTTCCTGTTCAACAAGTAGTCGGATTGTAATTCTCAACTGTCTTACTAAATTACTAATATCCGAAATAATAACGCAGAAAGTAAATCAAAATACTTAAATGTATAATACGTAAATACACATTGTGTAAAACGGAAGTAATAAATAGCAAATGTTACCAACTCACCGTTTCATAGCCCGCCTCCATTTTCACTTACGCACAAAACCAATAAAAACAAGAATAACAACGTAAAAAATAATACAGTCCGCGCTGCTCGATTGCAATTGCATTAGGAGATGCGAAATAAAAACGAAAATAAAAGACGGAGTAATAAAAAGGCGCGCGTTATCGCCGCGAGACGTACAATTAATGGAATGTTTGATTTGAATTGCGTTAGGAAGTTTGGTCGCGGGACCAAGAGTGCGTCCGCGGCGTGCGGAGGTTGGAAGTGATATGGCAGGAGTGGCACGCTCGTGCCGAGACGTGGGCACGTTGGCGACTCGCGGGCGGCACGCGCGTGCTGTGCCGAGTGCCCGCACACAGGCCTGCGTCGCGCCGGGCGGGCGGTTATAAGCGCGGACAGCGGGGCGGCGTTGATAAATTATACGATAATATCGCATTACATTCTCATAACTATTAAAAGCTATATTTTACATAACTATTATCTGATAAATATGAACATCTGTTCGTGGGACTGGCCACTTATCGGTTGTCTATCACAAAATTGATTTTTGTTTTTAGTTATATTCATACTTGCAGAGCAGTTCATTTAGGTACGGTTATTAATTTTGAATATCCTCGTGAATAAAAATATCCCTATCAAAAATTATAATCGTCAGCAATTTTATAAAAAAGATACCTACTTGTCGCAATCAATATAGAAGCAAGTAAAATGGCGTTATGATAATCCTATAAGGTTAATAAATGTGTGAGTCAGTATCGAGGAAGGGCGTCGCAAGGCTTCGCCGGTATAAGTAGCGCCGAATTGTGGCTTCATGTCCGAGCGACGATAATCTAATGATTGTGGCGGGATATACCCGATATCTAATTATACTTGTAAATGGATACGTAGCTTTATGTATATTTAGTTTTTCATATTTAGGAAATGGGAATTTTATGTTACGAAATGATCTTATTACAATAAATTTTGGTTACACTTATGGTTATACAATGTTTCTTTGTATTAACGAAAACAAATATAACAAGTAATTTGAGTTATTTTTATATATAAATATAGTCAAAAATATAGAGATGACAAAAATAAAGCGATTGGGACAAATTGTATGCATATGATATGATATGAAATGCTGCTTCTTATTGTACGATGAATGCCCTGTGACAAACTTTTGTTATACCTAATGATAATATGAGGGAAAATAAAATCAATGCAAGTTATTTATACCAATTGTTTTGGAATAAATTATACCTACATATATTTGAGATATTCAATTATTTAAACTCAAATTATGTTTGCAACGTAAATTATTCATACATTATGTAAGTCACACGTTCTGCTATGTGCCTTACATGTAACATAGGTAGAGAACATTGAGTTACCTATACGTCATAATATAAACAGGCGTCGCTTAAATTGTAATTTCACGGCTCGACGGAAATTTTCATTGGCGATTAATTCGCGATTTTAGTTGGCGGAGTAGACGCCGCTAGCTAAGGGTGCTCTTAGCCTGTCGCTTACGTCATTATTCAGTTCCCCGATGTCAACTGTATAACTGTAACAATTAATTGGTTTGTGTTTCCCTTCTGTCAGTCCGCAACTTTATTTTAATCCTGTTTCGTGATTTCAAAGCTGTTCTTGTATTGTTTTGCATCCTAGTATAGAAAACAGCTACAGAATTCATCAAATGGAGTATTTTATTTAAAAAAAACAACGAATAAAGTAGCCCAAATAGAATATAGAATGTGTAATTTATATATATAAATTAAAACTGTAATTTACTGTGTATTTGTATTTCCGTTCCTTTTTTAAATTATTGTTAGATATTGACGAACCCTGACGATTATTTATTTAAACACAGTATGTTAATATAAATGAATCTCTCCATTAAATCGTGGTTTGAATATAGTTCTATACCCTCTGCGGTTAAATTGGCAATAAATAGAGTCACATATTGCTCAGAATAACAACGATGGTTATGAATTGTAAAATAATATTTATAATTGTTATTTTTTGTAACATGATGCTTAGAGCTCTTCACTTGGACCTCAAATTGTTGAGCCAACGGTTGTACATAGAACAACTGACAAAGGTCATAAGTTATTGCATGGGAAATTTGATTGTGCCGCGCTAACACGATATGTGGACCGCTGTTACTCGGTGTCAGTAAGGGAATATGGAACTGACGATACTGCCCACCGCATTCAAAAAACAAAGAGCCGACGGCAGTTTCGACGCCGCCGCAAATTGTGACAAATTGTGTTATTGAAATTTATGTCCGGCAGTTTTGAGACATAATTGGATGCGGAGAGTCGGCAGCCATGTTCCCAGAGTGACGTCACGTGCTCTAATGACATTTATTACGGACAGTTCATTGGCGCCGCTCGTCTCCACAAACGTATTCCACATTTGGAAATTAATTTTAGCGGTATTCTGCCGACCACGCCCACCGAGGATGCAATGTTGGGACATTGCTGTCGGAGTGGAGCTTAACTTTGAAATTAAGTTTGCGTTTCGTTTTCTAGTAGCTAACTGAATCTGTGTTTTATTGGTTTTGGTTGATTTTTCTAAAGTTGCTCAGACCTTCCATTTAAGTTTAACTTACTGTTGATGTTGTTCATAATCAAACGAAGCTTACCTGTAACAAAATAGATTGAAATTAGTTGGTTTGAATACAATTCTAATGACTTAATACAAGTATAAAGTACAGGCGGTTATCAGCGCCAATCTGCTCTCGATAAAAGTAATAAATCGTGGAACGCGCTAACCCAGGTGACGATTTTTTTCAGCGACAATGCGAAGATTGCGTCTATAAATAACTGCAGTAGTGTGATGAGACAGGACGTCCAGTCTG
The DNA here is from genome assembly GCA_963891755.1 of Pyrrhia umbra. Taxonomy (NCBI): domain Eukaryota; kingdom Metazoa; phylum Arthropoda; class Insecta; order Lepidoptera; family Noctuidae; genus Pyrrhia; species Pyrrhia umbra. The sequence continues at coordinate 9,489,410 of OY982930.1, forward strand.
CTGAAGGCCATTGACTGATAGCTTGGAAAGCAAGGAGCGACCTAAAGGTGGCATTGATTAAATAATTAATCAAGCTGATAAATCTTATAAAATTGTTTGGTTAGGTTGTGGGTTCACATATAGGTACCTATCTACATACACATATTTTTCTCAGATAAATATATGTTGACGTTCTAAAGTATCTCATTAATAAGATTTAAATTACAAACAGGAAAACATTTTTTTGTTTTTGTCAAAGATAATTTTAATTTTTGTTTCTAAGGAAAATGATACCGATTTTCTAATTTAGTGGTTTGAAACTCAAGTCAAGGTAAAAGGCTTATTCTTTCAGTAAAGCCTGTTTTTGCGATATTACGAAACAACAATATTTTTCAATCATCAATATATCATGTATGCGGGTGGAGAGGATGAGGATCAAGCCGAAAACATTGGTGAGGAGGAGTCGCTTTCAAACCTGTCAAATGTGACAGGGAAAAGGGCGGGAAAATGTCACTATAATGGATGTGTCACCGGCATCGTGGCATAACGCGACCCGTCGGCATGCAAGGCCTCAGATACTCGCACACTCCCTGTGGATTAAGTAATACCAGATTTGATGAAAATTTTAATACCTACGGGCAACAAACAACCGCAGATGGAATACGGGATTGTACGGACATCCTAGTTGATAGTTGTTTTATTTAGAATAAAACAAATAAGTCGGGTTTTTAAAGGCACCGACGGCATCAAATTTCGTTTCTAATTTAAAGTCCGTATTGACTTTTAAATGGAAACGGACGACAGATTTTTACCCGGCTATAAGTGGAGTATAAAAGAACCTAATATTTTGATCGTTTATATAGATATGAGTAATTTATTTTTCGTTATTACCGCAGTTATAATGCTTTAATTAAAACAACTAATTCTTTAGATTTGAGTTATAGAGTAGCTTATTATATAGATAAGCTACAGTATTACTCAATTTTAGCAGTTTTTGCTTAACGAATGTTCTCCTATAATCAGAGTAATGAATGCGATGGTTCAGTGCGATAGTCAATAACTACGGTTCGGAAAACATGTCCAAACATGATGGATGATGAAAGCCAAATGTGATGAAAGACAGATATAGTAGACGTATGTTAATAGTCATAATACAAACGACGAATATTCAGGCTTCACAGTTAAGAGCACATTTTAGTTAAAACTGGTTTGATGTCTTTCAACAGAATAATAAAATTATAAGTTTTGAGTTAAAAAAATAACTATTGCCTTCCAGATTTAAATCGAAACGTAGGTTTAGAGAAATATCAATGTATATTTAGCAATACGCAATAATATGTTGTACGCATGAGATATGTTGATAATCAAAAAGGCATGAATAAAATGTCGGAAACTATTAAGTTCAGCTAGTTCATGACTTAAATAATTCTCTTTGGAGAGTCGTTGGGTGGAATTTTAAGTTCTTTAGAAGTTTGTTACAAAATTAGGACATGAGCACTGAAATTCACTGAGGAAGATCAGTTGATATCATCGAGTTGACATTTACCATCGGCCATATTGGTCGTTATCTGTCACCGCCCCCTACGATCCGTTTCACTTGCAACCCGATAGGGGGCGACACCGGACGGCGCGACTACTCGTTCCGTAATGGCTACCACGGCCCCTTTTTTATTACTGACCCGCTAGTAAACAGATCATTCGGGTTTGTGGTGTTATAAAAACGAAATTAACTCTGGCCGGTAGATGTCCAGATATCCTCAGTACTTACTGCCCTCCTATTAACATAAAATCGCATGTCACGCACATTCTGCAGTTTAAAGCGTCTCAAAGACATTAACTGCTCGTGTATTGCCTAGTAATAACGTCCGAAAAGTACATCAACTCGGTAATACTCGCATATTTTCGCTAAGCCCGGCCATCATTCGGATTCTCAGGTGCGTTAAGATGCTCGGCTTCCAGGTCAATATAATATCTTTTGGAAAATTCATTGACTTATGAATTCACTAACTTGCATTCCAATGCTGAACGTATTTCCTTCGTGCAAATAGTTATCAATAAAGCACGCTGTCATAATAATAAAATAGTTTAGGCATGTGTGGCTGATATGATTAAACGATTGATATCGCTATCATTTCCTATGCGCCATCCGCCCCCGATGTTCATTATACCTAAGTACATAATATGAGTGCACTGTCGGCGCTGGCCCAGTAGGCACGTATGCCGACCACCGCGAGTGGAGCCATTGTGCACTCCGATATTGTGTTAATAGATTAATCCAATCAAAATATTAATTCCACAACGCAGCTCGTTCGTAGGTACCTATTTACATTTCAATCGCACGATTTATTCGTTGGATTTGAGATATTCATCGACAATATTCAGATTTGATGATTTTGATTGACATAAATACGTTTTTAAAAAGTATATTGTAATCTCTATTCGGTACGGGCCTCAAACATTTCTGAAATTATTAGGCTTAGGTTCGTTATAATAATCAGATTGCGTTGTCACGTAGACTCCAAATATCGAGTGTAATAGAAAAACTTTCAGTATGAAAATATATAGATAGATATAAGTTTATTGAAAGTAGATCGCTGCCGCAACTTGAGTCAGTACGCAACGTGAGCTTGTCGAGGGCTACCTTGGGACCCATGAAAGCCGCTGTTTAAATAAGGGTCTAACTGTAAGGATTCCTGCAAATAGTACTTTGTAACACATTTGACTCGAGAACATTCTACTAACGGTGGAGTGTGGAACCAGACTGAATGTGCAGCAAAATTAGGACTATAAATATGAATTATAAATTACTATTAAGATTGTATCAGTGTCATTGCAACCTTTAAAAAGTGGTTATATAAAGATCACTGTCATAAAGTATTCGTTGAGAATAATTATTTCTCTTTATGTATAATCATTTAATAGTGGTATTGAGAGAATGTCTAAATATAAACGCAAATTGTAAATTATCCAGAGGAAGTGTGGCGGCGCGTGCTCTCCCCGACCAGTCCGGGATTAGAGTCCCAGTTGTGCGTTTGCGCTATTATTCCAGCATTCACGTATAATATCCCTCTATTGTTTCTACTAGAAAAACCTTTTGGTATTCATTTCAAAGCTCTGTGAAAATACAAAAATCTGACCAAAACCAGCTTTTAAAAACTTATGCTGAAGTGTTGATTGTCCGTTTTCATTTTAAATCACAAACCAGTCGATCATAAAAGTTGTAAACGGTCATTGGGCTTTGCTACAAGATAATTGAGTCTATATGGGACGGCGATAACAGGGGTTAGTATAGATGAAATGAGTCGGGGTCAGTGCGTGCTCTCAGTTCTCAATATTTACGCTGCAATACAACCTTTTATTGTGAAGGATCAACATGCTCGTACCAATATAGGTCTGGACACGACCCCGCCCTTTTAATGAATAAGAATCAAATCGCAAGAAGCGTTTGAAGCTTATGAGAATATAGCTATTTTCACAAATTATGGCAGACAGTACACAGCTCACGAACTTAGTTGCAGAAAGCGAGACAACATTTTTCTAGTGTCATTTGTTGAAGTCGCGTGGGATTGGATGATATTACGTCTGTGTGACGAAGACGAGCATGTAGCGGAGCACTTCGCAACTGCACCGACGACAGCTGCTCCTCTTTATTTGATTTCCAACTGTACGAAGGAGCATTCAAGTTTTATGTCAACGCTGCGACACATTCGAACATTTGGAACGAATATCCTCTCTAATGAGGTTTCAGATTTCTAGTTAAATTCGATTTGATATCTATTCACATGTGGTTTTCTCATATTTACATGTTTATCCCCTTGCTACATTCTTCACCTTTATCGTAAGGAAACATCTCCTTTGTGCGGTCACATAAAGCTGCTTGTGCGTTTTTCCGGTACGCATTTCGTATATTGTCTGGTGTTACATTCTGATATACCTATATAACGGGTATGTTCGCACTGGGTTACTGGTGCTGTATAAAATCGATGACTAGTTCTATTTTACTAAGTTCTCGTTAAACTCTAATGGCTCGTCCGAAGTTCCACTTAGTCCAGGAAGTGGTTTCGAGGTAGGTATAAACATTGAAACCGTGCTTGAACAAACGTGGGTCGCGAATATCGTGCGTGAGCAATATCGTTTGGGACAGATGTCGGAGGGCGGGGATGTTTGCGTCTGTGCCTCGGACGGTCAACAGCGGCAGCAAACACGCGTGCGAACGCTCATGTGCCGAGTCGAACGGCACGCTTGTTGCTATTTTGTATCAATAGAACTTGTGACGCGATCAACGCGTTCAATTTGCGTGCTCTACTCTATGCTATAATGCGGCGCTTTGAAGTGGTTTTCACCTGATTCATGTTTGTGCAAGCTTTGCAATGCCGCTTTGTGCATGTAGCTTATATTGATTTTAGTAATTGGTTCGTAGATGCGAACTGAAGTAACGCTAATGAGTGACGGTTTATGTGGAGGCAACTTTATTTATAATGATGTTATTTTCAGGGCAGCAATGCATTTTAATTCATGCTACTTTGTAAAATGCTACTTTATAAAATTGACTAATGACTAATTAATGTGAAATGATTAATGTCAACAAGTAAAATCTAAACTTTACAGACCTCTTGTTTAAAGATTTTAATTTAAAACCAACTTCATTTCATAAACATAATATTAACTATAACCCTAAGAAACTATTTACCAGTAGCTGTTGTATGGCAGCACTAAGTGCTGTAGAAATTTCCACGTTTTAAAATAACCTCACATAAGCTGCATGTTCGTTGATAAGCAGCATGCAAGCGTCCGCCTCCAGCGCATTTATCATCGCGAGTTCAAAGTTCCAATACAATAACCTTGTTAGTTACATGAGTGACAGTTTTTATGTCGGCCCCGCGTGCTAAATATACAGGTAATATAGATGTCGTATATCATACTTTATGATAAAGGGATTATGTTTTAAGGAATCGTGCATTTTCTGTGAGAAATATGAAGCAATTCAGCGTATTCTCAGCCTTCGTATTAGGTAGGTATGTGAATTCCATATTTCCCTATTTCATAGACGCATAGGAACTCACTAACGGACACGCTGATATTTTGATGCAAAGAATGTTGTAATACCAAGTCCATAAAGAGAGCAGGGAGCAGATAACTGTAATTCCTTTTTCAAATTGCAGCGCCACGACGCGCTGATGGAGATTCATTGAACCAGCGCATCATTTATCAAGCCAACATTTCTTACTCAGTTTTATATAGCACAACCCTAGATTTAAACTTTATCCCACTCACTCGCTGCATACTATGATTGCACTCTTATTTTTTGGAAGCTTTTTGTTCACAGCACACAAAACAACGGATGAGTTTTTTTGATTGTTGACTTTTCAATTTAAGTCTTGGATTTCTGTGTATTCATAACAAAATACAAAACGTATACATTTGCCTAGATTTTGTTTTTTATTGGGCGGAGTAGTATCGTCTCGGGTGTAAAGAGGTCCACTATCTAAACAGATTTCGGTGGCAATCTGAGCCGCGGTTCCGCAGGAAATAATCAATACTTCACGCAGTGGTGTGATGGTGGAGGAGTTGTCGTTGATGACAGTTGTTTGTTTTATTTCCGCAGGCTCGTTTGGCCCCGGACTAGACACAAGTTCGCGTTTATATACGTAGTCATTTGACCAAATTGACTTTTGGAGTGACAGCTGCCAGCGCGTACAACAAAGCACAGAGAAAATATAAAGTTCTCTAAGTATACAATGGTTCTTACAATATGTCCCAACTTCAAGGGTTCTACATAAAGATAATTTCGCTCTGCTGATATTTTTATGAAAATCAACACAATGTTACGTGGCAAACATCTTATATTTTTCAAAAGATTGTACCTCCTCTTTTATATGTTTACTAGCTATTTCTTGTGGTTTTGTTCTTTCTTATTTTTTCGTCTTCATATATTGGGGTAAAAAGTTTCCTATATCCTTAACCAGGTTCAATCTATCTCCATACCAAATCTCATCTAAATTGATGCGAGCGTATTACCGTGAAAGCTCACCAGACAGACTGACAGACTAACGGACAGTACTTTGGGATTCATATTATTGGTAAGAATTGTTTGGAGTTTATTATGACGTTATAAATCTTATAAGATTTTCCATAAATTTTACAAGATTTATAACACAATGAGAAACAACCTAGCAAACTTTCGTATTTGAGTTTTGTTTCCTCAACAATATTAAAACAGCGATATACAACTGAGAAGTATTGAAAAATCTGAGGCGGAACATCAGTTCTCGAAATACAAAACCGGCACACGAAAGAAGTTGTCCGTCGTAGCCGCGGGGCCACCAGTGCGCTACAACTTCGCGCGCTCGCTACCAACTGCTACGCGCGTAGTCCCGCCGTCGCGCGTAGCCATGTTGAACTTTCATCTACTTAGTTTTATTTCACACCCAATTTATTCCCGAGTAGCAATCTAAACGCGGTAAACGTAGTTCTTGCTCTTTTATTACCTACCTGTGGGGTTACTAACTCAACATAAAAGCTTGTTCAATTTAATTTCGATCTAAACGTTTAATTCTAAAAGTGCAAGTGGCTCGTTTTTGTAATTGGTAAATTTGAAAAATGTCAAAATTGTTGCGTCTGTTTTAATTTCTTATGTTTTTTACAGTTTCTCATACGCATGACTACTAAATATAATAACTGGCAATGTCGTAAAGCATAAAAACCATAAAGACGCAATATTGGTTTAAACATAAAACCGCGGTTGATATCTAAAAAAACCCTTAAAAGTAGTACAGTCCAATTTCCCTATTGGGGTTCAGTGTCACCGCATAAAATAAAAATACCTACATAACAGCCCCCTACTACGGATGCGGGGCAGAGGGGTGCGGGGGTAGTATTTGTAATAAAATTTCGTTAATTCTTTATTTATTAGTACACGTACGTGTATTTTGGTTTTATATGAAATGATCAATAAACCTATGCGTCTTCAACTATTTACTACGTTTTGGCAGTCACATTTTTCCCTTACGGAAATAGTAAGGCTTTCAACGGAAACGTGACGTCGGAAATATTGTGATAAGTCCAAATACAGGCCTATAATTTATTGCTTAGTTAAAGGTAGTAAATATATTTACAAAACTTCATTTCACTACTTATTGCAGAATATTGAAAATAAAAAATCTTAACTAAACAGACAACTTAATAACGTTTAAATATCCAAAAATAAAGATCCTTTACAAGCAAGATTAGGAGGGTTTAAAAGCATTAGGGGTTCAGCAAACAATGCAGGCGATTATCTAGTGAATGGTTGTCAGCAGCATCGGTCTCGGAGTTATTGTAATATGTAAACGACTCTACCCACCGTCCCGTCCGTCCGTCCGCCACTTAATTGTCCACGTCAATATTAAACTTAAATGTTTGTCATCCCAGCCATTTGCAAAGTAGGTACGATGATAGTGAGAATTAGAATGGTATAGTATTCAATGAAGTAGGTATGTTGGTAATCGAAAATCATTTTATAATGAAGTAAAGTTTATAAGTTTTATGTAGGGGATAATCTTTGGAACCACTAAATTGATTCCAAAAATTATTTCACTAACAAGAAGATTAATGACAAAATTGTTTCCATCATGTTTATAGTCTCCAAAGAGAATACTCAATTTCATACCAGGTAATATTGTATAGGTTTGTGTTTCAATATTTGAATTAGTTGATGGCAGTACTAACATTATGTTTAGAGCAAAGCTTTATTTAATCAGTTGTCACCCAATCCGATTACTTCTAAGGTGGTGGTACCAATGTAGACCTAGAAAAGCCTAACCGGCATTTATAATAATCGTAATCATAATCGGCCAATTCACTATCCCACTGTTGGGTAAAGGTATTCTTTCATGCAGAGAAGGCATAAACATTTATCACCACGTTTGCTCAAGGCGGATTGGCGATTTCAGACTTTTTACTCCAGGTTCCATCATAATGTTTTAGTTCATAGTTACTCAGTAGTGTCTAAAATATAATTAGAAAGTTTAACTTTCGAAAAGTTTCATTGGTACTTGCCAGGTTTTGTACCCGTTCACGATTCCTCGTATACGATACCTTAACCGCTGAGCGACTACAACTATCCGGCAGTTAGTTGACTTTATATATTTTCGACTTTATTTAAACAACTCTAGTGCTGATTGCCCTGCATTTCAATTACCCTGTTTATGTTTTTTAAATTAAAATAGTTTTAAGAAATAAGTATTGCACAACTACAGTCAGATTACTTTGCCAATCATTGGTCGTTAGAAAATACCCCAATTGAAAACTAGAAGCAGTAAAAATGCAGCTGATAAAATACTTAGAAGATATATCGATAGTTTCTAATGGCGGTATAGAGTTCATTCAACTTTAATTGCCTCGTTAGGTGGCTCAGACTGAAAATTTCCACGACAATAATATTTCATTTTCAATAATATTACAGACCTTTCGAATCACTGATTAATGGCTCGGTAATATTTCAAGAAGATATAAAATAAAGCAATCTGCTTGATTATTTATTGGTCTAAATTCAGGTATTATAAGGCATTTTTTAAGAACTTGAAAGGCAAGTTATTTAAACTCTTGGGCTTCGCCGTAGTCAGGTAAATATAATAGTGAAATTTCGCTGTATGATGTACAAAGTGTATGAACGCTTGGGCTAGTTAAATTAGCGATACCCGCAGGTGCCCGGTAATAGGTAATAACTTTGCCAAACAGCTTACTGAATATATTTTCCATCAAACTGAGATTTTACTTTTTTCCGGAACTGATGACATACAAATTCAATTTTGTTTTATGTGTGCAAGTTTTCATGTCACGAAAAAAATTAATTAACTTGTTTGCGGACCTCCGAAAAAACCCGCCATTAATGTACTTAATTTGACAATAAAATTTTAATTTGATTGCGGCTGTGCGGCTTGTGGCCCTGGCTACACCTGCAGGTCTAAGTAAAATGAAGTAATTCGAGTCGTTGCGGCACGTCCCCGGCATTACTTACCATCTAGCAACAATTTGTTTTTTCCCACCCTCGAGAAAAACTCGAGCAAGCGCGCCCTGCTTTTTAGTCCCAATTTATTCTTCCAATAAACTTTTTCGCTTTGCTTTTTGCACAAAGAAAATGTGTCTAAAATATTTAAATAGCTTATGTTTTCGTTCACATCCATATGTTATTGCTTATGAGCTCAGCATTACTCGATGATAACTTTTGCAAACTCTTGATGCTGTTCGTACCCATCTAGGTTACGTAAAGAGAATCACGGAACAGTATTTAAATATTCTTACCTACTGAATTTTGTTTGCAAAAATTCTACTATTTCTTTTGGTTGTTTGAAGTCTGTTGTTAACAATTTTCTTACTAATTTTAAGTTACATAGAAATAGAAGTCTTCAAAACTTTGCGAATTTGAAAAAAAGAAGACGACAATCTATGACAATCAGTATTTGAGGGTACCTATGCGGAGAACGGCTGTACGCCCAGTGGCTCGCGACTCTAACGGGCCGTGACAATCGCTTCCATGCTAAATGTCATGGTGGCCATTGTTCTACACCGCCTCCCTCTCCCCTTGAGTTGCCCGCGCCACCCTAACTTTCCCTACTGAAGCACTGGCATTTATTCCCCACACCCTTACCTCCGTTAATGAAAAATGTAGGGCTCGGGATATTGATTATAGTTTTCACTCGTGTTTGCTACGGTGAAATATTTCACAGTAATACTGACGCAATACAGGGAAAGTTTTGCAATTAAAAACTTCAATAAGTATTAGCTCATGCTAGAATAAGGTTAGGTGTAAGATATATATCCTCATTATAATCTTCCATTCGTCTCTAATATTGTAACATGTTGTATTTTAAAAATGACTTTCAGACGGTTAAAAGGATCCCGTATATTTAGTTATAAAATATAATGAAAGATTTGAAATCACGATAATCAAGTTTAATAACCTTTATTACAGCCTTAAGTTAATTATGACAGTGAAATAGTAAATTTAGTGTGTTCAAGTGAAGTAAAAGTGGGGATGGGGGATGTTAACTTAATATGGCGGGGGCATCACGGCAATTTGTTCGAGACGAACCTCCAGTCTGCTTAAGTGCTGGCAATATCAGGGTTGCCCTCCTATTACGATATTTTTTTAGTGGCGTAGGATTGGTACAGAGATTGAAATTAGCATGATTCGTTATTTTCTTTTAATATTCTTACATACATATGTTATAACATTAACAATTTCCTTAAAAAGTAACATAAATATGATTATATAGGATTAACATGAATTATTTAAAAGGTTCTATTAACAATATCCATACATATATAAAAAGAGATCGCGCACATTGTAGCTTAAAATGTGCACATACACCGAGACCGATAATACAGCCAACACTCACATAGGCGTATTAGTGTTGACGTCATTCACGCACACAGACCAAGTGGCGACAACTTCATTAGGAAGCCATAAGGCGGCGTGAAGAGGCATCACACGATAGTCCTAAACGTACCTAGTAAATTGTTTACTTTACCAAGTTATGTACGTGATCAACTTGATTATGTTTACATATTTGGTGCGTTACAATCCGTAATGTTTTTTTTTATTTTGTGGACTCAATTACGATAATACATTTGCACGTTATGCATTAATAGTGCAGCAAATTAAATTCATAAAATTTATTGTGACAATTTTGTTATAGTTTCACATCAAATTATACATATATTATAGGTATAAAATGCAGCGCCGTCATTATTAATTCATTTGCGAAATAAAAATATTTTTCTACATTTGCTGACTGACTGTGTCGACATGAATATTTTTTGCTCGAAAGCATTCTTTGCATTGTATTTTATGCGAATACTTCGTTTCGTCCATAAAAATCATAAAACGTAGTAAGGGCGGTCCCTATTTGTTCCACTGTTTGCATACGATACAAACGAGTGAAGACAACGATGTCCTTTACAAAGATCGTTGGCCGACGACAATAAAAGTGTATTTGCGAAGAAATTTAATAAAGTGGAAGTGGACTGCTATTAGGGCGCGCCCCCGAGAGTTGGTTCTCGTAGGTGTACCGGAGTCGGGCCGTACTGCGGCCTTGTTATGCCAGTAATGGTAATTCATATTTATTTTGTTGCGACCGCTAACCGACACCACGGTCGGTACAGAAAACACGTGTCGGGTATCGGCGTAAAGATAAATATTGTCAGCGGAAACGTTATTATTTAGTTTAGTACTTTATTTTATTTTATTCTATATAGAAGATAACAGATTAGAATACAGTAGGTATGTAGCTATTGTTTGTTTTGTGATAAACTGTAATAAGTCACATGGTGGCGTACAAATGTGTTAGTTTTATGGCAGTATTTACTATCTGTTTATGAAAATAAGATCCTTTTGCATATTATTTCATTACTAGTTTTAGTCCCCTTTCGAGATGTAAAAGTTTTAAGAAAATTACCTTTTTTATATTTTATTTTTGTAGAATTGTTGTTTATTAAAAATAATAAGACGAGATTAATTCCCGTAATTTGCAGGGTCAGACATAACACGAGAGCGTTGTTTGTCCCGCAAAGCATTTTATATGAATGACTGATGGATTAATGCACAGCCTAAACCACTGATCGTAGAGACCAAAACTTGAAGGGTTTGTATAACGCAGGCATCGGATAAGAAAGGACTTTCCAAAATTCTACACCTAAGGGGGCAAATTTTGTATGGAACTCTGACATTTTTAATTTGAATTCGTATAGCCAATGCAGGCAAAGCCCCTGGCGTAAAGATTGTAAGTTATTCAACCACTTTCAGCTATTGTTATTAAGAAATGTTTATAGAATAATTAATATATTATGACTGTTTATATTAACTATTTTTGGATTATTGTTTTTGTAATAGTTTAGACCTTTCTTTGGTCATATCTATAAGCAACTGTAGTACAATAAGACACATTTGTAGCATGTTTGTAGCTGCGTAGCACTCGTAGCAACAGAAAATGAAGGTGTTACTAGTTAAATAAATTTAACAAATTATTTTAATGATCCGTTCTTAACAACTAAAATAATTTGATGACCTTAATGTGAACTTGATGATAATGCTGCGATGTGACGTTTAGGTACTACAAACGAGTTTTGTCTAATGGTTTCGTAGGTTATTTGAATTTCCTTCAACAATCCTTTATCTACGAAGGTTGGTTCACTAATGCCAATATGTGATGGCGCCGACGCGTCGCCCTACTTGTTGCGCAGGCCACGCCGCTCAGTATTTACGTTCCAACAAAACAATATCGACTCTTTCACTAAGTACACTCAATTGTTATGCTTCTATCTACATAATGTCGTTAAACACGTCCCTAATATTCGTTTTTTAGAAGTGTTGATTTGTAATAAATCTCGTTTCGTTCTCGTCCTCTTATGTAGCTTAGAAATAATTTGAAATTTATTAAGACAGTATGAGATTTTTTAAATTGGAATAAAATCCTGATATTTTTTTAACTGAGTTTACCTAATAGGCTTTTTTGGTTTACCTAATTTATTTCGCACAGCCACAAATGAACTTCTCGAATATTTGAGATAGTGCGTTAAGAGTAATAAAAGACGGTCGCTCGTATGTAATTTGCGCCTTTGCTCAGCTCATCACGACCAGATTGAAATTCCTTTCGTAGCCCCACGTCGGCGGCTGGCTGGCGCCTGCCTCTACTTGTTGCGTTGTGAAACGTCATAACTACCCTTACGTGAGGATATTATGGGATAGTTTGTTTTATATACGTCCCATTTATCAGCCACTATCTAATAGATAACGGTTCCCTTATTGTCGGACTGTGAACATTCACTAACGTATTATAAGTTATTTTAAATTGATAAACATTGTAGTTAACTAAGTAACCGTTTGAGTCTAAGTTTGATACAGATTTAGACTAAAGTGTCGATAAAAAAAAAACAGAAAGTGTAGCATCGTTCTCGCTTTGAAAGTTAAACTTTACAACTAAGTTTAGAATCAATTGTGCAAACGGAATTTCGGATTCTTTGCGCAACTTATCGACTAACGTATAATACTGTGTTTAACGTTTGTAATACGTGAGAAACTGGCTGGACAAAGACTAGTCAAACAACAACCACTTGATTTATATGAACAAAGACTTTAACTTTACTTATCTTAAGAGATTTCCAAAATAATCAATAAGTTACACTATTATGGCTTCGTAGACACTGAATATATTGTCATCTTATACTTATATTGATGTTATCGTAAAAGTCTTATAAAATGCTTTGCTTAACCATAAGTCAAGTTCGAAACAGTCTACGCTATAGAGAAAAAGCTCAAAGCTTTTTAAATTCAATAAGGCAAGTCGAGTCGTGAAGCCGTTCGCTGCTCCTATGTGAAGAAGTAAGTAAATGAACTACACGTCAAGTAAATAAAACCAATTTGCGTCGTCGAAGCTCCAATCAGCTACTAAGAAGTGCGCTATTGCGGGGCCATGCGAGTCGCGACAAACGTGACCATTCTGATTAATGGCGGAATGTTCACATGTTATTAATTAATTAGTTGCTACAAATTAATATTGTGAGGCTTGCAGTTGACGTGAGGCTGCAGCCCGTCGCCGTCACCGCCATGCGTCACCGCGTGCCGTGATTGCGCTTTGCGTCACTGCACCGCCGTTTAATTAAAGAAGCCTTTCAGTTCGGCTATGCACATGAAACTTGTAAGGAGGTATGAAGGCGTCGCCGTAGGAGTGAATCCTCAGAAATGTGTTGGTACCGTTGGATAACGATTCGTTGTTCGAAGCGTTCTGTTCAGTACGTAATAGTAGGTATATTACGTAGGTGTACCAGTTGTTTTCTATATTCAACATGTTTTTTATTCAATTTTCAAGCAGCAAAGGTTGCAGAGACAGAGAAGTAACATTATTTAATGTTTGACTTTCAGTATTTCAAATACAACATTTTGGAAAGTTGCATGTGACGCTATATTGATATATGGCAATATGCATACCTAACATAAAAGCAGAAAAACATATTTTTTTACGATGAAAAAGATGGAAATCTCAGTATGTATGAAAGAAAACAGATATTCTCGAGGGCAACGGAGCCTCGAGCTGGCACTTAGCTTCGGCTATTAAGGGCGCTGTGACCGCCAGCGAGACGAAACGACGAAAACTATAAAACCGTTAAAGCAACGTTTCAGCAGCCGTAAAGAGCGTCGCAAGATCTGTTGACAATGTCGCCCCAACCCGCCATAAACCGTATGCACCCGGCGAAGCAGTAAAACTTAATGGCACTCTGATTAAACTTATCTCTGGGGCTAGCAAATCACGATCTCTAATAAGCGCTCTTTCGCCAAATCCCACACTTTTTGGTAGTTGCATAGTATTAAAATGCTATAAACCGAGGCTTCCAGAATATGTTACGCCGGAGCTATGGCTTCTTGGCGTGGCGCCCACCAGCAGCCCCGACATTGGTTTGTTGTCCTAATACGTTTACTTGTACAATGTGCAGCGTACAAATAGCAACACTAAATGCTTTAGGATGCTCTATAAATCGTGCTGTTTGTATACAACTAAAGCATTGTGTAGTTTTATTATTTGATTAATTAACATGCTACATATTTGGAAGTTAACTTGAGAATTTGCCTTTGTACTTCTTCATACTTACTGAAATATAGAAAAAAGTTACATCAGTAAATATAAAGTAACAAGTGTTCGGCTAGAGTTAAAGATAAGATCTCTCTAAGCGGGTAGACTAACGAGGCGTAACTTTAAAATACTTTCATTTATAGCGAGCGTTCGCGATATCCAGTACAGACGTCTTTATGTACGAACTTGTATACTTAGCGACGACTATATGATCACACTGAGACACAAAAAACGAGAAGATAGTGTGGGGTAATACGGGGTCGCATAAAACGGCAAGGACTCTCAAAACGCTTTACAAGTGCTGGAAGGATGTTATAAAGGTTTTACGATCGCGTTCCGTCAGAGAACGTTGCATTGGCCTTAATGGACGACCTAAGTGCATAGGGACATTCATGACAGCGGTAAAGCGGTAAGAAAACGTTTGCAATACGAATGGTTATACCACTAACGGCTCATTAAAGGGAAATAAACGTGACCGTAGTTGCCGGAATGTTTGTTACGTTCACAATTATGAACGACACGGAATGAGACGAAACTCTACTTGATAGTATTGCCGCTTTTGTTAGCAGCGTCTAAAAGCAATCTGATAAATGAATTTCACAAAATATCTACGGACAATTATTTGCTGAAATGTTATAGGTTTGTTCATATTTATTACACTACACTCAGTGCTACAACATTAAATGAGTCGCGATTCTATAACAAAAAAAAAACAAAATGATCGATTAACGTTTGCTTTACATGTAATAAACGGAAATAAAACGCTAAATAAATAGTATGTAAAATAAAAGCTTTCGACGCGTTGGTCTCGACTCGACATTTGATTTACTTTGTGTTGAATGAAACGTCTATCTCAAGTGATTCATCACATTGGACAATAATGAGGGAGATTGAGTTCGGAAGTAAAACAAATCTACGTCATCGATTAGTAATTCGAGACTTTGGGGTTTATTCCATTTTTCCATTTACCAACAGCAAATGAGAATTTAATAGTTATGAAGCACGATCATGTTTCCATAAGTGGTTTTCGTTGTAAATTGAACGATTATTCATTACCTACGTTATGTCACGATTTCAGTCCTTATTAATTCTTACGTTGTACACTTGTACAGTGTACGATAGTTTATTATACTCGTATATACATATGTACTCTAGAGATTAATAATATGAGAGTTTCTATATGCCTTGTCATTAAATCCCATTAATTTGTACCAAATTTTATAACGATAACCTCTGAGATTCTGATAAATTCTTCTGACTGTCAAACAAACATCTAAAATCCCCTTTTTATGTTGAAATAAAATGCTAATGAAACCCTTACCAATATTCCCCAAATCAAATAGACGATTGATTTAATTCCCACAACCTTTTATTTAAACAATAGAGTGAATAACTATTCGATCCGATCGTAACTACTCAACCGAGTCCACTCGCAACTCTGCCCTTTCCAATCCAATTCCATAAAACACAGTGGTATTTCAAGTTTCAATCAACATGTCCCGGAATCGTTTTACTGGGTCATTGTACCAGGAACACAGAGAGTCGCAGGTGATGTAGGCTTTGGATAGGGTGTACTAGGCAATGGCTAGACAGACGTTGGCGTCGAGCTTGTTTTAGCGTCTGATCGATACGCCCGGCCCACCGCGCCCTACTTTGCTGCTGCCCAGAACTCTATTTTTTTGCCCTTTATTTGAATACAACGATGAATGTATTATGAAGAAACCTATTGCGATTACGAACCTCATGTTTTCCATGTAGTTGAAAAAATAGTAATGGAACATATGTATTATGTTCAATAAATAATTCAACATTTGCAAAAGGAAAGGGAAGCACCCGATAAAATTCCAATGAACATTCTGAAAACAGGAGTAAAAGAAATTGAGCGTCGAAGAAATGTTCATGTATGTATAATTCCCCCTTTTTACGTTTTTTTTTTACGTTGAGATTCGTCTTGATTTTAAAGAGAGAATAAAAACAACGTAAAGTACTGTACAAAAAGGAAACCGACCACAATTTTATACACCAAAAACAAAGTGACAGAAGTCACCGCTATAATGCCGAGCTCAACAGCTAATTACCAAGCATAGTACCAAAGCTTGGCGTGGACATTATTAAGTAGGTAGGTACTATGAACCCTCCGCTTTGTAAACTGGAAAGTAGGTAGGAATCGCCCGCATTTTTGGCATACTTGCGACAACCAGTCTAGAAAGTGTCGTTCGAGAATTTATGGTAAAATGTAAGACCCTGACAAATGAACTTTACGCAGTTCGACGGGACGTGATGCCAAAGACTATGTGAATATAAGATAGATTCAACAACATAAATTCTAGTGTTCTGTAACAGACTGGGAAACAGACATGAAAGTGGAAACAAATGAAAGCTATGAAAACAGTTAATTTAATTCCTAAAAGGCAAACGCAAACCGAAGTATTTTATAAAATATAGTTTGAGGAAGCTGTTTACAATAAGAATTCGGTAAAGAATCCCATACTAAAACTCGTTTTATAAACATATGGCAATGCGTAGTGACTTGTAAGCGAGTTTAGTAATATAATCATAAGTCGGTGGTTTCTCCACGCGTTGTGTGCAGTGTTTCTGCGCGTCTTGTAAAAGTTTTCCTTTACGAGAAAAACTTTTATAATTAAAGGACATCAAAGAACCGCCGCGATGGGGTTACACTTTGGATCGTTATTCAAAGAGGCCGTAACCGAGATAAGGGATCTTTTGGCGCCTTTTCAATGGAAGTTTATTTTATGAACTGTTGTTAGTATAGATGTTATTAAATATTTATTCATTTATGAAATATTTTTTTCAGTATAATTTTATATAAAATTGATGGAGATGATTTGAATGTCGACAAAATTACAAGTGTCGTTGCTATAAATGACGATACATGCAGTTGATTGATGAAGAATCGTCAATCTTGATACTTAACAGCAACCAATATCAATAAAGGTGTTTGAATCATTTACATTCGTGTAACAAGTAGGTAGCATCAGGCAAATACGTCCTACACTATGGGACGGAGTAGACATTGATAACACTCGCATGCGAAACAGCCGCCCAATGAATGCCTAAGTCGTATAATCGCAATGATACCCTTACACTGATGCATTTGGACAATATCGTTACGTCTACATCAGTAGTGAGGCAGTAATCAACTCCCCACTGGCGACTGCAGAGTAATTGATTGGTCTCAGACGCAGACAACAAAAGATAATACCGAGTCTCGTGGTAAATGGATTTGTCAACTGCTGCGCTAGTAATTAAATAAATACACTATTTGTTTCTTTTCTTGTGTACGGTTAGTTTACATGCTGACAAGTTTTATCAGCGGTCGCATGGCTTTTATCCCGGGAGTAAATTGCGAATCTTAATTGTTAGAGGGATATCTCCTAGTTCTAACTACTTGGTTCATGTGTTCAGGGATGTAGTGAGGTCCACAATGGAACTAGCGATAATGACGATCACTTCTTGTATATTAAATATCTACACACATACAAGCTTACCTCATATGAAGAAGAATTATATATAATGTAAATACAATATAATTACTTAAAAAGCAGGAGAAAGACATAGGTCTACTTTACCGAATAGTGATTGAAAAATTATTGAACCATTATTTTCTATATTTACAACTAAAAAGTAGACACAGACTTTTATCTTTACTTCGCGTTACGTAATTAGCTTACATATTGTACAATAATCTTTTCAACATGACGTACAGTTAGCCATAAAAGAAAGTTAACTAACCACTTTGTTTTTTTTAAGTCGGTACGGATCTAAAATCTAATTACATAGTCAGTACCAAAATGAAATACTGAAAACGAGAGTATTTATGTTAATACATGTTACGTAATAGTAACAGTATCGCCAAGTTATGTAGCAGACCGTACCTACGTATACTTTTGCAGTGCATATATATATAGTTGGTTAGAAAGGGGGAGAAGGGGGAAGGACATCAATCACTGAAACCTTTTTGTCAAGTTGCCACTTCGACACGTTTCCCCAATGTTATGGTTAATTCAAGTCGGCGTAGTTCCAGCTTTTGATGTTTTAGGTTTGAACTATAGGTAATAATGTAGGTTTGTAAATATTAATTCTAACTTAAAAAGAGATCAGTTTAGATTGACTTTAAAATGAAAGGTTTGCTTGTATGGAAGATCGTACCATCGAGTTTTTGTCATCACTATTCAGATGTGAGACGGAGTGGGAAAAAATGACAAACTAACAGCCCTTTTTTCATACCGGAATTATTACTGCTTTGAACGGTAGTGTTAGGGCCCCCGGAGCTTTGTTAAATATAAAACACATTATATTATCAATAGAGAGGGGTTATAAAATTAGTCGAACAGTAATGCAGAAACCAATTAACTTTATCGTAGCTTTTTAATCGTTTATGTAAACAAAGCCTGGTACCTAATGCAGCGGCCCGCCGCGCCGCCGATACCCGGCGCCCAACGCTCAGAGCCCGATGCTCAGCGCCCCACCTGATCCCTTTATATGCTCTCTCAACCTTTAACTTTTTAAAAGACCTTCTCTGTCTACCGACAAACAATTTAACAGTATAACTTTGTCGAATAGACTTTTCGGAGGAGATTTGTTATTCACTCAAAAGTTTTAAGTGGCTGTGAAACATCGTTGTCAAAGAATTAAATAACTATTCGCTTTAAACGATTTGGTACTTTAAAGTTGTGAACATAGGGTGTATAATTGTGTGTAGTTTGTTCGCGAACAGTTGTCGTTGTCGACACGTCGATCCCGGAAGTTCCGCCGTCAGGTTGTGGCAAATCGAGTGTATTTCACTTGACGGAATGTAGATGTTTGTACTTGTGGCAGATCGGGTTAAACTAACTTTAATAGGATTAGAACTCCCTTACTTCGTTAAAAAAAACGCACTCTTAATATAAGTTTAATTTGATATGTTCTTTTGGCTGGTGTCATTTCTTGGTACGACAAACTAGTATTCGATCTTTACATAATAATGAGTTTATTCCAGACAAGTTCCTCTTCCCCTTTTATTTGAAGGAGTCTTCACTTATAGCCGAGATATTACCAGTTTTATCAGACGACTCAGCTTTAATCTATAAAAGCTTGGATTAAGTCGGATGAAGTAGAACAGTTATAAGTCTCGTCTGCTGCAAAAAAAGGCAAAAACATTTCAAAAATTATATATCCTCGCGTATATTACGGAGAAGGCTTAATTCTTCGTTATTAAGAAAGTCGATGTTCAATAAGAGCTGGGTGTAATAACCCCCCGGTGCGCTGCGGGCCCCTCCATTAGGCGAACGTGTTGGCTGCGGAACCCTGTGACGCTCAGCGTGGCGCCACACACTAGCCACTACTTTAACCACTCTTTTTTCAAAGATAGTCATGTCAAACTATGTAATCGGCATCTTGTTTACGGTGTAATTGGGTAATTCCAAATAAAATAACAAATATTCGATTGAACAACCGACATACGTCGAAACGACTCGTATTCCGTTGTTAAACATATAACAATGATAAACGGCAGGTAGGTAACGCAATCAGTAAAACCTAATGAAACTTATTGTAAAATTACAAAAATGGCCACGTTACCGAGTGTCGGTGTAACTCGTTAGTTTCCACGGACATGGGATAATTGTGATAACCGCATTTATCCACGTCTGTGGAACTCTTGAATGTAAAACTTAATTGAGTTATTTTCTCCGGCGGCCGGCACGTCCCGACGTGTGTACCACTCTACCTGCAACGCGATCCAATACTGAATATTAAAATGTAAAAAAACTGACAAACTGTGTTTACAGTTAAACTATAAATGAATTATGATTTCAGTTACATTGCCTGTTATTGTCTTAGTATAATATAATGCTACAGCGTATTTGTTCCGTACTACTTTGAGAAGATTTCAATGACACCAACAATTTACAGTTTTTTGTTAGTTTTTTAGTATTGTAGCTTGTTAGATATCACAATAAGAATATGATAAAACAACTAAAGAAGGAGATTCGGCATGAATATCAAGGCGATGGTTCCAATGCTATGTAGTCTACGAGGCGGACGGTGAGCTAATGCAAAAATGCATAAGAAGATGGATTTTCATGCTCAAAGAATTCCATTCACAACGTGCCAGTGTCTGCTAGATTAAGAACTTTACTGCGATGAATAAAAGTTGGAATAGAACTCATTTTGAATTTTAATCGCATAATATTGGGTCGAGTCCTTAAAAGCTTTTTGTTGGCTGTAATGGCTACACGGAATATTATGGTGAATTATTGTAATCCTAATGGTGATACGATTGCACTGATTTATTATTGTAGCAACAATACTTAGTTCCTGTCATTTATTTGAAACGTTTTAGACATAACATGTTAATTTGACAAAAAAAAGTTTTTTTGTATTAATATTTAACTCCACACAGCAAACTAGAAGACTAATACTAAAATTCTCGTAATGAGAATCTTCTCACAGAATCTTCTGTAAATTTCTAGTGCTCACATAAGATCCACGAGTTTCTGTTTCCGACTGTGTGGCGTCTAATTACAAATGTTGAATGGAACTTTTTGTTCAGCCAGATTGTCGCGCCACCGAGTTATATTCACTTCAAATTGAATATTAAATTTCCATTGCAATACGAGGAATTTTAAATTCGTTAGCTACACAGTTATTTGGATTGTTTTTACTGCACACTCTAATTTTACGGGCAAGGTTTTTGCGTACCTGTTAGAACGGAACAGAATATTTGAATGTACGGTATGAAATGATAACCACGCGTGTGTGTAAGTGTAACCTAACTTGCAGTATTCTATGTAAATACGGGGTAAGTGTATACGATCTCGTTATACGTATCATATAACGCAAACACATACTATTAATGTGTTGAACGCACGTACAGCTGCAGCTATTTCGGCATAATCCGCAGCATCCTATTTTGTGGCGGCTGCATAGCGTAATAATCTCAGCTATTCGGTGGGCTTCGTCAGCGCTCGGCTCGACAGGCACTCGAGGCGGCTCGAGTCTCGGGCTCAAGGCTCGAGGTGGCTCGAGCCCGCTGCCTGAGAGTGCTGGCGCGGCGGAAGCGGGCCCTTACGTGCTTGTCGTCACGACACGCCGCCTTTGTCCACCCACTAGGCTTATTTGCTGAACAATGAAAAAGACGAAAGCCTCCGACATATTTCTGCAAAGCTTATGCGATGACTGGAAGAAAAAGTTATTTATCGCGTAAAAATATGTCATGATTTAAAAATAATAGACGCCGTTTCCTGCCAGTTTCGAATTCATTGTATTGATTGATAAAAAGGCTATTATGAGATTCAGCCAGATTTCGTGAATTTTTCATTTTCGTTTAAACGCGATTCTGCCATAAATCGATTTCGAGTCCAATTTATCAAGCTTTCTAAATACTTGTCTTAGGCGAGTCGTGTCGTGAAATTGAGAGGAATATCGAACACGGTGAAAATTATTTTAACATTCTTACCGCATGACGGTCTAGAAGCCAGCGACAATTAAATTCAGCGGGTGTGAGCAGCTCTAAGTGGGTACGTGTTCCTTTAAAATGTTATTAAGGCAGAATCTCGATTTGATTCTGAAGAATTCTACGGTTTCAGCAAATATGTAGCTGTATATTTTACTAAGGGAAGTACATTTGAAGCGATCGACATTGATATTGCTGAGGTTTTTGTGATTAGATACGCGTTTCAATTTCTCAATTCAGTCGGTCCGTCGGAGCGCGTGAGCGATGCGCACGTCGAACTAGCGTGACAGCCGCCCCCTTGTGGCTTATACACACTGCTCCCTAACACCGAGTGTCGTACAAGTATTTTCTGTTGGGTACATTACATTGTATTTTTGTTACGAAGGTTTAAAACCAGAAGTATCAGGTTATAGTATATCCTCATTATTGTATCATGGCGTCTCGCCTTCATAATGTAGTCCTAAATCAATTAGTTATCCGTAAACTGAGTTACTGCTGAATTATTTAATGAGGTAGCCACAAATCACTAAAGCTGAATACGTAATTACTTACATGAACTTACATCAAAGTAATTTCGTATTCAGCTTTAGTGATTTGTTTCCTCACGAGGAAAATCTTGATGTTTAAGTTGGACTTTTAAGGAAACAATCAATATACTATAAGTTACGTTTTCAAAGGGGATTACTTTCCGAAGTTTATTTTTCAATGCAGTAGTTCCGTGCTCATATCAAAGGAGTTGTCATGAATTTATGAAAATAATAGCACGCGATCAAGTCGGTTTTCAACCTCTGTCATCGTAGAATAACCAAAGTCACGGAACAGATATTACTATTGAAATGTTTTTGATGTATGATTTGACTGCGATTGCAATGTAAGCTTTAGTTATTAATAATGTAATCGCGACAAGTATTACATATCTGTATTCCGGTATCGGTATTTAAAATCATGTCAAATCAAGTGATTTTAGTATGGAGGATCGCGGAGGAGAGCACTTGAAGCGGCCGAAGGGTCCGGAGTGCACTCCTGGCGAGCCCGTCACATTATTCGACCTACTTAGAAGCGGCAATAGACGAGACGAGCCCAAGGTGTCACCCGTAGCCGCCTACTTGATATTGTCGTGCTTATGGACGACTCCTTGTTGACATCCACGAGTATTTTTATGTTTCTTTTGTGAACCACGAAATTATAAAAATCTGATAGCCGCTCTAAAGTTCTTCAACTTCAATTGAAAAGTGACGACGCTTTGTGTTATTTTATTCTGTAATTTTCACATTTTCTTATCTGCAATGTTGAAATAAAGAATGCGGTAAAAGAAATCTAATAATCGTAAGTCACAATACAAGTTATAAAACGTAACGTCTTATACCCGCCGAGGAGCTCAACGTACATTTATAAAGAGGGTATAATATTAAACGTAAGAAAATAAGGCTTCAACGAAAACGAATTGAAAAATTCAGTCGAGTGAATTACGGGATAGCTCCTAATGCCAAGATTAAGCAGGATTGCCTCTGCTTGAATATTTCCCTCTTTCTGTAAATAAAACACCCACATCTATTGGTTTGGTAAATTGAGAGCTCAGCAAGACAATTTACTTTTGTAATTTTCTTTTTGTATCAAAATCTGGTCAAGTATATTGCGTTAGATGATACGAGCGGTTCGATATCGGTCGGCGAGTGACAGCGGCGGCCATATTGGTCGCATAAATCAAGCGGGGCGGCGAAGTGACACCGCGCACCGTAAGCGATCGAGTGTCACCCGTCTAGAAATAAAAGCAAGAAAATTTTTCACTAGTTGAGCGGTTTACTCCGAGGCATGCGGTGAAATTTGTCTCGTCTGCTACCCACTTACTTGTTGTTTATGTTTTGTCTTCTAATTTGGAAGACTCGGTTACTTAACAACTTCATACTTTGTTTATATAGGTTACAAAATATTAAATGTTGTATAGTTATATAATTTACTTCAACCTATGCAACCTCGGTCTACTGACGATATCTATTCTGCTTTAAGTCTAACTGCGACTTTGCTGAAGAGTTACGTCATGGAGAATTAGAGAAAACATAAATGTTCACAAAAAACACATTCCTATTAAAATTATTTTTGAGTATTTCTATGATTTCACCACCATTCAAACTTTACGCAACAGTAATTTGCACAGTTTATTAAGAACAATGACGTTTTCCGGCTTCTACGCAACAGTTTGGAGTTCATAAAGTTGCTCAGTTGTATTTCTTTCTTTCATATTCAAAAATAGATTCATCGCAACAGAAACAGGGACTTCACAAACCTGCTACAGTAAAGTCTGTACAAGCGCACGGCGAGGCACTTAGTTTTATTATATTAGTATAGATTACTAAATCAAGTCTAGTTGCATTAGCGATGGGAAAGGATATCGATACGCGCGCCGCCGGCGTTGAGTTTCGCGCGGTTGCATGTTAGCCGCAAGTTATGCATTCCCAGTACATATTACTGTTACAAATCAACACACACGGGAATTTATCGCTACTTATACGTGTAGTTAATATAACTATGATGTCTTGGGTATTCCACAAAGATAACAAGTTCATCTGGAGTTTAAGCATCGGAGAAACAATTTTAGAGAATAGAACGAATTACCAATGTGTGAAATTTAAAAGATATGATTATTTTATTATTGGGGAGATCGCCGTTAAATAATTAAAAAACATTCTCATGGTGAGTGATGATGATGTATTATAAAGATTTTTTAATATTCATGTTTTGCGGACTTGTAATGATTTGTTTAAAGTAGCAGATTCAAATACATAATATTTTGTTGAGTTTGTCATGTGTTATACTTATGATGTATTCAGTTGCTAATAGTGCCAACATACTAATATTTTATATTCTAATCATACGTAAATACTTACTAAGTAAATTATTGCACGGCATAATGTGACAAATTATATTGCAATAGATATTAGTCTAAGTAAAGGGCGACTAGTGTCACTACATTGTATGTGGTTGCAAAGTTTCATGTGTTTCCATCACGCGACTCTAAGGAGTGGTTCGCACAGAACACTACTTACATAAATTAATGGTTCCTTTCTATAAGTACCTGAATACTAAGTTATGTTGTCATCAATATTACCTAATTGAATTTGATTTTAATTATTGTCTGTTCAAGACCTATTTTGTTAACTTCCGAAATATATTGAGACAACTGGATTAGTTACGATCATTGAAGATTTATTGTGAAGATGTTTATTGTAATAAACTTGTACAGAATTTATTACCTTCATCAGATTGTAAAGGTTGGTACTACAAAACATTATTTTATTCAACCTTTTTCTTATAGATAAAATTAAAGATTACAAAAAGCGTAGTATATATCCGTCATACAAATGATGACTTGTTAAACTGGAGCAATGGGGAATCAAAACCATTTCATATGGCACGTCTCGAGGCGTGACAGAATGTTTCATTCTCCGTGACACAGTCAACATTACCCTATCTTTTACTTTCATGTTAAACTAATTTCGTTCAGGTTAAAATCAAAATAAACTCAATGTGTCTTTTATATACAGTTTGGTCGACCGGACCAAGAATTCGGCAAACTTTTGAATAATAAAAACAACTCTACCGTACTTGATATCCAATATTTCAATAAACCTCCAAGTTTTGGGCATGAGAAAATGGAGAGGCGAAAAATTACATTATGAAGGTCTAGCAAGGAGATATTGAGGTTCTCTTATCAGACGAACATGTAGGTACAGATGAGATGTCGTACGGAGCGGCCAGATGGAGTTATTACATGAATAAAATCGCTCGTATGACTTTCATTTCGGCATCTCTGGAACAAATTGTATAGTGGATATAAGTTTTAAGATATACAACCGTACCTTGTGCTTTACGTGAATCGTCAAAGAGAGTGCATATATTACTACTAACAATAAAAGCCTAAAAACGACGCGACTTTTATATACCTACAATTTATTAATTAACCTTTTAAACTCCAAAGAATATTTATTTCCATCGTAAAAGATTAAATAGCCAGTATCATAATAGCCGTAGTAGCCGTAGCCAATGATCAAACATTGAAGAGGACACGTGTACCCGCTTTATTACTAAATCATAAACATATATTTTGATGAAAACACTCTTTCCATCTATTATCTTATTGAATATTGTAAAAGCCCTTGCGTAATTCGTAAAATATTCCACTCGCTGTTCCCCGAACGTTTAATATTGGATAAAATACACCCTAACGTTCCTCCGTATTCCCCCGTTGTTCATATCGGCATGTTATTCAGATTATACACGAATATTTCAATGCTTTCTACTAAATTACAGCTCACGAAACTCTTTTACTTAATGTCGTACGTTGACTGGAGCGTGCCGGTGTGTACATCATGCTACAAGCGACAGCGATATTGTGATGCATCTTGTGTATTTAAATATATTGGAATAATAACAATTATAAAGCTAATTTTTATGCCAATGTTTAATTGGCAATTACAATCAGAATTATCAGTCTTCAATTTAAGTTGTCTTTCTCTGAAGAATCCATTTTTGTACTTTTTTTCAAATAATTATTTAAAAATACGAACAGCATCAGCTAAATGGTTTCTCAGGGCCACATTTCCTTCATAACCACGGAGTCCGTGTACAATTTGCATACTGTTATTATAGACGAAAAATTGCAACACATTAGGCGGCTCCGTCTTAAATTGTAAGAGAATGGATTTCCTTCAGCAAATACGCCCGTTTCATTATTCTAAACAACGAATAAATTTACCGAGGGAAAACAAAACAATTGTATTCATTTTGAGCGACTGCGGTTGCTGCATTACTTGATCAAATTATTCATTCCTACTTTTTTTTCTTTTACTTTGCTTTTTACATTGTTGTTGTGGAATGTTAAAAGAATTAAGAAAATCACCCGCAGATCAATATACCAAAAACAACCAACCTTCTGATTGGGATGACTATATAAAATAAAAATCGCGTCAAATAGCAACTGTCAGCATTTTGGACGAAACGGTGCCCTTTAATTAGATTCGAACCGGGCATAACCGGCTTACTCCAGCTTAGGCCGGTTCCGCGTAAACACGGCCGTGCCACTGCAAAAATGACCAACTAATTGGCTTAGAAAATTGTGTTACGCAGTTTTCGTATCCAATATTCTGTGGAATGGTGCTCTGTGAAAAGAGCATTTTTTTTGTTAGTCCGATGTAGATACGCGGTTTATCTGAGATCGCTTTATTTAGGAATGGCGATTAATGGCTATTAAGCATGTTCAAATAGTTTCTTTGCAGAATATTTTTCAAGGCTGTCCTAAAATGCCAAAGGTTTGTGTCAAATACAGCAAGATGGCGTGTTGTCGTGATTGTCGCGGTGAGTCGAGTTCCGCTCGCCGGTGCTTGTGTACCGGATGCGTTACGTCTCCCGCGTCTACCGGCTGTTTCCAACTCATCTTGATTCTTTGTATGTATACTTGCTACGACACCGAGAAATTTTAGAGTAAAGCATTCTGCGCTCATTTTACATACATAAAAATAGAGTAATGTGTAGTTTAGGTAAGTACCTCATCTTTCTCTGAACATTTTTTACGTATGGAAGTTACATTCGGTAGAAACAATTTGAAATCTCGTTCTGTGAATAATAAAAGCAGCTCGCAAGCATAAAAGTGTTATAAAAAGTCAAAGCTCAACGAGCCTAAGTGGGTCTCAAAGAATCTCTATTCGGTGGCTATGTTAATTTAACGAGCGTTTATTAAGCAAATAGCCGAGAGTTGTGTAATGTAAATGAAAGTGTTGTTAGGTCGTTCTGGGCGGGAGCGCGGGATGCGCACGTTATGTTACACACTCGGCTGGGCCGGGTGTCGGCGTCGCACCAGGTTCAAATACTTCCATGTGTGTAAACAAAACGGTTCTTACGGGACCAAATTTACATCGCTTGATTTACTTTCAATTAAATGCTTTAAACTCTTGTGACATACCCCTAAAAGTTTACGCTCGAGTAACGCTTAAAGAATATGTGTATTCTGAAATGATATTAAAAAGGTTTGTTGCCGTTATTTTTTAATGATATTATAAGACCTTAGTGTAGCATTTCTCTTTTATGGGGTTCCATTACTAATCATACCCATAATGTTACGGTTAAAAGTTAATACCAACGTGGGATGTTATGAACATAAATAGAGACACTTAAAAATATGTATACTCAAAAACAACAAGTTAAATAATAACAGAGTGCTGCCTTAAAACATTTACAGTTTCAGCGCGGAAACAAGTCTAACTTCAGAGCGTACTGTCAAGTTCTCAACGTAAGTAAAGAGTAAAGCTTCATCTCCACAATATCATTGTTTCAAGCACGTTGGAAAAAAGTAGGAAAGCGGTGAGTGCCCCAGTTACTCCCGGGGCTACAGTTTCAACCGCAACTAGACACGAACTTAGTTTACTCGAGTCACCTCAAGAAAGGTTTCGCGTGTATTAAGCCTATAACAAACTGTGAACTTCCACTACACAGCCTCTGCAGTAAATTTCGGGGTTTTATTGAGCCGTTTTTTCAGCCGGGTTTATGTGGAGACAACGTATGCTCAGCAGTAGAATAAATTCGAATTTAAATAAAAATCTTTTGATTACATACGACCTTAATAGACTAATAACAAACTTAGTGTTATAGTGATTTTAGCGAGCACTTAGTTGAACCTAATCAAAAATTGCTTACTAATAATGCCTAAACAATTAACGTAATTTGGAGGCCCTCCCACGGTTACTACAAATAATGGTTTTAATGTACTTTAAGTGAATTAGTTTAAACCGGGCTCCAAATACCCTCCGTACCTAACACGCAGTACAGTCGAAAAAGTTCAGTTGGTAGTTCTACTGAGGTCGGTGATACACAGGCGTATGTAGCATTGTAGTAACTATTCATGTGAAGTTTGATATATGGGGTAGCGTCATGGCCACCCGGTGTACTTGTCGACGCTACGACTGGAACTATGTATTCTCGATAATAAAAATATATCTAAATAGGCGTAATATAAAATAATGCGTGGAAAATGACCAGTATTATCTACTACATATATATGTACAGAATACATTCGTTTCGTTCATTATGCCATTTATATTCGTATATCAATTTATTATGCTATTGTCATGCACGAATCTTGATATTACCTACATAAGATTTAACTTATATTCTTGTCTTATGTTTTCTTTACCGACGTAACAAGCAATACTTTTCAATGTAAACGTTCTCAGTAGTGACACGACGTTGACAAGTGACAAGTATTATTATCATTCGAGTATTCCTAGTAGTAACTCTTTGTTTGTGGTTTAAATAGAACACAAAGCACGCTAGGCCGTCGAGCCAGTCGCGCCGGCGCCTTACGCTTTAAATCTTTAATTACTACATGGTGTATATGACCGGAACTATTTCCCTATGACGATAATTATAATAATCCATAACATTTTGCTTGTTACTTTGAATTACTATAAATATGCGTAGTGTTGGAAGACCATTAACGAGGGTTGTAACAGTTATTGAATGCATATTTTCAATTACCTTGCAAATCCGTTAAATGTTTGCAGTGTCCTCAGTCATTGGCGTCGTAGGTATTATTTACCATCAAAACTTACAAGTTTGTGTGAATATTTAATTATAAAATTGTTTTATTACCTATGATTTATAATAAAATTTTAATCGGTTACTATAGCCAATGGTCCCTTCGAATTGAATGTAAGCGTAATAATTGCTAAAACATACTTTTCACAAAATCTTTAATTATTATACTTTTCGTTTTATTCAGCCAACTATTTCCCAGTAAATCGAATGTCGAGAAATAGGTTTTACAACACAAAGTATATTTATTTTTATAACACAAAGTAATCTATGAAAATGCCAGTTCATTTTCATAGATTACTTTGTGTTATGTAACGTTTCGATTCCACGTATTCATTAAAAGCTCGGAAATACATCTGTAGATTACGGTAGAAATATTTACGTATTAACACAGATTCTAAAAATATATTTCCCATGAAAGTTGGCAGGTATGCATTTATTAACATTTTATTAATGTTCAAATATGCAGAGAGCGTAAATTGATATACGTAACAGTGTACAGAGCTAATGTCGAAGTTCAAGTTGTAGTAGAAATGTGGTCGTAATGTCAGTTTGTTCGGGCAGGCCGGAGAGGGCGGGCAGGGAGCGTATCGCTACCACAAT
Source organism: Pyrrhia umbra (assembly GCA_963891755.1). Taxonomy (NCBI): domain Eukaryota; kingdom Metazoa; phylum Arthropoda; class Insecta; order Lepidoptera; family Noctuidae; genus Pyrrhia; species Pyrrhia umbra. The sequence goes on from OY982930.1 coordinate 9,519,638, forward strand.
AATTTACTCGATTACCCGCGTCGCGTGCCCGCTACCACTACAAATAATTCATACGACCCGTCTAGTAATGGCCTTTTAGCTGCCCGTCTAACTTCAAATGTAGTTACGTAGATGTGGGTTACCAACTATTGCTATTAAAGTAGCCACTAAAACCTTCAATTTATGCGCGTCATATGTTGCTGCTGTCATTTGGGAAACAATTTGAAAAACTAACAAGGGTTTTAAGTTCAGTATAAGCTTTTAAAATATTTGAGTGTTTGAGCTGAATTTACTCTATTTGCGGTCATAAAATGTTTAATTAGTTTTTTGTAGGTGAGACTTGTATACAAGTACTTATCCGTTACCTAGATGTCTAACTATTTGAGTCCCTAGTATATATTTAAAGCAAAGACAAGTCTTGTATTAGCCGGGTAAAGTTAAGACACAGAAAAACTTTATACTAATAAAAAGAGTGGAGGACGCAAAAGATGTGTGCAGAGATTCGGAGCAGGCGGCGCGACGCAAGGTTTTTTGTCTTTGCAAAGGATCTTTTATTAAGATATGTGTTTGTACGAAACATCGGACAAAAAGCTTACTTTAATACAAGTTAAAAGAGAACTTCGTACGAAGGACTATTTAATATACGATAAAAGGCCTTTAGAGTAATTCGCGAACAATTTATTATAGGTACCTACGTTAGAAATTTCATTCAGTATATTTTAGACTCGTCCATATTTCAGTGAGGTGGTTTGTCCCACTAGGCGCATGCTATAGCATCATAACTAAGAGCTATCAATTATTAATGTTAACGTTGTTGGTCGGAGGGCTCAACAATAATTTTAGTGTGGCATTGTAATTTAGCCGAGACTAGTTGTCAAGTTCCCTGGTTGGGACATGTTTAACTTCATTAAGCATAATACGAGCTCACAACATACTCGTTTAAGTCCAATCTAAGTTGTGTGAGCGGACGAGTTTACATGTGAATAAATTATTATCTTGCAGTCGGCAGAGTTGGTGTGAAACCTCGGGAACGCTGCAAACTCGATGCACGGAATGTCTTTGAATTTGTGTTGCTAGTTTAGATAGGTGCCTATTTAGCACAATATCGTAACCGAGGCAAGCGGTTGATTTAGTTAACTGTTTTCAATTAGACTTCAGTTGTTTTGATATCTATTTGTAGGTTTAAATTGGGGGCAGGTTCTTTTAAACGATACTGAACAAACAGTGAGTATTAAAACGAATGAAATTGAGTATGAATACGAAATTGACATTATTTTTCATGATTTATTTAAGATCACTTGTATGAATGAAGGTGACGAGATAAAAGGAGAAAACTTTCATTGCTAAACTTTTCATAACTTCCTGTAATATTATTTCTGTAACTTTTTTATATAACATTGTAAATAAGTTTGAGTATACTTTTAAATAATAGATAATAATCAGTGACACTACAACCGATACCTAATATACAGAGATGTTAGTCGGTGTGCCAACAGCCTTATTTACTATGCCCGAATTCATAATAGCCAATTCAAACTACGTTATCTTATCTGTTGGAGAGCAGGCCCCCATATTGTCTATGGGACACTTCATACGGGCACATATTCAGACAGAGGGCAAGGACTTACTGTATGAAATGCGTGTGTATTAGACTAATCAACAAACATGACATAATACCATTTTTGCTTGTTGTTCTTTTTTCCGTGCTTAGCAATGCATTAAAATCTACATCATGCAGTGGACAAATTAGGACAAGTTCCCTAACAGCGTAATAAGTTAAGCGTCGTAAGTTGATGCAGGCAATATGTTCCGGAAAATTAATGAAAACGCGAATAAGAGCGCAATATCAGCATGGCACATACGCGTACTCGTTGTGCACGAAGTTCGTCCGCCACTGAATAATTAACTCGCTAATGGCCAGATCGCAAATAAACTCCGAATTATTGCACTCAAACTTGCTCCGAGTTAGGACTATGAAACATGACTACGTTTAACAACAAAAACACTTTTTAAACTACTTATGGTAATATGTTGGCTTAATGGCTACTACATTAATATTTACTTCAGTCATATTCAAATAAACTCAAGGTCTACACAAACAAGCGCGCGCGTAGCAAACTGCTACGTCGTAGCATATATGAGGATAATATAAAGTAAAGCTGTCGTGTAGAATTATTAATGAAATATTTATGGTTGTAATAAATATTATTGTAAAATATTATACAGAGCCATATATTTTCTCGAGGAAGAAGCAAGTTTGTACAGCGATTGTCACGGCTCGCTGCGTAGACCATCTACGAAATAGTATTTTCTGTAAGCGGAGTAAATTTGGAACATGTTTTATTTTTTAAATGTTACCTCTGTCTGCGAATATATTTTTATGCTGAAAACCTTTGCCTTTTCTTTATCAGAGCTTGCTTAGTAAAGTATCATGTTTATCCGATACGATGGGTATGAAATAAATATACACTTTGTCATTACGCACAATTTACAGAATACATAATCCTAACTGATATTATAAATGTGAACGTGGGTTTGTTTGTTACGCTTTGGCTTACAGCTAAAAAGATTTGAATGAAATTAGATAAGCAGATAAATTTTATTATTAATTTGAGACAATAGAAAAAAAATGCAATGCATTCAAAATCCAATTAAGTTTCATACATATAATGCGTAGTTCCAACGATTCTAATTGCAAGTTACACAACGAAATTATTTGATATACTTGTTGGCAAATAGTTATCATGAAGAACGACCGGCATAATTATGTAAGGTTATTAAAATGGAGATAAACTTACGGGTATTTTGAGCTATTTGCTATCCATTACGCTTTCATAATGCTAGGATACTGAACGCGTTGATGGTCACGCCTGAGATGCAATCTACGCTCATATTGTTATAGAGCTGTAGAGGCAGTTTTCCAATATTATCGCATAATACCTTCAATTGAGACTGTTCCACCGCACGCGATTTACATAAACTGTGTCCCCGGGAGCACGTGCCACTAAAACTGCACTGATTGCCGTGTACTAGCAACCAATAAAACTTTTATTTGAGCGCCAATTGAACGGATATGTTTTAAACTTTTTGATGGTTTCATCGTCCATTGTAAGTAAGCGGTTTTATGGAGCGACTTACGTTGTTTTCGAAGGAAACTAACAATCCGTTTCAGTATTGTTGACAACATTTGATATCGAAGTTTGTGAAATTGCTTATTTTAAATCTTTGTTAACTGAAAGAGGCATAATGATTCTTTATCACTTGTATTTAAATTCTAACTTCTCTTTATTGATTAGGTGAAAGTAGCAATTCAGATCAATGCGACTTCGTGAAAGCTCGACGAGAATGTCACGCCAGAGAGAGAATGCACGATACGCGTATTAACGAAAATTCTGCATACAAAGTAAACTAATATGTTTACAGGTAAGCTTTACACTATGTATAAAAAGTAAAAAGGAACCATTATTGATTAACTTTGTCTGCCTTTCTGTCCGTCTGCTATAGCGAATTATTTCAAAAACTACAAATGCTCTCGACTTAAAATTTAGAACAGCTATATTACTATTTTATATTACGAGGTTTATTTGCAATTTTTGCTTGCTTTCTTGTCCGTTTACACGTAATATTTTATTTTTCATCTTGTCAAATACTTCTACTATTATGATTAATAGCTTTGTTCGGTGAACGTTCTAATTAAACAATCTAATTGGGTCAGTCGCATAATTCCCTTTAAAATATCGAACCCATACGTTTCTCGAACAAGTGCTTGAAGTCTGAAGAAAAATGTGTAGGTACTCATAATTTTTTTAATGTTATCTAGTCTTCAACATATTCTTTTATTTCGTTCGAAGAAAAAGATTTATTTATAAAGACAAAACATTTAATAATTTATGAATTAACTTTTTTAATAAAATATATTTTTACTGTGGCATAGTTTCCAAACTTAAAAATGTTGTAGACGTCGAGACGAGCGTCAGGTCGTATACGAAATCTCAGCCGGTGGTCGTGGGTAATGGCCCAAGTTCGACTAAGCCTCGGGAAGCCCCCGGACGTGTGAGGAATGCGCCCCGGCCCCGCCTTATTACATACGTGATTCTTATTTATATTATATTTGGAGCTGGAGAGAGAACGCGTTTCCGATATCGCCAGTCGGATTAACGCATTGCCGCCTTTTAGTGCTCTTAGTACTCAACAACTTTGTAAGAACCTTACAGAGTTACGTGAACATTGTCGGAAAACACTTTTACGGTTATAAGTTTGTTTTATAATGTATTTGATGGCTCTAAAATGTTATAACAACGCTAAGTACCAGATTTACGATGTGTATCGTAAAAATAATAATATTTTTGTTGTATCAAACGCATATAAATTTAGAGTACCAACATTGGGAACCAAGGACCAGTACCGTTTTATTTACTTTAAAATATTACCTTTTTATATTTCCTCTAACATTTTATACCCATTCATGGAGCACAAATCGATATAAAACATCCGGTAACAATATATCAAGTGTGAGAGGGACCTTTATAAAGTATTTTCGGTAGTGTCCTGCGGGCATGTTGGAGTTGTAAGAAAATCCGGGCGTCCCTGAGGGCCGGATGCACTGTTTCCGCCCGACCCGATGGTGACAACTGCTCCTATATTTCTTTCTACCAGTTGTATGTTACAATAGATTAGGGCTAATAAAGAAGTTAGTAAACTAAGTGCTTGAAGGGAAATTTACGAATATTGTTATAGTTATGTGAGTACGTATAAAAATGGGGATTTCTAGCAATTATTTAAAACTTTACCGACGGTTGCGTAAAACCACTTCATTATATTCGTTCCTATTTATTTTAATTTCTAAAAAAGTAATAACCATTTATATAGCAAATCTCATTGTTCAGATTGGATGAAATAATAAGGAAAAATTGCCCTTGTTAAAAATCACTCGTGTCAGTGGAGCGTATGTCAATGGTTAACAAAGTTTGATCCTCATCCTCTGGACACTGGCCGCCATTATCACAAAATACCGTGCGACTGTGTAACGGCTCAAAGGATTAATTACGTCCTTACACTGAACGCTATATATAGAATCGTAATCAACAGTAGGTATTTTTGAGAGCCTTTTATTAATATTATTCGCCCTTACCGTACCAGCAAACTGTTGAAAGCGAAGACCAAGTACGTACCTGCAGGAGAAAAAAAAACGTTTGTTAAAATAATGTTTACAAATAATTTTATCATAATTTATTTAAATTTAAAGGTAGTAATTTGTAATTATGGCGGATTTTCATAAAGGAACGAATTCCGCGTTAATATATCAAAATAATAATTATAAATTGCGCTACCCTATTCATTTTCATGTCCATACATCATAATATTTGGTATTCGCGTTTATACCAATTAAGGACAGACGAAGATACATTTATTTAGAAAAAGTATAAAAACAACATAAATACAATTTAAGCTGCTTAATATCTGTCTAAATTATAACGGAGCGCAATTACTCAAAATTAATGGTGAAATTAATACTTTGACCGCTGTGTTAATTAAGAGCTTTATATTTACTGGTAAATTTGTAACGCTGATGTTTTAATTACATTTATATAGCTAGAAATATGAAATCCACTGTTCATTGACACGCGAAACACGATACTTTTCACAGGAAACCGAATGTACTCCTAATGAAATATAGGGAAACACGACGAGCGCCCACATTTTATCTGATCTGATTTCAACATGGACACATTTAAATAATATTATGGATCGAATTTATCACGAGCGTAGCTAGGTTCAAATGGAAACGCGAGAATTTTCCGTCACGTTATTAAAGAAGTCTGAAAGAAAATAATCATTGTGTAAGCTGCTCGGTAACAGAATAACAACAAGTGAAAGCTCTCTATTCGGAAATCTGTTCATCGACTCACTCCGCAGTTGATATTATTCTCCGTCTAAGAATATCTTTAAAGGAGACTGCCCGTTAATAGGTACACGGTGTGAATCCGTAAAAAGTTGCCGTTTGCATTACCGTGGAGTTTCACACGAACCGAAATATTCTGGGCGTGTATTACAATTTACATAAACTCCAGCGTCATTCGAGATGTATTAAGGAGAATGACATTTTATGCTTTGATATGCGGTGGCGATGCAACAGAACCGTGTTCTGAGAATAAAATAGAATGGCGTGGAATATACCATTATTCCGCCTTTATGTGTGATATTACGATTTGAAGTCGCTGTATGTTTCATACAACAAACAAACATGTGTATTATGATTATTTGTTAAATAAAGCTATGATAATAATGATCTTAAATAATAATGAATTTATAATTAAACCGAGAAAAGATATCTTTTCCAGGATCAATGTGGCGTCCAAAAATCTGGGCAAGAATTATTCAAGAAAACTTTTCGAAATGTTTCTTTGAGTACTTAGCCAGAAGTTTCACATTAAATTATGATTAGAATATTAATCTTCAAAATATACATTTTTTTTTATTATCCGTTGCTTTTAATATTATTGAAAGGCCATAATAGAATTACAGTTTATTGAGTAGAATCTATCGTGCATGACTGACATCAAACAAACCGCAGTCTTTTGAGTCCGGTAATGCGATAGTTTCTTTGACATGATAACGACCCGCGTTCCCAGCTCATATCAACCGAATACATTATATTCTATTGACGTGCGCCCTCACTGCCACTGTTCAAGGAAGCAGGAAATATTGAAAATATAAAGCTGCTACTTATTTAGTCAAAAATATCTACCCGTGTAACGAATGATAAAAAAGACCAACAATACCGCGTCGGGGGTCAGTAAATAAAATGTCAAAATAAAATAAACACAAAATGTAATCCGAGTTCGCTGGTTGCAAACCGAGCCTAAGCTTTCCGGGAGATAAAAAACTTTTAATTGGAATTTTTTGTAGATTAAAACAATTATTACTGAGGAGTTTGTCAAAAATTAATGTCTAAGAAAAATATGTAAAATGGGAGATACATTTCTCTAATAAAAAATATTTATTATTCTTTCATATTTTAAAGGAAGATTAATATTGTTTTTATATTATAAAGTATCAAAATCCTCCTAGTTAGTGTCAATGAAACACGCACAGCGTTCATGATAGATATAGCACAGGATGACACTTTTCATTCAGGCTTTTTTACTCGATTATCGATATCAATGAGCTTTTGAGTGACGGATTAAATTATATCTGAATATCGATTAGGGATTAAAACTATGTGCGCAATCCTGTAGCTGGAGGATCGCTATTGTCTTGCAGAATTGGTGAGTTCTGCTAACAATGAACACTTTGTCGTGGCGCAGCGGTGCGTACATCACTGCGATTCATTCAGCGTACATTTTGTTCAACGCGTTACGTCACTGTCAAACACATTTCCATCGGCTAATGAATTTTTTAATTGCATGCAATGACTTAAAAAAAGAATTAAAACATCTACATTTGCAATATGGTGAAACGATCCTTTTGTGTAAAATATCTGATTGTGACTTTTTCCGCGAATCATAACTTGACTAGGAAGACTAGAATATCGATTTTTGGAAAACGATCTTAATTATAATGTTGATCTAACGCAACACTTATCTGATATAACTGGAATGAAGCTCGCTCCATTAAATGATTTAATGTTTGCATTTTATACAGATACGATGTAAATTTATTTAATGCGAACAAAGTAATTTAAAAAGAGACGACGCGGTAAAATCTAATTTACTGCGAACGAATCCTTAATCCTTAACCAAACATCGCGGAGGGGGAAACTGACGCATTAGCCGCGTCAGTCATCAGCAGAATGAATCATTACTTGAAGAGTGCGCCAGTGGCTCGTGTCAAAGAGCCTGTAGCTCAAAGGTCCTCGTGCCCTGCCCCGCGTCCCCCGGCCACCACGCAGCACCGCGGTTGCTGCGCGCTCCGCGCACGCCCGCAAGGAAGGGCTGATTGAAGGGCCACTCTAAAACCTCGACCACCCGCTCGTTCGCTCGCATTCAAGGGTCGAATCCGGATTATAGGGCGCCAAAGTCTGCACCTTCATCAGATATGTATAAAGTTGTTTGCAGATCGGCAATTGAGGCGCCCAAAATTGTAGACTGCCTGTAATTTCGCGCCATTCAACGACTAAAATAAAACGGATGTATGAGATTAAACTACCTTATCATAAGGCCGGTTGTTGTAAGGGTGTGCGAAATAATGTACTGACGTGATTGAAATGTCGACGATGTTGTATTTTTGATCTTTTTAGAAAATACGCAATACAGATAGAGATGACTTATGACATCGTGTATTAAGCGGTATTCAGGACGCCAGCCGGGGCGTGGTAAGCTGTTTCCCTGTCGCCTCATACGTGTGTCGGCACACATCGATACCTTAAGGCGAAGTTCCCGTGTAAGTTATTATAAGAGAGGTGCGCCGGGGGAAATGAATGTCGAGTAGGGCGACCCGTTGTCATTCATATTAGCTGCGACGGCTTAAATTTGTAATCACACTGCGCCAATTCATGGCTGTTGCGGCATGACTGTGATGAAAATAGGAAAAAGTAAGCGCTGGCAGTAAAAAGTAAATACCGACGTTGATAAAATTGAAATCGAAGTGAGAAGAAAGCGTCGTGCTATACTGCGGGTCGTTACTTGAGAATAAAATTGGTATCCATTATGTTCCGTTTGATGGGACATTATTATTTCTGAAGGGATTATCGGTCGGACGCCGAGGTTGAAACCACTCACTTCAGTTTTCAGATAGAAAAAGAAATCGAAAGCGATGAACTGGTATTATATTAAAAAAACTGGATTAAAGGCCATGATATTGCTTCGGGATTGTTCGAAACAGTTACCGTAACCCTGGAACGTAAGGACACTGACACTCTCTCCTGCTCCATCTACGCGTATGATTTCTTATCCCTAAAAATAAATAAAAATAAAGGATCACGATTTACAAAACACAGTATGTAAGATTCTACAAGCCGTCTTCAGACTATGTGGGCAAACATGAGCCTCAAAATACTTTTTACCCACAATACAAAACGACTTAGCAAAACGAAGAAACAAATGATAGAATGAATGGACATATTTTTGAATTCTTCAAATCGCGGAGCATAAAGCTCAGCGACGGAAGGACAGGCGCGCCTTAATAACACTCACGGATGACGAAGTCCGTCGTAACACAAAATGATTACACACATAAAGAACCTTATCTCTTTACATTCTACACTGGCATAAAGCGGTTACAGTCGGGAGTAACCGTTTCGCAACCGCTCGAATGTTTACGCGAGTTTTACGCACCAATCTCGCCATTGACGTTCCCGCTAGAAATTGAAAACGGAATTATGATGAAATAAAAATGGCACACGAAATGCTCCCGTAACGTGGCCGAGCGGCCGCTGCCATAGGGGCGCGGTGCGGTGCAGTCAACTGCTGACTAGACAGCAGGAAATGTACCATGTGCTGCCGGATATCGGCGAATGTGTTCGAATTTTAAGTGAGCCGACGAAAATTGATTCTGCTCAATTTTACGTAAACATGACGAATGGATGCATTGATTGAACTAAATCCGGATTGCATTCGCACCCCATCCGCACGACGTAGCCGCCGGCTACGAGTGCCGCCGAGCCGCTCTACGAATACAGATAGTCTACGAGCCCAATACGACGTCAGATGTAAGTATCGTACATTTACCAATTTATGGCACCAAAATAGCCAAGGAAGCGTTTAATTATACTACATGCTTGACTTTCAATATGCACCGCACTATCTGCGCGTGGAATGCGGTAGAAATATTTTGAATATCTGCGTAGCCTCAATCACGACCCCGAATCACGGGAAAGCATAACTTGTGTATAATACGAACGTGTATAACGTGTACATTGGAATAACATGCTAAATACTGTGTAGTATTTTAGGAATGTTCCGTTTTAAATACCGATTATTATATTAAAACATAATAATCTTGACCACACGTTTCATGATACCGTGGGAAATATATTGGAAATTAAGTTAAATGCATAGATTAATGATAATACCCATAAGTGTCTATTTAATCAAACAGTTTATTAATTTGCAAACAGGCAAACCGGTACCTAAACGAGTAAAATCAAAATTAATTAAGTCTACTGTGACCTTTTCAGACGACGCGATAAAAGACGATGATGTTTCATGAAGCAAATTGCATGTAAAGCTTCGATATAAATGTGTTTTTAATTATCACGGAGCGGATGAAAATGAATGTAATTTGATCTGCAAACGGAGCATTTTAGCCTTTATGTCAGCTCTCTGTATTTAAATAGAACAATTAAAAGCGGTCAAGCGTTCTACGTAAACATTTTTACGTCCGCCTGTTCACTGTTGTTAGGGCGGCGGCGAATTTGCATTTTGCACCGAGTCGCGTCCGTTTGCATCTGATTCCGCACTTCATTGCAACCTGGCAATTAGCAAGGAATCAGTCGTCTGGATTTATTGATATAGAACCCATCTTAATCAACACTGCGTTTTATACAGCATTTGTTGTGATATACTCGTGATGGTCATTTAGCAGGCGTGTGATATAATGCAAAGTAATGCGTATTGTTGTGGCCGTTGTGATCTGTTTTTTTCTGATTTAGCAGTATTTACTTCTATGGAATATTTTACAAGTCGGGTCGGATCTGCAAACGACAAGCTGTGGTTGGAAGTTGTTGACGTATGTATTAGACTGAAAGTCATATGTTTGAATGGCTATGATAAAAGTTTCGCTAGTTTCAATTCCCGTGCGGTCAGCAAAAAATTCTGTCGGTCCACTGTGTGTGTAACTTGGTCGTCTTTTTGTGGAGTCTCTGCAAATGCTTGTATTTTTTTCTCCGAAAACAATAGATTTATCGGCAGTGTCAGTTAGTAGCGAAGTGGATATCAGACTATAGAAAACTATATGCGATTATTTGAAACGGGGCTTAATTTTAAACTCGGAAGCTTTTTACTAAAACTTAAAAAATGGATTTTAATAATAAAATGTTTAAAAAGAGATTGCGTTTATGAAAAAGGCAAAAGATTGAGCAACAGGACGAATGTCCATGTAACCCACGTATTTCATTGAACACTAATTTAGGTCGTTAGAGAAAGGTCGCGAGACACATGAATTCTATTACCGAACCACTTATCCCTGTAAAACGTCACGTTTGCGTTAACGGTAAACTCAATTGCGCTAGAGTGAGGTGCACTCACTCGCTGACGTGAATGTGTAATGGTAGGGGCTAAAATATTGAACTAGCTCAGTCCGTAGGTAAACATTTTTGATTGAGCCGGTACCAGCAACATTTTCTTCGGAACCGTTGAAAGAATTCCTCCGCATTTGCATTTACCTTTGGTACGAAAAATAAAGTTGAATCGATTATGTATTTTTGGAGGGGCCTACGAGAATGCCTTATAGGTAAGTTCGGTGTAGATATGTGTTTTTAGATACTTGTCTTATTGTGCTTATCTCGAGGGAGGAAGCGAATCGCTTAAGAAATTGATGGGATTATTCATTGGTACACAACGATAACTGAGACTTGGAGTGTTTTCCTGGATCGTAGGATATTTGAGTTATAACATTAAATCCATGTGGGAAAAGTCAGATGATGTTAACCATGAAAGAATCTACTAAGTTGAAGAATACCCACAAGAGTTGAAATAGGGATTAGCGATGGCAACTGTATTCAGTAACTCCTAGCTGCCAATGAACATACAGTATTACTAGGTACATACTTATACATCTGTTTATTTCATATAATTGAAGTGAGAATTGTACACATATACCTACTTATTATGTTGCCTCAGAGATTTATTATAAGATAAAACAAGAAACCTTCTTCTATTGTGTTTAATTTAGAAATTCGCATCAAATTAGTAATGTAAATTGTAAAATCATTATTGTTTTCAAATTATATTATTGTACAATTAAGTACATCTACAATGCATTAGCTTTGAATACACATAATGTTAATAGACAATTTCCAGTAACAACAAAATCATACTTACAGTTGTATATAACAATACAATGGTAGTAATTTTCATAATTGAAAGGAAAACCGTTTCTATTAGTTATTTAGAAATAGCGGTCCGTGATATTCTACAGCTTTAACAGTTATTATTAAATTGTTAGCCGCAGTCGTTACAACAAATTGACAGCGGAACAGAATAAAACAGTAGTTCGCATTCAATTAAAATTGATACCCTACCAATTATATTGTATTTAATTTGTTAAAAACTTTACGTTCCTTCAAACAACGTACATCTGTTTAAGATAATTCGCGAACGCCAACAAAACTCAGTATCAAAGCGGCAATTAAATGGAACATTAAAAGTGAACCTCCACCTTTAATTACAGCGACTGCTTTCTTTCCTTATCGCAATTTTATTACAATGACAATACGCAGGAGCACGCCTATTAAATTATTTGTGCGCCAGTCTGAGCCTCTTCGGTGTTAAGCTAAAATTACTTATTGTACAAAAAACATTGTCAGTAAATGGTGTCAAATCATCCTTGTTTACTGGAGCGGTCGGGCCGGGTGCCGCATAAATCATAATGTTCGTAACGAGTGTAAGACGCTGCAAGGGTACTGACGGCTTCCCAACGTTTCCTCTATAATTCAAATGCGGCCTCCTCGTTCTCAGCGGAAAAGTTGAGCTTTCCGCACATTTTAAAATGTGGCAGATACATCACGTATGTGTAGCGTACTATCCTTATATATCCTAACATGTAACCACGCTTTCTACTGAGTTTCTACGGAGTTTACAAGATTTTCGTTTACATATTTTTTATCTGGTAATCTCTGGTATTTACTCTGGTAATCATTCCTACTTGTAGTTTTACTGTTCTTGTGATTAATTATGATAAACGTAGCATTGTTCATTCAAAACATGAAAGATGCGCTCCATTCATGAAATCTACTATTTACATTAGGGCCTCCAGCTTTAATAATCCGGTGAAAATAAATACTTAGTTGCGAAATAGCGATGAATATTTAGAGTAGTACGCGCCGCTACATTTTTGGGCTTAAGGAACAAAACGTAGTACATTCGGATTATGAATAATAGCAGAGTACGAGCCCACTCGGCACATGATATACAGTACTTTTATGTACACCTATATTGTCCTTGGTTACACGTATCTAAAATTCATGCTCTAAATACAGAGCTGTGCGGTTGAGTACACACTTGGTGGTCTTTTATTGCCAACCACACGAAAGCAATCTTGAACACGGTGTACCACAACTTTTTATTTTTTTGAGATCTTTCTCCAAAAATGGACGTAATAAAAATATCAAACGCCAAAGTATCGCCTGTGCACCTTGCAGCTGGAGTACCTACATTTTTAGAAGTTCCTTTCTTTTTTTCTTACATTCTAGTGCAATTTCACTCTGAGTTTATTTTTGATGTTGCACTAGGATAGAAATATTTTATTAAGTGTAAACACTTAATGTATTTTTATGTACTAAACTAGTTAAGTCTCGAATATACAAATTCGAGAACTGGTAGGTACGGCAAATGAGTAATAAACTTTTTCGTAACACAGTGATAAGCCTAATCAAGACAGCGGGCTGCTAATTAATTAATGGCTCAGTTAACGAATAAGTGTTTTCGCGGAAATAAGATCGTTCGGAACAGACGCGAGACGTTTTAAAACAATGCGCATCATTCAAATATCCCATTAAATCGTGCGATTTAGCTCCGAAGAGCGGGTTCGGGTAAATTAAGCAAATTAAGAGCTCGCTCCTGAGACAGTAATTACTGCGCGTCTGTACTTGGCCATCGACCAAGTACGGTGCCTACTTATACTACATCCTGCTCGATTTATGAACGACTCGATTCGCCCGATTTTCAAACGTAACTCGATTGGTTCAGACCCCATGGGATCGCTATGGATTATGAATGTTATCGTAGGCGAGAGCTGCAGCGACGCTGAACAATTTTTGTCTCGACTACGGCTTAGGATTTCATGTGAGATTATACTTTTAATGATGAGATTATCCCAACTAAGCAATGAGCTGCAACGATTAGGGATTTAGATAATAACTTTTACAATGAAACCCTTGTAATTCAGCGGTGTCTTCATCGATTGAAGCTAATAATATACTCAGATATCGATCATAATGTAACATATAAACAAACGTAAGTATCAGGGTATGTCTTTGGTCATTTCCTGTAAAATGCAACTTAACAAGTAACCAATAAGTCTAATTGAAAAGTTTGTTAACAATCTTGAGTCTTTGGCTGGAACCTGGAACTGCGACCAACTTTCTGTCGGCTTTACGGGCATAGCAACTCGTCCAATTAATGAAAGCTGCGTCAAAATACAAGAAAAAGTGACAAAATGCCACGTTATCAAGTGAAACAGCTGTAGTGCAGGCGCGTGGGCGGGCGGCGGCGCGCTGAGCCTATCGACTCGGCTCGCCCTCGCGCGTGCACTCACTCACCTCAAGGTCACCGCTGCCGACCATCGCCCGCCCGAACCGACCGAGCCCTACTCTCAACCCCGCCACGCCACCCTCCTTACATTTCGACTACCCACTTTAAAAATTTAAAGTATTCCTCGTCCTTCCGGCACATTTTCCCGGGTGAGGGCGACCGGCGCCCGAGGCGTCCCTGAGAAAACTGACGGACGTCGCCAGTCCTCATCGGGTTATATAGGCGGCGGCGGGGCGGGGCGTCGGCGCGAGTTGCGCCGTCGATTCGCGAACTCGATAAATAAATTAATTAAAAGTGCAAGTGAGTGATCGCCCGCGTGCAGTCGACCTGCGAACTCGTCTAGAGCTTCCCCTTAATTGGAATTTCAGACCCACCGGATACTTGGCCGAGGCACGGATTGTTTTCCAGTCCAGGATTTACGAGCCACTCGTATGGAGGTCTCCAAACGTGGCGTTTGAACGAGCTCAGCCGAGATTCACCTGATTTATATCGTCCTGTTAAACAACCTCATGTCTTACAGTGTCTCAATTTGTGCTTACGACAAAGACGTATTGCAGTAAAGTAGTTCTAGGAAAATGTATAAAACAAATGGCAATAACAGCATCGCCTTATTAGTTCTTAAAGCAATCAACGAATCACTATAAGTTCAATCCAATGAGTCTGCCTGTACTTCTGTTAGTAAGTAGTGCAAATATTTTCTGAATCCAAAACTAACATTTACTTTCTTTCAATTTTTACAGTCTTATACCCGCTAGATAATAAACTAGATAAAAGTGACATAACCAAACCATACATAAACCTACCTAGAGTACAAAAACCAGACACCGCTGTAAGAACTACGTCAAGTAATAGAAAAAAGCAAATGGATCTGTGTGGGCAGTAACGGAGTTAATCACTTCGTTACTGCTAGTAGTAACTTGAACCCTTCAGGTTCGAAGAAAAGCTGATTGCGGCCGCGGTGACGTCATGGCGGCAAATATCCCGTTGACTATCTACCCGTAGTGCAATACTTAGGTACCCACGGATAGTACTCTGTACGAATATCAGGCTTGCGTTGTCTGTTTATGAGTGTCACAATCACGGGTGTTTCGGGAAAATTCTTTTGTATCTTTTCGGATTATTGTGTTCAGTAAAAGTTTAAAATAAGAGAAATGTCCATATGTGCATCTTGGACATCGAATTATCATAATTGTTGACAATACAGTGTAACTTATTATACCTTTGGTTTGCTTAAGATTGCCCTTTAGAGGAGAGTTATCAATTATGCCTTGTTCTCGTAGACCCTGACCATAATATTGGGTAGACACAAACAGTGCTATTCATACTAGTGTTCATAAAGAAACCTAGCAACAGTGTCCAAATCCTACCTACATATACCCACGTTATGTAGAATAAAACGTCGGGTGTCACATAGTCTGTGAAGCGGCTAGCACTTTATTCCCCCTTATTCAGAGAACTAGTCGCTATCTCAGGATAAAATTAGCTCCATATTTCTAGAATCATTAACAGTAACAATAAAAGCTTTATTACTTATAAGATGTTATTGAAAATTTATTTTTAGCGTCGAAAAAATAAGTGTGTGTAAACAAACAATACGAAAATATTAGATGTCTATAAAAATCTCTAGAAATAGTTTCTGCTTACTTATAAATAAATGTTCTGGGCTACCTGATCGATGTCCTCTAATCCATCCTGTCTAAACGATGTCTCTAGAATCTACTGCTGATACATTACTCAGTATATCTATCTTACTTTCTACTAATATTATAAATGCGAAAGTTTTTGGAGATAAATTTGTGTATGTATGTATGTAGGTTTGTAACTCTTTCATGAAAAACTACTGAATGGATTTGGATGTAATTTAACCCACGCAGTTTGAACCTAGGAGTTAAGAGTTAGGAGTTAAGTTTGATTCTAGGAGTTAAGATAAAAAATTGACACAAAACAAGAGAATATGTCTAAAACCCTTTTCTTTTAACGCAATTCTCTTTTAAGTTAGTAGGTAATGTTAAGCTGAGCGACATAAATAGCAGCGAAATGTCTCTTGTAAATCAATTAAAATCCAAAGACGATCCGAATACGAAATATTTATAGTGTTGTTGTTAATTTAATCGCGTTATGACGTCACGTGAACACCCTAAACGCCGATTAACCTGCTAGATATGGATTCGGAAGACATATAGGTACCTATACCTACATGTAGAATACGTATGTATATAATCCGTTATGATGTATTTGGGATTCTAGGAAGTTATTCGACCTTTATACAACGTGTAAAAAAAATAAGCAATAAAATTTAAGCGGGCTACACATACGGTGATAACTAATCTTTTGCGCCGTATTAGGAACTGGAAATCTTATGGGATCTTATAGTTTTAGAACAAAAAGAATTAACAGTTTTTGTTAAAAAAAATAGGTTACAGCCCTAAAAATGGGTTAATAAACTCAAATTTGAAGATCAATAATGCCGAGTTTGCAAATAAGTTACCCCTTATTTTCTACCTATTCGTCAACTAGCCTAATAAGCCTATTAAAATTTAGTGAAAAAAAAAATATGAAAAAAAAAGTTAACAGATTTAATAATAAGATTTTGTCAGTAGCATCTATACTTGATATATGTACATACCCTTGAATATTATTGCTTATTTTTTTTACACGTTGTATAATGCATATGTATATAGATAGATCTACAGTGATTATGGAAGCTAGACTGGGTACCGAGTTACCAACTGAAATCTGATGGCTAAGTAAATATTAATGTGATGTGTTTGCCTTCTTCTCGTGGTTATTATAAGTCCTAGAAGAGACGACGTACTTATCTTGTATTATAAGTGAATATTTTTTTAGGATGATTTCAATAAATTAAGAAATACAAGCCACAATAGTTTCTTCTTATCTTTATCTCTTTCACCTCTGACCTAGACTAGAAGAAGGTAAGAGCGAACCCATCTCAAATAAAAATAACCGGCTAAGTGCGTGTCGGGCCACGCGAATTAGAGTTCCGTAGTAGATCTTTGTTTGTCGAATATATCTCTGTTACTGGTTAAGCTTACTAAGCCGTGATAGTTTTCGTTGTAAGTTCATTACATAAGCTACGTCTGTGAATTTTTTCACATTTTTTGGGACAGCCATTCAAAAGTTAGAGGGCGTAAAAATTTGCACTTAAAAGATAGCTAGATATTTCGCAAATGGCTCACTTAACTGAAAATGGACTTCACACACCTATAATATTTTTAAAAGATCTATCTAACGATACCCCACGCGAAGGGATACGCGAGAAAAAAAATATTCATCCCCACTTTACGTGTTTGGGGAGCTACCCTAAAAAAATATTTACCACTTTCTCTGCGTGATCAATATACATATCTATTATCAAATTTCAGCTTTCTAGTACCAATACCTGCTTAAAATAATGTTGTATCGTCTCAATAATGATCTACCTACTGTATTATGTGTGTCATTTAAAAGTTACATAGGTAGTTGTAAAATGCCTTCTTGAAAATAGCTATAACCCCCTCAAGGGAGATCACTAGGTGCGTCTTGTGTGAATAACGACATAACGTAACAAATAAGTAAGTATTTTTAGGAGTTAGTAAAGAATGTCCAATGAAATAATCTGTTAAGATTTAAAGAACGGTAATAACTAGTAATGTCATATTGATAAATCATGAAAAAGTCATATCTTTAGCAAGAAAGTTCCGTCTTATTACCGAAACTAAAATGAAACAAGCGTTTTGATGCCGAAGCGTAATTTCGGCAGCGTTCTCATGAGCCCGGATAGCTCAGTCGGTAGAGCATTGGACTTTTAATCCAAGGGTCCAGGGTTCAAGTCCCTGTTCGGGCGGCTTCTTTTTCTTTTTTCATGTTTAATTTATTAGTTAGCATTCTCCAAATTTAAGTGACATCATTTATGTTTAATCAGTTTTATACACCATTCTTTATGCTTGTTTTATTTTTTAATGGTCGATTAAAATATCACCTTAACGAAATGTTATATGGTGGTGTCATGTAGTTTGGATGCTTACATTATAATTTCATTATCATAGCTGCGCTAATAATTAATAATGATATTTACTTTCAAGTTATTCTTATTTAATTACCATCATATTTACGATTTTACTTTTCTGCAGACGTTTGAAGACTATCTTTTAGAAAAAATCCAGTAACATTCATAAAATATAAACAGTCTTCAATGTAACAGTTCTATCACTCACTCCTTATCTAGCAAGCTTGAAGGCCAAGGTAGGTAGGATAAACATACATACAACATGTCTGTATATATCGTTATAGGAATATATACATACTGTGAAATAACGTGTAATTTCACCATAACATGTCAAGCCCCTGTGGCCTAATGGATAAGGCATCGGCCTCCTAAGCCGGGGATTGTGGGTTCGAGTCCCACCAGGGGTACAAATATCATTTTGATATTCCGTATTGTTATTTTAAATCTTTTAGCTTCTGGACATTTAGTTTTACTTTTTTCATTTTTTTTCGTGTGTTTAACACAAGCAGAATTTTATTTGCCACCAGACGCCATTGCCATCATATTATATGTGTAAAGATGTTTGTACACTTATGGTCATGCTAGATACAGGTGAAGTCGGCGAAATTCACGCTTTATTAAATTTTACGAGGTTCTTCTGTCTAGTCCGAGTTTAGAAAATGTTCCAAGATACTTTTAAAACACTTTCATGCTCATTATAGCTGTTATGTAGTGACATCGTTGCCAGCCGAACTTATTATGTTACCTACCATATCCGTAAAAGGAGGTAATGTTTAAGAGGTTTTCCGTCAATTGTAATGTCCGACTTAAATTGTAATCATTATTATAATAAAATGATTCACAGATTCCGTGTCGGTTTTTACTACATTCAATATACGCATAATAAGCTCTTTATTACGCCGTACAGTCGCAATAAAGAGCAATAGAAATTGTGAAATGCCTTCAATATTGAAATGTCGACCTACTTCGCGTGGCCACGGGGTGCCTGAGGGGCGCGGCCGGTGACGGGGTCTGGCGAGGGGCGAGGGCGAGGGGGCGGGCCAGTGGCTACGTCACTACAATTAATAATGGCTCGTCATGGCTCTCATCTATTTTATCGGTGAAAACATAACAGTTTTACATAAAAGTTATGGGATAACCGCAAGCGCCTTACATTAAAGAACATGACCACATTTGATGTGCATATTTAGATTTGACCTAAGCTCCGTAACATTAAATTGTAGGATAATAATATCGTTTCCTTAGAAACAACCGACTTTTTGAAAGTAACGGAAGAACGCGACGATGTGTTATAAATTTTACTATTAATAGGTACTTATTTTAAAATAATTAGTATAGTATTAAGGATCGACAGGAGCAGTAACGGTACCTACCTACGAGTATAAAAAAGCGTTTGCAAGTGTGAACTCCGCGGCTAAGCAGGTGAAGTAAGGTAGGCAGGCACACGGAGCATGCAATCGACCTTTATTTTGTGACAGTTTGCATTTAGTTTGGTTTGACTAGCCGAAATAAGCATAAAGCTTTGTGTATTTATTAATTTGGGTAACTACTTACGAATAAATTAAATACGCAATATTCTAATGTGCCTTTAATGTTAAGGAAGGTACCAAGTTTTAGCATGGTATTTATCTACCAGGTACCTACTTTTAAATAAGTTGATCTAAAACACTAGGAAGCATAAAGAATTTTATGCGAAAACGTTGCCACCGTGACTGTCCGCGACCGGCGACCGCCCTCTTCGCCACGTCAATTAAAAACCGGCCAAGTGCGTGTCGGGCCACGCGCAATAGGGTTCCGTAGTAGGTCTCAGTTAGTCGACTATAACTCTGTAACCAGTTAAGCCTACTTAGCCCTGATAGTTTTCCTTGTAAGTTCATTACATGTGCTACGTCTGTGATTTTTTTCACATTTCTAGGTACAGCCATTCAAAAGTTAGAGGGGGGAGGGGTAACTCGTATCTAACAAAAAAAATCACTTAAAATCTAGATATTTCGCAAATGGCTCGCTTAACCGAAAAATGATCTTCACACACCCATAATATTTTTGAAAGACCTATCTAACGATACCCCACACGAAGGGGTACGCGAGAAAAAAATATTCATCCCTACTTTACATGTTTGGGAGCTACCCTAAAAAAAAATATTTTTCAAAATTTTATTTTACCGCTTTCTCGGCGTGATAAATATACATATTCATACCAAATTTCAGCTTTCTAATAACAAAAACCACGGAGCTATGCCGCAGACAGACAGACAGACAGACAGACGGACAGAGCGAAACTATAAGGGTTCCTTGTCGGACTACGGAACCCTAAAAACTAGACAAATATCAAATTTCTCATTTTATTCAACCAACAATGAATTGTTATTCCTATTTGTTGCAAGTTTTACGTCCAAAAGCAAACACAGGTCATGAGATTGCCTACGAATTTTTACCAAGCATTTTAACAATAAGCTTGCTAGCCGGGTATGGATTTCATAATATTATTATTGCTAGTGTTGAGCAGAGTGGCGATGACAGCGCCCCATGCGGCGAGAGGCGAAATGCGCCTGTCACTTCCCTGTCAGCGACATTGCGAAAACAATACCGTTATTTCCATGTAATAACTCTATCGTTATCGGACGTCTAAAACATAACGACATTTGTTTACGTTTCATTGTATCCATCGCATTAACTAACTCCAGCTTTGTTCATGCTACTGTCGTCTACCTACTTAGGTACAGTAGATATGATATTATGATACTACTATGTGGTTAATATTTGAGTTTATCTGAGGAATTGTGAACTTCATTGTTAGTTTGTATTTACCACACATGAAATTTATGATACCAAAGTAGGTAAATCTAATTTTCAAAATAAATTTAGTTCAACGATGTTTTTTTTTCTAACTCCAACAGCTACTGAGTTTCATTAGAACTTCTTCCTGCGGATAACTAGGTTTTACTGCTGTTGTCGTATTCACCCATTCTATTTCGAAACTTCTCTAGAGACAAAAAAACCCATAGCAATAAAACACGTAACATATTAGGTACAGATAATTTTAGCAAATATTATGTCTATCTGACTGGGATCGTTAGATTCGTTTCTAAGAAAATTCTACTGAAACCCACGTCAAAACGTCTACGGCTGGAGGTGTTTCTTTATAAACATTATGTACAATTGATGTAAAAATATAACTTAATCCCAATCCAGAAATAAACCATAAGGTTGAAATGTATTTTTATAACAATTATGAAGTGGGTTGGGACTAGAGAGTTTGTCTGTGTCTGTCTGTGCTGACCCTCCCGGCGCCACGCTCTCGTAAACCCACCGCGAGATGGCGCTGCTAGTTTTATTGCTTGTTTGCACAACACGCTGTAATGGAGGACTACAATATTGACAGACCATTAATTCGACAGGAAATTGTGCTGAAGTCGCGGTCTGCGCAGGTGATTGTGAACTTTTTAAATTATCCGCGTGTTTCGCGGTTGTTTCTACTTCAAATAGCGAACGAGCGAGTCAGGCTTTTTACTCAAGGGACATCAAGTTGAATAAACTCTGCAAGCTGCAGCCTAGTGGGCAACGTAACAGGCGGCACGAACACGTTTATATAAATGTCTCGCTATCGATTTTTCTCGAACATGTCATTCTACCGTCTGTGGGACGTTTAGTACTTAGGTAGGCACAATTCTATTTCTTACACAGGTAGGTACCAGGTTCTTATACAAACCTATGGTAATTGTACGAGTGTCGAGTACGCACGTAACGTATCTACCCAGTTTTATTGTAAAACCGACGGGCATGCGGCCAACGTCTTGGTCCAAATCGACCATATAGAAAATGCAAGTCAGCATAGGATCAGGTGAGCTCCTAAAACACAGTTGGCACAACTGCTCAATGGAGCAAGGTAAGGATATTGTCACTTGCAACAACGAATTGACATTTATTTCACCAATCAACGACTTCGTAAAATAAAAGAATAACATCGTGTTTTTTCTTAAGTTACAGTAAAGGAAGAAAAACACTTTATTCTATACATGTATTAATCAATGGTTTAGATTATTACCGAAAAGATTTCTGGTAACTTATGTAGGTAGGTAAATAATTTTAGTTCCTCTATCTTGTGTAACATAAGTCTCATCATCATAATGATGAACATGATAGTTCTATTGAGGATTAACGTTTGTTTTTCCTACACGGTACATTATATTCAATTATCAATAAAAAATGTCGTTATCCGAATTATGTTAGATGGAGTTAAGAGCTTGCCCTGTTTATTTGAAACCCCAAAATATCCGTCGTCGTCAGGCGTCAAAAGGACATATTCTTTTAATTAAGCCACGCAGAAAGCGTCGTAACTTTTACGAGGTCCGTGATTTAACTATTATTTGTCATCAATTTTATGCGGTCTTAAAGCAAATAGTACGGTTGGAACTGTTTGACATAAAATGAGCCATTAAGGTCCCACCTTATTCTTTTTCTAATAACATTATCGCTCGTAATTTGCACGCATTTTATATTTATATATTATAGTATGCCATGTTAATTGATTGTATTGGATAAGTTAATTAAAGTAGAAAGACAAGTTAAAATATAATTAACTTTTTTACATTATAATTAATGTCCTTAGCTATATTACAATAAACAACCAGTCATTTTATTTTCGATCAGTACATACTAAACAACTTTGCAGCGCCATCTAGAATCGAGTAGCGTAAACTGAACGACTGTTTCTTTGTTGGTTGTCTGACTAGTATGCAATATGAACAACAGATGGCTCTTATTTTAAACAATTTAAATCTTAACAAGATGGCGCTGTTATAATAATTTGAACATAGCGCTTTGATTACGGAACATTTTGAACTACGACGCCTGTCCAGAAGCACAGAATACTATGAAAATTAGAAGCGGTCGTTATCAATAACTGAAAACAGATTATGGTTTACATAATTGTATATAATTGTTTTCTTATAATTTGGTCAGAGTTAACTATTTTTTGACAACACAACATGCCATTTTTTTTATTTTTTTTTTCGGGGGGAAATCCTCATGGACGAACCCGGCCTGGGGAGGCCGGGAACAGTGCCGGACTCTTACCGGCTAAAACCACCCCGGTGTCGCTTCACGCACGTGGGCGCGGGGCCGCGGGAATCCAGATTCGTCCGCAGCCCCGCACTGGTGCCGGCCCGTCCTGCCGGGCCTCGTCTCCTGCACGGGGTAGTGAGGTGTCCTACCCCGTGCATCGCCTCGGGGGCGCGCGTGGACACAGACGCGCGCCGCCGGCTCGGGTCCTATCATGGGGGGCGGGGACTTCCCCAAGTCCGTCGCCCCTGGACCCGTTTATGGGGGGCGGAAGAGGGCGTTGTCTGCCCTCCTCCGGCGCCCGGTGCGCCTGCTGCGGGCGGGGTTGAGAGTGGAGATCTCCCTTTCCCGCTCCGCAGCTTCCTTCTGCGACATCACGTCCTCGCAGAAGGACACCACCGCGTCCCACGACTCTGCCCTGCCGACCATACTCCGAACAACGGCCGGCAGCGACAGATCGTTTCCTACTTCAGAGGTGAGGGCACGGCGCTGCTCCTCCCAGGACACACACTCCTGGAGCGTGTGTTGCGCCGTGTCCTCCCCGCAATGGACGCAGTGGTGGCACCGAGCGTCCGACTCCCTGCCTATGCGACACAGGTACTTGCCGAAGCACCCATGCCCCGACAGCACCTGCGTCACCCGAAACGACAGGGAGCCGTGCCTTCTCCCGAGCCATGCGTCGAGCACTGGCCGGATCGCCTCGACAACACAACATGCCATGTCCCAACTTCATTACTCTCGTTATGTTTTCCATTTTAAACGTGCATGTCTTACCTCCAAGTCAAGTTGGTGTATTTCCACTTCTCCCCCTGCACTGCAAACCGCTTTTTCCTCCTATGCTCGTCTTCGTCATACTCCCGGTCTGGACGGCCGCATCGTTTCTGTTTCATCAGGTTCATTGTCGCCTTGTCGATCTCACCCGTCACTGGTATACCACCGAATTCCTGTAAAATTATGTATGTATAGTTAAAATTGTGGTTATCATAATACCCTAAACAAATAGGTAAGTAGG
This sequence comes from Pyrrhia umbra, assembly GCA_963891755.1. NCBI lineage: Eukaryota > Metazoa > Arthropoda > Insecta > Lepidoptera > Noctuidae > Pyrrhia > Pyrrhia umbra. The sequence continues at coordinate 9,544,107 of OY982930.1, forward strand.
TACCTCATAATTATTTAACAAATGAAAGTGACGCTCGCTGACTGAGTTTTGTTACACTGTGGTTACACTTGACACCTACTTTGATGTTTTTTTTTTATCTGATGACTTTTCACTCGGGTAAATATATATTGGCATAACCATTATGCTTGCTTCCTAGGCATCCTAGGCACCCCAGGAAGTGAGCATAATAGTGGGTAATATTAAGTAGCTCAGGAAATAGCATGTGCGGTACGCCCGGGTTAGAGTCGACTGTTCAACCATCTTTTTGGTTATAGTTTGTGGCCTGTATACATATGTGTGTGATTATACTCACTTGTAATGTCTTTATGGCGATCCTGAAGTCGTCTTCGTACTCCTGTTCGTTGCCCATGAGCTGCAGATTGCCCACCTCCGGCCTGCCCTTCTTTAGGTACCCGAAAGTCTCCAGGTAACTTCTCTGGAATAAAATAAAAGAAACGATAAAAAAAAAACTGCATTCCTCCTACGAGAATAGAATAGAATAGAATTATGTTTTATTGTACACCAAAAGACACGAGGTTATATATTGAGCATTTTTTTTTTCAACTTTGATTTTGTTTATGTAGCAAACAACAAAAAAAGAATAACGTTTATTTATAAGGTTTGAGCTGATAGATAAGGTTACACTAAATTTACAGAAATCTTTCGGGAGCTTTTGACTAAATATTCCCAAAATTATAACGGATCTATTATTAATTAGTAAGTAGGTATTATGTACGAAAATTTTATGGACAAATATTAAGACACAATTTGTCATAATTTATCCTCCTATATTAATTATAGTGCTTTCGTGACCTGACCGTCGTGCACATCAACATGTTTAATAATTAACCGATATTTATAATCTCTCTTCTTAGGTAGGTACTAAGCACATTTTAGTATTTAACACACACAACTATAAATTAATTAGACTTTACAACATACTTATTTATGGCCATTTCATGAATATCCTTTATGGTATTAACTAATTATAAGTGTAATTTGTGTATGTGTGCGTACCTACGCCACGTTAATTTGAATGTAGGTAACCTAAATATAACCTACTCAGCTATCAATACTTGTACTTTTGACTCATACAGAATAAGTGGTTCAAAAACCTTTGCTTACCTAATAGGTAAAACACAAACATAAATTATGTAAAACCCATGTTGTTAGTGACGTTCATATACCTAGACATACCGGTAGGTCAGTGAAGTAACATATATAAGTCATAATATTCACGTGAAACACACGAGACGGCTAAACGGATTAACTGCGTACTTAGCGCATTAAGGATTCCTTTTACTTTCCGAATTGCGAAACCCCAAAGTACAGCTGATATTAAGCCTCCATTAGCGCCCTTGCTGGACGCACAGCCCTACATTTATCTCTTAAACTTGCCCTACTAACTCGGATGTTATTGTGATATGCTACCGACCCCTTTGCTGTATAAGGCGTAATGGTAAGTTGGGGATTACGTGTGGGAGACGGATACTTGACATGGGAACACTGGTATTAAATCTTTTAAAGTTATCTAATATTGTTTACTCATATTTTTTTAAACAATATAAAAGACCAACTTCTCAAAAATTCCAAAAGTGCCTTTATATATGGTCTATATTAAAGCAAAGGTATCGACTTTAATTTCGACCGCATCAGTAGTTGAAATATGCGCCGATTTTTCGATTCCATTTCGATAGGTTTAACACACCACACATAGGTTATATCTTCAATGCATTATACTGCAACTTCTCAGTAAATCAATAGAAAAATCTTTGTCGATGACAAGATCTAGAATTGAATAAGTACACACCGCTCGAATCCTGGCGAGAGAAGTGAATATTTATCATATATCTATTACCACGCACATGGCTTGAAAACAATCCGAATGAAGGAATAATGGCATCGTACCAACACTACCAACACACTGCCGATCCCATGTTTTAATCATTATTGTAGCTATCAGATGATAAAGTAGAAGAAGTACAGCGCGTATTTAAAGTCATTATGGTATGTACAGTTGAAATATTGCTGCTTTGTTTCGGCAATTAATTAAGAGGTACCCTCTTTTATTACTTAACAAACCTGCTCGGAATATAAAGTTTGTGATCTGCATTTTTAAACACCCTCATTAATCCTAAACCAACTTTAGTTTCTGCATCAAACATCCTCTTTTTTAACTTTTAATTAAAACCACACTTGTGGGTTGACAATGGTGGTTAAACGAATCCCTTTGTGTTTTTTCGAGTTCCCTTTTGACTGTCTTTGTATATTTTTAGGGATACAAGGTGGGTATTCAAAAAGTTTTGTGGTGCAACTGTTGGAGATAACGTCGCCCTGTCAGTTCGTCTGCTACGCTTGATTATCTTTGAATTGACTGAAGATTTTATCGCAAGCTTATTCTTATATTATACTCGTTGGTTATCTCGTCCTCTATGATGAAGATAATATGTGTAGTCTCGGTTCGGCAGTGCGTGGCGTCACATAATTTTGAAGAAGATTTCAAAAAACAAAACGCACACTTGACATGTACGTACGCGCTCTCTGTAACTAGATTGTCAATTCGGTTTTTATGTCAACAAGTGGCGTCATGTATTTCCTTTATTAAAATTGTAATTTAAATAATAAAGCGTATATATAATATACTCTGTGTGATAAAGTAATAAGTTATATAGAAAGGAAGTCGGAGAAGAAGGAAAGCAGACCAGTTTTATGAAAAAGATCCAGAATTACTCGTCGACATAAAAAGTTGTCGCAGTGGAGTGATCCATTTTTTTTTCGCAATGTAACTTGAGTGTTTGATGGCATATTTTACGTTTACCAGGAGTAAGATCCTGTTCTTATACATTACGTATAGGTAATCGCTACTTCAAGTGTGATTTCGCTTTGCACGTACCTAGTTGCAATCAAAAGTACCAATAACATAACCTCTAAACGACTTGCTTGACCTGTGGGGCGTTCTGCGGGAGCGCACGTGGTTTAAAAACGGCTATGTCGAGAGCTAACTAGCCTGTCCTGAGGGGTGTTCTGCGGGAACACACGTGGACTACGAAGGCTATGCTGTGAGCAACCTCTGGGGTGTTCTATAGGGGCACACATGGTTGGCTTTATATAATAGCCTTAAAGGGAAGTTCTGCGGGAACTTACATGGCTATATATGTGCATAACACACAATGCTTAATTTACTGCATGAATTATGTCCTAAGATTGTAGGACGAGTTTACAGTTCACCTGACATTCAAGAAAATAATGAGAATGTCCCCAAGGAACTGGTAAGGTATGTTAAATCATATACATAGGTGTATGGATGTTGAATTCCTAAATACAGTTGGTAATGAAACTAAGAAAAGTAAAAATAGAGGATGCATCATTATCTCATAAACATGAGGGTTGGTTCAATTAGCCTGGAGCAGTAGAATAATCAAGAACCAGTTAGCCATTGTTTTTTAATATTAAACATGGCAGGGAAGGAGAAAGACTGATTTGTTGAGAAGAGAGAACCATTAATTTAACCCATATGCTGCCTGAATTGCAGACTTAATAGTTTATTAATCTCTGTATAACATAACAAATGTTGATACATGTAAATGTATTGATGTAAGGTACATAATATGTTAAATGTACAAAAGCTGAAATTGTTTGTTGGTTATTGTGCACTCGCTATATTCAGGGACAATGGGATTTAATAATCTCCATACTGCTGTCAATAATAAATGACAATATATATATTTTTTGCAATATATAATATATGACAATATATAATTTGCATATGCACTCAGAGCCAGAAAAAGCTTCCCAGTTCGGTGAAATTTTCACTGATCTATGATTACTGCAGAATCAGTCAAAGAACTGGACTTTTGTTAAGTCACAATTATGGTTTACTACAACACAGTGTAAACAGGTGTCTTGTCTACATTAAACATTTTTATATTAAAAATGTAAGCTTCAAACTAGTGGGGACCTGCTCGCAGAGAAGTTAAGAAGTGTGGTGGAGAGTCATGCAGAGCAGCTGAAGTGAACGAAAGGTGCTATCCAGATAGATGTACAGGTGGGCAAAATTAAATCTTAATTTTGTGTTTGAAACATATTCATCACGGATCTTGTTTCTTCTTGATTGGTTTGTGGTGTGGAATATAAATCCACTATTTTAAACCTTAATCTCACCAGAGCTACACTCCGGTGAATGAAACAACCTCTAATCAAGGATGTTTACAAATAACATTAAATGGAAATAAAAATGGTTATTTGGTATGTTGTTGTTAACACTACAGGAAATCACTATGTTTACAAAGTACCTACATATTGTTTAAAAAGGTTAAATGTAAACTATAATTTAAACAAATAAAATTCTTCTCTGTCATAATTATGAACAGTTCTTAATGGACCAAACTCAAACAAAATACATATATACGAAGTATATAATTTTTAATAAGAAATTATTTTCTTCACAATATTTAATTAATATTTCATGTATAAAATGCAGTATTAGACAACCTAGTCAACTATGAATGATAATTTTTCATTATCTTAACAGTATGATTAAAACAAGAACAATTCATTATTAATATGTATGATTTTCTTTTGAATAGAAAATAAATCATACCTGCCTGTGTTATTAAACCTATACACTGTAAAGTTATAGGTAGAAATATTTACTATTACCAATATATTCAAGTATTTATAGAAAAGATATGAATGTACAAAGAATAATGAACTAAAACTGATGAAAATGAGATAAGGATAATTCTACATTTTTTCATAAGAATTGAATACAAATGGTTTGCCTATATACATTATTTTATTCAAAAATATAAAGATTTTTATAGTTCATAGTTTCTTCTAGAAAATTCTATTAAATAACAATAATAATTCTATTATTTAATATAAAGACACTGTTGTGCCTAAATGTTAAGCACTAATCAGCTAAATAGGCTCATCCTACAAAGACAATATCTGTGCAGATAAGAATTGTATCTCTCACACAGGCTGTAGATGGTGTTTAGTATTTTGTATCAATCAGATTGCTCATGAGTGATTGATTGAGGATGGAGCTCAGTCTCACAAGTCTTCTTAGAAAGTAGTTTTTACTTTGTTGGGATTCATCTGATGAACAACTAATATAGGTACTCACCTATTGTGAATGTGAAATCCTAATAATAATTTAACAAGTTATATGACTGCAGATACATGATACATTTAAATAAAGAATATACTCAAATTAAATTTAAATTAAATTTACCAAGATTATTTTTCCTTCTTGACTAAATATCTAAGTACTTTCATTAAGAGGAGAGAAATATCTAAGTACTTTCATCAAGAGACTTTAATTAAGAAATAATATAGTAACAAAATTACATAAATTATTATCAAAAGAGATTCTTCCTTATCAGAAGGTTTTTTCAAATAATGTGATCGTATATCTGAGGCAATAAATGTTTTATGCATTGATTTAGCCTGAACTCATTATCTTCTAGTACGAATATATATGTTGCTGTTGTAATCTATGTTTGTCTATAGAATAGGAAGAAACAACAGACTATTTAGATAGACAGCTCAAAAAAGATTTTTTTTGCTGAAATTTTTTGTGTCAATAATTGATCACTCATCAATGGTACTTATGTTGATGCAAACATCTTTTATATTTGAAGTTTTCTACGGAAGTCCTGGTCTTTAGAAATGAATATGCAAATACCATATACATAAAATTGAAATTGATGACAGGTAGACTTTTATGTTAAGAATTTATTTTTTCAAGTGCTGTATCAAAAATGATCTACAGTCACCAATACTTTCTACTGTGGGTACAATACTTTAACTAGTAAAAGTCATCATCTGCCTAGTTCTTTCCCAACTATGTTGGGGTCAGCTTCCAATCTAACAGAATTTAGCTGAGTACCAGTGTTTTTAGTAAAAGTACCTATAAAGTAAAATTACAAGTAAAAGACTATATTCCATAATACCTAATAAATATCCTTAATGTTACTAATAGAGGGAGTTTTCTCTTAGAATAACTTAATCTAGCTGGTAATCAGGATTAATTCTGATTTAAAGTTATATATAATACAAAATTATACACTTTAAGTACCTAGGTACAGTTCCAATTATTATTAAAGTAATAAAGTTTAAATTAACTGTCCAGAGAGACCTAAATATGTTAAAAATTGGACATAAGTTTATATTTAAGTTACTTTTTTCAAGTCCTGATAAAATATTTTTTATCCATAAGTAATATTTTTTCAAGTATTGTTATATATATTTATCTTTTCACTTGTATTTTCAGAGACACACACATAATATGTCTCAATTTTACAAAACAATGTGTAAAATTATATACATAAAAAAAAAAAAAAAAAAAAAAAGTATACGATTTTCCTGTCTTTTGGGTTTGTTAAACATTTCTATTCATGTTATCACAGAAACAAAGATTGCAAGCGATCTCTATAATACATAATAAATTTATAGTATCATGATTGATGGTGGTCTTTATGGGCAAAACACTTAATTTATTTTTTTTTTTCTCTTAATGTTTTTATTCTTCAATAGAATGTGAAGTATTGCCAGCTATTGCATATTTCTAAATAAGATAATGTGGTTAATAACCTAGCTATTTTTACTATTTAATATGCAACTTGAAATAGTTAGCCATAGGTCATTACAGGAATGTGCTTCACTACAATCTGCTGACTTGAGCCTAAAATTTAAGAGTGTTCAGTTGATATAATGACAGACTTTAAAGTTTAGGAGTTCAGTTGATATAGATACTCACCGTGTACTAACATCAACTGGTTATATTAAAGGAACTCCCCTTATCCTTAATGATAATATGAGCTAGATTTGAGCCCTTAATCGGAACTCATTAAGCATGATAAAATTGTGTCTATTAAATATAATATTATCGACAAAATAAGTATCTATGTACCTATTTTAGTACATACAATTCGAGATATATTTTCACAGGGATTAATAATGGATAAATGATTAAATCCAAAAATATAGAATTATATCAAGAAATGGTAAAATAATATTATTGTTTTCAGCACGTTTGTTGCCCCAATGCATTAGTACATAATCAATGCATCGCGACAGTTGACGTGTTATTTTACAGGTTTATTGTTTTACAACATGTCTTTGAACATCTACACATATTATCTTCATCATAGAGGACGAGATAACCAACGAGTATAATTATACAGTCAAACGAACTTACCTGTGAGTGAAGTTCGACAGTAATTATACGAAGTTGTTATCTCGTCCGAATATGATGAGTCCCCCCCGACCCTAACATACCATGCGTTTGAGCATGGACCCTTTCTTGTTGTAAAACCAATAAAGTGCTATGAACTTAATGACAATCTAGTTACAGAGAGCGCGTACGTACATGTCAAGTGTGCGTTTTGTTTTTTGAAATCTTCTTCAAAATTATGTGACGCCACGCACTGCCGAACCGAGACTACACATATTATCTTCATCATATTCGGACGAGATAACAACTTCGTATAATTACTGTCGAACTTCACTTACAGGTAAGTTCGTTTGACTGTATAATTATACGAAATACAAATGGTAGTCCATTTCAACCTCAAACTTGATATAATCTTTGTACTTGAGGTAATTACGTGATAGATTGATATCAATATTTACCTTTCCTATAGAAACTTCTTGAATATAGTTCCATTAATATTGTTATTCGAAAACTTCCAAACTAATATCGCGCATCAGTAGTTGAAATACCACCGCTTTTTGTCCATAGCTTGCGGTGAACGCAAAGTTTGTTTTAACCGAGGATGCCCCCGATTTTACGACTAACAATAAAGACTTTGTTAAGCAATCTACCGTCTATTATTCACTCCCTTAACTTATCTAAGTTAGCTCCTAAACGCTTCTGTGGGACTCTGTTTATTTACATATACCTGTGTTTGAAAAGGACCTAAAGTAACTCGCTTTCAAGTTGAACAATTTGAGGTAAATTGAGGCAATCATTCCCTTAATGTAGGGAGATAAAACTGTTGTATTATCTGCTATGTCTACAGTTTGTATCAAAGCAATACTTAGCAAGCATATAGGCATAAAGTTTTTTAATAAGCCATAATCTGCTTAAAAAATGGCGTGCAGACGTGCGTGTGTATTGTGTGACCTATTGTGGTTGTAAAAGCTTACCACATAGTTCGTTTACTGAATATTCATTATTCAGTAGTCTGGCTTTTGTTATTTACCTACAAATATTATAATATTATAGTAAGTATATATTTATGTACGCATAAATTAATTTGTGTTTTTTTACGGGATTGGAGGTCCATCTTTTTTAATTTCTAGAGTGCAAGACGTAAATCAGATAGACAGCTATATTTTATCGCCGTATCTGTGTCAGGTCAATAGGTACACCCCCAGTTCACCACGATGACGTAGTTATCGAGACCCATAAGGAACACATAAACCAATGCAAATATTTTAAGAATTAGGTTAATATTGTTTTTAGCACCATCAGAGCAGAATTGATTGCTAAAAGTTAACGTAACGGTTCCATTGTGTTTTCCTAATTGCTGTTGGGATTGCTCTAGCCCTTAGTGATTACCGGGGTTTGGGATCAACACAAATCAAAGCATTTGTTTTCCTGTAGGTAAAAAAGTTATTTATTTTTTCGTTGTTTTTGATCCCGATCAGTGTTTACAGAAACTGATTTATTAAATTTTCGCTTTTCGCACCGTATTCCAAATCAAGTTAATTTCTAACTGTTACGTATTTTGCATACCTGCTTACTTATTTTAACTGAATAAAGATATGGAGACTATCCCTCCCTATTGAAGTAAACAAATCGTAATCGGTTTTTATAAACTGTACAATATAAACATTTCTAGATTTAGTAGATGTTTCTGTTTTCTGAGGGAACTTCTTCTCACGCTTAGATAAAAACTCTTATCCGTTAACTTTCCCCAAAATTCAAACTTAACATCGAAATTGGTTGAGCCGTTTTAACGTGAAAGGGTAACAGACAAACAAACTGACATTAGCATTTATAATATTACCAGCTGTTTCCCGCTGTTTACCCTGAACCTCAGAACACTGCTCACACACCCGGATGATAAAAATAGCTTTAACCGTCTTCAGGTTCCCTTGATCTCAATATTAAATTTTAGCTTAACAGACAAGCAAACTTACTTCCACATCTTCTTCTATACTTATAATAAATCTGTAGAGAGGTAAATTCTGTACATGAAAAATATATTTCCAAAATAACTATCAGGGGGTGATTAGGGATCGATATTGATGCCAAAAATGCAATCAGTAAAATTTTTGTCTGTCTGTCTGTCTGTCTGTCCGTCTGTCTGTCTGTCTGTCTGTCTGTCTGTCTGTCTGTATAAACTCTATAGAAACAAAAACTACTCGACGGATTTTAACGAAACTTGGTACAATTATTTGTCATACTCCTGAGATGGTTATAGTATACTTTTCATCACGCTACAATCAATAGGAGCAGAGCAGTGAAGGGAAATGTTGTCATTTTGTTTAAACGCGCTAATCTCAGGAACCGCTGGTCCGATTTAAATAATTCTTTCAGTGTTAGATAGTCCATTTATCGAGGAAGGCTATAGGCTATATATCATCACGCTAAGACCAAAAGGAGCGGAGCACCACTATTCCACGCGGACGAAGTCGCTGGCAGAAGCTAGTTTAAAATATTAGAATATATTCATCTCAAGCTTTTTTACACCGTGTGGTTTTTACACGGTTTTATCGTATTCTCATTATTGTGTCATGGTATCAGCTGAGAGGATAAGATATGGGTAAAACTTTAATATATTGCAGCGGACTTAAAGATAAATATTCTTGGAACCTAACCTTTTGTGCGAAGGATCTTTTTGCAGCAGCTCAAGCGAGCATTCCTTCATAAAATAATTTCCTTGCTCAAACTTGTTAAGACATTAACTTTTTGTTTCACTAATGTGTTTACATGACCATTGGCGAAGCTTTTAATGGGGAAATATTTTATAAATAGGTAAAACCCCATTTTCCCGTTGGATAACCCCATTATTAGTAAGAGTGGTGTGCACGTCAACCGAGTCAAATACACATCGCCATTTATGTAGGTAGACAACATAAATACCAATCTACAAAATTATAGTTATTGTTTTCCGCAATAGGTTATTTTAATAAAGATAAAAATTCTAAATTAATAGGTAATTAAAATGTTGTGTCTGATACCTTGTTTGAATAGATTTCGATGAAATTTTGAAAAAGACCAACACCACCCAACCACCATCGGAAGGGGGACATAATATTTGTCTCTCGAGCATTCTACAGAACACTCCCAGTGTTCTGTAGACAGCGAACTATGAGTACAGAGTTTTACTTAAACTAACCAAATATATAAATATAAAATGAATTGCCTAATTAATAATATTTTTATGGTAATATCTACTTAATTACAGTTTCGCATGGTAAGCGGGTAACGACACCCCGCCATCAAGTTATCCTGAATAGGGGAACGAAGAATCCTAAATGTAGGACACGGCAGGTAAGTAAAGTACCCGGAATCACTAAGTGCGTCGCGTGACGCCGCCTATTTTGTCCTCTAATTAATTAACAAATCTCTGCCATCAACCTGTGCCAGTTTCTTCAGTGTTGCGGAAACAAGTCAAAAATCTTTATTTAGGTCGATTAGAATAATGTGTGTAGACTAGATACAAGTTGTTAGGTGCCTCACTACGTAAAAAAAATGTGCATTAAATTATCTTAATGCTGTTTTGAGCAATTTTTTTCGTATCGTGCTATTAAAACAAGTAAAATATGTAAATATAGGTATATATGGGGAAATAGGACAGTCATTTCACCACCCATGAGTAATTTTACCATACGTTTACGTAATGATATATAACCTTATGTTATTATAACGTATTATCATGTCGCCACCGCAAAATATGAGCGTCATTAAAATATAAATTCAAACTTCATCAATATCCATTAAATTATACGGGGATAATTACCATAGTGATTACCATGCGCCCGTCATCGCACACCATAGACAACGAATGCAGCGCCATAGTGGGCATACCATAGATTATAGAATGCATCGTGTGTGGTTGTCATCGGGAGCTAATCAAGCGCGGTGCGAGGGTGAGCGCGCGTGGTGTCGCCGGCGCGGTCTCCTCGCACGTTGCACCCCATTGATTGACACCCGCTGTCACTCTGGCCGTGTCCCCCACTGGATATGATTATAAATTACTCACACCACTACCGTTTTGTAGCTTAGTTTTAATTTATGCAGTCTGTCTGGTCGTAAATTAAAGTTTTAAGGGAATAAAAATTGATTTGGAGTCTGTTGTGTTTAAAGGTTATTAACTCCAAAAATATGTTCTACATTAAAGATTTCCAAGAGTGGCTTTATCACAATACCTCACACAAAGCAGAATGCCGTAAGGTGTCACAACATAAATATTCATAGCGTTGATTGTAATTTACGCCGTGTGTAGGAATTTGTTCAGATGAATGAATGCAAATGTACACACATTCTTGAATGGACGCTCGTTCAAGTTGACTCCGAGTACATACTCGATTCACGTTTATCGTTCACTCATCAGCGAACATCTGCTCGCTAGATAATAATGATAACAATTTGTCGCATGCGTGGGAGTTCTTCATGTGTTATTTTAGTTAAAAGCGCTTCCTAGTTCCAACAATAAAGTGATGCACGCGTCTTTATAGAGCTTCATACGTGCATGTTATAATAAACACGATATATGTATACTTAACTAATGGGTATCTTCACCTTCTGTGCCAAAAGCGTTTCGTAGGTAGAGTTACTTTTAGTAATTTGCGAAATCTTGCTTGTTTCAACAAAGTAACCAAGAATAGTGTTGCATACTGCAAATGTATTTTACTTTATCTTCATATAAACTAAAGAAAACCAGACTGCTCTGTTTTGTTTTTTTAAAAATAAGTATAATTCATAACTATGTAGGTATATAATGTACCTACGTAGGTAAGTAGTATATTTATTCTGTGACGCCATGCGAAGTATAAAAAGCTCCAGCCAAACACTTTTCATCAGAAACGATTCGTTTTCACCGAAATGCTTAATGTACAGATAATATTGCATTATTAACTGCCGAATTAAATAAGTTGCTTATTTTGTTGGCATCGATGGTCGTTTCCTGCTACCAGTAAAACATGGCGTTCCCAGAAGGGAGTTCAGAGTAAAATTAAACTGTATTTTATTGCGGCGTGCCCTCCGGGGAAACTGTTTGTGCATTATAGACTGCTAATAATAGCACGGACGTTATTAACTCAATGGATGTTTGATTTTTAATTCGTTACCTTTCATTGAAGTCGGAGTTGACAAAAAGTATATTTGTGAATTACATAATGCAAGCGAAAATATTTAGAAATACGTGACTATCATTATCCACCTACAGTTGGTCATAATTATGTGAATGTAGAGTACAGTAAACTTCACATATTAATGGCAGGCATGTAATCCGTAAAATGTTTGTTTCCAATGTAACTGGCACAGAAGCAGCCTACGGGTGTATACTTAAAAAAAATGTGGGTCGAGTCAAGACCATCATCTCAGTTTCAAAATAAATTTCAAAGGACAATAAAAGTTTTTCTTTATGTGCAACACATCAAAAGCACGTGGTTATTCTTAAGTAATGTTTTCTGTGAATATCATGATTTGTAATTTAAAAGTTAATATATTAGTATCGCGACGAATGGACGGATGTAATAACGCGTCCATTGAATGCATCCAATCACAGTGAACCATTCGTTGCCGTCATGTTGTCGATGTATTCATCACATAATGCGCAGGATTCATGACGTGGCACGGGGTAATTCGAATCAAAACACTAATTCGAGTTTAGGGGACAATGAGGGATGAATTTGAAATTCAAATTTTAATAGCGCCAGTGACACATGAAATTGAATGGAATTATGTCTGAAACAATGGTAGTGAGTTCTTTAATATTTGTTCCGGCTTTTGTACATTCATATAAAATTTTAAGACGTTTTCCTGTTGTCTTTGCGAACGATTATTTCATGACGCGTTGTGTTATTTGAAATAATAATAATTATTAATATTTCTAACTAACGTAGATACATAGGTACTTTTAATTTGTTATCCTGTTATAATTGATAATCGACATTTAGTACTTAATCAATTAAATAATTGCTTTACACGCACGTATTTATTATGTTACGTCGATCTCGATTGGACGTCAGTCGAAATCTTTATTTTCATGTAAGCAAATCCTCGTGTTCTGTTGATTAAAAAAGAAACAGGTGTTTAGGGCATTGACATGTCAGTCATCCTTCTGAAGTTCAACTTTGTTTGTAAAACAATGAAGACGTTCGTGACGTTTGCAATACGTCATAGTTAACTGTTTAACTTTTATTGACAGTAAATTATTCAATAAACTGTACTTTGTTTAGTATCACTCTCTCTCTCTCTCTCTTAAAAAGTGATACGACAGACGGTTTATGGCGGTAACAACACCGTGTATATAAGTTTTATGACTATTTTGTTACCTATTGTGCTTATTATAATGAGGAGGTGCGGACACTTTTGTGTAGTGAGTGGAAACTTTTTTAATCGAGTTAGCAAGAAATATGAAAGACGTGCTATGAGTTTCAAATAACTTATGTCGTAAATAGGTTATTATAAAGAATGATTTCACATGAGTAATTTGGAACACGTCTTTGTCTCCCTGTTCTACTTGGCTAACCTACCCTAGATTTGAGGGATTAATTTGTGAAGATTTATTTTTCCGCTACTTTGATTAATAACAATATTGTTTATAAACAATGATATCCGAACAGAAACAATAAAGGAATCTATTCTCGTATATTCCCCGCAGGTGTAGTCCCGTCATGGGTTATTCTGGTGTCCGTAGGCGATCTAACAATCTGTAATTGCGTAGTTCCGCACCGCTGTTGTAATCTTTAAATTGCTTTTCTTGGTATATTATTCTTTAGATACATATACCTATTTATACTGTTATACGGTAAATGGATACTTCTTTGTATGTGTGTAGGTACATACATAGGTATATAGGTAAGAACTTTGTAATTTAAAATAAAGAATTGTGATATAATTTTATTTCATGATTATTACATTGATGTAGACGAACGAGGCTGCTACCTACTTGGCATTTTCAAGGTGAAGAATTGCAAATTCTACTCAAATGAATTCAATTTCAAGAGGTAAAATATTTTTATTATCAGAGTTTTTAAATTTGTTACTCAACAAAAATAAGCTACTTAGTTCTAGTAGATAGAGCTTTCAGAAAAAAATATTTTCTTAAATTATTTCTATATGAATTGACCTCTATGCATTATTGAATATAAAGGGTGTGCTCACTGATGTCTAGACGGGACGCCCAAACTTTTGGAGCTGAGCTTTTATAAATAACTTAGAGATCACTTTTTAAGACAGTTCTGTGACGCGATTTAAGAATTCAGATTTTGATACTTACCGAAAACTATTGATCCAGATAAAAAGTGTACCATGTTGTACAGTTCTTTGAGTGTTATATATATGGCAGTGGTAAAGTGGTAATGAATACCTTTTTAGGTATTTTATTACGAGTATAAATTTAATACATTAAACTGGGTTGAAATGAACTTTTGAAGGTAGGAAGGTACCTACTTGTATAACCATATCAATGTCATATTTTATTTAAAGAAACTCACCACACTTCCAGTTAAATTGCCTTTTGCAAACATATTTACTGAAGTTAATTGTAGCATTAAAAAACCCGTATGAGATTCATATTAACAATATCATAACAATGTTTTCCTTTGACTTTCCGGTATGTTGATTCCCGGGACATTCTGGGATGTGTTCTGAGATTCCCTTTGTTTCCACCTGATGTTTGGCCTCCAGCCAGGAGATTGTCTTTTAAAAGATCTTCTTTATCATAAGATAACGGAAATCTTGGCATGAAGTGTTTGTGCGTATAGCATTTATGAATAAGTTCTATACTTTTATCTAATTTATAAGCCAGACGATATCACCTTATTTTTGCTCAATTATTGAATGAAAACCATCACTGCAATTATGAAGTTGAGCATTAATGATCAATCAATCAATCAATAAGCCCTCTATCCTGAACTTTATCTGTTATGAGGTATTTGTTTTCCTCTTTTAGAGGATATCTCTTAGTTCAGTGTGCCTTCTGGCAAAGGCCTCCTCTAACATTTTCCATTGAGTTCTATCTCTGGCAACCCTTCTCCAGTAAGGGCCCGCTGTAAGTTTTAACTCATCTTCCCATCTTTTGAGTTGTCTTCCCCGTTTCCTTTTTCCATCTCTGGGATACCAGTCTGTCACAATTTTACTCCACTTTTCCTGAGTACTCCTTAACATGTGGCCCACCCATCTCCATTTTAGTTGGTCTATCTTCGTAAGTATATCCACAATTCTTGTCTTAGATCTTATAAAGGTGTTTCGTTTCCTGTCTTGCTTCTTGATGCCCAACATGCTTCTCTCCATCGCTCTTTGACAGCACTGCAGTTTATCTCGGTGGTGTTTCGAAAGAGACCATGTTTCACATCCATATGTGATGCAAGGTAGAATGCAAGTGTTGTATACTTTCCGTTTTGTACCGATGTTAAGGTCGTTGGCCTTCATGATTTCTTTGAGTGACCAATATTTTCTCCAACCGTTTGCTATTCGCCTTTTGATTTCCTTGTCTGTCTGATCCTTGAATGAGATGATTTGCCCCAGGTATATGTACTCTTCCACGTATTCGAGAGGTTCGTTGTTTATTGATATAACTCGGTTAACAGAGTTTGTCAGAAGCTTGGTCTTAGTGGTATTCATGGATAGCCCTACTTTCTTGCTTTCTCTGTTTAGGTCTTGGATCATCTTCTCTAATTTTTCAGGGTTTTCTTCGACGATGACAATATCATCTGCGAACCTTAGGTGATTTAGTCTTCGTCCATCTATGCGTAGACCAAGTTGGTCCCATTCCATCTTTCTGAATATATTCTCCAACACTGCAGAGAAGAGTTTGGGGGATAGTGGATCTCCCTGCCTGACACCTCTGTTTATATTGAAGGTTTCCCCCAAACTTTCTAGTTGTATTCTTGCTTTGGTGTTGGAGTAAATAGATTTGATGGTTTTTATGTATTGTGTGGGGATTCCTTGGTGTTCTAGACTTTCCCATATGGCTTTGTGGCTAATGCTGTCGAAGGCTTTGGTGTAGTCGACGAAGGCCATATACAGACACTTGTTATACTCGTTGTATTTTTCTATGAGTTGTTTGATAGTATGTATATGGTCCACTGTGGCAAAGTCTTTTCTAAAGCCCGCCTGTTCTATTGGTTGGTATTCGTCTAGTTTTGTACTTATGCGGTCTAGGATGATTTTGGAGAAAACCTTATATACATTGGACATCAGACTTATTGGTCTATAATTTCCTATATCTTCTTTTGGTCCTTTTTTGTATATTAGGATTATATGAGATGTTTTCCACTGTTCAGGTATGATTCCTGAAGTTATAACATTGTTGAAGATTTTAGTCAGAATAGGAGCCAGTTCTTTAAGTGTTCCTTTCAGCAACTCATTCGTAATCTTGTCAGGGCCTGGTGCTTTATCAGTTTTTGGCTTAGTATTGCTTTCCTGACTTCACTGGGTAAGATTTCAGGCTCTGGGTCTGATGGGCATGGGTAAGGTGTGCGGATTTCATAAATTGCCTGATTGGTGTTATCTTGGTTCGAGTATAGATGCTGGTAGAATTTTGTAGCTGTTTTGTTTATTTCTTTTCGATTTGTGATGTTACAGTGGTTATTTTTCAGGTTTGGTATCCATGGATTTGACTCCCGTAGTTCTTTAAGAGCTTTTCTTGTTCCTCCAGTAGCTAAAATATGTTTTTCTAATTTTTGTAGCCTCCCGGCCTTTCTATCTTTCCTGATGCCTTCCTTGATTTTCTTACTCAGCTTGGTAATCCTTTGAATATTCTCTTTCCTCATTTTGCTATTGAATAGACATTTTCTTTCCTGGATTAGTTGTAGTGTTTTATCTCTCAGTATATATTTATGCTTTGGTGGTTTGCTGGTGTTGGCACCTGTAAGATGACTCTCTAGTTTGGCATAGCTTGCTTTGACATCACTTTTGTAATCTTCCAGTAATTCCTTGCCAAGTATTACCAAGGAACGGGCTGTAACTTTGCTGTCTTCTGGGTAATGAACCATGTTGGATGTTGTAATATGTTTTCTAGAGTTTTTAGGTGGTCTTAGTTTGAGGGATGCTCTTATCATACGATGGTTTGTATTAAAATTTAGCTTTGATATCACGGAAGTGTTTGTGAAAAATTTTGGGTGATTGCACATAATATAATCTATCTCGTTTTTATATTTGCCATCTGGGGAGGTCCATGTCCACTTGTTTTTCTTGTTTTTCTTGAAGATACTATTCAAGAGAGTTAAGTTGTGCTCCAATAAGAATTCTATTAGCCTTTGCCCGTTTGTACTTCTTTTGCCGTGGCCAAAGTTCCCGAGTACATATTCATCTCTGTTTTGCTTGGTCCCTACTTGAGCATTAAAATCCCCCATAAGAACAATTATATTTTTTGGATATTTGTGTATGATTTGGGAAAGGTTGTTGTAGAAGATAATGTGTTCAGTTTTTGCTGCTTGTTCGGTTGGTGCATAGGCTTGTATTATTGTCCATGTTTTTTCAAAGTCGGGTATTTTAATAAGTAAAATTGCAATCCGATCATTAACTCCGATGAAATTCAGTATATTATTTCTTAGGTGTGTTTTTACCATGAATCCAACTCCTCTTTGTCCCCCAGTTTCTCCCTTGTTAAACATAATATATTCTGTATGTTCTTCTATTGATTCGCCAGCTCTTCGCATTTCACTTATTCCCAGTATATCCCAATTGAGTTCTTTCAACGCTTCTTCAAGCTCTAATAATGATTCATTTGTTCTTAACGTCCTGGTATTTAATGTTGCAATATGTAGTTTGTTGCTTTTTGTTAGAGGGTGATGGTCTGTTTCTCCCGCGGTGACCAGCCGTGGTGGGAGCATTGGTTGTTGAATTTTGTTTTGGTGTTGTTTTGGTTGTAGATTTATTTGTTGTGGTTGACTTAGTTGACATAGTTGCAGTTTAACGGTTCCTATTGGTGTTGTGTTAGTTTTTGTATGTGATGGTCCCTGATGCAGAGTGTGATCTCTCCCGCAGGTACTGAAATGTATTTATCTTCTGCAATTTAGAGGTATTTGTATTCTGCTGGTTGGGGCTTGGAGTATCAGATCTTTTTCTTTTTTCACTGTCTTTATTTGTGTTAAGGTTTTTAGTTTTTGCTTGTAGCACTGCCTTCGGTAGATCATGTGTAATGTATGTGCCCGATTTCATTTTCTTTTTGTTTTTTAAAATCTGGATTTTCTTCCCAAGGGTTGTGGTAGCTAGCAAGATTGGTCTGATTTTGATGTCATTGCCTCGTTTATTACCCAGTCTCTGAAGTCTATCTATTTCCCCTATTTCTATATTCACCTCAATTTCTTTCAATGTTGACGTGACGAGGGCAGTCAGTTCTTCGTGACTTTCTTCGTTAGGCTCTGGGAGACCATGGATTAGTATGTTTTTACGCTTGCTGTTTGCCTCGAGATTTATTAGCTTGTTGTTTAATTTATCCACTTCGTTTCGCAGGTTTTGGTTCTCTTCAATAATCGGTTTTAGTTTTTCATCCACTTTTTGTAATATAACTGTAGTAATATTTTCTGTTATAACATTAGTTTGTATTTTTAGTTGTTCTGTCATTTTCGTAAGGAGCAATGACATTTCTGGTGACAGCTCGGAAGACATGATTTACGGAGAAACGAAACGCAATTCTTGTTTATGAACAAGTTTCCGAACGCACACTTTGTGGTTTGGTTGGTAGTACTACACAATGACACTGACAGTTTTGCCGACTGAGATATAACCTCAAAACTGGATGACTAAGTTTATTTTTGAGATTGGATCGCTGAATTATTGATTTTGTTGTTAATTTTACTGTTTATCGATGCACACAAGCACACAGTTTATTTAGAACGGCACTGATTTGACTCGCGGGTGTTAATTTGCACTGTTTTTATTTTATTTGTGGGAGCGTTTACAAACACTTGTGACGTTTAGTAGTACCGGAACCGGAAACCGGAAACCGAAACCGGAGCATTAATGATAGGTATCCCTAAAAAAAGAAAGTTTTCCCAAATTTAATTTTTAAGAAGCCCTGTATTTCTAAAGTTTTTTTATACGGCGTTAAAGTTTCATCTTGTTTTAAATGCTATAAGTGTAATATTTACTTGAACCTATATTGAGGAGTTTGTGAAGGCTAGTATGCCTATAGCCTGCAAAACAAAGCGCACGAGCTTGAGAAAGCATGACGCGCGTGTTACCAGTAATGATAAATTCGCGAGGAGGGTCGCAATCGGAATCAGATTACAATCGCGATTCCATCGAACTGTGAATGACAGGCATTCTTAAGTAACTTGACGCGCACTGCCGAGAATTAACCCTATTCAGTTACATCGGTTTTTAAGTACAAACACATACAGTAAATAAAAATAAGAAGTTTTGATACAGATATAATCAGGGATACCTACTTACAAAAACATCGGTAACAACCAGTATCGATTATTTTTTATTTCTTACGTGCGATATTATATAACAAAATGATGTTTTAATTGGTGAGTATTGATTAAGAAATTAAATTAGGTATGTAGAATTTACATAGAACGAACATGAATATCTAAAAATATCAGATCTACCCAGTCCTTATAAAATATAGATATTCTACTTCATCTTGCATATCTTTACTAATATAATAAAGCTGAAGAGTTTGTTTGTTTGTTTGTTTGAACGCGCTAATCTCAGGAACTAACGGTACGATTTGAAAAATTATTTCAGTGTTAGATAGCCCATTTATTGAGGAAGGCTATAGGCTATATATCATCACGTTAAAACCAGTAGGAGCGGAGCACCACTATTCTACGCGGACGAAGTCGTGGGCAGAAGCTAGTGTAGATATAATAATAAAATTACGAAAACTTTGGATCCCAAAACCAATTATTTTCGATATTGTTAATTCAGGACACATTTGGAAAACTGATTCCAAATGAAATACTAAATTATTCATAGTTTTACTTTTTGTATTATTCAAAACATGCGCCTAATTTTTCTAATAACAAGAAAAAGTAAATATTTCTTCAACAGAAAATTGGGTTTGTTATAGATAATCTCTTTCTATGTTTCGGTGAACGAGTACAAAATGTTTGTAATCAATGACAGTTATGGATTATTTTTAAATAAATCCGTACCTACCACTTCTTTACTGAAAGTAATTTATAAGTGGTGTGCTATCGTAAAGTTTCTAGAAAGGCATTGTACAGTCACTCACTTAAACCGACTCTAACTAAAACTGGGATCGTTACTTGTCTTCCTCTGTGAAAACTTTCGGCTTAAAGTTTACCAACTATCAACTTTTGTACTTAAATAAATTGAAACTGATCATGATATATGTAACATACATAACTATTATCATCTATAGTTTAATTAAGATAATAAAAATAAAACTCCAAAATATAGGTACGAATAACTATAAAGGTAATTAAATTGCAGTTTTTAATTAACAAGCTTCATAACTTTTTATGCTTCACTTGGGTGCATTAAGTCGTAAATGGGGGCGACAGTACGATGTTTAATGCACTCGTGACTACTCGTGAGACGTCGCTGATACGCCGTTTGAATAAACCCGTTGAGGCGAGGATGCGTTTGCGCATGCAATTTGTTAGGTGCGTGAGAACAACCAGAAATGGCGTGACGTGTGATTGGTGAGTGCGCCTGTAAGTGATGCTATCGTGTGCCATTAGTCACAAGTGGGTAAGGCACCGTAAAGGAGGCTGACCTTTGACGTAAAGGTGGATACTGACCAATTTGGTTGTCACTGACGAAATCTGAAATGCTTTACATTTTAAATATGCTTAAAGAGCAATCTGATACAGGCAGGTGACTACTAATTTGATCATACATTGGTGGTGGTATGCAGAGCGTACCGCGTGCGTATATTATGATGATATTTGACCACAAAATATGTTTTTTTTAATAAATTTAAAGCTTTTACTTCAAAAACTTATATTATACATATAATCATAATGCAAGTTTCGAATGTGTATATTATACAAACAAGTGCAAGAGAGCTTTTCATGTGCGTTGTATACCAAGATTAGTTATGTAAATGTAGTTTGTTTTGAAAACATTGAGGTTGAAACTTTCTCAGTAATATCAAGGTGAAAATCCGTGGCTTAGCTGAGAGCGGCCAAATAGCCCACGGCTCAACTCCACCAAGTTTCAGTTATTGCCACAAAGTAAATACTAATATCGGCTGGCCGCGCTATAAACTTGCGATATTGCCCAACATTATATGGACACTTTTTACAGCTTTTACGAGTTCCTGAAGAAATGTTCCGAGTTTTACTACAACACTTTATGTTACATTTATGAAATTGATATAATAGTATCTCCGTGTACGTGCCTGTGAATATGTACTTGTTTATAGGCAAGGAAGAACATAAAAAACATTATTTTTATGACATCATTAATCAAGCCCCCATGCGTTTGGTAGAATCAAAGCGGTAATGTACTTGGTAATGTAAACCTTATCACAATGGATTAGAGTGTATCGATGGTTTAACATAAGTTAATTGGATTTGGTATTTAATACTGTAAAACGACACAAGAAGGTACGTCATTTAGGATTATAAGATGGAGGAAGACCTTGGAATTAAAACTGACTTGAAATTTTAGAAGTGTGTATTTCACAGTTTTCTTTTTTCAAATCATTTTTTCACAACATTTGCCGAATAATAAACAACTTCAATTATAAATAAATAAACGATAATACGTATTATGATCGAATCCGGTACCAACAAGTGGTACTGTAGTGATTCAACGGACAGCTGCGTATATTGCAAGCTCGCTTTTACTCTTATGGTAACTTACTGGACAACATGACTTACACAAAGAGTTTATTAAAACCTCATTAGTCCATGTCTATGTCTGGCTTGAAGTTATAAATATTTAAACTCTATTTATGGTTTAAAATGAACATTATTTTGCTGGAGATTTACAAGGCGCTCGAATTGTGAAATTGCTTTGTGTAAAATTAAAATTAATTCAGTTACTTTAAATTGATTCTGAGAAAGGTGGATTTAAACATTTTAAATTAGTTTCGTAACAGTTAGCAGTGCAAATGTAAGCTAATGAATACTAAAACAGAAGTTACATGAGCCGGCTCGTGAAGTACTCTCATGTAAGTGGGCGCTAAAATATTTAGCGGAATATGGCGAAACTTAAGGGCCTCTTAATTAACATTTATTTCGAAATAAGCTTAATGCTGTAAAAGTTTGCAAACGGCTTTGTTGGTGCTGTCACTAACTTTCGTTTTACAATGTCAATAAATTTACTAAGTTGGAGTGAAAAGCTTTTTGAATTTTGAGGAATTAGTCACACACTCATTTTTCTCATTTTAAATACATCAAGTCACATAACGTAACTAAATAAGCTTTAGTAACGATAAATCCACTACATATTTCCTTTTTTTATTTATTTATTTATATAATTATCTACATCAGGTTGTTGTAATAAAACAATAAAAAGTCTGTAAATTTTCCCTAAATATCCAGTATTTTTATATTTACGGGAATAATAAATAGAGAACAAAAACATGTCCACATTTTTTTCTATAGATATGCAGGATACCTTATTAGGCTAGTGAAAAAAATCCAAAAGAAGTCCAGTGGAGTGCAACGAGTCACGCGTTACGACAGGATTGGAAGTCGAACACGTCACACCAGTGGTTCACTTTATCGGGAGACACCAAATAGGGCGCCGGTAACCGCGGGAACGAAGCACGCCGACTATTAGGGCTGACAAATTCAGAAAAGGGAAAGCTTAAAGAAAAAAGTTACGCCATTTCGATCGATGATTGAATCAGTAGTTTTAAGTACTTATTACAGAACATTACTTAAGACTACTTAAATAAAATTTATCCAATCAAATGACTCCAAATCTATGCTCAAGGCAAGATAGGTATGCTTTATAGTTCTGGAATGCAAACTCTACGGAGTGGCAATAGGTTCCTTACGAATATCATAAAATTTTACGTCTCTTAAAAATTAATGACTTAAAACCTCTGTACCTATTTAAAAAATTAAAACGCAACCATTTTTGGAAGAACATTTACTTTTTTCTGTTAAATGTTTTTTTTCCTGCCAGCCCTAAACCTATTACATTTTAAGTGCATGCTTTAGTTCACATAGACAATTACACGCGATATGCACACTTCTAACTACACAGCTAAACTACACTTATAAACCCATACTTTTTTACATACTCTAAAACTAACAAAAACATTTAGGGAAGAGGAAGAGTCCGAACATGTCGTTAAACGTCGTTGACTAACTAGTCACTTTGTAAACGATTTATTATTAATTAGATATATTCGTTTTCTTATATGTAGGTTGTTATTATAACAGCATTCTTGGCAGCCTATATTGTGTCTATTTAATGATCGTACGTCGCGTCAGTCATTGAACTAAAGTCTGGAATTGGCTAGCCGTGCAGTGCGCATACGCTACTCTCGTTACACTGAGAGCAATAAGCGTCAGTGATTCACCCGCGAATCAAAACAAACAGTTGTCTACAGCTTTTCTAAACGTTTTTTTTACAATACACACTGCTCCTCTAAGGCTGTGTATACATCACTATGACATATCTTTATGCGTCATAAAGATAGTGGCAAAACTTTATTTCATTGTTTCGTTTGAGTCTAAGACAATTCGCAGAAATTTCTTTTTAAAGCAGGTATTTTAAACAAAATTATTGCTAAAGATAAATAAGTTTTAGGTACATCTGTTGAAAACTTTAGTTTATATTTATTTTTCTTAAATGGTTCTTTTCTTTTCTAAGAACCATTTGGGAATGCCGTTACCATCCCCCAGAGACAGACAATTGAGATATAATTTTAACCATTGTTAACTGATGCGAGATACGAAAATGCAGATCTTTTGTAAAATATTTTTTTCATACAATTTCAATGATATGTTTCCCACAGCATTCCCATCCATTCCATGTGCCCGGATCATAATCACGACAATCTCGCGACCAACTAAGATCAAAAGTCCGCCAATAACGAATTAGGTCGACTTCTTGTAACGCTCGAGCTTATTATACAAACTGAGTCAATGACCGTTTGCAAATTCGTGTATCATATGGCGCGAGGTCGGCAAACTGAAATGGCAATAGCAAGGTCGTTTCGAAACCGACCACCTCTGAACAGTGAGATATTAGTTTCTACCGGCGACTTGCGAAGTCGACTCCGTCGCGCAGGTGTTCAACGTGGTTACAATGTTCTGTAGTTGGTGCAATACAAATGCCAAGACATGATGAACTGCATTTATAGTAAGTGCAGAATGATTGCTTGGCTATTGAATTTGCAATTTGCGTTTAGCAATTAAGGCTGGTCTGGCAACTTTACTGGTTTAAACTTTTTTTATTTTTTTGGTCGTTGTCACAGGGTTCAGAGAAAGGTTTTTAGGTGTAGCTTTTATTTATTTTCTAGAGGAAGGTTAAAATAAGCAAGATCTCTGTAGTGATTTGTTAGTAAAGTTTTTTGAATTTTTGAACACAGTTTACATTTGCGTAAATAAGCTAAGGAATGTCTAAGACAAAAATAATGCTGAAACAATGGATACCAAAATACAATAAGGTAGGTTCATAAATACAGTGATGAATTTTAGATTTGAGCTAACTTTAGTCACCTCTTCATGGATGCTCATAAGTGTAGAGTGTAAACAAAGACGATCAATTTGTGTGGAACTAATTTTACCGGTCGCCAGCGAGGGGTTACTCACGGACGATCAGACAATATTAACGCTTGCAGTTTATACGGAAAACTTACTTAATTGTAACAAAGTTAAGTCCACAAAATTGCTTATGCAAAATAGGATTTTATACGAATTTTCTCGAATAAACTTCATTTGTGATTGGCGAAAATCTCCTATAAACAATTTCCAATATTTCTGAGAAAAGACAAGCTTTACGAGAAAACATTTTCACGATAACTAAACCCCAGTCAACTTAAGCGTTCGATTACCAGAAGAGGATTGTCATCAATAAAGGGCTTACAACTATCAGAGACCTTCGCAAAGTTGGCAAACTGCAGTTAGTCCTAACTATTAATTGTCGAGTGGACTTTGTCACGGTATTGTGATAAATTGGAGTGGTCCTTGGACATATTAACGTCCCTTGGTTGGCAATAAGCGTGATTAATTATGTTGGACGATACACACAGACGGCACCCAATTCGGGTTAACGTAGTTCACTGACTTGACGTGGAAAGTCGCAATCGACCAATGGCCGCCGTGCATTGAATGCATATTTGACATTTCGTACAGTCATCGTCACCGCACTGACACGTATTAGGTAATGGTTGGCATGTTTTATACAAATGCAGTACCTTTGTATACAATGACCGTGGACATTAAAATTTAGAGTTTCGTTACTGACGAAAGAAACCCTTTACTTGACCTTTACTTGATTATTAAAATCCCTTGTGGCTAGTTGTTGCTGGCTGCTAACGTGATATCAGTCCTTGCAACAATTCCATGTCATGTCAGGTCTTCAGGCGGATTTGAAAAAAAAAACTAACTCCTATAACTGCTTGATAAGTTAGTAAAACCTACATCCTACACGATAAGAAGAAGAATAATCCTCTATCCAAACTTATTGCAAGTAACTGGCGCAATTACTTAATTAATAAATATCGTTGAATAATTTATAAGTCGTTCTACAATTCAAAATGTTTGCTACTATTACTACTACATTTAAATATGACTAAACATCACGGCGTGTGCCGCATCAATTTCGATAATTGTCTACGATATGATCAAATTTATCAATGATCAGCTTATGATCGTACTGGCCGTAAAATACTCGTAACCAATTAAATAAATTATATGTAATCGTTTTATAGTTTGTATATTAAAGCCACTTAATGGTTTCATTTTATTGTCATAGCATTAATAAGTAAGGGACTGCTACTGCTACCTACTGTTCGCGGCCCTGTGAGCGAAGTACCGTTATGGGGAAAGTACTTCGTTTTTTTCTTTGCGAAAATGAGAAAATCCAATTGGGATAAGGATAAAATTTTAGTCGAAGTTATTTGCATCTTGCAGATGTAAATATTGGCAAATAAATGGAATGTAATTGCGAAACATAGAAGTCATTAGGTACAGCTGACTACACTTACCATGCTACCTTCAGTAACCACAGTAGTCAGCAGTGCCAAACCTCATAAAGTCACGTCCACGTCACCTCGATACAAAAAGTGTCAAGATTGTATATTTTATGTATATATGACGTGTGACTACACGATTCTTGGTGACTTTATTCGTGTTCAAAACTGTTTTCTTTTTTCGTTCTTTATGTCCCCACGGGAAATTTGGAAAATCCCATCTCTAAGGTTGCTTGTACGATAAAAGAGACCGACTTGTTTGTGTTTTATCTGAGTCTTTTGAGATACAAAGAGAAAGCTGCTAGGCCTATAGTTATTTATAGAATTAACTATAAGGAAATTCTGCAGTAAATCAGTAGAAGTTTAGAGATACTTGACCCACTACTTTGAAAGATGTCTGTAACGAATGTGATACGATATAATTAACTACCCGTGTAAACGCCGATCAAGCAATTACACCGCCTTATAAATGAAGCTAAGCCATTCAAATATAGCATTTATTGTAAGACTAAATAAGGTTTTTAGAGATAGCAAAAGGTAATCACATAAGTATTCACATGTGGTTTAGATTTGATACGAGCTGGGAGCTCGCCGACAGTGTTGTCAAAACGGTCAGCCGGCCCACACACGTAGAGTAGAGAAACAAATTATTGATTAGGTTTTATATTTACAAACATAGCTAATATTATTCCGAGTGTTAGGGCTTAGATCCACGAGACGGGGTAGTAGGAGAAATGTAGGCTGGGCGTTTATTCATGTCCCAATTCAAATTTAGTTTGTCATGAATTTCCATACGATCTAGTTCTCGGTTAGCACTATTCCAATCATTCTTATAGACAACAAAATTTTGTCTAGTCTAGTACTCACATAAAATACGTCAGAAAATACTATTTAAATGGAATTATAGTATAGTCCTATTTGAGTTGGCCAAAATGACTTTGACAATGTTAGAAAACATTTCAACATGGAAAATGCTTTGGAAAAGCGCTAAAGAAAATTAGCTATGTATTTTTTGCATTATATATCCTTACAGCCCTTTAATGTGATGTTGCTCTACCGTTGCCGTTATGATTTTTATCGGTATGAACATACTCCGGTATGTGGGGCCTATCGCCTGGAATCCTACTAGAAAGGCGGTTTGTTGCCTGTCAGTTATCGCGAGTCGTTATGATAAGAGACGAAGGGAATGCTGTGTAAGGTGTGTTAGAAATGCCAACGATTTCGGGTTTAGTAGATATCGACATAATTTCCGGGTGACTGATACAGTAAGATGTTTGGGATATTCATAACCTTTTGATTGCCTTATTATTTGTTGACTTTACAGCTATCACAGTTTTAGCATCAACCTACCAATCAAAAAAACTAAACACCATTTTTGTTATGTGGTGCTTAGTATGATTTAAGTCAGTTAAAAGTTTTTGGAAAGTTTAATAAAGTTTTAAACTTATTCGTTTATGTGTTAGTTGATATACTAAGCTTTTGCCTACACGCAAAAGGCTGTACGTGTGTTAAATTTAATATACCGCGATGTTATCATGTGTGTAAAGTTATTAATAATAAACTTTCTTGTTCGTACGTATGATGTATATTCAAAATAATAATTTAATAACATTTTGCTCGCATATCATAATAAGGGTGAAAATATATTAATATTACTATAAAAGAAAGAAGTAATTTCTTAAATTATTCACACGAATTTTGCTACAAATACTAATGGCGTTTTATGAATGCATTTTTCATGAAACATTAACTTTTACAACGGTATTGGCTACAGTTAATATGAATCGTAAATCTTAAATTAAGATTTTCTACAATTTACATGGCAGTCACGCCACGTCACTAATTTATTGCATCGTAAGTCCTTAGTTTTATCGAGATAAACATCGTTGGTGCGGTGCAAGCTATCGATGTTATTGTTATCGATGCGATAGGGTTGATTTTGCATCGACGAGTGCGGCAGGCGTCGAGCGCGTCGCGTTGCTAACGAGGTCGCATGATTCACTATCGTCGTCATCCCGGCGCCTAGCGATTTTGTGATCCCACGTCTTCCCGACTAACCCGAACCCGACTACCCTAGGGAACCGAGTAATCTATTTTCATTCGTTTGATGTGAAAAGCTGTGTCCGTCAGCCTAGAAAATTATATGTTACACACACTTTTATCTTTATGTTATGTATCTAAAAGGCAATTTCAGGCATGCCAACGTTCGAATTATTATTCTTATTTTATCGTAAAAGTGTTTCAAATCGTAGGTATGTAGGTTTAAGGTAACATTTTCCTTTTCGTGATCATAAAGCTTCTTTATTTCTTATAATTAGTACAAAAAGACAATTCACATGGAAAATATTTTTCCCTGTGGGCTTAAAGATAATTAGATTAGCATAACATTAAAACATTACAAAGACTATCTTTCGTTTTGTATTAATTTAATATTAACGTGAATAAGGCTATCTATACTCATAACAATATTGTTTGCAGAATCTTCTAATTACGAGAATAATCATCAAAATAAACTATCAAAATTAAATTAAAACGTTGAACATCAAATATTATCTGACTTTCCACGTGGACGTCAAAACGGTGACAAGAGCTTAGGTAACAATGTTATAACTTGGCACTTATTATGTGATACAATGGGGTGACAGAATCTTCTCGCAAATAAGACTTAATTAATTTATTCACTGTGAAGTTACGTCGCGTGTTGCTGAATTAATTATGCAGATTTTAACGAAATCCGAACAAAAGCGGCGCCAGGCTTTATACAGTCGCGTTATGTGGATAACGCCTTAATCTGTAGTTATGTCATGTTACGCAAACTTTACTAATTAATATTATAAATTTTTATTACACTTTGAGACGAGAAATTTAAGCCTTAGCAAATTTATATTCGCGATCATGATCTTCATGAGTAATGCTTCAAACTTAAACAATTTGTTAAAAAAGGGTCAATATTTCATTTAGAATTAGGTGTAGGTGATCATATATAATTATAATTAGTAATATCTTATTAAAGTCATCGATTTAAATTAATGGCTAGAATGTCTGTAGGTTATTTTGTTGAAAGCAGTTGCAATTTCATATTACTGTTCTAAAGCTGACATCAAATATACTTTTAGTCATAAAATAAAGATGAAATCATTTCTAATGCGTTTATGTGACATGAATATAACAACAAAAAGCTAGTAGAATGTAATTTTGGTTAGAGTTTTAGTGAGCCTAATAAAAGTCAAGTACCTGCATTAGTATATTAGATAGATACTAGAAAATGGAAAACATATTTCTTTATTGTTTGATATAAACCTGGTTATTATTATTAGATTGATGTAGGCCACTATTTTTTTTACGCAACCTTCAACCAAACAAAATACCAAAAAATAAGGATTAAATATTTAAAAAAAAAACAAATTTTCCTCAATAGATATCATATAACATATCTAGATGATATGTATAACTCTAACTAAAGTTACATTCTACTAGCTTTTTGTTATATTTATGTCACATAAACGCAAAAAACAAATTTTCCTCTTGATTGATTGAGGAAATTTTGTTTTTTTTTAAATATTTAACCCATATTTCATAGTGTACCTATTGTTTCTAAAATTATTTAACGAAAGTTGTTTAATTATTAACTTTGTCATATGTGGTAAACAAGTTTTTGATAAGAATTATAGGAAAATTAAGTGTTATTAGTACATTAATTTGTGTACCCATGAGTGAATTAACAATTACAGGATAATTTAAACACAACAATATTTTATTTAGTAACATTTATTATGACTTTACGGACTTGTACAAAGTTTGTACGGCTTTCAATTTTACAAGTACTTTATCCTTCTTTCAGGAATCGTGTCTCTTACTATGTACCTAAGTTTTTTTTCGTTTGCTATAAAAATATTGTACGGTTTAAATTCGACCAACTGGTTATATTATATAGCTATTTATTATTGCACTCTGTTTCAGACTATATTGAATAATTTTTCCTCTAATGCATTTGATTCTTGGAAAACCATGATGTTCCTGCTCGACGCCAACGCCAATATTACCTCATGGCTATGCCGTTTTACAATATATTTTAGGTATTTGAATTAAGAATTACTAGTAAGTATTATGAATATGATTCAGATATTTTTAAGATTAAAGTTCAATAATGTTAATGAAGTTATACTATCACAATGATATTTATACTTAATTCAGTCATTGTTCTTGAAAAATGTACACGTAGCAATGGATATCACGTACAAATTTATAAGTATCTACTTGTATGATGTACCTACCTAAGTAATTTAGGTATTTTTCGGTAATGGTATAAGCAATTAGTAAGCAATATTAGTTAGGCTACACCTCGAAATATTAGTCATGGTCGCAAGAATGGCTTTTTGATACTTTTGCCGCTCGCTTTTCTTATATACCTATGCATAATATAAAATAATAGGTACCTTGTACGATTATTTTTTCCGAAGAGCAGATTTATGCTCATTTCACCTTTTATATTCAGGTCTCACGTAAAAGTTTCTATTTGGGTCATCAATCCAGCTGTTAATGAGAAATTATTTTCGGAAAAACCATAAAACTCTAACCAACTTGGATATGGAACCCTGGCTGTTATGCTTAGAAACAAAACATAAATACTACGTGTTATAAAAACTTTAACGACAGCGGCTAAGTCGCCTTGCCGCCAAAAAAATGTGTAATGTATCAATATGTTTGTCCATTTGTTGTAACTCACGTATCGATTTTCCGAATACTTGATAGCGAAAATCAGTGATCATTAAATTTATTGCTGTACTTTAAAATGAGGCAAGCAAGTTACGCAATAAATCCTGACATGGTCGCCAGCAAATCTGTCAACGAAATCCCGACAAACGGTCACTTTAAAATTATTTACTGTTCCCATAATTCTTTTGGTAAATTTTATGTCGTCATTGTTGCATTGCTGTGGCTGTGTGAATGCAAATTAAATAACAAAAATGTATGCAACGTATGTAGTGCATTATAAATGAAGTGTTTACGTTGTGGCGAAAGTGATAATTATAATATTTCAATAGTTAGTTACCGATTCACTTAAGCGATTATTCAGTTTACTGATAGATATTGTAACTACAAAATAGATAAATATGATGTAGCCATCACCTGGACAACTTTAATAGGTACCTACATAAAATATTCCTAATTTACATTAAAGAAATATATAACTACAAACAAGAAATTATGTCGATTCCCAGGAATATTGGGTTACACTTGATTCTCAATTAGTTACAACAATGAGACTTAATTAAAAGCTTTCATGCCGAATGGTCCTCACTAACATTGTCAAGATCAAGAGAATTAGTTACATGATTTATGTCAAGTCACGAACGACAGCTGTCTCTACAATAAGATACGATGTTATGTATATTAATATCTATATTTTAAGCAGTAATTTAAAGGGAGTGTAAGCCTCAACCCACCTTTAATACATCATAATATGTATAAAGGGAATACTAATTACCTGGCCGCCTGGCTATTTTCATAAAATAAGTGCGTGTTCTGTCATACTGACAGGAAAAGGATCTTTCACGTGATCACTAGGTAAACTTATTCCAATTAAATGTTATTATTAATTAAGGTCCGGTGCACAATGGACGTCCGCCGGCCACGTCACTGCACCAACGTAACGTCTGGCGAGCATCCTCCACTAAGCACAATTAATCACCGCTTACCCATCCAACCAGGATAATAAATACCTTATTGCAATGTCTTCATGGGCTATTATCCCGTGATTTATTCATACCTAACAGTAAACGCATTATGTCGGTGATGCACAGACGACAGGCGCCGCGACTCGGTGGAGATGTCTTAGAAAACGACATGATTATAAAAACAAAGATCTTAATCATGCAAAATCTGCATGAAGTGTTCTAAGCTTAAAATAGTATTATTTGTAAGTTCTACAAAAACATATAACTAAGTTTCAGATTCATAAACTTGCAAATAAAATCAAATTTTAATTTTCAAAGTTAACTTAAAATTATTTATTAAAATAAGAAAGGTTAAAAGTTCGCAAAATGAATAACTTGACTATGGATAAGTTTAATAATTTAATATTACAAAAAAAAAATCTATTTACTTCGAACACACCTTTTAAAATTTTTAGTAATTAGGTTATCATTACTGCTCTACTTTATCACAGATATGGTACCGTTACCTATATCATTAGAGTTCATATTCTGATTCAATTAAATTTAATATTTAATTAATAAGCTTAAATTACGGTGAAGGTTCATGCGCACTTTATAAAATACGTCGCGGAAAATGATGTGGCCTGTCAAAAGATATGATTAACGTACACTGACAAAGGATTTATTTCGATAATTCTAGGAACATGTACTGTAATGTTAGCATAATGTATTGGACACAACACAATAAGTTTTGCGTCTATTCAGTACGTTTATTGCATTTAAACACGCGTGAATTTATTTCGACGGTCACTTGTTTCTGATTTTAAGTCAGCTTAAGTAAGCTTTTTTTTTGTGTATGGCATTTCGCAGGTCAACCTAGAAGGTAGTCGACTGCTTAACCGGGCTTGCCTGTGAAGTTCCTTAATGAATTTAGGACCTCCAGCCAGGGCTTAACTTACAAAACTAAGCGACTACTAAGGGCACCCCCTAGGGGGTAAGTCAAAAAGCTCGAGACACTGCCAGTATCATCTTGTTCAAGAGTACTCTCGAGCGTGAACTTTGAGATAGAAACTACCCAAAATCATGACCAACTCCGCTACAGATAACCCGTAGAGCGGCTAAGGTCCCATAAAGTTCACTACGGACATAAAGGAGACATTGATAAATAGCAAGATTATCACGAAATAGATCCCTTTAGGAACTTTTTTACCAAAATCGAAGATTCTTTTTTTTTCATTAATAAAAACTTACAGTAGAAGTTTAAGTTTATTGTCTTTTTACGATTGCTGTGGCTAGACGGTGTAGGTGAAGTTAACTATATAAATAAATAGGCGTCTGCCTTGTAATATTTTGACCTTTCTTTCTCAATTAAATAATCATTGAACTTATTGTCCTATTAAGAACTGTGTCACAATGATTCACATAATCTACATCTGCTATGGACCTATCTTAAACGAAGCCTAATATATTAGTACGGAATGCATTGTATGAGTAAGTCTTCTATTTAAATGAGGCGGATGAATGGAACTCACATAAAACGAACCCTAAAGAATATAAGTGCTACCCCTCTGTTATGTGGATATAAATCTTTGCCATAAACTATAACGACGTTTCAATACCTTTTAAAGTTATGTGCCTACCAGATAGGGCTGGCTACTGATACGAGTAAAAAATATTTAGCTGCAGTTTCCCGTTAGACGTATTAGTACATAGATCTCTGAGAAGATACATTTTCTTTTTTAACCCAATCTTCAAATAAACTCACTTCATTTATGAATTCCTTTTTCGCAGAATGTAAAAAAATTTGACACTTTTTACATTTTGGACTCGACTCGATAATTAACACAATATTGTTAGAATATAACATTTCGTGTCGTGTCAGACAGACACATTATCATTAAAACTTTTTAAGCCAGCCCTGAACCTAACATTGAAGAGCTCGCAAACGTGCGTTACACAAAGCAGTTAAAACTGAAATGCATTGATTGACGGATTGATGGAGACTATAAAAAGTTCTTTGAACCTCCAAAAAATACTCCACGGATGTATTTTAAGTCGCACTGCATAGCTATTTGTCAATAATATTGTTATTAATGTTACCATTGACTTTGCTGGTGACCTATCAATTTGAATGATGTATGTATTGGCTATTTTGCCAGCTGCGATGTTATGTAGGTAATCACAAGAAGAATCGATTAAAATGTATGAA
The DNA here is from genome assembly GCA_963891755.1 of Pyrrhia umbra. Lineage (NCBI taxonomy): Eukaryota > Metazoa > Arthropoda > Insecta > Lepidoptera > Noctuidae > Pyrrhia > Pyrrhia umbra. The sequence continues at coordinate 9,578,246 of OY982930.1, forward strand.
TCGATATATCGGAGACTGTGTAGGGCGGGCCGTCACCTGTCCGCCATGTTAATGTTGAGTGAACCAGATAAATTAATGTGTCTGACCCCTCTTCAAAGAAAAAGGAAAAATTAACTAGTATTTGTAAGTATTTTTTTACTATCAATTACTGCTGAGGGTTCATTTCACTCGAGTAAATTTTCTCATTAGCTCTCTAGACAGTCTGCAATAATAATTTGCAAGTAAGGTATATAGATCTTTTTTCACGTTTTTTAATCAAAATGTGAGAAAACTGTTACTAAAAAGCTCGTGGTTTAAATGTGAAAATGTGTCATTTAAATAGTTTATGTTTTCAGTTCATCTTATTTTTAATTAGTCTTTCCACAGTTTCCTTATAAAGCTTTTTTATTTTTTGTATATTCATTTGTTTTATCGGACGTTTGGATAAACAAATTTTTTGTGAACCCAATACTCCTTGTACTATATATTGGGCAACAATTTGTAACAGTATGATTATAAATATACAATTAATGAACAATCTTTTATCCTCAATCGGAATAATAATAATTTATAACAAATGCATTGTATTTTGATGAATAATTCTGTTTTTAATGAGCAAAGCACTTGAAAGTTGTTTCCTCTGGAATCCATGCTTTTGTAGGTGCAGACCTTTGTCATAAAAGTGATGGCGTTTTTATGGGTGATCGTTTTGTATCCATCGTCTAAATTTAATGTTTATTGTGCTGACATGCAATGGTCCCCTTGTGGAACTTAAAACATGCCACACTGAATATTAAATGAATAAATGAAAAAGCTACCGAAAGCAAAACAAGTTTACTTAAGAGTACAATACACTAAGTTTAATTGAAATTAGTGAATTAAGTACTTTACATAATTTAATATTTCAAATTCTTGTAAGTATAGACAAAGACATAAAGTATGCTGGTAAATACGAATTATACATATTTGTAGAACGCTCAAAACTATAGTATTTAATTAATAGAATATTAACCCTATGATTATAACTAAATTAAATTTTAATGTGGTACTATGTCAGTATAATAACTGGTTAGAATTAAAGTTATTTGAGTTATACAGGACATTATAATTACGAAAATGTTTTGTGTGTGTATTTATCACTAGGATTATTATGACGTAAATTAACATTATAGTCTCTAATAACAACTTTTAACCCTACCCTGTCTGTCCATTCAATATAATAATGACTTGTAAGGTCATTGCTACTCGACTCTGGGTCACTGTCACTTTAAATTGTGCTTTAATAACTACGACTTAAAGTGTAAAATATATTTGTATTTTTTTACGTTTCCGCAGCAAGATCAGAAAAGCTTCTCAATGGATGTGATAGGATACATCCTGCGGTTTCAATTACATTGAAAGTGCAATTTATAGTTTATTGATACGAATGCGGTCCGTTTAATTAGATGAACACGCTCAATGGGCGCATAGCGTAAAATAAGGCTCGATTTCCTTGTGGTGATCGGATTTTTTTTAAATAAAGTTACTAACCGTATCTAGCAATGATAAACAACAAAATAGATAAAATATTAAAATAATCTATTTAAAATATCACTCCTCAAAATATGCCAACGCATTTGTAACTACAATTCCAGTTCAAGAATTCAAACAATTCTCATTTACAACAAAACCATTATCGGTGCAACTAAAATTAAACGTCAGTACGTAAAACAGTGCCCAATATAGTAGTGACAATAACAGTGATTCATGTAACAGGTATTTTGAACGAAACGGTCTGTCGTACCGCCAGGGTACCAATAGCCATAAGCTAACTGCAGGCGCCGGCGACGGTAGTAAAATACACGTGTTTAAAATCATTGTTGAACATCATTGTGTATGGGTTCGGGTTCGGTACGGTAAAGTAAGGAACGTTTATTAGAATGTGTACAATTTGTTCGAAATTCTGAAGGAATAAAAGCTGAAAAACCCTCTTAAGCAAGGTGGAAAAGGTACTCTGTAAAAATATTTATAAATTACTTCTGCACTAGTACTCGAAAAGGACCTAACTTCTGCCAAATGTGTCAACAGAAATAAAAAATAAAAATACAACAAGCATAAAAATATTCGTTTGGAATTAAATAATTTCTTAATTGAATTAGTTAAACGTCTTCTATACCATATGACCTTTATCAAACTAATTTTTATTATTGTGTGTAACAAAAATACTAACGCCTTTTGCTCAGAATGTCATTAGGTTTCTAAGATATTAATCACATTACAAAGAATAGTTCATGTTTGTGAGAATATCGGAGCTCAGATTTTTGTGGCCCGTGTCATTTTTTACGACATTTCGATAGCACTATAACAATTTGCGATTTTAACGGTGATATGGCAATGAAAACGTTGCGTTATTTCAGTGTTCAGTATTTTCTTTATGTAATTCATAAGCATTATTTTCCATACTGGTAAAAAGCTAGCAAGTACAAAAATCAATGCATGTAAAATAATAAAAATATCTACATCCCAATAAAAAGTGAGTCACGGCTTTATGAAGACAATATCAAATTTTATAGTAAGCATATTAAATTATGAGTGACTGGGATTCGACTTGGCATCCCTCGAGCTTTTATTTTGCAATATTATGCCACATTGCAATATATTATTCATGGCGCGAATCGTATCCAAATTTTAATATTACACTAGGTACACATATAAATAATTATTAAAGTGTAATTTAAATTTCAACTGAATGTCAGCTTGGCTGATTGTTTTTCACAAACTTTCAATATTTGTTTTGCGAAATCGTAAAATATTCATAGCTTTTCGTAAAAAGCGTTTTGTTTCTATAATATGCATACGCACTGTTACCAAAATGTTTTAATTATACTGAATAGTTATTGAAATAATATTTATGTGGGAAAAGTGTATTCTACAACTTTTGAGTAGATATTATCTACTAGATAAATAGTTTATGCAAATGTATCATTTAACAAACATTATGTATAAAGTTATAATTAAGTTAAAAGTGGACTAATTAAATGAACATCTCTGCATTTGTTTTAGGCAGAACATAAGCTCCATAAACATAAGGTATTTATGTTTATCATACCAAGAGCACAGACAATGTTTATGTTTATAATTGTAAGCGCCAATCGTTTAGAGGGAGAATGAATTGAAACACATTATGTATGTCAAACTAAGACTGATCTATTCCGCAAAGTCCGGCGCCAGTTATGATTAAGATCGAGCACACGTGCCCACTTCGGCTAATAAAACAGTAGTAAAGCCGTTTACACACGAACCACTGATCAAATTATCCTTAATAAACTCCAATGTGTACTTGATTTGTGTAATAAAAACTTCCACGGGGAAATATTTACAGTGATATAAAGCTTAGTACAGACCTGCATGATGAACGGCCCTACAACAGCTTCGTTTGTATATAAACAGTTTATTCATTCTTTTTGGTTTCTCTGTAAGATCTCAGTGTAAGGCAACACTTCATACAGATATCATTTAAATTGTTATTTACATTTACTATCCCAATAGTATACTCTTTGTGAATGTTAATAAAGTTATAGCACATTTCTTTGAATTTTTCAATACAAAAATCTTTCATCTATAAAACATAATAAATATTTGTATCAAATTATAGGCCATTATCCTACTGGGAATAATTTGAACGACAAACAATATCGTCAGTCGACACGCGTGACGCTTGACGCTGATGACTGAAATTAAAATTAATTCTGCGCATCATTACGTTCAGTTTCAGCATTGTGCGGATCGATTAAATAACGTAATGTCAACTTAATAAAGCAGTCGTTCACCTATCCCAGTAAAATGAATATGTTTGTATAGAGGAGTAAGCAAACAGAGTGCCAATATCTGCCAACGCCAATAAATGTACACATTGGGGTAAAAATCGTTCTGATAATGTAGGAGATCCTGCTGAAGGATTGGTGGTGCTTGTAGTGTGATTAAAATAAGTTAGGCATTTAATATAATCATTGTTAAAGTGAATAATAAAAGTGATTCAAATGTAAAATGCAAAAAATATTGTACAAATCATAATACAAAAATTAGTATAAAGCAAAGATTTATTTTAAAGCTTGACAATCTCAAACCCTACTTTTACTTACATGTAGATATTATAATTTTAAACTTTTTCTTATCATTGAATAACCAAATCCATCGTTTTCAACTCATTGAACTGTTTGGAAATCTACAAAATTATACGTTAGTATTTACATGTCCCTTAGCACTTCATTTGATACTACTCCGTGCGCTGGCCCAATGCTTGCCATTGATTCGTCCAGTATCATCGGTTCCGTGATCGATGACTTTGTTCAACAACGGCCACTTATGCGTTCATCGTGATAAATAACGTTTGACAACCCTGCATTGTATTATTATGTAACATTGGAATTAGTCTTATTGATTGCGGAGACGGAAGGAGTGCACGCGCCAACAGTGGGTACCAAGTGTGGGTTACATGCACAATTACTAATTATTCGAATTACAAAACTGATACAATAGGGTTACATGGTATAATGGACTTACAAACAGAAGGGGATTATGTAAAACTTATCGTTGGTGTAATCTATGCTAGATCAAAATAAATGATATTTTCTGATGGAATATGATGCGATGCGATGATGAAAATAAAATTAAGATCCGTTTTTCTTTTGTGTAAAAAACTTGTATGTCACTTATTAAAATAAAAAGTGAACATTGGTTTTATTGGAATTAATAGCTGCGAATTCCAAAATATTCTAAACAGTCTACCGCTGCCCGTAGTGGTAAAGCGGGTCAGTGACCGACCAGCTGTGTCTACCTATGTAAATCATGCATCTCTGAAACTCATCAGAGTATCGATATTTGTTTGCATCAATCATCCCTAAAACAAACGTGGCAGTCTGAAGCCTGATTCACACTACAGGTTTATTTATGGCTCAGATAGATTTAGACTGGGGCATGAAACATCCAAATTGAAACATTTACAGCAGAATAAAATTTTACGAATAATTGGTTAACGTTGAGAAAGTATTAATTTCATTTCATTCGCCTGCTCTTATCCCAATTTATTTGCCCTTCTCTATCTGCCGTTATCTCACTAGTAACATCCTTCCTATACATATCATCTTTCACACAATCCATCCATCGTTTTTTGGTCTTCCTCTACCTCTATAGCCATCCACATTCATGCTCATAACTTTCCCCACAACATGTTCCTCATTCCTCCCCAAAGTATTAATTTCAATGAAATGATTTTTAACCTTTGTATGTATTTGCATTCCTTGTTGAAGAGAGACTTTAAATATGAGAACAGCTTTACATCAAATGTTTAAAGTAAAATATGACAAAAAGACTGTCACGTTAAGTTCTAAATGAAAAGATTTGAAAATTATAATTCCTACGTATTACAAAATAATAAATCTTTAAGAAAATTTTATTGGCCGTTATCAACGGCTGTTTCTGATTCAGCTAACTTTTCGCAACTGGCTAACCATTTGTACGTACCTATGCGGAAACTAACTGCATTATGCAAGTTATGATAATATAATCATTTGCAATCTAATCCTAACTATTAATATTATAAATGCCAATGAGAGTTTGTTCGTTCTGAACGGATTTAGATGAAATTTACTAGATGGGACCCTGGAGGCGGTTAGAGGCTATTTTTAAGAGTGTATGAAATAGTTCCCTCAGTACGCAGGAAACAGCCAGTATAGCAATAAATTAGCAATTAAACTATCATGCACTCTCTTAGTCTAAGCCTTCTCTAAAATTGAATAGTTTGTAGCCAGTATAACATTTATGATGAGACGAATTAAATGGGGTATTATTTTATTAGAAGACTAGCTTCTGCCAGCGACTTCGTCCGCGTGGAATAGTGGTGCTCCGCTCCTATTGGTCTTAGCGTGATGATATATAGCCTATAGTCTTCCTCGATAAATGGACTATCTAACACTGAAAAAATTTTTCAAATCGGACCAGCGGTTCCTGAGATTAGCGCGTTTAAACAAAATGACAACATTTCCCTTCACTGCTCTGCTCCTATCGATTGTAGCGTGATGAAAAGTATACTATAACCAGCTCAGGAGTATGACAAATAATTGTACCAAGTTTCGTTAAAATCCGTCGAATAGTTTTTGTTTCTATAGAGTTTATACAGACAGACAGACAGACAGACAGACGGACAGACAGACAGACAAAAATTTTACTGATTGCATTTTTGGCATCAGTATCGATCCCTAATCACCCCCTGATAGTTATTTTGGAAATATATTTCATGTACAGAATTGACCTCTCTACAGATTTATTATAAGTATAGATAGATAGATATAGAAGATATAGATAGATATAGAAGATATAGATTAGAACATAGGAGAACTACTACTAACTTTTATTCAAGACGATAAGAAAGCAATGCCTTCTAGTAACAAAGCCTATCTAAAATAACTACCGATCCCGGAACTATGTATTCGCAACTTCATAATGACGGTCCATATTCAACAAAGGATTATTATAAGTTTATGAACGTATAAATATTTACACCCTGAAGTGCATTAATAACATTAAGCATATTGAATGCATAATGTTTGATATAAAAAAACGATAAATCACAGGCATGAACTTTCATCGACCTACATTTTATGTAACAGTACCTCTTTAAGATGAATCATCGTTACTTCACTACCTTTTATCGAGCTCATAAGAGACGTACGTGAATAAATAATGTTAGGAAGTAGTAGCCGTTGAACTTTGTACTGCCACTTTGTAGTTGGCTCATAGTTTACAAATAAGTGTTAAGTGGTCATTTTCTGAAATGTGTGAGCAACACATACCTTCCTTATATGACAGTATGGCCAGTAAATTCTGTGAATTGTTGGATCTACCTATGTCCTATAGTAACAAACCAGATGTAATACTGCAGATTCAAGTAATGTTATTAGTTGTTTGATTTTAAATACAGGCAATGTCGTGTGAGAGGTTAAGGCTCTTGGACTTAATGAACGAATGTGCAGGTCCGAAACCTGGCAAGTACAAATGTGACTTTTTTCAAAGTTATGTGTAAACTTTCTAAATGAATTCTGGACACTACTAAATAACAGTGAAGGAAAACGTGTTGAGGAAACCATATAATTCGCAAATCGTAAATGAAAATTGATCAATAATCTAGTCTCCAATTACAGTATACGAAAGGATACTATTCATTGATAAACTTCAATCTCATTAATTCCCAGCCTTACATGAATTACTGGATCGACAGTTTATTCACAGCCGCAATTACTGACAATCTCTATGTTAGCTAAATAATGGTCCAAATAAGCTTGTTCAGCCGGTTGGGATGACAACAAAAGGACCACTCGATAGTTCATTTTCCGCGTCACTGGCGACCAGCCAAAGCATTGCATTTAATTCTTTCGAGCCCCCTTCCTACGAGTCCGACATTAACTGCTTTTCCTCAGTGTCAGGGACACAGAACGATTTATTAGTAAACAAGAGACGCCACGCGATTTCGTTCGAGGTGACTCACCGCAGTTTAATATATGCTTGTTATAATGACTATGTAGTTTTAGAGCATTATCAACTATTGAATTAAGTTTTTTACACTTTCATATTAATATACAGTACGTACAATGGTGATGCTAGTACTGTTTTAGACGATATCAAGACTTAAATGCGTGCATTTATTTGCATATTGCAGTAAAAATAGACCACGTTCTTGCTTCATTTTATTTGGGCGGCTAATTTAAGAGTGCTGCATATAACTGACATCTGTCACCGTTTCAACATCTTGTTCAGACATAAAACAACGGACTCTTGACTGAAGTGAAATAAGTATGTATTTGAAATTGAGTGAGCATGTTGTGTACTGTAAGTATTCGCAAAACGTGACAATAACATCTGTTTTCACTTTCAGTGACAGAGACTTGGGTTATCCGATATACTAAGCCTTTTTGTAGGTTTTTTTATGTTAGATATTTTTAAACTAAACAAAATTACAATTTGTAACTTAATATTTTTAATTTAATATTATAATCATACAAATATCAAGTTTTTATTTCTAATAAATAAAAAAAAAACGATATTCAAATAACGTTCGATCAGCTGGTTCAAAGGTCAGTTCCCGTGCCGTTGACCCCGACAATCGATTGCGCTTCCCGCCATGGAGTATTGTTGGCATCTCCATTGAATAATATTCATGTACTGACACGAACATCGGTTATTACGATTCATTAACAACTCGCTCGAGGTAATCTTCTCATTCATCGCCTCTTCGTAATACACTTGAAGAAATATTGGCATCAAGAACTTATTTCTTTTATATTTTAAGCCATATTTAGGAAGAAAGTAATAATGATATCTAGTGAAAAATTAATACGAAATTGAGACGAAATTTATACGGGTTTTTGAAAGGTCGGATTAAATTACTTTGGACCCGGACCAACAAAGCATAACAAGAATATTTGGCTCACAGTGAGAGTACTGGAAATCTCATTTCAGAATACAGACCGAATATTGCGTGCCGTCAGTACGTGGTGATGAATATATTTATCATTTTATATTCGTCCTTACTTTATCCTTTTACAAAGCATGTCCCATAAAAATTAATTATAAAAGGTGTTTACGCAATGAAAGTTAACCTGCTTTACATTTTAAATCACAAGTTTCTACTTCAAGTAAATGGAAATGCTGTGCAACCTGTAGGTAATGCAAATAGTTGGCAAACATTATACAAATGCAATTCTTTCGTTGGCGGCGTACTGTTTGAATACAAATAACAGAAACGCGTAAAGTACGAAGATAAAGGAACCAGCATTCTATCGCATCGGTAAACGTAGACTACTCCGAGATAATGTACGTAGATAATTAAAAATACCTTCTTTTCTTGCACTATCTTACAGGAAGTGGGCACGTACGGAATCCGATATCTTGATATATTACTGGGGGGTCGGTGGCGCATTTTTACAGCCCCCACGGGCGTCTACCTATTTATAAGGGCGTGGGGTACCGTCGACCTTTACAAATACAGCTCTAACCGATATGCTCTACAAACTGCTGTCATAAAAGTGTTCGATGAAAGTGAATTAATGACGTGTCATGGGGGACGCTTCCGTGCTGCTTAGGTATACGGAAAAATATCGTGTGTATATTTTTCAAGGGTATTCCATTGAATTTGAGCGGGTATTGCACGGACCGAACTATGGCTACAGATAATCTTTCTGAATAGTATTTGAGTTTCATATTTGCATCCCTCCTATTTGGGTCTGCAACTGAATCTTAATATAGCAGACCTTGTTGTTCAGAAGACGGCCATAACTGGGTAGTAAAATCTAATACTGTTTGCCTGCGGTTCGGACATCGAAGTCATATTTGTATTTTCTCTATTGTCATACACGAATGGGAACAACGAACGAGTGTTTAGGATACAGTTCTAAAAGCACATCAAAGCTTGATCCTAAAATAATAAATATGCTCAAACTGTATAAAAATAATTTCTGGACTATAATTATTATTTCTTCGAATACATTGTTAGGAAGCCAGAAGCCAGAGTCAGATGATGATCTAGTTTTGCGTTAGTGCTTCCTGTTTTCTCAGACGGTACACACCGATGTGTTAATCAGCAGTTAGGTACATTTCATTGGTAGTTACTGCTATGTGGCACAAGCTTTCGACTTAGTAAACAAACAACTTTTAATGTTCTATGAAGGGAGCGAACTATAAACGTGGGAATTAAATTGCGGAACTTTATTTTACAAACTTTAATTCCTTGTGTCATGGGAAGTTTGTTGGTTAATTATTTTGTTCCCTAAATTATCAATCATACAAAAATAACCGTAACACATCTGGAATTCTGGACGATAATGATAAGAACATTCAGCATCCTTGCAACGTTATACTTTAATCGTCTTCTACGATACGATAGTTAAATATTATTTGCCCCAATAATTAAACATAACTCAAGTTTGAGATAACTATCACCTTATGCACTTTTTCTACCACTCTGAAAAAAAATCGTCTTAGTTTTATTTTTTTTACACGGGAACTGAACAGCGAAACTATAAAAATAAACTACAATATACATTAATATTGTTGTTAAGCATTTTGTTACAGTGTTTATTGCTAGAGCAGTGATCTGTTGCTCCCATTCGCCAATACATCAGCTGTGGGACGGGTCACGCCCTCGCGAGCGAGCGGTGAAAGTGGGTACATTTATAGTTCGGCGCAGGCACAGGTAGCCCCCCTCGCTACGTCTGTCTATACTTAGCCTAAGACTGCAGACTTAGCGCATGGGCGGCTACCAGCATTCTTGAGAGACAAATAGAATATTTAATATGTACTGAATTTATGGAGATTCCGTCTGTTGTAGCGTTAACAATATTAACATTAATGGATGATCAACCGATTCACTATATGCGGTCATTTTAAAGGTCTAAAAGTAATATTTTATGTGAAAAATACAATATCATTCTATTTTAAATCATACAAGTTTATAAGAATTAACAGCTAGTCAAATCGCTATCTCTTGTATACTGTATCCGCAGCTAGAGTTAATATTAGGCTGCGCACGCGCCGGCCGCCCGTGCGCTGCGGCCGCCCTCACTGTCTGCGTGCATTAATACATATTTGTATTTAAACTGTATTGACTCCGCATAGTCCATAAACTGCATATAGCAGGCATCAATCGACAGAAATATGACCGAGACGGAAGCGGGCGCGTCTTTTGTAATGGACTTCTAAACGTATCTAAATTAGTGCTGGGTTAACCTAATTAAAAGTCAATTTCAAGTTGTAATTAGAGAATAATCGATAAACCGAGTCAGTTGTTTATAAGTAGTTGTTTTAATACACAATCAGTTTGGCTTTTAGTTTTGCGAAGGCACATTAATAGGTCTGATAACTCAACTCTATATTGTAGGTATTTAAAACCACGCTCAATTACTTAAACACTTTATAGCCAGCGTGTAAATAATAAATTATACGGTCACTTCACACAGGTATTAATAAATTATGCAAAAAGCTCCTTTGCATATGAACTCTAGTCACGTAGAAGCATAAACGACGTTATACAGTGTACAAGCGAAAGCGGTCAATCGATAACAGATATTGAGACTAACCGCATTTGGGCACTATTTCCTCTATATGAGAAAACTTTTACGAGAAAGTTGTTATAATATATCGTAAGTGTTGATTCAGCGGCAAAAATGAAAATTTACAGTCATTGAACTTTTTTACCCTCATATACAAGCGTTAGTTTTTTTTGTGCGATATGGTGTATCCCTATATTAACAACACTCTGTGTGTGCGTATCATTTCTCGATGACTGTCATTGATCAAACTTTCCTATAGCATCACATTTACACCAGCTGTTTTCCGCCAAGTGTAAAACCGCACAATTCGGATTCTGGACTGGTAGCGAGAAATTTAACATTTTCTTTTTAAATTATCCTTGCAATAACAATAAAGCAGATTGCAAAGCGGTTAAAGATCGCCATGTAAAATTTGTCTAACTCTAATCATTGCCTGCGTCAATAGACATTATCGACTTTATTTTTTTTTCTTTTCTCACACGACGCAAAGCACTGTGATTAAAACGAATTAATCTGGAAAAACGAAGGGCAAACACCTTAACCGTTAATCCAAAGCTTAACAAGTGCCGAAAAGGAGCATAAATTAAATGATCCATTTATTTTAGAACAGCTGAGTTCTTGCCAGACAGCGAAGATAGTCCGTACGTTACCAAACTCCGTTCAAGATAGAGTACATTAACTTTTCTTGAAAATCAATGGCAATTTGGGACATCTGCCAAAGTATTATTGTTTGGGCTAATTACTTTTGCTCAACTAATTTATATCTGTATCCTATCCTATTTCATCACTTCATTTCAATACAGTCCTAATCATTATTACTTTGAAGTAATTACAACAAATATATTTTAGGTGTCTTTCCAAACACCATAAAATTTAAAAACTATAAAGCATAATTATATTTATAAAAAGTATTAAAGGATAGCAATATACTTTCAAGAACTGAACAGTAATGAAATTCTATTTGTTGATGCAGAATGTGACTGAGGAGAGCATTAAAAGTAACAATCTGGTATAAAGCAAGGGAGACACATAACAAGTCTAAGAAATAAACTTGACCATATAAAAACGGCGGTTAACGAGAATGCAGTATGCACTTTTAAGGTTACAAAGCAACTACGACAAGAGTACACTTGGTCACAGAGGCGACACGCCTACAAAACAATGCACGCCAAATTAATACTTCTCCCAAAGCCTTGCAGACTGTTTTGCCGTAAAGTTTGTCACAAAGAGTAGTAAGCTTCTCGGTCAGCTGTACATAGATCTAGTGAAACCTGATGAGCGTTGTGACATAAGGAGAATGCGTGAAATGTTACTCGAGTGAATATGTAGGAAAAATAAACAATGTTTTATAAAAAGCACAGTTGATGCAAGTAGTATGACTAATACTACGTCAGTACTTCAAAAATAATAGCCTAGTCGACAAAAAATATTCTTCCTTTCTATTATATTATGCCAATTTTATAGCATTATTATATTTTGTGTAGTGTGCTACGGTATGGACGGTGTGTATGCATATTATATGTATGTATTTGAAGGTGTTAATTGTTGGTACCAACTTTTGTCAAAATTTGCTTTATTCAGATATAAGACGAAGAGGCTTACTCAAACAATCCTGGTTAGTTATCGTACAACCGTTAACATGCGACTTTTAATAAAAATTGAGAACAATACAAACATATAAAGCCTGCCTGAGCAACCTTATTTGTACAAAGAAAACTGACATGAACAGTAAAGTTACTCACTGAATCTCAAACACACAATTTTATCTTCATCGTTCGTAAACTTTAGCCGAATTAAGACTAACAAATTAAATGCGCTGATTCTTAGAAGCTGAACAATTGTTATTACAGCAAACAAAATTTAAGTCGCACGCGAATGAGTAATTCAATTGAAAACAAAAAGCTGGCTTTAGCAAAAAATGCATGACTTTTTTCTTAAATATTTGAATTTTCATTCAATAACGGCAGTAAAATTAAACTATTTTGTAGATACTTAATAAAATGTGGGTCAACGATACGTCCAACGTCATAGTCATAGATATAGTGAAAAGAATGGGTTAAAAATACGATACTAAAACACATTTAGAATAACAATGGGAAAGCGGTATAGATAGAACTAAATTACTCACACAATTATGATTTGCATGTGGATTGAAGCTTATTTGATTACGATAGAGTTTAAAATGGTTTGTGAATTGTTAAATTTGGACGGATGCAGAGTGACTCACCGGAACATTGCGCTGAATAGTGTCCGGACTCACCTGGGAGTCGGCGGTGAACAAGCAATGAATACTAATTGACGAATCTGTGAATAGTTGGTAGCACAGTGCTCAAACATACCCTCAATTAATTGTTACAATTTACATTGTTAATTTTTCGAACAGCGACTCGTTCTGAATAGAAATTAGGATTTGTATACATTTTTGCATGAGTTTGCTATCATTCAAACAGATCTTGATTTATGCCAACTCAGTGAAGCGGCCGTACTTCCTTATCATAAGAATCTTCATTAGCAGTCTTTATTTATTCACTGTTAATTTTATGCAAGGCAGGCAAGTGAGTATACATTGTTTGTCACCTGTTGCTTTTAACGCAATATTTCTATTGCGCATATATTTTCAGGTGACTTTAAGATTTCAATTAGTACCAACATTTATTAGATAAAGAACAAGGCACTCATTTTTACTAAAAAATCTGTTGACTGATCAGAGCATTTTAAGTTTGCATTATTTCTACTCAATTTATAATAGTCACAGAGTACTTAAGGCTCCATATTAATAACAAGCTACAAAAACATTGAGTTGCAATATTTTAAATGATTAAATAACTACAATTTTAGTTTGAGTAATTACTACAGTTTATTAGAAATAATCAAATAGTCAACAGCTACTATGAGCATGATATGAATAACCTAATTATCGTTGATTTACATGTAAATAGTTCAGGCCTATTCAGCAGCTGAACAACTGAAATGCATCTGTCCCTTTCTAACTGGTTTGTTTGAGTATTATTTTTGTATGTCCGTCCTCTTTGCGGCTAAATTTATCTCAGAGATGCGGTTTCCGGTCAGCACATGCCATTCGGCAGGCTCCCAGAGTTGCATTGCACTCAATTTGAATGAATTTGTGAAAGTCATGCATTTCCTGAACTTAAAATCAAGATGCTTTACATTGTTCAGATCCTATTAATAATTATTATTATAAATGCGAGTATGTGAAAATTACGTGGGTATTTTATTGTGTATGATTGTTAGTCTTTCATGCAAAAACTACTGAATGGATTTGGATGAAAATTGGTACACATATAGTTTATAACCTGGATAAACACATAGGATACTAAGTCCACGCTGATGAAGTCGGGTGCAGAAGCTAGTGCATGATAATTTATCAAATCATATTTTGGTTGTTCTGACAGCATTGCCGTATGTGTCGGGCACGTATATATTTTGTTGACGGAAGTAAATGTTTTGCTTGATAACACCGAGGGTAAGATATTTCCACATGATACTATTAGTGACACAGTTCTGTTCACTGCACCTTGCAGATAATGACTGGTGTGTTATGTCATCGTTATCAATTTTCGGTCGTCTTATCAACTGTTCTTATCTTGCGGGTGTTTAACAAGAGACTATTGTGAATCTCGGGATTCTACTTTGTATTTTTGTAACAACGATTTCGTTCTATTTTACACGATATATTATTAGTTTGTTTTTATATAGTAGGTAGTATTTAGTTAGGAGACATCCAATAGTCATTTGATGATATAAGTATTATTCACTTTAAGCTACAGTAAACCCATTAAAAGAAGTAAGAATTAGAAAGAGCCTTGCCTCAATTATTACAAAAAAAATAAATGCTTTCGTTACTTATTGAGGCCGTAATAAATTGACAATTTATACACCTACATAATATATATGCGCATACTTATTTATAATGTAATTCGTGGAGGTCCATTATCGTCGTCTGCAATCTAAAACAGTGACTAACATGTATTTAAAATATAAGAAATTTCTTATTCATCGTGTTTAGTTTGAATAATGAAGCCACTGTAAAACTCCCTTCTTTCTAATGGTAACATTTTAAACATTCTTAATTCGTTAAACTTTAGTTTACCCAGGTATTTTTCAAAATTCAAAATTTTGATTTATATTTATTTTATCGGTACTAAATAATTATTTTAATTCGCCAAAATATTGTTCTGTAGAACCTTTTACAACAAAATAAACATGAAATGAAATAAGACAGCTTCCCCATATCAGATGTATGGCGCCAACCAACAAATTGTATTTATTCAACACACAGAGCAAATTTAAATTGTAACATATTTAATATCTAGGTTATCAGCGCTTCCTGGAAATCTAGGTTTAACCGAATATGGCGTGAAAGATGACCAGCTCCGAGTATGCTAATGTTAACACGAAACAAACCGCTTAATTAGTATGCACTCGTTAATTACATTGATGAAGCTGACGGGATGATTATTATCAAATGTGCACCTCAACCATTACGGGTTCGTTCTAAAATGTAAATTCTAATTGGCGACGCATTCATGCGGGCACATGAACAATAAAGGTATTTGACAAGCAGAAAGGACTTTGATTAAGTTTTCGTAATGGATGTGCAACGAGTGGATAAGCCGGAATAGTCAAAAGTTATTTTTGATTAACATTCAATAAAAACAATAAATTGTATGGCTTCTTCCCATCTTGTATTATAATGAACATTGGTTTTCATTGAATAGCGCAATTTCCACTATATTTTTTTGTCCTTGTATCTAATAATTTAATGACCGTCTTCGGACTCATGTATGATTAAAGTCGTGTCGCGTAATCCCATTATAAACTTCTGAATTACAAAGGTGCAGGATAATAACTTTGTAATAACTTTTTTTAACAGCTACATGTATGGGCATTTTACATTCTTTATACACATCAAAAGCTATGTGAGATAGAAGAAGAAGAAATATTAAAGTAAAAGCTCATTCTATTTCTCTCTGCTGGCATGTTAAGAAAATTGATAAATTAACAATTGTGTAGTCGGTTGCAAAATTGTCGAACGAGATTTTGTTCAAATGATGTGTGAATAGGATGCTATAGATAGCGCAATGAATATTTGGGTCAATAACAATGGCCTCCAGCGCAGTTTCAATTTAGTTATAACTCACAGTAATTTTTACTTGTATTGTTCGTAATCATTAATAGTAATAGGTATTTTGTTTATTAATTTTCTCGCCTTCTTCTATAATTTTTTTTTTTTACAAAAAAATCGCAATAAATTGACTGCTTACTCAACTGAATAGGCAACTAATATAGTATTTAACCCAATTATTACAAGCCCGGCTAGCTCAGTCGGTAGAGCATGAGACTCTTAATCTCAGGGTCGTGGGTTCGAGCCCCACGTTGGGCGCAATATCTTTTTGCAGATTTCCGACAAATCACATTATTTTTATGAAAAATATTAACATTGACATGACATAATACTTGAAATTGTAAGTAAATAATATTTTTTAAGGGTATTTTCATATTATTTCGTAATTTTCTCGATTTCGCGGTAGATTATGAGATGTGTGTGAATTTGCGTTCATTTATCACTTAGATCAATGTTAGCGCCGCATGTTACAGTCAGATGTGACCTCGTTTCGGGTAAAGAGAATTATACACATCATACAATGTCGGCCGTATACATACGTAGGATACACCTATAGGTGGCTACTTAGATCATTCAAACTTTGATATTTCAACGGTACTTTTTTTTTAGTTTTTTAGACACTCAATTTTTTTTTTATCATTAAAGTAACTACTGCGTTAGAGTAATATTGAAGATTATTTTTCCGACCCAAATATCGACCAATAGAATTGCACCATTCGACGTCACGTGGTACAACCTACATGGTATTATACTGATAATTTTTTGAATATTTTTATGGTTGTACCACGTGACGTAGAATTGCACCATTCGACGTCACGTGGTACAACCTACATGGTATTATACTGATAATTTTTTTTGAATATTTTTATGGTTGTACCACGTGACGTCGAATGGTGCAATTCTATTGGCCGACATTTGGGACGGAAAAATAATCCCCCGAATACCACATGAGCTTCAAAATTATCTGGCATTTCCCTCAAGGTTCCCTGCAAACAAATAAAGTCGTCAAGTTTTTCAGGAAAAATCACTCGCGCTTCGCGCTCGTGATTTTTTAACCTGAAAAACTTGACTCCTTCATTTGTTTGCAACGAACCTATCGGGAAATACCCGATAATTTTGAAACTCTTGTGGTATTATAAGTGATTATTGTTGGTGTTCATTAATTAGTTAAATATATTTGTCTAAAAACTATTAATAAATTGGTGTACCTACGTTTTTGTTAAAATTAGAAATGAAGTGTAATAAATAAATTAATAAATGAAATGCAGACAGTATTCATGAATCTCTCATATTTTTTTCATTCGTAATACGTATGGACAACCATTCTTTAATACTGCCTCAATTTCAAGTCGATAGCATTAGTCATTCCGAAAATAATCAGCTGTGACAGTCGGACAGAAAGACAGATGCAGTGAAACTATAAAAGTTCCTTAACTCTAAAAAGGAATTCGCTGTTTGGATTATGTAAGAAAATTATTGAAAAAGAAAATTAATAATTAATGTCCGTTTCACGATACAAGATAAACGCAAAAAAAGTGGCGAATACTATAGAATTTTGTTACCGCATTCGTTTCCACTAAAATTAAGCCTAATTAGCGACCTCTAACCTTAGGAAAAGTATTTATCTGCTGATTACGGACGACCGCTGCAGTATAAAATTTTCCTTATTTCAACAATGTTTCTGCACCAAAATATGCATGAATAATATAAAGGCACTATAGTCCACAGAGGAGACAGCGGAGCTAAGTGGTCTGCCGTAAGGGAAGGCGGTAGACAATGCATATCCCGTGCAGTTTGCAAGGTATTTACTAGCTGTATACCAGCAGGGCCAGACACCTTTTGTTTCATAGTACGTCACCCACACACAGCCCCGGTATCTCTGTGCATAAACTGAATCCGTTCAGGGAAGTGCCAGAGTTTCTAACTCCGACAATGAGGGATTAAGATGATGATACTACATGCCGCAGATATTTCGACTTTTAAATTCGAGCGAGTGCTTGAAATTAATTGTTACGAAGATATCTTTATTGCATTTCATAGTGTAAAAAAGTAAAGTTAGTTGTAAGTAAATCAGTGAGATTATCAAATGGATCTTGGAAACTTAGAATTATATTTCATTTAAACTTTCAACACACAAGGGTGACACAGTAAGTTAGCCTCCTCAAAAATGAACGTTTCCGTCTGAATAATATTTTAATTCCGTAAATGTTTTAGAATGTCTTTTGTTATTTGCCATTTAACAATTCAAGTATTGAAGAAAGATCACTTACGTGCGTATTAGGAAGGTAGTATTAGGTAGGTATTGTAAATTATTTTAATTTATGATTATGACGGTATAACACGGTCGGGACGGTATATCACTAATTTTCATTATTATTTACCGTTTTCCTAAACATTTTATACAATCGATGATCCATTTTTATGAAATTAATACCTAATTACATGTACAAAATTGAGTTAATAGTTTTATACAAACCATTTCTTACTAACACATTTTTTGGATACAAGACGCTATGTGATAGATAAACATAAAATAAAATGACGCGGGTATTAAAATATAAGTTTATCTAATTACTGTAGGGCAAGACATACTGGTCACTCCATAAATTTCGACTACAATACCCGCTCCTCCTACGCCGATAATACTCGACGAAGGAAAGTAAACGTGTCGTGATTGCACCTTTACTGCATTCTGTGTTGGTGTCAACAAATGCTACGTAATAACCAGCGGTTTTGAACGATTGGATTGCTTTAATCTATAGACAACAGAATCATAGCTAATGTTACGAATTCCCGAAACGTAATCGCTTTAAACAGACTCGTCTTTTTTTGTCAATTTAAATTGATATATCTAAGTAATTCCAAAAATACCGCAGATAGGTAGGTACCAATGACATAACTATTGTATAATGTACAAGTGGTATGGAAATATCCGTTGCATTGCGTACGACACCAGTTTTCCTGCATCTGTTACACGAACGAATTTAGTAACTCGGTTCACCGACATTTGATTTGAGTAGAAACAAGGGCTACCTACACTATCACAGAGTATTACGTTTGGAGTACCCACAAATTCTCACTGATATGATAAAATCGAAAGAAATAAAGGCAAGAACATAGACTCCTCAGAATACGGATGAAACCGCGGGAAACAGTTCTAGTATTCTTTTATGGAACATGAATTTTTATGTTTAGCTGCCTCATCAGTCCAGCAAGCAAAGGCAAGTTCTTGATTACCTATCTACAATTTTCGAGGTGGCCATTGTTTTCTGGTAGGACATTTGCCTGCCGCTAAGAGGATAATACGTTTATCCTCTCTCTCATGCGTTCAATTTTATTCAATTAATTAATTCCCATTTGCCTCATAAGGATATGACAATAAAATGTTTGAAACTAGTCATTACAGTTTTAATTAATACGATTGTTACTTAATTTGTGGTATTCTTTCCTTGCAACTCAGTTTTAGTTCATTTTCCCTTGGGTCTCTCTTATGGGTTTCTCTTTCATGAACGTATGCATGTTTAGTATTCATATTATCCCTTCGTTTAAACAGGTGCTACTCTATGATTGCAACTGACCAGTTATCACTCTTACATAACTAAAGTTTTACACAAACACGGCCTATATGCGCTTGCGCAGGAAGCCGTTAACATCGCGGTCACGCCGTGTTCAAACTGTAATTAAATCGGGTTCAAATCTGATTGAACTCACCGTTCGACCTAACTAATTAATCTCGTTGTGCTCTATTTTTGTGTTAAGATTAATGAAATTTGTGTGTACGAGTACTATAGACTAATAATTTACATGGTAGTGATATTCAAGCTAGTAAAAGTTTTGATTATCTCTGTTATGAATATTTGATTGAAAATCAAATATTGTTATTGGTGTTGCATTTAAGCAAAAGAGTCATGATACCTATGTATATGAAATATCAATCATTATTTATTTTGTTACGAACTTAAAAAAAACAATCCCTGTATTAAAATTATTCATTCACTCAAACAACAAACCTGTGAATCCTACTGGCTGTCGCGAGGCCCCAATCAAATTAGTCGAATTTTTCACTATTTGTAACGGTCCACAAAATAAATGAGCGGGATGTCTTCCCGAGTCGCGGAAGGACTAGAGTCATGCCTCTCGGTCGTCACTTAGCCCATTAATCTCCTCCCAAACGGTCCGTCCGCCTGTCACTGCCAGTAATCTAATACGACACGCCAGCTTTTTGTCCCCATATTACTTGCACTCAGTAGAAATACGCCTTAAAATGGTCGTTAATCCGTCAGTGGATAAAGGTCCCTTTTAAGGGAGAATCAAACATTCCCCGAGTACAAGGGAGACCTTCATTGCGAGCCCTGGCGCAACCTATGTGGACTTACATAACATCACAATCGAATAACGAGGTCCGACTAACTACACGTGAATAATAAAAGTAGGCACCTACCTGCATAACCCACATACAATACTGGAATCTTCGCAATGTCTGATATGGGTTTGTGTATATTGTAGATATATTTGGAGATATAGTTACTTTTATTCATCACGGGTTGGTGGTATGAAACGCGCAGCTAAAGAGATTAAAATTGTCCGTGTAAACAAAGCCCATTTAGTAAAATGACAGTACCAACTGCCTTTGTTTTGTATAGAAAAGATCTCACACAAATCTGTGCGAGTGCTCAAAAAAAATGGCCGTGTAAAGAAAGACATTGTCTGGTAAATCAGACAGATTCAGATAACGCAGACAATGCCAGTATAATAAGCAGCACGTTTCCGCCGCGCTTGGAAGGGAGCTAAAGTTTACAAGTCCTCCGGATACACGTAGCGTACTCTTTAGTATGCATGAGCTAGAATGGTAGCATCTTCCTACAAGTTATAAAGCATAGTTCGAATTGTCGCTACTTCTATCTCCGCAATTTGTGTGCCTACTGTGAATCATGATTATGTGATTCTTATTCATGATAATGCTTAAAAACTTACCGCTGATTTCACATGTGTGCTGCGCGTGGGCCGGGACCTCGTCGGCGCCGCGGCACTCGTCGCTAACATGGCCAGGAACAACCCCACGACGGCTATGGCGCGCACGTGAACGCGAATGCCCATTGTCCTCCCGATCGCTCCCATACACTCCTGTGCATCCCGACTACATTTAAATTTCAAATTAGCGGCCCGCCTTGAACCACCGCATTCGTCAGCCTCAACCCTCTTTCTGGTAATCGATTCTTTTCCGTATACGTCTTCTTTGTTATGCAATACGCATCGTTGGAAGGCTCTATCTTTGGCAGAGCATCGTCTTTCAGACTCATACTGGCATTCTAATTTTCCATGATTAAGTATCCTACATCTATCTAAGTCAGTCAATTCATGAACTTGTTCTAAATTACCATTGGAATGATTGTCGTGTGCCATTCTGTCCATATTAGTTACTACACATGATGTTTGCAAGTTAGTGCTCGACGAGCCTGATGTAGCAACATTAGCTTTATGATGCATGTTGGATGAGGTCAGTTCTGTAGCGAAAATAAGTTTTGAACTTCTATGTGCGGACACGTCACGTTTGTAGTGTGTCGGGGAGTCTGGCAACATCATGGTAACAGTAGTGGATAGTTCACAGGTGTCAGCTAACCATATTAGAGAGTCAGCAGCGGCGAGCAGTTCTCTCATCAACACTGTTATAGCATGAAGCACTTTATCGACATGCTTCCTGTTACCGTGTTCCAGATTATTAATTTCTCTGTGGACGGGATGCTGTGTTATCTCGCTACGTGGGCGATGCGCTGTGTTTGTTTTGTACTTATAATATTCTTGTAGGCACAAGATATCGAAGCGATCTCTGAAAAAAAAGAAAAATATTTGATGATTTTAATGAGATAAGTTACAACACAAAGAAATTCCTTGCGTGTTATGGACTTTGCGTGTTATGTTTGCGTATTACTGGAGTTTTATTTTTACATAAGTGACGCTGTTGACATAGTGCATTAATTAGATTCCATAGCGCCGTACTCAAGTATTAAATAAACGCAGCTACAACCATATGAGATCATGAACTCGTGACTTATAATAAGAGTAACATTGAAAACAGGAAATCCAGATAAGGAAAGCTATCGCAGAGCGACTTAATATTGACTGATATTGCTGGTCAATACATTGTGCGTTGATAACAGAAGAGAAAGTAGTATTTAATCATATTTCTCTGATAACTCCTATGCCCTCAGCATAAATCTCGCTTTATATTATTATTATGAAACAAATAGTTTTTATGTAAATATAGATACACAATAACTTCCAATTCCAAATACTTTCGAAGTACCTTTTTCTTTATTAAAACAAATTTCAATGGCATGATATTTAATCAATTGCTTAATCGATTTAAAATCAATTGTTATTACTAATTTTTACTGTACAATAGAAATTGCTTTTGTATAAGCTTCATCTGATGTTTCTGTTGTGATTGTCGTCTATTACAGTATTCAAAGTTAATACATAATACGCGGATAGACAAATATGGTCATCATATTTACATTATTGTAACCTGAACCTTCCTGTTGAATCACTCTGTCTTTGATGCAAACAGCATGAAAATCCGTTGCGCAGTTTAACAGATTCAAACGTACGGACAGCGAGAAGCGACTTTGCACTATGATACAAGGCAGAAAAAACATGTTACTTTTCCGGTACTGATTTTAGGCAAATTTCACGAGGCATTAATGTAAGTGTCTAAAAACATGAATAATCAGGAAAAAATACTATCTAATTGATGACATGACCATTGGTAATTTACAGGAAAATATTTGGCAAAAATATATAGCTTTAAATACTTTAAGAATTACCTAAGGCCTAGACCGGCTTAATTTTTTTGCGTAAATGCCTATTTATTGCTATTTTAAGATAACTTATGTATCTGAGTGACCTACGGAACCTCGGGCCTCTATATGAAATACCTTTTAGCTCATCAAAAGGTATTTCATAGAGAAGTGGGGAGTTGCTAGAAGGATCTAGGCCTTGCTAACTGTTATTTCGTAGCGTTTCTTTATATTTTCTGAGAACATTTACCATAGCAATGTAAATATTTTTTTATACCATCTGAAAGTAGAGATTTCAACGAACAAAAAGACCATCGACTTTTAAAAAAAAAGTGATATTTTGACACGAGAATTTTCGATTGAAAATTAGGGTGTTTTTTCGATATTAAGTCAAAATAAGGGTGAAAAAATAATTATTTTAAATCAAATAAATTGCAGTGTGTTTGGGACATAATAAGGTAAGTTTTCACCAAATTTCGTGAAAAAAAAAAAATATTGTAAAAGATAAAAATAAAAAACCAAAAACTTGGTTTTTTGAATTTTTCACATAAATTTTGAGGTTATGTGAAAAAAGTGTCAATCCAAAAGTGGTAGATCTTTTTATTACCTACAAATTTGCCATTTAACTTTTTTTCATAGGACTTGTAGTTTTGCCGGAAATTGAGATAAACCGTTTTTTTAACTTTAACCCCCCCTCCCCCCACTTCCCGACCTCAGATCGCCCGTAATTTATTTTTCCTATCATTTTTATTATATTCTTCTCCTTTTCCAATGAGTTTCATCCTACTAATATTTTTTTTGTTTTCAAAAGTTATTGGCACTGGTCTATTGTATCTTACTGGCCAAATTAATTTCAAGTCAGTCGACTCCTTAGGTAATACCTATTTGGGTCATTAACCCGATTACATGACCTTGTACTTGTACCTAGTATTGCCATATATATTGATTTACATTTATAGCTAATTATTTTCTACTATAAAGGGCGCTCAATTCAATTGAAAGATAGGTACCTACCTACTGCCTACAAAAATTCGTTAATTTGCAGTTTTAGTTGTACGAAAAATTATCGCGTTATGTCTAGTACTTTGGTACCTACTCTATTGCACTAAAAGTGAGTTATCAATAGGATGCAGATCATCCTCAGCTTAATTACTATATTCCACTGCTGGCAAAGGCCTCTTCTCATTCAGAGAATGGCATTGATCGCCACGCTTGCTCAAGGCGGATTGGCGATTTCAGACTCTTTAGTTTAGGTTTCATCACGATGTTTTCCTTCACCGTTAGTCAGTGGTATCTAACACTTAGAAGGTAGGAATATATGACGTTTGGAACCCGTCCAAGAGACCCAGGTGCCTTAACCACTAGGCTACCAGACTTTCGACAGGATGGAGATGCACTTGATCAATTTTTTGACTATTATAATGCCCCGTGAAGTGTTTAGGTACCTAGCTACTCTTTCTTATTTTTCTTACTTCCATCAATCGGAAAAGCTGTCATACATAGTTTTTTTATTTTATTTATTTATTAATAATCAGGTACATTACATATATCCGGTTTAACTGTTAATTATGTGATTTCCGGTTGATTTAAAGAATTCTTTCAGTTAGGTAGGTACCTACCTTAATACAATACATACTTCTGCCAAAATAATGAAATATATAGGCAGGTATCATAATTTAGACAATACTTTTGTTTCAGCTCAAAATCCAAATATCGTTAATCCTAAATTAACAGTGGATATAATTTAGCAATCTCACAAAATGTGCCTGATACTGAACTAATAAGAAAAAAGGTACCTACCTACGTATTTATATTAACTTAAATATCAGAATATATAGAATTTAAGAATATTGTAATGTTTGAATGATAAGTTTAATAATACAAAGCTTAGTTAGCCGTTGGCACAAGTAAGTAACATGCAAGTGATCCTAAGTGGGGACTATTTATAAACGAACTCAAGTCTAATTGGAGCCGTCCACATGACCGAGAGTGATCTACAGATAAATCATAACACAACACAATAACTAATACAGTACTAGACGATACACTTATAATAAGATAAAAAGTTATAAAAACACATTGTTAAGCATTGTCAAGAATGTTACCTTTTGACAGCCGATATATTTTTTTAAAGCAAAAGAAACAAAAAATAAATAAAATAAGCACGCAACTCAACTGATAAAAAGCTCAAACAACAACACTTACATTTTCTTTATCCGCTCTACATTAACATACAGCAAAGAAAATCATCAAAACAAAACAATGCTTGGGTAACACTCGGCCTTCCTTTCCCTTTCCACTCAACCGAGAGGGATAGCAAATAAGCTAACACAGCTGAAACTGAAAGCACTAATAACTTTGCGGAATTCACACTGAGACTTTACATCCAATGAATTTGTACTCAAAAATAATGAAGCTAATTCTCTAAGGACTTGTCAAAAATCGATATATGGAACATGAAAAGATACACTATTATTTAGATATACGTACAGACGGCTGATTTAGTACTTAATTCAACTAACGCACTGTTTCTGTGAATATTTGAATTTAGTACGAGTTTATCGTAAATAAAAATCAACAGTGTCCATGAGCGGACCGCTCGGGCTCGGGCTCGCGTTCGCCGCGACACAGCGCGAACTAACTACTAAACTTTTGACGGGCAACGAAATGACTCCGTTATGTTGCTTGTACACTACGGCATCCGTCCCTTTCTTTTGTATGCAAGAGATGAGAGCCAGAACGAGCGTTATTTCACATGTGTGCCCTCATGCTTTGTCGGTGTGTAAAATATCTTCAAATAAATGAAGGGTCGGAGCTTTGTTGTACGTATTGTCGACGCACTATTTATTGCTTGCACTTATATGAAGCAATTTCATTGGATTTCAATGGGACTTAATGTTTTTTAATTGCTATTATACAAATATATTTATTAGTTATTAAAATCGTGCAAAACATAACAGTAAAATATTACTTGACCACAGGCCTCTAAAAAGCGCGAGATAGACATAGTCACACCACACTCGCAAATTAGAAGGTAAAAAACGTCATTTTACAAAAACAGGTTGACGAATACCATACCATTTCAATTGAAAATTAAGACTGCCGGAATACAACGCATGAGGTCCCGGTCCGGGTTCGATTCCCAGCCGGGCGGAAATTAATTGAAATGATGAATTTTAATTTCTATGACGGGTCTGGGTGTTACTATGTATAATATGTATGAATTAAAAAAAAAGGATAAAAGTATTATAACCTAAACAAGTAGTTCCGCAAATGGAGAATCGAGGTCAATCCCGAAAAGAGTCAGGCTATTCTCTTCTCGAGACGCACCCGCCCTCCAGCCCCACCCGACCTCTCAAACAGATCAAAATGTTCAATCGCCCCATCCCATGGAGTGACAATGCAACCACGGCGTAATCCTCGACAAGAATCTCACGTTCGGTGAACACATAAGGATGGTGCGTTCGCGCGCCGCCTTCGGACGCCTCCATCCCATTCTTAATTCACGAAATTGCCTCTCAAGTGCAAATTGCGCATCTACACAGCGTGCATCCGCCCCATCATGACCTATGCCACCGTAGTGTTCGCACACGCAAAATCCTACCGCCTCCAGAATCGTAGGATGGAAACCCTCCAGAATCGTTTCATGCGTAGAGCCACAGGCTCTGTGGTACCTCAGAAACGAGAATCTCCACCTCGACCACAAACTGCCTACCATCAACCAGTTCATGAAATGCGCTTCAAAGCTCTACTTCGACTCTGCCGAAAAGCACACCTACCCCCTGATCGTATTGGCTCAGATCGTATTGGCCCAGATCAGCTCGATTCGCCGTCCGCGGCATACTCTCACATTCCCCCGACGACGAAATCACCCTCCTCCAAGAGAGTAATAGGGAAACCAGTACAGTATACAATTTTTTGCTTTGTACCCGTATCCAGCTTCTGTAGGGTCTTTGTGCACGAACTAAGGGGAACTTATTAGTCTGCGGCTAAAAGCGTTCAATTAATACAGTTTACCCTTAAGCAAAAAAAAAACAAAAGACTGGCTTGTGTTGTAAATATTGTTTTTATAAGTACAAAATTATCAGCAGTAATACTTTTAATTCCGTAAACAAATAATTTGAGTGAAAAAGTGAGACAAATCGTGCAGGTCAAATCTGGCTAGTTCTAGCTAAAACGGAAGCCCTATAAAGTACCCTGGAACGTCGGCGTTGTCTAGACACGCAGTAACTGTAACTAGGTAAGCTCCAGACACCACTAGTTTTGGAACATAACATCTGGTCTAGACATGAGACGGTTGCATATTGACTGGTAACTACAATGTAAACAATCGCCTTTATGTGTCCAAAATAGACCGTAACCTATTTTTCTTACGAATGAAATTATTCATTGTATCGTTAAAGTTTGAAAATAGGGCTACGCACTTTATAGGTGGCCCCAAGCCTCGCTCATAAGAAGACAGCCTATAGACAGAAAAAATATTCTATAACCTCCCTAATGTTAGTAATACAAACGTCAGTCTATTATATTTTTAAGACTAACTTAATCAATGTTTAAATTTAGAGCTAAACATAAAAACGAATCTGCCTTTGTCAGTCATCAGCAGTCTCAGGAAGAAAGAAGAAATTGTTACGACCTTCGTCTGTTCCTACATAAAAGGAAATTGAATGATCTAATAATACATATTAACAAGAAATCCGCGATAATAATAATCTCATTTCCTTTCGTAATGCAGTTATCATGTGATACCTGAGCCATGAAGGTGCCACGATGATCAATAACAAATAAAAATCATTATTGATCGAACGATTACCCACTCGATAGTGAGTAATATAATGTAAATAATACATTCACTATGACTCAACAGTTGACACAAGAAAAAAATATGGTTAAAGGTTTTTAAAAGCCGCAAATCAAAGGTATATTTTTCTACGTAACGATCGAATACGATGAAGCTGTCGCGTACACAGGAACCTACGTAAATTCACATTAACATACAAATATCCCAAAAAATAATGCAATCTGGCCGATAGCATAAAAATAAATGTATGATGCTACAGATTTGTATAACGTCATTCTTTTCCTTATATGTCATTGGACACATACCGACAGATTCCGCTATAATATTGTGGTTTTACATTTTACAATAAATGTTCATCTAATTGTTGTCGGTATATCCATTAAATATCGCAAGGTCAAGTGCATGTCGGACCACGCGCAATAGGGTTCCGTAATACATTTTAGGTAGTCGTCTAGAACTCTGAAATCGGTACGACCTACTTAGCCGAGATAGTTTTCCACATTTCCTTCACATATTATCTAGGAACAGACATCCAGAAGTTACAGCCCCCCCTTGTTGACTCTAACGCTCGATCGCACGGGAAGCGTCAGCTTTCTAATAAAAAAACATCAAAATCGATTCACCCAGTCAAAAGTTATGAGGTAACAAACATAAAAAAATATACAGTCGAATTGAGAACCTCCTCCTTTTTTTGAAGTTGGTTAAAAATAACACTTTCAAGCGTAATATTTCGTTACGGCTCTCTAAATCGGAAAATGAAAATACGAAATGAAAAAAAAAGACTTATCTAACGACACCACAATATGAAGGGGTCAAATATAAATATTCGTCCCCCTTTACATGTATGGGAGGTACCCTAGGGAGATAACTTTTTATTTAATTTTCTCTCAGCTCTATGTTGGCGTGGTCAATATGCATATCCATAATACCAAATTTCAGTTTTCTAGTACTAAGAACCACTGAGCTACGCCGTAAACAGACAGATATGTCAAGACTATTAGGGTTCCTGTTGATTACGAAACCCTAAAAAAGACTTAAGATTCTATGAATCATCTACATGTGAGCACAGGTAATAATTTATAGAATCTTAGTGCAGAGCAGCAAAAAACCTAAAAGAATCTATATCTTCTATACTTATAATAAATCTGTAGAGAGGTCAATTCTGTACATGAAATATATTTCCAAAATAACTATCAGGGGGTGATTTGGGATCGATACTGGTGCTAAAAATGCAATCAGTAAAATTTTTGTCTGTCTGTCTGTATAAACTCTATAGAAACAAAAACTACTCGACGGATTTTAACGAAACTTGGTACAATTATTTGTCATACTCCTGAGCTGGTTATAGTATACTTTTCATCACGCTACAATCAATAGGAGCAGAGCAGTGAAGGGAAATGTTGTCATTTTGTTTAAACGCGCTAATCTCAGGAACCGCTGGTCCGATTTGAAAAAATCTTTCAGTGTTAGATATTCCATTTATCGAGGAAGGCTATAGGCTATATATCATCACGCTAAGACCAATAGCAGCGGAGCACCACTATTCCACGCGGACGAAGTCGCTGGCAGAAGCTAGTAATTAATAAATGACTATATTTTTTGTGTATCCCTCCTATAATAACATTCAGTTACATGCAATTATGATGAATACAAATTAAATTGCAGACAGCTAAAGCAGTGCCTAACGAAAGAATTTAATGTCTGGATGTCCACTCACAAACAGGAAAACCGATAGTTAAAGGAAACGGGCAAGTTCACGGTAATGTACTATAATGCGGTAGTTTAGCATACCCACTGTGTTTGGACAGACAGGTAGACGGCCACGGCGACAATTGACAATGTTTCATCGCATATATGGACTGCTTCTAAAATTGGATGGTAATAAAGAACCTTATGCCTGCACATTGTATAGATACGGGTATTTCTCACGATTCAATAGAATTGCAATGTTAAAATGTCGGAAAACGATTTTCTTGGCTGTTTTATTAATCGGAAAACTGTAATTATTATGTCAATGACCAATAATTTCCCGGAAGTTGCCCGTGGTCTGATTACAATAGGGTAAAAACTTATCTATTCGTATACAAATAATAAAATTGTATCGGAGTAGAATCTATACATTGAATAATTGTTCTAATATTTGGTGTGTCTAATGATCGGGTAATGATGCTGATGCCAATAGGTATGTGTTATTTATAATTTTTGTTTATCTGTTTGTTTGAGCTTCACGTCATGCCAGAACTACTTAACAGATTTACTTCATTTACGAAAAAAAATTTATTATAAGCCGGGTCAGGCTTTAGAATTTGGGAAAGGCCGAGACACACCCGGATGAAGTCGCTGGCCTATTGCCCGATCATTCAAGTGTGTTCGGATCATCCGGCTAGTTAAAACATAACTATGGAAAAGTAGATGTACTTTGACTAGACAACCATGAGTAGACCTCTACCTAACTCATAGTTAAATCCAGGCGTAATACTATGACGTATGGCTGAGTGTTGTGTGAAAGGAAATGATCACCAAAAATAGTATAAGATTATCTGCAACACGTGCTCCATAAATGTGACAGATAGACAGTTTTGCTGATACAATCCGTAATAATAAACAAGGTAGCATTGTTTCTTTACTGTTATAGTGTAAGGTGCATTTCCTTGCTCAAATTAATGGCTGCCGTTTTAAAGTAAAGGAAATGTTTTATAAGGAATTCATGGAAACTACCCGCGGCCGAATGGAGGAGGCGGAATTGGTGTAGGCCCCTTTGATCTCTCTTCATGTATTCGAGAAAAGCCTTTCTTTTTAACCCACTCAAAGTCTGAAAAAGAAAAGCTCTGGTAGTACATATTAGCTTCTACGTCCACAGCTTTTTCATGTTTCTTAAAAGTAGGCAAATATTCATATTTATCTTTAAAAATCAGAATCAGCATTGCCATCCAACGTGGCAATGCAGCCAGCCTTTTGGGCACGATTCCCGTTGACAGCGATGCGGATGAATATTTTGATGCCTAATTATATTAGTATAATTTATTATTTTTATGTTTTTATTATTGTAAATACAAGTAAATATGTACTATTTATCTTTTTTTTTCCTATTACATTATTTTTTGACACGGTTCGAGATGGAAAAAGAAAGGACTATCAAAATCCCATCTTCTTCTAACAAAATACATGAAGCATCTTATCATCTAACTTAAAACTTAAGTATAAATCTTCTTTCTGTAGTTTGTTAACTGCGTTCGAACCTTTCATATACTTACATGTATGTATAGAGAGACATTATAAAAATAGCGTGTGTGGCCGACGCAGTTTTCACTTAAGGAATAGTACGTGCCTAGGAGTGTTGGATGAGGCGCCGGCGCAACGTGACTTTGACCCACGACTGTGTGTTGTCACTATACTAATCACGACGCCGCACATGTTTGTTATTTAAGATATTTATTGAATGTTTTGACTGCATAGTCGGTGTTAATGTAGAATACACTTTTATCTAATTGAAGGTCATACATTAAAGATAGCCTTTAAAACAGCCATACTCAACCTTTTTTATTATGAGGCCACAAAAACTTTTCAGTCATGGTATCGCGGGCCGCAAGACAATTTTTTAGGTGTTAATAAAAAACTTAATAAGTTATCCTCAGAAACGTTGATTTGTCTTTTTTATTACCTACATGAAGTAGAACAGTTACCTATTTTACTTACGCGGTAGGCACACACTTTATCTGATGGACGCAAAATTTAAAATGGGTTACAATTTTGTAACTCAATGTGGGCCAATCACAAACGCCCGGCGGGCCGCATGCGGCCCGTGGGCCGCAGGTTGATTATAGCTGCTTTAAAACATATTGAGACAAATATTTCGGTACTTATTGCGAACCGGAAGGTGAAGTATGAAGTATAAGAAGAGGTTGTAGGTATATTTATAGTAAATGTAGTTGTTTACCAGTTAATTTGTAACCAGTTAATTACCAATTACAATTACTAATATTACCAGTTAAATAGGACGTAAATTATGACTTAGATTTTTTTTTAAATTTTATGTAGTAAAAACGTTACCGCTTCATTAAAAATTGCTCGTCCACTTGTAAAATACATACGTAGTTAATATATGAAGCTTAAATATCTTAACTGTACTTATATTATTTTTACCATTTTAAGTATTCAATACTTTTTAGTTTTAAATAGTCTCTGAGACCAGGGATTTGTAGATTGAGGCATGAAATGATCTTTAACAACATTTAGAGGGTATAAACTTTTTCATGACTTAGAAACTATATTTAGAAGAAGACACCAGAAGAGTTTTAAGACCCGTTTCGACAGTATTACATCGCTAACTTCAGCGTTTTTTAAGTGCTCAATAACTTGATCAAAAATAAAGAGAACAAAATTGTTATAATTTCTTTACCGTACTCTGAGCGGTGATGAGTAACGCTAGTTGTTAACCAAATTCTAAGTAGTTGACCCACATGTAAGTTGACTAATAGGATTTTGGAAAGCACACATTAAGTGGGTTATAAATTTAATGGAAAACTTTAGACGGAGCGTATGCATTTCGTTAATTAGCTTAAATTCTAGCTGTACTTTAAAAAACATGGCCACTTTCTGAGAATCGGAGTAACTTGAATTTGAAATAGGTCAGATGTCAAATACTCTACCAATTGCTTCAGCCTCACCTATTTTACCTGAAAATAAGATATGTTAGGATATTATTGTTGGTCTTTGGTGTATTATACTACTTACTGTTTCCCACGGTTTCGTCCGCTTCCTGATGGAACTACACGCACCCGTATAAAAAAATCCTATTGTATTAATTCAAGTATTAAACTATGTGCCAAATTTCACTCTAATCCGATAGGTAGTTTTTTGCGTAGGCCTTAGTAGAAAGACGTAGAAAGATACACATACTTATATTCGTACAATCTTTTGCAATTACAATATTAGTATTATTTTTAGTCTATGGTAGATGGACACACACTTGACAAAGCAAATACTTAGTTCGAGTAGTAGATGAAAAAGTGAAACGGCGCCAAATTAAAAATTAAGTTAAATTTATTGGAAAATAGAAAAATTCTTACAACAATACCAACCAACAGCCTATTATTTGTAACCCACTTTGGATGTACACTCTAAATTAATATGTCAAGGACCAGTTAATAGTTCAAAATTATTTCTGGTACAAAAATGGGGATTCCGGATTTCCGATCATTCATATCATTTTCGTATGAGTCAATGAAAGGAAATAAAGTTCGAATACATATTAATCAGCATTCTGGGAATAGGTTGTGTGTTTCCGTCAAAAGTGAGACCTATATTTTTATTACTTATATTATTATTTCTTATCATAATCTAAAGGAAAGGTATACATATAAAAAATGAATGATGTAGTGATCATATTAAACAATGACTACCAATGGCGTGTTTGGAAATCAGAACCACTTGTTCTGATTTCAACAACTTTTTTTTATACTATTGTTTAAATATTACACTAGTTTTACTTTTTTTCTCTTACATTTTCAATGAAGAAAGCATTTAAATAATCCGAATCAACAACGCACGTGTTCTTCATTAGTTTGCTGCAACTCTAGACGCAAGATTTTGTGACTTTACAGTCAGTCTCAAGGGTAAGTACATCAGTATTGCGTTCTGAGCAAATTTAAAGCTTTTTTATTTCTTCTTATCTTTTGAATAATATATGCCTTCAGTGCGTGGGATTCTCTTTAGGGGATCGTGCTTGATAAACCCAAAACCTCCTAAATAGAAAGGTTCTGTGGACAATCTTGAATCACGTCTGGTGCTTGCATTGTTAAACAAACGTTATTGATATCTTATTACTATATTCTGAATACAAAGGCCTCCAAATTATCCTTACTAATATTATAAATGCGAAAGTAACTCTGTCTCTCTGTTACGCTTTCACGCCAAAACTACTAGACCGATATAAATGAAATTTGGTACAGAGATAGAATAGACCCTGAGGAACAACATAGGCTACCCGCCGGCTTACCCGGGTGCACTAAGTAGTTCCATCGGGATGCGGGTGAAACCGCGGGAAACAGCTAGTTAAATATATTTTTATTAAACAATACAATATTTGTTCTTCGATCTAAAATGTTTTGTTCAGTCTATACACATTAGAGAAATATTTTTCGGTAAATTAACTTTAATTTTGTATTTCACTTCTTGTAACTATCTACTAATACCAATATGATGAACTTTTTTCTATGCATTCTTTATTATTAATTTTTTTCTTTGTTTTAAATGGTACTGTTATATTTCAGTATTCGCACTAGGAGTGATCATAGATGTCATTTTTAATCTATGTAATATATAAAAATGAATTGATGATCGTTAGTCTCGCTAAAACTAGAGAACGGCTGGCCTGATTTAGCAGATTTTGGTTTTGAAATGTTTGTCGTAGTTTGAAGGTTTAAACGGTGAGAAAAAGGTATGATACGAGGCTCACCGGGTCATTTAACTTATAACTTTAATTAAACTGAATAACAATTACAAAAATAAATAATCTATTCAATTATCGTAGCAACATAACGTAGCGTGCTACGCAACACATTATTTTCCTAAATGACATGTTGCTACGATACTTTGTAGCTTCAGTCGCTGTCAAATTCCATGCAACAAAAACAAAGAGTGATATTGGAAAAGTGCACATTATATGACTCATCCAGTATTATTTTAGCTTCGAATTACTATCAATTATGTACTATTTATCTACAATATTATGGTCATAATGCGTATAATAATACATAATTAATTATCTATGTCACTTTTTTACAATGTTGTTCCTTTGTTTGTGTCATCAAAGGAATGTACAGTGTAATGTGGTCGATAGGTGTGGACAATGTTTGTACGGCTTTATAACTTGCTCACCTCACTTGTTTAAGAAGGTTTGCATTACAACGATTTCAAAACAACGACAAATTATAAGATAAAACAATTTCGTTAATAACCTATGATATTCCGACTGCTTTGTCTTAAACTTACACTCTCTATTAGGCCCTCAGATTGGGCCTCATTTACCACAATAGTTGACTCATGAAATTCCGAATTCGAGAAATACTTTATTCTAGTCTCCATGTCAAGGAAATTTGACATCTCCAAAACCTTCATTTCGCCTTATTCTAAACTGAACCCTATCAGTGGCGACTGTTATTTTTTCAAAATTACAATAGAAATACATATATGTATTTCTAGGGTTAGGAACTCCTAACTATGTTTTTCTTTGACCCATCGCCCAGCATCGCACTCCTGTCTAGGTTAGAACCCATCTATATATTACAACTGGGTCAAGACTCTTTCAATCTTTAGTTTGTGCACATACGAGACTTAGGTGTTACAGTGTGCCTGAATTTAGTAGAAATATAAATTTCACGTTTCGCGTTAATTTCATTCGAAGCTGCCTTGGCCTATTGTATACGAAGAAAAGGGTCTCAGGTTCTTATTAGTCTATGCTCGAAGGGTCGAACATGTGAATACTGCACATATACCAATTCAAGGGCTAAACTGTCCTTATCGTCCTTTATCTCTGGCACTAAGATCAATTCATATACGATCAGTTTGTCATTGTAGAGTTTTGTAAATATACATTTAACTAAATATGCTAGTGGTACTAGCAATGCGTGGGGTTCGAACACACGACCTATCTCGCTCGCTTGACTTTGAGCGAGCGCGGCTTATAAAAATTGGATACATTGAAAAATATACCGAATTCAATTCAACGATTGGTATTTGTGTATAAATATTTGAATACGAATAAATCGAAATACATCGAAAGCTTTGCGCATCAAAAAGTCATATTAAGCCTCTCGCACATGGGACCTATATTTCGCGTAGTCCCCCTAAGTAGATACTTAGATTTTGATTAAACAAAAATAAAGCTTATCATAAAATCGAGACATGGCACAGCTATTTTTAGTACAGCTAAGACATAACTTTTATTATGCCAACATATTATTATAAATAAATAAATGCGACCTTTTTGCCTGGGTTCACGTTAAGTTCCGGGAATTGTGAAACAAAAATGAATATCTCTTAATTTGTGGTCCCTTCTTG
The DNA here is from genome assembly GCA_963891755.1 of Pyrrhia umbra. Classification (NCBI taxonomy): domain Eukaryota; kingdom Metazoa; phylum Arthropoda; class Insecta; order Lepidoptera; family Noctuidae; genus Pyrrhia; species Pyrrhia umbra. The sequence continues at coordinate 9,614,111 of OY982930.1, forward strand.
ATTAATGATGCTGAACATGTCGGATGCCGCGGACGCCGCAATGATTCATTGAAAACGTCCCATCGGAATATTTTGACCACGGACCGTTGAAGTAACATCGAGATAATTACGAGTACAATCTGTTTAAATAACTTGACCTGCTTTTTGCCTTACTGACCATGTAATTCTTTTGCTACCTACATATACATATTTCTGCATTGCATAAATTGCGTAATCGTTCAATCCAATTATATTATCTTAGTCTTTTGATTTTAGAATCTAGCATCACTGAATTATAATAATAAAACAATTGACGAAAGCAACACGCAGACGGCCCTCGTGATGTTAAGTGGTCAGCGTCACTAAAGTTCTGCAATAACAAATGGCAAGGTACGGTGGTATAGCACCCACTTCTCCAGATGAGCACTTCACAAAAAGAAGTTTATAAAAAAGTTCATAGTGCAGAAAAGCAATCAAAGATGTTATGTCAAGACAACAGTGTTGATCAAATTATTGCGCTAAATACGAAATTACTTATTCAAATGTATAGATATATGTTTTGTGCCTAGGTCATATTATGTTAGTTCCTTCTTTTGCTGTTCTTACATAAGAAAATGTTCGTACTATAGCCACATGTTTATGCAATATACAAAGTACAACCAACAGAGGTCAGAAAACAATTTTACGGCGACCTCCGCGCAGGTGGCGCTTGAACGTGTCAGCGTTTATTTATAAAACGAAATATTCACAAACGTCAATATTTTATATTCGTACATAAAAACCTGCGCTCTGCTGAAATCTTAAAATATTCAATTTGAAACTAAATAAGTTATAGAAAGAATTTTAAAAAAAATACGTCAGAGGTGGCTTGTTACTTACGCAACATCATGAAATCTTAAAAAGTTTTTTATCAATACCTTGGGTTTTGTAGTCTATTGAAGCTGTACTATTGTCATGCTAAAACGTATGGACAATAAAATTAAAATAAAGTTATATTTTGCGAGCACAACATTATCGCATATGTAATGTATGGCAACACAATTTATAACAATTAGTTGCGGGCTGTCAGAACGTCGACCCGACGAGCACGACATCCTGCGATACGATAACGTACCGATCGACAATATAACTTAACTAGAGCACTAACGTACTACCGATGTATCGTCCTGTACATATACATATTGGCATTCAACATAACATATAGTGTGTTGTGCACACATGTTGAATGCATATATACAACCAGTTTCTGAATAGAAAGCTCTAAGTCCTCACTATAGCATTCTGTTTAATTCTATGAAATTTTATATCCAAATCATTCACCTTTACATACACCTTAGTTAGGTATAGGTATTATATTAATATTTATACATGTGAAATTAACTCTGTCTGTTTGTTTTTTTTTTCCTTTACTTTTGTGTGTGCCTGGTGGTTTAACAAATATCAATTAAATGCCATGTTTTATAATAGAATCGACATGAGATATTTCATTTTCATCAGGATACGAGCAGAACTGCGGGAAACAAGTAGTCTACAATTTATTTGGAGTTTTTACTCAAACAATTGTTTTACAATTGTAATTGTTTTACAGTTACACGAGTAAGTTGAAACAGATTGATTAAAAAAAACAAATATAACAAATTAAATTAATTAAAAAACAGAAGGACCAATTTATTATTCTGTTCAAAGTTTAATTCTGGCCTGTCAAAACCAAAGTAGTGTAAACACACAATTATGATTGACGATAATTAAAAAATGTTAATGTGTTTTGAGAACAGTTTGTGCATATATTATATACCACTAGGAGTCGCTATATTCGCTGCTGCGCTGCTGTAGATCTATTTTCGTCTAACGAATGGACAAAATATGTATGACTGACAAATAGTTTTGAATTCATTGAATGTTTGTGCTAGTAGTACCTAATATGTGACCTACGATTTTCCCATTTGCTGCATAATAGGAAAATCTCCTGTCAACGTATTTTCAAAGCAGTTCTATTCTCATAGATAGTACGTACAGTACAGGCATGTGCAATATTTCCTTCCATGCGGATTGCGGTACAACATATTGTTTCTATAATAATGTAAATATTGAAATATTTATAAATTGTGAAGAATTCGGTCGGCAATCTGTAATTAGGGTAAAAATTCGCATAGAGACGAAAATAGAAAATCGGTCAAAAACCACGGCTATTTAGCTATAAAAATGGACGGTAAGTGTGTTCGGCCATTTGTTTTCACACTGCAAAATGCTTGAAGATTTAAATATTAGCACAACAGACTGGGTAATATGCAAAGTATAAAGGAATTTCTGCAGACTACTTGTATCTTTATAAGCAAGGATTTCTCGATGCAATTGTTAGAAACACGTTAGAAGCTTTTGCATATATTGCGCCGTTATCTGTGAGCACATCTAAGTAATATTATATACTACAGTACCTATTATGCTGTAATACAATGTCTATTTTACAATAATACAGTCGTTTCCTAGGTCTAAGTATTGAAACTGAATTAGTATTATCTATCAATATGACATGTAACAAATCTGTTGTGGAGTAGTGTTTGTGCGGGCTAATTTCAAAAACGACTGAACATATTTGTATAAAATTTGCTACCCATATAGTTTATAATCTGGACTAACATATCAGATTTTTATATATGGGTGTTTGGACCCAACTCGAAGTCCACGCAGATGAAATCGCTATATTAAAAAATCAAGATATTATTAATCGGAATCATCAAAATCGAGATATTATTTGGCATTTCCTAAATGATGTTAAAATCAGAAGATGAGTAGAATATTCTAGCTTGTACCAACTATTATTTAAAGATGAATTTTCGATCACAAAATTTCAGCTGTTCGAAACTTGTACATGTGACTTTGGAAGTCACGTGAAGTACTTATGTCTATACTAATATTATAACTACAGGAAAGATTTGTTTGTTTGTAAGGTTTTAACTCAAAAACTACTGGACCGATTTAAAAAAAATCTTTCACCGTTAGAAAGCTTCATCTTTACGAAGTGTCATAGGCTATATTTATTTCCAGAAATAATTAGGGATCCCTACTAAAACTTGAATAATGTAACCCAAGGTGTAAAAAAAATGTCCACGCGAGCGAAGCCGCGGGCGGAAAGCTAGTAATTTATATAATTAACTTGGACACCACTCACCGACAGTGAAGAAAAACATTGTAAGGAAATCTCGACCACAAGTCTGAAAGCACCAAACCGCCTTGAGTGAGCGTGTTAGTCTTCCTGTATGAGAAAAACTTAGACTTATAGTAAATAGGCTGTAGCTCTAATCTAAAAGTTTGTAACACCTGTACTTGACCTATTTCAATTTTAAGAAAAATAATAAAATGGTTCATCAAAATGGGAAACGGGAATCTACCTGCAATGTCATATGGGTGTCACGTGAAGTCTTGGAATAACCTACTTATGTTTGATACTTGTTTGTTATGATTCATTCAGTAGTTCTACATCAATAAATTGTACCTATGTGAAAATGTACTAATTGGTTCTCGTTTTATAATAAACAGGTTAATTTCTAAATCTACACTAATATTATAAAGAGGAAAACTTTGTTTGTATGTTTGTTTGTTTGTAATGAATAGGGTCAAAAACTACTGGACCGATTTTAAAAATTCTTTAACCATTCGAAAGCTACATTATCCATGAGTAACATAGGCTAAATTTTATTTTGGAAAAAAAATAGGGTTCCGTAAAATATTTGGGTTCTTCGGACACAAGGTGAAAAAATAAACCAGAAAAGTTACTTATTTTGCGTACGCTGCTAATCTCAGGAATTACTGGTCCGATTTGAAAAATTCTTTCAGTGTTAGATAGCCCATTTATTGAAGAAGGCTATAGGCTATATATCATCACGCTAAAACCAATAGGAGCGGAACACCATTATTCCACGCGGACGAAGTCGCGGGCAGAAGCTAGTAACATATATAGTCTAAGATCACGCTATAGAACGACCCTTCAAGTTTGTTTTCCAATAATTCATATTTCGGCAATTAGGTTATTTGGCTCCCGTAATATTTATACGCATACCTATTTAAAATTCTTTACATCTTCGCTGTATACAATAACTTGTATTTCTGTTTATTACATAGGTACTAGCGTCTACTAGCTCTAGACGTCGCCTTGGTACCATCTATCTCCATACCAAATTTCATCCAAATCAGTTCAGCTGTTTACCATGCTGAACGCGTAACAAATAAACTCAATTACGCATTTATAATGTAAGTTAGGATTCACGACTGTCTAAATTTAAGGTCTTAAATTTTCATGTGAAAGATAATACTTTTAAAGTGGTTTATTCTTCGAGAATACTATTGATTGATGCTAAGTATGTATGTTAGAACCATATGTTGTACTAAAAGAGCTTATTAAGGATATATGACTCAATGCTAGAAGAGCGGTAGACCAACTTTCAAACATTATGCCTTTTATCCCAAGGTCTTCGGAATCTCTCTACCATATTTTGGCTATCCCTATCACCATTAAGCATATAATCCAATTATGTAATGTTATAAAACCCATTGGCATCAGAAACAAAAAGTCCTAAACACAGCGATGCAAGAGGACGTGCGTTTATAATATACAGAATTGATATTTGTGCAAATGGGTTTATTTTAATATTTTGGTGTATAACTTTACGAGGAAAACTGAAGTCCATGTCAATAAGCAGACACATCGCGCTGTAAACCGCACAGTGTTAATTGTGAAGTATGCGACATTACATTTTGACGTCAGCACTCCATGATTCAACCTAGCCATTGGAACCATCGAAGTCCGCGCGTCATTGAATTCTCGTACATGCAAATAAGGCCAAATAAAATAGAAGAAAGGAAGGAAATATAAAGGAAAATACCATTTACATATGCATTACATTGTGTAAACTAAGTTACGTATGGAAATAATGTCCGTTTATTACTGAAAACCCTCCTGAAAACAACGGAATTATATTATTTTCACGTAGGTATAAAATAAATAAACATAGAATTAAGCATTAATTCCATAATTACCTTCATTTGTGACAAAAATAACATTTTCATTTTTGAATTACGTTATCGGCATTATAATTGACGCATTATATTATTTCGATAACATTTAAAGCAAAAAGTTTGCGCCCAACGTGGGGCTCGAACCCACGACCCTGAGATTAAGAGTCTCATGCTCTACCGACTGAGCTAGCCGGGCTTGTATAGAATATTATGAAATTGACCACTATGTTCAATAATTAGTTCTGGACCTATATGATACGGAACAATTCAGCGTTAAATAAATGAAAAATAAAATAAAGCATCGATGACAAAATGTAAAATACTACAAAAACTTATTGGCGTCACGATTCATTGAACACGGCAAAATACCTATTTGGCATAAAAAAAGTCGCACTAAAGCATTTTTAACTGACGTTATAATTTTTATCTACCGCCTAGCCTTTATCCAACTAGCTTGGAATCGGTTAGTAAATCAGATTAATAATACTGTAAATATTTAAATACTGTGCTAACCTTCTATCGACATGTTCAACGAAGTACATCTAATTTCGTCATCAGGGAAAACCGATTTATGAAATACATACTGATTTACCGATATCCAAGAAGCGTCCATGTAATAATATAAATCAATACCTTAGAAGTATTCTGTACGTACGTATATTCAGTTGTGTGTGACTTAACAGACATAATAAGGAAGCAATTAATGAAAATAAATAAACAAATAACTATTATTGACATTCCACGTTTAAACCCCGCAACATAAAGGCAACTTGCTTACGTAGTTACTTATTTTAATTTTTCCTTTATTATATAAAAATAATTGCTAAAAGCTTTATAATTTTTTATAGTTGCAATCGATCATCAGCTTTCACACTGAGACAATATATACGAAACGACTATGTTTACAAGACTGACTCACAGTCTGTGCGTCGTGCAATGCACTCCACTGTAAACGAAAAGCGTTTTGTACGCAATTTCATAACAAAAGGCTTGATACATCTTATTTCTGTTAATTAGGGTATCTTTTCGGTGATAATTTTCGTAAGAAATGTAGGTAGGTGCTGGCATCATAATTAGGATGGAGGTGAAGAAACAAAAGCCGATCTACCTGTGTATTTCAATTAGCTCTCACTACTTAATTGTTTGGTATGTCTCAGCATCATTTTAAAACAAAGTAATACCTAACATACTGGTGGTTGGTAGTATCTTGCATGTAAATGTTTTGAGTTTTGGTGAAGTATTTCATCACAAAAACATTTTAACAACCACAATTTTGATTGCTTCACAGGCCTTCAATCAATATTCGAATTTCATTATATTCTTCAATGTTCAACGAACCTCCCACACAATAACGGTACAAAGTCAAAAAGAAAAAACCAAAAAGGCTTAAGAAAGTGCACTCGGTATCATTGCACCTAACGCACAATACCTACTAAATTAATTACAATAAGCGTATGCGCATCTCGCTCATTACGACCCGCGACGCACATAAAACCGTCGGGTCTCGCTCGTAAACGGGGTGAACGATTCGATATGTTCGCATATTGTCATCGTACCGAGAAATGGACGTAAAGACAACCAAATTAACCTTTATTATGAAGATATGCTACATTGGAAGTATGAAATGTCTGCTCTTTTTGTTTACAGGTATTTGTACTTACTTCATAATTTTCCATGGATTTTATTGAGTGTCATCATGAGGGCAATCAATATTCTGCCATGACGTAGGTACCCGATAAGTAAGTTTCAAGATTGCAAGAGTAAATGGAAATAGGAATGAAATGCAAGACTACTACATATAGGTAAACCTAACTACATACTTTGGTTACACAGAAAACCAATTAATTTCAGCAACTTATTGCATAGTTGATAGACTCGATATATTATCAAAATCCGTTTTTTTATATCTTACCCATTCTTCAACTATCTTGGTTTGCAAACACTTATCCTATCCAGAACCAACGTTCCCAGCTAGGCAGGCAAGCAGCTAAGCCTTCCTTCCGTTTGTATCAACTATTGACACAAGCTTCCACAACGACTAGTCCTTTTGTTAATCTTGAAACAGAATTGAATTCGATTCACATTTTGGTTCAGAACTCAGTATTCTTGAGTCAATTTCGCCCTGCCTTCATCCTTTGTTCTTCCACGGGGGTCTTAGGGAGGTTCTTTCTTACCAGCCAAATTGCTAACGTCTAAATTTTAGTAAATTCTCCTTCGTGAACTCGCTGAACCAAAGATGCACTTTCAGGTGCCATCTTACAAAAGACCTTGGCAAAGTTTTCGTGGCTTCCGTCACTCCTCGTTTACCGCGTCATTTAGTAGGTACTTACCTGTAATTCCTACCATAGACTTAGTCACTTACCACGTACAAGCACCCGAAGCACTTATGTACTATAAGTAAACGAGTTCTATTTTTTATTGTACTATACTACTAAACCACTAGATAAGTATAATTAATGCGGTCAATATTCCCGTTACTTCTGAGAAGTTTTGGCCTGTGTCACTCGTTGAACCGTACAACTTATATGTATTTACTTAAGTAATTTCGTTTGAATAAGTACTTTTGCAGTAGTATCTATCGGTGTGCAAAAACTTTTTTAAGTTTGCTTTGCGCGAGTGTGTGCTTCTACCGGAAATCATAGAACACAACACATAAACGTAGACCAAAGGATCTAATATATTTGGTTATTAGTAAATATTTGCTGAAAAAACTGGTGTTTTTACTACTGGAGCTACTCCTAAAGAATTTCTGTTAGAAAATTACCAGTCAGTTTGTTTTTTTTCTTGTTTCTGCTTCGTGCGCTCGGATAAAAAGTATCCTATGTATTGATCCAGGATGTAAACTGTGTGTGTACCAAACTTCATCCAAATGCCTTCAGTAGTTTTTTCGTGAAAGGGTAACAAACATACATACATCCTCACATTCATTCATATGAGAAGGATTTTAAATCATATTTCATTCAAAAAATCGCGTATCAAGTCGCTTGTTATTATTTATTCAACACAAACGCTATATATAATCCTAACTTTCTAAGCCACCTGTTCTAAAATCTATACTAATAACTCAGTATTTGTAAGTTTGTATGTATAATAAAGGGAGTCTCTTCGACCTCTCTTCGGACCAGAAGGTAACTATACCTTCTGGTCCAATTTAGACATTTTTTTCATAAAGTACCCTTATTATTTCCGAATGCCAAAGGGAAACTTCTTTCTAACGCCAAATATGGGACGTCGTAGGCAGAAGCTAGTTATATAAATTGTATTTATGGTGAAAACCCTGATGACACACATGCACTGATCCTATGCACGTGCAATATAGGCTGTAACCAAGCTAAAGCTGCCGTATAACACGTAAGTTCCGCCTAATTTCTTTGACGTTAACAAGTCGAATCGAGTCGTGAATCACCGGGAAAACCGGACACAAATGCTAACTCATTTATTAAAAAAACACTCATAATATTTGTGGTTGGTTTGTAGTAGGTTAATAAGTCATAATTGTTTAATGAGTCAAAAGGTAAACGTATTTTTTAACCTATAAATTAAAAATATCGCATTTACTAAAAAAGGCCGTTAACAGCTTTGAAAACCGTCATACTTCTAATTTACTAAAATAAATTATTATGCAGTATTTTCTTTGCAAGTTTTCATTGCAAGTTTTTCCTAGAAGCTATGTATTTTATTTAAACGTAAAACTTTTGAAGGTAAGTGTACTTGAACCGCCGCCGTCAGCGCCAGGCGCCAGCAACTCAATCACATGACGTGATAATAGAATTTTGATAATCTTATACACAATATCAATGTGAAAATACCTAATTAGTTCATTTAATTAACGTTATATTAAAAAAAAACATTAAATTAATTAAAATAACTAGGTAATAAGGATTGTATGGCTTTTTTTGACTAATGACTATAATGTGTAATGAGTCAATGACCTAGGACTATACAAATCTTTTCTGTAGTTTTTAATACTTGATTACTACCGTAATATTATCGAATTTAGACTGATATTTGTTCACAATGAGGAATAGTATTACAATAGAAACACTTATATTTTCGGGTTGAAAATGAATTTATGTAGTTATAGAAAAACTTTGATAGTGAGGTAAATAAATTATAGCAAAAAGGTTGTCGTACATTCATCAATTATATCAACGGGATGTAACTTACAGACAGAGTTAATTCATAGAGTTCTGCAGTTATGTTGCAAAAACCAGGAGATGAATCATCACATCTTTAATTTATTGATTGATGTATCTACCTATGACAAGCTTTAAAACGATGAACGGTATAATATAAACCTTTTTACTGTTCGAATATTGAGATACCTATTCTTTTTTTTTCACGAGCTATATAGGGGGAGGGAAGCAGGTAACTATGCTGATATTTCTTTGCCGCGCTCATGGTCTTACAGGGGCCTTACCATGACGTGCTAAAACAAGATTATTTTCGTTGTTAAAAGGAACGGAGCTATACGACGTTAGTAGCTGTGTCACGCTCTCAAACCTGAATCGTGAATGCAAAAACACGTGGTGGTACAGCCCCAGGTCAAGCCACCCATAGATACTGAATCTATCATTATGTAGGTATAATCTACAGGCACACACATACATTGCCAGGTCAAGTAATTAGCAGGTTGTTGCAAGACTTGGTATGCCTTGTATATTGTATGACATAAAACAGTTAGTAGGTATGCTTTTTGTGGTTGATGTCAAACAAAACTAACCTACTAGACACAGTCTGGCTCATTTGGAATTTTGACTAAACCCCTGTTCTACCTTTTTATAAGCAATTATATGACTCGAACTTCCCTCTACAAAAAAACTTTTATCTAAAAATGTTGCCATCAACATTATTTTAGTATTTATGTATTTTCACATTATGATAATTTTATTAATCACTAGTGGCCCGCCCCGGCTTCGCACGGGTAGGTAGTCTTTGTTTTTTAACCGATTTCAAAAAAGGTGGTTCTGTATTTGACCGGTATGCATGTGTTTGTATGTCCCCGATTTTCTCAAAAACTACTGATCTGAATTGGATGAGAGTTGTCGTTCTTCAAATGCATAGTTTTCAAGAAAGGTTTTAGTACAATATATATTATTGGGATCTGTTGAATTTCTTCGTAAATAACCAATGGAACTCTTCAATTACTAATAGCAAAGGAACCACGATTGCTGCGATCGTATGCCTGTGATTGTTTTCACTGTTCTATAACATAACAACACACCTCTAAGCTTGAAAGGAGAAAACAGACATATAGAGTTCACCCTTATTAAAGGTGATGAACATTTGTCTAGACATTAGGATATTGTAATTTATCTAAATTACAAACTGAGCCACTAAAAAGAGAACTGAAAAACTTTTTTTCAAAAAACAACTGGCTTGGAACACAATACAAATTTAAAAATAACTAATAGACATCATTCTAGAAGTCGGTGTCTCCAATTAGGTATTGTGTATTTGCATTCTATTTTTGCAAATAAAAATGTTTTCTTTTAGGAATGAAAAATCATGTCCCGAGTCTTCCCGCTGATTAGGCCCGTCCTAATCCTTACCAGACGGTTAGCCACTTATTGCTTAAAGTCTGCAGGCCGGACCTACAGTGGCCTGGAGTCGATTCCTGGCTCCAAATGTTGATGGCTTGGCTGGGGCGTGAGATTTGTCTCTCCCTCACGCAACCCGCTATCTCATTTTCCAGCATGACTGGTTAGCATTAGAAGGTGACTGCTTCCTATTCCCACTCTCTTTGGACCATGGTTTGAACCAGGGCCGAAAGTGAGAGATCGCCGCCGCCCAAGTGGGGCAGACCTCCACCGCATGTTCCACCGTGACCTCCAGGTGATCCTCACAGTGTCGACACCCCGACATTTCCACTCGCTTGATTCGATCCAGGAACCTCCCAAAATAACCGTGTCCAGTGAGAACCTGCGTCAGGCGTAGGCATTGGATCTGCGGTAGGTCAAGATGCCGTGGTGCCTCCTTAGCCACTCCGCGAAGAGAGGATTTAACGCCACAACAATCCCCACGCAGGTTCATCCGTGGCCTTATGATTTGTTTATTAGCAAAGGGAATTCTAGATTCTTAATTTCTGAAGTGTGGAATAGAATGAATTCAATGGAAAGCGCAATTATTTTTTAGTTTATAATTATCCCGCTCTTATGTATGAAAAGAGGCCCTTTTCATACATGGAACGCATGGGCATTAATCACCATGGAATAACATCTACACATTATGACTGGAAAGCGCTTACTTTTAACAAATTCGTAACTTAATTCTTGAAGCCGTTAAGGTGAAAGATATTATAATATGATATCAACCAACAAAAAAATAAAAAAATAAGTAAATACCAATCTCAAAAAAAGAACAAAATATGTGGGATTTGAACTCGATGTAACCGATTCGCATGATCATGAATACAGCCCCTCCACTACAACGCTCCTTGACATTTTAGGTAAAATTGACATTCTAACACAACGTGTTTTCAATTTGAATTACTGCTTATCTTCTTTACAAACGGGCGTGATGATTTTCATGTCAAAGATAATAGCGAAAAAGCATATAGGTAATTATAAAAACTTGATAGGTTACCATTACAAACTTATCTCAATACCTCACTGCTTATTCCCCATAATATTTAGTGTGATGATTTGTAGCCTAAAACTTGAACCGATTCATAACAAACATCTTTGGTGAATTTCAAGTAAAACTGTTCAGACCTTTTGGCGTAAAGCTAAAACAGTTTTTTTTTCTTACAAACTTAAAATCATAATTTTTCACCCTAGGGCTAAAATCTTGAAAAACTGTGAAACACGTGTTTAATTATTTTCATTTTAGAGTGTCCCTACAAAATTTGAGTTTAATCGAATAAGAAATAAAACTTACTCCATACAAACTTTCAAGCCTATTTTAATATACTTAGGGTCGGAATTTCCAAAAATCCTTTCTTATTACTTGTCTAGGACATAAAAGGTACCTCCTGTCCAAATTTCATTACTCTAGGTCCAGCCATTTCGGCTCCGCGTTGATGAGTCAGTCATTCAGTGTATGAGGTTGTCATTTTATATAATAGTATAGATTATTTGATTTTAAAAATGCTAGTCACCTAATTATAAAAGTAACCTAACAATGAGCACCTATGACTATTATAATAATAGTCATAAGTGCAATTGCACATATTATGTACAATTGTACATAAAACGCTTTAATGACGTATATGCAAAAAGCAATTTTAATTTGGTATGTAATTCACCATAAAAGGCCACCATTGAACCTACATAATTACAATTATAAGGAACCCTTAGTTTTTCCCGTCTCGTTGATGGCCCTTCATTGACTTTTTATTTGCGGTAATCAATAACATTGCCATACGATGTGTCACAACGAAACACTGACTCAGAGTTGCATTGTTGTCTGCAAGTTACTATCTAGTGTATTGATAACTGAAATTATTCATTATATAACTAATAAGCTGCCTGAAATACATACAATATTGTCGCATACAAGAATTATTTAAATTGATTTTTTATTAAGTAAAAACTTAATACGTTTTTATTATACAAAGAAGACTGCAAATTACAGCAAAATACACAAAAGTACTGAAACGCCAGTGGACCAATTTTTTGCTCTAGAAATAATATGTAGGTCTCATTGTTAGGTTTAAGGTTACCTACCTACTGTTTCATCAAGTTTCTTGTATTTTGCCACCGACTTCAGGAGCGATGTAGTTTCACAAGCGTGAAGATTATTAAAATTTAAAGGATATATTTCTTTATCTTTTATGATTTTATCTAATATTTTTAAAGTTAGTTGATTTTTTGTAAAAGATTTCAAACCAAACGCAAAAAATACCAAAACAAACTAATTACAGCAAAACACAATTTTAAATTCCACTCAGCTTTTTTGTCGACGATTAGTCGCAAATCCGAAAAGATCGCAATCGCAAACGATCCTGTGTTTGTATGCACGAAAGTCTGATCCTTTTTAGGCATAAATACCTGAAAGCCGCTTTGTTAAGCGACGTTGCGTCCAATTATCCTATAATCCATGTCCACAACAGCTTTGTCCTTTAATTTTGGATTTCGGAAATCGGATTTCGTGACAATGATCCGTTGCATACTCAAGCTTAGATGATTCTTTTTTGCGTTGTGTGTAAGTGTGACAAGAGCTTCTAGTATTTACTTGTTAAAATTATTATATCATAGTGGAAGATTCATCATCAATTCATTACATATATCTTTATTTATATATTTTTATGAAAATGAATCCCTATATCTCCTGGTCGCGGCATCACGCGTGAACGCGTGGACAAATTTGTATAAAAAATAGTACGAAGATATAGGGGAACTCTGGAGAAGGTTTTAAGCTACTTTTTATCTAGGTGCGTGAAGTAGTTCCCTCGGGACGCGGGTGCAACCGCGGGACGTAGCTAGGATTATATAAGTACCTGTATATGTGCGATGGTTATCAGCACAATAAATTCATACATCATCATTATCAAGCGCCAAGCGGCATCTGTCTCTTAATTGTTGTGCATCATAAAGGAAAAACATGAGTTTTTCTATTTACAAAAAACTATCTTTATCTTCCCTTTAGTGTACAGCCGTGTAGTTGTGACAGACGGTGTCGAAAGCGCCATCTATTGTGGAGTAGCTGTACTTTTATATACATAGCGTAACTAAATAGTAATGAAACCATCGGAAAGAGAGTGCGATTTTAAAGTTAGCTTTTTTTAACGATTTTCTTAGCTTCTATTTTAAAGTAAATCTTAATAATCTATTATTATTAACTATTATATGTAACTATTGAAAGCATGTCAGTTTGTGGATGTAGAAATGTTTGATCAGGTGTCTTCGCTGTAGGTACATAAGTTCTGATACATAATTTTGCAAACAATTGTATGTGCCGAAATAGCTCAGTTGGGAGAGCGTTAGACTGAAGATCTAAAGGTCCCCGGTTCAATCCCGGGTTTCGGCAATTCTTTTTTGCTTCAAACAGTTTACAACGACTCCGCCGATGCTTATCTTGGAGCTCCAATATAATTTTTGTCGTATCATTTAGGAAAACAACAACCTCGAAAAAAAATAATACAGAAAATGTGTTCCGTGTAATCAGCGAAGAGTAAAAAGAAATGCATCGGCCGGGAATCGAACCCGGGCCGCCCGCGTGGCAGGCGAGCATTCTACCACTGAACCACCGATGCTTACATTTGTGGACGAAATAAGATATATGGTTTATACCAATTTTTTAATCTTAGTATTATTCTAATAATACAATGCATGTTTAAAATGTGAGAATTAACGGAGATTATCCGTATCCGTAACGTTTTTATACCGGTTACATTTATATATCTCATCGTCCATGTTTGTCTAGGACGGAATATTAAATAATAATAAGAAAAAAAACGCACAATCGACTCAGCGGATGTAGATTATCTACAAAGTTCTGAATTCTGAATCATATAGTTAGGTAAGTAATATGATCACAGAAATACATATATCAAGAATGATCAATATCAAATAATTCAATGATTACTTATCGTTCATCAAACAATACTAGTACCGATGTCTTTATTCCGACAACACAGTTTAATCAGGAAGTACGTAAGTAATATTACTAACTAACATGAATTTCCTTTTTTTGATAACTTTTACTTATCGTGTAGAACTACGAACGGAAAATTATGGTTTAGTACTTAGTTTTCAGAAAGTTATTGTAAGTAGGATAATCATAAATTCAGTTAACCTAAGACTTTTCTGTCGTATGTGAAACGGGTGATCTGAAACGTGCATCAATTTAAATAAAAGTACCTAATATTGCATTATGCACCAGATCAACTGGTATAAATAAAAGAAAATAAGATAAAAACTTACCAATATCTTGTTTATGCGAAAAGAGAAGCCGAGAGAGACGGAAGAGGGAAGCAAAGATTATAGTTTAAAAATGAGGAACAAATCCTCATCTCTATTACTGAAAAAGTCTAAAATAATTAAAAAGAACAATCAATTTTTAAAAAAGAAAATATTTTCGTAAGAACATTCGGTTTTTTTTACTTACCTGATGCCGATATACAGAAAGCCATCCATTCTTCCCTAACGAGATCATTTGGTGCCTTCATGTCGAATACCCGTCCAAACCATTATTTTGAGCATTGCCTTGATAGAAACGAGCTTACCAGTGTTACCCCTTTACATTGGAAAGCCGTTCAATCCTACTCATATTAAATGCGCGTTTTTATTTTGATAAGTACTCTTTTACGAAAAAACTACTAAAAGGATTTTGATGAAATTTGTAACACACATACCTTACAACCTGGACTAACAGATAGGATATTTTTTATTCGGGTTCGTGCAATAGTTTCCTGAAGGCGCGGGTGAAACCCGGGACAGCTAGTTTAACATAAAAACGTTCGGTACTTCAAAACTTCTATTTACACTGAAATAATTTTTCATTTCTGAGCATTGCAGACCTACCTGAAACCAAAAATGGAGACCTTCTTGGCTTTCATTTTCGTAATCCTTTAGAAACGAAGAAATTTAAAAAATATTTTGAAAGGCAATTAAACAAACAGTACCTACCTATTACTTATTTAGATTTTGATTGTTTTTATTTTTTAAACGCATTAACGTTGATGTTGTGTAGGTTCTTCTTTGTTGATATCAAGATATCAGAAAAAAGGAAATTGTTTAACAGTAGATAAAAATAATTGCATTCGATGTTAACTGAGTGTTTCTATAATATTGATTTAATTGATAAGAGAGGACATGGAATGCCTATGGAAACTGACAATATTTACCTATACTATTAAATCACTATAGTTTGAGAGGAACAATTATCTAAGTCGGTAAATAGTATATGTACGTATGTAAACAACTACCTCTACTAACCACATTATCTTTTTATTTTTATATAAGAATGCAACAGTTTCTCGTTTTTTTATGTTAGACTCGTAGTTAAGAATATTTTAGCAATCGATTACAAGAATCGGGCTATGTGTAGGTATCGTTCGCCGAAATCGCAGCTATAATGTCTCGTAAACTTTTATATGTCGGTTCACGAATTGAAGTGCTGTCAATACTCGTTTTATGGGCAGACACCGTTACCTTTTATTTCCCAGTTCACAGAAGTTGCTGGGCAATGTTTCATAATCGAACAAGTGAGCGACAATCATATTCACGATTTATCTTGAACATCGTACAGCACGTTGTTCGTCGTGGTGCTGAAGATAGAAAACCTCTTCCTATTTTGACATCATAAATTAAAAAAAAATAAGCTCACTTAGGTTGTTCGATAACGTTTGGCACGCCGGACACACGACAATGTGTATTGTGTATACTACGTATGTCTAGCACCGCGACAGCATGCTGTACAGCAAGTTGAGCCATGATTATGGAGCATTAATTGCATGTGAATTTTAAAATACAGCTAGAATATTAAGCATCGATACGAATTATATAAAATGTAGGTCATTTCGAGGACATAAATATTCTCAATCTCGTAGTGCATCCCCGGGCTTTCTAAGTTCTAACACACCTTCCTACTTGCCTTTTAGCAAGTCATTCCCGTCGTTTACTCAAATTAAAAGTGGTATTTCGCCTTTGAATTTGATTGAACACGTAATAACTAGGTTTTAAAACTTAAACTCAAAAACGTTTATTGAAACTTAGACTAATTAAATTAGTACTTTTTCACGTCAAAACTCTCCAAATCTAGTACTTTATGATGATAGTAATTCATCAATAGCCTAGCAGTTCATTGTACCTGCCTCCACTAGTATACAAAGCGTAACCTGATACATTCATATGTAATAATTGGGTTGACTTGTGACAGCCAACTGGGACACATCGGTGACAAGGTCACCGGCCGGAGGTCGGCCCATCCCAATTCCTTATTGTCCCGACAAAAATGACGAGTGGGATCCGCTGGATCCGCATCTTATATGATTTGAATTTATTTTGTTTATGTTTACCGACTTATATATAAGGAGGGGGTTATGCATTCGTTGGGTTCCGTTCCATGCACGTTAATGTGTATTAGAGAAGTGATTACTCCGTGATAGATTAGGTAGGTACGTCCATAATTTTACTGAAATTAACATATTGGTCTCTCCCCATAAACTTATTTTAATGTTTATAGCAGCATCAGTTTTTTTTCTTTTTTCCTTAAACCAGTTAATACTTTTTCACTCACTAGAATAGTATCAGTCTCAAAGGCCGCTATATATTTGCACGTCTAACATAATGTTTTTAAGATCTATATATTTGCACGTCTAACATAATGTTTTTAAGATATATTCGTACCTACATAATATATTTTAGTAAACCCGATAATGCTATCAAGACGATAGAATGTGAGGCGTGACCTAATGACCTAGCTTGATTGTATGCATGCAAGATCCATACTTAGTCGATACGATACTTACTTTCAAATCTGACTGCAAACTCTTCAACTTTATGTTTACATAAGTAATAAGTAATAAGCAGGTATATGCACTTAATAGGTAGCTGGACACAACGAAGACAAAACGCAAACCGGCAAAATAAAGTTATTTTCTCACTTGGAAAATTCATAAAGTTGCAGAACTTTCATAGAATTTTCCCTGGCCGAGATATTTTATCCCTCGAGGACAAAAGCAAGAAATAAAAATATATAAAATAAATAACTGAAATGGTTCAAATTATTTACAAGGAAAATTAACAAAGTCAACAATTAGGTACAGTTAGGTGAATCTATATAATTGATTTATTATAAAAATCCAAACTTAACAAACGAAGTTGGGTGAAACTGAAGTTACTGAAGTTCTACCGTAGATTATTTTTTAAAGCAGTTAAGTATATAGTACTCTATTTTTTTGTATACTACACAAACTACCACACTAAAAGTCACGATCATTTATTTAATTTTGCCATCTGGCTTTAAAACGTAAGTAGGTATATGCCTAAATTAGCCTAAATACTTATTTAATAAATTGCAATTAAGATGCATCAATAACATGGCAATTTATTGATGTATCATGTATGCAAGTTGGGTGTATGGTCAAGTCTGGATAGGTACATGACTCATAATCTCGTTTTATCATTATCATGTTTTACTGACATAATCGGCCGGCCACTTTGTTTTTATCGCCCAGCCTGGAGCAGTGCAGTTACGCCTAAGCTAGAAAGTGAAATAGCGTACAACCGACCGCGAGAAGTTGTTCCATTCCGACTATGGTACCAGTAATTAATTGTGTTTATTCCGATTCGGTTGGTTTATGCCGGTGCGTTCCGATAATATGTGACAACAGATTTTTACACCCAGCCAGTCCGCAGACACGCGTCAAGCGGAGAACGCGCATGTATTCGAATTTCGAAATACAAATAATAAAACATCGCGAAATATTTTTACAGGCGTACAAAATAAAAAAAAATAGAGAATTACTTTTATCTAAGTGACAGTTTAAACGGTTTTACGTCAACTAGTCGATTGTTATTTTAATTAATTGAATTTTTCGCGGGTGAAAATTCGTGAATGCTTTTCTTTACCTCAAGAAAGTTTTATGCACAAATGTAAGTAAGCTATTAATAAGCTAGTTTTGCTATTAATTACTAACATGAATTTCAAACATTCTTAACTATTTTATTTAATAACATTTAATAAATTTATGTATAATAATTTATGTTTGTTTACTAACAACATAGACTAGGTCTCTACAGCCAAATAGCACTGCCAAAAATATTAGTTAAAGAAATTGATATAAAAAGTAATAAAGTTATAAAACAATTCACTAACTCGCTTTATAGTTTGTTGTTTGAACTCTTTATTTAAACTGTGATAAGAATTCACGAAAGCGATTAGCAAACTATAACATTTCCCGAGATGTTTTATTTCTTGTTCATATATATATATTTTTTTTCATAAAAAAATAATCGTTATTAAAAAAAAATATTTCATGACAAAATATTATTTTGAAAAATCGTAATCATGATGTTCCATAATAATATTTTGTCATGAAATATATTTTTTTCTATCACCTCAAAATTTATCGATAACGTCTGTTCTAGCTAGATATATTGTTTCTGAGACATCTAGTCATTAAATTATAGATCAATTTCGCGCACTTTATGCGATTAATTTACCTATTTTTTTCCCGAAATTCCGTGGTCAACTATAGATAAAAACACGTTGCTAATTGTTCATCTACCTACAGAAATTCATAGAAACAATACAGTTCAATAGGGACCTACCATATGTTGTCTCAGCGTTTTGAAAAGAACATTAAGATATAATATAAACTTGATACTTAGGTAACTTGATTTTGGTTATAACAAGCTTCTTTAATTACTAACTTAATTATCCAATATCGATCACATAATAGGAAAATAATTTTTCAATACAATATTAACAGCTAATTATTCCCACACAATAAACATTAATAAGCAAATGTTCCTATCTATCTATATTTTTATAATTAATCTATTATATAAAAATGAATCCCTATTTGCCTTGGTCGTCGCATCACGCGTGAACTGGATCAATTTGGCTGATATTTGGTACGGAGATAGAAGGGACCCTGGAGAAGGTTCTTCCCTGAAGAAACTTCCGTCGGGACGCGAGTGAAACCGCGGGCAACAGCTAATTAATTATATTTTTTATGCAAATAAAAGATAACTGTGTAATGCCTAATTTTGCTGTGCCCTAACAGGGTCCATGATCGTACCTACTTGGCTTTAAGCCTTCGTAACATTCATCATCTGCCATCTGCCTAGCCTAGGCAAGAATTTTTGTAATAGGTTCAATACTATATTATATTTTTGTATAGTTTCAGAGATCACTCAAACTTTACCTAGATAAAAACCCAGTGGAAAAAGTTACTATTTATCTACTATTGTTACATTAAACATGTTAGACACGTAAATAATGATTAAGTAATTTTAATACAAACAAATAACAACTCGTGACCCTAAATGTCGTAATGCGTGTCTCGGTTTATTGATATTATGAATGAAATGAACAATCCATAAAACGTGAAGGAAATAACAAGATACATAGACTAACTTTAATTAAATACTCCCGGAATGAAACATTTTCTTGGATGGAAACTGCGGGCGTGTGCAGAACAACTTACCAGTTTCATCACAATCTGATGTATGGTTTAGGAGCGTATAGAGGACAAACATACAAACATTATTCTTAATTTATGTCGAAGATAGTCGCCGAAAATAATCCAATATACATATATTATGTTACACATCATAATTATCAGGTACATTTTACTAATTCGTATAGCGTCGGGTATATACTTATATTATACGAATTCTCATTGCTGATGCCTTCTCAGTATGAGAAGAGGCATCCCTCTCATACTAAGCAGGTAGTATGAGAAGAAGGCTTTGCCCAGCAGTGGAACAATAAATAGACGGATTATGATGGTGACGATGATAAAGCAAGCGAAGTCAAATCAGGCTGTGGTGTAATTCCACAATTTAAAAAAATAATTTCAGGATTTAAGCGTTATAAAAACTTATTGTGCACGAAAATAATAATGTTTATATGTAAATGTAATGTAAATAAAACTTGTATGTTTAAATTATGATTAATTTTATCTTAAGGATAAAAGTTATAAATTGTTTGCCAGACTCGCACTCCTTTTGGAGTTCATTTCCTGTTATATACAACTACCTATGCGAAGAAACTTGGTGTCGAAACAAAACAAACAGTAGGTAGGTACCTAGTTTTTAGTTGGTTTGAGATACAAAATACGTAAAAACAGTTCAAAAGTACCAACGAGTATAGTGTGTGTAGTATTTAATATTAATTTAGTCCAGCCAACAAAAGCTTAAATGATTAACTATCAAATCCCAAACATTACGGAAGTCCGCTTAAATAAACACCACCAACCTTGACCGCTTTCTTGGATTGTTCTTTGAACCATTTTACAAAAACAGAAAACTAATATCAAAGGCTTAACTCTCAACTTAGTAAGCGAAGTGATGAGAAAGAAAACTATTACATACTTACATAGAAAAAATACTCCTTCACATTTCATCCAGATCGGTTCAGCCGTCTTCCCATGAATGCATAACAAACAGACAGACAGAGGTACTCACGTGATTTATAATTTCGTTGAGTAACAATTCGTGATTAAGTTATGACGAACGCACATCATTCTAAGCTATCATATCATTTTGTTGTGCCTTACAGGGTTTGATTTGTTATTAGATATAAATTGACAATCTTTGTTCTATGGAATGCATAAAGAATAATTGAGTAAATTACAGGAGATATAAAATTAATAAGAAATGACTTTTCAGTTTTAATTGAGTCCTCAGATCTTTTTTATTTCCAGAAAATATTCTGTTAGTTAAAACTAAGTCTTTGTAAAGGGGTCTTTGAGCCTGCCACTGTAATAAATATCTGCATCAACAAAATATTACATCCGTAATTCTAGCTACCTTTAAATACCTTTAATCAATTGTCGTAAATATGTATTACAAAAATTAGTAAATCGTATTTCCTGAACAAACAACGTTATGTATTATGTACTACTTATATACTACAGTTTGTATTCCTGAATTCTTAATTCTGAATTCTACGATCAATACCAATCAACATTACATGCTTCAAGAAGGTTTAAAATCGTCCATATATGTTGTCGAATTATTCCTAATTCATTCCCAAAATACACTATTTTTTCTCATAAAAATAATACCTAGGTTACAACGTCGCACCTTACATAACGTAATTGTAGGCTGAGTATATCGGAAAACTGTTATTACAAAATAACTGAACAAAAACTCGTGATTCGTACGCGTCGCAACTGCCAGCATTTTGCTTACCCACGCTCTACTTGTAATTTTCTTGTAATAACATCTCCTGAGATTATATTTTGTAACTCTGCGACTATTAGACACAGATATTTGTCGCGTTTGCGGTCAAAATCGGTTAAACCACAACTTTTCATTTTCGTAGACATATTTTAATTTCATATAGTAGAATGTAAGTTTCTACTACAAACCTTAAAAGGGATCTTTGTACTCGTCATTATAAACAACTTTTACTTCGAGATTAACCTGAAATTCCGGATTTATTCCATTCTAATACCAAAAACTAATACCACTGGTATTTGATTCAACTCTTATTTTTTTTCTATTCCGAACGGATACCACTTTTTAAATAATTTAATTTAATGTACGAACGAATACCAACAACTTGAATTTGGTACAGTCAGCGCAGTCAAACCTAATCAAAGTAAATTTGTTTTTCAATATTTTTATGTAATCGTAATATAATGCTTAAAACTTTCCAAATTCACTTCACTCCAATATTTTTACAAAGGTTAGCATAGGTAAGAGTAGTTTTAGTGAATCATCTTGCAATTTTTTTTACCTGCGAGAAAGGGTGAGTTTGCTCTATTGTTCCAAAATTCGAAACAACCAATCAGAGTCAAGTGTGACTGGAATGTTGTGCTTTGACTCGGAGAGAAATTTTATCTACATAAATTCCTCAGTACATTTCCGTGCGGTGGCGGTGGCGTATTGGTATCAGAGTGACAGTGATTTTTATTTATTAAGTAAAAGGATTTATCTCAGAAATGACCACCAAGTTAACAGGATTCAAAACTATTTATTCTTTCAGCACTTAACCTCTAAAATTAAAATTACAAACTAGTCTAAAACTAATTCTAATATCTAGCGTTATATTATTTTCTTTACAATATGCGGGCACAGTCTTCTTGCAAGTCTTGCGCCTGCTCAGCACCAGAGCCCAAACCCAAGTGTCAGTTGTGCATCGAAGCACTGTAACCGTCGCCATCAGTGTGGCCAACACAATGATACTTAACTACTATTTTATTAAAATCCATGTTTTTGCCGCCAGTGTGGCCAGTATAATTATTTAAAGACTAATTCCTTTAATATTAATAGAACCTTACACTCGGCCATACTGACGACGTGCATGTCCTCATACACGTATCAGGTGAAACCTTACACTCGCCAAAATAGGCAAAAATAGGAGTTTTTTTTTAGAACTAACAGAAATTTAACCGAGTATATAAATTAAAAATATTATAAAAGCACTTAATAAAATAATCTTAACAAACAAATTAGCGCAAAACAAATTATCTTAAAAAACAACAAAAACTTTAATAATTAGCTACAAGCACTTATTTTTATTATCATCATCATCAATCAGTATTACAAATAAATCTTAATGCTAACAAAATTCTATTGAAATACAATTTTCACGTTCAATAGACATTCAAAAATCTACTAATATCTATCTCGTAGACATTCAGTAGACAACCAATAACAAAATCTATTGATATCCCACTCAGATATTCAATAGACAACCAGTAACTAATATATACTGATATCCAAGTTACAGATATTCAGTAGACAACCAGAACTAAATCTATTGATATCTCACTCATAGACATTCAATAGACAACCAGAACTAAATCTATTGATATCTCACTCATAGACATTCAATAGACAACCAAAACTAAATCTATTGATATCTCACTCATAGACATTCAATAGACAACCAGAACTAAATCTATTGATATCTCACTCATAGACATTCAATAGACAACCAGAACTAAATCTATTGATATCTCACTCATAGACATTCAATAGACAACCAGAACTAAATCTATTGATATCTCACTAAAGACATTCAATAGACAACCAAAACTAAATCTACTGACATCCCTTGGTCATTCCATAGACAAATAGTAACAATTAATAATATCTATAAATTTCAGTAAATAATTTTAATATCAATAAATTTCAGGGCAAGAGACAAAACATTTTCAAGTCTTCAAAATGAGGAAAGTACACTAAGTTACAACAAGTTACAAGAGCCGATTAACTTTTATACTACGATTAATAGATCATTATTCTGACATACTATCCTCATTGCTTGCATCATTCACGTCATGCTTATCAGTATCATCGTCAATTTCTAAGGTATCAATATGGATCCACGGTCGCATTCGATCAGCGGCCACGTTAGTCTTACGCTTCTTCTTCATCCCCTCAAACCCTGCGATTGGAGCAACTGTGTATCTATCATTACCTAATATTCTAACGACTCTAAAAGGACCTTCATAGGAAGGCATGAGTTTTGTACTCTTGCCATCGTTCTGAAAAGCAACTTTTGTTATTTTAACTAAATCACCATTTTTGTAAATACGTGCCGGTCGTCTTCCCTGGTCGTAATACCGTTTTTGCGCAACTTGCGCTTTATCGATTCGGTTTTTAACTTCATCGCGAATAGATTCTAAGGAAGAAACGTCACGTGTTTTATCGGTTATTTCGTTCAATGCCGCGTTAAACTCGCTATTCATCGCAGTCCCAAACATAACTTCAGCGGGTGACCTACCTATAGTCTTTTGCACCGTATTATTTAGGCCCCATTGAATTCTACCTAGTTTATTATCCCAGTCTTTTTCATCGGCACTTAGGTTCTGTGCAGTTAACGAATCAAGGACGGTTCTGTTATAACGTTCGACCTGACCGTTTGCCCTAGGGCATGCGACTGCATTTAGTATGTGCTTTATTCCGCGATCAAGACAAAACCTTCTAAAAGCGTGGGAAGTGAAACAAGAACCACGATCACTTACAAGTCTGTCAGGAGCCCTAAATGTGTCAAAAATGTCTTGCAAGATCTTTATTACATTCTGCGTGCTGGTATTCTTGACTGGTTTGATGAATAGGTACTTGGTGAACGAATCTACAATAGTCAATATGTGAGTGTGGCCTCTTTTGGACTTTACAAAAGGCCCAAGGTGGTCGATATGCAACGTGTGAAACGGTTTTTCAACCTTCTCAATGGGATGTAGTAACCCTTCGTGAGAGTTTGTAGCTTTTTTAGCGTATGCACAGTCAATGCAGGACGCCACATACTTCTTTACGAACCGTTTCATTTTCGCGAACCAATAATGTTTCTTTATTCGGTCTAAAGTCTTTTCAAAACCGACATGGCCTATGTCATCATGATTTCTTTTACATAGCTGCCACCTTGCCCCCTTTGGGACCACCCACCTTACGCATTCTTTGTCACCCCCTACGTATCTAAAGAGCTTGTTATCCTTCAAAACATAGTTTGCCTTAATATATTCTACCCCTTGAGGATCTAGATTGCTAGAAATAATGTCCCGAATCCTACACAACTCCGTGTCACCTAGTTGAAGTGTAAGCAGCCAGTCTTCGTCATTTATAGCCATCACTGACAGATACTTTTTGGGACTCTGAGAGCCCTCATCAACAATGGGATTCCTCGACAATGCGTCAACATGACCCATTTTCGTACCGGCCCTGTATTCCACAGAGCAATCGAACTCCTGAAGAGCCAGCCACCATCGAGCGATCCTAGGGATCAGATCACGCTTTGCAAAAGTGGAACGTAGTGCACTACAATCAGTCACAATTTTAAACGACTTTCCTAGGAGATATACTCTAAGCTTCTTAAGAGCGCAGACAACTGCTAAAGTCTCCAACTCATAGGAGTGAAAATTCTTCTCCTCCGGTGTAGTCTGACGACTATAATATATGACTGGATGAAAAGAATCTTCAGTACCCTTACCACGTTGCAACAGAATACCCCCTATGCCAATCTTACTAGCGTCTGTATGGAGTTCGGTCTCCGCCACGGGATCGTAAATAGCTAGTACGGGTCGATCTACAAGTTTGGCCTTAAGAATATTGAATGACTCTTGTTGATCGTTACCCCACTCCCACACTGCATTCTTTTTAAGTAACTTTGTGATAGGATGAGCAAGTTGTGCAAACCCTCGTATGAACTTTCTGAAATAGCTAACGAGCCCTATAAATTGTCGCACACTGTGCACATTGTCCGGGCAGGGAAATTCAGCAACACTTTGAATTTTTGCATCTCCTGGCCGCATTCCTACTGAACTAATCTCGAAACCCAAGTAATTAATAGTGTTCTGTAGAAAACTACACTTAGACAAATTTAACTTAAGATTAGCTCTATGTAATAAGGCTAGCACATCCTCTAACCTGTCCATACACTCTGCTGGGCTCCTGCCAAAAATTAAAACATCATCTATGTATACGGTAGCCCTATCAAACCGAGCTGAACCCAGGACATGATTCATCATACGCTGAAATACAGCAGGTGCGTTTGCCAAGCCGAACGGCATCCGATTGTATTCGTACTGACCGTCCGGCGTGACGAATGCTGTCAGGTGCTTGCATTCCTCAGATATAGGTACCTGGTAGTAGCCCGACATCAGATCAAGCGTAATGAACCATGCGTGCCCTGATAACCTAGCTATCTCATCTTCAATTACAGGTATGGGATATCTCTCTTTTACAGTGATTGAGTTAAGCAGCCTGTAATCTACGCAGAGACGAACACCACCCTCCTTCTTGCGCACAAGAATTATTGGACTGGCATAGTTCGATACCGACTCACGTATGATTCCTGCGCATAACATCTCATTTATCATGCAGCGAACCTTTTCGCGCTCATAGTGCGACAGACGATAGGGTCTATAAACTACCGGTCGTTGACTATTCAATTCTATTTTCATTTCAGTACTATTTGTGCAGCCTAAATCGGCTAAATCGTGAGCAAAACACTCTTCATGACGACGAAGAATATTTATCAGCTTTGCTTTATCACTCGCGGACACAGCATCACCTACACGAATTTGATTCTCATCAAACCGCTTAGCTGAAGGAGCTTCCATTTGCTGATTACGACTTGAAAGAGTGTCAGTACCTCCAAGACTGTAGACTACTTGCACCTTTTCGGCACGAGAGAACACAAAATTGTTTTGAAGCAAACACGGGACAGAGCATGGCGTAACTATAACAAAGAGAAATCCCTGTTTGACCTCGTAAATACCACCACAAACCAAGAATTGATTGTTTGGCTTCCCTACAATTCTAGTCTCCAAGACTACGCTACCAGTAATTAACGACCCTAGTGCGGCTCTAATACTAGCAGTACCATAAATTTGACTTTGACCTACTGTCCGGACCCTTTCCAAACGTTCTTCATGCACCTGTACATCAGGCAACTCGACTCCGATGTTTATGAATTGTAATTTGTTCACGTCTTTATAAATAACGATATGTGGCTGCTCCGAGTAACTCTGACCAATTAACATAGACTTCTCCAATAAATTATCCTTTACAACTTTACATGAAACAATGGCAGCTACGCCGTCAATAGTTACAGTCAACTTCACAGAACCCATGGATTGTACAAGACTGTTGCCAAATCCCTTCATTGTCGATGGAGTGTGATCATGACTAAGTCCAAGTTTCAAAAAATCTGACTGCCTTATAAGTGTTACCTCACTACCAAGATCAACGAATGCTTCCATAGGTAAATCATTAACATTTACAGTTTTCATGAATTTGCCATTTGGGCAGGAACTAGAAATGCGCATGGTCTTAGTCATTACATCAGCTTTTGTTGACCCTGCATCTTGTTTGTTCCTACAGGTATCAGTTTTATGGCCTACTTTATTGCAATTGCTACATTTAATGAGAGGTTTAGGGCACTTAGAATATGGATGACCCTTCTCCTTACAGTTATAACAATACAAGTTCTGATTAGACTTTGAATTCGTTCTATTTTGTTTGTCAAACCCTACGTTAGCATTCCTATCCCTAACTGGTGGCAGTTGCATAGAAAGTTCCTTATTGTTGCTTAACAAGAATTTCAAAAGTTGATCCGGTTGCTCACAACGTAGTGCCAATGCACTTGACCTAATCGTCCTATCCATGATACCGTGAATAATGCAATCAACGGCCCGCCTATTTGTTATTTCACACTGATTTAATAGTGCCAACTTTTCATAATAATATACTTCAATTGACTCGTTAGGCCTACTCTTTCGCTTTAGCATGTCTTCTAAAACCTGGCCGTAATTTTGTTCAGAAGGAAAAGCATCTAATAATTTCTTCTGCCATTCAGTCCAAGTAAACAATATAGTATTGAGACTTTCATACCAGGTCTTAGCTAGACCTGTCAATTTCTGCATAGCAAAGTGAACTACAGTCTTCTCATCCCAGCCGTAAACCTTCGCACACTCGTTGACCTTTTTGAGCCATATATCTATACGTTGGTTCTTTTCCGAAGGGTTGAATTCCGGAATAATATTTTTATGATCCAAGCTTCTATTATTAATCATTACAGTGCTCTGGTCTACAGGTTGGGATGGCAGGACTTCTTTAATAGATTTTATTATTTTAATTAAGTCTCTAGAAGAAAAGGTGGGGGTACATGACCTTCTATGATGATCCCTGCTAGTAGTATCTCGATCCTTCCTGTCGAGGCCCGGAAAACCACTGCGACTACGCCGCTGGCAGCTCGTCTCAGCTCCAAGAGGACTACGTTGTCGGCTTCGCTGCCGTTGCTCGATGTCGCGGTCCTTTTGCAGGTCCATCTCCATCCGGCGAATCCTCTTCTTCTCCTGCTCCAGCGCTTGTTCACGTTCCAGCAAGCGTCGATTGCGGCTGCGGCTCCTGCTCCTACTCTGGCTTCGGCTGAGATTTCGGCGTCTCTGGCGTGTGCTGACCTGACTGCGTCTGGAGCGCGAGCGATCACGTCGAGGAGTATCCAGGCTCCGGTTTATACTGGTTTCCTCCATTTCCTGAAGGGATCTTAATCCCACTTCTGAGATAAAAGGATTTATCTCAGAAATGACCACCAAGTTAACAGGATTCAAAACTATTTATTCTTTCAGCACTTAACCTCTAAAATTAAAATTACAAACTAGTCTAAAACTAATTCTAATATCTAGCGTTATATTATTTTCTTTACAATATGCGGGCACAGTCTTCTTGCAAGTCTTGCGCCTGCTCAGCACCAGAGCCCAAACCCAAGTGTCAGTTGTGCATCGAAGCACTGTAACCGTCGCCATCAGTGTGGCCAACACAATGATACTTAACTACTATTTTATTAAAATCCATGTTTTTGCCGCCAGTGTGGCCAGTATAATTATTTAAAGACTAATTCCTTTAATATTAATAGAACCTTACATAAGTGAGTATATTAATTTGTTCTTTTGTATAATTTACTTCTCTTTATTAAAATTAGTGTTATTTAAAATACCTATTATTTGATTTTTTTATCATAATCCAATCAAATGTAAAAGTTACATACAATATATATTTTTTTTTAGATATGTCTGAGGAAGCTGATAATCAGCCCTCAACATCTTCGGGAAAAACAGGAAGCTTGACTTTCATAACAAGAAATGGTGGCTTGGTTTTAATGAGAGCTGGTTACCAGTACACAAAAAAAAAGGGAAAATAAAAATGGATGGACCCATTGGAGATGTGTGAATGTTAAAGAGTGCAGTGGATCTTTACAGATAAAGGTATGTTACCAACTTCTTACATAGAGTTTAACTGGCTTATTTATAATGGATTAGTGGAGCTTTATAAGGCCTTTGTAGGAAGCTTGTTAAAAAAATGGTATTCATAATCGTATTTTAGAGGTAAAAACACTCTTTATTTCTCCATTAAAGTTAATTTGATTTAAAGAAGCCATTACCCTTCTTTAAACGTTCGTTAACAATAAAATGGCCGACATCAATTCTATTCTATTTCTTTAAATGGCAATTAGTACCGATGCCGTTGTCGACAATTCTGTCATTGTCAAAAGTGAATTGGAATAGCAAGAGTAAAAAAAAAAACAGTGTTTAAAAATGCATAGACAAAGGAGATGGCCAAATTTTCATAGAAAAAAAACCCAGAATCGACAGCAATGAAATGGTTACCAATAGGTTGTTTATGATAGACCTTTGATGGTGCCAAAAAATCCAGACTGAAATCCATGGGGTATAGGAGCTATTTCATATTATCGCAAAAATAGGTTATGTTGAATATATGTTGATTTTAAAGATGATTAACATCAAGGGACATAAAAAAGCAAAGTAAACTAGCATTATACAAGCCACTAGTAATAACCCCATAGTTTCAGAGTTGGCCTGGTGATTAAAAGGTCTTGTATTTAACCACTCCAGATACGATTAAGCACCGACCTTACCTACTTGGAGAGGTTTCGCAGTTACATGCAACCTTCACAACTGGTTATGAAATGTTTTTGGAGAAATTGTCTTTGAAAATCGCGCCATGTGACA
Organism: Pyrrhia umbra; assembly: GCA_963891755.1. Lineage (NCBI taxonomy): Eukaryota > Metazoa > Arthropoda > Insecta > Lepidoptera > Noctuidae > Pyrrhia > Pyrrhia umbra. The sequence continues at coordinate 9,644,205 of OY982930.1, forward strand.
TTGTCAAATATAACAAATGACTTAGCAATGCAAAACGGGCCAATCACGAGTCTGCATTCAACTTCTAACGAACATCAAACAGTAAAAGTAAACTTTTTTGTGAACTAAAATCTTGATCGAAAAAACGTTATAAAAAGAGAACCCCATGGTTTTTAGATGATTTGAAATACTTTTTAGAATCCACAAATTATACTGAATCCAATCATACATATGACGTTCCTGTCGACTCTGGGTGTTTTTTTGGCCATCTCCTTTTCTGTGACCAGAGGCAAACAACGTTAAAATCGACTAAAATCGCATATTTTTCTACAAAATGGCAACATTGTGTACGATAGTGGCGTTTAGTTATGGGAGCTCTAAGAAACGATTATGAATAAGAATTTTTATCGAACGTTCGGTAGGCTTAAGGTGAATGCTCCAGGGTAGACCGCGAAATTCAAATTTCCGTACGTTTTTTGCAATTTGCAGCTGAGTATCGGATATTTTATTAATAGAAACTAAATTCGCGGTACTGGCATGTATGTATTTACACAATTATACTTATTAAAACCTTCAATATAATTGTCTAACTTAGAGAAAAGAGAAAATGTGCCATTTTAATAATAACTTTACGTTTAATATAAATTTTAACTTGGTGGGTTACATTGATAAATTTAACTAATATAATGATATAAATACATACATGCCAGTACCGCGAATTTAGTTTCTATTACTATACTATCCCATACTGAGCTGCAAATTGCAAAAAACTTACGATAATTTGAATTTTGCGGGCCACCCTGGAGCATCCACCTTAAAACATGTTTTAACTAATGAAGGTTTATACCTTCGGTAAGCGTTATATTATGAATAAGACAGTTAGTGTTCCATCTTTCAATATGTATTTTTATCTGAAAACTATTTTGCTAAAGCTATTTTGTTGTCCTCACAGGATGGCAATATTTCCAATGAGAAAAATCATAGCTGCGAGCCCGATGAATTCAAAAATGTAATGGCAAAAAAGCTGGATGATTTAAGAGATAAAGTGATGAAGTCTGATTTCGCCCCAATACCAAACATATATAACAAATTCAAATCACAATTCTACGCTACTGAATCAGATTTGGTGAGAAATATCCCATCGTTTGCAAACATCAAATCAAAATTGTATTATGCAAGAAACAACGCAGCTGGTGTAAAAAAAATTAAATGTAAATCAATTGATGAAGTAGAAGTTCCATTACAATTTAGAGATTTTTTGTTTTACGATTATAAAGATGAGTCTTCCAATACCCGAATAATAATCTTGGTCAGTCCAAATCAACTAGAGAAAATTCCGAGCATTAAATTTTTTGAAAGCGACGGAACATTCGATTGCACCCCTGAGCCTTTTGTGCAGTTATATACTATCCACGGAGATCTGGGAAGTGACGAAGATCACACTCGTATAGTTCCTCTTATTTATGTTTTACTTAACAAATGAAGTCGGTTAAAAAACAGAAGAAACATACAAAAAAATATTTGAAATTTTGAAACAAAACATTCCTGGGTGGGAACCCGTAAAATTTTTAACAGATTTTGAACTAGCCGCAATGAACGCCATTACAATTGTTTTTCCGTCAGTTGTGATTAAAGGATGCTACTTTCATTATTCCAAAAATGTATGGAAAAAAGCAAAACAGTTGGATCTGACAAAAGATGCTATCACCCAAAGACATGTAAGACTTTCAGCTTTACTGCCTTTACTTCCTCGTAAATTCATATCAGAAGGATGGTGCTACATAATGGAAGACTGTCCTGATACTGACGCCATTCAAACATTTAATGACTACATGGTGTCACAATGGCTAGAGAACGAGAGTTTTGTAGAAATTTGGTGCGTTCATGGTGAACGCCATCGAACCACAAATGCCGTAGAATCTTGGCATAAGAAATTAAACTCGGCTGTGCCAAAGAATGCTAATTTATATCAGCTTCTGAACGTGCTGAAAGAGGACGCAGATTTACAAACAGTGGTTGTTACTCAATATAAATCAAACGCACCCCCCGCAAAACGATGTGCACAGACAACTATTATGAAAAATTCGTGGATCACATACGTAACTGACCAACTCCTCAAAAACAAAATCTCCGTAGGTCACTGCTTAGAAAAATTAAGGGTTTAGCTACTAATTGTTGAAATATAAGAAATTATTTACACGTCATTTAGCTGATTATACTAATAGTTGATTTTCTGTGATATTTTATAATTCTTAGATTATAAGTGAATTATTCATATATGACATTTTTGCAAAAAAAAATTGCTGTTTCATTGCTATATAGGTGAAGAATGACTGATTTGATTAAACAAAAAGTTGATTTTCTGTGAAATTTTACAATTGTTTAGGTAAGGTTAGAATTCATTGCAAAAAAAATTGCTGATTCATTGCTATGTAAGTGATGAATGACTGATTTGATTATACAAAAAGTTGATTTTCTGTGATATTTTATAATTGTTAGATTTAAAGTGAATTTTTCATATTAGATATTACTGCAAAAAAAAATGCTGATTCATTGCTATGTAGGTGATGAATGACTGATTAGATTATACAAAAAGTTGATTTTCTGTGATATTTTACAATTGTTAGATAAAAAGTGATTTATTTTTGTTAAAAATTTACCTGACATAGTTGTTATGAGATAGGTAGACGTGAATAATTACGTACCTATCTAATAATAACTATGTCAGATAAATTTCAATATAAATTAAGAGTTAATTTTTTGAGATATTTTGTAATTTTTAGATTGTAAGTAAATTCTTCCTGTTTGATGTTTTTGCAAAAAAAAATATTATACAGGTATAGAGAGGAACTAAAATTATATTAAAGTTGATTATTTAAGTGATATTTTATCATTGAACAAGACGTTTGCTAACAAAATTTGTTTTTTTTGGAGTTATCTTTTTTTTTTTTTTCAATTAAAGGTCTTATATTTACATACAAAGCATTTTTACTGACTGTACCTTATATCTTTGAACTTGTTTTGGTATTAGTTTAAACAATGGTATCGGTTCGGAATAGAAAAAAAATATGAGTTGAAACAAATACCAGTGGTATTAGTTTTTGGTATTAGAATGGAATAAATCAAATTCCGAATAGTCTTGTCCATGAAACTGGACAAGAAAAGCTTATGAGAGAGCTTTTCAATTGATTTAGTCTTGGTCCTATAATAAAAAAGTAGGCACTTATGTTAATAGCTAACAAATGTTTATGTAAATCGCTAAGTTAATAAATTGGTTCAAAGTATCAATACCAATGCAATCTTCCAAAACAAATACAAAATCAATTCCGTGCTACGTTATATTAACAAAAAAAGTATTCGTTACATTTTCCCGCATACAAAATAAAGAAATTGATTGATTGGCAACATGTCTCAATTACAATTTTATGAACTTTCATTTATTACGATGCATGCATGGAAGTAAGTAAAAACAGAACACATAAGTTAAGAACAAAGACACATTGCGTGATGTGAAAATTTTAAATGGATAATATATTATTTATGGAACAAAAGACTTGTCTGTCAGCCATAGAGAAGTCATGGAATCGTCTGGATCTCTAGAATAAAAGTAAAAGGTTTAAAATGCACCAGATGGTGTTCGATGAGATCAATTGATATATTCTCATGCCGCACCACGCATGTAAGAGTTTGTTTACATTCTGCAGTTTTAGCTGTGCTCGGTCAACGACGCGTGAACTTAAAAATAGTTTAACGATTTCTACAGGCATTACAGATGCATTCAACCAGTTAACTGTTTAACATCAATATAGTTTTACTTTTAGATTTTGCCCATGTGCATTAAAAAAATGTGCGTTACATTTATTTTACAAGCGGCTTTTTTGATTCAACCTTTTATGACGACCTTTTTAACTTCATAAGGAACCTTGAGAAATATTGTCGGTACCTACTCTTTTTGAAATTCGGAATAATGATAATGTATAATTCAATAAGTGGGTCTTAGTGTTTTGCAACCCGGATCAAAAGCGGCACGTACTAATTTATGCCAGTACCTATAATACCTATTATTGGAGATGTTAACTCACCACAAGCTTTTCAATGCTGATTTCCTGACACTTTTGTTCCTTGTCTTGGAATTAGGTAAATTTTAATTTTAAGTAAATTGTGTAACTAAGTAGGTAGGTACAGTCCAAGTTTCTCTGTAGGTATTCCGTTAGTAGTTATTCCATTTTATTATAAATAAAAAACAAAAAAAAGCTACGATTAATAATGGTCGATTCTAAAGCAATATATATTTGCTGATTTATCAATCAGTCGCGAGAAAAACTTGTCTCCATGTGTAATGTTGAATTTTTTGCAATATTGCAAATGTCACATAAAAGGAATTGCACATTTTTTTTTACTAATAAATGTCATCAACACATTATACATGTATATTATATATGAACATCACGACGGAATTGTTAGTTATTCTTAAGCGTGTTATGTTCTAGATCGTAAAAAATATCATGATAAAGCTAGTACCTAAGCATGAGTCATTTGTTACTACTAAACCTACCTGTGTTTGATTTTCTGGCAAACTGGGTCACTCTGTTTATTATTTCCCATTATTCTACATGAAAAAAATAATTTATGTTTTAAACACGTAATGTTCGTGATTCACACATTTAAAAAAATAAGATTTAATCAACATCACAGCAGTGACCTGAGACCTGACACGGGCTGATGATGATGACTCTTAATAAATTCCGAAATGCAAAATAAAAAAATTAACTAAAGAATCAATAACTATAGGTTGTAAAATAGTCGAGCTTTTAATAATCATTATCTTTATTATTAAATATCTGCTGTACTGAGCTCACAAGTATTTTATAAAACAGGATGATACTGATAGATACATTAGTTACTTTATCTTGGATCCTTCCGAAGTTCCGATTCGAATAATCAGTAAGCAAATGTCTACTCAGATTTCTACCACTTGCCCATACAGAAGAAGCCTTGCGATCCGCTTTCCCGTCAACGAAGGATTAGTATTCTTCCTCTGTCCTATGCTATGTCTTTGTTTCTCATGAATATTTCTTTTTTGTCCAACGATTTTATCGCGAATTTCACAGACGTTAATTGTATAGTTCTTCCTTGTTGTGGAGTTATAATCTATCATTTGCATTTCTTCGAAAAAGGCATTCTGTGTTCAACGAAGTTCTACTAAATCTCACACGTGATACCTAATATCTTTACCTGTTTCAATTATGTATTTCAATCATGCTCCACATTGTTTGGTATCGTGAATTATTTAGTCATCATAAAACATCAAAAACTTCTTTGAAATTTCTATCTTCCTCAAATGGGAGACGCATATTTAAAAGTATGCATTTCAATGTATGAAAGTACAGTAACATTGGTCATGTAATTAAGCTCATTGGCTTAATGAGACATTTCACTGAACCGGGTCAACGGCAGTGTAGTACGAGTACACGACTCACAATCGCACTTACTTTGAGAACATCGCCGAACAAAGGACTTTGACTAATTACGTCTGCCTTTACATTGTTGACGACATAAGCGCTGCGTGTCCGAGTGCTTTAAATATTTTAATGTTATGCTTAATTGCGTCCGACTTAGTTTGGTGGTACGGAAATGTCATGAACTTTCCTATTTTTGAGAAGCAACTTTTAAACCACTTTTGCTTCTTTTTAATAAACATTTCACATTTCTACTTAAATTTTTGTGTACTTTGACTTGTTTATGTTAGAATTGTTGAACAAATTACTATAATAAGACTCTGATTAGGATGCCTTATCGTGTTTCATTATGCTAAATGTTCTATTGAGGAACTTCATTATACCTAAGGCTTTTTTTAAACGATTTGATCGTATCGCGTGGCATATAATATCGTAGAGTCGGTATGGACCTACCTTTACAATCTATCCGTTATAATTTGCATAACAAAAAGTTTATTTGTATTGCACTGTGAGCTACCGTACCTATTGCAATTTTTATAATTAGGGATTAGGGAGCAGGATGCAAGAATACTGAAGCGAAGTATAGCAGGTTCATTTTATAAAAAAGGTCGTGTTGCCTACTTGCCTAGCATTACCTTTATTAGTTAAGAAAACTTAGCGTTAGACTTGGTTGTAAACGCCAAAGTCCTTGACTTCAATAAAAGTAAACCATGGCATGAAACAACATTATATACGTAACATACCGTGCTTGTTTAGTCACAAAGGCTAAACGTGAAATACAAGTATAACTTTAGGGTTACAAAAAAGTTCTCGTACGAACCGTCGCAAGCCCAAACATTGATCTGTTTACAGCGGCAGCAGACGATTGCCTCGGCCATGGCCGCCCCGCTCCTGTAGTGTTTACATTTTTTCTTGTTTTTGTTTACACAACCGACTGGAAATGCAAAAAATAAGATAAAATTAAAAAGCTGAATAATCTGTTTGAACTTTACTTTGTTTTAAAACAGGAAAGTGCAAACAAAGCACATTTTCATTCTAATCTGATTGTCATCCCGCGCAAATGTATGAACGTAAACTAGGCTATTGCGGTCGTGTGGGCGATGCACTACACGCTTCGAACATACTTGTGCATAATTGTTGCAATATTTGTCGAATGCCATCTCGTTAGTATATATGCTGTCCCCGGATCAATCATGCGCAGTAGCTGCTGAACGGGTAATGAATAGTAATAAAATAAAAATAGTACTTGCAAGTGTAACCTAATACAATTTATAAACTAACATCCAAGACTGTTCCATGCAAATACGAAAACATGACAGAATGTAATGAAGTTGTGGACGCAGCAAGTCCCTTAATAAGTTAGACCTTTGACATATGTAAAACACGTAGAAATGTGAAATTGCCAAGTTTAGTCCTTCGTCAATTTTGCGATCTCATAACGATTATGCATTAAGATTATCTGCCAGCAACATCGCTTCTCTTTCATAGATCTTATCATAAGAACACGTGCATTAACATGGTACTTACCATATTAATCTCGTGTTACCACGATTTCCAACGGGCGGTGTGCCGGCAAACCGACGCGGACGGCTTGATCCCCTGATAAGTTTGCTAAATGATGCCAGTCTGTACAGTCGCCAACAAAAGCTACATGAGTTATGACGTATGGCGATACTACACAAGGTCGTCCAGGACGTTATGCTCGACCTCACTCACATAGGTTTTTGCTTTTGTTTAATTTTATTGAAATATAAAATGAAAAGAGTCTGGAGATTAAATCTCTTAAAATATCGGCTTTAAAATGTATATAGTTAACCGACGAAAAAGCAGAATTCTGATTTCATCGATATAGATAAATTACCTACACGTACATAAGTTATGGACTTAGATACATTTTTTTTGGTGTATATATAAATAGATGTGAGAGCGGCACGACTCCCCGACCACAGTAATGCTAATCCGCCTTGATGTCGTTTCCGTCTCTTGTCAGAGAGTGTCTTAAACCAGGCTTTGTCGCTATACTTGTGTTAATACATTTACAATAATACATTAAACGCAAATAAAAGTTTCATTTTTACACAGTAGGAAGGTTTAATTCATTCTTCTTATAAAGTAAACATCCAATAAATGGGAAACTATTTTGCAAACGAGTGTACATCGGGAGATCAAAGATAAATGTTTCTATAGGCACAATGAGTCTATACAACAAGAGTGAAGCGTATGTGAAGGGTAGATAATTTCTATGCACAATACTATTTGTGCCAGTAAACAAGCGCAGACGTGTAACACAAACAAGAAAAATTGGCAAATCAGAGCGAGATTAGCTGATTTTTATTAGACCACCGAAGGCGATGGATGGATAAGGACACAAGATAAATATAAAATTAAAAAAAAAACTCCTACGCAAAAATGCCTTACATCAATTTGGAAAAGAGCTGATACTCTTACACTGCTGGACCGATATTAAACAAATATAGCTAAGAACCACTGCAAGGAAACTGGCTTTCAAATGAAAAAACTGCATCGAAATCGGTCCATCCGTTTAAGAACTACGGACAGATAGAAATCGACGTTAAACTTATAACTTATAACAATGGATTGTGTAAAAACGCTTTCTAGCTATTGAACAATATTGAATAAACTAAGTCTGACGACTCCGCTTTAAACAGCTTAACCGATTTAGATGAAACTAGGTTTAGATATAGATTGAAACCTGGGGATGATGATGTTATTTTATTCAGTAAGGACAGGTCAACTCAAATCTGCTGTGGATCATTCTTCAAAAGGCCATTCCAGACATTGCCTACACGATTACACTCACGTTGATATCTACTCATTATCAACTTTGTTTGGACTTGAAAAGAGATAACGACCCCTGAGTTTATTTCGGCATTTCTTCTCAGAGGTAGTCAGCTAGGAAATGCCGGCGCCAGCGTTCACATAATAACAAATCTATTGACGTGTAAAAGTGATTTAAATATCCTAGTTACAAAATAAATAATTTCATTTCATTCCGACTCATGCTGTATACCTACTTAGTTGGAGGCTTTATGCAAATGAAGTCACGACAAAGCTCATTCTTTCGTGAACTTCACCGACTTGTTTTTGTTATCGAAGGAATTTTTATAATAGTGTAACAGTATGCTGTTACCGGCAAGCAACTGATGATAATTGCATATTATTAGCAATCGCGATGTTTGATACTCTCTCATCTTCGCTAATAAACTTTTTATTGATGTTGTTTATTCTGATCTTCAGATGAAATTCATCAATACATTCACTGAATGATGGATAAATGGATTTTATACTATTCATTAGCGTATTTAAAATAAACTATCGTCTGGTCTCCTGTTATATACTACAAATAGCTTCATAAATAACAAAGATACATGAACTTTGTAAAGCGTTTAAAGATCTAAATGTTGGTGTAAACATATTGAAGTTTCACAATAACGCATTTCTTGTAATCCAAGATCTGAAGTTATTGTCATATTATTGTTTTAGTTAATTAGAAGACTTACCATACTTAAATAAATGTGCCAATTTCTATTTTACTCGAAAACGCAAACATTTGAAAATATGAACGTGATTTGAATATGACCTTAGAAAACAACTAATAAAACCACTTCATAAAAATAAATCAATTAAACGGTCGATTACCTTTACCCATCCCAGTAGTGATCTATGTTATCAAGTAAGTAGATGGAGCTATGATGAGCACCTGCCAACATTTTCTTACAAATTACCTCACCATTACCTCACGGGTCATTCAACTTAAGTTTAGCTAGCAAAACGTGATATTTACTTTTCCAATGGGTAACATTAATTAAAAATTCTAAGGAATAGTCATTCGTATAATTTATTTTAATGAATAGGTATTTTCCATAGGCAACTGAACTTAGTAAAAAGGTCACAGACACTGGTAACGTTGGTAGATGTAATAAAAATGCATGCATACTGTACAGACAGACGCGATGATGGGACAAATAGCTTCACATATCTAGAATTATTATACAAAATGTGAAGTACAAAAAAGACAGACTTGATATTTTAAATATAGTCTCATTTTTTGTTTTGTATAATTAAATAAGTAATAGGAACATCACTAGTTTTGTTTGATTTTTTTTTTTATATTTTAATTGTTGTTTGTAATTAAACTTATAGGAGCTACCGTAGCGTAACATTACCGGGTGTCTGAGGCAGACACATCCGTCAATGATACCTACTTGGTTGCTGACGATTGATAACCTATAATTTGTGGTTAATCGTGACGATAAACTTCGGTTTCACAATCTCTTGTTGCTACGAACTGTAAATAAATAAATAAATTGTTACATAATAAACGTTCTGATCGAATGAACTGTCACTTTTGGTACTTTTCTCACAATTTATGTACGCGATCAGAATGTACCGATATAAAAGGAACAGATATTAAATTTCAGTCACCGTTAATCAATTGATAACATACGAAATAATCACCATTGATCTAACATTATATTTGATCGAAGCTTCGGTATCCGGATCCTGGTCCTACTATAATACTGGCTTACAAAATATCTCTAATCGTTCCATCACCTTCTAAATAGGCGCCAGGCGGAACACATATCAGCATAGCTATATGTATCTGTTCTTTCTATATAGCTTTGTATATATAAGTGCTTTTCGTGTACCAGTAAATAAATACTGAAATGCATGCAATTCACGAATATTCGTCTTCGTTTGATCCAGCTCTATTGCCATTCTTTTTATTACTTTTGTTCTCCAAACGAATTCATATTCAGAACAATCGATATCATAAATATATGTAGCACCTATGTATATAATATACATTATCAACATGAGTATACATTTTATCAACCTAACGGGGGTTCTATAACCCCCGTGTGCTAACAATGATAAAATGTCGAATGAGTTTCTCTCTAATGTAGTAATCTGTGCTAATGGTTACGCTGATTTCAATTGTTATCAGAGACGGTTAATAACTCCAGAGTCATTGATACTTTAAGTGATAATAAACGCATTTTTTGTTCTGCTAACACATTATTAGTTACACGTTTCAGATAAAACCGTAATTAGTGGGTTAGATACTTATCATTTGTTTACAAGTTAGAGAAATATTTTTTACTTGATTATACCCGGAATTCAAACTACAAAGGAGTTGTAACACATATATTTTACTGTGGTAAACGTGTTGTTTGAATTATAAATTGCGAGACTTCGGCAGGAAATTTGGAAAAGGTCTTATATCCTGCAGTCAGGCAACACGAGGTCAAATTTTATTCTAGCAAAACAAAATGTTGTAATGCTAAATACCTGGTATTGGGCAACAGATAGCTAGCCAGCAATCCGCGGAACTGAGCGCGGCATACCTGGTGCTTTGAATATTTTTGTCGCCCGTTTATCTAACATACCGTAATGACTACATTATGATGTTAGTACCAGGGTTGTCCAAAGCGGGCTGCTTGTCTTTTGTTTTTTTTTTTGTTTTGACACTCGATCTTATAATATAGATTTGTAATAATAGATCCGAACAGTGTCTTCCGAAACGTTTCTTTCATTACCGTAAAGTTTGAGATATGCTCATTTCTGCTGAAAAAAACAATCAATACACATGTACCAATCTATGCGTACAAAATTTAAAAAATAGGTACTGTCTATTGTGAGGAATTGGCATATTACGCATGACCAGAATCCAGTCTTTTCCCTCTATTTTTGAAGCCTATCTAATGTCAGCCCTGTCGTTACCTCCATGGTGGTGTACGGAATCCACACAGAATTCTGATCAACAATTCAGCGCGTATTGTTTGAACGCATGTGCATGCTAGAAAGCCACTGGTTTTGTAACTAACGCGCGAATGCATGCCATTAACATAGGCATTATGCGGGAACTAACATATTTATTGTAATGTTTACGCACTCTTCGTAATAATGTATAAATTTTCAAATGTTTATAAGCTGCTAATGAAAAGGTAATTATTTCTTTGTAGAGAAAATCTGTATTATCAATAACAATTCACACTGAACAATCTTAAAATGTAGGTATCATTCAAACTGAAAATAGAACAATGCCTAATAAATAATACGTTGGTAATCTATTTTATCTTTTGCAGTCATATTTCGTATTGTATATTGTAATGCTGCATCTAATAAAATGCATAAAAAAAAGTCAATGTTACCTATAGGTAAATAACTGTTCCGCGAATTCATAAGCATCCCAAGGGAGCCACAACCAGAAGAAAAGCTATTATATGTCCTACAGATTTCAATCTCTCTCCATGCCCAAGTTCATCTTAATCAGTTGAGCCGTTTTATCGTAAAAGTACCTATAAAACTTTAATTAAAATTCATTATGCACTTTCCAACTACTCCGACTAACGATGAAGGAAAACATCGCGAGAAAACCTGCTAAAAACTGCTGAAAAGCAACTGTCTTACAATTTGGTCACACTAAAATAAATTTAAAAAAAATAAAGGTTTGTCTATCTCTTTCTTTCATTCATTCATTAATTATAATTATCTTTCGTTAATTGATAACATTTCCCCCTAACACAAGTTTGACCAGTTCTTCCAGACGACTTTTTATAAAGTTTCTAATAGTGTTTCTCACTTTATGTAATATCGTATAGATATTACTTTAATTGAATTTTAATTAATTGCAACAAAAATAAGTAAAACCGATTAAAGGTGAAAGAGAAACCGATTATAAAATAATAAAGTAAGTCCTTTAATAAACCATATCCTCTTTACTTACGCTTTAATGAATAGTGAGAATAAATGAAGTTTTTTATGTCCTCATTATTGTTTCTCCAGTGTATGGGTAAACCACTATGATCACTCTCTTCTGTAGATATCAAATATTGAATTTTAGGTCTTTAGTTGGAAAGAATTACCGCGGCCCCGGAACGTAAAGGGCGTAAGAATGAACATGGGTGCTGGGTTTTAGTCAGTAAGAGTCTAAGGCCCAAGTTCACTGACAAGATAATGGTCCAATCACGAAAACAGCAGTTTAGCATAAATTCAAGCTTCTACCATACGATGGATAACCTATCATTTGGGTGTCTTATTACTAAAACGGTCGATTGCCAAGCCGGGATTGAACAAGAAGTTGACAACACGAAAATTCCCACTTCACGTAATTAAAAAATGTTTTCGTTTAACGGGCCGATTATATAACCATCTGTTGGTGAACATGGACTTAACACTTCCTTCCGTTACGCCCATAGCGTGCGGGAGTCATTTGATGATTTCCTATTCTTATAAAAAGCCCACCTTTTGCACAAAAAATCCTCGTGAAATATTGTGAAATCTATCAAAATTATAAAATGGTTACAATAGTAACCCCTAAACCATATAAATTAATTTAAACACACCTACCTAATCTTACGTTAGAATAAATATTATAACAAACAATTGTCTGAGTAAACCGACTTGTCCAACCTAATTCCCACATGGTGCAAATAATACTTGTACTGTTCGTTATGGTACGGTGGTCAAGGTATCGATGTGCGATACACTTTCAATGGCCCCGCATTGTGGAATAGAGAAATTCTAGATGCGCCCGCGACGATATCGCGGAAATAGGAAACTTATTGGATATTTGAAATCTTAGTAAGTAAGAGGAGGAACTGCCACAACTTCAACGTTCTTTGCTTTGTTTATTTAAGTATTTTATCCAATAAATAAGATAGAAAGTATTTGTGTTTTCTACGCTAGTAAACATAACCTTATCCTTTAAGTATATCTTTTATGATAATTGGCGTACGTACGTACGTACTCAGTTCTCTTTGGTAATCATGACTGATATCTTGTCTGTAGACAAATGATGACATTGATGACATCCCCAGTGTCACATATTAGTCTATGCACAGTGTTTTCCTTAGTTAATTACTGTGGTTAATAAATATGTGCCTGGAAACACTTGCAATCCACTCGTCAATTGATTGAAAAGCGTAATATTAAGGTGTTAAATTATACCACAAAAGAATTATCAATAATTTTCTACCAACAAATGCTAGCTTCCTTCTCACAGCCAGATAGTATGAAACATTTCTAGTAAAGTTACTACCTATATGTAGAAAAAATTGGTTTCGTAGGTGTGTGACTAAACTAGTAAATAACTTGGACATGCAACATTACAAGCTGACGCCGCCACGTCTTGCATCTTCAATAAGTGTTTCACTTTTACCCACTGATTAATATTGCTGATGTCAATAGCCCATGAATGGGTGTTTCGTCACATCACTGCTTCTGTTTTATGGTTTATGAAACTCTAAAGATCGTTATTTTAAATTGTTTTATAACTGAACAAAGCGAAAGTAATGTCCAGTAAAAAGTATAAGTACATAACACCGTTAGTAAGAAGTAAAACTATTTCTCACTTGTACCTACTGTATGGAAAAATTGGACTAAAGTATCAAATTTATAAATTATGTTAGGTATTTAATTATTAACTACCTATTAATTAATTAAAATTTGATTCAATAAATTATAGATATAGATAGATTCAATGAGTGATATGATAGATTATGGAGCAAATATAAAGGTATAGATAGAATAACAGAATAAAAAAAAAGATTTATTTATATTATTTATATTTATTATTATATTATATTTATAACAACTTATACTAACCATTTTGTTTTTGTTACAGATAATGTTAAGAAAGAAGATATTGATACTGTTCGCAACAGTAACATGTGTGGTAAACGCTGTAGTGCAAAATACTGCAACAGGCAATGAAATCGATTCATCACCAAAAAAGCTACTCACAAGTACCGGTGGACCATTGTACCCAAAAGCAACAGAAACGAGAGACTTACGGACGCTAGACGGGATATGGAACTTCAGAAAGTCCCCTTCTGATCCCGAAACCGGGTACAGAGGTGGCTGGTTCGAACAGGATCTTGACAAGGTAATGTACCTACGCGTATAAAAAGCTACTTCGATGATATCATAAGCCTGAGGGGCAATACCACATTGTTTCGTGTTGCTATGTTGGTGCAAATTTATGTGTAGCACGTTTGTGAACTGTAAAGGCCTAAAGTTTTGATTTAGAATAATCTTAAATGATATGGATACAGACTCATCAAATAGGTAGAAAGAACAAATATTATATTATTTATTATAATTTTTCACTTAAAAATCCTCCTTCCGTCTTCCGTCGTCGGCTATAACATAGTTAAGGGACTTTTTGTTTAGTTTACTTCAAGGTAGTAACTTATTAATTAGTTACAATTACAAAAATAATACCGAAATAACTTTAAACATGATTTACGAAGAAGTCCAACGATCCGATTTATTGTTTTTACGCTCATCACATTATTAGAACAAAACAATAATTATAGTATACCAAAGTTTTTAAAACATTATGATTTGAAAGATTTTTTAATTTTCAAAGTAGTTACGTTGAATATTCGTATAGAATAAAGATGTACCAAGCCAGTCTCTTGAATTACAACTACATTATTTTTAAGTAAATGATTCAACCAAAATGTCAAATGTCCAAACTAAATATCGTGATAGATTCTTATTGCAAACCGGTCGACCTTGGCGCCTATGCGTTATTTACTAGTACAAATGTATAGGTACGCAAGTGTTAGATAATATTGTCGAAAAACTCGTTTATCGATTGTGTTTTTATTATTTAAATGTATAACTTATTTTGCATATTCTGTGTCACCTTATAATCACTAAATCAAATTTATATATTCAATTTTTTTTTTAAATGTTTTTAAATTTTATTTCCATTGTGAAAACGTAGCAATGTATATAAAAACAAAACTGAACATCGTTGTTCCAATTTAACATTGAAACTTTTTGCAATAATTATGTACTTACTTCACTCTTGCATTTTCATTATACTACTCAAGCATGACGATGAAAAAACTCGCTTGAAAAATGGTTTATTTATAATCCAGGTACTATAATCACGATCAATATTTTCTATATTATTTGTATGGACTCTTCATCGACTTATCTACCGTAATAAGGACATTTGTGCTCGTGTGATATCGTGGAATAACTTTTAACACGTACAAATTAGTTTGTCCTTTGTCTTGCGGTTTTATCTTGAAAATTGTAGTAAATAAAACAATGTTCGCACTTACCTATTTTCACGACAGGTTTATTTGTATTATCTATGAGTTACATTTTAATTACTAGAACATTACGGGCGGAATTCTTCGACTTTTTTAAGAACATGAATCTCTTTAATGAGTAGGCGCCTTAATAACTTTTGCGGGAACATTTGAAAGAGTCACTGCGGCGGCCGTGGAATGCAAAGAGCAATTCGAAGGAATACGGGTGGGTTCTAGCAGGTTTTAGTCAGTAAGTCTGACACACCCTCCTGCTCCGCGACTCCGCCCAGAGCGGGGAAGTCATTTGATAATTGCCCATCCAAAAACAAACAACTTTATTTAAAATACTCGAATGATATAACATTCTGTAAAAAATGCTACTTAATTAAGTGGCGTATCAGTACTCGAACACGTAAACGTAACTTGAGCCCTGTAAAATCTAACTTTTCATGGCAGTTATTTCTTCGCAGACTGGTCCTGTAATCTCCATGCCTGTACCATCCTCATACAATGATGTCGGCGAGGATATTTCGCTGCGTGACCACGTTGGGGTAGTGTGGTACGACCGACGGTTCTTCGTGCCGACGTGGTGGGGAGCAACTGGCCAGCGAGTGTGGCTCCGGTTCAGCAGCGTCCACTACGCGACTGAAGTGGTAAGTTAAGATTTTTTTTTTTTTTTTTTTTTTTTTTTAATTCATATCTGCAATCGGCTGTGTAGCCATAATCAGATCAATTCGTTGGTGTTTATTGTTTTGAGGCGCCCTTCCATTGAGTGACACCACACTGTGACTAGCTAAATCAGCTTCTCATGTCCAGGTTTAGCACCTGCCATCTCTTTAGGCGATTTACGCTCTCTCCGTTGTTTAAGAGGTTCTGGGCTAGTATGTTTGTGTGTGTTCTTAGCCTTTCCTTGTACTTTATGGCATATTTAGATACTTCTTCTTTGACGGTTGGTATTTCCAGGTATTCATGTATTTCGGTGTTTCTTACAAACCAGTGTGCTTTGGAGATAGTTCTTAAGGCTAGGTTTTGAAACCTTTGGAGAATCTCAATGTTTGAGTTACTCGCTGTTCCCCAGAGTTCAATGCCATACGTCCATATTGGCTTTATTATAGCCTTGTAGACTATCAGTTTGTTGCTGATTGATAATTTGGACTGGCGGCCAAGTAGCCAGGAGAATCCCTTGAGTTGCATGTTGGCTTCGATTCTTTTGGCTTTTATATGATTAGCCCAAGTTAGTCTTCTGTCCAGGTGTAATCCCAGGTATTTTACGGTGTTGTTGCTTGGCAGTGTTTTGTTTTCCATACGTACTGGTGGACAGTCCCCTTTTCGTAGTGTGAAAGTAACTTGTGTTGATTTTGTTACATTAGGTTTGATTCTCCACTTTTTTAGCCACAAGTCTATTTTGTGAAGCTGTTCCTGCAGGCTCTCTGAGGCTTTATTTGGGTCCTTGTCACTAGCGAGACATGCGGTATCATCTGCATATGTTGCCGTTACAACGTTGTCTGTTTCCGGTAGATCCGCAGTGAATATAGAGTAAAGTACTGGGCCAAGTACCGATCCCTGCGGGACTGAGGCGTTTATATCGTACAGTTCCGAGTAGTCTTCCTCATATTTGACCTGAAATTTTCTCTGGCTCAAGTAAGATTTT
Organism: Pyrrhia umbra; assembly: GCA_963891755.1. Classification (NCBI taxonomy): domain Eukaryota; kingdom Metazoa; phylum Arthropoda; class Insecta; order Lepidoptera; family Noctuidae; genus Pyrrhia; species Pyrrhia umbra. Next base: position 9,661,370 of record OY982930.1, read on the forward strand.
ATGATCATGTAGAATGAGTTTGGTAATACAGTTTTGACTTTGTAGATGAGTCCTTTATGCCAGACTCTATCAAACGCCTGTTGGATGTCTATGAACACTGCGGAACAGTACTCTTTCTTCTCTAGTGACTGCCTGATTTTGTGGACCACTCGGTGTACCTGTTCTACGGTTGCGTGCTTTTCCCTAAACCCAAACTGATGATCAGGTATGATTTTAGATTCCTCCAGTACTGGTTTAAGCCTAGTCAGTAATATTTTTTCAAATACTTTTGACAATAATGGTAGAAGGCTGATTGGTCTATAAGATCCGGGTTCCGTAGGTGGTTTCCCAGGTTTAGCAATCATGCAAATTTGGGATATTTTCCAGAGTTTTGGAAAGTAGTGTATTCTAAGTATAGCGTTAAATAGCATTGTCAGGAATACAATGCCCTTTTTTGGTAGTTGTTTGAGGACTTCGGCCGTAATTAGGTCGAATCCAGGCGCTTTTTTGTTTTTGAGGTTATGTATCATCTTTGAAAGTTCCTTAGGGGTGACAAGTGCCAACAATGGAGATAGCTGTTGGTCACTATTGATAATTCGATCCACTTCTTCTTCGAACTCTACCATTGAGGACTGATTAGGAGTGAAGACGTCGCTAAGGTGTTTGGCAAATAGTTCCGCTTTTTCACCTCCCGTTCTAGCCCAACAGTCTTGGGGTGTCTTTCTAATAGGTGGAACGTGGACATTTGGCCTTTTAAAGTTCTTAGTTATTTTCCATAACGAGTAGTTATCTCTTTTATATGTCGATAAGGTAGATAGTTTTTGCTGAAATGATGTGTTTTTGTTCTCTGCAATCATTTCTTTGAGCTCTCTAGATATTTTGTTGTACTCCGTTCTATCAGCGTCAGATCTACTTTCATGTAATCTTCTTCGTGTTTTACGTTTTTCTTCCAGCTTGTAGCGTATATCCATTGGTATATTATTACTTTGTGTTGAGGAGCCAATCGTGGGAGTAGAACTCCATGCAGCAATTTGTATAAGGTTTGTGATGTAGAAGGTTGCTTCATCTATATCTTCTTCGGTCTTGAGTTTAATCTTCAGGTTTATTTCTTCCTCTAGGTATTCGGCAAAAGATTCCCAATCTGTTTTATGATTGTATAGTGTAGCTCTTTGAGTTCGGTGTATTGCAGTCATGCTAAATGTAGCTATGATCGGTGTGTGGTCGGAGACGCTGTCAAGTGATGATTCAATGTCAAAGTACATTTCAGAGAAGCCTTTTATGACGAAGAAGTCTACGAGGTCTGGTATTCTGTTAGCATCTTTTGGCCAATAAGTCGGTTTGTCAGTTCCTAGAGTAGTGAGTTTGAGTTTGTCAACGCTTTTCTTGAGTTCCCTTCCTTTGGTGGTGATCAGTCGAGATCCCCAGTAAGTATGTTTGCAGTTCCAATCGCCTCCACTTATGAATCTGTTTCCCAGGCTGTCGAAGTATCGATCGAACATATGTTGTTTTGGAGTATGTTTAGGTGGGCAATAAATAGCACTTATGTTAATAGGCCCCATGTTCTGCTCGTTTATGGTGATAGTGGTAGCCTGTATCCAATCTTCCTGAAGCACGCTATGTATATGATGTTTAATATTGTTCTTAACTATTATTGCAGACCCTCCGTGTGATGTGGTGTCTGGGTGGTTGGCATTATAGCAGCAATAATTATCGAATCTAATACTAGTTCGATCGTTGAGGTGACTTTCTGAAATTAGTGCAATATCCACTTTGTTAGCTTTTATTAGTACTTCAAGTTCTTGTTTATTTGGCTTAAGGCCATTGATATTCCAGGTAGCGATACGTAGCGACATCATTATGGTAGCTTGCTGATGAGTGTCATGATGAGGTTCATCATTGTACTGAACTGTGAAATGAGTTGGTCCATTCTTTCAGTCTGTTTTATTATAAGATCTTCTAGATGATACCGATGTTCTTGTGTCTGGCTATAAATTCTATCATTATTCAAATGATATGTTCTTTCTGACTCTCGATCAGCGTGATTTTTTATATTTGTTCTTTGTGACTCCGTATCGTCAACGTGTCTTTTGGAGAAAGGTCTTTGTGTCTCAATCGGTTTACCTCTCCGGTTATCTTGTGGTTTTTCAATGTGCTCGGTGTTTTCTGAGTAGGTATAAGGCATGGGCCAGTTTTTGACCACTTCACTATATTGTTGTGTTCTTTTTGGTTGGTTGACACCAGTTTTCTTTAAATTTTCTTCAAAAGTATTTGTCTGTTCTTTTCCAGCACCGGAGCTTTTTTCTCTTTCTCCAGAGGCGGGCTTTGTCTGTGTTGGTCTGTGTCCTGCCAGCTTTCTGGCCATAATCTCTTTGTACACCTGGCATCCTTTATAGCTAGCAGGATGGCTTCCTGAGCATAGAGAACAAACAGCTGGTGTGTTTTTATCTATTGTGCACTGAGTAGTCTTATGTGCACCAGCACATTTCACACATCTGTATGGTCGCATACAGTTATTTTTACTGTGTCCATATTGCTGGCATCTTTTGCATTGTACCACTGAGTTTTTTCTAACTGGGTCTTCTATTTTAACTTTTTGGTTAAATATTACTTTGATATCTTTCACCAGTTTGTTTTTATCATCAGGTGCAATATTAACAAAGAAGGTGTTTAGTAGTTCCTTGGTACCTCGCTTGCGGGCTGTTATTATTTCACCTTGGACCCTATTTCCTGTTTTCTCTATTGCTTCTATTATAGCTTCTTTAGGAGTGCTAAAGTGTAGATGTTTGATAACAATCCTCATACATTTCTGGTCTTTTCGGGTAAAGGTGTGGCCTATTAATCCCTTACTTCTTATATGCTCTATTAGGGTCTTGTATTTATCGACTGTATTCGAGGAAATAATCAGTTGATTTTTTGATACTATTTTGAAAGTGTAGTCGTCCTTTTCTATGACTTCTTCTATTAGTTGTGCTAATTTCGTCAGATCCTCAATTCCATACAGGATTATCGGTGGTGGTTTATTTGTCTTCTTGTTTGTCTTTTCATCCTCCTCTACATCAAGTAGTGAGAAACTGTTACTTAATTCTATATCTGGGGCGTTGTCATGATCGGTGTTTTGTATTCTTCTGTGTTCGTTTACAACTTTTTCTCTTCGCTGTGTTCTTTTGGCTTGGCTCAGTTTTTGTTCTTTGTCGTCCTCCGGCGATCGGTTTCTTTTTTGGTACGGTACTCGTTGCCATGGTACACTTGTATTGTGCTGGTTTGTTGGGTCTTTTCCTGCTAATTCAGTACTAGCTTTTCTTTGGCTCTTTTCTGCGGCATCGCTGAGAGATGCTGATCGTTGCCGGTTGAACAGTCCTGGGTGAAAGAGCTGTTGCGTTAACACTTTGGGCCTGTGTGGCCCTACTCCTTTGTCCGTCTGAGTAAGCAATCCTTTGCCCCCCCCAGAATACGTGGGGCAGCCCGAGCTAAGCTCAGGGAGGGATTCTCCGACTTCGCCGGTACCCTCCTGGGGTAGATTCTCTTTAAGTCTTGCTTCCATCTTGTGTAATTTTTTCAATACGGGGTTGTCTTCCCCTAGTCAGTTTGTCCGGTTATAGCGCCAGAGATTCGCTTTCGCTCTATATACTTAGCTACTGCAGTCCCGAGGTAGATGTTATGTGCGGGACTCGTATTAGACTGCAGCATTGCCCAGGGAGGACGACCCACAGAGGTGTAGTTTGTGGGCCCATCAATATACCGCGGCGGCAGTATAAGGATGGCGTGGACGTGTATATAGAGCTTTTGGTGCGCGCCTGATAGCCTAGCCTGCACTCCTAGACGTACGCTCCGGCATTCTTAGCATTTTTTAAGAACATGTTCCTGACCAAAACATGCTCCACTAAGACCTACACCAACCCCCCCCCCAAGGTAAGTTAAGATAGTAATATTTTAGAATGCCTTCATTAAATCTGGTGTAGACCGTCTCATTGGTCAATTGATCGTCGACTTAGTACTGAGCGTGGCTTTCTGATTTCGATCACCAGGTCGTGCACTAAGTACCTTCCTAAGTAGGTATTATTGGATGTATATACCCATGAATTTTCGGTAATGATCCGTAGGTTTGTGCTTGGTATCGCTTGTGTAATATGTGGTCAGCCTCCACTATATTATATGGATCTAAGGCATATCTATGATATTCGCCTGGCAGCAGCCAGGGATTGGAGGAAGAGAGCTGAAGATCGAGCTCAGTGGCGTGCCATGGGAGAGGCCTATGTTCAGAAGGGGACTGATTTGGGCTGACGATAATGATGAAGGCATATTAGTATCTAAATATAACGCACTAAATCATATGTGCTATGTCTATACGTTTGCATGCCATTTTACAAAACACACCTCATATTAAGATATCAATTATATTATAATTTCATAATTGATGAAGATAATGTTGGATACCGGGGTAACTATAAACCTTTCGTGATGTCACAGTAAGACTTGTACACAGTACAAAACCACGAATTATTTAATGTAATGTAAAATTATAAAAAACTAACTCACGACGGACTATGTCTTCAACTAAAGTAGTCAACTCTGCTCTGCAGTACAAAATTTTGCATGCACACATATTGGGACAAAAATCAAATCAGTATATTTCTGATTAAATAAAACCTAAAAAAAAGATGTACTTAAAAAAACACTACTTACAACGTCGCTAGACAAACTTTTTAGTATCGCGGTCAGTCCCTCTAATGGCGAAGATAAAGATAATAGTCGCATAGAAACATGAAGAATCTGAACTTCATACTTTTGTAGTAAGTCATGATGTCAACATGGCAAAATTGTAGGAGGTGTTTTCCTATATGTTCCATATTATATAACTCGGCAGACAGCTTATGGTGCAAACAATTACGATAATACAATGAAAGTAGGTGTTATTATTTCAAACGCGTATCTTTTACATTATTCAAATGAGCGCAGTAACAATATAACGCGTATGCGAACATTGTTGAATCAAAGGATTTGCGTTAAACGGACGCTGTGTTGAGCCAAGTTCACACGATTAACATATAAACGGTTTTTGCGGCCGCTATTTCATCTTTTTAGACACATCCTTCTTGAGAAAATCCATGCCCAAAGAAGTGGTGAATTTTGAACAGTCGCCTCACTCCCGGTAAGGTTAGCTACGAGCTCAGTTATTTGTTACAAAACATAGTTCTAAATGTACAAGTGCTCTTATGGAAGCTTGGAAATTAGGACATTTTTAATTTATATCTAGATTACATACATAGGAACTAAATGATATTCCCAGAGATATCATTTACTGGGACCTAAAGAACCTTCGGACGTGTGTAAAAAATCTCTTTGTTTCTAAACTTTTTGCATAAAAGCCATGAAATCATTTCATAATTATCTCATTTTGTTAATTTTGATATGAGAAGCTTAGGAAATACATCATTATATTAAAAATAAAGAATTACTGCTTACACAAAACAGGTCAACTAGGTACTAAGTATATCTAATTATACTTTGTAGATACATGTGCAGAATTTTACATAATGCCATGTAGGTTAATAGATGCATGATCTCAATATTTGCTTACAATAAATGCAAACAATATACTTATTACTCGTTTATGAAAGCAAACATGAACATAATTTAAACGAAGACGTTCCTATTAGACAAACAATAAGCTTTATGAAAATGATGAGGGCGATGGCATAACAAACACTTTATCTGATATTATAAGGTAACTCATGTAACCTTATCATTTTTTACTTACTAAAATCAGAACTTAGCAACACGAAATTGCGGGTCCAGCCCCGACCGGCTGCTACCGTAGTAGCCGGCCAGAGGTGTCGTTGTCACGAGGCGGTCTAACAACAGTAGGTAATTGGACAATTTGTCGTGTGACACCAGTCTCGCGAGTTCGTTCTCGTTTGACCCGACTGTCGAAGTCCAGAAACACTTCTTTGGGAGACGGTAACATGCCATCAATTATTTACTATACAAAGAATGCTTTCATACATATTGCAACTGTCAACTCATTAGTAGCGGTCGATCCGATTGATTGATGCGTTTGATTCCTGTGCTTACTTACCCTTGTAACGAGGCTTGCTTGTCGACAACGAATAAACAAGTGGCAGCATTAAAACGCAACACGAGCTCTTTGATTGATGAAGACGAATACCATTTTGTTGATTAGAAAAGTTTCTTCGAATCCAACCTTTTTATTTTTTTATATTATCCTGTTGCATTTACTACGTTTATTATATACTTAATTTTCTTTTAGGGCTGTATCTTTTTGCGGTAGATTTTGATAGATAGCTACACCAATTATTGCTATTTTGTTATCTTAAATATTCTTTGTCTAAGTCTGTACGTTTCGCAGCGTCTTAGCGCTTTAATGTTGTAGACGGTCGTCATTCATACGCCAATTGTACTAGAGGGCAATAAGAATCACTGACCTCACTTAACTGACATTACTCAATCAGCTTCCTGCCGACCGACTTGTCTAGTGGACTCGTTCTTGTCAGGTACCTCTGCTGTTCTGGGAAAGGTAACAAGAAGGTTAAACTAAACATTGGAATTACTGAAATAAATATTATTTCATATATAAAATATAGACCGATCCCGTCTAGTCCAATGAAACCAATTTGGGTAAGCACTTAATTCAAAAGTATGAGCACCCCATGAACTATATGGATAATGTCTATGTCATATTATAATTATGTAAAGATATTGCGGCCGTAATTAACAATCTATGTATAACCATTGCAATTCATACAATATCATTCTAGATATATCAAATAACTTTTTTACAATCCGGGATGCCGTAGTTGTCTGGGTCAAATGTAATGTCTTCCAAGTAGAAATTCTAGTGAGGTTGTAAATCATTGGCGTGGTGATTCATTTTGCATACGATATACTTGTAGGTATGCCAAATAATGTCAAGCTCCACAAATTTACTGCTCTGTAGGCGATACCTCATTTCTGATACAATGATTTGTAAATCAACGTCGAGGCGACTTACTAAGAGATGTTATAAAGACGCAATTTGCAGGACAATGTCTCCAGAAATGGGTCGAGTGAACACAAATCTGCGTAACATAAACAGATACGAATCATTCACCGGCACAGACACCTACGGGATTAAGTTCGTTCACATTCAATCTAAATGGAAACGCAGACTGCGTTTTGTTTGGCGTACGGCATCAATGTATAGGACCTGTTAGCTGTTTTAACTTAAACACAAATAAAAAATAAAATGTCCGTGTAAATTCTTCTCCTTTTCTAGAAAAGATAAAGAACAACTATGTTTGAATTAATGACATAGTCACAGTTCTTTTAAGCATAACTTATTTAATTCCACAAGGCTACCGTTAAAATAACTTATAGGGCCTTAACTTAGTAAATTACTGTTTCTGGTACAAGAATAAGACCATCATTCAAAAGAGCCGTTATTTTTAATTACGTTTAAAAACAATAGTTAGTTACAGTTTACTACTAACTAATATGATATTAATTATGATTATATGTCACTACTATAACTTAGGTGGTAATGGTTTTAAAAAATAAAGGCATAATTTATCTATTCCAATCCAATAACAAGATGACAAGTACTGGTATACTGAAAACTACAACATGAATTAGTAAAAGTAATTCGTCAAAGAAATAATAAATGATTCAAGGCGACGTTATCGCAAAGCGATATAGCCCTTAAATAAAGATAAAAAAAATGTCTATGATGAAAACAATAAAAGCTTTTTGTATTTCGAATACACTTTGTCTTATTTCGACACGTCTTCCATTGTTCCTTATCGTTGTTTGATTGATATGAAAGTGAACTCTGTCCTTGATATTATTTTAAGGTTAAGCGGCATTCCAGAAAGTTAATATTTCTCGTTGCTCTTTAAAGTCACGTTTTTTTGTTACAAAAGGATGACTTATAAAGATTGTGTTTGCGTAAAGTGATTTGATCGATTTTGTAACTAAAAACTTGAGCACCCTTTTTATCTACAAAAATGATAATACATATTTTATACACACTACTTTATCACGTTTACCACGATAGCTCTCCCAAACATGAATATCATCCCTTACCAACCATTATTCATGCATTCCGTGTATCATCTGTGCATTTTGCAAAATATTCATCTTACAAAAAAAACTCTTTATAGCGACCTAATCATTACATGGTCACTGCAAACTCCGCAGTATTCCGGGGTGGTTAAATCGTTCGTTGGCGTAAGTACTTGTTGCAAGAGCGCCTGCTTCCCATGAGATCTTTAAAGATAGGCATTTCATGTGAAATATCCCCGTATCAGCTTAAAGTCTGGATTTAAGCTTGGTATTGATGGCAAGAGTCTTACCTCATAGGACGTGTCACTTAACTGGTGAAATGTAGACATGTATTTCTGATTCTGGAGAAAACAAACGTGATGTTATGTAGGTATGTTCTGTAGAGAATAATAATCCTCAATACTCATAATCACTTTTGAATGCTTACTGAAAACTACTTAGACTGGCGGTATATGGTTCCTTTACATCTCTTAATTCAAAAAAGTCTCATATCTGAACATTAACTCATCCAGCCTACATCTTTGTATGTAAAGGTGAATCCCAATAAAATCCCCTCAGCAAGTTTCGAATTACTCCCTCTATAAACCAAACTACCTCTATACTCGTATAATACGTCTTGTATCGCAGGAACATTATTTCGACGCCCACGTAAGGTGAATGCGCCCAGCTTTTGTTCAAATTAACCGCGTATTCTTATCCTGGTAACATATGGCACAATATTTTTTTATTCAGTGTTAAATAATAAACTATTTTATAAAATCCTGCCTTGTAATCCACTGGATATTAAAGAACTATCTATGCATTGTTATCGCTATTAGCCCCGTCGTGCTTCACCGTTTAACTTGTACCTAGTAATCGGTTATTTCGTACAACAAAATGTCTTATCTTTTTAGTGTATTTAGCTAAGTTGCTCACAGCTTGATTCCAATAAAGATAGCGCGGTATTGAGCAATATCCGTAAACACTCACTTAGTATTATCATATTTGTACGAGAACCAATATAAATTAAATAGCCTCAATATTTGTTCAAGCTTTTAGCGTTTCACAAGCGATATGTTTCACAAATATACCTGATATATTATTTTGGTATTATAATATGTGACAGCTTAAGTAGATAAATAATGTACAATATTTGAATAAATCTCATGTGGGTATCAAACATCAAATACGACAAGTACAATACAACAATGTAAAGGTTTACAACATTGCATTACAATAACTGGCACTAGGATAACTATTGGCGTAATTATAGTTCCTTGCCGTGTAAAAAGAACCCTTATAGTGAGATTTCATCTATTTTTCTATTGGAGCATATAGCTGTTGATATAGCTGTTTATTTTATCATCAACTCAACTTTGGAACAACTCGACATAGACGAATCTATCAAAATTTCAAATTCTGAAATGCGGTCCCAAAAAACAGGATAATTTGGGCTGTACAACTTCAAAACCTTCGTTGCACGAGTCCGACTTACACTTTAGTGGCTTTAATAATTAACTTTAAAATATTAACAATCAAACAATAACAATGAAAATAATAGAATATCATAAATGTCACGAACCAAAAATAACAAATGTTATAAAAAATAAGTCCTTCTTAATTTTGTGTTAGCTCAAATATTGCTGAAGTCATCGGAGGCTTAATGTAGTTATATTACGGACCTCTTTATAATATACCGTTGCTGTAAAAGTAAATATAATAGAACAACATTAGTATCTGAAATGACATATTGTGTTAAGTAAAAAGGCTGTAACTGTTCTTCCCACGGATCAAAGGTGTTTGAACGAAGAATGGAAATGAGAATGATCTCACAAATTATGGTCTCAATCAATGGTGCGTTGGCCCAAGCTGACACAGACTACTCATTTTTACATATAATAAGTTGAGGACACTTGAGACACATCTCATGCTACATGTGAGCGAGTTTCTGGATTAAGAACGAACGCTACGTAAATACTTCGTATTCTGTTTTTATTTTACGTTTTTAAAATACAAAATAATGAGATATGGAATTCTCCATTCAGAAACCGGTTGATAACATTTGTAATTTCAAAAACAGGACGCGTAGTTTAATCTACTCGTACAAATAGAATTCAACATCATGTACTTCACCTCTTTTCATGTACATTGTACATTGGTACCTACTTACGTACTTTATTTCTTACAGTTCATAAACGGCAAGTCGGTGATGTACCACGAGATCGGCCACCTGCCGTTCGAGGCGGAAATCACCGACATCGTAAGCTTCAACAGCAGCAACCTGCTCACTGTCGTGGTGGACAATACGCTGCTCAGTGACACTGTCCCGCAGGGCGTTGTCAAGACTGTATATGATGGGTGAGTTTTTGATTAACTTGTATATAACGATAGTGTATGCCTCGTTACTCGTGTTACTAGGGCTGACTATGATAACCTGGGTTCGATTCTCAGGAAGGTCAGTGTTATAGTTTTTTTTTGCCATGAGCACCTGTCGAATTTTTATGCGGGAGCCCAGAGTTTGAATTCGTACCAGGATAATGGCTAATCTACCGGAATAGCTTTTGATTCCCTCATTTACAATCCTTTATTTTATTAAACAGCATATTTTTAAGGTTAATCTAGAATTTATGTAATCTTTTCAATTAATTTGCACATGTGTTTGCATTTGCAAAAAATAAGACGTCCTTGGTTCCTTGATTTATTTGGTAAACAGTCTTTAATAAATACAGATTTACTAAAGCTAGAAATTACCGAAAAATAAATATTATTATCGTGCCCGGATACTTAATGAGCTTGCAAACATTTTGTTCACGGTTCTTGCTTTGAAAACAATAAACTTTGTTTACAATAACGTTCTAAATTTAAAAGCTTTTGCATTCTCAATATTCAAGTAATACCTAGTATTTTTAAGAAAATGTTAAAAGGCTCGTTGTTTTAAATATTGGAGATTTCTGTAGGTAGCTAATTAATGTATTAAAGAATGATAAAAAAAAAACACGGATGGACTTTCACAGATTTTTGTACTCTCCGAGACACGATATATATGTTAAGAAAACTGACATCGATCGACACGTTTTCCACTCTCTTTTCCTACAGGTATTAATAAATCAATAGTAAGAATAAAATTGTTTCTTCCATAGACCAAACAAGGTTCGTCAAGAGCAACAATACACATTTGACTTCTACAACTACGCCGGTATCCACCGCACCGTGTTCCTCTACTCTACCCCTCAAGTCTACATCGATGACGTCATCGTCAACACAGACATTCAAGGACTTACAGGTTAGTTGGACTTACTAAAAAAATAAGACTACGTAAAATTGGATTCAATAAATTAATAATATAGAATGCCAGCCTTAGAGATTAAACATCATCATAAATATCAATCGTAGATTGAAGAGTAATAACTCGTATCATGCCTATTAATAATATTATTACCCGAGCAGTAATAACTGTATAACAACTTGCTATTTAAAATTGCAGGTTTCGTCGTATACAACGTGACACAGAAAGGTTCAACATCAGACAAAGTTCGGTGCTTCGTACAAATATTCGATAAGAACGATACTCAAGTGACGGCGTACAACGACTGCGCTGGCCTGCTAGAGATCGGTAACGCCAACTTCTGGTGGCCTTACCTGATGCACCCCAACCCTGGATACTTGTACACATTCAAGGTAAAACATTGCACGTTGCAGCATTTAATATAAGGAAGAAAATGTTAACTGAGCTCATTCTCTGGCTTTAGACAGATAGACCTACCTATAATACATATAAGAACAACACCTTTATTTCGTTCTTATCCTTATTAACCTTCAACAAAGATTTACCTATTTATATCCTTTTCGGTATTTCCCCGTAGCAAAAAAAATCCATACTTTATTTTCAATACAAATACATTAACGAAAGTCTTTTATAAGATTACTAGCTTTTCGCCCGCGGCTTCGCCCGCGTGGACATTTTTTTTACACCTTGGGTTACATTATTCAAGTTTTAGGGATCCCTAATTATTTCTGGAAATAAACACTTCGTAAAGATATAGCTTTCTAACGGTGAAAGAATTTTTAAAATCAGTCCATTAGTTTTTGAGTTAAAACCCTACAAACAATCAAAACTTTCCTCTTTATAATAGGTTTTAGTATAAGGATAAAAAAAATGCTTACTGCAGAGATGCCTACAGGTAATTGAACACAGTAAAGTACAAAAAAAATACCTTAGCACAACGGGGAAAAACTGTAAGTTGGTATATGATGTCATCCATTCTTCAATTAGGTCTTTAAGCCGTAAAAACGGTGATATCTTAGTAAACCAAGGAAACATCGAACTTAATAACTTAACAAGTTAGAAAGAAGCCGGTAGATACATTTTAGACCTTAATTCCTTCATTTTCGTAATTTACAAAACAATATTTTTCTGATTTTTCTGACCTGCTTACTAATTCGCCGTACCTGTTCTTAGGCATCACTGATAGGTCCCCAAGGTGAAGTGATCGACACCTACAGCCAGAAGATTGGTATCAGGACTGTCACGTGGTCTAACACTACCGTCTATTTGAACGAAAAGCCGCTCTACCTAAAAGGATTTGGCATGCATGAAGATTCTGATGTAAGTATTTTATGCTGTAGCCCTTCTTGTATTTATTTATAGTTTCAATATTATACCTAAACACGCTATAATAATGAACTTTAAATAAAATTCTTCATTATATCTGATATTTGCGATCACGTTATAAAACTCCAAAAGATTTTTTCTTCAATTTGAATATTAATAATAATTTCAGCTAAGAGGCAAAGGCTGGGACCCAGTATTGTGGGTAAAAAATTTCAACCTGATCAAGTGGTTGGGCGCCAACGCATTCCGGACGTCCCACTACCCTTACGCCGAGGAGATCTACCAACTCGCTGATGAATATGGCATCATGATCATCGATGAGTGCCCAAGTGTTGATACTGAGTGAGAATATTACACTTACTTCTATTGAGTAAAAAAGTAGTAAATGTCCCACGCTGGGCGCCAACATTTTTTTTCTTTTAATTTTCTAACAATTTTTAATTATATCTCAGTGGCTTCTCGGACGCGTTGTTAGCAAAACACAAGCAGTCTTTGACAGAACTGATCCGGCGAGACAAGAACCATCCAAGCGTAATCATGTGGTCCATCTCCAACGAACCCAGGTCTGCCAACAAACTGGCTGACAGATACTTTGGGTGAGTCTTAATACCTAGATACAACATACTTCTTCTTTCTGTTGTTCGATTTACCTACGTGGTGTGTTTAAACATAGCAATTCGTGGATTCAGCGAGGGTACGACGGACAATAATCATGAAGCCTAATGATTCGAATTTAATAATATCATGAAGATTATTCTTTTAATTATTCAGTGCCGTTTCTTTGCAGGGAAGTAGTGCGTCATGTCAAATCCATGGATCTCTCTAGACCTGTTACGATCGCTATCTCTGCCGGTGCTTCTAGTGACAAATCTGTGAGTACTAAACTAAAACTGACTACAAACTGCATTACATTGTTTTATTATTTACCTACTTGTAAAGTCGTGTTTGTCTTGCGTTTACCTATAAAAAAGTAAAAAATGAATAAGATACGTCCTAATTATCTTAGAAATAAAAATGCTTCCTTAAGACTAATTTCGATAAAAAAAAATGAATTGTTCGTAAATCAGGGTCGTCATTTGGACGTGATCAGCTTCAACCGCTACAACGGGTGGTACGCAAACCCCGGCCACACGACGCAGATCACCAACAACGTGGTGGAGGAGGCGACCAACTGGCATCGCATACACAACAAGCCCATCATCATGACCGAGTATGGAGCTGACACCATAGCCGGGCTTCACTTGGTCAGTTTTATGTAAAATGCACTAGATACCTACCATAAAAAATGTACTAAAACATATCTGAGTGCGAGCTTAGATATAACATAAATAACACGTAATTTTACGTTTTAGTACCCTGAATACATCTGGTCAGAAGAGTACCAGTGCGTGTTAATCGCAGAACACTTCAAGGCGTTCGATCATCTGCGGAAGGCAGGCTTCTTCACCGGGGAGTTTATATGGAACTTTGCCGACTTCAAGACACCACAATGTTAGTATTACACTGATTACACAATTGAAAAATTTAAAGCCTCATACACTCATAGCATGGCCACATTGGCCACCCAAGCTATGACTACTCGTGGTCATAATATTGATTTATGGAGATTTTCGAGACCACGCTTTACGTTTTTTGGGTTATTGCAAAAACATCTCAGCCTAAAGGTTTGGGTTTGGCGACGTTATGCAAGATTTTATTTTACATAAGAATTTGACTTTGTCAACGTAATGATGACATTTAGGACAGTAATATTTTTTGTAGACAAACCTAGACTTCCACATAATTTCACAATTTATATGTAGTTTAGTTGAACAGATATGTTTTGCTTCATAGTTTCTCAAAGGTATTGTTTTTCTACAGTAGTTAAATAACTTTTGTAGTCATTAATTTTGTGATCGGCTTATTGTTATTTAGGGAGGGTAGGCAAAGGCCCTCAGCGTCGTCGAGACCGGCTGCAGCCACACATTCGACACAGCAAGTGGTTGCGCTGTAAGGACGACGATCCTTTATGACGATACAATGCTATTTGAATGGAGGTGGTGGTGTACATGTGTAGCCTTGTAGTGCTTGTGATCAGGATGCATGGTATCTGGAGCCGTAGTATGACATGTTAAGGCTGCCCACACCCACACGGAACGGTGCTATTGGTCAACCATCTCTCTCACACTGAGATCTGTAAGGTTGAATGAACTGAATCTGCATGATTACGATTTTTTATAAGTTTGTTTATTTGAAAGATATAACAGCGAAACAGCGCCATTTAGGATAGCATTAAAAACCAAAATAAAATATTTTATATTAAAAGTTATCTTTGTTTTATACAGAGAGTAACTTAAGATATGGCTATTCACTAAAGCGCTAGGTATTTATTTTTACTTGTGCAACCCTACGATGACTGCATCATCCAAAGTTTGACCCGAGGAGACTGTTCAAATCTAAATCTCTACCAACTCCATTTTATTCAATTTCATGTTTGTATTGTAATGCATTAAATTCTACATATTCATTGCAATAATGCATACTACATTACCTAAACTTCGTTTCAGATGCAGAGCATGTAATAATGAACTTTCAATAGTTTTGTGAGAGTCGATAAACATCTTGTGTTTCCCTCGACCAGCAGAGCATGATTCTTTTACAAATAAAGCACATCCTTCCCACCAACATCTTTATTTGCATAGATTGTCCAGTACTGTTTAAATGCATTTCTTAGTGCAATAAATTTCATGACTGATGAATTTATGATGTTCACATATTATTATTTGTCACAACATCTTTATTTCTATAAATTTATCTAATCGTGTCTATCTTGTTTTTTAATATTACAGCGATAACCCGTGTGGGTGGCAACAAGAAGGGTATATTCACCCGCAACCGGCAGCCAAAGGCAGCAGCGCATCTGTTGCGGGCTCGCTACCACGCGCTCGCCACCGCCGACTACGGCATGCCCCTCCCCGACACCACGTACTACGTGAGCGACAACCAACCCGCCAAGCACGAAGAGCTGTAACCGCTGGACCTCTGCCATAATATCCACCAAATTGTTTATTATCTACTAAATATAGGTTTAATACATGCTTTGAATTAGGTACATTTTTACGGAGTGGAATTTTTACCACGACAGATGTACCTACTACATAAAACTTGTGGAATTACATAATTATTGTTTGCGATGTGGAGAAATGACATAGACACTAACGCCGCGTCAAAAGAACTTCAATGGTGGCGTGGACTTTCCGTCGCTGTTTAAATTGTTTTTTTTTCTGAATTAATGGTTAAAATGGGATAGATAGCTACTTATTCGTCAAAAAACATCCTACAAAATAGTTATTCTTAAAAATTAAGCTACTAAATACAGAGTCATGCTCAAAAGAACAGTGTGCCACTAGTATTCGACTACGCGTTGGTACTTAATAACAAACTTGGCTATTTTTACTACGTTCAATAATTTTTAATTATTTAGTAGATTCTTAGTAAAATGTAAGATAACTTGACCAAATTATAGAACTTGATTTAATAAATGCCTTACGTATTTGATAATGACCAAACGTTATTGTTAGTAGATAGAATTTGCGATAAATAATAGTACAAGAAATCTGCTATTTGAAGGGAGGAATTTTTAATCCCGTCAAAACTATACGTAGGTATTGTAATTCGGTAACAATAATATAGATGAGTAGGTACCTGGTACAGACTACGGTTCGCGTTGAAAACGAACAATGGGCTAGCTTGGTATGTGTGTTGACATATCCCCTGTTTTAATTTTAGCCTATCATCCTTACAAACACACATAGGAAGATAACAAAGCCTTCAGCGTGAAAACTTTAAGAAATGTATAATTCTGAAATTTCTAGAGTTTGCTTAGAGAAGATAATTAGTAGGTAGGTAAAGTAAACATATTCAAAACCCGTTGTTACTAAGTTGTTGTATTTTGATCTAAAACTGTAGGTAGGTACAATAATTTATAGAAAACATCTTGTGTAGGTATTGTTATTAATATTCAATATAATGTAAATATTTATTGTAATTCAAATAAAGTACAAAATAAAGGAATTAAAAATTTATTTTAATTTCCCTAGTCATAGAGATAGGAACACGTTATGAATCATTGTCGTAATCGTAAAAAAAAATTATAAATCGGACAGTCTAATTTGTAATTTATTGTTTACACATTACAAATATTACATTGATATTACAATACAAAATGTCACTTAAAATTCTTGAACTATCTTCAAGATAGGAATGTACTTAAAAGCCTTGGTCTTGGTTGATCATTTATGTTTAGTCTATGGGCCGTGCATGGCATGTATGGAGGGTAAAGGAAAAGATAACAATATCTGTGTATGAAAGTGCCCGATATAATGTGTTAAATAAGGATGGCGCTAAAGTAGCCTCTGGGTAAATTTAAAAAAATGCACCTAACACTACTTTAATGAACAATTGTTAATGTTGTCACGGTATTCGGCATACTTTAATCTGTCTACAACTACTACATTCATACCATACCCTGTATCTACACGGGCATTATTCTGGAAGGTTTTTGAACTATAATATTAACAGCTTACAGTTCGACACTTTTTTAACTTGTCCCTCATATGAGATCGTTTTCCTTACCTCTACCCTCCATAATAACAAATCAGTGACGTAAGTCATGCCTGATGTCAGTGTGTCAGCGCCACTGATAGATAAGTCAATGTCAAATATGAAATATGTCACGCAGTTGTGCATGTAAATGAAAATATTTTGAACTTTCAAAAACAAGAAATTATAAATAACTCTATTGAACATATTTAAAATGAGCTGCATACAATGTGAACAGCTGTCCAAATATAAATGCCCTGTGTGCAGACAACCCTAGTAAGTAAATAAATGCAGAATTTTTCTTTTAAGTAAAAAGGGAAAGGACCTACCAAAATAACCCCTAATAAATGTGTTACAGTTGTTCAGTTTCGTGTTATAAGAACCACAAAGAGATACCTTGTAGTCCCCCGCCAGAACCGCCAGAAAAGCCAAATGAATCGGATGATAAGGAAATAGAATATGACTATCCTACAGAAGACACTGTACCAGTTGAAAAATTAAAATCATTAGGTGAGTTTAAACAACACTAAAGTTGTAGTGATTTTAAAATTCTCGTAAGTATTTACAATTAACATAACCCACTAATAATTTAATTATTCTTGGATAGTACTTTCATATTAAAAAAAAGGATCAAGATAGGTGTTTATTCAGTCATACTAATGGAACATTTTATCACTAGTTGATCCCAAATATCATTGTGACAAATAAATTAATGTGTCTTGCAACAACTTAAAATTGTTTCATATTTAATCATTTTACAGAGCAATCTACAGATTTGAAAAAGTGTTTGGAGAATCCTCATGTGCGAGAGATATTGGAGCTACTGGACAAGTCACCATATCCAGATGAAATGATGAAGGAGTACATGCAAGAACCCATCTTTACAGAATTTGTTGATGCATGTTTAAAAGTTGTACAACCACAAGAAGATGAAGTAGAGTGATAAATAAAATTAAACTAAACTAAATAAATTTTACAAGAAATTTAAGTATATTAATGAACTCATCCACATAGGACAGAAGATCAAATTAAATTCTGCATTGTCTACCACATTAAAATTATGGTTCAATGGCTCAACTGGACTTTTTATTGAAACCTCTATCTAAAGAAGCTATGTGCTAATTCAAACTCAAATTCAGTTAAGTTTCCCTCTAGTTTCATTAAGATGACAGAGAACAATATTAGTCTATGAGAGAGAAGTGCATTTTCTAAAAAAACTGGCAGAAAATAGTAGTCAGCAGTATTACTAAGAAAATGTAACACTAGATGGAGTCATAGGATTAAATTGAATCTCATTTTACGCAACTGAACTTCTGTAGGTAATAGTAACTATTAAATAAGTTGCTTTTCTGTAGTTACACACAAGGCTTGGCTTTTAATGATTTCCTTGAGCCTATACTTGGGACACATGCCACATGTCGATAGATTCTAAATACCTACTTATATTATTTCAAAGTTAATCTATCTAGGTATCTATTAATAAAGTGTAAAACAGCTAAACCAATTTTGATTAAATTCGATACAGAGATTGATTCAAACCCATAGGACAGTTTTTATCTGGGTGGATGTACTTTACTCGGGATGGGAAACCACGTGAAACATCTAGTCTATATATAACAATGAAACCCGTTTTCCGTTGTCACGGCATCACGCGTGAACGGCTGGACCGATTTGGATGAAATTTAGTTCGGAGATAGAAGGGACCCTGGAGAAGGTTTTAGGCTACTTTTTATCTAGATGCGTGTAGTAGTTCCTTCGGTATGCGGGTGAAACCGCGGGCAACAACTAGCTAGCCTGGTTTGCGATCTAGGAGGATTGCTGGACGCTCGGAGTTGGGTAGAGGTTGCATACCACGCGAACGACGTCGCGCGGGGCAGCTAGTAGATAATAAACGGTTTTAAAATTTTTGCATGGTTCACACCCAGTAATAAAAACAAATCTATATTATATTATTACCGATTTTCATGGTTTTTGATTTATTGTATTTGTCTCCGTTCTGAATAGCAGAATAACTATAAAAACATCGAAAAAAGTCACGAGGAAAATGAACGCTTAATTATGGACATTGAAAAAACATTTGATATGTTGCGTCACGAAAAGTACTAGGACATCATAAAATGAAAGAGACGCCACTGTTATGTTTCAACTACCCACACGTAAATAATAATATATGTACTTAGACCCCACCCGTTACTTTGTAAATGCCATGTAACATACCAGGGCTTCATAATATTGCAGAAGTTCTATTCTTATTGTTATTTATTGTGCTAATTCAACATTTATCAAAAAAATCACACGGAATTTAACTTTGCTCACGAAAAGTACCTAGTACTAGGACATCATAAAATAAAAGAGACACCGCTGTGATTGTATTTTCTTTGGCTGTGATGTTTCAACTAACCACCAGTTACTTTGTATTGTAGTGACACCAAGTAGTATACCTACTTTATTTAGTAATATATAATTATAAAAACATAATAATGGATATATACATATGTACACTAAAATAAATAAATATATTTTACTACATATATAAATATATATAACAGTTTATAAATACGTAAATTACATAAACAAATAGTTTTATATAAAATCATATAATAACATCAACAAGTCAACGGACAAACCGATTTTGTATATTAGTAGATAATTTCTTATCGGCCGGCCGGCGCGGCTCGCACGCGTTCTATTGTTTTAGTGACCGCTTATACCGCGCACCTCACTCGCTGCAGGTGTAAGCGGGACAGCAAGTTTCACGTCGCAGGAGCGAGTGAGACGGCGCGCACGCGCGGTGCGCGTGCGCTGGTCATGACAGTCCGTTTGCCGCTATCGGTGCGATCTGATTTATTTTTTGCTACGCCGCGCTTAAGTTTTTTATGTACCACCTGTTGTGCTTACGCTATCAGCTGTTATCTCTGTCCTACGCTTTCTTTTCTGTACTCCTTCTTTATATGTGGAACTCTTGTGTGTTGTGAATCTTAAACTGTTCTAATAAACTTTATCTTTCTTCTTGTGTGTACCTGTGAACTGTTATTTCTTTCCTCACACTTACTGAACATTCTACATTGGTGACCCCGACGAAGAACGTGAGAATGACTGAGAACTACTCAAGCACTACAGAAGGTGGCGTCGATAAAATGGGAGAAACATTTCGTGTGGGTGTACGGATTCCACCTTTCTCCCCTGAGAAACCGGCACTATGGTTCTCTCAAATGGAAGCGCAGTTCGTACTATCGAATATAAAGTCCGATGAAACCAAATACTTCTTCATCACGGGCAACTTAGATCCACAGTACGCGGCCGAGGTAGAAGATATAATCGCCTACCCACCACCCACCGATAAGTATGAAAAACTTAAAACGGAGCTAATAAAGAGGCTATCGGCTTCGCGTGAGAAGAAGGTCAAACAGCTTCTTATGCACGAGGAGCTAGGTGATCGCAAGCCCTCGCAATTCTATCGCCACCTACTCAACCTAGCTGGTCCAGGCGTCCCGGAGGAGTTCCTGCGTACTATATGGACGAGCCGTCTACCCAGCAGCACGCAGGCTATCGTCGCTTCTCAAACCAAGACTGACCTAGTGGAGTTAGCGGAGCTGGCAGATAGGATTCACGACGTCGTTGGTACCCAGGTAGCATCAACATCTGCCATCGTCACCACTGCAGCGGCGAGTACACCAGGTACTGTAAACTCTGAGATAGCTGCACTCACCAAACAAATGGAGAAGCTCGCGGAGAAGGTCGATAGACTGTCACGATCGAGAGGTCGATCAAGCAGTCGTATGCGCCATCGATCCAATTCAACGAGGTCACAGTCCAGCTATAGACGGTTCCCACAATGCTGGTACCATCAGAAGTTTGGTGAACGAGCGAGGAAATGCATCAAGCCCTGTGACTACCAACAATCGGGAAATGCTCGGGGCAATCAGTAATGGCGACCGATGATTGTCTGAGTGCTGGTCGCCTTTTCGTTACCGATCAAAGGTCAAAGGTGCAGTTCCTGGTCGACACTGGCAGCGACCTCTGTGTCTACCCCCGATCGGCGCTGGCGAGACGGTGTGAGAAGACCAACTACGAGTTGTGTGCGGCGAACGGTACACCGATAAATACGTACGGCTTCATTAACTTCGAGTCTCGTACTAGCTGCGATTCGATGCAGTCGTGTTGCTAACGTGTGCTATTTCCTATAAATCGTGTTGGCGCGGCGGAAGCCGTTGCTAGTCATTTTAATCGCCATGAGTCAACAACTTGTGGCGAATGAACTACTGGCGTTCTTGCAGCAGAAGCTGGACGTGATGGACGAGGTGTCCGCTATCCAGATCTGCGCATCAAACTTCAGTGAGGACGACATCGCTGCTTCCAAGCAGCTTCTGTATCGGCTGCTCAATAAGAGTGACCAGATGGTGTCCCGCAGGCGTGACGGGACAAAGAAAAGCATTCAGGACATCATCACGCTGCTGAAGGAGACCGATCCTGACGACGTGCCGACGTTTGTGGCGAAGGACTTGCACAAGCTCCCTCCCGTCACATTCGACCACGTCGACGTTACGAGCCTTTTGAAAGACATCGTCTTTCTTAAGGCTAGCCTAGCGGATGTGCAGAGAAAGTTAGATGCATCCCAAAATACTGTCGCCGATTTGCGCAGCGAACTCAATGAGTTGCGTAAATCAGTGACGGTAACTGGGTCACCGGCGGGTGCATCGAACGTAAACATGCGGCGCGGAGCAGGCCTCGATGTATCGGGTGCAAGTTTCGCGTCAGCAGTTTTGTCGCCATCGTTGCCGTCATCGCCGAATGCTGAGCAGGCAGAGAGCGCGCCCCGCGCGCCCCGCTGCCCCGCTCCCGTCCCTGCGGCTCCTCCACTCACCGCCGCTCGACCTTCTGACCAGCTGCCCGTTTCTGCAGCCTCGACGAAACATCGAGGTGGTCGTCGAAATTTCGCCAGCGTCGCTGCGAGCACTACTGCTGCTCCTATGAAGCCCGTGCCTGAAAAGGGGCCGGATCGGGCTGATAATGATGGTTTCGTGACGGTGCAAAGGAGGAAGCGCCGTCAGCAAACTATGAAGAACCGCTGTGGCACGGCTCCTGTGGAGCCCAACTTGAAAATCCGTGCTGCGAAGCCGAACACCCCAGTGTACATCTCACGCCTACACTACACCACCAAGGCGGAGGACATTGTGGAGTACGTGCGTCAGAAGACTAAGTACGCCCCGAGAGTGCAGCTGTTGGAGTCGCGCCATAACGTCAACTTTAAGGCGTTCGTGGTGCGAATTCCAACGTGTTTCCTGCACTTCGTGTTGGAAGAAGACTTCTGGCCACAGGGAGTGGTGTTCCGTCGCTTCCGCGGACAAGTGCCACACGACCGCACAGTGACAGTGCATTAGTGAAGTTTTTACTAACATAGATTTAAGTTTCTTTATACTAACAAGTTTTGTATATAACAGTATATATGCTAGTTTATAAGGTATATATCTATGGGCCAAAGTTGCCTGATAATAAAGTTTTATTATTATTATTATTATTATTATTATTAACTTAAGTTTAAACTTAGGGTTGCGCCGCGACTATGCCTGGCGATTTATCGTTGCCGATGTAACAAAGGCGATAATAGGCGTTGATTTTTTGTCTTACTATAATCTGATTGTTGATTGCAGGAATCAGCGCCTTATCGATAACCATACAACGCTTTCCACCCCGGCTTCGCCTGCCCGTCGTACTGATGATATTTCTTCGGTGAAGGTGAGTCTCGGTGATTCCGCATATCATCACATACTACGGGAATACCCTGACATTACTCACCCACCTGGCATACACCGCACTCCAAAACACAATACAGTACACCACATTCGGACTACACCCGGGCCGCCAGTATTCTGTTCGCCTCGAAGATTAGCCCCGGATAAATTAAAAATTGCTAAGGCTGAATTTGAGGCAATGTTACAGTGTGGAACTTGTCGCTTATCCGAGTCACCTTGGTCATCACCCCTTCACCTAGCACCTAAGAAAAATGACGGCTGGCGCCCTTGCGGTGATTATAGGATGTTGAACGCACGGACCATCGCAGATCAATACCCAATCCGACACATCCAGGATTTTGCACACAGCCTGTCTGGCTGTACCGTCTTTTCACAAATTGACCTGGTAAAAGCTTACAACCAAATCCCCGTAAACCCTGAAGACATCCCGAAGACCGCCATCACGACCCCGTTCGGATTATTCGAATTTCCATACATGACGTTCGGACTTCGAAACGCGGGTCAAACATTTCAGCGCTTCGTGGATGAAATGCTCAGGGGTCTGGATTTCACGTACGCGTACCTGGATGATTTTTTGGTCTTCTCGAAGGACCAGAAGACCCACGAGCATCATCTACGTCAGCTTTTTGCCAGGCTCAAAGAGTATGGGATGGTCATCAATAGTTCTAAGTGTATCTTTGGTGTGCCGGAGGTTACATTCCTGGGATACCATATCTCAGCCAAGGGAACAAAACCATTACCCTCCAGGGTTGAGGCAATCCAGAAGTTCCCCACTCCGAAGACCGTGAAAGAGCTGCGACGTTTTCTTGGGATGCTTAACTTTTATCGTAGGTTTATTCCAGGTGCAGCTAATTACCAGGCACCCTTGAACGCGTTACTAGCTGGTTCGGTAAAAGGTTCACAACCAATATATTTGTCACCCCAAGAGACCGAGGCGTTCCAAAATTGCAAGGACAGCCTATGTCACGCTGCGTTATTAGCCCATCCTGATTGCAACGCGAAGCTGGCGTTGGTCACGGATGCTTCCGATAAAGCTATCGGTGCAGTTTTGCAGCAGCTGAGCGCAGGTGCATGGGAACCTCTGGCTTTCTTTTCGCGTAAGTTGAGTCCAACCCAAGTCAAGTACTCTCCATATGATCGCGAGTTACTTGCCATTTACGAGAGTGTGAAGTATTTTAGGCATATGTTGGAAGCTCGTAATTTCATCGTTTATACCGATCATAAACCCCTCACCTTTGCTTTCAATTCTCGTAAAGAAAATTGTTCTCCCCGACAGTTTCGTCACCTGGATTTTTTAGCCCAATTCACGACAGATATAAGGCATATCTCGGGGAAGGACAACGTTGTGGCGGATACACTTTCGCGAATAGAGGAGATCGCTCAACCTGTTGATGCTGAAACCATCGCATCGGCTCAACTCAAGGACGCCGAGCTGAAAGACTTGTTGTCTGGTGAAACTTCATTGCACCTTCAACAAGTAAAAATCCCTGGTTCACAGTGTCAACTGTATTGCGACGTCAGCAGCCCCGTTCCGAGACCATACATTCCCCAGGAGTTACGCAAGTCAATATTTGACAGCCTACACTCTTTGAGTCATCCAGGTGCCAAGGCATCTGTCAAGCTAGTTGCTGAGAGGTATGTTTGGCCAGGTGTAAGAAAAGACTGCCGTGAGTGGGTACGTTCTTGTCTAGCTTGCCAACGGTCAAAAACCACACGGCACGTCTTTGCTCCATTAGGTAATTTTAAATTACCATCGTCAAGGTTTGCTTTTATACATATTGACCTTGTAGGACCTTTGCCACTGTGTCAAGGCTACCGTTATTGTCTCACAGCCGTCGATCGCTTTACACGATGGCCTGAGGCGATACCCTTGGCAGACATAACTGCAGACACAGTGGCTAAGGCTTTGTTAAGTGGCTGGATTTCGCGTTTCGGTTGCCCTTCGGATATAGTGACCGATAGAGGGAGACAGTTTGAGTCGGCATTGTTCAGACAATTGTCTGTTATTGCTGGCTTCAAACATCGTAGAACCACGGCATACCATCCAGCCTGTAATGGACTGGTGGAGAGATTCCACCGTCAACTTAAAGCTGCTATTACTTGCCACGCAAACGACAGTTGGGTGGAATCTCTTCCACTAGTCTTATTAGGTATTCGCAGTGCCTACAAAGAAGACGTTCAAACGTCTGCCGCTGAACTTGTTTATGGCCAACCAGTACGTCTTCCAGGTGAGTTCTTCGACCCTCAAACAGACGAGACCATTGACATGTCCGATTATTTGTCAAGACTACGGAGTTTTGCCAGAAAATTACAACCATCACCAGCGGCTAGGCACAATAGCAAATTTAAAACATTCATTTATAAAGATTTATCCTCATCATCTCACGTATTCCTTCGAGACTGCACTGCTGGTGGTTGTTTAAAACCGGCATACTCTGGTCCTCATAAGGTCATTCAAAGAGGGGATAAAGTATTTAAATTGCTCGTAAACGGCAAACAGGTTACGGTATCGATAGACCGCATTAAACCGGCCTTCATACTGCATGACCCAGACATTACACCTCACTCACCACCTAACACTCAACATCACAGTACACACGCGGATAACCGAAACTTACCTGATACTGATGATGACGTCATCAGGACGACGCGGTCAGGACGCCGCATTAGGTTTCCCGACTATTATCGCCCTTGACGGTCTCTGGAGGGGGGTGGTGTAGTGACACCAAGTAGTATACCTACTTTATTTAGTAATATATAATTATAAAAACATAATAATGGATATATACATATGTACACTAAAATAAATAAATATATTTTACTACATATATAAATATATATAACAGTTTATAAATACGTAAATTACATAAACAAATAGTTTTATATAAAATCATATAATAACATCAACAAGTCAACGGACAAACCGATTTTGTATATTAGTAGATAATTTCTTATCGGCCGGCCGGCGCGGCTCGCACGCGTTCTATTGTTTTAGTGACCGCTTATACCGCGCACCTCACTCGCTGCAGGTGTAAGCGGGACAGCAAGTTTCACGTCGCAGGAGCGAGTGAGACGGCGCGCACGCGCGGTGCGCGTGCGCTGGTCATGACAGTCCGTTTGCCGCTATCGGTGCGATCTGATTTATTTTTTGCTACGCCGCGCTTAAGTTTTTTATGTACCACCTGTTGTGCTTACGCTATCAGCTGTTATCTCTGTCCTACGCTTTCTTTTCTGTACTCCTTCTTTATATGTGGAACTCTTGTGTGTTGTGAATCTTAAACTGTTCTAATAAACTTTATCTTTCTTCTTGTGTGTACCTGTGAACTGTTATTTCTTTCCTCACACTTACTGAACATTCTACAGTATTATTACGACGTAACTTACTAGGGTTTCATAATGTTGCAGAAGTTCACATTGAGAAGCGGAACAATTCTATCAAGTTTTGTGTGTAGGTTGCGCCTGTCTTTGTTCCCTATTCACTGGTGATGATCTCAGTATGCATATCATATTGGAAAAATCATCAAGCTTTCATTTGTAATTGATTTATTGTTTTATGCATGGAAGAGGGGAAAACTTGGTGTCAAGGTTACGGAAATTTGTTTTGCACTATTACAAAATCTAGAACGGGTTTCTTTTATTTTTAGCTGTTGTTAATTGACTGTTTGGGCGGTACGAAGGTTACCGGGGCAGCTAGTAGAATAAAAAAATATAAGTTTTTTTATTTTCTAAAAAAGTAAGCCAGCTCAATTATGTAGTTTCCTTTAAATCTTTGGTGTTTCAATTTAAATTAAACGTTATTTGGTACATTCTCAGAGACAGAGAATGAGATGTGATGGATACAATTAAGTTTGCATTATTGTGGTAAGATAGGAACGATTTATAAAAGAATAATATTTCAGATCATAAGTAATGTCTTGGTGGCCTAGAGAAAACTGCAGCACAATTATTAGTAGTAGTACTAAGTACGAATGTGCGGGTTCGAAACCTGGCAAGTACCTACCAATGTAACTTGTGCAAAGTCAAAGTCATAACTATGTATTTTCTAAGTTTATCTTGAACACCACTAACAGTGAAGAAAAACATCATGAGACCATATACCTACTTGGAATGTCTGAAATACTCCCTGAAGCATGGTAATTAATGCTCATGTTTTCTCTATTTTTTGGCCTTTGCTCGGCAGGGCGGGACAATAAACAGGCTGATGACGACGAACATTTAAAATATGAACATTCAAAATTTGATTTTTAATTGTCATGCAATGTAATCAAAGTGATGCCTTGCCAGAAACGCTCAATGTCCCTTTAATAGGTTAACAAGGGTCTTCTAGATCACATGAAAACGGAATCAATAAAAAAACTGTTTAAAAAATCATACATTTCATTTTTATGCAACAAGACAATTATTGTTTCATAATTTCATAGAAAAAATAAAACTTCATTTAAACGTCGCCTAATGCAGCTTTCAGTAAATTTTCAAATTCTAACGATTTCTTTTTCTCCTCCTCTATTTGTTTTTCAAGCTGTTTGACAGCTTCAGCACAGTTGTTGTATTTAGATATGTTTTCATCTTTATCTTTTATAGTTTCATCAACTAATGTGCGATCTTTGTCTTCTAACATAAGATATTCTAGTGAATCCATTTCTATCTTCCGACGTTTAGCTTCGATGTAAAAATCAATTTCATCTTCGTATTCTAAAGCTTTGTGCTTCATTTCATTGATGACATTCACTTCATATAACCAGAGAGCGTTACGATAATCTTCCAAACAAGATTTTTCATAAACTGCAAATCGATTTTCGAAATTCTTCAGTCTGTTAATCTTTTCGTAAACTATTATGTTCATAAAGTCTAAAAGATTATAGTGGGCGAAGTATTTTTTGAAATCTTCACGTGGCATAGTTATATCTGAGAGTTCATTTGGCAACACAGCAACAACTCTACACAACACCTCTTCAGGATTCTCAAACCAACCTATCTGATTGCAATAGCTACTCATTTGCTGCTGCATGCTTATTGCATTCACTGGATTAAACTCCGATGAAGGATTAGGCAATTTCAATTGATTCATAATCCTTTTGATTGCCGCAACATTATCAGAAGTCTTTGCACTACTCGGTATAAACTCGTAAGGTTTTGGATAAGGAGATGTGATATCCAAGTAAGGCTGAAACTCCAATGGAAATGATGAGTAATTAAACAAATCTTCATTTGTAATGACCTTGGTTAAATTATCCACAGCTACGTTATAGCACTTAATTAATTTGTATAAATCTCTTATAACAACATTCATACGGTTATCTTTTTCCAACTTTAATCTACACCAAATTTCATTTCCAAGGTATCTCTGACAAATAGATTTCAAATGATCTATTTCTAGTGGTGGTGTTTGTGGAAATTTTTTCGCTAACCATTTCATAGCACTCTTGGAAGACGCATACAATGACTCGTGAGCTTTCTGCGAATCTATAATAAATAACTTATATGCAGCAATAATATTTTTATGGACAAGATTTGACAAAAGGACCTCCACGCGTTGTTGAACATATTCCATTTTTGGGACAATGACGGCAACTGGCACCACCTGATATGGATATTTATGTTTGAGAGTGCTTTCTATTGTTTCCACAAGATCAGTATCATGTTCAGTAGCATAGAAAAGTAAAGCATTCGCACCTTCAATGGCCTCGTAACCATTAGTTCCTTTATCTTTACTGATTAAACTAACAGATATAGCAAAATCCATCAAATGATTCCAAGATTGCTTCCCAACATATATTAATGTATCAGAAACTTCATGTTGTTTTCTGTCACTGAAAACATCCAGTAACCATTTCTCAATGTTAACCTTTTTGTTCAACCATTTCATTCCACCAGGTGACACAAGAGTCAGTTTCCAAAAGAAGCATTCGACATATGGATAACTTATTTGTTTCATTCGCTTTAATAGAGGTGACCTAATTATTTCCATGATGTTATATGGTTCAGGGGTTGCAAATTGTTTGAGCTCTCCTGTAAATTTATAACCCTTGTGAATAGCATTCATATTTTTTAACGTAGCGTTTTCAACGAATCGTCTTAAATACGATGCCTCTTCCAGTGGCGTCTTTCGAGTCAGCCAAACAGGTGTATTTTCCAGAAGATTTCGCCTTTTGATGTTTCTTGTGTATTGTTTCTTCCACACATGAAACCATTTCTTCATGATCCGTTGTGTTAAAAATATCTCTGCTTTCAATTCAGATGAAGACATTTCATCAGTTAAATTCAATATTATTTCATCTGTTACGGTATTTGCAAAATGCATTAAACTATTAAAATTATCCAACTCTTCATCTAATATACCTTTTACAGTTGGATCATTCACTTCAGTGATAAGCTCTTCAACAAGCTCCACTGATTCTCTTTCAACTCTTTCTTTAAATTTCATCTCTTCTTCAGCTTTACGTAACAATTCTGCCTTTTTCTCTTCTTCCAATTTCTTCTTAAGTTCCTCTTGTTTTCTTTGCTCTTCTTTCCTGCGTTTTTCTTCCTGCAATCTGAGCTCCTCTTGTCTTTTTCGAGCATCTTCTTGTTTTTTTCGTGCTTCTTCCTTTCGCCTTTCTTCTTCTTGTCGCTGTGTTTCTATTCTCCTCATTTCCTCTTCCATTTTTATTTTTTCTTGCAACAGCCTCTCCTCTTCTTTTCGCATTCGTTCAGCATTAAGACGTTGAAGCTCAGCCTGTTTTTGTTCTTCGTCCTCATTTTGGTTGAATTCATATGGACTATCAGTTGTTGCTATTGAGTTTAGTATATTATCAGCAACCGTTTGAGCTTTATTTTTAGATTGAAAGATAGAGTAATTTTTACCGTCAGAACCATTTGATGGGATAATTGCACTTTTGAAAAGGCTACCTGGCGACAATTTGCTAGTTGTAGCGTCACCATTAGCAAATATAGACTGCGGCTTCGCCTGATCTTCTAAATTTCCAGGATTGGTGAACAAATTGTTACTGTCTGTCTGCTTACTAAAACCACCGAAAATATTAGTTGGACGTTTGTCTTCACTTCCCGATGGCGGGATCGGCTTTGCAAATATATTTCCACCCTTTTCAAAAGGCACAGTAGTGTCAGGTTTTGAGAAAACATCTTTTTGACCACCAACAAATATACTCTTACTGTTAAATAATGGTTGTGTATCTGTGATGTTTTCTTCCTTTGTTGAGAAGATATTCTTAGGCATTGTACTTGTAAACAAATTTGTAGAAGGCTTTGTTTGAGTGGTCTGTCCAAATACAGAATTTGCTTCTGGTATTTTGAATACATTATCTTCAGATTTTGTACTTTTGAATAGAGGTTGCAAGTTTTGGCCCTTATCATTATTAATATTTCCAAATATATTATTGGTTTCTGGAACTGTGGTATTCTCGATTTTTCTAGTGAATAAATTAGTAACTAATGTTTCTTGTGGTTTAGAAAATGAGAATATTTTTTTAGTATCTTCACTGAATATCTTTTCGGGCGAATTATTTATAATATCCGATGATGCAACTGGAATAGCTGGTTTAAATTGAAATTGTTTGGCCTCATTTGAGGCAGTCGGTGGTTTCATTAATACTGGGTTTGCAGGAGTATTAAATTTATGTTGTTGTTTTGGGCTAGTAGATATTAATCCAGGCTTGGCGAAAACATTAACTTTGGTTTCTGGTGCTTTTTCCATCACAAGCGTTTTACCTTGAATTAGTCTTTGAATTTCTGCTTTGAGCGTTTGTATGTCTTTATTACTGTCATTTAATGTATTATAGCCTTGATCGTCTGCAGTTAACGCATTTTCCTTTAATCTCCCATCAGAGTTAAAACTCGTGTACAAAATATGACGACTGTATTCAGCACCTGGCAGTTGTCCACCAGCAATAATTTCGCCAACCGTAAGTTTCCTTTTGGATTCAATAAGTTTAATAGATCTTGAGGTGGGATAAGGATCACTATCTTCTATAAATTGATTTCTATCTAATATTATTGTGATTTCGCCTTCACAGTCCTCAGTTCTTGCTAATCTGAGTCCATAATGATTGATAAATGATTTCAAATTTTCTATTGTTTCAAAAGCAAGTGAATTCATCATTTCCTCGGCAGGGTACCGGGAGCCTCCTCTAGGAGCGTACGCTTTGACTATTCTGGCGAGAGCTCGGGCTCGGACGTCGTTGAAGTACCGCAATAGAATACACGCTTGAAGGTAGGTCGCCTCATCTTGCACTAGTCGGAAGAATCTTACGTAGTTGTTATTATCAATAGCATTGAACGCCTTGATCGCGAAGATAATAGGAGCCGATTTCTGTATTTCTATTGGTAGCTGTTTGATCTGAAAAAAAAATATATTTATTGAAATTTAAACTTACAAAAGTACAGTATAATCTCACTTATCCGGCACTTCAATAGACCGTCACGTCCAATAATCCGGCACCGTCCGCTCACCACTACTACCACTACAACTGTTAAACCAGATGAAGCATTCAATTGTTTCAATTCGTGCATATGTGCAACACGGACAGAAGAAAACGGCATATCTGCCCAAGATATTATAATCCATCCAAAGGTTGTCTGTAAAAGATCGCTTTTAGCGATAAGACCGCCCATTGTGTCACCCTATGTAACTAATTTTCCAATGACATATGTTTTTCTTTTGGTGTACATAATAAAGAATATCCTATTCTAGTTTATTCTATTCTAAATCTTCGAAAGGTTTTCAAGCAAGGACTACAAGTTGCACAAAAGCAGACCTCAATTGAGGATTATTTTAAAACTTTGTAATTACATAATAATATGTACATGTTAATTTAATACATTATGTGTATTCTCTCTATGAAATGATTTATTTTATTTTTTCTCTTTAATCCAGTAATCCGAACATTCCAATAATCCGGCACCATCTGGTTTTTAATAGTGCCGGATTAGCGAGATTATACTGTAATGAGGATCCGTAACGTTTTTAGTTGACAATGCAGATTTGTAGAGCTAAGTAATCCTTAACATACAGTGCAAAAATTTTTGATCTACGATAAAAATTGACGAAGTTATGACCAAATTACCAGCGAAGTTCACCGAGCGGTCGCCGCGATAGCTGTGACGTCACTCCAACGGTTAGCCGTTGGCAGCAGTATGGCGCGCAGTGTTTTGTTTGATTAATTGTGACTTTCAAACAAATTAAGTGTCCGATTTGTGTCTAATTCACCTTTTCAAACATGTATTAATATTGTATAGTGCCAAAATGTACAAATACTTCTATTATTACCTTAGAAAAATTATTTTTAACGTGCCGAAAAACGCAAAACTTCTTCAAAATGGAATCCTGTTGTAAAGAGATGATTGATGATGATTTTTTCAAGCCATCCTAAGTAGGTACATACTGAATGAATTATTTGTAACAATGAACGAGGTGGCAAAAAATAGCCATTGAAAACCGATATTAAGGTTTCCGTTATAGATCGACAAGTATATAGGGAACTATGAACTAAATAAAGCGCAAGTTGGTTAAATAGCCATCCGCGAAATGATCCGCATAGGAATGAACGAAAACAACATTTGTTTATCAAGATTTCTGTACCAATACAAATATTCATTATTTTTTACACCTACCTACTGCTGCCTCCACACAATCACCGATGATCGCGGTGATTTGCTATACATTGCTGCGTTGGATGAAAAACTCTCAAGAGTTTTTGAGAGTTCACAGCGATGTACAGCGATTCACCGCGATAATAGCCGATTGTGTGGAGGCCTAAAGATTTTAAATCAATATCTTAAGATTACTAATAAGTAACGTAGATTAACTTAGAACTAGATTACTGAGATAATCAAATGTCATGAAAGAATCCACCTTTGGAAGATTATCTGACTGAGCTCGCACAAAACCAGCCTCTACTTTATTAGTACTCATATTTTAGGACGTTTTATACTCAAATATCACAAAACACACTCTAACAACACTTTACGTAAAATAAATTGCCAAATATACTGACCAACCGCGTCGCAGCTCCGCCGAATAGTGAAATATGAATGCAGACTGCGCTCGGTTCCGTTGGAGTGACGTCACACGCTCCCGCGGACATTAATTTTTAGCGGCCGGAACGGCAAATGTTTATTACTTAATATCTTCATAAGTAATGGTCCGATTTCGATAATTCAAAAAGATATATCATTCTTATGTCATAAAGAATAACATAGATACTAGTTTTATTGAATTTGCTATTACATTACTGATCCTCATTGTTAAAACATATTTAAGATTGAAGCGTACATACCTCCCACCAAAAATTTGCGTCGCCGAGGTTGAGTAGAGCGACATACCCTCTGAATTCTGCTTCTCTTGGCTTTTGCTCTGGGCCCACATCTGCATACATATGCTTTAATGTTTGCAGACATTTAGTGAGGTTATCTGTATTTAGTTTCTGGTCGAACTGCGTGTGTTCCAGGTCCGCGAGGCGCGCAGCACAGTGCGCATGAAATCTCGCGCACATTTCCACCAAACAAATGGACTCTGCAAGTTTAAAGAAGTATGAGTTTTACACAAAGTTACTTATTTTTGATGGATTAATTGTGGTTTGAATATTCCAGGCTTTACCTGCACAACACAGAGCCTGCTGTGTTATGTCTTTCCTGATACCGCGAAAACGGTCCCACATGAAGTGAAACCAATCAGCCAATGAGACCTAAAACATAAAACTAAATGGTAACTGGCAACATTTTTACACATATTTTACTAAACTATTAAAAAAGAAGACTTAACTATTTTAATACATTTTCTAACTTCCTACTTTTACCGAACATTTCTTATATTAGTAGCTGTTTCAACCGCCTACTGAGGTAATGCATACAAAATATCACAGCCTTTTTACCATGAAAGTGTAACAAACAAACTCACTTTTGCATTTATAATATTTGTTAGGTTAGGATTATTTTGGTTACTTTATATTTATCGTGTTAGACTACTTGCAACTTTGTCTAACTTGTAATAGGATCTATCGTAAGTAGAGTGAGACCTGTCTCTTCGTATCGGCGATCTCGTGCAGCAGGTAAGAGCAGGTGCGCATGAGCACGTGCGCGGGCCGCAGCTCGTAGCACATCGGGATCTCCTGGTCGGCGGAGCTGCGGCTGTACTGCTTCACCGCTCGCCAGGGCTCCAGCTCCCCGTCTGAATCCAGTACTGTTTCTAGGGTCATCACCTGGAGTCAAAATGAAATACATGAAGTCAAATTTGTACTACTGCATATTTAACAAGATAAATTCTTGTGTTCCTAATGTTTATTCTAATGGTAGTAGGGATAGAATGTTTCTATCTATCTATCTATATATCTTTCTGAATAGCATAAGAATCAAGGAAAATAACAAAAAACGGACAAATTCAAAGCAACTGTTTTCTCACCTGATGTTCTGCTTGTCTGTGCAATAACTCCTTTTCTGGGCACATGTCTTGACAGGTGCCTATTGTAGCGCCTCCTACTTTAATACGAGATCCAGCTCCACCCCAAGCCCTCAAAATCCTATGAGAATAAAAAAATTGAATAAATACTTTAACAACAACACAACCGATTAAGTAATAAATGATTGCCTACCTGTCTCTTGCATCTAGAATTCTCCATTGTTCATCAGGAGACAAGGATACCTTGGAGCGCAGTTGGTGCAGTTCTGCTGCTGCCTCTGAGGTACTCAAGGTCGTTTGTGTGGTAATTACTGCTACCGGAGCTTCAATATCTTTCACTGGTTGTGCACTAAACATAAGAATATTATAATTATTATATTGGTCAGGTTTTAGAAAAGACTTTAATGTTAAGCTCCAATTTAAGACTGACAAGTATTTCAGGAATGGAGACATCATAAAATTATGAAAATTTACATAAATGTAGATGTTTCACTTATTTACAAAGAGAATGAAAAAGGTACTTACACAACAAGCTTTTTCTCCCGCACTGGAAGTTTTTTCCTCAACGGAGTCTGTTTCAATGGTCTTGGTGGTATCCTCAACTTTGATGGTGAAGTTTTAGGGTCAGGTTCAACATCCATGGCTAAGAAAATGTTAAATTATGAATCTGGTTTGCTATAAATTATTAATAACTACAGTTTTCTGTGGTTTCTAAGGGAATTACTTAAAACAACCAAATAGAAAGTAGCCAATAACCATGTTCAGGGTCCCATCTATCTGCGAACCAATCAGGATCCAAATCAGTTCAGCTTTTTTTAGTGTGAAATTGTAACAAGCATAAAAACAAATTCACTTTTGATTATGACTTAGGATATTGACTTGATAGGAGTAGATGCAGTAAGTATAGCGTATTCAGTAGAATTAGTATGTATTCTTATATTTTAATCATACATACATTTTTGACGGGTGACCCTGTATGTTGGTGCGCCACCCATCGCTGATAATTCTTCCTCAACATCAGAATCAGGGACCCAGTCAGGATCATCTTCTTTTTTACTGCTGCGTCTTCGCCTAAATTACAATACAATTTAATAAGGATATTAAAAATGTGTCTCATGTTTTAAATTTGAAATGTAAATGAATAATAATAAAACTTATGTATTCTGCAGAAGCAATACATGCATATAGCATTGATAAGACAAACACTATCACTTTATTTAACAAAATAAAATGAATGACACACTGTGAAAACTGAAATGTGCAACAACATTTTGAATACTTACATCCTTGCTTTGCTGCGAGTGACATCAAACATAAACCCATCATATGCCCCAGCATTCAGTACGGCCCGCTCAGCCGAGCTTGGCTGATCATACTCTATTATACAAATGTGACGCTTAGGAAATAGTCTAATCTTCTGAACTCTACCAAACTTGCTGAAGTGCTTCTTAGCAGCAGCAGCATCAAATAGACTGTCGGGGACATTTGAGCAACTGCAATTAAGTATTGAGCATTTGAAAGATTAAGTTAAACACAAAGCCAGTAAAACATACTTAACCACAACACAAAAAAATGTTTATTAAAGATCAAATTAATTGTTTATCTATTACACAACATGTTTATCTATTACACAACATAATGAACATTTATTTATATTAGTATTAAATTAATGTGTTTTAGATTTTCCACGTAAATGTAACTTCATGAATTAACATTAATAGTAGAAGATCCGACCCTACATCGACATTCATCGGGTTGATAATAGAATCAAACATATTTTATAATAAATTTCGTATGTTAGAAAATATATTAAAAGTGGGTTGACAACAAAAATCCTGGACAGAATATTTTTAATTATTTTTTAAAAAACTGTTTTTTATAAAATTTTGCAACATGATGATAATAATAAAATTTTATACTGGACTTAAAGTATAAAACATATAGAATGTGCTGACGTAGGGTTGACTATTATTTACCTGGACGAACTACTGGGTTGACAGGTATAAAAGGTATGTAAATTCTAGTTACTTTCACTGATTTGATAATAGAAAAAAAATTATATCAGCATAAGCGCTGTTTTATTCCGAACACGATGATATAGGGTTGACTGCAAAAAATTCGGTCCTAATAGGGGTATACAGGTTTTAAAGATTTAAATTTCAACGCGTGTGGAAATTAGTGATAGATAGATCCGAGGTAAGTATACCGTGTGATAATAAAGGACCGAACATTGCAGTCGTGTCTGATGGGATCGTGAATATAAGAAAGTGCACATGCTCGGTATATAAACTATATGGAGAGTAGAGGTACCCCTGCTACCCTCCATATTGTAAACAGTACGCGTTATTTTGGAGCAACTGACATTTGAATTCAGTATGCGTTATTTCGGAGCAACTGAAAACATTTTTTTTGTCTTATTTTCTTGGGAAAAAATTAAAAAAATAATAAAAATGTGAAAAGGTAGAAATTGAAAAACAAAAAAAAAAACAGGCCGAGGTCCTTCAGAAAAATTATTTTTCAAATTATTTGTTTGATAAAAACGAATTCAACGAACGTTAAAATTGTGATATATTTCGAATTCTATTAGATAATAATTGGAGGAATCATATATTATGTACTTACTGCATACTCTGTAAAGAAAAAATTATAGTCTTCATGCTATTTACTTCGTAAAGCAGTTATTTTTTTGTTGGTATTGTAACCAACGAAATTGAGTGCTGCTTTAGTTAGTTCAACTTCATGATAATTGGAGAGGTGAAAGGTAAAAGGCTTTAAGCGACATTTTATAAACTTTACAGGAGAGCCATTTAAAGATCTAAAATTTCGAAAAAAAAAAACGTTATAAAGAAACTACTACTCCTACTTTAATGAGGATCGGGAATCTTTATTGCAAACAATCCACTGATGTTTTGGTATACTTGTCATAAAAAAAACTGCTATAATATCGAAAAGAATGGTCGCTTAATACAAAATTATCTATACTGTCTTATTTCTAGAGTAAGGAAAAAAGATTAAACTGCCAACAGTGTCTATCAGTTGACGGCAAAATGGTTAAAGTGACTTTTCAGTGTTATTCAGTAAAAAGCAAAGTGATATAAATGACTTAACTCAATGATAATGGGAAGGGCTATTATGTTTTAACCACCAATTAGGTTTTGATAAATACTCACACTAGGTGGCTTAGGACACGTTTATTATACTAAGGCCCAAGTTCACCGAAAAGATAACGGTCCGATCAACTGAAAACAGCTGTTTAGCTTAAATTCAAACTTCTACCATACGATGAATAACCTATTATTTGGGTTTTTTATTCCTAAAACGAGTCGATTACCAAGCCAGGGTTGAACAAGAAGTTGACTACACGAAAATTCCCGCTTCGTGGTTAAAAAACGTTTTCGTTTAACGGGCCGATTATATAACCATCTGTTGAACTTGGCTCTAAATGAGTTGTTTAGAGTCTCGTCTTTGAAAAAAAAATCATAAAACATAGTTTTTTATGCCAAAAAATAATGAATGAATGTTGCTGACAGTCAAATGGTTGAAGCGACACTGCATAGTGTTAGACGAGGAAAGCAACATGTATGAAGCGACTTAACATTAATAGTTAGCTACATCGAACACGGTTAATCTGCCATTTACTTGTAATTTTAGGAAGAGAATAAAGGCTTAAGCTCCGATTCACTATTAATGAGTACAGCTTAAGTGAAGAACTAAATAAAATTGCGAAATTTGATGTCGGATCATACCTTGAGAATTATGGCCGAAAATTGCATTGTCTTTAGCGCCAAAAAAATGCTCAGGATCGTGCGAAAAATCGCTGATTCTAAATATGTATATAAGTCAATATCGCCCAAAATGTTTTACCTTTCACCCCTCGATATTTAAAATTTTTTTTTACGAAAAGGTAGCTTTAACGAACAATTTTTAAAAGCTTCATCTGTAAAATCACTTAAAGAATCGTCCAAGTCACATAAAAAACACTTTTTAGCTATTTTTTATCACAACGATACAGAATAACACGTATTTTCGATAAAATATAATATTATAAGTCATTAGCTACTCCAAAATAACGCGTACTGTTTACAATATGGAGGGTAGCAGGGGTACCTCTACTCTCCATATAGTTTATATACCGAGCATGTGCACTTTCTTATATTCACGATCCCATCAGACACGACTGCAATGTTCGGTCCTTTATTATCACACGGTATACTTACCTCGGATCTATCTATCACTAATTTCCACACGCGTTGAAATTTAAATCTTTAAAACTTGTATACCCCTATTAGGACCGAATTTTTTGCAGTCAACCCTATATCATCGTGTTCGGAATAAAACAGCGCTTATGCTGATATAATTTTTTTCTATTATCAAATCAGTGAAAGTAACTAGAATTTACATACCTTTTATACCTGTCAACCCAGTAGTTCGTCCAGGTAAATAATAGTCAACCCTACGTCAGCACATTCTATATGTTTTATACTTTAAGTCCAGTATAAAATTTTATTATTATCATCATGTTGCAAAATTTTATAAAAAACAGTTTTTTAAAAAATAATTAAAAATATTCTGTCCAGGATTTTTGTTGTCAACCCACTTTTAATATATTTTCTATTATACGAAATTTATTATAAAATATGTTTGATTCTATTATCAACTCGATGAATGTCGATGTAGGCCCGGATCTTAGACCATAAGTACTTAGTAATAAACGAATGTATGGGGGTATGTCAACAAATCAAAAACTCACGTGACAGATGTTTTGGGATTGATGATAGCATCCTGTAATGGACTTTTCAGCTTTTTTCGAGGGCTTATAGCAGACTGCATGGTCAGATTTCGTATTTCTTTCTTCAGAGCACCATTAGAACGTTGTTATTTATGTATCTCACAGATCAAACACACGAGGTCACTGCATCTCGTTGGTAAACTATAAAATTATTGTGCGAATTTTAAAACCTTTAAAAGAACTTATGGGGAAGTTTCAATTTGTTTTATTTTATATTTTAGTATCTTTAATTTCGATAGAAACGCAAAAATACTGAATACATTCTCAAATATAATATCAAGCTCTTGACACTTTTATGACAGTTTGACACTTTTGACAGCAGCGTCGGTTACACCATAAAATAAAGACTTAAAAAAAAGTAATTTGCAAAGAGACATGAAACTACGGACTTACCATAGACTTACACACGTAATTTTCCCAAATTATTTAGTCGATTTTACGAAGGACCAAGTGATTAAAAAAAATCATTTGCGTTTCTATTTAGGGACCACATTTGAATTTTGACCTTTTGAATGCGGTACTAACATAAAGGTAATCAACCGGGCAGACGCCACACAAACCGGCTTTTCCCCTTCACCAATTCACCACGTATCCCTTTCACTCAAAAGCCCGAAATAAATGCTGGATAAAATAATAAATAACTATAGTAACGCATAGTTTAGTAGAAATGTATATGAAAATCGGATTTAAGTTCACTGTACTTGAAATAAGTATGTACAGCTTGGCAAAAAAGAATAGAAATTAATAGGGGCGCCACTTTACCGTTCGTGTGGCAACCCGCTGCGACCGTATAGCGTACCATGCTATCGTCTTGATACTAAGCTGTATTTTTATAATTAATTAAAATCAGTAAGTATTATAAAATGTAATAACAAGTATTCACGTCATGTAACTGAATACAAATTACTTATAAGCACTAATAATGTAAGCACTCCTGTGTTTACAATTTTTTTTGGGTATAAAAAAAAGGCGTATGAATATAGCGTTATTATATTTGATTTCAATAAATCTTCCTCTAAATATTCCACGCCCGCCACATCCATGTCTTGGCTAGAGCTAGCCATAAACTCTTCTGAGTCACACTCAGATTCAAAGGCACTGCGCTATCATGTTGGAGATTGATTCCTAAACGTTTTATGTCCAAGTACGAGCCCTCTCATAAATTCATAATATGTACTCCTTTTCTATTTTGTTAACATGCTGGCATGAATTCTTTTGAACTCCTACTCGGTTATAGATTGAAATGCACGTTCGGTGCTTCCTATAAAGATAAAACAAAATGATTAAAGCTCTATCAATAATTAATGTAAAAAGTTTACGGTACCTATCTAGTTTTTTTTGTGATTTTTAAATGCTAGTTATAACAAGTATTATATTATCTTGTGATCACACTCATAGATAAGGTTATGTAGAAATCGAATTTACATATTGCAGAGTATCAAGGCTCAAGCCACTCAAGTATCAAAATAATCTAGTCGCGCTATACCAAAGTGTCAAAGACAAAACGTAAACATAACCTATATGCTCGATGTTTATTGTTCAAAATTTCACTTATTTCGTATTCAAGCAATTAAAAACCAAATAGAGATCATAAATTAACACTTGATACAACTAAATACATCAAAACAAACTCTTACATACCTGTCATAATGGCGGTACTTTGGTAAATATCGTCGAGATCGGAAAGAAGAGTTTAAGCCTCATGTTCGACCAGATATCGCCTATAAACATTATAAATTGTTTCCTTGCTAGTACTCCGAATGGTTTTATTTATTATAACGTGGTTTTATTAACGTTTTGATGGTCGAAATAAAAAAATAAGTAACTCGCGAACTTTGTTTACATCGAACGACACAGAACGACATTAATTGCCAATGGCTGCCAGCAATAAAAAAAATTAGTTCCGTTTCTAGACTTTCTTGCCAAGCTGTACTAACATAATACAGAGTTAGTAACGCGTCGGTGACCGATCACGTGATAGTGTTTCGTTTGATTTGGGGGTCCTCCTAAGACGGCGCCTGGTGCGATGGCACCGCTCACACCGTTCTAGGGTCGCCACTAGATTTTAGCATTATTTTATTTTATTATATAAAGTAAGCTTCATTAAAAATTATTACCGAAGAAGAAACTTATTCGTAATAATTAATAGGGTATCAAAATCTTCAGATAACTAAAAACTT
Source organism: Pyrrhia umbra (assembly GCA_963891755.1). Classification (NCBI taxonomy): domain Eukaryota; kingdom Metazoa; phylum Arthropoda; class Insecta; order Lepidoptera; family Noctuidae; genus Pyrrhia; species Pyrrhia umbra. Next base: position 9,702,693 of record OY982930.1, read on the forward strand.
TCCTGGACAGCCCGGTAGATGTCGGTGGAATCGCAATTTAGTCATATCACAAAATAGATTTTTTTTTAAATTTACATTGAATTTTTAACTTATAATACATGTGTTCTTTAACTGTATATTAACTGCATGTAGGTATTGTAATTGTTTAAAAAAATCTTTAATATTATCTATAAAACGGAATTCAAGAACTTCCACAGTTAGGTATAGCACGTGGACTGAACAAAACGGCTGTGGTTGGTAAGTTTTTTTAACATAGGTATTATTTCATAAGCCGTAAGAGTTAAGATTTTAAGAAAGTTTGATTTAAATAATATCAAATTCACCTTACATCAATCAGCATATTTACACCTTTACCTATATTAAGATGACCCACCGACCTAAGTATCTCTTAACTATCTCAAGCTGAGAGACTGACAAAGAATAAAAAATAATATCAGGAGGCTTACCGGTTCGAAAATGTTTGACCGAACTCTTAATTTATGCCAAACTCAGTGCGATGCAACACGCCTACATATTTGTTTCAAGACTTACCTAGGCACTGTCAACTAGAAAATCTATCTGACCACTTTAAATTAATTATACAACTGTTGACAAAATACTTAAGCTGCATTGATTGTCCAAGGTTTTCGTCTTGTACAAACACAAAATGAGGATGTTTCCTACACCCTTCCCAAACAATTCGTGTTAATGCTACATCCCTATCCATGCATGATGTTTGTTAGGTAGGTAGGTCCCTCCCAGATCAGTAAAATTCGCCGCCCGAGGCATACTCTCACCATACCCGATGACGCTATAACCCTCTTCCAAGAGAGCAGTAGGTCCACTAGCACTCTACACAAACACAGACCGCGTTCGTATCGGCTTCGCCGCCGATGTCCGTCGCGACGACCTTGTCCATGCCCTCCTGACCCTAGCTCGACGAGCCAGCCCGCGAGCTGAGCTAATAGCTTTAAAATTCCCGATTATAATAATCATAATATATTCTGATCCAGCCTGTCCCTTGCTGTCCTCTCCCAGCGACGTCCTTAGCCGAGGCCCGTACCCCACTAGGGGGTGCCGTTAGCGTGTAGTCGCTTAGTTTTGTAAGTTAAGCCCTGGCTGGAGGCCCTAAATTAAGGCACTTCACAGGCAAGCCCGGTTAAGCAGTCGACAACCTTCTAGGTTGACCTGCGAGATGCCATAAACAAAAAAAAAAGATAGGTAGGTAGGTACAAATAGGATTTTTACCGACGATGGCACAAAATCCAAGCTGACAATGAACAGAAGTAAATGAGGTTTTGTTAGGCACAGGGACATGAAAGGGTAAGTACACTACTATGAATAATGGAGTTTCTGTAGTATTCGTCTAACAAGACCTCTGACAAAAACCTACTTCAAAGATTATTGGTTGGCACGGATGTTATTTTCATAGACTACTAAAAAACCTTTTTTTTTATTAATTTTCAACCCTTAGAGAGCCACTATGTGGAGAATTTTTTTATCCGAATTGATAGTAGGATAGAATGTTACAGGTTGATAATAATTATTCTTCTGCTCTTATTTCAAACTATTCAGGATTGGCTTAGCATATTTGACTTTAAAGGACATCCCCTAACGTAGGTAACCTGACCTTTAAGATCTACTTAGGCAATAAATGCCCGATCGATGTTGAAGAGATAATAAATAGACTTTTACAAAGAACATGGGATGATAAACAGCGAGAATAGTGTACGTCAGCATTAAAGATTATGTATTATGTGACGACAATTGTGGCGGTGACCGCGGATGATGTAACCACTAACCACATTCCGTCGCGCAAAATGCGCGCCGTAGTTCCGGATCATGCCGGATGTACCTGTCACTTTCTAACTCTGCAACGTTGTTTTGGCAATTTTGGCTCACTCAGCTGTCAATAGCCATTACCCATACTGTGTTTTAGGCAGTGACGTAATGTTTGTTTTCGCTGTAAAGCCAGCCAGTCCCTTTCTGGTAGAAGACAAACTTGATTCATGTTTCTGCTTACCACTAAACTGAAGACTGGCGTTGGCCCTATTATGACCTATGTCTTGTGTCTTATTTTAGTTCCAGTAATGAATGATTGCCACTGACTAGCTTGGAATACGCTCGAAACTAGTTATAAGCAGCGTCATCACTATTTATAATATACTTAATTGATAAAAAGTAGCATATAGCCGTCTCTAGGATCATATCTATCTTCGTGCCAAATTCCATCAAATACGGTTCAGCAGTTTTCCCACGAAAGCGTACCAAACAAAAATAATATTAGTTAAAAAATTTCTTCTACGCTGACAGTCCCTATACTCTGTAGGGAGCATAATCATTTTGTTTTGACTTTAGAAATATTTTGGAATTGTTAAATGGTTGAAAGTTTTTGTAAGTGGCGAAAGAAAAATATAATTAAACCGATTAGCAGTTTCCTTTATTTCTTTAGTTACGCTCTGGTAGAAAGTTTATTGCACAGAAATTTTATAGCAAGGTGGGGTAGTTATGTGGGTAATTATAAGTTACCGTTCATCATAAAGTTATTAATGATATTTCCCGATTTCTCGAGACATGCCAGCTCGTGTTAGCTCTCTGACTATCTTTGCTATTAGGTACAAATTAACAAAGTAATCATACAATATTAATGACATGCCTACTGCCAATTTTACTCCTATTTCTATCAATTTGCCTACTTCATGTAGGTAGATACGTCTATCTAAGTCAATCCTACTAATATTATTAACGCGAAAATTTGTAAGAATGTATGTATGATAGTCTTTCACGCAAAACTACTAAATAAATTTGGATGAAATTTGGTACACAGATAGTTTATAACCTGGATTAACACATAGGGTACTTTTTATCCGGGTGCGCGAAGCCGTTCCTTCGGGACATGGGTGAAACCGCAGGAAGAAGCTAGTGTTTCCTATTATACTATACAATTTAGGTATGAGTTGGATAGTGCTATTTTATTTCTCTGTGTAATCTTGGCTTTAAACTCTTCTACAAAGTGGGTTTTGTAGATCATAATAAGAGGATGCTCTTTCACGTTCTAGATGTAAAACTTTACACACAGAATATTTCGAAACAGAGGTCCACTTATTTGCCATTATATATTGCAAGCTCAACTCGACTTAGTCAAATAATATTTTTACTACCGATCTCATCAACAACTAATATGCACAAATATTATGTTAATCCGCAATTAGAGTGTAAGGTGTTTAGGCGTTCCTATGGTGCGGACTGCGGTGATTCACCTCGGCCAGTGACGTCACCGCTATAAATTCGGGTGTCACATTCCGTTGGCAGGCGCATGCGGTTATATAAAAGAAAGTGGCGCGGCCGCGCGGCGACCTTGCTCGGTGAAAGGCGTGGCGCAAGTGGCACAGCCGGAACTCGCTCTTCCCACGGACCGATCCCGCGCCTCTCGCCCGCCATGCCGTTATGCGCTCGCGCAACTTTCGGTAACCGGTTTGATGTTAGCAAAAAAAAAATGCACTAGGCATGCTTGGACCGGTGCCAGTTTAGTGGATTCAGAGCGGTGGACATAAAACACGGAATGTTGCAAATGATCTGTGTCGTTATCTACGTGAAAGCTTGTTCGGGTACAAATAAATTGTCTTCTCTTTGAGAAAATTGGCATAGTGCATGGACACAATGTCACGTTCTTTTAAATTACGAGGTCTATTCTTAAAAGTTATTTTTAATAAACCTTCTTCTGAAAAATAGCTCCGTTCATTTATTGCTTGCACTTATTCTCATTCGAAGCTTTAAATGATAAAAATTATGTTGTTAATCAAGGGCACCCACCCACACGGCCTTATGATATAAAATGGAGCTCATCATATATTATACTTCTAACACTAGATGGCATTTAAGACTTTTCAGTGGACTGTAGCTTAGGTGCTTACTATACAACATCAATTGTATATTCAAATCTAATAAAACAAAGTAATATAGCAAAGGGAGTAAGCAGGTAGAATTAAAAACCTGCGTTTTAGCGTTATAAGTACCTAATATAAAAACGATCAATTAACGGCCTTCTTGGTCTAATAGTCGCACTCGCAAGCCTGACTGCAGAGCATACCAAGTTGGGAAAACCTGGACATTCTCACTGGGACTTTTGGCTGGTGACAAAAGGCCACTCCATATCCTATTATTTGTGACTTTAACAGAACTGACATAGAGGTGAACCTGCATATCCCCACCTAATCCTTCAGGCAAAACAGATGTTTGGTAATTTAGAGTTTTGATAATTAATTGCTCCCAGTTTTAACCGCAATCTAGAGACCACTCTATGTAGGTACCAAACTAAAGAAGTATTCTACTTACTATTCTGAGTCGTGTTTGCAGCTCAAAAATTGGTTCAGAACCGTGGAAACGCTATAGATACGTAGACGTAATCATTTTCTTATTTAAATTATTTATTGAGTTTGAGTAGACCTTCACGGATTCAAAGTCATTGAGAGAAATCTGCAACGACCTTGGTCTCTTGTGAAATACTCAATGAAATGTGTGCTGACAGTTAGGCACTTGTTAGCTGTAAGTTAGTAAAATTATTGTTGTTATCACGTTCTGTTGTTCATGTTTGATATGTTTGCAGAAACTAAAAGGGAAACGTCATGTGTCAGGTCATAATACCTACTTTGTAAAAACTGTAAAGATGATCAGTCTTCAAAACCTAGTTTGGTGAAAACAACGCCGAAATTTTTGACGGGATTTATCTCCGTTGACCTCTTTCTTAGAGGTCAGATCTGGGTGAAGTCGTAGGCAGGCCTACTTTCTCATAAAGGAGTTTGTAAATATAATATTTTTTTTGTAAATACTTATATAAAAATTTCAATAAATATTATAGCCGCACACTTTATGTCATATTCTTCTTGTAAGTAAGTAGCGAGAGCTCAGAATGGGTTCAATTTACAAGTCGGGCAAAGAGTGATAAAAATTACCCTTTGAGTCTGGAATTGTGTTATCTCGGTCGCAATAGGCTTAGGTCCCAACCTGACGACTCAACCCACATATCAACAGTCAACCTTCCGACAGCAAAACAGACAACCTACCTATTAATAAATTAACATTAATAAATGTGTTCAAACTGCTGCTTATACGAAAGGATAAGGACCACCATCTTTCCTCATCCTCATATAAATTTATATAAAAGTAGGTTTATTTTTTTACAGATAAATGCAGATAAATTATTTAAGTAAAAGTATGATTTTACTATCTTCTTACACAGCTACCTAGCTGTCTACATCACTTTTTTACTCTAACTTTCGTAGGTCTGCTGGAAGAGATTTCTTTAGAGATGACTGCTACCTCTGTACCTACTATCTTATTATTATCTATGTACCTAATATTTTTTTTTTATATTTTTAAATAAAGTAACATGTACCTTATTTAAAAACAACCTGGCAAAAACACGTCACTATTCACGATTATTAGGCCAGTTTTCCTGGTAGACTTTGCCAGACAATACGACACGTGTACGGTTAAATCGATAGTTAAGTTTACACAAACAAAACACCCTCATATAGCTCTCAAAATGAGTACATATTGAAATTTATAGTTTTGCCAATATGAAGCAAACCATACAAGAACGTCCATTTCGAAGACTTTTAATCAACGAGAAATCGCTGAAAGGTAGGTAGGTATAACTGAGTGTCATCTCCTCGCCAATACCCATGGAATTAAAGCCAGACTTGTACCTAATTAAATTCGCAATCCACAAAATGCATTTTTGCGGCGAATGATAATTTTGTGAAAAGGAAGGCTGTATTCGTGTGTTTCGAGGAGGCTTGTGATTGTGCAAGTGAGACGGAGTATAGCGATGTTCATAGTCGTGTTGGCCTAGAATTCAGACAATTTCCGATTGCCACGGTCGGTCCGGGCGGGGAGGCGGCATCGCCTAGCAACAGATAGACGCGATCGGCGCACACGCTCACTTGTAAGGAAAATTGACTTTATATTGACCCCGCTGCTTGTTTATTTCGCAAATATCATAAGTGAAACTTTGTAGATATTACAAAAAACTTACGGCCCCAATAACAACTTAGTTGTAACAAGTATAGAAACTATCTATACATATAAAAACAAGTTTTTCAGTGAATCGTTGCTATCCTATAATATAATGCTATTATACCTATTCGAGTTATAACTCAAAGCTCAGAACATAGCGTGTAGTAACAACAGTGGTGGCTCCACCGACCAACAGACGAACTAACGGTTAAGACAATTTACAGCTTGAAATTTTACAGCTCGCTCGCAGGTACAAGGTCAATTAAAACGAAGAAATAAACAATTTGAAATCACTTAATATCAATATAGTGTCTATTTTATTCAAGATCTAGGACAATTTATCATATCGATATACTTTATGATATCATATCTAATCATGACAGACAATACGAGATCGGTAACGCTTATTCACAAGTACGTGGGTCCTTCAAATGCTACCTGAGTTCTAATAAAGAAATTACCCAAATTTTACAAGACCTAGAGTTTCGAATGGAACTGGAAAATATTCGTAGCTGAGTAACTCCCTACAGGAAAATCGATTAGTTATTCAAGAAATAGTTGTAACGACAGCAACACCACATGCACTGTGAAACTTTGCACATGGCCAATATATTTTTTGGTTACATTAAAACGGATGTGCGCCCAACATGTGGTCTATAAACATCATCGATAAAAGAAAGATGGGGAGCAAAAAGGAGGAATATTAAAATGTTATCTCCAGAGAAGTTCACCTGGTCCAGCGGAGGCTTGGTACAGTACGGAGCGGTCGGACGGCGCGTGCGGCGGCCGCGAACCCGGATGCGGATGACGTAACGCAGCCTTCGCTCCCTCCCGCCCCTCACCCCGGGGCCCGCACGGCCCGCGACAACCTCGCCCCCCTTGCTGCACCCACCTCTTCGTGTCTGGTCGACCGTCTGAGCCGACATCGCCGCGCTTTGATCTCATGTTAGCCTGTCTTGTCAATGCTCTACTTATTTAATTAATCCCTTATACGGAGTTAGAAGACCTGTAGTCGGTTCCTGGGTGTAACTATCTGAGAACAGACACAACGTACAGTTACATTTCCTCTGATCATGGTGAGATAGATTGCTATCTGGTACAAACAGAAGGGGTAAACATAAACATTGTTGGATTGTTAAAAATTGGCAAAAACCTCATTGATACAAGCCTGAAACTAATATTATTTAATAAGCTAGTAATATAAATAAACATGCCTTATGAAAAGTAAACTACAATCATAACTTCCACTTTTAACTTTTTTAACTTGTTACATTGTAATCCTTTACAGAAGAATACACTAATAAGAGCCATTTAAGCACGGGGATACATAATCGACGTGTTTGTTGGAATCTGGCATTGATCAGCCGTGATGGTCCAGGTTAGTGTTTAAAGAATCTATTATATAAAGTTTATTAAAAATATTTCATACTTTCACATTGCTTATTAGAAAGATTTAAGTAAGTAGATCAAAATTTTACCTGCCGACGGCAATAGCGGTGGCGCAGAGTGAACGATACTCGGCCAGAAAATTATTCCGAGACTAATTAGCGAACATGCCTCAAAATATAATTATTATTTGAAATTATAAAGTAACGTCGGCTACCGTCACGGTCTGTGACCGGGACGTCGACGTCCTACACTATGCTTTTAATATTTTTTTAGTTTTCATTTCATTTTATGACCCGTCTTTTTTTGTACATAAAGTTTAAAACTTTGTGTGTTTTAGGTGATATTATCACTATATGTAGTTTAAAAACCCGTCTACGAAAAAAATCTAACTGAAAAGCACGAAACAAGAAAATATTCCTGCCGTGGTCCATGCCACTAAACCTGCATGTTTTGGTTTTCAAACTTATTTGTATTTTGGGTGGGTTTGGAGAGAAAATATGTTTGGTTCACATCTTGAGCATGATTATAAAAAATATTCTCAATTATCGAATTTACTCGATATATTTGAAATATGTAAATTAATCCATTTCATTTGATACCCCACACATGTTTTTTTTTCTGCTTTGTTCTTGACTTTATGTCCTCTAGACTCTAGAGGGCCGTATTGAATTTAATGTGAAGTCACGTGTCTTATAACCAGCGCATGATCAAGACGCTTCTAATAATAGGTCCCTACACCATCGTCAAATTCTGATAAGTAGTTTAGAAGTTATTAGGGGACAATTAGTCAATGCATCTCTTCTTATTGCGTCGCTGTCGGGTAAAAACTGTTAAATAAATTGACTTATTGTGCTCATTCTTTTCCATTATTTAAAATAACAATCAACGGATGTGGTAATGAGTCTAAATATAAAAATTATCAGTTTTTCACGGTAGTGGGTTCAACAACTATTATTTAAACAAAACTAACAAAAATGTTGAGATCTTTTCAACATTGCGGTAGGACGTAGAATATACATAGTACCACATCCCGACAGATAAGTTTGATATTTTTGTTCCTACCTTGTATCTAAACTGTACTTAGAAAATGGCCCTGACCAGGACCCGAGGTAACGCTGTTACGTAGCTTAGAAGCTAAGCTTCGAATATTTATCATTTGTTAGAAATTATAGAAAGCACTAACTCGCGACTTCCATACACAATATATCTAGAAAATAAACACGCCACATGTGACGGCAGTACAACGACGTGCTGTAACTTGATAATGAGCATTATACCGAAATAAAAACAACCTTGTGTATGATCACAGTGAAATGGGAACATCACGCAAGCACTGTGAATCATAGCCTGCGCTGCCGAGTACCTACACACACAAAGACCAGCGAGAGGTGAGTCAAACTAGGGTTACTATCATTCTGGATAAAACCGGATTTATTTCACTTGAGGCGTTGAAGTTTTTTTTTGTACAGCCTCAAGGATGTCGGTGATCGATACTGAGCGTGATTCTTGTGATACAAAAGAAAAAATGCGAGTGTGTGGCAGATTTAGACATGTGTTTTAAAGATTATTAAATTAGTTTTTTAGAACTACTTCATTTTAAATTTTAAGATGCTCGATTTATTATCAGCAACAAGTTTTGTGGCTTCTAAAATAGAAAAATAAATTAAAGATATTGTGTAGGTTTATCTAATAGTTGCCTTAGCTATTCTTTCTTCTTTTAATTCTTATACAAAAAATATTTAAAATTATGTAGGTATGTACCGAGCTCGATTCTAGCAATACGTGTAATCGTTCTGTGTATACGTACGTACGTTCTAAGTATTTTTACAAGCTTCCAGGTTATTTCACTTTTTTGATCATTTATTTGACTTTAGTGCAACATAAATTATTGCATGCATTATAGTTTCTCCAGTGATGTCACTTAAATGACAACATCACGCCAGTGATGAATCAAACGGCAAGTTAACCAACTTCCTCTTTACTGTGAAATTGAGTTTGCAAACAATTAGACATCATCGAAACACTTGTTTTCTAAAAAAACAGTTTTTATCTGCTTTGTGATTCTTGCTTATTGAACAGCTTGAAAGCCACGTTTAATTGCATTCTAATTAAAACCAAATTGAGTACTAGCGTGTACAAAAAACAACAAAGTTCGTTTTATAATAGCCAATTAATATAGACTTGGCTTGACTATAGCATAGCGTCGGTCGAGATGAAACTCCTGATACGATCAAATCGCGCTGTGAGACCGTGGCTTAGCCGCGAATCTAGCTAACTATGTATTATGAAAGCTACGACTATACCGGTTTGCGTTTCCATTTGTGATACATTGATACATTTCTTTGCAATTGTTTTCGACGATACAATCGAAATAGTCTATGGAATATGTAAAGGTGAGTTCAATGAAAATGGTATAATAAGTTTTTGCATGGTCGTCGGAGTAGATGCCCCTGCTTACAATGTAAAGCGGCGGCATTCCTCAAGGCCGGTCGTTCCTTCCTCGTTTATATCACGTAGTTGTTATGTTGAACATTTATTGAATCTAAATCACTTTTGTATCATTCTACCATTCGATGGATAGCTTATTTTATGGCACTAGAAAGTCATCTATAGATATAGGACCTAGATACATTTGAATTGTAACGCTAGTAAACTCATCATAGTTTTTTAAAAAAATGCAATAGGCTATTTGACCCCAAGTGATATACTTTTTATGAGCTGTTAAAACACGATAAGCTTCCATACAATGCTGACATCACATATTTTTCATTAATTGGTTCCCTAATTATTGATTTCAAAGAAACTAAAAATCGAATTATACAATTAATTGAAAATGTATCGGATTACGGGGTTAAAATGAAGTATGTTTTAGAGAAGTTGTCCTGTTTTTATAACTGCCCATTTATACATGTCATAAGACAATTTTGACATGTTCCAGTTTCAAACCAACTAAAAACAAAATTATTATTTAATTTTCAGTGAAAACTGTACACAGTTGTCGTTGCGAGTAAAAGTTGTTTCTGCAATAAACTTAACAAGATTCACTGAACATTATTAGATTGAATGCATTCTCAGTGTTAAGTTCAATCGTCCGTCATTATTATAAATACTCCGTGCCGTTGCATATCGGTAAAGCAATACATTACAGGGGTTCGACAATGTGCTTATAGCAACGTAAATCTAATATCTCAGCCAGTCTGCATGCCAATGTCTACAGCCAGTCCAATGGGACAGATCGTGCTCGTGCAACCTCTACCAATGCAATGCTATTGTGTGAATCGTGCCATACAGGGTTGCCTATTAATACATTTGATATTCACACACATTCATCTCAGATATTTTGCACTCATTGTGCTTGTTTTCAAACGAGCAGTGAGAACAGTTTTGGACTGCTGAGCATGAGTCCTGAATCCGGCAAAGTGTTTTTTGTTGAACTAGCCGGTTCCCGCAGCTTTACTTGTATCCTTAGGTACCTATATCACGCACCCGGATAGAAAACTATCCTATGTTCTTCCCCACAGCAAATATCATCCAAATCAATTCAATCTTTTAAACGAGAGAGAGCAGACAGCCCGATAGAATGGAATGGAACAAATATTTTTGCTCCATGATCTGGGTAAGCTGGTTAATGACCTACATAAAATGGTTCAAATTACATGGTTACTCGGCTTCATGATTAAACATCACCGGCGAAATGTAGGTGTACTATAAGACACCTCTGCTCCCCTCTTCGGGGTAAACCGCGTGATGTTATGTTTCGCACGGAGCCTTGATTTATCTTCGATAACTATCATTTGTGGTTAAACAAAAGCAGCTTTATTATAATTACTTCTTCCAGTTTTATAGCGGGAATAGAATATGAACTAAGGTCGCAAAACATTGCATCATGCTATTATTGATACTTTTCGCTGTAATGAATTCTCTGTTTACTAAAATGGTTTGCTCTATTTAAATTATCTATGCTTAGATATCTACATAATTATTTAAAAACACTAGGTTTTTGAAGTTATTTTTTAAGATAACAGTTATCGCAGTGACCTTAGTACAAAGAGGAATGTTAATTATAATGTAGTGTGAATTGCCGATAATATGATTGCGCATGCTTAAAGACAACTGAAAGCAAAAAAGAACGTAGTTTGGTTTCATGATCGATTTTAATTATTAGTAATTTAGACTTCTATTCAAGCATGTATACTTTTTTTTTACTGGACCGAATTTATATTCATTTTTGTTTCCAGGAGCCATACATATTAGAGTCCTGACTACCAAAGACAGACAACCCCAAGGGAATAGAATCTGCTAATTATTGTTATACTTTATTAATTATATAGTATCAACCATTCACCATTAATTGGTTACCTTTCATGTTTTAAAGATGGCTAAGTTATTCTACGCCCAGTCCCAAAATTTACTGGTATTAAACGAAATGTACTCTTCGTCAGTCGAAAGTTGAGGAATATCATCTCTATCTTACCGACTTAAACCATACACATTGTTGCCCTTTTCTAACTTCGAAGGCAGGCTCAGTTGACAATAATATGCTCCCGGTGATATCTCTGATAACAATATTCAAGATATAACGCACCCAGGTCTCAACCTAAGCTAAGCATTTATTTGTGCTCAGATACCTATTATTTTTGTACAAAATCCGTGGCTGTGGTCATACGAAGGACATTGGATGATCCAAAACGAGGACAACTGTTTAAATGTATATAAATGTTCAAAATTAATGACTACACTGGGTCAGTGTGGGGGACTTAATTAACACCCACTGGAAGATATCGTCCACTATCGGCTGCTGTAATCTCATTAGTCAGTTGGACAATGTCAACCCTACTGGTATTAGCTAGTGCAATGGCAGCAACGGTACCCGGCCTCCGCGGCGGTTAAGGGCGAGCCCTGAATGCCGTCCAACTAGTTTCTCCTTTGCGCGAGGAATGTCACCTACATGCTATACATCTTACGGGATTTCATTTGTTAAGTTCTACCCTGGGTCTGATGCAGTTCCTATATACCGCCGCAATGAGAACACCAAACCACTTGCTATTCTGTTCTGCTATTGCAAACTTAGTTAACACGACCAAAGCTTTCCGTCATACACAGGCCCATTATCTTAATATTGGTAAAGGTCAGTAGGCAGGTATTAGATATTTAAAACCAAAGATAGAATAAAGTTATAGCGATATACACTATTAAAAATAATAGTTTTCATTCATATTTGATTTCGCAAGTTTAATGGGAGAAATTAAATTAAATTCCCCTTCATACTGTTAAACGCCTCGACGCGTAGGTCTAATTTAGAAACATTGCGTTTTTACAGTTATTTACCATAATCCACTTACATATTTATAAAGAAACTTTATATCTTCCGTGAACGTTGGCATTTTAATTTTACTTCATTTTAACAAGTGATAAGAATGGCCATATTCAGTGACAAAACGATCTGGTTTCTGTAATGGCTTCGAGACTCGGCGCACGCGCCGCGGAGAGAAATCAAAGTGTCGGCAGCAGGCTGTTGCTAAGCCACTTTGCCTTCGATATATTTTTAGGCCACTATCAGACCTTTTTAATTCAAACTTACATAGCTGAACCTGTACCTCATTATAAATACATAAATTGCAAAAAATGTGAAACAACATGCTTTTATTTTCCACTTTGAATAGCTTTATAAGCTCAAGTATTTTTAAAGTATTATATACACGTTCCTATGTTATCGATCACGTCACGATAGGATGTATTGTTATGTACAAACTCTGTTCAATGCCGTGACAATGGAACATAATCTTAGTATGAATGTGTTAGGTATTTAAAAATAAGCGTAAGCTCTAATGTTTATATCAGACAAATTCGTCAGCACCGATAAATCCATATCATCAGGTGGATTTGAGAAAACGGCTTGTTAGGTTAGTAAACTTGCAGCCCACACGATAAGAAGAAAAAGAAGAAGACTTTGTACAATCAAATATGGTAAGTTCTAAATATAATGTTAGATTTGATACGTGTAAAAAGGCAACGTAACGTGACGTTAGCAGTGCACATGAGATGCTAGTCGGTGAATGATGGCGAGTTTGCGCACAAGACATAATGCGCGCGCTCCGTGACGAATCCAATATGGCCGTTTGGCGCGGTTTGGCGGTCATTCACCCGCACCCGGCCGAATTTTGAATCCGCGCAATGATATATTTCGACAATTTACACATTAAATAATTGTATAGCAAATCAGTAAGATTATTAATTATTCTGATAGAGAGTTCATTGAAAAAATCTCTCGGGGATACTTCGATTTGGGTAAGAACCTTACTCAAGTACAGTATTTATTGCCTTCCATAGAAATCTATTATCGCGCATGAATTCACCGATAAAGAATAAGGTCTCTGTCAAGTGTAGCTGATCTTCCACTGCGAGCATTATAATCGCGGATTTCTACAAATTACTACTCATGATTGTTGCAAAGATTGTGCCATTTTCGTTTAACTACGACAGATATACCAATTTTACAATCCAATAAATTTTAGTGCTTTAAAGGAAAAACTAAAAAAATATGAAAATAAGTGTAAATAGTGTATTAACTACAATGTGTTTATTTGTAAAAAAATGTGCATTGTAGAATTTATAGCAAGTACAGACTCACTCGTAGCAACCTATCAGATTGAAATTCTCTAATGAAAGGTACTTCCGTTTTGGAAACTACACGACAAGCTTGTGACTTGTTACCGAACTTTACGTTTGCTCTTTGTTGGATTTTAAGTTTCGTAGCTATGTGGCTATAACACAATAACTAATGACAAAATGGGAAACAAAAATAAACGAACTAGTGATTTCGTGGAAAAAATGTAGCGAGGGCAGGGTGTTGAACAACAGTTAAAGCCAATGAGAGGGCTGATGACGTCATCCGTGCCCACCCCAAACGTGAATCATTGTGGTTGCCCGCTGGAGAAGTTGCAAGAGCATGCGCACGCGCAACAGAACGCGTTGTTTTGTGAACGTGACTAATAACAACTCAAATATTAGGTGCCTTAATGATGATGTTGATGATGCAAACCACAAAATAAAACTCAGAACGAAAGACTGCACTGCAGATTCAGAGATAACGTTTTAAAATTATGAGGCTTCAACCAATATGCCAATTTCACACTACGTAATATTTTACCGAGATAGGTACTTTTTCTACCAGTGTGATGGATTAACGTATGTAGGTTCCACAATAAAAACAAAAAGCCTTAGACCTTATAGAGTTCTAAAGAGTATTTTTATTTATATCGAAAGTTTTTAAAATATTTTAGCCCTTCGGGCAAATAGGGTAATTATGATAGATAATAAATCATCTTATTTATTAGTATACTAGCTTCTGCCAGCGACTTCGTCCGCGTGGAATAGTGGTGCTCCGCTCCTATTGGTCTTAGCGTGATGATATATAGCCTATAGCCTTTCTCGCTAAATGGACTATCTAACACTGAAAGAATTATTTAAATCGGACCAGCGGTTCCTGAGATTAGCGCGTTTAAACAAAATGACAACATTTCCCTTCACTGCTCTGCTCCTATTGATTGTAGCGTGATGAAAAGTATACTATAACCATCTCAGGAGTATGACAAATAATTGTACCAAGTTTCGTTAAAATCCGTCGAGTAGTTTTTGTTTCTATAGAGTTTATACAGACAGACAGACAGACAGACAGACAGACAGACGGACAGACAGACAGACAAAAATTTTACTGATTGCATTTTTGGCATCAGTATCGATCCCTAATCACACCCTGACAGTTATTTTGGAAATATATTTCATGTACAGAATTGACCTCTCTACAGATTTATTATAAGTATAGATTAAAATGGTGAAGATTCTTATTTAATAATCTTTACCATTGTAATTATTTAGTATACTTACCATTATAATTATTTTCTATTTTTTAGGGTTTCGTAGTCGACAAGGAACCCTTATAGTTTCGTCATATCCGTCTGTCAGTCTGTCCGCGGCACAGCTCAGGGGTTTTTGGTACTAGAAAGCTGAAATTTGGTATAGATACGTACGTTTGGTATGATCAAGCCGACAAAGTAGTAAAATAAAATTATATCTAATAAAAAAATATATAAGAACTCCATACACTTAAAGTGGTGATGAATATTTTTTTCTCACGTGAGGTATCATTGGATAGGTCTTTCAAAAATAAAGCAGGTGTGTGAAGACCATTTTTCGATTTGAGGATCCATTTGCGAAATATCTAGCTTTGAAGTGAAAATTTTTGTTTGCTACGAGCGTCTCCCCCTCTAACTTTGGAATGGCTGTACCTAAAAATTAAAAAAAAAACACAGACAGTTAGTAGGCTTAACCAGTTACAGAGTTATAGTTGATAAAACTAAAACGTACTACGGAACCCTACTGCGCATGGCCCGACACGCACTTGGCCTTTTTTTAGATTATCTAGTATGTCTAACATACAATTTCGGTAGGATACCCATTTTATAGAACCACTCATTGGCAAAAAGTGTTGTAGCCGTCAAAGATCCTAATAAAAGATTTAAACGTGCACATCAAAAATGTAGCTTTATTTGACCATATTACCGATAATTATATATAATTATAATAAATAAATATAAAATGGAATAAAATATAAAATAGAATATAAAATAGGATATAAATTAAATAAATATAAAATAGATTTAAAAGCAATTCACAAAAACGTTAGTACATAACAAAATTTTAATCGTGTGATGTACTTTTAACAGAAATAGAACATTTATATACTTCCTACTAATCCTAAAAAAAAAAAACGAAAATTTGTGATGTTTGCTAGTATTTCACGCAAAAACTACTGAATCGACTTCCCTCTGCCGTGCTAGGGAAGGCCATAGGAGTTTTTATGTCGATTCGTGAGGTATAGTTCCGTTACGATGCGTGTGAAACCGCGAGCAGCTGCAATGTAGTTATAGGAAGAGTTTATCAAGAGGAGGAGATCGTGGCTATTTTTTTATGGGACAAGCCCGCCACACAATTTCCAACCACTGCAAATCCTGAAAGCCAGAATCAACAGTGGCGACCACAATTAAACGCCGAGGCAATGAAGCTCAACAAGTCCCAGAGTTTTTATTTTTTACTGTCTTGGAACCCGCAACGAATTTAATCAGAAAACAATAGTGGAGGAGTTGGAATCCCTCCATATCAAGCAGGAGACAGATGTAAAGAGTTAGGCCATTAGCAGAAAGGGACTTTTTACAACTGGGTGAAGCCCAGTTGCCTAGCACCTTTACAGATCGTGGCTAAGGAACAGCCGCACGGGTCGATCGATCAAAGGTTAAGCTGCGTTTGACACGGTCGATCCGTGGATGGGTGACCATCTCTGGCAACCCGAAACTCCTCCGTGCCACGTAAAGCACGCTAAGCTGTTTATGTAGGCTACCATTCGTAGATCTTTTAAAGTCGTTACGGGTAGTCAGAAACATGAAAGTCTGACAATCAGTCTTACCCAGGGGTAAGACTGGAAGCCGACCCCAATAAACTTGGACAAATTCTAGACAGATGAGGAAGAGTTTATTAAGGTTTTTGTTTTCTTAAATGAAAATTTGTCAAAAAAATGTATTTCTGAGTATTTTTTCTAAGTTGAAATCATGAAACAAATTCATTAACATCAAATTACTTGTATACCTCCAAAACCAGCCACCGGAAAATATTTGCATAGCTTACGATCAATAATATCTACATGTCTGCCTTGAAACAAGGTCGTACTGGCAAAATTAGATCCTCCTTCGAAAGTTCCTTAGCTCTTGCTTGTAACCGGGCAATTACTCACCAATGCGTTATAACACTTACGCAATTATTGTAATACATTGCTGTTTTGCCGACTATCTAGTCCAAAGACCACGATATAAAATATCCAATGTAAATCGATGTCACGGTCGTTAATGTAAAAAATAACACACGGATGCTGCTAAACCAGATTTGTGTGCAGGTGTGAGTCACACGCCGACATATTGATTGTACCACCAAAAGATTATTTTATTTGGGTCTGTCCACTTTGTCGTATATTTTGGCCAGCACTACCTGCACCCACGTCGAATAGTTGTGAAGCAGTGAGCTAAATACTTTTAACGTTCATAATTCCGTAAAAATAGTTTTCGGATCATCATACGAGTAAGTAGCAAGGTGCTTCTACAATAAAAACAAAGAAATGACATACGTACGTGATTGAGGCTATCAGTGATAATACGGATAACACTAAACTAGTTGTTTTATTCCTAATCTATTCAGGATGTAGGTATTCTAAATTCTCCTCAATCATTTGATAAAGTACATTGTTAGCCGTACAGACAGTGCTTGAACAAAGATTTTGCTCCCCGATGCCTTTTACGCCGATAAAGTATTCAAGATAATAAGTAAACAAGCAAAGAGAAGTGTTGATCTATTTCGCTTCAGCTATAATGTTGTTCGTAGCGAGTATCGTTTGTTTGTTGCGCGGGCGCACCCGACGCGGTGACTCAGGGGGCGGTGCCAAGGGCGCTACGCCCTGTCCCGCCCCGCGCCCCGCCCAGCCAGCCATGATTTTGCCGCGCTTTTTTTTTCAATCAGGTCATGTCCGCGTCATACTTAATGTGTTGCCAAACACTGGTGTAGTCACGTCAATGACTTGCTCCACCGAACAAGCATTCATCATAATATCGTGAGTCGTGATACTTATATTTGTCTGGGATTTTTTTTCTTATCTGCTCACGCGTGTTCTATTGAGAACTGTGAAGTCAATCCATTGGAACTGTGCAGTCTGCCTCTCTGGAGCATTGATGAGCAAGTTTTGACGAGCTGTCTGTGTTCAAGTAAGTTTTATGACTTTTTTGATACTTTGACTACAACATATCATGCTTATAGCCGTCAGAAGTGTAGTCGGTATAGCCACTAAATTAAATAATTTGTAACTAAACAAATCATAGTATTTAAATGTCTTGATTTGAAACACGTGGCATACTCCGTTATAGCAATACAATAGATAATACATACATAATAATATGTACATACAAGTTTTAGTGTGCTGAACAATCAAGATAAGTCTATGTAGCTACTTATTGACTTTGTAATTTGTAAACGATTTTCTTTTTATATCTAGCTCTGACGCAAGAAACAGTGACAATGCACATAAACATTAATCAGTCATCGTAGTAAATTTGGCATCAAAATACATTGCACCAACCGACCATTATCTATTTCAGCTGATGAAACATGAAAATAACACGATGCCCTTCGCTAATCACAAAATTATAGTAGTCTCTCAGACCGACTTCTGTCACAGCGACCAATCTCAATGAAGAATGGCCAGGTACCCAGGAGTTAATATAGTGCACAAGTGCTTGTGCAGACACAGTTGCACTCTCTATTCCCTCACTCTCATAGTCCGACGATTTTTTTTTTTGCGTGTATCCTGTCATGTGGGGTATCGTTAGAAAGGCCTTTTCCGATCAAGGGAACCATTTGCGACATATCAAGCTATAAAGTGCATATATTTTTGGGTTCGAGCGTCCCCTCTACCTCTAACTTTTGAATGGCTGTATCTAGACGTGTGAAAAAATCACTGATGTAGCATAAACTTCAAAAGGAAACTATCATGACTAAGTACGTTTTACTGGTACTTACAGTCAACGAATTAAAACGTGTTACGGAACCCTATTGCGCATGTCCCGACACGCACTAACGAAAAAATGTCTGCTTTATTTTTGAATGAACTATCCAATGATACCTCACACGACGGAATACATGAGAAAAAAATATTCATCCCCACTTTACTCGTATGGAAGTTACCCTAAAACAAGATATTGTCATTCTTTTATTTTACCACTTTGTCGGCGTGTTCAATATACATATCCAAATACTAAATTTCAGCTTTATAGTTCCAAGAATCTCTAAGCTATGCCGCGGATAAACAGACAGATGGACATGGCGAAACTATAAGGGTTCCTTGTCGCCTATGGAACCTTATAAAGTTTCACATCCATTATAATATGTAGGTCTGTATATATAGCAATGAAATATATACAATACATAACATCAAATACAAAAAAACTTGAAATTTTGTATTATTTAAAAACTACTTGAATGTATTTTTTGCTATAGAGCAGCGTTTCCCAAACTGGGGTCCGCGGAACCCTGGTGGTCGCAAAGCCACCATTAATTAGTATATTTAATACTAAAGGAGTCCGCGAAGCCACAATTTATTAGTAGATTTGGTACTAAAGGGGTCCGCGACAAATAAAGTTTGGAAACCACTGCTATAGAGAAATACTGAATATTACATACATGTCTAATCATCTAGAGTCTTTTAAAAAATGTTGTATCCTTATTTATGTAAATCATGAATGTGAAAGTAACTCTATCTGACTGTTTGGTTTTCACACAAAACGACTAATTTGATTTTGATAAAATTTGGTATAGAGATAGCTAGAACTCTGGGAAAGGAAATAGGATAGGTTTTAGGCGGATGTATGAAGTAGTCCCCTCAAGATGCGGGTGAAAATTATAAATTTAGTGAAGTAAAAAGTTTTGTAAATGTAAATGACCTTGTTTATTTGATTCCAAGAGCACCACATATATATTTATAAAAACTGAATTCTAAATACAACAAAAAAATATCCAGGCACCCTACAAGTATCTATTTACCCAAGTTACAAAATAAAATTCCAAGTTAATCACTCTAATCACAGAGTATTCGCTCTCGTTATTAAAGAGATAAGTATCGGATTGTTCCCGATGTTTGTGGCAAGAGAACGTTGTTAGCGATATGAAACGTGTAATAAATTGAGTACCGCTAGAGTTTCAGTTATGTCTGCGATGGACGCCGATACACGCTCGCCTCACGCGGCTTTGCTACACGTGTAAACTTTAAAACTTTCTTATGTCTAACTAGCTTTCTGCCAGCGGCTTCGCCCGCGTGGACAATTTTTTTACACCTTGGGTTACATTGTTCAAGTTTTAGTAGGGGTCCCTAATTATTTCTGGAAATAAGTATAGCCTATGACACTTCATAAAGATGTAGCTTTCTAATGGTGAAAGAATTTTAAAAATCGGTCCAGTAGTTTTTGGGTTAAATCCCTACAAACAAACAAACAAATCTTTCCTCTTCATAATATTTGTATAGATACAGAAAGGTTTTTGAACGACTGAAATTCATTATGGAATGTTAAATGCACGGACATGGACAGTCCTTTGAATGTGATGAAAAAAAAACTATTTTTTATTATATTTTTCTTTATCCTTACTAATATTATAAATGCGAAAGTAACTCTGTCTATCTGTCGCGCTTTCACACCAAAACTACTGAACCGATTTAAATGAAATTTGGTACACAGATAGTCCAGAGCCTAAGAAAAGACATAGGCTATTTTTTACCCGGGTGCGCGAAGGAGGTCCCTCGGAATGCGGATGAAACCGCGGGAAACAGCTAGTAATAAATATATCTGTTGTTTTCAATTCAACCATGTTATTGATAACAGAGAATTTAGTACTGGCCGGGTTTACGCATTTACTGACGGTCACTTCAGAACGATTAAACTTATCTGCCACATAATTTCATACGAATGACGTTCTGATTCCGAATAAATCTGGGGGATATTTTCTATTCCGATATGGCAAAAAGGCCCTAAATACCTAAGTACCTTTCAGATACATATTAAAACAAAATATTATTTGGTTGGTCAAAAGTTTTCAAACTTGGCAAATACTGATCCCTCGACGTACTAGACACCAATGCGTGGGCATTTTTTTAATACAGAACAAGTTTTATTTTAATTTCTAAAAACAACTGTTTGAAGTTTCTAGAAACCATTGTCAGTGCCTAATAAATAGATTGAGATATTATGTAAATAGTGTTAGATAATAATCCATTTACACATCTTTCCTAAAGCATTATGGTGACCTCTCATAGTGTCTTCGAAAAGAGATCATTGAAGATCTGAACGGTGAAGAACATCTGCTCAATAATTAACTTATCTATGAAGGCTTTAGAGAAATTTAGTGAGGGATACTTGATTAAATATTACTGTTGCTACACAAGGAATGTTATTTTTTACAAAGTGGAATTTGATTTACGCATGTGGGCGTATATCAAATTCAACTTTATACATATAAAATATAATATGCTTTGTACTGAATTACTGACAACGCACAGCCTAAACCGCTGATCGTAGAGACCTGAAACTTGAAGGGTGTATTCTTTGTATGACGTAGGCATCCGATAAGAAAGACTTTTCCAAAATTCTGCCCCTAAGGGGGTGAAAAAGGCGGTCAAAGTTTGTATGGAACTCTGTCATTTTTAATTTGAATTCGTATAGCCCGCGTTTGTGAAGTCGCTGGCGGAAAGGTAGTAATATTATAAATGCGAATGTTTGTTTGTTACGTTTTCACGGTAAAATGAGTAAACTGATTTGGATGAAATTTGTTATGGAGATAGATGGAACCCTGAAGACGGTTATAGGCAACTCTTTACTGGGGTGAATAATTAATTCCCTCAGGACGCGGCAAACAGCTAGTATAATATATATAAAGGTAGACTTCACCGAAATACTCTGAAGAGTTTAGCAAAAACTGCTAAACCACTATCAAGCACATATATCAAACAGGCACACATCTAAAGAAGGTGCTACTGAGTACCTAATACTGGGGATAACTTGCGAATGCCGGACAATTTTAATTACAAAAAATAGAATTTATGAAACTACCTTGACTAAGAGTTATTTTTTTCAGTCTACTTAAACATTTTTATGGTAATTTATGTGACTGTTTGAAACCTGTTGTCTAAACGAAAAGATTAAACAAGGTAATGGGTGATATAAATATTAATTTGTAGTCTAATAAAAAGTATCCTCTAAAACCTCCGAAAACTAGATTTACCACGATTAATAGACCAAAAAAACTTATATTAGAATAAAATAAAAATACATCGTCTGCAAGAATTGTTGTGTTACTGTGCGAAAACCGGTCCAAAAGTAAATATTTTCGATGAGTCTGCAACCGGTTGGCTTAATAAATACATGCTGATTGGTAATGAAAGCTTGTTCAAGCAAATCTTAGATGGGGCCCCCATGATTCATACACATTTAGGTGCCTCAATTATATACGCGATAGGTAATTAAAAATTTATATTTTTCTATAGAAATTGTAGAAACATTTTCTTAATCATATTGTTATTTTTTTAATCAGATGACTATAATGTGTAAACGTGGACTTAAAATAATTTAAGCATATTTAATAAAACACAATTAAAAGTATTACACGTCTGCGTGGACTAGTTACAATAATCATGCAGGCAAGTAAGATTACGAAAAGTTATGTTGTGGAATAATCAGGAATGCCTCATTATTCTATTTAACGCATTATTATCTATCTCGACTACAAATATTATATCAAGACACATAATAGTATTCACAGAAATTTTTATACATACATAAACTCACGCCTTTTTCAATGGGGTTAGGCAGAAACAACAGAACGCCACCTGCTACGATATTTACATACTTCTTTTGCTTCATCCAGATTCATACATCTCAGTCACATATGCGAGCCCGTAAAATACATAAGTACTATTTTTTTTTTGATAATACAATAGTTTGTTATGTTATAGAAAAAGCATGCAACCGAAATAAAATATCAATTCATGAGACTTCATAGTTGTAATTTATGTAGCTGCTACGCAGATGCTACAGCTGCTACGCAGAATTTAGTACGTCAATAAATTGCAATTACTTGCGAACTACATTATTTTTAATTGATAATATTTTTTTGAAAATTTCCGTTTAGAATTAATAAATGAACAATTGAAACAGAAAATAATGTTTAATTCTTTTTTACAAAAAAATCTCTGAAAAATATTGAATGAACTTCTTGTAGAGATATAATTTATTAGATATAAATGTTATTCTGGAAAATATTGAATTGCAAACAACTAGTAAATTATTGTTTAATTGTGTTTAAATAATGACAGTCTTCGTGTCAAGATTGCGTCTTTCATATTGCATGCGCGGACTAAAAGCTAAGATAGATACGTGAGCTTTAGAGGTAGGTAATTATTGTCTGTTCTAATTTAAATGTTAGATTGATGTTGGCTTCAAAACTTACATTTTAAAATTCAGTACACGTTACGTAATTCCATTTTCTCATTATTTTTTTACATGCGACTCGTAGCCGGCTACGCTCGTAGCAGACTAGATAAATATTTTTATAGTTATAGTTTTGCTTTGAATGATATATTATTACCTCATTCTGAATAGCATTATAATAGCTTTTTAATTTATATTCATATGTAGGGTACACACCTACCATGTGTCACATCACAATCACATTTAATGTGATTTTTTTTCTATTTTTTGTATATTATTAATTTAATGTATTACATCAAAAGATGTAATTATATCTATAACTAGCTTCTGCAGGCGACTTCGTCCGCCTGGAATAGTGGTGCTCCGCTTCTATTGGTTTGAGCGTGATGATATATAGCCTATAGTCTTCCTTGATAAATGGGCTATCTAACTCTGAAAGAATTTTTCAAATCGTACCAGTAGTTCCTGAGATTAATGCGTTCAAACAAACAAACTCTTCAGCTGTATTATATTAGTATAGATATATCTTAGTGGAATCATTCATTAGTCTAGTAGTCGCTTAGCACTTCTGCTACCTCCTGCTAGCTTCCTGGGTTGAATTTTCAAATACGTTTCCCTTGACTTTGCTAGCTTTCTGAGGGAATTAAATAGTTAAATATGTTAGCCACCTACATAATTGAATATAAATAAATCATAATAAATATACCCCATTACTTATTACAAATTAAAAACGTCGCGTATACCTACTAACTTTTTGTGTTAAATTCTTATAGATAGACACAAGATTACTCATTGGAATTCTAATAACCTATACGAATTCTCATAAATTTTAATTTAGATATAAAATTAATAAAAAGTTTTCATGCATTATATTATTCTAACAGATATATAATTGGATATATCGATGAATTTAAATATTATCTTCAAATAACATATTACAGATTTTACGACCTTGCTTTTATCAATTTTAATAGTAAGCAACAACTGCTACTACCTATACCTTGTTCTTATCACAACATTCCAAACAAAAAACTCAAATACTTTCCCTATTTATCGTCGGTTCTTCTTCATTACACATCGAGTCACATTGTATACGAGTTTTTATAACCTTAACACGGACACGATTGGTTTAACCTATGATGAATAATTCAACAAGCATGATCACATTTAAGTGTTTTCAAATAAAAGTTACACGTAACTAGTTAATCAGTAGTTTTTGATTAGATTGTGTCATACTAGGGAATGTGGTCAACGTGCAGTGACTGACCATATTTAGGGTTGTCACGACTTGAATGACAATGCATTTTTAGTTGTCAATCATCATCCTCCTGGCTTTTACCGCAACATGTATTTTGTCGTGTCCACTGATAACTTTATGATCTTACCTTTTCTAGGTAGATTTTTCATATAATCTAGCCCCTGTTCTTGGTCTGCTGATGATTTCATACTCAAACACTGTCTTGTAACAAGTAACAATTATCATCCCTCCATCCTACAAGTAAGTAGTTTTGCTGTACCTAGGAATAATGTCCAGGGTTTTTCGTAGTGGGTGGCAGTCAGCCCTGTTACATGAAAATGGAATGTGGTGTGAGCAAGTGCCAGGCGTTATGATGGCATGGGCGTGCTCGGCTGTCGAGCAGTCGTTTGTTACCAATGGGCCAGGGAACATAGCCTTTATTAATTATGTAAATTAATAAAACTTATCGGTTATAAGTCCACACTATTGACGTGGGCAATCATCCAATTTTGCTTTAATTAAATTCTAACCTGTTTTAGTAGTTTACTCGTTTATAAGTATAATCTAGATAGGTAAAATTTGTATTACATAACACTTTTATCGCCTAAAAATAGCTTTAAAAACTCGTTCAAATTATTCACCCGATCTATTAAATCTGGTTTAGGCACACGCGGCTTACATTAATCTTTTCCATTAATTCAAACACTTTATTAAGTAATGTTATTAAATTTTTAACAAATTCCTTAGCAACAGGTGTCGCTACATAATTTGAGTCAATTTTCTTGTAAAATTGTAATTTAAATTTATCTTATTGTAATATTGAAGTTCAAAAGTATAGGTACGACTACGGCAAAAGCAGTCTATGTATGTTTGTATCGTGTATACACCTATTCGTCAACGAAGAGACAGCTAGTTTTGCCAAATGTTTTCTTCTTTATCTTCTTTATTTTTCCGAAGCCTAGCCCACTGCAATCTCCGTCGTTGACATTGAGAACTTAAATTATTGAGCGATTTTTAATGAGGTGTTAACCACTTTGTTGTTATAGTCTGGGTGAAAAAGGCTACGTTTTACACCAAATTCAGTATGCTAGATATTATATAAAAAAATGCTAGTTTAAAACATTTAGGTACCTATTTAAGGTACCTAAATGTTTTTATGTGTATCAAATGGAAGAACTTAATTACCAGATTACATAAACACAAACATTTTAGTGAAACAAAACTCCAAAATAAATACATACAATAAAAAACTAAATAACAATATAAAATTCGACTTCGAAAAGTATATTTTAGAAAAAAATACGTTTACATTAAAAAATGTTAGCTTTTCGATATCACATAATGATTGGAATATTTACGCATCTGATATATATAGGTACATAAATCTTCCATTAATTAAATAGATTTCAAAATGTTTTCATCACCTCCACTCGATACTCCTCCCAATGCTTAACATGATTCTGAAGAGAAGAATTTAGTTCTATAACTATAATACTTTAATAACCTGCATTTATATAGCTGTACATCTTATTTAAAAAAAGATTTTTTTTGTGGAAAGTAATCCTTCAACTTTTGTGCCATATTAACTATTATAACGATACATACCATTTTTTTCGTTGGTTGGTACTTTTAGAAAGGGCCCTAAAATGTATGGAGCCTTAATGGTATCCTTTCGTTATAAACCGAAATCAATAATACATATTACTTATCACATTCCTACATTGGCTGTTCAAAATCATGAATCATGCCCTCGTTGAAATAGGTACGTTTTTTAAACTTTAATACAATTACCGATATTTTATCTAGAGATTAGCTTAAGTTATTTTGGTTAGTAAATCTAATATAGGCTTCAGATAACAGGAAATAAATTATTCATGATTACGCAGCAAAAACTCCTGAAAACGTTTTTACCAACTTTATATCTATTACGTTTCGTTTTTCGTCTCTCTCATTTTTTATTTGAATTCGTGTGCTATATTCTTCGAAATCAAATTAAATTCTCTGTGGTTATATTCTAAACACACATCTATCTTGACTGAGTCGATTTGTCGATTACTTTCTCCATCCAACGCAGCGAGCCGACGGCCATAGGCAACGCAGACGTTTTGGCGCCAGATTTATGAATGAGAATAGACAATTATTCTTTCACCAAGCAGTTCAGTTATGGGTATTCCATTCATAACAAAATGTTGATAGTCAAGTTACAGAAAATTACTTCGAAAGTCATCAATTAGTGGGAGTTCTATTCACCAAAAGATCAGTAATAAAAACTGAATGAAAAAAAGTCCTGTTGCTTATGTATCTAACTCCTAGGTTTTATAGAGATAAACTAATTCGTATAAGAAACATTATTTTTTTAACTCCTTATTTTTACTTTAACGGCCTATCTTTTAGGCATTACAGACAGTAATATGTGAATATATACAATTAATTTAAAAGCTTTACGAGTTAAAACCGATAAATGTCATAGAAAGCGGTTCCGGTGAAGAGAAGTGTGGAACAAATTTTTTTTTTTTTTACAGCTAACGCAACATCAGTGGTTATGAGAAACGAGAGATGGTCCACAGGTGTTTTATGTGGAGACAGTAATCAGTTGCTGGTAGATATTCCAACGATACAGTCGCAAGTTTGCAAAGTTGCGCGCCGAAAAGAGTCAGCGGCTAGTGGTGGCACCACCGCAAGCGATTGGTGCACAAGTCGAAGGGAAAACGCCCGCGTCGATGAAACATATTCGCGAAACGCTAATTTTTCAGAGGTGAACTGGCGAACGTGTGTCCCCCACCACTCACCACCGTATGACAGTGACCCAAATGGAGCGCCGGCGCAGTCAGTTCCGTGAGCGCGCGCAAGGCTGGCTGACGCTCGTGCGCGCGCGCCTCCTGGCACGCGAGCTCCTTTTCGCTGCCGTTTTAGTGTGTCGTTACGATCGGATATTACTGTGCACAATGCAGTTAGTGAACACAGGCCGGATCGCCGTGCTTGTGCTGACATGATTCGTGTGGATGCTGATCCCCTCTCCCCCCTCACTTAGGTAAGAAGCGAAAAATAAATTACACCTGCAAATCTGACGTCAGAACGATGTTCGGCAAAATGGTAGTAAAATTTCAAAATTAGCCAAGTTTGTGGATGAAAAGTGTATGTAGCGTGCGAGTCGAGCAGCGTGGCGGCGTCAGTGAACAAGGTGATGAGTCAGCCGCATCTCGAATTTTCCTCGTGCACGAATAGTGGTATTGTCATAGAGGGGGTGTCGCCGCGCCGGCAGTGGCGTCGCTCGCTGCAGCGGCCACGCCGCCTCGCGCCTGCGCCGCCTGGCAACAGGTATCTAAGCCTAGCAGCAAGCACAGCCGCCGTCTCCGCGCCGGAGCCGGCGGCTATCTCGGCCTCGCGGTCGCTGCAAGCTAACGGAATCGGATTCCTCGCGGCCGAAATTCCGCCGCGGACATTCACGCCGCGACCGACTGAAATAAATCGCTCGTTTAACACAAATAGCACGACATTGTCGCCGCATTGACAGACCGACAAGCATTTCCGCTTCTCTTTTTATCTGCCTCTCTCGCCTACTGGAACCACTAAAAGAAACGCTTCCTCTGGCCTCTGACGTAAGCGAGTCTTCCGTCATAAATAATTCCATTGGCTTATTTTATTTACGATGCCGAGCACTGACTGTTTATCGATGAATGTAATTTGAATCACATATGTACGCCTGACCATGAATCGTGGAAAGAAATTTGACTCTCATATGAGTTAGGTATTTTATTGCCGTTCAATAGGCGGAGCCCCTTTGGTGGAGTTGTTAACTGGCAATATATGTATATTAACATACACATAAACTTGCGTAATTAACTTTATTGATGAATTAGAATTTGCAGAAGCCCTATCAAATCATTAAATGATTGAAGCACTAACGTGACACGTGCTAACAAGAGTTGTAGAGTAAGTTTTATTGATTATTTTTCTAAAACTAAAGTCCAAGACCTTCTTGTAAAAACTATGAGTTTTCCATCAGAAACATCGGCCGTGTAACATATGAACGATAAAGCACCTATCATACACGTGACGTCAGAACCACGATTGCGCCCAAGCCGCGATCCGAGCGCTGAACTTTGCGACATTGTCACTGATAATGATAATTTATTGACTAATTCCGAATATGGATAGAGATATAAATTACCAATTATATTACTCTAGCTCTAGGATATTTTTGCAAATCAATATTGAAGTGACATAATAGCAACTCAAACATTTCAGCATAGGCAAACAATAGTCCCGGATGCAAAAAGCAAGGCCAATATCCAAAATCTCTAATCTGAAGGCAATTCACCGAATAGATAAGTGGTGAAATGACACTATAAAAAGAAATATTTATTCTTACGAAAATAAATTCACTCCCAAATCTGAACACTTCAAATCATAATTTGTCATTAAATTGAGATCTCTATAATTTTTTGAAGCCGCAAATATTTGGGTGTCTTATTTCTGGCCAGGCAACAAACTTTTATAAATCATCCGAGGTTATCGCGAGGTCCCCGGAGGAGGCCGATTGCCTCCGAGCTTCAAGTCGGGACCTGTCGCGGGCGCATAATGCCAAACAATTACTCATCTGTCCAGAACAAAGAAGTTCTGAGTTCAGGTGTCCTTTGTTATATTATCAAAGCGTAACAAACAATATCAGGTACTTTACATGATTACGTGTATTAGAAAACTTTTTTTTAAATATTGCTTTCCCTTCAAGGAAAATAGATTACTTATCCAACGCACTACAAATTGACTTGCAAATTAACCTTATCTTATGTATTTTTTTGGAGTTAAAAAATAAAGTGCGGTAAAGAGAATTTCTGAAGCCTGGCAACAGTGAATAAAACTGATTCGATTGAGTGCAATATTGTCCGTAGAAGGGTTTGGAGTGTCGCGGCTGCGGCTGGTCCCTCGACAATGAGTCACACAGCCGGTTCTGATGCCTTTGACCAACGTTTGCCTTTTGCACATTAGACCTACGTGTCTCGCACACTGCACACACACTTAAATAATATTGAGTTATATAATATGCAACATCACGTTTTTGTATCTTTCTTTTCTCATTTTCTTTATATTGCTTAAAAGTGAAAAAAACTGGACTTTTGGTCTGTGATGTTTGAAGTTATGTGGGATATTTGGACCAAATATATATTTTATGCTGAAAAAAGGATACACTGACAAATACTTTGACTGTGGCTTTAGGACATTCAAAACAATCTGCGAAAACTACCATCCAAGTTATTTTGAGTTAGGATTTGGATATACTCATTATTCTATCCCCGTCACTAATGTAATAGATAGAACTTACCTAAAAAGAATTATATGCGAAGAACTTATTAACATGTTTTCACAGTTTTTCCTTTTTACCTATTCAGCAAATGTTTGATAGCTTTGCGCGTGGCCTTGGAATTTGAACAATGCTTACTGATGAGTTATTTACAAGGTAGTTACTTACATAGTGTTTTGTGTACAAATGGAAGTAAATTAAAGTCGTGGCGTTATGGCGCCTGGACCTTAACTTAAATGAACTAACCCTGAACTAAAAAGTCTAAAATCCGCCCTGAGCAAGCGTAGTAATCATTGCTCATGCCTTCTCTATGTGAGAAAAGGCTTTTTAGGTAGGTATAGTAAAGAGGATGATGATGATGATGCAGAAAAACATTTTGGGGATAATGTGGTTTATATGCCGAGCATAATTTGCTTATAATTAATTCTATAAATACTCCTTATCTAACGTATAACTTACACCACGATACAAATTGTGAATTAAACATGAAATCTACTGTAGCATAAATATTTCCAAAGTGATAAACGCCATTATTGTATATTTCACAAGCCTTTAGAAATTATTTGGATAGTGTCCTACCCCAAAATTATAACATTTCACAAGTTTAAAAATGTAACTGGTGTTGATGCTAAAAACAGATTATTTATTTATGTTTTAGTACAAGTTCCAGAGGACTCACTTAATTTGTATTTACTGGGCTACTAAGTTTTACAAACCAATAATTTGATTCGCCAGAAAAAACATATAAACATACACATTCTTTTTTTTTATTACAACTTTCAGATTTACGAGTTGATGCATTAAATGAATCAAAGAATGTATTATTTATACTATGTCAAACTCAAGATGCATTCTTCGCTAATATTTTATTTATAGATGCGTTGAATAACGCAAAAGTGACACTACATTCGATATAATGCTTGCTGTAAAACATTGACATAGAGCAAGATAAAGAGAGATTCTATTTACTCTAGGGTTTCATCTGTTTATCCGATTGTCTTTTAACTATAGCCCAACGGTAGAACTTCCACGTACCTACCTATATTACTTCAAAATCATACACGTGTATACACACCCAACTAAAGGAAGGACAGAATAAATAATAATATAATTAAATCAAACTACAAAATGAGTAACAACTTAATAGCACAAAATGTAAGCTAGACAACTAAGCAGGAACTTTGAATATCATTATTATTAATAGATATCATGAAAGATTTGGTGTAACGACCTGCCAAACGAGTGCGTTGTCGTAACACTCAATAACGAAGTCTGCACAATGTTGGCGACGACAAAGTGTTTCATTTTTACGCAATATCACTTGCTGAAACTGCGCAGCTTGGAATCAAATTGCAAACAAGTTTGACAATGAGTGGGTGCTACAATAATCGAAGACATTTGCGTAAAAATATATTTTGTAGGGGCACAACTTTGTACTATCCTATTTCTCTCGAAGCTCTAACTAAACACTTTACAATCAATTTTGCTAATTGTAAATATTTTGGCTGTAGAAAAATATTTACTTAAATGTTTGAAAATGTTATCTGCTACCTACATTCAATCTTTCTATACTATCTTTCAATTCAACTAGATTGCAATTACTGAATTTCTTTAAGTTTATTAAGAAGTTTAATTCAAGACATTCTTAACAGGTTATGCAAATATTGTCTATTCAATTTACTATGTTTATATGAAGTGGATTTCTAAAACCATACTCATATGTTTGGCTATTTATCTGGAAAATACAGTAAAAAGGAAGCATATGGGTTAATTTAGGCAGGCGCACGGCGCAAAGCGCGGAAGGCAGCGTGTGATTCAGTAGTGCTGACGTGGGCAGGGCTGCGTCAGCGCGCGTCACTATCACACGATTGTCAGCATCGTCACTAATATATTTAGAATGGAATGTGGAAAAATGTTCAATACAAACAGCCGTTACGCCTATAAGTTTCCGGATCAGTTTGGCGTAGTTCCAGAGACTTTCTAAATTACGAATTGTATTTCATCAACCTATCATCATACCTGGTGGTGCATGTTTGTATCATTTTCGGAATCCAATTTATTACAATATGAAGCGAGCAAAATACCTTGAAACTTTTTTTTATCGTCTCTACATTCCATGCTTTAAAATAACAACTGCATTTTCAATTTATTTTCATACCTACCTTCATATTTGCAAGGTGGTAGAACTATATATAAGTGGGTACATCAATTTAATTATAAATCTGTCGAGCTAAAGTCGATCTTTCTGAGATAAGCCCACACAGAATCCTGCCAAAAAACGTGCCACTCTAAATCCGCATCATTTTTTGCTAATTTAGTTCTATCTATTATTATAAAAACAAGACCTATTCCCGATACTAAACTGATTAAATGGATTGTATCTAAAATCCTGTTTTAGCTTTGCAATCAATTCAAACGGTCCAGAACATGTCGCCAGACAGACGGACTCCGAGATAATTTTATTTCATTGTTTTCTCGACATCCGTCGTACGGTACGGAACGCTTAAAATACAACGCGGTTCGGCCAACCTACCTAATCAGCTAATCAGTCAACCAACTGTGACGTCGACTGATTCTTATTCTGAATAATATTGTTAGAAGGTTGTTTAGATTTCCAAGTGACTAATGTCGAAAAATATGGAAACGGCAAAGTGTTGCATAACGTCGATGACAAAACGTGGAATCCTATAGATATGATGTCAGAGAACAGTGCACTAGCCATTATGATGGCTATGAATTATCCATTCGTGATGTAATATGTACCTACGTATGAAATCATTTTGTTTTACACTTCCGTGTCTTATAGTTAGCCACACCTAAACATTTAGTAAAATTCTCAGCTCCTCCATATTTTTTATTAGAATTTTATTGCCTTTTTCTAGATTTCTTCATTTTAAACTCATGTACTGTGACTTGAACTTTTAAACGAGTTATTCATCGTTTGGACTTGTCGCGACTTGTTGTCAAACCAATGAGGCCTTTCCTACACACACATATACGATCATTAAAACAGCTTTGAAACCCCAGTGTGGATTTCAACATTATCATTTAAGGAATTTAAATATACAGGAGAGAAAATATATTCCAAATTTTCTGTAAAAGCAAATAGCATAACGTGGTCCATAAATCTTCAGGCTTATCATACAATCTAAAACCAACACAACTAGAGAAGCAATTTAATCGTAAACTCAGTGAAATGGTGTCGTAAACAACTTTATTATAACACGCTAGTGACAATAATAGAATAGCATTGAGTGTTCCCAAATTACATTACAGTGTGTACGGAGCGGCGCCAACTGCCTCCCACCCACTGCCATGCATGACACCGGCAAATATAAACAATTCATCATATAATTAGCTCTATATAGCCACCAAATACTAATTCTGGACACAGCACTCATTTCGCTCATTCTATATTTTTTCAGTTCACAGTAAGACACAGGTATTTTCGGAAGAAATTTAGGCTCATTATTACCACATCGGGAAAGTTAGGGGTTAGTGACCGCGGTGCCCTTTCGCTTCAGTGCGTGACACTGTTGCTATCCCAACAATCACTTCATCAAAGTTCTGTTTCCCGGTCCTGGATAGAGTACCACGTGTTTTGCGAGGTTATGAATTCGGGTTATTAAAATAATTGTGCAGCACTACACTAGTATGCCTAATAGGGAAATGAATGAGTAAACCTAGGCGTAGAGTTGATGACATGACACCAACTACTTTTGAAAAAGTAGTTGGTGTCATGTCATTGCAGAGCTGCGGATATCTATTTCAAGAATAGTTGTGCTTCAGCATCGCAGATAACTTCTACTACCTGAATAAAATAATTGCCATAAAGTTTGATTTGTAGCTGAAACCAAAACATATATATGATGTTTGTATTATT
The DNA here is from genome assembly GCA_963891755.1 of Pyrrhia umbra. NCBI lineage: Eukaryota > Metazoa > Arthropoda > Insecta > Lepidoptera > Noctuidae > Pyrrhia > Pyrrhia umbra. The sequence goes on from OY982930.1 coordinate 9,736,571, forward strand.
TTTGTTACACATCAAAATTAGACATTGGTATTAAAATAGCGCAGTTCAACCGTATGACACTTGCGAATAGATCGTCGGCTATTGACGTCTTTGAATGAATTATTTATTTCACGTCCAATGTTAAATAAAATAATCGTTTTTAACAACACGCATAATGATGGTCGGTAATGTTTTTTGAATAGCGAAGGTGATTATCCATTCAACTGCTCGGCACCGCAGTTCAAGTTTCCCACAGTTTGTTCATTGATAATGTCAAGTTACGTCTAATCGGCCCAAATGACACATATCTTCCTAGTATGGTCTTCCTCGTTATTGGAATTGTTGACCATAACACTGCGCTATAACTACGTTCCAAAATGGATATCTATTGTCAAACTTTCTGATTGAATACCGTAGTCACAGTTCAGATGCAGTTACATTATTACACTGTGTGACGTCATATGTCATTACAGTGCACTGTGTAGTTAAATTGGATAGATCGAAATTCTTCATACATTTAGGTATATCACAATCATGTATGTATAAAGCAGATGCAACTGTCCAACGATATTTTCATAAAGTCTGATAGGAATAAACTCTGGCTACTGCAAATCGATCTTAATAAGATTACAGAGTATAAGAATGCTAAACTATGCAGTAGTGTGCGTGCATTTGAGGTAATTATCTTTTTATGTGGTCGCTGGCTCGGTGCGCCGGCGCTGGCGTTCCCTCAGGAATGCTGCGCCGGACTAGTTTAACAGCTGAGCGTGATGTAACGAACGATAACCGTCGTGTTATCTCCTATTTTTGTCATCGTACGTCAATTTTTACGAAAGTATATTATGGTACATTTATTCTCGTTGTGTTTAAGAAAGTTCCAAGAGAAAACCCTGCCGGAATATTTCTATACTTATAATAAATCTGTAGAGAGGTCAATTCTGTACATGAAATATATTTCCAAAATAACTATCAGGGGGTGATTAGGGATCGATACTGATGCCAAAAATGCAATCAGTAAAATTTTTGTCTGTCTGTCTGTCCGTCTGTCTGTCTGTCTGTCTGTCTGTCTGTCTGTCTGTCTGTCTGTCTGTCTGTATAAACTCTATAGAAACAAAAACTACTCGACGGATTTTAACGAAACTTGGTACAATTATTTGTCATACTCCTGAGATGGTTATAGTATACTTTTCATCACGCTACAATCAATAGGAGCAGAGCAGTGAAGGGGAATGTTGTCATTTTGTTTAAACGCGCTAATCTCAGGAACCGCTGGTCCGATTTGAAAAATTCTTTCAGTGTTAGATAGTCCATTTATCGAGGAAGGCTATAGGCTATATATCATCACGCTAAGACCAATAGGAGCGGAACACCACTATTCCACGCGGACGAAGTCGCTGGCAGAAGCTAGTTGTACAATAAACTTCTATAAGATGTACAAAAACTTATTATTTTTGGGTTCCATCAGAGGGACAAAAACAATTAATTAAATGCTTATTTCTTAATATGATAAGCCTAGTAGGTGAACCGATAGTGAAATGTCTTAATTGCTAACTTATTTTCATTATTTAGGTGTGTTCTCTCCTTCAGCGTTACCTGTTTCATACCTTAAACTAAATTTCGCTTAGTAACATGTTGTTTTTAAATTAACGAAATAGTTGTTTGTTATAATTGTTATTTATTTAGATGCTGATAGCGTACATTCTTTTTCTGGCCGACGGCGACGGATGTTTCGGCCAACCCGCGGCCCACGGCCCAGCTGACGTTGACGTAACTCGTGACACGAGTCCACGACATTATCGGCTCGTTGACATAACGATAACACACACAAACGAAAACTGGTATACACAAGACCGAACGACGTGCGTGTGTGCTAGCTAGGCCGTAGGTGTGCGCCCGCGCCTACCGCCATTCAACTACGCGAACATCAAACAGTCATCATCGTTCGAAATAAACATGTAGCCTGGAGATGATTTCTAATACTTTTATTATGGAAAATATAGTGCCTCAATCGTGCCGATGACAGTGGAAGTTTAGGCACTTTGTGTTTCTTTGAAAAAGTAAATGTTCACATTGAAATTTGAAATGGCTACTGTCGAGTGCGAATTTTTAAGTATAACTATTTCTCAATAATTTAATGCATCTATTGCACATTTTAATCGAAGTAAAAGATAGCAAATACATTACCATAACGTTTTTTACAATAAAATGAATACGTATCAGTTTCTTTCGCCCACGCCGATCATAAAGCCGATAGGAAAGGGTTTGCCACGAAGGCGGCCTAACGATTTGCAATTTCCATAATATTCAGCCAGCTTTTTGTCAATGTCGCTCTTAAACAGATTTGTTATTCATAAATAACATTCTCATGTAAATTACCTATAATTCTATGAAAAAATAATATTATGCTGGAAATGACGTGCGCTAGTTATAATTAGAAAATGCGTAATTCATATAGGTAAACGTAGACGTTTGTTAGATAACCTTGATCTAACGTGCCGTACAGCTATATGCCCCTTTTGAAGTGAAGCTGTCGAGTCACATATTAAGGTACTTAAAGGTCATAAAACGTTGGACAGTTTTTATTTGTTCCACGCTTTCATCCTCAATCCTCGTCTTATATCTCTCAATAGTATGCGTGCCACATTCCAGGCAATGGTTCCTGTGGGCATGGTTGAGTCACCATCGTTAGTAACAGTCATTCAAATACAAAACAATTCTAGCTACCTACGCTTCGTTTCAAATTCTTGGAAAAATTACGTCAAGTTTTACAAAAAGCGTTGATAGTGCAGATTATCTCACTGATTACAATTGTTTTTAAATAATTCTAGTTCTTATTATTTTGTTCGACTATTGAGATTTTCATTAAACGTAATTAGTGTCATGTCTTAATAAATAAGTGGTCGAAACTAACAAGTTTGGAAAAATACCCACAGTAATTCTGCTGCTTACCCCGACGACTCTACAGAATTTGTATCGTATCAATTAGCCTTATACTCTTCTTCTTCATAACTTTTAGCAAATATAAAGCAGACAAAATAGAACATTACCTATATCAAAGGACATAATGTCTGTTTGAGACATTATAATCAAACACAATTCGTTAATAATAAAAAATGGATATCCATTTATCTACAAGAGAATTAAAACGTAATGAAATTCCGACTAATTACTTAAAAGAGCTCAAATGTGGAAATTTTGCTTAGCCGGAATAGAACAGCACGTATCATATGAAACAACAACAACATGGATAAAGTCCATCTTTGTAGTGTCATATTAATATGTAATATGTACACAAAAATATGTAATAATTTATAACTTTAATTCTGCAAAACTGAGAGTAAAGTCCAATTAATATTATATAAGTTATTTGCGCTAACAGAAGACCCAAAAGGAAAACACATGTTCTACTTGAGTCACATGTAACGTACAGGTGACATCATGCAGTTATTGGGCTATGTGTGTGTGATTAAATTCACACATGGTTGAATGCGCGCGCCACCTCGCCGCCGCCGCCGCGCCCGCGCCGCCTCGCCACACGTTTCCCCGAAGACATCGAATTATTCATAAGAACACATTAATTGTGGCATAGTTATTGTCTAATTAAAGCTCTTAACAAAACACACTAACTCCGACATTAAGCAATCTTTTTAATCAAGTTTTCCAAAGTTTACAGTTGCTGCGCATTATTTTTTAATGATTTCATATGAAACAAACGTATGAAAGCAACGTAACGGCAACGCAATATGAGAGATATAATAATAATAGTAGTTATTTCATTGAACCATTTATTTTTATGGCAGCCAATCTCAATTGTAAAAACATGCTGTCTTTTAAAATACATTTATTATTTCAAGTCTTTTCCGTTCGTATCGTTTTACATTTAATTTAGTCTTAAGATAAAATTAATGGCTACCAAGAAATTAATATGATACATTTTCTTTGTTTCAGATTACTAGGAACCATTTTTCTGAGAAACACTACTTATCCTGACCTTGCATGAGGAAAATGGGTAAGATAGCAAATAGAAGCAAATATAAACAAATGTCACGTTTGTGGGGCATGACATCACACTTCCGTGGCGAATGCAGACAAAACTCATTGAACGGTTGATAGGAGCCCTTTAGAATGAGCAGAACGCTATAAATATATAAGTCGCCCATGCTTTGAATAATAAATAAAGACCCGGCGGACGGAAGGACATGGACATGCGGAGGTTATGCCGAATTCTGGGAAGTAATAGGCCGGGCGAGCGCAGGGTTAACGTCTGCGCGCGCGCAACAAGCGAATTGTTTCCAGAAATATTGACACTAACATCCCACACACACCTATTTATTTATAGTATTTTCCTGTATTGTTTCCTAAAAGTATTTATATAACTGTGCTAACATTATTGATACCATAAGTAAGAAAAGCTGGAATTAACAGGAAACTGGGTATTCACGAAATAATTATACTAGGAAAGTTGGCATTAATATTAAACTAAATGGCCTAGCATTATTTTCTTGACACTCTAAGCGTATAACATAATGCTGTCATCATAAAATAAGTCCATCTTACGTTCAGGAATATTAATAACAATTTTGTAATGTATTATTTGCAAATGTGGCCTACATAGCCTTCAACAATCACTAATAGACTGAGTGAGCAATAAATATATCAAGCTCGCTTTGTAATGCGGCTTCGCTTGAGCCATGTGCTTCATAATTCCCGGATGCACGCCCAATAAATATTCATTAATTAATTTTAGCAAACCTCTAGCAATAAATAATCTAGGAAAGTAAGTTAGTGGAACCATTATCAGCGTAGTCTCAGTTGATTAAAATAAGACACGATTTGGAACAGCCTGACTGTTGTTTGGTAATAAAAAAAATTGTAAGAACTAAAAGTCTCCTTAAAGATTAACCATGGAGAAACTCTTTAAAGATTTAACATATAGTTATATTTAGGTAGCTGTACAAAATTTTTGGAAACACTGTAATAAAGAAGTATACGCAGGAACTCAAATCCATGCGTCGCTCCTCATTGATCCGAAATGAAATCGTAGTTAAATGTCAATAAAATGTCGATCGGCATCATTCAATATTCTCAAATAAAACGAGCGAGGGTCAACTGAGTGGCGAGATGATAAAAAGTGGCGTAAAATATAATGGCGTCGGCTAGGTATTGTGATGACGCGGTGTTCGCCGGGTCAATGACACCTGACTCATGTCCTGTGCCGCACTCGCCGAAGACATTCGCTGTGTAAATGATAAGTAGCGAAATATTATTTGAAATACACTTCAGTCTTAACCAGCTACTCGAATATTATGTTTTCGAATTTATTTTTTGTCGAGCCTGTCGAAACGTGTTTTTTTTTTCAATTATCTATCATTAATCGGAAAACCTCGTTATTTTTTTCTTTATATCTTCAGTAATTTCTTTTAACGTTTTATGTATGTATTGTACGTATTATGCCCAACAATAACATATTTAGAAAAAAAGTAGAAAAGAAGTTTGTTGATAAATAAAAAAACTCTCTCTATATCTAAAAAAACTATCTCATTTTATTGATAGATAGTCTTTGATTAGGTATATACATTACTTATTTCACTAATTATATGTATTTAACATACTCACTGGTACATACTAAGACATAATCGATAACATAGTAGGTATTTCTTTTGTTGTTTAATCACAAAAGATATTAAAGGTTAATAGTCTAGAAATACATCAATGTCCATTGCAATTAATAAGGTGTTCTCGGAAATGAACTGCATGAAGTATATTAATCACAAGTCGACCTCATTCTGCAAAGCACTGACCTGACGACAGTTATGAAATAGAGTTAATAATTAAACAGATAAATATAAGGAAAGTTATGGATCTATTTATATTCAAACTTGAGACTAGCTGGCAAAAATGAGTCATAGATCCGAACATTTCGAACCCGCCCCACAGCTTTCGTTTTAAAGGTCGTTCATGTTATTATCTCGAACGAACAACGAACTTGTCTCTACCTGTTTGTGTTGACTACAAAATGAAGCTGATATCATTATATCAAAATTCAAACTCAAAAGTTTATTCAAATCCAGTTTTACAATATCATATAAATCGCATAGGTAATGACGATAATTATGTCGTGTCTTAGGCCGATATTCTAGAACGATACTCAAAGATAAATTTTGTGTAAAATTTGGAGTCATTCGATTGGTTGGAGAATTCCACTTAGTGCTTGAGTCAGGTTCCATTTTGAAATATTAGGGGGAAAACATTTAGAAGATGGTAATATTTCACTTTCCAAGTAAATAAGTGAGTCAATAAATGTATAATTGTTGTTTTAAGTTTTCCCATGTTTTTGTCCCTTAAAACTTCACAGTGAAAATTACCATTACTAATCACCATTGCATTTGACTCACTGCGAACGTAAACACTTGTGTACCGCTTGATTTAGGTATTAAATAATGTACTCTGATATAACAGTAGAAAAATTCATAAGATATTTTAAAGATCATTAAGCGATCTGAATAAAATACAAACTTCAACAAAAACTTGTTTCCATTAATTTTGTAAGATCACAAAGATGATTATATTAATTAAACCCTAATCACAATCCCGCGATTCAAAAAAGGCAAGCTTTGCATCATACCCTCGGGCTATATTAGGCAGCAGGGTCTGATCAATTCTTACCCGAAAAGATTTGTATGTAGTAAGATTATGTACTTATCTTATATATTATACTATCGATGAAAATAACAAGCTTTTCAACCCATCCGATGGATTTTTCCTAAAGAATATCTTTTATTTTAACCTTCTCCTGACAATTATGAATAAAAGTAAAAAAATACTCTCAAAATGCTGCACCTACTCAAATCACTTGCAGCAGAAGATTAATTAATACATTTTTTTAAGATACCATTGGTATCGCTGAAATACTAGCCATGATAATTATCCATGTAATGAAATTAAATAATCATCTTAGTTAAGTAACTTCTTGAGTTTTTGTTGAATAAAGGAATTCTTACGCAACTATGTTTTCATAACATTCACCTCAGTCGCAGGTATTTCTATTGTGCCTTTATTGTTATAAAGATAGAAGAATAATAAACCCAACGCATAATTATTATTATAAATCATTCCATGTCAGCAAAATCGAACACGACTTCCGTTAGTTAGTTGGTCGTAGCCTAAACGCTACATACGTCGGCTTTCCCTATGTGATACTTATACTCAACAATTATTAACACTAACAAACCAGTTAAATTATTGTTAGAAAAAAAACAAGACTCCTAGTCACACACAGTACAAATAAATTGGTTTAACTATTAAATTATAATATTTCGACCAACTACGTTTTTGCTACGGCGTAGCACTCTACTACGAAGTTTACGTACGGGAATAAGGACTCCTTGTTATCAGTATTTTTATTTTATAAATTCATAGATTCTATTGGGCTTTGGTAGTTTAGGTTGGTTTATAAAAGTGTTTGATATGTTAAAAATATAAGTTTTGAGAATATCACAAATTCCTGTTTTTTAGTTTTTTTCTTACGATGTGGTATTTCTTTCTCACAGAATATGTTTGTTCACTGATGTTAGTTTACCAGCTTCTTTACTGTTTAAGTCCAATAAGTGTATCAAGATATAAACTCTTTTTTTGTGCTAGTAAATAAAAAGTACACAAACTTAGCACACATAATAAAATCTTGACTAATGGATAAAAAATGGACAAAAACTGATGATGTGAAAAATTAAAAAGACCCACAAGTGATCAAAGTATCAGATTAGCTATGTTAATTTACTCTGAAATGTAACTTATTATTTTTCTTTAACAGTACAGTAATATTTAACAATCACAATACGAGCATTTTATTATTGTTACTGAAATAGAATAATACGATGAAATGTTTCTTTTAAATACTTTTAAAGGTATATATATCTAGCATCAATTACCGAAATGCCCTTTTTCATACATATAATATACTAACTACATATACATTACACTTGTAATTGATATTTTCAAATATCTATAACAATATTTCACTTTCGGCGTCTGCTGCCGCCATATCTAATTTCCACGAAATAGTGGCGGGCTCGGGCTGGTAGTTCGGTGCGCCCGCGCCGCGTCGCCGACCGACGACGGCAGCGCCAGTTGACGTCATGTCCACAACACCCAACTTGCATCCGCCATTTTGATAATAAAATGGATAATAATTACCGCCTATCTAACAAGTCACGGTCGGTATAGTTTTACACATACAATATATTTCCTAACAACATGTCTTATTACTTGCAGTGCATCATGTTCAGTATCCGATATTTCGTTTCAAGAAAGTATAGGACGGACTTGTTGGAATAACGAACTTAAAGACTGTGTTCTCATTAAATTCAATCTTAAATAAGAAGCATATGGACATTATCGGCGCATCAAATGTATTAAACTATGGTTTATCCTCCTGAAATTGTGAATAAGTAATACGTGGGAGGAAAATACCGTTTTAATTTACCGCGTTAAATATTACAGGCTTAGTGCTTTATCTCGTTGGGTACCTACCTGGGAATCGCTCGACCATGACCACATTAGCATTTATCTATTCGTGCTAGACGCCAGACGGCTTCATTTTACCTATAATTGAGTAGTTGTAATGGGCGTTAACATCTCGTGTTACACTTAATTAATAATTTATTATACAAAATGTAAGAAATTGAATTTATTTATTCGAAATACATTTTTACTTGGTACTTTCCTTTTATTAAATAATACATAGTTGAATAGAAATATGTAAACAAGTCTGAATAAAACATTACATAGATATCTTATAGACTCATAGATTTTAATGAAAATAACGAAGGGCTAATAAACAACAGAACCTACTTTGTCTAATATATCTACATACCCGTATGTCATTCACAAGATTACGTCGAAAGGTCGTCACGCTGAAATCGTGTTGTTGCCGACGCGACGACAGCGCCGCGCTGCGGTCTGTGTGCGACGTTCACAGTAGTTCAGACGACTTGTTCCCGCCAAAACAGTCGCAGGCTGTGGCGCGAAGGCTCGTGATTGGTCGGTGCGGGCAGTGGCGGCGGCGCGCGCGCAAGGCCGCCGGTTTTCCCGCGAACAATGCCAAATGGTGCATTTGTCAAGGTGAGTTCGTTCACCGCCGACGCCGGGCGCCGCGCGCTCCTCCGACGGACATTCGCCACAGCATTCGCTCGCTTCGCACCGATCGAAGGTCGACGGAAGGCAGCCGAGCGCTTTATTTCACTCCGCACCGAATCTACATCCATTAGCATCCGCTCTTTATTACAGGTGAATAACTTTTTTATCATTTTAATTATTTTTTATACGTACTGTGCTTTAACTATAACTTGATTAAATAGTTGCACTTATATTATAAGTGCGACGTAATTATTATTGTTGTATCCATAAATATGTTAAAAAATATCTTGTGTTCACGAGTGTATACCTGTGTTAGTTTTTTATAATACTTGATGTATGAATGAGCTGTACTAAACTCCAAGTGCGAAGACTGAAGCCCGAAGAAAGAAGAGCGGTATCAAGTGCTACGCCCGGACGAACTTCTCAGCTCGGCCGACAAACACGGGTCGGTGGGAACTTCGTCCGTTTGTATCGCTTATACGTTTTTTTCTACGAACAACGATGGATTTAATCAAGGCAGAACAAAAATAAGTTGACTCTTCGTGCAAGATATCATCTTCATCAGCGCTCGGATTTCCAAAAAAAACGATCGGCTTCAACTCACATAATTATCATTTACCGTGTTCCTTTTCATAGTTTTCAGCAAAACATAGGTACGTCGGTAATCGTAACTGGTTGCCGATGACGTACGACCGCAATTAACTGTATTAACGACATCCGAAACAGTGTGCAAGTAATTTTGTTATAAAGCCAAGACGCACACGTAGGAATAAACATTAGATGACAACCTAAAAGCAATCGCTCATCTGCTAATTAATATTGAATAAATTGTTGTAACTAAATGCGCAAAAGAAATAATTAAATTTATTACCTTATTGTTCAATAAGTAGGTATTAATATTAGATACGTGTGTCGACAATGTAGCGTTATTTTTGGGCACATTATTTATGTAAAGTGAGTTTATTGACATTTTTTTTTGATGCTACTGTGTTTTTAATTGAAAGAAAATTGTAATAGGATAGTTTCACCAAAAGATGAATGAACCCAAGAACAACGCTCGCTCAATTATGATAAAAAACCGAAAAACATTTTTTTTATTTTCCTGGTTCCGTAACAACTCATATGCTGCGTGTGAAGCCGTTTTGTGGAGATCTTCTGGCAAAATCAGTTTTGTCAGAAGACCTATTCATGTTAGGTGGCTTCCTAAAGCATTGACGACACGACACTCATAATCAACATATTATATTTTTGTTATGTCGAACACATATGTATTGTATATATGTATCCCTACTGTATTTACTAGAATTATAAATCTGAAAGTAACTCTGTCTGTTACGCTGTCTTTTAGGCTGTCTATCTGCGTTACGCTTTCACGATAAACGGCTAATCCGATTAGGATGTATGGTATGCAGAAAGATTAAACCCTGGGGAAGGACAAAGGAATAGTTTACATCCAGGTGCATGAGGGTGAAGACCGTAGTGCACAGCTACCTAGTTAATATTATAATGTGCCTAAAAGTTTGTTCAGATGTTCGTATACTCAATCGGCCCAAAAGGGCCTAATGGATTTAGATGAAATAAATCACACACATAGCATAGAACTGGGATTAACATATAATTATTATATTAATTTTTATTCCGGTATCTGGACCAAATTCGGATACCACACAGACGAAGTTGCAAGCAGAAGCTAGTTAATTAATAAGTATAATTTAAATGAATTTTTGTTAATCATTGCTTCGCCATAGGAATGAAACTAATTTTTTTTAAAAGCAATTTAAAAAATATATAGGTAGTAGCAGATATAGGTTCTATTTATTTGTTTTTCAAAATATATCAGTCTAAGGGAGCTTCTTAAGGGCGTTTTCAACCCTCTTGAGTGAGATGTCGTGAAAATCTTCACTGTGATCTGGTGAGATATCATGAGATAACAAGTGTATTTTTTATTTTACATCCGTTAACCTGTCTGAGGAGCACTGTATTCTTGCAAAAAATACTAATATTTTCCGAGACATCCCTTCTTCGCCATGTGAGGATAAAATTAGATGCGACCCCTTCCTCCTCCGCCAAACACCTCTATGGGCCTTTGAGGATAATTTATTTTTAAACCAGTATTAATGAACGTAGTTAGATATCTCCTATTAATTTTATTGTAAGTATAATATTATTATTATCCATCCATTTATAGTAAGTACTTCTTATTAACATAGTATTATCTGTGGCAAAGTATATAATACCTCTGAATGCCTATGCTTTATTTATTATAGCCAGGATCATCATTGGTCGTGAGGAAACATGCTATATGAGAAAAGGCAGGCAGAGAATTAAACATCACGCTTGCTCAAGGCGCATTGACGACGCTTTCCTTTACCGTGAGTCAGTGATGTCTAAGGTAAACTTATGATTTTTGAAAAGGTATCCTATTGGTACTTGCCAGGTTTCGAAACCGCACACTCGTGCACGAAATGCAAGTGCCTAAACTATAGACTTCCACGGCATAGGCGACACATTCCTCTAGGTATACTCTAGGGCACGGCTTGATAACATTATTTTTTAATTATTTTATGTTATCAACATAAAACCAGTAGGTATTTGAAAGATGATAAAGTTTTTACGCGACTACGGCAAACCCGAATGCAAACGGCAAACGGAATGGTAATATGATTTTAGCAGTCTATGTATATTATGTATCAAGTGTCTCTACTATATTTAACTATCTCTATAACTGCAGTTTTGCTTCATTAAAGAAAAATGTACAGATTTAAGGCAAGCATTACGTAAATGATGTTTCATTCTTTAAGCAGATACCTACCTAAGATGAATACCTTCCTAAAGGGGGCGATACGTACATAAATGTACGCCAGCACTTTGTGGTAACCCCGCTAATACTTTGACGACGGGTTTTTTTACCAAGACATGTAGGTTTTTCTATTCACGAAAAATATTTCATGCTGGTTAAGAAGAAACTAACTATAGCGACAGATAACTGTTGTTTTGGTGCCCCTACGTGGCTGTCATTTGCTGTTTAGTTTGATACCAAAGATGTGGGACTTGTGTAAAATATTGTGCTAATCGTCATAAGTCCGTGGTTAATTTGAATAATGAAGACCTAATAATTTTATTTTATTGTGTTAAACAAAACTAGTTTAAAACTGGCTGAATTAGGCCTAAAGGCATAAACATGTTACAATGTATTGTCACAGAACCTATTTTTGTATTGTTGAATGTGTTGTTAAACTATAATTCTGTTTGTTTTACTATTTATTTCTTCTGTATTTTATTGTTAAATATGACTGTACATAGTCACATTAATGTTATTTTATACTATACTTTTAGTAAATAATTATAAATAACACAACACCTTAACCCAGTATTTTGTTTAATTTTAAATCAATGCTCACGTAGGTTTATTAGTTAGTCAAATGAAATAATACCTAAATAATAAAGGAATTGACAACAAACTATCATGTCTTAGTCCCTCGTTGCTAAAATGGATTGCTAAAAACCTCTCTGTTTTACATGTAGGTACCATCTTTCACAACTGTTTTTAGGGTTCCGTAACTATAAGGGTTCCTTGTCGGACACAAGGAACCCTTATAGTTTCGCCATGTCCGTCTGTCTGTCTGTCTGTCCGCGGCATAGCTCCGAGGTTCTTATCACTAGACAGCTGAAATTTGGTATGAATATGTATAATATTGATCACGCCGAGAAAGTAGTAAAATAAATAAATTTTAGGGTAGCTCCTAAACATGCAAAGTAGGGATGAATTTTTCTCGTGTACCCCTTCGTGTGGGGTATCGTTAGATAGGTCTTTTAAAAATATTATGGGTGTGTGAAGAACCATTTTTCGGTTAAGCGAGCCATTTGCGAAATATCTAGCTTTTAAGTGAAAATTTTTGTTCGATACGAGCATCCTAGGAGGAGGAGGAGAGGAGGGGCCTCTAACTTTTGAATGGCTGTACCTAGAAATGTGAAAAAATTCACAGACGTAGTACATGTAATGAACTTACAAGGAAAACTATCACGGCTTAGTAGGCTTAACCGGTTACAGAGTTATAGTCGACTAACTGAGACCTACTACGGAACCCGACTGCGCGTCGCCCGACACGCATTTGGCCGGTTTTTTTTTTTGTATGGCAAATTGAATCCTGCTGTGGGTGGACTGGGAGGAAGTGCCAAAACCTATCAGTGTTCTTTCAATTGCCCTTTACGTTAGAAGCTCGCGGTAACCCTTTCGAACAATCCCACAACCCTGGCCTACACTCTGGTCCGAGCGAGCCTCGGTGAAGAATGCCGACATCTTTTTGAGGTTACCGGCCGCAGGCCCGTGACCATGTTTAACCCCTATAACATTTCTTGATTGAAAATTAATCTACACTACAAGAGTCGGAACAAAATTCCCGGCCCACACAACTGACATTTCTATAATTTTACAGGTACGTATGCTCTGTTTTTTTTATTTAGCGGGTATTCTAGAACGATAATATTAAACATAGATTTTGTCTTGAGCACAGTATTGAAGCCATTTGATTGCCTAAATCTAATATTAAGTGGTGCCGCTTTAGTCTTGAGTCAGCTTCTGTAATAGGTACGGGACTTAGACTAAAGATTAGGTATCTTTAAGTACAAAATGAACATGCATAATATCATGTTCTAGTGATTGAGTGATGTTCTCGTGGCTTGTTGACCTGTAACATGTTATCAATTCCGCAGTAAGCCAAGTGTATTAAGTACACTTTTAAGATTATGCGGCTGCATATCGTAAATAGCTAGGTACCTATCTAAAATTATTTTCTTGGATACTGGAACTTAAAAAACTTATCGATCAATGACTTAACCAGACTAATAGGTACCCTACAGGCGGAGCGAAGACTTGCGTGATAACCTAACACGTGATAACACAGGGTAGAGGGTCACAAATATATCTAGTTTTATTTATAATAGCTGAAACACTCGGATGAACTATAGAACTTTAGAAGACCGGGCAAATATTTAGCGCGTCATGTCAATTTTATAACCTGTATGATACCTACACATTGGCAGTTCACTTACGCTGGCAACAAATAAAGTAACAAAATCAGCGTTGCTTTCGTATGAGTTATAAATAGATGATGCGTGTCGTACCATCGAGTAAGCGTCGAGTAACGTATCTTGTTAGTCAGACTATTATTTCGCGACTGCGTCATACTAGCTCGACGTAGATTCACTAGATTTTTCGAAAACAGTATACGATCGTAAACGATCCATTAATACTGTGAGAAATAGTTTAAATTCAGACCATGCCATGACGTAAATAGATAGCTTTGCGATTTCCGTATTCAGGAATGTAATGTAAATAAAAAGCCAATGTTTAAACAAATCAATATTATTTCCAATAAATTTATCAGTACATCCACATTGAATGCATAGTAATTTTACTCAATAAAATACAACATAAAGTCTTCGACAGCATGAACTAAACATAAGAACGAGTATAAGATATAATTTATTTACAATAAGGTGGTTTAAACACAAAATAAAACATTGAACATAACAAAAATCAGTGCAACAATAAAATAATAAATATTTATAGACAGTGGACTTCAACGTGGTAGAGTTATAATAATTCTAAAGATATAATTATTCAATCGTTAGTTACACAAGTTTGTTACAAAATTATCTATTGGCCTCACATCACAGAGCTAAGCGATCTTGAGGGTCGACCATAACGAGAATTGCCTCGACGAGACGCTCGAGTACATCTGAGATGCGTCTCACAACTATATCATATAACATACTCTCTCGCGCACACCACAACTCAAATGTTGCTCTCAACAAACTAATAGTGGCACGATAACATGAAACCAAAACAAAACATGCACGCGGTCTACTTGACCTGTGACTCCCAACCAACTAAAATGCGTCTCTAATACGCAATATTGTCGTAACCTGCAAAATGTATCAGAGCTGCGCGTAAATGCGTCCACGACAGACGGAGGATCATACAGACTATAGATACTTGTAAAAAAGCTCAAAAACTGTAAAAACCATAGGAGCTCAAAACGTCATGCAATCAACTCTACGTCGATTCTAAAGACTAGAAAAATGCAAACCATTCGAAGAAACTTAACGTTCGTGTCCGTCGACAAGTAAATGCCCACACCGTGTTACCTAACAATGATATGTTTAGCTCCCGAAGCGAGGTGACAATATAAGATAGCTCTGCTGCAGCCGCGAGTCCGTGATGTCTCCACAAGTATACCATAATAAAGGATGAACACACTATTAATTATTACCTAATATATCCAACAAGGGAAATCAGTTGATTCGAGTAATCACCAAATGTTGCTCGGCTGAGAATTTCGATAGCTCTCGTACAACAATAATTACTATAACTTAGGACAGTCGTTAGGCCTTAAAATTTAAAATGTACAGTTATTTATTATGGCAGATATCAACAATCAATTTATACTATATCGATACGATACTGACACTTTTTACAGAAACAATACTAAGTTATATACACTCATGCGATAACAACGTGCGACGTGCACGACCCTCGCGGCGTAGTCACGCCCTCCTCGCTAGCAAATGGCACTTTCATACGAGCTCCCACTACTATTTGTTCTACACCGTCGAATCGCCATAGTGTCGGGACCGAGGGTGCACAATAAACCAACTCTATAGTAAATTATATAATATATTCTAAATTACTCTAATCCATAAATATACCGAAACCCCCGGCCAACGGTCGCAAACAAGAAGCAGCGTATATAATTTTTATATTCAAAATGAGGTACCGGCGGGCAAAGTCGCAACTGTCGCAAGGTCCGATGACCGAGCCCGGGCGGTCATACTCGAAGTGGTCACAGAGAATACCAGGGGAGTGAGCAAAGTATTGAACGCTGGCGACGTGATGCGTGCGCGAGCAGCGGCGCGGCCGGGGCTAGGCGTACCCGGGCGGGTCCCACGTGGCCGTCCATCAGGAGGCGTGCGGCAGCAGCAGGCAGTACAGCGCCGCCGCCAGCAGCGGCACGGCCAGCGCCAGCACGTGGCGCAGCTGCAGGCGCAGCGCCGGCTTGCCCTGCAGCGCCGCCAGCGCCGCCGCCAGCCGCGCGCGCTCGCCGCACACCTCGGCCCAGCGCTCCTTGGCGCGCACCAGCTCCTCCTCCAGCGCGTGCAGCGACCCGTTGTGCAGCGTCACCTGCAGCCGCTCCGAGTCGTGCAGCCGCACGTACGCGCCCACGCCCGCGCCCTCCGCGCCCTCCGAGCTCTCCGCGCCCTCCGCGCCGACGTCCGAGTCGCGATTGATTTCGGTGACGGCAGAGTCCGTCTCCTCGTCGTCGTCGTCGTAATCGAGACGGAACATCTCGTCGATCTCGGCAGAGATCTTGCCGGCGTCGATGGTGCGCTCGAGCGAGTCCTGTCGCTCTACGCGCTGCTCCTCCAGGGAGCTGTCGGTCTCGACGGCCTTGTCGAGCGTGGTGCGCTCTCTGACTGTGGAGGTGCGCAATCGCTCGATCTGCTGCTCGCGGGCGAGTACCTCGGCGCGCAACTTGCCGACGACCGCGGTGAGATCGTCGATGTCTGCACGAGTCGGCCGGAATGCGAGCTCCGCTTGCATCTCAGCCGCACTGGACGCCAGTCGCTGGATTTCGGCCAGATTAGACTCCTCGGCCACCGTAGAGCGGGTGAGTTGAGCCTAGAATATTGGGAGAGATAGTTACAAATGACATAAAAAAAAGTAAAAGCTAATTTGATTTGGAATTTGGCCAGCCATGACACCTCGTGCTTGATTGCAGTGGCGGCGCGTGTTACCTGCAGGTCGGCGATGCGCGCGCGGTAGGCGGCGGCGTCCTCGGGCTCGACGGGCGGCGGGTCGTGCACGTCGGGCTGCGCGGCCAGCAGCTCGTCGCGCGCGGCCCGCAGCTGCTCGTTGTCGGCCGACGCCGCGCTCAGGCGCTCGCGCAACACCTTGATCTCCTCGTTCAAGCCGGCCATCACGCGCAGAATGTTTGCGTACTCCACACCCGCTTTGCTCTATGTCAAATACATTGATCGTTACTATTTTTGTGTTTTATTACCCTTACTAATCTGCATAAAATATAAATATTCTGGAGTTTTCAGAAACAAGTATCAAGTCATGTCTAGACAATACATCGACATTTCAGCAAATATAATGCAACACTAAAAACTGCAATGTTAATTAACGATGCCACAGACAATTAACCATCGTAATTTCTGTAATCTAAATTATTTTTATTTCGTTGCAGTTCTTATTGCTGACTTTATAATTTAAGTTGTTGCACTGTTCAAACTGTACGAATGTAAGAACATTTAAACATCAAGTTAAGAACATTTCCTAGTGCTCAAGTAGCAGGGAGCAACGTATGCGGTGTGGGCGGGGCGAGGCGGTGCCGGCTGCGCGGCCGCCCGCCTGACTCACCGCGACCGCAGCGCTCCGCAGTGGAGAACAAAGCATCGCACGAACTACCGCACCGTGAAATTGTGCATTAACATACATAATAACACGCTCGTATCGTGCACCGCCCTTCACTTGGGATATTGAGGATTTTATAGAAAAGTAAAACATTTATCTGTAACTGGTAGGTAAGTATGCGATATTTCCCTGCGGTGTCAGATAGTGTAACAAAGGAGGACATCAACTGCTTATTATCAGACTACCGTGATGAGTCATTTGACGATAAAAACACTTTTAATATATATATTGAAACAACTTGTCTCACAAAGACGACAGAAAAGGTAGCACTGGTTAGTTTTGTTGCAATTAGTTTTGGAAAAAGAATCCTTATTTTGATGGTGATCAGATCGTATATTTATTCGTCCATCTATTGGTTTCTAAGCTATGGCATATTGACAGTAGTAAAGTGGCGAATAGTCATCCAGATCTTATCTTCTTCAGCGACTGTCACATACCATCAATTACTCATAGAAATCCCACAACCGAAGTGGATATTAATGAAATGGCATTTTTACGTTGACGATACAGCATCACTAATTGATGTGTAATGCGTATCAAGTTAACGCGAACGGAGACAACTTTGATATCCTTATGGGCTTTTTTTAAATTACATTTATCATAAAATTATGGCAAACAACTAATCTCACACAAGCTAGAGGGCCAAAAATACAGACTTATTCACATCTAAGCAAAGAGGAAAAACAAATTTGTAACCAAAGAGTAAGAAATTAATTCTGGAAGGAACACTATAACCAAGCCTACGCGCCGCGCCGTCTTCCTATCACTGAGACTTCTTAGACCCGTGACGTAGCCAATTTAAATTCACAGGATATGAGTTATTTCGGCTATCATGACAAGTACCAACAGCAGAAAAAGGTCAAAAACCTAGATATCAAACGCTGTGTATGTAAGTCGGACTCAAATTGTCTGATTTTATTACGTTATGCAGTAGGAAGTTGTAATGTAATGCGGAATAAAACGTCATCCGCTATGACGAACACTTCTGTATTTTAAATGCAATTTAAAGCAGCGAAAACACCGCTAATTAGGTATAAATAATTAAGTGTTAAAAAACGAGCAGCGTACAATCATAATGTTTCTCGAACATTTAAGAATACTACATCAAAACACGCAGATTTACGTTCCAATCCGAGGTCTTTAGTTCTGAAACGATGATTCACGCAAACGTACCGAGGCCGAGTCGATTCCCAAACAAGCGGAGAGTCTATGCTATAATTAATGCTTTTTATAAGAACTAATTCATGCTAAGTTGTGCCGGATATGGAATGATCTATGCGGTTCGTCCTTATGAGACATACGATATCAAAGTGGACAAGAACTTGTATGACACATTACAGAATAAACTATTTTTAAAGTATCTGAAGAGCTACAAAACCGCGATCTAAATAACTCTCGTAGTTGCTCTTCTCTATAAGGGATTGTACTATATGGTCGAAACGAAACCGAAAGTTTATGAGAGTGTAGGTACTACAAAAACAGTCATATAAAGTATTTTAACTGACGTGGTAAGTTATACAGACATGAGAAAAAAGCAAATGAATGAATGTTAATCTCATCACTAGACGTTGTAGGTACCAAAGACCCATTATTAATCACTTCACTACACTTTAATAAATATACAAGATATACTGGTCACCATCCCCCAATTAAAGCATTATTGAACAGGCATTTCTTAGTTACTCTTAAAATATTACCCTTCCTTGGCAGTCGGGTAAAAAGATTACGAAAAAAAGAGTAAAAGTTGGGACAATTTACGAATGCACAAGAGGTAAACGGATAGAAAATACGATTACCAATTATTTTTTTTCATGTAACGCCATGGACCGTAAGATACTCTCTGGATCAAGATCAATCAAACGACATCTCCTTTATTGAAATCGATTCAATAGATAGGTTGTGCGAAGGAACAACCTAACATAGCCAATGATATTCATAACCATTCCTATACACCACTACTTGGAACCGTGAAACTAATTTGACTTTTCATAAGTGCTTTATTTGTAGGTCTATGTGAAATAAAAATTTTGACTTTGACTTTTTGACTTTTGACACGGTAGTTCGGCACAATACGAGCGATTATGTTACCCACAAGAAGCTTGGAGTCAGTAATAGATACGACGACATATTACTACTTACGGCAACAGCCTATAACTCTGTCTCTTTCTTATCAGCCTCTCTCTATTTAGAACTACAGGATCCGAAGTAGGATCCAGGGAAACATAAAATGTAATATTGTACTGTACTCACAGGTGATTCTTCTCTAGTACTGGGTTCACTGTATGTGGAGTTGGCATTATTATCAGCGTGTAGTTCGCCGTCCAGTGGGCTGGGACTCTCTTCGTGGCCAGGGTCTATAATAATGACATGAAATCAATAAAACTAGGGATGGCTTTAAAAACATGTTTGCAGAATAGTGTCTAAAATACTTAAGACATGGTATAAAGAAAGCAGGCAACCGACGCCGTTCTGCAAGCCATCGAAGCTGCGACATTACATGCTGTTAGTGTATACAGTGGGCCTAGCACGAATCAAGTATTCGTATCGAAAGCGATTTTCGAATCATAAGTACACCAGAACAAAATTTATGTTTAAAATATTTAAATAACAATTTGCAGCATCTAAAGATATGATTAGTCATAAATTTAAATAAATAGTTTGTAAGAAGCGAGTACATTCCATTCAAAAATTGCTGTCGATACGAATACTTTTTCGAAAGTGATTCGTGTTAGGCCCACAGATATCGTTATAATGCTCGCTATACTGTTATATCATAGCAGTTTGGGAAGGCCTTTACCGGTTCGGCAATAAGCATGAGACGTGCCGACAAGCGCCCTCACGACAAAATGCAGTTTACGTAAACATAAAGTGACAAGAGCATTCAAAAACCGGAAAAGTCAACTACTGTAGCTTTCATCAGATAGCATTCAAGTGTTATGTAAGCGAGCTCAGGGGATGAGGTGCCAAGGAAAGGATTGGGGAGATATAACTCCTTTAGATTGGGAAAAACAAACACCATTTTGTTTTATAGCATGAAACAGGAATGAATAGGACAATACAAACATACGTAACACTTGAACGCCTTACAGTAAATGGAATACGATGCCTACCATGATTGAGCCGCGACTGCTTTTCATCGTCAGTACATGAGTCAGGCTCACCAGTCTTCTCCTCGCCGCTGCCGCCGACGCCGCTCTCTTCGTTGTTCTGCTTTTCTATAAAATACACATATGATTTAGGGTAATGTAATATTTGGAGCCTGGAAGCATTATTATCTAGAAGTTTTGGTAAGTCGTCTAAAGGTGCGTACAGATTAAGTAACATGTTGTGTAACTTATTTTATATAACAAGTTGTGTTACATGTTATTAATATGTACAATGTTATACAACATAACATTCAGTTTCCACATTATTGAAACATGTTATAAAACAACGTCCTATAACATGTTATGTTATATAATATGTACGCACCTTAATAAGCTGATAATATTACATTTCTCTACAAGAATTATAATCACGTATGCCATCATAACATTACCTTGGAGATAAACAATCTCTCACAATAGTCAGGGGTGCAAACTTACCTTTATTTTCTGTATTATAAATATTGTTTGTCTTTAATATTAATTCGAACTCCTTCGCGGATTTTCCTTCGGCCGATATTGCTTTAATTCCAACCTGAAGAAAGAGAATTTATCTGTCAATTATTATTTATAAATAAAGCTATACATATGTGTCTTGCTAATGAAATATTATCACGATAGGAATATAACAGAGGGTTCTTTATCCCCGCGATACCATGGCACAGACGGGTCTAAGGCCACTTAAAAAATTGGATCCGTTAGTTAATTAATATTTACACGACTTCTAGGTAGCTGACCAGCACTTGGGAACTTCAGAGAAAAATATGAAAGCAACAGTTAGTCATAGTCATAGTGTGATACAAATTCAACGTAGCCAATAGAGCAAATACTCCTAGTATCACATCCCCAAAACTTTTAAATTATAAAGGGTTATTTACATTTTTAGAAACTAACAGTAAATATTATTCCTACCCTAACTGAAGTACGGAAATATTTCTACTGGCTGTAGTTTCATCATGAAAGTATATGTAGTCTGCTACTATAATCTTTACCAATTAATTTTAAGAAAAATGTAAACAAAATTATAACCTATTTTGTTCTAATTTTCCCACTCATATAAATAAAACGGCATTAAATGATGAATGATGATGTTTAGAGTATGAAATTGACATAAATCCGCCATCCTTACGCCATTTTGTTAATTTCTGTGGCAGAATTAAAACAAAATAGGTTAAAACTTTGTTCAAATTTTTCTTAAAATCAATTGGAACAGACTATAGTAGATGTTGTGTCAATTTGTTGTAAATCATCGCATTTCTCCCACAACATATTCATAGTACGCATGTCGGACCGCCGCCCGTGCTGCGTCTCCAGTACCGCGCGTGATGACCACGCTAAATAAACTCGTGGAAGCCAACCCAGACTGCGATGTATTGGAGGATAATTTCGCCAAATTAATGGTTAAGTGCCTGCATTTTTGTGAGGCTAATATTGTTATTAGTTTACTTATTATATAATACTTTGGTTTATGTAATGGTTTCTTAAGCCGTATAAATCAATTAAATAAATAAATTACCTTGTTGAGTAGTTGTTGCGGCAGCAGCAGCTTGATGTAGTCGGGCAGCGCTCGCACGGCGTCCTCCAGCGAGCCGCCGCGCTTCGCCTCCTGCAGCTTGTTGCTGTCCGTACTCAACACCAACATCTTCGCTTCACCGTTTTGTACTGAATACTGAAAAATAACATTGGAATATCAATCAATAGTCAAACAAAAATAGCAATGTGGATTACTTAGTTGTGCATGAAAGTAATCCGATACTTTTTGAATAATTTAGATGCAGCTGTCTGTAATATGAAGACACACAAACATAATAAAAATAGTTTAACAAATTACTTGTCAGTATTGACAAGGTGAAAAAAACAGTCTTCTTATGCAATTTTAGTTGTATAAAATTTTAATCGAAAGTTTCAACTTTCAAAGAGTATTTAAATAAAATCTAAGTCGATGTCCAAATAAGGCAGCCGACAAACTGACCTAAATTGATTCAACATTTAGCATCTTTAACCTCCATGTACCGAAAAGTGTCTTCGAACAAGCATGATGAAACACGATATCGATAGTATTACTTTGTGATTTTCAAAGCCCTATCAGGCAATGCTGTAAGACAGTAGAGTACTAAGTAAAGGAGTGTAGCTCACAGCGAGTGGGAGATGGTTGCGCACGGCCAGCTCCCGCTCCTCGGCGGCGGCGATGGCGAGCCGGGCCGCGCACATCTTGCGCTCGCACCGCGCTGCCAGCTTCTGCACAATCAGGACGAACAACATTAGTAAACAAAACAGCCTGCTGGAAGTTACTGTAAGTACGACAGACTTACTTTCCCATCAATTATCAAGTAAACTAGTTAAATGATGAAATATTCCAATCATTGTATATTGGATTGCTTGCTAGAAAATTTCGTTCCTACATAAAAAATTACCTGGCCTAAAATAATTGTTTTCTTAGAATTACGAATACAGCACACAACATGTCGTAATAACTGTGTCGCACCATAAACTACGTGCCACTAAACATCAATATTAAATATCGCTCCAGCGTCTCCTCCAGCGCCAGCCGCTGCTGGAGCGCCGGCCGGACGGCTAGCCCACAAGGGCACTAAGCACACACAAGCGTGTACCTGTAGCTCGGCGAGCGCGTTGTTGGCGGTGAGGCGCAGCGCGTAGTTGTGCTGGTGCAGCGCGGCCACCTCGCGACTGCGCCGCTCCAGCGTCTCCTCCAGCGCCAGCCGCTGCTGGAGCGCCGGCCGGACGGCTAGCCCACAAGGGCACTAAGCACACACAAGCGTGTACCTGTAGCTCGGCGAGCGCGTTGTTGGCGGTGAGGCGCAGCGCGTAGTTGTGCTGGTGCAGCGCGGCCACCTCGCGACTGCGCCGCTCCAGCGTCTCCTCCAGCGCCAGCCGCTGCTGGAGCGCCGGCCGGACGGCTAGCCCACAAGGGCACTAAGCACACACAAGCGTGTACCTGTAGCTCGGCGAGCGCGTTGTTGGCGGTGAGGCGCAGCGCGTAGTTGTGCTGGTGCAGCGCGGCCACCTCGCGACTGCGCCGCTCCAGCGTCTCCTCCAGCGCCAGCCGCTGCTGGAGCGCCGGCCGGACGGCTAGCCCACAAGGGCACTAAGCACACACAAGCGTGTACCTGTAGCTCGGCGAGCGCGTTGTTGGCGGTGAGGCGCAGCGCGTAGTTGTGCTGGTGCAGCGCGGCCACCTCGCGACTGCGCCGCTCCAGCGTCTCCTCCAGCGCCAGCCGCTGCTGGAGCGCCGGCCGGACGGCTAGCCCACAAGGGCACTAAGCACACACAAGCGTGTACCTGTAGCTCGGCGAGCGCGTTGTTGGCGGTGAGGCGCAGCGCGTAGTTGTGCTGGTGCAGCGCGGCCACCTCGCGACTGCGCCGCTCCAGCGTCTCCTCCAGCGCCAGCCGCTGCTCGTGTGCCGCCCGGAGACTCTCCTGCGCCACTTCCTTCGCACCACAAACACTTTTGTCACCAACTATGTGAGTTTATTTATGGCAGAAAATGTATATATGTAACTGTTGAGCATGTTACGAGTAGCATGTCATCTTTCATCATTAGGTTTCTCCATGAAAACAATCTCAATAGTCTGACTCCTAATTGAGTCTAGATAACGGTCTGTTAGATGACAATAATTGATACAGCGTGACGTAAGATGCTATATTATCAAGAGTTACAAATAACAAGTAAGTATAGTGTGTAGTACCTGGTAGTTCCTCTTGTCGCTGAGCAGCTGCGCGAGCTGGTGGTGGTCGGGCTGCGAGCCGACGGCCAGCATGGTCTCGAGCGTGTGCACGCGCATGAGCAGGCGCTGCTCGCCCACGAACAGCTCCCACGACGCCGCCGCCTCCGCGCGCGTGCGCTCCACGCACTCGCGCAGCGTGCGCAGCCGCCCCTCCAGCGACGCCTCGCGCTGGATCGCTTCCTGGTATACGAACAATTTTTTTTTAGTTCTGCATCGCGAAACGAGGTTTATTACATAATCCTATATTATTACAAGCATTCATTAAATTTACGAAATGTAACGGGCAACTTTTGTTTTCTTTTTAGATTCCAAAAGAACTCTGAACAGCTAAAACACCCCGCCGTATACTATAACATACTCCTACTATGGCCCTGATAAGAAAACCAGTGGTAAGGGTACGAAAACGAGCATGTAATCGCTGTACAACAAAACCAAAGTTAAAGAAGCCACTCCTTAAAACATAGTCGGATCTCAAAGCCCTACACTTGAGCTTCTCAAAATAACCATTTTAATCAAAAGTCAATATGAATACTTCAGACTTAAAAGTAAGAAAGTCTTACCTGAACAAAATTATTAAGCTGATACAGTTCGTTGAGGTGCAAGGATGTGGTCATAGTGGGGTTGAACGCTAGCTTGGCTTCCTTGCCATCAGGGTGATATAGTTTGAGCAGGGCAACCACAGGCGGGAACTTGTTCTGTCAAAGAGGAGAAATAAAAATTGAATGGTATGTTATTATTTACATTAAATGCATAACTGTGCTGTAATGCGATGCAAAACTACAAAAAAAAAACCGAAGTATAAAGTAGCATTAACGCACAGAAATCACAGAAAGAAAGTGACAAGCTTGGTTTTCATACAAATATACGTAATGAATTACGTTATCTATTTATTAGATACATGTATGTGGTTCAAACACTATTTGTCAATAACGTGTCAGCGACTGACAAACATGGAATTGGAAGGGAAAAGGTCATTATTATTGTAACTAAAATAGTATTTGAGAAATACATTTTACTAATGTAGTAGTTATAACATGATGTTGTCAGGCATGTTTTGCTCCAAATAAACTGATAAATAAATAAACAATATATCTAGAAAACAAATTAAAAAAATACGACAGTATTGTCAAACGAATCCCGGATCTAAAGCCTTTAACTAACGTGACCTTGCACACATACTCAATAAAATATTGCACAAGCGATAGAAGATGTGTCTTCATCGCATTCTATCTATAACAGGTATTCGAAAATTTGATAAGAGCGTCAAATTAATTTGTAATAACAAAACTGAACTTAAATCGCAAGAACATAAACCAGTTTTGGCAACTTACATAATACATGGATGGGGAAAAAACTATTTAACGTTGTTACTAAGACTTTTTATCAACCTACGTATAAAATGTTCCAATGGCTGAAAAACTACTATACCAATTTTTACAATTGAGATGCTGTAATATTTCGTTTAGGTATATAAGACCTAAAGACGTGTGGTATTCCCAAATTATATTATTAAGTGGTTGACGGTAAAATAGAAATGGCATAGATTATTGTAGAACAATAACATACCATTACAGAGCCTACATTGCATCGGCGCAGTTAAACGTATCGCGTACAGTTGACTGGCTTACGGTGACGGCCGACATGCAGCGACCGCAATAATTTATACAACAAATTAATTCACGTCTGCACTCATTGCGAACAACAGGTGTTCGAATTGTTGTCGAGCCATAATCCGTAACACCACAACAGGCCATGTGTAATAGGAACATAGAGAAGCACCCTAATGGAGTACTCAAGATTTTTCTAGCAACACCATGTTAATTCAGCATCTAGCGCACATATATATATATATATATATATATTCACTATACACCAAAACTTGGTTACCGACAGTTACGGAATTCGATATGCCCACATTTAACAAGACAAGTACAATGTAATTAAAATTATGAAGCTGACATCTGTTGCGACTTGCGGTTCATGTTTCGCAGAACAGGGCTTCACTCACACGCACAGTATTCACTAAAAACTCACATAATTTGTATGATGTTCGCGAAAATAACGTCGAGACCATTGACGACGTCGCTCCATGGCGCATTTCTGTTTGGCGCCCAACACAGATGATAGCACATATGTCTGACTCCGATCGCACGCACTTTAACACTCCATTTGATAACTACTCATTGTCCGTGCTTACCTTCTCAGAATTGCCGGCATTCTCCACGACCGGTATGCCAAACTGCACCACGTCACCGGAGAACACCTCGTGCGGCTCTTGCTCCTTCGATATGGAGCACCGGTTGTTATTGATGAACGTGCCATTGCTGCTCTGATTGTCCTGTAAACAATTATACACGCACGTCATACATCGAATAGTTGTGTACAACAACAAAAGCATTGCTTATAAACAGATGAGTCATTTATTTTGAAGAGGTGTAGAATCGTTAGATCTTTTAGCTAAATGTTTCTTGCGAATTTGCAGTAACGTAACATTTTGTAGGCAAGTGAACGGTAAAAGGTTTTAGTATTGTCACAATTAGTTTGTTCTGAATAATAGGGTTTTATTTAAGGTAAAATGATACAGTTATTTATATGGTATTTTTTATAGGTTCAATGACAACCATGAACAATTGCAATCACTTCGTATATTTTAAACTAGCTTCTGCCCGCGACTTCGTCCGCGTGGAATAGTGGTGCTCCGCTCCTATTCGGTTTAGCGTGATGAAATATAGCCTTCTTCAATAAATGGGCTATCTAACACTGAAAGAATTTTCAAATCGGACCAGTACTTCCTGAGATTAGTAGCGTACGCCAAAAAAATAACTTTTCTGGTTGATTTCTTACACCTTGTGTCGAAAAAACCCAAATATCTTACGGAACCCTTTTTTTTTCCAAAATAAAATTTAGCCTATGTTACTTGTGGATAATGTAGCTTTCGAGTGGTGAAAGAATTTTTAAAATCGGTCCAGTAGTATTGAGCCTATTCATTACAAACAAACAAAGATTTCCTCTTTATAATATTAGTGTAGATAAAATAATGCATCCTTATTATATTTAAGCAACTTGCAAGCAACAATGTAACGTTACATCGCATTTTTTATGTTTCGAAATAACTCCAAGATTCTTTTCTTTACTGCCTTGGTGTCGTGTTGCTTGAAAATGACTGTTTTTATATTCTACTATTTCAATCAAAACAAATTAATTTTAAATTAACGACAAATAAAGTTCTTGAAAAATTGAAGCCTGAAAACGATGACCATATTTTACCTCAAATTTTTCCACATATTTTATATGTAACCGATAATTTAAAATGTCACAATTATAACTCAACATGCTTTTAATTTACATAAGATACTATATTACATATTTAAAATCTGTTTCATCTACCTCCACATTTAAATATATTCGAGCACTAGGTTTTATAATGTTTTGACCTCTCCGTTTTCTTCCATTATCCTTAGAATTCATTACGAACCATTTAGGATTTGTTGACCTCTAGAACGTCCTTTGGCATCTAGTCAATGAGGAATTAGGAAACAGATATGCAATAAATTAAATGTTCTATGCCAGTCAAAGTTGCGTGACGTATTTGGGCATACGACTATTCAAAATAGCTATGGAAACGTAGCTGTCAAATTCGGATTTTTCTTAATGTGTCTATCGTAACGTTGTATTTTCTTATTTCATGTTTTATGATTGGTTTTAATATGAGCGGTATTGTTCTGCTCTGCAGTTTTAACTAAACAAATACTAAAGTGTCTCAGTAAAAGACACCATCACATTTAAGTTCTTTTAGTACATAAAGGCGTGGAGGAGCTCGTGGCTAAGTAACAGCCGCACGGGTCGACCGATCAAAGGTTAAGCTGCGCTTGACGCGGTCGGTCCGTGGATGGGTGACCATCTTTGTCATAGCGAGACTCCTCCGTGCCTCGGAAAGCACGTTAAGCTGTTGGTCCCGGTTGTCATTTGTACATCTTTGACAGTCGTTACGGGTAGTCAGAAGCCAGAAAGTCTGACAACCAGTCTTACCAAGGGGTACCGTGTTACCCGGTAACTGGGTTGTGGAGGTCAGATAGGCAGTCGCTCCATGTAAAACACGGGTACTCAGCTGCATCCGGTTTAGACTAGAAGCCGACCCCAACATAGTTGGGAAAAGGCTAGGCAGATGATAGTACATAAAGGCGTGGCTGATTCCGTAAGGGGCAATTTATACGAATAGATACATACATATTCGTGTTATAAATATTAAATAGATGTATAGCAACTATTAATCCGGCTACGGTTCGGTTAAGGCTAGATTCCCTATCTGCTTTACCGAACCATTTACGGGTAAAAGTCTATAAGTCAAGCCATTACATATTAACTTAATAAATAATGTATATCGCTTCCGCAAGGCCTAACATATATCTCAAATACATTCGGTGAATCTTTATATGTGCAGTTTAGGAGTTTACAGTTACACCTGGTAATAACAAAGCGACGAAATCACTTATTATGCACTGTACGATATACAAATACGAGTATATCTAGGTAAATCAAATTAAAATTAGCAATGATGGGATGTTTATCTACGTATGTCCCACGACGCAATTGTTAACATATTTTCCTATTTGATGCTAATTAAATATGTAATTACCTTCATTACCTGCATGTTAAACATATACAAACTACCTGATTATATACATATATTTATTTTTATTGAACTTTGTGTTTCCAATAAATATTTTTAGGACCTTATTTGTGTTATAGATTATCCAACATACAAAAAAGGGGTTGGCAACCCCATTTCGATTGTACTTCTATCACATGTAACAAGAACAATATTATGCAGTATTCATGACATTTACTTTGTTGAAAACATCTCTATTTAACTGCAGTATACAAAGTGCCAGTAAATATAAATTTCCTATACGAACAACTTTTTATCGAAGCAACTAACAAGCTATACATATTATCGACGGCACGAGCGAGCTTAGTGTCTTCATTCTTTACAACTCATTGTGGATTTTTACGACGTAACTATCAACGTTACGCGAACAATTCAGACGTTTGTAGGCAAACAACCTCTAAAACCGGAGACGCAGTTCGGTCAACGGAATTACCATGAAGACAAGCGTTCATAGAAATCGCCTGTGGGCGGATACGGTGAGAGTCGTGCTCGAATTACTAGGCTCTAACACGTAACCAGTACAAGGTTCTTTCATAATAAATGTGGGATGAGTTGACTTTTCGTAACGCTTGTAATATTCATAACAACTAATTTTGGTTATACTTATTATTGTTACGAACGTACTATTGTGACCATGTTTGAGGTCATGGCGTGAGATTTCGGTCGGAATGTAACAACAGTTCTTCCCATTTTAAATGTTAATGATATTCTGTTCTTACGTTGTCTGTTAATTAGTATGCACTTATTGAATATTTATGCTTTTACTCATTTGGTTTTATTTTATATATTTTAAGCAGAACTTGAGGAGACCGATCCAGGAAGGTGGCTAGCATTGCGATCGTATCAGTTTTTATTAAATAATATGTTAATTTAAACACAGCTAAGTCGTGGCCTAGTCTAATGTTGCATAAATCTGACTGTCGCAGTTGGAAAACCGTTTCGGCATAACATCAAACAAGACGTCATGAAAACTACAGTGCCTTTCTGTCAGTTATGCTCCTTCATTTTCTTCTTCTTCTTCTTAGGGCTGTAGGTTAACTAACTTAACAAGCCCTAGTGTCAGAGTTTTCTCAAATCTGCCTGACGGCCTCTGATATGGAATTGTAATAACGACTGGTACCAACGTAGCAGCTGGAGACGACGGCTTAACGTACGTCCCAGAAAGGGGCTGTTATGCACGTAACAAATGCATACACCATTTTTAGCTCGAATTATGGGATCGTGACTTTGATTGCCTAAATCATAAATTACTAACATGTCAATATCGAAGAGGGCAAAATGAATTGGTACAAATAACGGCTAGAATCTTAAGCACATAAGGCAATACTAGACAACAGTGATTACTGATTAAGTAATTCAGGCGTCCATATCGTGTGACAGTATCCTATCGAGGCTTGTAAAGCCTTAAAAAGCTGTCACAAGGATATTATCCGTTATAGTAAATATCGGTATTATTAATTTAATACTTGTAATTAAAATTCTTCGTATCCACTACTGGACAGAATCAAACAATACCTCCAGTTGCCCTCTATAGCAGTGGTAACAACCACAGCGACCTCTCCAGCTGTCGCAGTTACACATTAATAAGTAAGTACTGTTATGGAAAGAACTTCGCAAACCTGACTGACGACAATTGATCAATCTACAGTACTATAGCTTGTTCCTTTGTTCTATTGTTCAGGGTGATCTCAGCAACTACTGAACCGATTTGAATTGTTTTTACTAATGAATTGCTCAAATTCCTTAGTTTCGTTAGAAATGTTGGTACACTTGCTTGTCAATAGGGTTATTAATATGATGAGTGGGTATGGGAGTTAATTCACAGAGTTAATGTTCTCTTGTTCAAAAGAATACTATTTTCCTCAACTGAGTATTGCGTGTAGTAAAGTAACTTCTACTTAGACACTATGATATTCCACATGTAGTTTCGCTGACTAGTGTAATGACAGTAATAACATAAATGTGAGCAACAATTGGCTGTAAGTTGGTACAGAGTATATAGCGGCAATTTGCGGGACTTACCACAAGGTAAAAGTGGCCCTTGTCGTAATAGAGCGTGGCGTGATGTCGAGACAACACTCGGCATTCGAATATTGTGTTCGTCGGGCTCGGAGTCGCGCGGTACACGTTTCGTCCAATCTGAAAAATTACAAACATTCTGTTAATGCAACACCAGTATTAGATCCATTAGATAACGCCAGCTTCCTCAATTATCCAAAAATATTTTAAGAA
Source organism: Pyrrhia umbra (assembly GCA_963891755.1). Taxonomy (NCBI): domain Eukaryota; kingdom Metazoa; phylum Arthropoda; class Insecta; order Lepidoptera; family Noctuidae; genus Pyrrhia; species Pyrrhia umbra. Next base: position 9,767,954 of record OY982930.1, read on the forward strand.
TTCCACTGTTTCAACATTATAGCGATGTTACAGAATTATAATATTATGTTGAAAATGAACATTTTATTTTACCATTTCGGTTAAAATACAGCTTAGTGATGTGTCCTGCGTAAGTTCAAAGTCTTTATAGAAAACCAAGTACAAATATGAAGTTCGTATACGATGGCAACCTAATTACCTGTAAATGTTGCGTACGTCAGGACAGATCGAAATAGATTGATCTGTGTATCAACATGTTATTTGTATGCGAAACAAACTGTACTATGTAGATCAATGGATCTCTAGTTCACGACTCGACATAAATGAAAAGCACGCATCGTTAACAAAGATTTATTTGTCTTGGATGATATGACACGACCCCACCTTTGTTTTAGTACCCGAGTGCGTGTTTGCTATCCACTAATGAATTTTTACCCTTTCTCCTACTACTAATCACTTGACGTCACATGCTTTGAGGTGACTGGAAAGAGGAAAACATGTCTAAACCTACCAGTACACCACAGGCTTATCGAGTTCAAGAGTGTATGGCTGCAGACATGCATATAAAAAACTACAATAACTTCACCTTCCAGTCAAGCGCTTGTGTAAACGAATGCGTTGCATAATTCATAAATATGTTATTAATTCAAATCATGTTTTGCATTATAACGTCCATAACATAATTACTCAGATGCACGCGCTACTTATAGGTTATTGATTTAGTACACTCGAGCTATGATGGACCAACGAGCCCATTAAATTTCTCGAAGTAGATACACTACGTTCAAAACAACTGGAATCGTCTGAAGTTATACTTTCAGAACTTCCGCTTATTAATGAAGACCGAGAAAAGCGTTATCGTGAGGTATTAAGTCTATTTATTCTTCAATTTCTTTTAATTTAAATCCTGACTGTGATGAATAACATCGCACTATACTAGGTAGGTTGTTTAAAATAAGAAGATCGGTTTCCGAAGCTATTTCTTATTAACTTCTCAAAATCGTATGCTCTCTGTAGGTACCATATCATGGACATTAGCAAATTAAATGTAAGTAAATGAAAAAACGTAACCTGGATTAATACAAAAGCCTAAACCACAAGTACTGAACGAGAGTTGATGGTGATCAATGGTCGTGTCTTCTTATGTAAGAACAGCCTTTGCATTATTTATTATTACATTATGTATCTAAATTACCTTAATGAATGTTTATTTGGGTCAGATACTACAGGAATATAACATACACTTTTAATAAGTATAGACTTATGGACATAATTGCGAGTGTTACCGAATCTACATCTTATTATCATAATTTTGAGTTCTCCAGGATTCCCTTCAAAATCCTCGCAAGAGCATAATATTTACGTGCTTATTCAACACTTTTTACTTAGATAAATGTTTACTTAAGGACGAGGTAGCTTTCGTCTCTGCTATCGTTGGAGCTTACACTTATTTCTTACGACCTCACAATCGGCTGCAATATGAATCAATTTAATTGGTATGATAAAGCAGCGTAAAAAACACAATGAGTCACATGATACATGAACATGAGCTATTGTTAATTGTTTTGATAATAGTAAAACTTGGGACAAAAGCTTCCTGTACAATAACACAAAGCTGATAAGTATCGACTTCCTTACAAGCGCACTAGCAGATGCGTACTCAGAAATAGCACAATTTAATCTCATTAAATTTAATTGCCAATGCACAATTGTGGTCGTCTCAAGCACCTCGGGTCAGGCTGAGTCAGGCGTGTTCGGCCGTGCGAGCGTATATACCCTCGACAGACAACCTAGCGCCTGGACAGAATACAAACTAAATTATGGATAAATGCAATGATTCAAGTGTGATACGATTGTCAATTGACTTTTATGTTTGAATTGACTTAAACAAAAGATGGAAAATATAATTAACATTTCAATTTCCGTTAGAAAAAACGGAAAATTCTATTTGATATCCAATAAAAAATTGAAAGTATGTACCTACCTACCTCTCGTGCAGAATAAATAACTCTCGTGAACTCTATCAGAATTTCGAAACCGTTAAGTATATCAAGTAGTCTTTCTAGTTGAATGTGTTGGTCTTTATTACATTAAAAGACTGGCCAATATACAGTTAAAATTTCAGTATGCAATAACATTTAAACGGAGACAGGTCTTTCTTACCAGCAAATCATTATAAAGCAAAGAAAATTATGAAAAATATGAAGCTTTGGAAAGGCAGTCTTTAAATCCAAATGACAGAGATTTTTATAGTTTCAGAATTATCTATTAATAATAATTAATTACTTTTTCCGACTGCTGGGTTCAGAAAATTGAAATTTAGGCAGTTGATGCCTTTAAATTATGAACATCACTAAGAAAGGAATTTGGGGTAGGTACAGTAGTTCCTTCAGGACGCGGGTGAAACCGTGGGAAACTGTGAATGAATATAGAATGGTGCAGCAGATTTTTGGGATGATGATTAGAAATTTAAATTACTTGTGTACTAGTGTTTGATAAAAACTGTCCAGCATGTCGTCAGCGACAATGCTAGGCGCCGAGCGCTAGTCATACTGGTCTTGGTTCCTGTAACTGAATTTCGCAATCGCAGGCGCGGATGCCTAGCTTGAACGAAACAACCTGTATAAAGTTACGATTTCAGTAAAGCCATATGGCTAAAACTTTTGCAAAAAGGGCCAGGGTAAACACAATGGTTTTTTTTTTTGGAAAACTTAGAAGAAGCTTATCCCACTAGTTTGGTGCAATTTATTATTTAAAATTCATGAAGACTCACAGGAGGAAATCTCGTGTATTGATGAGTTCCAAAGTCAATAAATTATATAAGCGAGTATGTAAAACCAATTTAGTACAATAAAAAGGATGAATAGTGATTAATATACAATGCTAGCCTTATCTACTCATTAAATGCTAGTAATTTGCTATTCCAATGTGTCATAGTCATGATTCTGCACATTGTGTATATGACAAATTTTATTACAAGTCCAGTTTTTTTTCATTAAGTAATTGGGCTGATTAATTTAATGATTACAGTAGATTAATACATATAATATAAACTACCTACAAGATTTAAAAAAATCTAATTGTCGTTCTGGGTATTATTTTTTGAAATTTAACTAAGTAAATATGCCACATTAAGTATGTAAGTATTTCAAAATATTTTCGAAAAAGAAAAACAAAAGATATTATTGTGCAAACTGATTTATCACACTGAGAATTCAAATGAAAAGAATGGTAACAGATCTCGGCAGCTATTACAGTGATGATTTCAGTAAGTTTCGATAGCCGAACCCATTTTGCTAGACTCAGTATGTACTGTATGTAACATTACAAGTTTCTATAGATTGGAAAAAAAGAATCTAGTAACAATTTTAGGACAAGTATAGATGGTTACACAAGATAAATTGATTTATCAATTGATATACAGATTATGTTTATCTTAGTGTATTCTTGAGCAATAGATTAAGATTAGTGAGAGTGGAATACATAGAAATAATGATATCAGCAATTTTCACAAAATAACAATGTTCTGGTCAATGTATCTATTTTCTAAATTCTTTATGTGAAATATTAAAATCAAATTCCATCTCCATACCAAATTACAACAAAATTGGTACAGAAAGACAGAATAAAATTGAATTTAATTAATTTGGATTACTGACATTTAAGAAAATATGAAAATATACTAATATTAAAATCTAACTTATGCATGAAGTATTACAGTGAATGAATAATGTTAAAAGTCAGTAAGAATTGGCATAGTATTGTCGTAATATAATTTTATTATTATTTCTATATCAGTTTGATTAAAGAATAATTTACCCCTAAGATGACCCACCGACCATTTAAACTTTTAAATAACTACAGTGTCATTAGTAGGTACTAAAAATTTATCATTCAATATAAAATTCAAAATGAATGCTATATCTTTTTAGCATTATTATAATCCTCATAAGAATTAGTTCATATTTGTATGCTAATGGTAGCAGTGCAACCTTGCAAGTGTTACAACAGTGTTATTGACACCTAGTCACATGGCTTAGTGCAAATTATGTGAGAAACCACACAGTATGAACTACTAGATAACTCTTCAGATGATTAGATTTTCTCAACAATTATTATTGTTTACTTCTAGTAAGCCACAAGTATCAGCACTTAACTTCTTAAAATTGATATTATAAAAACACATAGATAAGACTTATGGACACATCTTATAAACCTTCCTATGTACCTAGTGAACAATGCAAGTTTATTGTTGTATTGATATCAGAGTACATAGGCTAAATAAATATAATGTTTGTTCCGACAACTGGCATGTGATTCTAGTTAATTTTCTATTCTTTTATCTACTGATATTGGCAAGTACAACCAATTATCATATGTACTCTAACTACTGGGCAGAACACAATGAACACAACACACACAGCTAACCCTCAGGTATTAGGTACTACACTCATCTACACACCTCATCTTGTAAAAAAGCCTAGTGGTCGTCAATCAGTTAATACTAATAGTAACATTCCATTAGGAAACTATTTACCTTGACAGGCTGCTCCAACGTCACGCAACGTTCTTCAAACGGCAGTGAGTTCGAGTGAGGAATGAAGATTGCTCTGGGTACACCGCCATCCTGGTTGTTCTGTGACTCTGGACCAGGTGTCCAGTTGTAGTCCATATTTTTAATAGTATTATTCATGTTTGGTTTTACTTTCTTGCTCTTTGCTATCACCATCGCACACTCTGCTCCTCAGAGTCAGCATTCGTGCCTCGTACGTTATTTAACGAGTAACACATCGAGAAAAGAAACCAAAATCTATTCACTTGCTGCAAGGTGAAAGGTGAGCACTGATCACTGCCATTTTGGGGGCCAAGCACTGTTTCAAACTAAATTAAGTCAAAATGTTATAATTGATTAGATGTTCTAAATATCGAGGCAATTATGCAAACACCATTATTTATGAAACTTGATTCCTTTCGTCGACGTAGGTATCAACGACCAATGTACAGAAAAATAAAAATCTGGAAGAAATTTTTAATAAAATGCTAGCTATTATTTATTATTGTATAATAAAAAGAGTTCACGCGTGGCTGAATATAGTAGAAATATAATATTTTCAGGGCGTCAATCAAAATTATCATTTGAGGAACTTACGAAATGGGCGCACGATTCGGACATTTGTTTTGTTGAATTAGAGGTTCACTAAACTCTATAAAATCGACTAAATAAACGAATCTCGCTCTATGCTAGTAACAAATAGTTTTTTTTTTCTGGAAAAGGCGAAGATCTAAATAAAGGCCATCGTTGTTGTATTCTCTAGTTGGCGCCACTGGCGAGTAAGGTCTTGTCAGAAAATACCTCTGACCTAGACTAGAGTGAAGAGCAAACTCTTATCTAATAAAAACATGTCTCGAAACTAGCTACATACACACATAATTTTGACTAATAAATACTTTGTAATAAACACCCTGACAGTAGCTGATACCTGTCCAACTACTACGATGACTATTTTTGAGTTGTTCTTAAAGCACACGTATCTTAAAACTTTTCGATGTAAAACACTACTAATTATTGAGCTGTACAATTAATGATTGGAATGTAAGCATGGCAAACAGAAAAAGATCGCTTGGCGCGCTCGGTCCAAGGATGGGTGACCATTTGTTTCATACCAAGACTTCTCCATGCCTTGGAAAGCACGTTAAGCGTTGTAGATCTTTGACCCCCGTTACTTACGGATTGTCAGAAGCCAGAAAGTCAGAAAAACAGTCTTACCAAGGGATATCCCGGTAACTGGGTTGTGTAGGTCAGATAAGCAGTCACTCCGTGTAAAAGCACTGGTACTCAGCTGTATCCGGTTAGAATGGAAGCTCCAACATATGTTGGGGTAAGCTAGGCAGACGATGAAGTACAATCTTAAGCACAATCATAAATAATTTGTAGAAATAGGTAATAAAAGCGCCTACAGCAAAAGATACATTTGACATTTCTTGAGAACGTACTCTACGCTAGCGCCTCTACCAGGGAGTTCAAGCGCGGCAGCAGTGATTTCTAATGGCCTTGCTCATAACAAATGTAATTCATAGAGCAAAACAAGTTAATCATAATTTTATAGAACTTCGCTTTTGTATTATTAGTTAGGTACAAGTGAAGTTTAAAATAGGCGATGAACAATTTCCCGCACTAAATAAAATTGTCGCTCGTTCAGTAGGTACAGAAGATACTGAATTGCACAAGTTTTAATTTTCCACTAGAAGTGAAAGCATGTAACGATTTGCCAGAGTGGCAATAATCCAATTATTTTGTAGTGTAATAATAAATTTTTTCTCACCTTCCAATTCGATCCTGTCACAACACTAAAACGAAAAATTGCTATATTAAAATAAAAACACCGTAATTATGCTAGTGGTAACATTTGATATATATTCGCCTTTTCATTTCCTCACGTTTAATTTTGTATCTCCCATCTTTGCTTTTCAAATTTTACTTTATCGTTTTTGAACTAGATGGCACTGTAATAGTAAATGTGGACAAGAAAGAAAATCGAAACTTCATGTTGTATTGGATTGGTGGGTGAGTTTGAGCCATTGCAACGAAAACGGTTTTCTGCCTTGGGTCTTGTGTGAAGTGTGATTGTAGAGTGCGTGATATTTATTTCAGACAAAAGTGAAATTTAAAGTGTTTTGTGTTCCGTAAGTATAATTCGTTTTACTTCTCAGATAAATACTCAGACCAAATGTAAACCGAGCAAAAATATTTGCGTAGAGCTCGTCCAGTGTAGACGTTCAATATGGCCGTTCTTTTATAATAATCGTTAGATATTTATCCTTAATTTAGCAAAAAGTCTTGGTATAACGAATTTAAACTACAACTTTCATTCCAGAACATTAAGATTTCTTAGGATTCATGAATTTCGTTGATGTGGCAAAATGACAGTAACCCTATTGGTTTTGACGTTTAATTTCTGAGTCATTTTACTGCATTCACGTTTTATGCTGTTTTTCTCATTAAATTTCTTATATTTATCTACACATAGGTAATTATAGCTTGAAGCTATATTTCTTGAACATCACTTTTCGTCACATATAAATTAAAGTTAATGAAAAAAAATCTGCATAATTACATAAATCCTCCATGTATGAATGCACTCCTGGTCACCACTGGTTCCAAAATAATTAAGGACGTAGGACTACATGGGACTGTCCGAAAGTTATCATCTTGAAAAACCTGCTGCACAATGATGCAAGTGCATGAATATTGCTAATTAAGTAATCATTTTATTCCAAATTATTTCTAAAACTAATTTTGTTACTGTATTTTTAATAAGTGTAGGAAGTGGTCTTATTCTAGTTTAGTGAAGTCTAAATTTAACTGTGCATACAAATCATGGTTGGGATTATAAAAGTGTATTACCCGAGTATGTATTACCCGCTGACCTTGGTATTCTTTTATTTTACCTAAACACAAAAATTGTTTAGCACACATTTATAAAACACCATCATACCTATTTACTACTCACAAAGTTTGTTTAATGTATATGGCTTCATTTGCGCAACTTACCAAAATAAAGGAAGCTTTGCCCTTGACATAGAAGCCATACTTTGTTTTGATTAGCCTCAAATTACATGTTCACAGTTTAACATTTTAAAATGTACTTAAATGAAACCTATAAGGTTATTTAAACTCATTAGTGCAAGTTCTTTTTATCAAATAACTTTTTAATCTTAGCTTTTGTAATTACATGTTGGATAAGCTTAGGATTATTTTAGCACATAATAAGGTAGTAGCTAGGTAAGTATGTCAGCCTGTTATTTTAAGTTTATATTTTTCAATTACACATGATTAATTTATTATTAATAGCTTCAGTGCTTGAAATGTATATGAATCTCTATTAATACTTGATATGCTTTTATTTATATTACAACAATCTTCTACACTGATATTTAATTTTCATTATTTTTTAGTTTCCTATTGTTATTCACACATATTTTCCTCTGGACCAGAAAGATTAATCACAATGCCTACATAATAAAATAGCCTCTCACCACTAGTGCAATTTTGCATAGCTAGGTTTTTAAAATGATTGTGTAAATATTAACATAAATGTGACTGTTCTAGATATCCTTGAATAATCAATAATAAAACTAGAACTTACATTACCTAGCCTAGCATTACACACTTATAGTTCATTGACACTCATGAGAAAAGTCAATAACCTTTTAATTTTTGTAATAGTCATAAAATACTAGTCTATATATCTATATCTATATATATTTGGATTAATAATAGATTTTTTTTTAAATAATCTCCCTGTTCTTTCATGCCACCTCTATTTATAAAAGAAACAGTCAAGAATTTAAATTACCAACCTTATGAAACATTTTAAAAGTTTAATTAAATGCAAGCAGCTGGCCCCACCTGTATTGCTGATTTCAATACAAATGATGAAGATTATTTAAAATAGATCATATTCCTAGTATACATTGAGTGTAGTTTTGCTTAAATAACATACTTTGTGAAGTACATTTTGTCAGGGTTAAATAAATAAAACACAAGAACCTAAAAGCATGTTTGTTATGTGCCAAATGTGGACACTTATACATAATATTTATGTAGATGACTCACACAGTTTATGTTAATGTTGTCAATGATGTAATATAACCTTTAATCTGCCTTCCTTGTGTCTTAATATATATTTCGTCACTTGAAAGCATTCATTAATTGCACCAATTTTCAATTTTGTGACAGCTTTAAATGTAAATTGTGGTCACAACATTAAAGTAGTATAATATGTCTATTTATGTATAACTAGCTTCTGCCAGCAACTTCGTCCGCATGGAATAGTGGTGCTCCGCTCGTATTGGTCTTAGCGTGATGATATATAGCCTATAGCCTTCCTCGATAAATGGACTATCTAACACTGAAAGATTTTTTTAATCGGACCAGCGGTTCCTGAGATTAGCACATTTAAACAAAATTACAACATTTCCCTTCACTGCTCTGCTCCTATTGATTGTAGCGTGATGAAAAGTATACTATAACCAGCTCAGGAGTATGACAAATAATTGTACCAAGTTTCGTTAAAATCCGTCGAGTAGTTTTTGTTTCTATAGAGTTTATACAGAAAGACAGACAAAAATTTTACTGAATGCATTTTTGGCATCAGTATCGATCCCTAATAATATTCCCTAACAATATTTCATGTACAGAATTGACCTCTCTACAGATTTATTATAAGTATAGATTTACACAACTTTGGCATCTAAATACTAGGCTAACTTAATATGTGAACAAATATGTGCTGCTATAAAATAATCACATCAATTATTATATCGATTAAAAGGTGCGAAATTGGAATACAGCAACATTGTGATCAACTAGGTACTGGAATTAATAACACTGCCTATTATTATATATTTCAAACCTAAGACATATTTGTTATGACATTGATACTTCTTCCTCATCACTAGCATAGTAGTGTTGTGTTAACAAAACTATTGTGTTTGTACACAGGTGTTATAATGGCAACGGCGTTTCTGCCGTCGCCCGCGTGAATAAGTAAGACTCTAGTGCAGTGAACCAACCGGGCCCGCCGCCTCAAGCGTCACCCGACCACGATGAAAATGGTGTTGTCACAACGGCAACGAGAGGAGCTGTGAGTAATGCACTTATTATTGTAACATACTGTGTGTCAGTTCGCGCGAGTTTAACACACTTTCAACTTCCTATGACTGTAGGTACTTATTTTTAATGGTTATCAAGTCAAGATATAAAAAATCTCTCAAGCTTGTTACTGACAACGCGTCGTATAGAATAGGGGTCTGTCTGTAGTATTGCCTACACAGTTATCACATACTGTACATTACTACATTTTTACTGCCTTTTAAATGTTGGAGAACTATGCTAAAACATTTATCAACGATTCTATTCTTGTAATGCTTAATGTCGGTTTTAGACAGCAACTATGAGAAAAAATAAAACGATTAAGAGACTCTCCTTTTGTAAGGACACGTAGAATCTAATGTTTCTCTAGTCAAGCAAGTATACAATTCTTATACCTACACGGATCCAATTGAAACAAAAAAAAACTATTTTTTCTCCCTACGCAGATATGTTAGATATCTTATGACATGTTCTTTTAATACAACAAACTAGAAATAATATCTAGTTTCTTATAATATCCTTAAATGATTAAATCTGTTTTTTGTGTGATAAAATATGACGATAAAAACTACATTATCAAACTTATCTATACTAACATTTTATCTGACTCAGGCTTAGCTTAGGTACTCTGTACTTATACGGTTTTAGGGCACGCATGTGGAAAATATTTTTTTTGTGTCTCACTTTATTTACTCGGGTCTGTAATCTTGAGATTTGGTGTTCGCTTTTGTTATACATATATGTATTTAAGGGACAGGTAGTGCTACTTTAAACCATCAATTTTATTATTCATTTGGGACAATTACATTCATGATAAGTAAACATAACATTCCTACACTTAACTAATAACAAACATATATCCAACGCAATGAGGATCCGTAACGTTTTTAGTTGACAATGCAGATTTGTAGAGCTAAGTAATCCTTAACATACAGTGCAAAAATTTTTGATCTACGATAAAAATTGACGAAGTTATGACCAAATTACTAGCGAAGTTCACCGAGCGGTCGCCGCGATAGCTGTGACGTCACTCCAACGGTTAGCCGTTGGCAGCAGTATGGCGCGCAGTGTTTTGTTTGATTAATTGTGACTTTCAAACAAATTAAGTGTCCGATTTGTGTCTAATTCACCTTTTCAAACATGTATTAATATTGTATAGTGCCAAAAAGTACAAATACTTCTATTATTACCTTAGAAAAATTATTTTTAACGTGCCGAAAAACGCAAAACTTCTTCAAAATGGTATCCTGTTGTAAAGAGATGATTGATGATGATTTTTTCAAGCCATCCTAAGTAGGTACATACTGAATGAATTATTTGTAACAATGAACGAGGTGGCAAAAAATAGCCATTGAAAACCAATATTAAGGTTTCCGTTATAGATCGACAAGTATATAGGGAACTATGAACTAAATAAAGCGCAAGTTGGTTAAATAGCCATCCGCGAAATGATCCGCATAGGAATGAACGAAAACAACATTTGTTTATCAAGATTTCTGTACCAATACATTATATTCATTATTTTTTACACCTACCTACTGCTGCCTCCACACAATCACCGATGATCGCGGTGATTTGCTATACATTGCTGCGTTGGATGAAAAACTCTCAAGAGTTTTTGAGAGTTCACAGCAATGTACAGCGATTCACCGCGATAATAGCCGATTGTGTGGAGGCCTAAAGATTTTAAATCAATATCTTAAGATTACTAATAAGTAACGTAGATTAACTTAGAACTAGATTACTGAGATAATCAAATGTCATGAAAGAATCCACCTTTGGAAGATTATCTGACTGAGCTCGCACAAAACCAGCCTCTACTTTATTAGTACTCATATTTTAGGACGTTTTATACTCAAATATCACAAAACACACTCTAACAACACTTTACGTAAAATAAATTGCCAAATATACTGACCAACCGCGTCGCAGCTCCGCCGAATAGTGAAATATGAATGCAGACTGCGCTCGGTTCCGTTGGAGTGACGTCACACGCTCCCGCGGACATTAATTTTTAGCGGCCGGAACGGCAAATGTTTATTACTTAATATCTTCATAAGTAATGGTCCGATTTCGATAATTCAAAAAGATATATCATTCTTATGTCATAAAGAATAACATAGATACTAGTTTTATTGAATTTGCTATTACATTACTGATCCTCATTGTCCACATATTATTAAAAGAATAAAAATACTTTGAGCAGATTAATGTGTTAACGTATTGTGATAATTTAATTTTACATACCAAATTCATAATTGATATACCTACATACCCATAGTATAATACTAGAATACAGTTGGTGTTGCTGTACCTATTATTTACAAAAAAAAAGAACTTTAGAAGTTGACTTTTACAATAATATTAATACCTACCTAGCTAGTTTGGAGAATCAAGATAAGAATAACATGTATGCGACATTGTTGTCTTGTTTCGCTCCTAACTCATCAGATAGAAATAAACATTAATTCTACGGTTCACGGCGAGGTCATATAGGTAACAATTTGTTCGCAGAATAGATCGCAGAATTTGTTAGAAATCAGGAATAGAAAGCTGTACTAGCAATAGAACATGTATTTCTTTTAATAGCATTGTGTCTAATAGGTTCAATTGCAGATTGATAGCATTTGTATAAAGTATTTCGATACTTATGATTTGAACTACGGTTGCCAGATAATTACGAAATCAATGCATTATTCCGCTCTCTGTTTTCAATAGTAGCCGGAGCATTAAATTGTCTTCAAAATATACGATTGCGTTTTGGAGCAGCAGAATTGAGTTTCAATGAATTCGGTCAAGCAAATAGTTGCGGCGGCAACAAGGTCGCTACTAACGCAATATTAACCAATACTTTCTGAATTTGGTATTAATTACAATATCCTATCAAAACATTATATACATATTTCAGTAATCTAGACAAACAAAGTTAATCCATAACAGGCTTGGCTATTATTTCTAAATCAATGCAAGTCAGTTGTAATACATTATGCAAGCATGTTTTAAAACAATCATTCAGATCACAAACAGTCTAATAGATATTATGTTATGATACGATTCTTCGTGTGAAGAAATAATACTCAAACCTTACATGAAAAACGTTTCATGGGTAAGTTTAATTAATCTATTCAGTGATAATGTGATAGATGTTTATCTGACCAAACCGAAACTGACAGACGCGTTCTGCAAAGTATTGTAATAAAAATAAAATATGTAGCGATATTAAAACTATACATGAGCTAGCAACAAGTGCTTACACGCAAATTACTTAATCGTTTTAAATTGCTAGATTTTGGTATCCAATTGGAGTTTGTGTAACCATATTTCTAACTAAGTATAGACTTCCTTCCGCGTGAAGTTAACTGTCTGGTGTTGCCTATTATTGAGTCCCTTGTCTTCAATCAGAAACGGATAACGTTTATCAGTTTCAACGCATACAGTTTTTGCAAATATACAGTTACGTTTCATTATAAATGATCGTATCAAAAATAATTCTAATTAACTTTCAAATCCTATCGGTGTCAATAGGTACCGAGCCGATAATAAGTTCTATTAAAAACAGAATAAACATGCACCTGGTGTTTACCATCGTTATGAATACTGCTTCATAAATAGGCGAATCCCGTACATGGAGTACCATCGGTACTAAGTCGACCTGCGTGCCTGCCGACCTTTGAAAGTGACAGTTGCTCTTATAACGCAATGTCGTTGACCCCGCGTCGCCGTTGGCGCCTTCCTCGACTTAATGTTGGTGTGCAGCTTTCATCGTGAACCTAGAAATCTCATCATTATTATACGATTATTGATGTTGCAATTGCAAATAACGGCTCACCTGCGCTAACGCTGATTGCAGTTTTCAAAGAAACTTTATCATGCTAATAGGTATTCAATATGAAATTATGAGGTTTTTTATCAGGCATTCAAGTGCACAGTATATTGCTGAAAATCCCGGCGGCGTACTCTGGAGGCCAGCCGAATTTACTGTCAAATTTAACACGAATAGCTGTATAGCCAGCTTTTTTACGAAAATCTCTTTATTGTGGGTGTGTTTTCGTACACGTACTCTTTAATATACCTTCAGCCGTGAACTAATGACCTAAAATACCCTAACGTTCCTTATACCCTTTAACTCGCTTCACACGAAGTGAAAGGCGAACTGAGATCTAATTCGCGATACTTCTATACAAAGATGTGGTCATGCTGTTCACACGCTATTGTTATACAAGTGCAAACAACACGTCCGAATGCAAAGTGTCCATATTATGTAAGTTCATTAAACAAATAGGATTAGACTAACTTTATTAAGCTACGAAACTTTGCAGTTCAATTTCAATATGTATGCAGGATAGTCAGTGAATTACTAAGCAAAATTCTTGGCGTAGTTCGAAATAACCGACTGACACTTCTTCGTCATTGGTAATGGTCTATTCCGCGTTCGGTTCGGATCTACTGTGTCGAATCGGGGTCATTGAACGCGTCTGTTGATTAAAAATAACGATCACAAATTAAAACACCAGCAGGCATATCTCGCTAAATGGACATGCTCTTACAGTTGAAGATTGCAGCACTTGCTGTAACTACGATGCTACGATGTTGCTGTTATTCGGGTCGATTGTTGCTTGAGTGAACATTTTACTTCTGATGGTAAAGAGGTTTATTGATTATTACGTGGGTGATACTTTGTATAATGTTTAAAACAATTTATAGTCACCATTGTTGTGACACTTTATAGTAACAAGTATGAAATAACAAGTTCTTTGTTAAAATATTATAAGTATTTATTAGGCTTTTAAAAACTAATTTATAGATTTAAGCGCAAGTAACCATTTAAGAGGTAAAATAGAGAAAGTTTTTTTATGTAGAGCATTAGTGCATGTTATTTTATTACTATTATAATATTATTCAAATTATAATGATAAGAATCATTACACACCCGCTATTTAAGACCTCTATTGGCTCGGAACAAACGAGGTCGTATCGAGAGTTGTCTTACATTTTGTACACCCAAATAGAAAAAACCGCTTGCGTCATAGGTATCTCGTTATTACCATAATCGATCAAGATCATAATCTCTGTTACATAAATGTCTAGATGAGTTAGAAAGTTGTTATTTAGGATGTAGATAACTGAACATTGATTTAGTTTAAACTCTTTGACGATTGACAGGCACACTTGGGGATACATAAACAAAAAACATTCTCCACGTGATCGTTGTTCCTAAAATAATCTGCTTTTCTCAAATTAGTTATGTCGGCCTTGAGTGTGGATTTCGTCGTTGTTAGGCTACGTTCACACGGCATTGTCCTGCACGTTTTTTTGTAATCGCTTTTTTAACGTATAGTCAACCGGGTGTTCACACGGTAAATTTTCATTCGTGTAAAAACGTATAGCCGCAGATTCCACACAGTTGTCACAGTTAGTAGACGTCACTGAGGGATCCACGCTTGGTTGTAGGCTTTTATATTGGTTTAATCGAAGGCACCACCGTTTTGTCCGCCTACAGACCAGAAGGTTTGGGTACATCCTATATATAAGGCGTACTAAACTATTTGAGAAGTTATACAATGAACTTAGAAACGATGAAAAGAAGTCTCATGTTCGGTTGCTATTCGATAAAAAACGTGTGAACATGCTGCCGTGTGAACGAGACAGAGCTATATTATGTGCCACTGCAAACCGAATACGTTAAAGTTCATTCGATTTGCTTGACAAGTCCGTTTAGTATGCGTTTAAACGTATAAACGTACACGTTTTTTTGCAGTACAATCGTCGTGTGAATGGATCTATGTACGTTGTATGGTCACTATTTATACGTTAAGACGTATACTGCAAAAAAACGTGCAGGACAATGCCGTGTGAACGAAGCCTAAGGCTTCGTTCACACGGCATTGTCCTGCACGTTTTTTTGTAATCGTTTTTTTAACGTACTTTCACCCGGGTGTTCACACGGTAGATTTCCATTCGTGTAAAAACGTATAGCCGCAGTTTCCACACAGTTGTCACAGTGAGTAGACGTCACTGATGGATCCACGCTTAGTTGTAGGCTTTTATATTGGTTTAATCGAAGGCGCCACCGTTTTGTCCGCCTACAGACCAGAAGGTTTAGGTACATCCTATATATAAGGCGTACTAAACTATTTGAGAAGTTATACAATGAACTTAGAAACGATGAAAAGAAGTCTCATGTTCGGTTGCTATTCGATAAAAAACGTGTGAACATGCTGCCGTGTGAACGAGACAGAGCTAAATTATGTGCCACTGCAAACCGAATACGTTAAAGTTCATTCGGTTTGCTTGACAAGTCCGTTGAGTATGCGTTTAAACGTATAAACGTACACATTTTTTTGCAGTACAATCGGCGTGTGAATGGATCTATGTACGTTGTATGGTCACTATTTATACGTTAAGACGTATACTGCAAAAAAACGTGCTGGACAATGCCGTGTGAACGAAGCCTAAGGCTACGTTCACACGGCATTGTCCTGCACGTTTTTTTGTAATCGCTTTTTTAACGTATTGTCAACCGGGTGTTCACACGGTAAATTTTCATTCGTGTAAAAACGTATAGCCGCAGTTTCCACAGTGAGTGGACGTCAGTGATGGATCCACGCTTGGTTGTAGGCTTTTATATTGGTTTAATCGAAGGCGCCACCGTTTTGTCCGCCTACAGACCAGAAGGTTTGGGTACATGCTATAAATAAGGCGTACTAAACTATTTGAGAAGTTATACAATGAACTTAGAAACGATGAAAAGAAGTCTCATGTTCGGTTGCTATTCGATAAAAAACGTGTGAACATGCTGCCGTGTGAACGAGACAGAGCTACATTATGTGCCACTGCAAACCGAATACGTTAAAGTTCATTCGATTTGCTTGACAAGTCCGTTGAGTATGCGTTTAAACGTATAAACGTACACGTTTTTTTGCAGTACAATTGACGTGTGAATGGATCTATGTACGTTGTATGGCCACCATTTATACGTTAAGACGTATACTGCAAAAAAACGTGCAGGACAATGCCGTGTGAACGAAGCCTTAGGCATGTCCGTACGACACGTTATGTGTAGTACGTCATGGCAGTCACTACGGAACGCATCCAGCCAGGTTATGAACGATCGTGACTCATCGTACAATATTGTGATCAAGATACGGCTGCATCAATGTCAACCAGCTCATATTCGAGTCAATCCAAGGTTCGCTTTGCTCTTATCAATCCAAATTTATTTTTAAACAGATTTAAACATTTACTTAAGCTAGACCTTTGAAACCTAAATCTTTTTTTTTTCACATGATAATAAAATTATGAATAGCCAAGAAAATGTACTTTGATAACCGTACCGAAAATATACTGTATGTAAAACAAACCCCAACTAATTAATCAGGTGGTTATCAGAATAATAAGATAATATCCTAAAAGACAAGAAACTGAAAAATGCGATTGTCGATAATAAAATAGCATCGTAAGGTAGGCTTATAATCATTCAATATAACGAAGTGATAATGGGAATGTAAGCCATTGTTAGTTTCAAGACCCGTTGTCCATCCGCGTACTGCTCTTGCCTGGGCTAAGGATTGCAAGGAATGCAGTCCTCGCCCGGTCGCTATGTTGCGACGTTAAAAAGCCGCGCTGTCAGTGCATTTTTTATATATACGCGCCATACAGATTCTTCTTCTATTTAGATCCTATTCCAAACGGTTCTCACGATTGTTTCCAGAAACTTCATTATGCCATGCCAAATTGCCAAACGTAGAGATAACATCAATGGGAAAGTCAAATTGAAGAATACACGTTCTTAATTATCACGAACAGGTACTTTATTGTTATTCAGCCATTAACTGTACTTAACATTGATGGTAAAAACACAAAACGTATACAAATATTCCTTAGTGTAAACATAATTAATTCTGATCGTGCCCTAATGGGAAGATCTCAGACAAATCAACTTTACGATCCGTGGAGAAATTTGAAATCTAATTAAGCAGAGCATTCACCTGCTTACTCTAAAGGATTTGACCGTCCGGTCACGAATGTAATTAAATTACTATGTAGAAACTTCCTCGGGAACTTTACTATGTCAACGTTTTTGTTTTACATTGGTTTCCTTTATGGTTTCTTGGCAATTTACTGTGCCTGTTGTTTTCTATCGCCCCTAACCTTTCCTCTTTGTAAATATCATGTTGATGATATTTTCACCCCTGTTACGCTTGGGTTTTCCCGGTATTTAATTTGGCCTTCAACCCCTCGTTTACTGCTGGTAATGAAACTGATACTAAAATGGACGCTCCTTGGAAATGAACGCAACGTCTGGGGTGCTAATATTCCCTACTTTATCCTTAAATAAACGATTTTTTTACTTATTACAACAGAGTGTTATAGTATTAAAGTGCTACAAATATGACTGTATAAAGTTTTGAACTCGCTTAGTTTTAGAAGTACACGAATCGAAACCTAAATTGCATTTGCTGTTGTTGTGTATTTCGCTGTAACGTTTAATTTGACCAAGGAAAAATTGGTTACGGTCATGGTCTCAGGGGAAGTTATTTTGTGTAGGAAAAGGAATTCGCAATGACGCAGTGTCGCTCTGACGTGTCTGGCGCCTGGTGGGGGCGATCGATAAGGCAAGTCGCGTGGGCGGCCTCCCCTTCATCCCCGCTGCGAGAAAAACTATTATCAGCTTTAGTCCTATACTGATAAACATAAAAATATCCCTGGCAGAAACAAATTTTTAATATCACACAGAATGAGTGGGTTCTTCGCCCATCTTTTGTCAATTAAGGTTCATCGCATTTATAATATGGAAGCAAATAGTGTGCTTATTTAATTTCATTATTTATGAAATGAAGATATTTATGGTTAACGAGGATCCTATTTGTTACAATAAATGAAAAAAGTAATACAAATAAGCTGTTGACAAAGTTGTCCGCGGTGCTTAGACAGTAACTTAGACGCTAAAATTTCAAGTCACGACTGAGTATGCAAATCGTTGCTTGTTACGTGTTCTTCATACGGATATGGTGAACACAGTGCGGTTTCTTCAACACTTTTAACATCGTTCCGCTTCGTTACATCCATCCCGTTGTTTCCATGATTCGTGATCCCGTTACGCCGAATGCTCCATTTCACAATATTTTAGGGTCAAACAATCCATTGTTGATCGTTTAATCGTCCATTACAAAGCTGGTAGGCAATTAATTTTCAGCCTGCAAATACTTATAAATAGCTAACAGTTTGTATACCAAACCAATTCCAAAATCTTGAACGTGTTATTTGGTACAGACTCACTTGATCATTCGTTCACTTCGTAAAGATATATTATTATGTTCCAAACCAAAATTTAAATCCTACATATATTATAATGTCAAGTGCACGGGGTAATTATTGTCAAAAAATAACAGTTATGTTATAGTATTAGGCTCTATCAAAATAATTTAGACTTACGAAACGTATAATGTTATACATTTATTATGTAGCATAATTTAAGCCTGTACTGTTCTGTGCAGTGGCGGATCCAGGATTTTGGTTTGGGTGGGGCTTGATCCTGGTGAGGGTAGGTTTTATCAAGCGAAACACTAAAAAAGCACAGAACATTTTATTTTGCTTAATGCATAAGTCTCCTTGCTTAGCTTTTGGGGGGGCTTGAGCCCCTTAGCCTCCCCCCCCTGGACCCGCCACTGATTATGTGTAATGCTTATGACGCAAATGTCTTCATTACGTTTTGTTTCAGGACATGACAAGAAATTGTCTTTAATAAAGGTTTAGAATACAAAGAACTTGGTTATAAAATTCGGGGGAAAAGCGTCTAAGCCAAAGATAATAATGTTTCCATCTATAAAAAATCATGGAGTCTTCTTTCTAATCATACTAATATTATAAACTAGCTTCTGCCAGCGACTTCGTCCGCGTGGAATAGTGGTGCTCCGCTGTGTTTTGGAATCTTTATTCCAAAAGCCCGTTGTAGGAAGCCTGTTGGCTTCCTAATATTGTAAGGATTATTTTTATTTTCCTTTGTTCTGTCAGTTAGAAATCATGTATCAGTAAAGGCTTGATCGGTCTGTTCACTTTGTCATGAATACAGATTTGCATTATAACATTATCTCTCATTATTCCCAGTTATCGATTGTCGCGACGTATTTGTTACGGTATTTCTGATATTTTTGTTTTCAAACAAACTTTGCAACTTTTCCGTGTAAATATTTCTTGTTCTATAAAATAATGCTAATCTATTCACACATAAAATGTCTATAGACCAACATGCGCATATTATGTAGAACATGCCTATCATTCGATGCACCTAACAATCGACGATACCTGTTTAGATTACTAATAGAATGTCACGTAATATTAAGGCAGTCAGACCACCATGCAAATTAAGCTTGCTGGTTTTTATAATAATCACCTCTATTCAAGAACTAAATATTTTGGCTTCACGATGAATCAAATGCTTTTACATAAATTTAAAGTTCTTTTACAACAATACCTAGTTAATTATGTTACTTTTAAGACTTTATAACCACGTATCCAGTTACTAGTACCACTTGTCCCTGCAATCAGAGTAATAACGTCGGAAATGTATCGTGAAAGTTATTTTCTCAGGCGGTCCCAGATCGGCCCGCGCCTCTAGCTCTACGCACGAAACCACTTTCGCTGTGCCCCAACATTGCTACTGAACTCTTATACTGTTCAAGATCAGAGTCATCGGCGAAATGTTCAAACTTGCCGCGAGCGGTGATTATGTTTTGTGATCGTTTTATTTAATTTCTAAACCATGGGCATTAATCTGTCATCTAGCTAAACGACCGACATGTACCTGTTAAGATTCATTGCAAAATTGTACGCCCACATATGAGAAGAAGTTACACGTATTTTTTATGTATATAACATAATAATGGTATGTGCATACGCCATACGTCTCCACTTCTGCTTGCGTCTGAAGCTGTGTCGCTTTGTCTTTTCACTTGACAGAATAAGCGATACGTGTAACTTGATTGCTCCCACGCGAACAATAGGGACACCCGCGAGACTAATTGTCTTTGGAATTGATTCGGTTTCACCTCTCTGCTATCAAAGCCTGACATGGTAATCGAACAAGAAATAATGAACTTCGCTCGCTATCGCTTTTTTAACGTTTTTGCCAAATTGCAAACTCGAATAAGTATTTCTAATCGATGCTTCAATGGTCAGGATTATCTGTTGCATAAGCGCGATAATCGAATTATGTACACCACCGCAGATAGGAAGTTGTTGAGTCGACAATACAATGTATGCTGTTTATAGAACACGTAAAATGACGCAATTCTCAAACACAACACAACACTTGAGCCTGTTTTCTAAATAAAATAAGCGAGTTTGACCACCACACGCGAGGTCTCCCCTCACACATGTACACTCACTGAACAAAAATATTCTCTGACATACAAGACGAAATGAATATATTAAAAGATTTATCTGTAGAACGCGGACTCATGATTTTTAACGTATTTAATTTGGTGTAAATTTAATTAATCTAAATATATCATTGGTAATAACTTAATCGTGATAAACGCTTCCATTGTTTTGTATGGCTGGTATGGATCTCGATTATTATGTATAATCATTTAATCATCTATGACTAGAATATGAGTGTCTCAAATTTTGAACAAATACATTTAACCTAGCTAGACGTAAATGAGATAAATATTCAGCAGATCTCTTATTACGGTTTACGTCATATGTCAATTTGTGTTCTGTTGAATATCTTTAATAAAATTTACATTTATGCGATAAATGCAAATATCGACTTACAAAGTACCTGCTTAATAGTCACATTGAACCTATGTACTAAACTTTCTTAGAAAGTTTGTGTAGGCGGTTCGTTTAATCCTCAGCAGGAGGTACCACCTGATTTGTCGTGGAGGTTCATTAATTAGCAGGTGTATGTGTTTATACCGAGAACAACTACAATCCATATGTAACTAATTGCCAACTATTTAAATACTGAGTCTCTATTTCTCTACTTGGAACACTTTCCTCGCCTGATTCACGAACCAAAATAAAAGAGACTACTGAAAGTCGGAATCGCGCAACGGGGATTCCGAAATTTGCAAGGAATAAAAACAAGATAATTGCGACTTTACTGCGTATACTTTTCATTTAAACTTTGGAACCCTTGGTGCGCGAGTCCTACTCGCACTTGGCCGATTTTTTATTTTGATGCAAAAAGTAAAAATATAAAGGAGTGTTTGTCTTGTCTTGATGACAGACAGCCGGACAATGAAGTGATCCTGTAAGGGTTCCGTTTTCCGTTAGAGGTATATAACCCTGAAAAAGTTAAATATTTACCGTGTTAACTTTTAGTGTGTGGGTATCTAGGTAAAATCCATGTTGTTCATAAATCTAATGTTACAAAAGGTAAAATTACATAGATTATAAATACCTATATTGAAAAAAAACACCTACTATTTTGTCAATAAAATTAATGGAATCATCTTGCTAATATTATAACATCACAAAATAATAAGTAGAAAAAACTTTTTTGATATTTATGTAACCTTACCTAAGATGTCTGTTATTCTTTATTGGGTGACCTCATCTTAGATTGAACACACATTGGGTGTCATGTGATTTGAACCGATGTCAAATACAATTGGGATTGTATCAATAAACTGAAGTGAAGATATTTTTAGATATTTCCATCATGTCATGACATAGTCCTTATTAAGGAGGCCTCGATTCAGCAATGATTGTATGTATACTTAGCTACAATTATGTGTATATAATGTACTGACATAAGAGGCTAGTTTCCAGCAGTCAGTGAATAAGTGCTAATAATTCGCTTAGCAGATGAAACAGCTAAATGGGTGCTGATCACAATGTAATAAGTACAAGGGATCTGGTGTTGCGGCCACCAAACCTTGCGTAACGATGTTATAAAATATATATTTTATGACTAAGAGCATTACCTCCTTTTTTGGATATCTAACAGCTGTTTAGATGTTTACTTGAACTATAGTGGGAGTTAATATTGACAATTGAAATACATAACAGCATCGTCCATGAACAGTTCTAATATTTTCCTAATTTATTTGAATGTATGTAAAATACGTATGCGATAATGTGAAACTGTACTTCTTTGACGTCATGGACATAGCCATAGTGACAAGGGCGGCTTATCGAATTAGAGCAACTTCGATGTTTGTTATCTTTTGTCTACAAGCAAGTATCGTGATCGGAATCGACGTAATCGATTTAGGAGTTCTACCACTACACCTAAATGTAATGATAGAAGTACATATATGTTTTAATTTAGACGACAGTCATATTGAAACTAAAATGTCTGTTGAAAAACTTCTCAGTGCAAAATAATGATTAAGAATTGTGTTAGTAAATAAATATACAGAACCATTAAAATACTCGAAACAGCAAAGTAAATAAGCTCTAAAAAGATACTTTGTTTCATTAAGAATGTTTAACTTGTCTTGTACGTACCTAATTATTTGCTTGTTTTAGTCTAATTGAAAGATAACATTGGCAAATCAGCGGGTTTCCCTCGAAATTAGATACGAGCACACATTTAGAGCATTCAGTAATCCGGAAACTGAAGATAATGAGCTGAAGTAAACGTGGATCAAGTGTCTTTATATGCACCCAACTAAAACGCACATATCGAGTAACGAATTGTTTAACCTTGTAATAGAAAAATACATGACAAGAGAAATTATTCGATTAGGTACTATTGAAATGACAAGAAATAGTGTGAAAAACGAAAGAATAAATATTACCCTTGTACTAGTTTTTTACGTGTTAAATTCACTAAACACCTGCACTTGCTGATATTGTAAACAAACTATTGAGTTTGTTTACCAAACCATGTGATTTACGCCCCCGTATGAGAGAGTTCGTTTATTACGTCAGCCTATTAATCAACCTCTAGTAATGTGCTACGTAATTGCAATACAGAAAACGAACATATTCCATTGAACGTAGTCGTTCAAAGGAATAGCAAGTTCAAAGTGCTCATTCCTACATTGCCATATCCATGTAAAATTGAGGCGCGCGACATTGTTCGAATCCTTAATTAATCTATCATGCATGACAAGGCAATATATCTTCCCGTTTTAGATTGGACATTAGACGTGAGTAGTTTGAAAATAAGGTCTCTTGAGTACTATTTCACATTTAAAATCTATTAGAATCTCTTGTTTGTTTTGATAAATGTTACCCGCTCTCTATCTCTCTATTCTAAAAATACTTATAAATAACTGTATTGGTGTGACTGAAAAATGTCGCAAGTAAAAACAGAGTTCCTTAACAAAATCCGAAATTTGTAAAAACGTGATTACGGAAATCCTATGTTCTCGAGATCAGCAGCTGTTAGTTTTTGTAAAAACGTTTTTTGCCCTCGAACAATACTCGTATCTGCGTCATGCTTGTAGCAACATCCGTTGTCTTAGTTTACGGTTCTCACGTGTTATTATTTTAATTAATGAGTAGGTTACTTGCTACTACGTTCTGGGAATTAATAAACAGCGTAGCCGGTATCTATCAGTTATTGTTACATCGTGTTACTCCAATGTAATCCTGACTTTACTTTGATTGTTAGTTAATTATTTTTTTCTGACAGTTTATCAACTCGATGCTTGGTGTTTATCTAGAATTCTAGACAAAAGCAACGAAAATCTTAACTTCCAAATATCGCTCTCATTCTTTTCACTGAAAGAATTGTTATTTCGCAAAAATAAAATTGACTTTAATTACTTGCAGTAGGTACTGCAACAGTTAAGGCTTAAAACTTGTGTGTTCTGAGTATTGAAATTAAAACTAAACTCTTTTGTATTGTTACAGGAACAAAGCGATCGCGGATTATTTAGGTAGCAATGGCTACACGGACGCGCTGGAAGCGTTCAAGAAGGAGGCCGACATGTCCGGCGAAATGGATCGCAAGTTCGGTGGCCTCCTAGAGAAGAAGTGGACTTCGGTCATTAGGTTGCAGAAAAAAGTAAGGAAAACTT
The DNA here is from genome assembly GCA_963891755.1 of Pyrrhia umbra. NCBI lineage: Eukaryota > Metazoa > Arthropoda > Insecta > Lepidoptera > Noctuidae > Pyrrhia > Pyrrhia umbra. The sequence continues at coordinate 9,792,572 of OY982930.1, forward strand.
ATATCTATTGCTTAATATTTAAATAAATTTTAATTTAGTCAAGTTTTAATTTAAAGAAGATTTATTATATTTTTTGTCGGAGTCTTTTGAAGAAATACCTACCCATGAGCATAGTCTACCTAAATTTTACAACAACTTTCTTCATAGCAACAGTGAATCTTAAATAAACGTGTTGCAGTGAAGTCTTAAGCTTGTGTAACACTTTCAATAATTGATTACACGTAAACTAACTGTGAGCACAAAAGATGATGACGCCTATTAGTGTCCCCGGTATACGCAATATGTTGCGTTACACAACTGGAAAGCCATTTGTTTTTCTGGTGTTTCAATGGTTCAGAAATTGCTTAATTGCTAGCAGCTGAACGCATTGATGGCTTAAACGTGTCGAGTAAAACTATATAACGACATCTGAGCACGATCCAGTCCTAGCAGTGTACTCCATCGATCTGTGCGGTGGACGTTTCTAGGTCACTCTGAACGATTTTCTTGGGCGGGCGGTCGATGGCGACCGCGACGCTTTGCTTTTATTAAACAATTGACACGTTTTATCCATTGACTATCACTCCAGAAATAATGCCAAACATCTAAACAAATAAAACCCAAGGTGATGATGGTAATCAGGTCGCTGATCTGTATTCGTTTTAAACCTTGATCCACTAAAATAGCGGGGAATGTTTATAAGACTTGAGCCGGTTTATGCAACTACTTTCTAAACAAATAACCGAATTGAATTTTAGTAGTTATTTGTTTAGCTTCCCTGTCTACGTCAACTTTTTAACGATTGACTATGTTCTGCTGAAGTAAAAAGAAAGAATAGACACGATTCTTAGAATAACATATCTTTATTAGTTCGATTAGAATTATACGAACACAATTCATAATCTACCTTTAAACAGATAATATATTTAGTTGAAAAGCTTTGCGAGGCTAGCTAGCCACCCAGCTTTATCTTTTGTAATGTTGAAACATTTTTCAGATAAAGATTTTATGATTACAATAAGCCTGCATAATTTTCCCTTTGTTTAGGTGATGGAATTAGAATCGAAGCTGTCAGAAGCACAGAAGGAATTCATCGAGGGTGCGCCAACGCGCGCCAAGCGCACTCCCGCCGAGTGGATCCCACGTCCACCGGAAAAATTCTGTCTCACCGGACACCGGGCCACCATTACTAAGGTTTATAATATTGTTTATATGACACCACCTGCACGTAACTACTAGCCTTGAATGATATACCTGTTTATCTCCTGGCAACTAAACTAGATGCGATTTTTCGTCTGGAATACATTTTTTTTTCTCTTGTCATAAAACTTTTTTAACTAATATTCCACACCAACTCCTAACTTCTCTTCGTATATAAAGCAAAATTTTGGTACAGTCTGCTTTTCTTTAAGTTGAAAGTCTTAACTAACCGATTCATTGAATAAATATACGACAGCTACATCTAATAAATACTAAAATGATGAATAGAAAGTTTTCTTCAGCTTTGATTCTGATACTCCATTGTGTAAATTTTATAAATCTGACAATCATATATCACTTGCACAACACCTCTAAAGGTCAAGAAAATAATGCCTTGCGATCTCATTCATTCTTATTCGACATTATTGTGTTTTACTGATAAATCACGGCCACATACAACTAGATTTCGCTGAAATGGTATCATTAGCACAATTTGGATTCTTAGTAATTTCATAACAAGAACGAAATACGCACACAGATGCACGTGTTTTAAATAGTTTACAGTATTCGACTCTCATTAATTAAATAGCTGAAAATGCCACTAATCTTACTGCCCAATTAATTTGGTAACCAAGCGTTTGTCAGTTTTACAAAGCGGTTTACAATCTAACACGAATTTTGAACAATAAAAAATAACTTTCGAATCCAATGAAAGCTGTCTGAAATGTATTGTTTTGGTTTTTGTGTTTAATTTCTCGTGATCATAACCATGCACAATTGTATAGCTTTCCGCGACTTTTTGTTCATCTCTAGAGTTCGAACTGACTAGGTACTTGATTCTAGTTCATTGTGAGAATTTACTCAATGTGAGCATATATCACTTGTTATGCTTGTAGTAAGTGTAAAACAGTTGTAATCTACTTGAAACACACTAATATCTTGCACAAGTAAAAACCTATGGGTTCACCATCCATATTCAAATGTCATCGTCCTGATGATTGTTAATTTAACATCTTCCAAATAATTTCCAGGTAATATTTCACCCGGTGTTTAGTTTGATGGTGTCCTCAAGCGAGGACGCAACCATCAAAGTGTGGGACTTTGAGAGCGGCGAGTACGAACGAACCCTGAAGGGGCACACCGATTCCGTTCAGGATATCGCCTTCGACCATCATGGAAAACTACTCGGTAAGTTTATCTAAGACGTTTCCTACTTCTTCTTGATGTGTATTCAGCACAGACTTGCATAGGTACTAACATAACAATCAGATTTATGTTTTTATATAGAGGGTAATTTAATCTCTCAAACTACCTAAGCTATACCAAGAATACATCAATTTATAGAAAACTATAAAGCCCCTGAGGGTTGTTTAATGTGTAGTACTTGCAATCCGCGTGAAAAGTGTCGCTAACAAGAACTAGTGTGTAACTTAATGAAATAATTGAGGCTAGCTACAAGAAGGAACAGTGCTACGAAGTATAATGACGTAGCAGAGGGCGCTGCGTCCAATGACATTTCAAATAAATTGTAGGAAGTTAGTTGCTTATTTGCATTCATGCGCTTCCTACATCGCCTTGGTAATCAAGGGGTTCATGTTCAAGCGTATTCCTCTACCGCAAACATGTCATTAATTCTGAAATTATTATCCTGTAACGTCAGAATATTGTACCTATTGCTTTATGTATGACGTTGGCGATCCATAATACTCCATGTTAGTCATTTGCGTTTAAATATTATTAATTTGTTGAAGAATTAATTAATCGACGATGATAGTACGAATTGATTTGTCCTCTCGGGTTGGGGAGGAAAATTTCATGTGAAATATCGATATCCACCCATAATCAAATAATTTTCCGCCACATCCCGCGTTTTCAACAATATTATTTAAAATTCGGCTACCAGATTAGCTTCGATCTAAATATCGATATTTTTCATGACACGACTGTCATTTAATTTCCACACTACAACCCCTACTACGGGGTAATACCTTATTCATACAATGATGCTGTATTTAATGAGACACTTGTGATCAAGACGACCTCCCTGCATTAATTCACAATTTGTAACACAAGAATTTAATATTAATTTATATTTTCAATAAACAGAAGTCATAAAAAATTACGTATCTTAATAGCCTATCGCTATACACTATTAAACGTAAGCCTCTCCCAAACAAAAGTGCACCATTCCGGTATTAAGCATCCATCCTCTGCCCACCGTCTTCCAATGCAAGTACTTCGTACTACGTTTTCCTAAAACTTAACTCCACTGCTACATGTACATCTTGATTATATGTTTTCAGTGTCCTGCAGCGCTGACATGTCAATAAAGCTGTGGGACTTCAACCAAACATTCGAATGCGTGAAGACGATGCACGGACACGACCACAACGTGTCGTCAGTGGCGTTCTCACCCAGCGGCGACATCGTCTACTCTGCCAGCCGAGATAAGACCATCAAGGCTTGGGAGGTGGCCACTGGGTAAGGAAGGAAACTAATAGTTGCTACATTTCTATAGGAAGACATTATTTTTTATCTCATTTCCTGCACTTAGCTCAAGTCGCTCAAGTTAGCGGATGTAGTAAAAAAATGTGTGCCTTAGTCTGCCATGTGGCTTTGGCATGGAAAAAGTATTATTTATATTGTCTTCAGAAACCTGGAAGAAAAAATCGATCCCGATTTTTTACTATGGATATTAATAGGATCATAAATTATTTCAAAATAAAATGCATGCTAGCTAGGTAACAAAATATATGCATTACCCATTGACCTTATTCTTTTATTATGGTTATTTATCGCGTAAGGAGAAGGAAAGCGGGTCACTTGTTGATAATAATAAACACAATAAATAAAGGAAATAAATTTAAAAGATATGCAATCGGTAAATAACATGTTTACATAAAAACATTGACACATAACAACACTACAATGTCGGTTACCTGTGCAAAAAAAAATCGCTCTGTTCTCCTGACCCATGAATATATATATTTTTAATAGACAGATGTTTTAATAAATTTCTCTTCAAGTATTAACAGTGGTTCTCTATTGTGTCACCTAACTTTTTTGTAAAATTAAATCCCTAAATATTAAATGTCCTAAATCCTTTTGTCATAAATATAACAATCAATAATATACAAAAGACATAAAACCGTTTTCAATAAAAGTTATAAGCCGTAAATTCAATAAAGCAGTTGATTGTGAACATGTGGTTTTTGTAAGCAAGCAAGCAGCATGGTCTCGACCATGCTGGTGCTGGACCATTGCGGGGCTCCTACTTCTGGGTAGTTTATAAAAAATAAACATAATAATTAACCTTCGATATTATGACAGAATACTTTTAGAACTAAAGATAATTATGTTAAACAAAATTTCGAGATTTTGAACATTATGGGTACTGAAGTTTATAGCAAACGTGTTATGGATAATGATTTTCGGACAAACAATTTTAGGAGAAGAAAAAGAGTCCCATTAACAGTATATCTATGTTGTCGGCAGGTATTGCATCAAAACGTACAAGGGTCACCGCGAGTGGGTGCGCATGGTGCGCGTGTCGCCCGACGGCACGCTGCTCGCGTCCTGCTCCAACGACCAGACCGTACGCATCTGGAACGCCGACACCAACGAATGCAAGGTATGCGCGTAATCATTGTTACAAACATAATAATTAAAAAACATATACCATCTATATCTCTTGTATCCATCATCTATAACTTTTGGGAAAAGAAAATAAGAGTTCCCATAATATGAGTCATTTTGTGCACAGGAAGATTAACACCATTTGTTGCTAATTAATTTTAATATCAGCACTGTTTAAAAATTTAAGATAATACTTTCTCTTCCTTTGCTGACTAAATTATTATACAGATCATTTGAGATATATACAATAGAGAGGCAATCCACATTACGCGTCAAAAAAAACGTAACCAATTTTTTGGTATGTAGACGTAGCTTTGAAACTAGTAACCACTTTGATGCAACATTCTATTTATCTCTTTCACACTAACGGAAACATTATGCACGTGACATCTATTCGACAAAGACTGCGACATTTAGTTTTTCCAGACATTCAGTTGAAGTCACAGACAGACGACATGAATTGTGGCTGGGGGCTCAAACTTTTACGTTACTAAAACTAACTAGCTACGTTAGTAACATATATATCTATGATACAGATGGAGTTGCGCGAGCACGAGCACGTGGTGGAGTGCGTGTCGTGGGCGCCCGAAGCCGCGGCCGCCGCCGTCAACGAGGCCGCCGGCACCGACAACCGCCGCGCCAACCACGCCGGCCCCTTCCTCGCCAGCGGCTCGCGCGACAAGTCTGTCAAGGTACGCATCCCACGTACGACTAAACGCAACATCATGATCAATATCATGTGCTCTAAAATGCCGTCTAGATGAACACTCGTTTTATTTACAGGCATGGCATTTAGGAAGTATATAATATTTCAACTTTTATTGCTAAACTCATGTACTTTCTGTAACTCAAAACGGCAAGTATAAAAAGTTAAATAGGAATTTCGCAATAGGGTACATTTGTCATGGACAATATTTCGCCACACGTTTTGTGCACATCGTTTGTCGCATCCATAACAACGTTACAATAAATGCCGTGACTAGCACATCGACGTGCCGTGACAAATGTGCCTTACTAAATAGTAAAGAGTATGAAAACACGACACAAGATAGTTTAAAGAACATTGAGAAGTTCTCGAAACTTCGTCAACATCATTCCCATTCATCGGTTGCTGATCAAGTATTCCATGCCCTACTGTATTAATCCTACTAATACTAAAAATGCTAAAGTTTCTGAGGATGTATGTATGATTACTACTCTTTCACGATTTGGATGAAATTTGGTACACACATCGTTTATAACCTGGATTAACACATGGGATGATATTTTTATAAGGATGCGCGAAGTAGTTTCCTCAGGATGGGGGTGAAACCGTAGTTGGTATCTTCTTATATGAAATGTGTGGATCGTGTCAGATCTGGGACGTGAGCACGGGCCAGTGCCTGGCCACGCTGGTGGGGCACGACAACTGGGTGCGCGGCGCGGCGTGGCACCCGGGCGGCCGCTACCTGCTCACCGCGTCCGACGACAAGACGCTGCGCGTGTGGGACGTCGCGCACACGCGCTGCCTCAAGACTCTCTACGCGCACCAACACTTCGCCACCAGTCTCGGTTCGATACTACTTTCTTTATTCTCTGCAACTAACTCTAAGGGTCCCTTGACCCTAAATAAGGGTGCCTAAATTCTAAATAAGGGTCCCTAAATTCTAAATAAAGGATGTGTAATTCGAGAAAGGCAACTTATTGTTGTACAGGGTAGTAAGGGAGCCCTGATTCAGTGTAGTGTAATCACCCTTTTCTCTGAAGCTTTGTCCTTACTTTACAAAGTATTAGTACAGGATCCCTGGTACATCTTTCATCAGTTATTACTAACAAGCTGATGTTTCGTGAGTAGGTTCCTTTTGACTAGACGCCCAACTTTTTTCTTTACAGTAATGTTGGTAAGTGGTAGCTTAATAGGGGTAACAAGGATAAAATATGTTGATTTGACGAATTTAAAAAATTTATTGCTAACCGATTTTTTCTTTGTTTATTATCAAGATAATTATCTAAATAATGTGAAAAAATATTTGTCCTACAAAATGTAAGGTTTTGTTAGGGAGTCCCCCCGCTCCAACATGTATCGTAAACAAGGTCATGAAAAATCATTACTAACCAGCTGATTTTTTTTTTATTGGTTAGCTAACATTTGCATAGTTTACCACCCACATTGTCCTACAAATTGCGTGGTAGGTCATCTTGGTCCTACGCTCAAAAGTTGTAGTACTTATACTTAATGTCAAAATAATTACTATCAAGCTGAATGTTCGAGAATAGCTTCGTTTCAATGAGACGCCCAACAAATTCTTGTACGAAACTTCTCGATTGTGGTTTATAACTAAGATAATAGGGATGAAATGTGTTGATTTGACGAATGAAAAAAAATGATTACTAACCGATAATTTTTTTGTTAATTATCGAGATAATTATCTAAATAACGTGAAAAAATATTTGTCCTACAAAATATAAGGTTTTGTTAGGCAGTCCCCCCTCTCCAACATGTATCATAAATAAGATCATGAAAAATAATTACTAACCAGCTGATTTTTAGGGTTCCGTAGTCCGACAAGGAACCCTTATAGTTTCGCCATGCCCGTCTGTCTGTCTATCCGTCTGTCTGTCTGTCTGTCCGCGGCATAGCTCAGAGGTTCTTGGTACTAGAAAGCTGAAATTTGGTATAATATATTAGTTACATCGACAAAGTGGTGAAATAAAATTATGTAAAATATTTTTTATAAGGTAGCTCCCATTACACGTAAAGTGGGGATGAATATTTTTTTCTCATGTTTCCCATCGTGTGGGATATCATTGGATAGATCTTTCAAAAATATAGTAGGTCTGTCAAGACAATACTTCGATTTAGGAATCCGTTTGCAAAATATTTACCTTTAAAGTTAAAAAATTTTTCGATACTAGCATCTCCCCTCTAACTTTTGAATGGCTATCCCTAGAAATTTGAATAAATTCATGATGAAATATAATCAACTTATTAGGAAAACTATCAGGGCTAAGTAGGCTTAACCAGTTACAGAGTTATAGTCGACTAACTAAGACCTGCTACGGAACCCTACTGCGCGTGGCCCGACACGCACTTGGCCGGTTTTTTTATTGGTTAGCTAACATTTGCATAGTTTACCACTCATATTGTCCTACAAATTGCGTGGTACGTTATTCCAGCCCTCCAGTTACATAGTTTAAATTCATGAAATTAAAAATAATATTATTTTGTACATTTTGCTATTGGAGCTGAGGCACACTATTATCCTTGCTCACAAACGCATGCGCACTACAGATTACTATATACTAGTCAGAGACAGATTGAGATTTATCAGATGAATCAGATAAAAAATAATGTTTATATAAATATATAACATTATATTATGTATGTATATATATATAATACATTATATATTATATATAATGTTTTATATGTCTTTATACCCTTTTATACATATATCCTTTCATTTGTATACTCCAAAATTACAAATCTTGTAGGACTAATAAAGCATACCTTTTTTTTTGTAGGACATTGTTTTATTTGGACGAAGAATATATTAACCTATCACGTGATACCTTTGTCCTACAGTTACTAATAAAAAAAAAGTCCCGCTGTATTGACAACTTTTGAGCGTAGGACCAAGATGACATACCACGCAATTTGTAGGACAATGTGGGTGGTAAACTATGCAAATGTTAGCTAACCAATAAAAAAAAAAACAGCTGGTTAGTAATAATTTTTCATGACCTTGTTTACGATACATGTTGGAGCGGGGGGACTCCCTAACAAAACCTTACATTTTGTAGGACAAATATTTTTTCACATTATTTAGATAATTATCTTGATAATAAACAAAGAAAAAATCGGTTAGCAATAATTTTTTTAAATTAGTCTGTAACGTTTTAAGAAGGAGACTGGCGTTAGGTGGATTAAATAAGCAAGAAACAGATGTAAATAAACACTTTATTAAATACTAATTACTTACAATATAAAATAGAATATTTTGGGCGCCTTGTGGCCCTCATACCAAAGGTTAAAAACTATAATTAAAATTGCCTTTGTGATGGCCACTAAAAAAAGTTAATTTTAATAAAAGAAAGAGACTCTAATTACATAAATTACCCAGGGTGGGTTCCACCAAAGCCTGCTTGTGATTGGATCTCAAATGGTTATTTATTATATCGGACGGCACTAAAAGTAACTAAACTGTGGCTAGGAGCAAACCCTAGGCCACAATACCGTTGACTAAACTGGTGTTGGTTTGTAGAACTCGGTGAGGGGCAGTCGGTGCCTCAAGCTCCAGTCTGCCGGAGTGAGGCAGTGTGTGCCGGACCCGGTGGGGAAATTCCACACGCAGCCGGAGTGTATGGGAGCGGAGTCCCAGTGTATGTAAAAAGGGATACTAAAAAAACCCTGTTGAAGAACAGTTTACATTAGGATCACACCTACCAGAGGAGCCCTAACCAAGAACAAAGGAAATACGACTTACCCAATATATCTGGGGTTTTTTCCCTATAATCGGGGCCTGGATCAGGCTCCCGATTCCCACAATGAGGATTGGCGGCATAGGGGCAGGTGGAAACATCAACCAGTCCACAGGCCTGCAAAGAACCCACACGAGGTTAGGCCTGTCGCCACGCGGCCCTATCAAATAGGCCCTAAATCACACAGCACTTATTAGGACACTAACCTCGGGTAGTAGGTGGACGCGCAGAAGGCTTCACGACCACAGAAGGTCGGCCCGGGTCCACACTACATCCTGGGGCTGGTTGACCACCCGCCGGCCACCTCAGTCCTCCACACAAGTGATACGATCAAGGTCTCGTAGCAGAAAGGAACGGCCGAACGGCCTAGCTACCTGAGCCGACAACTCGGGGCTCGTCTTACCCCGCGTCCCTCGCACCGCCCCGGAGTGTTGCCAGGTGACGGCCATTGACCCTAATTACGGGTCACGGTCGAGGTCTCGGGTAATCATTCCAAATATATTATTGTTATGGTTCCACCTAACCTATCAGAACACTTCATAGTTTTTCATTCCATGAAGGAAGGAAGATCTGTGAACTCCATAAAGACAAGATTTGCTAGCCCTGGGTGACAATAATTAACTCAACAAGACTAATAGATTTGAGATTACACTATTTTACCCACAATAATATTTACTATTGTTTACGGGAAAATGTCACTGTCAGTGTGTTAACCCTGACAGATGATTTTACTTTTTTAAAGATGCGTTCCATTATTTGCTTGTTTTATTGAATAGTTAAGCATGCGTTCCGGTTTTAAAAACTTGACGATGCGTAAAAATAAAGCAATTGAGTCTAGTAAAAACCAGGGGTTACAAGTCAAATCAACATATTTTATCCTTGTTACCCCTATTAAGCTACCACTTACCAACATTACTGTAAAGAAAAAAGTTGGGCGTCTAGTCAAAAGGAACCTACTCACGAAACATCAGCTTGTTAGTAATAACTGATGAAAGATGTACCAGGGATCCTGTACTATATATGTTCTTGTCTTTACAAGAACATATACTTTGTTTTACGTTTAAAACAAAGAAACTTACGAGAATATAAGTAACATTAAAAGTCACCCAATTTTTCCCTTTTGTTTACTTAGGCATACAAAGGGATACCTTGTCTATAACATGTAGTACTGTATCTTATATCAAAAAATTACTTCTGAAATCATTTGTACAATAATAATCTTTTACTTTCAGATTTCCACAGGAGCTTGCCATACGTGATATCAGGCAGCGTCGATCAGACCGTCAAAGTTTGGGAGTGTCGCTAAGAGCGTTGCCATTTTAGTAACTTAAACTCACCGATGATATCCTTATCATTATTATTTCGCGTTGTAGCTACAATGAGAGCAATGTAAGCTGCTGTCATTATGGTCAATCATTTGTAAGGAGAGACGCTTCCGTCTTTACCTTCTGCTCATTGTAGTATTTTTTCGTACACCTGACGATGCTATGTCTCCTATAAATTGGCTTAAAAGTTTTAGCCCCGATTCTTGGTTCGTGTTCAACTTCTTGGGTTAGATTCACACATTCCATTAAAGTGTAATGGCGCGTAGTTTCTGTATATTTTTTAGTTAAATTGATATTGCCGAATTTTGTAAAAATTTGGAGCCTACTTTTAGCTAGCAGTGACGTAGCATTCGTCATGTACCGCTCGCAACGATGGAGTGAGGAGCTGTGTGTTATAAACTTTCAATGTCCTGTTTTATTTGATAGTTATGGTTTATTCGTAAAACGTTTAGATATAAATTTTATTTGTTATAAATAAGTAATTTGATTTATTACCCAGCCAATCAGATTTTTGTACCTTGATTTCTTTATTGATAATGTTAGTTTTATGAAATTTGATATTGATAGTTATTCATGACAACCATTCAATAATTAACGAACACACTTGAACTCATCATAAATGCTCCATCAACTAGTAGTGTACATAAAGCTTTTGATGTTTGTCTCAGCTCGATACGGTGTTCATTATGTTTGTTAGCACCGCCGCCAACAACATTAATGAATATCTATGGAGACAACGAAACCGAAACGGAATAGTATAGCGACGTTTGTAGAATTTTATATCAATCGGTTTCCAAGAGACTTATTTTAAGTTTTGGCAATTCAAAACTTTAACTATAAGTTAGAAAAGTTATATTTCAAAATTTTATTTATTTATATTGTCAGTTTTATATTCTTTGTCTCAAACAACAATTTTGTTAAGTGTAGAGCATTGAATTGCTAAATGGGTAATTGTAATACAATTCAAGTTTTACATTATTAATTAATATCTGATTTTAAAGTTAAGCCTATTTCATTTATGTCATCATAATTATGTCTTAAGTAAATTAATGTGTGATATAAACTTTAATTAAACTTTGAATTACAGGCCTGTTTAAGGTAGCTAGATTGAAAACTTAATTGAAGCCTTTTTACCCGACTATGGTGAAGCCGAAAGGAAGGGCTATGATTTTCGCGGTCTATTGTATGTATGGGAGTTCCCTCATTGTGTATAAATTGCTGCACTTGGGGTTACTATGATACACCTTATAGAAGCGCATGTCAAGGGTAGCCGTGGTCGGGTGTTAGTTTTTTAATTAAAAATATCTATTATTACTATCAATAGTTATTTATTTTAATACGGAATAATTTTGTTGCCTGGTGTTGTAGAGGTTAGTTCGTAGAGTAGTTTGCGTAGATACGCTCATACTGTTAGAAACAGCTGTGTTTAGTGCATGAAATTGTGCACCAAGTACATTGCTTACAGATGGCGGCCGGTAACACCACGCTAATATATGATATTTATGGAGTTATCGCTTATACAATATGACATAATTGCTTTTGTATTTTTATTCGAGATGTATGTATCGTGCGCCGCAGCTGTCAGGATAGATGCTAAATTAAGTATCTAGATTCTTATACAAGGATTATATTCGCTTTGTCAGTGTGAATTCGTAAAATAATATGCTGAGAACACGGAGATTGTAAAAGTAGTGTTGTGGCGTATCTGTAGAGAGTGCCCAACTTAACATCTTAAGGGAATTCCGCGTATTGTCTATCCTCGACATTTCAACTACTTACACTAAAAAGACATGTAAAATCAGTTTGCTATTTGATATATATTTTACACTTTATATTGCCAATACATCACATACACAATTTCTAGTCATTTTTATTTGCAATCATTTCCCTTATTTAGATTAATTTCTTAATAATAGATCGTGCATATTTCATGACTGAATATGTTTCAATAAAAATGAATACAGCAAAATAGTAAAGCATTTGTTTTACTTTTTTTTTAAAATAAGCTTGGTTTAACATAAGTATTTTCGTTACGACTAGTAAACCAACTATGATGTAGACTTTTTTTATTACTGTACTTAAATTCTATATGGCTTATTCTGATTGAAGTAGTCACCATCTGGATTTGTTAATACAACAAACAAAGGAAAATAGACCTCCTCAAGGGGCGCTCTCTACTACTACGCGTGCTATATTATCTTGGCATAGAAACATAATCTCTTTGAAATATGGCAATCGCCTACTATAAATAATCTGCTGAACATAATGTTCTTCATAAATTGTTTGTATTAATAAGTATCTTGCACTTTGAAATGTAATTACCCTTAAGAATAATATCATCAAAGTAAGTTATATACTTGCAGAATTCTCTTGATGCATATTGCAGGAATATGTTAGATAACCTACTGACACAATAGCACTAAGAATGCGTGACTGAACGTCGACGAAAGTGTTAGTATGAGAATTTTGCAGTTACTCATAACTGCTGTAACTTGTCAAAATTAATTACCGAAATCCAAATAGATTTGGTTCGTGTTTCATGTAAATAAACAAGTATTTAATTTATTTTAGAGTTTGTTTTTATTTTGCCACCTTTTTCTCAAATGGTCCCAGCAGTATGTTGGTGTCAGTTATGATCTGTTCTTGTAGGCAGTAGTGACAGATACATAATAGTTTGTGGAAAATTAACAGAATTTGTTCACCGCAAAGTTAAGAGTCAAATTATCTAGCATCCTAATCAAATAACACGTGTTGGTTCAGTCTTGCATAATTTCCAAGATATAAAACTTAATCGTTGTTATTTCTTATCGTTATATTGTTTTAGCGCGCTAATCTCAGGACCCGCTGATCCGATTTGAAATATAGTGTTAGATAGCCCATTTATCGAGGAAGGCTATAGGCTATATATCATCACGCTAAGACCAATAGGAGCGGAGCACCACTTTTCCACGCGGACGAAGTCGCGAGCAGAAGCTAGTAATTATATATACCTACACATCTATACTAATATAATAAAGCTGAAGAGTTTGTTTGTTTGTTTGAACGTGCCAATCTCAGGAACTACTGGTACCATTTGAAAAATTCTTTCATGTTAGATAGCCCATTTATTGAGGAAGGCTATAGGCTATATATCGTCACGCTAAAACCAATAGGAGCGGAGCACCATTATTCCATGCAGGCAGAAGCTAGTATATATAATAATTTCCTCGGGATGCAGGTGAAATCATGAGAAACAGCTAATTTATAGTAATAAAAATCTGACTAATTCAGTATTAAGTGAATGCGAGGCTAATCTTTACAACTGAGGTCATTGTTATTATTCAAAAAGAGAGAACTTATACAAATAGGAACATCGCTCTATAAGGCGAGGCGGTGTCATAAACTAAAGTTTACTCCTATCTTCAATCTTCTTAGTATTGTATTCTCTTTGATCTTCAAAGTATTGTATTCTCTTTGACCTTCTTCAATAGAAGAAGTACAGCTTGGCAAAAAAGTCTAGAAACGGAACTAATTTTTTTTATTGCTGGCAGCCCCTGGCAATTAATGTCGTTCTGTGTCGTTCGATGTAAACAAAGTTCGCGAGTTACTTATTTTTTTATTTCGACCATCAAAACGTTAATAAAACCACGTTATAATAAATAAAACCATTCGGAGTACTAGCAAGGAAACAATTTATAATGTTTATAGGCGATATCTGGTCGAACATGAGGCTTAAACTCTTCTTTCCGATCTCGAGGATATTTACCAAAGTACCGCCATTATGACAGGTATGTAAGAGTTTGTTTTGTTGTATTTAGTTGTATCAAGTGTTAATTTATAATCTCTATTTTGTTTTGAATTGCTTGAATACGAAATAAGTGAAAATTTGAACAATAAACATCGAGCATATAGGTTATGTTTACGTTTTGTCTTTGACACTTTGGTATAGCGCGACTAGTTAATATTGATACTTGAGTGACTTGAGCCTTGATACTCTGCAATATGTAAATTCGATTTCTACATAACTTTATCTATGAGTGTGATCACAAGATAATATAATACTTGTTATAACTAGCATTTAAAAATCACAAAAAAAAATAGGTACCGTAAACTTTTTACGTTTAATATTGATAGAGGTTTAATCAAATTTTTATCTTTATAAGAAGCACCGAACGTGCATTTCAATCTATAACCGAGTAGGAGTTCAAAAGAATTCATGCCAGCATGTTAACAAAATAGAAAAGGAGTATTATGAATTTATGAGAGGGCTCGTACTTGGACATAAAACGTTTAGGAATCAATCTCCAATATGATAGCGCAGTGCCTTTGTATCTGAGTGTGACTTAAATGAGTTTATGGCTAGCTCTAGCCAAGACATGGATGTGGCGGGCGTGGAATATTTATAGGAAGATTTATTGAAATCAAATATAATAACGCTATATTCATACGCCTTTTTTTTATACCTACCCAAAAAAAATGTAAACACAGGAGTGCTTAAATTATTAGTGTTTATAAGTAATTTGTATTCAGTTACATGACGTGAATACTTGTTATTACATTTTATAATACTTACTGATTTTAATTAATTATAGAAATACAGCTTAGTATCAAGACGATAGCATGGTACGCTATACGGCCGCAGCGGGTTGCCACACGAACGGTAAAGTGGCGCCCCTATTAATTTCTACTCTTTTTTGCCAAGCTGTACATAAAGTCTGACATGGTTATTTACAAATGTGGCTGACAGGTGAACTACAAACGCTATCCACCATCTGAAATTGTCATTTTTAGTGATAATGATACCAATTAATGGAAATTTCCATTTTTTAAAGTAAATCTTGGCATGATAAATAGCAATTTATCAATTCATCATTTACGTTTTAATAATAATCTTAAATTGGAAACAATAAAATGCAATATTTAAACATTTAACCCACATTTGGATGTTAATAGGTGGCTCACAAGCCGAAACCCTCCTGATTATTAAGTAGTCACCGCGGCCGATGGAAATCGCCAACACCAGAGGCATCGCCAATCATCATTGCCCTTTCCTAACTATTTCAAGGACAAAATCTAGTCTTATTGAATAACGCTATATTTTTACTTATAGTTGGGTAAGTATTTTCCCTTGGCCGGTATCACCAAAATGACATTTCAAGATGGTGGCTTGCGTTAGTTAACCTGTCAGCCACGTTCTTATATAGCCATGTCGGAATAGACTCCTATCTTCTTCAATAGAAGAAGTAAGTGTTTAGGAAAGTTGGTTAAATTTTTATCCGACGAAAAAACGAAGTGTTGTAGTTTTTGTACAAACAACTTTTTAAACGAAGAAAGCGAATGACAGACGTGTTTTATTCAGCAATGGAATACCCTTAACTATCCATATCCTGAAAACTACTTATCTGAAATTCCTTAAATTTAGGTACAGCTTGGCAAAAAAGAGTAGAAATTAATAGGGGCGCCACTTTACCGTTCGTGTGGCAACCCGCTGCGGCCGTATAGCGTACCATGCTATCGTCTTGATACTAAGCTGTATTTCTATAATTAATTAAAATCAGTAAGTATTATAAAATGTAATAACAAGTATTCACGTCATGTAACTGAATACAAATTACTTATAAACACTAATAATTTAAGCACTCCTGTGTTTACATTTTTTTTGGGTAGGTATAAAAAAAAGGCGTATGAATATAGCGTTATTATATTTGATTTCAATAAATCTTCCTATAAATATTCCACGCCCGCCACATCCATGTCTTGGCTAGAGCTAGCCATAAACTCATTTAAGTCACACTCAGATACAAAGGCACTGCGCTATCATATTGGAGATTGATTCCTAAACGTTTTATGTCCAAGTACGAGCCCTCTCATAAATTCATAATACTCCTTTTCTATTTTGTTAACATGCTGGCATGAATTCTTTTGAACTCCTACTCGGTTATAGATTGAAATGCACGTTCGGTGCTTCTTATAAAGATAAAAATTTGATTAAACCTCTATCAATATTAAACGTAAAAAGTTTACGGTACCTATTTTTTTTTGTGATTTTTAAATGCTAGTTATAACAGTATTATATTATCTTGTGATCACACTCATAGATAAAGTTATGTAGAAATCGAATTTACATATTGCAGAGTATCAAGGCTCAAGTCACTCAAGTATCAATATTAACTAGTCGCGCTATACCAAAGTGTCAAAGACAAAACGTAAACATAACCTATATGCTCGATGTTTATTGTTCAAATTTTCACTTATTTCGTATTCAAGCAATTCAAAACAAAATAGAGATTATAAATTAACACTTGATACAACTAAATACAACAAAACAAACTCTTACATACCTGTCATAATGGCGGTACTTTGGTAAATATCCTCGAGATCGGAAAGAAGAGTTTAAGCCTCATGTTCGACCAGATATCGCCTATAAACATTATAAATTGTTTCCTTGCTAGTACTCCGAATGGTTTTATTTATTATAACGTGGTTTTATTAACGTTTTGATGGTCGAAATAAAAAAATAAGTAACTCGCGAACTTTGTTTACATCGAACGACACAGAACGACATTAATTGCCAGGGGCTGCCAGCAATAAAAAAAATTAGTTCCGTTTCTAGACTTTTTTGCCAAGCTGTAAGTAAATGTAAGTTAAAAGTTAAAGAATGGCCATCCGACTTATACTTGCTTATTAATATTACCAGATATTACGAACTAAGTCATGTGAAAATCGACTAATCCCCTTAGTGACCTCTCCAGTTTTATATAATCTGTGCCAACACAACGACAGCTGGCTGGCCGACCGAAGGCAGATGACAGAGACAGACGAAAGGTCACAGAAAACGGGAATGGAATTCACAGATTCGGCTGAATTCTTGTGATTATTTTGTGAAGCAAATATAATTTGAAAATTCAAATACTACAAACATGGATGTAGAGGAGTGTCTCAAAGAGTGGGAGGATTTAGTGGTGGATTACAAACGCTTAGAGGTAAAGTATGAGTAACTTTAAATCACTGGAACACTAAACATAATTTTATCGTCTGTTTTCATGGAATTTATTCGAGTTATTTCTGATTCTTAGCCTGTTGATGGATAACAAAATCTCTAATCAAAACAACCACGATGGTTTATCTCCATTTTCTGTGGTTCTTATTAGGCTTCTTTGATAACACGCGACTACAATAAATTTCTTCCAAGCGTTTATAATTTTATTAACCAATTTCAAGGCATAATCATAATCACTAAATGAAAACTAAAACTTCATGTAGGTACAATGTTTTATTTTTCATTATACTAGATCACAAACAAGGACTATGTCACGAAATTGGAGGAGGTTGGTGAGTTGCAAGCAGCCTGCATGAAGGAGATCAACCACCAAAAATACCGCATGTCAATCATAGCGTCTGCATTGAAAAGGTCAGAACAATAGTCATTAACATTGTTAATCTTAATAACCCTAGATAACATTATTTCCCTGTTTGTTATTTACAACTTGAAGGAAACATCTGCAATGATATTGATATTATTAGTTTAACTACATGATATGGATATAAACTTCTAATGACTACAGTATTTCAATTTTTTTACTTATGTTTCTTTGTAAATGGGAAAAAAGTGGTCTTTCATTACTATTATCAGGAAATATTAATTTTTATGTATGATTATGTTAAATACCTATATGGTGACAGGAAAATCTAGCTCACAAATCGAATATTGCAATGTCAGGTCATTGCTATCACATTAATACTTTTATTTTAAGCACTAAATTCATACCTATTCATTAATCTTTCATAATCAATGTAATTATGACAATAAACTATTTGAGTCAATGAAAGGCATAATAGCTTCATCACAATATTTTAAAGGTAAAATTGTGAGTTTGTGAGGTTGAATCTCTAGATCTACTGAACCAATTTAGATAAAATTTGGTACATAGATAGAGGACCCTGGAGAAGTTCCAGGCTACTTTTTATTTGGGTGCCTGAAGTAGTGCCCTTGGGACACGGGTGAAACCACTGGAAACACCTAGTATAGTATAGAGCTAAAGTTATAATTGAAGGAAAATCAATGGAACAAATGCCATTATAAACAAATGTTCAACAGAAATTATATTATTCCTGAGACCTTGTTTCATATATTTCACTCAGGCAGAAGCTAGTACATTTATTTAATGAGATAAAAATTTTATAATAATATTAGCTGTTTGTGTGAAGTCGTGGTGGCTTACTGGTTAAGGCACCTGCCTCTCGTGTACGAGCGTGTGGGTTCGAAACCTGGCTAGTACCAATGTGACTTTTCTGAAGTCATATGTACTTTCTAAGTGTATCTTAGACGTCACTGACTAACGGTGAAGGAAAACATTGTGAGGAAACCTGGACCTAAAATGTCTGAAATCGCCAATCCGCCTTGAGCAAGCGTGGTGATTAATGCTCATGCCTTCTCTGTATGAGAAGAGGCCTGTGCCCAGTGGGACAATATATAGGCTAATGATGATGATGATTATCTGTTTGACATGGTTTCACCCACATCCCGAGGGAACTATAATTGTCTCCAGGGTCCCATCAATCTCCATGAGAACTTTTTCATCCAAATCCAACAGTTAATTTTGCCATGAAAGTGCAAAATACCAAACTCTCTTTTGCATTTATATGTTCTTCATAAAGTATTTTTTACTAGAACGGGCACAGAAAACTTAATGCTATCAGTTTATAATCAATATCACTAAGCGCAGATTAACTCATATCTGTTTCATGTTATTTACAGTAATTATGTAACAACCAATGATAAAAAGGATTATGCTGCATGAAATGATAGCTAAATATGAATACTTATTGACTTTTAATATTGAACATGGAAAATCACCACTTCATGTTGCAATAATATGTATAATGCTACACCAATTTATTAATAAATTAAAAATATGATTTAAAAAAGATGTGCTCAAAATTTTTAATTTTATTTATTAACTAGCTTCTGCCAGCGACTTCGTCCGCGTGGAATAGTGGTGCTCCGCTCCTATTGGTCTTAGCGTGATGATATATAGCCTATAGTCTTCCTCGATAAATGGACTATCTAACACTGAAAGAATTATTTAAATCGGACCAGCGGTTCCTGAGATTAGCGCGTTTAAACAAAATGACAACATTTCCCTTCACTGCTCTGCTCCTATTGATTGTAGCGTGATGAAAAGTATACTATAACCATCTCAGGAGTATGATAAATAATTGTACCAAGTTTCGTTAAAATCCGTCGAGTAGTTTTTGTTTCTATAGAGTTTATACAGACAGACAGACAAAAAATTTACTGATTGCATTTTTGGCATCAGTTTCGATCCCTAATCACCCCCTGATAGTTAGTTTGGAAATATATGTCATGTACAGAATTGACCTCTCTACAGATTTATTATAAGTATAGAAGATTTAAAACTTTTAATTAATGAAATGAAATTTATCAATAATATTCATCACTTTTACACATCAATAGTTTTCTTATTACGAAAACTCTGGCGCCGATTAATTACTAACATAGGATAAGTTTTTTTATAGCGACAAATGTAGTGAGTAACCATGACTTTACTTGAAAATAAATAAATTGAATTGAATTAAGACTTCCATGAAACAAGAGTAAGTATAAGAGCGGGCGTGACAATAGGGTACAAAGTTCAAAACTTGTGACATTCATATTTTCTTTAAATGCATGATTACACTGACTTAATCATTGTCATGATATGTGTTACTATACCTAATGATAATAAATCATGCAATATCTTTAAACAGGTTAGAAAAGAAAGCCGTCACAAAAGATGATCGCGTCGCTAACTTGGAGAAAGAAATTATGAAAAGGAAAGCAATGTTGCGTGAGATAAACGCGACGTTGCCGAAACAGAACAGTCTGTACCTGCGCATCATACTCGGAAACGTCAATGTGTCTATACTCAACAAAAACGACAAGTAAGACCTCATTTATTTTAGCCTGCCGGGGCTGCGGGATGGAAAGGACTGAGGAAGGAACATGGATGGGTTTTAGTCAGTAACTCTGACACTCCTTCCTCCCTGGGTGGGGCGGGAAGAGTCATTTGATGATTTGCCAACCGAAAATAAAGACCGCATTTATTTATTTATTTTGATTATATGGAATATTGTATAAAATACTAGCTTTCCGCCAGCGGCTTAGCCCGCGTGGGCTATATGAATTCAAATTAAAGATGAACCGCTCGACCGATCTTGTGCAAACTTCACATAAACCATCTACTAAATAGTCCGAACAAAGCCTAAACATTTGGTTTGGATAGGTGAGCTCATCCTTGAGTTATAAAATTACAAGTGGCGTTGACTTTTATATATATATTTATTATAGACAAGAGTCGTAAGATGAAATCAATCGTTTGATGTTTACGATCGATGATCAGTAACTAAGAATAATTAATTCTGTAACATTAGTTGAATTTAGATATTTTCATATTTAGACTCTTAATATTCTTAAAATAAATGTCCAGAACTGTTGCAGTAAATCCGAATGCTATGTTAAACATCGCGGTTCTTGTTGCCAAAGGTCGCCGTGCAGTTGGGCAACGTAACTTCCTTAGGGGAAGAGTCAAATTTAACGTGAACGGAACAACAGATCAAACCCAATAAAATATAAATTAAACCATTTATGCTAGGCAAACTAACAACATTTATAGAAAGGCACATAGTAACATGTCGTACAATAATTTCAATCGGTTACCTTACAAGCCCGCTATGAACATTAGGTCATTACATATAATATTATAAGCAGGTGTAAGGAGGACAGACCTAGCTAAAGGCGGAATTAAGTAAACTCAAGTGCGAGCCTCTAACTCTAATTCCATTAATTTTTACGTGCGCGTTCGTAAACGCTTTTGGGAAAACAGTGTCTTATTCGCCAATAACTAGGCCTATTCTTATTTTTTTGAGGCCAGTTTCCATTCTAAACATACAATTACTGCCATTTCATCTATACAACCCAACCACTAAGTAATACAAAACAATCTTATTAGTAGCTTTTGTAGATTTGCCAAAATCGTAAATGTGAAAATCTACCATGTAGTAAAGATAACTTGATGTAAGTGATGGATGACTTAACGTAAGATGTGAGCGGTTCGTTATTAGTGACCTAGGGGTGAGGCCCTGAAGCTAATTGTCGAGAAACTGTCGTATCTAATGACGGCACTACTTACTAATGAGTAAGATGGGACTGTAGAAAACGTGCCGAATATTAATAATGTGTCCCAGTTCTGAGTCATTACTAAGATACCAAAGTACAAATTGTTTGTTATTACTGATTTGATGTTAATGTAAATGCTGGAAACTCGTAAAACTGTTCCATGACGTATTGACTATTTCGCGTTTGTTTTGGAAAAAGAAGTTTTTTTTTAGATGTATATTATGAACTTTTATGCCCACAGGTTCAAATACAAGGATGAATATGAAAAGTTCAAACTGATCCTGAGCGCTATAGCCTTCGTGTTAGCTGTTGCGAACCTTTACATAGATTTCAGGTACATTACTTTTGATTTTCTCTTTTTCAGCCACCTGGAAAAATGTATCAAAAAAGCGTGAAGCTTATTTTGTGTTTAACTTAAACGCACTACATTGTCTTGAAACGTTATATTATAATCTGTTCAAATTGATTTTAAGAAAAATGTAAACAAAATCATAACCTACTTTGTTCTAATTTTCCCATACATATAAATAAAACTGCATTAAATGATGCATGGTGATGTTTAGAGCACGAAATTGATATAAATGCGCCATCCTTACGCTATTTTGTTAATTTCTGTGGCAGAATTACAACAAAATAGGTTACGAGTTTGTTTACATTTTTCTTAAAATCAATTTGAACAGATTATAATATAACGTTTCATGACAATGTAGTGTGATTAAGTTAATCATTAAGTACTTCACCTTACAGTTCAAGGTTTACTTAGTTCTTTATAATACAATACAAAAATACAAAATTCATTACCTGTGTTTTAGGCCCCTACAATTAATTCTGTTGTTCCTGTTGGTATGGTATTACTGCACGCTGACGATTCGCGAGAGCATCCTCAAAGTGAACGGGTCTCGCATCAAGGGCTGGTGGCGATTGCACCACTTTATATCGACGGTGGTCGCTGGCATACTGCTGATCTGGCCGCAGAACGAGCCGTGGAATATGTTCCGACACACGTTTATGTGGTTCATCGCTTACATCAGTAAGTAAAACTAATAATATAATCGCTAGTGCTAAGTAAGGTTAACAACATGAAGGCTCGATTGTTCAATGTTGTCATTTGTATTATGTCAGTAAGAAAATTTCTTGTAAGCTGCATTATTTGATGCAACAGACACCTAATCTTTAAGCCACATTTCATATGAAATATAGCACAGAAGTTAGAATATCTTTTTATGCGGGCATCATAGTAGTTCTTTCCTTTTTCAACGTTACACTTTTGAGAACATTTTCAGGATAGAAATGCCTTGGCCAAACTGAAGTAACAAATATTTTACATACATAAATGTCCACGTGCATATACACGATTTCTGTATGCAATTCAAAAGACGTACATATGACATGCTCGTAGATAAATACGTAATTGTCTTGAATGCTTATAATGTATATGTAAGTAGGTAATCTAAACAAAATTGTCCTCTCGTTGACCATGACTGATGTTCTTGTGAGTGATGTCACAATCACTGCACGGGTCAGGCATTGGTGACGCAGAATTGTGTTAAATGTCCGAGGCCTGTGGCTACTAAATCTCACAGCCGGCACAAAAAAATATGTTACTTATTTTTAGTTGATGGGCATTAGAGAGAGTTGGGTAATGTAACTTGACGGTCTAAAGGCTCTTTTAGCGATGAAATGAAATTATTTATTTTGTAACTAGGATATTTAAATCACTTTTACACGTCAATAGTTTTGTTATTATGAGAACGCTGGCGCCGGCATTTCCTAGCTGACTCCCTCTGAGAAGAAATGCCGAAACAAACTCAGGGGTCGTGATCGTGGTCGATAAATATGCCCATTAAACTCTTAGCGGAATTCTGGTGTCAACTTTATTAAACATAATCGTCGATTGGGTCACAATATAGGTATTTTTACCAAAGTCAGTGTCGTAGAAATACACAAAAAATAATAAAATTATTTAAGCTACAAGATAATTTTATGTTATTTTTCACTTTGTAATGTTTTTAAAATGCATACATTTATTTGGCAGGTGTGGTCCAATACATGCAGTTCAGATACCAAAGCGGAGTTCTGTACAGGCTAAAGGCATTAGGTGCTCGTCATAACATGGACATTACAATAGAAGGATTCCACTCGTGGATGTGGCGGGGGCTCTCGTACCTGCTGCCCTTCTTGTTCGGCGGATACGTGTTCCAACTATACATCGCTTACACGTTGTACAGTCTCAGTTACCACCCAGATGCCACTTGGCAGGTATGTACTTCATTATATCAACTTTAATATCTTTATTCTAGTCATATAAGTCGTTGTAATAGTTAAGTATGTACTTAACAAAACACAGGATAGGAAATTACATCGAATTTAGTCATGAAACTTTTTCCACTGTAGTTTAATTTTCCTGATGATAATGCTAGCTCAACAGAAATTATAACGTAAATATTTGTCTGAACAAATATTCTTAACTACATGTTAATTGTGAATGTAAAATTATTTTAGAAATAACTGCCTCATATTATCATCGATTGCATATTACTTATTACAGTGCTAGTTTAGTAACATTAAATTGATAGCACTTTTATGCGAGTCTAATAAAAAAAGTAATAAACCGTTTTCTTTCTAACATGGTAAATTAACAGTAGAAACAGCAACAGATTTAGGTAACTGCTCGTTAATAATAATCTTTCTTTCAAATTGAAACGTGATTGCACGACAAAAGATGATTTGCATTTAAACTGTAATAATCTGATCTATACAAATAGTAATAGAAAACGCATGTCCTGTAACAAACTACGACAGATCCCAGCGTTAAGTTTATCATTCCTGACGATTGGCATCGGAAACTGCGCGACGACGCTCATCGTGATCCCTCAGAAACTCAACGAGCAGGTACAGTGGAACTGAAACGATTGGACGACGCAACGCGCCTGACGCGCCGCACGCTGTGTGCAGTAGTGACGTAGACATGTAGACATTACAGCATGTACGTAGAAGACCGGAACGCGTGCTAAACTTGAAACTGACAACTTTGATAAATTATACATTTACTTACACACGACATTAAAAAAAAATAGCAAAACGTTAACAAAAATAAATTAGTAAAATTTTATCTGCCCCGGTTAATGTTTACGCTACCTACGCGACGCGATGCCGTCTTCTGTTTAAATGCTTTAAGTAGATAATTGAATTACGGAAAGCATTTGATTATTGTCAAACTTATTGGCTTTTGGATTTTATATGGCTATGTAATCAAATGGTACTCCGACTATATGATAATATGCTTTCAGACAAATTTAATTGGCTTCATTAAAATTTATAAATTTATTCGCTATTAAATATCTTGATTTTATAAAAAGCAAAAAGTAATTATGTATTGGCTGAAAGCAAGCACAGAAATGTAGCTCTGAAATATCTCGTTAATAGTTATTAATATAATACACCATATTCCATTGGTTTTTTGGGGTCGTATAAAATGCGTTTCCTGAATAATTTGTTTCAAAAAGATTTTCACGCGCATATTTCTGAGCTGCAGTGTCAAAACGAACTCGAATGCATTCGTAGTTTTGGATGTTTTGGACCCGTGGACCAACTTGTTCATCATAGATAGTAGATTTACCTTAGATTTTAACACTATGTTATTTTTTGGTATTTCGTAAAATTCTTCTTCATAAATATATATATATCTAAGCATTTTAAAATAATCTCTTATATTCCATTTATTGTATTATAAGCCACGCGAGAACTATCGAAATAGTGCGTGTTAATTTGTTATTTCTTTCTGGTCCTTCATTGGTATTATTGCATTGTTTTATAAATGTACGTCTATGTACAATTTACATCACAATGTAATAATAATAGAAATTATATTTTATACGAAACTTGCACTCAAATATTGATCACTAATCAAGTTACTAAACCTTGTCTGGTGCGTGATGATTGATGGTGATGACTCAAAACAACTATAGTATCTTAGGTCAGATCTATACATTTCATATAATATAATTACTAATATAATTATTTACTTACTCATAAGTATGCCACTATCTAACACTCCACTAAAATATTAATATCTGTTTATTATATAATAATTTATATTATTTATTATGTGTACTTTTCTATTTTCAGTAAATAACTGGACTTCATATTATACCTATCTATTTTATAAGGAGTCTGTAATTAATGGATTTAGTATATATTTGCGCATTGAATTTATTGTAGACTAAAGTGCTTTATCAATACATATTTAAGTATGTTTATTTCAAAATATTATGATAGTTTGCGTTTATTAAGATCAATTAAGTATGTATATTTTAAAATAGAACAAATTTGGTGCCAAAAATGTATTTCTGTTTTGCTTTTAAGTTTTTGCATATTTATAAGCGTTGTTTAAAAGTATAGACCTTATAGCTTTTGCAAATAGCTTTTTTTTTCAATACTGCTTAATGTGGTAGTATTGACGACTGTAAAGTAAATGTGGCAATTAATTAAAATAGATGATTAATCATCTGCTGATATGATTATAGCATACAATTTCCTTGTACATCAACTCTTAACGGTCAAGTGAAAGAAGAATGAAAATGAAGAAAACATTTACCTAATTTTATACAAGTTAATAGACGTAGATACGACACGATAGATCTTTTATCTAGTTTGTAAACATATCGATTTAAACAACGATTATAAACAGTAATATTTTGAAAGTGTTTTGCACGAGTTAGGTGTACTATTGTGCATGTTTTGATATTTCCGTCTAAATCTGATTTGTCACTTGGGCGAAAAGATGTTAAACTCTTATCTATCATACTCTTTAAATTAATTTGCATTTCTCATAATGCCAAGTGGCATATTGAATCGCATTTTATATGAAAAGTTTTCAGAACTTGTTACAGCAGAAAACATTAGATATTAAAAATATTGTAATAGCTTTTTATATTATTTCAATGGATCTGATGATAGAAGTGATGTGATGAATTAAAGGCACAAATAGATTGACTACCAATTTTGAGTGGGTTTATTTATTCTCAATATTGAGCCATATATAAGTATATGTTAAGTTAATTAACGACATCACACTTATGGTCTTCATTTTAAACATGGGTCTTTGAAAAAAGAAATGAATATTATGTTATAAAGAAAATGTAGCTGATGGACATAAATATAAGATGGAGAAATCAATCAAGCTATAACTTGTAATTAGATGAGCCGTCCTACAATAATAAATAATAGTTATTATAATATTAGTGTGTTATCAAACTTGAATAGAACTAGTCATATTCTGACAACGCTGATTAGCTGTTACTTTTCTGTTGGAATTAATGCAGGTAACTTGAATGATATTGATGTTACAGTGTTGTCGTTAAACATAGATAATTTAATACACGGCAATAATTTAACATCACCGGTAAGTCATGACCGGGCCACATCTGCCTTCAATGGTATTTATTACCGCGTTGATAAATTATGACTTAAGATATCGTAAGGCCTTGCCTTTCAAATTGATGACCTTTGTTGATGAAGCGAAGTCAGATGCTTGGCGATAGCTCTGGTGGCGGTCTTTTCAACCATATGAATTAACGCTATTGTTGCTTCATCTAGCCTCATTCACCAGGATACCTTATTTTTTACCTTGGTTTTGAAAGCGCTAAAGTGGAATGTGGTGACCGACCAAGAATTATGTTGCGTTATTTATTTTTTTCTTCTGCTTGGGAGTCACGGAGTTGTGGTCCGGGAATTGTACAGGCATCTTAGTATGATACATATTTATAATGATGAATATATATATATGTATATGATGCAAGATTATAAAGGGATTTCTAGACAGGCTATATGTAGCCAGGGGTGAATATTTCGTGCCTTGATCAAACAATAAACTATTCGTAATTTAGTGATAATGTTGTACTTATGCTTTGTATATTCGAATAATTTATAATGGTTGTTTTAGCTCTTATTTTGTAATGGATGTTATTTATTTGAATGCATTGATGAATAAATTTGTTTTTCAGCGATATTTGCATTTTTATATTTATTTTATGTAGTTTTGTTTGCACCATTCGACAGATAACTTACCTGGCGGCTTTGTTTCTTACATTGCACTCTCTCAACATGTACACAATACTGCAGACCTTACACAAGAAATATCAAGGTGGTTTGAAGCTACGGTACAAGTTACGTGCAATTGCCTACCGTCTATCCAATGAGCTCACAGTATTGGTACGTGCATGATGTATCACTTATTAGCGTACTTTCAACTTCCTACTCTGAACTAATCTCTCGTGTTTATTTAAGGCTCGTATATTCAACAGCTGTCTTTATATAAGTTACTATTTATTTGCAAGCGTATTTTTTTCTAATGAGGCTTATCATTCTAAGGCTGATTATCTCAGAGTGGGAACTGGAAATTATTTGGGTAAAGGAGGTTGCAGGTCCAGTTTGATATTTGTTTTTCAGTTATGTCCAAGTTTTACATATTTATTTATTTTCTTTTATAAGAAGCTCAAAGATATCAGACATATTATTAAGCTAGTTTAACTTTGTCAATAAAACAACAGTAATCAGAAGTACCTATGTAATACAAATTATTACTTTTGGCAAGGAATTACTGTCAGGATTTGAATAGTTCAAGAACTTGAAAAAATCAAGTGTGGTGTGAGCAATAATATGGTGATGGTAAGTAACTTTCAAGCGAGTGTTAAAGGGCATGGGTAATAATATATGTACTGTCATTATTCAATTTCTAATCTCGTAAAGTACCTACGATTATTTATCAATGTCACTGTAAATATTTGTGTATGTTTGGGTATTCACTGTTGTTGGTGTCCTTCTATTCTTTGCTGTATGCTCTATGTTTTATTTAGAATAGTGTATGGCCGAACGCACTTAAGATCCATTAATATACATAATTAAACTTGTGCGTCTAAAGTGCGTTCGGCTTAGGCTAGAGAAAATAAAGCTAATTTCCTCAATGATTATTTGTACAAATTATGTTAAGATCAACTTTGTTTTCTCAAACCTTGTTTGCATGTTAATTGGACTGTAGCAGAATATATATGTAGGTATGACACAGACATAAATCAAGAAAACCAGATAAGTAAAATCTGAGTGTTTAATTAATTTTCAGCTTATATTTTATCAAATTGAGAAATAAATAATTAATTTCACGTGTTTGTGCAATCATCGATAGTATTGATTAAACTATTTACCGATGCACATCACTTGAAACGACGACGTCACAACTGGGGTGTGGCTTGAGTTAGAAAAAGTATAAACGCGCGGAATGTACTGAAACAAGTCACCATAGCCGGCTATCTGGATTTATTTCTGTGGTATACGAAATAATGTGGTCTAAAGGATAACATTGAAATTCAAAATTCATATTTTGTCAATTACAGGACCAAAAATGGCGACAGAATAAAGTGGAAACGAAATCAGAGTAACTTTATCTGGCCTATATTTTATTATTGTGATTTACTAACGAATGTAATTTGTAGATTGATGGACAGTTTATATTTTCATAATTCATAATATTTAAAACTGTATAATGGCGTTATTTCTCTAATGTAAATAATATCTAATATAGTTATTTAATAACTCTTTTGGGCTTTTTATTAACCTGTTTGGGTGTGGTTTACCTTTCTGTACCTATTATCTTGCAGTACAAATCTATAAAATTAATACCTGTTTGTAATTCCTAAATACACGTTACCTCTACCGAAACCACAATGTTATTTTTTTTTTGACAGTGCGTTTGCTCCGGGTAACCTTTGGAGGGGCCATACCAATTTTGATTGGACTTTCATTGGCTGATAGCTGTTATAAAGATAATATGTGTACAACGGTTTTTAATGCGCGTATTTACGAACTGCAATTTATAACTTACTTTCACCTGAAAATGACCTCTGTAACGCAGAACTATAACGATTCTTATCGCCTGCTGTGATTGGGTAGCTACAGGGTACTAGGTAACATACAACATCATTACATTGGGTTACTATATTTTTTTACAGTAACTATCTAAATTAATTTCATCATCATCTGCTTAGCCTTTTCCCAACTATGTAGGGGTCGGCTTCCCTAAACCAGATGCAGCTGAGTACCAGTGTTTTACATGGAGCGACTGCCTATTGGACCTCCACAACCCAGTTACCGAGTAACACGATAACCCCTTGGAAAGACTTAGGCTTCTGACTATCCGTAACGATCAAACTACAACCGGGACCAATAGCTTAACGTGCGTTTCGAGGCACGGAGGAGTCTCGCTATGACATAGATGGTCACCCATCCACGGACCGACCGCGCCAAGCGTAGCTTAACCTACGATGGGTCGACTCATGCGGCTGGTACTTAACTACGACAGATGGTATAGGCTTTTTAGGGTTCCGTAATCCGACAAGGAACCCTTATAGTTTCGCCATGTCCGTCTGTCTGTCCGCGGCATAGCTCCGAGGTTCTTGATACTAGAAAGCTGAAATTTGGTATGGATATGTATATTGATCACGCCGAGAAAGTGGTAAAATAAAATTTTGAAAAATATTTTTTTTAGGGTAGCTCCCAAACACGTAAAGTGGGGATGAATATTTTTTTTACTCGCGTACCCCTCCGTGTGGGGTATCGTTAGATAGGTTTTTAATAGGTATGGGTGTGTGAAGACCATTTTTTGGTTAAGCGAGCCATTTGCGAAATATCTAGCTTTTCAGTGCAAATTTTTGTTCGATACGAGTTACCCCCCCTCTAACTTTTGAATGGCTGTACCTAGAAATGTGAAAAAAATCACAGACGTAGTACATGTAATGAAATTACAAGGAAAACTATCACGGCTAAGTAGGCTTAACCGGTTACAGAGTTATAGTCGACTAACTAACTCCTACTACGGAACCCTTCTGCGCGTGGCCCGACACGCACTTGGCCGGTTTTTATAAGTTGCTGTTGGTGGACCATTTCATCATCTCATATTTTGCATACAGTTTTTTTCAATCTATCAGTTCAAAGATAGGTCAACCTAAATGAATGCCCCTAAATAATGAAATAAAAAAAAACAGCCATATCTTATATTAGTTTTGTATTTGCCATACTCAATATTTACAACACATTTTATGCTTAAATTGATTTAACAAAATAAATACATTATACATACTGTATAAACAGCATTAAACAAATCTGGAAAATTTACAAAATTATTATTACTAGGACTTTGCTTTTGTGCAAGAATATAAGTCTAATTGGATCAGTCAACTTTTAGCTTAATAATATTATTTACAGACGTCAATATATAACTATTCATCATGTTCATCTGAATTGTATCCTGCATTATTATCACCATCGTTATCGGGACCTTCGTTATCCTCATTTACTTCTGGTCTAGGCTTTTTCACTAAGAGACCTTGTTTTTGTAACCTTTGAATAGCTTCTAAAGTAGTCCTTTTCATAGGACTTGATTCGCTTTTTTCCTGCACTTGGGATTGTTTCTGTTGACTAGTCATTATTTTTATTCCAGTTACATTATTTAGCCTACTCAACTGTTGCGAAGTTGCGTTTATTTCTGATTTCACTTGTTTCGCACTCACCACAGCATTACCTTTGACAACTTTTGTTGTAGTACTCGTGAAGTTAGAACTGCTGGTATGTGACGCGGAAGTGAAATGGGCAGTGACATCAGTACCGGTGTTAGCAAATGTCGGTATATCAGATACAGGTATTAAAGACTCTTTCGGTTTCTTAAAACAACTAAAAGGTCCGCTCACATCTTCAGTATTGATCCTTTTCACAGTTGCTGAAGCCATTGCTGTAGGTGAAACTTTTAAGGGTCTTCCTATCACTGGTTTGCTGTTTGGACTGGGTGAGGGCGTTACTTTTTTACCTATCGCCATTGTTTGATTATTGGGTCTTGCTAAATTTATACCTGGCCTGACAGGAACAATCTGCTTTGAAGGTCTCACGACAGTGTTGGCTGGTCTAATCGGAGTTATCGTATTACTAGCTCTAGCCCCTATAATAGGTGACGCATGTCTAATCACAACACCTTGAAGATTTTTTGACGGGCTCGGCTTCATTCCTTGGATTCGTTGTGCCACCATCGGGGTATTTGTTTGAAAAGTGTTTCGCACTTCTTGTTTCATTGTCTGGTTTACTGTTTTTATGGTTTTAGTAACTGTTGTTGTTATTTCTTGTATCACAGTTTTGGTTTGAATAGTTTTTACTGTTACTTCCTTGTTAACAGAACTCACTTGATTCATAGCAGATACTTTCTTATTCAGAGGTTGAGTTGAATTATGATCAAAAGTCTTTGAAATCCTATTGATAGACATATTGTCATCTGGAAATTCGTTAACAACTTGTCTCGATGTTTTCGTTGGAATAGTTTTTTTCTGTATTTGTGGTATTGCTCGACTATCATGACCTTCTTTAGAACTGTCATCCTCTGTTGAGTTTTTATTACTCAATGATTTTATTGTTATGTTTTTACTTATATTCTTTAGGTTATTTAAGCACACAGAATTAATAGTTGAATTCATAGTTTGGTTAGACTTTTGCACTGTGCTAACTTTTATGTCTGTTTCAAAGTCATGTATGTCTTCATCAATATGTTCGTTGTCACTGCATGATTCATGGGGTGATTCAACAATTGGATTAGTAAGGGTTGTGTTTGATTTTGCAGGCATTTCTGAGTTATCTTCGCTATCATCCATGTCCTCATCAAGTTCCGTAATTTTGATATTTTCTGAAATATCTGACCCACTTCCATCATCATCTTCGAATACTTTAGAATGTTGTGTATTGTGTTCTTGAGATGTAATAAATTGGCTCGCTGAAGTATTTCGAGACTTTACTGTTATATTTTTAGACAAACCTTGCAGCATGTTTTGAAATCCCATATTTCGGTTTTGCATATTAATTAGAGCATCAATGTTACTTTCACTTTTGAACTTATTTTGACTGTTACTGTCTTCTTTCTCCAACTTGATATTATTTTCAATTTTAATATTTTGTTTACCTGGTTGCTGATTTAACGATTTGACTGTAATGTTCTTACTTAAATTTTTGAGTGCATCCATGGATTTCATTGAGTTTTCAGAAGGTTGCGGTTTACTATTGTTATCATCTTCGTCTTCAGAGTCATCAATGTCAAATATTTCAATTATTTCTTCTTGTTTCTTTTCAGTTTGAACAATATTCTTGGCCATATTGGCTTTTTTGACTGCTGGCGAGGGACAATTGGTCTTGTTCATTATCGGTTTTGTTGTTATATTTGGAAGCCTTTTTAAAATATTTGCATTTGATGTTGGAAGACTATTATCGGGTTTTTCAACTGTAACTTTACTTGGAATTTTACTCACAACAGATTTACCTATTACTTTTTTTCCATGTACACACTTTTTTTCTTGACTATGCAAAGAATTTAAAATTTTACTACTATTCAACTTAGGTTCACTTATTTCAACTTTAATTTTCTTAATTGTTACATTTTTGTTATTGCTTACATCTTCCAATTTAAGATTACTTGCTCCTTCATAATCATCCATTTCATGGTCTTCAGGATCACTTACATCTATATTTCTTTTTGATGATAAAGATTTAATTGTAATGTGTTTGCCTAAAGTTTTGAAGGCATCCATAGTTGGATCTTTTTCAACAAGATTTTTTGGTTTGCTCAGACATGCTTTATCAGTCGCGATAGGTGTGTTAGAATTTTCCTCTTTACTGTCATTGTGGGATGTTTGACTATCTTTTGCAGTAATTTTGTCATTAATAGTAGATTCTGCTAACATATCACTTTTATTTTGACTAATAGATTTCACAGTTAGATGACTTAAGCGTTTTAATGTTGATAAAGAGCTGGTTGATGTACTTAGTATGCTATCCTGGTTGCTGTTCTTGTCATTACTTACTCGCCTACTATCCATAGATTTGTCGTTCTTTATGCAAGTATCAGGCTCGAGATTATTTTCTGTGTTCTCGAATTCTGTATCAGAACCAAGCTCATCATGTTTATTTTTATCCTGCTCAGTATTTTCAACTTTTGCGGATTCTACACAAATTTTATTGTGCAATGGTGAATGTTCAGAATCTTGAATTTCGGATGTTTTCGTCATTTCGTCACAAGTATTGAACATATTTTCAGTTTCTTTGACCATAGCAGAACTTTGTGATAATGGATCATTGGTGTGACCAGCTAACAATATTTTTGAATTTGGAGTGAGTGAATCCTTTGTATTATCTTCATCTGCTTTAGCATTGTCTGGTATTTCATCTGTTTTGTGCTCATGTTCATCTGTAATCTCCTTCACATTACCTTGAACTTCTTTAGTTTCTTCAGTGGGAAAATCGTTTATGATTTCATTAGGTTCATTAATTACGGTATTAGGATTAACTTTTTTCACTATTTTAATTTGATTATTGCTTTGATTTATTAATTTAGTCAATACTTCGCTTGAAGTTTCTATCTCTCTTACTTTATTTATTTTGTAAACAGGTTTATTTAAAGCACTTTTATTTGGCATAGAAGTAGCCACTTTAATACTTTTTTTTAATGGATCTCGCTCAACTTTTCTTTTTATAACAATACCTGCCTTTTTTAATTTATCCAATTCGGCAGAAGTGACTACGGAATTAGTCGATTTCTTGTTGTTTTTAAGCTGTTTTTTAACTACTCGTGTGGGTACTTCTTCTATCCCTTGAAAGTCTAGACCTTCACCAAACACGTCTTTGTTCATACTAAGGAATTCGTCGAGAGTAATAGCTGCTTTCTTAGATTTTTTATGTTTCTTATGTTTTTTTACTTTAACGGTATGACTATCTTCCGATTGATCCATCGCCAACTCCAAGAACTTTTCCTGAAATGACAAAACTGCCGTAGTGAGGATCACAAATAAGAAATAACATAAAAATAAAGACATGGTAAGTTTGGTAAGTGTATGTTGCTTTTATCTGGGTAAGTTTTTACAAGTCCATTACCAATACCTCCTCTCTGTGTTGTTGTAACCTACCTGTCTGGATGTTACTCTCTTACATAATTACATTAACCTTCTTAAATCCAATATGCAAAGCAAAAGAGAATATTCTATAACCATTGCATTAAATAAGATTCATTTAATTTCATGGCAGATAATTTGTAAATAGTCGAATTTATAGATTTTTGGTAAGCCTCTATTATACATGGTGTAATTTAGTTCACTGTTTTCCAGAAAAGTATGTACATACTCAGTTAATGAATTTCTACATGACTTAAGTACCAAAAATAATTTAATAATTAATTTAAAAAATGAGCTTTTTGCGGTACTGTATAAGCATGACATTTAAGGAATTGTTAGTGTTTGCTAATTATAATTATTGATAATTTTATTTTGATGAATAAATGCCCTAGAAAGGTTCCATGTCATTGAACTGAAACTGAACACTGAAATATTATATGACTAAACTGGAATTATTTTCGAGTATGATCATACTAAAAGTGCAGCAGCGTGAAGCAACCCTTAAAGTGCATCATCACCACAATTGGTTGATTTTCAAAATGAGAAGCACCCTTTTTAAATATTCAATCATTTGTTCACTTTTTATTTTCATTTCTTTAGAATGATTGTTATAATCAATTATTTAATAATTTGAAGGAATATTATATATAGGATCCCAGAAAAAGTTATTTAAAAAAATATACTCACTATTCCTACAGCATTCATAGTTGACTCTGGATCTGTATCTTGATTATGATCTTCAGTTTCCAAGTTTGTCACTTTTTCTATTATTGGTGGAACCGTCTCCAGAGAATAATCCAGTAAATCATCAAATCTGTAAAGATATTAGTTAGCTTTTAATACATTTTTTTCGTCACCTGCTCCTCGTGTATGAGTGTGTGGGTTGAAAACCTGGCAAGTACCAATGTGACTTTTCTAAAGTCGTGAGTAAAAAGGTGAAGGAAAGCATTTTGAAACCTAGACTTAAAGTCTGAAATCGTCAATCCGCCTTGAGCAAGCATGGTGATAAATGCTCATGCCTTCTCTGTATGAAAAGAGGCCTGTACCCAGCAGTGGGACACTATAAAGGCAGCAGTGGGAATATAATAATAATGATATAATTTTTTTTGGTGGAATGATTGGCTAGTAAAACATAAATATTATACAATCATAAGTTGAATTATTTTTAACAGACTTCCAAAATTCTTTTGCATATGTTTCTTATCTTTGCAGATTGTGAAGATCCTTTTTTATTTTATGAAAATTTAAATTTTATTTACATACTTGGGTTGAGTAGATTTATGTATTGTATTAATGGTCTCTTGTAGGTTAAGAGCTGAGACTATGCCTATTGAAAAAATTGTGGGGGTGTAGGTACAAAAAATCATGTTGATTTTAATAATAGGTTTGATAATCTCTCATTTGTGGATCATTACATCACTAGAAGTTGTTGGCAGAATACACACAAGAGTAACCTAGATACACAATTTTTACTCTTCTGTTTTTAAGTGTTTTGGAGGTCAGCTTTTAACACGCTTCGTATTATGGTCATCATATTATGTAGAATGTACTTCTTGATACATATTTGTTTTATCCTTTTGTTACTTACTCAGAATTTTTGACACTGTACACATCTTCAGATGAATGAAAGGTGAGGTGAATTTCATAAGCATCCAAATGGTAAAAGACTGCATCACACATTGGACACTTGAGTACTTCATCAGGACTCTGGTTTTCATCTCCATGGTCATCTGATATGTGCTTCTACAATAAATGCACACATTTAAATAAAGTTACACTAAAACAATGAGTTATGAAGCTGAGTACTTCTATTTATTGTATGAATTGTTGTATGTTACGCTTTCACACTATACCAGCTATTGAATCCTGGGGAAGAACAGGATAGTTTTTATCCAAAAGCATAACAGCAATGGTTTTTGGTACCTAGATAGAATGCTGCACTGGTCAATATGAAAAATGATGATGTGTCTCTTTTTCAAAAATTAGAGATGTTTTCGATTACTGAAGTAATTATATATTCTTAAGAAAAAACGCTAAAAGTTAAAAAAAGCTTACCCAAAAATAAAAAAATAGTTAGATGGACCACAGGCATACTTACAATTAAATTAACTTTATTCTCATATTCTTCTCCACAAAATGCACAATAGTAAATCGGGATAACTTCCTGAAATGTTACAATATGAAAGTGAGAACACTGCATTATATTTCAACTTTATCTTTACCTTTTATCACAATTTTCAAAAAAAAACAATAATGTCTTGCACCACGGCATACACAGAGATCATACTACACAAAACAGATTACCTGTTTATAATATTTGATTTTCTTTGACTGTCCAACATCTGGAAGATCTGTATCCTGCCGATGAAAGAATTTGTTGTGGTTGATCATTGCAGAAGGAATGAAAAAGTCTACACTGCAACTGTCACATCGGAAACACTTTTCTTCAGTATTCTCTTGGTTGGCATGACTTGACTGAACATGCACGTTATATAAGTGCTGAAACATGTAGAAGTAAACAATAATTAATATTTATTTACATTAACTGTGCAGCAACACTATTACACACCTGTAAAAAATATATATTTAATTCATGTCATTCAAGCAATCAATATAGCAATCATGGTAGAAATGTCCAAGCAGAATTCAGTCCATCATGCCTTGGAACTGAGAATTTAATGGATTTCCATGTTCTTTGGGACCAATTTTTGGGGGGTTGGATCTCAGGTGTTGGTGATAAAAGATACAATAAACAACTGTCAAATGATAAAAGATAAGCAATAGTTCGCGTGGTGGGGAGGGGGCACAGGTCGCGTTACAGACACACCAACCACACCACACGCGAATATTCGAGTATGCCGAAACATTTACCTTCATAGTGAAAAGTTTTCCACACCAGGGACAGAAGTACTTCGCATCGTGGTCAGGGTGCACCTTGTGTTTGTGAGTTATCGCCTTTGAAATTGTTGGAAACACTTGCGAACAAACATCACAGCTAACCATTTCCACCTTCTCCCGAGACTTCTCATCAGACGCTTGAGGATCTACTTCGAAGCGATTTTTATACTTCGGGTCCCCGTGTTTCCTAAACAGAATTGTCAATATTTTATATTTGTTTCTTGCTCGGTCGCTGAATGTAACACTCGCCGTGTAGTGGTCGACAAATAGCAAAAGAGTTACCTAAAATGTTCTTGTAAATCCTCTTTATTGTTAAAAACATCTTTGCAAAATACACAGTTGAATTCCTGCTTTGAAGTCATGATTTTCACTGAAAATTATTATTCTTCAGGCAGAGGACAAAATAACTTCAAAGCACTTCTGCCATTATCTAATTTTTAAGTAGGATTTATTCCGGGCCACTGAAGTATGGTTTAATAATTAAATGAATGAATAATTATTATTCATTAATTGAAGTGATCTTCTAAGAATTGATCTACTATATAGCCCCTTTTTAAAGTGACAAATTCAATTTATTACTCAAAAACCTAAACAACGTAGGCCATTTTGTATTTATTTATTTCTGATTTCGTTAACCTTCCTTCTCATTCACTCCTCATCTCATCACATCACCTCTTCATTCGCGACCACAGATTATTACACAATACAGAGTATACATGCTAATTTACTATAGCACCTACCATACTTATCAGATGCCGACCTTGAACACTTTCTTTCTCTTTCTAGTAGCCAAAGCCTAGGTAGGGTAGAACGAGAAAGACCATAAGAGTGAGACAAAATCCATAACTTGAACTCACCATTTAGCACCATAAAGTTTATCTTACATTTAGACCACAGACTAGTAATAGATAGTCAGCGTAACTTGCTAAAGGTGGGTACACACTATCGTGTCAAGCGTATCCAACGAACTTAGGCGTAATCGAACAACATAAGTTTAGCACACGTATTTTTTCTTTTGAATTGAGTTGACTATCGTCGGCCAACGCGTAATATTCGTGGATTAGGTTGGCTTAACTACTAAAAAACTAGCCAAACACCTTGAACAATTCCAACATTGTTTTGTTAAAAGGCTAGGCAGTTAATGATCTAGGGTTTAGCCATTGATAGAGCCAGTGCCGGTTTTACCCCCATCAGCGCCCTGGGCGAGATTTTTGCGGCGCCCCCTAACTGCAATTTAAACCCATACGGAAAAAACTGGCCAAGTGTGAGTCAGACTAGCGCACCGAGGGTTCCAACATTTGGAAAGAATCGGCGTCGGCGTGATCAATACTGGAAAAGTTTTTAACCAGTGCGCATTTTTTTTGATGGTTCGGTATCAGTAATTGAACACATTTCTATGTTTAGTAAGTAAAAGTAAGTAAAACATGGGCATAATCTTTTCGTAATAGCACTACACTGCCTAAGCATGCAAGAGCAAGCTCACAAGTACAATACGACTCAGCTGATATCTACACACAAGCCGACCGGCGAGTTTTAAACAAATTAAGTTCTTAAATGAATATTTTGCACAAACGATAACTTTTTTCAAGTACTAAGACCTAATAAACTGAAAAATACGTGTTTGTAAAAAGTGTTGAAGTTTATTTAGACAAAATTTGCGCACTGGTTAAAAAAATCTTGTATACATATCCATATCAAATTTCAGCTTTCTTGTACTAAAGAACGCTTAGCTATACCGTGGACAGACAGATAGACATAAGGTCATGGCGAAACTATAAGCGGGTTGTCCATTATAAATACCAAAAATAGTTCCCTGACTTTTCCCTGACCATTCTACCACATTTCCCTGATCCAATATTGTCGTCTTATGGAAAATATTATATTATTTTGTTTTTAACCAGAGTGTATACTTTGGACTATTTATGTTAAAAATTTAGACCATGTGTATAGGTAGGAAAAGATATATTATCTGTTTTTGGAGTTATAAGCCATAAACAGCAAGCTAAGAGATCATCAGAGCAATATGAGTAAGAGCGCGAGCGAAGCGAGCGCGAATTTTTTTTTAGGAATATGAGCATCAATATTCTTAGGAATCATATTTGTATTTCACGACTCTTACATTTTCCTGAAAATCCGTGACCACCTATTGCTTCCCTGATTTTCCAAATAGTGGACACCCCGATAAGTTTTTCTAGTCGCCTACGGCCTTACCCTAAAAACTATAAATAATAAGGTGAGAAAAAATCAGAGGGATAAGAGTTAGAGCGCGAGCGAAGCGAGCGCGAAATTTTTTAAGTAATAGGTATGTGCAACATAATAATCCTTACTAATATTATAAATGCGAAAGTAACTATGTCTGCCTGTTTGTCGCGTTTTCACGCCAAAACTAATGAACCGGTTTAAATGAAATTTGGTACACAGATAGTCTAGAGCCTGAGAAAGGACATAGGCTACTTTTTACCCGGGTGCGCGAAGGAGTTCACTCGGAATGTGGGTAAAACAGCTAGTAACAATATAATAATAATTAAATGCTTCGTTTTTGGGGGGGCCCGTGACAATGGCGCCCCGAGTGCCCTTATGGTAAAGACGATACTGGAGGGGCACCAACACGCCCATTCTCATTTGCCGGAAAATTGACGACAGTTTTTTTCTTGTCAACTTTTGCATTCTAATGTCAATAACGCAGGAAAACCCGAAATTGATAGACATTTGATGAAAAATTCAAGAAAACTTTTGCTAAGCAAACTATATGTATGAGGGTAAGTAGGCCTCAAAGAGTGAGAAGATATAAAATTCAGATCCGGCGCCCTGGGCGGTCGCCCCACCTCGCCCTACTCTAACGCCGCTACTGGATAGAGCTATCCAACGACATCCCAAATGAGGGGTAATCTAAAAATATCCTACTTTGCGTGTAGCATATAAAATACCACTGTGTCGACGTGATTAATAATGTATATTCATACTCAATTACAGCTTTCTGGTACTAAGAGAATCTGAGCCGAGTTGCGGACAGTCAGATCGATAGACAGACGAAAACGGCGAAACTATACCTAAAATTTCCTTGTTGATTACGGAACCCTAAAAACTTATTTTTATTTTTCAGATGTTACCTACACTTAGTAAAAATGGTTAAATTACTCACATCACTTTATATTGCTAAAAGGCTGTATTCAGGAGCAACCGGGAAAGTGAAAGCACAGAAATATGTGCTAACAAAATATTTTCAAGGCGAACCAAAGAAATCTGATTTCACAATCGTCGAAGAGGAACTTCCCGAGTTAAAAGATGGGGGTATTAATTTTCGTTTATAGACTTAGTTCACAGTTTAAACTTCAGCGTCTATTTTATTCGGAGTTTGCGCAGCGTGTTTTTACTGGTTTTTACACGACTGTTCACAAAAAGGAGTGTTATGTTTTAACGATTAATGTACATATATTAGTTATTCTCACAAGTTAAATGAATCATGTTTTTTTATGAATTTTCAGAAATAATAACAGAGGCTGAATATCTTAGTGTCGATCCGTACATGAGGGCTTATATGATAGGCTACAAGTTACCTACTGATATGATCGGAGGACAAGTAGCAAGGTAAGTTCTATAGGAGATTTGGCATTGAATGTACTTAATGTACTTACAGTATTTTTATTCGTAATGTTCAGACAATTTTGATTAATATTTTCAGGATTATAGCTAGTAGGAATAAAAAATATGCTGTTGGGAAATACTTAACTGGATCTTTTGGATGGCGTACACATACTATTCTAAACCCTGATGTAGCTAATGAAAAGGCTGGTTTGTTACCTGTTACACTTCTGCCTGATTTCGGCTCGCATCCTGTTTCTCTGGCTTTAGGAATTCTTGGAATGCCCGGGTATGGACCCTGATTTGTGTTTGAAAATGCGAATCATAGAAGATTAGAAAATAATGCATAACAACCTGATAAGGACGTAACTTAATTTTCAGTAACACAGCTTATTTCGGTTTGAAAGAGATTTGCAAACCTAAGCCAGAAGAAACTATTGTAGTTACCGGTGCGGCTGGCGCAGTTGGCTCACATGTTGGACAAATTGGGAAAATTTTAGGTAAGGAAGAAATAGTTATCTTATGAAGTCTCTTTGTTAAGTGTAGGTGGGTGGTATCACAAATCATTATGTTTATCTTACTAGGTTCCTCCTGATTTTAAATGCTAAACCCTAAATAAAACTAATAAGATATTTGTACAGGATACACAATAATCATTAACTGTTTTGTTATAGGTTGCCGTGTTGTCGGTTTTGCGGGGACGGATGAGAAATGTAAATATTTGGAGAAGGAGCTGGGCTTTGATCGCGCTTATAACTATAAAACTGTTGATATCAGAGCTGCTCTGAAAGAAGGCTGTCCGAAAAGAGTTGACTGTTATTTCGATAATGTAAAAAGAGCACACTTTCTCTGAACATAAATATTTAATTGATTCTAATTATTTATAAAACCAGTAGTATTTGAACAGCGTACTTGTTTTTCTGCTTACAGGTGGGTGGAGAAATAAGTTCAACTATAATTAATTATATGAACAAGTATGGTAGGGTGGCTGTTTGTGGTTCCATATCATCGTATAATGAGACAAAATTACCAAAAGGTAAGTTTTTTTATATTCAAATTATTTGATTCAATTAAATTTGGCAACATGAAAATATTATTGCTGGTGGCAATAATATGTGGCTATAAATGAATGAATACACAAATATTTTTTTTACTAATAGACACTACGGTAGGTACTTATAAGCTACAGTTACATAGAAATTAAAGTTGTTTTTAAAAATCAATCTTTTATATTTCAGTTTCTATTCTCCAACCTGCAATCGTATTGAAGGAATTAAAAATAGAAGGTTTTCTAGTTAATCGCTGGACAAATCGTTGGAACGAAGGTATTGAAGCAAATCTAAAATGGCTGGAAGAAGGAAAAATCAAGTATCAAGAAAAAATATATCATGGCTTTGATAATATGGTGGATGCTCTCGTGGGTATACTTAGAGGAGAAAATACAGGAAAAGCTGTTGTTAAGGTCAAATAATTTTATAATAACTATGCATATAATTTGATAATGTTGGTAATCTTTATAAAATATTTCAATTTAAATATAAATATTTAATGAAATCTATATATTTAAAAATGAATCCCTATTTCCCTTGGTCACGGTATCACGCGTGAAAGGCTGGACCGATTTGTATGAAATTTGGTACGGAGATAGAGGAGACCCTGGAGACAGTTCTAGGGTGCTTTTTATCCGGGTAGGTTAAGTAGTTCCCTCGGGACGCTGGTGAAACCGCGGGCAACAGCTAGTTAAATATAATTTATTAAAGACAGAATAAAAACATATGTATAAAAGGTTCTTGAATATTTGATGAAGACTTATAGTAGATTTATACAGTATAGTAGATTAAACAGTTCTTAGACTTATAATAGCTTCTAAGAACTGTTTAAATTATTTAATACCTATTTTTATGATATAATAGTAGAACTAAAAATAGTTCCAAGTCAAAAAGTTTTATTTACCCAGCCTGCCTGCTCTGCTGCCCCGCGAACCAGCAGCTAGCCG
This sequence comes from Pyrrhia umbra, assembly GCA_963891755.1. Taxonomy (NCBI): domain Eukaryota; kingdom Metazoa; phylum Arthropoda; class Insecta; order Lepidoptera; family Noctuidae; genus Pyrrhia; species Pyrrhia umbra. The sequence continues at coordinate 9,835,775 of OY982930.1, forward strand.
TAGCTAGACTTAAGGCTTAAAAGGATAAATAAGGATGGCGCTACAGTAGCTACCAAGTAAACTAAAAAAACTACTACTACTAAATACTTTTATCAACAATCATGGATGACTTTGAAATCGGCATACAGCAATCGTCTACAATGAGGGCTACCGCGTTAGAATTCGCCGTTAGAGGCGCTAGTTTAGAGTAAGGTCTCGAAATGTCAAATGTAAGAGATCTTTCACTGCGATCACTTTTATCGCAGATTTCTACAAATTGATTGCTGATAAATTTAGGCAGATATACTTAATAACTCAATAAATGATTTTTTTTTTGTAAGAAAAGCTAAGAATTGGTGCCAAATAATTGGGCCTTATAAACAGCTAATTCAAAGTTAGTTGTAGTAGTATTATCTACATGTGCCAGTGTATTTCCTATAGCCAATGAATTTTGAGCAGTTTTTCTGTTGACTCACAGGATCTTACTCAACGGTGGCGCCAACTGGTGACCGTAAAAATAGATAGCCCCCATTGCTAGATCGCCTTTCAGTGGGTATTCGAACTTAGATTTACAGCTAGCTACACAATAAATGTCTCACACCTGCTAAAAATTGCTAGAGGTCGTATTGTGTGTTGTATTGTGTATAGTGCTTGTATTGTGTCGTAGTGTAAACCTAGCTTAGAAGAAGAAAATGTTTGTTTCTCTGACACTGAAAAAAAAGGCAGGAAGCAGGTCCACTCATATATATCTTCATGGGTCCACTTAATTTTTAGACGTCAATGTCAAAACAATCTATGGTCAAAACTGTAGTTTAAAGCGCGAAAATCTGGAATTAAATTAATGTACTTGGCATTGGCATGTGAATGTGAATTTTATTGCTTGTTTTGTTGTACAAAAATATTAAGGGATGTCTCTTTCCAAAATTCTTGCAAAGTATTTAAAAAATTCTGCGTGCACCGTTTACGTTGATACCTTTGAAAGTCCCGTCGGCAAAGTTACTGCTGCAGCTGACGAAAATTTTTTGTACATCGTAACTTTCGAGGACTCGAAAAACTTTGAAAAGCATTTTGAAACTCTTGCAAAGGCTCTATCATGTAAATTTATTTTAAGTAAGAATAAGGTGTTACAGAAATTTGAAACAGAAATTTCAGATTACTTTGATGGTAAAGTTAAGAAATTTACAGTGCCTATTAAAACACATGGATCAGATTTTCAAAAGGTTTGTGATATTTCTTAAGGAATAAATATCATTATGGTAAATATATAGTGTAATATTTTATGTACTGGTTGGTTTTACAGGCTGTTTGGGATAAACTATTGGAACTACCCTATGGATCCACTCAAACTTATGGTGATTTAGCCAAAGCCTTGGGCCGCCCACCGAGCCATTCCCGAGCTGTAGGGGCAGCCTGTGGTGCTAACTCCTTGTTGGTAGTAGTACCTTGTCACAGGCTTATTGCATCAGGATCTAAAGGCGGAGGCTATGATGGTGGTGTTGACAGGAAAGACAAACTTATTCAACTCGAAAAATCTAAATAGATTAAAATTTGTGCAGTGAAACATGGCACAAGGGACTAAGTGACCTTGCAAACCAGGCATGTAATGTTTTTACTTTTTGTAAGTAAAAAATATAATGTAAGTTACGAGCACTGTGAAACCTAGCAACTGATTTTACAATGAACATGTATATCTTATATACCTTATAAATAAGTGACAAGTTTTATGAAACGGGTATTATATTTAAAGAATTAGAAAAAACAGTTTTTTTTTGTGTATGGCATCTGTTATATATGGTTGTTAACTGCTAAACCGGGCTTGCCTTGTTAACACTGAGTAGTTCATAAAGTATGATGATGCTGAGTAAAAGTCAAAATGTAATTTATTTTCTAAATGTATTTATTCAAATGCCTTAAATTATCATAGCCAAGTAATACACTTAAAAATTAGATCCCTAAAAACTGTGGTCATAACAAAAAATAAGGTTGTAACTCAATTTTTTTTTATATTGAGTTAAGTATACAACATGTAAAAAAAATAAGCAATAAAATTTAAGCGGGCTACACATTCGGTGATAACAAATCTTTAGCGCCGAATTAGGAACTGGAAATCTTATGGGATCTTATAGTTTTAAAACAAAAAGAATTAACAGTTTTTGTTAAATAAAATAGGTTACGGCCCTAAAAATCCTACTACTATTATAAAGGCGAAAGTTTGTAAGTATGGATGTATGGATGTATGGATGTTTGTTACTCTTTCACGCAAAAACTACTGAACGGATTTGGATGAAATTTGGTACACATATAGCTTTTAACCTAGATTAACATATAGGATACTTTTTACCCGGGTGCGCGGAGTAGTTCCCTCGGGATGCGGGTGAAACCGCGGGAAACAGCTAGTGGGTTAATAAACTCAAATTTGAAGATCAATAATGCAGAGTTTTCAAATAAGTTACCCCTTATTTTCTACCTATTCGTCAACTAGCCTAATAAGCCTATTAAAATTTAGTGAAAAAAAAATATGAAAAAAGAAGTTAACAGATTTAATAATAAGATTTTGTCAGTAGCATCTATACTTGATATATGTACATACCCTTAAATATTATTGCTTATTTTTTTTACACATTGTATACATATTTGTAATCAGGGAAAAAAAATGTTTATGAATATGTATTAATTCAATATCATAAAAAAATATTAGTTACTGCCTTTTTACTTATGTCAGCAGAATTCATCTATAGATCATTGTGTCTAGCATAGTGTTATAATAGATTTATGCGAATTCAGTGTGATGCAGATGCAAAAAAAAATAAAAAAAATTAAACAATAAAGTAACAAACTTTAAAATTAAAATACTTACTATTATTGTGTATTACATTTTCGTGGTATAATTGCCAGACAGATTTAGATTAAATTTGGTATGGAGAGAGATGGCTGGACATAGGGTAGCATTTATCCAGGTGCATGGAGAAATTCCCTCGGGATGAGAGTGAAACCACAGGAAACAGCTAGTCATAACTAATTACGATATTGTTAATGGGAAAGTGAGATTCTTTGTTTTCACTAAACCAATGTAGATGATATGTTCTATGTAGAGAGCTAGTTATTTATAAGTAAAAACGAAACTATTGATATAACATATATAAATAAAACAAATACTTATAAAAAAAAGCCTATTACACAATTAATGAATACATAAATGATAAGCAAATATTAGAGATTAATTTAAATGAATAATATAATAAATAAAAAATACACAGAAAAATATGCAATAAAAATAACAATACATAAAATATAATAATAAATATATAAATAAATGAATAAATACTATAATAGCAAAAACATTATTTCAAAAATAAACATGTTAAACATATAAATTTCGAAATATATAAATTTAAATTGTTATATTATATTTAGGTATAACCAAGATTTTATATAAATATTAGATTATAAATATTAGATATATAATATAGTTCAGATTAATGCTTCCTCTCTCCTAAATCTCTAAATTGCTGTGCCCAACAGGGTCTACAATGAACATTACTTTGTTTAAATGTAACACCTAAACCACATTGTAGAATGCAATAAATATTGAGTATTGAGTATAGTTTTCTCGGGATGCAAATGAAACTAGGAAACAGCTAGTACTGATCGATTGATCAAGAAACTGTATAAGAAAGTGTTAGCAACAAATAAAATATAGTGTATTTCAATTGACACTTTGTAGCAATATTATGGTGTATGTTACCACTACAGAAGTTATAGAAACTAAAAGTGAGAAGTTCAATGTGAAGAAACCGGCCATGTTGAAACATATGGGTCGATCCTGTAATAACGTCCGTAAATCCTGTACTGCTGACCGCAAATTTACGTCTGTTGGGAAAAAAACGAGTCTTAAAACATGCAGATTCCGAGTTTGGTGACAGATTACCGAGAACTTAACATCATATTGAAGTCTGAATTATCAGACTTGTAGTGAAATAAAGCGGAAAGGAGCGGCCCGGCTAGTTCAATGAGATTTGTTCATGTCACTGAAGATTTCTTCAGGCGCTATCCACACATTTCCGGGTACCCGTCCCTGCCGTGTTCCCTCAAGGACGGGGAAAAAAATCTGTTACATACAACTTGTACGAACTCGTTCACACATGTCCGTGTCAGACACATCCGGATCGTCAGTGTCCCGGCGCACGCTCGGAAGCATGGACACTCGCTATCCACACATTTCTGGGTCAGTGCTATCCGTGTTCCGAGTTGTCCGTGTCAGTGTTCCCGTCAGAGACGTGCCATCCGTCACCCGTATTCAAACACGATGTCTTTATTTAACAATGAAGAATTAGCAATGATTGCAATAGTGCTAGAAGGAGACTACTAACAATAGTTGCACTTTTATGGAGGAGTTTTTCGTCTCATGTTACAGGAATAAATGGAACTTACCAGGATTTTTATTAATCAGTATATGATCAATGACATTAAGGATCCGCTCTCTTTGGCGATAGGCTTGCTCGCAACGGTTTACCAAAGTTATTAAAATAGCACCGCACGCTATGAAACGGAGAAAGCCGGACATTCCTGGCAAAAAGTTGATGCCCTCACTGTGATACAGGGTTCGCTGCAGAAGAAATATCACTGTTATTAGAAACGCCGAAAACTATGTATGTGGTTAAGACTGTATGAATGGAATTCAGTCAATAGCGATCATCATAATTAGTTATTACCTGCGACCCAATGGTAATCCTTATAGCTGTATTCAATATTTTCACCATGTCGAAAAGTAGACTCATCGTGTTCAATAAAATCTGAAAGATTTTTACAAATTCTGAGAAAGTTTATTGTTTCATCAATAATTGTTTTATCTTTTCGGTGATGAAACGATAAATTTTCTGAAGTGTTTCGCCTGAAAACCTACAAAAAAAAATTAATATTGCGAAACTGTCGCTCGAGTTTTCCAATGTCAAGGATTAGTTGTTGTAAATTCGGTGGGTGGAAGTATACCAGGTGGATGGTGCATTTTTACTTGTAATATTGGTTGGTCCTCAGGATGATTTCTTCCTCTTTTCAATGAAGTCCATCAATGGAACTTCAGTGTGTTAAGTTATCCATATCCTTTTAATTTTTTGGCATGATATTAAAAGTAATGTCTTCATTGATATATCAATGAATATCTCGGTAAAACTAAAACCACACCATATAGCATCGTGAAAAGTGGGTAGGTACCTACCTACTCTGTCTATTCAGCTCTTTGTAGATACGCTGTGCACGTACCTACTGCAAAAGCTTTATTACTCTAATAATTAACACTTACCCTAAATCCGTACATTTTGTTGATAAACAATACTTGATCTGTTAATATAAGGTAACATTTAGAGAGTCGCTTTATTTCATGACTGTCTATTGAACGTGCTTTCAAGCTATAATTTGGTACGCCATCTTCGCAATATAACCAGTTTTTGTTACGTACACAGTCCGCTATCATCCCAACAGGACAAACGTCCGTACAATTATAGCAATTTCTAACAAAATTGTTGATAATTCTCAGTCGAAACTCAATTTGTATTACATTAGCGATCAAGTCTAATGTAGCGAGAATTTTAATAAACAGATAAAGGTACGAAAGTGAATGTACAATCGGAATCATCCATCCGTAGGTTATGCCCCATGCTCCTAGATCGGTAAAGGAACTTAGAGTCCAAATGACTACAAAGAATGTTAAGATTTTTAAAAGTCTCCGTTTCATTTCAGGGTAACAACTCGTTTCGAGAAAATCATCAATTTTCTCGAACTGTTTGAAGTACTCTAGGTAATAGTTCCTTCCAAATTTATATATGAAGAATAGATCGACAGTGTATTGAAAGAAATCGCAAATCATCTGTGTCATGTCTGTAACTCTGATAGAAAGGTCCAGCCTGTAGTAAACATATCTTGTTTTGTAGTAAAGACAGTACGAACTCAAACATCCAAGTATTGAACAGGCACAAACGCTTTTGATGAGGATGGATGTTTTGTTGGGCGCCACATTACCATTTAAAGCGAATATTTTCAAAATCCATATGATTGGTATCATTGAATTGTATGTTTTATTTGTAAAATATCCTGGTTTTGTAACATCACTGACTTGCATGATTGTTATAAATATGTATTAAACACCGATGTTACCTTATTCACTGGTTCGAAATGTTACAAACGTTGAAAGAACTATGTATAGCTAAATTCAGAACATATAACTACGATAAACATCAATCAATGGAACACGTTTACATTAATTTAATGAACCATATGAAGTGGCGGCATGTTCTAATAATGCTAATAGCATGCTAATGGACAGAGGTAATTTGTTCGCATGTATTTAACAAGTATCCACTTGTCAGTCAGTATGTTACTGTTTCTTATGTTACCAAATTTAGAAAAATGAATATTCCTCAGCAATAGAATCTGAACTAAATCTTGTCATCGGTATGTAGGCGTAGGCATGCGCTTGCGCTACTACGTATCTGCTAGTAGTCTGTGCGCTACTACAAACACAACTGACGTTTTCAAATGCTTATAAATACATGCTTGAAATTAGTTGAAATATAATTGTATTTCAATGTGTATGTTTTCTAATTGAAAGCTAATGGATCGAGGTGATTTTTAGAGCTATAATTAAAATAAATTCTTCTACCTCTTCGAAAGCTCTTATTTGTATAAAGTCGAGAGATTTTCTTAAAACCGACAGCCCAACATATACTTAGCAGTGCTTAGCAGTACTTTTATTAAACAAACTGTCCGGTATCCCGACACAATTTATGATCAACTGTTCCTATCGAGTTTTTTTAAACTAATTATTAATATAATATATTTAGAAACTGGTGTTCGTACGGACCTACTTGTGCTCCACACTGCCGCTCACAAGGAGTATGAAAAATGTGTTACAAGTTTTGATTATTTGGGTTTTTTATACCGCAAGCATCGTCGTAATACTTGTGACTAGTCGAGAAAATTATATTATGTAGGTTCTTACTTATGCATAAAGGTTTTACCTACATAGTTATGGTTATTATTTAATTAGGTACCTACATGGGGAGGACCCCATGTAGGTACCTAATTAAATACGCTTAGATATCTACGTTCACGTCACGCCCTCAAGGCCCACGCCCGCAAGCGCTAGTATATTATAAAGCGGTGGCACATCGCCTTACATCTGTTATACCGAATTTGGAATAGGCTTGGCAGTCTTTTTGAATCTTTGCTTGACCACTTTCATGGCCTGCATCAAGCCTTAAGTCAAGTCGTATTAAGAAGAGGGCGAGAGTGGTATCTATTTAAAAAAAAAAACTTGCTCGCTTTGCTCGCGCTCTTACTCATATTGCTCTGAAAATAAATTTTACCTACTGTTTATGGTTTTTAACTCCAAAAACAGATTTAATATACCATGGAGAAAGTTTAAGCCTATTTTTTATCCGGGTGCGTTAAGTAGTTCCCTCGGGACACGGGTGAAACCGCGGGCAACAGCTAGTACAATATAAATCATCAAAAACTGCAAAATACGTTCTCGACACAAGAAAGAAACTGTTAAAAAAAAGTGTCCAGCTGTAAGTTCAAAAACCCTCTAGAATGGCGCTCGTGCATTTACAGGGTTATTGTATGAATGTAGCACCTGTAGACGGATTGAAGCACGCTGAATCGGTCAGCAAAGATTGAGAATTACTTATAGTAGTCAGGGTCAGGCGATTGGACTACTTGTAGCGTTGTAGATAAGATAACGGTCCGGTTAACTTAAAACAGCGGTTTACCACAGGGCTGTAGCTAGAGTCAAATTTGAGATACATTGGTTACATTTTTTTTATCTCAAACAATTTAATTAAATATAATAATTTATCTTAGTTTCTGGATTTTTAAGGTAGAGCATTGTGATTTCAAGGAAGGGCATTGCCCCACAATGCCCCCCTCCCCCCAGCTACGGTCGTGGTTTACCATAAATTAAAACTTCCAACTTTCGATGGGTAACACGGGGTAGGGCCAAGTTCGACAGATGGTTACCTAATCGGCCCGTTATTAAACAAAAGGGTTTTTTAACGGAAGCTGGAATGTTTGTGTTACCCACTTCTAGTCGAACCCTGGTTTGGTAATCGACCGTTTCAGGAATAAAATTCCTTACTAATATTATAAATGCGAAAGTAACTGTCTGTCTGTCTGTCTGTTACGCTTTCACGCCAAAACTACTGGACCGATATAAATGAAATTTGGTACAAAGATAGAATAGACCCTGAGGAACAACATAGGCTACTTTTTACCCGGGTGCGCTAAGTAGTTCCCTTGGGATGCGGGTGAAACCGCGGGAAACAGCTAGTATCTAATAATACGTTACCCATCGAAATTTGGCAGTTTGAATTTATGGTAAACAGCTGTTTTAAGTTAATCGGACCGTTATCTTGTCGGAGAACTTGGGGCTTAAACGGTCACTTTACGTTCTCCTTTGCTCTACCACAGATTACGATATCTCCCTACAGTAGCGCAACGCCTTTGATGAAAACATCTACCTACACCTTTACGCGATTTCGTCGCGCGCTGGCGTAAGTAGATAAGCTAAGGTTGTCACAATATGGGATATAAAATAACAACGAAGAGAAACAATTTTCAACAAAACACGACCGCGTCTTGCCCTAGCGGTCCGTCCCGCAAAGTAAGCGTGTTTGCGGGACGCGGTTGACACCGCCCGCCTCCCCGCGAGTCCCGCGCCGTTTCTCCGCGTAAGTACATTCGTTACGCTACTGTATGGAGATAACGTAATACTGTGGCTCTACCGTCCATATTAGAATAAAACATCTGTGGACTCTGTGGTGCTACTTTGACAGACTGAAAGATGAAGTGAGTGAGCAGTTTGGGTAGGTACTGCTGTGCAGAACGACCAAAGATATTATATCTCTTTGAGAACGACCTCTAACAAAATAGCGATGCTCGATATGTGGCTTTGTATCGATATTTCATATTGTAAAGTATCGCAAATATCGTATTGTTAGTCAACGAACTAAAACCTATTGCGCGTGGCCCACCACGGCCACCACGCACTTGGCCAATTTTTTTTAGGATTACAAGGACAGTATTCACAAGGAACCCTTTCAGTTTCTTATGTCCATACGGAAATATGAAATATAAAAACTGTATAAATAACTCTGTAATGTCATGAATATATAAATACACATGGGATTACAAAGTAATTACTTATATAGTGTAAACATCTTGCAAACAGGACTAAATTTGCTAATGTGTAAATTTTCCTTGCTTTATATTTAGTAGCAATACTCAGCCTGTCATACGAACATGGAGCAAGCAAGCGATACAGTCAAATAACGTATTGTGTTATATCGATATTTACTTTACTCTTTGATCGATTTACTATGAAGATATATAAGTATTAGACCATCCCTACTATTAGTCTGTGGACCATCCCTACTATTAGTCTGTGGACCATCCCTAACTAAGCCAAAATTAATGCTCAGCTCTTTGGTTTGGGTCTCTCTGACTAGTATATAGTAATCTGTGAAAGAGAATACAATACTAGTGGTTTGGGTGGAAGTTGTTACGATTGATACGATATTTTTTTCATCAAAATTACATAAAATCACTGAACTTGGTGTAAATTTTTTCAATATATATGTTATTAAGAACTAGTGTAGGTATACCTAATATTAAGGTTAAGAAACTAGCTTTATCAGCTAAAATAGACAAGGTAAGCTTTGTTAAATCTTTATAAGCTAGGGCTTAGATGTTCAATACCAACGATTGTGTGTGTATGTTATGTTTCTTAGTCTTTCCGATGGTGTTTAATGTCTATAGAAATCATATTTTATTAAGTATCTAATCCTGGACCTAGATCTCTCAAATATTCCTCCACAGTTTGTGCACTGAATTCCATATTTGGTTGGTGGGTCATCTTAGGTGGCTCATATACCTAATGGTGGTAAAACGGATTCTATCTCATACCAGTGCTTTAGGCTTGGTTACCATAATTATTACACATTATGTATATTTTTATTGTAGATAGCGCCATGGGAGGTTGCCGGTGCTCTTACCGGAACTGCTCTTTAAGAACTGATGGGAAAACTCATATGTTTCACTACCCTGTGTTTGACAAATTGCGTTGTCACCAATGGCTTACCAATGCACACAAATTAGAATTTCTCAACTTGAAAGTGTCACAGCTCAAGAACAGAGTGGTGTGCCAACATCATTTTAAGGATGAAAACTTTATGAATTTCAAGGTTGGTTCCTTTTTTGTTAGCTTGTCAACTCATCATCATCATCTGCCTAGTCTTTTCCCAACTATGTTGGACTATGTTGGGGTCGGCTTCCAGTCTAAATCGGATGCAGCTGAGTACCAGTGTTTTACATGGAGCGACTGCCTATCTGACCTCCACAACCCAGTTACCGAGTAACACAATACCCCTTGGTATGACTGGTTGTCAGACTTTCTGGCTTCTGACTACCCATAACGATTGTCAAAGATCCACAAATGTCAACCGGGACCAATAGCTTACCATGCTTCCCGAGGCACGGAGGAGTTTCGCTATGACATAGATGGTCACCCATCCACGGACCGACCGCGCTAAGCGCAGCTTAACCTTTGATCGGTCTATCTACCTGTTGATTTTTATTTATTTTATCATTAAATCTTTGCATCTTAAATCTTTAATGTGAGTTTCTTGATTTATGTGACAGAACTTAAATGTCTAGTTTGTGAATACAAAAATATATAAATTAGATAGCTACTTATAAGATGATTCATTTATCTCAGATTTCCCGTTCTTTTTTAAAACAAATGTTTTATATTGAAGTCATATAAAAAGAATTAATAATATTTTTTTATTGTTATTTCAGAAAGACAAACTTACATTTGATGCAGTGCCTACAGAAGATGGACCTTACTGTGATTCTAGTCAGATAGATGAAGCAAAAACTGAACAAGATGACCCCAAAGTGTTCAGTATATCTCTTGATGATATTGAAAATGATTATTTGACTATAGTTGATAAAAAAGCAAACTTTTCTGTAAAATATGGAGATTTCTTAACAAATTGTGATTTGATGGAGTTAGATTCTTTAAATTCATTAGCACAGATAAATGATAACAACCAGATTACTATAAAGGGGCTTTGTCAGCTGGATTCAAGTCCAAACATACCAAAAGATGTAAGAAAAGTAAGACGGAGTCAAAGGAGGGGTAAATATAAAAAAAAATCCAGCAAAAGTATTTTAAATGATAGCAATAATAGAGAAAACAAAATAATTGAGAATAATTCTGTAATAAACCATATTAATACAATAAATGCCAGTAAAGAAAGTGAAACACGGCAAACAGAGGAAGACCATAATTCAACTTCAAACCTTATAATAAATGTGTCACTTGTGCCTATTGAATTTGATGAAAAACAACTGAATGACGAAAATCAACAAAATGTGTTTCAGCCAATTGAATTAAAAGTATTTGATGAACCAAAATTAAATGACCAGAATGAGGTCAATATTTATCAACCAACTGTAGTACAAGCATTTGATAAAACAAATGATCAGAATCAAGGAAATATTTATCAAACAATTGAAGTACAAGCATTTGATGAAACAAAATCAAATAACCAGCAACAGCTAAACACTTATCAGCCAATTGAAGTGCAAGCATATGATGAAACAAAATCAAACAGCCACAATCTGCAAAATATGTATCAATCAACAGAATTAAAAGGACTTGACAAATCAAAACCCATAAATAGAAATTATAACAGGAGTTTGTTGAATGAAAATAAGAAAATTAGGATTATATCTGAAAAAAGTATTGTGCCAGGTGTTGGAAAACTTGAACCCATTTCCCCTACTAGAGTTTTAACTTTTCCCAACAAGACAAAGTCTTTCAATACCAATTTAATAGCAGAGATTCCAGCACTGCCAAAAAATAAATCAGTAGAGATTAAATCAAACATGACACACTGTTCAAAGGACAATATGGCTATAAAGCAACATAAAAGTGAACTACAGAAGTTAATAAGTCCTCAACAAGATAAAGCTTCTATTCTGAACACTCAAAGTGAAGTTCTAAATAAAAGTCCCAATGGGGCTACACATAATACTTCAATCATAAAAAATAAGATCCCTCCAGAAAGAGTAGCAGCAATAGCAGAAAAAAGAAAGTTTAATATGAAATTAAGAGATATAATTGAAGATTGTTTAGACAAATTAGATGAAAATGATAAGTCAGATTATCACAATAGGAAACTAGCACATAAAAAAAGAATACTGGAGAGCAAAAAGGGACAAGTTTCTTCTTATCTTGCTAAAGATCCACAACTGCCCGGGGTTCAAGATTATACTATAGCTTATTTAGAAGCTAGAATGAAGAAGATGGAAAATAATCTACTCAATAAAATAGAAGAAAATTCTCAAAAAATTGGAGCGTTGAAACAAACATATGCACCAGTAGTTAATAAGAAATCTGTTCATACACAAACATCAGTTAGTGAAGATGTTCACAAAAAACAGCTATATCAAGAAATCTCAAAGTATTTAAGCAAAGAGGCAAATAGTTTAATATATGAAGAACTTTTTATAAATAAATATATAAAGGATGTGCCTAAGGTATCTGCAAAACGACGCAAATGCAGGTGATGAATGGTGCAGCAAATAAAATTATGCAGTTAACTATATTCTTTTTATTAATTTATAACTTTGAATATAGAATAATATATACTTATTATCTTTTTGTTCATTTCACTTTTACCAAACTTTTACCAATGTTATCTCCTCTAAATAATCCTATAAAAGCATCAACAGCTGTATCAAATCCATCAGTCACGTGTTCTTTGTATTTTAGTTTCCCTTCTTGTACCCACTTCAAGTTTTGATTTATACCTTCTAAAGTGCGATCTGCGTATCTGTTTACCAAAAACCCTTCAATTTTTAGTTGCTTACTGACGATAAATGGTTGAAGTAAGGTTGCTGTGAAAAATAAAAGTTTTCAGATAAACAACTCGCGACATTTCAATAGTTACACATCAGAACATTAACATCCAACCCACCTTTTCGCTTTTCAATATCAGTTTCATTATAACTTGAAATGGCTCCGCAGACAGCGACCCTGCCGTATTGATTCATCTGAGACATAACTATACTACTAATTTCTCCACCAACGTTATCAAAATAGCAGTCTATGCCTTTTGGAGCGCTATCTTTAAGAAATGTTGATATATTTGTAGTTTTATAGTTTCCTGCATAGTCAAAACCTAGTTCTTTGACTAACCATTCACATTTTTCGTCAGTACCAGCGAAACCAATCACTCGACAACCTGTGAAACGAAAAAACAATTTCATCTGAATAATGAAATACAGCATTATTATTATATCTACTACACTTATACCTGCTACACTCTGATACCACGTAGCTCTTTAGCTACGTATTATTAGAGTGTAGCTGGAAGGTGCGAAATTGTAATTGTATATGAACGAATTGAAGTTTTCGCTTAGAAGAAAGTTTATTTTCGCTACAACGTAGGCGAAGAAGTGACGCTATTACCTAGGATCTTGGCAATTTGTCCGACATGCGAGCCAACTGCACCCGCTGCGCCTGACACCACCACAGTTTCTCCAGCCTTAGGTTGGCAGATCTCGGTAAAACCCAAGTAAGCAGTGTTCCTGTCATAACAACAATTATGTAAGACAATGGTAAAACAAGGTAGGTACTGTTTTTTTAAATTACAGGTTGGCAAGTATAGAATTACGACCCATACATACCCTACGCGGCCACATACTCCAAGAGCCAATGAAATAGGCAAGTCTCCAAAGTCTGGCAATTTGTAAAGATAAGGTTTCTGCATACTAAACTTTTCATTTTCGGGTTTTGTGATTGTGTGGGTTCTCCAACCGAAATGCCCCATCACCCATGTTCCTACTGGATACTCTGGATTTTTACTTTCTATTACTCTAAAACGGAGAGTAAAGTCTTTGTTAATTGAATTGTACCTACGTATAGGCCTATAAGGTTTATAATTAAATATAAAAATGTTTCGAACTTAATTTGCCTGGTTACCGTTGTCTGCGTCGTTTAAGTTGCTATAATACACTTCTATAAAAGGATCCAATTCATTCGAAATAATTATTTTATACGTAGGTACGAAGTGCAATTAAAATACTAACTTCGCAATTTGGCCACCAATCATATCACAAGGAAAGGTTCCACCAAGTTTCATGCGCTGGTATGGATCAACACTGAAAAATGCTGCCTCAGCTAAGAATTCTGTAAGGTAATAAAATTATGAAATCATATTATTTATGGCCAGTTCCACCACCTTCGGTTACCTAACAAGTACCTACCTACTGGTTAAACTTTTCTACAACACAGTTCGTATTTCAAATGACGTTTCAATTATGAATTTACCTAGTTTGGTTTTATCTACTGTGTATCCAAAAGTCCTGGAACGGGGAGTGGACAAATGCATTTTTTTTCTCCGCCCTTTGTCTCTAGAACTGATAAAAAGGGCAAAGAGACGCTGTTTATAGTGCCATAGGCTCTAAGTCATTCTGGGCTTCTAGGTTTGCAAAAACCGTAGTAGCAACTTACCATTTTCTCGTAATTCAGGAAGTTTTTCTTCAACAATTATAAAATCACTTTTCTTAGGTTCTCCCACAAAAGGATTTAGAACAACGTATCTTTTTGCTGTGACCATTGTGATTGAGTGGTGCCAACAATTTTTTTACGATTTTAATGGTACAAGTCAACGAAGTACGTATATTCTACGCTGTGTGCATGGGTTATATGTATGTATGAATGATAAACTACCAAAAATACTTTTATTAATTTTACTTTGAATTTATACTTTATTACTATCAGTTATGGTTTATTTTCCTTCATTTCAATGCTGAGCACTCTAGACAGGTTATCTTATTGTTATAAGTAGGTACCTATGTAGGTGTAAATTATTTACTTAACGTAGATACAGACAACATTCAATTTGCTTATACAAGCTTGTACAAGTAATGTATTATTAGATATACATAATTGTATCTCTATAATTCTAACTAGGAATGTAGAGTAGATCAAAGATATAGAAGAGTAGATAAGTAAATTAGGTTTGCTTAGAAGCGTAGAATCGGCTTTTTGTGTTATTTTCTGTGTTATCTGTGTTCATATAAAATGGCGGGAAATTGAAAAGTCCTATTCAAACTTCGTTTCGGGATGGTAAAAACATTTAATTTATTATGTGCTATTTTACATAACCAGTTAAGTATTATTGTGTCAATTTATTAGTTTTTTTTTATATATTAGTAGAAATATTACATAGTACTTATCTACGTCTGCCCTTTGACTACATAAAGCGATATAGGTACCTCCACGCGCCTCGAATATAGCCTAGCCAATAAAACTACGTTTAAAAAAACCGACTTCAAAAAAAAAACTAAAAAGTATTAAAAAAGTATAAAATAACTTAATAAAGATTTAACACAAACCTAATACCTTTAATACACTTCTCATCAAAAAAATCGAAACACTTTCGTTTTTATTGTTTTTGTCCTAATTTTTTACAAAAGAGAATTAATTCCATGAAAAAAAAAAACATTATTGTGTAGCTGGCAGTTTGGTCATTACAGTAAGAAGAAAAAAATCAAAATTCGAAATTAGAATTTCATTTGTTTATCCTATAAATGAAATTAATCACTGTTTTGAGACAAATGTGTATTTAGGGTTGGAGTACGTTTCTCGTTTAAAAACTAAAAATTAGCGCTTGTCTTTAAACTTTTTGTTTCTTATTTCATTTACTGTAACTTTGGGACGTCTGAAAAAACTTTTTTTTCTAAAACATATGGATACTTCGCCCGCAGAAGCCGCCCAAGTGGTGGCATTGCTGGATTCTGGACTTAGTCAGCGTGTTGTGGCTGCAAGATTGCATCTAAGCTTATCATCTGTTCATAGAGTCTACAAACGCTATCGGGAGACTGGTTCGTTCACGCGCCGTTCAGGATCTGGCAGGAATCGGGTCACTTCTGAGCGAGATGATCGATTTATTGTAACAACTTCTTTACGAAATCGACGCCTTAACGCTTTTCAACTGCAGCAGCAGCTTCGCGTTGTACGAAGAGTAGCTGTAAGTGACTCTACAATAAGAAGAAGGTTGAAGGAACGCGGATTGGCACCGCATAAGCCAGCGAATGGGCCGAAATTAACTGCAGACCATCGAAGAGCGCGCCTTAACTTTGCACGCGAGCACCTAACTTGGTCATACCTTCAGTGGAGCAAAGTACTGTTTTCTGATGAGTGTAAAATTATGCTGTATGGTAACGACGGAAGGAACAAGGTCTACAGAAGAGATGGAGAACGCTTTGCACAATGCTGCATTGAAGAAAAGGTCAGCTATGGTGGCGGTTCGTGGACGGTTTGGGGAGGAATCAGCGCCGACGGTAAGACAGAACTTGCCTTTGTGTCTGGGCCACGGCTGCCTGCACTAAACTCTCATCGGTACATCGAACAGTGTCTTGAACCTCATGTGATGCCCTATGCACATTTTATTGGCAACGACTTCATATTCATGCACGACAATGCTAGAGCTCACACCGCGGGCGTCGTACGAGATTATCTTACCGATGTCGGTATCTCCATTATGGTATGGCCAGCAAGAAGCCCGGACATGAATCCCATTGAACATCTATGGGATGAATTAAAGAGACGAATTCGAGCAAGAGATCCAGCCCCAGAAACACTTAGCCAGCTGCAAAATGCAATCCAAGAGGAATGGGATAATATACCACAACATGTGATCGTGACTCTCATCCGATCGATGAAGAACCGTATGGAAGCAGTAATAAGAGCTCGCGGAGGGAATACAAGTTATTAAATAAACGTTTCTTAATATTTTTTTTCATTTACGCGTGTTGTTTTACCCATTTCCTTCATATTCCATACAGGGTAAAAATTACTCATTATACAAAATACGAAATCTATGAAGACTTAATTTGAATTTAGAACAATAACATTAGGATTTAAAAACCTCATACTACTCACTATTAAATGACATTTTACATTTATTCCTAAATATACACATTTTTCTGATAATCCTTATCAAATCATAAACTGCGAGGTGTTTCGATTTTTTTGATGAGAAGTGTATTAATAAAACCATTATTTGTATGTGCTACCTATTGACAGGTTTAAAGTCGGTGCCAAGCCAAATGTAATAGTGTTACTCATTCAGGTATTAAAAAGTTTTCATCTGTTTCACATTAATTCACATTGTTCTTTAAGTTTATTTACGTAGGTTAATCTTTAGGAATTTCATTTTGTTTAGGACTTGGCACCGACTTCAAACCTGTCAATAGGTAACACATACAAATAATGGTGTTTTATTAATATTAAAGGTATTAGGTTTGTGTTAAATCTTTATTAAGTTATTTTATACTTTTTTAATACTTTTTAGTTTTTTTTTTGAAGTCGGTTTTTTTAAACGTAGTTTTTTTAAATTTATTTTTTACTTTTTAGTGTCTGTAATAAGTTGCTCTGTAAACTACAGTATTTTTTACAGGATTTTTATAGATTACATAAGGAAGGCTATAACATTTCGTTGTTTTTATTATCATAATTATATGTTAAATAGTTTTTTTTTAAGTAGCTATGGGTAGGCCTACGAAAGGTGCAGCTTTAAACAATATAGATCAAGAAACGGGAACGGAAAATATAAATCGACTCCGAAACAATTACGTCATCGATGTAAACAAAAATGTAAAAAATGTTCACAAAATGAAAACTACTGGGCCAAACCATGTGAAATTTTTATGGGACCAAATGGCATCTATTCCGCATCAAACTAAAAAAGAATCACGTAAATCGGATCATAAATCTCAGCGTAATCGGTGTACATACATAGAAAAAAAAAAAAAAAAAAAAAAATACCGATCGAATTGAGAACCTCCTCCTTTTTTTGAAGTCGGTTAAAAATTAAGCTACCTGAAAATGATGATGAACATAGTTGTGGAGTTTATTTAAACGATTAGTCAATCGATGGTTATAATTAATACCTTTTTCTTCCATAGATACATAGAAGCAAGAATTGTTGTTCTATCATTCATTATGACATTATTATGAAAGGTGGCATATTTTTAGTGTTTTCAAAATATAATCAAGTATTTCGCTCATGTATTTAAGCCGTAACGATGTTTCATAAAAACTATGTTTAATAGTCTGAGTTGCGGCTCATGCATGCGATTGTGTCTGAGTAAAACAGACTTGTTTTGTTAAACATGGGACGCAGTAAAAAAAGAAAGAGGCAAGACAGCGCGAAGTAAGTCCTTGTCTCAGCATTGCTAAAAGTACCTATGACACACAAAAAGTGGTTTTACGAGTATATCTACTGTATATAAATGTATCGTCCGACGCATTGGGGGTAGTCAGCTCTGATGCTAACAGGATAGCTGATAGCTGACTAAAGTTTTATTAACGGAGGCATTTATCTACAAATAATCGTGTAGCATATGGCCGATACGATTGAAGGTTGAAGAAATAGAAGCTATTCTTCGTACCTAGTACCTTCGTACTTAGTAACTGGCTAATCCTTTAAAGGACAGACATCCGATATAACACAAAATCGCGGACGTGTCTTGAAATCTTGATGAGCCCATCACGGACGAAAATTCTTGGGTAGGTACTAAAATTGGTTTTATATTTTTCAGAGATAAGAAAAAAAGTAAACCAAAGGAGACTGCGCCTTCAATTTCATATTTTACATTGGTATAGTTATAGCTTTTCTTTAATTTTAATACTATTATTATTTTTCTTCATTGTGCATGTACTGTAAATGGTTTATAGTGCTATTCATCTTTTTAAAACCTTATAGGTTGGTCGTTAAATAGTGGTTTTCACTGAACAGTGATAGCAAAAAGAGGTACAACATAATGTAAAAACCTTTTAGCTTTAACTTCGTAAGAGAATAGAAAAATATATGCAGGGATAGTGGAAATACCTAATTCAGCTCGTTGTAGCGCTTATGTTAATAATTTATTTCCAGTACAGATTTTCATCAAAGTTGGATAAAATTTTGATATCTATATCAATAACAGCATCGTTTGTTGCCGGAGCTACGTTGCCATACGCCATAACCCTGGTGGCAAATGTGTTTCAAAATATGATAACGTATGACAAGGCAGTCCAAGCAGGGACACAGGATGAAGAAGCCTTTCTTATGAGCATGCATAACTTTGGAGTCATGTATTCGTCTGTTGGGGTCTTATTGTTTTTTTGTGCATATTTGGGATCTGCTCTTATGAACATTACAGCTATAAATCAGGTAAATATCTATCTACATATTATTATCCTACCATATTTATATCCTTCATTCTTGCAATAGATTAAAAAGAAAGTAAGCGGCAATAATTACAGGTATATAAAATCAGAGAAGAATATTTAAAAGCAGCTTTAAATCAAGACTTTGCGTATTTTGATTGTCATCAAACTGGGGATTTTGCATCTAAAATGGCAGAGTAAGTAACTTAGTAGGTAGGTACTAAGTTATTATGTTGCATTGAGTAACGACTAAAATGTTTGTTATAATAATGACATGATATTAATACGCGCGTTGACTCTGCTTTATGAAGTAAATTAAAATTTTGAGACCTTAGAAAATATCACATTTTCTCTCTCATCTTACTATCGAAAATAAGTGAATCTTCTGTTTTAGTGACGTAATAAAACTAGAAGAAGGCATCGGCGACAAGGTGTCAGCGTTCGTATACAGTTTTACCACGGCCGTAGGTTGTATCCTCATGGCGATGTTGAAGGGGTGGAAGCTAGCGCTCCTCTGTCTCACCACGACGCCCGTTACGTTTGCGTTGGTCGGCTTGACTGGGCGAGTACGTACCTCCTTTTGACATTCATGTATTGGTGGAGCGAAGGTTGTATATTTTTCAGTGTGGTACTGCAAGGAAAAGACAATATTTTAGACTTAGACTTATTTTAGACTTTAGACTATAGCTACGAGAATTATTAAAGAGCAGTAATTTTATGAAATTATAACCAGAACCTTTGTGTTAACTTATGCAACTATCGTCGTTTTTTTGTGCATTAATATATTGATTTGAAATAAACTTTATTATAAAAACTACTTAGATAGCAGACCGCCTCTACAAGCAAGAAGCGCTTGAGACAGGTCGAGCCAGTGCAATTGCACAAGAAGTGCTGAGCTCCATACGTACAGTATATTCTTTCAATGGCCAAAAGAAAGAATTGGAGCGGTACAAGAAACCACTGGCAGCTGCTAAGAAGATTCATATAAAGAAAGGTAAGGAAAAAGAGGTAATTGAGTAGGAATCGTATATTAGTTCAATGGTACATAGGTTGCGATGTTAACAACATTTTTGTTTCACAGAATTTTTTACAGGCCTCTCGATGGGTTTTCTGTTCTTCTGCGTTTTCTGCTCTTATGCTTTGTCCTTTTATTTTGGGATCTACCTCGTGATAAACGACCCTGAAAACTATAATGCCGATGTTATGTTTTCAGTAAGTGTTCCAATTACTCAAATGTTTGCGGTACTTACTATATGGATTTTTTAGAACATTATACCTAAAGTCAGGGTTCATAGGGTTCGACCCTAAAGCAATTGTTTATTATTTCAGGTTTTTTTTGGTATAATGACTGCGCTTGGAAACTTTGGCATGGTGGGATCTCTAGTGCGATCGTTTGGCCTAGCTCGAGGCGCTGGAGCTCAGATATTTCATCTTTTGCAAAATGTACCCACAATAAATCCGATGCTAGAACGTGGCTTGAAACCGAATGCAGCTGAAGGAACTATCGAATTGAAGAATGTGGTGTTTCATTATCCTTCTAGACCGGATGTGCCTGTTAGTACTTACGTTTCAACTAATCGTATTGACTGCCTCAGTGGTCTATTTGCTGCAATTTGACTGCTGTGTACGGGGTATCGGTTGTATTCCCGGGTCAGGCAGAATTCGCTTTGTGGGTTTCAAAAATTTCCACAAAGCAGCCCAGAGTCACAGTTCTATAATATAAAGAATCGCAAATATTTAATGTGTTGTTTTTTTTAATTGAAGAGATTTGTTTACTTGGTTTTATTACAGATATTGAAAGGTGTGAGTCTGACAGTAAAACGTGGACAGTCTGTCGCTCTTGTTGGACACTCCGGTTGCGGCAAATCTACTATCATACAACTTATATCCCGATACTATGATGTTGTTAGTGGCAGTGTAAGTATTTTCATTGAGGGAATAAGTAGGACTACTCCACTATTTACCTACATTCACGACCATATATATGACATCTGCAGAGAATATAGAGCGTCGCTAACGTAAAATACGAGTTTCAGTAACAATACCTACTGATATTGAATGATTAGGTTAGAGCTAAAAAAATCATCAGTTCAGTTCACACCTTACTTTAGAATACTACTTAATTGTTAATTAAAAAGTAAAGTATTCATACAAACTAGGTGTGTGTGGACAATACAGACGTGCGCGATCTGTCAGTTCAATGGCTGCGGGCGCAGATCGGGCTGGTGCGCCAGGAGCCGGTGTTGTTCAACAACACGGTGCGGGAGAACATTCGCTACGGACGCGAGGACGCCACCGACGCAGAAATACAAGCTGCGGCAAAGCAGGCCAATGCTCATTACTTCATCATCAAATTGCCTAAGGTATTAAAGAAATCGAATATTTAACTACTAATTCATTAAATCAACTTTGCTCACAAGTTGGTCTCTCCAGACTTAGGTATTAAAATGCGGGTTAAGAGATGTGGCCTGAACTGACTGCGATTGTGCTACAAACGATGTCACACTTGCTGATCTGTCCACTTTGTCAGATCACTTGGATAACGGAAGGCCTCCACGTGGCAGCTCACAGTTACTGACTGCTATATGACAGGTGGCCGAATTTTACTGTAGTATAGTGTAGTAGGTACCTACCTCAGATTGATGCGGTAATCTGAAGTCTTTAGCTTTTACTTCTCCTTTCTTATGCCTAATGAGGAATTTCTAGGGGAAAATATACGTGGAGACAGAATGTAGGTAGAAAGAGACACTAGTATGTTGTGAAACATCCTCAGGGTTATGATACGCTGGTAGGCGAACGTGGCGCATCGTTGTCGGGTGGCCAGAAGCAACGTATCGCGATAGCCCGCGCTCTGGTCCGAAAACCTCGTCTGCTCCTGCTGGATGAGGCCACCAGCGCGCTGGATACCGCCTCCGAAGCTAAAGTGCAACTAGCCCTTGATAAGGTTAGCTGAAGTTTTCCACTTCATTTAACAATAAGTAGGTACTCTAGAAAATAACCTTGTATATTTTTACTTGGAAGACATGATGGAAATCATGGTTTGCGCTGTTGCCTATGGCTTTTGTTTGACTGGTCTCTTTATTTGTACAAATTTGTACAAATATAACTCTACTGTAATCAGTAGAGTTCTTCTAGGACTTCTTTGTGGTCAATTATAAAGGAGCTTGTTGTAAATCCATCTCAACACATTTGAATACTTATTTAAAAAATGCCCATTGATTGATAAAAGCCTCTCAATTTGAAATGTCTAAAAACCCAGGCTGCGGAGGGTCGTACGACGGTCGTGGTGGCTCATCGGCTTTCCACCATTCGACATGTAGGCCTCATATACGTCATGGACGGTGGCGAGGTCGTGGAGACAGGCACGCATGAGGAGCTAATGGCCAACAAAGGGCATTACTATGAAATGGTGACGCTTCAGGAGCCTGAACATATCGATGCCAGAGAAGGTCAGGATTCCTAGTCTTCTAGTGAATTTAAGTTACCTTTCCACAGAATTTATGCTTGCGTTTTTTATTTGACAATCCTTTTGTTTTTTTTGTGTTTTAAAATTATCACATATCCAACATTACTATTACGAATAGGAGGGAGGTATCAGGTTTGATTATATATGTTCATCACCTTGATTGAATGAAATATATCTACCAAATTATCATCATCATCATCAGCCTATATATTGTCCCACTGCTGGGCACAGGTCTCTTCTCATACAGAGAAGGCATGAGCATTGATCACCACGCTTGCTCAAGGCGGATTGGCGATTTCAGATTTTTACGTCCAGGTTTCCTCACGATGTTTTCCTTCACCGTTAGTCAGTGACGTCTAAGATACACTTAGAAAGTACATATGACTTCAGAAAAGTCACATTGGTACTTGCCAGGTTTCGAACCCACACACTCGTAAACGAGAGGCAGGTGCCTTAACCACTAGGCCACCACGACTTATCAAAACTACCAACTTATGGGTAAGTTTAATTTTTTTAAACATATCATTTTTTGTAATGTGTATTCTGCAGATCACATGCTGATCAGAGAGGAGTCTAATGTATCAGATAACGAAGGTGCTGAAGTTATGGCCGTAAGTGTACATTTGAATATTATAATTTAGCTTATGCCTACTATAAGGCGGTAGCTTTATGTTTATTTCGCACCCATTGTAAGAAAATTATTTTTCTGCAATGTTTCTTGGAGGAGGAGCTCGTGGCTAAGTAACAACCGCACGGGTCGGCTGATCATAGTTTAAGCTGTGCTTGGCGCGGTCGGTCCGTGGATGGGTGACAATCTATGTCATAGCGAGACTCCTCCGTGCCTCGGAAAGAACGATAAGCCGTTGGTCCCGGTTGTCATTGTACACTACATCTTTGACAGTCGTTACGGATAGTCAGAAGCCAGAAAGTCTGACAACGAGTCTTACCAAGGGGTCTTGTGATACCCAGTAACTGGGTTTTGGAGGTCAGATAGGCAGTCGCTCCATGTAAATCACTGGTACTCAGCTGCATCCGGTTTAGACTGGAAGCCGACCCGAAGATAGTTAGGAAAAGGCTAGACAGATGATGTTTCTTGGTGTAAATGTTTGGTTGTGTTCAAGCCTGTGGAAGACGACAGTGAAGCGAAAGTGTCGCGCATGTCCTTCTGGCGCCTGCTAGCCATGAAGTCTGAGGAGTGGAAGTGGTTGGCGGTGGGGACTCTCTGCTCCGTCATCATCGGCTTCTCCATGCCGCTGTTCATCGTCGTTTTCGGAGATTTGTTCGGTGTGCGTGACATTTTTGTTCTACTTAGCACTCGCATTTCTTGATACATTTTTTAGTATGCACTGAGTGCAGGTAACATTAGTTCCTAATGTGTTTTGCTGTATCAGTATAAGACTGAGTATATGGTTTATTAAGGGGAAATTTGTAAGTATTACGTGGATAATTGATTTCCAAAGGGGGAGGCGGTTCTCATCATCATCATCATCAGCCTATATATTGTCCCACTGCTGGGCACAGGCCTCTTCTCATACAGAGAAGGCATGAGCATTAATCACCACGCTTGCTCAAGGCGGATTGGCGATTTCAGATATTTTTTTTTTAAGTCCAGGTTTCCTCACGATGTTTTCCTTCACCGTTAGTCAGTGACGTCTAAGATATACTTAGAAAGTACATATGACTTTAGAAAAGTCACATTGGTACTTGCCAGGTTTCGAACCCGCACACTCGTACACGAGAAGCAGGTCCCTTAACCACTAGGCCACCACGACTTTTTCGAGGCGGTTCTCAATTCAGCTGTTTTTTTACGCCGCCGATTGTTAATAGATTTTGATAAAAAAATATAATTATTCAATTAACTACCTATATGGCTTATTTGGTTCCATCACAATTATAAAAGTACCTGCGCGTACCTAGATGACTGTACGATTTATGATCTATTCTGATGATATACTCAACTAATAAAATCGAAATAGCCAAATTGAGCCTCCTTCTTTTTAGAAGTCTGTAAAGTTACATCCGACCTCCAAAAAATACTAAATCTGATCAATACTGTTCTTTCAGTCCATGTCAGACCCCGATCCAAATAAGTTAATGGAGAAAGTGAAGAAAGTTTCCATCATATGCATATTGATTGGACTTGTTATGGGCACCTCCAATTTGATCGAAGTAAGTTTTTTTTCTTGATTTTCGTGTTTAATTACGAGATTAACAAAAACGTAAATAAGTTGTTTAAAATTATATTAAATTAAAACAAAGGGTATTTTTTAGGATTCCGTAGTCTTTATAGTGGAAATGGTTGTCCCTAAAGATGTGAAAAAATTCACAGATGTAGTTAAAAGGAAATCTATCACGGCTAAGAAGGCTTAAGCGGTTACAGAGTTATAGTCTACCAACTAAAATGTATACGGAACCCTACTGCATGGCCCGATACCAGGGCTGTAGCTAGAGTCGAATTTGAGGTAGGGCCTTGGTTACATTTTTTTTAATCTTAAACTATTACAGACAATTTAATTAAATATAATATTTTTTCTAAGTTTTTGGTGATTGTGATTTCCCCCTCTAGCTACGGCCGTGCCCGACACGCTGCACTAGTATACACGCATAAATTAATGTCGGTACAACTACAATCCAATCCCTAAAATACATTTTTACATGCAAAGCTAAATGATGATTGCGGGTCACACATTACCTAAATGTTTTTTTTTTATATGTGTAGTGGGTATGTGTTTATATTAATTAATATGTGACGTCATGGTGATATTTCTTTCAATAATCATGTTTGATAAGGCCCACCCAAAAGATATAGGCACCAAATAATTCATTAGTAGGTACCACATGTTCGATCCGTGTCGATTCAGAATGTGGGCCCAGAGCTGAATGATGGACATTGTGTGTCTTCGACTTTTTGGTTAAAAAATATGCTGATGTCTTTTGGATTTATCTTTTCTATCAGTGCCGGTTTTACCCCCATCTGCGCTCTGGGCGAGATTTTTGCGGCGCCCCTTAACTGCAATTTAAACCCATACGGATAAAAACTGGCCAAGTGCGAGTCAGACTAGCGCACCGAGGGTTCCAACATTTGGAAAGAATCGGCGTCGGCGTGATCAATACTGGAAAAGTTTTTAACCAGTGCGCATTTTTTTTGGTGGTTCGGTATCAGTAATTGAACACATTTCTATGTTTAGTAAGTAAAAGTAAGTAAAACATGGGCATAATCTTTTCGTAATAGCACTACACTGCCTATGCATGCAAGAGCGAGCTCACAAGTACAATACGACTCAGCTGATATCTACACACAAGCCGACCGGCGAGTTTTAAACAAATTAAGTTCTTAAATGAATATTTTGCGCAAACGATAACTTTTTTTAAGTACTAAGACCTAATAAACTGAAAAATACGTGTTTGTTAAAAAGTGTTGAAGTTTATTTAGACAAAATTTGCGCACTGGTTAAAAAAATCTTGTATACCAAATTTCAGCTTTCTTGTACTAAAGAACGCTTAGCTATACCGTGGACAGACAGATAGACAGAAGGTCATGGCGAAACTATAAGTGGGGTGTCCATTATAAATACCAAAAATAGTTCCTTGACTTTTCCCTGAACATTCTACCACATTTCCCTGATCCAATATTGTCGTCTTATGGAAAATATTTTATTATTTTGTTTTTAACCAGAGTGTATACTTTGGACTATTTATGTTAAAAATTTAGACCATGTGCATAGGTAGGAAAAGATATATAATCTGTTTTTGGAGTTATAAACCATAAACAGTAAGCTAAGAGAGCATCAGAGCAATATGAGTAAGAGCGCGAGCGAAGCGAGCGCGTATTTTTTTTAGGAATATGAGCATCAATATTCTTAGGAATCATATTTGTATTTCATGACTCTTACATTTCCCTGAAAATCCGTGACCACCTATTGCTTCCCTGATTTTCCAAATAGTGGACACCCCGATTTTTAAAAGTTTTTTACTAGAAACAATAAGGTGAGAAATAATCAGAGGAGTAAGAGTTAGAGCGCGAGCGAAGCGAGCGCGAAATTTTTTAAGTAATAGGTATGAGCAACATAATAATCCTTACTAATATTATAAATGCGAAAGTAACTATGTCTGCCTGTTTGTCGCGTTTTCACGCCAAAACTACTGAACAGGTTTAAATGAAATTTGGTACACAGATAGTCTAGAGCCTGAGAAAGGACATAGGCTACTTTTTACCCGGGTGCGCGAAGGAGTTCACTCGGGATGTGGGTAAAACAGCTAGTAACAATATTATAATAATTGAATGCTTCGTTTTTGGGGGGCCCCGTGACAATGGCGCCCCGAGTGCCCTTATGGTAAAGACGATACTGGAGGGGCACCAACACGCCCATTTTCATTTGCCGCAAAATTGACGACATTTTTTTTCTTGTCAACTTTTGCATTCTAATGTCAATAACGCAGAAAAACCCGAAATTGATAGACATTTGATGAAAAGTTCAAGAAAACTTTTGCTAAGCAAACTATATGTATGAGGGTAAGTAGCCTCAAAGAGTGAGAGGATATAAAAAGGGCGCCTGCGGCGCCCCTTCAGATCCGGCGCCCTGGGCGGTCGCCCCACCTCGCCCTACCCTAACGCCGCTACTGTTTTCTATTATTACTTTTTTCCCTTTTCGAGGGAAATCCATGACATATATGTATTACTGTTTTGGTAATCCGCAAACTAAAACAGTTATTTATAGACTAATCAATATTGTTCTTATTCCAAACTGATGTTATCAACTTCTTTTCTTAGTTTAGGAGTATAGGGTGAAACGTCTTTACTTTGGCAAAAGCAATGCAATTTAAAATAAACTAGGCTCTGGTTTCGACTGGGTAGTGGGTAGATTCAAGATCGCGGTAGTATTCCTTATTCCTGCATGTCGTGTGGGCCCTATCCGTCATAAAATGAAGCACAGGAAACATCATCATGCCAAGACATTGAATTATCGATCAGAAGAAAAAAAAACAAGATTTTGAAATTATAATCAGTTATTACACAACACTTTGAAACGAGTGCAGATAAAACTATTCCATGCTTATCTTTGTTATTTCCGTAGGCGATATCGTTTGGGGTGGCCGGTGCGCACCTGACCGAGAGGCTTCGAACTCGAATGTTCGAGCACTTGCTGCGACAGCACGTCGCGTACTTCGACGAGCGGACTAACTCCACCGGCGCTCTGTGCGCTAAGCTGTCTGCTGAGGCAGCTTATGTGCAAGGCGTTAGTATGGGATATATATTCCTATTAACTGTAAATCATTTTAAAGTACAGCGGTTTTGTTTAAAGCCATTAAATCCATAAACATTTTAGGCAGGATCTCTGAGTTGAGAAAGCCTGCTGCGGGTGACCACTAATAATGAGATAATCATGCGTTAGGGTTTATTTTTGTAGTGCCGCCAACAAAAAGTTCAAAGAAAGGCCATTATTTCTCATAAATAACAGGTACATTGCGAGCTTTTTACTGAATTCTAGTCGTTCTATCATCCTCAGGCATCTGGTCAGCGGATAGGCATATGCTTGCAAGGCATCGGGTCTATAGGGCTGGCGCTGGTGCTAGCCATGCTGTTCGAGTACCGCGTGGGGCTGGTCGCGCTCTGCTTCCTGCCACTCATAGTCTTCGTAGTGTACCAGCAGGTCAAGGCGACTAGCCAAGAGTCTTTTGGAAACGCCAAGTCATTAGAAAATAGTACGAAGGTAAGTTGACATTCATCTTTAGATTTTACATTGTGATCTTGAAAAGCATTAGTTTGTGCCTGCTGCATAGGACAGAAAAGCAGGGCTGTATACTCAGTACACAAAATATAACTGAGTAGCTGCATTCTAGAGCGTTCAAGACCTCCAGGTTGGAGTTTGGGTTTATTAGTCTTCAACTTTATTGGTGGGTAGCTAAAGTCGATTTTTATTCAACTGATGAAATATGATCTGCCCTTCCATGTCTTCATCCATTTGTTGAAGAGATGGTGATGTTATGTAGGTAGCGATAGAGGCTGTGTGTAACGTGCGCACGGTGGTGTGCCTGGGCCGGGAGCGGCAGTTTGTGCGCGATTACGTGCGCCAGCTGGCGCCGGCGCTGGAGGGCGCGAAGAAGGCTGCGCACTGTCGCGGTCTCGTCAACGGACTCTCGCGCTCCATTTTCAACTTCATCAATGCCACTGCACTCACATTCGGTGGACATCTTATTGTGTCTGAGGGTGTCGCCTACGAGGATATTTTAGTGTGAGTGATACTTAGAATATGTAGATCTTTGTGTAAAGTAGTGAGGATTGGATGGAAATACTTGCTGGGCTAAAAATATTGTAGGTGAGACATGAGATCATAAAAGGTTATCATAATGGGTGGTTTAACAACGCGGGTCACCTAAAAGTTTATTTCAAAATTGATCCCGAGATGGGCCCAGCGTCACTCGGCAATGTCAATAAACTGAGAGTAACCTTCAGCCTTGGTTAAAAGCCCAAGTTTCAGTTTATTGACATTACATATTATGGTAGACCCACACAAAATATACACGATGTTACCAGGACTACACAATCTTTGCAAATGGCGTCAGGTCAAGCGCAGAACGCGTTCACGTTCGCGCCCGAGTTCCAGAAGGGCGTTAGTGCTGCTTCCAGAATCGTTGCGCTGCTCAACTCCAAGCCTCAGATATGTGATCCAGCCATACCGATTATCACCCCGTTTGTAAGATTTTTTATAAATAGGTAAAGTTCATGTGGAGCTCGTGGCTAAGCAACTGCCGCACGGTTCGACCGATCAAAGGTTAAGCTACACTTGGCGCGGTCGGTCGGAGGATGGCTGACCATCTTTGTCATAGCGAGACTCCTCTGTGCCTCGGAAAGCACGTTAAGCTGTTGGTCCCGGTTATCATTTGTAGATCTTTGACAGTCGTTACGGGTAGTCAGAAGCCAGAAAGTCTGACAACCAGTCTTACCAAGGGGTACCGTGTAACCCAGAAACTGGGCTGTGGAGGTCAGATAGGCAGT
The DNA here is from genome assembly GCA_963891755.1 of Pyrrhia umbra. Taxonomy (NCBI): domain Eukaryota; kingdom Metazoa; phylum Arthropoda; class Insecta; order Lepidoptera; family Noctuidae; genus Pyrrhia; species Pyrrhia umbra. The sequence goes on from OY982930.1 coordinate 9,865,502, forward strand.
CGCTCCATGTAAAACACTGGTACTCAGCTGCATCCGGTTTAGACTGGAAGCGGACCCCAACATAGTTGGGAAAAGGCTAGGCAGATGGTGATGAGGTAGAGTTCATGTGTGTTCTTGTAATCCTTACTAATCTTTACTTCCTTACTAATATTATAAATTCGAAAGTAACTCTGTCTGTCTGTCTGTTACGCTTTCACGCCAAAACTACTGGACCGATATAAATGAAATTTGGTACAGAGATAGAATAGACCCTGAGGAACAACATAGGCTACTTTTTACCCGGGTGCGCTAAGTGGTTCCATCGGGATGCGGATGAAACCGCGGGAAACAGCTAGTAATCAATGAATTCGTAGTTTGTTTCGCGTTTGTTCTGTTGATTTCCTTCAAAAAGTATAACATAGATTGGGCCTTAAAGTGTCTACTCTTTATCTATCTGTCACATAAGATAATTAATAGTTTTCCAGGCCACAAAGCTATTTTTTTTAGTTTCATAAAATTCTTAGAGATCAAGCGGAGGGGCAAGCTTACAAGATGTGCAGTTCAGATATCCGAGCAGGCCAGGCGTGCGCGTGCTACGGGGGTTGGACCTGCAGGTATGTACAGTCTTACACACCCAAGCTGACTGCGAAACCAAGACAGTTATAGTAGGTAATTAAGTTACTGTCATAAGTATTTCTTGCTGGTTTGCCATAAATATTCAGATATACAAACTTACAGATATCGAACCTTTTACATCATAATATTGTTCAGCTATTTATGGAGGAGCTAAATGACTCAGTAACACAATTACACAAGTATGTGTGTAGTGTCTGCTATGTCAGTGGCTCCCGGGTTCTTCGCGAGTTCGGGCTAGTTATGGGAGATCTACCTATATCATACCGAAATTCCTCGGTGCCTCGGAAAGCACGTTAAGTCGTTGGGAGCCTCCCATTTCAGTCATTTGTAAACTTTGGACAAAATAATGTTATGGTTAGTCAGAAACCAGAAGGACAGACAACCAGTCTTACCAAGGAGTATCGCGCATAACCAGTCGTTCAATGTAAATCACCGGAACTCAGCTGCTTTTGGTTAGACTGGAAGCCAACCCCAGCGTAGTTGGGGAACAGCCTAGGCAGATGATGAGGGCAGATGTAGTTGTTTTACAGTATTAAAAATAATAAACGCTTGTAGGTTGAAAGAGGCAAAACGATCGCCTTGGTCGGACGCAGCGGCTGCGGCAAGAGTACGGTTATACAACTTTTGCAGAGATACTATGATCCTGATGTCGGAGAAGTTGTTAGTAGCCGCCACACATATTAATATTTCTTCTCTCTTACCTGCTAGATGTGTCACAATACTACTAGACAATGCCACGGTAGCACAACAGAGCACTGAGCTCCGTTAATCCAGCATATTGATACAGGTTGATTTTCTTTCTTAACATTCTATAAAATGCTGTCGCAGGAAAAGAAATTGGACTATTTCAGTAGACCTGATAATGATGTCATTAGGTATTATACAGTAACAATACGTTTTGGCTCAGCCCAATGTAGTAAAATAACTACTTTTACATTCTTAGTAGCCTCTATAGGCAGTCTTATAACTCTGATACTCTTGTGTCTGGGCAGTGCTTAGACGGATTTCCTTTACCGGGGCTACTCCTGTCGGAGGCTCGGTCGGGCTTCGGTCTGGTGTCGCAGGAGCCAGTGCTGTTCGACTACAGCATTGCGGAGAACATTGCGTATGGAGACTACGCACGTGGTCCATCGCACGAGGAGATCGTGGACGCCGCTAAGCAGGCCAACATACATAACTTTATCGTGTCTTTGCCGCAGGTCAGAAATTCTAACATCCATCTATCCTTACTAATATTATAAATGCGAAAGTAACTCTGTCTGTCTGTCTGTCTGTCTGTTACGCTTTCACGCCAAAACTACTGGACAGATATAAATGATATTTGGTACAGAGATAGAATAGACCCTGAGGAACAACATAGGCTACTTTTTACCCTGGTGCGCGAAGTAGTTCCCTCGGGATGCGGGTGAAACCGCGGGAAACAGCTAGTGTATATATATTCTTTGCATGTCTCATAATGTCTGAGTAGACACACAATTTCTCTTTATTATGAAAGTTCCTGCATCTTGTTCCTATTACTGTTAACAACAGGGCTGGGCAAAATACATGCTTTGCTTTAATTGAAATACAAATTACAAAATACTCTATCGCAGGTAATTAAAATACGAAATACAAAATATTTTTAAGTCAGGTATTTGAAATACAAAATACAGTATTTTAGCTATTTTTAATTGAAATACAAAATACAAAATAAGTAAATCTAGACCAGCACGGGCTGAAAAGTTCAAATACTGCCCAACCCTGGTAACAATTTATTTTGCTGTAGGTACCTACAATGGTACATGTATATAAGTTTGGGGGAGACCTACGTGGTCGATTGACTTAAGAACAAAAAAAACTATCAGTTTGTATCGTTAAACGAAATTATAATTTGCCAGGGGTATGAGACTAACATCGGTTCGAAAGGCATGCAGTTGTCTGGTGGACAGAAGCAGAGGGTGGCAATAGCCCGGGCTTTGATACGACACCCCAAGATCCTTCTTCTAGACGAAGCTACTAGTGCTTTGGACACTGAAAGCGAAAAGGTAGGTAATTAATTGGTAAAACCATGGCAAAACACTCCTTTAATGTGGGCTGTAGATAATAGTCTTCCTATTCAATTATGACTTCAAAGTCTAGTGCTTTCTGATACCGGGGCAAAATCCTATGTTATAAACCTCTTTTCATTAGTATTTAGACTGATGTATTTCATTCGTAAATTGTAGAATATTCTACACCCGAAGTCAGTCTGTCACATTACTCAATGTTTGGTTGAGTGTCGTTTCAGTACTGGTTTTGTACCACTTTCGATTGATAGGTGGTGCAAGAGGCTTTAGACGCTGCCAAAGCAGGTCGTACTTGCGTTACTATCGCGCACCGGCTGAGCACGATCCGCGACGCCGACCTCATCTGTGTGATCGCCAAGGGACGCGTCGCCGAGGCGGGCACCCACCAGCAGCTGCTCGATTCCAAGGGACTCTACTACGACCTACATGCCCACGCAAAATAAATGTCTTTGTTCAAATGTTGCATTGTCTTAATCCCGATACTCGAACGAATGCCATTTGGAGCCTTGATATTTTAAGGATATAACAGCCTCAAAATCAAAAATGGTTTTTACCAGAATAGTGTGATTGAGCAAGATGGACAATGGCTTCCATTGCTTAGAAAAGGACAGGGACGTACTAGACTGACTGCAACTGCTGGGACTGAAGAAGAAAGAACTCTAGATTATTTCGATAAAAGTAATAAGAAGCCCAAGTTCACAGTTGCCGACCCGTCAGACTTTCTGAAAGACTTCTTATTACTTTTATCGAAATAATCTGGCGTTCTACACAAGGTATTAAAATAATACTAGCTTTCAATAATCACAAGGGTCCGAAATCAAAATAAATATTTGGTTCAAAATTTTTATTTCAGCATTTCAAACACATTAGTGTACAATGTGGATGATGTGAAATTATCTGTAACAAAGAAAACGAACATTATAGTGGCTGCGGGGTAAGCAAGATCGAAGGTATATTGTGAGTGGGTATACCGACATCGTTATAGTATAATGAAATATTATTGAATATAATAAAGTTGTAGGTACCTACATAAATAACAGGGGTGTCTGGCTCCTTGGTGATTCTCAAATACAAGAAAAAATTATAGTTTTCTAAATCCTCATTGTAAACATACACATTTCGATTCTATTTGTGATCAAATACCTACATCAATTGATTATCAATATATTGAATGCAATTTAGTAGGCATTATTACCTACCTCGTAATGAAACAAACATGACAAGCATTTTTATCCACAATTATTATAATTATAAAGATAAATATAATTATCTCAAATCATATCTCTATCAAAAGATTATCTCTCTATACATATATTTAAAATAAAAAAGAAATTAATCAGATACAAGTCAGTCGAGTCTACGTCCAAGTCCAAGCGAAATTGGTTACAAAGTAAAGTTTTAAACACCGATTATGAAGTGCTACAGTGCTGTTTAGGATCGCTGTTGCTAGGAGAGGACAGCAACATTGAAATAAAAGAAAATTGAAAGCCTTATTTTCTAATTTCTAAAATAATACATAGGTAGTAGGTACAGGTAAGTCACACACTACGAACGCGGACAATACGTAAACGTTACGGATTACAAACTATGTTTTGATACGAATAACGCTGGCAGTAGGTAACACTGTAAATAACTTGGCTACAAATTATTTTTGGAAATTAACGAAAAATTAAGTAAGTATCAACCCAAAGTTATTTAGTCACACGTCCTTACTATCTTACAGTCTTAACTAAGGATTTAAAAATAAACTGTTTAGGCTCACTCACTGTGAAATTATATTGCAGTATAAGTTTCATTTTTTTTTTCTGCTTGAGAACGTGTCCAATTCGACCTATGTTTAGGTAGGTACTTGTACAAGTAGGTACACAATTTTTATTTATATGGAAGAAATACACATTTTAGTTAAGGGTGTAGTACTTACGGTGTAGGGGCAACCATAGCAGCAGCAGTCAGCTGTGATATGATGGAGCCGGCAGCAAGGTTGCCGTAGTAAGCCTGAGCGGCAGCAGCGGTGGACCCTGCTGCTATCCCAGCGGTGCCGAAGCCTAGCATTGGCGCCACTACTGGAGCCAACAGCCCGCCAGTGCCGTAGATCACGGCGCCACCAAGAACATTTACAGCGATTGCGGCCAGAAGACCCATTGTTTACTGAAACATTTGATCATAAAAATATTCAGTAGGTTATACATATTAGGAGTGGAAATGTAAGATCCTAGTTATACCATTGGGCGTAAAGTTTAACCATTGTACAAACTTAACCTCTGTATGTTATTAGTAATGGTCGGCTCAGTGGTCATCCTAGGAGCCCCTAGATTATCATGCTTGATAGTAGAAGAAGTACCTACCTATAGAAAAACAATTGTAATAAAATCAAAGCTGCAATTCCTACGAAAGCTACAATTAAATATAAAAAAATAGCTTCAAGCTTCAAATAATATCTAATAAAATGTAGTAGGTGCCTACGTATATTACATTTTTTTTTCAAATTATGTTATTAATGAGGACAAACAATCGAGGAATAAGATTGAAAGTTAAATAACTTAAAGTTTATTAATCGATTTTGGTATTTGTTATCAAAGTATCACTTACTATGTGCTATTTAACAACAAAATCTAATTGTGAAAGAGGGTGTGGCCCCGTGGAGCTCCCAAACTCCTAACTTAGTCGTACCTAAAGGGTACCTGTCTATTTCGAAAGAAGATAATATGCACATCTGCTCCCCGGTAACTAACTAGTACAAAAACACCAAAACAGTATATTTATTACGATACTTATTGTAAGTACATTGATTAAAAACGCATTTTCATCTTTCTAAAATGGCGTCGATGGGCGGCCATTTTAGAAGCATTAAGATTTTGTTCCAGCACATAATTTGGTGCCTATTAATAAGAACGATATTATGTACCTATCAGCTAAATTTTTTTCAAGACAAGAGGGGCGCACTATCCTTACATTTCATAACGAAATTAATAATTGTGGAGTAAAAACACTCACCGTATGGAATGAATTAGCTTTGCACTGAACAAAAACTGCGCAACGCACTGAAGCTCTCTCCTGCCCCACACCTCTTATATAGAGAGACTAACAGCCAGGATACTAAGGTACCAGAACTCACTCTACTACGTATTCGCTTCTGTTTTAAACACCGAACAAACTAGGCAATGCCCACAAACAAGAGTGAAATCTATGTGAGAATATCTCACACATAATGGCCAATTGCGGTAATTTCCCTAGTATCAACAGAGCTTATAATATAGAGTATTAGAGCTAAAGACTGAAACAGGGTTCCGTAGCATCTTAATATGTATAGGTACATAATTATGAAAGCTAAATAAATCAAAGTCTCATTAATCCTGGTAAGTAAACAGGAAAGTAATTTAAAACCATTTCTGAATATAAAATCAAATGTGAAGTCACGTTGAATGCTTGATTTCCGTTCTAAAATAGTGGGGTACTCTTAGCAGGTAATAGTGATGGAATTCCATAATATTTGTTTATGTTAGTCATAGGATTCTAAATACGTTCTTACACATAAATAGAAGTTAGTGGGATAATACAGATAATAGTAACCAAGAGCAAGACCCCGACATTTAGAGCCATGTCAGTTTTAATGTATGTATATAAAAATATATATAAGTAATATAAATCTAAGAGTTTAAGTGTATTTTTAGGGTTCCGTAGTCCGACAAGGAACCCTTATAGTTTCGCCATGTCCGTCTGTCTGTCTGTCTGTCCGCGGCATAGCACCGAGGTTCTTGATACTAGAACGCTGAAATTTGGTATGGATATGTATATTGATCACGCCGAGAAAGTGGTAAAATAAAATTTTGATAAATATTTTTTTTAGGGTAGCTCCCAAACACGTAAAGTGGGGATGAATATTTTTTTTCTCGCGTACCCCTTCGTGTGGGGTATCGTTAGATAGGTCTTTCAAAAATATGATTGGTTTGTCCAGACCATTTTGCGGTTAAGCGAGCTATTTGCGTAATATCTAGCTTTTAAGTGCAAATTTTTGTTCGATACGAGCAACCCCCCCCTCTAACTTTTGTATGGCTATACCTAGATTTGTAAAAAAAAACACAGACGTAGCACATGTAATGAACTTACAAGGAAAACTATCACGGCTAAGTAGGCTTAACCGGTTACAGAGTTATAGTCGACTAACTTACTTCTACTACGGAACCCTACTGCGCGTGGCCCGACACGCACTTGGCCGGTTTTTTTATAATTATTTAATATTGATATTGTCGACAGACATGTTTTGCTGGGGAGTTTGTTGCGCTACTTCTTCCCATCTTAAAACACATGGGAAGTGGTGAAGGGCGGGCATTTTGGGGGCTGTCTTTTGCTGATTTTCAGCCTAATTTAAATAAACGATTTTTTAATTTTGAATTATGTAGGTAGGTACTTACATAACAAATGCTTGTGGATAATGTCCTCAAACATTTCTGCAGTAATGAAATTTATTTTTCACTTTAAAGTGTTTTGGACTTCGGTTGTAGATTGTATATTTTTTATTAGATATTACGCTCAATGAACTAAAATATTCTCCCATTAAAATGTATACTATATAAACATAAAAGTTAAATAAGACATATATTTAAAATAGGTCTAATCTGCATACGGAACCCGCACGGAAATATATCATTAAATAGAAATAGATATCTAACCAGCACTCGCGGGGAAGTCCCTTTCATAAAGAATGCTGCGTAGGCAGGAATCGATATCGTTGGCACGTTCAGTGCAGTGCACATTTAGAGATAGCCAGATATAAATTGTGATGTATAATACCATGACGCGCGAATTGTTTACTGTTGAGTATATGTATATATATAAGCAGTTTATATATGAGTTTAGATCCGGTTGTGTATGTTAGTTTACATCTGTCTTGGAATAAATTTATGTAGGTACTTAAATGTACTTATTGTTATAAAGAAATCACTTTAAAAAGTAAGTCTTTATGTATAACGTCTGGTCCACTTCTAAAAACCTATCAATGACTCACTGACAGAAAGCTAAGGCTATTTATATCGGGAAACGTCGCTGAAGCAGAAGCTAGTACCTATATTTATAACGCTTATTTTTTTTCACTGAAATCATATTTTTTTTCACTGAAATCAAAATTCCTTATACCTAACAATTACGTTTTGATGCTGATGACCCAACACGTGACTTCAAACACATGCATGTCTCATTGCGGGTACTTTTACCGTGACTTTACATTGCATTATGCAATATATAGGTATCTATATAAAACAAAAAATTGTCTGTGATTATGAGCGATGGCATCTTAGTGAAAACAACAAACTCACTTTCGCAATTATAGTATTAGTAGGAAGTCATTTACTGACGACGGGTAGTTAATCTTGATATCCCCAATAACCGCAATAAATTTATTGACGTTTTACAAAAAAAAAAACAAATTACAACTAGGTTGAACGCTGCTTTTTTAACCGACTTCAAAAAGGGGGTTCTCAATTTGTCAGTTTTTTATTTGCATGTAGATTTTGTACAAAATTCTTTGTTGCATGCTATCTGACAACTGGCAGGTTGGCACTTATCTCAAGTTTGGTTTCCATAAAATACACATTTCATGTGTTTCCAAGTGCGTTGAGTGTTTTGTATCGATTTCAAATATGATGTCATGGTGCGTCTCAATCATGCGTAGGTATGCGAGTTCCAAATCTATCAAGTACCAAATGTGACATTTTAAAATTATTTATTATAAACTCTGCTTAAAGGCATGACTGGTTCAACGAAATTTATTTAAAAAAAAATCGGCCTATTGCGTGTCGGGCCACGTGCAGTAGGGTTCCGTGGTAGGTATTAGTTAGTCTAATATAATTCTGGAGACACCATAAATATCATTATTATTTATATTTCTATGGTAGACACGCACTTGGCCGGTTTATCTATTCCATTGCGTGACTTACGTCAACTTAATTAATTTGGACGGAACCTTAAAGCTACTATTCAATGTTCAGACCGGTTGTTTAAACTTAGATTTCTCAATTTAGGGAATTCCCGTCATAGACAAATTATCATGCTTTTAGTTTTGGGGTGTTACTAAGTTTACTATTTGAAGTTTCTTAATTTTAGGAGATACATCAATATAATAAAAGGATGTGAATCAAGCTATTACACATTGATATTATTATTTGGTTGTGTTGTGTTGACACCGAAAAACGGCTAACGCTGAAAACCAGCGCCGTGGACTGGTGCCTTTGTGCCCGGGCCACTGCATTATGCTGAGCGTTAGCCGTTTCGCGTAGTGGTGACGCATTTTTTATATTTTTTTTTCTCTTATTAATTTTTGTATTATTCCGTGTTTTTATGTGTGTTACTGCACGCGAATAAACTGTTTTTCTTTCTTCTTCTTCTTTCAAATATTCCTCGTCATAACAATAGCAAGCACTTCCGCCGGCCGTCCACTTGAAAGCTTATGATGTATGGCGTGTCAAATTTCAAATTGTGTTTGTATAAACATTCTGTTGTTACCTAATTGAGACTAAAGCTTTATTTTTTATTTATTTATTCCTTTATTTCAGGCAACTAAGGCCCATAAAAATATAATACAAAAACATAAAAATACTTATAAACTAATATATATATACAGAATATCACAATAAATACAATAGTATAAATTTAGTTATAACTTAAAATACTATAAATACGTTTTATAATAAATAATAAATACGTTTATGTATTCCTGTTTCTAAGTTTATTCCTAGGGACTTTTATCAAATCATAACCTTGATTAACCTAGATTTTACTTGTAGGTTATCCTTCAGCAGTCGGGTAAAAAGGAGTGCAACACTTCATATGACCTCAAGTAACCTTACTACAGCCTGTACCAATTGATTTTAAGAAAAATGAAAACGAAGTCGTGACCTATTTTGTTCTAATTCTGCCGCAGAAATTAACAAAATGGCTTGTAAGGATGGCGCATTTATGTCAATTTCATGCGCTAAACATCACCATTCAATGAGTGGGAACATTAGAAAAAAATAGGTTATAGGTTAATTTTGTTTACATTTTTCTTAAAATCAATTGGCACAGATTATATGAGTAGGTAAGTACATTTACCCTTTTCTGCATGGTGAGGTACTTTGATACCTAATCACGCATTTATAAAACGTTAGTCAATAATCATTAGTCAATCAAACCCCCCTTTATTTAACCCCCTTAACCTTGATAAAAAATTAAGCTGAAGTTATTGCACAGAGTTATTGTGTCAATAATTGTTAAAAAAAATTGCAAATCATTATCTACAGTTTTTTTACAACAGAGCCATCTGTGTAATATTCAACTCACTAACACGAACTCACCAAAAAATCCGAATACATTCACAAGGCAACTAAAGGTGAATCTGATTATACAGTTACTCTCATTACATTGACTGAATAATGATGTAATTAATGTAGTGTTATTAATAAAAAAATGAAAAAGTGTGATGCAATAAAAAAATTATAGATTACAGAGAATCAGAGAGCTAATAATAAGTTCACTCTTGTTAGTTTTAAAATAAACATATAGATGTCGCTTTTGTAAAACAAGTAACAACACTTCCATGATAAGCAAGCAACTGCCTACTGCCAAACTGTTATGTGGTAAAACTAGATGTCGTTGCCTACTTTAACATTGAAAAAATATATTTATCTTAAATTTGAACTGCGTTTGCATCTCTAGTACTCTTTAAATTACTTACCTAGATAATACCATCACGCAACGTTTAGAAGCGTCTCTCTATTTTACCCGGTTACCGAAAAAGGGTATGCAATATTTTAGCACGTATGTACGTATGTACGACATGTACGTACGTCTCATTTTAGGCTCGTTGTAACTTATGGGTTATTGGATGACTCGCATGAATTGAACTGGCACGAATAGTGCGAATCGTCATTTTGTAATAAAATATTTTTTTCAATTCCATAACAACTCCATAAGTAGGCTATTTATGTTCAGTTTCCACCTACAAGAGCTTTGCAATAATGCAGACACTTAAAAACGACCCAAAAGTAGTGAATAGTTAGGTAACACAATATTAAAAGGTTGGTGGATTGAGATAGAGAAGATCTTAAAAATACTTATATCCAGAAGGTTATGTTTTAAAACTGAAAAAGAGATTAACATTACGGAAAATTCATTCAATTATTAAATTATAATCTATCTTCAAGTTATAGTTTGCCAGTAGTGACGTCACTACTGGTAACAGATCGACTACATGTATTAATCAAAGGATTATTACTTGTTACGACAGTTCTGCCATGTTGATAGTTCTGTTCTATCTGCCAAGTTCATGACAATATTTATAAAGGACCAACTGAAAGGTCGAGAAAGAAGAAGACCCCTTTGAAACTAAAGAAGAATTTTCCAAAAAGGTTCAGGCATCTGCGAGTAACCGGACGACCGAACATAAAAAAAATAGATTTTGATAAATTAAAAACCCAGCCAAGTTCCGTACCGTAGTAGGTCTTAATTAGTCGACTATAACTTAGTTCATTACATGTGCTACGCCTGTGATTTTTTTGGACAGCCATTCAAAAGTTAAAGGGGGGGGGGGATCGAACAAAAATTTACACAAATGGCTTACTTAACCGAAAAATGGCCTTCACACACATATAATATTTTTGAAAGACCTATCTAACGACACCCCACACGAAGGGATATGCGAGAAAAAAAGATTCGTATCCACTTTACGTGTTTGGGAGATACGCTAAAAAAATGATTTTTCATAATTTTATTTTACCTCTTTGTCGGCGTTATCAATTTACATATCTATACTAAGTAGGACACGGTGGCGAACTCGTTTTCTCAGGATGCGGGAATCAGCTAGTTACTGTTTCAGCAAATGTTAGATGCTTTATTTGTTACGATTTCACTGTAAAACGGCTTATCTTAATTGGGTGAAATTTGGTACGGGTACATTTATTAATTCCCTTTAGACGCGGATGAAACCACGGGAAACAGCTAGTATAAAAAATTTCCTCCACTATCTTTTATAGAATGACTTTTCATACACTGAGAATGTTTTAACTAAAAATAACCAGAAATTTTAACTCACATCTCTGTTGTGGACCTTTACATATGAACGGTTATTGTTTAGTAGTGACTAGCTTTCCGTCAGTGGGCAATACGAATTCAAATAAAAAAATACAGTTTCATTCAAACTTTGCCCCCCTTTTTCACACCTTTATGGGTAGAATTTCGGAAAATTCTTTCTTATTGGATCCTTATGTCATAGAAACAACACACCTTCAAGTTTCAGGTCTCTACGATTAGCGGTTTAGGCTGTGCGTTGATCCGTCAGTCAGACAATATTATATGTATAGATAAAAGATAAATTGTACACCTACCTACCAAGACAAATATCTACCTGCCTAAAATGCGCGCCTGTCTGGGTTAATTTTGTAACGCTAACTACCTATCAAAGGTAACGACGAATGGAATGAAAGCTATCAGCACTGTGCCATTGAGGATTTTCGATGAGAAAGTGGTGCCAGGTTCTACTACGAGATTGCGCTACGATTCGCTACGACCGATAGATGCATACAGTTTATTCCGACCTCGCTACGGTTTAGCTACGACTTTGCTACGTTGCTATTTGGTAACGAACCTTTCGAAAGTTGTTAACGGTAACATTTCCTGGTTCTGATAATACAGAAATAATATTTTAATTAGAGAAACAGTGAAATTAGTTCGTGCTCTCAAAAAGCTTCAATGTTTAAACTTGAGGTAATATAAGTATTTTTAAAGGAAAATCATTTTAAAATTTTCACACCTGAAACTTTGCAATCAAATACATAGGTGTGTCATGGCGTTCCATATGGATCAATATGTCCGAATAAAATAAGTTTTATGTAAGTTTAATAAGCTAATTTATGTCACACGTAATGTAAAAATAAAGGACATTATATCCAGCGAATTAGTATAGTATTTTTAATCCGTTGATTATACCTAAGAAAATTGAAAAATATTAAAAACCAACCGATGTGTTTGTACGTAGGTAGTTTACATGACTTTCTCATAATATTGAAACTCATAGAAAACCGAGTTTGTGTATACAGTGTTCCATTGTCAGTCTAAGCAAGGCAGGTATGAAGTGCAATCATTGCTCGCACTTTAATGAAATGCGTCATTGTAGTAAACAAATGAGTGACGAGTGCTGATAAAGTGCTGGGTGGACCGCGTAAGCACGAGGTTAAGATGCGCGTCAGGACTCCACAGTTTACCGGCTCCAGACTGCGGCCGGCCGCGGGCGCCCGTGGCCCAGTCGGGACGCACACGGCGCGACTGCAACACGCCTCCCTCCCTCCACCGCACAACACGCGACCACCGCTTATCTCTTATCATAATAAAAATGATACATCAAATTACCTCACTAGTACTCAGATAATGAACACTCCAGCCGTGATAATAACGCCTTCAGTACCGATTTAATACGTTTACGATACTGTTTCTCGTGAGATTTACTAGTTTCGTTCCTTATTCCTAAAATGAGTATGAGCGCGTGAAAGGAACTTCAGACGTAAAGTGACAAAGTTTCTGTGACTGTATTAGTGTGTTGCTAAAAATGAAGACGATATTGTTAGCGGTGACCCACATGCTGGTGTTAGTGAGTATCGAGTGTACTCCCTGCACCAGGGTGCAAAGCTTGGACATAACTGATGGTGTGAAGCACGAGAACTTGTCAATTATATACGAAGGGACGGAGTATAAGTCCGGGACGTGGTATGAGCTCGAGGAGAACGGCACGACACTCGTGTTAGGATGCCCCTGCATCGGCCGGACGTGTTTACATAGATGTTGTGGTCCCAAGAGTGCGTTTGTCCAGGGACAATGTGCTGAGATTGATGCGAGTGCTATAAACCCCTTCAATCCACCTGTGTATAACGGGAAGGTGGCATCAAGCGTGCAGGCGTATCAGCATTTCTTCTACTTGTACCAGCGACCCTGCGATGACAGCTACTTGGTAGACTCGGGCGCAGCTGGCGAAGAGCTTTATATTCAACAGGTAAATATGCATTTCTTGCTATAACAGTGTTTCTTCATCGCATACATACTTACTTACTCATAATAAAATGATTTGCAAGAGATACTCAAACAGACTGAATCACTTAGAGGCTTCATGAAAATACGAAGAAATCCTTCAAATGTTTGTCATTGTGTATAAACTTGAAAAGGAAATTAGACTTTAACCTGATGATAATTTTATAACAATTGACTTCAAAAAACACCGCAATATGCATTATAATTTGATTGATGGATCTATTTTATTGTTAAAATACGAAGTACGCTTGGGTTACAGGTAGGTGTTAAGCGTCTACATATTTAATCATTGTCCATTGACGAGGATAGGCCGGATGAGAAAAATTATTATCGTTTACATAATAATTTAATCGACCATTCAATAACTTTTTAGCATGTCTGTCGTTCATTGCCGCTGTTAGTTAAGGTGGATCTGCAAATGTAACTAAATACTAGAGATTTTTATAGTAACTGGGATACGTACCGTAATTTCTTTATTAAATTAACTCAAATAGTAATAATTGAATGGCAAAATTATTTCAAACATTTTCCGTCGTTTACGGTACCACTACATAGAACCCTGAAGAATTCTATCATCCAAATATTTTCTCCAGGATACCCAGGTGTTTAACCTCCTCCAATTAGCTTGATAGCTATATAAAGTTTTTTTTAAATTGCTGTTGCCAGTAGTTGCACTCGTAACCTGGAGGAACTTCGAGCACCGGGATAAAATCCTATGTCCTTCCTCTAAATTTCGAAGTTGGTTAGCCGTTTTATCATGAAAGCGTAACAGACAGACAGAAAGATAGAGTTAGTCTTGGTTTTATGATATTAGTTAGGCTAAGGATTAGTCTGATTTAATTTTGGTCACAATTACTCTACGGAAAATATGAGCAGTGGTTAGTCCATTGAACAAATAAGACACTTTATCGTGAAACGAGTCATTGGGTCCATTGCAATGTTTAGGAGGAAATATTGTGAAGTCTACAAAATACGTAATTGATTGATGATATACATGTACGTCACTCAATTGTTATTTTCTTCTTGTTGTTTTAAAAGTTATTGTACAATTTATACCAATCCATTTATATCTAATTGCGAATGTTTGTCTGTCGCGGTTAAACAATGAACCATTAAAACAATATTCACAAAAAAAAAAAAACAAAATTCACGGAAAAAACAACCGAGCTGCTGAATCAAGTAATTCCTTTATAATCATAGATTTGTTAGTACTTTGTGACATAAACCTATATATAAAAAAATATAGTAGCACAAATAGGGTGTGCGTGTACTCTTTTAATATTTTTATACGATAACTTATCTCGTTATATGACTTTCATGTATGTCAAAAAAACAAAATCTTCATTTTAAAAATAGCAGAACGATAAGGTCACTTTAAACGATCGAGTTTTATAAATGCACTTAAAAAGAAAAAAAAAACATTACACTTTGATGCAAACATGATTCTTCAGTAACGATATTTTTTCATTAGAGCACACGCATATTTATACCCGATACATAATTTGTGGTTCATAAATTATTATGGGATATGGTATGTGTATGGGTAAAAACCATTATATTCCCTTTTGTGGGCAGTCGTGTAAAGGAAGCGTTTCTTCCAAAAACAGCATCACCCAAACAGTTATCTATGGCCCTGACTGTGAAAACTTCTTGTTTCAATACGTTATCCTTACACAAAGTAATAGGTATGATGTAGGTATTTGTTTTCTTATACATAATTATTTGGTACTATTTTCCGCAGAGACGCATACATAAGGTCCTAGAATCTTAAATTTTTCAGGGGTCAAAGTTTTCTGTCACTCGGGATTTTTGTACCTACCTATGAAATATTTTTTAAGTTGCGTTTTTTTACTTTTTACCGGTTTTAAAGGCACTGGTCTAAATATGTAGATAGCTGCTCTAAATGTTATAAACTAGCAGTTATATTTGCATGTAAAATATGCCCTTGGTTGGGTTAGCATTCGAACATACTAGTCCTAAATTGCTGCTCAATAAGAGGTGTGGTATGTGGTATCCACAGATGAATATTAGTCATTATTTATCTACGGAGCTCTTGTTTGGTAAAGCATTGTTGACACTCCTTATGCGAAAGATGAATATATTCGTTAGTCTAGTCATGGCAATTTATGGCATAAAACAATAGGGATCACACAATTAAATACCTATTCGATCAATAGAGAAGCTTTAGTAGTGATCGTCGGAATTATGATAACAATATCAGTTTATGACCTATATCTTTGTGTATTTTTTTGTTCTCTCGATTTCTTCATTCCATATACCTAGCTAGGTAATGTTTAGTTTACATATAATGTACCTATAGTTACGAACATATAAAGTCATAGGTAGAAAATAAAAAACTAAAACGCAATTCTATCTCACATGTGTATCTTCCTTAGTTTTTATTGAACAAACTCCGTTATGTAAGTACATAATATCTTCTTGTTTGCAGTAAGAAATAATTCGGAAAGAAGTTATCCATTTGGTGTAGTTTAAGCCAAAGATAAGTTAATTTGGTTAATGATAATACAAGTGACCGAAGTATAAACAATGTTCTTAATTATCAAACGTTTTTAATTGTCTTTGATAATATTAAGATATCAAAAGTCTTAGACAATCTTAATCAAATATAAATAATAGTCATCCAATACAAATGGCTTATACAAATTAAGATACAGACCAATAACTATTAAGATGATATTAGCTAAAGCTTCGGTCACAATGTTAAGAATTTTATACACATTAACTACCTAATTGTTTGTTTGTTTTGTGTAATCTAGGCCTAACAACGAATCAAAAGGGACCTATCTGTGGGCCTATCACGAATCACTTTCGAAAAAGTATTCGTATCGACAGCAATTTTTAAATGAAATATACTCGTATTTTACGATCAATTTATTTAAAATTATGACTTTAATCATATCTTTGGATGCTGCAAATTGTTATTTACACATTGTTCAAAGTTCCGCGGTTCTCTTGCATCCTAAAGGAACTACTTCATGTACTCAGATAACTATTCTATGTCTTTCCCCAGGTTTCACCCTATCCTCCTTATCAAATTTCATCTAAGTAGATTCAGCTGTTTTCCGTGAAAGCATTATAGAGAGACAACCACTTTGAAAGAAAGAAAGAACTTTCACATTTATTGTATTAAGGACTATTTAAAAAAAATACTATTTCTAAGTGCAACATTTATCATGGCGAACCTTTTTATAAATAGGATACGTACCTAAATAATAAATCTACTTTGAACCTGAAATCCCTCGTATGGTACATGACTAATGATTCAGCTTTTAGCCAAAATTTGTTTCAAATCTGCCTGCCCACGTATTTTACGCTAAAAATGGTTGTGCTATGTCTAAGGGGTGGGGTCTAATATTAGCTGGATCTACCCCAACTGATTAAAAAATACAGGTCAAAATCATAACACTCCTATTTGCTTCGTCGTAGTCGAGTAAAAGGTAAGAACATGAAATTGAATTCTCATTGTTAGTATCTATCTTATCTAAATGGGTGCGTCCAACAAAGGCTTGAAAACAATCATATCGCATTTCTCCATGTAGGTAAAGAACATAAATATGCCAAGATAACGGTTAAATAAGTAAGGTTAAAAACAATAGTTAAGTGGCGAGCACAAGCATTCCCAATGTGTACCAAACACTCCAGGCAATGGACGATTTTTTCATAGTTTAAATTATTTATCATACTTCGGACTTCCTACTATTTATAGGTTTTACCTACCTACATTTATATTAAAAAAACTTTTTTGCAAAAAAATAGAACCGACTTCAAAAACAGGTACAAATTGAAAAATAACTAATACATCGCTCTAGAAGTCCTTAACATCACGCCTCTAAGCTCTTAAGGAGAAAGCAGAGGTATAGGGTACACTCCGATTAAAGGTGATGACTACTAGATATTAGGATATTGTAGGTAATTTAGATAAATTACAAACCGAGACACTCACACTAAAGTGAGAAATAAATAACTGCGCTGTTGTCGATATATACAAAGTTTTAAGAAATCGGTAGTACTTAACTAAAAATAAATGCCTCCGGTTTTTCTAAGAAGAAGAATGACGAAGATAAGTCGCATGGTATATTCGTCATAAATGTTGTTTGTTCATCATCTTGCTATTACGGTAAAAAGTCCCTTAGTTTTTTTCCTATGGTATGTATAAGACGATTATAATACTGTCATACTCCTCTTACGTATCGCGACTAAGTTGGGTTCGGTACGGTGTGATGTCTTTTCAGTACTCCATTTCTAGCTGTAAGTATATCGTATTTTAGACATCCATACTTTGTTTCCTTGGCATGAAAGTAAATACAGGATATTTGCACTATTGTAACTATGTGTTATAGATATAAAAATTAAAATCATGTCTTATCCGGTCCATAGGCTCGCTAGTGGATAACCTTCAGTTTAGTGATAAAAGTTAACACTAACAAAATATTATAATAACTGACATACTTATATATTTTTGGTGACATACATAGTAGTAAGCGGTAGTATACCTATTAGTGTTTTTTTCGACCCTGATTCCGACACAAAACGAAAACATTAGTGTTTGTATGACCTACTGCAGATTGTAGCTAGCTAACTCATTAAAACATTACGAAGTGCATTGTTTATGTTTATCGGTGTATGTTTGTGGTAATGTTCACCTTGAAAAAACCACAAGCTTTGATAGATTACCTACTGTAGGCAGTGTATCCAGGAAAGAATAAGTTTTTAAAATAACTTCGATTTTACTAACTCATATTTTATAATTATATTTTTACATTTGATAATAATTAACAAAAAACAGAAAAGGTTAGGATTTTTATTCTCACTAACAGAGCTATCTGTGTTTTGACCGTCACAAGATGGAAGCTATAACACGAACATAATATATGATAATATAGTTCCTGTGTAATAACAGGAATTTGTAGGCAATGCGCATTTGAAAATTATCATTTCCGCAGACAAAATAAAAATAAATTGCTTATGGACGCGCGTTGGTCCACGCATGCTTTGTGCTATATTTCTAAAAAATCTATCAAGTTCTAGAAATAAAAACCCGCAAAGCTGCTTTGTGACTGACATGGTATGTTTAATGTGGTGCAGTCCATCACAAATGACCATTTTTAGCCACGACGGAACGGAGACGGTATATGCGTTTTTGTATAACTCAGAGCTGAATTCCACGAGTGACAAGTATCAGACGCAACACCGAGTTGCAGGCAAAATTAGTTTTGTGATGAAATATTTGAATAATGCCTACTTCCTATGTTAGTATAATTATACTGTCACAAACACAATGGTAGTGTATCAAAGTTGTTCCGCTTTATGGGATTGGTACAAGGCCTAACTGCGACACTGAAAACTATTTCAATGGAATATTTTTTTCATCCCTACACCGAGCAGCGAAACTTTTTTTCCAAAAAGAAATGTTGTGTACAGTAAATTACTGTAGAAAAAAAAACACTATTCTGCAGTTTACTTTCCCTATTTTATTGGGCTAGTAAAAAAAATAAACTTAGGTCTGATCTAGGTGAAATATGTCAAGCATCAAGTGATGCGAAATGAAACAGCATTTAATGGTTATTTAGCTATATTTGGGTATATGGAGATAAAACTTACATCAACGAAATAGATAACGGCGAATATTATATTCTGCTTCGTATTAAAAATGTATTACAAAATATACATGGTCCATAACAGATAGTTTATACAGATAATTTGGTTGTTATTTTTTTTTTACATAAGTAAATTCATGGCTAACATAATTATCGCACATATGCAGTCTGTTTTGTGTAGATTACGTCCTTGACCCACCAAACAATTAGTACAACAAATACTAAAACTAGTTTCTACAAAATTCGTTCACCATTCCTCTAAGGAATATGCTTTAATATGCTTCAGCGAAATAGTTCATTTTCTACCTATATTTTTTTGTTCATATTATGTTGGTAGTAAGTTTACCTTCAGTAGTGTTAACGGGCTTAAAATATAAAGTGCAAAAAAGTTTTCTGTAGCTATTTTTGCAAAACTATGGCTAGCTAGCAGAAGCACACTACAATTTATGTTACATATTTCAAACAAACTTCGCGTTTTTAATCGTTTCTTAAAGTAGCATGGGTACCGGGAGCGGGCTCCGGGCTGAAGGAGGTGCTTACTGATCATGCATCCCCCTGCCTTGAAAGAAAATATCAATAAAAAAGATTGAAAAATGTTATTTAATATTTGTAGAAATAAGACGTCTAGATGTTAATTATCTAAAATGCTAACCAAAACTAGAATCAGCCAAAATATTTTTTTAATGCACCCCCTTGAATTTTTTTCTGCCTGTGCCCACGTGCAAGTGAATTTTGGTCTTTTCTTTTCGGTGAGTCAGGCCTTGCAAACAATGTTGCTTCCCCTGAATACTTTAACTGAAATCGTGCATGCAACACAAATTAAATACGTTTCTGTAAAGCTTAAAACCACAATAAATTATGAAAATATTGGACCGTAAACGTGTATTTGCTAAACAATTCTAGTTATTTTATTGTTTGCATATATACTTATTTACATTTTCCGTCTCCTTGTTTCCTACAAAATATTTACTTAAACTAAGCCAAATTTTCACAAAACATGTACCTAACTAAAGTATGTTTAAAAGCACTGTTGTTTACAAATATTAATATGTCGTGTTTATTATTACAACTGGCTTGTAAAGCGTAGAACAGGGTTTGGTCCGTGAGAATATTCCGTTTTCGAAAATTTACAAGATTTACATTACAGTTGCTATGTAATTATAACAATAAAACACCAAAACATCATCATATCATCTCATATTTATCTGTATTATGCAACAGACTATTCCTGCCAAAGTGCATTCATGCGAAATTATACAAAAAATATTATATATAAAGCCTAGCTTCATTAAATGCATATTATAGTCATCGTCACACTATACAATCTCAACGGAATATAGATAAAACGAGAGGACTTCTTTAATTTAAATATTAATTGAGAGGTTCGGTAGCACCCCTTGCATCGTGCACAATTAGACCAATACAGGACCGCGCCGAGCCCTGGCAGCGCCTGTGTGCGAAACCTATGAAACGCCTCTTTTTTAACCGACTTTAAAAATGGAAAAGGTTATTTTTATTCGTTTGGTAAGTCATATTTCAGAGCAGTGGCGTAGCGTATCAGACAAACAAAACCTTTCGCATTTTAATAAAATAAATAAACACTATGCTGCTAGAAATTACACTATGTCGTAATCGAAAGCGCGAGAGAAGCGAGCGCGAAATTTTTTTTAGCATGATGATTAAAGGGAATAATATTTTTTAATGAATGGTAACAAAAACAGAGTTCGAAAAGAAATAAAAATACGTACGTAATCGAAAGCGCGAGCGAAGCGAACGCGAATTTTTTTTAGCGTTATAATTATAGGATCGTTTTTCAATAAATAGTAACAAAAACAGTATCTGAAAATAAATTATATACGTAATTGAAAGCGCGAGCGAAACGAGCGCAAATTTGTTCTTTAGCAAGATGATTATGGGGATAATATTTTTTTGATGATGCCTTGATTGATGATGTTGCAACCTATTTTATTTAGTTTCCGAAGATGGGAGAATTGTTCGCTAGTTTAATAAGAGGTTGGCTAATCAGATTTTGGGGGCCCTTCTAGCTTGGGGGCCCCGGGGCACTGTCCGGCTAGCCCCAGGGTAGCTACGCCTCTGCTCACGCTTTGATTTAAGTGATAACTGTAACAAATTAAAGCTTATGTTGCTTTTCCGCAAAAACAATGAAAACTTCGTACATTCTGTGTGGGTTTATGTAATACTTAGGAGAGCTGGCCTAAGCCTATATAATCTTTCCTGTTCCATTGAAACTACTCAAAATTTTTACTTTTTTAATTGTTTTGGTTCTTTCGCTCGTTAAAATTGGGGAGTCCTCGGTGACCACATTTCGCTCGCGTCGCATCGCATCGGATTGCGTTGATAAACTCATCCACGGCACGGCTTTTGTAATAAAATAATCGCCTATTGTAGCGACTGCGGTGGTTCTTTTGATTTTAATCCAGAGCTCGTAATTCATGTAAACTAAAACCCGAAACGTAAACAGTGGGTCAATTCAAATAGTGTAAAATTAAACCACAATCATAAATATTGTTTTGGGAGACTTGTCATCGATGCTCAACTATGAGATAATATGTTGATAAGTGACAAAAATAATATTAAAAACTGGCGCTAGCATTTCATCCGGCGCCCCTACTGCTCTGGCGCCTGTGTGCGCCGCACACTTCGCACACAGGGGCGGCGCGGCCCTGGACCAATACGCATTGTTTCAGTGATCCAACTGAAAAAAAGGCGTACGAGTAAACGTAATAAAGTAAATTGAATGTTATTCCCTGGTATTGCAATTTTTCCATAACATCCAACAATGCATATCTATGAAATATGTTACGTTTTTTCGGCTTCTGCGTGTATTACAAGTAATTTATCATTTTATTAAAAAAGGATACCGAGACTCCGACATGTTCACATTAAGATCGTAACACGAAAACAAAGTGTGATAACACGTTTTTCCTTTAAAAATTGGCGATGTACACATAGGTTATTATGTTGGGTAGGCCCCACATTAAATTATTACACTGTAAATATTTAAAGAAATTACAGTAAAAGCTTTTCACGTTGTTTCTATTCTATTAAGTATAAAAGTTGGGTAAAAACAGTTAACTAACATGATAAAATGTGGGTGCGAGCATAAATTTAATTTCACAATTTGTTTTAAGAGTCCTAGGTTCTGCGAAAACTTCTGCTATAAATACAGAACATAGGTAGTTTTAAACAACAGTGATTTTGTTATAACAGATATGTGATATGGATTCCCACAGTGTTTATTATTTTTATTCAACAACGTAATAAACGTATCAGTATGATCTCTATTCTATGGCTATTTTTAGGGGTGACGTTAACAATATCGATGGGGCACCATCGATTAAAATCTCTTGAAAATAAATATTTGCAGGTTTTGGTGAGTGGGCCGATTGTTCTGGTAGTTGATGTGACCATTGTTTAATATATTGAAGATAATGATTCCAGGGGCTGTACCACTATTCAAGTTTGAGAGCGTGACACAGCTACAAACGTCGTATAGCTCCGTCTCTTTTTCATAACGAAAATAATCTTGTTTTGGCACGTCATGGTAAGGCCCCAGTACTTACGATATTGTAATTGATGTTTGCTGGACAAACCGTTGGTTTTAGGTATAAGACAAAATTATGGTGCAGAGTAAATTCTAACTTTTAAAGGACCATTCTTCATCTTCCTTTCGTGTGGGCATAAGATTCTTCAGTTCATGAATTGGTATAAATATTAGGCATTTATTTATATACAAATAAAATATAGATATACAAATATAATAAGTAGAAACCGAATAAGCTTAATGATTAAAATCGCCCAAGTAGGTATACCTACTACTTCCTACTTAGTTAAGCGATGATACATTATATTAGTAGCAGATATTTTCTTTATTCTAGACCTACGCATATTTGCGTTTCAGAATATATAATAACACTCCAATAAATATCGGTATTTAATAAATCATAGTACATCTTACAAAAGCCAATATGTGGGCGTCCCAAAATATATTTAGCTATTATTCCCACCAAAAAGCTTTTATGTGAAATGTTTTTTTTTGTGAGTTATGGGCATAAACTTTAGTGTCTCAACTTAGTGTCGCAACATCAGTCTCAGAATAATTGTCGTTCGTCGTTTGTCGAAAATTCAACGTTAAAAAATATAAGCACAGCAACGATGAAAAAAAATTAACTCTAATACAACACACCCAAATGATTCAATTATCGCATTCGAGGGATATTTTTCTCGAGTTAAACTCCATCCTTCATCCTTTTTTCACGAAGGGTAAATTTACGTAAACAAACAATGATGAAGTATCTATCTTTTCTATATACCTAACTAAATTCGTATTTACTATATCCCTAACTCCACCTTTAAAATAAACACGAGTCGACCACACAAAGCTTAAAATAGACAACACAATGCACGCGGCTTTCATTAATTTATGTTTTATTTAATACCTGCCATGTGGTCTGAAGAACATTAATTTCCTGCCAATATGTTATGTTATTCAGTGGCGTAACTATAGGGTGGCAGGGCTGGCAAAATGCCACGGGCCCCCGACCTAAGAGGGCCCCGGCCCAAGAGGCCGCCAGCTCAGCATTTTTTTTTAACATTGCATTTAATTGAGAGGCGGCATATGCCCAGCAGTGGGACGTATATGTATAGGCTGGTGAATGTGAATGAATGTAAACAGAGGCGGCCTTAGGGGGTGGCGAACGGGGCACTCGCCCGGGGCCTCGCTCTTGCAGGGGCCTCGCGCAACAACCCGAGCAATATTTTTTTTTATTCAATATTTTTTAATTTGCTTGAAACACTTCAAGCTCGGTTTCTGAAGAAACCATGGATGTATTATTCGCATAATATATTTATGGTAGAAACACAGAGATTCTCCAAACGCTACACTATAAAATATCGTATACCTACCGCTATCGCTCGGTGCATACCCCATGTACGTATGTTTCATTACGTTCGTCAACTCATTCACTTAACGCTTATATATATTACCTTTATAGCTGTAGGCTTTGACTTATACATAATATATAAGGGCAGGGCGGAATTGTCCGAAGAACTTAATGTCATCTCGGTGCATAGGTTTAAATTTAACAGAAAAAAATAACTGAAGTTTACCCCAATATTGACATTGTCCTGAAAATTATTGCCACACGTTTTACCTCTGAAGAAATGCGTTTTTAAGACTAAAAATTATTAGGAATTCGATGACACTCAGTGCCGGATTAACCACGTAGCAGGAGTAGCGATTGCTACGGGACCGCGCCTGAAGGGGCCTCGCGCATCCCAACCGGCCGACCTCGCGTGAGCGTATTTTGTTGCATACATACATATAATTGAAGACCTGTTTTTCACGTTTTTTCGTGAAAAAACGTGAAATTCAAGGAAGCAAGAGTTGATTAGAGAAAGCATCGAGATTAGTCAACAGTCAGGGAAACCCTGAAATTCTTGGCGAAAAACAAATATTATTTATTCCCTATAATTTTATTATTTTATTTTTATGTATTATTTTATTGTCTCGCTGACGAAAATTCGCGCTCGCTGCGCTCGCGCTTTCAATTATATATTCTTATATCTTTCCAGATTCTATTTTTGTTACATTTTTTTTTTTATTATCATGTTACAAAAAAATTCGCGCTCGCTTCGCTCGCGCTTCCAATTGCGTATTCCTATTTATTTGACATTATGTTTCTGATACTATTTATTGAAAAAACCCTATAATATTCATGCTAAAAAAATCGCGTTCACTTAGCTCGCGCTGTCATCTACAGTAAACCCTATAGGTTATCTGATATATGCCATGGTAAAATAACTAAATAACTCATATCTTCCTTCCAAAACGACATTACTGAGTTAGGAACATATGGCAAAATGGAATAATAGGTAGAACGACGTGTATCGCTTTATGGAATTTGAAAAAACCACAAAGCAGCTCGTATTCAGAAAATTGGTGGTATTACTACCTGTCGTCGTATCGTATATTTATGTCATCCATACACGCGTATTGAATGTTATTTTTTACCACTATACACTTAAGACGCATAGCAGATCAAGGGCCCCTCGATCAAATTTTCTGCGGGCCCCGCGCTTGCTTAATCAGGCACACAGGTAAATGTATAAACCCATGCTCTTGAAAATAAAATTGTTATTAACTGTTGGATTACTATTTTAAGTGGTTTATTAAAATTAAACTAAGTACAACGTGACGGGCCTTACTGATAGGGCCCCATCAAAAGAATTTGCCACGGGCCCCAGATGGTATAGTTACGCCACTGATGTTATTATACATATTTTACATTCATAACAATATGATACTTGTCTCCGTAGGAGGATCGGAAATCATTGGAATAGAGGATTAATGAAATGTTATTTTGTGCAAACTGGGAACTATTTGTTTAACAATTTTTCTCCGACAATGGCCGCGATTCTCTTGACACCATCTAAATTAAATTTAGTCTATAATTCTCTCTTTCCATCAACAAATATAAGAAAGGGATAGCAAACTTTTAACACCTGTCAAATTAGCAAAAAAATAGTTTTCCATACAAAATTAAACATCACGACGTAACATCTCGACTAAATTAACAAACCTGTACGAACAAAATGTCATCTGTCATTTAATTTGACAGCACTGAATTACTTGCTATCCTCTTCTTGTATTTCGCAATAGAAAAAGAGCATGATATTTTAAAATTAGTTTAGTCGTGTGTAAGTCAGAATCGGCACCAATGTCAGCTTTTTGTTCATTTTCTAGCTTCAATTAAATAATATTGTAATGTCAAATGAGTTAAATGAAAATTTAGGCTGCTGTTCAAATGGTAGGTATCAAAATATTTGGGTAATATTTGTTTACTGCTTACTACTAAATTAATTTAGGTAATGATCGGTACAAGGAAAGTATCCTCTATCTAAAAACTGTTTTGATGATTTTTCTTTTTCTACTCATTCTTATGAATGAAGTGCATAAACCCATATATTTCGTAAGACAACATTAAAATAATTATCATTAAGGTGATCTACTATTATTGATATTACTCTCAACATAGAAGTTGTTTATTATTTATTTAGGATACATGACTTCACGAACGTAGAATAATAATTACGCTTCAGTTGTGTAATGACTAAATTCCACGTGAGATTCAGACATACTATTGGTGTACTTAACAAAGGTGGCTTGGTTAGGTACATACCTAGGTGCCGTATATAATAAAATCTACTGCAGTGAATAAACTCGCATATTTCTTATTGTACTGGGCGTTCGGGACTCTATAATAAAGTTTTATAGTTACTGCAGACAATTCTCAGGTAAGAGCGTTATGGCTTCCAGCTTCGAAGTTTAAAATTAAAAAAAAACTAAACGTCTAGCTACATAATTTAATTACAGTATCTACCTATAATTTAATTGAAATATTATAAAACTACCAATAAACCAAATTACGGCATCAATTTATTATTCTTATATCCATGTAGGTGGGTATATGTAGTTACGTATTTTTTCAAGCCTCAAAACTGGTATTGACTATGTTCAATTGGTCACCTAGCTAGAGAAACTACTTAGTATATTATAAGTTTACACAATACATTAAATCTTAAAGGAACATTCACTTTTAATAATGAACAGTATACATACGTATACTAATTTTTCGTTTCTGCTGCGTTTTTTTATAGTATTCCTCGAACTACGAGATGTTTCAAAGTATCTTTAGTAAGTAGTAATAGTAAGTAGTCAGTATTTGAATTCATCTGTTGAAAATACATAATATAAGTGGTATAGATGGAAAATGTTGGTTTACTTCAATACTTCGTAAGACCAAACACTGGAATCAATATGACTGATTGCGTAGCTGTAATGCCATTTCTATTTTATTTTGGCATTCAATTGAAGCCTTTGATATAGTATAAGTACTCAGTTTCTATCCTGAAGTCTGAGTACTTTTTATATGGAAAATGCGTTAAAACTTTATATGTGACTGCGGAATAGTCTAAAAGCCTCTAGTTAACCCTTAATAAAATGATTTTAGAATAGCATTAATTTACGCAAACATCGTTGGAATTTTTTTGTGAATTTATAAAATGTGTATAGATTGTTTTCATTTTCAAATGTAATTATTTACGAAAATCTATGCATCACTTATAAGAAGCAAGTGCTCGCTATGACTTTGTTATATGCAGTGGCGTAACTATAGGGTAGCAGGGCTGGCAAAATGCCACGGGCCCCCGACCCAAGAGGGCCCCGGCCCAAGAGGCCGCCAGCTCAGCAATTTTTTTTTAACATTGCATTTAATTGAGAGATATGCCCAGCAGTGGGACGTATATGTATAGGCTGATGAATGTGAATGAATGTAAACAGAGGCGGCCTTAGGGGGTGGCGAACGGGGCAGTCGCCCGGGGCCTCGCTCTTGCAGGGGCCTCGCGCAACAACCCGAGCAATATTTAATATTTTTTATTCAATATTTTTTAATTTGCTTGAAACACTCCAAGCTCGGTTTCTGTAGAAACCATGGATGTATTATTCGCATAATATATTTATGGTAGAAACACAGAGATTCTCCAAACGCTACACTATAAAATATCGTATACCTATCGCTACCGCTCGGTGCATACCCCATGTTACGTACATGTTTCATTACGTTCGTCAACTCATTCACTTTACGCTTATATATTACCTTTATAGCTGTAGGCTTTGATTTATACATAATATATGGGGCAGGGCGGAATTGTCCGAAGAACTTAATGTCATCTCGGTGCTGAAATAAGTTTAAATTTAACAGAAAAAAATAACTGAAGTTTTTCCCAATATTGACATTGTCCTGAAAATTATTGCTACTACACGTGTTACCTCTGAAGAAATGCATTTTTGAGACTAAAAATTATTAGGAATTCGATGACACTCAGTGCCGGATTAACCACGTAGCAGGAGTAGCGATTGCTACGGGCCCCGCGCCTAAAGGGGCCTCGCGCATCCCAACCGGCCGACCTCGCGTGAGCGTATTTTGTTGCATACATACATATAATTGAAGACCTGTGGCCCCCACACGAAAAACGAAAAACGTGAAATTCAAGGAAGCAAGAGTTGATTAGAGAAAGCATCGAGATTAGTCAACAGTCAGGGAAACCCTGAAATTCTTGGCGAAAATCAAATATTATTTATTCCCTATAATTTTATTATTTTATTTTTATGAATTACTAGCTTCTGCCAGCGACTTCGTCCGCGTGGAATAGTGGTGCTCCGCTCCTATTGGTCTTAGCGTGATGATATATAGCCTATAGCCTTCCTCGACAAATGGACTATCTAACACCGAAAGAATTATTTAAATCGAACAAGCGGTTCCTGAGATTAGCGCGTTTAAACAAAATGACAACATTTCGCTTCACTGCTCTGCTCCTATTGATTGTAGCGTGATGAAAAGTATACTATAACCATCTCAGGAGTATGACAAATAATTGTACTAAGTTTCGTTAAAATCCGTCGAGTAGTTTTTGTTTCTATAGAGTTTATACAGACAGACAGACAGACAGACAGACAGACGGACAGACAGACAGACAGACAAAAATTTTACTGATTTCATTTTTGGCATCAGTATCGATCCCTAGTCACCCCCTGATAGTTATTTTGGAAATATATTTTATGTACAGAATTGACCTCTCTACAGATTTATTATAAGTATAGAAGATATAGATATAGATAGATTTTATTGTCTCGCTGACGAAAATTCGCGCTCGCTGCGCTCGCGCTTTCAATTATATATTCTTATATCTTTTCAGATTCTATTTTTGTTACAATTTTTTTTATTATCATGTTACAAAAAAAATTCGTGCTCGCTTCGCTCGCGCTTCCAATTGCGTATTCCTATTTATTTGACATTTTGTTTCTGATACTATTTATTGAAAAAACCCTATAATATTCATGCTAAAAAAATCGCGTTCACTTAGCTCGTGCTGTCATCTACAGTAAACCCTATAGGTTATCTGATATATGATATATAAAATAACTAAATAACTCATATCTTCCTTCCAAAACGACATTACTGAGTTAGGAAAATATGGCAAAATGGAATAATAGGTAGAACGACGTGTATCGCTTTATGGAATTTGAAAAAGTCACAAAGCAGCTCGGATTCAGAAAATTGGTGGTATTACTACCTGTCGTCGTATCGTATATGTTATCCATACACGCGTATTGAATGTTATTTTTTACCACTATACACTTAAGACGCATAGCAGATCAAGGGCCCCTCGATCAAATTTTCTGCGGGCCCCGCGCTTGCTTAATCAGGCACTGAAGACACTAATCTGCTTTCATTAAAGATTTAGTCTTAGGAAAAGTTGCTCTTTGTGTTTGTTAACTATTCTAAATCAACCAATACTATATTATTATTATATATTATATTAAACATTTAAAAACGTAAAAAAATATTTATTTAAGTATAAATCTTAAGCATTTCTTATCAAACATATAACCGGAGATTGTCCCTGGGTGCCTTTCTATAGTGTATACAGGTACAATAACCGGTCATAAGTCATTATCACATTTCATAAAAGTTATCTGAAAGGGCTTCTGCGTGTTGGCTTCGGGCCCACGTTCGCCTCCCAAAGGTCCGGGACTCTGTAGTCCCGTGCATAGTAAAGAATGTGATAATTATTAGAATTAGCCTAAAGACAAGGGCCTCGCAAAGGCCTGCCGCCCGGAGCCTCGCAATGGCTAAGGCCGCCGCTGAATGTAAATGTATAAACCCATGCTCTTGAAAATAAAATTGTTATTAACTGTTGGATTACTACTTTAAGTGGTTTATTAAAATTAAACTAAGTACAACGTGACGGGCCTTACTGATAGGGCCCCATCAAAAGAATTTGCCACGGGCCCCAGATGATATAGTTACGCCACTGGTTATATGACTATCGTTATAAATTATAGACAGGAACTGAAGTCTACACGAGATCACCGATACATGATACTATCATTAATCGTGCAATCGTACACGCTTCGTAAACCTTAGATATTGACAAGCGAGTCAATTTATCTAGAAGTCCCAGTCCCAAGATAATCTGTGTTCCGATTTAATCCAGCGAGACAGATATATATTACCGGACGTATGAAAACACAATATTCACTTTGCATGTCCACTTCTAATTCTTAAGGGTCTGTGGCCTGCTTGCGATAGAGACAAAACGTTAGCCGTAAATCTGCCTAAGCTTCAACGATAAGAGTTTTGTTCGCTCAACGGCGCAGAGATGATAAAAATGCATTCGAAATACCTCGAGTTTTAAGCACATTCCTTCTGTTAAGTATTTTTTTATCATCTGTGCAATTAGTTTCAAGTCTCATGAATTTAGAGCAAATACTAAGCTAAATAAAGACGAAATAAACGTTTTTATGTACAGCTGTGTTAAATACTGATGTTAGATCTGGTGTGAAATTAATTAACTATAGCTACTACTATTCTATCTTTTACACTTTTTTTAACCTTTACAAGATTTCTATTACCAATTCTGTATTTGGACCAACACAACTTAAATTTCATCAATCTTTAGATAGAAGGAATGTTTCTAAAAGTGTATTTACTAAATGTTTTTTTATGATACTCATAAAGGTCACAGATTTAATTTAGATCTACTATCTAACCATAGCTAAAAGTACAATAGATTAAAATATCCTCATCATTCTCATTTGAAAAACCGAAAGAAAAATACCCAACTAAAAAACCAACTTCTGTACATTATAGGGCAACAAAAACAGTTTTACGCAATTATAATCATAGCGCCGTCCACCCTAACGACACGCCATTAATTCCAATTACACAAAACATACATAATACATACCTACATGATACATCACGACATCAAATGGTATAATAATAATTAAAGGTTTCAGCTTTCAGCGTAATAATTGCTAATAAAAAGCGGCTGTCATAATTAAAATAAACATTAATAAAAAATAATCTGGGAAATTAAACTTTAAAAACATCGCTTTAGAGTACCTAAGGGTAAACACGATCAATACTGATCCAATAATTTTAAAATGTATCCGAGCAGGAAGCATATTGGGAGCGCACATAAATCAGAACGGTCTGTGTGAGCCTGAATCATAAATCTACCAACACTACCCTCGCAACCACGTCCGAAGTAGTATGATTGGATATTATAGCAAAAAATAAAACATATCTAAAAGTAATGCTCATAAATTTACCATCATCGGTTTAGGAAGCTTTAAAGCGTACAAAGTGTCTGTCATAAGTTCATAACCGTAAGATGTAACAAATCTTGTATCTACCAGGGGCTGTGCCATCACGTGTCAAAGCAGGAATAGTTTAGTTGCGAAAAAGAGACGGTGCTATACGACGTTAGTAGCTGTGTCTCGCTCTCACACCTGAATAGTGATTGCAATAAAACGTGGTGGTACGGCCCCAGTTGCTTAGCGGGAAACTCTTCAGCTGCGGCAATTCTCGTGGAAAGATGTACTGAGACCAGCTTTGCAGCTGATTATCTTTAACTAACATTTCTCCTCTCTTTCAGAATGGCACATTGTACGAAGTGGCTCCCGGGGGGCAGATATGGCATGACCCCGGCTCGTACTGCGTGGAGATGTCATTCAGGGAGAACGTCTCCGAGCCCCGGCTGGTGGCCGGCGTCTGTTTCGAGGATGTGGTCACGGATGACAGCCCCATCCTTTACACTGCGTATGCTGTGGGTAAGGAAATCTTCTAACTTTCTCATATATCTCGGTGCTACAGTTCCCAATTGAAGAATTGTGCAATTATTATTGGCAGATGGAACGTGATACAAACTATTTTTATGCCGTAAAAATGATGACTACAAATACGTATTACAGTTACATTCCATGGGATGCCTGACTAAATAGTGGGTGTGGCGAACACATATGGCTATTACTTTGTACATGATGGTCTCAAAGAGCACATTAATCCTATACTGACACCTTAATTAGTAAAAACCAGCCTCAACTACCAATATTACCTCCGTGTTGTCTTCGAACAAAACATCGTAAATACCGAATAATTGCTTTTTCCACGTTTATAGGTCGTTTTTAAACGAGCGCTAGTTTCCTCATCAAAACAACACATTGTTGACACAACAAGGCAATAGGATATCTTTTACGAGCCGTGGGTTCGGCTAACTGTTAAATGTGCCCTTAATTAAGCTTGTAAGTACATACTCGGACATACTTAGCGGGCACTAAAGTTTCGGCCATGAATATTGATTGATCACTTTTTAAAAGTGTGTACAGTTAAACGTAGCGTAATGGACGATCGTTTAGTAACACCACTTACAGGTGATCAACAAAACGTTTTAATGTTTGCACTTTATTTTACTAGTGTTTTCACTTGTTATCATCACATTTGGTACCATGGAAGTGCGTATTAACACGTAGGTGCACGTATTTAAAATCGCATATTATGTCAGATTGTTAAAGAGATTATGCTCTTTAGTTAGGATTCATAATAAAATAAAGCCAGTTTTATTATAATGTACAATAAATAATACACTTACTCTTAATTTTATTAAAGAAGAAAATAAGTCAAGATTTATTCAGTTTAGTAGTTTTTCATCATTTATTTATTAGACATCTAGTACCTATTTTATTATGGTCGTTTTTGTCAATGGTCATAAATTATAAGCTTGAAAAGCTGATCATTCTTATCTAACAAAATATACCATATTTATATTTTAATAGTAATATTTCACATTACATGAAATTCAAATCATAACAAAAAACATGAGACAAACAATTGAAGCTATGTCAATGCATTTTTTTTTAATCGTTCGTAAGAATCCATACTCGTAGCATAGAAGAGGCATCGGTGTAGATTTCTCACATTTCTCTCATACGTGCAAACATGCTCAACAAATATCACCTTTTGCGCAGTAATAAGCAAGCATTTATCATTCCAATAAGCATTTATTGGAATGTCAGAAGAATATGTCGCGAAAAATACACCTAGCTAGGTAGTAAGTTGTTTGTTGATGTAATAAATATCATTGCGTATGCGCAGGCGACGGCAATGACCGCTGTCACCACTTATTTGGATGAATATAAATAAGAAATAATTTTCTGGCACTTGATTAAGGTAGGTACTACCTACATCATCGAATATTTCAGTCGTTTTGATCATACAAAGTTTCTAATTTTAGGTACTCTCCCTCGAATTGAAAGTTTCTAATGATCCACTGTTGCTGGACAAAGATTTTCATTGCTACGAGTAATAGTTACTAATATTAATAACACAAATCTAATTCCTCGATTCCATTCCTTATGGGATTGCTTTGGAATGAATAGGCGATAAAACATCGTCTCTTACGAGTGGGGTACGTTTGCCAACAATTCTGTGTGGCTGTAAAAGTTATTATAGGTTAGCCGTATTCTACACATTTATGACGTACAAAACGACAAGTTCATTACTGCAAACGTCTAAAATAGTTTTCGATTTTGAAAGATACTGTCGTTGCAGATGTATTTACATGCGCCATGCGTCTACGCAGCGCACAAGCTATATTATATTTGCACTGCGCTATGATTTTGTAGCAAAAGACATATTTATTTATTTATTGCAAGCTTTTATTAAAGTACATGCAAGGCTTATTACTTTGTTTGGGTCAAATCTAGCTGGCTGAATTACAACCATTTCATCTTAACCTGCAGAGGTGAAAATTTATATGTTGGTTCAGTCCCGATTAAAACGATGTTTTTTTTTATAATAGTAGCTTAATATTTTAGATTTTATACATTGACATATATAGCATATACATAGACATCATGTCATTAACAAAGACTCGAAGTTTAATATAAGATTATTGTCGGTAAATTTTCCTGTGAAAAAATATTTTATATAATTTGATAATGTATAATTGTGTCACAGTCAATAATATATTACGCATAACATTTTTCGCTTAGCTACTACTAAGTTGAAAGTAAAAAAACTTTTTACAAAAAAATAAAACCGACTTCCAAAAAAAACTGAAAAGTAAAAAATAATTTTTATTTAAACGCTTTACGACCAAAACATCGCTTTCGAAGTCGGTGTCTTGTAAGTTACTATTGTTAGTATTTTGCCACATTTTGTATTTTTTTATTTTTTCGCTTTTCAGTGTCTCGGTCTTGCTATCTTAACATAATAAACACACCACTTTTTTAGGTTGTAATAAGCGTAAATAACCAAATCATCTAACTATTTGGCATATCAGCAAGTAGAGATAAATCGTTATTTTTGATATATTTATAAAACGGCTGAACCGGTAGTGATAAAATTTATATGGGACCATACGGGAAGCACCAACTTTCAAATAAAAAAAGAATCATGAAGTCGCAAGTTATGAGGTAACAAACATAAAAAAAAAAAAAAAAATACAGTCGAATTGATAACCTCCTCCTTTTTTTGAAGTCGGTTAAAAAGACGGCGTAACGAAAATTTAATTATTCAACTACACTACGACAAATCGAACATCTCCTATTAATATTTTGCTAAACAATATCTTTGTTCCAGGCTTAATCCTGTCAGTGCCGTTTCTCTTGGCAACTTTCCTGATCTACGCATTCATTCCTGAGCTGAGGAACCTGCACGGCATGTGCCTGATGGCATACTGCGGTGGTCTGATCGTGGCCTACCCGTTCCTCGCTTATCTCAAGCTTCACGTTGGACAGGTTGGAGTCGCGATGACAGGGTGCTTAGTTGTTGGTAAGTGATATGAATTGAAATTCCTGTACATTTTTTTTCTTTCTCTCAACTTTATTCTGATCAGGTTTTCATACAGTTAACAGCATTACCACACAGAAACCGTTAAGTTTTGGTCTGGTACCCCAAGCTAGGCCATAATACTCTTATATTGTGGTGGCGTGCCAAGAGGAATCGCTCAAAAAAGATTTTGCAATATGTCGGTACGTCCAGTGCAACATCGGTACGCACCAATCACGCTCTGTACCTACTTCAAAATTCAAATCAATTAGACAATTTTGAATTGTCAGCTACTCTTGGAATAGCTAGTATTCATCTGTCCAAATCTAGGGGTGACCATGTCTTTTATCATTTAAGTTACTCATCGCTTGTAACACGAGGCTCTGAAATTATATGACTACGAATTGGCGAAGTTTATTTACAGTCAGCTAACTAGCCATAAACACTTATTTCATTACCACAAATACCGACATTTCGAAATCTCTAATATCGAATGCGCCATAAATTCTGAAGTAAAGTTATTATCGATGGTAGATTTCGATATGATGGAAACGCGTAAAAGCTTATGGCTACTATGATCGACGCTTTAATAATGGCGCCAATTCCATTGTGTGGGATTTCATGGATTTTATAACGTAAATCGTTATTCAGTTTATTATATGTAAGTCCAGAACAGTTTTGTGGTTAACGTGTGCAAAAACTGAATCTATTCAGTTTTAATAATAAAGTTTACTTTTAGAACTACCTACCGCATTAAGCAAATGTCATGTTAATCTATATAACATCGGTCTTATGATAATTCAGGGAATTATGCGAAATTGGGTTGAATATTACAACGGCCATTTTCATTCCTGATTTTAACATCTGCTCATAAAATCTTTGATTAAAGCCTAACTTTGAGTTATAGTGTAGTAAACCTTATATCCGTAATTCCGTATTCGATGCAAAAGATTAAGGGACCTCTCGTATAATCATTATTAAAAAAAAACCCGGGTATTTTTCCAAAATATGTACAAGAAGGTTTAGCCAAAACATTTACTCAGAATTAAAATCATAAAACATTTTTACATAATTTGCAACTCATCATAATGGGCTTCCCAACATGTCTTGATAATTACTCATAAAATAACTATTTTTATAAAAGAGTAAACAATGTAAGATTACCTATAATTATGTAACAGCAGAATGATATGGGATGTTTAGAAAGCTGTTTGTTGTCCTCCTAATGACTCTCATTAGTGTAGTAAGTAACTAATCAACGGTAAGTAGCTACTTATCTTTTGTTGTCAGTAAAACAATCCGTCTTACTTTCACCAGCTTAATACATATCACGGCCAATTTCCTGGATAATTACGGACATAACCGCGCCCTGTATAGTTAGTAATAAACGTAATTAACCGGAGTGTATTGGCACTGATACTGTGCCTGTTAATGTAATTAAAAAAAACATATTTAATTACCACTATAACTTGGCCTATAATGGCTGTTGTTAAAAAGAATAATGTCAGATGTCAGTGTCAGCACAAGTTAAATTTGGCCATTTCCACAATGTGACATATTTCGTCGCGAGTCAAGTTATGCTGGATATGTGAATACATTAATTATTTCGTACACACGGAAATAGCACACTCAGCTTTTATTTTTAATATATTTTTTTATGACTAAGTAGAAGTTTGGTCATTTGAATAATAATATTCAAAAGCTAAATTGAGTCGGAGTATAATTAAATTTCGGTGCAGGCCTGAAAACAAATACCTGCCATGAATATTAGGCCAATCCCAGGAGAGGGACGGAACTTATGAAAATTCATACCGTTTCCATTAATTTCTTTGGGTATGTTCCAGCTCTGAATCCTAAACGGTTAGTGAAATAAGGTTTTGAGGAAAGGTTTATAGGAACGTAAACTTCGTTAACATCAATTTTCCAATTCGCGAATATGGTTCCTTGCGTTAGACTATTCTTCCGTAAACACAAATGTGACCGCTTTAACGGGATATTTTAGTAGTCCTAGAATTTCAAGTACTAGTAATAGTCTACTAGTACATTAGATGCTTTGGCATGCTCTCTGTGTTCGCGTATGTGTGAAAATAAAGTCGCAAAAAGACAAAAGTTCTAATCGAATTCGTTGAACTCATTAATTGATTACAACTTTTAATTATACATCTATTGCTCAAGGAGTTAATTTAAGATTTAAATGTATTTTTTCATCAAATCATTCTCTTAATATTCTTTGTCTTTAGTCTAAACATTTAGTCAAAACTGCGAAATAACTCGTAAACCTCATTGGCTAAAATCATTGTTACCAACGGTTTCAATCCTAAGTGTGTCATTTTCGTGCACTTAAGAAAACCACCCTAACATAAATTCCAACAACACGGTTATTCAAGCAGTTTTAGTATCGCAGCAGATCTAAAATAAAGGGCGAGTTTAGCTGAACTTATTTAGACTAAGACTGATCAATAACAAGCTCTAGACATGGACAGGTGGAAAAGATTAGGGAGGTTTTTATCCTAAATTAGATTCCTGGTCACCGTGACGATTGCTGCTCTCGTGACGTAATACTTTGTTTAAATGTAATTTTATCTGATCTCCAACCAGACAGACCGCCTACGGACTATTGTTCATGAATTACCCTGCGCATCACGTGAGGTTAACAAACTAATTTGACCCCGACAATTGATTACAATCACTTCGTAATGTGATCTTATTTCAGTATAATGATGTAATACACCTCGTATTTTTAGGAGGCACTTACAATTGTAAGCATATTGATAACATAGATATTGTTTACATATATACACAATATCATAGACACCTGTATACGGTATAAAACAAACAATTTTAAATCTATATTGCAATGAGGACTTCAACATTTTAATCTCGAGAAGCATTCTGGAGGAATTGATGTCATCAATACCTGAAAAACGTAACTCAGTTTTAGTAGGGTTGACACTTCGATCAACAATACTATTGATCGAAGGGTTGACCAAAACAATACTATAACCAAAAACGAACCCTACAAAAATCACATTATCATTATTCGTATTTCCGTGTAGTGTAGGTACCTATTACACTTAAAGTTTAGTTTACTTAGATACCTATATATAGTCTTGGATTTACCTGCCCACATTAATCAAGTTAAGCTCAACTTTGCCCATAATATTATTTATTGATATCTTGTATTTCAAAATGACTTGATTTTATTTTTCTAACAAAAACTGATTTTGTTATTTTGACAACCGTTAGCGGAATTAAATGTTATTATTAATTTGAATAAGAAATGCTGTAGACATTTGACAAACTACTTCATTCGCTAACGTTTGGCTCGGAAGTCAAAAAGTAATCAAATTAGCACTCCAACACAGACAAACATTGAAATATTTATTTTGAAATTAAACATACAAGAATAAAATCCCTTCTTAAGTTGTTTCTGACTTAACTAAAAAGACATGGTGTGGTATATATACAAACCTAATCATAATTATACATGCTTTGCTATGTAAAGCACACTCAACAAGAGTACAATGTACTTGTGACTCACTCATACAGTCATATCTGACTGCCAGCCTAAATGACTAGCCGGAAATTAAAATTACAATGAATATATCAATTAAAATAAATCGTCATTGAATATTTTGAAACATCCACTTATTTTTGTGATAAAGTTATTAATAAACTACTGAGAAGTAGATGCGTCATTTGTGGTCGCGTTTATTGAGAATGGTTCAGGCAAATTATTTCTTGACAGACCATAAAAATATTCTGTGACGTAGGTAGATATATGAATTCAAACAAAGACTCCGTAGAATTTAGCTCAATAAAACAAACAATCCAAATTTCATGCACTATTAATCAAAAACCAAGGAACAAACCACTGTGAACCCTCTGTACAAGTTATCGTATATTTACAAGCTCGGATACGGCCCATATCGCTTGCGGAATCGACACGAGCATTTCAAACGCCTACTGTTTCTCGGTAACGTATCCACACAATATTGCGAGATTTATCAGTTATCTGATTTTCGAATGAAAGAAAAAAAACGGCTTGTCAGCTAGCCAGACGGTTCACTTCCAATGCAATTTGTGAAAGCTATTCGTATTGTAGGTGTGTGTTACCAGCAGCGCAGTCGATCCACAGAATACTATTCGATGTTTTTGTGTAGCTACTGGCCACAAAATGGGTAAATAAGATTTTCTGAAAAATGGGGCGATGATGCTTTGTTATTCCCTGATCTTTTGTATGAAATCAAACGTTGAACTAATAGTACATCATCACGTAATTAATGACACAATGCCATGCATGATCAAAAGAGGATTGTTCTCAAGCGCACATTAAGATTTCCTGTGTTATCATTGTGGGTGTCTTTCACTAAACACAAAAGTCGTATCCACCCACCTTGATTTAGCTCCAAAGATAATATAGCTATATGCAATTAAGTGCGGAACATGCGTGCGCGGCTAGAGTTAAAATAAGTAGGCACCTATTTTTATGGAATAAAACTATGGTTTACCTTGCCCTTGTTCTAGTTAGATAAAAAAGATTTGGTGTTGCAATATGATTATTTGTTTTCCTTCTAAACTCATGAATGTCACGTCAATTTATTCCTCGAAGCTCGATAGCTGACCTACATTTCAATTAAAGATATTCTCACACCTCTTGTTTATTATCTTTTAATACCTGCGTAACGTGGTTATTGTTTGTTATGTTTCTTTTTATCTTTAGTGTATTGACGCCGAATCATTTCCTCTCAGCAATGTGGTTTCTTAATTTTGTTTTTAACGTTTATTTATATTTTTCAGCGTTCATCGTATACTACGCATTCCAAACGAGTTTCTTCTGGCTCAACGTCATGTGTTTCGATATATGGAGGACTTTCAGGTAAATAGATATGAAATACTTTACAATTAACTCTCTCTACAGCGATGTCGATGTGAAAAAATCGTTTACGTTAAACAGGAAATTTACCTATCTGTAACAATATACATATTTATAAAACGTTTCGTGTCAGGGTTTCAATATTTCATCGACAATATTTCATCGACAATATTTTGCCTACAACTTGTATACAACATCTGATAAAACAAAGCAAGAGTTTCATCATTTATCCAATACACATGTTGTACAAATATAACCGATAACTCGAGAATATGTATAATGTATATACAGCATGATAAAAACCAATGGCGGATATCTGCCACGAGGAACCGATCCTGGCGGACAGCGACGTTTCATATCGCGTGGGAATTCAGTATTTTGTAAAAGATTACCAACCAGTTTTGTGGTTAGACCTTTGTCAATTTTCACCCACGCGAATACGTTTTTTAGTGGCTAGTAGATTGACAGCGTCAACATAATTAATTTTAAAAGAGATCGTTCTGATCTAATATTTTTTGCATAGGTTTATGTAACACAAATATTTGCGTAATGTCTGTTTTAAATTATTACAATATAGATTTTATCCTGCATCATCACAGAACAGAAATAAAGTCTGCATATTTGTATACTCGATAACGTAGACTTAACTCGTGATTAATATCTTTAGAGTATTTCTAAATGGTAAAGAATCTCGTTGTCGCAGTTTTCCCTTCGTCAAGGCCGTGACTGTTTCTATTGATCCACATGAACGACCAGCATAGCATAAAGAACAATGCATGTTACACGCGGGCACTAGTATTTATAATTAGCTCTCCTTATAAATAACAATAAGGGGTTTCCTGCAGTACGCAATAGTGTTTATTTTCCTCTTCTCCCTTGAGACAGGACAATATTCAGTATGCAGTTATTTCCTGCACCTTCGGAGTTGTCAATTGATGTATATATAATTAACTGAAAAACAGACTTGTATTGACGATTGATGATTGATGATAGATTGATATATGATACGTGCGTAATACAGAAACAATAGTATACCAGAACACAATACACGTCAGGGTAGTTTACCAGAGTCAGTTAAAAAACTTTTATATGCAAGCTAATTAAAAGTGGTTACTTATTAAACATTTATTTTACCTCGGAACAAAATTATTGTTTAATGGGCCTAAACCTTATAAAGCTATATGTATATTTCTGATAACAAGTCTCTAATCTTTACGCTCCTATT
This sequence comes from Pyrrhia umbra, assembly GCA_963891755.1. Taxonomy (NCBI): domain Eukaryota; kingdom Metazoa; phylum Arthropoda; class Insecta; order Lepidoptera; family Noctuidae; genus Pyrrhia; species Pyrrhia umbra. The sequence continues at coordinate 9,906,628 of OY982930.1, forward strand.
CCCCCTCTAGTGGAGTGGATCTTCATTATCATCGTATTAAGGTTACGCGATAATAATATGTTCGCCAAATCATAGATTTAAGGATTGTGTACACCAAGTGCAGGCAACGTTGGCTACTTCTTTTTAATTCGTCATGATTTATGATTATTCTTAAACTTAGAATTATTATAGACTAGCTGTTTCCCGCGGTTTCACCCGCATCCCGAGGGAACTACTTAGCGCACCCGGGTAAAAAGTAGCCTATGTTGTTCCTCAGGGTCTATTCTATCTCTGTACCAAATTTCATTTATATCGGTCCAGTAGTTTTGGCGTGAAAGCGTAACAGACAGACAGACAGACAGAGTTACTTTCGCATTTTTAATATTAGTAAGGAAGTAAGGATAGATTTGAAGTAGTTTGAAGTTCTGAAACAGTTTTGAAGTTGTAGCAAAATTTTTTTAAATGCCTGGATTGCAGCGACCCTAAAACTAAACATAAGAAATCAAAAATATATCTCACACACATTGTTGAAAAAATCACATGGCCATTTTTACTCATACAGTTTCCGACGTGATGACATTGCGATTTTGTATTCTATCAAGCATTTGATATTAAAATGATTGACGTATGCCTTGGATTGCAGATCAGCCACGCCGTGTCTGGCGGGGTGCAGCAGCCACCTGTAGGTCCCTAAGCCTAGCTTACAGGTCGATGTCTGTAATGGCATGATAGTCGTGTGCTGGAACTGCTAGTTAATGCTAGATCATGCTCGTATATGTTAAACCACAAATTAAAGGGACACAGAGACCATTTTATGTTATGCTGTTTAAGAAGCTCATGCTGAAATGTTCCTTGGGCCTTACTATGACTTTATGCAATTCTGCCAGATTGTTTTGATTTACACATTAAACTTGGAAACTTTTTGAATGAAATGATTGTAGCGATAAACGGATGTCAAATCAAATTAGCAGCCCTTTTAAATGTTTTAAATTATTATCCCTGAATAAACAACAAAAATGTAATGACGCGTAAAATTTTAAGAAATTAACATCAAATGCCTATTTTTATCTGCAATGGCTTCACCCCTGTATGCAACTATTTCACATTCTTTGACTTTACGCAACAAAAGTGCGCCTTTTACTTCTGACATGAACGGTGTAGACCAATACTCTTTGTGAATGATAAGAAATGGCGCCGACATTCTCTACTATTGTTCTTTTTACGTCACATTCGTCAAGTGTATGACATTACTTACTTACACAAGTAGGAATAGTAGACATAATAAAATTGTTGTTTTTTTTTTTCCTGCGAGCTTTTTATAGCGTATCGCATGAAGTGGACTATGTACCTGTTAATTTTGTGGCTATTAACGTTCGGTGTTAACACTTGCCAGTTCAATGTTGTTATTAAGCGAACACGACATGTCAATAACACGCATTTTAACATTATTATTTGTTAGTTGAGATAGGTACGGTCGTTAGAGATATGAAGCCTATTATGCATTCCACTAGTACCACTTCATTTGCAGCTGTCATATTAGATTACCGTGCATTATCGAGGGACAGGATGACGAGGTATTAGTGCTATTGAAGCTAATCACCGTTTGTAGCAACGTGTTAATTATCGATAGGGCAAAAATATATAGGAGAGGTCTACAAAAATACCTGTATTGGAAGAAAAGCGAGTCTACAATATAATCTTTTCCAATTCAAATATCTTATTAAAAATACTGGATAAAAAACTTAATGTGTGATCTAAAATCTAGCAACGAAATCAGATGAAAGACTATCTTTCATCGGATACAAAAACATATGATGCTTGATTGAATATCAAAGTTTGGTTTCTATTGGACTTTGCTTCCTTCTTTTAGGAGTCTGTTTTCGTATTTCAGGCGTGGTGGATTCATACGAATACTTTCATTCAATTATACAGTAGAGGTCAGTCAACTTAGTTATAAAGGAAGTTTAAAGACAGCTGAGTGAGTAAACATATAGTAGAATTCGTTTAGAATGCATCGATATTTATTACGCTAGTAAGTTCCTTCATTCTAGTTAGATTTTTTTTTGTATTTTATGTAGACATGCATACAGTATCTTTTAGTAAAAAGTATTTTAGTAAACAGCAAAACATTTAAACTGTTTCATTCAAGAATCGAAATCGCTTTCCATTGCAAAACAAAATAATCATTCGATCCATCTTTTCATTCAAATGTCGAATGCAAAAGAATGTGTTGAGAGTTATCTCACTCCGAAGCGAACTCAAGGTAATTGACGGATAATTTGATTTAGTTACGAGAATTTAGACTTTGTTGCACATTATTTTAAAATTGAAAGTTTCATTTTCCACGAAATCGCAGCCGAATCTCTTGTCTGGTGAAATCCAGCATAGTAACGTTTACCTACTTGGGATTGAGTGACCTTCGCTTTATATAATATGCAACATTTTTTATCGAAGTGGGGACGAACTAGTGAGTTGAAACAGTTTTTTTTGTGTTGTGTCGCCCCAATTTTCCTGCATCGGGTTTCCTATATTGCAACTGACGTTTTTATTGAGGTCAATCGATACAAATACCGTCCATTCCTTTTTACAGTGAAAGCTATGATTTTATATAAGTACTTAAATGTATTTAATTTTACCTCTATTTGCCTCCAGACGTTAGTAGATTTTTTAGTTTTTCTTTTAAGTAGTCGCGTATTTAGTAAGTAGTTATTTTATCATTTAATATCATAGTGTTAATTGAATTAGAAGTACACTAAACTTAAGCGACGTAGTTTCTAAAAACGTAGAAATATGCAGTAGTTAGATAGAAACTGGTCACGGTTATTTTTAGCTGTTGTAAATTTATTTGCTTAGTCTTAAGGTGTTTATGTAGTTCAAAATATTCCGTAATATTTGTTATGTGGTTAACGTTATTTGTTTATTATTATTCTATGTTATTTTTTGGATCGCTTCACGTACGTGTCTTAGTCTAAAAAGGCATTTATTACTTTAAATGAATCTCTTATAAGTAAAAAAATCTTTTGTTTATACAGGATAATTTTTTAACCAGTGCGCAAATTTTGTCACAATAAACTTCAACACTTTTAAAAAAAACACGTATTTTCAGTTTGTTACGTCTTAGTACTAAAAAAAGTTATCGTTTACGAAACATATTCACTTAAGAACTTAATTTATCAATTATTCGCCGGTCGGCGCGTGGTGTAGATATCAGCTGAGAACCACCAAAAAAAATTGCGCAGTTTTCCTGTATATATTTGGGTTTGCTGAAAGGCCTTATGTTTTTTTTAATTTATTATTAAACCGTGTTAATAAATAACCGACCCCAAGTTTTAACTGCTTGATAAAAGTATAAAGATATTATTTTAATAATTTTTGATAGAATTTTTAAAAGTTACCGTTGAAATCTTTTTCTGTCGACGCGATTACTATTAAAGTGTTTCAATACATTAATGTTTTAAGGATTATCTCAATTATCTTTGAAGGTCGCAGACATAAGCTTCTAGTGCAATATATATGACATAAATGGCTCATAAAGTGAAGTGTAACGATAAAATCTGATGGAACATCAAAGTAAATAAACCCCATTATAACCTGACACTTGTATATAAAATTGACATTTAGGTATTCATGTTTTAATTATCTTTCTAATGCTTCCTATTGAAGAGTTGGGACTTTAGCTCAACAGTCGCAAAGGTAAGGTGCTCATACTTGTACATAAATGCCTGTTAGTAATCCGAAGCGCTAATTGTTTTTCCCTGTATATTTTATTATAATGACTCACTGCGAATAGACGTCAATGCACTGAAAATAATAAGGAAACTTGTATAAATAAAATTACATTAGTTTTTTAGTTCCTGAGAAATAATTATGCATTTAGAATTGTTCAATCAAGTTTATGTTTTGCCGCGACATTTTTGTTTGATAAACTATTGTGCTACGAAACAGCTACGCGCTACGTGAAAGTTATTGCTACCTTTAACTTAAGAGCTACGAGTCGTAGCCGCTGTTACGATTGTCGCCGGCTCGTAGCAAACATTAAAGACACTTTACTTACTTTCTTACATAAGATGTGTAGTATTAGTAAATATGTTGTGAAAGAGATATTTAAAATCTTTTTATTAGTACTCAGCTATATGGTTATAACTCTTGGTAGGTTATAAAAATACATATGAATTCCGCAAAAAAAAAAAACATTATACTTATTTGCCAACGGTACGATAAGGATAGCCATATAGGATTTTAATGGACCTGAGGGGTTCATTAAATTCAAGACAGAACCTCAAACATAATATGCGGGCCTCTACCCTACTACATTAGCTCTAATAGCTTTAGGTAAATAGTGGGTAGGTAGAAATAAATTGAAATAGGAACAACAATTTATCACAGAGGATGATTTAACCGTTAACCCTATCGCCTTTGTCTAGGCACTATGAAGCTGTATTTGCTGTTTTTTGACTCAGATCTTGTTGTAAGAAATCTTCAAGTACAGAATAAGCTGATCTAAATTACTTAGTGTAAAATAAAATCCAAGAATTCTCTAATGATCAAAACAAAAATTATTAATAAAATTAATTAAAAAGCATATTTTTTTCCCCATTCTTTATCGATTATAATGTCAACCGTAATCTGCTGGGGTAAACACCTCGGCCTCCTTTCAATTGCAGATCTTATAAAAACTTTGTTAAAAATAACAGTGGCTATCGGGGCGGCAGCACCAACAAGCGGCGAGAGAAGAGACGCTTCCTTCTGTACGGGCTGTACGCTTGGGGCGTTCCCCTCATCCTGACTGGCCTCACAGCGGCCATGCAGTTCAGTGACCTGCCCAGCCACATCATCAAGCCTGGCTTCGGGACTAAGCGATGCTGGTTTGTTGGTAAGAGACACCTCTTATATACTTGTAACTCTTGTAAGAGTAGAGTAGATAAAGAGTGTATAAGCATTTTTTTTATTATTTATTTATTATTATCTCCCTCAGTTACTTTTTTACTTAAGCTGTTGATTACATAAGTGATTTAACAAAGTAATAATTTAAAAGGAGTACGTGAGAGTAGAAGAGAGAGGAGAAGAGGGAGATTAGTGATGTGAGTTAATTTCAACACAACAAAGTTCTTTGCCGGTTCTCCTTAAAGGACCTTAAAAACCTTAAATGCTTAGAACATTGCATTTAGTGTTCCAGGCGTTGACTGATCTACGGAAAATGATAATAAAATGAAATCGTAATAAAATGAAGTCATGGAAAAACACACATTGTGGCTAAAAAATAGACAAAAGACCGAGAATGCAAACTTTCATTAACATAATTATGACCCGTCTGTTTCCGAGGCTCGCTGCTAATTATATTTTCTAAGAACAATGTATTGTTTACTATGTTACGCAAAACAATGTTACACACGAAAGAAATAGTGCCTTTAAAGAAATGGAACACTTTGTAAGTGACATCCACAGCGGGAACAATAAAAGTCTTTGTTTTAGTGCGCACAGCAAATAATATTTATATTCGTGTAAAAATTATTCATGTCTCGCATTAAAAATATGATGTTTTATAGTCAACAAAGAGGCACGTTAGTAGAAAAGAATTATAGAACCGTAAAGCGGTTTTATTCAGAATAAAACGAGCACCACAATATGGCCGCATTCAACTTTAACACAATACTTATGTTTTATGTATGAGCACAGTTTAAAGCGAGAATCTGTGGCTGTACTGTGGGGTAGAAGTACAACGAAACATAAGATTTCTAAAAGAATTTTATATTGTACCTATTTTACAACAAAATAAAGGTTTTATCCGGTAACTTGCTTTCCATTAGAGGATTTCTTCACGATTTGGCAATCAATTATATGTCGGTATGAATCCAAATAAAGGCTGACACTAATTACCACGAGATTCCATTATCTGACCCACTGACTTTTCTTCTATCTAAACTTTGGAAGTTGGAAGTTCTTTTGTGACTTTATCCGTAAAAGATTGCGCCTGAACACCAATCAATCATTATTTCTCTGCCAAGCTTTTAACTCAGCGGTCGGCAACCTTTTGGCAAGCAAGGGGCACAAGGTAGCAAAATAAACTAAAGGCGGGCCGCACTTGTGATATTACCCTATATTCTGCCTGATACCTACGTATAATTTCCCATAGAAAAACCGGCCAAGTGCGAGTCGGGTCACGCGCAGTAGGGTTCCGTAGTAGGTCTTAGTTAGACGACTATAACTCTGTAACCAGAGGCGTATTTAAAGATTTAGCGCCTCGGGCTAGTTAGCTTTGCCGCCCCATTAACAAAAAATAGAACGTACGTAACTAATGCATCGTTTTTGAAGTTGGTGGCGAAAAAACACAAAACAATAACTATTGGAGAGACTGATTTTTAGAACGATGTATTAGTTATTTTTATTTTTTTTGTATATTTTGAAGTCTGTTTTATTTTTGCAAAACAGTTGTTTTTTTTACTTTTGAGTTGTTTTTGTCTGTGGCATGATAACGTTAGGAGTAAAGACTTATAAATTGTAGTAAAAACAAATTCTTAAAAGAAAAGAATAGATGAAGGCGCGAGCGAAGCGAGCGCGAATTTTTTTGGGTCACAATAAAATAATGATAACTTTTACTTTTGAGTTGTTTTTGTTTGTTGCATGATGATGTTTGAAGAAAAGAACTCGTAAATTGCAAAAAGTAAATTTGAGTAGAAAAAAGAACAGTTTAAGGCACGAGCGAAGCGAGCGCGTTTTTTTTGTAGGATGTGTTTTTTTTTGTTTTGTTTGTTTGTTGAGACCATTTTTCAATTTAGGGATCCGTTAGCGAAATAATATATCTAGCTTTAAAGTGCGTTTTAATTTCGATACGAGCGGCCACCCTCTCTAACTTTTGAATGGCTGTCCCTAAAAACGTGAAAAAATTCACAGACGTAGCACATTTAATGAACTTAAACGGAAAACTATCACGGCTACTTAGGTTTAACCGGTTTAAGAGTTATAGTCGACCAACTAAAACGTACTACGGAACCCTACCGTGCCCGACACGCACTTGGCCGGTTTTTTTTTACCTTGAAGCCATACATCCAGCGTAATTCATAAATTCATGAGTCGGTGGCAAAATACTAACAACAGTACCTTAGAGACACTGACTTCTAGAGCGATGTATTGGCCCACTAACGTTTAAATGAAACTAATTTTACTCTTATTAGTATTTTTGGAAGTCGGTTGTATTGTTTTTTGGTAAAAACTTTTTTACCAAACATTCACGGGCCGCGGGTTGCCGACCGCTGTTTCAACTTATTTCCTGAACTCATTATTGAATGTCATATTTAAGTTTTTGGTCTTTCAAGTACTCTGTTGAATTATTGCAGTGAGGTAAGAAAATTCCATCGTCTCCACATCACTTGGTTAGACGTCATTGGCAATTTTGAACTCATAAGAAATTCTAAACCTAAACTAATTTTATAAATCCGAGAGTGAGTTTGTTTGTTACGCTTTCACGGTAAAACGGCTGAACAGATTTTGATGAAATTCAATATAGAGAGAGGTAACCCGGGAGACTGTTATAGGTACTTTTTATCTGAGTAATTCCCTCGGAAGGCGACTGAAACCGCGAAAAACAGCCAGTCTTATCTAATGCTTAATTCGTTTTTTCTCAGACTGGGTGAGCGACCTAGTGTACTTCTTCACTCCGGTCCTGGTTCTGGTCGTGTGCAATGTTATATTTTTCTCCGTGACAGCACACCGCATTCGCTCCATCAGACAAGAGACGGCCATCTTGAAAGGCGCCGAGTCCTCGCGCAGTGACAAGCTTAAGAAAGATAAACAGAGGTAATTAATTAACGCTGTACTTTATTACTTTGATAACTGTAGTCTGGCAACTTCTGGGTAAAGTAAACTTATTCTGATAACACTTAAACACAGTCCGAGTCATTAATGTAGATTTTACAGATTTCAAACAATAAAGTGTTTTCAGAATCAGATCGGTCAGAGTCCTAAATTAATTAAAAAAGATTTTTTTGTGTAAACAGATATTGTTCATTTGCAGTTTAGTTAATGATGCTTTGTATAAAACTAACCTTCACGTAGAATTGCCTCGTTAGTAGATTGCAGGTTATCTCTGCATGGAACGAAACTGGACAAAGGAATTTTGATTGCTTGAAAACTGTGGGGAGAACAGTTTCACTGCAATGTGTTGGAAATGTAATCCTAACTTCTAAATTGAATGCAAATGGGGCAGGGTACTGTGCTACTTTGTTTGCTGTTTATTATCATATTAGATAGCTCATTGTTTTACTTTACTTGATACCAATTTGTAAGTGTGTATTTTTCTCTGGCTTAAATGTTAGTAAAAGAATACAGTAACACGTTTTAAAAACATGGATAAATATAAGCACAAATTCTCATAAACTTAGGAGGTGTTTTCGAGACCTGTGGGCATACTCGACGATATTTCAGATGGGATTGCTTTCTAACTTTTATCATTCAAAAGTTTTAGCAGTAGTGCCTACGGCTGCCTCATAAATTGGTATACTTGGGGTTAATAATGGACCAACTGCTATCAGTAATAACATATTTAACTAGATGATACAGAAATAACTCAGGTATATAACTACGTTTACATTTTGATTTTTACCTAAAGAAAATATAGCCAGTATTGTACTTACCATACTTTCTTTGTTGTGGTTTTCACTACAAGTGCGCCCATTAGTCGGCTATAGAAATAATAAATGATGTTCATTAGGTAGCTATCGATCTGGTTACTGTTCAGAAAGGTCGGCTTCAATGCTGCCAATAAATGCAGTGCAATCGTTGAAATCACAAGACGGAAAAAACTACATATTCTGTTTATGAAAGCTAATTTTTAATTACCTAACATTTATGTTTAATATTTTTTATTTGTCGTCCCATAAACGGTTTTGTTTGTGAATGTCTTTTGTTATAACCAAATGATAACCGTACAGAAAGTAATGAATGGACGATGTTATAAAAAGGATTCAAAGAAATTCACTGAAGTAGAAGATAAAGTTAGCGTCGATTTGTAATAAGTAGGAAAGAGGATGATAATTGTTTTTTATCGGTCTTACGGATGTCCTCGGTGTTAATCATTCAAATTTAATTTTAATGCAAACAATCGTTTGCTGTAAAACAATAATAAAATACTGCCAGCTGTTGGGAACAGTGATAAATTTTCATTCACGAACACGAACAGACATTTTATAGGTTGTTTTGTTTCTTTTAGTTCGTTCTTTTTGGAAATGAGTTTTTCATAGCTATCTGTTATAAGTAGGTACTCGTTTGTTACTACAGCGACGAAGGTACGAAATACGTAGTTACTGTTAGAATGGCTTAAGTGGGTAATGTATGTTTATTTATAATATAGAGCAGCTGGTTATCGTCTCGGAAACTGTCAGTATTTCATAAAGGAAACTGATTGTAAACTTAGACAACGCTATTGGTATGAATAATTTTATTTATCTTACGTAGATATGTCTATTTGAAACCTACCTAATTGCCTAACAGTTGAAACTATAAAAAGACAGCTACGTTAATTACTATAGGATTGCCTAATGAGCACAAGCACTACTACTGATGGTTCAATTCCCAGCAATGGATTCTAGTCTACACATATATAAAATGTGTACCTATGTACTAAGTTGTTTAAATATATCTGCATAACGCCTTAGACAAAACAATCGGTTCAACTTTTAATACAGCCTATTTAAAGTTGAACCGAGTGTTGTCGGTGGTATCAAACTCACTTTTCTATACATATAGGTATTATTGAACAGACCCACTGTCTGTTTTATAACAGTTTAGATAATGCGTGCTTAAATAACGTAATATCGTCATCCTTTCAGATATGGCCTTTACCTGAAGCTGTTCATGGTGATGGGTGTGAACTGGTCGGTGGAGCTGATCAGTTTCGCAGTGGGGGGCTCCAACTGGTACTGGATCGTCACCGACATATCCAATATCGGGCTCGGCGTCTTTGTCTTCTTTATATTCGTGTGGAAGAAGAAAGTACGCAACTTGGTACAGAAAAGGTGAGTTCATTTGAAAAGAGCCTAAGATCTATATTTGATTTAAAGATAGGATGTTTTGGATTTAGGTAGGATGCTGTCGTGTGATGAATGATGATAATCTTAACGTGAGACATAGAGAGATGAGTAATCATAAATACTCCTACGAAAGCATGTATTAGAGAAACACCAGAGTAAATAATAACCTACTATGACACCTTAAAAATGTACTACAATGAACCAGAGTATCTGGAATCGATTCCCGGCCTGGCGAAGTTTTGTTGGGTTTTTTCATGTTGTGTTTCTCAGCCCGGAATCTGTTCGTTTAAATGAGACTATTATCTACTGACTAAAACCTATTCGGCTTCCTTCGATTGCCTATAAGGTTCCAGGGACGCCTACATCTCTGCCTAACCCTACTGAGAACACAGGCGTGATATTATATTATGTATTATTTGTAGGCAAAACAATAGTATTGAAGTCAACACATTTTATGCATTGCACGATGGTTCGACCAAAATTCGGTCGGGTTAAGGCGTAGCAGTTACCATAGGTGACAACGACGCGTAAGATTTATGTCAAAAATAATTAACTAAAACCTATATGCTAAACAGGAAATATAACATTTGTTTTAATTATTAAAAAATGTGCCTAATTTAAAATGTAATTTCCTTTTTTTTTTGATAAAGTTGAGATTGTTAATTTTATTTTGACATTGCACTCCAAAGTTTGCCTGTGACACAAAATAACAACGTACCTTATTAATAATTCCTGTGAACTTAACTTACCTACATAAATACAGCTAGCTCACGTAAGTAAACCGATTCTAGGAGAATGAATACCCATATTCAGTCAATGTCGACAAATGTTGACAGGAACTAATACCGCAAGTGTATTCAGGTTGTGTACTGAGTACACAGTACACACAAAAGCGACTATGTGCATGCTAGAACGCTGTTCTGTGAAAAGCAATATATCAACAACCGACACTTAACACGTTTGACGAAGATAATATCGATATCGCTTTTTACTAAGAAATATAGCCTTAAAGAAATTTAAAAATTGAAGCCCGCCAAAACAAACCAAAGTTACTTAACTTACTATCAAATAACCATACTTTGTGAATGGCTTTTACAGAGAAAGTAAGAGGCCATACTGCCAGTCATAAAGCAATTAGCTCGGTTCTCGGTCGATCAGCTAAAACTAAAGAACGGATAGCGACTGCGAGCGTGTTAAACCTAGCTTAAGCTTTTTATGTTCAATTTACTTGCTCACCCAGACTGTATGTTGAATTTTCAACGTCATTTAGGTGTCTGGACTTGCTTTTATGACTAAATATCACGCTTTGTGGACATGATTGTTGATACGGGTTTGGTATATTGTTAAAATTAATTGAAATACCTACTATTATTTTCAAACACGTAACTCTTAATGGCCTTAAGTGCTTCGTCGTTAAATAAAATTTAATGAATTTAACAGATTAACCAATTATTTATGATAAATGTATACTTATATATTTGACCTTTTCTACCAGATTCCGCAATATATTCGGTCTAGCGTCCACGGACAGCGACCAACGCACCGGCAAGTGGATCACGACCAGCACAGCGCCAACGGAAGACACGCGCATATCATCAGACGACTCCGCGCTGCGTCTCAAAGATATGCACTAATCTTATAGGTGGGTTCTACCTTTCAAAGTGTCTAGTGGACGGAAGTGAGACTGCTAAACGTGAGGTTCTAAATTCGACAAAAAAAATACTTGCATAAGCTTCGGAGACAGTACAGAAAAATGTACACCTATTACCGTTTTTAATTAACATATTTCTACGTTTTTGGTTCGCAGATTCCAGATCATGACATCATGCTAGCACCAAAGAATTCTCATGAACACACGGATGCATCACATTTACAAACTCGCTAGTCAATTTCATTGGAAAATAGAATCACGATGTAGTACAACGCTCTAGATGTGTAATATTTAAGCATTATTTAAATATCTAGGTTTAAAGTAAGATGTATTCTTTCTATTTTAAAAGGTCATGATTGCTACGAGCATTTATTTTTGGTTAAGTTATCGTTATTCATAATATTATTATTCTAGCATTCAATGTCCATTATGTATGTTAAATTACCTCCGCAACTCCACCTACCTATCTAGTACGTTTTAGTATTTAAATATTAAATTATATTAAGATAATTAACTTTTTTAGTAGTAGATATCAGTAAATTTAAAAAGTTATAATTATTTTATCTGATTTTGTTAAATGGGTCGATCATTGATATTTTATTATTTGAAAGTCCCTTTTTTGACGGCTGAAAGTTTAGTGACGTTTGAGTACCTATTGGTACCTACTCAATTGGTAAGTTTGAAATTTAACGGCTTGTGAGTTTTCGGGCATCGTGTTTTTAATTTGAGCGAAATCCAACAAGATTTTATTTTATAAACTACAATAAAATTATACTATTTTATAAATACAATTAGTTATAGGTACTTATACATATTTGTAATGTCTTTTCTTACCTATTAAGCTATGCTAGGCTTAAAGATGCGTGCCTGTCGTTGTTAATTAAATAGCTATGAAGTACAGTACAAATGTTAAGATTAAAGTAGGTTACAGTTATTAGATACCTTATGGAGAATATTGTTCTTAAATTTGTGTGAATATGTTGTATGCACGCGGTATATTTGTTACTTTGCAAAATATATTATTAGAATTGACTCATTTGTTTTATTTTACTAAGACAACTTTCATGTCATTATTGCGTAAATGCATAATAATTATCTTCACGTAGGTATAGTAGTACTACATACCACACATTTACTTTAGATACTTACCTACATTTAGCAATCGTAATAGACACAATACTAATTAATGCTTACGTAGATGATTTAAGATTATGATTGATGCTACAAATCGATAGGTACCTACTTAGCACGTTCTCTGGTCAAAATTCCCATTGCAAGCTGCTACATTACCTGATCAAATCATCCAAATTTAACTTTCGACTCAATCTACCAAAAAAATAGTTGTAGCACCAGTAATAGATGGTAGGTATTACGCCACGATAATGACTGACGAAAATAAAGTCCGAATTTTAAAGGTGAGTAAAGTTTAACATGGATGTACCCTTTTTTTTTTAGGGATGGGAAATCATCAATTGACTTCTCCCGCTGTGGGCAGAGCGGGAAGAGTCAAGCTCTTATTGACTAAAACCCATCCATTTTCCTTCTTTCGCCCTTTGTGTTCCGGGGCCGCGGTTACTCTTTCGAACATCCCGCAGCCCTGGCAGGCCCTGAGGGTGGGCCTCGTTGCTTATGCTCACATCTCTTGATTAGGTATCTGAGTATAAAATCAAATCAAATTATACTGATGCATGCTTAAGCGTAACATGTTGTGGTGGCCTAGTGGTTAAGATACCTGCTTTTCGTGTACGAGATCAATGCTTATGCCTTCTCTGTATAAGAAGAGGCCTGTGCCCAGCAGTGGGACGATATATAGGCTGATGATGATAATGCTTAAGCGACTACCGTGCCCCTGGTAACTTCTACGTTTTATCAATAAAAACTCAGCACACTACACGACACGTCGTCAGGTAGTCAAAAGTTCATAAAGATTTGAAAAAAAATGTGATCCTGCTGTTTTGGAAACGTATCCGATTAAATATAACCACAGAGAAAGAAATGAGCTATATTAATGTCAAGTGTTGTCATTGTCAAAGTCACCGGATTCTGACACTGGTTAACCTATCTTAACTTTGTTTTTATTTTGTGCGGAAGCGAAATCCAAAAGAAAACGTTTTATATTATGTTTTATTTTTAAGCCAAACCCATTTTATTTTGATTAGGTAATACAATAAGTATCTACAACTACTATCATGTTTCATATTTATCCATTCATAATATTTTAAATATCATAATATTATTCTTGGGAACCCTCAAAGTATAAGTTAAAACTTTAAAGTTTTTAGAAGTAAGAATAGTAATTTACTTTGCTAATTTGTAATTCGTTACCCAATATTATAGAATAATTGATGATTAGATGTGTAGGAATTAATTTACATTAATCAGTACCATGTAAATTCAATAGATAGATTATCAACCTTTGGACTTTAGTTTGTTGGCATAAAATAATGTTTAACATAGGTTACGGTGCGCCTCTTGTGCTTCTCTTGCTTTCAGTCATTGTGTCGTATTTTTTTGTGATGAGTCCAACAGGTGGGTAATTTTAAAACAAAATTACATTACAGAAGCTTTTTTTCTACTGTAGCCTTATTTATTTAAACATTTCATTACTATAAGTATCACTTTTCAAATTACTATTTTCAGTCACCATTGATAATTAATTGATTGAATCATTAATAGTTTAAAAACTTAATAATATATGTTTTTTATTTCTACAGCTGATGAAATGGCAAACAATGGACTATTATTTATTTCAAATGCTTCAAAAGCTCATTTAGTATGTCAAAGAGCATCAAAATTTGTGAGAAGAGTGTTGTATGTGAAAATTAAAGATAACTCGGAGAACACACTGCCTGTGCTCAGCAAACAGATTGAAAATGTGTACTCCAAAGTAAGGAACCTTGGCAAATAGACATTAAAAAAATATATTTTTAAAACACTGTATTAAAAGTCAGGTGTTTTAAGGTTTTGGAAAGAAAATAGTATCTATTATAATTATGCTACGATTGACAAACATAGCGCCATACGTCAGTGAAGTTCACACAACAGTGCGTAATTCATGTTACGTTTTGTTCCAATTTCCCAATCCACCAAAAAATGACTTAAACACTGTTAGAACTTCACTGACGCATAATTGCTAGACTGCAATATTTAGAAAATTTAATTTATCTGTTTCAGCTATTACCTCTTTTGTGTTACAGGCGTCTGCACAGTATGGTCACTTGGACATAAGACTGATGTTGAAGCCGAGTGGCACAGTAAAAGAAATAAAAACAAATTCACCAATAGACATGATACTGTATGACAGTGAATTAGCCAAGGATATTGACAAGCTTAAGAATTCCATAGCTACTGTTAGGAGTGGATGTAAACTGCAAAGTATTGGTAAGTATATGGAAATCTATTGTGTACATTTTATTTTATTTAGTTACCAAACTTAATGCATCTTAAAAAAAACAAAGGAAGTCAAGTTTTTTAATTAAAATCTTGTTGCAGCATATATCTGATTGAGACACAGTGTTAAATGTATAATTTACTAGCTTTTATTTTATATCCTTTATATCCCATCAAGAAATAAAGATCAAGATTTTTCAATTCAAACAGTTTTGAACCTTATGTTCATAGTAAAAAGAATGAAACTTGCTAATCTGGAAGTTAATCAATTGTTGTTGTTAAGTTTCTTTCAAAATTGATTCAGCATTCACCATTGAGTTGTAGGCAGTTATATAAGTCAGGCAGTATCTTTTAAATTCTAAAGTATGAGACAATTTTGCAGTAGTAGGTTTACTGTTATCATAGTAAAAGATAGAGATAATTTAAATGCAAATCATGACAATTATGTATTTCTACACTAGAAATGTTGCAACATGATTTTCTTTCTGAAAAGAGATAAGATTGTGTTGAATTGTGTTCAACCAACGAAGCCAGTACCGTCTTTACCATAAGGGCACAAGGGGCCAGTGCCCAGGGCCCCTATCCTCAGAGGGCCCCGAAGGGCCGACAATTTCTCTCACATTTAATCTCAAAATACTCATTACACTTTTCTCAATGCCCGAATATCGATTATTTTCAGATTTATTCGAATCAATATATTTATATGAATTTGAGTGACATCAAGCCTACACACTGAGAGAAAGTTTTATTCAAGAGTAATAAAATTTTATTACTATTTAATAAAACGTTTATTTGGCTAATTCCAAATAAAAATTTATTAAATATTACTAAAATTTTCTTACATACTAATAAAAATTTTCTTAAATACTAATATACGTTTTATTAAATACTAATAAAATTTTATTAAATACTAATAAAAATTTCATTAAATACTAATAAAATTTTATGTCTTTAAGAAAATTTTATTTATATGGAATATAATTTTATTCATATTAACTAAGTTTTTTTTTCAAGTCCAAATAAACTTTTTTATTACTCTTGAATAAAATTTTCTCTCAGTGCAGGGTCTCGGTTGTGTGCGGTATATAGACACGGTAGCTTCTTGCTTAATTTAAACTTAGTGCGCTTTTTGGCTGTACTAAAGGGCTGTTTTTGGTCTGATATAACTTACCAGACATTTACTTGAGTTTATAAATTTTATAATCTAGAGTCTATAATGTCTATTTTCAAGTTACATATCATTTGATTTTTTATTCAGTTATTCAGTAATTTAAAAGTATTTCTGAACGCATCCTACCTAATTTACTAAGAACACCATCTAGCGATCATCCATGCAAACCGCTCCAATGCCAAATTCAAGCGACCATAAAAAATGTCGACTTTGTCTATGGTTGGGGCTTGGGGGAATCCCCGGATAAATTATGAAAAACTTTCAGTCGGAACTTTTTACCTAAAGTTATTACTTATTATATCACTTATTTTCACAGAAGTGTCGTGATTTAATTTTGTTTAATGTAATTTGGGTAAAATTAATAGAACTATTGATTTGTTCGTTTAAATATTATTTCATTATGTCGAAAAGAACATATCTAAGTGGTTCACAAAAGAGAAAAAAAGTTTTAGCTCAAAAAGAAATCACGGAAAAACTTCCAAAGCTTACGTCATTTTTTACGGTGGAAGAAACAAATAAGTCGGGGAGTTGTTCATCATCATCACCTCAAGATAAAAATACCTCTGAGAATAACCAGGAAAAAGAGGTCATTACGTGTAACGAAAATGACAAACACACATCAATCGCTGAACTCTCGACTTCGAGCAACTGTGAGTTAATAATTGCAAACTTGGAGAATGTATCTGTATCTAATGACCCTAGTCAGTACTGTGATGACATTTTAACGGAAGAAGTCCGTAATATTTGGATTCGAAAAGGGCCAGAGTTTTTCCAAAATAAACATTGCGATTTCTCCGAAACTTCTACAAGTTTTCCAGATTCAAGCGGTAAAACCAAAACTAGATACTTGACAAAAAATGTTTTTACTCGTAAATTGAAGAATGGTGAGTCTTTGGACAGAAAATGGCTTCTTTATTCTCCAACAAAGAAATCTGTGTACTGTTATTGCTGCCGTCTCTTTAATACCACTATTGGTAATAATTTGAGTTCTCCAAATGGATATAAGGATTGGAAGCATATAAGTAACTTATTGATGGAGCATGAGAACAGTTTGCAACACAGGCAATCTATGATGAATTATGTCACAAGAATGAAAATTACTGGACGAATTGATAGTGAGTTGTTGTCCCAATATAATACAGAAATTAGCTATTGGAAAAATGTCCTTAGGAGGGTTGTTGCAGTAGTAAAATTTTTAGCTTCAAGAGGTCTTGCTTTTCGTGGTGATAATGAGATACTTAGATCGCAAAATAATGGAAATTATTTGGGATGCTTAGAACTGATTAGTGAATTTGATCCTTTTCTTGCTAATCACATACAAAACTGCGGAAATCGTGGAAAAGGAAGTGTATCATATTTATCTGCAAATATTTGTAACGAATTTATTAATTTAATGGGACAGCGAGTTTTAAAAACAATAGTCAACGAACTGAAATCAGCGAAATATTACTCTATTAGCGTAGATTCTACGCCTGATCTGTCCCATGTTGACCAGCTCACTTTCATCGTTAGATACGTAAAAGATGGACAGCCTATTGAGAGATTTTTGCAATTTTTGCCTATGGATGGACATGATGCGCAATATATAGCAGATACCATTTTAAACTTTTTTGAAAGCCTTGATATCCCCATAAAAGATTGCCGCGGACAGAGCTACGACAATGCGTCAAATATGTCTGGAAAGTACTCTGGTGTCCAGTCTAGAATAAAAGAAGTATGCGAATATGCAATGTACGTTCCATGTGCGGCACATTCGCTTAATTTAGTGGGTGTTCAAGCTGTTGAATGCATTACTGAAGTAGTAGCATTCTTTCAATTTGTTCAAAAATTGTATAATTTTTTCTCAGCTTCGACCAAACGCTGGCAAATTTTGACAGAGCATTTAGGTGTAAATAGAGTCCTGAAGTCCCTTTCGCAAACCAGATGGTCCGCACATGCCAATGCTATTAATGCTTTGCAAAATGGTTATTTAAATATTTCTGAAGCATTATCCTTCATCGCAAGTGACATCAATCAACCAGGAGACACTAGAAACGAAGCCCAAAGCTTAGTAAAAAAAATGGAAAAATTTGAGACTGCTCTACTGACGGAAATATGGAATGATATTTTGGGAATTATGAATAAAACAAGTCTAAGTTTACAGAATAGCACTATGACTATGGACGTTGTGACAAAACTTTACGAATCTCTGATCAGTTATGTTAATAACGCACGCAATAATTTTGATCATTATGAAACGGCTGCTAAAGAAAAAAATCCAGGTGCTGATTACAAAGATAAATTTGAAAGAAAAAGAATTCGCAGCTCACGCCTCACTTTTTTTGAAGGACCATCATCATCAGAGACTCTCCAGTTGAGAGGCAAGGAAAAGTTTCGTGTAGATACTTTCATTCCCATAATTGACACATTAATTACACATTTAAAAAAACGTTCGGCAGCATACAAAGAAATTGATAATCGATTTAGTTTTCTTTGTCAGTTAACAACAATCGAATCTGACGAATTGACCAAAAAATGCAACGAATTTGCAGAATTTTATCACGAAGACATTAATGCATATGAGCTCAAAACAGAATGTTTTCATTTAAGCCAATATTTAAAAAATATAGCAAAGCCATCAGCGGATTTAAATATCTCAGTCTTACTTAACTTAATAAAGACTGATAAATTAGAAGAAACTTTTCCAAATGTTGAAGTTGCTACAAGAATATTCCTTTGCCTAATGGTTACCAATTGTAGTGGGGAGCGCTCATTTTCGCAGCTTAAGAGAATTAAAAATGAATTGCGAACATCAATGCTACAAGAACGACTAAATAATTTGTCAATTATGAGCATAGAAAGTGATATTCTTCAGAAAACTGAGTTCGAGGATTTAATAGAAGATTTTGCTCAACAGAAATCTCGAAAGAAACTATTACCGTAATTTCGCATCATACTAATATCATTAATTATATTAGATTAGATTACCCATAATAAAGCAGATCACAGTAAAAAAATGTATTTCACTTTCTTTACATTCCAAAAGGGCCCCAAATTCTTGTGTGCCCAAGGGCCCCAGCACAGTCTAAGACGGCTCTGAACGAAGCAAATTGGTATGCACAAAAGATTAACATTTTTATAACATAATTTACCCTACAATTGTTACATTATGTTTGCATTCTTTTCTGTCCTCTTGTATTACATGGAGCAACTGCCTATCTGACCTCCACAACTTAGTTACCGGGTAACACAATACCCCTTGATAAGACTGGTTGTCAGACTTTCTGGCTTCTGACTACCCGTAACGACTGTCAAAGATCTACAAATAACAACCGGGACCTACAGCTTAACATGCTTTCCGAGGCACGGATGTGTCTCGCTATGACATAGATGGTCACCCATCCACGGACCGACCGCCAAGCGCATATTAACCTTTGATCGGTCGACCCGTGTGACTGTTACTTAGCCACGAGCTCCTAAAATTAAAGTTAATAATAGAACAAGAACAAAAATATTACACATAGATATTTCCTTTCAGACTGTCAAGATACTAGCTATGATAGCAAGTTAGAGAAGATACAGACGTATGAGAATGTAGCACTAGGCGGGACATTTGACCGCTTGCACAATGGACACAAGATTTTACTGTCCCAAGCTGCGTTACGAGCCACCAAGCTTGTCACGGTGGGAGTCACTGATGTTAATATGATTCAGTGTAAGAACTACATTTCAGTTTAGCCTCACTTCTGTACCTATTAGTATGAGATACTTTGCTATTGGTGGGACATTGAACAGAAACTATATTATTCTTCTGATAAAGAATTGCTAACCTTCCAAATCAAAAAAGGAATACATTAAAACTGCTGTTAAGCTATCACATACAATAACTACTAATTACCTGCAGCCCCCACTTTTTTGATATATCCCTCAGGAACTACACATAGCTTATATATATAGCTTATGTCAGTCACTCTTTGTCTAAAAAACCATCCATTATCATCAGTACTTTGTTGCTGCCTGAAAGAATCAAAAACCAAAGAATACTGGATAGTTGGATGGCTTGTTTTTATTACATGCAATACAATAGAACCTACTGTAGTATACTTTAAAGCTTAAATATTAATACCTGTTTTTTTCCTTTCTTCATTTGTAGCCAAAACTTTATATGAGTTAATACAACCAGTGGAGGTTAGAATACAAGAAGTATTGAACTTCCTAAAGGATATCAACCCAGATCTGGAATACAATGTATTTCCCTTGAAAGATCTTTATGGACCAACTAAGGATGATCCTAAGTACCAGGTATTTTCATTCACATTTCTTGTATAAAAAAATATTGGTCTATCCTTGGGCCAGTTTAATCTTACACCATTGTTTATAACCCTAATAAGAGGTTAACTCAAAGATCTAGAAATAGGACTTGTTTAAAAACGATTTATTAGTTTAAAATCGCCAATCCATCTTGAACTACTATACTCTACTACGATACTCCCACGATGCGGGCTATTCCGCGTCCGTCCGCAATATAACGCATTGTGGGAAGCCAGCTTGAAAATATTTTTGTCCCAGCATTTTGACAATAAATAGGCTCATGATGGTGAATATTATTATTCTAGTTGATAGTAGTGAGTGAAGAAACAGTACGAGGAGCGACAAAGATCAACGAGAAAAGAGTGGAGAATGGTCTGCAACCTATGGATGTGCACGTGATCGCTCTTGCGCAGGATGTGCATGCGCAACCGTCGCAGGAGGAGGAGAACAAGATCAGCTCTAGTAACCAGAGGATAAGACTTCTTGGCACACTGTTACGACAACCTACAGTAGGTTAAAAACTGAACTTAGCCATTTGGTTGCGTAGAAGCCATTTTTAATATCAAATATTAAAAAATAACTTCAGAATGGCCATGACTCGTCGCCGTACGGGATTTCCATTTAACTGTTAAGAAATATGTGATTATAATATTATTTTCTAGTCTTAAACAAACATCCATGCTCCGGTTTTGATGCTGTCATTAAGTTCGTTAAAATCTTTCTTGTCCAGTTTAATTTTGGAGTAATTTTAAGAGTTGAGTAGTTTTTCAATTATCTACATAATCTTCAATTATTGTGCTTGTTTGTTGTATTCACATTACCAGAAAGTGATATTGTATTACTGGTTTTCGGGATAAGTAAACCTCTTAATTTTTCAGCGCAATACCAACATACCTGATTGGCCTTACGTCATCGGATTGGCGGGAGGCATTGCCAGTGGAAAGAGCAATATTGCTGAAAAATTAAAGTGAGTATAAATTACTAATCGTTATAATCAATACTTATTAAATTAAGTTTTATTATTGGCAAATTATGTGTAGTCATCTCATTGTGACCCTGATGACCCGGACGTCTAAGGATGGTAAGAGTGAAAAGTTGATGTATCCTGTTAAAAATGTTGTTCATTACCCTTTTCGTAAAGTAAATGTCTAAAAAAAGGGCGTCAGTTCAGTTTATTCAAGAAGAACTTACGCCCTTCATATGACGGAAGATACTTAAGGTAAGTTTCGTTATCATATTCCTGTTTCCTACAACAGGGCGAAAGGCGCGGCGTTTATAAACTGCGACCTAATCGCCCACGAGCTGTACAAGCCGGGTCTGCCACTCAACCGCACCATATCCGAGAATTTTGGGCAACAGGTCATCACCGAGACCGGCGAAGTGGATAGGAAGAAGCTAGGAAAAATCGTCTTTAGTGACAAGGTATGTATGTAATCAATAGCACCGAAGCCTTAACAAGGCGACAACTCAGGGAGCCTAGAACTAGGTTTCGCGAAATAGTATCGTTAACGGAATCGTCTGACAATTGAGTATGGGATCTTGAAAGCCTCCTTTTTTGGAAGTCAGTTAAAATGTTAGCGTTTTGACATATATTTTTACTAGCGCCAAGTGTGCGGATTGAAAATGAAATAAGAATGGGGTATTTTGGTCTACCCCTCCTCTAGCCATAACACACAATGAAAAAAAATAACACATCAATTAAAGGTAACTTTAAGTAGAACTTTTTATTGTAATACAGCTACTGTCATTTTTTTCTATCTCCGAAGTACTATCGATTGATGATAATTATATTAGAACCAAATGTTGTCCCCAAAAAGATCTTACTCATGATACATGACTCATTTCTAGAGAAGGGCTACACCAAACTCCAAACTTTTCCCCATTCTCTTTTGACAGCCACTTTTTTATAACTCCTAAACTAATCGAAATCGAAAAAAAAACATTCCTGCTAAAAACTCCTAACTCTACCATCTTAACATATTTTTGTAGGAACAATTAGAAAAGCTGAATCATTTAGTATGGCCGGCGGTGATCGCGGAAGCTCAGCATCGGATACGCGCGCTGGGTGAGCTCGGCCACCGCGTCGTGGTGATGGAGGCCGCTGTAATGGTGCGCGCGCACTGGTACCGCTACTGCCACCAGCTGTGGGCTGTCATCGTACCGAGGGACGAGGTGAGATCATTCCAGATGTTCAGAGGAAGACGCAGCTATATGAGAATTGAACTGTCCATTTTTCCCACTGGAATGTAGGTGGAAGAAATGTAACGTTAGAAAGATATCAGTCTAGGTGTTGGTATAAATGTTGGCGTCGGTATCAGTGTAGGCGTCAGTATTAGTCTAAGCGTCGGTATCAATGTGGGCGTCGGTATCGTGTAGGCGTCGGTATCAGTGTAGGCGTTGGTATCAGTTTAGGCGTCGGTATTAGTCAAGGCGTCGGTATCAGTGTAGGCGTTGGTATCAATGTTGGCGTCGGTATCATTTTTACGTCGGTATAAGTCGAAACTCTGTTTAAATTTTCATCAAACCTCCACAGGCAATAAAAAGGATACAGGACCGTGACAATCTATCAGCGGAAGATGCCGCCAAGAGAGTAGACTCGCAAGTCTCAAACCAAGAGCAAGTAGCCCACGCCAACGTCGTGTTCAGTCCGTTCTGGACCCACCAACACACACAAGGGCAGGTCGACCGCGCTTGGAAACATCTGGAAGACCTGCTAGCGAGTAGGAAGTAGAACATTCGAGACTGAGGCATTAAACTCGTACGTCTGTTTGACTGGACATGATAATTATGGTAAAAATCTTTAGTTTGTATTACCCTAATAAAATATAATGTTTCATTTGGGGAGATCGGGATAGATATACTAAATTTACTTTCAATATCCTCTGAAATTCCAGAATAATAACCCACCTCGGGATTTAAGAATAACGTTTCATTGGTTTTTTTCGTAATAAATGATTATTTCTATTCCAATCCCTGCCTATAAGACATAATTATTCCATTTTCATTATATAATGACCGAAAACTCAAAAGTCACTACATTTTAAGATGTGCTTAAATTTCAGGCCTTGACTGACACTTTTAAAGCAGTCACTTTAAAGACAGAAATACTATAAGCAAGACTTAAAGTTAAGTGACGTTTATGTATTCGGACAATACTTATGTAGAGAGCAATGTAGATCAACCATAACCTCGTTACGATATATGTATATTTTGTGTAAAATTATATGCCTCTGATATTCAGGTACTGTGTTGATGGCAAGAGTTAAGTACAAGTTAAAAACTGCAACAGAATTAAATATTAGTTAAACCAGATTTGCATTTTAATAGGAAATTGTGAAAATACGTATAATGTGTTATCACATCAAAAGTTTGTGCAAATGAACGCACGATGGCTGTGATTCTGGACATGGATTTAAATAAGAATATTGCTGTCTTTTACTAACACGCAGAGTAAGACAGAGACTGGACAGTTGTTTCCGCCAAATCAGGATCACTATTCATTATTTTACTTTTGTAAATAGATGTTGTAGGTTGCGTGTAAAGGTACTTCAACTTTTGCTGTGTGTACCTGTGGGCTTTTAAGGCCTATTCAGATATTATATTTTTAAGGATGCGGTGGAACGAAAATATACCAAGTGATATTCTGACAGATATTTGTGTAAATGAATCATTCCATTGGTTGGTTGTTCGTGGCTTTTGCGAAACATGAATTCGCTTGGAAAGATATTCTCTCTTTCTACGTGAGGTATGGCTAATGTTGCTTATAGCTGAATAAGCCATTTTGTATTCTATACTCCGGGATAATGCAAGGCTGGTGCTGTGGTAGCGATATTTATAAATATAGCTAATTATATTTTCAATGACCGAATACTCAAAAATACCTCGATTTTAAGCGGCGCCTGTTTCTCATGCTCTCGCTCGCACATTTATTATAGTGACAAAAAGACTTAAGTCGACTTAAACTGGAGTCGCGTTTAGGTATTCGGCCATGGGAGTGATAAACGGTGTCATCATCACTCAGTATCATAATAATAGTTTGAAATAATGACGTTATCCATAGCATTGACCTAATTATACTAGTGCTAAAATATAAGGAAGCAAATAATTATACTAGTGATGTTTATAATGTGGTTAACACTAAGAAATTATGAATATGCATTGTTCAATATACATATAAATTGTACAAACGTTAATAACATTGTAAAAAGAATCGTGATTTAAACTATAAGAATATTGAATTACTTACGTGAATTTACGCCGCTGTCTTGCTTTTTGAAATAATGTTATTTATAACAATAAAACGTTGATACCGAGCCAATGTATATGAATAGAAATAAAGTCTACTTGGAATATAAACTTTAAGGGACCGTATTGAGCCTCATTTTACAAAATAATTACACCGCGAAAGTCTATACGCTTAAATAACCATATTATACATATTACATTTTATATCTACCGCTAATTAAAATTGATCATCTTTATTTAATGGAAAATTAATATTTAAAATTGTTTCTGGTTGTCAGCTAGATGTTGGCTCGGCGTGAATGTTATCTTTTATTATTATGTTATAAAAAGCTATAATATACATATAATATTCGGATGTTTATAGTTTTGACAAAATAAAAACAATATTTTTGTTATTTTTAGTGTTATTTTTCCTATTATCAATTCATACATAATGTATTGCAAGTAGCGTAGTCATCATAGACAATAATCATTATGTTTAACTTCTGTACATAATGTATTAACAATACGAGCATACCTAATATCGAAATGATTTCGTAAGTGATCACTGTCAATCTATATCTGAGTAGATATTTAGAGCTATTTAGGAAATATGATTTGTTTTTTACATTACGATGATTACTTTAGAATTTAGTGTAAGTATTAGATATTTCAATACATTGAATATAATGATAGAGTCGTTCAGAAAGAATTAGGCGACTGTGTTGAGTGTTGTTTTTTTCCCATTCATTTTAGGAAAAAAGTCTAAAGTGGACTAAGTCAGAATTTAATAAAAGCAAAAAGATAGAGAAATTTCTTTTGATCGAAGTCTTTTTTTTTACTTATTAAGAGACTTTGTGACATGAGATATTTTTCAATTGTTATTTTGGCCATTTTTGCCAGTGCTGCGTATGGAAACTTTACAAATGGTCCAGCTCTGTTTACAAATGGAATTGACCCGGAACATCAAAGGATTACAATGATTGTGAGTTGAGTTTTTTTTTAACAATATTTAAAAGGTCCGAACAGTGTGCCCTAAGGCACGCCATAGATATTGTATACATTATAAATACTCCTTTATATTATTAATATCCTAAGTTTTTTTACACAATGAAAAATAAAAAATAACGTATAAATGACGCTTAATAGATTTTTCTTATGCAACGTTAATTATCCGTTTTCTATTGATTTCAGGTCGACATAATATCTCTAAATTTAAAACAGAATGGATGGGACACGATACTGTGCGTTGGAAGCTTACCTGACGTATTTTACATCAAAATTCAACAAATACCGTATTCTTTCGTGGTTATGAATCTAAGCGACCCTGACGATTATAACATAGAGGACATCGTTCCATATCACTCAAATTTTATTATAATCAGCTGCCAAGATTATGAAGAGCTCGAAGAACTAAGGTTGAAATTCATAACTTCACCATATTGGCATCCTTTAGCAAATATCATTATTTACTATCACAGAAGAGAAGACAAAGAAACCATGGCGAAAGTGTTCTTCAGTGCCTGGTACCACAAAGCTATAAACACGATCATTGTGCAATATTCCGATGAGGACGAAACTTTACTAGTGTCTGACTACACTCCGTATGTTAACGAGAATTATAAGGTTCAACCAAATAATAAATTTGGCTGTTGGACAGCAAAAAGTCTCGGTAGGCCAGTTCTTGGATTTGAAGCAGGATACGTTTGTGAAGAGAAATGTCAGAACGTGTCTATACACACACGGTTGAGAGCTAACAATCTCGGCACCTGTATTGGCTTTAATACAAACATTGTACCTTATAACGCTCTCAAAGATCTAAGAAACTTGAATCTATTTGAAGATAGAAGCAAAGATTTACACGGTTTTGTGCTGAGGGCATATG
Source organism: Pyrrhia umbra (assembly GCA_963891755.1). Taxonomy (NCBI): domain Eukaryota; kingdom Metazoa; phylum Arthropoda; class Insecta; order Lepidoptera; family Noctuidae; genus Pyrrhia; species Pyrrhia umbra. The sequence goes on from OY982930.1 coordinate 9,933,243, forward strand.
CTGTTGAAGTCAAACCATTTTTCATCATAAAGGAACACGAGAACGGAACGTATACGCTTCACTCTAGAGATGGAATGATATGGAACACGATGTCCAAACTTTTCAACTTCGGTATTGATCTTAGTCCCAGCGTAGATGTTATGAAGAAGCCATTCAACTTCGAAGTTAGCATTGAACAGATATTTGCTTTTGCGCGCCGCAAAGGTGACTTGTGCTTATTCCCGATCTATCAATTCGATGTTATCGTAGTGGGCCTTGATTTCACTTTTCCTTTTAAAGATAGCGGTATTTGCATTTTGGCAGCTCGCGCTGGTTTTGACACTAGCCTATTTCAGATAAAAACATTAAAAGCTAATTTATCGACTATAATTCGATTTCTTGTATGTTTTGCATGCACTTGGGCTACGTTCTCCGTTTATAAATTGGCAGAAAAAAGAAGATTGATTTTCGATCAAATAGGCAAAGATTTCATGAATACTTTCAGACAAATCTTAATGATAAACCTACACAAACCACCAAAGCATCAGTGTTTCCGCATATTCTTAGCAATATCTCTGTGGTGTTTTTTCTTGATAAATTTTACAGCTCAAGCGACGATAATATCCTTCTTCACTGCAGTTAAAAGAGGCAAAGAGGTCGATACATTTGAAGACGTTGTTGAGAAAGGATACCCAATTGAGGCGATGGCATCGCCCGATTTGATCCTTCCAGACACTGAGGAAAAATTTATAATAATCAACTCCAGACTCCAGAATGAAGTAAATATATATGGGTGCGTCGATCGCATAATAACCGATACCCGTCGATTTTGCCTTATGGATTGTTCAGTGGGACGTTACATAAAAAGGAACAAATTAAACCATAGAGGCGAACAATATTTACACATTGCTCAACAAGATAGAATACATAGTCATTATTTGGCGATGGTATTCTCCGAACATTCACCTCTTACAGAGCGATTCAGTAGATATATGATGATGATTTGTGAAGCCGGGTTGATAAGAAAATGGGAACAATACCGATACACTGACATAAAAGACGATGTCACCACGAAACCACTCGCAATGGATGATTTAGGCGGCGTTTTTAAAGTGTTCTGCTTCTTGCTGGGGAATACATGTATTATATTTTTGTTAGAATTAGTAATATCACGAATAAAAACGCTTTGTCAGAATTGTTATAAATCAAGAAACTGTTCAATATTAAACATACCATACGGATATCCAAAACAAAATACTGAATGATCCATAAGTAAAAAAAAAACCGACTTCAAAAAAAAAACTAAAAAGTATTAAAAAAGTATAAAATAACTTAATAAAGATTTAACACAAACCTAATACCTTTAATATTAATAAAACACCATTATTTGTATGTGTTACCTATTGACAGGTTTAAAGTCGGTGCCAAGCCAAATGTAATAGTGTTACTCATTCAGGTATTAAAAAGTTTTCATCTGTTTCACATTAAATCACATTGTTCTTTAAGTTTATTTACGTAGGTTAATCTTTAGGAATTTCATTTTGTTTAGGACTTGGCACCGACTTCAAACCTGTCAATAGGTAACACATACAAATAATGGTGTTTTATTAATATTAAAGGTATTAGGTTTGTGTTAAATCTTTATTAAGTTATTTTATACTTTTTTAATACTTTTTAGTTTTTTTTTTGAAGTCGGTTTTTTTAAACGTAGTTTTTTTTAATTTATTTTTTACTTTTTAGTGTCTGTAATAAGTTGCTCTGTAAACTACAGTATTTTTTACAGGATTTTTATAGATTACATAAGGAAGGCTATAACATTTCGTTGTTTTTATTGTCATAATTATATGTTAAATAGTTTTTTTTTAAGAAGCTATGGGTAGGCCTACGAAAGGTGCAGCCTTAAACAATATAGATCAAGAAACGGGAACGGAAAATATAAATCGACTCCGAAACAATTACGTCATCGATGTAAACAAAAATGTAAAAAATGTTCACAAAATGAAAACTACTGGGCCAAACCATGTGAAATTTTTATGGGACCAAATGGCATCTATTCCGCATCAAACTAAAAAAGAATCACGTAAATCGGATCATAAATCTCAGCGTAATCGGTGTACATACATAGAAAAAAAAAAAAAAAAAAAAAATACCGATCGAATTGAGAACCTCCTCCTTTTTTTGAAGTCGGTTAAAAAATAGGGAAAAAGAGAGCGTTGGTATTGTATTGGAATTCGTTTACAACTGTAGCGAAAACTAACTTAAGTAAAAGTGCTTATACTAACCAAATAATAATCATACACCAAGCACATAGTTTGTAGCACGAAAAGTAAGTAAAATAAATAAAGTGAGTTAAATCGTCCGTTTGAGACAAAAGTACCTATGCGAATTTTTACCGGCACGTGTGCGTATTTGGAGCTTAACATTTTTTCTAGTCAGGCAGCTAGTGTAAATTTTATGTAGGTAGGTAAGTAAGTAAATTTCTCTCTGAACTTCTTTAAGCTGTGCCCTATCGGGTCCATATTGTGTCTATACTATAAGTAATTTGTACCACCTGTTATGTAACATATGGAATGCTAATAAAGATTTGAGTATTGAGTATTCGATTTAGAAAAACCGGCCAAGTGCGTGTCGGGCCACGCGCAGTAGGGTTCCGTAATAGATCTCAGTTAGTCGACTATAACTCTGTAACCGGTTAAGCCTACTTAGCCGTGATAGTTTTCCTTGTAAGTTCATTACATGTGCTACGTCTGTGATTTTTTTCACATTTCTAGGGACAGCCATTCAAAAGTTAGAGGGGGGGGTAACTCGTATCGAACAAAAAATTTCACTTAAAATCTAGATATTTCGCAAATGGCTCGCTTAACCGAAAAATGATCTTCACACACCCATAATATTTTTGAAAGACCTATCTAACGATACCCCACACGAAGGGGTACGCGAGAAAAAAAATATTCATCCCTACTTTACATGTTTGGGAGCTACCCTAAAAAAAAATATTTTTCAATATTTTATTTTACCACTTTCTCGGCGTGATCAATATACATATTCATACCAAATTTCAGCTTTCTAATAACAAAAACCACGGAGCTATGCCGCGGACAGACAGACAGACAGACAGACGGACAGAGCGAAACTATAAGGGTTCCTTGTCGGACTACGGAACCCTAAAAACTGGCTATGTTCTTGCCATGTAACGTACCTACGAGTACAAATAGCCGAAGTCGCCGAAATCATCTCGGGAGTCCTTCGACGAAACAAGCTGTATCTTTGAATAGTTCTTCGATGGTCAGTCAGATGAAGATCAATCATCAATTATCTAATTTATGTATTTACCTAATAATAAAATTTAATAATCTTTGTTTTAATTTTAATGTAGTTACCTGGGTCCCTAAATCCTAAATAAGCGAAGTGTATTAGGAGAAAGGCACTTAGTTTAGTAGGAGTGTAATAAGGGAGCCGTGATTCAATGAAGTGTAATAATACTTTAAATACTTAATATTATTTAAACTTAAAACATAACCCTTTGGTAGTAAATCAGGATATTATTCCTGACAAAAATGCTTTGTAGTGAATGACTACACACGCACAACCTAAATTGCTGAAAGACCTGAAACTTGGAGGGCGTGTTCTTTGTATGACGTAGGCAACCGATAAGAAAGTTTTCAGTCTACCCCTAAGTGGGTGAAAAAGGGGGGCAAAGTTTGTATGAAACTCTATCATTCTTTATATAAATTCGTATAGATCACGCGGGCGAAGCCGCTGGCAGAAAGCTAGTTAGATATATGCGTACTAGACGACTACCTACCAAACATTTTTATAATGGGTTAAACCTACCTACTAAAATGCCTCAGACCCAAACTCCTTGATTTTGTTTTGTTTTTTGTTCCAGTGAATCATTAAAAAATAAACAACACAAATGGAAACTTCAAAACAATGAAGTCATCATCGTTAACATAGCATTCTATTATAGTGCCACAAACTTATCTGACCCGGTGGCCGAAATTTGAACTAAGCATCGCCATTTTGAAATGTCATTTCTGTCATTTTGCTGTCAAGTTTGTTGTTGTTTGGAGCTGTGTGTCAATTTATTTTTTGTGGTTTTATTACATTATTAAAATAATGCCGAAAGCATTAAAAAGTGACGCGAGAAACACTATTAAAAAGTGTTAGCTTTTATGCATCAGGAGAAACGTCTCAAAGCACCATTAATACCTTTTGAAAAATTGTATGTACGAGTAGCTGCTGCTACAGGTTAGTGTTACCAGTTTTTACTTGCAATTACCGATTTGTATTATTTAGTTATATATTAAAAATATGATAATATCTAACTAAAGCGAATATGTATACTCACATTAGATTATTTTGTAGTTTAATTGTACTATTTAGAGACGTGGTTTCAGAAATAAGTGTGGTTACGTATTTAAAATCGAAGAGAAGATGTTAACAACTTCGCCACCGTAATGAATGTCATTATGGATTATGTCCGCCCGTTTGCCTTGTTCATGGTAAATAATAATACGTGTTGTATTTTGCAGGTGTCGGTGGGCGATTCGTACAAAAAATAGTTAAAGAAAAAGAAAAGGCTGATGCGAAGGGTTCAAAAAATTTGTAATCCCAGCTGTATGAATTAATAAAGAGGCACAAACCAGCACCTCAATATGAAATCGATTATTTATTTAGAGACAATGGTCACACTGTCCTTAGATTACCTTTGCCACTTAAATGCGATTGAAATGATCTATGAAACGTCATGTTGGAGAGCATGTTGTTTCCAATATTAATTGGAAAGTCAGATGCTGAAATTCCACAGTTAGTCGCAGACATGTTTAACCATATATCAATTTCAGAGTGGCAAAAACACTGTGCCCGCGTAAAGAATATTGAAAATGAGTACTTAAAAAAGATGTTTATTTAGATGAACCATTTATCATAAATTTAGAGAGTGATGGTGAAAGTAAAAGCAGTGATTCTGATGAGGAAATAATTGAGTTTGATAGTTCTACGGGAATTCTTGGAATCCAACCTCTAAATTTCACAGAAGATTATCTACATGATCATAATTACAACATTAAAATATAATTCATTAAAACGTGTTTTAATTATTGTTCCTTATTATCTCATGTTGTATAATAATTAGTAAGATAGAAAACTAAAAATTCTCTCACTTTCATGCACTTGGGCAATGTTATTATTTTTACCCTTAAACTGTGGATTTTTTTATATAGCAGCAATACTAAATTCAACAACAGCGACGCCGTCACCGGTTCAGATAAGTTTGTGGGACTATACCTACTTTATGCTGGCACTACACTTGGCGTATTTGTCCAAATATTTGTGCCATTTCCGTATTACAAAGTGAAAATTGTGTAACTATGTAGGCCTACTAATAGAGTTCGCTTATAAAATAATACGAATATTTTTACAAATATGCCGAGTGTAGTGCCAGTATTAAAGACAGGCGTGTGACATGTGATGGCCTTATTATTTATCTATATTATAGACTGATTTGAATCAACTGGCTCGTTCGTGGGTTCGATTTCCAGGTCAAGCAGTGTTTATTACGTTTTCCACATGGAATGTTTCAGTAGCAATCTGGAGTCTTTGTGCGTGGTTGGGGGCAAAGCTTCACAAGTACTTTTTACTTGAGTATGGTAATTTTATTTTCGTCTGGTATCACAAACAGTTATGTGTCAAGATGGTAGCATACGTTAGTTCCACTTATCGCCACATTCGCCTCGTCCGTAGATTCTCCATCTACGGCCTTATCAGATTTCATTGTATTTCATAAAATAATTACGAATAAATATGAATTTCTTTAGAATATAACTCCCTCTGAATATATATAGAAATAGTAAATTGGAAATGGATTCTCACACTGATGAAAATTGTTACCAGCATAAAAAACTATTCCTTACTATTGATTACTGAATTTGATCATTTTTTATCAAACAACTTTTTTTACTAAATTTTTATAAAAGAAAAATGCACATTTTTAATTTGTTTTATGTCAAGGACGTTTACCATAAACTATTTTCTAATAAGATTTGTAATGGCATGGTAACACTGGTTAAATTGTTTATGGGCGATTCATGGTGGAAAAATTAGTCAACAGTTTTTAAAATAACATGAAAATAATACTAGTAACGGCATGAATAGGGCCATTTAGTTTAGTTTAATGGGAAACACGCATAATAAAAACTCTGAGCACAAGAATCAAAAGCAATCTACGCATTCAGACCGCGACGGCCAGGCGTTCACCAGTCAGGTAAGTGATGAAACGAAAACTTGATAGTGTCATTCTCAGCTGAACTCACTGTGATATTTTTGTAGATAGAGACAGGAATCTCCTGCAACTATTCATTATTGCGTAGTGATTTTAGCATCTGCTTTGTGTAGACGAGTTTGTGTGCTTACGGATTCGTTAAAATGTTCATTGTTTGTGTCAGTTCTTTGTTACCCTTAGTCGCATAATTTATTTTTGTATATAGTTCAGTCTCTCACATTTCGTGGGCAATCTCAGCGGGCGTTCCTTCGTCAGTGTAACGAGCAACCAGTCGGTGTACAGCGCATCACGGCCTTGGTCTCGCGTCTCGAGACGAAGGTTAGTACACAATATACAATTCGTCAAAACAAACAGTTTTCATTCCTTTGATTACATACAAGTAGATCGCGCCAGTTTCAAATTGACATGTTTTTATAAAAGTTTAAATATTATTTTCTCATTGCCTGCTCAAATTACTTTCTGCTTTTGGTTTAAATTAAGATTTTTAATGCACAAAGGTTAAATATTGCTACTTATTATGCATGTAATTGCATAACATTAAGTTATATGTTTGTCTCATATTATTTTTTAATCATACAAGTCAACTATGTTTTAGGTAAATTCAACTAATAATAAACATTAATTTGCTTCAAGTGTGACTTTTAACTTTTACTTTATCACACATCAGATATCCTAAGACCATATAGTCAGCAAATATGAATGTTTTTTAACCATTTAAAGTATGTACCTACCCTTTTTCTAAAGTTATAATACAAGCCACATATTTGTTATGTGTGGCCTTGAAGATGATGAAACAACAGCTTAGTAAAAAAAAACTTACTAATTATTATGATTCATGATTTAACTAATTATTGCAGTGAATGCAGTGATACATAATTAATTGACTAGTATTATGTCAAAATAAACAGTATTTAAATATTGCAAATAACTATCTTATTAATTTTAAATTAGATTTGTTAAATTTTCAATGAATAAATCAATATGTGAGTATAGCTTAGGATTAGTTAATAATTTAAAGGCACTAAAACTTGCACCTACAAGATAAATTGCAGCTAACTGCTTCCAACTATACAAAGAAAATCAGTCTATGATGCCGAAAAGATGTTCGACCAGATTGTGCACATGAAAACTGAGTGTCCTATTATATTCTTTGTTGCCTCTGCATATAATTTTATTTACCATTGTGATCATTGTGTTATACTTACTTACCTATGTTAATCTTCTGATTGGTCATCACATGATTGAACTTGTGTAAGTCTTAACTGAATTAGATGCCAATACTTTGTAAACAAACACATGTTTATAGATTTAATTACAGTTTCCTTCACATTTTGAATCAAGCAGCAATAACACAGTTCAGTATTATATTTTGAAGACTAATATCCCATTAATTGTACTATGTATTAAGATTTAAAAAAAACCAACCTTCTACACTTGAAATTATGGATCAGCAAAACTGGCCATAGTCAGAAAATAATTGATTAATCAAATCAGTGTGAAACATCCTGGTTTTATGTAATTGTTATTTATTAATGATGATACTCAATTTCGACACGATTAATTAAATAATCTGCTGCCTTCATTGTAGAGATAAGTTACGCAACATAGAAATAAGATGCTTAAATTGTGTACTATCTGTGCAAATATGGACATTAGACAATAGATAATTTTTATTTGACCTAAGTCCGGTTATGTTTATAGGACATGCTAGCTCAGATGTTAATACAGAACAAATCACACTTAAATTCAAGTGATCTCAAATGAAGTTAATGATAAAGTCAAGATTATCTACATTATTAGCACTTTAGTATTAAAAATCAGTCTTATGATACTGTCAAGTCAATGAAAACTGTTTGTTTTGAGTGATATCTTACAATGCCGTATCTTACACTCTTCATAAACTATTCCAGATGGAATGACTCCACATTAAAGAACCCATTAGAAGCAAGTAAAACAGCCTGGCCGGTGGCTCACAAAGAATCAATCTTCCAGCCTGAATTCCCCATCACCACCGACTTACTTCAGAAAGACTTTCAGATAGAGGAGACAATAGCCAAAGGTGCATTTGGTGAAGTTTATAAAGTGAAGAAGATTAGTGAAGATAAAGAATACGCACTGAAAGTGCTTAGTAAGTCACAGGTAAGACATTAATTATTTTTTTTATGTTAGGCCAGCATGAGTCTTATTTTGAATTAGTGTTTCCCTAAACACAAATGACTGAAATCTCTTAGAAACCTTCGCCCATTTTTGCATTTATTGCTGTAATCAGTGACTTTTTGGTATGGTCTTGGTGGTTTTTAAGATTTTGGGTTATTTGGACAATGCAAATACTGTTTACAGAATGCTAAAATAATCATAACATTCCTTGACATACAACTTTATATAAGATAAGTAATCATCACCTAGACATAACTTAGATGTTTATCTACACTACACATACCTAACACCTCTGTGATATGTGTATTATATTCGAAATGCAAGTCGGCCATTACCATCAGGCGCGGATAAAAAGAAATACGTGCAGAAAATAGAAGATAAATTATAGTTTTTTTCTTAGCAATATTTATTTCAGCTTTAATTTTCTTTAAATGTCGAGAAAGTGATGCTACATTACCGATTAACATATTTTAATTTGTAAATTTTTGATGCTACTATGCTAATATAGCTGGAACATCTGTATCATATTGAAAAACAGTTGGTAAACATAAAGAATTACACCTTTACAAACAGTAAAATAAAAAACTGATTTACATATTAATTTGCAATCATTATAATCTTGGATGGATGATGGTTAGTCTTTGATAATTTATGTTATCAGTATAATGCTAGTTGTACATTAGAAACATGTAACTGACCTATAGCTTGATTTATAGGTACCTATACCGTAGCAATTATAAAAACGTCTCTTATTAAACATCGCTACATGGGGAAAAAATACCATGATGTAATTAATGTATAATTATAAGTGTGTGCCCTCTGCTGTAGCAATGATTTTTTTTTCTTTATACTATTCTATTAGAATTCCCTCTTGAATGTTCTACACGTTATGAAGGCAACAAACTTCATCCAATATTTTTTTGCCAAAGTTTCTAAGTAGTTCATATGCTTAGAAATGGCTCAAGCATCAATGATGTCATGGTATAAAAAGTATGCATGACTTATAAAAAAACCTAACATAAAGTCTATTCAGCAAGTAGGTAGGTACCTCGTTACTAGTGAACAGTGACTAGAATGTTAGTTCCGGGTTTACTGCCTAATACATGTGCCTACACATGTTTCATAGTTCCTGATAAATTTAAATAATACTGCAGAATATGCGCTTTTATCGTCAATCATCTTATCACATTGACCTATATGTAAACTTATTGCCACTAAATGAGTTTCACGCAGCGATAAGCTTTCAGTCGAATACTTAGTGCGTCTTATCACTGATATTTCGTCGTACTTGTATTTATTCAGATGGGCCACGTGGCTACTTAAATAGCTACAACGCAAACGCACAGTTCTATTTCCACGTTTTAAGTTGTCAGAGTCGTGACGCGCTGTTATCCGGAGAGCGAGTCGCTATCAAATTAATATTTTTCTGACTGTCGTCAAGAGAAACGATCGGTATTGCCTTTACATGAGAACACCGTGGTATCCCGCTGGGTTAGATGCGATTGCTATATATCAGCTCTATGTTGAATGGGTGCGAATGCACCCACGAATATGTAACTAGTTTGATAGGTCAAAGTACGTTTGAGTACATTTACCTCCGCCTCAACGTAAAGCGTTAAGGCTGACTTGTGATGATTTTGCAATAAACACAATAAAACAGTGTTTTTGTTATTGATGATACGATGCTACGATTAAAATATCAGTGAGTAATTAGCTGGTGGAACCACGTTGCGACGGCGGTCGTGCGGAACGGGCCGCGGTCTTCCCTATCGCGCGTCTCCGAGTATGACACACGCCTAGAGCATCACTGTAACGCGTGCTACTCGATACTCCTCACTTTGTATGTCTGCCATTAATGATAGATAACACGAGTAACCGATCATTTGATTACTAAAAACGTTTTCTGGAAGTTAGTTCTAGAATTCTAAGTCATTGACCTTCGTCCCTGGTAAATGATATTCATACCTAGAAATACCCAGACTTACAAAATACCAGAATTCACTCATTCAAGTAATGATTTATCATTTCCACTCACTTTTCCTGTTTAGTGATAAATTGAGGTAACTGATTCACTCTCCGATTTTAATGAAACGTAAATAATTTCAGATAGTGAACGAGAGTGCAGTGCGTCAGGTGAAGGAGGAGGCGCGCATACAAGAGGCGTGCGGCCATCATTCCTTTATAGCGGGCGCCGTGGCCCGCTGGCAGACCAAGAAAAGACTTTACATTGGTAAGTGTGCCTTCGAATACCTGCCTGCCTGGGACAGGCAGCGTAATTACGCAGCGCAATTTCGTTTCAATTCATTTGCTATCTTTTTACAGTGCAATGATTGTGATGATATTTAAATATCAGAAATTGACAAAAATGACGCAATTTATGTATTTCTTTCAATGCCAAAATGAATTCAATTATATTTGCAGTGTTGCGTAATTAGGATGCAGTTTAATAAAATGTATTTCTTGCCCTACGTACTGCAATAAAAAAAACATAATAAACGTCAGACATACATGTATTGTATTATCTTTGTATTTATCAAGAAGTCACAAACTGATTACAAAACTTTATAAATTAATAAGTATTTTTAACAAAATTCAAAAGAATTAAGTATACAACACAAAACGATCACAATATCAAGTGTAAGATATTACAAAGCTTTGTCCTGCCTGCAGACGTGACACACGCAAGACCTGTGATAGTCACTTATTTGTTGAATGATTACATTATCTTACACTCTAAATATAGTCTACGCAGGGATGTCACGGACACTCGACACTGACTCCATTGTTCCCTCCTCAAATCCAATTTATTTCGAATTCAACAGGACGACCCAATTAGCCCACTAAGTTTTTATTAGCGCACTGTTGCTAGGAAAAATAGGCAGAGTACAATAGAACATGTGGTAAACCATTGCCCAAGCTATAAAAAAAGACGAAACGTTCGACATCATTAACACTTTGACTTTATCAATCACTTTAAATGGTAATTAGTTGAAGTCATCATCAGTTTTAGCACAAAAAAAAACTAAAACGCTCGAGTAGCTTCAGTGTTAGTTAGCGGTCAATGAGTCAACCTGTTAACTGGTGCGGTCACAGGGTTAATTTGTTAGCAGGAAGTAATCTCAGATTAGCACGGCGCGGCGACTGATAACACCCGACCCAATAATAAAGGTGATTGTTCTAGATAAGTATGTGACAACAATACAACTATCATTTTTATCGGTTATGTTTATCTTGAAGTGTTTGTTCTCACTACGTCAGTTTACACGAATGAGGTCGGAACTTTGACTACTGCTATTGCATATTAGTATTTTGTCTTCGCAGTTTGTTTATTGAGGGCGCTTATCGGTTAGGTAATTTCAACAGTTTGCGGGATCAACTTAATCATTCGTTCATTAGTAGATAACATTCGTATAAAATATGTCCACGATATATCAAAATTAATTGAAGCTTTAGAAGTCGATATAACGTAAGCATCTCTCAAATTGTAATATAATAATAATCATGATTATATAACAGTTTCAGAATACATTCCCGGAGGCGAGCTGTTGGCTCTTCTCGAAAAGTACGGCAAGTTACCAGAAGAGCTTGTCAGGATATTTGTTGCTGAAATTGCTATTGCTATTGGTAAGTAACATTTGTTACATACTTAAATTATCATGAGTTACAAAATTGTCTTTATTATGAACACTAATAGCAATTTACGTAATTTTCTATTGCCTATTATCGCAGCAGTTATTTCTGGATCAATTCTACTACAAATTGTCAACTTGTGACTCAACTCATACCTTATTGTATTCATTCTTTCAGATTTCCTTCATAACGCTGGCGTTATATACCGAGACCTGAAACCGGAGAACATACTTCTCGATTCTGACTGTCACATACGACTGATCGACTTCGGGCTTTCTAAGTGGCTCTCCATCGGATCGCGGACGACGACACTCTGCGGCACGCTCAAGTATATGGGTAAGTTTCAATATTTAGTTCATCCACAGGTGGAAACTTAGCCCCTTGCAGCTTTAATACTGAAGACAATCGGTGCTTAGGGATATTGTGCTTACGTGATAGCAACACAAATAGCTGTTAAACTTGTTTTAAATGACACGCCAAACTAAAACGGTCATTCTCCATTTCAGTGCGGGAGTTGACTCGTTTCATATTTTAAAAATGGCACAGTGCATCGCTCGCTTGGTATCCGTTGCGTATCTGAAACAGTGCAGCCGTCAGTAACCGAAGCAAGGTTGAGTGATTATGTCGATAGTAGCGGCGAGCACTGTTGCGTCGGCCCACTGACGCCGGCAACATGAACGCACGCACTATCGCGTTCGAACTGTCGATGGAGGGCAGGCAGGTCGACGAGGTGGTCGCTTGCATCTTCCACACGGTGCTGTTCCACCGCTCCAGCGGCAAGTTCACGTACAACAACGAGGAGAGCTACTCCATCCGCACGGTCAGCTACGTGGACGTGGACTGCGACTTCATCGACTTCACGTACGTGTGCTGCGAGTCGGAGGCGCTGGGCCGTAGCGTGCGGCGCGAGATCTCCGACTTCTCCGAGCTGCTGCGCGGCGCCGACGGCAGCTCGGCCCCGCCGCGCGGCTCCATCAGCCTCGAGTTCTTCCAGAAGCGGCGCGCGCGCTGGCCCTTCCAGCCCGAGTGCGTGCCCTGGGAGGTGTGGACCGTGTACTGCGAGCTCACCGAGGCGCGCAACGAGCACGACATGCACAGCAAGCACGAGAACGTGGTGGAGATGCTGCAGGACAAGATCGTCTTCATCACGGAGATCATCAACCGGCACGAGTACGTGCCCAAGATGCCGAGCCGCTCCGACGCCGACCTCATCTTCGACACGTCGTACGCCGACATCCAGCCGTACCTGTTCAAGATCCACTACAACCTGTCGGGCGCGCCGCCTACCTCGGTCGGGAACACGGTGCGCAAGCTCATACGCGACACGCTCTCCTTGTGATGCATATTATTGTGTTCATATCCTATATATTACGCGTTACTCAATGCCCAAGGATTTTATACTAAATGCGTGATCCGTGATACAGACGCCTTGATGTGACCTAATTAACACCAATTTTTTAATCTTTTGAAGTAAACTAAATTCTATTCAAGTAGATGGCGGCGCCATCGCGTAACGCGGTACATATTATTTTACTAAAGATTTAAAATTGAAAATGAGTGATTTATTTTTACTACGGACATGTGTATATAATAATCATAATGATGAATGAATTGTTTTAAATTTAAACTATTAAAATTGTATTTAATATTTTGACAATACATAACATCTGAATTTAATATAACTGTGTCATTTATTGTACTTATGCTTTGTTTGTTGCACAAACGTGTGTCGTAGTTATCGTTGCAATCAATGTTTTGTGTAACTATAATTACTATATATCAGCTTTATTACTGACTGTTAGCTTATACTAAACTCTTTTGTGTTACATAATCGTTTAGGGCTCTATGTCTATTAGAAGTTCAAGCTTGACTAAATTTAAATGGTTGAGGTCGTTAATCTTAGTTACAGTATAAATGGATATCGTATGTTCGGCTCGTATATTCCTCGTGCCAGGACCAGTCGACGACCTGCTAGACGTCGTACTTTACTAATAATCTTTTCATGTAATGGAACATTTTGTCTGTTGTAATGTTAGTTTTAACTTTAGTTGTAATTATCAGAGCTATGACTCGGAAGGCTGGTTGATGTGTCCATTCATTTTGTCGTTTATTTAAGCTTTGGATTCGTCTGTTGTTTATTACTAAGGCTTTTTATATAGAACGGTTTCTCAAGCATTCGCAGGAGTTTGATGTAGAACTAATAGTTACCTAGAAATTTCATTGTGTAGTTATAGGTAGTATTTTTTATGAATTGTAACACTTGAGTTTTTGTTGATGAGGTGGCACTAAATCTTTTAATTCTTGACTACTAAAGTACTAACGCTTCTAAGTTAAGTCAAACACTTCGAGTCACACTGTACTCTATTAGTATAGTCATTTGACTATTCACTTATATTTAAATGATCGCTTTGTGATATTGCCGAGAATAATTCAGAAATATTTAAAAATGTAAAAAAATATATTGAATTTTGATTACGCGTGTGAATCTAGAGAAGATTGAATAATAATGGTTATTATATAATAGATATTACGACTTAAGTAGTTATATATTGTCAGTAATTTTTATGAATGTGTATTATAAATATTGTAAATAGCATTGATAGTGGTCACTTCAGTTATTCGAATAGTTCAACCGGTTTGTTGAGAGAGCTTTATCGGTATAGAATGTACTAGATAATCAGTGATTGTTCTATGTATTATGTAAAAATATTAGGGTAGGCGCGGTGCGTGGAATATCTCACTCATGTAGTGTTAAGTGACGGTGAGGTGAATTATCAAATTTTTATTGTATTGTCATTTTTTTATCACCTTGTTCTAATATCTGCGATCTTTTTGATTTCACGACGTTATACTTACGAGGTCTTAATTTATTGTAGAGTGACCCGCGGAACGTCGAGAAAGCAAAGTATAATGAATCCATGACGTTTTTCCACAGAACATATTTTAGGATAACTTTATCTCTACAACAGTTGAGCGTCATTATATTATGTATGTTTTTATGCCAGAGTCATTTCGCTTTTAGTTTTTGTTTTTCTAGAGGACTATGAACCGAGTCCATCCATACAATTCTGATTTACTGTCCTACCTCATTTTGTGACTCTAGCTTTAGTGTATCAAGTCTCTAGCCCTATCTAATCACACTTGTACCTATTACAAAATATTTATGAGAATTGTTTTGTCACCAAAGATGAGGCTGTACATGCTTCTCGATCTTATAATTCAAATTCTTTTAAATATTTTCCTAAATACGTTAAAGATAACTTTTATATGTGCAATGTTGATATTATAAATAATGATTGCATAACAAATAAAATATCAGCAATGCATGTAAAGCAATATCTTTTACTCAAAGATTTTTATGATATCCATTTGTAATTTCATATCAGTAAGTACCTTAAAGTTTTTAATTATTTCAAAATGTTTACATACCAAAACCCTGGTGATAACGACAATATATTTTATTCTATTGATACCTTGACGGTGTGCCTCGTAATAGTGTTAGTGTGGTATGTCGAGCACATTGTAAAATAATATATCATTGCACTCTCGCTATGGCCTTATTTAAAAATGATGTTTTAGAACTATAAAATTCACGAATCGCGTGTAATAACGGCTGTTACATATTAGAGTTTATGATAAATGAAACAGGAAGTATATATGTTGTGATGTATAAGTTCAAAAAAAATAAGCTAAAATCTTAGTCTTGTGATATAATTTATATATAAGTGAATAAATGATGAAGTATTTATGTTGTTTCTTTTTATTTATTTTGCCTGATAAAAAATGTGTGAAACGCTATAATTATAATAATATGCTTTAAATAAGTGATTTATTGTGAAACTTACTCTACCGATCACTTGTTATTTTTTTTTAACTTAACATGTTAAGTAAGACACAAAATCTGTTACATATTTTGTCTAATGCCACTTTATTTTAAATGTGGCCTAATATGCTACTGACTTTTCGAATCACTTTTCTTCAAAAGAAAACAAGGTCTTACACATGCCACATGATTTAAAACATTGCTATAAGGTTAAAATTTTAATCAATTACGCGAATTATTAATAAATGTTTAGCGCGAGTACACACTCGCGCTGAACATTTTTATTCGTATTATTGTTGTTTTGAAAAGTGAAAGACGAGAGGACTTCGTGTGCTACACGTCATCAAGGAGTTCCTTCCACAGAAAAGTAATTATTTCCTATTATATATTTGTATTAAATTAATGTGATATATTTAAGTGTGGATGAAGGAATGACTGTTGCGTGGAGCACAAGAAGTATGAATGACATGGAAACAGCTTGAGATAATGTTGGTGCAGTTATTTATTGTATTGTTGAAGCTGATTGTTTTAACTGACTATCTAGTGCTACAGCACTTTTTGTTTATAAACCTCAGTATATAATGGCGAGGGTATTTAAATAAAATGTAGTTTTATTCCTAAAGTGTGCAGTGTACTGGATTGTTTACGTTAGTGGTACACTTAACTATGAATTTAAATGAATAAAATAAGTGTAAATGAAAAATTTACATGCCTTTTTACGTTAATATACCTACCACAATTCACTAACTTCGACTTGGACTGATTTATATAACCAACAACTTCTGTTAAAATTGCATAAGGAACTATTTCACTAAGAGATGGTCTCTGAAGACTACGATAAATCATGCACCAATATTATCAGTACAAAAGTTGAGAATATTTTTCCTAAAGTATTGAACATTTTGTTGGCAGCCCCAGAGGTGCTGTCTCGGGAGCCTTACGGTCATGCTGTGGATTGGTGGTCATTGGGAGTTCTCGCCTGCCGTATGCTGACTGACGAGGTAATTATATAACTTTGCAATAATATAGCGAAAACCAGATACAACGAAAAGGATTTGATACGGCGTTTTTTATAACTTTTTCAAAATACGCAACAATTTTGGCAGAGCATGCGAAGTATGCGTTGATTGAAACACTAAAGTTAAAATTCTCTCCATAGATAAGAAATTCGTCTAAAATCAGATACATACTTAAAAACCGGCCAAGTGCGTGTCGGGCCACGCGCAGTTGGTTTCCGTAGTAGGTCTTAGTTAGTCGACTGTGACTCTGTAACCGGTTAAGCCTACTTAGTCGTGATAGTTTTCCTTGCCATTCTAAAGATAGAGGGGAGTGCAAATTTTGTTCGTATCGAACAAAAAATTGCACTTAAAAGCTAGATATTACGCAAATGGCTCACTTAACCGAAAAATGGTCTGAACACACCCATAATATTTTTGAAAGACCTATCTAACGATACCCCACACGAAGGGGTACGCGAGAAAAACAATATTCATCCCCATTTTACAAGTTTAGGAGCAACAAAATATTTTTCAGAATCTTATTTTACCACTTTGTCGGCGTGATCAATATACATATCTATACTAAATTTCAGCTTTCTATTACCACGAACCTCTGAGCTATGCCGCGGACAGACAGACAGACGGACATGGCGAAACTTTTTAGGGTTCCTTGTTGGACTACGGAACCCCAAAGAGGGTGCTAATGTTTCATTAAAGCTTCCTCCCTCTCTAACACTGAAATCTGAATGATTATAATTTAGAACGTGTGATAAATGTCCTGATGATAATGCCAGGGTTCAGACTCTGTACTGCAAAAGAAATAATAATGTAAACTGATTTTCCCTGAACTTCAGATTTGCACAATGGATAATAAGAATTAATTTGTACAATATTGGATACTTAGGTAACTTCAGTAACTCCAAGGTCGCATCGTAAAACCGCATACTACGAATTAATGTTCTGCGTCTTATCTCGGAACAACTGTCTTGTTTGATCATTATCATCAGCTTATATATTGCCCAACTGTTGGGCACTGGCCTCTTCTCATACGGAGAAGGCATGAGCAGTAATCACCACGTTCGCTCAAGGCGGATTGGCGAATTCAGACTTTTTAAGTCCAGGTTTCCTCACGATGTTTTTCCTTCACCGTTAGTCAGTGACGTCTAATTTGATATCGTCTTGTTTGATAGATATAACATAATATTGATCCTTTACTCATGAAGCTCGTGATCACCTATATGCTTCTATCGGATGCGGTCATAAGTCGAGTGGATCCCTACTGCGATCCTCTCTACGCCTTACTTCACTATGTCAAACTACCTGTTAGTTCCATTTCTATCGTGCATTTGACCTAGAATTATTGATCTTGCTTTTCTAGACAATAAACCTGTAGATATAGAGTATCGGTTTCTATAATTCTGACTATTTGGTCGGTGTTGTAGGAAGATACCCAAGAATGTATCTCGACGGAGCTGCGGTATTGTATCGCTGTTACACAGTTGAATTGTACCTATACTAAAACCTAAATTGTACTTAATTTTTTTTACGAGAAACGTTCTGTTGATTGTACACATAGTTTTCAGTTAATACACGATAGATGGCGATAAACTTGTGTTATGTCCAGGCCAAATTCCTAGATGCCTGCATGACCTTAGCCCGGTAATCATAGATCAATATAACTATATAACGGTAATATGTACTCAGGATTACTATTGTATCCTAAGTTACTAACATTTCAAATGCTAGGTAATATATATAAGCCATATTTTGTGACACGACAATGAACTTTAGCGCGTCTGTGTAAGTGTTTCTTATTAACCATAAGTCATAAGGTCAGTTGTATAATCTTACGTTTGTTATTTTCAAATATGGCCGGGCACATAAGTTTCATACTTCAGTAGTTTAGGGTTATTACCTATTTGCAAGTTATAACTTACTTAGAGATCACAAAGTCGTCATTATGTTGACAAATACGACAGAAAAGAGTTTTACCTCTTTATGTACTTATTCGTACTCCAGGATACTTGAAACTTGAAAATGTATTTTATTACATAGGAACTCTTTTCAATTCCTATTTCATCATCATCCTATATACTGCCCCACTGCTGGGCACAGGCCTCTTCTCATACAGACAAGGCATGAACATTAATCACCACGCTTGCTCAAAGCGGATTGGCGATTTTAGATTTTTTAAGTCCAGGTTTCCTCACGATGTTTTCCTTCACCGTTAGTCAGTGACGCCTAAGATATACTTAGAAAGTGCATATGACTTTAGAAAAATCACATTGGTACTTGTCAGGTTTCGAACCCGCACACTCATACACGAGATACATGTGCCTTAACCACTAGGCCACTACGACAGTTAATTCCTATTTAACTGTTGGTAAATACTCGTAAATGTAGATTTAATAAAAAAGATGTATTCCTAAGTGCAATTGAGTGTAAGCCGTAAACAGATGGAGATACAGATGTTCAAAATTTAAATAAGATTTAAATTTTAATCTTTTCCTATCCTTCCTTCGCGGAAATGAGTTTGTTTATTGCGGTTTAGATGAAATTATTATGAAGATAGCTGATGAAAACTGGGGAAGTAAAGAAAGATACTTTTATTGGGTTGGGGTGCGTCGAGTACCTCCCTCCAGACGCGGGTGAAACCGCGGTAAAGAGCTAGAAATATGTAACACTCAATCACTATTGTCATAACGTATTCATACTTGCATGTCTGACAGCCCACTGCACGTAGTATCTGTTTATTAGTATTCTGATCATAGAGACCCTACGAACTGATATGAACAACATGAGTAGTACAAGTTCAATACTACATTTATGGTTCTAATGTAGATAATCTGAATGTTGGGTTTAGGAATCTGAATGAGATTTTTAATGATAAACATGTCCTGAGAGCTAAAATAGCTACATATAAGCAAATGAACAAAGTTCGTTGGTCGTCATGTGTTTGAGAATGATTTTTTTTTACAATGAAAAAAATAAGTTATCAATTTGTACTGTCTGTTCGTCCTACTTCTAAAGGCTCTATGTTCTTAACCGATTCTAGACTAATTCTTGAATTATATTATCAATCTTCTCAAGGAAATAAAAGTACTTAAAATTATAAAAAACATATTTTATTACTTATGTAGTACCGGAAATTCGATAATTTACTTTGACAAATAATAATTACAACATAGGTAATTTTTCGGTTCGGCTATTTAAATAGTCTCTAGATCTAATGAATAGTCGGGGATATTAACGCACTCTGCGCGTGTTGCGTCGGCTAGCACCCAGCGCTCACTCACACTCACTCGCTCGCTCCGCACAGCGGCTCAGTGCGGCAGGCGGGGGGCGCGTGTCGAGGGACGTCGACACACGCCCGCCGCCACACGCCAACTCACTTACTTATCTAATTTTTCTCTTCTGAAGAGCCATTTTCTGCGCTGGCTTTTGTTTCTCCACTCTCTTCGCTCTCCTCGGAGCTTGAGCTTGCTGGTGAATCTTGTAAAGGTTTTTCATCAGCAGGAGCTTTAGGCGGGGTTGGTTCGCTCTTCTCAGGTTCTTTCTTCTCGGACTTTGGTACGTCAGCCGCGGATGCGGGCGTAGGTTCTTTAGCGGCTGCGTCTACTGCAGGTTCAGGCGCTGCAGCGGTTTCGCTTGATTTTAATTCTTTCTTTTCTGGCTCTTCTTTCTTTTGCTCTTCTTTGGGACTTTCTACTTCTTTGGGGGCTTCCGAAGCCGATTTGGGTTCTTCGACAGCAGTCACAGCTTTATCCGCAGCAGCGGATTCGGATTTGATTTCTACAGCAGAGTCAGGTTTGCTGTTCGCAGAAAGCTCCGGTTTGCCCTCTGGTGCAGCCTCAGGTTTGCTCTCCGCAGCAGACTTACTTTCTGCATCAGACTCAGACTTGCTCTCCAAAGTAGACGCGGCTTCAGGTTTGTCTTCAACAACAAGTTTGCCATCGACAGTATTGCGGACTACGCGCAGGCTATCTTCAAGAGCAGGAGTGTTCTCCACCGCTTTGGGAGAAGCGGGAGTCGCTTCTGAGGCGGGTTCTGCGGACTTAGCTTCAACTTTAGGTTCTTCCGCTTTGCTTTCGCTTTCTTGCGATTTAGCGGCCTCTTCTGTTACTTCTGGCTTTTTAATTTCTGATTCCTCTGCAGCAGCGGGAGTTTCCTTCAAGTCGATTTTCTTTTGAGGGATAGGAATAATAACGTCAGGCATTATGAAATCATCAGCAATACTAGCGTCATTTTTAACTGCGTTTACAATATCAATGCCTTCCGCGGGCAACGCTGCTGACTTAGCAGATGCATCTTTAGGTACCTCATTTACAGTTGCAGGCACTTCAGTGGCTTTTGGTTCCTCAGCTAATTTAACTTCAGGCTCAGCAGCTTTCTCTTCTACTTTAGACTCCGCAGTATCGCTGGATTCAGGCTTCTTTTCAACTTCAGGTTCTGCTGATTTGGGTTCTGGTGCAATTTCTTCGGCTTTGACATCCTTATCAGATTTATCGGATTCGACGTCGGGTTTAATTTCCGCTGCAGGCGCAGCTTTAGCTTCAGGTTGTTTTTCGAGTTCCTTTTTCTCCGGTACCTCTGCAGCTTTTTTTTCTTCTACCGGAGCAGGTTGATCGTTAACTTCTTCTGATTTAGTGGCCGCGATTGCTGGAGGTGGTGCAACGACATCAGGCTTCTCTTCGGCCACTGGCATGGCCAGAGTCACAGCCGCGAAGGCCAGGCATAATAGTAAGACCTTCATCCTGGAAAGACGAAAACATACCATTAGTGGTTTGGCAGAATAATAACAGATTATTATGGACTCAAATGCACGTCTGCAAATCGTGAGCGCGGTAAGGCCAATGTTACGCGCCGGCCGGCGATGTTTCGCAGCAATTTTCCTATTAAGGCTGAATCATCTAAGGGCCTGATACGCTGGGGAATGGGTACCTACCTATCTTCGAATGGTCTCGAATTAAAGTCGATGAGCATAAGTAGGATGTAAACTATTTATAAAATAGGTTATATGGTAAAAAGCTTTCAAAATAATTTTGTCATGTACAATTGAGGCAATAAGAAATTGAATATGATAAGCATTGTCTTTCCGTTTCGTGTTTTAGAAATTAATTAATAAAAAATAATCTAGATTCATTTATGCATTATAACAGTTGAACTGAATAAATCATGTATTTTGTGCAAGGCCCCGCGGGAGTCCGGAGGGAATCATCTATTTTCCATTAGCTAGGAAGGTCGTGTACCCCGGCAGGTTCTATTTTTAGCTTTCACTAGCTGAAGGTAGGGCAATAAGTCGATATCCCAGCTCCTGCTGGAATGCGGTCTGGCGCCGCACTGCAAATAGATATAAACCAGCGATGGGAATAATTATCTTAAAATAACCTAGTATTCTTTACTACCTATACAGCCTGGAAATTAACTTCAACGTGCAATCATTATCGATATTACGTTTTTTAACATTTTCTTTCTCTCACGCCTTGAATTGGTTGTAAAGTTTTGTTGTGAATATTTTTTGATTTATATGTAGTTTCATAAAGAAGATAAATTGGAGAAAATGGCGGTTATCTGTTGAACATTTAACTAGTTATATTATACATATTGCACATGATGGACACTTCCTAGTGCGTGCTCAGAACTACGCAGGATGCGAAACGCGCGATAGAAATATGGATGATCCGACCAGACGTAGGCAACGCATTATCTGAATTTTAATTGGCTTATTGAATTGAATCGCCAACTCGAATGCAATACGTGAATACGTGGCATCGTATGAATGATTCACACGCATACGCACTTGTCTCCCCACATTTCATTCGAACTCGTACTTGTCTGATATTTATAGTTTTCTAAAAACATTGTGATGGAAATTCACTGAAATTTAAATTGCGGTCAGTCTAGGCTTAACGCGTCAGACACCGTCAGCACTGTCTAGAATTTGAATGGGTTATAATTATAAAAAAAACTTGACGCCATGTGGGCTAGACCATCTGTTGAGACGATCGACGAATGTGAATGTAAAACCGAATCGCGGGATTTAAAATATCACCAATGCAGATTTATTTCGTGTCAGTATGTCTGATTCCTCAGACAGTATAGGTTGCCAGTTGTCGACTTTACTTTATTGAGAAGTCGGCGATGTTTCGATTTCTTTTTTATCTGTAGCAGGTCAAGATGACTATTTCAGGTGTATCTTAACGTGTAGTTGCACAAGTCAAGTTCAATACGTAACGAGAACCAGTTCTATAGGTTCTCGGTTACCGGTTATTACGCGGCGGCTTCTTACTTCATTTTATATACGATCAGTTTGTAACTTTTTGTTTATTTCAGACTCGTCCGGTGTATCCAGTCGAGTAATAAAATATTGCCATCCCATTATTTTTATTGAAATAAAAGTTTGCTGTTGTGCATAAAATACAACTGATATTGTTGAAAGACTATTCTTTTGTGATAGTACAAGTTTTTTAAAAGTTACACGCAATTTCTAAAAACGAACCGCAATAATTTACCTTTATGTATTGATCTCATAACCTGAGAACCTATCTCACACACTCATCTAAATATCTTTATTCGGTCAACCAAGTAGTGGTAGTTAGTAATCAAGTCCAGTGACCAGGAACGATACATAAAAATAATAAAGATATAACAGAGATACAACAAAAACCCTAGCAGGCAAAAATTTAAAATAAGCAGAAACAAAAATGTTGCCAGCATCAATTTTACGAAACTGGTTCGTTCAATAAACCGATGAACCTTGCGGGGGCGTTGCTCTACAGCCCTGCGCTGTTGGCATCTGATTACACTTAATAAAGTATTATTACTGCAACACCGATCGTATCGTCAGTCTTTTAAATTCAAAATTCGATATCATAACCATAATTTTTTTGCGAAATAGTTTAGAAAAAAGTTTGAATTGCATGAAATGGCACCTAAGTGCAATAGAACAGTGAAAAAGTGAAATGACGTACGACACATCGCATTTGGCGTTAACATGTTTTATGTACGCGTTTGTTCGCCGAGTTATTTTCTGGAAGGATATCCTCGGCGGCTGAGGGCAAGGATTGTCGTCCTCCCACACGACGCGGCAATCTTCCAATTGAAGCCCAGCGCATGCTCGCTCATTGGCGCAATGAAAAAATTTGCCTGCCTGTAGGCACTCAGTACATGGTGCGACACGATGCTACCAACAACTCGAGACAGTACACATATTTGTTTTTTTTTTTCGAACAAATTGATGCAACATGATTACAGTTATTTATAGCCTGTAGAAGGCAACTTCAGGACTATACTGCGTCGTTTTATATGTTCTTTCGACTTCTTGACTTTCTCGCGTAGCATTTCAGATTTGATATATATATTATCGGTTATTTAGCTGTCTATTTTTTTCGGTTTAACCTAATTTTTAGGCCTTGTATACACCATTTATTATATTGTAGCAGAACTTGTCACAGTTACAACATAATGACAATGTTACGCCTGACCGAGCTTATTTACGAAATGCACATATTTTAACGCCGATCTCCTTATTCGAGCGTAACAGATGAAAACTGATTATTCTGAACTTTGAAACACATTCAGACATCAAACAATTTTACAGTTGTCATTTGTTACTGTCAATTTTGAAATAATTTATGTAGAAATCGGCTTGATACTGCTTCTTTTCTGCTATATTGCCTTATGAGTATAAAGACCATATGGAACAAAAAATGTTGTTTTTTTGTCAATGAATGCCTTACTAACAAACCATGTTAGTTGGTATCTCCAAGGAAGAACAATGATCTCTCAAAAATTATAGTATTTTTTCATGCGTGTGTATCGAGTATAGAGTAGCATTGCAAAGAGTAGTAATCAACATTATAATATGTTGCATCAGTAGTATTTTCTACGAGTAGCGATGTGATGTTTCATCAAATGTTACAAGGACTCCGTAATGTACATCGTAATTACTTAGGCACACCATAATAACCCCGTTTTCTTTATCTGCCAAGTGAATCATATGAGTTTTTTGCCGATGATAATCTTAAGTTTATTCTTCTAACGTTGTGCTCTAGGTCTCGACCTTTTCGTAGCTTTTAAACGTACGAACGCGGAAATCTTATAAATAGTAAAGAGACTGGAAGTAACAATAGTTGATTTAAGAAATTCATAAAATAGTTTAAACAAGACTGCATTGAAAGTGTTTGTAAACTTATTTTAAAATAACGTTTGAATAAATCAAAAACAGCATTTATTTATTCGTTGTATTCAATTGTAAAGGTGCAGCAATTTGCCTCCGATGTGCGTGTTGTACAAAAGCGCTGGATATGAATACAAAAATATATTAATTAACTATGCGATGACAGAAATGTAATTTTCATAAGGCGTTACAGCATAATGTGCTGGAATCGTGACTATTTGTTGATCCAATTACGTGTTTACTGCGTCGCGGACGTAGCTAGATCTCACCAATCAACGTGTCACAATAAAATCTTCGCAACACCTTATATCGGCATGTAGAACACGTATTCTGAGGTAATTTACGTTATATCATGCACTAAATATAAAATTATCATTGACAGCAACATTATTACCTACAATTAGCTCATTGTTATTGTTTAAACAATCTCCCTACAGCAGTAGAAATGAAACATTGATTGAATTTGAAATTATAAATGATAATAAAGTGTCTGTGTGTACCCGCTGTTATTTAGGTCCTTCGAAATATTCCACT
The DNA here is from genome assembly GCA_963891755.1 of Pyrrhia umbra. Classification (NCBI taxonomy): domain Eukaryota; kingdom Metazoa; phylum Arthropoda; class Insecta; order Lepidoptera; family Noctuidae; genus Pyrrhia; species Pyrrhia umbra. The sequence goes on from OY982930.1 coordinate 9,958,826, forward strand.
GAGGCCGGTTGAGTAATGTTCACGTTTTAGTAAAGGTTAATGTTGCAGTCCCATTCTTCGCGCAGGTATAGCCCATGTCCACTGTCCAGGTGGCTCACAATAAAATACCGAGATGATGTCCACGCTTACTAAATTCCCCAAACAGGTTTCACATTCTTCAGATAGCTTTAACTGTGATTATTGGGAAATGTATTGAAATTAATTTCCATTAAACGTGTGTGTTGTGTGGGTTACCACACATAGTATAATATACCAGCTCATAGTAAATTATGAACAAATGCTTAAGTATTATTTTACCCCAGCTACAATCATAATATTTAAAAGCAAATCTTTCCTTTTTGGTTTGTCAGTAGTTTCAAACGATAACTGATCGACCTAGACGATATTTTTTTCAAATCACGTTTCGCGCTTTCTACAAAAAATGACCTGGTCCAGTAGTCTAGTACATAGCTAGTTTATTTAATAGCCCACTTTCTATAGCTGTACCTATGCAATTGTTAGGAATTTTTAATCGTACTAGATTGGGCGGATAAGTGTTATTGTGTGGTTGTCAGCGAAGCTGCGATGCATTATGAAACCCATTGGTACGTGCGGGTTGTGCAACGCCCGACCCACGGCCCACGGTTCATTGTCGACGTATTGGGAGTACAGATCGATCCTATCCGGTCCACAATAACATCTCACTCGCATAAATCAAATACGCCGATGTGACAATGGCTCAAGATGGATTGTTGGGTTGCGAAGCCAAGCAAAGCCTATGTTGCAATGCATGTAAAGTTTATTGAATTTCTTGATAAGTTAATGCTAATGTTAGATACAGTATTTACTTTTGCATTAGGTATGTTATAAATGTCAGGAGATTATAAATATTTTGCTAATAGATTGAATCAAAGATCTAAACATTTTCTGTTTAGTGCTAGAACGAAAAAGTACAACCTTATTAAGTAACCAAAATCTATTGTTTGCATATCTAATACTAAGCACTCGGTATTTAATTAAATACATATAGTGCATTTTTTAAGAATGCAACACTCAACACTGAGTTACTATGATGACTTTTCGTTCTGTATCGAATCGTCTGACCGGCAGGAATTTAAATACTGCGTTGCGCACATTGAAACTACATACATACTACCTTCTGCATATACTTATAATGATTAAGCAGATGCCTCTGCTAATAAGACTGGTTATACCTTAAATTTATCAATATTAATAATTCATTTATACGATTAAGTTATTTTATTACTTGTTAAGGTTAAATGATTTGTGTTTATCTTCTAATAAATAAAAGTCAAGCGGTTTAAATATAGGTACCTTGAAACTAAGCAGATATTGTAATTTTTATTGCCGTTTTATAGCCACAGTTATATTTTTTTACGTTTTAACTGTATTATTAGGTGTATTAATTACATAATTATGTTGTTTTGAAATCGATTTGGTAACATCAGAAAAATTATTGTATCCGAAGTGAGGCCACTGTTTTAACATTCGAAGTTCAAAATGGTGCCTACTAAAAGAAAAAAAGAAAAAAAATGAAATACTAGATGAACGGTAAATACAAGGTGGACAGTGCAGTATAAGAGCAGCATAGGTCAATGCCAGCGGAAGAACTGAGTTTGAGTAACGGCACAGTCCGGCTCGGGCAAGTGTGAAATGTCAACAAATCTCCTCATTTCGACTTCGACCACTTAACCGGCGACTATCTCCGACTCTATGTAACGTGACATTTTTGATCTTTTGTCGGTTTTTCGGACATAGGCACACACGTTATGTAAGACGTATTAATTATTTAATGTTACATTATATAATTTGTTGCATTTATTTTATCAAATTGATTTAGTGGAAACACTAGTGACACAATAATTGATGCCGCGGCAAATTGAATGGAGCTTTTTTGCGTTTGTTTACTTATCAAGTTATTGTTTAAAAATCAGTCTTCGTCTAAGGTGCCTCCGCAACCGTGAAGATCACAGTTCTTTATTCGAACCATGAAAATATTGTCTTTTTTATGTTTATGCATAAGTCTCAAGATTGGCCTTGCTTGTCCGAAATAATTACGTATGCTGCTTCAGACCATTGTGGTGTCTAAATACCCATGATCCGTGGAAATGTTTATCATTATGTTGTATAATTGACGTGACTGGTTACCTTGGGTAGAGTACCTTACTGGCAACTAGGCTTTTTGCATACAACTATACAATTTCTATAAAAGTAGGGTAACAAAGAGCTTCTGCGGATATTTCCCTTAAAGTGTAGTGAGTACCTACACCTAAGACAATGGTTTATATGCGATGTCTTCTACGGAAATGTACTGCGCATATCATATAGGTGCTTGCGTCACACTGGGTCGACAGGAGCGTATGCAAAATGACGCCATGACAGATTTATGGAGCGCGGATGTGATAGCTTTGCTAACTATTCATGTCATTCGTGTATCCACGGCTTTATCGCTTATTGTCTACTTTAATTTTTGAATTGTTCTCCATTCATGAAGTTGGATTGCCATTTATATTATCTAGTTAACAAAAGCCTAGTAACGTAGGTGTTTAAGCTTATGTATGCAGGGTTAGTTGGGTAGAAAATTGGGCAACGTGTCCAGCCAGCTATCGTTAAAAAACGTGTATAACCGCAATTTTAAATACAATGCCATATACGCACGCCACTTGTATTGTGCGCAGTTTACAATATTTTTTTATTGCATACAACTTAATGAATACCGACGTGTCATTTTAATTATTTTTTTACTGATCTAAAGTTAGTTTGCACTTGCCCGGGGTGAGTCATGAAAACAATTTGATTTTTTCTGCGGCTTCGCGATTGCTCGAGAAGCAGTAGGTTTTATTGGCGAGATGTTTTTATCGTAGTTTTGTTTCGGTCCAGTCAGCTAGCGGGGTCATTACTTACTCACGATCATCTGTGGCAAATTACTGATTTCGTTGCTGTACTGTAATTCCTTGTTCATCAATTTTATGATTCGGTTTTTTTTTGCTAAACTAAATGTACAATTTTATCTCTGGCCTTTATTTAAAGTTTGCCGAAAAATACCTATTGTATAATTTAGTATTGGCTTCACCTTAGTGAGTCACAAGGTTTTAGTGTAAAATTAAAGCGATAATCACTACAGCATACATAAATCAATCAAGCATTTCGACTCATGTCACTAAAATCGTCGTCTTTGCACTAACAGTAAAAAAAAATAAACCTAAATACTACGTTAATATAACGTCAACGCCTAATGAATACACAATGTTTCCTCTGGCGACTAAGTAGCAAAGGTGCCAATCTGTTAGGCGTAACCTGATGCTGGCATCACATAGACCTGAAATCGATTCACTACGCGTTAGTCTCGCCTGAAGTGATGCTTCTTATTTAAACATTCGCTTAGTTTTTCTCAGGAAATTAATTGGAATTAAAAAGAAAACAATGCTTTTAGGGGTACACAAAACACAATAGATCTTTTGTGTTCGGCGCGGTGATGACAAGACATTTACTAGAATCCTTCAGCAAAATATGAACAAAGCTATAATTTTGTAAACAAATGCATATTGCGATCGTTATAGCATAACCGCAAATCGACCATCTCCGGTGCCGGGCACGCACCGTCGAGTCGCCTGTCTGCCCTGTCCTGCTACTGGGAGCAATCCTGGTCATACTAGCGTGAATTACGCTACTTGTTTTATTTATTGTCTGGACAGGTTACAACCTGCAGTAAGCTACAACATAGTATAGGTGCAACATAGAATGCAACTGATCAATTTGAACTGATTGCGCGAAGTAGAGCGCGAGGTATTACAAACAATTCTTATGTAGGTACTATTGTTAACTGAAATACTTGGTTCCAAAATACAAGCATCATCATAATGCATCGATTTTCTTTTAACTAACAAAAATTATGGGCACTAATAAAATATAACGATGTTTTTAGAGTGGTGTTTCGTTTTGTCCTGTAATGACCATTTATTTTATACATCCTAGCGTTAACTGCTTTACTTGATCTATTTATTGCGTAAACAGGTTATTGTTAATGCCAGTGTACACTATTTGAACTAGATCAGTGTAATTGTATGCGTTCGAATTAGAGAGTGCGGCGACAAAGGTTTGTTTAGCTTATGATAGAGATTTTCCTTTTGGATAATTATTTTAGTTCAAAATTAAATGAAAGTTTGATTTAAATATATTTAATAAATGAAAAATAAAGACGAGAATAATGAACAAATGTATTGGCACTCGATATTTTTTAAGTTTTAACACAAGAGTTCTTAACACTAGGTATACTCACATGAATTTAGGTCCTGTAACGAAAGCGTTGAAGGGACGCTGATATCACTGACACAACTTTTATATTTTTTAAAAGCTCCAAGTTATTTATTTTAAATGTGCGGTCGCTGTGACGGTCGGCAATGTATTGGTGGTAGTTTGATAATGGCCGTGTTTATATAGCGCGTTCGGGAGGCGCGTTGACATAGCCGATGCAAGCACGCTGCGTATGACCATCTCCACCATCGGGAGCTTTGCCTTTTAAAATATTATCTACTTCTTTTGTTTCTCAAATTACAATTTTATATAGTTATTTTAATTTAATTTTATTACATAATTGATTTCAACACTTGAGTGCGATAAGAATATTATTAGGTACTTTGGTACCTATTATTATATTACAAAAAAAAAGATATAAGTTTAGCCGGTTTAATGTACGTGCATTTCTATTGAATTTCAATTCTGAAATAAAAATTCGAATTAGTCACCGATTACTGAATGAAACTAAACGCCAGTTTACAAATATCGTTGAACATGTGAAATATGTTTTTTTATTCATAAACTTAATTCCATATTGAAATAAAATAGCGTTTTTTTAAAGATCGGTTACTATGACCTATAGTGCAGTACTTACTTGTCTAAACGATTTTATTTTATATGCTGTCGTAATTTTATTAACCAACAAGTTTAAAGACATTGTCCATAACTATGGAATGTCTTGAGAAGCTCCTAGCTAGTTAGCATAATTTTCATATTAGTTAATGTCAGGACATTCTTGCTAAGGCATTTTCCTCGGCAATGTATAAAACCGTAAATTATTTATATTCTCTGTCTTTCTACGTTACAAGATCGATAGACACACGATTATATATGAGTAGTATTAGAAATGGCTTTCCTGCCTAAATATGTTTATATATTCAGAACGTAGCCTAAATATTCAAAGATTTTTAACAGTCCAATAGAAATTATTATAACGCGCAAACATTCTTGTAAAATAGCAAGTTTGTTTTGACATAAAGCTTTTCCTTACAGCTGAGTACCGATTTAAATTAGAATGTTAAAATAATTTCATTTAAATCAGTTCAGCTTTTTAACCGTAAAAGTTTAAAGTACAGACTGACAGATACTTTTGCATTTGCTATAGGAGTAACGATAAACTCTCAGCTTATTGTGACAAGATTCTCATATCTTTATAATGTTTACGTGTGTTAATATAATAATTATTCTAATAAATCTGGACAGGTGCCTGAAGTAGATGCTCAGGATGCAAGGGAAAAAGCTTAAACAGCTAGTTTAAATATACATATATAATTACATTTATAAACATATAAGTATAGACAGTTAAGCATTTAAGTTTCCATCAATTTAATACTAATTAATTAAAATTTAAATAAAGGTGAATCTGAATTCCCATTCTTGTTCAAGTTTGAGATCTAGCGGTAAAAAATTCTAGTCTAAGTATTAATTTATTAATAAAAAAATTATGAATTGATACCTAAACAGTTACAGTTTATTATTAATACTGGCTTTCATATAAATATTTATATAAGATAATAAATAGGAATGTAGATATACGTGTATTTAAATATTTTAATAGCTGATTTCTATGCATTATCTACCGTTAATTAATTAATTTAATAATATTTTACCCCTACTTAGACTTACCTACATACATAGCCTTGTTTACATACGTAAATATTTTTCTTAGGTATATGGTGTTACAGTAAAACGTTAGCAAAACTTTCAAAAGAAAATAGACTGCATTTTGTATAAAAATATCTTGACAGATGATTACAGATATTATAATTCATATATATCATGTATAATTACGATAATGCGAAAGTGACACAGGGCATTAGTCTTAAATTTCTCGCGAATAGTACAACCAATCAATTGAGAAAGCTTTTTAAACTTAGTGTAAACTTAACTCTATTATTATACATATTTATATTGAAGAAAAACTGCTTCAATGAATATTTTTACAAAAATATATTATGTCTATTAACTATAATTTTACTTCCGATTTTTTCCAAGAATGAATAAAGTTATTCGTTTTTTAGAAATGGCATTGAGCACAAACAAATAAAAACTCCAGGCATATGCGAATCGTTATTGATGGTTCCGTAGAATAAAAAAAGCCTTTTGAATTAAATATTATTTGAATTTATTGTTTTTCGTTCTATTAATATTACACTTGTATATTTGAATGAGGAACTAAAGTTATCAGAACGACACAAGCACAGCTTTCGAACAGCAATCAGCAGAGCGTTTTGTGATGTTCTAAATCAGATGAAGAACCCTAATAAAATAATTATGTGTCGGTCAATTATGATCAATTTGGTTAGACACAAAACTATTAGTGTGTTTATTCAAAAGTTTTACTATTAAAAGAGTTAATTCTATTTATTAAACCTTCACCATTAGCTAACCTAGTGTTTAGATTGCCATGAAGTATCTAACATCCATGAGATCGAGGTCTCAGATCGACTGATTTACAATATGTCAGATTATAACATTCATGCCTCTTTTGCCCAGAGGGTTGGACATAGTTACAACAATAATACACCGATATTCCGTCGGTTAAGTCGCGGTGGCCTAATGGTTATCGCACCTGCACCTCGCGTACGAGTGTATGGGTTCGAAACCTGGCAAGTACCAATGTGACTGTTTTTTAAGTATATCTTAGACACCACAGACTAACGGCGAAGGAAAACATCGTGAGGACTTACAAAGACTGAAATCGCCAATCCGCTTTGAGCAAGCGTGGTGATAATGCTCAAGTTTTCTCTGTATGAGAAGAAGCCTGTGCCCAGTTGTCGGACACTATATAGGCTATTGATGATTCCGCAGGTTATGTTTAAGGGCCATTTAAGAGAGGCGATACCGATGTCAATCTAGTAGACGCCGCGCTCCTATTGAAAGTACCTACTTCATGAAAATACTAATCACCCTAAAGTCGAAACCAAAACCTTATGCTCAGCAGTAATGCTTGCAACAAGACAAAAATATTTTAAAAAACTATTCTACTTTTCTTTCGTCTATTTTTCAGCTACTCTTAGAATATAAAATATTCATTTTACATATTTGTTATGTCTCCCGGCGAGATGCATCAAGCCGAAAACCGAAGTTAGGCCAATGTCCAACAGTGGGCCAATAATAAATAGGCTGATGATGCATGAAAAGTGATAGAGATAAAATGTATACGCAGTGAATTACCACGCGCCGCAATGTCGTTTCCGCCTACCTCTTAAGATAATTGTGTATGGTAATTATGTAGGCACGTCATCAGTCTTCTTCTTGTGTATCGGTATAAACTCATGCCGCGGCTAATATTAGCCATTTAGCAAGTGGCAGCATGTCTGACTACCCAAGGTGCATTTCGGTATCGCCACTGGTGGAGGCAATTTAAATGGACCCCATTTCAAAGTTTATTTCACTTAGTAAGGAGAAGTTTCTAACGACGAACTAGTAGAAAATCTTTTATAGTATTTTCAAATAGAAAAGTAAATATTTTCCAAGATAGTCCAATGAAAAAGTTTTAATGTCATTCCTAAAAAATAATTATTACATTAATAATTATTTTTTAGGAATGATATTAATGATATTATTAAACCATTATTTTTATTGAAGGGTCTATTTCGTTAATTAAAAACATAATAATGTTGAACCTGATGTAATTTTAATCTTTTAGGCTTTGGTTTTCAAACAAGGTAAATACTAAATACAAACCTTTTTTATATTTAAAACACAAACAAATTGGCGGAAACATAATACTAATAAGGAAACATTAAACCATAACGTATGTTTATTACGTTCAGACTCAATATTATTTCGCCATTTGTTGCTCTGAAGTATGAAGCGTTATTAGAGCAAAAGTTTAGTTGTGCAGACGTTCCGAATATGCTCAGGGATTGATCGAAAGAGTTTCCGTGGCTCTGGAACGCAAATAAGGAACGGATGGATTTTAGGCAGTAAAAGTCCGACGCTCACTCTCACTCTGCCCACGGTGGGCGAAGGGCGGGGGTATAATTTGTTGGTTTTCCATCCAAAAAAGAATACCTTTCAAATATGCGCTTCCTGAAATTAAAGCTACGGTTTTAGAACGGTTTTAGTCAGCGGGTATTGCCACAAAGACTTGACGCCGACACATAGGTACTTACTTAGGTACCAGTCAGAAAATGTTTTGAAGTTAAGTCAATTGTGTGTAATTTCAGTTATTTAAATAGATGCAGGTAAACTTAAAATTAAGATTTGGTACCAAACATTGTTTGTGATGTTAAAAATTATATGACGTGACTTGCTTAGTGTTGTGATAACATAATTGTAGCGACGGATAAACCTTCCACTTGGATTGACTGTTATTCAGTCTGGCTGTGTATGTGTGCGTCTCGGCTCCCGTACGTGATAATGAGTGATTCAGGAAAACCTCTCTTTTGTTAAATAGAGATAAATATGAGTTTTTACTTCAATTTCTTATCTGTTACTATGCTAGCGATCGTGCTATTCAAAACATTATTATTAAGTACTAGCTGTTTCCCGCGGTTTCACCCGCATCCCGAGAGGACTACTTAGCGCACCCGGGTAAAAAGTAGCCTATGTTGTTCCTCAGGGTCTATTCTATCTCTGAACCAAATTTCATTTATATCGGTCCAGTAGTTTTGGCGTGAAAGCGTAACAGACAGACAGACAGAGTTACTTTCGCATTTATAATATTAGTAAGGAAGTAAGGATTTCAAGTGAATTGCTATCTTTATTATTAGCAGGCTTTTCTTTGCCTCGCACTGGACCCTACAGGCTTGAAAAAATCCAATTGGGTACATCGAACAACGGCTTGTGAAATATGTTGTTATTCTAATTATGGAAGGAATGTTAACTATTGGAAAAAGAACTCGTTTCGGGCCATAACTAGCTATAATATCTGAATGGCAGAAAACCTCAATGAACATAAATATTCACGACTTCTTCGATCCAACTGAACCAAAGCCTAATTGGTTTAACCAGCGAAGACCACAGTTAGAGTAAGATAGTAAAGCAAAGGTTTTGGTGTAGCTATGTCTTCGACCTTGACATTTCTCTTGAAATGTGAAAGTACTGAACGTTTGGTGAACAACCGTTTATCAGTGTTAAGTAACGTTACATGTTCGTTTTATTACCGGTGCGTGTTGGATCATAAAAACGACATCTCCACGCAGGAAGGTCAGGCGTAGGCGACTGCACGCCACATTTTCTTATTCCAACCGTATTCTCGGTTTAATACGAACTAAGTAGTTAAATTCTGGATTCGATTACCAGTTCGAATGATCACTTGAACTTTCTATGCGACGTGACTCGTGAACGCCTTCGATAACCAACCCAAGGTCATTTATAGATTCTGTTTATGTTCGTATCTTATATTGTTATGGCTTGTACTCCAACATTTTACAGGTATCTACTAGGAATAAAATATTTTTGGACATTATAAAAGATACACAATAAATTCTTGTTTGGCCAAATCGCTCAATGTTATTCAGTAACTATGTTCTAGGAAGCTCATAATAATGAGCTGTAAAATGTTCATGTAAACATGTTTTTTTTACATAGGCTGTCCATTGATCGCGTTTTAACGAAGGATTTTAAATTAGTCTCACTAATGGGAGACAATAGACTTGAGAAAAAATCTTTATCGTAACAATCTTAACCGTAACTGTATTGTAAAATTCTGCACAAAAGTAGTTTTGCGAAGCATGACTTGACGTATGTCGTGTAGGATTTTGGGCTTCGGTGCAATGTAGGTCTCGATAAGGAAAAATAACTTAAAATCGATAAATTTTAACAACGATGTTTTGGATGCTAAACAGGCTTCGCTCGTAAAGTGGACAAAGGGCATCAATCTTTTATGAAGATTACTCATCTTTGGGCATCGCTTTTAAAAAATAATCAAAACGAAATCGCTAGTTATCGATTAAGCTTTTTCCGTGATATCGAAATGTCTAGTTTAGTCTGTTTTACATAATGTTTGTCTAAATAAAATATTGTATTTACAGATTATATTCGTTCAATTGAGATATATGAAATGCACCTCTGCTCCTTTATGTGTAACCTACATGAAACAGTAGCTTTCTATTACCTAAAGGTTTTTTTGTTAAATCCGGAATTGGTACGAGACATAGATAAACGTGGTAACTGGTTTATTCTAGAACTCTAGATAATTAAATCAAGTAGACTAATACCTACATAGAATCTGAATTTGTTCATTCATACTGGCTTTCACTTTCACATAATATACCCACTACCTATTTTTCCAACCTATTTAAAAAGATTCCGATGAATTCCGAACCTCCTCCTGTTTTGAAGTCGGTTATAAAATATAAGAATGTTCAAGCCAATGTAACCGGTAGGTGTAAAGTCCAATATACAGAGTTTTTAAACTTATCATCATAATAAAAAATCTGTTTCTATATCTAGTATTGTTTTAACAAATCCTCGAAGGCTACGCAGCCCTAGGCCAGCTGCGTAAGCAAAGACCAATTAAAATCACAATTATCAATCAACATCACTCCCAACTGTAAAATACTATCAAACTTCAATGTTATACAACATTGTTATTGCATAGTCCACTTATTTTTGTGACGATTAAAATACCTGCACATTTTTATACGCCATAAGCTTACGTAGGTACTAAGTTTATACAAAAATATATTAGTCACTCACACGACTGGCGTAGGATACATATATAATAGAGCAATATTTATATTGAATAAGAGTGCATCTAATAGAAATATTTAGGATATTCTATAGTCTTATTGGGCAGGTTTTATTTTAAGAACAGCAGCTTTAACCTAGGAAATAGATTACACACATCCTATTATGAGGAAATAATAACATCATTTAGATTATTCGTAAAACATAAGAGAGTATTTTCTTAAAGACTAACTTCAAAGTATAAATACATTTCATATTTCCACAAAACTGGCATACGATCACAGTATGAAATGACAGATAAAATGCCACCTTCTAGCTGGTGTGTAGGCGGAAAACCTGCTGGCGTGTAGAGTTAAAGATAACAATAAACCGAGATCTTAAAGCTTTATTTTCATGAATCTATAAACATAATTTAAAAATACACATTGTAAAGACGTGTGGTATGAAAGACGATATTTATAAGATTTTTGTTCATCAAGTTGCGTTGCGGTATCAAATAAAATATGCCTTAGAGTATTTTTAATCTCTTATAACCATTAAAATGCATTTAGAAGCATACTTTGCCATGTATTAATGATCTGGCTTCTTTTAAATGCTTTAATGAATATCATAAAAATATATTATTGTCATATAAAAGATGCTATTATAATATATTCCGATTAGCCTGTCTCCGTAAAGTATAATTTTCCTATTTATCTCCTATTTTCTTGCTTTAAAGTTATACGTGTGTTATTACATCAAGTTATGTAAAACATTCCCAATAGTTTATATCATAAAAGATATGTAAGTGTGAACGAATTTTCCACATCCTGAAGGTTAGATTTTTTAGCAGATGGCAATGAAAATTGGCACTTGTGTTGCTTTGACAAATCTCGGTCTAGGTTCTAATATGGGTTTAATCAGAATAATGATATGTCATACAAATAGTGTCGTAATTTTTGTATTGGACTTTGTAGGTACCTACGTGCTTATAATACCTATGTATATAATTTCGTATATTTCAATACAAAATATGATTGCCTCTGGACCGAAAAAGGTTTCGTTATAAAGGAGGCTTTGTATTTTTCAGAAATGTAATTGTCCAGAAAAAAAAAAAGAGCAACGGCATTGCTTACTTTGTTTGTAACATGCAATTTATTTTAAACAACGGGCACGTAGGTCCCTTGTGGTTGTAGAGTAGGATTTGTACAGTGTCTCCGGTGCTTCTGTGTAATTAGCACTTCGTCTGTGGTGTTGTTACTGGCTCGCTGTTGGTCTTTGCTTTTCTTTTAGCACCTGCCTCTTGTGTCCCCGCTTGGACGGTACTAATTAATGATTCTAAATATTATCAAACGGAGTCATTCAACGTGATGTTCTGAACTAAATAGATCCTTGGAAGAAGAATTAGAGGTTTTTTATATGAAAATCAAGAATTGGCAGAGTTTTTAATTAGATGAATAACTTAGAATAAGAATAACATATAGATTTTTACTTACATTTGTCACTCGATGTTATAAGCTATGGTGCATACAACATAAGCGGCGGCGCGGTCATAAATTATATTTTTATACAAATGTACTTCGACAAAAATAAATAAATACTTACCTACGTATGTATAGCGGTGATTGTGTGTGACCGTAAATTACTTCATTTGTCATTTTACCTTTGAGTACTCGTCAACAAGTTTTTACTGTTTTGTTTGCAAGTTATTGAAACGTGTGACGTTACACTACTCCAACGGTTTCAGCTTATTATTCAGATGACCTATTGTGTTTTGATTACAGGAAAACATTAACTAATGGTAATTTTTACTTCTCATATTGTACAGAAACTAGAAAACAGTTTGTCTTCAAGGATACCGAATAGACCTTTATGAATCTCGTTGAAATTCAACACAAACGCAGGCAGTATTTATTCGATAGGAATGCACTCTGACATTTATTTTCTTAACATACACTCGCTATGTATCGTTTTTATAGTGTTAGTGATCTTGACCGCGTCTAAATCCATTCGGACTGATTTCAGTTGTCGATAGTTATGCTTGATTTAAATCGATGTGCTTAAAAATCAATTGTTTATTGAACCTGCATTGCTAAGAATGTTAATGCTTCGTTTTGGTAGTAGGTTGATAAGAGTTGTCCAATTCCATTTATGAACAGTTAAAATGGCTTTTAAGACGACGACTACCGCCAATGACCTTGAGCAAATGGGCGGAGCTTAAGCTTCCCCCCCGCGACCCCGCAATGCACACCGCAAGGTTGTCATTTTATATTTTGAAGAACTTTGACGGGTGACCATAATATTATGTAGAGATTCTAAGGACAGTCGCATATTGTATTTTGATATGCATGTCTAAGATATAAAAATAGAAATACAAATAACATCTGTCTGAGTAATACTTCGAAACACTAATTTTAAATTTCCAACCCCCACTGCATACTTCGTTTGCCAGAAAAGCAAAAATATTTTCAATTTCTTTAATCTGCAAAACATGTTTATCGATCTGAATTGTTACAAGTTTCAAGGAAAAATTCTGACAACTAGCATTCTTGAATTAATCCGCTGTGAAAGATGGACAGACAGACAGACAAAATAGCACCATAGGAGTTAATTTTTAGGCCATATTGGTGTCCACTTTGAGCTCTTCTAACAGAAATGCACGCAAGTTTTTTTCATATTTGCATTTTACGACATCTGCTGCTTCTCAAATAACTTCAGCTCATCTTCACTTGTATAGGAAAATCGTATTAGTTTTGTAAGGAAGGCCTGAAAGGCAGTTAATTAGTCCGACGTTTCTGATCCATCTGTAAAGTGTCCGACCAAACCTTTGGCATCAGCTTTGGCCAAACCATTAGCTTAAAATTGGCCTAAGTTTTGACACCAACAGAACCGAAATTGAATAATCTATTACGTTTAAAGACCTAAAAGTGAGTGAGACTGTATTACAAATGATGTTAATATTTTGAATAAGCTGCAGGTAGTTTTATTTATATTATTAAGTTGATACACCGAACATATTAGTAAAAAGTCATTGTGGCTTCTTTGCTAAGGCACCTGCATCTCATTTATGAGTATGCAGATTCGAACTTCGAAACCTAGAAATTACGAATCCGACTATTCCAAAGTTTTACATGCACTTTTTTTAGTATAACTTAGACACCATTGACTAACGGTGAAGGAAAACATCGTGAGGAAACCTGGACTACACATATAAGGTTTTTTATAACATATTTTATCAGAAAAACTCACCGCAAAAATTAACAGATTTTTTTATAAAAAGATTATTAAATTGACATGCAGTAGCTCAATTTTCATTTAGTTTTCTTATTACAATTCATCGGAATTCAAACATAACCTTGGAATTGGAAAATGGTCGAAATACCATATTAAGAAAAGCATTTAAGAGAAAAATGTACGGAAGTGTAATTATTTGAGAATGTTTGTTTTACAAACTACGGAGAGTTTTTTTTTAAATTTAATTCGTATACCAAAAGATGTCGAAGAAAACATAAAAAATATTAGAATATGCATCAAGCCTTTATATCAAGCCCTTTCATAATTATGATGACGTAGAAACTACACTTTGTAATTTTAATTCCTATTTTTCCTCGAAAGTAATAGGTAGTATTTTTCTACTTTATCCATTTGCGATATATTTCAACAATTATTCCAAATCGATGAGGTTAGTTATTCCTGAAGTAATTATCAGCTCTGACAGACAGACAGAGAAAGTCGCATCCCATAAGGGTTACTTTTTACTATTTTGGTTCGGAACCTTAAATATACTATTTGAATATATCTTTTTTTTCGTTTTCAGTTCTTCTGTCTTTGACTTCTGGACCAAAAATTAAAGAAGATCAAGTCCTTTTTATTTATCAGGGCTTTAGCCAAAGAATTAAGCGATTGCCTATTAATCGGCTTAGGCCTAGCCAAAAATCGACGTTCTGTCGGATACTATTTGGTGTTGAAAATAGAACATAATAGTGAAGTAGGACCTTCATTTCTAAAACACTATGCTTCGTCTTATCTTTTAGATTGTGTGTATATAATATTATCCCACATTAGATACCTTGACTAATAGATTAATATGTATATCATATGTGACTGCTTACTTGGCGTTTTTACTAAACTTCGAAAATGGTTGCTATGCTATAAAGCATCACTACCCAATGTTACCAGTAAAAAACCGGCCAAGTGCGTGTCGGGCCACACGCAATAGGATTCCGTAGTAGGTCTTAGTTAGTCAACTATAACTATGTAACCGGTGAAGCCTACTTTGCCGTGATAGTTTTCGAAAGTTAGTTTTTTTTATTTTTGAAAGACCTATCTAACGATACCCTACATGAAGAGTTACGCAACAAAAAAAAATATTCATCCTCAATTCACGTGTTCGGGAGCTCCACTAAATTATTTTATTTTTTTTATTCATTTTTACCACTTTTTCGGCGTGATCAATACACATATCTATACTAAATTTCAGCTTTCTAGTACCAAGAGCCTCTGAGCTATGCCGCGAACAGACAGACAGACAGACGGACATTACGAAACTATAAGGGTTCCTTGTCAGACTACGGAACCCTAAAAATAAAACTAATGTAACAAATCCAAAATAGGAAAATGGTCTAGCTAAAATAGTCAGACAATACAATACATTTTACAATTTTACATTTTACAATACTCTTTTAATAGCGTAAGCTTATTTTTTTATCATATTCTGCATTTTTTTTCAAATTCGTCTCGTAACAAAGAAACTCGATCCCAAATTCACGTGTTTAGAAAAATATTTTCATTGGTAATAATTTAGAATAGCGCCACCTTGTTACCCATGGATAAACCGTTTTATTTACAAACCATTAAGTTTTGTTCTAAGATATCATCCCATGCCCTGACTTATAGCTACTATTTCTATAACTTCCAAACTATTAGGAAATATTATAAAACAATTTTAATTTTGACGACTATCTCCGACCGACATGTAAAATTTAAATGAGGTATGCAATATTCTCGTTTTGAATACGCAAAGTATTAAAAGAAATACATATTTAAATCCTAAAGTACATTTAATTATTTAGTAAGTCAACAAAATATATTTGTCCTGCCAAATTTAGATACACACATTTTAGATTATGACAGATTATGGATGATTTGGTTTGAAAACACGTTATTCACATCAAAAAAATATTTTAACCGCATGTAGTGCCTTTTCAATGTAATAATTATAATTCACCAGTCATCTTATCACAAATATAATAATTTATTTACATCGTAATGTGCTCGCTCTGAGTGACAGCGTCTACCCGTGACAGTGGTCACAGACGTACTGCCCCCGTCGCCCGGTGGAGCCCCTCCGTAATTTCAACTCAACGTTTTGACAAAAGCACAAAAATTTACGTAAATGTACGATTTAAAAAAAATATACGTATACAAAAAGACAGATAATTAACTTTTCTATAAAATGGTACAGGTTTCATTAAAATCCGCTTGATAAATTCTATGTAAAACTCAGTTTTTCTTCTGCGTTAGACCTAACTTCATGATTTTTTTATACAATGTTATAAATACATAATTAAAAAAAACGTTATACAAAATTATCAAGCATATGCTCTAGTTTAGTATATATACTTTTCAAATCATGAAAGCAAGTCGTTAAAGCGTAATCATTAGCTTTAAAAGGGCCAAAGTCGTATATCGCCGCCTTAAAACGATAGTATTTGAGATTATAAGATACCAAGAATATTAAAAGCATATAAAAAGAAAATAAATCAATTTATGTTTAATATGCAACAAATACTGGAAACTACGAATGTTTCTGGATGTTTAAAATTCTCGATTTCCCACGCAAAAGTTACGAATTGATTTTTCTAGCCAAGTTACTGCTAACGATAGGCAAAGTTGTTATCTATTATTATAATAATCATGCAATGTTATTTATTACTATTAAATCCTATCATTATAGGTAACCATTCGTGACTTTATGTGAAGTTAAGCTCATCGCATAAACGAAATGAACGTGGTGTTACATTCATTTACATTTGTGTATAAAAGGCGTTTGAATCGTAGCATTTTTTCTTCTATTTCCTTCAAGCGTGGTCACGTATCATGCATATATTGTGGCGATGTACGGTCAGTATCAATCTTGTTACCGCCATGTAAAGCGATGATCGTATCGTTTAATAAAAATACCTAATATAACATTTGTTTGCAATTTGCATGCAGCCCGCGCCGCTTATGCGTCTACGCTGACTCATTTATTCATACGTTGACATTACAACTTACGCCAGTGGCAAATCAACGTCACATGAAATAATCGCTAGTAGCCCAGCCATGTGCATAATTATGTGAAAAAGTTGAAAATGTGCTGTTAAACTTGTTGAGAATTTACTACCCATTTTATTTAAGCAGCCAACATTACGCGCGAAGCAATGCTGTGTTATTTAAATGGTTTCCACACACCATTCAAGTTAGCTATAACCATTATTACATCGCTGAAGTTTAATCAATCGGTTTGGGCTAAAAATACTGCAAAGGCGAATCGTTATTGATCTGTCATTCATACAGTTTCTTCGAAGGTTTAAATTGTCGCTAAATTTAGATTTGTGCAGTCATTGGTTCTTGGCGTGTTGATAAAAAACATCATTCACGGTCTGTGGCAGCTCGGTGCATCATCAGGTGATTGTTGACAAGTTTTGGGGCTTCTATAATAATATCCGCTTCAATGAGTCGACAGATTAAGCCTGCACTGCGCAGACAAAGTAGCTAAGCAATGAGTTGTTTCCGTCTGCCCTTTGCTGCTAGGATGGCCTCTGTTGTTCCAAAGGTTCACGTTTCGGCAGTAATTGGCGGTAATTTTCTAATTGTTCTTCGTTCCTATCAACGTGAACTATTATGGAACAGCTAATCAGCAAGAAGGTAGCTTGCGTGTTTACAATTTACATGAGTAAATAATTGTCAATGAGTGTTAGGAAAATTAAATTTAAAACACTCATGAAAAAATAAACAGTTCATATAATTTAGTTCTATTAATGAGGATAAAATCGGTAACCTTCAAAAGATTTAACAAAAGTGTCAATTCAAGATCTAGGTAATTACTAAACCGATTCTTTCTGTAGTATGTTAGGTACTATTAATAATATTTCTGTATTTTTGCTAACATACTTCATAAAGTAGCAGTGTAGCATCCTTCCGATCAGACTTTAAGTAAGTATATTTTACATACTACAGCGAAAAGCATAAGGCTCTAGATTCGATTGCCAATTTAAACGATTTATTTAGTTTTTCCACCCTAATTCTTAGTAGCCGAACTTTGATTCGTAACTTGCTATGAGCGAAGAGTAATGTTTCGGTAATAGATTCATATTTACGTAGGTATCGACTTCCCGGTAGTGACATGTTCGGCATATTATTTTTTGTAACTATTAAAATTAACATAGTAAACAGATCTAACACGTGTTTATGTCAGCGTCGTACAATTAGTCACATCACACGGTTTTGTGAGAAAAAACGACGCGTTTCGTTTGAAAATTGCTAATTGAAACGAATAGGCGTCTTTGTTATTGTAATATCAATGTTTTCAATCTCAAAACTGCCTTTACAAGATCCATTAACGTTGGTGAATAATGGCTTACTTGTCCTGACATTGTTGTTCGTGTATGTGAGTGTTTGTTTTAGTTTTGGCAACGACCTGAAATTGGCAAAAAGCACACCACTGTTATTGATAAATAACAAGCTTTAGGTTCAGTAATGCTTCGGCTACATTAGCGGGCGAATATTTGTATCGTGTTGGCGCGACAAAAACATCGTGTTCGGGTATAGGCGATGTTCTTGTCTACATTAAGGCGGGCGAAGATTCGTGTCGAGTTGACGCGATGCATCGTGCCGGATTGTGTTCTTAATTTTATCGAGATGGGCTCTGTAGTATGCCATCAATGAATCTTTTTTCTTCTTCATTTCTTCTACTGTGGTAGGTCAACTGAGCATATTTTTAATTCGAATCCACGCATCATGTACCAAGTGTTTCTTTTTATGGTTGTGGTCACTAGGATTCCATATAATACTCTCAGTTTCATAAAATTGAATAAATTCTAACACTTTTTTGTTACTCCACTCCATAGTGTAAAAAATTAAATACACGTCCGTTTCGCTTCAAAGTCTGGACGACACTGAATTGACGTAGATGTAGCCACCTAAGCGAATATTGGCGCGACAAATCCCTTTGATTCGCGTCAGTTTACCGACAACTCCCCGATACTACATCGTCTTCGCCCGAATACTACGCGATGATACGATGTACCCGGCCACATACATCGCGTTAACACGAATATTCGCCGTAGCCCGCTAATGTAGACGCAGCATAAGTGAAAAGACCTAAATATCCATATAATCAAACAAACTAGTACAGTCTTCCTAATCACTTGTTCTAAAGTTAATAGAATCTAGCACATCATTGATACGATATTGGTATAGATTAGATAGAAAAAGTGGTCGCGCAGTTGTTCAACAATCGTGAAAATTTTAGGAAAACAAATGAAGTTCCTTGTTTTTAACGTTCCGTAAGTATCTATTACATTGGTTTCTACTTCAGCAAGTTATATAGTAAACCAATAAGTTTATATTATTCGGATGTAGATGTTTGACACTGGCGTTCACGGATAGCGCCCTGATGAAATGATCCGAAACGTGACTCGCACTTGTGCTAGCAGTTACGTCAGCCATCTTGTTACGAATTTCCGAGTAAACAAAAAACCTCTCCAAGTACGATACATGCAAATAGTTAAGATGCTTAGGGAAGATTATACGATATGTATGGACATAAGGAAGTTAGATAAATAAAGGAAAATAACTAAATATACAGGGCACGTGCTTAAAGTTAAAACGTGATGATATATTAACATAATAACTAAACTACCTTCCTATTTAATTTTCGGAAAATAATTAAAATTAATCGTTGTCATTGTTATTGGTTTAATCAGCATAAGATTGTTGACTTAAAATTCGTCGTACCTTTTTTAAAGTCAATAATGTTTTAATGATATTTGGATAGCGGGAAATATAAGGCTGTTTGTACATGATGGTAAACAGCACGGACGAATACCTAAGTATTTTGGGGTTTGTTCATCACCAGTAGCGTGCATCTACTTATTTTAAAAATCTTTTATATAATATCGTCGCCGTGCTGTGAAAATACATAAAATGAATGCATTTTAATTTTACAGGCAATGGTAAAAATAATCCGGTGAAAGGTTTTTTTTAAATATGTAGTAGAGTGCCCAGCCTATTATCAGAATTGCAAATTAAATGTGTGTTTCTCAAGGTTTTCATTTTAGTAAAGACATATTTTCACCACCCAACAAAGCTTGCTTTGCGAGATTTTCACACCATGGCTACGATATAAAACTTAACAAATTTCAAAAACCAGACTAAATCAGGAAGGTATAGCATACATACCGTTTTTTGCAATCACTGTTCACTAAAATTCGACTGGTATGTCCAATTTTCTGAATGAAAACGCATGTAATTATGCCCAGCTAACTGAATAAACTGAAGCAAACGCGTGCCAAAGAGAAATGGCACGCAAATATTTTGCGTCATCGCCCAAATTTTCAACAAACAACGTGGGCTTATTTCTAGTACATTCACTATAATTATCTTCAGTATTTTGACTTAAATATGCTTTTCCTTACGAAGCTAGCGACCTGGGAATACTTTACAAAATCATCTAGAGTTCATGCGTCACATCTAGAATATAACTAGCTGCTTTTGTTTACAGAATGTGTTTTCTCTTTGTTTAAAGGTAATATCTCTTTGTATGTCGCATAAAGTAAGAGAGTCTACCTTCACCGTATGACGGCCAGAGAGTTATCATCAGCCACTTGCTCTTTACTTTTTCTTACCTACTGACCTGATTGGTATATTCGGTGGGAGAATAGAAAAAAGTATAAAAAAAAACTAACGAATGGTAATACAGTTAACAGTTTCTTCAAATAAACATATTAATTCGCCGTAGATATCCTACTCAAACGTGACTAGTGCCAATGTAACTTGTCTCAAGTGCTTTCTAAGTTTATCTTGAACGACACTGACTACGATGATGGTAAAAAAGGTAGCCAATATCTTTAGGTTCTGGTTCCCAAGCAACTGAAGTCACAAACCGCCTTGAGCAAATGTGGTGATTGATGCTCATGCCTTTGCTCAACAGCTGATCGCTAATACTCCGATGAATGGTGATGAATTGTAGTACATACACATATAACCTGTAGACGGTTAATTACAATTAACATTCTTGTAATCCTCACAGTAACGGATAGACAGTAATAAAGTTGGCATAATGTATAGTTAATTGCAACCCGCGAAAGGTCACGTAACGAGTAAGGAAACTGACAGTGCCATCAATTTTACCCTCAACGTTTATTCCGCACCTGTTTATAAATTAAGGTCCTGTTAATTTAAGGGAAATTATCTTCAAAATGTCTTTCATACTAAATGTGCTCTATCACGATAGTTTTATCCATTAACACATTTTCAGCTGTCCTTTCACTTTAAGGCTTTATTTATTCAAGAATATCATGTTATCTATAAATGATATCAAATCCTTAAGTTGAAGTTAAAACGATACTTGATACATCGCCTACGTAAAATAGAGGTATTATTCGCCTTTAGATTGTAAATCTTAGCTAGCTGACACACATTACATTTCCTTATCTGCTAAACGTAGATATTTGAATGTTAAAACAAGGCACCATAGAATTTCATTGAAGCTTCAGCTTGCACTCTCAAACAAAACCAAGCAATAAATGCCGAGGATGAAGTACACCCTGTAATTTAGGTATATTATGAACGAATGCCTTAAGTGATGTCTGACGTTTCAAGCATTAAACCCCGCTGAAACAACCACACGACATTCGATTAGAAATGTAATTAGCCTGTGTTCCGGTTTACCCGTTAACCGAGCACAAACCGTTAATGTTACTTAATCGCTTTTCGGAGCGACTCGGCTCGCCCTGTCCGGTCAATCGGACAGTGATTAGACGTCAATCATATAGCAAGATTGAACTATCACCGCTAAGCATTCCGGTTTTGGTTCTGCGCCGGCGCCGCATGTATGGCATAGATCATTTTGTGTGCTCAATAAATGTTTTGAATGTTGTCTATGCTAATTAACGTGGATTTTATATGTTTTTAATTGTATTTAAAGTCTATCGCAGATCAATTGGTATTTCCCCGTCGAAAATTAAAAGAGGTTTTATACTGTTTTAAAGTTTGTACTAGTTTAGTTGTAGAACCGGATATGAATATTGACAATGTTTCGAAAAGCTTAAGCTTTCATAAGTTTCAAATTGTATCGTGGGACAGTGGAAGAATTTACCTTATTCGGGAGTATATCTTATTCAATGACACCCTGGAGTCTCATAGTTCTTAAGCTCAGAGTAATTTAGTTTACACTGTTTTAATAGCAAGCACGACTCGTTTAGCAATGCGGTGCATACTTCTACGATGTTTCCGACATTTAAGGTTAATTAAGTTGCTTTGTTCCAACATTATGACTATTCACTCCTAACTGTCAAGTTTTACATGAATATCTACGTTTCAAGTTGATCTTAAACACTTGCCCACGTCACAGGGATTTGACTTCGTTAAAATAAAACAAACAGAAAATTCAAGTATATCTGAGATTATCAGTGTATGAATCATAAGCGCAACTGCCATTATTAAAACGTTAAATATAAATGAGGAAACATCTCGGAAGTAACAATCATTACCGTCAATTGTAAAAAAGTTCGTGACTGCATCACATCTAATCTCCTAATTTGAGAATAGCAAAATAGTTCTGAAAACCCATGACGAAGTTTTGAACGAAAAAATAAATTCTATGCTATATTCATACAGTTTAAAAACAAATGAAGGTGTAGCTTAGTACACCTTCATTATTATGTACCTACAATCAAAAGAATTAATTCATTGCGGGCTCAAATACGTCACTAGCCCAATGTAGGCCTCTTCCAAAACCTGGGACAATAAGCGAACTTAGATCGCCAATGGCTAAAGTGACACTTAACAAGCGATTGCTGTATATGTAATGTAATTTGTTAGAACCGACTTGGTAACGACATAAACAGTACTGTCCAATGCTATAGCGCAATGGAACTGGAAGACAAATTTATATAATTTAACATGTCTCTACATATTATTCAGCATGTCTCTACATACTATTGTAAGGACATTTGACAAAGTCTTGCAACCAGCAGAATCAAAATGAAGTCTTTTTCTCAGCGTGTGGGCTGCAAATTTTACCAACCTAACAAGCCCTAGTGTCGGAGTTTTCACCTCGGCCTCTGATATGGACATAGGACTAAAAACGAAATGACCACGAAAATAATACCAATACTTAATCTTAATTTGAATCAAAACAATAAGCATAAAAGCTCTAAATAAAACAGCCAGATGCTAAAAAAGTGAAACCGCAAAAAGTTAACATCGATGCTGTATTATGGGGTTTACCCCAACTGTCTCTTGGAATTTGTTCAGCTTTGCAATTATGTTTTTTTTCTACGTTATTATCCTTTATGCTCTGCTAGTCTTTGTGATTCATCATATTAATTGACTTTAAAAAAAATATCCTCCGATTTGTTCATGGTGTTCGTACAATAACAGTAGCCTTTAATTCTAGAGTAATCACACCGTCGATGTCAAATTACCTAGGTTACTTCCTGTGGATTTGTTTTTGCAACATGAGAAATCGACATGATGAAATCGAGATAACAATTAAGATATCTTCAAGTAAAGCAACTAGCCATTCTTCTTTAAATACAACCTTCCATTTTCATGCATAAGAAGATAATCTTATGTAAACAGTGATGTAAAAATAAAGCAGTTTACCTAACCTTGCAAATTATTCTAATTTCCCTATAATGTTATTACATGTTATCCGCATGGTAAATATCCTTTAGGGCTCAATTAGATGTAATTTATTGGTCAACTTAGGTACAGTTTAATACATAAAATTGCTATTTGCATCGTCTCTTTGATGGAGACGATCGTCGTCGTGTCGTCGGCGCCAGCGCAGGCGTTACGACGTAATGGCAATGGATTTACGCACTAATGACTTCTACCAGCGATACTACTAACTGATCTCGATTTATTAGAGCTTTCTAGAATAAATGTGTTTTGATTCCAACATACCTTATTATACAGGTTTTTTAAGTAGATCAATTTGCATGTGTAGGTAAATTTATTTTTATTTATATAAAAATACCAATCCATGTCACAAAAGCTTTTAATTAACAGTTAATTTAATTAATTGATACAATTAATAGTTACCGGTTGATAAATTTCGATTTTTAAATGAGTTCGATCTTACGGTAGTATTGGCTTAGGATCTAAATTTAGCATCGTAATTTGCTAGCCAGGAGCTATTACTGGATGCTAACACTAAGTTTGTGCAAATAAACAGGTCTGGCGAGCAGTTTGCTCCGTGCCTATTATAGGTAATCATCCCTCAAGTTAACGATTCATAATGACAGGAAGGTTGCTTCCGCGTCGTCGAAGCATTGGTGGCGAGCAGATAGAAACACTCCACGTTGATGTTGTCACTCCATGTTGAATGCAGAAGTGCCTGTGGGAGGACGAAGATGAACTATAATTGCGTGCGTCCCGTATTGTATGCTGTTCCAGGAAAGATTTTAGTTGACTTGGGTAAACTCTTAATAAGTAAACATTGTTCACATCTACTTAAAAAATAAACAATATGCTGCACAAACCCTCTACTTTCTGTAAAGATAGATCACACGAAATGTATCAAGTCTATACTAATACCTAATATAATATTTTCGGAGCTATTGCTTTTCTCTACTTCTTCACTTTTATCTACTTCTACATTCTAGATTTAGGCAGGAATACCTTTCGTTGTTATATAAGCATTCTTCGTGTCGCATGAAACCTTCGAGTTTATTCTTGCCCTTCGATGGAAGCATTAAGTTAACTAGTAAATGTTGACCACGGCCACTTTGTCTTTGTGGTAAACAGTCGTGCTTACTTGGAATTTTAATATTTGGTTCACTGTTTCCGACTAGCGAATAACTGTTTACGTCTTTTTGCACTAACTGCACAAAATGCAAAATTTCAATAGATACCTATGGAAAAGGAACTTCAGCTTGAATAAACTTTTACATAAAATACTTTTAACTATATAATTATTTGTTCCTTCTTCGGCCAATAACATAACAATTCACTATCTACTTTATATTTACTACGACTTAGGCAAGTCTAGGCGAAACTTGCATCATAGTATATCTTCTCTCCCTGATAGTGTCTGATGATTATAATTCTTCTACGTGTGTGAAATACTTATATGACGTTAATTTTTAACGCTATGAAATATTCATACAATACCTTCCTGTTATTTGGTGCACAAACTAGTTATCATGAAAAAGTAACAAAATTCCCAAATTATGTCTATCTTATTTAAATCCATTCAAGAAGTGAAATTATTCACCCGTTTGTTATTTGGTATTCAGTGTTGAAGCTGCCCAATTGAGTTTAATTATGGAGGAAACATGGTTGACCGTATTATATTTTTAAGTCAAATTGTTGATTTCGGAAAAGTAGATTTTTGCATCGATTTTGTGTCTTTGCTACTTTAAAAAACTAATTTATTTACAGAGAGTGGATACATCTTTTATGTGTTTGATATTAAAAGTAACAAGTTGATATTGATGAATTAGGTACTCATGGAACAGGACAGAAAATTCCACGATCACTTCTTCAAAATCGATTGAGAAGTTCAGGCTGTCCGATGTTTTAAAATCATTCTTTCCGGTACACTCCTAGTCGGTTTACACTAATTCTGCATTCCACAGCCTATGGCCTCGATAAAAATGTAATTACTTAAGTCTTTTTTTATGACTAGTAGTTTATCTTGTAAAAGGAACAAATAATGTGCAGTCGTTACTCAAAGTTATTACTAATACTACTTAGACCTAAGAATACAATTAGGATGCGGAGGCTACCTACCCCCTTTGTTCAGTAAACCGAGATCATTATACGAAGAACATTATGTGAGTAGCGGGAAATAAACCAAAGGTCAACTTTATTACCGGCAGATGAGCTCTCGCTCAGTGGCGTTAAAATCGTCTTAAATTTAATGAATACCGTCGTCTGGGGTCGAACCTCTGCTGAATAAATAACAACACTTTACTGAAAAACTCATACAACACCTGTTTATTTATAACAGCTATAAAGTTTCTCCACGTGACTACATTGCATTAAATGACGATAATTATGCGTGTCGTTAAAGAATACTAATAAGATGTAAACACAAAACGGGTACAATGTCAAGGCCGTTGACCGCAAGCCGACGTTAGCGCACTCAAGCCACCCTGACACACGTATTTTCTGCGCAAACGCAGCGCTCTACAATCGCTCATATGAAATGTGGCGTTCGTCTTAATCTGACATCAATATTTATGGCAGACGTCAGTTTCTTTGCTCATTGATTCAAAATTGATGAGAAGAGTCCAAGCTCTTTGAATGATGGCCCCTAAGCTTGAATAAGCCCCTTCCCAGGAACTTGAGCAGCAATATTTTTGCCTAAGCTCATCATTAATCGCATCTGAAATGCAAATTCTTTTAATAAGCTTTCGAGCAACAGGAAAAGGCGAGTTTTAAAATACACCACGGCATTAATGTCTATATTTAGGTATAGTATAGGGACTCATGTTTTATTTTTCCTATAACTTATTTGGAATAGGATATAACGCGGTTCAGGTAATTTTCTGGACTCGAACGCGCTGGGCAGTTAATATTATTTATGATTATGCAGTTAACGATCTTGTTAGGACGGTAAACGGTACGGTAGGTAAAGGTTAAAGACTCGATTAATGCTTTGTAAGAACTCTAAACTAAAAAAACTTTCCTAGATTGCACACGTTGGAAAGTTCACATAGGTACCTACCATACATACTTATTTCTTCGTTAATGAGGAATCTAAATGCAATGCACCGTTGAAATCAGTTTATTTGATAGCGGCGGCAGCTTTTTAGTTGCAGTTTTTTGTGAATTAGTAGGACGTTGGCCGCTTTACAAGAACAGTGTTTGAATACCTAGAATAAGCTTCAGATGCAGACTGTCCGTGTTGGATAAACCATGGAAGTACATAATTGTGGCATCTAATTCTCATACATAATAGGTAATTGGCAGGACTGTTAGCTTGATTGGACATTATGAGTTTTAGTCTTCGCATGCGAGTAACATGACGATCTACTTCTAAAAGTATCATACATTCAGCCGCCTAACTTACATTTAATAATAGTAAAGTGACCTTTATTTAAAACTAGCTTCTGCCCGCGACTTCGTCCGCGTGGAATAGTGGTGCTCCGCTCCTATTGGTTTTAGCGTGATGAAATATAGCCTTCTTCAATAAATGGGCTATCTAACACTGAAAGAATTTTCAAATCGGACCAGTTCCTGAGATTAGTAGCGTACGCAAAAAAAGTAACTTTTCTGGTTGATTTCTTACACGTTGTGTCCGAAAAACCCAAATATCGTACGGAACCCTATTTTTTTTCCAAAATAAAATTTAGCCTATGTTACTCGTGGATAATGTAGCTTTCGAATGGTGAAAGAATTTTTAAAATCGGTCCAGTAGTTTTTGAGCCTATTCATTACAAACAAACAAACAAAGTTTTCCTCTTTATAATATTAGTGTAGATCACATTGAGGTACTATATTGTGTAATTGCTTTAACTTCATCTGCACTTAGAAGCAAAATGCTCCAAGTACCTACAACATTGCAATATCGTCGTGGCATGCTACACGAACTTGAACAAATTGCCCGTGCATCCATGTTATTAAATAAAACACATTGAAGCAGTCTGCCGTCGGAGTCCTCAGTTAACGTATGTCTTGTGGGTATCTATTTTCCCCTCGGGTTGTTACAAGTGGTTATTCATCATACAATATTAATATTTCCGTCTGCAAGTTACAACGGTACTGCTTACTGCCGCATGGTGTCTTAATGTCTCAGCTCATCACAATAAGATACTTATTTTATATAGACAGATGTTTCTGCACCATTATACCTGTGCACTACACACATTTAGTTGCGCTGGTTTCAGAAATAAAACACTGCTTGAAGACTTTTTCTTTTTATTCTATTTCTTCCAGTTGTTTCCTATTAGGTTGCTGCTCGCCGACTGTGTGGACCGTACAAATTGGCCCTATTATATATCAAAATAATTCCTCGTCGCTGATTGGTCGACCAATCAGAGCGCGTACATTTTGACCAATCAGGGACAAGGTCACGCGGAGAGTAGGTACTAGTAGTACTTTGTAGAATATTATCTAAGTTTACAGAAAATTCTAGTAACCTACAGAATGTGACGCTCTCTTACTGGTCGGTGCAGGTTGAAACTTGTCTGTTAATATTTATTTACCAATACGAGAACGTCATAACATACAAAACTATTTTACGATTAAAACTATGAAAACAATAGAACACTTAACTATTAAATTAAAAAATATAAAACAAACTTAATTACTATCCTGTTGTCACTATTTACACTGTTATCACTGTACACTGAACACTGTTATTACTGTCCCGCACATCACTCCCGCCGTGCGACCTCGTCGCATCACGTTCCGGTGCGGGCTCGACGTCTATAGGCAGGGGCAGGATCACCAGTTTCCTCACAGGCCGACGCAGGATTCCCCCTTTCGTCAGAATGTCCACCGCTCGTACGACGCCGTCTGGACCAGGGTACGTAGCGACGATCTTCCCTCGTATCCACACGTTGCGAGGCAGGTTCGGGTCAACGACCTGAACGAGGTCATTGACTTGTACTTCCTGGCCGCGACCATGGGGCTCCCGCCGGTGTTGAAGCTCAGGGAGGTACTCTTTTACCCAGCGTTGCCAGAAGATATCAGCCAATCTCTGTGCGGCTCGCCAGCTGGATCTCGATACTGTGTCGCGTTCGGTGAAGGTGCCTGGCTGCGGCACTCGCCCCGGGCCTCCTAATAAAAAGTGGTTAGGAGTGAGGGCTTCTGGATCTTCTGGGCTGACTGACACGTGGGTCAACGGACGACTGTTGACGGTGTATTCGACTTCTGTGAGCAGCGTTGTGAGGACCTCTTCTGTTGGGTGGCGTTCATGTAGTGTCGCTGTTAGTGCGGTCTTGACAGAGCGGACCATTCGCTCCCACGCTCCGCCCATGAACGGAGCTCCCGGTGGTATGTAGCGCCAGGAGATGGTTCTCTTTGTTGCTTCTTCTGCAGTCGCCTCGTCGATTGATTTTCTAAGTTCTTTGTCAGCAGCTTTCAGGTTAGTGCCGTTGTCTGACCATATTTCTGTAGGGCATCCTCTTCTCGCGAACATTCTTCGTAATGCCATCACCGCGGAATCGGTGCTGAGCGAGCCGGCGACTTCTAGGTGTATTGCTCGTGTCGTGAGACATGTGAAGATAGCCACATATCTCTTCTGTTTGGTTCGTCCGACGGTCACCGAGAGAGGTCCGAAATAATCGATCCCGGTGAAGGTGAAAGGTCGCTTGTGATGTGCTAAGCGACACGCAGGTAGATCTCCAGTTCTCGGATGCGGCGGTATTTGTGTCTTCATTCGGCAGAACAGGCACTTCTTGATTATCGTGCGTGTGACTGGACGCAATCGTAGTATCCAATATTGCTGCCTGCACTCGTTGACCGTGGCTTCCACACCGGCGTGATGTAACTGTCGATGAACTGCCTGCACCCAGAGTCTGGCTATGCGATGATCTCCGTCGATTATCAGCGGATTTTTGAACTGTTCCGTCATGTCTTGGACTGCTCGAATACGGCTCCTCAATCTGAGTACGCCGTTCACTGTTTCGACACTGAGCTGGTGAAGTCGGCTTTCCTTGCTGATCGGTTTTCCACAATTTAGATTTTCTATTTCTTCTGCGAAGGAATCTTCTTGCGTTGACTTCATCAGGAGCTCTTCTGCTGACTTGAGCAGTTCGGCTGTGACTGGTAGCAGCTTCTTATCTTTCAACGGTGATTTCTTCTGTGATTCGGGTGTCTGTCTCTTCACTGTTCTGTCTGGGTTCTTCTTCCAGGCTGGATCCGCTTCTTTGTTTTTCTTTGTTCTTCTGTAATTGACTTTCTGTTTGTGGGTCCTACAGAGTTGAATGAACTGTAGGACACGTGCTGTCGTGTATCGGAGTCGATCCCAGCTGGAGAATCTGGTTGGATCAGGCAGACCCTCTGCTAACTTCAGTTTTCTCCTGTTGCTCACATGATGCGTCCTCTCTTCGTCTGAAGATTCTTCTGTCGGTGTTCTTGCTGTTTCTATTGGCCAGGAGTTTTCTGTTTGATATAAGAAGTCAGGCCCTTTGTACCAACGATGATCCTTGTTGAGTGCGGCTGGTACATCTCGTGTGGCGTCATCTGCCACGTTCAGCTTCGTCGGGACCCAACGCCAGTCGTTGACTTTGGAACTTTCTTCGATTGTAGCAAGACGATGAGCCACGTAGGGTTTGTACGAGCGTGACCCTGTCCTAATCCAGGTGAGTACTGTCTTGCTATCTGTCCAGAACACTTTGCGGTCAGGCTTCCTCTCGTGTTCTTCGACTACTGCTTCTGCGAGTCTGGTTCCCATGACTGCTGCCTGCAGCTCCAACCTTGGTATCGACGTCAACTTAAGTGGCGCTACCTTTGCTTTGGCTATGATGAGGGACAGTCCGACTTCGCCGCTCGATGCTACTGCTCTCCAGAATAGGACCGCAGAGTAGGCTGACTCGCTGGCATCGCTGAAGACGTGTAGTTCTAGTGAGGCGGCGTCGCTGTAGTTTAGATATCGCCGCGGGATCGCTACGTTGTGGAGATTCTTCAGGTGAGTGATCCACGCCTCCCATTGTTCCGCCAGGTCTTCATCTATCTGGTCATCCCACGCTGTTCCTCTTCGCCACACTTCCTGGAGTAGTTGTTTCGCCCTGATTGTGACTGGCGATGCGAATCCGAGCGGGTCGAAGAGTGACATTACTATTCTTAAAGCTTCCCTCTTCGTTGGATGTTTTCCTTCTATAAGTGCCGAAGGTATTCTGGCTAGATCAAGGTTGAAGGTGAGTTCGTCTGAGTTTATCTTGCAGAACACACCCAAGACTCGTTCAGTCTTTTCTTCTGTTGCATAGAGTTCCATGTCTCTGGTCTGGTTGTCTTCTCCGAGTGCTTCCAGGAGTGACGATGAGTTCGACTTCAATTGTTTTAACTCGAAGCTGGCCTTCATGTGCACTTCTCGCACACTCTTCGTGATGCGCTTGGCGTCTTCGAGGGTTCTAAAGCTGTCTAAATAATCGTCGACGTAATGCTTCTGCACGATGGCAGCTGCGGCTTCTGGGTGAGTACCTTCGTGTTGCTTGGCGTTCAAGTTCTTGATGTAGATCGCTGTTGAAGGTGAACTTGATGCTCCGAAGATCAACGACGTCATTCTGTACTCTTCTGGTGGTTGATTGTCTCGTCGATCTCCACGCCACAGGTACCGCAGTGCATCTCTGTCTTCTTCTCTCAACTTCACTTGCATGAACATTTCCTTTATATCTGCTGTCACAGCTATCATGTGCTGTCTGAACCGCATGACGACGCCTGGTAACGATTGCAGTAGATCAGGACCCTTGAGCAGCATATCGTTGAGAGCCACTCCCTTGGTCTTGGCTGCGGCGTCATGCACCACTCGCAGTTTGTCCGGCTTCATTGGGTTGACTACAGCGAAGTGCGGTAAGTACCATGTCTTGTCAACTGTTTTCTGTTTTGGAGCAAGTTCAGCATATCCCTTGATGATGAGTGCATCCATTTGTTCGACGTACTTCTTCTTTAATGCAGAATCACGGTCAATCTTCTTCTCGATATTGAAGAGTCTCTTCAGTGAGTTGTCGTAGTTATCTGGAAACTTGATATCTTCTTTGCACCACAGAAGACCGGTTTCGTATCTTCCTCCTTCTAACTTCGTTGTTGTCTTTTCCAGAATTCTGAGTGCTTTTTCTTCTGGATCAGTCTTCGGTCTCTTCGGGTTGATGCAGAGCGAGTCCATCTCAAAATATTGCTTTACGAGGTCTTCGAGGTTATCTTGTGGTTCTTCTGCTACGTGTGATACGAAGTCGATCTGCCGCCCGATAATTCTCGTTTGGCTTCCATGAAGAACCCACCCTAGTGGCGTGAGAGAGGCCACCGGATGATTGTTGTTTCCTCTTCTGATCTCGGTCGTTAGCAGAAGATGCCAGTTGTCTTGACCAATTAATATTCGCGGCTTCGCGTTCGTGTATGTGAGATGTCCTCTGATGTCTTCTAAGTGTAGACAACCTTCCACTATTTCGTGTGGCACCCGTTGCGATGAAACTTGTAGATTCTTGACCGTGCTCGCTTGAATCTCTTCTTCATGACCGTTGAGTCCTTTCAGGTGAATGGTCACTCTTCGGGAAGCTGTTTCTGATGTTTTCATGTCGTTGATTGCTTCTATCTTCAGTGGTTCAACAGGTCCTGTTGCTCCAATGCTAGTCACTATATCCTCGTCGATAAGTGTTACTGTTGAGCCGTCGTCCAATAATGCGAACGTGTTGACTGCTCCTCTTGGACCCCTGACCTGAATCGGCAGTATTTTCAGGTATGACTGCTTCTTGAGGGTCCAAGTCGAATTGATTACTTCTATTTCCTTTTCTGCTTCTTTATCTCGTTTCTTCTCATAGTGAAGCATTTTGTGGTGCGAATTCTTGCAGCCGTTGATGCCGCATATTCTTTGTTTGCAGCTGTGAGTCTTGTTGCGATAGCGAAGACACCTGAAGCAGAGATGTTTTGTCTTCGCCATTTCCCATCTTGCGTTTTCATCCAGCTTCTTGAACTTCT
Organism: Pyrrhia umbra; assembly: GCA_963891755.1. Lineage (NCBI taxonomy): Eukaryota > Metazoa > Arthropoda > Insecta > Lepidoptera > Noctuidae > Pyrrhia > Pyrrhia umbra. The sequence goes on from OY982930.1 coordinate 9,991,601, forward strand.
CACATTCTGCTGCGTTGATGTGTCCCGGGTCTTCGCATATGAAGCACTTGTATGTCTTCTCAGTGACATTGTGTATCCGTTGCGTCTTCTTCTGTGGTGCAGCTGCGGTGTAAGCTGGCACTTGTTCTGGTAGCGCGTAAGGTCCGCACAATTCTGATTCTCTCTTGAAGAACTTCTCTATTTTCACGAGGCAAGGATCTTCATTCGATTGTGTCGCTGAGAAGTCGTAATATCTGTAGCGAAGAGTCGACGGTAACTTATCTATCACTGTCTTCACAAGTTCTGGATTGTACATGTAGTTGTAACAGTTCAATGTCTTCAATGTCGCCACCACGTTTGAAATCTTCGTCGCGAATATACAAATTTCTCTTGGCGTTTCTGAAAGGCGCGGCAGACTTCGTAGAGTTTCCATCTCCAACATTGCAATAGACTCCGGTCTTCCAAATCTTGATTCCAATGCCTTCATAATTTCTGTCGGATGCGCGTTGGTAATCAGTAGCCCTTCAACTGCTTCCTTAGCTCTTCCCTTTAAATTTCTTCTAAGTCGATTTGTATTTTCAACTGTGCTGAACATCTTCTCTGTTTCGTAGTAGGCAGCACGGAAGGGTAGCCATTCTTGATGAGAGCCGTTGAAGAAGGGTAACTCCACAAACTTCGGTCGCTGAGTAGCTTTGACAGCCTTCGTGATTGCTTCTGTAAGTAGGGCGAGGTCGGTCTGACCTCCCGCCGGTGGTTGTCGTGTTTCCTCTTGATTCTTCGGTGGCGGTATACGTTCTTCGGTGCGAACAACTGGTGGTTCTTCTATAGGGCGGTGAGGCTCGTTGGCGATTGCAAGCATTGGACGCTCCACCTGACTATCAAGCCAGTTGTCCACTTTGGCGTTTGTTTCAGTCTTCGAGCACAGGGAGACTTCATCTTCATCATCCTCTTCGAGGTCTGTATCTTCCTGTTCTAAAGTGGCTAGGTGCAAGTCGGCCAATTCTATCTTGAGTCGTAATAAATCTTCCTTGGCTTTCGCTATCTTGTACTGTTTCAACTTGCTGCGAGTTGATGATCCTCCCCCTCCCCCCTTCTTGCTCGGGGAGGAGAGGTTCTGTCTTCCGGTCGACTTTGCTTGACCGGCGGTACTCTTCTGTACAGCCCTCTTGACTGTTGAAGTTTCTGTATTCGTAGCTTCTCTGGTGACAGTGGTGGCGGGCGGCTTCATCTGTTTCGCCTGCGCACCCGCAGTCAGCGTCGTCGCGACGGAAGGAGTCACGGTGAGTGCGGCAGCGCTTGCGGGGTGCGGGGCGGGGGCGGCGGTAGCACCCGAGGCGGCGGTTCCGGTAGTTGCTGCGGTCGCGGAGGTTGACACGGTGGTTGGACGGCTCGTCGTGAAGGCTTCTGTACTTTCTGTGGCGGTCGTCCCTGTCACTGTCGATTCCGTGCTGGCCTCCGCACTGGTGTCGGTCCCCGAGGTAGCCGGCGTGCTATCCTCGGTAGACCTCTTCTGTACTACCGGCGGTTTGCGCCCTTTTCCCTCGGAGCGTGTGACCGGCATACTGGCTCTTCAAATATCTTCGAATAATTCTTCAGATAAATCTTCAAGCAATCTTCACGAATTATTTCTTCACTATCTTCTATCCGGCTCGAAGGACCATTTAAATGTGCACTACACACATTTAGTTGCGCTGGTTTCAGAAATAAAACACTGCTTGAAGACTTTTTCTTTTTATTCTATTTCTTCCAGTTGTTTCCTATTAGGTTGCTGCTCGCCGACTGTGTGGACCGTACAAATTGGCCCTATTATATATCAAAATAATTCCTCGTCGCTGATTGGTCGACCAATCAGAGCGCGTACATTTTGACCAATCAGGGACAAGGTCACGCGGAGAGTAGGTACTAGTAGTACTTTGTAGAATATTATCTAAGTTTACAGAAAATTTTAGTAACCTACAGAATGTGACGCTCTCTTACTGGTCGGTGCAGGTTGAAACTTGTCTGTTAATATTTATTTACCAATACGAGAACGTCATAACATACAAAACTATTTTACGATTAAAACTATGAAAACAATAGAACACTTAACTATTAAATTAAAAAATATAAAACAAACTTAATTACTATCCTGTTGTCACTATTTACACTGTTATCACTGTACACTGAACACTGTTATTACTGTCCCGCACAATACCCTACTGGTAACTAACGGAACATAATGCTTTTGGTCCGGATTTCTGCTAAAACATGTTCTTTTGTTTGACATTTGATTAAAAGTGGTATTTTGGTTGGGTCTTCTATTTTCACTGGATGAGTACTGACTCACACACTTTAAATGGTTATCGCTTGTCGCTCCATATTATAAGGAAAAAAATAATAGTTTAAAAAAAACTAAAAAAACACGCTTTTATTGCTGACCGAACTAAAAAGTAGAAAATAATTTTTAAATAATTCAATTCAGAGTAAAAAGCGTGGGGTGCATTTTCCTATATTTTCATGACTCTCCTCTAATAAATGGTTGCCAATAGAATAGGTGTAATAATTAAAATATCAAGCACCCCACGCTTTTTAATCTGAATTGAATTATTTAAAAATTTATTTGTACTTTTTAGTTCGGTCAGCAATAAAAGCGTGTTTTTTTAGTTTTTTTAAACGATTATTTATTTTCCATTTTTTAGTTCGGTCAGCAATAAAAGCGTGTTTTTTTAGTTTTTTTATCGGATTATTGCATTGTCATCGGCCCTTAACACGTGTACAAAATTCCAAGTTGATCAGACGTCTAGAAACCAGTGAAAATTAGGTTCAAAGATTCCGTTACATACATACATACAACCCGAGCTAATAAAAGCGTGTTAATAAAGGCACTTTCGTAGTCTAAATCTGTAGTTGTCAGGAGGTTTATAACGGCAAGGTCCAAATTTCATACCAATATAAAAAAAAATACCTACCTATATTAATTCCCGCTACATGTGGGAATAAATCGTCCATCTGCATCGCGAAACTGCAACATAACAATGAATTTAAGACTTAAAATATGTAATCAATCTAAGAAATAAATTAATTTTCTATTTTGGCACTAGAATTTCCTCGTATATCATGAGTCATGTGAGTGAGTATGAAAAAAAATCCTATAATATATCTACTACTAATAGTATTATAAACATGTTAGTGTTTTTGGATCTAATAGAAGTCAATGACATTTTGGGATTTCATTCGGAGTATACAAAACATCTGCTCTACCTGGCTGAATGCAAAATTTCCTTTGCGGTTAGTTCATCGAGCAATAACTTGTATCTCTGGAAGGATTTATATGAAGTCTTCTTTTTATTAATTTATTTTTGATAATTAAGGAAGGTGTATTTCTTTTAACTGCCGTGAAGACGTGAACTAATTTCTGATTTTATTTCAATTCATTAATACGCCTAACAGAATCCTTTACGGTCCACCTTTTCGTGAATATTTATTTTTGTTACAGTACATTAATCTTGACGATTGACGTAAATCTATTCAATCTATCAATTGAAAATCAATTCAACAAATGTTTTGGACGTGACATTGAAATAGCACAAAAGAATATTATCTGAAGACATTAACAACAATAACACATATTATTTTTGGTAAAATTTCACAATTGCCATCGCGAACATCGATCACGAGTAGAAGTCAAGGTCCCGAGGTCCCAGGACTGTCACACAATCAAACCACGCAATCACTCGTCAAATAGCAATAGTCTTTTAATCAACTGTCATTGTGCTGGAATTACGACACTTGCATCAGTGCAGCTGATGTGCTGATACATTATTTTACCGAATGATGTAAAGGTCACACCTTTACTGACAATCATTGATAAACTTTCCATGTATCAAGGCCAAAAGTGACGTACACATTGAATACCCTACAGCGTGACTCAAAAGAAGTAATACAATCTGGAATGTAACATTCCGAACTATTTAACACGAGACTTTATATAGTAAACATCCTCCCTTGCCTTTCGTGTTCATATATATTACTTAAGTAGGTACCTACCCTTTCTTCTGCCCCACTTCGTCTTCAATATAATATATTTTTTCCTCTAGCTGCATTATGATCTTCATTTACCAAAAAAAAATCAGATCTTTTTTAGTCATAATAATTGAAAAGTTCTAATGCATCGAAAATAAATGAACTTGTTCAAAGCAAATAGACTAAAGACATTACTAATTTGCTGAAACCTTCAGACGAGCTGAAAATTATCCGTAGGTAGGATCTACATCCGCAAAGTGAAGTCAAACAAGGCTGTTTTAATTAAAGTGCTAAAAATTCACAAAAAATACGTAAAATAAAATCGTATTCCTAAATCAGTTACTAATATTTTAATTCTCCTAGTTAAGAGGACCAGCGTGACTGGTTCCGTTATACGTAGTTCCAATGCTATTATAACTTTAATATATCTCAGGCGTGGCCTTTCATTTACACAAGAAACATATAATACCTACATACAGTATCATCATTCATTGTGTCCTGAAGGTTACTAACATTTACCTACTTACATAGGACAGTAGCTAATTAACAATCCTTACTAATATTATAAATGCGAAAGTAACTCTGTCTGTCTGTCTGTTACGCTTTCACGCCAAAACTACTGGACCGATATAAATGAAATTTGGTACAGAGATAGAATAGACCCTGAGGAACAACATAGGCTACTTTTTACCCGGGTGCGCTAAGTAGTTCCCTCGGGATGCGGGTGAAACCGCGGGAAACAGCTAGTCTCTTAATAAAACCTTCTTGTAATGAAATAACTCACAAAGGTTTTTAAAGGACAGTAGTAAAATCTAAGAAAGGCTTGTAACTTAAGATTTTAACTGCCTGCAATCTGTGTATTTCCTGGTGTTAATTAAGTGTAGTGTAATCCTACTAAGATATTATAAATGTGAATGTTTGGATGCATGTTTGTTTGTTTCCTCAATCACCTGAATAGACGTATTTGTGTTAATAACCTGGATTGACACAGGATACTTTTCATCCCAATATATGGACCGTTTGAACACCACGCAGACAAAGTTGCGGACACAAGCTAGCGTGATAATCCAAATTAAAAGAAACAAATGCACACTAGCGATGAAAAACAAATAACTGCATTTATACATTATACCACGAAGGTCATTTAGGTATTTAGGCACTAGCCAAATAGGCCAAAACAATACTATTGAAAATGATAAAAATAAAAATTTTGTTATCCCAAAATGCTAAATTTATAGAACCAATTAATCATTATTTAATTGGTTTTCGTTTCATAGTAATAATAATTACTATATCTAAACAAAAGGATATTTCGATTTTCACAAAGTAGAGACGTAGTTTATGCCTCGATATACCTGTTGTTTTTAATCGCTTAAAGCACTAAAACTATTTGGGGTTTACTTAAGATGCTGCATATAATAAAAATCAACTGTAATAGATTATACATTATGTATTTAAAATCATAAAAATAATGGAATTAGGAACCTTTTTCTTTTTAAAGTGGGTAAAAAATAAAGTGAAATAAATAAACGTTGTAAAAAGTTCGAATGTAAATATTATAATGGGTACATTTTTAGTAATTCAATCCATATTTTATTGAAATTTACTGCACTTGATTTTTTATACATAATATAGACAACTATTAACTGATCACTTGTCCCGTTGAAATGACAAAAGAGAAAAATATTATTGCGACAACAATCAGAAAAAAATATTGTTTAATAACGAAATATATTTTTTCCGGAATGCCAATGCCAAAGTAACTTCGCCTGTCTGTCTGTTATGCCTTCACGGATTTAATACGAGATAGATCGAAACTTGGGGATCAGGTAATTTGGGATATTAGAACATTTATTACCAAATCGGACTACAAGATGTGAACAAATAGGTCGTTTCATTAGATCTACGATTTGTATTCATGTCATTTTATAATAAAAATATTGTAAAAAGTTTCACTCTCAACTTAGACATTTCATTTGCATAGCTCCTTATCAAGAAATATGATACATAGTGCATAACACTCAATAGTGTGAAATTAACATTATTCAAGTGACTATATGCATTTTACCTGGAAATCCAATGATATGCCATACCTGTAAGCATGGTAGTTTTTCTTTTCTTTCTAGGCTATCCACCTGCAGTAACTTAACAATCATGATGATTGACATGGTTTTTATATTCATCAGAATCAGAATCATCAATACCTGTATTCCTCGAAGGTTTAGTCGGATGTGTACCTATACAGTACTACGTGAAGAAAAACTTTGGATTTCTTATTTAGAAATAGCTATTTTCCGCGGTTTCACCCGTCCCTAGGGAACTTCACGCACCTAGATAAAAAGCAGCCGAAATCCTTCTCCAGGGTCCCCTCTGTCTTCGTACCAAAATTTATCCATATTGGTCTGGCCGTTCACGCGTGCCGTGACCAAGGGAAATAGGGATTCATTTTTATATATCGACGAGTATTAATTTTGGCAAAGTTAAAATTTATACGGTATGGAGAAATTTCGACCAGTGAGCGGACACTAGTACGAACTCATTAGGCCATTTAAGTCCCATGTTTCAACATTTCGTCATGAATTATGTGAATCCCTAAATGATTTGATTGGATTATTGATTCAGTGATGGCAATAACTTACCTTAACCTAATAACTAACTAATAAGGGTTTTAACCGGTAGCAAAAGCGCGTTATTAAGATTTGTTTTGGAGATTTTTAACCAACTAGACATTCAAAATCAAATGTGGTAGGTTATTAGTTAGCGGGTGATTGTTAAATTCGTGGAGATGCAGATAATGCAGATACATCCGTATTTGTAATAAAACGGACTGGACTCGCGCACCGAGACGAGGTTTCTGAACTACGGAAGAAAAAATATAGATACGCGGTACCTCTTATTCGCAACTACCTATCTCTTATTTCGACTGCAGAATTCAGTTTGTTTGTAAAGGAAAAAGGCTGGTTACTGATTATTCAAAACTGTGAAACAGTTTGCGATTTGAGGAAGCTCTGACAATAGAGTTTGTTAGGATAGTAAACCTGCAGCCCATTATAGTAAGAAGAAGTCAAATCGTAGTTTGATTTTCCCTGTAGCATTTAGTTTACCTAACAACAAATTCTCGGTTTTCGTATTTTCCTTCACTTGTGCTAGGTATAAGGCCTTGCTTTTTGCCAAATTTAATGATTCTAGGCCAGGGAAGTCCTACAGGTATCTCTTTTCATGAAAAACGGACAACGAAGTGATTCTATAAAGTTAAAAAGTTAAAGTTCCCTTTTTACGGCACGGAATCCTAAAAATGGATTCTGCCAAAACCAATAAAATGGAAGTTTGGGTTTAATCCGTTGTTTATTAGAAGCTTATTTCTCTGCCTTAAATTGGAGTAAATTGATCATATTCTTTTCAATGAAAGCACTGACAGTTAACGAAGTATCTAATTTACTGCTGCGTTGTGAATCGCAATATGCTATGAATCCTTGCACCAAAGTTATTTTTATATGATCTACAGCTAGTGATAGTATTTTCTGAGTTTATCTATGTGAAAATCTCACATGTTTTTAACGCACTTACTATAAGAGTGAAAACGAAACGATTAGTTAACGCAACGTTTTGTAGTCACTTCACTGCATATTTTTTCTTAGATTGCAATAAGGCAAAGATAAATAATGTTATACTACAACAGGTTTACAGACCGGATGTAAAAAAAACTTTTATTTTATTCATGTTCCTGCAGCTACACCAAACGTGTTAAAACGAGAAAGTAGCAAACAGCGTTTCAGAAACTAAAATTTAAGAAAAAGTGGTACAGTCGGTGACTACACTAATCTAATACATATTAAACTACCTATCCATTTATTATTCACAAAAGCGGTTGAATCGTGACCAGAACAAAATATATAAACATTATCGTGCCCCTGTATTCGGAGGCGGCAAACTGATAAAGATAAGAAATAATTAGTAGTCACAGCGGTGATTCTAACGGATCTTTGTTCTTAATTGTAGCTTGAGTGGCAGATACTGACATCTACCAGCTGGACTACAACGACAAAGAGACAAACAAGTTTTATTAAGAGCCTCCGGCTTTGCGGTCTCGTGCCAAAACCAAATTAAAAATAAAACTTGCTTTTTCCAAAAGTGAAGTCGGTTTCACTAAGTTTTGAGTTTCATAAACATAGAGGATAGTATTTCAATGCATCGATTCATAGTTTTATTAACTGTAGAGAGAGGTCAAAGCAATTAGTAATCAAATGATATTCTTATGAATGCTTCAACCTAGGTCACGGTGTACAGGAACAATTAATAAACGGCCATTAACATCAACTATGTCGCTATCCTCAAAAGCGCTATTAAGGGAAAATATGAGTAAATCGCCATGAAATTTCATGTTCATAAATTTTCATTTTATGCCTTCTCAAGCTTCGAAACTTGTGTTTTTTCGTCGCCGTAATAACATTTTTATGTGCAACAATATACTAATTACGTTCCCAATCTTAGCTTCCATTACTCCGCCCTCTCGTTAAGCCGCTCTGAACTCCCAACACAATCATTAAATCGTGCAGTAAATTCCATGTGTGCAATTAAGGGCCTGCTCCCTATTTTTAGCCGGACGAGTGATGTTGACTTTTTTCTTTTCAAACGAGGGACGGGTTGCAGTGTCGTTCCCCTTAAACCTTAGGGCTCTGAAACCTACATAAGTACCGAGGTATTCGTGTACGACAGAGATGGGTTCTCCTGATTATAAATTAACATGCCCGTATGCGTTTGCAATTGAGTTTGAATTACCTACCTGTTTTGTGATTGGATAGTGTTTTGTTGTTTGTTTTTTAATTGTATAAGAATATTGGCGAGCGGGGATGATAATTTTATATGATTGTGTTACGTACGTGTCGTGTAGTTTTAATATGGATTATGTAGTAATAGGGCGCCCTGTAGCTAGGTGGAGCGCTGATATTCGTAAGGCCGCGGACAGGGATTGGAGGCTAGGAGAGCTGATGATCGAGCTCATTGGGGTGCCATAGGAGAGGCCTATGTCCAGCAATAGACTGACATGGGCTGGTGATGATGATGATGATGTAGTAATAAAAAAAAAATGATTCCAGTATCCAACGCCTGCGATCGGTAAAAGAGCAACGACTGACAACGAAGAAATTAGAAACGGTGCAGCTAATATTAGCCCCAAACTACATTCCAGTGAAAATAGGTAAGAAAATCACGTTTTTTATATCGCTTTAAAATATATACCCTACTTAGAAGGTAATATTTTTAGTATTCAAAACGTACGACAACTTAGGTACCTTCTTCTACAATAATCACGTACGACAAAATGTACCCAAGAGGTTCTAGTGTTTTTATCTCCGAAATGCGTGCGTAGGTAATCAGTGCGTTCGTTGTTCAACTTAACTTACTTTTAACTTACCTCTTCGAGGAATAAATACGAGAAAGTTATAAAAGTTTATTTTATTAAATAATAAGATGATGTTTATCATCATCTTAGCCACGAACTTCCTCCAAATATTAAATTAAAAACGATAACAATTTATTTAAGATTAAATAATTATTAATCGAAGATTTATCATTTTTATGGCGCCAAAAAACAAGTATAATGGTTTTTTTTTACAGCTTTGAACAGCTACGACAATGTCACATTCAGCCAGTCGCAGGGACACTGCCAGACAGTGCAACTTCTTTGTCGAATCCGGCCCGCGGGTTACTCATGCGTTTGCTAGAACGAGATCCACGGGTCCGCATCAGAAACTTGAGACAACTGCAACAGTCGGCTTTTTATATGAAATATAATTTCGAACACGTAAAGACAAAGAAGGTAAGATATTGCGTGTATGTTTATTTATGTACAGCTTGGCAAAAAAGAGTAGAAATTAATAGGGGCGCCACTTTACCGTTCGTGTGGTAACCCGCTGCGACCGTATAGCGTACCATCCTATCGTCTTGATACTAAGCTGTATTTTTATAAGTAATTAAAATCAGTAAGTATCATAAAATGTAATAACAATGTATTCACGTCATGTAACTGAATACAAATTACTTACAAGCACTAATAATGCAGCAAAGCACTCCTGTGTTTTCAATTTTTTTTTGGGGTAAAAAAAAAGTATGAATATAGCATTATTATAATTGATTTCAATAAATCTTCCTCTAAATGTTCCACGCCCGCCACATCCATGTCTTGGCTAGAGCTAGCCATAAACTCATCTGAGTCACACTCAGATTCAAAGGCACTGCGCTATCATGTTGGAGATTGATTCCTAAACGTTTTATGTCCAAGTACGAGCCCTCTCATAAATTCATAATACTCCTTTTCTATTTTGTTAACATGCTGGCATGAATTCTTTTAGAATAGAATAGAATAGAATAGAAATATTTATTTGTCAATGTAGGTAAAATTTACATTAGGTGTTACATTCTTAAACTAGTTCGCTACATTGTACCCATAGGCATACAAATTTTATTAATTACTTAAATTATAATTATATTTACTATTTTAATTAAACAATTAGACTTAAAGTAACGTAACAAACAACGAATAAAATCTTAACGGCCTTAAACTAATCAGACTTATACTCTATAAATTCAGTCGTAGAATAAAAACAGTTTTTAATTAGGAACTCCTTAAATTTCTTTTTGAAAATATTTAAATTTAAATCCCTTATATTTTTGGGAATTTTATTGTATATTATTGGAGCCATTTCATATATGCTTTTCCTAAAAAGAGCAGTATTACTATGCTCCTTACTGAGAATGTTTGAATCTCTTTTCCTCAATCTAACATCTGCTGGTTCCCTTTTATTAAATAAATGTGGATTGTTTTTGGCAAATACTGCTACCTCATAAATATATAGACAAGGAAACGTAAGTATTTGTAACTTTTGGAAATATGGCTGACAACTATCTCTGGAATGTAAATTATATATTGCACGAATACACTTTTATGTGCTAAAAAAACTAAATTTTTATCAGTCGAATTCCCCCAGAACACTATGCCGTACCTTATAATGCTTTCTACGTAACTATGATATGCTATGAGTACCGCTTCACGATTTACATGCTTAGAAAGCTTGTAAAGAGCATATGCAAAACTGTTTACTTTCTTACATAATTCTTCTATATGCTGTTTCCATGTAAGTTTATTATCTATAATTAATCCTAAGAATTTTGTGTTATCTTTTATATTGATTGATACTTCTTCATAATTAATATTTAATGGGATTTGGTATTGTCGTTGACTGAATTGCATGATGTGAGTTTTGTCTAGATTTATTCTTAAATTATTTTGTTGTAGCCATTCTATGGTTTGTTTTAGCGTATTATTTACTTCTTCATAAATATAGGATTTATCTGATTTTACGACTATTGTGCTATCATCAGCAAAGAGTATAGTTGGGTGAATCACATTTTTTGGTAAATCATTAATGTAAGTTAAAAATAATAAAGGTCCAAGAACGCTTCCTTGGGGTACTCCGTACTTTACTATTCTATGGTTAGATCTATATTTAATTTCACGTTTAGTTTTAATATTAATATTTGTAATTTCTGTGTATTGCTGTCGGTTACTTAAATAAGATAATAATAGATCAAGACATTTACCACGTATACCATATCTGTAAAGTTTGTCAACTAGGATTTTATGGTCTACATAATCAAACGCCTTGGTCATATCCATGTACAAGGCGCATACAGGCACTCTAGTATCTACACTATTAATAATTTGTTTAAGAAAGTCGAAGATCGCAGCATTAATTGACTTATTTTTTCTGAAACCTTTTTGTTCCGGGACTAATATATTTTTGTTCTCAAGAAAATTGTATAGTCTATTGTAAATTAATTTCTCTATAACTTTAGAAAATATAGGGATTAATGCAACCGGTCTATAATTTGTTATTAGTGTTTTATCTCCTTTTTTATACAATGGCTTAATAATGGATACCTTTAATTGATTTGGGTATATACCCGTTTCAAAACATAAGTTTACAATAAAGCAAAGTGGATAACAAATCATATTATGAACTGTTTTTATTATATTTGTTGTTAGTTCATCATTACCAGTACTTTTAGTGTTCTTTAGTGAGCGTATTATTTTTGAAACTTCTTCTGGTGTGGTAGGACTTAAATAAAGAGAATCTATAACTCTATCTATTTTTGGTGATTTTATATGATTGCTGGGAGTAATTTGATCTATGTAGTAATCATTGAACGCATTACATATATCTTCAGTATTAGTAATTTCTTTGTTATTATAAATAATTCTTGTTAATGGTTCACGAGGCAATTGGACCCTATTATTATTTATAATTTGCCAAGTAGCTCTGCTCTTATTGTTAGATATTTTTATATAATAATTATTTTGTGCATATTTTGTTAGTTTTATAATTTTTTTGTAACGATTTGTGTATGAGATATACTTGTATTTATTATGTTCTGTTTTTGCTCTACGATATTGCCATAATAGTTTCCGTTTAATTTTGCTGCATTCTTTTATGCCACGTGATAGCCATTTTTGTTTTTTATTAATAGTCTTGGTTATAACTTTTTTAGGGAAGCAAAGGTTATAAAATAATTTGAATGTATCTAATAGACAGTTATAAGCTGAATTAGGGTCATTTAATTCATAAATTTCACTAAAACTAAGACTTTTTATACACTCTACAAACTTTTCAATATATTCTTGTGAAAAATCGCGAATTTCTATTTTCCACGTATGTATGACACACGTTTTCTTTACATTACATTTTAATATTTGAGCTGTATGATCCGATAATGCTGTCTCTATTATTTCACCTTTTTTACTATGACTGTTATGAATTATGTTGTCTATACATGTACCACTGGATAAACGCGTTGGTTCTTTAAATAGTACTTTTAAATTAAATCCTGTAATAGTACTTAGAAATCTTTTAGTGGCTTCATCATTTTTTAATATATTTATATTAAAGTCTCCACATATCACAATAGTTTTATTATTATTTCCACGAGTAATGGAAATGAGTAAATTTTCTAACATTTCAAAAAATAGTTCTAAGTAGATTTTTATGTTTATAGCCTTTGGTATCCTATATACGCAAATTATTATGACATTATGCTGTGTTAGTTTTATGCCACAACATTCAAAAATATTCATTTTAGATAATTTCTTTATTTGAGTTAAGACTTCATATTCGTGAATATTTTTAACTAATATGCAAGCACCGCCCTTTCTCTTATCTCTATAGAAACTATCAGCTAGTTTGTAGTTAGGTAATGTAAGAACATTTTCATCATTTAGTATCATGTTGTGCTCTGTAATACATAAAACATCGATTGACTTATTTAACCCAGAAAGTTCCTCCAATTGTACTGTTAGCATGTCCAATTTATTTATCAAACCTGATATATTCTGATGCATAATATTTATATAGTTATAGACGAAAAAAATTATTAGTTTTTGCATAAATTTCGTCTTTCAAAGTAGTGTTAATATTATGAGTACCATTTGTTCCCACACTTGTGGTTTTTAGAGTGGTAAAGTATTCCGTAATGGTTTTTTGTCTGTATAGTTTACATGGATTTTTACTTTCAAAAGGAGCATAATTTATTTTGTTAATATTACGGAAAACTTTCGCCTTACAAGGTATGAATTTATTATAATAATCAATTGTGTCCACAATCAAATTAATTCTTGAACAAATATTAGCTATATATGAGTATTTATTGTAATAACCGGTTTTGATAAAGTGACAGTGTTCAAATTTATTAGAAACACAGTGGAGGAGATTATTGAGGCGTTTTTCGTTAAGATGTCTATTTTTACAAACTGACAGTAATAATACAGAAGCTTTTGTTCTTTTTAAAATATAATACAACTCATGAGATAACCTTTGTGGATCAGAGTCTTCTTCTCCTACGCACAACACGAGCTTGTCTTCTTGGTTGAGTTGCAGAGAATCACAGCAAGTAGTCATCATTTCTGTCGGTGCTTCGGAATATGTTAGTCCCTGTATTTTATAATTGTCATATTTGCTATTAATCCTGGATGCAATTAGCTGTGAGGCTAAGCCTCGACATTGAGTACCTCCAACAATAATTATTTTTTTTGGCTGAACTTTGGTACTGTTTATGTTAGTAGGAATTGAATTTTCTTGACTCGATTTGACAACAAAGTCTGCTGAATTAGGCAACGAATTGCTTTCATTATTTATGTTATTGGTTGCCAAAATAGTATTAACTTGTATATTAGGGACTACTTCTTTCGTGGTATTTTTCATAAATATTGGTACACTGTTTGGATTCTCCTCATTTTGTTTTATTGGTGTGTTTGCACTTATTTTCTTTTTATTTATTAAACATTCTGAACATTTACTGCAGCTACTTATCTTTTTTTTCAATGAGATGTTTTCAACTAATATATTTTCTATTTTCTTTTCAGCTGTGTCTAATTTTTCCTGTAATAATTTTACAATATCATTTAATTCTTCTAGACTTTGTTTTTCCTCATTATGCACGTTTAAGCTGTTCTTATTGAAGTTAGTATTCGATGTAAAAGACGAGAATTCATCGTCTTCATCATCTTCCTGTAATGACAAAGACTCGAAGGAATTGTTGATATTTACATTTACTTTGTATGGTTGTCTGATTGTCACATTATCCTGGATCGGCGAGATTGGGGAAGAGTTTTGAAATGCCATTTTGAATTCTCGTATTTATGTTTTTTGAACTCCTACTCGGTTATAGATTGAAATGCACGTTCGGTGCTTCCTACAAAGATAAAAAAAAAATATTAAACCTCTATCAATATTAAACGTAAAAAGTTTACGGTACCTATCTATTTTGTTTTTGTGATTTTTAAATGCTAGTTATAACAAGTATTATATTATCTTGTGATCACACTCATAGATAAGGTTATGTAGAAATCGAATTTACATATTGCAGAGTATCAAGGCTCAAGCCACTCAAGTATCAAAATAATCTAGTCGCGCTATACCAAAGTGTCAAAGACAAAACGTAAACATAACCTATATGCTCGATGTTTATTGTTCAAAATTTCACTTATTTCGTATTCAAGCAATTCAAAACCAAATAGAGATCATAAATTAACACTTGATACAACTAAATACAACAAAACAAGCTCTTACATACCTGTCATAATGGCGGTACTTTGGTAAATATCGTCGAGATCGCAAAGAAGAGTTTAAGCCTCATGTTCGACCAGATATCGCATATAAACATTATAAATTGTTTCCTTGCTAGTACTCCGAATGGTTTTATTTATTATAACGTGGTTTTATTAACGTTTTGATGGTCAAAATAAAAAAATAAGTAACTCGCGAGCTTTGTTTACATCGAACGACACAGAACCACAGAGTATATAAACAGAACGACATTAATTGCCAGCAATAAAAAAAAATAGTTCCGTTTCTAGACTTTTTTGCCAAGCTGTAAGTACTAGCTGTTTCCCGCGGTTTCACCCGCATCCTGAGGAAACAACTTCGCTCACTCTTATACAAAGTATCCTATGTATTAATACAGGTTATAAACTATGTGTGTAGGAAATATCTTTAGGATTTTATGCGTAAAAGAGTAACAAAAATATATACATAGCTACATCCTCACAAACTTTTCCCATCAGGATTAAATAACGATGTGTTTTAAAGAGTTTTGATAGAGAGTGCCATGTTTAGATTAAAGTTGTTCTAGTTAAATAATTAATAATATATTTCGATGTTTTTGAGAAGGTAGGTTAACAATTTAAATTAATAATTACGCTACAACTTGATTAAATTATTGGTAAGTTAGGCTGCAGTCGGACATGTCTCGCAATGTATGTGGCGAAAAGTGGAACTAACATCGGACGCCATTTTACTACAACAAAATTTTAAATAGACAATGCCAGAGTTATTGCTTTTTACTTAAGTACCAATAAATATTTTTTTAAATTGAATATTACAGTAAAAGCATTATGTGTCGAGGTAAACAGGCATAAGCGACAAACATAGTATCTAAAAAAATAATACGGCATTGGATAATCCTGTCCCGGGGCCGTGAGGTTGGAAATCAGCCTGTGGTGGAATTACTTAACATTATTCTGCGATGTAGTTTTAATGTAGGCACTTAATTTACATGTTTATTTTCTTTACTCAGGTATCGCCAAGATCTATTATGGAACGCTACTTTCCCGATGGTGCTACAGCTTCACCAGTGGACAATCTGCTGATGACTACTCAAAAAATGTTTTCGACATTTGATCAACCGACAATAATTTAGTATTGTGCTCTATACCTATTACTCACACTGTTATAACATAATATTGTCTGTAAAAAGATTTAAGTTTTCGTATGGCAAAATGAAAAAATGTATTTTTTTACGTGGCAACATTACAATTTTATTAGAGTAGCATATTACAATTAATTTGACGATAAAACGAAATATAATTAAGTAGGCTACCTAAATAAGCATTCATACCTCAGTAATTAAGTGTTAATGTTACGACTTTAGAATAAAGGTAGGTATTCCTACTTAGTTATTACTCTACATAATTATTACTTTAGATATCTGTAATTGATAATGCCTAAAAGAAATTCTTTCTACTTACATTAACATTGAGTGCCTACTATATTTATATAAATTAAATATTTTATTTTTGCCTCTGCGCCCTTGTACAATTTGTTTCTGTAATCTCATTTAGGATTGTTTCTGTAATTAGGTAATATGTGTAAGCATACATAACATTCCAGAACCTAGGTACATTAATGTAGGATATTATCTCGATGCATGTATTGTTAATCTATCAAAGCGAATGTATTCAGACTATTTAGCCGTCTCATAGTGGGTCATGACAGGCTGCCGGGTGAGGCAACTGAAAGTATAATGGCCTATGTACATGTAAATAGGTAAAATATCGGAAATACCTAAGAACAATAATTGTCATATAAATTTAGATCAAATTGAAGTTTTTAAGAATCCATTACAAAAGCCGATACCACGGATTTCTGTAACCACTTTAATTTACGGATCTCTGATAATTATGTAGTTTCAGAATCAAGTCAAGACTATAATTATCTAATAGTTAAATCCAGCTAGATGGGTGGACAGAGCGGTACATATGGCGCAGAACTGGACCGAGTGGAGAAGATTGACATACAGTCACGATCCTCAGCATTGAGGGAACGATCAGAAAGAAAGAAATCAAATAAAAGGAATCTTAAAAGATTTTTTGTTGGTAGTTTATATGCTCGTCCGTTACATAGGTCTGTTGAAATTAGAATTATAATAAAGATTAAAAAATAAATATTTACTTTTATTTTAAACTATGTGGGCCAGACGCATTTTAGGATGGGAAGTCATCAAATGAGTCCCCCCCACTGTAGGCGGAGCGGGAAGGAGTGTGTGATGACTACTACTGATTAAAATATACTCCCACCGGCCATACACCTAGCTGGCTCCGTCACTTATGCTGAAATCTCCTTGAGGTGTGCGTGGAACTCAACGCACCATCGTCTCGGGCCTAGGCCTTAACCGACAGCAAGCTACCCTTTGTTCGCGTCCCCGTGCATAGGCCCGTGATGGTCGGGAATCGTGTCGCAACCTCCGATGCGACTCCTGCGGCGGCTGTTGCGTGAGGTTTGCCTGTTCCTCACGCGATCCACCTATCCACCATAACTTTCGCAGAAGGAGCTCACTATTTCTCATGCCCTCTGCTTCGGACCATGAATTGAACCACGGCCAAATGCAAAAGGCCGTCGATCGCCGCTACGAGGTCGCGGTGGTAGGCCATAAAGGTATTATATTAGAATATAACTTATATGTAATTCGGGCCATTTATGGAAAACCTTAAGTATCAAATGGATTAGAATGAGAAAAACACGGAATTGGAAAATTATTACCATAGACAATAGAGCACTTGAAATATTGATTATTTGCAACTATAGCAACATTCTGATTAATGTCACATTATATTGTCTGTCAAAAGAAAAAAGAACATTGACAATTTGACAAGTGCTGCTGCTTTTCATTTGAGCGACATAAAAATATTCTTTCAAAATGAATTCCCTTTTGAGAAAAGCTGCGATTGAATATCTGAAGACTAATGCGCGTTCTTCCACCCACGCTGCTACCGCCGGAGGCCATGGGGGTAAGAAAAAATTTAGGATACCTAAAATTATGTAATCGGATAACCTAAAGAAGGGCTCCTTATCTTCCTTTATACCTGTGAACTGAAAAATTCTCTATTTCTGCAAAATGCTTCGTAGCTTTGAAAATGTTTTGTAATACAATTTTGTATTTTACGTTCAAAATGAACAACACATCCCCTGATGTGTTTGTTCATTTATTATCCTCATAATAGTCTCACGTCTAATTTCCTGTTAATAATGAATGCTTTAAGTAGTATTAAGAAACGTATTGGTAGTGTTTTGATCCATCTTACTGCTGATTTTGCCTTCACTATTAGAGAAAACTATATTTATGAAGGTAAACACTTACAGCCAGTTGCATCGAATTTTTATCATTTATACTTTATACTTTTACGAAAATCACAAACATGATATCAGTATTAAAAACACTTTTAATATTTTTTATATTATATGTTCTTATTCGACAATTTAATTATTCTAATTAGTTAACTGCTTTGAGTAAAGTAGTTGATTTTGAACATTGATAAATGTGACCTTAAGTTATTTCAATACAAATGATAGGAGAATACTATGGATCCTGTGTCTATTCTATGGAATTATAATAAAAATGTAAATAAAACACTTTACACATTTAATAAGTGCTTTTGTGGAACTCCACTTCCAGAAAATAGGGGATAAAAACTTTATATTATACTAACTTTGACACACAATTTCTCAAAAACAAAAAACAAATTGTTTTCAGGTGGCTACAAACTGTGGAAAAAGATGACTTTCTTTGTTGCATTCCCCGCTGTTGGTCTTGGTATGCTGAATGCCTATCTGGCTCACCAGGAGCATGCTCATGCTGAACAACCTGAGTTTGTGCCCTACGATTTCCTGCGCATCCGTTCCAAGGTATAGTGAAGGATATTTAACATCTTGTTGATCTACACTACTATAATAAAGAGGAAAGATTTGTATTTTTATGTATATGCTCTGTAATGAATAAACTCAAAAACGACTGTGCCGATTTCAAAAATTCTTTCACGGTTGGAAAGCTACATTCACCCTGAGTAACAGAGGCTACCCTTGCGAAGCCGGGACGGGCTGCTAGTTAAAGATAGAAAAATAACTCCAAGTAGACAATTTTTTTAAGTGAGCTCAATGAGACAAAATATGTTTATCCATTTTTAAAAGAAAGTGTTTTAAAAAATAAATATGATTGGATACTAGTTTATTTTCTTATAACTGCCCTTTGCATGCATTTGTACTAATTGAATGTATCTTATTTCAGCGTTTCCCGTGGGGTGATGGCCAGAAGTCCCTCTTCCACAACCCCCATGTCAATGCTCTCCCCACCGGCTATGAGCATTAATTTTACATAACTTTGAAATGCTAGTGCAATCCTGCAAAACATGTATTAGATTACAAATTCTGTATTGTGATAAGTAACTAAAATAAATTGTTTCAAAATGTACCTCCTTTTTCTCTCTGGTACCCTTTCATGATTCAGAATAATGCAAATTGTTTCATTTGGAAATATTTATGCATTGGCAATCCTAAGAGACCTTCGAATTCTTGAAATGACTCAACTCCTAAGTGATCCCTATATCTTTAATGCTGATTCTGGTTGAGTATTCATATCAAACCTTTTGTCAGAAAATAGGTGGCTGCTGTGTTTAGTTTAGGAAATACTGATGAAAAATTGGTAGTCCATGGTTGACCATGCATGGGACTGTTAGGAGGTAAAAGTGGGGCCGAACTTAACACGCAGAAGCCCTTTGAAATAACTTTAATGAAATGGTGACGCATCACTGGCAATTATCCCTATATACCCTGTGTAGTGTGCTATATTATAGAATTTATAATGAATATCTATTGTGTATTGCATATAAGTTGTCTCAAAAGGCTTCTGCGTATAAGATTCGGCCCGTTAATATTGTGACTGTACCTAACTCTAAAAGTTTTCATGGGAAAACAACAGAAGAGAATCGATTTAGATAAAGTTTGGTATGGAAATACATTGAAACCCGGGAAAGGATAAGATGTAGTTGAGTTTTCCCTCAAGATGGGGGCGAAACGGTGGGAAACAGCTAGTATTTTATTATACGTAGGAGATGTATAATCTATGGCGGTTTGAATATCTATGTTGTGTCTTGTCAAGTCTTGTGTCAATGTCAAACAACAATACAAATCTATTGGCATTTGGCAAGCAATGCAACATGTCATCAGTGATGTGTAAATAAATTGTAATTTCACTCTATTTAAACGCAAATTGGCTATAGCAAATTAAAATTCAGAAACAATGTAAAATAAATATAATACATATCAAAGTCCAATATGTCGAGTGCTTCAGTAAAGGAATTTGGTAAGGCCTGGTGGTCGGAGGTTTACAACAGAATTATCGGTGCTGTCGTGTTCCTCGACGATGCTAGTGCTGAGTGCCTGCACTGGGACGGCGGCCTGTTCAATCTGCTGTCCGGCGGAGCGGTCGCTGTGAGGAGTTTATCTCCATTTGAGGTAAAATTCAAATAGGTTGATTCCTTAAGTACCCTTATTAGTATTTTTGGTATTTTGTTTTTATGGCAAAGGTGGTTTCTTTAAATGCGCGTAGGTTACTCTCTTGGAAACCTAAGCTATAAAATTATCCGCCCCTAAGATGACCCACCGACCAAATTACCTTCTAGTTTAGTATTTTCGTAAGTTTTAATACGGTTCATCTAAGAACACACCAACATTAGTTCAAGTTCTATGAATACCATACTCGTGCACTGCAGGTATGCAAGAAAGAGCAGAAGAAGGCAGTGTTTATAACACAAGCCACCTCTACGCAGCTACAAACGATATCGGAGATAATACGTCACAGTGACTTCACTCACTGCATTCTCATATCATGTGCGAGCCTGGATGTGGTATACTTGGAGGTGAATGATGGGAGAGACGTAAGTGACGTCATAGCAGCGGGACGGGGATCCATTGAGGCTACTAAACAGCTTGAGATGATGCTTATTGGATGGATTGGGAAAAAGGTAAAATATCAATGCAGTCTGGTTTTGTTCGTGTTAGAAAATATATCAATTTACAAGCCTTTAACCTTTTTGACGCTCATCTATATAATATGCGATATGTCCTCCAGTGGCACGCTATAAAAGTCGTACATTTAGTATATACTATTATTATTACTTCTTCATAATCAAGTAGTGGCGCTGAGGGCACGAAAATCTCGAACTTGTATATAAGTGATTGGCGTTCAAAAGGTTAAATAAATTGAAAACCTTTTTTTTGTAGGTACCCATTAAGGTTCCCATGTTTTTAGTGCCTATTATAAAAAAAATGTTACAATGAGACAGATATGTTTATTTTGCATGTACATCTATACAGTTGATTAGCATTAAATAATACATATTACTTTTTACTCTGAAAATAAATAATATAATCTGAAATTAGTTTTTCATGACTACCCTACAATCTCATTGTCATCTGCCTAGCATTTTCCCCACTATGTTGGGGGTGGTTTGTAGTCTAACCAGATGCAGTTGAGTGCCAGTATTTTACATAGAGCTCCTGCCTACTCTACCAACTTAATAATATAGAATTAATATTGTTGATTTCAGCAAAGTGCAGTGGAGGTAGTGCATATACCAATGTTCACAATAGCTCTGACAAATGTGGTGTTTGTCACACCTCCTTATCACCATGTATACCCACTGTTTGATGGCAAGCTGGAACCAGGGAGCCTCTCCATAGACTTGCACTCATTGTCCAGTGATGAGAGGTCTCAGGCACGGAGGCTGGCCAGTGGGCTGAACAATATGTTGGATTCCATGAACTTGAAAGAAGATATCTTCTATATGGGCACATACAGTTCATTGCTGGCTGGCATTTTAGAAAATTCTCCAGTTTGTGTGGCAAGGCGAAAGGTAGGAGACTAGTTAAATTAGATACTTATTACTGTTAGACATTAAAATACTGTATTTTGTAAGTAACAACTTTCTTTCTGTATTTAAGTTATACTACATACATTCAGGTATTTTAGAAATGGCAAAGATTGGTTGAGTCTTGATACAGCAGACCTTAGTGATATTAGTTATTGATTGGGAGTAGTAATAGATTAATTACTACAGTTAACAGTGAAACATAATCTAAAATGATTTTACTTGAAACTTGAAGCTTATTTTCTACAATTAAATGTTTTTAAGCAACTGCAATATCACTCCTTTAATGCGCTCTGTTCAATGTATATTCATTGAATCTCAAGTTCGACTTTTAATTTTCCAGAATTGCTTGCACCCCGCGTCGCTGATAATTGTAGATCGCACCCTGGACTTGTGTGGCGTGACCAGCTACTCTACCGAGTCAGTGCTGGACAAGATCATGTCAGCCCTCCCCCGGTTTCCTGGGCATTCCACTGAAGTCGCCGTTGACATGTCACCACTATGTGAGGCTAATGTGTAAGTACTTGTGTAATATATAAAATCTTCTTAATTATTATATACTAGCTGTTTCCTGCGGTTTCATCTGCATCCTTAAAGAACTACTGTGCGCATCTAGATAAAAATTATCCTATGACTTAATCCAGGTTATAAATTATGTGCTTACCAAATTTCATTCAAATACATTCAGTACTTTTTGCGTGAACAAGTAACAGAAGTTTAGACAAACATTCACATTAGGGGCATTCCATAGTGACTGGTGGGACATTTGACTCCAGAATTTGAACTACTTTGAGTTATAACTATGTCCAGGAAACTTAAATGTTAGTAAAATATACATGTAAACATAGATAAATAACTAATGTATCCAATCCTATTAAAAAGAAAACGAAACAGTTAATAAGTTCTGAGTAAACATCATTTTAATGAGTGTGACTGGTGGGACACTTAAAAATCCCTCCCTTCTACCTTTGTGCACTCAATGACGAATTTCAGCCAAACCACGTAATTTTCACATCTGATTTTTTCGTGTTGTAAACTTTATATTACATAATTTTGTTTTCATAAAAAAATAAACTGATAACCTTCACAGAAAAAAAATGAAAAATATTTGAATTTGTGACTGGTGGGACAGGTCTTTGTGACTGGTGGGACGAGTACGAAATTTGTGAAAATAGTTGTTTTTTTAATCAGTTTTATTACTGTTTTGAACATGGTTAAACTAGTTATTACTAAATTTTACTGAACAGCATAAGAAAACAGCGTCTAACCTAAAGAAAATGATCTTTAAAATATTCAAGGACGTGTAGAAATTTCAGTGCTGAACTGGTTTTTTTTCTATATCTATTGATATTTTTTTATTTTCCATTTGTCTGTTTAACGTTATATTTCATTTTCTCTCAAATATTATCTCTTTTTGTAATTTTCCTCACATTCATGCCATTTTTTTCTCCGTTTATTATGCCACTCTTTTGGGTTATATTACATTTATATGTGTCCTTCTTCATCTTCTCTCGAGATTTCCTCTTTCTCTCTTCGCTAAAGAAAGCATCAATCACCCAGTCAAAGTTTAAGGTAAGCAGAAGCTTACATTCCAATTAAGATCACAGTAATATGAAAGTATGGAAACTATCACCCAGCTAATATTCATGTTATATAAAAAAGATGTGTAGACCATTCCAGTTTAGGTTAGAACAGTCAATAAAGCTACAATCAGCAGTAGCCAGACATAATTTCGCTTTAAATCAATTCTGAGCGAGAGATATTTTGGTTTTTAAGCTGTCCCACCAGCCACGTGTGACTGGTGGGACAGATTTCAAAACCTTCTCAAAACCGTAATATTATATTTTAAGATATAAAAACACGTCAAAATAGTAAAGAAAGTGTGTTTTGTCACTTCTAGAAAAAAACTGCATTCATAAAATCATATTTGAGCTTAGAAAAACAACTTTTATCTCTTTTTGCGTGACTGGTGGGACATGCGACATGCATCTGTTCAGAGAAGAATAACACAAAAACTTACATACTTTTTAACTATATTTTTATGTTGTAACAAAGTATTTTTCATGCTTTCTGTAAAATACACGCGGCGACTTTCTACAACTGCCTAAATGGCCAGAAAGAGTCTTGCAAGTCAAACCTAAATTTGTCCGCTGAGTAATTTTGTATGAAGTTGAAGTTTAGATGGTCAAAAATGGTAGTAATTTTTATTTTTTTTGATATTTTTCTACAGAATCATAAAATATAGACATTTAACTATGGGTTATGATTGAATAGGGCAGAATTATAGCAATTTTAAAATTTACGTCGTTTTCCTATTTTACGTGGAATGCCCCATTAATAATATGAGTAGGTTTCGAGCTGAGTATTAACTTCTGTATCACAACTATTGTGTTTAAAGTCTGTGTCAAAGTTAATTAAAATTGGTTCATGTAGCCGTAACATTAATTTGGCATGTACCTGGCCATTAAATAATATAAGTTTATTTAGTTCATGATGGCTGCTTCTCAGCAGCTGTAACCTTCGTTTATCTGCATGAAAAAAGCGACATTGATAAGTATTATTTATTACTATGAAGACATAAAAACATCTCAGTACTGGGAACCAAGAGATTTGTGCTTGGTGACTAGCAAAATGATGGTTGGTGTTATCTACCTGCATCTGTACCTGGCAAAAATATGTGAATTTGTTATTTGAATTTTCAGTATAAATCACCCAGAAGATGTACAACTAAGTCCCGGTTGTCTATACCACGCAAACGACGACGCGTGCGTGCAGACATATGAGTATATGATCAACAAGTCCCACAAGGAAGTCATGTTCGATCTATACAACAAACTGTCAAAGATTGACGTACAGAAGTCGCCCAGTCCCAAGACATTGTTGAAAGTCACGCCGCAAAGTGTTGAGAAGATCGTCACTGCTTCTAAAGGTAAGGGATTTGATCAGAAGGTCGCTTTATTACTTTATGAAATCATGTTGGTCCCACATTTTTCTTCGCACAAAGAATTCTTCCACGTTCTTGTATGTGTGCGTTTATAAACATACATCTCATAATAAATATTCAGACTCGGAATTTTAAATACTTTGTTTCGTGTGAGACTGAATTGCGTACGGAAACAATAAACCTCAATTGTGTACAAGGCAGCTTCAAAGTTATCAAGTCAACATATTTGTTGCTTAAAAGTATTTACTAGTAACAGAATGAAAAATTTATTGTATTCTGATAAAATGTATCCTATTTTTCCAAATTCCACTAAAATATATTCAACAGTATTACTGCGAAAGCAAAACAGACAGTTTATATTTAATTAAAACTGTTTATGTAATCACTATTTGTATTTGTGTCAATTAATATGAATTACATTTTCAAAACTGCTGACAAAATGTTATTTGATTTTATTATACTTAAACATTTTTGGTTCTAAACAAATAGTAGGTAAGCTTTTTATTTGCTACACTTTCAATTTATCATTCTAAATAACATTGCTTATGTTGTTACTCAAACACCAATTAATTTGTAATTCAATATTAAATTGTAAATATTTTTTACTAACATTATTTTATTTTCAAACTAGCTGTTGCCCGCGGTTTTACCCGCGTTCCAAGGAAACTTCTTCACGCACCCGGATAAAAAGTAGCCTAAAATCTATCTCTGTACAAAATTTCTTCCAAATTGGTTCAGCTGGTCTTGAGATTTGAACTTAGCAACACATTCAGCGATTCATTTTTATAATATAGATAAAGAATTTTATTGAAGAAATCTTTTGATAAATTGCAGGTAATTACGAAATAATTGGCAAACATCTGGGCGTATTACAGCAAGCGTTAGCAGTAGTACAGACATTGAAGTCTCCCCGGCGCGCGCAGCAGGAACTGCTGACGAGTTTGGAGAAGCAGGTGCTTCAGAACCTCGCAGCGAGTCGAGACTCCACCAGCGTGTTGCATCAGGTATATTACTTAACTAGCTTCTGCCCGTGACTTCGTCCGCGTGAACAAAAGGAGTTTTAGCCTGATGATATATAGCATATAGACTTCCTCAATAAATAGGCTATCTAACACTAAAAGATTTTTTCAAATCGTACCAGTACTTGAGATTAGCGTGTTCAAACAAACAAACTCTTCAGCTTTATTATATTAGTATACACGTTGAGGGTCGAATGCTGTTCTGTAATGTATATGAAAACCCCTTTTTCCTTGTACTCATTACTCAGTACTTATACTGTAACATTTATTAAGCTGCTGAAAGTTTATTTTGCTATAATTTACGATATTTCAAGTCAGATAACTTAAAATTTAATTCTCTGGTGAGGCCAATGTGTTATAGTATTTTTCTTCACAAAGTTTTCGGTGGTAACTTAGTCTCGTTTTATGCTAAGTTAATAAGTTAGCCCTGGTTTTCATCATAATAATTACTGGAAAAATAAAATTTACCGAATTACTTATTTCTTACAGATCAGCCACCTTATTAAGACTCGTAAGGATAGAAACCTGCCACTAGAGAGTCTGTTAGCGCTCCTCATCCACATATATTCTCTGGTTGGCACTGAAGTGTCTTTCTCAAAACAACACGAAGACAGTCTCACTGAAACACTGAGTGTTGCCATATTTGAAGACCACAAGAATCTGTACCAAAAGAATGTGGAGACAGGTCTCATGGTGACTCCGGAATATTGTGATGCGGCGTCTAAGAGAGTGATGAGCCAACTTAAAGATATAGCGCAAATGAGAAGGGTGCTACACAAGTAAGTGAATATTTTCTCCCAATATGCATTTTATCAGTTTTTTTTCTCCAAATAAACTAGGTATTTGGTTCTCTATACGATCTTGTTGCATTCTAATTGATGACTGTACTTAAACCTCCTCATTCATGTGGTTTTATTTCTGCAGGTATAACTCAGTATTGAAGCCGTGCGAGACGGGCGTTGGCCATGAATACCGCGGAGTTTTGCAGCAGTTGGTGGAGGACCTTGTCGATACCGATCGGCCTGACATAACTGACTTGAAGCACAGAAATGATAGCATCAAGGACTTACTGCGTAGCGGACTCAAGTAAATAAAATAATTTTGAAATTAAAACTCTTTAGTATAACGCCATCTACCGGCAAGTAGATTAAATATTTGTTAAAGCGCCATCTAGTAGTGAGTAGGAAGCAACAAAGATACGATACTTTTATGTGGAATATAAGTCTTATGTATAATGTTATTTTGCTGATGTTTAATATTAATTTAATGTTCTTTTGTCTTATAGCATTCTTACCAGCAAGAAAACACGAAGTACGAAGCATCCCCTTGACAACTCTACTATAATCATTTTTGTTGTCGGCGGTATAACAGCCGAGGAATGTAAACGCTTACACCGTAGCGTTATCACAAGTGGTATTGACAATACCGTGCTGATCGGTTCCACAAGGCTGGTCACCCCAGTTGAAGCTATGAGGGATGTGCTGCCATTATAGCGACGCGAGAAAAAGGTCAACACCTGGTGGCCTGGTGTTAAAGTGGACGATGGTTGCGGGCGCTGGTCCCAAAGGCGACGACGATAACGCGAATACTTTTGCCGAAAAGTTTACATTAAGAAAGGAATTGGTAATGTCCGCATTTAAATTGTAAAATTGGTCCTTTTATCCGTAACATTGTGCTGGGTGGCGCCAGTTAGCAACATTTAATGATATAAAATAATCTGTTTAATGAAACTGTTACTACTGCTATCAGTAAAAAACCTTATTCAGATTTAATGTTAATATACTTATTCAATGTAAAAAAAAATATGAAATTATACTGTTTTAATGGAAGGCTATGTAATAAGTAAAAAGATAAAAATGCTTAAGTAATTAGGTGCTAAGACTATGTTGTTATTATTGTTTTATTTTTCTTGTTAAATGTATATAAATTTAATACTTGTAAGCATAACGCAATGCAATTACAATGCAAATTAAACGATTTTTCTTGAATGGTATTTGTTGTTTAATTTAATGCTCACGTTGCCAGAGAAGACTTGATAATTGAAAAGAATTAGAACTACCTACTTTATTTAGTCTAAATAACATTATTATTTTGAAAGGGTAAACTTATTTTTAATGGGGAAATAAATAAATATTTAAGTAATATTTTTATTTTGCAAACACTAGTTTGTGACCATTTATGTCTAGTTATCAGTTCATTCCCATTTCATCTATTCAAATTCCAATACGCCTAGTTACAATGCGAATAATGATCGACATAAATTAATATTAGCTATATAATCTCTTTTGTCACAGGAATGTCTATTTTTACATGATTTTACAATATTGTTTATAAATTAAATTGTATACTTACCTAAAATATTATTAATAATTTTACACAAATATTTTATCAACAGGAATAAATGCAGTTGTTTATGGAATAAAACTAGAAAATTGGCCAAAGTTTGTGCTAGTGAACAAGGAATAATCGAAGAAAATACAGTTTTACGAAATTACTTGGAAATATTTTATTCTAATTTTCAAAAGGAAAATGTTTTATTAAATTATGATAAAACAGAGGTCAGAAAGTAAAATCTGAATAATATCAGATTTTTAAAACCTGTAAAAAAAACGTAGAGATAATATTAAATCACTTCAAAATATTTCTTCTCGAAATATTTTCAGATTGGTTGTTAAGTATCTAGCCCATTTACTTCAATTATAATTATAGTTACTGATCAGCCAATTTTTTATTAATTGTGTAATAAAGAAGGTGGTATTCGAATGCATTTGCCGTCTAAGTATTCGGATATCATAAGCATATTTTCTTAGGAAGACGGCCATATTTTATATCCTATCCTATAGTTTATTTACTATCACATTTTTTCTTGTAATACGTTCCTTAGTGCCTACTTTTTATTGTATCGCCAATTACGTTAATACTTCGAGACTACGTGGATCTACCACACTTTACTCATACATTTAAATTAAACGTTAATAACAAATAACCGACTGTGATTGGCTGGTTTGAAGTCCGGCTTCTTTAATGGACCAACAAGTTTTCATACAAATATCATAAAATTAATTGTACATTAAGGGAGCAAAGTTTTATGATAGCGTTGAATTTATATAACGATGTATAAGTCTGTCTAAAGACAAAGAAAATATTGCCATTTGCACGCTTAATAAGACTGATTTATATTTCAAAACTAATTTTAAGGAATCTCAAAAAAGTTCACCGTTTTATAGTAGCAGCCTTGTTTAAGCGTATACTGCAAGTTGATTCAAAAACACAATATCGAAATCGAAATAGTACGAGTACGATACATAGTTTCAATTCATTTTGTCTTAAATCAATTAGTCTACTATTAAACGCGTACACTGTAGGCAAACGAATTGGGTCAACAATAAAAAAAAACATAACACGATCGCATTTTCAAAAACAGATTATCATTTCATTTGTATCAATACTATCAGATTCATTGAATTCCATTCACGACATAAACACAGTAATACTTTATTTGTAATTATGTGTCATTAGGCACAGGGATATCAGTCCATGCCGGCGACGTCGCCGCCCTTCCTGAAGTCAGCGTTCGCGTAGATCGCAGTTTTATTCCTAAAGAGAGCGCAAATTATTGACCCCCTGCCGCGGTACCTCACTATGCCGTGGCCTTTAGCTCGGAGACCTTTCACTATATCCTGTAGACAGAAAGCAGTATATAGTATCACGAAGGTATAGCTTCTTTAATTCTAATCTACCTATACATATAAAATGCTTTGTCCAGAATGACTGACGGATCAACGCACAGCCTAAACCGTTGATCGTAGAGACCTGAAACTCGGAGGGTGTGTTCTTTGTATGACGTAGGCATTCCATAAGATTTAGGATTTTCCGAAATCCTGCCCCTAAAGGGGTGAACAAGGGGGGCAACGTTTGTATGAAACTCTGTCATTTTTAATTTCAAATCGTATAGCCCACGCGGGCAAAGATAAACGATATAGATAAACAGAAATAAGTTTCTATCGAAAGACATGTTTCTTACGTCTATGACACCAAATTCATATTCGACGTGCATCGGGGTGATCTGGTGGTGGATCCGAGCCTCATCCACGGCTTCCTTGATCGACTGGTCGAACCACAGCTTGCGTATTGTCACCTGAAAAGTTATTAGATAATGTGAGATAGTTTAATAAATGAGGTAATGGATTTTGTTGTAATGGTATGAAATCTATGTGTTTCTATGGCTAATTTTGTGTTCCGGCTGTATTATGACAAAGAAAAAGAAAATATAGCAACCTAGATTCTAGTGTGAAAAAAGCCCTTAATGGGCGCCGGCAGGAAAATTTTCAGAAGGGCCCAGGAAAATATTCAGGAGAGTGAGACGTCTAAGTATTTGTACGAACAGTAAAATTGGGGGTGCAACTCTTTGTACTCCCGGCTTCTATGGCCTAATTAGTCCTTCGTAACTTCGTCTCTCTTTCGTAATGGAATCTGTATCACTATAGCGTGTCATAATACAGCCCCTGGTCTTTCAAAACTTACCAAAGCCACAGCAGTAGTTATCTTGGTTCCTCCCGAAGCGCCAATCACCAGCTTAGCGTTGCCGTTCCTATCCACAATGATGCTAGGGCTCATGGAAGACATGGGGCGTTTGTGCGGCGCGATGAAGTTCGCGGGGGAAGGCTTGAGGCCGAAGAAGTTGGTGATACCAGGCGAGGAGAAGTCATCCATCACGTTGTTCATTATGATACCCGTTTTGAGCGTTGAAAAACCGGCGCCGTAGCTGAGAAAGACAGAGAAATTGATGATCAGTGAATCTAAATTTAGATACTCTTCGGTTTTTTTGGTAGGTAGTAGGATCTTGTATGGAGGGTTTAAGCAAGATTATTGATGTCAGAAATGTTACGAGGATTGGTTTAGAGATGGATTTTCAGAGACATTACCAAAATTCTACTTTATTATTTAAATAAGTCATCCTAGGTCAGATGAAAAATTGAGAAGTAGGTATCACTAAGAATAACTACCTATTCATACATCATCAAGAACACCTAGATCCTAAACTTACTAGTAGTTGATGGAGCTGGTGACGGAGACAGCATCGCCATTGCCTGCGATGATAGAAATGTGGGCAGTCCCAGCGTCAGGCTGGTTGTAGGTGTCGGCGCCGTACGTGGCGGTGTCGTTGCTGGTCGCCGTGTCGTTGATGCGGAGCCGGACTTCAGTGCCATATTCAGGAGTAGTTACGTTGCGGATCAACTGGACGGAAGAAAAAATATTGTAGAAAATGTACTTTAGGTCACCTCCTCCTTGTGTCGTATTCCTCAATACCGAGGGTCGTGACCTCCACGAATTATTTCCCGGACAATAGCTTTCCTAGGTCACCTATGACATTGTTTTATTGCATAGTTTTTTTTGTTTTAACAGGGTGTCCACTATCTGGATAATCAGGGAAAGTCAGGGAATTATTTTTGGTATTTGGAGTGGACTGTTTAAACTCTTTGGGGTTTTTTATTATGTTCACACGTAAACTGGGTTTCATCATAATTGTTTTTTTCGTCTACATTCACGAATGGCGTATGGCGATATCTCATCTAAATGTTTTATGTTTAAGTCCTTGTTAAACCTTAAGTTTCATATAAGTTATAAATAAGAGAACCGAAGAGGTAAGACAAGATAAAGCAAAGTCAAAAGGTTAAAGTTATTTATGTCGTAATACATCGATATCATTATCGAACGACAATTCTACCTATTTCATAATCGAATGGTTTTGCGAATTACTTCCTTGTTTTCCTAATTAGGTAGTTAATATTATAAAATATTTATAAACAGGCAAGTATATTATTTTTGATGCGCAATTTATTGCGCATCGAAATTTAAATTAAGCCAAGTTAGGTTTGTCAGGATTTTAATTATAGGATATAGGTATCAAATACAGTTCTCTTTTCGCACATTATTTTGAAAGCGGTCCCTAGGTACGTATAAAATAATTGTGATTGGTTGTATTGTTTGTACATATAGACAGTAACATTAGTTTACAAATGCAGCAGCGAAGTGAGACCAATAAATTAGCTGATTGCTCTACCCTACCCTTACTACTAGGCTCCGAAGAAGGGGTTGTGGTAACACTATGAATTCGAATATTTGGTTCAAGACTAGAAAGTTTATGTAGCAGTAGGCACGTTGCTTTTGTTTGGAATAAAGTTTAGAAAGACCAGTTACCTCTGTCAAATCCAAGAAGTCCATATCGCCAAGTTTCGTCCTAGTGGCGTAGGCATATTTGAAGGCTTCCAGAATCCTGTGGTAGGTGAGGATCTTGTCTTCCGTGCTGTTGATGCTAGATGCATTGAAGTTGTACCCGCTGAGGATGTTTAGGATGTTCACGAGGATGGCGCCGCTGCTCGGAGGGGGAGGCGAGTAGAAAATGTCGCCGTTGCTCAGGGGGACCGCAATGGGGTCTGTGATTTTTGCTCTGAAAACCATGAAAACGATACTGTGTAGTTTCGATTATATTGATCATACGTTCAAACAAGTACCTAATGAATGCTTTTTTTTTTCTACATGACCTCTTGCAGGGTGCTTCTAACAGCATTCGACCTGCTTAACTGGACAGTCAACCTAATGAATGCGTTGTGAGCGCTTTCTCCCGGATACATGTAAGTGCCTAATTATATTTATATCTTCTGCACTCACTGGTTATTATTGGTCGACAATATTAAAATAATAGGTACTGTAATTTTGAGCCTCTTTTGTGTTTCACGGAGCTTTTACACATTAGTTGAACTAGCACAGAATCACCTGACGTATGGCTTATAAAGGAAGAAGTTTAGTAAGTTAGTTAAGTAAATTAGGAACTTTATCGGTGTATCAAGGCAGTCAATAATGATGCCTCTTTTATTAATATTACCACTGATTCGGAAAGGCTTTTTTTCGGACGGGAAATCATCCCGCCGTGGGGCGAGAGGGAGTGTCAGACTCTTACTGACTAAAACCCATCCATGTTCCTTCTTCAGCCCTTTGTATTCCGGGGGCGTGGTAACTCTTTCGAGCATCCCGCAGCCCCGGCATAATTCGGAAAGCCTGTCGACTCTTTCACAGAACGCGTTAATGAGAATCTAAAACTGTCCAGTTTGTGTCTATCACGGAGTCACTCTTGCGATGTCTTTTGCAAATTAGAGTAGGAAATCGTATTTGGCTCTAGTAAAACACGCTTGGTAATAAAGTGTAGACGTACCTAGTGTCATAATTTAATTACATTCCTGCCTCTAGCCAACTGTTAATAAATTATTCCTGTCATGCATCTACTCTTAATCATTTCGCTATGCGACATTCGATAACACATTCCTTCATATTGGAGTATATTATATAATCATTCACTTATTTATATCAGTGGAGTAAATGTTTCAACATTTCTGGATAGAGTTAGTCGTATTATCTAGAAAAGATTTTTACTATTTTGGATGTAGTGAAACTGGTCTTGAATTCAATACAAAAACCAAACAATGTAGTAACATCGGATACAGGCGGTCAACGGTTCATAGCGTTTGTGGGTGGTTGACTTTTATTTACAAAAAAACAAAAGGTGACAAAAGCCACAAAAAGCTGCGTCACGTCATTGTAAACCAAACAATAAAATAAAGTATTTCCAACGATATCACTGCCAATATAATTATTTTCCATGTAATTCAATGAGTCATGTATATTTGATTTAATCAGGTGCAATAATGTATTGTTTTATATATTCAATGACGGTAGTTATTGTGAAATATTTAAGGTAGGTAGGTGACCAAGTCAACGTTAATTTAGGTTCGCCTGGTGTGGTGTCAGCGTGCGCGACAAATACCGGTGAATTTGGAAAATCTTTGCTTTTCGTCATAGTACGTTAGTGTGCAGTTTAGCCATATTTTCTTTTCACGATAACGGCAAAGGAATTCGAGACGAATTTAGGTGTTAGTCACACTCACGTTACACTCATGGTAAATTAAGTGAGAAAATAAATGAACAATTCCAATCCTTACTCATAATATAAATCAGAAGGTAACTCTGTCTGTTACGTTTTTACTGTTAAACGGCTGAACTGATCTGGATGTAATTTAGTATGGAGATAACTTGAATCATGGGGAACCACTATCCGGCTGCGTAAAGCAGTAAACTTAGGATGCGAGTGAAATCGTGGGAAACAGCATAGTTAGTTTCAAAAATTGTTTGGTATTATGCGTTGGAGGAAATTCTAATTATGTTTATGTTTAACTACATAAACATTATTTGCGAAATGTTGCTATTCTCTGGTGACCTCCAAGCAGTTCAATTCAGACATATTTTTATAAGAATATAGATATTTTTGTTTATAGTCTGAGACAGATAACGTATACTCAGCAAAGACATGTTGCGGCCAAAGCTTAGCTGATTAAGGTATTCGGTTCAGCAAAACTATTGTGCCAGTCTATGGTGCCAGTACAAAGGATCGAGTTGTTGATGTAACCTACCTGATTTGCGCATTTTTTTGCATGGCGTTGGCTTTCGCTGGCTCCATTGTTATTATGCCTTTTACCTTTGTTTCTATTGTACATTATTTACAATATATACATTCTTAACAATATAAATAATAAAAAAAAACTATAATATTAAAATATTGCGTCAAAAAATTCATCTTCATCGCCGTCAACTGGGAGTGTACCCAAGAGACTGGCGGCATTGCCACGTTGGATGGCAATGCTTAGCTTTTGACCAAAATAAAAGCCAGCCTTTGGGTCACAGGAAGTGTCAACAAGCCGCTTGGATATTTCTTTAAAAAGAGACCTTTTACCTTAATTATAATTTTATTATAATGTATCCTGATTACTTGTGGTTAATCCTTATACATAATTATAAATTCTAAAGTAAGTAATTCTGTCAGTCTTTCTGTAAGAAGATTAGATAATTTTGATCCGGGCGCACGTAACCGCAGGAAACGGTTAAAAAATATAGTCAACATCTCTTCCTTCAATGTCAACAATGTCTTCTTACAAATCTTCCTTCAATGTTATCTCAGCATGAACTGTTCATAAGTATATAATAATATATAGGATTTGTCAATGTTTAAATAAATTATTTATGTATGTTTATGTATTCTGATTCTGTTTAAATTTGGGGTTAATGAACGTTCGCGTTGGTCTTGCACGACACAATTCTCGATTTTAATAAAAGTATTTTTACCTTTTTATGCATTTATGTGCGACTGTACTACATTAGGCAGCTGTTTAAAAGTCAACAATGATGCAATATGGAGTTTGTTTTGAAAAACAAGCAGGTGACTAGGTGCTCATTTAGTTACTACGTTGACAAAAGTATGTTGTGATGCAGCATAAGTACTGTTTTATAGGACGACATAATTATATCTAAAAAATGCGAGAGTAACTTTATATGTGTGTCTGTCTGATGCTTTTACGGTAAAACAGCTACAGCGTTTTTTATGAAATTCGCTCTGGAGATAGAGTGAAACCTGGGATTGAAGATTTGATAGTTTTTATACTAGTAGTGGCCTGAGGATGCGAGTGAAACCAAAGGAAACAATTGAGTCTTTTATAAAATAAACACGCCAGTTATCTAAAGTTCACGACAGTTTACCATAAGAATAGCTATATTTCGGTAGTTATGTATGCCTGGGGTTGCATGCATGGTGCGATATTATAATTATTGATGTACCTAAATAACTTCTCCTGAAAAGTAAAGGTACTTACTTTTTAATGAGCCTCTACACCCTTCACACAGAGTGAATCAACCTACTATTAATAGGACACAATAATAAACGATTATTTGTTAATGTTAAACTTCATTCTCTCATCAGGATCATGCTTCACGGGAATCAGCAGTCGACAAAAAACTCAAACGCAACACACAAGAAAAACCTGTTCTCACAATGGTGTTTATTGCAAACTCCTGGCCTTCCGACCTCGAGAGAAACGGTTTCGTATTTTGCTGATATTTATTAGGGAACCACCTAGCCAGAAACTTGGCTAGTAAGGTATAACGGCTTACAAAATAAATGTACTAATAGAAGTTTATATGTATGATTTATACGTTTGACTGTTATTCTTATCAGAAAAGAGTCTTCTATTTTTCAGGGAGTTCTAGTAATATGTATGAAGCCTAATCCTACTGTAAATAAACTTGTTTTCAATGGAAATTATTTTATAGATTCATTGAAGTTAATATCGGACACAAAATGCTTTAAGTTTAACAAAACTGTGAATGATGTCATGCAATGTGCCTAGGAATATAAATCTACGTTTTTGTTTGTTATTAAAGATATCTTCAGATCTATATGTATAATGTATGTAGGTACATAGGTACCGTATGAGAGAGTTTGTTGACAAAACACGATCATTCATGTGTTATCGGATTATGTGATGCTTGAGGAAATATAGGTAAATGCCTATTGTATTTGGTTAAATAACTAAAACAATGGAAATGCATTTCTGCTTAGAGTGCTTACGTACTTACTAAGTAAGTAAGTAGGTATATCGAATAACAATTGTTTTCATTGATATTGCAACTTAATTGCTTTATTTGTTTGTGATGTTCTTTTGCTTAGCAGGTAGATATTTTTTTTTTGTTGACTGTTGATTTTAAAATCCCATACCTATAGATTTTTGCAGATGTAGGAAGAAATGTATATATATCTACATAGCATGTATTGTGATATTTTAGATTGCAAAATATGACAACTATGCAAATTATATATGCAATTTGCGAGTCCTTTGTTGTGGGATACATCTCAGACAGAGTTACCAATGCTTTGGTACTCTCTGTCGTAAATCGGGACTGCTATTTAAACTAATATACTAGGTGCCTGCTTCATTACTATACGGTGAGTTTAATAATAAACCCTACTAATAAATATAAAGAAGCAAGGGCGATATGACGTGCACATGCCCTTGTCCTGAAAGAAAATACAAATAAAAAGATTTAATCATATTATTGTTTTTACTGTCTATTTTGGTTTCTTCTTTTGGTTGTTGTGTCAAGGACAATCAGCTAAAATATGGAAACTGATCTAGGAACCTATAAAATAGCTTCATGAATACATTAAATAAATAATTGAATGCACGTGCACCGCCCTGAAATATTCCTGCCGCCGCCCATGTAAATAAAATAAGCATATAATAAGTACAGCAATAAAGGTTACGCAAATGATTCTAGAATATTCCACTGTATTTAAATATTTGCATTAGATGTATTGCAAGCTAAGTATATAATTGTATTACCGTGTCTCACCTTCTCGGGGCCATGTAAATTGTCGACCATAAGAAATTGAATCTGATTACATTTATTAGTTTACGTAACTGAAAATTTCTCTTATTTCTTAAATAAAACGGTGCCTTTTTGGTTACTTTTTCATTGTGCTTACCTAGCTTAATAGCTCATAAGGTAGATGTGTGTTTGTAAAGCAAAATAAGAATTACAATGTTTCTGTGTTGATTGTAACTCTTTTTTTTCGGATGGGTAATCAACAAATGACCCCTCCCGGCCTCCCGCCGTGGATAGGGCGGGTGGGAGTGTCAGACTTTTACTGATTAAAACCTATCCATGTACCTTCCTCAGCCCTTTGTATTCCGGGGTGCGGTATCTTTTTCGAACGTCCCGCAGCCCCGGTGATTGAACTTCTGCTTGTACTATCTATTGGTAACATAATCAGCAAGGACTGGTATTAGTCAAAAATCTTTTACCTCCGTTCACTTATTAGTTTTTCGCGCTTGCTTTGGTACTTCAATGATATAAAACGCGAATGTAATCACTTACTCATACTGCCGTAGATCGTCTGCGGTGATGATGCTCCCAACCCTCTCCAGATCATCTAAGAGGTCAGCAGCCAAGGTCCCGTTGTAAAGGTCATCGCCCCCGTTCTCAGCTATCCTCTGGAAGGTGTTGCACAAAGCCTCGCTGGGCTTCACCATCGTGCCTGGTTTGTGGAACTGTCCTTTGGCTGTGTTGAAGTACATTTTCCTGGGGACGGGGAAAACTGTTATTTTCCTCGTAATCTATACTAATCTTATATAAAGAGGTATAGTTTGTAAGGTTATTATACAGAGGTATAGGGGGTAATCTCTGGATCCTCTGAACCGATTTAGATAAAATTTGGTACGGAGGTAGAGAGGGCCCTGAAGAAGGTTATTTTTATCCGGGTGCATGAAGTAGTTCCTTCGGAACGTGGGTGAAACCGCGGTAAACAGCTAGTGATTAATATGGTTAGAGGAAGACTTTGTGTTCTTGATTTGGTAAGCAAGTTCGGTCTATCTACTACGTTAATACAATTATTAATAATTGTATTATATTAGAGGACGAGCGGTTCCTATCCGTACTTGACCAAAACACAGACTTATTGCCTAATCAGATCGGTAGATAATTTAAAGATAAACAAAATACTATTGAAATAAACAAACAGATTAGTGTTTATTGCCAATTTATGAATTATTTTTTACTTATTTTGAATTTATAATTTATAGATTTAGCTTTTTTGTAATCTTTTTTGAAGATTGAAAAAAAAAAACAGAAGTCTCAAGACGTCTCTCAGTAAATAACATGAGGAAGTGAGGCGTATTTATAGCATGAGGAAGTTAGCCGTACAATACAAAGACAAAGTTAACATTATAGACACACTACTCGATTGAGTACACAAATCCTTGGACTTCGCAGTTCATCGCACCTAAATACTTAGGAACCACTATTGCATGCGTTTGGGACAGTTTATTATGTCCAAAAAGTCTTAAGTTCACTCTTTTTTTAGATGGGAAATCATCAAAGGACTCCTACAGCCGTGGGTCGGGCGGGAGGGAGGCAGACTCTTACTGACTAAAACTCATCAATGTTCCTTCCTTAGCACGTAATATTACGGGGTCGCGGTAACTCTTTCGAACATCCCGCAGCCCCGGTCTTCAGTTCACCCTAAGATGTCACCACGGTGGGCGTCAAAACATTGATATGTATTCATGAATTCTCTTGGGGTCACTCGTAGCAGGAGGATTTTTACATAATTCATTTTTACAAAACAAAAAAAACTTCTAAGGGACTAATACACATTCATTGCCTGTGATGCAGACACATTAGTTCGAATAATCGTAATCCGGCAGTCAAACTGATAGGAATAGCCATACATCAATTTACCTGAGATTTGGATCATTCTTGATGTAGGGGGCACTCTCCACTCCATCATACATGACCTTGGACATGGGGAATCCATTCTTGCACAGCTCCAGACTCGGGGCTATTAGGCTGTCCCAGGGCAACTTGCCCCATCGCCTGTGGGCGGCCCACATGCCCCGTAGTTCGCCTGGAACGCCAATCGCTAAAGGACCTGGTGATTTTAATATTGAACTAGTTAGAATCTCTGCAATTTTATTAGCTTTGTAGGATATGATTTCAGAGATATCTTAATGATATTCTTATAATATACCGTCATTGACAATTCCAATATTACGCTTTTGTTTTTTTAAATCATGCTGGTCGCAATTTTTGTTTTGTTACTACCCCCAGAAATAAATGTCTTTCTTATCTTTACTACAGATTCTTTACTCGGGGATCGAAGGCAACCTTAACAAATTGTATTCCATCTGTCGCATAGTATGGTATTATTGTATATGTATGTATAGTAATAAATTATCTAACCACCAACGACCACCAATAATTATCTTTATCTAACCACTAAAACACATACTACGTGTCGCACGACAGTTTTGTAGTTATTTTTATATAAGTACATCTGATAAAATACAAATATGCTAATTAAATAAAATATTATTATATAAATAATGTAGTCAAAGATCGGGAAAGTTCTCCGAGATATTTTTACCGCGAGCAATTCATACTTAAAATTACTCAATCAGACGTTATTAAAAGTTTTTGATATGTATATGGATCTAATATTACAGGTAAATGAACTCAAATTCATTTCCCAACCTAAAGAAATATATACGTAGGCAATTAGTTTTTATAATATGACTTACATTGTTTAAATAAAATTAGGATATTCCTTTATTCCGGCACACTATTGCAACGAACGATGAAGTGAAAAGATTAGTTTTAAATTTGGAAGGTAGGGAATCGTAATAGACAAGTGTATTTTATTTTATCAGGTGTTGAACAAACTAAGGCAAAGGCACAAAACACCTGGTTCCTACTTTATCTGTGTAGGAGAAACAGAAAACAGGCTATGTAACGGTGGTCCTAGATAGGTAATGGATTAGCAAGTCGCTATTACCAGTTCCAAGCGGTACCGACCAGCTATATAAATAGAAAATCCGTTTTATTGTGTTTTGAAACTTTATAAGTTGTTCCATTTTCTATGTTGCCAACTTAAAATTTCAATTCGAATAAAGCCCGTGTGAAGTAATTGCCTTTGCCTTCACAGAGCCTGATGAATGCATAGACTGGGTTTCCACCTTATGGTGGGCTGATTATGCTTCTAATTAGTTGCATAAAAGCTTTACAAAATGGAAAGGTTGTTATATGCCACGCTTTGTACGCTACAGCGAGTGAAACTGAATGTGACTGAGGCACCTACCAGCACAGTCTTGATTGGACCACATTCAAAGAGAAAGCCTTAGAGAAATTTGCAATGACGTACATATCACACGCATTTGTTGTCAAAGTTTATTATTACTATCTGTGTACGACCGAAATTGTAATTAACGTTTAGTATTTATCGAGTTAAAATAATGATGACCTTCTTCAAATGCCTAGTCGAAACAAATAAATCGTTCCTTTTTTGAATTTTTTTATTTTTATTTGTGAGAATACCTTATTGGTCCAATAAAATATTTTTCCGCCAGCATTAAAGGTAGATATCCT
The DNA here is from genome assembly GCA_963891755.1 of Pyrrhia umbra. NCBI lineage: Eukaryota > Metazoa > Arthropoda > Insecta > Lepidoptera > Noctuidae > Pyrrhia > Pyrrhia umbra. The sequence continues at coordinate 10,032,381 of OY982930.1, forward strand.
ACCAAAATTGTCTATGGTAACTAAAAAAATAACAGTAAGTTACATAAAAAAGGCTATTCTTAAATTATAATACTAGACTATTCAAATATTAATTTCAACTCTTTTGGGGTATTGCTTAAATCCTAAAACAAGTTTTCCTCACGGTGTCCCACCCGTGTACAAAAAACACCATCATAAACATGCCATGCCATAGATACTCAGAAATATGAAATTCCTCAATAATGCTATGTAATGTTTCAGTCTAATTAATTTTCATAAATCTGCTTATATAATTAATCTTCATATTTGTTACCCTATTAATAAAGTGGGTTTCAGAGCATTTTTCCTGTTATGCATATGTTATGTATTATTATTCCTGTATTTACATTATACAATGAAATAAATAAATTAGGTACCTATATTCTAAACACCATTATGTTCAAGCATAATAAAGATACCGAATTCAAATCGATAAATTCAGCTCTCAATGCCGCCATTACGAGCTAAGGGTGAAAAGTAATAATATTTCAGAGGGGTAGAAATATCTAGAAACACTGCCTGAATGCCGAACACATTAACCTAGCCAGATTATGAATCAGTCTAGTCTTAGATGAATCATATTCTAAAGAGTACTTTATAGTTTTTCGTCAGTAACAAAATATCTAAGTTTGGTTTAGCTAACCCCATGGAATACAATCAAGCTGATTTAGAACTGAATGGTTTGTTGTCAATAAACGGCACTTTTTTTTATTAGAATATTGATTTTTACCAAAAACAACCAATCATTCGTACCTATAGCAGTATTAAAAATTAATAGTGTTCTAGTTTTACCCTGTAGTAATTAATTCCATACTTCAAGTTTTCCACGAATCGATACGCAAGCCTTTCTCGAATCATCGATTCAAATTTTTAATTGCTTTATGAGAACGTCTTACTAATTTTGAGTCATACCCTAATATAAATATAGATTGTTTTTGTTCTAGAATGATTCGAGGTGCCGATTACAACATTGTGTTTAAAAAACAGAACCTTATGGTTATACATCATGACTGGACTGCTCGTAATATTTGAGTCATCCCCTCTTTAGACTCCTTCAGACATACGAGTATATATATTCTTTGGAACCTATATCTGGGTATATTGAAGCCGTTGCCAAAAAATAAAAGTGGGGTGGATAGTTCTAGAAGCATTGCCTAGTCGTTAAATCTTCCAATTGTATTTTGTTTGTTCAGCTGTTTATTAGAAACAATACGAAGTAAATTATACCTATGTGATGTATTAAGTGTAACGCAATATCTAGAACGTTTTCAATAATGTTGATTATTGATAAATTGTTGATATAATGCTTTGTTTTAAGCACGCAGGTTTTGTTTTGATAGTAGATAATCTCATGTTTTTCATTCAAAAGAGACTAGTTTGTATATTAGAAAATTATATCCATATTAAATCCTAAATTTAAAGTTTACAATTTCTTAACCCACCCAACTTGTTCTGTGCTTGCTACATCATACTGTGGCAAGTATCGTTTGCCATACATGTCATCTGAGACGACATAGATCTGTCGTGTACGTACGACTATATCGAAAGGCTAAGCCTAATTCATTGAAATTATGCAATGTTGGATTTAACGTTAAAGATAAGACATGGTTATCTATATGTTAACAAGTAGCCTGTGATAAAAAACATTATCAATTCTGGTTACGGCTTTATTGTCACGTATGTTGTGCGAAATAAACAAATAAAAGTAAAGTTTTTATATTTCTTTTTACATGTCATAAATCAGATATCTTTTTTTAAACTCGGTTAAAATATCTAGTTTCACTATGCTTCAAAGTATCTGATAAGATTATTAACTAAAGCAACCTGTACATCAATTTATTATTAAATGCACTCAGATTAAAACCTGACCTCATTTCATAATCTGTGGCGCTAAAAATATGTTATAGATAGGTTAGGTAGGTACTGTAAATTGTTTTGTTTATTGTTCTCACTATCACATGATTGTTATCGTTTGAAGTGTTATTCTTTCAGTAAGCCTACTTAAATACTTATATAACTACCTACTTATTGTTTATTGTGAACATTATATCAATAGGAATAGAGATGAGAGATTTCCTGATTCTATTAAACTATATTTTGCATTTTTTACTTTACTAAGTATATCATTTGTCGTAGTTCTGAAGAATGACCTAGACCCGCTGTTCGAAAAGAAAACATATAAAAGTTAATAGCTGATAATCTAAATCTAAGTCGGTGGAAAAATACACAATAATAACTTGTGTAAAATACCGACTTCTATAACAATGTTTCAGCGGAAATGGAATTTATTTTTCTCTTTCAAATGTTTTAGAAATCGGTTGCATATTTTTTGTAAGAAGTTTTTATTTTTCTCTATAAGAAAATTATTATCCTGGTGCATAAAGTAATTCCCTCGTGATTCCCTCAGGTTGCGTTGCGAAGGAAATTGCTAAGACTGGAGATTGGACTTGGAATAAGACTTACCTTTAGCAGCCTTATCCCAACTTCCATTAAACATATCAACGGTCGCAGCTCCCGGAGCCGTCTCCCTCGCGTTGACTGTGTAGGCCTTCTCCTCGTCCTTGATGTAGACGGTCATGAAGAAGCCGCCGCCCAGCCCCATGCTCTGCTGGTTCAGGAGACCGTTGCAGAACATAGCTGCTACCGCTGCATCCACCGCTGATCCATTCTTCAAGAGGATCTCTCTGTAACAAGTTTAGTTTATTATTTTCAAAATACATATAATCGACTAATGGACTAATCGGAAATATGTCCAGTCTAAACTATGAGGATCATAATCCTCAGGCACATAGTTTAGATTGGACAATTCCTAGGTATACCTGAGATAAATATCGGAAATGTCGAGTTATTACATAATGTTTTTGTCTATGCGAACTGATAATTTAATACTTACTTAAAATGTAACCAGTACTCTCAAAACTAAATTTTATTTGTTACCATTCCATGTAATGCCTGTAACCTTTTGCCACTAACCGGGCGTAAACCAGGACTCAGCTACTGACAAAATTAACGCTGAAAAACCCAACAAAACCTTGATGAGGACCTCTAATTCAGCAGTAGCGCACTAAGAACTGCCTTTACAGTATAAAAATCTATCTATCTTCTTCTATATCTATACTTATCTATACTTATCTATACTTATAATAAATCTGTAGAGAGGTCAATTCTGTACATGAAATATATTTCCAAAATAACTATCAGGTCACCCCCTGATTAGGGATCGATACTGATGCCAAAAATGCAAACAGTAAAATTTTTGTCTGTCTGTCTGTCTGTCTGTCTGTATAAACTCTATAGAAACAAAAACTACTCGACGGATTTTAACGAAACTTGGTATAATTATTTGTCATACTCCTGAGATGGTTATAGCATACTTTTCATCACGCTACAATCAATAGGAGCAGAGCAGTGAAGGGAAATGTTGTCATTTTGTTTAAACGCGCTAATCTCAGGAACCGCTGGTCCGATTTAAACAATTCTTTCTGTGTTAGATAGTCCATTTATCGAGGAAGGCTATAGGCTATTTATCATCACGCTAAGACCAATAGGAGCGGAGCACCACTATTCCACGCGGACGAAGTCGCTGGCAGAAGCTAGTAATAAATAAATGCATAATTCATTCAAAGCTATTTAGGGTACCGATTTTTCATCATTGATAAAGCAACATTAACATCTTTTACCAAGCAGCTTTGCTTTATATTTTTCCGACAGTTAATCCTACAGTATTACCTTAGTTATTTATACATATGTTTATCCTTTTGTTTTACAAGCATGAAGAGCTGTTTTTTTTATCTCCTAGTGTCATTTATTTGCCCTACGCTATTAGTTCAGCTGAGCCATTAGCACTAGATACATTGTTGTCTATATGACATTACTAACACAGGCTGAGTTGCTGGAGGTCAGGCTGGATCGATATTATCTGACTAGGCCAGCAATATTCTGCCTTTCGCTCTTGCCACTGTATTTTATCTCGTATATGTCTAGGTAGGCAGGGATGGAGACAGTAAACCCTCTTCCCTCAGTTGGTATGTTGTGATAATATTTTAATATTTCGATTGTGTATATAGCTACTGTACCTACTTATCTATTAATACGTACATGAGTTTGTATTAGAAAACAAAAACATTGTTTTTCCTTAAACATTGCCGTTGCATCTTCTGTAATGATAGGTAATTAATTCATTATTGTTAGGTATTTATTGATTTATAATATTAATGGTAAATATTAATTGTAGATAATTAATTACCTGTATATTTATATATAACTTGTTAACATTTTCATTGAGTAACATTAACGGCTATAGATAATTATGCGAGGGTTAGATTCAGTATTGTTATATTTTTTTACAATTGAATTTGATTAAATTTTGAGAGACTGATGCCATCTTGGAAACCGTTTTGCAAAGCATTGTTAATTCTGCCATGCTTAAAGAATATTTGCTTCTAGTCTAGTAAATGTGTCTTCTACTTGTATACATATAGTACTTAAGCCTACATACTATTTACATAATTAGTAACATTGTTGTCAGAAACTATGTTAACATAAGCAAAGTAGATTTTCTTTACATTACTCAAACTACATTTATGTACCACCTACGTATTCATTTGCGTTATCTACTGATTTTCATTCATCTGTTTCCTTATGAATAACTTTCCACTGTAGACAGTATATTGATAACAATCAGTAAACATTGAATACAGTAAAAAAAATGGCCAAGTGCGAGTCGAACTCGCGCACCAAGGGCTTGCCTTTTCTTCAAGAGCCTTTGAAACGAATATTATATGCAATAAACGCTCAATTATCTTGTTTTTATTTTTATTAGACGTATGGACAAGTGAAGCGTATTTTTTATTTTTTAAGTATCTACCCAATGAGGAAATAGGAATATTGATCCTCCAATCGATTGTTATTTTTCTGTAGAAAGATAAACATATGACAGTTTTGTTTCAATTCTAACGAAATATAGGTAAGCATGACTCATTAGTGCGTCATTCAATACCAGTCTATCTACAATTTTTCCAATAACGTTAGAGTTGTGCTTTATTGCTTAATGTTTTTGTTAGTATGTTTACTAAATACGCTGTCCGTTTGTTATGGTTTGACGGTTAAACTGCTGAACCTATTTTGATGAAATTTGTCATGTAGATATAGCATCAAAACCTGGGACTGACTCAGGATGCGGACGAAATTAAGGTAAACTGTGATCTGGGAAAACTAGAAAACTCGGAAAATAGCTTCGTAGCAAATACAACATATTTTTTAAGATTAGATCTGAAATTCATGTAGATACGAGTATGTAGACATCATTTACGTATACAAGTAGGTCAAGATCTCCCGTAAAGAAAGAACATTACGCGAATTTATCGGTTTTGTGTTGTCATACTTTTTGCTCCGAATCATTAGAAGCGTTCCTATTATTTTTAATAGGTACCTACTGAAACGGTTTCCTACATTCTCGAAATTAGTGCCAAGGAGACAACAGAAATATATAAAACGTTTGGTGTTAATTTGTTGAACGCATCGACTTATCGATGTTGCTTGTTATCGATAAATAATCGAATGATAAAATTAAATAGTGAGAGATCATTAGGTTTTGAGTGACACATTCAAAAGATTTTTACTCAGAAGAAAAATTTGTAATCATAAAATATTATTGTTTCACAATATCACATTATTAGTCACTAAAATCCCGATGTTTTGTTTAATAATAAAGAGTAATATTTTTATATTTACACAGAATATTATCGGCATAGGTCTCGGGCGTCTGGGCACATTGTTTTAAAACGATAACTTTTATGAACAATGCTTTAACATTCACCAAGATTTCATCATTCTGTTTAATAATAAAAAAACTGGTGTGACTCGTTCCACTGTTTTCACGTGTGCGTATGCGCAGTACTTTTATGTATTAAAGAAACCGAATGCTTGAATTATCATGGCACTACGTTTTAGCCCCGTGAGTAATTATTAGGCCAATAATGACTCATGGGACCAAATCATCATAATGTTAATCAGAACCTGCAAAATTAATCTAGCAAAAATGGAAATACAATGTTATTATCAATTTAAACTAGGTCAAAACGATCGTATCATGTTTAATCATATATTGCTAAAATTGTAACCCTTCTTTTTGGTTTTGACTTAGGTGGGTAAAAATTTGTAACTATAGATATCTTTATTCATGGTTATATTTTTGTTATTTGTAAAAGCACGAACACTTCGACAGCTCTGTTAGGGTCAGTCGCCTCGAGGTAAGCAAGAGGCCTTACCATGATGTGCGAAATTAGGAATAGTTTCGTCGTGAAAAAGAGGTGGTGCTATATGAAGTTAGTAGCTGTGTCTTACTCGCACACCTGAATAGTGATTGCAAAAACACGTGGTGGTATGGCCCCAGTACTCGCCAATCTGGTCTAAATTGACGGTCTTTCAGATGTACCCAATATTAAAGGAGGGTATTACACGTGATAAAAAATTAAGAACTATTGTCCGGTTAAGCAGCTTGAATGCTGATAGAAGCATCCCCTGCAAGAGGCTATGCAGAAAAAAAATAGGACTGTTCGATTTTTAAAATATGTAAGTAGCTTTTTCTAGCAATATCTATTTGATTAATATCAACGACTGAAACGATTGAATGCTACCCTAGATTCCTCTTAGCAACCATTAACATTTTTGTCTAACAATAATAACATCATTACTGCCTAATAACCAATCATCGCTTGATAAAAAGTGCTGATTCTTATTAACAATTAGAGGTTAGTGGCGTGACTATAAGTCACGAAGTAACAACAGATCTCTCTTTCTTGAGACCTGAGTTAATTTCATCGAAAGAGGTTGAGCCGGAATAGATATTAATCATCAATAGACATGCAGCAGATTTTTTTGTATTTAAGAACTTTGATGTTTTTCCCACATACCTATAACAATACACATATATGATACTGAAATACACATATTTGCATACACACTTATATACATAAAATTCATGCCTTCTTTCAGGTTTGCTATTCATACATTACATAGAGTACTAACTCCTCATGCTACATTCAGTATGTACAAGGAAGTGTTGCAAGCCAATGTCGATATCACTCAGACAATTTTCCATTTCATTTTAATATTTAGGTTATTCACAAATTATTTGATATTTTAATGAATTTGAGAATAATTTCTTCTCTTTTTTTGCAACAGAGAATTTATTTTCTACAAGACTACGCATTTATTTTGTAACGGGTTAGCTATGGGTAAACTATTTTTATTGTTATTTTGTTTATGGGCGTCCTTACCCGGAATTTTCACTTATTTTCTTTACGTATTTAAGTAAGTATTCCTTGTGTAAATCGCCTTACATTCATCCAACATGAACCATCCAACAACCTTATCTCACTTTTTGATATCCAGACTTTATAAAGATATTCAGTCCTATGACTATTGATTTATATCCACAATGATTATTTAAAGAAATAGGTAAAACTAGTTTTTTTTTGCGTAATAACACCTGTTTCTCTCATAAGTTTGTATTGTCCATGACGATATTACATTTATTTTTTTCTAGAATCGATTGTGGCCTTGCATGTTTAACTCACTTTATGATCGGAGCCTTGTAATTACGTGCAGGTAGATTCTACCATCAAAGGAATCGGAACCTACGGAAATAGCCTGCCTTTTTTAGGGTTCCGTAGTCCGACAAGGAACCCTTATAGTTTCGCTCTGTCCGTCTGTCTGTCTGTCTGTCTGTCCGCGGCATAGCTCCGTGGTTTTTGTTATTAGAAAGCTGAAATTTGGTATGAATATGTATATTGATCACGCCGAAAAAGTGGTAAAATAAAATTTTGAAAAATTTTTTTTTTTAGGGTAGCTCCCAAACATGTAAAGTAGGGATGAATATTTTTTTTCTCGCGTACCCCTTCGTGTGGGGTATCGTTAGATAGGTCTTTCAAAAATATTATAGGTGTGTGAAGACCATTTTTCGGTTTAGCGAACCATTTGCGAAATATCTAGATTTTTAGTGAAATTTTTTGTTCGATACGAGTTACCCCCCCCCCCTCTAACTTTTGAATGGCTGTACCTAGAAATGCGAAAAAAATCTAAGAGGTAGCACATGTAATGAACTTACAAGGAAAACTATCACGGCTAAGTAGGCTTAACCGGTTACAGAGTTATAGTCGACCAACTGAGATCTACTACGGAACCCTATTGCGCGTGGCCCGACACGCACTTGGCCGGTTTTTCTTAGCCTAGATCCGATCCGTTCGACCTTAATATATCCGACTATGGAACGACTAAGGAAGGGGTTTCTAAGTATGTTTGTTAGTAAAGTTTCCCCGCACAGGTTAAACTATAAATTGATTTTAACAAATGAGGAAGCCTTGGTTTGGTATATTACTACCCAAATATCTTAGGATAAACGGTCACTGTCGCTCAATTTCGTTCTAGAAAATGATCATTACTTTTGACACTGTCGTGGTATAAAGTACTTAATTATTCTCTGACCAATTTAATGTACACTGTATGTAACATTTATCTGTCTTATACACGATCAATGACCTAACAGGTTGAAGAAGTTTTAGAGCAAAAAATGTTATGTAGCTATGAGAATGACCGTTACCTGTGCTCTGGTATCTTAAGTAATAATTTTGCGAGCAAACGGACATGTATTTTTGGTCCAGAGTTTATGGCGATAGAATAAATGCTAAACTAAGTTAGATCTTCTTGAATTCTACTAAAATCCTGTACCTGCCTGGGTTCCAAGTTTTGTTTTAGAGTACCTGTGTTCTGAGAAAACTACTTAACGAACCAGGGTAAAAAGTATCCTACACCCGTATCATTTATTTTGGACCGTTATCTTGTCGGTGAACTTGGGCCTAAGACTAGGGCTGCCATTCGTCCGGGTTTTCCCGGATTTGTCCTAGTTTAGAGGGCGCCTGGGGTGCGTCCGGGCGGGTTTTCAAAGAGCGTCCGGAAAAATCCCGGGTTTTTTTACCTGATATCCGATCCCGATTGATTGAAAGGTAAGCAATAAAATAAAACAAATAATGAAAAAGTGTCCGGGGAAATAATCAAACTCATTCAAAATGTCCGAGGTTTATATAGTTTTAGTCCAGGGTCGACGATTTGGGTGATGGCAGCCCACCTAAGACATACAATGCTATAGTCAACTCCATGCCCTCCCGACCCTAGCTCGACGAGCCAGCCCGCGAGCTGAGCTAATAGCTTTAAAATTCCCGATTATAATAATCATAATTTATTCTGATCCAGCCTGTCCCTTGCTGTCCTCCCCCAGCGACGCCCTAAGCCGAGGCCCGTACCCCACTAGGGGGTGCCCTTAGCGTGTAGTCGCTTAGTTTTGTAAGTTAAGCCCTGGCTGGAGGCCCTAAATTTATTTAAGGCACTTCACAGGCAAGCCCGGTTAAGCAGTCGACAACCTTCTAGGTTGACCTGCGATATTCTATAAAAAAAAAAAGCTATAGTCAAGCAGTAATACGATTTATAATTTAAACAGCTGCAATACATTGTAGTTACGAAGTGGAAAATTTGCAGGAAATACTGCGTTGTCCATTTTGTGAAAGTGAACTTTTCAGTGATAACAGCAAAACTAGTTACTTTGTTGTGCAGTTAACTGATAACAAAGTTAACGAATAGAGTTTATGGATAACATTATAGCCGCTTAAATATGTAGGTATTGTATGTAAAAGTTTTTCTGTCCATATATTCGTTTGTTACGCTGAAAACTCCTGAAAGATTACACATATCTATATTTGTATGCTTTTTATAGGAGTACCCATATAGAGTAAGTACTTTCCTTCCTATATAAAAATAATATTTAATGTACCTATAAAGGTACTGTTTTTGTTTTCTTAAACTAAACCGATTTAGATGAAATTGGTATGCATATCTAGATAGACTGATACCTTGAGAAGGTTTTAGGATAGTTTTTGTCCGGGTACGTGAAGTAGGTAGCTAATAGTATACTCAGGACGCGAGTGAATCCGGGTTCGCTAACTAGCTAGTACAGTTATAAATATCCATTTGTTTTTCAGACTGTCCCCTTCCTTTGACTTTGGTGTTGCACTGAGAAAATACATTGTTCATTCAAGAACTTGTTATTTATACACCATTAGCATTGTTTCGCTAATTAATTTGATATTTTCGTATCTTTTAAACAAATTAATATTTAAATAGGTATATTCTTTTAAATTGTAGATGTGTTTTCAACATTTATGCTACATTTGTCATGGATCAGTGTCTCCTCTACCACATTTTGAACGGAGAAGCCAAAAATAACGAAAGGCACGTTCTATTTTGAAACGTTTATTTTCTCCAAAAGCTTCGGGACTGTTTATCAATGTCTCTCTGTCATGTATCTTATTTTGTTTTTTATTTTTATGCAGATAATGTAGTCTTTATTTAGATAATGTACGTAATTAGTTGAAACATAAGTGAAAACATCAAACTACAATGTTACATACAGATGCAAACTAAACTACTGTAAGACTTGGTAAGCCATTTACTTAGTAATCGGCACCCTTGGTATTAAACATGACCATATGCGTAGCCTTTTTCCAGCTATGTTGGGGTCGGCTTCTAGTCATTCATTGATTTAAATATTTCCAGTATAATATTTATCATATCAAAGCAAAAACATATTAAACTTTTATTTTCAGTCCATGTTAGAACTTCATCCAAAGGATCTCACAGCTAAGAGTTAGAATTACTGAACTAGAAATAGTAAAACCATCTATATTTTTACAGAATATAAAGCTGAACTATAATCTGTTTGTTTACCCACAGTAACTATCGCATGGTCACCAACGCGAACGTAGGTACACACATAATACGTGACTAAAATCTTAATTTATCAATGAATACGTAGGCCTGATGACTGACTACTTATAGGAGTAGGTACCTACCTATTACACAAACACAAACATGATAATTGGAACAAGATTTAAAACAAAGTCTGTTATCAGTCTTTGTAGTCTTGATTTGCCTTCTTTGACCGTTCATACGTCATACAAAAATATATTCTAAATAAACATTTGTTGATAGGTAAGCTAGATATAAACGTTTGTCTTCGAAATGAGCAAATGCAGCGGTATAAAAACCCTAAATGGCAAGTGTGTATAGCTGCATAAAGATATGCAGTTTTTACGTTTCCTAAGCCAATTGTGGGTATGTCCTAATAAGTGAGTTAGGCAATCTATTAAAACAAGGTAATGTGTGAGTTTGTTAATTAGACATACATTAACATTTATGAGCAGTTATCTAAAGGATGTAGGTACCCACTTATGTACTAGAAGTTGTTTGTTATGTGCCTACGTGCTCGCAGACAGCCAATCTCGCTTGATATGAAACTACAGGAAGGTATTATGTTTAACGCTAATTTAATATTCAAAACAAACGTGACTAAACGTTCATTAGATAATATAAGCGCTTTGGCTATTAGATTTGCTCGTTCGATTTTTCTACGACGCAAATGTATTGTGTAGGTGTGTGGCAGATTATACTCGGGCAAGGCCAGCCACCTCGCGGTCTGCCGGCTCGCTCAAGGTTGTTTTTGTGTATAAACATGACTCTGGCGATCGATAGTGTGGGCGATCAACCGCGCAGGCCGGACGACCTCGCACACTACCATTTTCCGCCTCAAAAACAAAGCAAGACACAATGAAACCACAGAAATAATCTTAGAACTATAATTTTTCTTTGCCTTAAATTATTACAGTCCTTCAAGTACCTACCTCGGGAAAGATACAGAATCATAATAATCTAACTAGGAATAATAACACAGCAGTTGTGAGCTTTACAACAAGCTCAAATAATAATAAGTGTTGAGATCAGTGGTGGAGCGGTGTTGGGTCCAAGCGGGAGCAGAGGCGCGGTCGCGCTCACCTGGGGCGCTGCGCTCTCGCTCTGCATCGTATCCTGCTGGTGTGGTGCGCCAGGTAGAAGCCCTGCGTCAACAGGAACCGCCTTGGGTGCTCCATTGATCTCTGAGACGAGTGGCGGCCGGAGCTCTCCTCCGGTATCCGCCATAAAGTCCTCCTTTCGCTCGGCATATCGATTGTCCTTTTACAAGCCATAGTCCTCAGGTTCAATGCTCCATCTAATGCTTGTGGTTAGTCTTCTTGTTGTTCTCAGTGTTCATCAGCTTGGTGACGATCTTTCTGGAATGGCCGGACGGGTCGAAGTGGTTGGTGTGCTCGTTGACCTCCTTCTTAGTGCGCTGCTTGCCGCTGTGTCCGGAGAAGATGTGCTTGTCGTGGTCGAAGTTGTAGTAGTCGTACTCGTCAAAGAAAGCTTCGGACATATTTACGTTTGGATATTTGTAAATATTGAAATCACAGGAAATTTGTCACAGTGACAACTGACAACGTTACTCAAGATTTTGTTTCTACTGAATGTTCGCTATAATGGTTGCGCGACGCTTTTATAGGCTGCCAGCAACACGTCACTGACCGCATGCGCGTCGATAAAACTCTAGAGCCGTGATTGGTTGAAACACCGACGACGACCCGGTTATGAAGGATGTTTTGTTTATTAATAGAGGTTTGCATGTGTGAGTAAGCCGGCTCGACAAGTACTGCCAGCAACCAGAATTAATTTTCTAC